>OX326999.1:26898132-31698132 GCA_946800695.1 Geum urbanum
AAATTGGTTTGACCCGTCCCATGATCTGCCCTAATTTTGAGATAAGGATACATCAAGGCCGTGAAAGTATATATTTTGGACTTTGGCCCAAGCATGTTCTTGATAAGCCCAAAGGGTCTTTGTTGGCCCAATAATGTTGTTTTTGGTTTCGTTTACTCACTTGATCAACTGGCGTTGTCAAAAGAATAAGCCAAAACAGGTAATATATGACATGAGAATAGGATTGACGGTAATAAATGTGCGTGACTTTTTGGTCATTTTTTTGTTCTAGGTGACTTTTTGGTCATGAACCCTACATTAAGTGAGGCACATAATTGAGATATGGGAAGCAAGTATCCAAGCATGGTGCAAACTTGATTAGTAAGGAAGAAATACGTTCTTGGCCGAAAAGATTGCTCTATAAATATAGAGTGAGGTCAATTTAGTAATTTATTCATTTTTTGGTGATTTGAGAGCTTACACAATTTAACTCGGAGTTCAGTTTAATTTTCAGATAACAAAGTACATACCTAATTAAAGAAAATTCTAATTTGGGTGTTAGAGTGATTTTTCTATTAGAAGATCCATCGAAATCTATTAGAAAAAAGTGATAGGTATACATAACTCTATCGAATTACTCGGTCTGACAAAGAGAAGTCATATAATATGCCTATACTAGATAACCATGTGAAGGCCACAAAACTTTAGACTAACAAACCAGAGTAGCACGAGTGACTATCAAAACTCAATAGTGTCACTCCTTAGATAGCTAGGCACTTTCTTTATAGTGTTGCATCCCCTCATCCTGCATTGGCCACGTCCATTAGCCCTTGTGGTCTTGATGAGGCATGTGTTGGAGTAATTTTTACTTTTTGACATATTCACATCTTTCATTTTCGATAAGTTAATCAACGCGGCCAGGATTATTAAGCGAAGGGCCAAAGGGCAACAGTAAGGAAAGAGTGTGGCTTTCTTTGTTCTCATGGCAGAGTGAGGGCCCTTATCTATCCGCCATTAGAAACCGGCTTTTAGTGAAGATCCGCTCATGTGTTGCATGAGGGTGGCTTTGCGCCAAGTGTGATCGATTTTCAGCCGAGCCACCCCCCTTTGTCGCTTTAGGCGAAGTTGCTCATTAATTTGAGTTAAAAGCCAAAACAACAAGATCTGAGCGGGTGCCCACGACGAAGTCTTTGGGTCTGGTTCAGGTTCTTCGTCTATAAAAGATATTTTTGTTAGGCTATTTCCCGCACTCTTTTCGGGTGAAGAAGACCGCGGAGTGTATTGTCTTCATCTACGCGCCTCAATAGTGGTGGAAATGCAAAGACATAAACGTCAATCATGTGGTCTTGTGATACAAAGAAGTCATCAAAAAAATTTGTGAATGTAACTTCTTGAGCGGACCAGCTATTCTACGTAAAGTGCAATCAAAACTCGCTAATTGTTGGTACTTTAGGGGGAGTTAAGTATATACTCATAACGATCAAATTTAGTTGGTTCCATGACGATCAAATTTAGTTGGTTCCATCACTAATTCACCTAAAGCGCAATTGGATTTAGTTTATGGAGACTTTATTTTTTTCTAAAACCTCGATGATGGAAGAGAAAATTGGTTTTATAAGATCAAAATTAAGAGGTTAGTTTTTGCCTGAAATCTTGGTGCTAGCTTCTCACCTTTTCGGCCTAAACCCTAAACCCTCCTCAGCCATTGAATGGGAGGAAACTCTCTGGAATTGCTCGTCTTTGCCTTATACTAAATATGATCCCAATTTCCAGTCTCATTTTTACCAAAACAAACAGCAAGTTCTGTTCCTTTCCCAATGGCCAAAGGGAAAAAAGAAAGATTGAAACCATTTCCCAGTTCGCCGATTAATCTCACCGACCAGTCGACCATGCGCCGTAGTGGTTTTCCTGATACGCTGATGCCAGCCGAATCTCGGAGCCGAGCCGATCCGGCGCCAACTTTTAGCAGACATACCGCTTTCCGCAAACAACGGTAAATTTCTCCCTTTCAAAAAACAAACAAAGTTTCTCTCTCCTACAAAAAACCGGAAGAGCAGGTTAGACGGTGGCTCATGATTTTTTTTTGCATTTGGATCGAATTTACGTTCAATTTCATTTGTAACCGTAGTGTTACCCAACCCCAGTCAGATTCTAACCCCGTTGCTGACCCAAGTTGGTTTTATTTATAGAAAAGAGAGTGGAAGGACAGCTGGGTTGTGAACTGGTTCACTCACCTCTCTCTTTCTTGTTCTCTTTCTCACCCCATCCAACCGATCTCTCCCCTCAATTTGCTTTTCCCATTGTAGATGAACAGTCCTTAGACCTGGTAGTCTCCACAGCTAAGCTTGATTGATTGAGTAATGATGAATTGGGTTGGTTTGCCTTGTTAGAAACTCTTTCTTGCTTGTTGGGTTTTGCTTTGTAGTTTGGGAAGGATTTGGGAGTTGTGTTGGGGTTTGTTTTATTTTTGATGGGTACTGAGAGAGAGGAATTTGTATTGAAGGAGAAGAAAGATGGGGCAGAGAACAGAGCCTTGTGTTGCAACACTTGTGTACACCACAGTACTACTACAAGTTGGTCTTGTTTCAGATATGGACTAATTCTGCTACCATTGCTTCCTTTAAATATTGCTTCCTTTGAGTAGACAAATATTGCTCCTCAACACTGATTTGAGCCAAGTACTAAAAGATCCACACCACTAAAATTTCAAAAGGTAAAAAAAAAGAGCTCGCTTGATCTAGTAAGATCTGTTTGGGAAGACTTTCTTTTTCTCTCCAAAGCTCTCAGTAGTATAAATCATCATGAAGAGACTTAACAGCTCGGATTCTTTGGGTGGTTTGATCTCCATCTGCCCAACAACAGGTTGGTGTTTTTTTTTTGGCAAGATAACAGGTTGGTTTCTAGTACTTGTTTTAGAATTTTGTCTATGTTGAACTGAAGCCTTTCTACTGCTCTCCAATCTGATCTTATGGAAAAGGACACTAACTTGTGTTTTCGCTTTGTTTGGATTTAGCAGATGAACATAGTTCGAGAAACAACCATGTTTACAGCAGAGACTTTCAGTCCATGCTGGACGGCTTAGACGAAGAAGGCTGCGTAGAAGAGGCCGGCAACGTCTCCGAGAAGAAGCGACGGCTGAGCGTCGAGCAAGTAAAAGCCTTGGAGAAGAATTTCGAGGTTGAGAACAAGCTTGAGCCAGAGAGGAAAGTGAAGCTTGCCCAAGAGCTTGGTCTTCAACCGAGACAAGTCGCTGTGTGGTTCCAAAACCGCAGAGCTCGCTGGAAAACAAAGCAGTTGGAACGCGACTACGGCGTCCTCAAGGCCAATTACGACTCTCTCAAGCTCAGCTTCGAGTCACTCCAACACGACAATCAAGCTCTTCACAAAGAGGTAGAGCATCATTATGATCCACTAAGAAATGGTAACTTGTCAAGAACTTGAATTTGGTCTAATGTTATTGGATCTTTGCATTGTGTTGCAGATCAAGGAATTGAAGGCGAAGTTGCAAGATGAGAGCACAGAGAGCAACCACTCGGTGAAAGAGGAGCAAATGGTTGTGGTTATGGAACAGAGCAAGCCCCTGTCTCCTGAAAACTCAACGCCAGCTTCGGAAACCAAAGAGCTCAACTTTGAGAGCTTCAACGACAACTCCAATGGAGCAGAAGTGTCATTGTTCCCTGACTTTAAAGACGGATCATCGGACAGTGACTCCAGCGCGATTCTAAACGAGGATCACAACATTATAAACCATCACCAGCTGATGCCGCCCTCGCTGAAATTCAACTGCTCTGCCTCTTCGTCCTCGCCTTCATCGTCGTCAATGGATAATTGCTTTCAGTTTCAGAAGAGTAGCTATCAGCCTCAGTTTGTCAAGATTGAGGAGCACAATTTCTTCAGCAATGAGGAGGCGTGTAACTTCTTCTCTGATGAGCAACCTCCCTCGCTTCAGTGGTACTGCCCTGATCAATGGAACTAATAAGTCACCGTCTTCAACCAAAAAGAAAAATGGTAACCAAATGAGAACCTCCAAGAATTTTGTAAAATAGGGAAGTGGGGTTGTGTATAAATGTCCTTACTCTGATCTCCATTGTAAGAAACAAGAAGGGTTCGTGTAGTGGAAAAGTTGAAGCAGAGCAGAGAGAGAGAATAAAAGAGAGGAGGGTTCACGTGGGGTGGGGAAGAAGGTGATGATCGAGTAAGTCTAAGGTCAAGTCTACGAAGCTGTGCTCAGATACGAATGATTGGGTCGTAATTGAAATCAATCTCAGCTGTAAAAGAAAAATGGAAATCTTTTACTAGAAAAAAAAATGGAAATCCTCAGAAACCTCAAGAAGGACTGGAGGAGGAAGAGGAGGAATAAGGATGTAGAATTTTCATGTAATGGAAGAAATCATCATTATGCCTCACTTTTTCCTTCCATGAATGCTTTGCTTTTCAATTCGAAAGTTGATCGGACAATTTATTTCTTTTGCCATTGTCTTTGGCTCGTTGCCATCTTTTAGAAGAGAATAATTCGTAATGATTATAAATCAAGAGGAGGTTCATTCATTGGCATTCTGGATTTCGAGCATTCAAGTGGAACTCAATTCGTCCGACTGTTGACAATTTCCTAACATTGTATATCAATGAAATTTACTCATTTTCTCTCGGTTTAAGAAAAATATATTCTTGATGATTCGATGTGTGTTTTGTTTTAATTAAATTAAATATAAATTTTAACAATTTTTGATTATTCGAGAGACATTTATTATAATTACTTGTAATACATGTATTTAAAGTTAGGGGTGAGATTTGTTCGGTATTAGGTCGAAACTCGTACCGTACTGTAATAAATTATTCAGTTCGAATCCTATTCGGTTCGGTCCTGTGGGAGCCAGATTTTGCAACATCGAGCTGGAGGGATTCTGGTCTCTCAGGTCCGCAAGCAGAAGATGTTTGATAATTGGAATAATGGGCTTAGGCTTGTGCGATTAGGGTTTCAAGTATGAATCGATGAATCTAGAGGTTTATGGAAGTATCTAGAATGATGTAGAAGCCTTTGGAATGTTCGTAAGATGGTGTGACGATCCCGAAGTACGATCAGACCTCAAGGAAATGCACAATTGGACCTTGAGGGATTGCATGATTGGACCTCGAGGGATTGTACGATTAGACCTCGAGGGATTGCCAGAATCCTAGAGGAAAAGGGTAAGATTTGTATGAATCCTAAGGGAATTATACCAAAGGGCTTGTGGTAATCTAGAAGCACGATTAACCCTGGATATAAAGATCTATTCCTTAATGGACTCCTCATATCCGAAAGTATGTAGTCCTATTCTTATACGGACTATGCTTAGACCTGACCCGATCACTATATATAGACCATCTATACATGGTCACAGGTAACACAACTCTGCTGTAATCACTTCTTGATTCTTGAGACAAGTTCTAACTTAAGCATCGGAAGGTCTAAGTGCGGTACCACCTGTGCTTAGTCTTGTTTTGCAAGCATTTGAACGGAATACTCAATTATGGCTCAATGACAGCAACTTGTCAAGGATTTACGACAACATCAAACTGGAGGAAGAGGGTCTTAACCTTCAACGATTATAGGCAGCCCCTATGATCTGGTGCTTTCATTCAATTATAAGACACTAGCTTGGGGGCGTCACAAATCTGCGCTCACAAATTGGTGCTTTCATTGGGAGAACTCCTGCATGGATCGTTCTGTGATCAAGTGATCCTTTCGTAAATGGGCTATCCAAGAATTCAGATCTATCAGGTTATCACCTAAACCCCAAAAAATACGATGAAGAACGACGTTTCAAAAACATAAAAAAATAGAGCATATGTTCGTCAATATTCTAAAAACGCTATAGGAAACCTCAAATAATGAATCATATACCGTTGGAAATCTATGGAAGTCTAGTTTCCAATAAAATAAATTTCATCTCAATCAGAATTCGGAGTAAGAAGATATGATGGAATTGCCGGCTGGAGGTCAAACTTGACGAAAACAATATTGTTGCCACTGGTCTGTTTTGCGGGCTGCATTTTGCAAGTAAAATCCAATACCCAGGAGGGGTATGACCTATGGTTGGAAAGCCCGTGGAGTCTATTTTCTAACGCTATATTAATCGCATCAATCAAACATATGTTGAGGAAGATACTGATAAAGTTCCAAAACGTGTCAGAACGAGAAAACTGCCAGAAAACCTTTCATAAACAAAATAACAGGGAAGGACGACAACAATAAGGATAAGGAGGTTGCCAAAGAGATATGAACGGATATGTAGAGGGTACACCCATGGACTATCTTGCAACCTCACGGAGTCCAAGAAACCCAAGGAGTTCCTGTAAATAGAGTTCTTTAACTAGTTTTTCAATATGCCAAGCCTTAGGAAAGATGTAGTTCTCTACGAATGCATTAAGTTTGAATGATAATGACCAGCTACCGATAAAGCAACTTATTTGATTGATAACAGTAGCTTAAGCACAAAAGCAGCAATCTCTTACGAAAACAAGATAGCTCTCTCTAAGTCAGGAGAAGCAATGGTTTTTCACAAAGAGAATATAGCTCTCCACTCCAAAGCGTACAGTTTCTAGCAAAGAACAGTGTCTTTTCCCATGAAAGCAGTTGTCTTCCCCAATAGCAGCAACCTTCCACGACAACTAGCATTCCCAGCAGAGTACGTTGATGGAAAGCTGGGGGGTTCACACTCAAAGTATGAGAAACCTTAAGGAACATACACTTGAAATCCGAGAAAACATGGAAATTAGAAGTACGTCCCCTAGCTTTCTGTGAAGGAAATCTTAGGATGGTTTTGATAAAGGCAAGGGCACTCCGTTGGAAGATCGAGAAGAGCATCCTCAAGGTGTTGAAGAGTTTACTAGCTTGGCTCTTATAATTTTCAAACCTGAAAAATCAAGTATGAGGAAGAAAAATGAAGCCAGAACCACACAAAGTTTGCAATGTCACAATCGACCTTGAGGGTCTATCCCCTATTCACGAGTACAATCGAGTTATACAAAGTAAGTTATGAGGGAAGTTCTACCACACGATAATATCTACATATTGTAGTCTACATCTATATGTTGTAGTCTACATCTACATGTTGTATTCTGCAGCGAGTCATGAAGTTACATGTTAGATCCTATGATTTGTCCGATGGTAATCCAACACTCAACGAGGTGCGCTTGCGGATAAACAACCATCTTTATATAGCACGAATGATGAAGACTTGAAGACCATAAAGCCAACATCCTCGAGAAACCTTTGAAAGATGAAGATCAAATGGAAAGTTTTGGCATGGGGGTAGTGAGTTGTGCAACCATTGACCAATATCTTGTCAAAACCAAGCATGTGTAATCTCCAAGGCTAAAGAGAATTTCCAAAAAGTAGGAGGATTAGAAGACGTATCAGAGTATCGGTGGAAGTTTGGGATGAATAAGAACAATAGGATGAGAAGAAGGGTTTCAAGGTTCAAGCAGGGAAATCTACCTATGCAGATCAATTGACTTCAAAGGAGAACTGGGAATAGCTTAGAACAAACCAGGTTATGATCTTTATATGCATGGAAATCCCTAAGTGTCTAGTTTTTGGAACATCCCTGGATTGTGATTATCATGTTTCACGAGTAAGTTATGATCAATTTAGTACGAAGAGGTTAGTCTGCTCGAGATTCTGACCTTTCACCTCACTTTGAGGAGGAGCTTGAGGACGATCTTTGGGGAGCAGCGTGACAAGGAGTGACGACCAAAGTCAGAAGAGGAGGATAGAAGATGGAGGGTTGCTCTTGCTAGCAAGATCAAGGAACTCGAGGAGGCCAACCAAGATATCTATCTCGACAACACTTCACCATATTAAAGACGAGCCACATTTGAAGAGAATTCTCCTACTCTCGAACCGACCCAAGAACAACTGAAGGAACTTTTGTGCCTATCACAAAGTGAACGATCATAAAGTGATACTTTATCGAGCTAGTTGACTAGACGTATTGTTAGGAGTATTTGCTTGATCCATGTGGAGCACTTGCTTGTGCCTGACATGGACAAGTAGGAAGCAATGATGGTGATGCCAATACAGTTGGGACCTTCATGGATGGACAGACTGATGGATTACATTGAGGCATAAATTCTCCCTAAGGGATGTACAAAGGCCAAGTAGGTTATTCGACAGCAGCATGATACAACATCATAGACGCTAAGCCATACCGACAATCTTTAAGCAGGCCAGGGTCGAAGGCTTAGGAATCAATCACAGACCTCTAGGGTTGAAGGCTTTCGAATGGAAAGTTGAAGGGTCAATCAACAAGCTTGAGGGATCGATTAGCAAGCTTGATTATCAAGTTTAAGGGATCAATCAAAGACCTCTAGGGTCGTGCACTACCAGAAGAATTACTATGACCGACGACTTGGTGTCGTCGGTCTGTTTCCGTTTATCGTCGGTCATACCTATATCCGACGACACATCGTCGAATATAGTATCGTCGGTAATACACCGTCGGTAATACTATATCCGACGATGATTTAGGGTTATCGTTGGAAAATAGATACACTAAAACCGACGATAATTTATCGTCGGTCATAGTTTAAACTATAATCGACGATGTCAACGTCTGATATAGTTTTCTCCATGGTCAAAATGGTTGACTCTGGAGAAAACTATATCCGACGATATTGACACATGTCATCGTATATAGTGAAAAAATTTAAATTTTTTTTGCAGGTTTTGGGTTTTATCCCAAAACCTGCATTCACAAAAAATCACGCTATCTATATATTGTTCAAATTGAAAATCAACAACCATTGAAACTAGAGTACGTAGTAAATAAATAAATTAATAAAAACCAAAATCGTTCAAATCTGTATACATATGCGTAGTAAATAATGAAAATAAAAATGAAACCGACAATTGTTCAAATGTAGGGGGGTCCTGGTCCTAAGTCTATGTGGTCAAACGGATTGGAGAAAGTTGGTTGGTCCTGGTCTGGCTGAGGCTGAGGCTGCGGCTGAGGCTGTGGCGCACCGAAAATGGGCGGGGGGGGGGGGGGGGGGGAGGGGGAGCTATCTGGATTCCAGATGCTTGCAACTGTGCATAACATTGCTGCATCCATGTCCCCATTTGCTGCTGCTGTTCGGCCAACCGATTCTGCTCTGCAGCTTGCGCTTGCGCTTGCCCCATCTCCTCTATCCGACTCCGTTGAGCTTCCATCTCAATTGATTGCCTATGAAGCCGGTCGTTTAGCTCATTAGTCCTCGAAATTGATGATGATGATCCCGATCCGCGAGAGAATTCAGGGGTCTGCTTCAGCAGCCCTTGACCCCATTTTCCGGAACCCCTGCAGTAGAATGTGTTCTTCCCTGGAGGGATCGCAGTTGACGTAATCCTGGCCCTGACGATCGGATCAGATCGATTAATCTGATCAATCGGGAGTTCCGCATCGGGGGTGTTGGGATAGAGCTCTCTCGCCACTTGAGTCAACACCTCCGGAATCGCCTCCTGAATTCTCGCCTAATTGAAAAATTAAAGAACAATAAAATATTAATTAAAAAAATAATCTAAATAAATAAGAAATAAGTTTATTTTGTTATAAGGACACTTACAGCATATTCGGGATTCTGCGGATACGCGTGCTGCATCGTATAGACAAGGGGATCATCTTCTGGGTGGTTGGCCGCCTCCTTGATCCAACCCGAGTATGATCTGGTACCGGCATGATGATTTGTGGTGTTTTTGGCCCGGTTCCTTGCGTTGACTTCAGAAAGAGCCTGCGCGATTAAGTCAACATAAAAAAAAACACTCATTAGCCAAATAATTTAAGGGAAGTACGATAAAACAAAAATTAAATCGATTGAAGGTTGCGTACCTTCAATCGAGGGTTGTTGAAGTGAACCACAAGTCATCGCCACTCGTACTCCCTATAACGAAACTCGCTAGGGGTACCCTCACGATCGTCCCCGTACTTTTTCCAATGCTTCTTCAGCTCGGCCTTCCACTCCTTATACCTATATATACCCATAAAAACAAGCGTTAGTAACTAACAACATTGTATGAACATAATCAAAAGAAACGAAAAAATTGAAACAAATGGTCGTCTGCAAACCTGCTCCCATGCACTTCATCCGCCCACGTGGGTCTAATGTCTTCATCCACGCGGAACCACCTCTGCAATGCATATATTTATATATATATATATATCAATAATATTAAAAATTTATTATTGAAAATTTTCATAATGAATATACAATTCAACTCACCGACAACGCATTATTCAGCTGATGTTTGACGGCTTGTGGCACTGAATTCCAATCTTGCCACAACATTGGGACTCTATCCCGTATGAGGCTGCCCGCCATCCCCGCGTACCTTCGAGTGACCTTTCCCTCGATCACCTGCCCTCTATCCCCGGTCGGAATCATAAGTTGGCCACCACCGCTAGCCTGAATGGCTTCGTCCAGTAACTTGCCGACGACGGGGCCTCTGGTTCTCTTCTGTTTGGCACCGGGCACGATCTCGCCTATCACATATATATGTAGACGATTTTTTAAACATCAACACCTAATTGAATTTAAATATTAGGGAGTAAAAAGATATCACTAATTAATATTTACCTGATTCGTCGGTGCGTTGTCCCGGAATCCTTTCACTCCAGAGAGGTGCCGGGAAGGGTATATACGCATATGCCTGCTCCAGGGTAATGAACCCTAGCTGTCCCGGAATAGGCATCCCGTCGGAATCGACGTGAGGTATCGTCGGGATTTCCAACGGTAAGAATAATGTAGGCGGCGGGCATAGTCGCATCCTCGCCGAGGACTGAGTGGATCCACCAGCCTCCTCGGAAGAATGAGGAGCTGTCTGGTGGATGACGGGGGAACCCTCCTCGCGATGAATGTCCGGCATTCGGACCGAGGATTGAGTCGCACTATCCGTTTCCGGCGTGCGACTGACCTGATGAACCCTCCTCGCGCCTGAGGATCGAGCCGGCTCGAGCTGCTGCTGCTGAGGTTGTCCCTCGCCCATCAGCCGACGGTGTCGAGAGGTCAGCGGAAGACTGTAAATGTTGGGGACACTGGTGGATCCTGATGCGGACCGACTTCCGGTGCCATCAGGATCCCCAGCTTCCGAGCCCTCATCCCCACGTCCCGATCTCCCTCTCCCTCTGGACCTCCCCCTCGAAGTACTCGATCGCGACCCGGCCCCTCGAGAAGGTCCGCAATTAAACCATTGCATCGTTGCTATAAAATTATAAAAATTAAAAATAATTCCATAAAATCCACAATAATTACAATATATATATAATCCAAATATAATTCATCCAATACATATATAATCCAATAATTTAACTATATATATATATCAATAATTCCAATAATCCAAATTCAACAATTATTCCAAATCCAATTAACCTAAAACTTAATAAAATTTAACCTAAAATTATTCCAAATCCAAATTTAACCTAAAATTCCAATATATTCCAATATATATCAATACATGCATAAAATTCCAATGTTTTTGCAATATACCAATTTAACCTAAAATTCCCATATTTTCCAATATACCAATTTAACCTAAAATTAGAATTAATTCCCCTATTTTCCAATATTTGAATTTAAACTAAAATTCTAAATTATTCCAATATATATCAATACATGCATAAAATTAACAAATTTCAGAACTATACATATACATGCATCCACATTATCGATCAACACATTCCACAACTTCAAATCTAACATAAATTAAAAAAAAATCGAAAATTTGAAATTAGGGATTTCAAACCTGTTTTTTCACTAATCGACGAGGGATTTGGCTTAAGGATCGATGGAATAGCACTTGAGCTTCGATTCCTTGCTTCCAACACGAAGGAAACGGAGAATGAGGAGGCGGAGGCGACTGTTCCGGTTTGGGGCAGTTTCGTTTCTGCCCCAAATCGTACACAGATACGATATAAAACATAACTATATCCGACGAGTTAAGTAATCTCGTCGGATATAGTTGAACCGAAACTATATCCGACGAGATTTCATATGCATGTCGTCGGATATAGTTTCGGTTCAACTATATCCGACGAGATTTCATATGCAACTCGTCGGATATAGTTACTCTATTTATTTTTCATTTATGCCGGTAATTAAACTAATTAAATATGTAGTGTATTAATATATATATTTATTAATAGTTAATACGAAATTATTAATAGTTAATACGAAATATTAAAATTATTATTTAATAATACGATATTATTAATCGATCGGTACGTTGTATTTTTTTTCCGATCGATCTCTCGATCTCTCTCATTTATGATGGGGATCGATATATATATAGCAATTTCATCGATCGACACAATTTTGTCCATAATATGAATAAAATTCATTTTACATTGCACGTTCTTAGTCGAAATAACATACATATATATACACTAATTAAGGCGCATAATCAGAATCATCGCTTGAGTCTGACTCTGTTTCCGAGTTACTTTCAGGTAAGATGTGTATATCCTCGTCACTTGAGTCTTCATTGTCTTCATTTTGATTAACATCAAGAAGATTCGGTTGAGGAATTCGTACCACACTGCCCTGTCTCACATTATTAAGGCGAATTGTTGAGGTTTCAGGAAACACTTGCGTTCGGCTCTTGGTATGCACTGACTTCTTCATTATCCGAGGTCACAGTACCAAGGGTGGAGGCACTGTATATGTTTCGTGGAAGAACATGGTTAACCACTTTCCACGCACCTTTATGCACAAGATCATCAAGATAGAACAATTGTTTCACCGCCGTGGCCAACACAAACGGATCATCTTCATACCAGCTTGTGGCAGTATTCACCGAAAAAAATCCCGTATTGATCGGTCCTTGTGTTCTGAGGGTCGGTATCAAACCATCTACACTTAAACAAGTGCACGGTCATGCCTTCCCCATATATTAATTCGACAACTGAATGGAGAACACCGTAATAGTCAACTCCATTCTGCCCACCATGCACCATTACCCCATAATTCTGTGTTTTTCGTCTGACATCTCTATGTTCACAAATAAATAGCACGCCATTTACCTTACACATAGGATAAACTCTGGAAGTTACCGGTTTCTGCGCCAAGAGCCTCAATTCGTCTGACCACTGAGGGATACCATCATCTTGTACATGATTCATCTGAAAATAATCATTTATTAAGTAGGTATAAATAGGATGCGAGACATGCACTTAACATCGATCATATACAGGTCAATTTAAGTATCAACTTACCCAGTTGCCAAAATAGTTTGCGAACGTCTTGTTGTGGTACTCAACATCACCGGAAATAGCAGGGCAGTAAAGGTGCAAATTTTTCCAATATTGAACTTCTGGACAGTTAATCAATACCGACCAATGGGCAATGACTAGCTCATAAGGTTCCAACTTGTACGAGTTGGGCAACTTTCCAGAAACTTCAACATCATCGGAGATGATCGAAAGGTTGAACTGCCCTCCATCTACAGGCATATGTTGTGGAGGGTCCTCCAACGCTCCCAAATACAACTTGGTGTATGTTACGCACTCATGCGCAATATATGCTTCAACGATACACTCTTCGGGTGCAGATTTGTTCATCACATAGTCTTTGTATTCCCCTAATTGTCTGTAAATTGGTAATTACAGATCGAGCATGTTATGCTTATTGCAACAATATATAAGTGAATAAATAATATTAAAGATTGACATATATATAGCCAGATTCAGAGATGCATTACGTACTTTTCCATAGGATACATCCATGTGTAGTGTACTGGACCAGTAAGCAACAATTGTTCCGGAAGATGGAGCATCAGGTGAGGCATGATGTCGAAAAAGTTTGGAGGAAATATCCTTTCGAATTTGCACATGATAAAAATGATGTCCTGTTGCATTTCCAACAAGTCCGATTTCTTCACTTCTCTTGTGCATAACTTCTGAAAGAATCTTGACAAAGCCACTAACGGCTCCACCACCTCTTTGGGCAGGTACCCTCGAATGAAAACAGGGAAGAGGCGTTGGAGCAGTATATGACAGTCATGACTCTTTAGTCCGTACATCTTGTTGTCTTTGAAGTTAACACATCGAATTATATTTCCGGCATAGCCTGAAGGATACCTGACATTACCCATCCAGCCAAAAATTTCACTCTTCTGGGCAGGCTTCACGGTATAAGGAACTTGTGGCATTTTTTTCTTCCCATCTCTCAACCACAAATGTTTTCGCAGTCCCATCCTTTTAAGATCAATGCGTGCCTTCGGGCCGTCTTTAGTTTTTCCCTCCCAATTCAACACTGTGCCGACCACACTCTCGCACACATTTTTCTCTATGTGCATGACATCTAAGTAGTGTCTGATCAGCAACTTTGACCAATAAGGAAGTTCCCAAAAAATACTTTTGTGTGTCCAGAATTTATACCTGTCGGGTTTGTCAGGAATTGACGCCACTATCTCAGGATGATTGCTTAGCTGCCCAAAATCGTATTCATTTAGCACTTCTAAGATTTCATCCCCCGTCCATCTCCTCGGCTGCTCACCTGTTTCCACAGTCCCATCAAATGCCTCCATATCCTCCCGAAATTGGTGATCATGTGGAAGCCAACAACGATGTCGCATATGTACAATCTTCCTGCAATGAGGTCTGCAACACTCAACCGTCATGCACTCTGGACAAGCCCTGTATCCCCTGGTAACGTTGCCCGACAACATCCCGCGTGCAGGAAAATCGCTAATGGTGCTAACAAGCATGGCATGCATCTGGAACATCTCATTTTTGAACTTGTCATAAGTGGGATGACCATGCTCACTCAAGTACTTAAGCTCCTCAATCAAGGGTCTCAGATACACATCGAGACACTTTCCTGGATAACCCGGCCCTGGAATGATCATAGTGAGCATATTGTATTCTTTCTTCATGCACATCCATGGAGGAAGGTTGTACGGTACCAAAATAACTGGCCATATACTGTATTGAAGACTCATGTTGCCAAAAGGGTTGAATCCGTCAGATGACAGCCTCAGCCAAACATTTCGAACCTCTGATGCAAAATAAGAAAACTCTTTCACCATGTGCTTCCAAGCCTCTCCGTCAGCAGGGTGTATAAGCGTATCACCTTCGGGCAAATTCCTCTCGGCCCACCATCTCATAACTTCAGCCGTGTGTGCAGACATGAACAACCGTTCTAGCCTATCTATCAGGGGAAAATACCGAAGTATCTTCACAGCTTTCTTGTTTCCAGCATGAGTCAACTTATACCTATCTGTACCACATACCGGGCATTCATCAAGGGATTCAAGATCATTCCCATAAGCATCTTCACCCCAGAAGAGAACACAATCATATCTACAAGCATGAATTTTGATGTAGGAAAGACCAAGATGTTTAAGAATCTGTCGCACCTTACGATGAGTGGTAGGAAGGCGATGACCGGTGGGCAACAACGAACCAGACCACTTCAGCCAATCATCAACAGCATTCACACTCATTTTGTTCTCCACTTTGAGCTTTATTACTCCCATAACACTTTCGAGAACAGTCTTATTACACCCGTTGTACAACGGGGTCTGTTGGAAGGCAATGAGGTTGTTGTACTTGTCCATACCAGCAGTGTTGACAGCTGTAGGTAATTGCTGGACTGGCTTAATATGAGGGAAATCTCCAACGGCGGGAGGGATATCGATATCCGGTGCTTGAGCAAATATACCGCTCTCATGAGGAAACATATCGTTGATCAACCTTGTTGTTGGATCGTTGGATGTACTGCCACTCTCAAAAAATTGTCCGTGATCATGTTGACCAACTGTTGAGCTCTCACCGTGATAAATCCAACATGTGTACTTATCCCAAAACCCGTTTTTCTTCAAGTGCTCCAATACTTTATCGATGTGAAAACGATATCGCTCGCTGCGACACTGACATTTCGTACACGGACAATAATGAATTGTCATCCCTCCACAATTAACCTTCACATATTCTACAAAACTTCTAATTCCACGGTGATATCTTACATCCCATCTTGGAAGACATATCCAACTCTTGTCCATCCTGAAAATTATAACTGCATGTATATATACCCATGATCTTATTAATTCAAATTTCATAGCTAGATATAAATATTTATTATTTTAATTCCCATAATTTTAATATATATATATACACACACGTACACCCTAACTATATATATATAATCGATCACAAAAATCTAAATATATATATATATATATATATAACGTTAACCATGCACGTACGTACACGTACGTACTAGCTAGCTAGCTAGTGTACATTTAATCCTATATATATATAATAATCACAATATATATAATGCAATATATTAATTAATTTAATTAATCACCCTAGCTAGCTAGCTAGTTATTGCTATATATATATATTCACAATAATCAAATTAAAATTAACAACAATTAATATATATTTACCATCAATCACGCGTACGTACTCAAAATCAACCATCGATCAATTACTCAAACTCAAGAATCAATTAATTAATTAACTCAATCGATCGATCAATATATATATATATATTCAAAATCAATTAATATCGATCGATCTATATATTCAACAAATTAAGCATTAATACATGCCTGCACAACACATATATATATATATATATATTAATTAAGCACGATGTACCTATATATATATAATGCGCATGAATCATCACGAACTCATTCTCGACATCACCCAAAGATCGATTTCAGAGCATTTTCAGAAAAAATGGAAAGTTTTTTGAATGACAGATCGAGCTGCTGCCCAGATCTGAAATAAGAAACTATAACCGACGATATGAAAAAATCGTTGGTAATAGTAAAAAAAAATCGTCGGACATAGTCGAAAACTATGACCGACGAGTTTCCGGCGACTATAACCGACGACAAGAAAATCTCGACGGTCAAAAAACTATAACCGACGAGAAAATCCTGTCGTCGGTTATAGTTTACTATAACCGACGAGATCCCTTCTCGTCGGTCGTTCTTTGTGGACCTCGTCGGATATAGTACTTCTTCTGGTAGTGGTGAGCTTTCAAACGGAAAGCTCAGGGGACGATTTCTGACCTAGATGGGATGATTTCTAACTTGGAGGGTTAGAGGCTTTTAGAGCTTGAAGGGTCCAGCAGGGGGCTCGAGGCCATATATTGTCAGAGCTTGAGGAACAGAGCACAAGCATTAAGGCTATCACAACCTCTAAGAAAAACCATGTCTAAAACAGATCATGCCATTAAGCATGGCCAAGGTTAGTATTTCCTTTGAATCTTGATTCATAATGTGGATTGTCGAGCCACTTGGAGATTGATGGGGTATATTTGCTCAGAACTATAGCATGAGAATGAAGTATGATGGTTTATGTGAAGTATGTTGGTTTATGTGAAGTACGATCGTTTTTCCTGAGGAATGATGATCTGCTCGATATATTCATGTGCACGATTTATATGAAGTTCCTGTGGTCGACCTTGACTACAAGAAACGGGCAAAAACTTCATACTTAGCATCAGTGTGGAAACCTTGAGGTTTCTCGCAAACCTTGAGGGTTTTCAAGAAAGTTTATCAATCTTCATCGCGAGTCGCGGAAACCCAAGAAATCAAATGAAAGCTTGAGGATCTTGTTTTGCAAACTCTCATGTCACATGGAGAAGATGATACTAGCTGAGGGGGCGCCTTCCCGCGGATCTATATAAAGTCCTCGAGCATATAACATGTTATTGCTTGAGATGATGTTGGGCTTGGTTAGCCTAGAAAGCTAGAGTATTCTGAGTGAATCCATTGACATGGGGTTCCTAGCAGTATAATCTCTCAAGGTCTCCGACTTCAGAGCATTCACTCGAGGTTCGCAACAGCTGAGCATTCTCTCAAGGTCTATGACAGAAGGTCAGAATACCCCATGGGGAGAAAGAATCTTTTGGACAAATCTCTTGATCAATAAGCCGTGCCCCAAGGATGGCTTCCCCCTGTCTAGGATCGATTAGCTGGTAGACTCCACTACGGGTCACGAGCTCCTCAGCTTCATGGATGCTTACAGTGGCTACAACCAAATCAAGATGGCAGAGAATGATGTAGTAAAGATAACATTTCTGACTGAAAATGGAGTTTATGCCTACGAGGTGATGCCTTTTGGGATGAAGAATCCAGAAGCAACATACCAGAGACTAGTGTACAAAGTGTTTAAACCCTTGATTGGGGATACGATTAAGGTGTACGTGGATGACATGCTAGTCAAGGAAAGTAACATGCAGGACCACGTGGATGATCTAGAGGGATGCTTCGACCTCCTACGGCTACATGGGATGAATTTAAACCCCGAGAAGTGTACATTTGGAGTATGGTCTGGAAAGTTCTTAGGATACTTAGTAACAAAGCATGGGATAGAAGTGAACTCGGACCAGGTAGCAGCGATCATCAAAATGAGGTTCCCATCCTTGGCTAAAGAAATATAGAGCCTGAACAAGAAATTGGCAGCCCTAAGCAGGTTCTTGTCTAGATCGACCGATAATTGCAAGCCATTCTTCGAAACACTGAAAAAGACCAAGGGAGAATTCTGGATAGAGGGCTACGAAAAGGCATTTCAAGCCATTAAGTACTACCTTGTCTCCCCCCCATCCTGAGCAAGCCCGTGCTGGGGGAAGATCTATATTTTATTTGGCAGTCTTGGATGTAGTAGTAAGCAGAGCTCTATTTTGAGAAGATACTGGGGGGAAGCTACCTATATACTACGTATCTAAACCTCTCCATGACCAAGAGACTCTCTACCCCAAGTTGGAGAGGTTGATACTAGCCCTGGTCATGTCATCACAAAAGCTCCGACCGTACTTTCAAACCTTCAAGATAGTTGTTATGACCGAGTATCCACTGAGAACGATCTTGCATACCCCAGATTCCTCAAGCATGGTGACTAAATGGGCTATTGAGTTGGCACAACATGATATCGAGTACTGGCCTCGAACACAGTGGTGGAGCCAAGATTTCCGTCCAGGTGGGGGGAAAAAATTTCACTCTTCCTCGATAACCTTGAGGACCCTAATAACATATATTCTATATTATGGTATTTTAGGGAGAGACAACATACTCTCTATACTATAAATTTTCTATTTGTAACTTTGTATATCATTAAAACCAAATCTTATAAATCAGCAAGACAAGAAAATACAAGTGACTAGTGTAGAGAGTACTTCTCATTAACTAGCATAAGACGATATGAACCAAAGTACCTTTATCACATGCACATTCTTATTAACATCTACTAAAACTAGTAGATGCAAGGTTTAAATCTTCATTTGTAGAAAACTTTTGTTTCTTTTAATATTCAAGAAGGAAAAGATATATACATGTAGCTCAGTAGGTAGATTGGGGGTAGGAGTCTTGTGGACGGAAAGTTGTATAGACGGTTCTTCAGTGGACCAGACCAGCTAGCAGTGCACCCTACCTAGGTTAGAGCTATCATGCAGGAGCTCTACTCTGGGATATGTGGCGCGCACATTGGGGGTAGGAGTCTTGTGGGTAGATGCTTAACTGAGGGATATTACTGGCCCACGATGAAGAATGACTGCATGGAGCATGCCAATGCTTGTAAGGCCTGTCAGAGGCATGCCCCTCAACCACCCCTACACCTTGAAGAGCTGCACCCGGTTTCAGTCCCATGCGCTTTCGCACAGTAGGGGTTAGACATAATGGGGGAGTTCCTAACCGGAGCTGGGGGTAGGCAGAAAAAGTACCTCCTTGTCGCTACAGATTACAATTCCAAGTGGATCGAAGATGAAACTTTATCAAAAATAAGGGAAGCATAGGTAAAGAACTTTATTTGGAAATTTATCATATGCAGGTTCGGGATCCCACAAACGATTATAGTAGACAATGGCCCACAGTTCAACTGCCAAGAGGTCAAGGACTATTGTACTAAGCATCAAGATTAGGTTTTCCACCTCAAAGTATCCCCGAGGTAACAAACAGGCGGAGGTTTCGAACAAGACAATATTACAAGGTATAAGGAGGAGGCTTAATCAGTTAGCAAAAGGACAATGGGTGTCTCATCTACCTAACGTGCTCTGGGCATACAGAACGATCAAGAGGAAACCCACTAGGGAAACTCCTTTTGCCTTAGTATATGGGACAGAAGTTGTCAATGCCATCAATCACAAGATCTCCAACCTTAAGTTGGCAGAACGAATAGTAGAGAGTAAAAAAAAATCTTAACACACGAGTTGGGACTTACTGGAGGAACGAAGGGAATAAGCTCAAATTAGAGTGGCCTCCTACCAACAGAAGATAAAGGCCTATTATGACAGAAAGGTTTGATCTAGAGTTTTCCCCCAGGCAACTTGGTTTTACGCAAAGTGTTTGAAAATACTAAGGTCCCAGGGGAGGGAAAACTGGGAAAGACCTTACAGAATTGTTGGAGAGGGCTACAATGGGTCGTACGAGCTGGAGAACCCGAGAACTAGAGCCTTGGTGGACAAACGATGGAATGTCCTTTACCTAAAGGAGTACCGCTTGGAACAAAGCTGAGGACCTGGAGGCAGAAGCTAACAAGCGTCTAGAAGGGACACGTACTCTTTCTAACCAGCTTAGTTTTTATCACGATTATTTTACAAGTTGGCAGGTTTAACGAGGTGTGTCAGATACTTCCTTGCTCATATGATAGACATTGTATGATGCATACGGTCATTCAATAAAAGCTTTTCTTTTCAGTAACTACGTTTTTCATTGTGCCTTGTATTCGATCTCTTGTTTTTTCTTTAAAAAACAATGGAACAATCCAAGCAACTTTACGGTTTGATAGATATGATTAAGGAGGAGCTTAAAGCCCAAGAAAGATAATGAACTCGAGTGGGACCGATGACGTTGGTTCCTATGGGAAGGGTCTTCACTCTACAAACTAGCCAGTCCTCCCAAAGGTAAGACACCCTGAGAGGGGAAAGGTTAAGACATTGAGAAGAGCACCCATGGACATACCAAAAAATTCAGAGAAAAACCCCACAAGGGCTCAAGGTAGTCTTGGGTTAGTAAAGGCCTCAGGGTCAGATTTCACAAGATTAGAATATACGTGGTCAAATTAAAACAAACACGCCAGGGGTGACTTTGGCCATATTCTGACACTTTGGGTGTTCTAAGTCCCAAGGGTTTACATCTGGCGATGCCCTAGGGATAAGCCAAAGTCGATTTATAGAATGTTTTACAGACCCCAACATGACACTGCAGACAAGCCCCCTTGGTAAAATCCAACCCGGAGGATAATCCCACGTGGTCTTTATGATAGCATCAGGGGTCCTACGAAGGCATGCAGGGTGTTTCAAGATCAAGGGACTTGGTCATGGGAAGGGTTTGAAGCAAAACGTTCTTTGTACAGACTCAGGGATAAGTATGCATACCCTCTACGGGGGAGGCAGTCTCAAAACTGGGAGCACCTCCCATGAGACCTTAAAGTTACCAAGGATCTCCTTAAGCCTCTCTCGAAGGTATTAGCTTGGAAAATTGGGGATCCGAGAGTCGCATTGAGGCCACAGGCATTCAGAGGCATATCCCTCAAACTCTGATGTAAAAGTGAAAGGTATGAAAGAAAAGCATGAAAAATCCAAGCTCGATAAGCTAAAGCACGATAAATTAAGTATGATATTCATATTTACTCTTGGCATATGGGTTATTTGAGCTAAGGCCCAAGCCAAGATCAGCAAAGACTACATAAGGTAAGAAAAGTAAAATTGTTCGAGAAAAGGGTCATAACACAATTACAAGGATACACCCCTTTTAAACAAACAGGGGGCTTCACTCGGACTCAGTCTCAGATATAGCAGAAGAGTTGTAGGCATGGATAAGCTCCTTGTGTTCCTGCTCCTAATCTACTCGCTGAGAGTCGACGTGGAGCCCATAAGACTCTTCCAGAGTAGCTATACGATCTTCACACTCTCGATCCTTGGCATCCAGATCTTCCTTGAGCTTGTCTTTGACCACCTAAGCCTCTCTTCTGGCCTCAGACCGAGCCTTCTCAAGTTCAGACCTTGGAGTTCTCACTTCACCCTCATGTAAAGAGTGCTCCTCCTCGAGGGATCTCTCCCTTTGGTTGATGATGAGGCGGGCGTGAGCTTGAGCATCCCTGAGCATGTGGACCTCGACCTCTAGCTCTTTGATTTTGAAGGCAGACTCATCAGCTTTCCTCTTTGCCTCCGCAGCCCTCTTGTTTTCCTCGCGAGCTGTGGCATGAAAGCACCCAAGGGTGGCAATAAGAATAGCGGAGGACTGAAATGAGATCAAGACAATATGTTAGGAAATGAAGGGAAGGGAACGAAATGAAGAAACACGCAACACAAAAGAAGGATGGTTACCCTGTAGAGGGAAATCTAGGAGAGCGTCATTAGATCCTCGGCCTCTAAGGACCCAAGGTCCTCAGCATCCTGCTCAAGCATCATGGAGGTTAGGGAAGAGTATGTCACGTTAGCACGAGCCAACCCAGAGAAAAATTAGGAAGGGATATGCCCCCCTCCCTCCCCCCCACGCAAGGGAGCACAGCTCCATCACCAAGGGATTTAATTTCCATCTCAGACAGATCACGAGGAGGCTGGACGATGTAGCCCTGGTCTTGTTTGGTCCATTTGAAATAGACCCTGGAGAGATCAGGATTAGTACCCTCGATCCACTCCCATAGGGGACCTGTACAAATAACAATGTAACAATTTACATATGTTTAGCAAATACGACATAAGCAACAGAGATGCATCAGAGTGAAAATTCATACAAGATGGTTCAAAATGTAAGCACGATCTCAAAGACAAAGCACGAGGGAGAATAAGCTTACCAAGAGAAAAGCCCGCGGGCTTGGAAGACCCCGATTCAGAGGATACTGAAAGCACCCAACCTTGATTTAGTTTCCTAAACCGGAATCAAACCCCTTTTGAAAACACGATCTTTCAAAAACCATAGAGTTTCACTATATCGCGAAGTTACCATTAACCTGCACCCAAAAATACACTTCATCCTATGCCACAAAAGCCAAACCGTGGGCACCAATCCCATCCGGATTTCTCAAAATCATAATATAATATAAAGCAAGAAGCAAAAACTGTAACTTTATAGAAATCCGGGAAAATCATATGAAAATATAAACATCAGAGTATTCAGAGCGATCTCTAGTATATATATACATAAATACACAATAGTAGGCTAAACAAGAAACCTACTGAGAAAGAAAAGTAGCTAGAATACTAAGCCTCTGACTGCGACGTGCGACACCAGAATCCGAACTGCAAACTGGGCACGGAAACCGAAAAACCCCAGGGGAAAGGCAAATAAAATCATTAGAGTGAGTGGACGAAAATAACATATGCCTTTCACCATTTACATAACATAAAAATAATGCCAGTTCTTAAAATAAATGGAGGTGTCGGGCGAATCTCTCAAGCCCGACGGTGATAGACTAGGCGAATCTCTTAAGCCTAGTGGGCACATCAGGTGAATCTCTCAAGCCTGGAACTGGACTATGGTGATCAGCCGAGTAGTCAATGCATCGAATGCTAAGTAAATGTCATCACCAATAAGACATAAAACAATACCTCCACAATAATAAATAATCTCAATACTGTATTGGAAATAAATACTGAAACCAAGAACTCGCTACGACAGTGTAAATAAATGTCCACTCACAGATAAGTACAGCGAGCAAACGCGCTAATCCCGAGATCCGGCGGAAGATCTCACACCAAGTGTACAATCTCGATCTCCACTGCGATCGGTGCGCAATTCCGAGCAAAACGACATAAAACTTGTCGAAAATCACCTTGGCAGGAAAACTGCCGCCGCTGCTACTGCCGGCGGAAAATTTTATCGGCCCAGAAAATTTCAACCTTGAAATTGAAAACCCTCGCCGGAATTCTCCACCTCCGATCTCCTTCGTCTGGCCACGACAAGGTGCAAGACCACTTCTAAAATCTTCCTCTCCTCAAGGGCAACAAAATCCCTAACAAGTCGACCTCCATCTCGGCCTCCACCGTCGCCAGCGATTTCGTCGGAAAATCCATCAAAATTCCCAAACTTTAACAAGCCATAACTCTTCATCTGGGAACCAAATTGAGTGAATGACCTATCAAAAGAAAGAGGAGCTCAAGCCCAACAACTTTCATGAAGAAACCACAGCCAAAAGACGTTGGAATAAGGCATATAGAAGGCAAACAAAGCTCAGTATGAAATGGTGAGCAAGGGTGAGTCAATTCACCCGAGTTGACTCGGTCAACTCCCCAAAGTCCAAGTCTGACTAACCCAAAAAGGAAACCCACTATTTATACTTTCCATTTTTGGTAACTTCCGTATTTATTTTACGACAAATTTTGATATAACGTAACTTTTTCATCGTAACCCCATTTTCAACGATTCTCGTGTCTACGAACTTATCTCGACAAATTCTTCGATTTCCACTTGAAGTCAACCAACTTCGACAAATCCGATTAAAATTCAACGGCTCAATTCAACACAAGCTTATCTGATAAAAACGATCAACGGTCGAAAACGGATCAAAACCAATCGAATAAACACGACTAAATCCAACGGCCGAAAATATTCATAACTTAATACACGTAACTCGAAATAATCCTCCAGAAATTTCTACGAGCTCGAAATTAAATTCTCTACAACTTTCGTGAAGGATCTCAAATCAAATTTTAGCCTGATAATTTAGTCGTTAACACACCCACCATATCGACAAATTACGACAAAATTGCGATTATTCGTGAAACTCGCAAATCAAGCCGATAAACATACCATTTCCGGTTCGGGTTGTCACAAATCTACCCCCCTTACAAAAATTTCGAGCTTGAAATTTCCAAGCCTGCCAACTAAAAAGTAGGGACACCGTTTCTACATACTGCTCAACCTCCCAAGTGACTACTTCAACTGAATGACTCTGCCATCAGACTTTCACAATAGGAAATATTTTCGTGCTATAATCCATGCATCCTCAAATCCAGAATCTGAACTAGCTCCTCCCAAATGTCAAGTCTTCCTCTATAGGGAACTGATAGGGTACTAAACATGCAATAAATCTGAAATGTAGTTCCACCACATGGAATACAACATACATACTGGCCAACGCTACAAACAATGCCAAACTATACGTCACAACAATAACTCGCCCCATGATCACATACGGACCAATATAACGTGGCAAAGTATACCACACCTCCCAAAACAAATCACACTTTTCCAAGGAAACCTTAGTCACCAACCTTGAACTTAATGACTCAACATACTCACATCTGCATAACTTCTCTACCGATCACAAGCAATTATCAACCTGTCCCTGCTAATCCGAAAGTCTACAGTAACGTATTCCACTAAATCAGGACCAAAATTCATCTCATCCCTAACTCGCTCCAACACAATGGAGTGCAATACTGTTTCTCATACACAACTTCATATAATGTCATAGCAATACTGGTCTGCAAACTAATACTGCAAGCAATCTCGAACAAATGATACTGCTGATCCCAAATCCCTCTGAACTGCAATACACAGGACTACAACATGTCCTCCAAAGTTGGAATAGTCCTCTCAGATTGCCCACCAATCTCAGGATGAAAAACTGCACTAAACTGTAATCTGGTCTCCAATGCTCACTGCAATACCTGCCAAAACTCTGTTGTAACTGATTATCTCGATCAACGACCAGGGACGCAGGCACACCATGCAAATGGACAACCTCTGCCAAATACCACTCTGCCAGCCTACCCACTAAAAACTTTCCTGGAAGTACAAGGAAAAGAACTGATTTCGTCAAACGGTCCACAATGACCAAAATACCAGTCTTACCATCCGAAGTACACGGTAACTAATACACGAAATCCATAGTGATATGTTCCCACTTCTAATCGGAAATCTCCAATAGCTGTAACTTCCCAGCAAGTTTCCGTCTCTCTGCCCTCACCTGCCAACAAATGAGGCATCTGCTCACATAAGCTGCTATTTCCCTCTTCATGTTGCGCCACAAGTAGTAAACTCTAAGTATCTGATACATCTTTGTACCACTAATGCATAACATACGTAGAACAATGAGCTTCAATAAGCATCTTCCTCTTCAGATCATTGTCTCTAGACCCACCTACCCTCACTCTGCACAATAAAGTGCAAACATTCCTCAACTGATACTCTGCTGGAACACCATTCTGAATCGCATTCTTCTTGTCCAACAAGTAGGAATCCGCATCCTGAGCCTCACAGACCTGATCAAGCAACACAGGTCGATCCTGGAACTAGCCAACAATGCTCCATCATCTCACTCTAACTCAGTTCTCGTAGCTCACAACTCAGCTAACAATGAGGTTCTTGCAACACATACATGAAACATATAAACTTCAAATTTCTGACTAAGTGCATCAGCAACAACGTTAATCTCTCCTGAATGATAGTCGAAGTACAACCACATTAGCCTTTCTCGGATGAACTCAAATGTGCAGCCATAGTCGTTAATCAACCACATCCATCTACGCTGCCTCATGATCAAATCTGGTTGAATACGCAAGTAGATGAAACTAAAGTGATCAGTGTACATCCTACTCCGCGCTGCACGCCATGCCAGTAATGTCTCCAACTCTTCAATGTTAACACAAAGACAGCTACTCCCAAATCATACATAGGATACGTAACTTCATAAAGCTTCCATTGCCTGGAACCATATACTATCATATTGCCATGCTGCAGCCCAACTCAACTAAAAATCTAGTTTCGAAACATTACTATACATAACATACATTTCACTGACATCACATAATGTGAACACTGGTGCAGTAATCAACCTCTCCCCTAACCACAACACGTAACTCTCCTCACAGGTACCTGACCATTTCAAACTCGACCCTCTGATCGAACTGATGATACTCACATCTGTAATCAATCTCCAAAAACTGAAACTCCATTAAGCTGATCAAACTAGCCATTAATCCGAAGTGGAGGATACTTGCTCTTCTCTGAAACCTGATTCAGCTTCCGGTAGTCAATGCACAACCTCATCGAACCATCAGATAACCTCAACATCACGAACATCAAGTACAACAATCTTAACATCACGAACATGTGCCAAGTATGACATACATCCTTGCTTCATCATCAACTCAGCCTCATTGCTGAAACCACACATAGTAGAGAAGCATTTCTTTCACCTCTAAACAAGATCTTTTTGCACGACTGGACGTCAAAGGACTACAACATTCTTGCGACGAACAACCACTCCGCAGCTAGTCCACAACCTCCTGCAAACCTCATAGTCTCGATACCCCACCTGATACACACAATCTCATCAAGTGGATACAACATTCTCCACAAACCCAGAAGTGAAGATGCAAACATAATAGCCATGGATGTCAAACAACGGTAACCTCAGGGAAACTATACCCTCACACAGGGTCGTGACACAAACTCTGGCATGTCCCACTAACCATACACGTTGATTGCGACTTTGCTGATTGACTTGTCTAGAAGTCTGAGTTGGTCAAACTTCAGAAATGGTACCTTGACCTCCTCCTAAACTCTGAGCTGCAGAACCACGAAAAGCAGCCAACTGAGGACATTCCTTCGTAACATGACCCTCTTGACCACCATAATAGCAACTGAGAGTGCTCCTCAGACGCAAACCACAGTGACGCCTGCTGTGTGGAGGGATCACCAACGACCACCTTGACTCATGACACAGGAACTAGTCCACTACTCTATGATCTCCTTCTCCACCAAATAGATCTTCCGCCTTGTCCAAATGACCCTCAACATAATTGAAAAGGCCACAGCCTGATGAAGCTACTGATCCCGAGGTGCCTGAACTCAACCTTATCAAAGTATCTCGATTAAGTTCACCTTCCTCAAACCGACATGTCTGAAACCGTATATGCCTTTTCCTTCTCAATGTCCTCGCCTCTGAGTGCAGCACAACAAACTCCTCATGGTTGTCTCGAGGCATAACAGTCAAAATTCTTTTGATGCTCAGGTTCAAACTCATCTCGAACCTCCTGCATTGCTTCCTCTGAAGCCACATAACGCGTGTAAACTGGGACAAACATGTGAACAATACATCCCTACCTCAGGTTGGTAAACACTCCATATTTCCGTTGTTGGGTAGCCTGATTGAACCATTACCACATAAACATTACCCTGGATGTAGGTCATGGAGTCGCAACAGGAACTCACACAATACCAACCCACCAAATGCAATGCTCTGACTCAAACACACTATCAACTACCACAATTCTCTACTATGAAGAAACGTGTAGGCACCCATACATGCACAACCGGGCAAACCATGCCACACATATCTCTGAACCCAGAATGCTTATGCAAACCCACAACTCAAATTATCAAGTCGCGCGTCGACTCATCTTCAATATGATCCACAACCTTACTGACACGGAAACCACGTCAAGGAGGCATCCTAATAAATAAAACGTTATTCACAACAAACATGACGTAATCATGGAACTTCAAACATTTGAAAGTATACAACACCCAAAGCATTGATGAGTATCTGCCGGCCGATCGGGTCATCACTCAAGACATGCTGTACATTCTCAAATATCCTTAGTAAACACGACTACAAAAGTCTACAGAACCTAAAACCAAATGCTCTAATACCAAGCTGAAAGGACCTAACCCCGATTTAGTTTCCTAAACTTGAATAAAACCCCTTCTGAAAACACGAACTTTCAAAAACCATGGAAATTTCGGCAGAGTTTCACTATATCGCGAAGTTACCATTAACCTGCACCCGAAAATACACTTCATCCTATGCCACAAAAGCCAAACCGTGGGCACCAATCCCATCTGGATTTCTCAAAATCATAATATAATATAAAGCAAGAAGCAAAAACTGTAACTTTACAGAAATCCGGGAAAATCATATGAAAATATAAACATCAGAGTATTCAGAGCGGTCTCTAGTATATATATATACATAAATACACAACAGTAGGCTAAACAAGAAACCTACTGAGAAAGAAAAGTAGCTAGAATACTAAGCCTCCAACTACGACGTGCGACACCAGAATTCGAACTGCAAACTGGGCACGGAAACCGAAAAACCCCAGGGGAAAGGCAAATAAAATCGTTAGAGTGAGTGGACGAAAATAACATATGCCTTTCACCATTTACATAACATAAAAATAATGCCAGTTCTTAAAATAAATGGAGGTGTCGGGCGAATCTCTCAAGCCCGACGGTGATAAACTAGGCGAATCTCTCAAGCCTAGTGGGCATATCAGGCGAATCTCTCAAGCCTGGAACTGGACTACGGTGATTAGCTAAGTAGTCAATGCATCGATACTAAGTAAATGTCATCACCAATAAAACATAAAACAACACCTCCAAAACAATAAATAATCTCAATACTGTACTGGAAATAAATACTGAAACTAAGAACTCGCTACGACAGTGTAAATAAATGTCCACTTACAGATAAGCACAGCGCGCAAACGCGATAATCCCGAGATCCGGCGGAAGATCCCTCGCCAAGTGTACGATCTCGATCTCCATTGCGATCGGTGCGCGATTCCGAGCAAAATGATATAAAACTTGTCGAAAATCACCTAGGCCGGAAAACCGCCGCCGCAACCGTAAATTTCTATCGGCCCAGAAAATTTCAACCTTGAAGTTGAAAACCCTCACCGAAATTCTCCACCTTCGATCTCCTCCGTCCGGCCACGGAAAGGTGCAAGACCACTTCTAAAAGCTTGCTCTCCTCAAGGGCAAGAAAACCCCTAACAAGTCGGCCTCCACCATCGCCGGCGATTTCGCCGAAAACCCACTGAAATTCCCAAACTTTGACAGGCAATAACTTCTTCATCCGAGAACCAAATTGAGTGAATGACCTATGAAAAGAAAGAGGAGCTCAATCCCAACAACTTTCATGAAGGAACCGCGGCCAAAAGACGCCTGAATAAGGAACATTGAAGGCAAACAAAGTTTGGCCTGAAATGGTGAACAAGGGTGAGTCAATTCACCCGAGTTGACTCGGTCAACTCCCCAAAGTCCAAGTCTGACTTACCCAAAAAGGAAATCCACTATTTATACTTTTCCTTTTTGGTAACTTCCGTATTTATTTTACGACAAATTTTGATCGAACGTAACTTTTGCATCGTAACCCCGTTTTCAACGATTCTCGTGTCTACGAACTTATCTCGACAAATTCTTCGATTTTCACCTTAAGTCAACCAACTTCGACAAATCCGATAAAAAGTCAACGACTCAATTCAACACAAGCTTATATGATAAGAACGATCAACGGTCGAAAACGGATCGAAACCAATCGGATAAACACGACTAAATCCAATGGCCAAAAATATTCATAACTTATTACACGTAACTCGAAATAATCCTCCAGAAATTCCCACGAGCTCGAAATTAAATTCTCTACAGCTTTGTTGAAGGATCACAAATCAAATTCTTGCCCAATAATTTAGTCGTTAACACACCCACCATATCGACCAATTACGACAAAATCGCGACTATTCGTGAAACTCGCAAATCAAGCCGATAAACGTACCATTCCCGGTTCGGGTTGTCACAGATACGGGCTGGGATGTAGCAAATGTGGTAGACTTTACCTTCTTGGATAGAGGAAAAGGAGGTGGGAGATCTCCGAGAGGAGGAGGGATGGTAGCAGTATTAGTAGTAGCAGGGATGGTAGCAGTAACAGCAGGGACGGTAGCAGTAACATCAGGGATGGTAGCAGTAATGGTAGTGATAGTAGTAAGGGAAACTAATCGATGGACCCCCTTAGGCTCCTCGGCCTGGGTCGAAGCTTGGGCCCCGCCCTTGGCGAGCAGGATGGACTTAACAACTTCCTCTTCTTGGGCCTGGAGACCTCCCCTTGCTCGGTTAGAGCCTTGACATGTAATGGCTTGGGGGTGGAGGCTCCTTTCTTATGAACTTGAGGGGCTCGAGGGACCTCGATCAGCTCTTGTTGATTCTCATGCTAGAGGGGCTCGATGCTTTCCAGACCTCCAGGGCTGAGGTGTTCTTTGCTCCACAGCCACCGACACATACGGTACTTGGAGGGAAAGGAGAGGGCATCGCCCACGTGGTCGCGGAGGAAGTCCACAGCTCTGGTTAACTCCTCTGGCAGCTTGGAGACACTATTAATGGTGGTGGGGACGTTGAAGCCAGATTCCTGACAAAGCTTTGCCCAATCCCTGAAGACAAGGATATGGGTCTTCTTCCAATCCTTGAGGGAATAGGGAGGATTGATCAGCAGTGAATCTTTGACGTACATGATTCGCTGAGAAAGATAGAACTGGTTGACAGGAGTGGGCTTGACCTGGAAGAGGAGCCTGAACTCCGATTGACCCATACAGCAGTCAAACCACCAATTGAGTCGGTCAAAGCAAGCTAGACAGCAAAATCTGTTTGGGCACCATTGCTCCATGGTGATGCCATAGAACTCTAGAGAGGCGCAGATGAAGGCCGAAATCGAGAAGGTGAGCCCATAGACGATTTGAAAGGGATGGACAAGCAAGCCTAGACCAGAGCTTTCTCAAGGTCTGATACTTTTGCTTCATCTTGGACGAGAGCGAACCAGAAATTTTCGTTGTCCCCCTAGTGGAAGGACTGAATAAAGGAGGCAAAAGCCTCAATGGAGTTAACCTTCCAGAAAGAAGGATATAGCTCCTCACGAGCCTTCTTTGAAGTAGCCTTGGTGGTGCAAGGCTGAGCCTACATGGTGGTAGGATCAACCTCGACATTCAGAAATGGGGGTTGGTGGATCTCAACCTCATCCACATTGAAAGTAGCAGGCAAGGGAGGATTCTGAACAGTTTCTAGAGAGTGCACCTGGCCAGGAAAGACGGTGGCCGGAGTAACAGTGGATGACAACGTCTGGAGAATATGCATGTCAGTGGCGAGAAGTTTGGAGATATCGATCTGATCGATGGCATTTGGGTCTTGAATAATAGTGATGTTATTACCAATGATTTTTCCTGGATTAGGGGAAGAGGAGTTGTTGGAGGCCATTGATGCTTTCTGAATATTCTGAAGCTCTGGGTTCTTGCTGGGAAGCGAAAGTTTAAAGCTATGAGGTTGCATAGAGGTTTTCTGGGAAAAGCAAGAAGTTTGGGTAAGTGAGAAGATGTGAAAAAATGAGAAAGGAGAAAGACTTTGATTTATATATAGTAAAGAGGTATGAAGTGAGGCGGGATGACCGTTTGAAGAGATAGATGGTTTCAGATTTCGAGGGATGTGATTGGGTTCAAAATAGGGAGAGAATGTAACAGTTGGGGAGAGACATGAATGCTGACGAGAATGTATGATGGAAAAGTTATGACAAAGGCGACACAGTGAAGGCATGTGCTTGGGATTTCGTGTGCGACAAGATGGGGAAGCTAGAAAATCCTTCGAAATCTGGAATGGTGAAGATTATATGACAGCAGCGTGAGGCTAACACATGTCGAACCTTGCACTACTGTGGGGGTAATTGTGGGAGTCAGTTTTGCCGCCTGAGCTCGGGTAAGACGAGCTTGGTTAATCCGATTCTGGATGAGGTCCGATCAGGACAGAAACGGGTTTGGGCTTGGATGATTAGGGATCCAGCTAGGGAATGAATTATCGAGAGGTTTGTGGAAGCATCTGGAACGTTGTTAAGGTTTCTAGATTATTCGATGGCATGACAATCCCAAGGTAAGGTCGGACCTCAGGGAAACTGCACAATCTGACCACGAGGGTCTATACAATTGAGCCTCGGGGGATTGACAGAATCTGAGAGCAATAACGTTTGATTAAAGTATATCTGAGGGGATTATTCCAAAGGGCATGTGGTAATAATAAGATTTGATTGGCCCTGGATATGAAGATAAATTCCTTAATGGGTTCCTCCTTTCCTAATAGAAAGTAGTCTGGTTCGATAAAGACTATGCTTAGACCTAACATGATCTCTATATATAGGCCGACCATACATGGTCTTAGGTAACGTAACTCTGCCCCAATCACCATATAATTATAAGACTAAGTTCTGACTTAAGCTTCAGAGGGTCTAAGCACTGTGCCACACCGTGCTCTAACTGATTTTGCAGGTTCGCGGAGATTCAAGCTAGAGGGTGACAAACTTGCTCTCTCACCCTAGAGTCCACCTCGAGCACTTTCGATCCATCGATACTGGCACTGTGGACTCGAACTAAACTGATTTTTTACCCGTCGATGATTGTTTCGACCCGTCGAGGTTCATTGAGAGAAACAATGATGTTTTGACGTTGTTTGTACATCAATTTTACCTTGCCATATCAAGCACTCTATAAGGGTCATAATCCCTTACCAATATTTAAGTGTTCACTTAAAGAGTTTTCTATGCCTTGAGTTCCAAGACCGATTGATTTACATTCTTTTGTAGATATCTATTAGGACCATAATTTTGTGCCTATTACGCTCATAACTTTATGGTTATAGCTTGTTTTCTATGAATAAAGTATTGTTTTTATGACGTTTCCTTTTCTTGCTAGGAAATATGGAGTTGGCTTGAAAATTCATTAAATAAGAATAATTAGATACTTATTGGAGAAGACATATACATTTCCGATGTCACGAGAGAATTTGGAGCAACTTTGGGAAAAATACGAAATAGCTTCATTGAAAGTCGCCGGAAGTTGCCCGGAACCCGCCGAAACTTGCCACAGCCGGCCAGCCCACCTTGGTCGGCCCAATCACATAGAGTCCTGCCCAATGGAGGCTCATTCAGCCCATTTATGCTTACCAATCTGATTTGGAGAGAAAGAGAAGAAGTTGAACCACATGATGTCACTAATTTGGAGGTTAGCCTTCCATAACCTAAAATAGTGGATCATGGTCTCCTTAATTCAAAGCTAACCCTTAGATATTCCACCTCCTCTTTTATTATCATCCTAGAGTTGAAATGGAGCCTCCCAACTCAGCCAAATTCGAGCTCCCCTCTCACCCACACACACCACACTTCATTTCACTTATTTTTCCAAGTCTTGAGCCTATTTTCTCTCTAGTTTTCTCTCTAGTTTTTCCCTATGGTTCTTAGTTGAGTTCTCTAGAGATAAGCTAGATTTCTCTTACTCAAATTTTTTACTCCAACCCTCTACAAATTCAAGAGACCTAGCCTTGCAAGTCTTGGCCGAACCTCTTCCATTCTCCCTCATCACCATCCCTCACTTCCTCCTATCACTTTTGCCTCCAAGGTTTGGTAAGATTTCGAGAGCTCAAAGAGGTGAAAAGTAATCCCTCTTCTCCTTTATCTCTTGGGGTCCTACAAGTCTTCCTTACCTCCTCTACAAGCCTGGGTGCATTTTTGGAGCAAGAGCTGAAGAAGGAACTTGAAGAAGCTTGAAGGCTTTTGCTTCAGGGACTCGTCGGTTATTTCTTGCACTTATTGACTCTTGTCTTTGTATCTAAACTTGATTGTAGTTATGAGTACTTAGTAGTATATTTGGGATGCTAGGGTTAGAACCCTAGCCATGTGATGAAAAAAATTATGTCTTGGGTTGTGTTTGACTTTTATTTTAGTGTATGTTATGCAATTTTATGTTGTGAATGAGTTTGTTGTGTGATTGTGGATGATTATATGCTTGAGCTCATTGTCTAAGTTTTTCTCATGCATGTGTTGACCATAGCTAAGTTAATGTATGTGTTAAAGAAACTAAAAATGACTCTTGAATGAACTAGCTACTCACGTAAGGATCGATGAGCATGTAAACATGATTAGGGTATTATCTAAGAGATTTACCTTGAGATTTGGTTCCCTAACATCTAGCATGGACCAGAGCTTCTTTGAGTGCAATATACTTGAAGGACTCTAGTAAAGCACACATTGATTTGAAAAGATTATTGAGGCAAATTGTAGAATCTCTTGGCTCGTAACTCACTAGGTGCAAGTTGATGTATTGACATCTATATTCGATATTCGAGAGGGGAACCTTTCCACATCTATCACACGATATGTTTTTTTGCTTCACAACGTGACATACGGTTGAGATATAAGCTCGAAATGGCTCATGTCTTGGTCTCGATTCACCAAAAACTTCAATGTTGGGCTTAAGTCGTCTAGTGTCCGAAATGACCTAAGAACTTGAGTTCAAAACCAAACATGACTCACAAGGTCACGATTTGGACATCCATTTGTGTGAACGAACTTTAGTCCAGTATATAAACCTGGACATTATTTGATGCATCATATGGTTAGCGGGACTTCCCTAGCCGACCATCTTTCCTTATTCAATTTGTTTACTATCTTTGTGTTTGCATTTTAGTGTAATAACCAACCAATCAACTCATATAATCACTCACCGTAATGTCATCATCCCTCGCAATGCTAGGTCTCCAAAGAACTTGGTAATGTGAGATACACACTTCCATCTTTTCATTTAGTTTTTGTGTCAAGGTAGTGTCTAATTGTTCGAAGTCTAAGGTCTTTCTATTCCGAGTTAAGGAGTTACAAAGCTTAATCCTCGTTAGTTCGACACTCAACTACCTTTATAAATACTATAACTTGCCCAGTATACTTGCGAGTGAAGATCACTCTTTTTGCTTATGAGTTAGTCAATAGTTCATAAGTGTAGTTCATAAGTGTAGGGGCACAAAATCTTTCAACATGTTTTTTGCGCCGTTGTCGGGGAATTAGGCTCATCTTAATTCTTTAGCTTCGGATAGCCTTGATTTCGGTAATACCAAATATTTTTCTTGATAATTGTTTCTTAGGTTTATAATTTTCTTCATCTTTCCTTATTCAATTTGTTTACCATATTTCCTTATGGGCAACAAGTACCTTACAATGGAGGCTATCAAGTGTGGAAGTATCAAGCCAAAGAGCTCATGTATTCTTATGTGGAGGCGTGTGCTCTATGTGGTTCTTAAGTGAATTCACCTCTTGAGTGCAACTTGAGATATGAGTATCCCGAGTACGTTCAAGAGTACGAGTACAACATGAGGATGCATCAAGCACACTCGGTACCTATTCAAGAAGAAGCTCCTAGTTCAAACTTGGAAGCACTCATTCACACCCACCTAGCCCGAGTTTAGGAGCATCTAGCTTGAAGAGAGGAGACCCGTGCACAAATTAGGCAATTGATGGCACCCTCTCCACCCCAAGAAGAAAGCCCTACTCTGAACTTGGAGGAGATTCTTGCCAACTTGCTTGCTCAACAAGAAGCTTCAAGGAAATATATACGGAATGAATTCCAATGTATACAAGAAGAACTTCAATGTGCAAGAGAGGAATTTCAAAGGGACATTCTAGGATTGGAAGCTCAAATCAGTATACTAGCCGAGAGAGTGCAAGAGACTATTCAAGAAGAGGTGGCACCTCATAAGCCTTCCATCAATCATGAACCTTGAACCTCTCAAGGAGCTGAGTATGATGATTCCTCATCCGAGGAAGGAGAGCTAAATCCATATCGGGTGAAAGATTGTCAAGGTGCTATAGATAATGAATTTTCATCCGATGATGATTGCACGACCATGTATGATGAAGCTTGGAGTGTTGAGGAAAATATACTTTTGAACTCATCTACTCGACCGGTTATGGGCTATCATGAAGAATTGATGAAGGAGCTAGATGAAAAGGATGCCCAAAGTGAAGAGAATGTGTTTGTGCCAAGCATTGAAGACCAAGTTGAAGAAGCACCACCATTCCCTCCCCACCACTAAAAGAGTACCACCAAGAACTCCCCATAGAGTAAGAAGAAGCATTGAGTTATGATCACGATGATAGGATTGAGACCAAGGTATTCTTGCCTTTTGATCCTCCATTTAGTAACCAATGTTTCTATAAAGAAGTGAAGGATTGGAAATGAAACTTTATTTCTGACTCTTCACCTTGTTTTGAGATGCCACAACCACCTACTTTCTTCCCACACATCAAGTCTTCATCAACAGTGAAGGAAGAGTTTGGAATGCTACTTGGGAGAGCATCACAAAGAAGAGGAACATGTCAATGAGGTATCCATTTCGGTCTAACATTGGAAATTGCATGGATCACTTTGATGTTTGCCTCTATGACAAGTCAAGAAGCCCTCTATCTCCAAGTAGTAGAGTGGTACTACTCAAGAAATATCCACCATAATAAGATGGTGGAGTTATGGACCATGTTTATGCCCTTAAACTATAACCCGTGATGGTCAGACACCATTGGTATATTAGATGAATAAGTGTGAGGTTGGAGGAGCATAGAACATTATGGAATGGGCATAGAAGTCAAGAACTTGAAAAAGAGCCAAATCTGGCAATTTTTGACCCATCAAAAAACCCACCTTTGACCAGTTCGACCTGTCGACAGAATCCTTGACCCATCAAATGTAACCCTCTGGATGGTGCCGAGCATCAAATTTGACCTGTCGAAGGATTCCCCTGCAAATGTTGACTTTCATGGAGTTTGTGAAGACTAAGAGCTTGGGGCTTTGAGGCATGGAGCATAGTGCAATACCTTGAGTCCAAGAAAAGTCCTAGAGCACCATTTGAGGATCATGACCAAGCATATGCAACCTTGGATGGCGAGGCCTAACTTGGCCTTCATTGGTTTACATTCTAACGTATATGGAGCTCGGAGACGATCTACAAAGCGTTTGCACTTTCTTTCTCCCTTACTCTCTCTCTAGTTTCTAGCACTTATGAAAATATATTTGAGAATGATGCTATGTTAGGATGCTTAGGTTTAACTCTCATCCCCAAGAGTAGACATCTTCCAAGGGTTGTTAATCTTGCAATGTCTTGATGGCTTACTCTTGTTCGATCAGAGAGCTACCTATTCATCATTAGTGTATTTTTTTTTGAGTCTTTGTTAGGTTATGGTGATCTTGTATGATACATGTTGTGATACTTGTTGCTATGGACTAAATGCCTTTATAAGTTTTTGATTATTCCTTTCTAAGTGTTCAAGTTCTAAGTGTGAGGTCCCCTCGTGTTACATGCTAGATTACAATGTGGTTTTTCTTTGAAATGTGATTAGTATGCATGCCACTATTGTGGTTGATAGGACTCTAATAGCTTCATTATTTCTTAGAGACAATATGACCCTTTAAGTATGAATGTCTGCTAGTTGCTATGCCTAGGAGAACATGTGTTAGGTGAATAATTTTGTGAAATGATGATGCATTGCTATCTTTTTTACACTTTTGGTTATTATGTAGTTTTATGCAAATTGAGGACAATTTGGTTCTAAAGTGTGAGGTAGGCGGCTAAGTCATTATCACTCCTTATCCGAAAAATCTATAAAAATGGAAAAATGTGAGAAAATGTAATACAAAAATATGTGTGTTTTGGTGTATTTGTGTTCCAATAATCACTTCCAATGATGAAATTAAAATAATGGCTAGTAGATTGGATAATTGTGAGCATGTTTAAAAAGAGAAAACAATACATGTTTAATCGGTTTGAAAAGTGCATATATATGTCATTCAAAATAAGTTCACATGAGAAAAAAAAAAGGATTGATATGTTTTCGAAGCTATCCATGCCCATGTGACATTTTTGAGCCTTATTGTGTATGCATAGCTACATTGTGCACATATTCTTTCATGTGTGATATCGATCAATTATTGTGTAATTTAGAAATTTCTTTAAACCGTGCAAAACGTTTTTCAAATCATGAATTATTTTTAAAAATGATAAAGGCATTAGGATTACCACCATGGCCAAATTGCTTTTGAACCGTATGATGCATATATCCTTTAGTGAGAAAATTTGAGCCTTATATTGCTTAACCTTTTAATTCTTGAACACCACAAATCCTTACCAGGCCTAAACACTTACTTTTACTCTTAACTAGGCAATCGAGCAAGGGATAATGAAGTCCTATTAGTATGTACTTCGAGTTTATACGTATTGTGAAGTATATCAAAAACTTAAGTATGAGGTGGAGGAGGTCGTTGTAATGCTCATTTGTGTTGTGTTTTGTTCAAAAAGGAAAAGAAATGAAAAGAAAAAAAAATGAGAAAAGAGTATCAATGAAAAGAAAAATAAATAGAAAGAAGAAAAGAGTTTCAAGAAAAATATTGTAGTGTATATAAAGAATAAGTGTTTTGGGAAATGGTTTAGTGAAAAAGGGAAAGCTAGTAGCACCTAGAGTATGTTTGCAACTTCAACATGTGAGTTGCGTACTAGGTTATTTTTGGTTGTTGAACTCCTATACCATTCTTTCATTTAAACCCCGTTACAACCCGAATAAAAATCCTCTTGATTTGAAATGCTTTTGCTTTTGGATTGTTGGAGCATTTGGTTGAAAATCGAGCTTATGGGGAACATGTGATTGATGCGATTTTTGGGTGCAAATACTAACCCTCAAACACTTGTGTGCATTGAGTGATATCTAGTGGGTTTGATGATTAGGAAACATATCAATTTGAATACATCTCATTGTGATGCATTTCTCTTAGCATATCTCATTTTAGCTTATTCCATATGCATTGATTTCATGTTTTAAAAGTGTTGCTCAGAAGTAGTTCAATTCATCTAGCCATAGTTCTTTGAGGGATATCGATCATTAAGTGGGGACACTTACATACTTGTACATGATTTGTATGTTTTTGTGCTTTGAGTCTAGCTTAGCTTATTTCTTTTCGTCTGAGGTTTCTTGAGGACAAGCAAAGCTTAAGTGTGGGGTAGTTGTTAGGACCATAATTATGTGCCTATTACGCTCCTAACTTTATGCTTATAGCTTGTTTTATATGAATAAAGCATTATTTTTATGACGTTTCCTGTTCTTGTTAGGAAATGTGGAGTTGGCTCAGAAATGCATTAAATATGAAGAATTAGATACTTATTGGAGAAGACATATACATTTCCGAGGTCACGAGAGAATTTGGAGCAACTTTGGGAAAAGGCGAAATAGCTTCACCGGAAGTCGCTGGAAGTTGCCCGGAACCAGCCGGAATTTGCCATAGCCAGACGACCCACCTTGGTCTTCCCAATCACATGCAGTCCTGCCTAATGGAGGCTCATTCAGCCCATTTATGCTTACCAATCTGAATTGGAGAGTAAGAGAAGAAGTTGGACCATATGATGTCACTAATTTGGAGTTTAGCCTTCCATAGTTTAAAATAGTGGATCATATTCTTCCTAATTCAAAGCTACCCTTAGATCTTCCACCTCCTCTTAAATTATCATCCTAGGGTTGAAATGGAGCCTTCTAACTCAGCCAAATTTGAGCTCCCCTCTCACCCACACACACCACACATCATTTCACTCATTTTTCCAAGTTTTGAGCCTCTTTCTCTCTAGTTTTCTCTCTAGTTTCTCTCTAAGGTTCTTAGTTGAGTTCTCTAGAGAAAATCTAGATTTCTCTTCCTCTTATTTTCTCTTTCAACCCTCTATAAATCCAAGAGACCTAGCCTTGCAAGTCTTGGCCAAACCTCTTCCACTCTTCTCATCATCATCCCTCACTTCCTCCTCTCATCTTTGCCTCCAAGGTTTGGTGAGATTTCTAGAGCTCAAAGAGGTGAGAAGTAATTCCTCTTCTCCTTTGCCTCTTGGGGTCCTAGAGGTCTTTCTTACCTCCTTTACAAGTTTGGGTGCAGTTTTGGAGCAAGAGATGAAAAAGGAACTTGAAGAAGCTTGGAGGCTTTTGCTTAAGGGACTCTTCGGTTATTTCTTGAACTTATTAACTCTTGTATTTGTATCTAAACTTGATTGTAGTTATGAGTACTTAGTAGTTTATTTGGGAGGGTAGGGTTCTATGTGATGAAAAAATTATGTATTGGGTTTTGTATGACTTCGATTTTAGTGTATGTTATGCAATTTTGTGTTGTGAATAAGTTTGTTGTGTGATTGTGGATGTTTATATGCTTGAGATCATTGTCTAAGTTTCTCATATGTATTTGTTGACCCTAGCTAAGTTGATGTATGTGTTAAAGGATCTAAAAATGACCCTTGAATGAACTAGCTACTCACGTAAGGATAGATGAGCATGTAAACATGATTAGGGAATTATCTAAGGGATTTACCTTTGAGATTTGATTCCCTAATATCTAGCATGGACTAGAGCTTCTTTGAGTCTCAATATACTTGAAGGACTATAGTCAAGCACACATTGATTTGAAAAGATTATTGTGGCAAATCGTAGAATCTCTTGGCTCGTAACTCACTAGGTGCGAGTTAAGGGATTCAAATAGACTACACTCGGATTTTCCAATCAAGATTCGAGAGGGGAACCTTTCCACATCAATCACACTATATGTTTGTTTGCTTCACAACGTGGCATATGATTGAGATATAAGCTCGAAATGGCTCATGTCTTGGTCTCGATTCACCAAACACTTCAATGTTGAGCTTAAATCGTCTAGTGTTCGAAATGACCTAGGAACTTGAGTTCAAAACCAAATGTGACTCACAAGGTCTTGATTTGAACATCCATTTGTGTGAACAAACTTTAATCCAATATATAAACCCGGACATTGTTTGATGCATCATATGGTTATCGGGACTTCCCTAGCCGACCATCTTTCCTCATTAAATTTGTTTACTATCTTTGTGTTTGCATTTTAGTGTAATAACCAACCAATCAACTGATATACAAACTCACCGTAATGTCATCATCCCTTGCAATGCTAAGTCTCCAAAGGACTTGGTAGTGTGAGATACACACTTCCACCGTTTTCTTTTAGCTTTTTTGTCAAGTTAGTGTTTAGTTTTCCGTAGTCTAAGTTCTTTCTATTCCGAATTAAAGAGTTATAGTGCTTAATCCTCGTGGGTTCGATACTCGACTACCTTTATAAATACTATAACTTGACATGTATGCTTGCGGGTGAAGAACACTCTTTACGCTTATGAATTAGTCAATAGTTCACAAGTGTAGGGGTACAAAATCTTTCAACAATATCTCAAGGCAAGATTGAGTGTTTAGAAGGTAGTGGTACTACCCACACTATTATGAGAAATAGGCAATTATTTATGGATCTTATGTCATATAGTTCATCAGTAAAAAGTATTATTGGTTCACCGCTGGTTATATAAGGGTGCAGTTCTTCACAATTTTTAGTGCCATATGTACTAGAATTTATGTCATTGATACTTTATATGCGTCAAAGGCCAATCAAACATTGCTATGTTTTAAGAACATTCGTGCCAACGGTTTATACTTGAAAACATACTTTAAGAATGGAAAAGAATTCTTGTGTGTAACCTCTGTAGAATGTGACGAAAAGAGCATTACGGAGAAATTTATGAGGATTCGTAGTGGTTTATATGTGACTACAGTTCGGATAATTAAATCCAATGCAGTCTCTCACACTACTGTGTGTGACTCAACCTCATATAAGCTCTCATATAAGCTTTAGCATTATTGTCTGGGTCACCAAGGTCGAGATATGATGATTAAGAGATTAAAAAATTCACATGGTCCTCTATTTTTTTAGAGCAAAGAAGCATGTGGGAATACCCAAATCTATCGATTTAGATAAAGAGGTTGACGCTACTCCTCTCAGCCCAGGCTCAGTCTCTGAGATGAGTTTAGCACATAGTGCTGAGGTGTCATGCATTATCCCATTAGATTCCTTCGTGGCAATCTCAAATGTACACCGCTCGTTTTGCAAATCTTGTTCATTAGCTAAGTTACAGGTCCGATCTTCTTTTGTTGTAGATAGAACTAAGAATGTACCATTCTTATAACGAATCCAAGATGATATTTATGGACCTATCAAACCTAAATGCTGACCATGTAAGTACTTTATGATTTTGGTAGATGCATCGTCGCATTGGTCACATGTTGCTTTGCTATTGACAAGGAATATTGAATTTGCAAAACTCCTAGCTCAGATCATTAAGCTCTGGGCTCACCACCAAATCGAGTCTATTTGATTCGATAACGAATGAGAGTTTAGATTAAAATATTTTGATGATTACTGCATGTCTTTTGGGATTGATGTTGAACATGCCATTTCGGGTGTCCATTCATAGAACGGTCTTGAAGAAGCACATAATAAGTAGTTACAGCCCGTGGCTAGGGCTTTAATGATGCATACCAATTTGGCTATATCTGCGTGGGGCTACGCAATGTTATATGAAATAATAGTTATTCATTTCAGACCCGTGGAACACCAACCATTCACTGCATTCCAGTTGGTAACTGGATGTGAGTCTGACGTTTCACATTTACGCATAATTGGTGCGCGGTATATGTGCCTATTACGCCTCAACTGCGTACTAAAATGGGTCCTCAGAGACGATTAGGTATCGATATTGGTTATGAAGCTCCAACGATAGTCCACTATTTAAAACCTTAGACAGAAGATCTATTTACTGCTAGTTTTACAGATTGTCACTTTGATAAGACATACTTCCTACCGTTAGGAGGAGAGAAGAATGTTCTATTCTAGTTACACGTCAGGAATTAACGTGGTCAAACCCCACTATGTCTCATCATGATCCTCGCACATCTCAGAGTGAGATATCGTGATAGTGATGAGATCAGATATAAACGTTTATGCAAGGTTGGAAGTCTTGGAAAGGGGCAAATAAACATCACACCTAGGCAAGGAGACGTTCCTTCTACCTATGGTGGAGGTGTGGCATTGGCCTCGGCTCCTACCCAAAAGAGAGGGAGACAATGAAATGTGATGTCATTGAGGGATGCTTCAGAGTCATTTGTGATGTCAGAGAACAAAATCTCATCAAGTAACAATGATGCGCGCGTTATGGTGGATAAATCTTCCATGTTAGTTGATGATGCATTTATTTATTTTGTCGATTAGAAAATCATTGGCAACGGTAAAGTGGAACCTTGCTCTATTGCATATTGCCAACGCATAGCAAATTGGCTAAAATGAAAAGTAGCAATCCAGGCTGAACTAGACTCTTTTAGAAAAAGGCAAGATTTTTGGTATGGTAATGCTATGTCCACCGAATATTAAGCTAGTTGGACATAAATGATTCTTTGTTCAAAAGTGCAATGAGAAGAATGAAGTCTTGTGGTATAAAGCTAGACTAGTGATACAAGAATTTTCTCAACACCCTGAAATTGATTATGACGAGACGTATTCTCCGATTATGAATATCATTACTTTCCATTACTTGGTTAGTTTTGTAATGTCCGAAAAACTGAGTATGCAATTAATAGATGTGGTTACAACATATCTCTATGGAGATCTTGATTCGAAGATATATAGGAGAATGCCAAGTGGCATAGTTTTATCTAAATCAAGTAACTCTAAACTATAGAGTGCTCATGTGATTAAGATTGAGACGTTCACTATATAGATTGAAGTAATCTAGTCAGATGCGGTACACACATCTAAGTGGCTACTTGATTGGGAAGGGATATGAGAATAATAAGTTATGCCTATGTGTGTTCATTAGCCGAATAAGGTCGGGATTTACCATTGTAGCAGTCTATGTAGATGATATGAACATCATCGGGTCTTTTGATAGTTGCATAAATATGAAACTCTCTTGTGCTTAATAAACCCAAAAATACTTTTGATAGTTGCCATTGTAGCAGACTATGTAACAATCGATGTCCTACTGACATTGGCTCAATGGTGGGAGTCAGTCATCCATGGTTATCTAAATTGGAGTTGAGGTAAATCGTAGGTTGTCTAGGGTGGAGAGAAGTTCCTAATATTCATCTCTATTTGAATTCTTCAACATCTTTGCTTTTCTGAAATTTACCTTTTCTGCATTAGTTGTAAATTTGTCGAATTATTTCTGTACCCAAATCAATTCCGAATATCCTCACATTTTGTGTGGTACTCCATACTTGAGTCTAATTTATTGTGTTAAATTTTCTTAGAATTTGGTTTAGTATAAGTTATGTTCGTAGTTCATTTTGTGTCTAGTGGTCGAGGCTGCTAGATTTCTGGCTTCCGCGTCTGTTTGTGTTTTTTGTGTCTTTAAGTCTTAGTTTGAACAATCATATTTAGGTAATGAATGACCCATATTTTCTAATTACTATATTGATACATTTGTATTAAGAATACGGTTACCGTAGCTCTTTTAGGTGTTTTTGCACCTATCAGTAGAACTCGATTTTGCCTCGATTTAGAGCTAGAACATCGAGTTGGTGAAATTTTTATTGACTAGACTGCTTATGCCCAAAAGATGTGCATGCAATTTAATTTGGACAAATCACACCATCTTAGCACACCAATGGTTGTTCGCAGCCTAGAGCACAAAAAGGATATGTTTCTTCCAGAAGATAATGATGAGGAGGAGGAGGAGGAACTTTTGGGAGCAGAGGTTCCATATCTCAGTGGTATTGGAGCTTTGATGTATTTATCTCATTGCACACGTCCAGTCATTGCCTTCTCATTAAACTTATTAACTAGATTTATCTCTGCACCTATACAACGTCATTGGAATGGAGTAAAACATATCTTCTGTTACGTGAAAGGATCTATTGACTTGAGGTTATTCTTCCCTTACAAAGGAGCAAGAGAGAAATTGGAAATTCCAGTGAAAGGAATTGAGCTAGAAACGCAACTTTCTGATTCTACACAGTTTGACCTGTCGAACCATGTCCCCTAGACGAATCTGCCAGAGTCCATTGACCCGTCGAATGCTAACGTTGAACCCTCCCTTATTCCGAGATACCAAATGATGTGTAGGTAAGATTTTCTTACGTCAGATATTTCTCTGACCCGTATAGAGGACGTTCTCTAACTAGTTATGTTTTCACCATTAGGAATACAACAATTTATTGTTGATCTACAAAGTAAACCCTTATTGCTACTTCCTTGATTCATTCTGAAATCATAGCTCTACAAGAAGTTGTTAAAGAGTGTGTCTTGCTTAGATCAAATATACATCATGTAATACTATTTATAGTTGATGCGTTGTACTCTTTTTTCCTTCGATTAAGTCTTTGTTTTTCCCATGAGGTTTTGTTTTACTTGGCTAGGTTTTTAGTGAGGCAATAAGTTATGCATCATACATTAAGAGCTCGACACAAGGAGGAGTATCTAAGGAAAGTATATTTCTGATCTTCCGGTGTTTGTCTTGTCCTAATTAGATTAGATATAGAGACTCTAGCCATCCTTGATTATTTGGAATACATTTATTGCAATTGAATGTAATGTCTGTTTTTAAGGTCATCTATCAATAAATAAAATTACAGTTTTCAGTCTACAATTATTGTGTATTCTTCAACACTCTCATCTTTACATGGTTTTTCATAATATGTTCATTTTAATCTAAATCACACTGATTTTTTAGAAGTGTTTTATTCAGTTATTTCTTCCACAATATACCTTTTTGTTTACACTGCATAAGCTGCACATCGTGTATTTCTTCGACAACGTTCAGTTTTATACATACTGTGCACTTAGATGACTCTCATTTACACAATATTTTAGCATACAACACTTGTCCCCTCATAGAATTGTGACATGTGTCACATTTTCAATCATTGAATGTGTTTTTAATTGATCTTACCATAAACTCAGTGTACACAATCCTAAGCCCTAATCTCTCTCTCCTTCCTCCTCTGGCTCTCTCTCTCTGTCTCTCTCCTCTCTGTTTAAAAAATGTGGTTAAACTTTAGCAAGTTTCTTGATGATTTAGGTCTTGATCCGTTCGGTCAAATGACCGTCGTTTATGATCCTATTTTTTATTTTGGCTAATTTTGTTTTATCGACCACTTCGACAAATCAAATTTTGCTTTCCTCGCGTCCACGACATCGTAATGGGTGTCTCTGTGTGCAGGTATGATGTTTCACTTTCTCACATGGATGTGTGATAACATTTTCCTTTGAGACATGTATATAATGAAAAGAGAGGCATACAGGGTGTCGGGGTTGACTGCGCGGATTGAGGTCCAAACGATGACCAAACCGGCTCAAATTTTTACACTAGGCATACAATAGTTCTATGTTCCCATCCTACAATTAATTTTTACATATTCAATTTTTTTTCTAATTATTTTACATTTGAAGAGTCGTATTAGTTCAATGCATCAAACAAACTATACAACACTAGTGAGCATATCGTCAATTCATTCATCCATCAACAATAATTAGTGAATGTTCTAATATAAAATATTTAAAGTGAAAATAGGCACCATAAGATGACCGAACATATATTTAATTTTTTCGATGCCCGAGATATTTATTTTTTATTTTTGAAAGTATCAAATTGATAATTTCATTCAAAAATAATAGTCGAATATGTCGATCGAACTTAAAATGGTTACCGAAATTGCTCAAAATTTTTTACGCGGTTCGAAATAATCCATGGGTCATTTTTTGAGTTTTATTTTTGGTTTTAACTATTAGTAGATTTTTCAAACAATTATAGTCCATTATAATTAATGATTGATAATAAAAAGAAGCATTTGGTCTTGAATTTTTTTCGTGTTCAATAATATTAGAATAATATAGACGCCATCCCAGTTCTATGAAAATTTTAGTACAATTTTGTAGAATCTTAACCTATTTTTTATATTTTTTAAAAATGGAATCAAATTATATAAATTTATTATAACAAATTTGGTTTTTTCTAGATGGATCTGAGTTGTCCAATTTATTTTCGTTTGTTTTCCTCAAAGTTTTTGGGTCATCGATTTAGGATGGCAATGGAGGTGACCAAAGGGAAGAGCTCGCTCTCGAGGGAGAGACAGAGGTGAGGGCGTTGGGGATGACAGACGTGACGGAGGTGAGAAAGGCGCGCTTGGCCTTGGCGATCAAAACGAAGCAAAAGAGCTCGTCGGTGTTGCTGGCATTGTAGAAGAGGATGAGGACGTCGATGAGGATGTCGATGTCGCCGTGGAGGGCATCATGTAGGGAGAGGAAGGCAGGGCGGATTCCAAAGGAGACGAAGTTTGGGAGATCTTGTTGGCAACGAAATCGGTCGGCACCAGGCACGGATGATTGGAGGGGTTAGGGTGTACTGCAGAACCCCCGGGCTTTTCTACCAAAACAATTAGTACATACATACTAAATAAATAAATAAATAAATAAAATGTATAACACAAAAAGAATATATAAACCCAAATCAAAACCTGCAAAACGACTTGGCATTCTGCTCACTATCTCAGGCAAATAAGGCAATCCCTCCCTTCTCAGCTTCCGTAGTTTTTCTCTTGCATCTCCAAGTTCTCCATTTGGCATTTGCTCTCCAGTCTCCAGTCTCATGTCTCCAACTCTCTTGGTACAATTACAAATCTGATTTCTTTAGGTTAGAAATTGGGGATCTAAAACTTTCTTGCTTCTTTAATATCTAATGATCATTTGAATTATGAATGATGAATGATGTTGGAAATAGGAATGAGAATAGTGACAGAATAATAAGCTTTTGATTGGAAATAAGGATTAGGGGTAAATATACTTCAGTACTTCACGACCTTTATCGCTTTAGTGAGGTTAGAAACTTGAGAGAAATACAGATGTGAGGGACAGAGAAGTAAGATACAGAGAAGTGAGAGGGACATAGTTTATTAGTACTTGATTGTTGTATACCTTCGGCGTTGGAATTTGGGAAACAAATTGATTTCATCAAAACCCATTTGTTCATTGTTTATCATTCTAACTTATAAAGAATGATGGTTTATAAGCTAGTAGCGTTCCATAGTTGATTGTTTATTATTCGGTGAGATTTTGCTCATTCTAGCTTGTTCATTGTTTATCATATTCTAGTTTATAAACCAAGTTGTTCACTGTCCTGAAGTCTTTTTTGGTGTTCAGTAGCTTTTGTTTTCATTTTTGTCTAGTGGCTTCATTAAGTTCATTTGATCTCTGTATGCTTTTTATTTGGTTGGTTTGGTATTTGTATGTTTAGTTGTCAATTGATATTTAATTCTTCTTATTTGTTTAGGTTTTATTTACAATGACCAATCAATATCAAAATCCTAAGCCACGAAAAAGTTGAAAGGAAAGTAAATTCATACTTTCAGAGAAATGATGATGTTATGGGTGATATTCCAAGTTTAGATACTTCAGAACCTTCTAGTTCTACAAGAGTTGAGACTTAAGAGCTCAATGTAAATCATATTGAACGTGATCCAGGAAAACACCCCGCAGTCTCTTCATATCCTATTAATGAGCGTGATGAGGTTCGACGCAAATATATACTTTATGAGCCATATCACCAAAATTAGAATAGTATCCGACACATCTTTGTGGAGAACAAGACCGAACATTCAATAGAAAATGGTTTGAGCAGTATTATTGGCTTGAGTACTCGGTCCACAATCATAAGGCATACTGAAAGGACCCAACCCCGATTTAGTTTCCTAAACTGGAATCAAACCCCTTCTGAAAACACGAACTTGTAAAAACCATAGAAATTTCGGCAGAGTTTCACTATATCGCGGAATTACCATTAACCTGCAACCGAAAACACACTTCATCCTATGCCACAAAAGCCAAACCGTGGGCACCAATCCCATCCGGATTTCTCAAAATCATATCATCATAATATAAAGTAATAAGCAAAACTGTAACTTTACTGAAATTCGAGAAAATCATATGAAAATATGAACATCAGAGTATTCAGAGCGACATTTAGTACATATATACATAAGTACACAGCAGTAGGCTAAACAAGAAACCTACTGAAAAAGAAAGGTAGCTCGAACACTAAGCCTCCTACAGTGATGTGCGACACCAGAATCCGAATTGCAAACTGGGCATGGAAACCGAAAAGCCCAGGGGAAAGGTAAATAAAATCGTTAGAGTGAGTGGACGAAAATAATCATATGCCTTTCACCATTTACATAACATAAAAATAATGCGAGTTCTTAAAATAAGTTGAGGTGTCGGGCAAATCTCTCAAAATCGACGATGATAGACTAGGCGAATCTCTCAAGCCTAGTGGGCACATCAGGCGAATCTCTCAGGCCTGGAACTGGACTACTGGTGATCAGCCGAGTAGTCAATGCATCGATGCTAAGTAAATGCCATCACCAATAAAACATAAAACAATACCTCCAAAACAATAAATAATCTCAATACTGTACTGGAAATAAATACTGAAACCAAGAACTCGCTACAACAGTGTAAATAAATGTCCACTCACAGATAAGCACAGCGCACAGACGCGTTAATCCTGAGATCCGGTGGAAAATCCCTCGCCCAACGTACGATCTCGATCCCCTGAATATTCACAAAATATCACTGATCAAAATCACAATTCATTACTCTGAACCATACCTCGGAAACCAACCATTTCCGGAAACATATAACTCGGATAACAAAATAATATCCGAAAATCCCAAAATACTCCACATAAACCCTCGACTTAAAATTCACTACTCAAATCAACTCGAAAACCTCAAGGTGACGATCGGAGCGCGATTACGAGCAAAACGGTATAAAACTTGTCAAAAACCAAAAACTCAACCCTTCGCTGGAGCGCAACCGTTAACCGCCGCCGCTGCCGCCGGCGCGGCGTCAAAAATGGCGGATTCCGGCCAAACTTTCCAGAAATAGTCTACACCTTAATCCCAACACATTCCTCTTCTACACCAAGCTCCAATTCCGTGCCCACCGGCCGGAATCGAGCCTGAAACCCACGGAATCCATGGATTCCGGTGAGGTTTCTGGCGAGCTTCAAACAGCAACCAAACCCAAAAATGTTTCACCCAAAAGCATCACAAGGATGAGGGGAAGCTTTCCCCCCACCACCCCGGCCTCAACAGTCGCCGAAGCGCCACCCCCCACGACGGCGAAATCCATAGGATTCACCGAGCTCGTTCTAACTCAATATCTCATCAAATCACACCAAACCAAGTTCTAAACCATAGGAAATCAAGAGATGATTCTAACCATACCAAAATTGTAGCAGGAGGTGGCCGGAAACGGAAAGTCCACGGCCAGTGTTCTCCCTCGGTCAACGTGAGTCAACTAGACAACCTTCGGTCAAACGACGGTCAAACTTCCAAAACAGTGGTTTTCAACAATTTTACGACTATTCCGATATTTATACTCGCGGCTCGATACGATAGACGGTCAAATTGAATCACATCCACGTTTCGGATAACTCAAACTTAATCGGATAAACACGACTAAATCACGCGACTTCAAATATTCATAACATATTCCTCGGTTATCGAAACAATTATCCGAAATCTCCTACGAGCTCAAAATCACGCATACTACAATTCTCGTGAAGAGACTCATCTCAAATTCTCGCCCGATAATTAAGTCGTGAACCAGACCGCCAATTCGATTAATTACGACAAACTATGATTATACGTGAAACTCGCGAATTAAGCCGATTAACTACCATTTCCGGTTCGGGTTGTCACAAATCTACCCCCCTTACAAAAATTTAGACCTCGAAATTTACGTACCTGCTAAGTGAACAGATGAGGATACTACTCCCACATATGCTGCTCGGTCCCCCAAGTGGCTTCTTCAACTGAATGATTCTGCCATAAGACCTTCACAAGGGGTATGACTCTGTGTCTCAACTCCTGCTCACGCCGATCGAGAATCTGTACTAGCTCCTCCACATATGTCAAATCTTCCCAGATAGGAAGCTGATATGGCGCTAGAACATGTGATGGATCTGGAATGTATTTCCGCAACATCGTGATATGAAAAACATCGTGTACTCGAGCCATCTCGGAAGGCAACTCCAACCTGTAAGCCACGACACCAACTCTCTCTATGATCTCGTACGGACCAATATACCGTAGTCGAAGCTTGCCACGCTTCCCAAAACGAACAACTCCCTTCCAAGGAGACAGTTTTAGGAAGACCCAATCGCCCACCTCGAACTCGAGACTCTTTCTTCTCACATCTGCATAACTCTTTTGGAAATCTTGGGCAATCTTCAATCTATCTCAGATAATCTGAATGTCCTCTGTGGTGCTCTTCACCAAATCAGGACCAATAAGTCATCGCTCGCCTACCTCACTCCAACATAATAAAGTGCGGCACTGCCTCCCGTATAGAGCCTCATACGGTGTCATATCAATACTGGCTTGATAACTATTGTTGTAGGCAAACTCGATCAAATGTAGTTGCTGGTCCCAATTTCCTCTAAACTGCAATACACATGATCGCAAAATATCCTCGAGGGTCTGAATAGTCCGCTCAAAATGCCCATCAGTCTGGGGATGGAAAGCTATACTGAAATGCAATCTGGTACCCAAAGCTCGCTGCAATGCCTGCCAAAATTCTGAGGTGAACTGACTGTCTCGGTCAGAAACAATAGATACAGTCACACCATGCAAACGAACGATCTCCGCCAAATACAGCTTTGCTAACCTGCCCACAGAAATCTTCCTTGGAAGTGCAAGGAAATGAGCGGATTTCGTCAATCGGTCCACAATGACCCAAATACCAGTATTACCAGCCAAAGTACGCAGTAACTGATACACGAAATCCATGGTGATGTGCTCCCACTTCCAAGCCGGAATCTTCAACGGTTGTAGCTTTCCCGCAGGCTTCTGCCTTTCTGCCTTCACTTGTTGACAAATGAGGCATCTGCTCACATATGCATCAATCTCCCTCTTCATATTTCGCCACCAGTAATAGGCTCTAAGTGTACGAAAAATCCTCGTACCGCTGGGGTGGATAGCATAAGCAGAACAATGAGCTTCGTCTAAGATCTCCTTCTTTAAACTCTCGTCTCTGGGTACACATAATCTGCCTCTGAATAGCAATGTACCATCATCACTCAACCGAAACTCGGTTAGCACACCATTACGAATCATGGTCTTCTTGTCCAACAGATAGGAATCCGCATCCTAAGCTTCCTGAACCTGATCAACTAGTACCAGTCGAACCTAGAAGCTAGCCAACAAGGCTCCATCATTATCCCACTCTAACTCATCTCCCGTAGCTCGTAACTCTGCTAACAGGGAAACTTTGGCCACACACACATGAAACAATGAGGCTTCAGATTTCCGACTGAGTGCATTAGCAACGACATTAGCCTTCCCTAGATGGTACTCAAAGACGCAATCATAGTCATTGATCAACTCCATCCATCTGCGTTGTCTCATATTCAAATCTGGTCACGTGCGCAAATAGGTGAGACTCTTGTGATCTGTATATATCTTGCACTGAGCTCCATACAAGCAGTGTCTCCAATTCTTTAAGGCTAAAATAATAGCAGCTAACTCCAAATCATACGTAGGATCGTTGACTTCATGTGGTTTCAACTACCTGGAACCGTAAGCCACCACTCTGCCATGCTGCATCAAAACACAACCAAGTCCCAATTTTGATGCATCGCTGTAAACCACAAACTCTCCACTGTCGTCAAGGTAGAGTTAGAACCGGTGCAGTAGTCAACTTTTCCTTCAGGAGCAAGTAACTCTCCTCATATGTATCGGACCACTCGAACTTGACGCCTTTCTTCGCCAGTCTAGTAAGTGGAGCGGCAATCCGTGAAAAATCCTGCACAAAGCGCCTATAGTAACCGGCCAAACTCAAGAAACTCCTGATCTCTGGTACGGTAGTAGGTCTACTCCAATTCAACACGGCTTCAATCTTGTCAGAATCCACGCTGACTCCCTCAGCAGATATCACGTGACCCAAAAACTTCACGTTATTCAACCAAAACTCACACTTGCTGAACTTCGCAAACAGCTGATTATCTCGCAAAGTCCGCAAAACAGCTCGCAAATGCTTCTTGTGCTGGCCCACACTCCTGGAGTAAATCAGAATATCGTCGATGAACACGATCCCAAACTTGTCCAGGAATCGCATGAACACCCTGTTCATCAAATCCATGAAAGCTGCAGGGGCATTGGTCAACCTAAACGGCATAACCAAGAACTCATAATGCCCGTACCGTGACCTGAAAGCTGTCCTGGCCACATTTGATTCTCTGATCCTCAACTGATGGTATCCAGACCTGAGATCAATCTTCGAAAAGACTGAAGCTCCCTTGAGTTGATCAAACAAATCATCAATCTGCGGCAACAGATACTTGTTCTTCACGGTGACTTGATTCAGCTTCCGGTAATCAATACACAACCGCATGGAACCATCCTTCTTTCTCACAAACAATACAGGAGCACCCCATGGTGATACACTGGGTCGTATGAAACCTTTCTCCAGCAACTCTTGAAGTTGAATCTGTAACTCTTTCAACTCTGTCGGCGCCATATGATAAGGTGCCTGAGATATAGGTCCAGTGCCTGGTAAAAGCTCAATGGTAAAATCAATTTCTCGAACTGGAGGAACACCTGGAAACTCCTCCGGAAACACATCTGAAAACTCGGAAACAATCTCAATGTCACCAATGTTTGGTACAGCATCCGTTGTATCCACAACATGAGCTAAATATGCAACACGACCCTTCTTCATCATCCGCTCGGCCTTCATCGCTGAGATCACACATGACAATGAAGTATTCTTCTCACCGCGAAACAATATCTCTGGGAAACCTGGACGTCGAAACACTACCTCCTTCTTGTGACGGTCAAACATAGCCTAATGTGTCTCCAAGAAGTCCATACCCAAAATCACATCAAAATTGACAATATCCAGTAATAAAAAATCCGCGGCTAAACCATAACCTCCAACAAAAATCTCACAATCCCTGTACACCCAACCAATACTAACAACCTCACCGGATGGATACAACACCCTCCATAACCCCGGAAGTGGAGATGCAGGCATAGTAGCTAAAGATGATAATCTATATGATATGAATGAATGCGTAGCACCTGGATCTAGCAAAGTAAGTAGTGGATAGCCAAAAATATGCAACGTACCAATAACAACCTCTAGTGATGCTCTGCCCTCACGTAATGACATGGCATGAACCCTAGCCTGCCCAACTAGTCGTCCACGCTGATGGTGACTCTGTTGTCCGCCCTGACCAGAAAACTGCACTAGTAGTACCTCAATCCCCTCCTGAACTCTGAGCTACATGTCCACCAACACCAGTAGACTGGAAACATTCCCTCGCATAGTGACCCTCCTGGCCACAACGATAACATATGATAGGGCCTCGCCGACAAGGACCAAAGTGATGCATATTGCAGAGACTGCATAATGGATACTCACTCGGTACAGCAAAAGTGCCACCGGTACGTCGAGGATAGCTGGATCCGCTAGAACTCCCACTGGACTGTGGTCTCTATGACCGATCCCTCCTCCATCTCTGTCTCTGTCTAGGTGTACTAACTGATTGTCTAAATGGTCCACTGCCAGATAATGATGCCGATCCCGAAGTGTCTGAACTCAGCCTCTTGGAAGGTCCCTGACTCGGTCCTCCATCCTCGAATCGTTGAGACTGGAATCTCATCTGCCTTTCCTTCTCTATGTCCTCGCCTCGAAGTGCAGCACTCACAAACTCATCAAAGTTGTTCCGAGGCATCGTAGTTAAAGTTCCCTTGATGTTCAGGTTCAAGCCCAACTCAAATCTCTGGCACTTGGCTTCCTCTATAGTCACCATGTCACGAGCAAACCGAGATAAACGAGTAAATCTGTCCCGGTACTCAAGTACTGACATACTACCCTGTCTCAAGTTGGTGAACTCCTCATACTTCCGCTGCTGAGTATCCTGGTTGAAATATCTCAGCATAAACAAATCCCTGAACAATGTCTATGGAGTATTAACAAGAACTCTATCGGTGCTAACCCACCAAAAGTAAGCATCAGACTCAAGTAAACCAACTACTGCCACTGTCATCTGCTCAGGAGTAAAACGCAGATGCTCACAAACTCGTTCAACTTGAACTAACCAAGCCTCACATATCTCTTGATCAGCTAAACCCAAGAAAATAGTCACTCCAGAAGTTCGAGCTTTGACCACAGGGTCAAAATGCTCCTCCAAACGCAAAACTCGCATAAGCAAGTCATGCGTCTGGCAATCCTCATTAGGATTCACATCCCTATTGACACGGGGACCACGTCTAGGAGGCATCATAATGATAGAAAAGCATTAGTCACAAGGCACAAGGAACGTAATCATGAAACTTCAGACATTTGAAAACATATAACACCCGAAGCATTGATGAGTTACCGCTGGCCAGTCGGATCATCGCTCCAGACATACTGTATAATCTCAAATACCCTTAGTATCAGAACTACAGAAGTCTACAGAACCTAAAACCTAATGCTCTAATACCAAGTTGAAAGGACCTAACCCCGATTTAGTTTCCTAAACCAGAATCAAACCCCTTCTGAAAACACGAACTTGCAAAAACCATAGAAATTTCGGCAGAGTTTCACTATATCGCGGAATTACCATTAACCTGCACCCGAAAACACACTTCATCCTATGCCACAAAAGCCAAACCGTGGGTGCCAATCCCATCCGGATTTCTCAAAATCATATCATCATAATATAAAGTAATAAGCAAAACTGTAACTTTACTGAAATTCGAGAAAATCATATGAAAATATGAACATCAGAGTATTCAGAGCGACCTCTAGTACATATATACATAAATACACAGCAGTAGGCTAAACAAGAAACGTACTGAGAAAGAAAGATAGCTCGAACACTAACCCTCCGACAGCGACGTGCGACACCAGAATCCGAACTGCAAACTGGGCACGGAAACCGAAAAGCCCAGGAGAAAGGCAAATAAAATCATTAGAGTGAGTGGACGAAAATAATCATATGCCTTTCACCATTTACATAACATAAAAATAATGCGAGTTCTTAAAATAAATGGAGGTGTCGGGCGAATCTCTCAAACCCGACGGTGATAGACTAGGCGAATCTCTCAAGCCTGGAACTGGACTACCAGTGATCAGCCAAGTAGTCAATGCATCGATGCTAAGTAAATGTCATCACCAATAAAACATAAAACAATACCTCCAAAACAATAAATAATCTCAATACTGTACTGGAGTGCCCATATGTCAATTATGTACATTGTTTTGCTCATCGCTTACAGCTAGCTTTGAATGCGGCAGCTAAAGATGTGGGTGTTGTCTATTTATTCTTTCAAATGCTGGCTAGTATCATCAATATTGTGGACTCATCTACTAAACGTGTTTCTGAGTTAAAAGTCTATTAAAGAAATTGAAGTTGTGGAGCAAATTGCTGCTGGGGAACTTGAAAGGGAGCTAATCAGACTTGGAATTTACAAAGAGCTGGATCTACTCGGTAGAGTTCAAGGTATTTTTTCTATCAAGAACTTGATCAAACTGTTTAATGATATACGCATTTTATGCCCGTTTCTTAACGCATTTCCCTTTTCGTTTAGCTATGTTATTATCTTAGTTTTTATGTTTTCCTTACTTAAATTGTTATTTTGAAGATATTTACGGTGGAGATTAATAACGGCGCAATTCGGAGGAATTTCGGCGATTTTGCGATTTTTGCGATTTCGGACCACGAAAAATGGGCCGGCCCAAAAAGCAAATTATGGGCCGATTTCTCAACTCTTGTTTTGGCCCATTAACAAGCCCAAACCCATGTAATTCGGCCTAGATGCCTTTTGGTGAAGTGGAAAAGTCTTGTTTTGAAAGGGCAAGTCAACATTATCAAGCTAATGATCACAAATGGTGACTACACATGGTGATTCATGCTTAGGGTTCCCAAATGGTGACTACACTAGGTGACTCTTGCTTTGCATTGAATGAAAAGATGACTTGCCATGGTGACTTGCCTTAATGATCATTGCATGCATTAAATGGAGGAGGCAAGGTGGAAGAGAGAAGGCATGAATCCCTTGCCTATATAAGGGAGGAGGCAGCCATAAAACAGATCCATCACTCATTTACTAGCCAAAGCTCTACACAAATACTCCTCCACCATAAACACTTAAGAGTTCTCACACAAAGCCGAAGCACATCCCTTACCATTCCAAGCCGAAGCAAGCAAGGTTCCTCCATCCTTCCAAGCCGAAGCAAAGCATCCTCCATCCAACACAATACGCTAAGTCCCTTGTGAAGGAAGTCCATCTCCACCGTAGTTCATCAAGCACTCAAGACAAAAAGTGTAACCATGATCTTCACTTTCATTTCTTTAGCTTTGTATGTGAATCTTTTGATGTATTGGAATAACAAGTTTAGAAAGTTTAGATTTGTGTATCAAATGAATAACAAGTTTAGATTTGTGTTTCATGTGCCTAAACCGATTTGTAATATGCATGTGTTTGTGATTTATAGCTTTTTATGCATGTTTGATACAATCTTAAAGCTTCGAATGCATGTATTAGAAAATACGCTAAGTCCCTCTCTTTTGCATGATTCGATGATCGTAAGTTGTTTAGGATGTTTATACGCTAAGTTGCATTCCTACACAATTATCACGCATGTGTATTTAGTTAGAAGTTATGAATTTCGCAAGTTACAAAAAGGTTTGATGCATGAAAAGGGTAGGTTAATAAGATGAGTTGATCACATGTAATTAGTAGTGTAACTTCTTATTTTTAGCAAGCATAATTAGACTTTAAGTTTCTTGATTGTTGAAACTTGTCTATGAGTAAAACATGTTAGATACCTAAGAGTTTTAGTTGTGTTTGCATGTTATGTACTTTAATTTCGTAGATTAAATAACCAATTTCCAATCCCCCCAAACATTTATATTTCCGCTTAATAAACGAAACCATGCATGCGCCCTTAATTCCCCGGATAAAGAACGATCCCTACTCGCCAATATTACAAATGACAACAGAAGGGTTTAAATTGCAATGCGCGTAATTGGTGTTTTTAAGGTCTACTTTGTGTTATCGTAAATGCATGTTTTGCGCGTATCAATTTTTGGCGCCGTTGCCGGGGAATTAGAATGTTTTGTATGATTTCGTTGTACATTTGTGATTAAAAGCATGTCTATAATTTTTCGAAGTCCATACTTGTTCATACTTAGAGAAATTTTCATACATGTTTACAATGCTACATACTTGTTCATTTTTTATACTTAGAGAAATTTTCATACATGTTTACAATGCCTACTTTTACTTAGCCGAATTTATTCATACTTAGTTTATTTTACACTTACATAATTTATTTCCATGTTAAAGGATAGTCTTAGATTTAAATTAAGTACTAGCATTTAGTTACTAAGTAAATCTCATTGGAACAGGTGGTGCCTCATTTGTTTGTTTATCTCCTTAACCCTTCGTGAAATGTGTGGATTTAATCACCACACGCCATAACCTAAGTGAAGTTATGGGCACGAGGTTGTGGGCGGAGTCTACAAACATTTGAGAGTGTATACTATCTTGTGATTTCGAGTAAGAGTTGGTTTTGATGTCTAGAAGGGTTATGAATGGTGACTGGTTTTGAACTAAGAAAACAGAAATACCATTGGAGTATATACTCTCACGAGTAAGCCTCGGGGTATTTCTAAGAACAACATTGGAGTATATACCGTAACTGGTTAGCCTCGGGTTGTTCCCAGAAATTAGTTCTCACCTCTTGCGTTACATCTATCCCAACTGGTCATTTCCAACAATTACGAGAATTAACGATAGTTAGTATACTCTTTTGTGCGGGCCGCAGGACGAAGAGATTTACTCGTAACTAAATCATGTATTCCTTTTAAATCTTAGGCGCAATCAAAACGTAGACGTACTTAAATTGATTTACATTGATTACGATTATTGGTTATTAAGTTTAGTTCTTTGGAATAGGTGGTGCCTCTTTTTCTGGTTTACCTCCTTAACCCCTCGTGAAGTGTGGATTTCATCACCACACGACATAACCTAAGTGAAGTTATGAGCACGAGGTTGTGGGCGGAGTTTACTAAGAACTTGAGAATATATACTATCTCACAAATTTGGCTGATTGTTGGATATGGTGAATGGGTTTATGATTGGTGCCGGGTTTCGGATCTAAGCAATAGAACACCATTGGAGTATATACCGTAACTGGTTAGCCTCGGGGTGTCTCTAGGAACAACATTGGAGTATATACTCTTACGAGTAAGCCTCGGGTTGTTCTAAATATTAGTCCTTACCTCTCGCGTTATCTCTATTCCTACTAACCATTTCTAAACGTAACTAAGCTGAATTGTAGTCGGTATATATTTTTCGCGCGGGCCGCACGTCCAGGAACTTTACTTAAATGCTCAATTTGCGTACTCTCTGTAAATCATAAGTGCATACGAATACGGATAAATACATGAACTTAATACGACATAATCCTTTAAATAGATGGTATATCGGATTAAGCATGCTTAGACCTCCCGGAATCAGACTTCATCTTCGGATGAACGAGACCCATTGCACAGTCGAGAGCCTCTGCACCACGTACCATCGGGGCCAAAGGAAATAAATAAAACTTAGTCAAATTTTTGTGTTTGTTTGTGCATTAAAAACTGTAAAGGACTAACAACCGTTACTTAGCTTGCATAACCTCTTTTTAGGTTTTATGATACTCGGATTTCACTACCGAGTACCCTAACCTAAGTGAAGTTAGGGGCATAAGATCGAAGAAGAGGTCATTCTTTTCATTCATAGTTTAAACACGTAACTCGTTTGTTTTCTGCAGGTTCTAACGTTTTCTCTTATGCATTCACTCCATCTTTCACGTAGGATTGTTGTTTAAATGCATTTTATTGCAAGAAAATGTGTGGTGCATAAATTCAATGTGAATTATGGTTTACTTGTATTTGAACCTTGTTTATACATGTTCTAACTAAATTTTTTTTTAGGTTTAACATTACATAGTGTTAATTTGCAGAAAACGTGTGTTTTAAGTTTATTACATTCATATGCATAGCCCTAAAATTGATTAAATCAATTGCATTACTTAGTACAATACATATAGTGTCTTAACTATTATAAATTTTGTGTATTAGTAGTTTTTAAGTATTTGTGTGTATTTATAGTATGTTTTGATAGTTTTACTATTTTAATTGTTATCCCTTTGTCTTCTAAATATGCTTTACAATTTTGGTTAGTATTCCTCTATATATTTCATATTAATTGTTGATACTAACACTTGGTCTTTGGTGGATGTCAGGCTAATGAATGTCCGATCAGAATCCTGGACCATCTAGAACAAACTTTGAGGAGATCGCAGAGAGAATAGCGAGACTTAAAGCTCAAACTGACATCCTGGATTTTCCCATCATCGAGGAAGGTTCCGAGTCTTCACATTCATCAACCGACCACAATTCAGAAGTAGAAGCACAGCAAGTCAACATGGCCAATGCAGGACAATCTCTTCGTCAGCGCACCTGCTCAACAGAATGGAGCAGCGGGCCTTCGAGCATTGCTTTTCCACAACCGGAGGAAAACATGAAGGATATCGAGCTAAAGAGTGGCTTCCTCCACCGACTACCCATTTTTCATGGACTTTCCAATGAAGATCCGAACAAGCATCTCAAACAATTCCAATTTGTTTGTAACAGCATGAAGCCATCCGATGCTGATACGGAGCTCTTTAAACTGAAGGCATTTCCATTCACCCTAGTCGACAGGGCCGAGTCTTGGCTAATGGAACTACCGCCGAACCATATTACCTCATGGAAGCAACTTGCGGATATGTTCCTAGCGAAGTACTTCCCGGCCTCAAAGATCACCGTCTTGAGAAAGCAAATCACTGGCATCACACAGAAACCGGACGAGACCTTCGGCCAATACTACGACCGATTCAAAGTTTTGTGTGCCACTTGCCCATCGCATGGATTTTCTGAGACCAATCTCATGAATTACTTTTACGATGGTCTCAAGCCGATCGATAGGGAATTGCTGGATGCAGCAGCCACCGGTGCATTCATGGACTTAACCGAAACCGAAGCTAGAGCTCTTCTAGAGAATCGGGCGAATAATGATGCACAATACGGAATGTCCAACAGACGAGCAGTCGGTGAGGCGAGTTCAACAACCGACGCGGACGAGAAGTACGACAAACTAGCTCATATGCTAGAGAAGGTGTTAGAACTCGAGACGACAAGAGCGAAGGCAACTCAACGGCCTGTTTGCGGCATATGTCAAACACACGGTCACCACAATGACCAATGCCCTCAAGCGCAGGAGCAGGCAAGCGAGCCGGAGCACGCTAACGCCATCGGCGGATATCAGGGAGGACAAAGGTATAACAACTACAACAACTATGTCAACCGTGATCATCCAGGTTTTAGATGGAGCAGCAACGAGGGAACTTTGAACCCTCCAGCATCTCAACCTCAACAAAGCTACCAACGCCCTCCATTTCAACCACGACCACCGATGCAGCATGGTTCGTCATCACAACCCTTCACCAATCCGGATTACGACAAGATGTTGTCGCAACTTTCGGCCTCAACACAAGTTCTCCTCGACGGACAATCGAAGACAAAGGAGACACTTGACTCACATGGCCGCGACATCACCGAAGTGAAGAAGCAGCTTGGCCAGCTTGTTGATTTCATGGGCCAAATCAAGGAAACCGGTCGGCTTCCACCTCAAACCACTCCTAATCAAAGAAATGTGAATGCTATAGTCACAAGGAGTGGGAAGATACTTGAGGAACCAAAGACCAAGCGATCTCATCTTGATGAAGTCACCATCGAGGACATCACCAACGAAGAAGAAGATGAGATCGATCCGGCAATTCAAGAGGCCGAGAAAAAGAAGGTGACGCCTACTGTCACCAAGGCACAATCACCTCCACAACCTACCCCAATCAAAGGTAAAAGCCCTATTCCTTCAAATACGGTGATTACTAATTCTCCGTTTGCTGTTGCACCTTTCCCAAGCAGATTAGCAAAATCAAAGAAGAAGGATGCCCAATATGAAGATATCTTGGACATCTTCCGAAAGGTGCAAGTGAATTTGCCCTTGATCGAGTGCATAAAGCAAGTGCCTATATACGCCAAGTTTCTGAAAGAATTATGCACTCAGAGGAGGCAAACTCGAGAGAAGGAGGTCGTGAAGGTGAACGCAACCGTTTCGGCGGTTTTGCAGCGTCGGCTACCCCCAAAACTGAAGGACCCAGGGAGCTTTGCAGTTCCTTGCGTAATCGGTGACACCCACTTCGAGGACGTAATGCTTGATCTCGGAGCTTCCATCAACGTCATGCCTTACTATCTATTCGAATCGATGGAGCTTGGAGATCTCAAGCAAGATGGTGTTGTCATCCAATTAGCCGATCGCACCCACAAGTATCCAAGGGGATACGTAGAAGACGTTCTCGTGCAAGTCAACAACTTGATATTCCCAGCCGATTTCTACATTGTTGACATGGAAGAGAGTCCACTGAACACCACGCCATTGCTACTTGGGCGACCTTTCATGCGGACTGCGAGGACGAAGATTGATGTTTTCCAAGGCACTTTCTCCATGGAGATTGATGGAGAAAGAATCGAGTTCAACATCCTGGACGGGATGAAGTTTCCAATGTCGAGCGTAGCTGCCATTTCGACATACGATCCCGTGGATACCTTAGCACAAGGCTACCTCGACACCATCAACGAGGATGAACTCGACATGGCCATTCAACTTGGACATGACGGCCTTTTCGAGGCCTTACTAGAGCTTGAACCTCGAATCCAAGACATGGCCATGGCCCTAAATGCTGCACCACGGAAAGTAAGCTTTTCTCCTCCTATACCAATTACTTTTGGTACTAATAAAATGGTTCCTTCCATTGTAGAAGCTCCCGTTTTAGAACTCAAGCTACTACCGGACCATCTTAAGTATGCGTACTTGGGCGAGAATGAAACTTTACCGGTCATTATTTCGTCCGCGCTAGAAGAGGAACAGGAGGAGAAGCTCGTGAGTGTGCTCAAACGGTACAAGCCCGCAATAGGCTGGACACTTGCGGACATCAAGGGAATAAATCCAGCAACATGTGTGCATAGGATTTTCCTTGAAGAAGGCACCAAGCCTACGCGGGAAGCACAACGTCGGCTCCACCCTCCGATGATGGAGGTGGTAAAAAAGGAGGTAATTAAACTCATGGACTGTGGAGTTATTTACCCTATATCTGATAGCCGTTGGGTTTCCCCAGTGCAGGTAGTACCTAAGAAATCGGGAATTACCGTCGTCGAGAATCTGGAAAATGAACTTGTGCCACAACGGACGATCACTGGACACCGAGTGTGCATTGATTACCGGAAGCTCAACGCCGCGACCCGCAAGGATCATTTTCCCTTACCATTCATCGACCAAATGCTGGAAAGATTAGCCGGCCATGCATTTTATTGTTTTCTCGACGGATACTCCGGCTACAACCAAATTAGCATTGCGGAGGAAGATCAAGAAAAGACAACGTTCACGTGCCCTTTCGGAACGTTTGCATACCGCCGAATGCCATTTGGACTGTGTAATGCACCAGGTACATTTCAACGTTGCATGCTCTCAATTTTCTCCGAGTACATTGAAAAAATTATAGAAGTATTCATGGACGACTTTAGTGTATTTGGGAGTGATTTCGATGCATGCTTAAACAATTTAGAAACTATTTTACAAAGATGCGTTGAAACGAACTTGGTGCTTAATTGGGAGAAGTGCCATTTCATGGTTACGCAAGGGATAGTGTTAGGTCATATTATCTCTGAAAAAGGGTTAGAAGTAGATAAATCTAAAGTAGATCTTGTGCGTCACTTACCCTCTCCAACTTCGGTTAGAGAGATTCGTTCATTTCTTGGACACGCAGGATTTTATCGTAGGTTTATCAAGGACTTTTCCCACATCTCTCGCCCCTTGTGTAAACTGCTGCAAAAGGAGACCCCGTTCGTCTTTGATGAAGAATGCAACGCTGCCTTCAACAAGTTGAAGGAGCTTCTTACGAGCGCTCCTATTTTATGCAGCCCTGATTGGTCTCTGCCATTTGAACTCATGTGTGACGCCTCGGATTATGCCGTAGGAGCCGTCTTGGGTCAGCGGAAGGACAAGAAGCCTTGCGTAATCTATTACGCCTCTCGGACGCTTGATGAAGCGCAAAGAAATTATACTACCACCGAGAAGGAGTTTCTTGCCGTGGTTTTTGCTTTAGATAAATTTCGATCTTATTTACTTCAAACTAAAGTAACTGTGTTTACCGATCATGCAGCTTTGAAGTATCTAATGCTCAAGAAGGACGCAAAACCACGACTTATCAGATGGATACTTCTACTCCAAGAATTCAACATCGAAATCAAGGATAAGAAGGGAGTAGAAAACGTCGTCGCTGACCACCTATCACGTTTGATAGGTGACCATGAGCCTGTCGAGATTGAAGAAACTTTTCCGGATGAAAAACTCTTCGGAATTGAGGTAAATACTTCGGAAACTCCTTGGTATGCCGATATTGTAAATTACTTAGTTACCGGTGAGTTTCCGTCTACCATGCATAAATTTCAACGTGACAAGCTTAAGCATAATGCTAGAACCTTTATCTGGGATGAGCCTTATTTATGGAAACAATGCTCCGATTTAGTAATTAGGAGATGTATCCCGGATAGTGAGTTTAAGCCCATTCTAGACTTTTGTCACAATGAAGCATGTGGGGGACACTTTGGTTCTAGGAGGACAGCCCTTAAGATTTTAGATTGCGGTTTCTTTTGGCCTAGTTTATTTCGCGATGCTCATGCATATTGCGCTACATGTGATAAGTGCCAAAGATTCGGTAATTTAGGGCCTAAAGATCAAATGCCACAACACTACATATTTAATGTTGAAATTTTTGATGTGTGGGGTATTGACTTTATGGGACCATTTCCTCCCTCCAATGGTTTTACTTATATCTTACTCGCAGTAGATTATGTTTCTAAATGGGTGGAGGCAAAGGCCACCCGGACTAATGATTCGCGAGTTGTTGCAGATTTCCTACGAACTAACATTTTCAGTAGATTTGGAATGCCACGCGTTCTAATCAGCGATGGTGGAAGTCACTTTTGCAACCGCACGGTGGAAGCACTAATGAGGAAGTATGGCGTCAAACACAAGGTTTCCACACCATACCACCCTCAAACCAATGGAATGGCTGAAGTTTCCAACCGTGAGATAAAGAAGATTCTGGAGCGAACCGTCCGCCCCAACCGGAAAGATTGGAGTCAATGCTTAGACGATGCATTGTGGGCTTACAGAACTGCCTACAAGACCCCCATTGGTATGTCACCTTTCCGATTAATATATGGGAAGACGTGCCATCTTCCGGTTGAATTAGAGCACAAGGCATGGTGGGCTGTGAAGAAATTCAACATCGATCGAGATGCCGCAGGCTTGCATCGGAAGCTACAACTATGTGAACTAGAAGAAATCAGAAATGATGCTTTCGACAATGCGTGGATTTACAAAGAGAAGACGAAAAAGATCCACGATCAGATGATTCGCGGGAAGAGTTTTGAACCTGGGCAGAAAGTATTGCTTTTCAATTCAAGACTTAAGCTCTTTCCGGGAAAGCTTCGCTCTCGATGGATGGGCCCATTCGTAGTTTCTCAAGTTCTACCTCATGGAGCAGTTCTCATTCGATCTATCGACAAAGGTAGTGAGTTCAAAGTAAATGGCCATCGCTTGAAGCCCTATTTTGAGGCATTTGCGGAGCACACCGTGGAGGAGATGCAACTCCAAGAACCGGCCATTTCAAAACCAAACTGATGCATCACGTCCAAGGCTAACGACGTAAAACAAGCGCTCATTGGGAGGCAACCCAATAGGGAGACAACAGATTTGTTTTTCTTCTCCCCTTTTAATTAATTTAATGGCTTTTTGCGTAGTAGATTAAAATTTTCATAGATCCTATACTCCATGTTTAATTCTATGTTTTCTTTAAGTACATTGAGGGCAATGTAGAGTTTAAGTGTGGGGGAAGGGTTTACAATTTAATTGTGTCTAAATTAGTGTTTTTCAGAGTCTTTAGGACGCCCTTAACTAGTCGATGATGAAATTTGATCGATACGAACACATATGGCGTATGAATCACATGCATCGAATTCTTGTGCTAATTGAGATATTCTATATGTTTTTAACATGTAGTAGATATGAATTGCAAAACATGGTACAGAAATCGCATGCTTGAATAAGTTTTTAATCATATGAACCCTATGTGAGCTTTTGAGCTATCTGTTCTTTATTCGAGTGAATATGCATCCATTTCGTAGCTACTAGCTTATATATGCCTCATTTGATTGCTTGCCATAGATTTTAATGAACTAGAGAATGCTAGAACTTACTCATGTCAATTTGCAAAGCTTTTAAGTTGATACATACTTTGATTTCGGAAATGATTAAAGGCATTTAGGATTTTCCACCACATTGCCAAATATCCATGTATCCCATTTGTACGCACAAGTTGCGACACCCCTAGATAAACCAATTGAGCCCACGTTAAGCTTTTCTTTCATCACCATATATACCTAAACACTTATCCTAGTATAGAATATCCTTACCTTTGTTCCGGAAACTTGGTGAGAATTTTTCGAAACTAGCACATAAGATTATGGTTCGGTAGGAAAGATTAAAAGAGTTAATGTGAGTAAGGGGAAAGACTTGTCCAATAGCTAAAAAAGTATGAGATTGCCAAAAAAGAAAAGAAAAAAATATATATTTGAGAGAATGAAAAGAGAAAAATTATTATCTCTCATGGCAATATATTGTGTTCTAAAGTAGAAACCAATTGGATTAACGTCCCCCTTATTTGCGGATTTGGAGTTTACGATAAATTGAAGGACTAAAAATAGAAAAAAATATGGCTTTTGTCCTGTCCGAAAAGCTCAAAGGGTAGATTAGCTTGAAGTATACATGGTAACATACAAATGGAGATGGAGGACTAATATGGTGCTAGACTAAGTCGTTGGAACGTTTTTATCACCACATATCTAAATTTCGAATGCCTTAGCCTTAACCCCATTACAACCTCACTAAAAGTCCTTTATGATCCTTAAAATGAGTAGCTTTCAATTAGTAGAGTAAGTTGCATGAGTAAGCTTATGGTTTTGGTTCATTTGTGCAAGTAATCAAACTTTATTCATGTGGTTTTCATTTCAATTCATATACACTTTAAGTGAACCATTTTCATGAGTGAAAAATATGATGAGTGCATCCTTGTGAGTTGATTAAACCTTTATTCAAAGCATGCACAGCTATAACATAACCATTGTTTTCTCTATGTCTTACTTGTTAATTACATAAATTATATCGCAATTATCTCTTGAATTCGTTGAGCATACACGTTGAAATTCATGTGAGCCATCGCCATATACTTATGCAAATTCTGAGACAAATTTTAGCTAAGGGCTTAGTTGTTCTTTCTTTTGTTTTAAATTCTTAGAGAGTCTTAGTTTAACTTAGTGTTTGCTAAGGGACTAGCAAAGTCTAAGTGTGGGGGAATTTGATATACGCATTTTATGCCCGTTTCTTAACGCATTTCCCTTTTCGTTTAGCTATGTTATTATCTTAGTTTTTATGTTTTCCTTACTTAAATTGTTATTTTGAAGATATTTACGGTGGAGATTAATAACGGCGCAATTCGGAGGAATTTCGGCGATTTTGCGATTTTTGCGATTTCGGACCACGAAAAATGGGCCGGCCCAAAAAGCAAATTATGGGCCGATTTCTCAACTCTTGTTTTGGCCCATTAACAAGCCCAAACCCATGTAATTCGGCCTAGATGCCTTTTGGTGAAGTGGAAAAGTCTTGTTTTGAAAGGGCAAGTCAACATTATCAAGCTAATGATCACAAATGGTGACTACACATGGTGATTCATGCTTAGGGTTCCCAAATGGTGACTACACTAGGTGACTCTTGCTTTGCATTGAATGAAAAGATGACTTGCCATGGTGACTTGCCTTAATGATCATTGCATGCATTAAATGGAGGAGGCAAGGTGGAAGAGAGAAGGCATGAATCCCTTGCCTATATAAGGGAGGAGGCAGCCATAAAACAGATCCATCACTCATTTACTAGCCAAAGCTCTACACAAATACTCCTCCACCATAAACACTTAAGAGTTCTCACACAAAGCCGAAGCACATCCCTTACCATTCCAAGCCGAAGCAAGCAAGGTTCCTCCATCCTTCCAAGCCGAAGCAAAGCATCCTCCATCCAACACAATACGCTAAGTCCCTTGTGAAGGAAGTCCATCTCCACCGTAGTTCATCAAGCACTCAAGACAAAAAGTGTAACCATGATCTTCACTTTCATTTCTTTAGCTTTGTATGTGAATCTTTTGATGTATTGGAATAACAAGTTTAGAAAGTTTAGATTTGTGTATCAAATGAATAACAAGTTTAGATTTGTGTTTCATGTGCCTAAACCGATTTGTAATATGCATGTGTTTGTGATTTATAGCTTTTTATGCATGTTTGATACAATCTTAAAGCTTCGAATGCATGTATTAGAAAATACGCTAAGTCCCTCTCTTTTGCATGATTCGATGATCGTAAGTTGTTTAGGATGTTTATACGCTAAGTTGCATGATTCGATGATCGTAAGTTGTTTAGCGATGGCCATTCGTAGTTTCTCAAGTTCTACCTCATGGAGCAGTTCTCATTCGATCTATCGACAAAGGTAGTGAGTTCAAAGTAAATGGCCATCGCTTGAAGCCCTATTTTGAGGCATTTGCGGAGCACACCGTGGAGGAGATGCAACTCCAAGAACCGGCCATTTCAAAACCAAACTGATGCATCACGTCCAAGGCTAACGACGTAAAACAAGCGCTCATTGGGAGGCAACCCAATAGGGAGACAACAGATTTGTTTTTCTTCTCCCCTTTTAATTAATTTAATGGCTTTTTGCGTAGTAGATTAAAATTTTCATAGATCCTATACTCCATGTTTAATTCTATGTTTTCTTTAAGTACATTGAGGGCAATGTAGAGTTTAAGTGTGGGGGAAGGGTTTACAATTTAATTGTGTCTAAATTAGTGTTTTTCAGAGTCTTTAGGACGCCCTTAACTAGTCGATGATGAAATTTGATCGATACGAACACATATGGCGTATGAATCACATGCATCGAATTCTTGTGCTAATTGAGATATTCTATATGTTTTTAACATGTAGTAGATATGAATTGCAAAACATGGTACAGAAATCGCATGCTTGAATAAGTTTTTAATCATATGAACCCTATGTGAGCTTTTGAGCTATCTGTTCTTTATTCGAGTGAATATGCATCCATTTCGTAGCTACTAGCTTATATATGCCTCATTTGATTGCTTGCCATAGATTTTAATGAACTAGAGAATGCTAGAACTTACTCATGTCAATTTGCAAAGCTTTTAAGTTGATACATACTTTGATTTCGGAAATGATTAAAGGCATTTAGGATTTTCCACCACATTGCCAAATATCCATGTATCCCATTTGTACGCACAAGTTGCGACACCCCTAGATAAACCAATTGAGCCCACGTTAAGCTTTTCTTTCATCACCATATATACCTAAACACTTATCCTAGTATAGAATATCCTTACCTTTGTTCCGGAAACTTGGTGAGAATTTTTCGAAACTAGCACATAAGATTATGGTTCGGTAGGAAAGATTAAAAGAGTTAATGTGAGTAAGGGGAAAGACTTGTCCAATAGCTAAAAAAGTATGAGATTGCCAAAAAAGAAAAGAAAAAAATATATATTTGAGAGAATGAAAAGAGAAAAATTATTATCTCTCATGGCAATATATTGTGTTCTAAAGTAGAAACCAATTGGATTAACGTCCCCCTTATTTGCGGATTTGGAGTTTACGATAAATTGAAGGACTAAAAATAGAAAAAAATATGGCTTTTGTCCTGTCCGAAAAGCTCAAAGGGTAGATTAGCTTGAAGTATACATGGTAACATACAAATGGAGATGGAGGACTAATATGGTGCTAGACTAAGTCGTTGGAACGTTTTTATCACCACATATCTAAATTTCGAATGCCTTAGCCTTAACCCCATTACAACCTCACTAAAAGTCCTTTATGATCCTTAAAATGAGTAGCTTTCAATTAGTAGAGTAAGTTGCATGAGTAAGCTTATGGTTTTGGTTCATTTGTGCAAGTAATCAAACTTTATTCATGTGGTTTTCATTTCAATTCATATACACTTTAAGTGAACCATTTTCATGAGTGAAAAATATGATGAGTGCATCCTTGTGAGTTGATTAAACCTTTATTCAAAGCATGCACAGCTATAACATAACCATTGTTTTCTCTATGTCTTACTTGTTAATTACATAAATTATATCGCAATTATCTCTTGAATTCGTTGAGCATACACGTTGAAATTCATGTGAGCCATCGCCATATACTTATGCAAATTCTGAGACAAATTTTAGCTAAGGGCTTAGTTGTTCTTTCTTTTGTTTTAAATTCTTAGAGAGTCTTAGTTTAACTTAGTGTTTGCTAAGGGACTAGCAAAGTCTAAGTGTGGGGGAATTTGATATACGCATTTTATGCCCGTTTCTTAACGCATTTCCCTTTTCGTTTAGCTATGTTATTATCTTAGTTTTTATGTTTTCCTTACTTAAATTGTTATTTTGAAGATATTTACGGTGGAGATTAATAACGGCGCAATTCGGAGGAATTTCGGCGATTTTGCGATTTTTGCGATTTCGGACCACGAAAAATGGGCCGGCCCAAAAAGCAAATTATGGGCCGATTTCTCAACTCTTGTTTTGGCCCATTAACAAGCCCAAACCCATGTAATTCGGCCTAGATGCCTTTTGGTGAAGTGGAAAAGTCTTGTTTTGAAAGGGCAAGTCAACATTATCAAGCTAATGATCACAAATGGTGACTACACATGGTGATTCATGCTTAGGGTTCCCAAATGGTGACTACACTAGGTGACTCTTGCTTTGCATTGAATGAAAAGATGACTTGCCATGGTGACTTGCCTTAATGATCATTGCATGCATTAAATGGAGGAGGCAAGGTGGAAGAGAGAAGGCATGAATCCCTTGCCTATATAAGGGAGGAGGCAGCCATAAAACAGATCCATCACTCATTTACTAGCCAAAGCTCTACACAAATACTCCTCCACCATAAACACTTAAGAGTTCTCACACAAAGCCGAAGCACATCCCTTACCATTCCAAGCCGAAGCAAGCAAGGTTCCTCCATCCTTCCAAGCCGAAGCAAAGCATCCTCCATCCAACACAATACGCTAAGTCCCTTGTGAAGGAAGTCCATCTCCACCGTAGTTCATCAAGCACTCAAGACAAAAAGTGTAACCATGATCTTCACTTTCATTTCTTTAGCTTTGTATGTGAATCTTTTGATGTATTGGAATAACAAGTTTAGAAAGTTTAGATTTGTGTATCAAATGAATAACAAGTTTAGATTTGTGTTTCATGTGCCTAAACCGATTTGTAATATGCATGTGTTTGTGATTTATAGCTTTTTATGCATGTTTGATACAATCTTAAAGCTTCGAATGCATGTATTAGAAAATACGCTAAGTCCCTCTCTTTTGCATGATTCGATGATCGTAAGTTGTTTAGGATGTTTATACGCTAAGTTGCATTCCTACACAATTATCACGCATGTGTATTTAGTTAGAAGTTATGAATTTCGCAAGTTACAAAAAGGTTTGATGCATGAAAAGGGTAGGTTAATAAGATGAGTTGATCACATGTAATTAGTAGTGTAACTTCTTATTTTTAGCAAGCATAATTAGACTTTAAGTTTCTTGATTGTTGAAACTTGTCTATGAGTAAAACATGTTAGATACCTAAGAGTTTTAGTTGTGTTTGCATGTTATGTACTTTAATTTCGTAGATTAAATAACCAATTTCCAATCCCCCCAAACATTTATATTTCCGCTTAATAAACGAAACCATGCATGCGCCCTTAATTCCCCGGATAAAGAACGATCCCTACTCGCCAATATTACAAATGACAACAGAAGGGTTTAAATTGCAATGCGCGTAATTGGTGTTTTTAAGGTCTACTTTGTGTTATCGTAAATGCATGTTTTGCGCGTATCATTTAACTCAACTAGTTTAGTTTTGAAAAATATGAAGGAAAATGGTCTTGATGGAAAAATACGTGGTGAAGCTTTGGGTGCCTATAAAGCTCTTAGATCATTTGACTTTGTGTTTTGCTTATTACTGTTGGAGAAAACTATGGAAATAACAAATTTTCTTTGTAAGACTTTGCAAGAATGGTCTCAAGATATCATAAATGCCATGAATCCAGTTTCTAGTACAAAAAGTCGTCTTCAAAGTTTGAGAGAAAATGGTTGGGCTAATTTCTTTGCTAGTGTTGTATCATTTTGTGACACCCATACAATCAATACTCAAGAATTTGGTGCTCGCCATATGGAATATACGGGTCGTGATTCCCAACAACAAAATTGTGTCACTATTGAGCATTATTATCGAGTAGAAATATTCAATGCCGTGATTGATTTTCAATTGATGGAACTCAGTAGTAGATTGAATGACCAAACAAGGGAACTCTTGATTCTTAGTTATGCATTGGATCCTCGTTTTGATTTTAAGTTCTTTGATATCGATAACATATGTAGTCTAGTTGAGAAATTCTCTCCTCATGATGTGCCTGAACCGAATGATCTGAGAGACGAGTTGAAGCATTTTGAGTATCAATTCTCTGAACTTTCTGAATTTTAAAATTTATGCACTCTTTCTAAGTTATGTCTGAAGTTTGTTAACATGCGGACACCATTCATTTAGGTTGAAAGACTAGTTCGTCTAGTGATGTCTCTTCCTGTTTCTACGGCTACAATGGAGAGGGCATTTTCAGCCATTAAGCTCATTGAAAATTGACTTAGAAGCAAGATGAGTGATGATTTTCAGGTAGATTTAATAACAGTGCATATTGAGAGAGACATTTTGGATACTATAGATTACAATTATATTATTTATGAGTTTTATGCTTTAGGTAATTGAAGATCACAAGTTAGATAGTTTAGTTTGTATTTGAATTGAATTTTCTTTAACTTGCTTCAATTTTCTATTGCCAAATTTAAGTGACGACATGTATTTCGATGATTATACTTTTATGTATGATCTTATTAAGGATGTAAACATGAATGAATTGTTATGCAGGTTATATATTTCATCAAAATAAAATAAACTCTATCAATTTTTTTGAAGAAAAAATTGCGCTTCCTAACAAACAAAACTTAGCACGCCCAGGATTTAATTCTTGGCTCCGTGCCTGGTCAGCACCGAAGCAGGGGATGGTGCCGGAGGAGGTGGAGGAGGATGGGGGTGAAGACCTGGGTGTCAGATTCTTTACACTGAGCTTATAGTAAACTCAGTCAAAGTTGAGAACAATCAACCGTCTAGATTGTGACACGTGACACATTTCCAAAATTTCTTTAGGGTGTTGTAGAAAGGAGTTGAACCCTTGTGCACTTTGGAAGTCTTAAACTGAATTCAATGAACAAAAGATAAACATGAACATGTAAAGACGTTCACAATGAACAACGATATGAACAAAATTGAGGCTTATGGTAACGAGAACATAGACCTAAAGCTTATATATAAGTGAATCAAACAGATGTCTTACCTATAAAGAAGTATCAATTTGATCGCCACAAAATATTGACTTTAATGAGATATAACATGTATCTAAGATGTGCATATCCTAAACGATTCTTATTAGTTACTTGATAAATTAAATCATAAATCTCAAGTTATGAAAACTACCACACTTTAGATGAGCGGATACCCAATTGTACCAATATTCTTCCCCCTTTAGTTATCTTGAACCAACAAGTAGGAGAATGAGATTGAAACACAAACGGGTACAAAATGATTCGATAAGTGTGAGTGGTAAATTCTTACAAAAGATAAAGATAAGGTATGATTTTTCAATTTAGACACGATTCGATGGCACGACTCGAAACCCGCACAATTTAAAACGGGTTAAATTTGCATCACTAGGTTGACCCGCTCATGACCTATTTTTAAACGAATCGGTCTTAAATTGACCCAATAACAAAAAAGTAACTCATGTAACCTATATCAAAACAAAAACTGGATTCTCTAAAATAATGTAATTAAAATAATGACAATTATTCACACAAAAAATGCAAAATTGTATACAAAACATTTAGTCACTACCAGTAACATGACAAAAATGTTGTCCTTGTAGTTGAGGTAGATATAATTTGCACGTGGTTCTTCTGGCATATTTGGGTGATGACACACTCTAGCTACGAAAATACGTACCTTTGTCACCCTTTTCATTTCGGTACCATAAGTAAAGATGTGGATTAGTAATGCCTCATCTTGCGACTCGAGTATTCCCTGAGCGTATCTTGCATTAGGGTAACAGTGAAGGAACCACTTTTCATCAGGTAATGCGGGGAGCAATAAACGTGTCAACCGGACCTCAAACATCAATGCTCTTACAATAGTGCGTATGACTGAGCTTATCCTAAGAGTACGATTGATAACCGAAGGTTCTCCTCTGAACAAGGATCAGGGATTTAGGGTGAACAGGGTGTTTTTAACGGGATGAAATTTGCTAACCAAAGTAAAGGTGAAAGTCTCATCAACCATCTCATCATGTATGTAATTAATCAACCATGATTACATTAACCATAGATACAACTCTCTCTCAGTAAAATATGGTGGAGAAGATCTGGTAGCGAACTTGAGTAAGCAAATTGCAAGTTAGGCCTCAGTTATTTGATTTGTCTGCCTTGGATTTGTGCTTCCATTTTAAAACAGGAGCGGGAGCTCCAATTTCAGATAGTTTTATAAGCACACCAGTAAATAGTAATTCAAGTTGTTTGCATAATCATATCTACGAACTCAATTTTGGAATTCGATTCAACATGTTTTGCAAATGATTCTTCGTATATAATCGTTGTTGGCTACTGGTTGGCCGTCACTCACTGATCAAAATTGTTTGGGTCAAGCAATACACCGATGCTAATTCGTTTGACATTATCTTTTTTTACCCATTCGATCCGTCCTAACTCTGAAACCAAAACAAAACAAAATCTCTTGTCTACCTACTTCATGTAGAACAACAATTTAACTTGAACACATCCCACATGATTTTCTTAGGTTCATGACAAGATCGTTGATCGTAGATTTCTTGGACCAACTTCATTATGAAATAACAAAACTTAATTAGGAGAATCACTTACTAGTAAAATCATAGGGACTCTCAAGTTGATAAAGGGTTTAATTAGAAAAGAAGAATCAATGAAGATGGAAAGCGGAGGAATTGAATTCCAGCAAACAAAAGTATAACTACACAGTGTAGTTGAGAGGAAGAACATAACTCAGAACGAGTTAACTATGATTTGGTTAAGTAGACACGTGTCATTAAATAGAGAAATTATCATTGATTTTCCTCCCCATCGTCAGTGAGCAAATTTCATCCCATAATTAACACTACAACAAAATGGGGTTTGCCTTTTCAGCAGGGTTGGATCGGGCGCTCGAACTCCGAAACAAGGATTTTTATTTCAAGTTCGCAAGAATTGCGGAAGTGTTTACAGATATGAGAGAGTAAGACTTCTTGGGTCTCAAGTGTGTCTTGTAATCTCTAAGCTTATGCCTTATATAGGCTTACAAACTGAGAAAAAGAAGTTGAATAATTGAGTCCGGGTGCTCTTTGGGCCTCATTGACAACTCACAATATTCCTTCTTATCTCTTACACTTCATTTTCAAAGAAAAAGAAAGAAAAAGACAAACTAAAAAGCATCGTAGCACATGGACGGCTACCTTTGGGTCCTTTTCAGGACGATGCTTACAGTAAAAGTAAGGAAAATTATTACTACCGGACGAATCTGCTTTCGGTGAGTGGGCTGATTCATCCTTATCTTTTAGCTACTGAGTGAGATGCTTTTGTCTTCATCCCACATTATTTTACCTTAGTGGCCGTCATTTTCATGGTGGGAGGCCATCCACCATCAGCTGTCCTTTGTTGTCTTTTCTACAGCTGTGACCCATTTTGGATGTGCTGGGTGAGTTCGACAAGTCTATCTGAGATGTCCGTGAAGCTTCGCCGCTGTTTGACCATTTCGACGTATAGTCGATCCCATCTTCTATCGCTTCCTGACAGCTGGTGGCACCAGTGGGCTCTTTCCCAAAGCATCTCCTTGACGATTTGGATCCTTTGGAGGAGATCGCAGAGCATTTCTTGTAGCAGATCTGTGGCCTCCTGTCGTCTCTGTTCATTGGTCCATTCTGCCGTTTCGATGAATATTGCTGTATTGGGCCTTTGTGCTTGGATGTCTGCCAGGATCCTGTTGGGAGAGGGCCTTTGGAGTGTGTACTCTGGGCTTTCGTACAGTCTTCGAGCATAGGATGGGGTTTCCCAGACTTCCCTGTCCCTGTGTGAGTCAGTTTGGGCCATGATTCTGAACCTGTTGAAACTTCCGATTGTGCGGTTCTGATCAATGAGCTGGTGGGTAAGAATTGGGCCAAAGTTGCCCCTAACTGGTACATTTGCCCTACTGGATACTGAGGTTGAGCCGCTTCTTCCAGTGCTGCTGCTGCTAACCTCAGGACTTCGTGGTGATCCCCTTCTGTGCATTCTGCTGACATAGATAAACATATCAGTCGCGATAATGAATCGGCTAACATGTTATGCTTGCCATCTATGTGCTCAAAGTTTACTGTGACCCCAGTGTCTGTGATATAATCAGTAAACCCTATCCATCTAACCCTAGAGGGTTTGTGTTGGGCTGATTTGTTGTAGAAACTGATTATGGCTTGGCAGTCAGTTCTAAGGGTGATCTCCCGTTTGTCCAAGTAGTGGATTTTTAATGCCTGGAGGGTTTCCATGCAGGCATGTATTTCTGCGTCTATGGTTGATTTGACTGTTGGGAATTTCCCGCTTGCATAGGCGCAGATCTTTTCTGATGGCCGTGGGTCTGACTTGTTTGGCTTCCATTTGCAAACGCCACCCCATCCTTCCATGCAACCATCAGTCTTCAGAATGATGTAGCATTTTTCTGGAGGTAGCTCCAGGTCAGGCAAACTTTGTACCTGTTCTTTGAGCTTTCTGATGATCTCCCAGTCCGAAGGTTTCATCCTCTTATCTCCGTTGGGACTGGTTTTTGAGTATAGTGGTCCGAGCAAGGTTCCGAGGTTTGAAATGTAGTTCCTAGCGTAGTTTAGGATTCCTAGCCATGATCTCAAACCTTTCTTCTGTTTGAGTTGCTCTTCTTTGAACTCCACTATCCTCTTGATTATGTGCGGTTGTAGTTTGATCCTTCTGTTCCCGATTATTGCTCCTAGGAACTCGATCTCTTTTACCGCCAGTTTCATTTTTGTTGGCGATAGCACCAGGCCATTGTCCTTGCAGATCTTGAGCATCTGTTGTAGGTGCTTCGCATGCTCCTCCTCGTTTCTTGAGAACACCAGGATGTCGTCTATGTAGACTACAATGAATGCTGATGTTCCCTCGAAGCAGGCGTCCATCTTCCTTTGAAAGACTGCTGGAGCGTTCTTTAACCCGAATGGCATGACTAACCATTCGTACAATCCTATTTTGGGTACCATGAATGCTGTCCATGGTATGCTTTCAGGCTCCATTGCGACTTGATGGAATCCACTCTTAAGATCGAACTTAGAGTAGATGTTGCTATTTCCTATGCGCTTCAGGATTGTATTGATGCCAGGCAGGCTATACTGGTCCTTATGGGTGTTATCGTTGAGCGTTCTGTAGTTGAACACCATGCGCTCCTTTCCCTTTGACTCTTTGCCAATAACAGGATCTATTGTAGTTCCTGAGTGAACGATTATGGCCATCGTTCTGTGCCTGCTGTTGCTTTTTCTGATGACACCTAGTTTTAACAAGGCGTCGATATGCCGTTTAAAGGCATCTTCCATGGCAGGTGTGACATAACCCAGTGGTTTGTCTTGTATGGTGATGTCTGGGTTGATTATCTCCAACTTGCATTGGATCTTGTTTTTCGCCCAGTGTTTCAGAGGATCATCTCCGATGTATCCTGCCTTCTTCAGCTCCTCTATCATGCTGTTGAACTTCCTTTGGAACCAAGGGCTGGTAGTTCCAATGTTGAGGTAGACGGAGTTTTGTATCTCCTGATATTCCTGCTCCTCCATGTCTAGCTCTTGTATTGCTGCTGCGGAAGTTTCTGTTTCCTGACTAGTGTTTATGCAGGCGACGTTCTTGAAGAACGTTACCTTGTCTCCTTCTAACCAGACTCCTGCGAATTTCGCCCTGATGAAATTGCAACCCACTAGGAATTGAATTCCATCCTGTATGTTCATTGGGAAACAGTACGTGAACGGTACTTTGAATCTGTGTCCCCCAATGATCATGTCCCCTCCTTTGAGTTTGGAGTTAGCCTCCTGCCTTGAGTTGACGCCGTTGAAATACGTTGTGTAGTTTGTTGGCGTTACGGCTTCTTTTGGGACTATACTGCTGTTTATACAGCACGTGGTTGCTCCTGTGTCCAGTATTGCTTGTACTGTGAATGTCTTCGAACCTGGAATTTCGAAGGTCACGGTGATGTTGAACAGTTTGTTCAACATTTTCTTCTTTGTTTGGATGTGGTTATTGAGGGTACAAGCTCCTTCTTCATCATCTGATGCTTCTGAGATGTGTCCCTCTTCTGGTTCTGGCTCCTTTAGTACAAGCTCCTTATGGTGTTGCTCTTCATCTTCTGATGTTTCCGAGCTTTGTTCTTCTTCTGGCTCTAGCTCCTTGAGTATAGGCTCCTTATGGCGCTGCTTTTGTTCTGGCTGTGCATGGTTTTCTTCTTGCTTAACCGCTTGTCTCATGCTCAGCCTTCTTCTGAGTTCATCATTCTCGGCTTGTAGCTGAGAGATGTACGCCATTAGCCCTTTAACGAGCTGATCTCTTTCTTCATGCTCTTCTGGTTGTTTTGGGGTTGGGATGATTTTTTCATCCAGGTAATACCCCACACATACCGGGCAGCTGGTGATTCTACAGCTTCTGCAGTGGATTCTCATCTTTTCGATTGTTCTTCCCTTGCAGAACGTGCAGTTGATGTGTGCAGTTTCCTTTATGGGCATGTTTCTTTCCCATTGGTGCGTGCAGTGGAACTGACTGTCTGGCACCTTTACTTGGCATCTCCATCCCTTGTCTTTGCCTAGCATGAAGGCTCCTTCTTCCCGTGGTGGTCTTTTGAAGTCTTTTGTTGGGGAAGGTTTTGGTGGAGTTGTGCTTTCTCCATGGGTCTTCTCGAGAGCTGCGAATACTGGGTATTCCAACTCAGGTTCCTCCTGTTTTTCTTCAGCTATGGCTACGATGGTGGTGGTTTCCATCGTTCTCTCACCCCCCCCTCGAAAAAGAATGGGTTATCCCATTCGTTATCTTTATCGGTGGTGCTCCAAAGTGGCTCTGGATCTGCATCTCCTCGTGGTAAGGCGGCTAAATATTGAATATACCCGAAAGGGTTATCAATATCGTCATCGTCTTCCATTTCATCACCGTCATCTGGCTGTGATGTTGAGGTGGAGCTGCTGTTAATTCCCCATCTTGTTGCCTTGACGTAGTTAAACCAGGTGGGTTCTTCGTCTGGCATGTCTTAGGTTGGCTAGTTTTGCAGTGGTTTCGTGCTGCGATGTTGGCTAATTCTGGATCTAATATGAGCTCGGGTTTTACCTAGTTATGCCTATGGCTTTTGGACTTTCAAGGTTGGTAGGTGAAGGATAGTTTGACACAGATACTACCGACTGGCCGTTTAAACATTCAAGGTTGGTGAGTTAAGGATAGGTTGACACAGAAAACTGATTATAGAGGTTAACACAGAAAAACTATTTGTTTGGGTTGACACAGAAAACTGCTTGTTTATACTTAGCTCAGAAAATCGTATGAGAGGCAGACTCATCTCACCGGGTTCCCTTATATTGCCTTCTCTGAGGACTTACCCGAAGGGCCTGGGCTCGCCTTTTGCCTACGATTCTCCTTTGATTTCTGAACTAAGGATAAGCTCCTAGTTTTCCATGCTTCTTCCAAACTCCTGGTTTTTCCGTGCTTCTCCTAGACTCTCAGTTTCTCATGTTTCTCCTGCACTCAACTCACCTCCCTCGAAGTGTTTAGTGTGCCATAAGGCTGATCTGGGTTTCTCCTAAGCTTCTACCTACCTCCCTTGAACTACTCTAGTGTGCCATAAGGTAGAACTGGACAAATACCTTTCCCCGCTCTGATACCAGGGTTGGATCGGGCGCTCGAACTCCGAAACAAGGATGTAGCCGTGTAGGTGAGCTGAGCAGGTGTAGCCGTGTAGGTGAGCCATATTGACTGATTAACAAAAAATCTTGAAGTAAGCATCATTAAGATCATAGGAGACTCCTGACTTATAACATCATGCTTAATCTTGTTTGCAAGAAGTTGGGAAAACATATATAACACCAATATATTGAATCTCACTCGAGATAGACTCCTAGTTGTGTGCGGAGAATTTATAATTTCCTGATGTTACTTCTACCCAATTGTATAACACTCAAGTATTGAATATAGTACAGACTTTAAATTTGTTATTCAAAAAATTAACATGAACTTCATATTACATCCTATTTGGATTTGCCTCATCTTCTCCGCTTCTAAAATTTTCATATAATTTCTCACGCACGAAAGCAATTTGCCAAAACATCTTCCTTTTTTAAATTTCTACTTTTGTAAAAACAAAAAAAATAAAACCAAATGAATCCGATAAATCCCGTCACAACGTACGGTCCCTCAGTGTTATAGCGGAAGGTATTGAATGTAAGAACAAACACAAATTTACGTGATTCACTAACGTGAGTTAGCTACATCCACGGCAGAAGGAGAACAGATTTATTATCTTGAGGATATCAGATTACAGAGTATCACACTAGGTTAGCCAACCTAGGATTACGGAACAAGAATATCTACTACACTAGATTAAGCCTAATCTACAGGATAGAACCAGATTTCATTCACCTATACTCTTTTAGATAATACCCTAGTATATATATATAGCCAGTGTTCGAAAACACAGTCTACACAGCCGATTAATCGGTGTGTAATCGGTAATCGGTAAGAAACTACATAGATTAAGGCCCGAACGGCCCCCCTACACAGTGAACTGTGTAGAGACCGATTAATCGACCAATTCTCCGATTAATCGATGTGTTACACTGCCTACACAGCTAGATATTTTTTTTAATGAGAAATCAAAATTTAAAAATAACAACCCAAAACCAATTTTTTTTTTCAAGGAAGATTTGGCATGGAGTGATTTTCTTATTTGAAATGCATTCTCTTATGTTTATTATTTTAATATTAAACTATGTGTTCAATTTTGATCACTTTCCTAACATTTTTTTTATTTAATCATTTTACCTTCTCCAATGATGGAGTTTTAAATTTTAAGTTAAAATTGTCTAAAAGTTAAATATAGCTAGACTATATATAACTTGTGAGGTAGTAAAAAAATTACTTAAAAATTAAACTAGACTAAATTGAACGTTAAAACAATAAAAACTGAAAGATGGAGAATATGACTTCAAGTCATTTTCTCTCCCCACTTTTGATAAATATAATTTCAAAATTTAACTTAAAGTTACATTTAACTTTGCTTTAGGGTACCCGTTGGAGTGATATTTTACGTAAGAAAAGTTAAAATTTCACTTTATTTGTAAAATATGGTATCATTGGAGATGCTAATGATCTTTTAGATATTTTTTTAATATATTACTAATTATAATATTATTTAATAGATAAAAAAAATACCGATTCCGATTAATCCCGATTAATCACCGAGTAATCGGCTACACAATAATCAGTACCATAACGATTCGTGTCCGATTACCGTTTTTTTTAACACTGTATATAGCCAAACAGAGTCCTGAATACCAGAGGAATCTCAAACCCAGACGTCTGAGGAAACCTAAACCAGAATGACTGAGGAATCCCTATTCCTTACAGAAACCTGAGTATTAGTCATGTTCGCCAGAGACTCTAACTCTCCTCGCCAAAGACTGCTCGCCAAATGCTCTCTCGCCAGAGATTCCTCCTTGCGGCCCTCTCGCCAAAGACATCTGTCTTAGCGAGACCTGCGTATGCCAATGCCATACCAGATTCAAGGCATATTCTAACAAATCTCCACCTTGACTTGAATCCTCTCCCAGATAACCAGATGTACCAGATGCACCACAACAGTGCCAGATGTACCAGATTCTCCTCTGCCCCAGATGTTGTTCCTCCAAAAAACGAACCCAGATGTTGCCTTCTCCCAGAGAAGGAACCCAGATGCTGTCCCTCCCAAAGAAGGACCCAGATGTTGCCCCCAACGGGCAACTAACAGCTTCTAACATTCAGCAAGTCCAGACAATGTTGGAACTTGCTATGCGAAACCAGCTTGGTGAATATGTCTGCTAGATTATCAGCAGTACCCACCTTGTTCACCCTGATTCTCTTCTCACTTCTTAGAAAATGATACCTGACATCGATGTGTTTAGTCCTCTCATGATGAACTTGATCCTTGGCTAAATATATTGCACTCAAACTATCGCAATACACTATAGCCTGATCGTGATGTAGACCCAAGTCACTAACTAGTCCTTTCAATCAGATTCCCTCCTTGGATGCCTCTGTTAATGCCATGTACTCTGCTTCAGTTGTAGACAAAGTCACTAAATGCTGCAGAATAGCTTTCCAACTAATAATAGACACACCAAGAGTGAAAACATAACTAGTCATAGATCTTCTAGTGTCAACATCTCCAGCATAATCTGAATCTGAATAACTAGTTACTAAACACCCTGTATCACCTCCATAAATGAGACCAACATCAGACGTACTTCTAAGGTAACGAAAGATCCTCTTCACAGCTTGTCAATGCTCCTTTCCAGGTTCACCCATAAACCTACTGACAACACTAACAGCATGTGCAAGATCCGATCTAGTGCAGACCATAGCATACATCAAGCTTCCTACTGCACTACCATAGGGAACTCGAGACATGTACTCCTTCTCCTGAGCAGATTTAGGTGCAAACGTAGTAGACAAATGAATGTTCGCTGCACTTGGAGTATCTAAGGATTTTGCTGTAGACATGCCAAACCTTGACAATATCTTCTGAATATAATCCTTCTGTGATAAGAACAACCTCTTCTGACTCATATCCCTGTAGATCTCCATTCACAGAATTTTCCTAGCTGCACCCAAATCCTTCATCTCAAACTTAACACTGAGAAGACCCTTCAACTTCTGAATCTCTGACTTGTCCTTTGCAGCTATCAACATATCGTCTACATACAGGACCAGATAAATGAGAGCCTCATTTGAAACCTTGTTGTAGTAAACACAACAATCATACGGACTCCTGCTGTAGCCAATCTCCATCATATAGCTGTCAAACCTCTTGTACCACTGCCTCGGTGACTGTTTTAGTCCATATAAACATTTCTTCAACTTACAAACATAATCTTCCTTACCATGAACTTGGAAACCCTCTGGCTGAGTCATGTATATCTCCTCCTCCAACTCTCCATGCAGAAAAGCTGTCTTCACATCTAGTTGCTCAAGTTCCAGATCCTGATGTGCAACTATGGGTAGTAGCACCGTGATAGATGTATGTCTGACCACTGGCGAGAAAATCTCATTGTAGTCTACACCTTCTTCCTGATGAAACCCTCTTGCAACTACCCGAGCTTTATACTTGATACCTTCAGCAGGTGGCATCCCTTCCTTGTTCTTGAAAATCCATTTGCAAGTAATAACCTTTCTCTCCTGAGGTCGCTTGCCAAATCCCAAGTCTGATTCTTGTGAAGTGATTCCATCTCGTTTTCCATTGCAGCAAGCCATTGGGCAGACTCAGTACATGTAACTGCTTCCTTGTAGGTAGATGGCTCGCGAGGATCCACCTCTTCAGCAACCTGAAGTGCATAAGCCGCCATGTCCTCAAAACCATACCTTGCAACTACCCGAGCTTTATACTTGATACCCTCAGCAGGTGACATCCATTCCTTGTTCTTGAAAATCCATTTGCAAGTAATAACATTTCTCTCCTGAGGTCGGTTGGCCAAATCCCAAGTCTGATTCTTGTGAAGTGATTCCATCTCGTTTTCCATTGCAGCAAGCCATTGAGCAGACTCAGTACATGTAACTGCTTCCTTGTAGGTGGATGGCTCGCGAGGATCCACCTCTTCAGCAACCTGAAGTGCATAAGCCACCATGTCCTCAAAACCATACCTTGTGGGCATTTTCCCAAAGTTTGCTATCCTCGACCGATTAAGAGACAAACTATGCTAGTTAACTACTAGTGACTCTGATTCTGAATGTGAGTGTTGATCTCCTTACTATGGTTCACTCTCATCTTGAGTGACTTGCTGCTCCACCTGTTTCTCAACACTACCATTCTCTGATACAACACTAGCATTAGAGAGAATGCACCTAGATCTCTCCAGAAGTGTTTGATTCATATGTTCTGCCACACCATTCTGCTCCGGTGTGTCCCTAAATTATTGTTAAAGATCGACATATATAGCCAGATTCAGAGATGCATTACGTACATTTCCATAGGATACATTCATGTGTAGTGTACTGGACCAGTAAGCAACAATTGTTCCGGAAGATGGAGCATCAAATGAGGCATGATGTCGAAAAAGTTTGGAGGAAATATCCTTTCAAATTTGCACATGATAAAAATGATGTCCTGTTGCATTTCCAACAAGTCCGATTTCTTCACTTCTCTCGTGCATAACTTCTGAAAGAATTTTGACAAAGCCACTAACGGCTCCGCCACCTCTTTGGGCATGTACCCTCGAATGAAAACAGGGAAGAAGCGTTGAAGCAGTATATGACAGTCATGACTCTTTAGTCCGTACATCTTATTGTCTTTGAAGTTAACACATAGACTTATATTTCCAGCATAGCCTGAAGGATACCTGACATTACCCATCCAGCCAAAAATTTCATTCTTCTGGGCAGGCTTGACGGTATAAGGAGCTTGTGGCATTTTTTTCTTCCCATCTCTCAACCACAAATGTTTTCGCAGTCCCATCCTTTTAAGATCAATGCGTGCCTTCGGGCCGTCTTTAGTTTTTCCCTCCCAATTCAACACTGTGCCGACCACACTCTCGCACACATTTTTCTCTATGTGCATGACATCTAAGTAGTGTCTGATCAGCAACTTGGACCAATACGGAAGTTCCCAAAAAATACTTTTGTGTGTCCAGAATTTATACATGTCGGGTTTGTCAGGTATTGACGCCACTATCTCAGGATGATTGCTGAGCTGCCCAAAATTGTATTCATTTAGCACTTCCAATATTTCATCCCCCGTCCATCTCCTCGGCTGCTCACCTGTTTCCACAGTCCCATCAAATGCCTCCATATCCTCCCGAAATGGGGGATCATGTGGACGCCAACAACGATGACGCATCTGTACAATCTTTCTGCAATGAGGTCTGCAACACTCAACAATCATACACTCTGGACAAGCCCTGTATCCCCTGGTAACGTTGCCCGACAACATCCCGCGTGCAGGAAAATCGCTAATGGTGCCAACAAGCATGGCATGCATCTGGAACATCTCATTTTTGAACTTGTCATAAGTGGGATGACCATGCTCACTCAAGTACTTAAGCTCCTCAATCAAGGGTCTCAAATACACATCGAGACACTTTCCTGGATAACCCGGACCTGGAATTATCATAGTGAGCATATTGTATTCTTTCTTCATGCACATCCATGGAGGAAGGTTGTACGGTACCAAAATAACTGGCCATATACTGTATTGAAGACTCATGTTGCCAAAAGGGTTGAATCCGTCAGATGAAAGCCCCAGCCAAACATTTCGAACCTCTGATGCAAAATAAGAAAACTCCTTCACCATGTGCTTCCAAGCCTCTCCGTCAGCAGGGTGTATAAGCGTATCACCGTCGGGCAAATTCCTCTCGGCCCACCATCTCATAGCTTCAGCCGTGTGTGCACTCATGAACAACTGTTCTAGCCTATCTATCAGCGGAAAATACCGAAGTATCTTCACAGCTTTCTTGTTTCCGGCAGGAGTCAACTTATACCTATCTGTACCACATACCGGGCATTCATCAAGGGATTCAAGATCATTCCTATAAGCCTCTTCACCCCAGAAGAGAACACAATCATATCTACAAGCATGGATTTTGATGTAGGAAATGCCAAGATGTTTCAGGATCTGTCGCACCTTACGATGAGTGGTAGGAAGACGATGACCGGGGGGCAACAACGAACCAGATCACTTCAGCCAATTATCAACAACCTTCACACTCATTTTGTTCTCCACTTTGAGCTTCATTACTCCCATAACACTTTCAAGAACAGTCTTATTACACCCGTTGTACAACGGGGTCTGTTGGAAGGCAATGAGGTCGTTGTACTTGTCCATACCAGCAGTGTTGACAACTGTAAGTAATTGCTGGACATGCTCAATATGAGGGAAGTCTTCAACGGCGGGAGGGATATCCGGTGCTTGAGCAAATATACCGCTCTCATGAGGAAACATATCGTTGATCAACCTTGTTGTTGGATCATTGGATGTACTGCCACTCTCAAAAAATTATCCGTGATCATGTTGACCAACTGATGAGCTCTCACCGTGATAAATCCAACATGTGTACTTATCCCAAAACCCGTTTTTCTTCAAATGCTCCAATACTTTATCGATGTGAAAACGATATCGCTCGCTGTGACACTGACATTTCATACACGGACAATAATGAATTGTCATCCCTCCACAATTAACCTTCACATATTCCACAAAACTTCTAATTCCACGGTGATATCTTACATCCCATCTTGGAAGACACATCCAACTCTTGTCCATCCTGAAAATTATAACTGCATGTATATATATACCCATGATCTTATTAATTAAAATTTCATAGCTAGATATATATACATATATATATATATATATATCGATCTATATATATATATCGATATTCAAACTATAAATTACATAATTAAATTATTCGATCTACTCGATCGATCCCTAGCTAACTAGCGCTATATATAGCTAGCTAGCTAATTAATTAATTACAAATGAACATATATATATAGTCGTCTAATTATTAATTCTACTCGATCCATATATGAATAATATATTATTCATATATATATATATAATTTTAATATATATACACGTACACCCTAACTATATATAATTGATCACAAAAATCTAAATATATATATAACCACACTATAATTAATCACAATTAACCGAAACATCACAATAATCACGTACAATATATATTATACCCATATATAATTAATAATCACAATTAATCCTATAATAATCACAATATATAATGCAATTAAATAAATTAATCACCCTAGCTAGCTATATATATATTCACAATAATCAACATAACAATATTTACGTACTACTCCAACTCGATCAACTATTAATCACGTACTCAAAATCAACCATCGATCAATTACTCAAACTCAAGAATCAATTAATTAACTCGATCGATCAATATATTCAAAATCAACATCGATTAACGTACAATCGATCAACACACACATGCATGCATATATATATATAATATTAAGTACGTACGTACGTACCTATATATAATGAATCATCACGAACTCATTCTCGACCGTTTTCGACATCACCCAAAGATTTCAGAGCATATTCCGTTTCCGCGGGAGATTTTTTTGAATGACAGATCGAGCTGCTGCCCAGATCTGAAATAAGAAACTATAGCCGACGATAGAAAATAATCGTGGGTAATAGTAAAAAAAAATCGTCGGTAATAGTGGAAAACTATACCCGACGATTTTCCGGCGACTATAACCGACGACAAGAATATCCAGTCGGTAAAAAAACTATAACCGACGAGGTAATCCTGTCGTCGGTTATAGTTTACTATACCCGACGAGAACCCTTATCGTCGGTCGTTTTTTGGGAATCTCGTCGAGTATACTGCTTCTGCTGGTAGTGCTTAACGGTGTGTTTAGATGGAGGAAATATTGAGGAAATTTAAAGGAATTCCAACAATTCACAATTCTCTCTCTTAAATTTCTCTGTTTGAATAAGATTCTTGAGAATTTTGCAAATTCAGTTTTTTAAAATTCAGCGGAATTAGAGCTCTCAATTACCTTGTTCATGATTAATTCCTTCAAAATTAGATGTCATTTTACATTTCCTTTAAATTACATATAAAACTTTAAATTTCTTTGTATTTTAAATCTATTTATGAATAAATTTAAGCACTAGAATTCGTAAACAATAACATTTAAAATCATAAAATTATAATTTTCATTATTAATAAGAATTAAAAATACCTTATCCACACAAAAACATCACAACCAATCGACATAAACCATTTCAAATTACAAAGTCTTTTGGATATATGAACTGGCATTAATTCCTTGCTGGCCAATGAGACTCGCAGCTACCATATCAATTTTGATTTGTACCGAAACTTGACAAAAGCAACTATAGCCGAAAACAAGTACGATTTGACAAACTCCCCCTTCAATTCACTGCTACCATCACATAGTCACATCCCTGAAAACTATCTGCAGGCTCTCGCCCAAAGCTTCCACTACGGCTGAGGTGAACCTATTTCACCCTCAACCCAATTTGATTTGCTCTTTTATTTGCTCATAAAAGAGGGGATCACGTGCTAGGCACAGTAAGGGGTGGGTGAGTTTTGTGCTAAGTTTGTGTTGGGTTCTCGGGTGAACCGTAAAGCTTCTTCAAAGTATAAAATTATCGTAGTTTAAAAAAATGATATGTTTATATGTACAAACGGAGCGATATCACTACAACGTGTCAACATTTGATGATTTTCTAGTAATTCTCGGGCTGTAGATAGGAGTATCGATCAGGCTTATTCGTCCCAAATCAAACTCTACATTGGCCAATGGCCAAGTGGGATCCAAACATAAACCTAAAGAACGAGAAATCTCCCCACCATATCGAAAACATCGAACTCAACGATTATAACCTCCATATCCATTTCTATGAAGAAAGCGCAAACACAGGTACCACCGTACCGTGCATGGTCTGTCTAAACTCTAAAGGCAAGGCCAAGAGCGCACTAGCATCCCATCCATCAGTAGAAAGTTGACAGGTTATATAGATAGTGCCAGTTTTCCCCTCTTTTCTTTCTGTAAAAAAGCAGATGGTCTTTTGCTTTCTAGCTCTGCAACTCTTTTTAACGTTTTGGGTTCCAGCATTTACTTTTGGGGAGTAACGTCGCCTCTCTCTCTCTCTCTCTCCCTGAGCAAGTGAGTAGTCGACGACGTGCACATGGCGTTGGCTCCCTCTGCGCTCTGCACTCTGCACTCTCTGCAACTCTTTCTCTCTCCCCAGCTCGGCTCCATTCTGATACTCTGCACCAAACCTTTTGTGATTGTGCGTACGATCCTCCTCTCTCTACACATTATTTCCACGTGTACCGCGATGGGACCCCTTCCGACGTATCTCTTGGCATGCCTCCGAAGGGGGATGGGAGAAATTTAGAGCCCAACCCAACCCGATGTCTAAGATCATCTCCAACAATGAAAGTTCTATACCTCATAATAGAACCTTGTAAAATCATTATTCACTATAGGACCTTCCCATCTCCAACAATGAAGGTTCTATACCTCATAATAAGACTCATTTTCTCATCTCCAATCATGGGTCTTATATCTTATGCCTTAAAACTCATAATCTTTATTATAGATTTTTTTTAATATTAAAATATATATATTGTATTCTATAATAATTTCTCAAACTATTTTAATTTAAAAAAATATATTATTGAATTTTTTAATTAAATTTAGTGTGTTGTTGTGTGTTTTTAATTTGGTGTGTTGTTGTGTGTTTTTAATTTGGTGTATTGTATTGACCTTTAATTTTGTGTGCTATTAATAAAAGTGAGTGTATAATAAATGAAAGTTTAATCCACTATAAGAAAACAACAAAATACTCTTCATTAAAACAGTTGGGCCCACAAAAATATACAAGGTCCTATATATACCTCATATCGGGTTCTATTTTAGAACCTTGGATAGGGTATGTGTGACGACCCGGACTAGAATCAGAAGTATAATCAGCTTGATTCGTGAGTTACAGCGCAGTCGCGGATTTTCGACAGATAATGGAATCGCCAGAGTTCTTAACGACTAAATTATTGGCTGAGAATTGGAGCTGGGTCTCTTCTCGAGAGTCGTTCTACATGTGATTACGAATTCGTGGGCGGTTCCGGATCGTTATTTGGACGACCGAGGAATTAGTTATGAATATTTGAAGTTCGGATTTAAATGGTGGGCTACTTAACGACTAAATTACTGGACGAGAATTTGGTCTCGGCTTCTTCACGGAAGTTGTTCAGAATTTAATTTCGAGTTCATGGGAACTTCCGGGGCATGATTTTGAGTTACGAGGAATTAGTTGCGAATATTTCCGTTTGTTGTTTGTTTAGTCGATTTAATGTGTGTTGCTTTGAAGGGTTGACTTTTTATTTGGTTGACTGATGTGTTTGACTTCGGGTGATTATTGAAGAGTACATCGAGACGAGTTTGTGGCCGCAAGAATTATCGGAATCAGAATTACGACGAAGGAGTTACGCGTGTTCAAAGTTCGTCGAAATGGATAAGTTTGAGTTTCCATTTTGGGAAAGCTATAAATAGTGACCTGCCTAAAAGGGAAAGTCAAAGTTGTATTGATTATGGTTGACTCGGTCAACTGGGTTTGACCGAAGGGGAGGAGATGCCACGGTGGTTCCCGGCGGCCTACCGGCGACGAAAACTATTCCGGCCACCATAGAGGGCGGGGTTGGTCTTGTTCCGTGCGCCTCGACACCCCGAGTCACCTTCCGGGAACCCCGCACGGCGAGGCTTGCCGGAGGAGGAAGAATATCCGGCCCAAAAATGGAAGATTTTTGATGATTTCGGGTTTGAATTTTCAGACCGATTCGAGCTGAACTTTGGGGTGGGCTTTGTAACCCTCATCACCATGAAGCTACCATGTAAGTTTGGTGTTTAAATTTGATGTGTGTAGGGAGAATTTTGGATTTGAAATTTTGTGTACAATTCGGTTCTTCATGAAATTGGATGAGTTAGAGTGAGAATTGGCCTTTGTTGTAGTTGACAAAGTTGCTCAGTGGGTGATTTTGCATGGAATAGGGGTTCCTCCGCCGGAAACTCTTCAAGTTGGCGGCGGCGCCACCGTTGACGGCGGTCAACGCGGCGGTCAACGGTCAACGGCGGTCAAACTTTGACTTTGTGGGATTTTCGACGAGTTGCATGTCATTTTACTCGAAATCGCGCCCCGATCGCAGTGGAGAGGTTTGTTTTTCGAGTTGAGCGTCCGAAATTACAGTGAGGTATTGTGGTATGATTTCCGGATTTCCGACAGTTTGTCGTGATCGGATTACGTGTTTCCGAGAACTGTGGTTTCTCGTGATTTGTTTCGAATTGTCGAATTATGTTTGTGAGAATTGGATATTATGATTATTCAGGTGTTCGTGATCGTTTGTTTGGCGAGGGACTTTCCGCCGGATCACGGGTTAACGCGATATGCGTTACGCCAGACTGTGAGTGGACAAGTTTCTATTTTTACTGTTGATTTTGCGAGTTCGTGGATTTATTGATTTCCGTATTTAATTATACGATGATTGTTATATATGTTATTTTTGGAGGTATGTTATTATGTGTTATTGGTGATTGGCATTTATTGCATCGATGCTACCAGAGTTGAGAGATTCCTCTGGCCCAGAGTTGAGAGATTCCTCTGAAGCAGGGTTGAGAGATTCCCCTGAGTGCCGCCGGGGTTGAGAGATTCCCCTGGCCTTTCACCGTCAGGTTTGAGCGATTCACCTGACGTCGGGCTTGAGAGATTCGCCCGACAACCTCCATATATATATATGTGTTGTTGTTGTTGTGTTTTCCGAACTCGCACTGTTTTACATTGAGTATGTATATAAACTGGTGAAAGGCATATGTTTATTTTCGTCCACTCACTCTAACGTTTATCGTTTTATTTGCCTTTCCCCTGGGCTTTTCGGTTTTCGTGCCCAGTTTGCAGTTCGGACTCTGGAGTCGCACGTCGTGGTCGGGGGCATAGTACTCGAGCGGTCTTATTTCTTCCAGTAGGTTTATTGTTCTACCTACTGTGGTATACTTAAATGGTTATGTATTAGAGGTCGCTCTGAGTTCCCTGATGAATATGTTATACGATTTTAAACCCGGATTACAGTAAAGTATTATTATATGTATTATTTACTTTACTGTTGAGATATTGAGAAATCCGGATGGGGTTGGTGCCCATGGTTTGATTTTTATGGCATAGGATGGAGTGTATTTTACGCGTGCAGGTAATGGCAATTCCACGCTAGTAACGAAACTCTGCCCAAATTTCGAAAAGTTTTTGTTGGTTCGTGTTTTCGAAGGGGTTCGATTCCGATTTAGGGTGCTAAATCGGGGTTGGGTCCTTTCAGCTTGGTATCAGAGCTTTAGGTTGTCAGGTTCTGTAGACTTCTGTAGTCGTGTTTACTTAGGGTATTTGAGTTGATACAGCATGACTGGAGTGATGACCCGACTGGCCAGCGGTATTCATCAATACTTCGAGTGTTGTGTGTCCTCAAATATCTGCGGTTTCATGATTACGTTCCACTTGTTGTGAACGATGTTTTATTCATTAGGATGCCTCCTGACGTGCTTTCCGTGTCGTTTCGGTTGTGGATCCTGTTGAGGATCAATCGACGCGCGATTTGCCAGAGATTGTGGATTCAGATGAGTATTCAGAGTTCAGAGAACTGTGTGGCACGGTTTGCCTGGTTGTGTGTATGAGCCTCTATATGTTGCCTCAGAGCTGAGATTTGTGGCAGTTGATGTTTGCCTGAGCCAGATTATTGTATTTTGTGGGCTGGTATTGTGTGAGTTCTAGTTGCGACTCCATGGCCTACATTCAGAGTGTTGTGTATACAGTAATGTTTTATCAGGCTACCCAGCAAGCGTATGTGGAGTGTTTACCCACCTGAGGCAGAGATGCATTGTTCCTATGTTGTTTCGGTTTGCACGAGTTATGTGGTTTCAGAGGGAGCTATGCACGAGGTTCGAGGTGAGTTTGAACCTGAGTATCAGAGAGAGTCTGATTGGTGTGCCTCGAGACATCCGTGAGGAGCATAGTGTGTTACACTCAATGGCGAGGCTATTGTGAGGAAAAGTTGTACGCGGTTTTTGATGTGATGATTTGAGGAAAGTGGACCTAGTCGAGTTTTTGATGAGGTTGAGTTCCGACACTTCGGGATCAGTGACGTCATCAGACTGTGGCCTTTTCGATTATGTTGAGGATCCTCTGCTGATTCGTTTGACGATGGCGGAGATCACAGAGTAGCAGACTTGCTTCTGTGGCATGAGTTTGGCGATCGTTGGTGATCCTTTCACGCAGCAGGTGTTGCGGTGATATGTGTTCGAGGACTACCCTCAGTTGCTGTTTCGGTGGCCAGGAGGGTCACGTATTGAGGGAGCGCCCTCAGCCAGCTGTTGTAGCGGTTCGGCAGCTTAGAGTTCACGAGGAGATCCTCATGTTATTCCTGCGGTCTAACCAATGTACCCTTTTGACGAGCCATTCAGGAAGTCGCAATTGACGTGGACGACTAGCTGGGCATGTTGGGGTTCGTGCCAGGACCTTGTTTGAGAACAGAATTTTCTTCGAGGTTACTGTTGCTTGATATCCATGGCTATGGTACCTGCATCTCCACTTCTGACGTTTTGGACAGTGTTGCATCCATCCGGAAGTTGTGAGATCCTTGTTGGAGGTTATGTGTTAGCCGCGGATCTGTTATAGCTGAATATTGTGGTTTTGTTGTGATTGTGAGTATGGACTTACTGGCGACGCATTTGGCTGTGTTCGAGTACCTCGAGGAGGAGGTTATGTTCGACGACCAGATTTTTTCGAGATGTTGTACCTTGGTGATGGTCGAGCGGATGATGGAAACGGATTGTGTTGTTTGCATAGCCATGTTGTGAATATTATGGTTGCTGTACCCGACATTTGTGACATTGAGGTGGTTCCGGAGTTTCTAGGTGTGATTCAGAGGAGTTGTCAGGTGTTCCTCCAGTTCGGGAGACCGACTAAACCATTGAGCTTGTACCAGGCGCTGGACTCAGTTTACCGACGTTTTGTCGTTCGGAGCCAGCGGAGCTGATAGAGCTACAGTTTCGACTCCAGGAGTTGCTGGAGGAGATTTCAGGAGATTTCATGCGACCCCGCGTATTTGCGTGGTGTGCTCATGCATTGTGTGTACGGATGATGGATTGATCATCGCGATGGTGCACTGACTACCGGAAGCTTGATTCGCTTCAGAGGAGAGTGAGTATCCTCCATTTCGGATTGATGGTTGGTTTGATTAGCTTGCGAGAGCTTCAGTCTTGTTGAAGATTGATTTTGGATCCGGATACCATCAGTTGTGGATCAATGAGTCAGATGTGGCTATGTTAGCTTTCGGATCTCGGTGCGGACATCAGGAGTTTTTGGTCACACTGTTTGGTTGACCAATGCCCCGTAGATCGTGAGGGCTTGACATACCAGGTGTTCAGACGGTTCTGGACGAGTTGCGGTCATGTTCGTTGGCAACGTCCTGATGAATTCCAGGAGTGTGGGCCAGCACCTGAAGCAAATGTGAACGATTTTGCGGACTTTGCGAGACGACCAGGTATTTGCGAAATTCAGCTAGTGTGAGTTTTGGCTGTTTAGCATGAAGATTTTGGGTTGTGTGATGTTATTCGAGGGAGTTGGCGTAGATCCTGACCAGATTGAAGCCGTGATGATTCGGAGTTTGCCCTACCATTGTACCAGATATTGGGAGTCTCTTGGGTTTGGCAGGTTATTACCGACGGCTTGTGCAGGATTTTCCTGGATTGCCACCCTACTTTCCGGATTGACTAAGAAGGCATCAAGTTTGAGTGGTTCAATGCATGCGAGGAGAGTTACTTACTCCTGCAGGATGGTTGACCGTTGCTTCAGTTTTGACCTTACCTGACGACCGCGACGAGTTCGTGGGTTATGGTGTTGCATTGAGGTTTGGATTTGGTTGTGCTTTGATGCTGTGTAGCAGAGCGGTGGCTCATGATTCCAGGCAGTGGAACTTTGTGTAGCTACATATCCTATGTATGATTTGGGTATAGCTGTCTTTGTGTTAGCATCAGTGAGTTCGAGACGCTACTACTATGGCGTGCAGCGCGGTGTAGGATGTACACTGACCACTGAGTTTCATCCACTTGCGTTCTCGGCCAGATTTGGGCTTGAGGCAGTGTATATGGATGGGGTTGACTCACGACAAGGGCTGCACCTTTGAGCTTGTTCGAGAAAGGCTAGTGGTTGTACTTTGACCATCCGTTTGGGATGATGTTGATGCTGATACTTTCAGTTGAGAGTCAGGAGTTTCAGTATTGCATGTGTGTATGTGTGGCTCGAGTTTCCGTGTTAGCCGAGTTATGGGCTACGAGAGATGAGTTTGAGTATGATGATGTTGAGGCTCGTGATTTTGCGCGTGTTTGGCGCTAGTGACGCGGAGAAGTGTCAGACACTTCGAGTTTACTACTCGTGGCGCAACATGGAAGAGCAATGTAGCAGTTTGTGTGTACAGATGCCACATTTGTCGACTGACGATGGCTAGGAGGCAGAAATTTGCCGAGATGTGTCAGCCATTTGAGATTTCCGGTTATACGTGGCGATTGTTGCTGTGATTGTGTGTGTTTGTACACTTTGGTTTGTGATACCAGTTGTTGGACCAGTGTGGACCATTTGACGAATTTAGTACGTTTCCTTGTACTTCGGAGACGATTTCAGTAGCAGGCGGGCATATCTGTGTTTAACGGAGGTTGTCCATTCCATGGTGTGCCTGTGTCCCAGTCCGCTGATCGAAACAATCAGCTACGACTATGTGTTGGCGAGCTTTGCAGCGAGCATTGGGGACCAGATTACTAGTTAGTGCCGGTTCTTGTCCTCAGATTGGTGAGCGATCTTTGAGGACTATTCAGACCTTGGAGGGCATGTTGTGGACCTCGGTATTGCAGTTCCGGAGGATTTGGGACCAGCAGTTTCAACTGTTCGAGATTGCATGCATTACCAGTTTGTGGACCACTATAGTTTTGAGATTATTTGATGTTGATTTGAGATGTGGTGCTGTATTCCATTGTGCTGGAGCGAGTTTGGTTTGAGTATGAGTTGATGTTTGATGCTGATTTTGTGGAATGTACTACCACAGACTGTCAGGTTAGCGGAAATGGGTTGATTATTGCCCGAGTTCGAAGTTTGAGCTATGCTAATATGAGTATGTGCGTTATGTTGATGAGTGTAGACTGAGTTGTGATTTGTTATGATGTATTGATCCGTATGTGGCCATAGGCGAGTTAGTGTTATGTCGTATGGTTCGGCACCGCCTATAGTGTTGGCTTTTGTGTGTGTGTTGTGTTCCGCGTGGCGGAACTATGTTTCAGTTTGTTGCGTGTTGTGTACCCTATTTGTTCCTTATGCAGGAACACTTGGCGATTGTATGAGCCAGTTTAGATTTGGGATTTGTGGGTACAGAGATTTCAGCACGGAGTTATCTCCTATTGTGGAGTATGTTATCAGAGTTGTTCAATCGATATTGTCGCTGAAGGATTGAGCAGTATGTAGAGGCAGTACTCCTATGTTTAGCCGACAGACTCAGAAATTTCGAGGTCAAAATTTTTCTAAGGGGGGTGGATTTGTGACGACCCGGACTAGAATCAGAAGTATAATCAGCTTGATTCGTGAGTTACAGCTCAGTCGCGGATTTTCGACAGATAATGGAATCGCCAGAGTTCTTAACGACTAAATTATTGGCTGAGAATTGGAGCTGGGTCTCTTCTCGAGAGTCGTTCTACATGTGATTACGAATTCGTGGGCGGTTCCGGATCGTTATTTGGACGACCGAGGAATTAGTTATGAATATTTGAAGTTCGGATTTAAATGGTGGGCTACTTAACGACTAAATTACCGGACGAGAATTTGGTCTCGGCTTCTTCACGAAAGTTGTTCAGAATTTAATTTCGAGTTCATGGGAACTTCCGAAGCATGATTTTGAGTTACGAGGAATTAGTTGCGAATATTTCCGTTTGTTGTTTGTTTAGTCGATTTAATGTGTGTTGCTTTGAAGGGTTGACTTTTTATTCGGTTGACTGATGTGTTTGACTTCGGGTGATTATTGAAGAGTACGTCGAGACGAGTTTGTGGCCGCAAGAATTATCGGAATCGGAATTACGACGAAGGAGTTACGCGTGTTCAAAGTTCGTCGAAATGGATAAGTTTGAGTTTCCATTTTGGGAAAGCTATAAATAGTGACCTGCCTAAAAGGGAAAGTCAAAGTTGTATTGATTATGGTTGACTCGGTCAACTGGGTTTGACCGAAGGGGAGGAGATGCCACGGTGGTTCCCGGCGGCCTACCGGCGACGGAAACTATTCCGGCCACCATAGAGGGCGGGGCTGGTCTTGTTCCGTGCGCCTCGACACCCCGAGTCACCTTCCGGGCACCCCGCACGGCGAGGCTCGCCGGAGGAGGAAGAATATCCGGCCCAAAAATGGAAGATTTTTGATGATTTCGGGTTTGAATTTTCAGACCGATTCGAGCTGAACTTTGGGGTGGGCTTTGTAGCCCTCATCACCATGAAGCTACCATGTAAGTTTGGTGTTTCAATTTGATGTGTGTAGGGAGAATTTTGGATTTGAAATTTTGTGTACAATTCGGTTCTTCATGAAATTGGATGAGTTAGAGTGAGAATTGGCCTTTGTTGTAGTTGACAAAGTTGCTCAGTGGGTGATTTTGCATGGAATAGAGGTTCCTCCGCCGGAAAATCTTCAAGTTGGCGGCGGCGCCACCGTTGACGGCGGTCAACGCGGCGGTCAACGGTCAACGGTCAACGGCGGTCAAACTTTGACTTTTTGGGATTTTCGACGAGTTGCATGTCATTTTACTCGAAATCGCGCCCCGATCGCAGTGGAGAGATTTGTTTTTCGAGTTGAGCGTCCGAAGTTACAGTGAGGTATTGTGGTATGATTTCCGGATTTCCGACAGTTTGTCGTGATCGGATTACGTGTTTCCGAGAACTGTGGTTTCTCGTGATTTGTTTTGAATTGTCGAATTATGTTTGTGAGAATTGGATATTATGATTATTCAGGTGTTCGTGATCGTTTGTTTGGCGAGGGACTTTCCGCCGGATCACGGGTTAACGCGATATGCGTTACGCCAGACTGTGAGTGGACAAGTTTCTATTTTTACTGTTGATTTTGCGAGTTCGTGGATTTATTGATTTCCGTATTTAATTATACGATGATTGTGATATATGTTATTTTCGGAGGTATGTTATCATGTGTTATTGGTGATTGGCATTTATTGCATCGATGCTACCAGAGTTGAGAGATTCCTCTGGCCCAGAGTTGAGAGATTCCTCTGAAGCAGGGTTGAGAGATTCCCCTGAGTGCCGCTGGGGTTGAGAGATTCCCCTGGCCTTTCACCGTCAGGTTTGAGCGATTCACCTGACGTCGGGCTTGAGAGATTCGCCCGACAACCTCCATATATATATGTGTTGTTGTTGTTGTGTTTTCCGAACTCGCACTGTTTTACATTGAGTATGTATATAAACTGGTGAAAGGCATATGTTTATTTTCGTCCACTCACTCTAACGTTTATCGTTTTATTTGCCTTTCCCCTGGGCTTTTCGGTTTCCGTGCCCAGTTTGCAGTTCGGACTCTGGAGTCGCACGTCGTGGTCGGGGGCATAGTACTCGAGCGGTCTTATTTCTTCCAGTAGGTTTATTGTTCTACCTACTGTGGTATACTTAAATGGTTATGTATTAGAGGTCGCTCTGAGTTCTCTGATGAATATGTTATACGATTTTAAACCCGGATTACAGTAAAGTATTATTATATGTATTATTTACTTTACTGTTAAGATATTGAGAAATCCGGATGGGGTTGGTGCCCACGGTTTGATTTTTGTGGCATAGGATGGAGTGTATTTTACGCGTGCAGGTAATGGTAATTCCACGCTAGTAACGAAACTCTGCCCAAATTTCGAAAAGTTTTTGTTGGTTCGTGTTTTCGAAGGGGTTCGATTCCGATTTAGGGTGCTAAATCGGGGTTGGGTCCTTTCAGTATGAGACCTAGATATAGGGTATGAGACCCAAATTTTTATAGGTTGGAGATGAAATTTTTTTTGAAGGTTCTACTATAAAGTATAAGACCTCCATTGTTGGAGATGCCCTAACACCATCACAAAATTACGGTCTTTGAGTAGTAACTACTTTTATTACTAATTAACGTTTTGGAAAGTTGGAGTCTAAAGTCTAAAATTGATTATTAATTTGATACTTGACTAATTAATAATATCATTAAAATAATATTTTTTTCTCGGTCCTGATTTGGGGACAACGTACTAAATTAATAATTCGTTAAATTTATAAGATAATAGAAATTCAAGAATTCATATAGACCCTAAACAATATATAAATTAATAATGACTTAACACATATAATTAATTATTCATTTATAATCACTCCGTGAAGAATGATTTGAAATTGATGTCATCTTGAATTTCATTTTGAATTTTTTTTAACATAGTAAGAATTTCCAGTGTCATCTTCTTCTACCACATTTAATAATGTTTACACAATATATTGAAAATGATGTATATTGAACAAGGTACAATAATAATAATTTTATAAATTAATAAGTTATTAATTAACGAATAAATTATTAATTATTAATTTATCGATTATTTAATATCTCATCAAATTAATAGATTTTGTTAGTTTCGAAGTTATTAATTTATAGAGGTTTAACTATATAAACGGTGTCTAGTCCACGTTATTTATATTTAGTTCATTACTAGCCTTCTTGCACGCACATACGTGCGTGCGGAAGAGTGTCCCGCTCGATTGTGAGAATTATTAGTGTTATTGCGTTTGTTCAAAGGAGTGTAACACGTACATATATCAAAGAGAACTGACAGTTCTCATGAGCAGTTTACACATGCCATTTGCACTGTTATAACCTATTTATTTTCATACATTCAGTTTGCACAATCTATTTACATTTTGAAATAAGTTTACAAAAAGTAGTAGATAGCTAGCACTGCTACATAAACTATATAAACGTAAATAGGTAGACATATATAGTCCTACTTTTTGATCTTATTCTCTCATCACCTTGGTTCCGTCACCTTGTCGAAAGAACCTTATTCATACAGTACCTACATATAAGAGACAAAAAAATATTAACAAATTAAATAGGGTCATGATCAACCCATATAAGTAGAAATCTCAATGTTAGGTACAGACCCGTAGAAATGAAACATCTAAGTATTTGTTCGATATCAACTACATATGTATTTCATCCATTTGTATAGTACTTATCAGTTCTAGATATCATTTGAATCTGGAGGAAGTAAAACCTCTTTGAACAGTACGTTCTTAGTGAATGCCCCATCTTCACCAGTAATAGATCCTCTTTTAATGAGAACCTTCGTAGTTGTCTCAGATACTCCTCTACACAGTGCCACATATAATTGGCCATGACTGAATACATGATCAGGGAGATAAACACCTATATGCAGGATAGTTTGACCTTAAGACTTGTTTATTGTCAAAGAAAAGGTTAATTTGATTGAAAATTGCTTTCTTGTGAGTGAAAATGGTAGTCCTGCATTCTTTACAGTTTTCAAAGGAATTCGAGGTAGAAAAACTCTAGTCCCAACACAGTGTCCTGTTAAAATTTGAGCATCGATTAAGTTATGATAAAAACCACGACATAATAATCTAGTCCCATTACACAATCCCAATTTTGGATCAATATTTCTTAGTAGCATGACTGGGGCACCAACTTTCAAAGTCAACTTGTGTGGGGGGAGGAGTCCTACATATATTGTGTTTAAGAACTCTGGCTGGTACAAATTTCTTGTGTCATATTCCAAATAGTCAAAAGAATACAACATAATTCGATCACCTGGAAACATATCAATTATTTTATCATTGAGCATGTCCACATCATCATTTATAGGAGTAATAAGTGCTCGCTCAACCATATATCTTGCATCATTTACGTGATTGCCCAAGTTTGGAAAGACTTTGTCGATAATTTTTTGAATGGAACTGTCATTTTCCCATGGAACAACCATCGAATCAGGCAATTTGATCAATTCATCATCATAGACATTTTCAGCTTCATCACCAACACGCACCAAAAATTCAGCAAAATGGTGGTCATTTATGGATCTCATATTTTCCCTCAATCTAATATTTTCATTTGTGCCCAAAATGCTGATCTCATTATCGAAGCTTGAATGAGCTCAGACTTTGTTCCTTTTGGAATCACAGGAAGAACCTGAAGAAAATCTCCCCCGAAAATCATTATCTTTCCACCAAAGGTAATTCATACACCAATATGTCTCTAAAAGTTCGCTCAAGTAGTTCAAAGTTATATCGATGTGTCATAGGAGCCTCATCCCAAATAATTACAATCACACTTTGTATCAATTGTGCAAGAGGTGATTGTTTACTTATGCAACAGTCGACGGATAATTAAGATCAATTGATAGTTTACTTTTTTCTTTCTTTCAAAAAGTAATAGAAAATAATTAAGATCGATTGATAGTCAACATCTTAAATTTAGGTACTATCACATAGTTTAATAAGGACACATGAAATGTAACAATACAAATTTTATGTGTTAATTGAATTATAAGAACTCGATCAAAATAAAAATGTGTCAGGACTATAATTAAAATATTGAATTAAAATAGGACCTAGGATGAATTAATTCTTCAATTTTATTGTGTGTTAATTTTTGATAGTTGGGTCTGGCCCGGCCTGTCCCGAAAGGCCCAGTTTCAAGGGTCGGGCTTGGGTTTCATATTTTTGCTTAAAGCCTGCCTCGTCCCGTAATTAATTAATTTTTTTAATGGCCCGGCCCGAAGCCCGCAAATCCTAGTCCATGGAGGCCCAGCCCGGCCCGTTGCCGACACCTACTTAAAACAAACTAGTCCTAAATTTGAATATTCGAATAACTATATAAACATTGCGGACGTAGTATATATGCCTGGCAAATAAATATCGATCTACAAACCTACTAAGTTTTATACATAGTACAAAGTTACTTATACATGGTTTCTTAACTAAATAAAAAAGAATACTACAAACTCTGTGTCCCTTTTCTGATAAAGTTTAGTACCATACTTCATTAGCCCAAAGCCTCTACCAAAATATAGATCCATGTATGCACCAAGCTAAGACGAATTGTATGAGTGAAATAAAGTCAGTTTATATATGCTTTACGGTAAGCAATGTAAATGAAAGAAAGAAGAAGAAAAAAATCAAAACACAACTCGATATTCATACTCATCTAAACTAAGCCATATATTTACTGTACGTGACTCTATAAGCAATTATCACTCCCTCTTTGATCTGATCTGACATAAAAGACCATAAGATATTAGGAGGTTGGATCTCTTGTGATACTGAGATGACAAATGATTTCGAAGTGAGGATATTGTAAATTTTCTGCAGATAAAAAACAGAGAAGATGATGTTCATCCAACTTCAATGAAGCCCAAACCATGATCTCAATGAGAGTGATTACACCACAAAGATAGCTCATACAATAGAAAGCTCTCGAAACGAACTGCCTTTTTCAACTACTGCAAAAATCACCCAAATAAACTCATATAAATGACTACTCTACTTCTGCAGAACCGGGTTCACAACGATTTCCTGCTCTTGTCCTTCTCCATAGTCGGACCTCCTTTGCCTCATCAACTTCAGCGAGGTTGCTCTGCCTCTGCCTCATGCATAAACTGAATTCATTATTTAACAAATCACTTGGAGAAAATTACTAATAGAACAGTAAACTTCCAATTCTCCCTAAAATAAAGAAATAAAGAGACACAGTTATTAACTATTCAAAGATTTAAAGAACATCTTTTGATTCATGTCGTCGTCACCTATTTCCTTCCTAACATCTTTGCCAGAGCACGCAATAAGCAGGAAATGGAGTGGTACTCGGGTCAGAGCTTCGGTTACTCGGGTCAGTCTCTGTGATTTCATCGGCGACCCATAACTCATAGATTACCGTGATAAAAGGTACCTTAAATACCAATTAGGAATTTGATTATGGAAAAACTAAAAATTAACCTGGTGGCGTTTAGAGGGAGGTTGAGCCTGATCGGAAGATGCGACTGGGTTGTGGGAGATGGATTGGAGACTTGGTCAGAGGAGGCTTGTAGTCGATTTTCATTCTTGACATTTTTGGATTCAAAAGTTAGCCAAGAAGATGTGAATTGAATAAGAGGAATTGTGGTGAGGGTAACTACCAAAATCTCGTTAAGCTTATCAACCTGTACAATAGCAAGAGCATAATCGTAGTAAATTGACTTTGAAAATTGAGGTAAACGTATTCGGATATTCATAGTGACTAATGAGTTTGAAAAGAATGTAAAAGAGAGAAGAGATTCACCTTTCCTTAGAGCCTATCGCATAACACAATAACCTCCCCACTTTTTTGATTGAATGAATTTAGGATGTCATCGTTCCGAACTGCAACTAAAACAAATATGAAAAGAAACTGATTAGTTTTCACATGATATATATATATATATATATATATATATATATACAGGAAAGAGAAACATAACTTCAATCGATTAGTTCGTTTATCATGAATCGAGCAGTTTTTTTTGTACTTGTCATTCGTTCCTCCTTGCAAACTACTGTCTCTTGTTCTCACCATTTTGCCCCTAATATTTTAATTTTGACAAATTCTGATTATGCTTAGCAAATGGCAAATTCAGGTATTACGAATGTTCTACCTTTATAACTGTCTTACGACCTTCTGCCTTTATAGAGATTATTTTTTGGATAGTATATAGTTCAATATTATTTTTGGCAAGAAATTGTAAATCGGCATTCAAATTTCAATACTTCTTGTAACCCAAAAAAAATAAATCAATATTATTAAACTTTAGGTCTTGTTTGGGACAACTTGTGAAACAACTTTTGCAGCTTAACTTATACTTTAAGCTAGTTGAGCTGTTTGATAAATGGGTCAATGATAGATAATGTCACTTTTAAGGTTTTTATTCAAAATAAGGTCACTCTAAATTTTTTATCCTAAATCAGGTCATCCAGAATATAATTTAGACATTAAAAACACATTATTTACAAAATTTCCACCATATGTATAAACCAAACCAGCCCATATTTATGATCGTCTCTCATTTGTTGAAGCTTTCATCTCTAAATCCAAAAACTAGCAGACATCACCGTCGTTCGCTCCCTCGTCGCCGTCGAAGCTCACTCATCGTCGCTCTCCTAACTCAATATCTCGCCATAGCAGCTCCCTCACCGCCTCTCTCTCACTCGTTCACTTGCTCAGTCATTCCTCACTCGCTCTGCCGCGCCTCACTTGTTCCAGCCACTACCTCACACACACACACACACACACACACACACACACACACACACACACACACACACACACACACATACTAGCTTCGGTGTTGCCTAAATCACTCTCCCCCTCCCCCCCCCCCTCTCTCACTAGCTTCGGTCGTCGCGAACTTCCGTCTCTGACACTACAAGAAAAGAGGACTTAGACGACGGAACAGTATTAGTTCCGTCGTCTAAGTTACACTTAGACCTCGGAGATTTCTCCGTGGTCCAAGTAACACTTAGACGACGGAGATGTAATTCTCCGTCGTCTAAGTGTTACTTGGACCACGGAGAAATCTCCGAGGTCTAAGTGTAACTTAGACGACGGATGTGAAATTTCTCCGTCGTCTAGGTAAGTACCTGGACCTCGGAGACGTATCCGTCGTCCAGGTTATCACTTGGACGACGGAGAATTACATCTCCGTCGTCTAAGTAACATTTAGACCTCGGAGATTTCTCCGAGGTCCAAGTAAAACTTAGACGACGGAGAATTACATCTCCGTCGTCTAAGTTTTACTTGGACCTCGGAGAAGTGATCACCTGGACAACGGACCGACACGTCGTGGTGTAAGTTCCACTTAGACGACGTACCGACACCTCCGTCGTCTAAGTGAAGCATTATATATATAGGCCATGCCAAACTCTCTTAGCTTCGATCATTCCATTATATTTTCTCCCGTGGGGAATTTTTGAGATCGAAGGAGAAGGAGAAGGCCGGATTAGGCTAGGCCGGGGCTAGAAATTAAAGGATCTCCGGTGTTCGATCACTAGCTAGCTTAATTAACTGCAGATATCGAGAAGGCGAGCAGGTACGTACGTACGTACGTAGGCAGTTAAAATTTGCATGATTAAATATATATATATATATTTAGGGAAACCGTACGTACGTACATACATGCATGAATGTTAATTAGCTATATATACAGATTAAATTACGTACGTAATTTGATGGATCGATGTAGATCGAGTACGTATAATTAATGGTAAATTAATGGACTAATATATATATATATGTAATAATTATTTAATTATAATATTTTGTAGCAGTATGGACAAGAGTTGGATGAAGTTAAAGAATAGATGTGATGTCCGGTATATGGATGGAATTAGCGAATTTGTGAATTTTGCGATAGAACATGGTCATGGAAAGAAGCGTTTCAGGTGTCCGTGCCAGAAATGTCTTAATTGTCAGTATGCGGAGGTTAATGTTATGGTGCAACACCTGTATGAAAATGGTATGATGTGGAGTTACACTACATGGAGCGAGCATGGTGAAGCAGTAGAGTTCAGCGCAGCAGACTTCAGCTCAGGGTACAGTTACCATGGTGCCTCATCCAGCGGCAGTGGTGCCGGACCCCCAGCTTGCAACCCAACTGCAGATTTGGTCCATGATGCGTTTCCGGGATGTAGTCATGGCGGACACCAACACCAAGACGGAGGTTACAGTACCACCAATGAGCATGATGACACATTCCCCGCAGCTAGCTTGGCCACTGACACCACTGAGATGGAAAAGTACAACCGGATGCTACTTGAAGCGCAGACCCCGGTGTTCCCTGGATGTCGAGAGAATGTGTTGCAATATGTGATGGAGCAAATGAAGATAAAAGTGAAGCACAAAATGTCAGTGAGTGCTTTTGACGAAATTCAGGAGCAAATATGTAAGTTGCTTCCTGATGATCACAATCTTCCTAAATCTCATTATAAGGTTAGAAATATCCTGAGCAGCCTCGGCCTAAAGTACAGGATAATTGACGCATGTCCGAATGATTGTGTGCTATTTTACAAAGAGTATAAAGAGTTGGACTATTGTCCCGTATGTGGCCAGTGCAGATTCCAGTTGAATAGGAAGAGTTCGAAAAAGAGAATTCCTGTGAAAGTTGTTCGATATTTTCCCTTGATTCCCAGATTGCAGCTGTGACGACCCGGACCAGAATCAGAAGTATAATCAGCTTGATTCGTGAGTTACAGCGCAGTCGCGGATTTTCGACAGATATTGGAATCGCTAGGGTTCTGTTAACGACTAAATTATTGGCCGAGAATTGGAGCTGGGTCTCTTCTCGAGAGTCGTTCTATATGTGATTACGAGTTCGTGGGCGGTTCCAGATCGTTATTTGGACGACCGAGGAATTAGTTATGAATATTTGAAGTTTCGACGGAAACGGATTAATATTGCGAGCTACTTAGCGACTAAATAATCGAACGGGAATTTTGTTTCGGTTTCTTCACGGAAGTTGTTCAGAATGTAGTTTCGAGTTTGTGGGAACTTCCGGAGCATGATTTGGAGTTACGAGGAGTTGGTTGCGAATTTTGCTGTTTGTTGATTATTTAGTCGATTTAATGTGTATTGCTTTGAAGGGTTGACTTTTTATCCGTTTGGCCGATGTGTTTGACTTTGGGTGATTATTGAAGATCATGTTGAGTCGAGTTTGTGGCCGCGAGAATTATCGGAATCGGAATCACGACGAGAAAGTTACGCGCGATTTAAGTTTGTCGAAATGGATAAATATGAAGTTTCCATTTTGGGAAAGGCTATAAATAGAAATCTGCTATTTTGGGAAAGTCAACAACTTGCCATAAATGGGTTTGACCGAGTTGACCGAGTCAACTCGGTGGAGAGGAGGAGGCCGACGGCGACTTGGAGCTTCACGGCGGCGTTGAGGCTTCCGGCCACCCCGGGGAGCGAGGCTGCCACCGTTCGACTCGGCTTGATGCGTTTGTCACCGTGCCATCCTCCGTTCACGGCGAGGCTCGCCGGAAAGAGAAGAAAAACCGGCCAAAGTTTGGAAGATTTTGAGTGATTTCGGGTTCCATGATTTAGGCCGAATTGAGCTACAATTTGGAGTGGGCTTTGAAGCTCTCATCACTAGCAAGCTACCATGTAAGTTTGGAGTTCCAATTCATCTTGTACATGGAGAATTTTGGGATTGAAATTTGTGTGTTCATTCGGTTTTTCATGAAATTGACCATGTTAGAGTGAGAATTGGACTTCGGTGCAGTTGACAAAGTTGCTCAGTGGGTGGTTTTGCATGGAATAGGGGTTGCTCCGCAGTGAAATTTTCCGGTCAGTGGCGGCGCCGCCGTGGGCGGCGGTCAACGGCGGTCAACGGTCAACGGGTTGACTTTTTGACTTTCGGCAAGTCGCATGTCATTTGACTCGAAATCGCGCCCCGATCGCAGTGGGGAGGTTCGTTTTTCGAGTTGAGCGTCCGAACGTAAAGCGAGGTATTGTGGTATACATATACGGATTTTCGACGATTCGTCGACTTTGAATCACGTGTTTCCGAGAACGGCTGTTTCTCGTGATTTGTATTGTATTGTCGGACTATGACTTTGAATATTGGACATTGTGAATATTCAGGGGTTCGTGAACGTTGTTTTGGCGAGGGACTTTCCGCCGGATCACGGGTTAACGCGATACGCGTTACGCCAGTTTGTGAGTGGACATTTTATTTTCACGGAAACGATTGCGAGTCTTTTCTATGATTTATGAACTTGAGCATGCGTATGAGTTTTCGGATTAAATGAGCATGTGTTTTACGATTATACGATTATACTTATACGATTATACGTATACGAGTATACATACACTTATATGCTGTTTTATGCATTTGCATCGAAATGTTTGTGCTTTAATTTACACAGAGTACAGTCGCTTATATTGTTGTATCGATACACTCGCATCCCGGCTGATCCCCGAGGATGTGTACCGGGGGAGGCTGTGACTCCTGACCCGTGACCTGTACCGGGGGGAGGCAGACCTCTGACCTGAGGCCTTTCTGGCTAGAATCGCGTGGAAGTCTGGGACTCCGTGATTCTGACTGTACTAGCACGGTGTGTGTCCATAAGTGACCCCGTGGGATTTTTACTTGCATGCTCAGTACACTGGAGGAGTGTGAGTTTTATCTCGTGTACTATGTTGTTTAATTTACCTGGACTCGCATATGTTGTTTAAACATATATAAACTGGTGAAAGACACTTATTTTCGTCCACTCACTCTAACGTGTTTATTGTCTTTCCCCTGGGCTTTTCGGTTTCCGTGCCCAGTTTGCAGTTCAGGCTCTGGTGTCGCACGTCGTGGTCGGAGGCATAGTGCTCGAGCTACTTTGTTTCATCCAGTAGGTTTATTGTTCTACCTACTGTGGTATGCGTATACGATTATGTATTAGATGTCGCTCTGAGCTTCCTATTGGATATGTTATACGATTTTACACTGGATTTCAGTAAAGTGTATACATATTTACTACTTTATGTTATTGTTGATATATTGAGAAATCCGGATGGGGTTGGTGCCCACGGTTTGCTTTTTGTGGCATAGGATGGAGTGTATTTTATGCGTGCAGGTAATGGTAATTCCACGCTAGTAACGAAACTCTGCCCAAATTTCGAAAAGTTTTTGTTGGTTCGTGTTTTCGAAGGGGTTTGATTCCGATTTAGGAAGCTAAATCGGGGTTGGGTCCTTTCAGTTTGGTATCAGAGCATTAGGTTGTAGGTTCTGTAGACTTCTGTAGTCGTGTTTACTAAGGATATTTGAGAATGTACAGCATGTCTGGAACGGTGACCCGACCGGCCGGCGGATAATCATCAAATTCCGGGTGTTGTATGCTTTCAAATATTTGAAGTTCCATGATTACGTTCCACTTGTTGTGAACGATATTGTATTCATTAGGATGCCTCTTGACGTGCTTTCCGTGTCGTTTCGGTTGTGGATCCTGTTGGGGATCATACGACGCGTGATTTGCCAGTGAACAGTGGATTCAGATGAGTATTCAGAGCTCAGTGAACTGTGTGGCATGGTTTGCCTGGGGATGTGTATATGAGCATCTATGTGTTGCCTCAGAGCTGAGATTTATGGCAGAGATGTTTGCCTGAGTTAGATTGTTGTATTTTGTGGGCTGTTATTGTGTGAGTTCTGGTTGTGACTCCATGGCCTACATTCAGGGTGTTGTGTATACAGTGATGGTTTATCAGGCTACCCAGCATTCGAATGTGGAGTGCTTACCCACCTGAGGCAGTGATGCATTGTTCCTATGTTATTTCGGTTTGCACGAGTTATGTGGCTTCAGAGGAAGCGGTGTACGAGGTTCGAGATGAGTTTGAACCTGAGTATCAGAGAGATTCTGATTGATGTGCCTCGAGATATCCGTGAGGAGCTTAGTGTGCTGCACTCAGTGGCGAGGCTAGTGTAAGGGAAAGATGTACACGGTTTTTGATGTGACGGTTTGAGGAAAGTGGGTTCAGTAGTGAGAGATTGAGTTCTGATACTTCGGGATCAGTGACTTCATCAGACTGTGGCCTTTTCGGTTATGTTGAGGATCTTCTGCTAATCCATTTGGCGATGGCGGAGATCACAGAGTAGCGGATTTGCTCCTGTGGCATGAGTTTGGGCGATCGTTGGTGATCCTTTCACGCAGCAGGTGTTGCGGTGACTTGTGTTTGTGGTACACTCTCTGTTGCCATTGTGGTGGCCAGGAGGATCACGTTACGAGGGAGCGCCCTTGGTCAGCTGTTGTAGCGGTTCGGCAGCTCAGAGTTTACGAGGAGATCCTCATGTTGTTCCTGCGATCTGACTAATGCACCCTGTTGACGAGTTAGTCAGCAAGTCACAGTTGATGTGTGTAGCCAGTTAGGCATGTTGGAGTTCGTGCCATGACCTTGTTTGAGGACAGACTTTTCTCCGAGGTTACTATTGCTTGATGTCCATGGCGATTGTACCTGTATCTCCACTTCCGAGGTCTTGGAGAGTGTTGTATCCATCCAGAGGTCGCGAGATCCTTGTTTGAGGTTATGGGTTAGCCGTGGATTTGTTGTAGCTGGACATCGTGGTTTTGGTGTGTTTGTGAGTACAGACTTAATGACGACGCATTTGGTTGTGTTCGAGTGCCTCGAGGAGGAGGTTGTGTTTTGACGACCGGATTTTTCCGTGATGCTGTTTCGCGGTGATGGTCGAGCGGATGGTGGAGACGAGTTATATTGTTTGCTTAGCACATGTTGTGGATACTGTAGTTGCTGTGTCCGACATTGGTGATATTGAGGTGGTTCCCGAGTTTCCAGGTGTATTCCGGAGGAGTTACCAGGTGTTCCTCCAGTTCGGGAGACTGACTACATTATTGAGCTTGTACCAGGCGCTGGACTCATTTTACCGACGTCTTGTCGTTTGGAGCCAGCGGAGCTGATGAAGTTACAGTTTCAACTCCAGGAGTTGCTAGAAGAGGTTTCAGGAGATTTCATGCGATCCCGCGTGTTTGCGTGGTGTGCTCATGCATTGTGTGTACGGATGATGGATTGATCGTCGCGATGGTGCACTGACTACCGAAAACTTGATTCGTTTCAGAGAAGAGTGAGTATCCTCCGCTTCGAATTGACGATTGGGTTGTTCAGCTCGTGAGAGCTCCAGTCTAGTCGAGGATTGATTTCGGATCCGAATACCATCAGTTGTGGATCGATGAGTCAGATGTGGCTTTGTTGGCTTTCGGCTCTCGGTGCGGACATCTTGAGTGCTTGGTCACGTTGTTGGGTTGACCATGCTCCGTAGATTGTGTGGACTTGATGGACCATGTGTTCAGATAGTTACTGGACGAGTTGCGGTCATGTTCGTTGGTAACATCCTGATGTACTCAAGGAGTGAGGACCAGTACCTGAAATAGTTGCAAGCGGTGTTGCGGATTTCGCGACATGATCAGCTGTTTGCGAGATTCAGCCAGTGTGAGTTTTGGCCGATTAGCGTGAAGATGTTGGGCAGTGTGATGCTAGCCGAAGGAGTCGGCGTGGATCCTGACCAGTTCGAAGCCGTGATGATTCGGAGTTTGCCCTACCATTGCACCAGAGATCGGGAGTCTCTTGAGTTGGCAGGCTATTACCGACGGCTTGTGCAAGATTTTCCTGGATTGCCACTATATTTTCCAAATTGACAAGAAGGTATCACGTTCGAGTGGTTCGATGCACGCAAGGTGAGTTACCGACTCTTGCGGGATGATCGATCGTTTCATCGGTTTTGACCCTACCTGATGACTACGACGAGTTTGTGGAATATGGCGATGCATCGAGGTTTGGATTTGGTTACGTTTTGATGCTGTGTAGCAGAGTGGTGGCTCATGGTTTCAGGTTGTAGAACCTTTATGGGGCTACGTATCCAGTGTATGATATTGGGTGTAGCTGTTCTTGTGTTAGCATCAGAGAGTTCGAGACACTACAGCTATGGCGTGCAGTGAGGTGTAGGATGTACACTGATCATTCGAGTTTCCTCCACTTGCATTTTCGGCCAGATTTGGGCTTGAGGCAGTGTAGATGGATGAGGTCGACTAACGACTATGGCTGTACCTTTGAGTTTGTTCGGAAAAGGCTAGAGATTATACTTTGACCATTAGTTTGGGATGTTGTTATTGATGCATTCAGTCGAGAGTCAGGAGCTTCAGTGTTTCATGTGTGTGTGGCTTGAGTTTCCATGTTAGCCGAGTTGTGGGCTACGAGAGCTGAGTTCGAGTATGATGGTGTTGAGGCTCATGATTTTGTGCGCGGTTGGCGCTAGTGGCACGGAGATGTGTCAGATACTTCGAGTTGTCTACTCGTGATGCAGCCTGAAGATGAATGTAGCGGTTTGTGTGTACATTTGCCACTTTTGTCGACTGGTGATGGCTAGGAGGCAGAGACGTGCCGAGATGTGTTAGCCATTCGAGATTTCCGGTTGGACGTGGCGTTTGTCGCTGTGACCTTGTGTGTGTTTGTGTGCGTTTTGATTTGTGATACCGGTTATCAAGCCATTGTGGACCATTTGACGGACTTGGTACTTTTCCTTGAACTTTCGGGAAAGGATTTCAGTGGCAGACTAACATAGCTGTGTTTGATGGAGGTTGTCCATCTACGTGGTGTACCTGTGTCCCAGTTCGCCGATCGAGGTGATCAGCTATGACTAAGTGTTGGTGAGCTTTGCAGCGAGCATTGGAGACCAAATTACGAGCTAGTATTGATTCTTATCCTCAGATTGGCGAGCGATCTTCGAGGACTATTCAGGCCTTGGAGGGCATGTTGTGGACCTCGGTGTTGCAGTTCCGGAGGATTCGGGACCAGCAGTTTCGGTTGCTCGAGGTTGCTTGCAGTATCAGGTTATTGTCCACTGTGATTTTGATATTGTTTGACGTCGTTTTGTGGAACGGTGTCGTACTTCATTGTGTTGAAGTGAGTTTGGTTTGAATTTGAGTTGATGTTTGTTTCCGATTTTGTGGAGTGTGTTACCACAGACTGTCAGATTAGCGGAAATGGGTTGATTACTGCTCGAGTTCGATGTTTGAACTATGCTGATATGAGTGTCTGAGTTATGTTGATGTGTGAACTGAGTTGTGATTTGCCTTGATGTTTTGATCCATATGTGGTCATAGGCGAGTTTGTGTTATGCCGTATGGTTCGGCATCGCCTATAGTGTTGGTTTTTGTGTGTGAGATGTGTATTGTGTTCCGTGTGGCGGAACTGTGTTTTAGGTTGGTTTTGCATTGTGTACCCTATCTGTTCCTTATGTAGGAACACTTGGCGATTGTGTGAGCCACTTCAGATTTGTGATTTGAGGGTACAGAGATTCCAGCACGGAATTATCTCCTATTGTGGAGTTTGTGATCAGAGTTGTTCAGTTGAGATTGCCGTTGATGAGTTGAGCAGTATGCAGAGGCAGTGCTCCTACCTTATAGTCGGCAGACTCGGAAATTTCGAGGTCGAAATTTTTCTAAGGGGGGTGGATTTGTGACGACCCGGACCAGAATCAGAAGTATAATCAGCTTGATTCGTGAGTTACAGCGCAGTCGCGGATTTTCGACAGATATTGGAATCGCTAGGGTTCTGTTAACGACTAAATTATTGGCCGAGAATTGGAGCTGGGTCTCTTCTCGAGAGTCGTTCTATATGTGATTACGAGTTCGTGGGCGGTTCCAGATCGTTATTTGGACGACCGAGGAATTAGTTATGAATATTTGAAGTTTCGACGGAAACGGATTAATATTGCGAGCTACTTAGCGACTAAATAATCGAACGGGAATTTTGTTTCGGTTTCTTCACGGAAGTTGTTCAGAATGTAGTTTCGAGTTTGTGGGAACTTCCGGAGCATGATTTGGAGTTACGAGGAGTTGGTTGCGAATTTTGCTGTTTGTTGATTATTTAGTCGATTTAATGTGTATTGCTTTGAAGGGTTGACTTTTTATCCGTTTGGCCGATGTGTTTGACTTTGGGTGATTATTGAAGATCATGTTGAGTCGAGTTTGTGGCCGCGAGAATTATCGGAATCGGAATCACGACGAGAAAGTTACGCGCGATTTAAGTTTGTCGAAATGGATAAATATGAAGTTTCCATTTTGGGAAAGGCTATAAATAGAAATCTGCTATTTTGGGAAAGTCAACAACTTGCCATAAATGGGTTTGACCGAGTTGACCGAGTCAACTCGGTGGAGAGGAGGAGGCCGACGGCGACTTGGAGCTTCACGGCGGCGTTGAGGCTTCCGGCCACCCCGGGGAGCGAGGCTGCCACCGTTCGACTCGGCTTGATGCGTTTGTCACCGTGCCATCCTCCGTTCACGGCGAGGCTCGCCGGAAAGAGAAGAAAAACCGGCCAAAGTTTGGAAGATTTTGAGTGATTTCGGGTTCCATGATTTAGGCCGAATTGAGCTACAATTTGGAGTGGGCTTTGAAGCTCTCATCACTAGCAAGCTACCATGTAAGTTTGGAGTTCCAATTCATCTTGTACATGGAGAATTTTGGGATTGAAATTTGTGTGTTCATTCGGTTTTTCATGAAATTGACCATGTTAGAGTGAGAATTGGACTTCGGTGCAGTTGACAAAGTTGCTCAGTGGGTGGTTTTGCATGGAATAGGGGTTGCTCCGCAGTGAAATTTTCCGGTCAGTGGCGGCGCCGCCGTGGGCGGCGGTCAACGGTCAACGGTCAACGGGTTGACTTTTTGACTTTCGGCAAGTCGCATGTCATTTGACTCGAAATCGCGCCCCGATCGCAGTGGGGAGGTTCGTTTTTCGAGTTGAGCGTCCGAACGTAAAGCGAGGTATTGTGGTATACATATACGGATTTTCGACGATTCGTCGACTTTGAATCACGTGTTTCCGAGAACGGCTGTTTCTCGTGATTTGTATTGTATTGTCGGACTATGACTTTGAATATTGGACATTGTGAATATTCAGGGGTTCGTGAACGTTGTTTTGGCGAGGGACTTTCCGCCGGATCACGGGTTAACGCGATACGCGTTACGCCAGTTTGTGAGTGGACATTTTATTTTCACGGAAACGATTGCGAGTCTTTTCTATGATTTATGAACTTGAGCATGCGTATGAGTTTTCGGATTAAATGAGCATGTGTTTTACGATTATACGATTATACTTATACGATTATACGTATACGAGTATACATACACTTATATGCTGTTTTATGCATTTGCATCGAAATGTTTGTGCTTTAATTTACACAGAGTACAGTCGCTTATATTGTTGTATCGATACACTCGCATCCCGGCTGATCCCCGAGGATGTGTACCGGGGGAGGCTGTGACTCCTGACCCGTGACCTGTACCGGGGGGAGGCAGACCTCTGACCTGAGGCCTTTCTGGCTAGAATCGCGTGGAAGTCTGGGACTCCGTGATTCTGACTGTACTAGCACGGTGTGTGTCCATAAGTGACCCCGTGGGATTTTTACTTGCATGCTCAGTACACTGGAGGAGTGTGAGTTTTATCTCGTGTACTATGTTGTTTAATTTACCTGGACTCGCATATGTTGTTTAAACATATATAAACTGGTGAAAGACACTTATTTTCGTCCACTCACTCTAACGTGTTTATTGTCTTTCCCCTGGGCTTTTCGGTTTCCGTGCCCAGTTTGCAGTTCAGGCTCTGGTGTCGCACGTCGTGGTCGGAGGCATAGTGCTCGAGCTACTTTGTTTCATCCAGTAGGTTTATTGTTCTACCTACTGTGGTATGCGTATACGATTATGTATTAGATGTCGCTCTGAGCTTCCTATTGGATATGTTATACGATTTTACACTGGATTTCAGTAAAGTGTATACATATTTACTACTTTATGTTATTGTTGATATATTGAGAAATCCGGATGGGGTTGGTGCCCACGGTTTGCTTTTTGTGGCATAGGATGGAGTGTATTTTATGCGTGCAGGTAATGGTAATTCCACGCTAGTAACGAAACTCTGCCCAAATTTCGAAAAGTTTTTGTTGGTTCGTGTTTTCGAAGGGGTTTGATTCCGATTTAGGAAGCTAAATCGGGGTTGGGTCCTTTCAGCAGCGCCTGTACATGTCTCTACACACAGCAGAGGCGATCCGATGGTACGCAGAAAAGCGAATAGATGACGATGTCCTGCGACACGCCGCAGATGGGGAGGGTTTCAAACATTTCGACAGAGAATTTGGAGACTTTGCTTCAGAGGTTAGAAATGTTAGACTCGGCCTATCTACAGACGGATTCAATCCTTGGGGAAGTAATAGCTCCGCCGTCAGCACTTGGCCAGTTATTCTGATGCCGTACAACTTGCCTCCGTGGATGTGCATGAACAAGGAATTTAATTTCCTTACCGTATTAATTCCAGGTCCTAAATCTCCATCGAAGTGCTTAGATGTCTACCTCAGACCTTTGATCGACGAGCTGAAACTGTTGTGGGAAAATGGAGTCCCAACTTATGACAAATTCACTAACACGATGTTCACGATGAGGGCTGCCGTAATGTGGACGATCAGCGATTTTCCAGCGTATGGGATGTTGGCAGCGTGCAGGACAAAAGGATATAATGGATGTCCTATATGTTTGGACGACGTGAACTCTAGTTGGCACGCAGGGAAGGTGTGTTACTTGGGTCACCGTAGATGGCTCCCTCACGACCACCCTTGGCGACAGGATGAAGCTCATTTCGACGGGACGGTAGAGAACAATCCTAAACCCCGTAGTTGGTCGGGCGAAGAGATTTTAGAGAGGTTGAGCTATTTCGACTTTGGTGTGTTGACTAACGACGCGGATGTAAAGAAATGCAATCCAATTCCTCCACATGATCTGAGCTATTGGGATCACAAGAGTATATTCTTTGAACTCCCTTACTGGTCGAAGTTGAAGCTGAGGAACAACTTGGACGCGATGCACATAGAAAAGAATGTGTGCGACAGCGTGGTGGGAACAATTCTCGGTATTAAGTTCAAGACTAAAGATACTCCCAAAGCGCGCAAAGATTTGGAATCAATGAATCTACGTCGTCCCTTGTGGTTGAGGAGGGATAGGAAAGGAGTGTACAACAAGATGCCAGCTGCACCGTACACAGTGAAGCCGACACTTAGACGTTCTGTATTTCACTGGTTTAAGGGCGTTCGTTATCCGGCCACGTATGCAGCTACTATAACTGGAGCAGTGGACGAGGTGCAACACAAGTTTGTTGGTCTAAAGACACATGACTATCACGTTATGCTGCAACGTCTGATTCCAGTGGTAATTCGACCATATTTGCATCGCGACGTCGTAGAACCAATAGTGGCATTGTGCAGATGGTGGCAGAGGTTATGCGCCAGAGAATTAAAGAAGTCAGATGTCGTGGAATTGCAACAACAAATTGTGCACATCATTTGCAAACTAGAGAGGATTTTTCCTCCTGCTTTCTTCGACATAATGATTCACCTAATGATCCACCTGCCCGAGCAGGTTCTCATTTCTGGTCCGGTCCAGTACACTTGGATGTATCCTCAAGAAAGGTACGTACAACTAATTAATTATACAGGTTTTTCGATTCATAATTTGTTCCACTGGAGATTACTAGCTAGCTATATGCATGTACTTATTTTTATTGTACGTTTGATTAATTTTGTAGACAGCTTGGACAGTATAAGTCATTCGTCAAAAACAGGTCGGCCCCGGATGGCTCCATAGCAGAGACATACCTAATGCATGAGTGCGTTACTTACTGCAACAGGTACCTCAAAGATCCACCACCTCCAACTGCCTCCGATCCCAGTGCCCGCATCAATCTTTCTGTCGTCACCAATGTCGTCCGACCGTTTAGAGGAGTATTAAAGGAAACGTTAACACGGGAAGAACTTATTGAGGCACATTGGGTAGTGTTACGAGACTGTGACGAAGTTGAGCCGTACATGATGTCATACAGGGAGAGGCTTCAGGCGTTATATCCAGACAAGAGTTCGGCGTGGATTGAGAAAATGGTTAAGAAAAAGTTCCCCGATTATTTCTTCCAATGGGTACGTATTTAGTGATTTATATACATATTGAGATCATGCATGTTTAATTTGTAGAAAGTAAACCCTTACATTTTTCCATTTTCGCAGATGATTGATCTGCAAAAATCCGAAAACCACGGGGGGTGGTGGTCTTGGCCAAAGCACTTGCTAGCAGGGAAGCCGATTAAACACTATATTTATCCGGGATGTTTTGTGAACGGTGTGAAGTTCCATTCATTGGCGCGAGATGAAGGAAGAAGAACACAAAACAGTGGGATAGCGGTTGGGAAAGACCCTGATCTATATTACGGAATGATCGTATATGTGGTTCAGCTATGTTACGGGAATGATGTCAACGTTTTCCTATTCAAGTGCAGATGGTTCAAGCGTACAAAGGAAGACCTGGGACTTTTATCAGTCGATACAAACTCAAGCTGGTATGAGGATGAGCCTTTCGCTCTCGCCACCTTAGTTAGGCAGGTGTTCTATCTCGACGATCCGAAAGCTGGTGACGGGTGGAAAATAGTGAACCAGATCTCTCATCGAGGAGTTTGGAATACAGAGACAATTGAAGGGACACCGGCGACGACTGAAGATGCTGCTGAACCAGATAGAGACATTCCTGCCTATCAAGAACCTAATATTTCTGTCATCCGCTCCGACATAATGGACCTGGTTCAAGACGGTGAACGGTTACCCATGCCTGATGGTTGTACAGATCTAACTGAAGAAGAGATTATTGAGGTAGATGAAGAAGACGTGCAGGATGAGGACGATGACGACAACTCTGGTTATTCCTCGGACGATGTTGAGTACGATGAGGAGGATGAGCAATCGGATAACGGTGATGATGATGATGACGATTATGACGAAGAGTACGGTCACACGACGAGGATCATTAATTGGTAAACCCTAATTTATTATTGTAATATATATATGATCGATCGATGCATCGTAAAAAGGTGAAAGATTTCTATTATGTCGAGACTTTAAGATTCCTCGTCCAGCTTTGGTTGGTTTTATTGTTTTTAAATACTATTTATGTATAAATTGGATTAATTATGGGTCCCTATATATGATTATATATATTGACTTGTGATAGTATTATTGAGAGCACAAATTTTGTACGTAGTCCCGGCCCCTCTCTTTGCTTTCAACTTCATCGGTGTATTCTCTGATCTTATTAAAAGTAAGCTGAAGCTGCTCTACATTTCGCTCAAGCAGCCCTTCAAACCCTAAATCCTCGACACTAAATGTAGCATGCGCAGATCGGATCGATCGATCATTTTTTTAATTATATTCTTGAATGAGAATAATTGAACGAACATACAAATGACCGGGGACGACCTAAACCCTAAACCGTACGGCCCTAACCTCTGAATTCAGGGTTTTACACTTGGACGACGGAGACAGTCATTATACGTCGTCTAGGTACACACTTGGACGACGGAGAATGACTGTCTCCGTCGTCCAAGTGACAAACCCTATACCCTAAACCCTAAGGACCCCTAACCCCTGAATTCAGGGTATATTCACCTGGACGACGGATACGACATTCTCCGTCGTCCAAGTACACACCTGGACGACGGATATTAGCGTCTCCGTCGTCCAGGTGTGTACTTGGACGACGGAGAATGTCGTATCCGTCGTCCAGGTGTAAATTTCGTAATTTTTTCTAAGACAACGACCATCTAGACCATCTTCGAATGCATATTCTTTTCGTCAAGACTTTAGAGTAGTATATTCTTGGTGTGTGAGCTTCGACGGTTCGAAAATCGGAGTTGCGAAATGTCCTGTATCCACGTTTCCGGTTTGTGAAATTCTCGGTTTTGCGGTTGACTGTGCCGATGAAACCCTTCCCGAACTTATTATTTCCTGGTCCTTTATAGTAATTATATATTATGTTACGACGAACATATCCAACGGTTGTTTTGTCCAAATTCAATTTCGTTAGTACTCTGCTGCAAATCAGCAACTACAAGTGAACACTAAAGTCTTAAAGATTAGTCGATACTTAACAACTTTCAAAACGTAAAATTATTCGGCGGTTCAAATTTATTTGTTTATATATACGATGCGTTCATCGATATTGTACGACTATTTCACTCGAATGACAGATCGCTAAATTCCTAGCGAATTAATTTAAATATTTTTTTTTGCATAATTTGAACCTAGACGACGGATACGGTCATTTTCCGTCGTCCAGGTGTTCACCTGGACGACGGAAAATGACCGTATCCGTCGTCTAGGTTCAAATTACCATGGCGGTTCGAATAAAATTTTTATTATTTTTCGATGTAAATATTGACTTGGACGACGGATATGTCGTTTTCCGTCGTCCAAGTGAACACTTGGACGACGGAAAACGACATATCCGTCGTCCAAGTCGAAATAACATGGCGGTTCGATTTGCCGCCTCAATTTTCGGCGCCGCTTGAAATTCCACTTAGACGACGGAAAACACTGTTTCCGTCGTCTAAGTCAACATTTATGGCGGTGAAACGGCCCGCCCATTTATTTGGCGCCGGTTCGAAAAAATTTGACTCTTCACTTAGACGACGGAAAACACTGTTTCCGTCGTCTAAGTGCACTTAGACGACGGAGAATAGTGCTCCGTCGTCTAAGTGAAACTCTATATAAGGAGGAGCACCCCCCCTCATTTTCTCATCATTCCATCTCCTCCTCTATACTCTCCTCTCCTCTCTCTCTCACTCCGGCGATCCTCCTCCGGCGACGCTCCGACGACCAACTTTCCGGCGTGGTTCCCCCTCTCCGACGACTCGATCAACTCCCCGATATTCCCGAAAACTCCGATTCGGTACATTTCTATTTTTCCCTTATTAAAATAATTTTCATTTAATTAATTAATAAAATTCTAAATTTAATTAATTAGTAGAATTTAATTTATTACTTAGTTTTAAATATTTAATAAATGATTAATTTATTGTAAATTTATTGTAAATTTATTGTTATTAATTATATTTAGATTAATTATTGTTATTAATTAAATAAATGATTACATATTGTTATTAATTAATTAAATGGTAAATTATTGTTATATATTAATAATAATTAAATGAATAATTGTAATTACTTGATAATTTATGAAATGTTTAAATATTATTGTAATTATTTATTAATTAGTTGCATAATTAAATAAATATGAGATTAAATTAATTAGTAGTACGTGTTCGATTTAAATTTAGTACATAGGTTTGGTGTAATTAAGTCGCACTCTTTGGAATAGATGGCGCCTCTTTTCCTTGCTTATCTCCTTAACCCCTCGTGATGTGTGGATTTCATCACCGCACACCATAACCTAAGTGAAGTTATGGACACGAGGTTGAGGGCGGAGTTTGCAAAGGACTTGAGGGAGTGTAAATTTTCGAAAAATTGGCCGAATGTCGGACATGGTGTCTAGAAACGGGTTATGACTGGTGACAGGATTTGGACTAAGAAAGACTTTTGTCGAAATTAGTCCTGCCTCTCGCGTTATCTCTATCCCTAACTGGCCATGTTTTTCGATTTAACCAAGGCTGATTAATTGAAAATTTACACTTTATCGCGCGGGTCGCACGTCCATTGAACGACCGAAAATGCCAAGCTAGTGTACTCTATTTAAATCTTAAACGTACTTAATTAATTAGCGTAAATTTTTAAGTTGTAATTATTATGGTAAGTAGGTACGCGTATTTTAACACCGTACTCTTAGGTTTAAATGGCTCCGCCAAAGACCACATCCGGCAAGAAGAAAGCCCAACAGGAGTCAGAAGATGAGATGCTCCAAATGTTGGCGGCCCAAGTCGGTTGGGTTCAACCGCAGGACGACGCCCTCAATCCGGGGCCTTCTGGGGAAATTCCCTCTGCCCCATTTCTCTCAAGCGGTGATGACGTCGACCCCTTTTCAACTCCGACGCCCGGTACCGCTTCAACGGGAAGTACTCAGGCGTCTTCGACGGCCGATTCTATCATGTACAGCGCCCGCCGTAAGCAAAGGAGGGCCCCCACTGACCCCCAACCGAAAAAGACTCGGGGTCTCGTTAAAGGTGGAAAGGCGGAGAAAATTTGCAAGGCGACCGGGAGCAAGATCGCCTTGCCCTACGACGAATTCACCGGTGGCCCTCCCACACCTCAGCTAGCAAGTCTCTCGGCTCATAGCATTGGGTCGATTGTTCGTAACCGGGTTCGTATCACTGCCCCTACTTGGAGGGAGGTGCCGGATTCGGAGAAGGTGAAAGTCTTTAAGGATCTTTCGGTACGTAATACGTACAATTTTAGTTATTATATACTATTTTTAATATTAGTTATATATAATTTTATAATATATACGATTATAATTTCCAATTTATTTCTGATAGGAACAATTTGCGGTGGATCCGGATCCGGCGATGTTGAGGCATATCAACAAAACCGCCAACAACATCTTCAAAGATTGGAAGTACAGGCTCCATCAGTACTTCCGAACTAACGGTCCCGTGCCTCCCCCCGAAGAGCTGCGTGGGGATAGAGAAGATGAGTGGGAGTGGTTGTGTAACCACTTTGCCGATGAGCAATTTCAGGTGTTAATTTACTTTTTTATTTCAATTAAGATAATTGAATACTCTAAATTTTAGTTACTTATAAATTTTTTAATGATTTCATTATGTTGTCTAACAGAAATTCTCCGGTGTCAACAAAGCCAACTGGGGGAAGAAGGACAAGCACCATACTTCCGGCGCCAAGCAACTCATTCAAATTGCCAAGGAGCACAGGGATAAGGGCTCCAAACACCCTTATCTCGATGCAAGCGTAAGCGCGTACGTGACGCCTGGGCTCGATAATGAAGCGAGTCAACGCGGCGTAAGTCATATATATATATATATGTGTGTGCGCTAATAATTATAGTAATTATTATTTAAATATTATTTCATTATAATAAATTTATTATTCTTTTGTAGGCAAGAGTGATAGAGCGTGCGCAGGAAGAATTGGCTAACACTCAGCTTGCGTTCCCAGATGTGCCGCTAGAAGACCTGCCTCCTCTATCTGTGGAGAGCCAAATAGCAATTGCGGATGAGGTCTACGGTCGTAGAGCTGGCAAGGAGGTTAGGCACTTCGGGCCTAAGGTGGTTCGAGATTTGTCGACCTCTGAGTCATCATCTACGGGAGGTTCGGGGCGGCGGAGAAGTTCTCAAGCTGCGGCAGCCTATGAAGAGGCTCGAATCGCACGGGAGGAGAATATTGCCATGCGCCAAAGAATGGACCAGCAAGACGAGCGAATAGCCCAACTCATCGCCCTTATGCAACAAGCTCAAAGACAATGTCAACCTCCTCCGAACCCATTCCCCGACGACGACGACCCGGCTGGAGGCGGAGGACGAGGCGGCGCATCTGCTCCTCCAGTGTTTTAGCTAGCTAGTAGTTTATTATTTCGTTTCTTAATTTCCGCATTACGAACAATATTTTCATTTTTAATTATGGGTTTTTTCGATTATGTATGTACAAATTAATTAATTTAATTAATTTTTTTTCAATTAATATTAATAATATTTTTGAATTTAATTTTTTTTTAAAAATTAATTTTTCACTTAGACGACGGAGACATTAATCCCCGTCGTCTAAGTCCCCACATGGGCCACGGACGTTGTTAGCTTGTCCGTGGCCCAGGTGGTGACTTAGACGACGGAGATTAATGTCTCCGTCGTCTAGGTTACTACCTGGGCCACGGAGAAGTTTACAATCTCCGTGGCCCAGGTGGTGACCTAGACGACGGGGATTAATGTCTCCGTCGTCTAAGTCACCACCTGGGCCACGGAGATTGTTAACTTCTCCGTGGCCCAGGTAGGAACTTAGACGACGGAGATTAATGTCTCCGTCGTCTAGGTCACCACCTGGGCCACGGACGTTCTCCGTGGTCCAAGTGAACTTGGACGACGGAGATGAAATTCTCCGTCGTCTAAGTACTTAGACGACAGCACTTGGAGCACGTACCTTGGACGACGGATTTTCCGTCGTCCAAGTACTTAGACGACGGAGACTGTCACTTAGACGACGGAAATGCTCCGTCGTCTAAGTCACTTTTTCTTGTAGTGTGAACAAAATCAGTTTGCTCATTTCCACCTTTATGTACTCTTGCACCTCATTTATGGATGAAATTCATTTTTTGTGATTTTTTATGTTGATTAGATTTGGATGTGAGTAGTATGTTTGATGGTCTGAGTAGTATTTTTGAAGGGCTGGAGTAGTACTTGTAGACTTGATGAGCTAAGTAGTATGTTCGATGCTATGTAGTAGTATTTTAGCAGGTTTAAAGTAATATTGTATATATGATGATTGCAGTAGTACATTTGATGGTCTCAATAGTATATTTGATGGTCTGTGATAGTATTTTTGTAGGCATGAAGTAGTATTTGTATATTTGATGATCATAGTAAGTTTGATGGTCTCACTAGTGTTGATGGTCTTAGTAGTATTGTAGTGTTATTATAGGTATTATGTAGTGCATTTATATTTGAGGAGGATGTTGCAGTATGTTTAATGGTCTGTGCTAAGATAATTGTACCTTGATGATAGTAGTATATTTGATGGTTTGTAGTTGTATTTTTGCAGGCATGAAGTAGTATTTATATATTTGATGATCGTAGTAGGTTTGATGGTCTCAGTAGTATGTTTCATGGTCTGTGGTAGTGCTATTGTATGTCTTATGTAGTGCATTTATATTTGAGGAGGATGTTGTAGTATGTTTAATGGTATGTGCTAAGATAATTGTACCTCGATGATAGTATTATATTTAATGGTATGTGGTAGTATTTTTGCAATCATGAAGTAGTATTTATATATTTGATGGTTGTAGTAAGTTTGATAGTTTCGGAAGTATATTTCATGGTCTGTGGTAGTATTATTGTTGGTCTTATGTAGTGCATTTATATTTGAGGAGGATGTTGCAATATGTTTAATGGTCTATGCTAAGATAATTGTACTGAGATGGTAGTATTTTTTTTTATGCTTACGTGGTAGTGTTTTAGTCTCACTATGGTAGTATACTTATGCTAATGTCGTAGTATGTTTGGTGCCTGCAGTAGTATGTTAAGTTGCTTGCAATAGCATGTTTTATTGCTGTCAGTATTATGTTTTTAATTTTTCTATTTCTGATGGGACTACATGCATGATACTGTTGACGGTTAAGATCGCAAAGTAAGAAGGATCAATAAAGTTGTCATTGCGGGTTCAACAAAGGGGAAATGGAAGATAAAGAAATGGAAGTCACTTTCTTTAATGGTCAAAGGTATGAACACAAAGAAGAGGAAGACGCCGAACCAAGACAAGCTAGCATTTCGAGTACCCAACTTGAAAGAGACAATAAGGAGCACCAAAGAACCTCAAGAAATAGCTAGCATTCTATCTGTAATGTGTGTTTTTTCAAACAATAGTGTTTTTGTTGTGATGTAGTAGTATGTTTCACAAACAGCAGTAATGTGTATTTCTGTAATGTGTGTTTTTCAAACAGTAGTATTTTTGTTGTGATGTAGTAGTATGTTTCACAAACAGAAGTGGTATGTTTAAATGTTATGATGTATTGATTGTAGGTAATGTGATGATATATTGATGACATGATATGTTAGTCAAGTTTAATATCTATCATGACTTGATGATTCAACATGTGACATTACTTTGTCTTTGCTTTTTGAACACAAAGATAATATGTCAAGTAAATATAAGCAATAATAAAACATACGAAATTAACAAATTCGGTAAATTGTGTTAACATTCATCAATGCGTAAAATAAGTAAAAGTATCAATTGAATGAAAAGAACAGAAATATATTACTTAATCTTGACAAAAATACTAAAAGTTTTATGTAAATAATTTGGACATGTCCCAGGAAACATATTACCTTTGATTTACAAAAACACTCCACCTGAAACAAAGACACTCCACCTGACTAGTACATATACTACATAATAAGTCAACTTGGGTAACATTGCCAAACGACATAATCAACTCCTAGAATTCCACTAACACTATTACTATGCCCATAATCCTTCACGACAATGTCCGTAGAAACTATATCATGTTCAAGTATACCTCTTCATCATCAACTTCAAATATCCGTTATTAAAGGGCACGCAATTTGGATATCTTCAAATCTTAAACAAGAAAAACGCCATGAAACCTCCGACATCACATCACTAAATGATAAGGTAGGCGTAAAGAAGAACATGATTGTTTGATTGTTGTAGATGTCGTTCATATACAATTCTAATTTCATGGTTACTTATCTGCAAATCAAAGAGAAACCCTAGGCACATAACAAAATTAGTATATTTAATAGTCATCATTACTATGTTTATTCAATGTAGGTAGTACTTTTAAATGCAATAATGACAAAAACACTGAGGAAACTCATAGAACAACAAACTAATATGTATAGAGGCTTGAAGTAGTGTGTTCACTCAATATAGGTAGTACTATTACATGATACTTCAAATTCTTTGTCATGAAACAAAAGTCAACAACATCAAGCACATAACAACACGCAAATCAATGAAATGATAAGTTAGACTTAAGAAAGAACATGATTATGTGGTTGTTGTAAGTGTATTTGAATACAAATATGATTTTCATGGCTAGTTATATGCAATATATCAAAGAGAAACTGTAAAATAATAACACATTGATAACAACACTACTATATTTGATAGTCAACACTAGTGTTATTAGCTATCACTGATTGTATGTCTAACACTGTAATAGTGTTGTCACTCAACACATGTAGTATTATTATTAGTTATTGTATGTTTTATCATCAAACACACACCAACAACATCAAACACATAAACAACGCATAACATCGAGACAAGCCTACATTAATATCACTATGATGGAAGTATGTTAATCAATCATAAACAATACCAAAATTTAATTCAACGAAACATAAATTCAAAATTCAAATTGAAATTGAAATTGAAATCAAATTCGAGACATAGCAAAATCAAACAAAGAATATATATAGAAAAAAGAGCAATTAGAACTCACCAGTACCGCTTCTCTCTCAAAATCTTGTCGTCGTGGTGTATCAATATCTTCGTTGTCACTGCTCCTAATCAACCTAGCTTCGAGCTCTCTCTCTCTCTCTCTCTCTCTCTCTCTCTCTCTCTCTCTCTCTCTCTCTCTCTCGCTCTCTCCCTCTCCCTCCCTCCCTCCCTCCCTCCCTCTGTTAGAGAAAGCTTTGAGTTTTTTGTTGTATACTAACACATTAAATATTATAGAAGAACAAAATTGGAAAATTAAGATAAAAAAAGAGTCAAAGTGACTTGATTTAGGATAAAAATATTAGTGATCTAAATGAGAAATAAGGTCTCTAAGAGACTTATGTGTAATTTGTTATTGATAAATTTAACTAGTTGTACCTTATTCCAATTTTGCACACAAAATCTATAATCTATAGCAGCTTATAAAAGTTGGCAATATGCAGCTTTTATAAGTTACCATAGCTTATTATTCTCACAACACAACTATTTCAAACTGGACCTTAGTCACTAAAGTTTCATAAATATAACTTTGATCCCTAAACTATGACACCAACATTCAAATTGGTCACTGAACTTTGACAATCTTTGAAATTGGTCATTGTTTTATTTCCAGACGTTAAATTTAAGTTAATTTCATTAATTATTAAGAATATTTCGCACAAATAAGATACTTTAACGTCTCTCTCTCTCTCAAATAACTTTGTGTGGTTTTGAGTGGCTTGAGGAAATCTGTAGGGAGCCGAATAAACAATTTATTTAGTAACCCAAATACCCTTTATAATTAATGGAGTTATTTGGATTCAGTGTCTGAAAATATAATAGTGGCAAATTTGAAAGATTGTCAAAGTTCAGTGACCCATTTGAATGTTGATATCATATTCTGTGACCAAAGTTACATTTATGAAATTTCAGTGACCAAAGTTTAAAAATATTGAAACTTGAGTGACCATTTGTGATAATTGATCTTTTTTTATTTTTTAAAGTAGACATAACAACGGAAAAATAACGAGAGGACAATGCATCTTTACAAACTAAGCAACTTTGAAACTATGTTGCCAAACGACAACTAAGTCGATAACACTTTATTTCATCCTATTCCTAAGAGAAAGCATCCACTCAATAATATGGTACACGATGAAACTTTCCATATTGTATATGTAAAAATAAATATTTTGAGGTTACATGTCATATAGATTTTGATAATTTTTGTATAATGTGCCTTCAAAGATAGTGCGGAGGATTGCAATGCAATCTAATTGTTTTTATTTCCTTTTTTTTTTGATAAAATTTCTAAATGCATCGGTAACAATATCACCCATAATTTATCCATTTCATTGAACTTTAAATTCTTAATCTATTCATTTCGTCGTTAGCTTAGGCTTTATTTTGATTAGCTTTTTAGATATGAAAGTACCTTTTTAAAAAAAAAACATAATTGTCAATTTATTATTCTAAGAATGACTTTTGTCTTAATGCTATCCTAGAAATTTTTCAACCAATTTGCTACTCTTGAATTTATACAACTTTCGATTTGCTATCTTGTTGTCAAATTAGTTGTATTTCGTTAATGTATTCATTTAAACATTTGAAAGCACTTTAATACTCTACATCCATTATTTTATTGATTTCAACAACAACAAAAAACACAAAAATTTATTTTAAAAGTTTAAACTTATGACAACAAATTGGCTAAATAATTTGCTTAATTGGATTTGATGTATAGGTTTCAAATTGAGTAATTTTTAAAGTTTGCGGCTATTCATACCCCATATTTTGCTCTTCTTACCCCATTACTCTCTACACCCCATAAGAATTTTTCTGGAAGTATAACATATTATATACACCTCATTTGTTTACCTAAATACCCTTTTGAGGTGTACCTATCGTAGAAAACAAAAAAATGAGTTAGACCCCAATATTTGTTCTCACTCCATTATTCTTTGTATAACTAGTCACAAAAGAAAAAAAAAATAACTTACTTTTTGTAGTTTTGTCTGGGTTTAGACGAACTGAATTTTATTATTCGTCATGAGGTTGTCAAAAAATGATAAAACATTTGTTAAAGGTCTGACAAACGAAGAAAACAGCTAGCTAGACAAACAACTTTATTTACGTTTGTCAGAACCTTGACAAATGGAGTACAAGTATATCTTTGACAAGGGGTTGTCAAGCACAATCGAAACATTTGTCAGAACCTTCATGAATAGCGGACAAATATTCATCAAGGGGTCGTCAAACACAATCGTTCTGTTGGTCAAAATTTTGACGAACAATTCAACTCTTAATCTCTAATTAAGAATGACAGGAAAAAAAAGGCTGGAGAAAACACGTGCCTACATTGTTAAAGCAAGATGATTATATGGAAGGTAACTTATCTTATTTGTTAAATTTGTAAAACAACCGTACTTGTTAAATAATAGTTTCAAAAGTTTTACATGAATAAAAATTCTATAAATATTATACTTGTTCGGGTATAAAAGTAATAGAAATTGTAATTTTAAGTTATAATTGTTTAAGGAGATTTATTCTTCGTATCTTCCGGTGTGTGTCTTGTCCTAATTAGATACAGATTAGTATAGAAATAGATACAGTGAATCCGTGTTATATTGGAAAAGTTATTTTAACAGATTATATCAGCCTATATTTAAGGCATTCTATAAATGAAAGAGTTACAGTTTTCAGTCTACATACTTTTCTCCTGCAACATGTTATCAACACGCTCTCTGGGTTGATAGCCATCACCACCAAAGAAAAAAAAAACTTAACCCCTAAAATACAAGCTCCACCACCGGCAGCCCCTCCTTCACTCCTGATTACCACCAATCTTCCCATAATCTCTGACTTTCTGGCCTAACTCGAGTCTGTGCAGAACAACTACCTTTGACAGAGAATTTCAAGAAGCTCTGGATGAATCAGAGAATGATCTTCATATGCACGGAAAGCCTCAGATGTCTAGTTTCCAGAACATTTGAAAAATCTCAATTTGGTTGTGTCTAGTGAAATTTATGGCCCATTGAGTTCAAAAACATCAGTCTGCTTGGAAAGAAGAAAAGAAGAAGGCATCCTCCATCTGCTGGAAGTTTTGTGGACGTGTTTCCTTTCTTCAAACTTCTTTAATAGCAAAGTTTTCAGATCGAACATAAAACCCCAGAGGTAAATTTTTCTAAACCCTGAATCTATAGATCTAGGATCAAACTTACTTACCGCAAAATCCTAGATCTAAGTTGATGATAATAGCGATATGAGTTGTTTATATTGCATATTTTCCCTAGTTCCTATAGACTTATATCTATAGAGTATAAGTGACGGTCCTGGGGGAGTCATGGTTTAGAAAAGAAAAGAAATGAAATGAAAATCGATACTATGTGATGGTTTTGTCACGGTTGTTGGGTGTGGTTTTGAACCACCGTCTATAAATCGATTTTTGTGACTATACATCATAGATCACATTTTTTTCCCTTACACAATATTAGTGATCGTGGTTTTTTGATCGTTAAACTAATTATATCTTGTGTCTCGCTTGTGGATGACATCAATTGAGCTGGAATGACTTGAATTTGATATCATTGATCCTCAAGGAGAAGAATATTATTTTTAGGTGTCAGACATTGAGAACGCGCTTCTTAGTATGAATCTGACTGATATAATCCAACCACCACCACCACCACCACCTGATACTGAGCCACAAACTCTAGCTCATAAAGATCAAGTCCTCATGTTTTTGAGGCGGGATATACATCGAGTTCTAAAGAAAAGTATTTGCTAAAGAATGATCCAGCAGTTTTGTGGGTGACTTTACAAGATATGTTCAATAATGTGTATAATGCACAACTTCATGAACTAAGAGAAGGATGTGATTTCATCCGGTTATTGGATTATCCAAATATTTATGCTTGTAATCAAGCTATTTTTGATCTTCAATCAGAGTTGAATGTATGTGACATTATCAAGACTTATCAGGCTATGGTTGAGAAGTTTTTAAACATTTTCCTACCTCCATGAATATGCTTGCGCCCAAATACCGCATAGATTACACTACAAGAAAAAGTGACTTAGACGACGGAGCATTTCCGTCGTCTAAGTGACAGTCTCCGTCGTCTAAGTACTTGGACGACGGAAAATCCGTCGTCCAAGGTACGTGCTCCAAGTGCTGTCGTCTAAGTACTTAGACGACGGAGAATTTAATCTCCGTCGTCCAAGTTCACTTGGACCACGGAGAACGTCCGTGGCCCAGGTGGTGACTTAGACGACGGAGATTAATGTCTCCGTCGTCTATGTCACTTGGACCACGGAGAACGTCCGTGGCCCAGGTGGTGACTTAGACGACGGAGATTAATGTCTCCGTCGTCTAGGTGACTACCTGGGCCACGGAGAAGCTAACAATCTCCGTGGCCCAGGTAGGAACTTAGACGACGGAGACATTAATCTCCGTCGTCTAAGTCACAACCTGGGCCACGGAGATTGTTAGCTTCTCCGTGGCCCAGGTAGTCACCTAGACGACGGAGACATTAATCTCCGTCGTCTAAGTCACCACCTGGGCCACGGACAAGCTAACAACGTCTGTGGCCCATGTGGGGACTTAGACGACGGAGATTAATGTCTCCGTCGTCTACGTGAAAAATTAATTTTAAAAAAAAAATTAAATTCAAAAATATTATTAATATTAATTGAAAAAAAATTAATTAAATTAATTAAATACACTAAATTAATAAAATAATTAAAATTAATTTGTACATACATAATCGAAAAAACCCATAATTAAAAATGAAAATATTGTTCGTAATGCGGAAATTAAGAAACGAAATAATAAACTACTAGCTAGCTAAAACACTGGAGGAGCAGATGCGCCGCCTCGTCCTCCGCCTCCAGCCGGGTCGTCGTCATCGGGGAATGGGTTCGGAGGAGGTTGACATTGTCTTTGAGCTTGTTGCATAAGGGCGATGAGTTGGGCTATTCGCTCGTCTTGCTGGTCCATTCTTTGGCGCATGGCAATATTCTCCTCCCGTGCGATTCGAGCCTCTTCATAGGCTGCCGCAGCTTGAGAACTTCTCCGCCGCCCCGAACCTCCCGTAGATGATGACTCAGAGGTCGACAAATCTCGAACCACCTTAGGCCCGAAGTGCCTAACCTCCTTGCCAGCTCTACGACCGTAGACCTCATCCGCAATTGCTATTTGGCTCTCCACAGATAGAGGAGGCATGTCTTCTAGCGGCACATCTGGGAACGCAAGCTGAGTGTTAGCCAATTCTTCCTGCGCACGCTCTATCACTCTTGCCTACAAAAGAATAATAAATTTATTATAATGAAATAATATTTAAATAATAATTACTATAATTATTAGCGCACACACATATATATATATGACTTACGCCGCGTTGACTCGCTTCATTATCGAGCCCAGGCGTCACGTACGCGCTTACGCTTGCATCGAGATAAGGGTGTTTGGAGCCCTTATCCCTGTGCTCCTTGGCAATTTGAATGAGTTGCTTGGCGCCGGAAGTATGGTGCTTGTCCTTCTTCCCCCGGTTGGCTTTGTTGACACCGGAGAATTTCTGTTAGACAACATAATGAAATCATTAAAAAATTTATAAGTAACTAAAATTTAGAGTATTCAATTATCTTAATTGAAATAAAAAAAGTAAATTAACACCTGAAATTGCTCATCGGCAAAGTGGTTACACAACCACTCCCACTCATCTTCTCTATCCCTAAGCAGCTCTTCGGAGGGAGGCACGGGACCGTTAGTTCGGAAGTACTGATGGAGCCTGTACTTCCAATCTTTGAAGATGTTGTTGGCGGTTTGGTTGATATGCCTCAACATCGCCGGATCCGGATCCACCGCAAATTGTTCCTATCAGAAATAAATTGGAAATTATAATCGTATATATTATAAAATTATATATAACTAATATTAAAAATAGTATATAATAACTAAAATTGTACGTATTACGTACCGAAAGATCCTTAAAGACTTTCGCCTTCTCCGAATCCGGCACCTCCCTCCAAGTAGGGGCAGTGATACGAACCCGGTTACGAACAATCGACCCAATGCTATGAGCCGAGAGACTTGCTAGCTGAGGTGTGGGAGGGCCACCGGTGAATTCGTCGTAGGGCAAGGCGATCTTGCTCCCGGTCGCCTTGCAAATTTTCTCCGCCTTTCCACCTTTAACGAGACCCCGAGTCTTTTTCGGTTGGGGGTCAGTAGGGGCCCTCCTTTGCTTACGGCGGGCGCTGTACATGATAGAATCGGCCGTCGAAGACGCCTGAGTACTTCCCGTTGAAGCGGTACCGGGCGTCGGAGTTGAAAAGGGGTCGACGTCATCACCGCTTGAGAGAAATGGGGCAGAAGGAATTTCCCCAGAAGGCCCCGGATTGAGGGCGTCGTCCTGCGGTTGAACCCAACCGACTTGGGCCGCCAACATTTGGAGCATCTCATCTTCTGACTCCTGTTGGGCTTTCTTCTTGCCGGATGTGGTCTTTGGCGGAGCCATTTAAACCTAAGAGTACGGTGTTAAAATACGCGTACCTACTTACCATAATAATTACAACTTAAAAATTTACGCTAATTAATTAAGTACGTTTAAGATTTAAATAGAGTACACTAGCTTGGCATTTTCGGTCGTTCAATGGACGTGCGACCCGCGCGATAAAGTGTAAATTTTCAATTAATCAGCGTTGGTTAAATCGAAAAACATGGCCAGTTAGGGATAGAGATAACGCGAGAGGCAGGACTAATTTCGACAAAAGTCTTTCTTAGTCCAAATCCTGTCACCAGTCATAACCCGTTTCTAGACACCATGTCCGACATTCGGCCAATTTTTCGAAAATTTACACTCCCTCAAATCCTTTGCAAACTCCGCCCTCAACCTCGTGTCCATAACTTCACTTAGGTTATGGTGTGCGGTGATGAAATCCACACATCACGAGGGGTTAAGGAGATAAGCAAGGAAAAGAGGCGCCATCTATTCCAAAGAGTGCGACTTAATTACACCAAGCCTATGTACTAAATTTAAATCGAACACGTACTACTAATTAATTTAATCTCATATTTATTTAATTATGCAACTAATTAATAAATAATTACAATAATATTTATTCATTTCATAAATTATCAAGTAATTACAATTATTCATTTAATTATTATTAATATATAACAATAATTTACCATTTAATTAATTAATAACAATATGTAATCATTTATTTAATTAATAACAATAATTAATCTAAATATAATTAATAACAATAAATTTACAATTATTCATTTAATTAGTATTAATAGCAATAATTAATAAATAACATTAAAATAATCATTTAAGAAATATTTAAAACTAATTAATTAAAAAAAAATTATTTTAATAAGGGAAAAATAGAAATTTACCGAATCGGAGTTTTTCGAGAGTTTTCTGCGAAAATCGCCGGAGTTGTGTCGTCGGAGAGGAGGAACCACGCCGGAAATAATGTCGTCGGAGCGTCGCCGGAGGAGAATCGCCGGAATGAGAGAGAGAGAGGAGATGGAGGAGAGAAAGTTGTAAGGGATGAGGAAAAGAAGATGAGGCTCGGCCTATTTATAGAGTTTCACTTAGACGACGGAGCACTATTCTCCGTCGTCTAAGTGCACTTAGACGACGGAAACAGTGTTTTCCGTCGTCTAAGTGAAGAGTCAAATTTTTTCGAACCGGCGCCAAATAAATGGGCGGGCCGTTTCACCGCCATAAATGTTGACTTAGACGACGGAAACAGTGTTTTCCGTCGTCTAAGTGGAATTTCAAGCGGCGCCGAAAATTGAGGCGGCAAATCGAACCGCCATGTTATTTCGACTTGGACGACGGATATGTCGTTTTCCGTCGTCCAAGTGTTCACTTGGATGACGGAAAACGACATATCCGTCGTCCAAGTCAATATTTACATCGAAAAATAATAAAAAATTTATTCGAACCGCCATGGTAATTTGAACCTAGACGACGGATACGGTCATTTTCCGTCGTCCAGGTGAACACTTGGACGACGGAAAATGACCGTATCCGTCGTCTAGGTTCAAATTATGCAAAAAAAAATATTTAAATTAATTCGCTAGGAATTTAGCGATCTGTTATTCGAGTGAAATAGTCGTACAATATCGATGAACGCATCGTATATATAAACAGATAAATTTGAACCGCCGAATAATTTTACGTTTTGAAAGTTGTTAAGTATCGACTAATCTTTAAGACTTTAGTGTTCACTTGTAGTTGCTGATTTGCAGCAGAGTACTAACGAAATTGAATTTGGACAAAACAACCGTTGGATATGTTCGTCGTAACATAATATATAATTACTATAAAGGACCAGGAAATAATAAGTTCGGGAAGGGTTTCATCGGCACAGTCAACCGCAAAACCGAGAATTTCACAAACCGGAAACGTGGATACAGGACATTTCGCAACTCCGATTTTCGAACCGTCGAAGCTCACACACCAAGAATATACTACTCTAAAGTCTTGACGAAAAGAATATGCATTCGAAGATGGTCTAGATGGTCGTTGTCTTAGAAAAAATTACGAAATTTACACCTGGACGACGGATACGACATTCTCCGTCGTCCAAGTACACACCTGGACGACGGAGACGCTAATATCCGTCGTCCAGGTGTGTACTTGGACGACGGAGAATGTCGTATCCGTCGTCCAGGTGAATATACCCTGAATTCAGGGGTTAGGGGTCCTTAGGGTTTAGGGTATAGGGTTTGTCACTTGGACGACGGAGACAGTCATTCTCCGTCGTCCAAGTGTGTACCTAGACGACGGATAATGACTGTCTCCGTCGTCCAAGTGTAAAACCCTGAATTCAGAGGTTAGGGCCGTAGGGTTTAGGGTTTAGGTCGTCCCCGGTCATTTGTATGTTCGTTCAATTATTCTCATTCAAGAATATAATTAAAAAAATGATCGATCGATCCGATCATGCTACATTTAGTGTCGAGGATTTAGGGTTTGAAGGGCTGCTTGAGCGAAATGTAGAGCAGCTTCAGCTTACTTTTAATAAGATCAGAGAATACACCGATGAAGTTGAAAGCAAAGAGAGGGGCCGGGACTACGTACAAAATTTGTGCTCTCAATAATACTATCACAAGTCAATATATATAATCATATATAGGGACCCATAATTAATCCAATTTATACATAAATAGTATTTAAAAACAATAAAACCAACCAAAGCTGGACGAGGAATCTTAAAGTCTCGACATAATAGAAATCTTTCACCTTTTTACGATGCATCGATCGATCATATATATATTACAATAATAAATTAGGGTTTACCAATTAATGATCCTCGTCGTGTGACCGTACTCTTCGTCATAATCGTCATCATCATCATCACCGTTATCCGATTGCTCATCCTCCTCATCGTACTCAACATCGTCCGAGGAATAACCAGAGTTGTCGTCATCGTCCTCATCCTGCACGTCTTCTTCATCTACCTCAATAATCTCTTCTTCAGTTAGATCTGTACAACCATCAGGCATGGGTAACCGTTCACCGTCTTGAACCAGGTCCATTATGTCGGAGCGGATGACAGAAATATTAGGCTCTTGATAGGCAGGAATGTCTCTATCTGGTTCAGCAGCATCTTCAGTCGTCGCCGGTGTCCCTTCAATTGTCTCTGTATTCCAAACTCCTCGATGAGAGATCTGGTTCACTATTTTCCACCCGTCACCAGCTTTCGGATCGTCGAGATAGAACACCTGCCTAACTAAGGTGGCGAGAGCGAAAGGCTCATCCTCATACCAGCTTGAGTTTGTATCGACTGATAAAAGTCCCAGGTCTTCCTTTGTACGCTTGAACCATCTGCACTTGAATAGGAAAACGTTGACATCATTCCCGTAACATAGCTGAACCACATATACGATCATTCCGTAATATAGATCAGGGTCTTTCCCAACCGCTATCCCACTGTTTTGTGTTCTTCTTCCTTCATCTCGCGCCAATGAATGGAACTTCACACCGTTCACAAAACATCCCGGATAAATATAGTGTTTAATCGTCTTCCCTGCTAGCAAGTGCTTTGGCCAAGACCACCACCCCCCGTGGTTTTCGGATTTTTGCAGATCAATCATCTGCGAAAATGGAAAAATGTAAGGGTTTACTTTCTACAAATTAAACATGCATGATCTCAATATGTATATAAATCACTAAATACGTACCCATTGGAAGAAATAATCGGGGAACTTTTTCTTAACCATTTTCTCAATCCACGCCGAACTCTTGTCTGGATATAACGCCTGAAGCCTCTCCCTGTATGACATCATGTACGGCTCAACTTCGTCACAGTCTCGTAACACTACCCAATGTGCCTCAATAAGTTCTTCCCGTGTTAACGTTTCCTTTAATACTCCTCTAAACGGTCGGACGACATTGGTGACGACAGAAAGATTGATGCGGGCACTGGGATCGGAGGCAGTTGGAGGTGGTGGATCTTTGAGGTACCTGTTGCAGTAAGTAACGCACTCATGCATTAGGTATGTCTCTGCTATGGAGCCATCCGGGGCCGACCTGTTTTTGACGAATGACTTATACTGTCCAAGCTGTCTACAAAATTAATCAAACGTACAATAAAAATAAGTACATGCATATAGCTAGCTAGTAATCTCCAGTGGAACAAATTATGAATCGAAAAACCTGTATAATTAATTAGTTGTACGTACCTTTCTTGAGGATACATCCAAGTGTACTGGACCGGACCAGAAATGAGAACCTGCTCGGGCAGGTGGATCATTAGGTGAATCATTATGTCGAAGAAAGCAGGAGGAAAAATCCTCTCTAGTTTGCAAATGATGTGCACAATTTGTTGTTGCAATTCCACGACATCTGACTTCTTTAATTCTCTGGCGCATAACCTCTGCCACCATCTGCACAATGCCACTATTGGTTCTACGACGTCGCGAGGCAAATATGGTCGAATTACCACTGGAATCAGACGTTGCAGCATAACGTGATTGATCAACGCATTTCATACTTGATTCTTAACGCAATTCTCTCTACATTTAACTTTGTTTTATGCTTAATAAATATGTTTCTAATTTACTTTATGCTTTTAGGTAGAAATAAAGGAGAAAATAATAAAGGAGGAGTTTTGGAGCTAAAAGCGTATTAAGGAGGAAGTTCTCAAATCCGGAGAAGAAATGGTCCGAGGAATGGTCTTCAAATGGTTACTAAAATGCATTCCCATATGGTGTCAAGAATTGAAGACCAAATGCCAAAAGAAATGGATACCAAAATGGTGGACAAAAAGATGAAGACATTTCTCCTGCGCGACCCAGGAAAGAGCAAATATGGCGGAATATATGGAGCATATAATGGACGAATTTTGGAGGATATTCCATGAAGATAAATACCTGATTTGAGGGCCAAAATATGTGCAAGAATATGGTATATTCGGCCAAGAATTATTAGGGAATAAGGAATGCAAGATTTGAAGATATGAAGATTTCCTTTTCCTTGAAGAAGAAGAAAACAGGGCAGCCAGGTCACTTAACTTCTAAAATCCGTAGTAAATCCAATTCAATTCCAAATATGGCGTTCCTTATATGGATTTTATAGCCCTTTGAATAAGCTTTCCAATGAAACAAGAATCGGAATTTTCCAAGATCTGAAACTCCGGGAAAACGCGTTTGAAGACAGACTGTCAGATTTGCCCGGGTACATAAGGAAAGTCTTGTTTTGGTAGGAAAAGCCCTACTCTTCTCCTATATAAAGGGGAGCTCGACTCATTCATCCTCATCACTCATTCTAGACTTCTAAGCTTGCCAAAGATCAGCTCCTCAACCTCCAAACACTCGGCCATCCCCTCAAAACCCGAAACACCACCAAACTTCATCCCGTAAACACTCTCCTCCACCTCAAGAAGGACTTTGCTCGCTTTGGCTGGAAATTCTTGGGCTCGTCATCAACTAAGGAGTAGCTACACTTGAAGATTTGCGGTGCGCTTTCACGGAGTCTAAAAGTGTAACATGACCCCTTTTTATTTTGTTTCGGTTTTTGTTTGGATTTCCTTTGTTTGTATTTTGAGAACAAGTTTTGATAAGAGGCTTTATATTTCTAAATTCTTCTAAGTTTCTTCCATGTGTTTTTAACTTTGATTCGAATACATGTGTGTGCTTATATGTTCTTAATGCTTGAAACTGTTTTTAAGTAGATACTCGCTTTGGTTCTCTTTTAAGCATGTTTCACGAACTAATAACAAAGATAAAATTGGATTAGAGAGTTAGCTCGCTTTGGTTGCTGTCTTGTTCAATTATAAGCATGTGTGTGTGTTTTGATTAGAGTTAGGAATTTCGTTGACACTTAGGGAGTCTAGGTATAAAACGGCAAAGGATGAAAGAATGAGTCGATCACATGTATATAATAGTTTAGTGTTTATTTTCGGTTTAGTAAGCATGTTTAGGGTTCTTTGTTCTTGTTTGTTTTCTACTTGTCTATGAGTGAAGCATGATAGAACCTAGGATTTCTCTATATGTTTACTAACCATTTTCTTTCTTTATTTTCGTAGATTATAAATAACCAACTTTCAAACCCCCCTTTCAAACCTTAGCGTAAATATGCATGCACCCTCAATCCCCGGTTAAGAACGATACCCTATTTACCAATGCTACATCTACACAAAAGGGTTTTAATTGTCTACGCGTTTTTGTTGATTGTTAAGTGTTAATTTAATGGTTGCAAATGCGTGTATCAATTTTGGCGCCGTTGCCGGGGATTGTAAAGAATTGTGTGTTTATGCTTGTAAATATGTGAAATTGTGTAAATAGGTATATATATGTAAAGTGTCGAAAATTGTTATACATGTTCATAATAAGTTTCATTCTAACCTTTTGTTTTGCAGCCATGTAAATAGGTACATATTAAAGGAAGTCTTCGATTTACATTGAGTACGCAAGTTTGGGCGATTAAGTCTCACTCATTGGAATAGATGGCGCCTCTTTTTCTTGTTTATCTCCTTAACCCCTCGTGATGTGTGGATTTCATCACCGCACACCATAACCTAAGTGAAGTTATGGACATGAGGTTGAGGGCGGAGTCTACAAGAACTTGAGGGAATGTCTTTCTCGAGATTTTGGCTGAATGTCGGACATGGTGTCTAGAAACGGGTTATGACTGGTGACAGGTTTTGGATCTAAGAAAGACTTACACCATTGGAGTATATACCGGTTGGCCAGGTTAGCCTCGGGGTGTATCGTCGAAATTAGTCCTGCCTCTCACGTTATCTCTATCCCCAACTGGCCATGTTTTTCGATTGAACCAAGGCCGATTGATTGAGAATGTACATTTTATCGCGCGGGTCGCACGTCCAATGAAAGACCTAAAGGCTCAATGAACGTATTCTCTTTAAATCAAGGGCGAAACTCAATGAACAAAATACTTGTGCATATTACTTGTAAATTTCGTGTGCCTTTTAACTTGTAAAGAATTAACCACGTTGCATTTAGCTTGCATAACCTGCCGGCGGCTTTGTGATACTCGGATTTCATCACCGGGTACCCTAACCTAAGTGAAGTTAGGGGCATGAGGCCAAACGTATGGTCACGTTGCATCATGTATTTAACACGTAACTTTGTGTGTTTTCTGCAGGTTCTAACGTTTTTCTCTTATGCATTCACGTCATTTTTCACTTAGGCTCTTGTTTAATGCATTTGAATGACGATTTAAGTGTTTTGAGCATGAATTTGAATGAAACGTTATGTGCTTGCATTACTATATATGTTTCTAAATCTTTGCATTGTAAATATGCCTAATTTTGCAGAAAACGTGTAAATTGAGTCTTAACTTATTCTATAAACTTTGCATTCATTTTAGGGAGTCTAAAGCCTTGCATTCACGTTTACAATTCTTGAAGTGTCTTAACTTAGTGTTTTACAGCTTTCGTGTGTTTTTGGTTTGTTTTTCTTCGTATGATTTGTTTTGGTGTGATTTTGTGTGTTTTTATTGCTTTCTTTTACTTTTCAACGTTTTTGGTTAGTGTCTTGCATTACTTGTATATTCTTTTGATACTAACACTATTTTGAGGAGGAAGACTTAGAAAAAGATCCGGCTACTAAAGAAGCCGAGAAGAATGTGGCTCCTCACGCCACTAAGGCACAACCCTCATCATTACAATCTGCCCCAAACAAAGGTATTAACTCTATCCCTTCAAGTTTGGTTAATACTAATGCTTCGTTTGCTCGTGCACCATTCCCCCATAGGTTGACGAAATCTAAGAGAGATGATCAATACGAAGACATCTTGGACATCTTTCGGAAGGTGCAAGTAAATCTGCCCTTGATCGAGTGCATAAAGCAAGTGCCTATATATGCAAAATTTCTCAAAGAGTTATGCACCCAAAGGAGGCAAACGAGAGCGAAGGAGGTTGTGAAGGTGAATGCAACCGTTTCAGCGGTTTTACAACGTCGGTTACCCCCCAAATTGAAGGATCCGGGGAGCTTTTCTGTTCCTTGCGTGATTGGTGACAACAAATTCGAAGATGTTATGCTAGATCTTGGTGCATCCATCAACGTAATGCCTTATTACTTATATGCATCCATGGATTTAGGCGAGCTCAAACAAGACAACGTCATCATTCAACTAGCCGACCGTTCGCATAAGTATCCTAGGGGATACGTTGAAGATGTTCTTGTGCAAGTCAACAACCTAATCTTTCCCGCTGATTTCTACATTGTTGACATGGAAGAGAGTTCATTGAACACCACGCCATTACTTCTTGGACGCCCTTTCATGAGGACTGCAAGAACGAAGATTGATGTTTTCGAAGGAACGTTTTCCATGGAGATCGATGGAGAAAAGATTGAATTCAACATCTTAGATGCCATGAAGGTTCCCACGGCAAGTGTCAATGCAATATTTTCGATGGATATGGTAGAAGAAGCTGCTCAACAACACTTAGACACCATTGGAGATGATGAGCTAGACATTGCCATACAAGAAGGAGCAGGGCTGACTCGACTCGGGAATGAAGCCCTTTTTGATGCACTTATCGAGATTTTGGAGCCTAGGATCCTCGAGATGGCTATGGCACTCAATGAGGCTCCACGGATTGTAAATAGGCCACCTCCTATTCCGTTGGCCTATGGAGAAAACAAGCTTGTTCCATCCGTGATTAAGGCACCGGAGTTAGAACTCAAAGTGTTACCGGCTCATTTGAAGTATGCTTACTTGGGAGAGAATGACACTTTGCCGGTTATCATTTCATCATCATTGGAGGAAGAACAAGAGGGCAAACTCATCAACATGCTCAAACGTTATAAAACAGCAATTGGATGGACCCTTGCCGACATCAAAGGCATCAATCCGGCCACTTGCGTGCATCGAATTCTACTCGAAGATGGGGCTAAACCTTCGAGAGAAGCTCAAAGAAGACTCCATCCACCGATGATGGAAGTTGAGAAGAAGATAAGCTAGAAGATCCAGCCATCTCACACACATGAAGAACTATCACGTCTAGGCTGTAAGACGTTAAAAAAACAAGCGCTTCTTGGGAGGCAACCCAATGGAGGAAATCGCCAAGGATTTGTTCTCTCCTCCCTTATCTTTTTAATTTCATTGCTTATTTACTTTCCTTAGCTAAAATTTTCGTGGATCTCTCTCTTCATACTTAGTTCTATGTTTCCTTTAAATACATTGAGGACAATGTAGAGTTTAAGTGTGGGGGAGGGGTTTACAACTTATTTGAGTCATAAATTGTTAAAACCGGGCGGACAATGGAACTTTCCGGCGGATGATGCCCTAAAAAAGAAAAAATTTGTTTTTAAAGAGTCTTTTTCATTTTTAGGATGCCCTTAGTTAGTCTATGATGAAAATGGACGGAAAAAGAATACATATGGCGATGAATAAACACAAACTGTTTTCGTGTGATAAGTGAGATATTTTGATTGTCATAACATGTAGTGGATATGGTTTGCTTAAACATGGTACAGATTTCGCATGCTAGAATAAGTTTAGATCATACGAACCTTAAAGTGAGTTTTTTTTAGCCTACATTACTTCATTTGAGAGTGAATTTCGTGCATATGGTTTTCAAAAACAAAACATGCTTCATCTAATTGCTTGCCATAGATTTTAATGAACTAGAGATTACTAGAACTTACTCATGTAGATTTACAACGCTTTTAAGTTGATATATGCTCTGATTTTGGATATGATTAAAGGCAAATTAGGTTACCACCACTAAACCAAATGGCCTTGTGTCCCATTGTGCGCACGAGTTGCGACACCCTTAGATTACCCCTTTGTGCCTACGTTAAGCCTTTTCTTTCATTTACCACATACATATCTAAGCACTTAGCCTAGTGTAGAGTTCCTACCCTTGTTTTAAAGACTTGGTGAAGAAGTTTCGAAGCTAGCATAAAGAAGTGGCGAAAAAGAGATGAAAGAATACAAAGAAGGGAAGACTTGTCCAAAAGATGAATGCCGAAAATACAAAGAAAAAAAAAAAAGAAGAAGAAAATATCGAGAGCAAAAGAAAAGAAAAGAAAAAAATATGTGTGTAATAGCTCTCCGGCAAAAGTTCTAAATGTAAAAGTTTGGACAAGTGAAGTTGAAAATGAAGTTAGGGCCCAAAAAGATGAAAATTGGCCCCCGATCTTGAAGTTTGACACAAAAAAAAAGTGTAGAAAGGATGAGCCACGAATTTGAGAAGTTTTAAGTGCTAGACTAAGTCTTTGAAACGTTTTTACACCACCACTTATCTAAATTTCGAATGTCTTAGCCTTAGCCTCATTACAACCTTTCTAAAGTCCTTTATGATCCTTAAGATGAGTAGCCTTCAATTGGTTGAGTAAGTTACATGAGTAAGCATATGGTTTGGTTCATTTGTGCAAGTAATTATGAGGTATTTCGATGCAATACATATACATTTTGAATGAACCTCTTTTCATGAGTGAAAATATGATGAGTGCATCCATGTGAGATTGATTTAAACTTTTTCGAAACATGCATAGCTTTAACTTCACCATTGTTTTCTCCAAGTCCTACTTGTTCATGACATGATCATATTTCTCTTATCTATCGAAAATTGTTGAACTTTAAATTCTAAAATCGTGTGATTCCATCGCCATATACTTAAGAAAATTTCTGAGACAAATTTTGCTAAGGGCTTAGAAGTTGTTTTTATTTTATTTGAGTCCATGAATTTTGTTCAACGTAAAGGCTAGCCTCATCGTTGGAATTTTGTTGCTTGCCTTCTCGTTTCCTTTATTTTAAGTTTTTGCTAGGGACTAGCAAAGTTTAAGTGTGGGGGATTTTGATCAACGCATTTCATACTTGATTCTTAACGCAATTCTCTCTACATTTAACTTTGTTTTATGCTTAATAAATATGTTTCTAATTTACTTTATGCTTTTAGGTAGAAATAAAGGAGAAAATAATAAAGGAGGAGTTTTGGAGCTAAAAGCGTATTAAGGAGGAAGTTCTCAAATCCGGAGAAGAAATGGTCCGAGGAATGGTCTTCAAATGGTTACTAAAATGCATTCCCATATGGTGTCAAGAATTGAAGACCAAATGCCAAAAGAAATGGATACCAAAATGGTGGACAAAAAGATGAAGACATTTCTCCTGCGCGACCCAGGAAAGAGCAAATATGGCGGAATATATGGAGCATATAATGGACGAATTTTGGAGGATATTCCATGAAGATAAATACCTGATTTGAGGGCCAAAATATGTGCAAGAATATGGTATATTCGGCCAAGAATTATTAGGGAATAAGGAATGCAAGATTTGAAGATATGAAGATTTCCTTTTCCTTGAAGAAGAAGAAAACAGGGCAGCCAGGTCACTTAACTTCTAAAATCCGTAGTAAATCCAATTCAATTCCAAATATGGCGTTCCTTATATGGATTTTATAGCCCTTTGAATAAGCTTTCCAATGAAACAAGAATCGGAATTTTCCAAGATCTGAAACTCCGGGAAAACGCGTTTGAAGACAGACTGTCAGATTTGCCCGGGTACATAAGGAAAGTCTTGTTTTGGTAGGAAAAGCCCTACTCTTCTCCTATATAAAGGGGAGCTCGACTCATTCATCCTCATCACTCATTCTAGACTTCTAAGCTTGCCAAAGATCAGCTCCTCAACCTCCAAACACTCGGCCATCCCCTCAAAACCCGAAACACCACCAAACTTCATCCCGTAAACACTCTCCTCCACCTCAAGAAGGACTTTGCTCGCTTTGGCTGGAAATTCTTGGGCTCGTCATCAACTAAGGAGTAGCTACACTTGAAGATTTGCGGTGCGCTTTCACGGAGTCTAAAAGTGTAACATGACCCCTTTTTATTTTGTTTCGGTTTTTGTTTGGATTTCCTTTGTTTGTATTTTGAGAACAAGTTTTGATAAGAGGCTTTATATTTCTAAATTCTTCTAAGTTTCTTCCATGTGTTTTTAACTTTGATTCGAATACATGTGTGTGCTTATATGTTCTTAATGCTTGAAACTGTTTTTAAGTAGATACTCGCTTTGGTTCTCTTTTAAGCATGTTTCACGAACTAATAACAAAGATAAAATTGGATTAGAGAGTTAGCTCGCTTTGGTTGCTGTCTTGTTCAATTATAAGCATGTGTGTGTGTTTTGATTAGAGTTAGGAATTTCGTTGACACTTAGGGAGTCTAGGTATAAAACGGCAAAGGATGAAAGAATGAGTCGATCACATGTATATAATAGTTTAGTGTTTATTTTCGGTTTAGTAAGCATGTTTAGGGTTCTTTGTTCTTGTTTGTTTTCTACTTGTCTATGAGTGAAGCATGATAGAACCTAGGATTTCTCTATATGTTTACTAACCATTTTCTTTCTTTATTTTCGTAGATTATAAATAACCAACTTTCAAACCCCCCTTTCAAACCTTAGCGTAAATATGCATGCACCCTCAATCCCCGGTTAAGAACGATACCCTATTTACCAATGCTACATCTACACAAAAGGGTTTTAATTGTCTACGCGTTTTTGTTGATTGTTAAGTGTTAATTTAATGGTTGCAAATGCGTGTATCAGTGATAGTCATGTGTCTTTAGACCAACAAACTTGTGTTGCACCTCGTCCACTGCTCCAGTTATAGTAGCTGCATACGTGGCCGGATAACGAACGCCCTTAAACCAGTGAAATACAGAACGTCTAAGTGTCGGCTTCACTGTGTACGGTGCAGCTGGCATCTTGTTGTACACTCCTTTCCTATCCCTCCTCAACCACAAGGGACGACGTAGATTCATTGATTCCAAATCTTTGCGCGCTTTGGGAGTATCTTTAGTCTTGAACTTAATACCGAGAATTGTTCCCACCACGCTGTCGCACACATTCTTTTCTATGTGCATCGCGTCCAAGTTGTTCCTCAGCTTCAACTTCGACCAGTAAGGGAGTTCAAAGAATATACTCTTGTGATCCCAATAGCTCAGATCATGTGGAGGAATTGGATTGCATTTCTTTACATCCGCGTCGTTAGTCAACACACCAAAGTCGAAATAGCTCAACCTCTCTAAAATCTCTTCGCCCGACCAACTACGGGGTTTAGGATTGTTCTCTACCGTCCCGTCGAAATGAGCTTCATCCTGTCGCCAAGGGTGGTCGTGAGGGAGCCATCTACGGTGACCCAAGTAACACACCTTCCCTGCGTGCCAACTAGAGTTCACGTCGTCCAAACATATAGGACATCCATTATATCCTTTTGTCCTGCACGCTGCCAACATCCCATACGCTGGAAAATCGTTGATCGTCCACATTACGGCAGCCCTCATCGTGAACATCGTGTTAGTGAATTTGTCATAAGTTGGGACTCCATTTTCCCACAACAGTTTCAGCTCGTCGATCAAAGGTCTGAGGTAGACATCTAAGCACTTCGATGGAGATTTAGGACCTGGAATTAATACGGTAAGGAAATTAAATTCCTTGTTCATGCACATCCACGGAGGCAAGTTGTACGGCATCAGAATAACTGGCCAAGTGCTGACGGCGGAGCTATTACTTCCCCAAGGATTGAATCCGTCTGTAGATAGGCCGAGTCTAACATTTCTAACCTCTGAAGCAAAGTCTCCAAATTCTCTGTCGAAATGTTTGAAACCCTCCCCATCTGCGGCGTGTCGCAGGACATCGTCATCTATTCGCTTTTCTGCGTACCATCGGATCGCCTCTGCTGTGTGTAGAGACATGTACAGGCGCTGCAATCTGGGAATCAAGGGAAAATATCGAACAACTTTCACAGGAATTCTCTTTTTCGAACTCTTCCTATTCAACTGGAATCTGCACTGGCCACATACGGGACAATAGTCCAACTCTTTATACTCTTTGTAAAATAGCACACAATCATTCGGACATGCGTCAATTATCCTGTACTTTAGGCCGAGGCTGCTCAGGATATTTCTAACCTTATAATGAGATTTAGGAAGATTGTGATCATCAGGAAGCAACTTACATATTTGCTCCTGAATTTCGTCAAAAGCACTCACTGACATTTTGTGCTTCACTTTTATCTTCATTTGCTCCATCACATATTGCAACACATTCTCTCGACATCCAGGGAACACCGGGGTCTGCGCTTCAAGTAGCATCCGGTTGTACTTTTCCATCTCACTGGTGTCAGTGGCCAAGCTAGCTGCGGGGAATGTGTCATCATGCTCATTGGTGGTACTGTAACCTCCGTCTTGGTGTTGGTGTCCGCCATGACTACATCCCGGAAACGCATCATGGACCAAATCTGCAGTTGGGTTGCAAGCTGGGGGTCCGGCACCACTGCCGCTGGATGAGGCACCATGGTAACTGTACCCTGAGCTGAAGTCTGCTGCGCTGAACTCTACTGCTTCACCATGCTCGCTCCATGTAGTGTAACTCCACATCATACCATTTTCGTACAGGTGTTGCACCATAACATTAACCTCCGCATACTGACAATTAAGACATTTCTGGCACGGACACCTGAAACGCTTCTTTCCATGACCATGTTCTATCGCAAAATTCACAAATTCGCTAATTCCATCCATATACCGGACATCACATCTATTCTTTAACTTCATCCAACTCTTGTCCATACTGCTACAAAATATTATAATTAAATAATTATTACATATATATATATTAGTCCATTAATTTACCATTAATTATACGTACTCGATCTACATCGATCCATCAAATTACGTACGTAATTTAATCTGTATATATAGCTAATTAACATTCATGCATGTATGTACGTACGTACGGTTTCCCTAAATATATATATATATATTTAATCATGCAAATTTTAACTGCCTACGTACGTACGTACGTACCTGCTCGCCTTCTCGATATCTGCAGTTAATTAAGCTAGCTAGTGATCGAACACCGGAGATCCTTTAATTTCTAGCCCCGGCCTAGCCTAATCCGGCCTTCTCCTTCTCCTTCGATCTCAAAAATTCCCCACGGGAGAAAATATAATGGAATGATCGAAGCTAAGAGAGTTTGGCATGGCCTATATATATAATGCTTCACTTAGACGACGGAGGTGTCGGTACGTCGTCTAAGTGGAACTTACACCACGACGTGTCGGTCCGTTGTCCAGGTGATCACTTCTCCGAGGTCCAAGTAAAACTTAGACGACGGAGATGTAATTCTCCGTCGTCTAAGTTTTACTTGGACCTCGGAGAAATCTCCGAGGTCTAAATGTTACTTAGACGACGGAGATGTAATTCTACGTCGTCCAAGTGATAACCTGGACGACGGATACGTCTCCGAGGTCCAGGTACTTACCTAGACGACGGAGAAATTTCACATCCGTCGTCTAAGTTACACTTAGACCTCGGAGATTTCTCCGTGGTCCAAGTAACACTTAGACGACGGAGAATTACATCTCCGTCGTCTAAGTGTTACTTGGACCACGGAGAAATCTCCGAGGTCTAAGTGTAACTTAGACGACGGAACTAATACTGTTCCGTCGTCTAAGTCCTCTTTTCTTGTAGTGTTATGCGCAAGGATAACTCAGATCATTCCGTGATCTCACCAATAATGCTCGGCCGGCCGTTACTAAAAAGACCCATGAGTCATATAATACTGGAGAGAAGGTATGTAAGGATACAACGAACAGTCATTCTGAGCCTTACAATAACCATGGTAAAAAATGAGGATGTCGTTGTGATCGTGGTAGAGGAGAAAATAGTTGGAATTTGACTTGGACTCGCCATGACAACATTCACTACAACTCCAATAAGAATCATTCCAATTCCGGTTCTAGGAATGGTGGATTTTTTCACATTCTGCTTCTACTTTGTGCTTTTCATCTTGCTATATGTGTGGTTCTACTAAGCACATGCACAAGTAATAACATGCCTACAAGAAGTGCAAGAAATTTCTGGCACATGAGACATAACTTCAATGAAGTTCTTGAGATAGAAGATTGTGGTGAAGCAAATCTAATAATAGCAGACAATACAAAAGCAAGTCTGGAGATTGCGGTTTTGAGTAGTCTATTTATTAGACGTGTGTCTTTGGTATGTAATCAAGTTTTTTTTCCTTTTAACTTGGTTTTAGTCATTTTTTGAGATTGCGGTTTTGAGTAGTCGATATGGAATAAGACATCTATGATGTAACTTTTACTTGTTTGTGAATAATGAATATTTCTCTATTTTTGGGTATATGAAAGTGTTGAGAATGTTCTATTTTCATACTATTCTTATGTATGGTTAGATGTTTAAAATTATATATGGCATAATGACACAATGATACACTAAAGACGAGACACGAAAAATGTAGTTTTTGATCTCAGAACATTTTTTGACCTGTCGAATGTTCCACTCTGGAACGTTTTTTTCGACTCGTCGAGTTTTTCCTCGACCTGTCGAATGTTTGCTTATGTCTCGGACTATGTCCAATTTCAATCCGTCAAAAATTGATCTTGACTCATCAAAAATAGATATCGAAAAATCGATATCGGTTTTAGTTTTTTTTTGACCCGTTGAAATTTTGATTGACCTGTCGAATGTATGCCCCTCGACACTATTTTGACTCGTCGAAAATATCACTCGACTGGTCAAAAATCGGTATCGGAAAATCAACTTTTATTTTGGGTTTTCTTTGACTCGTCGATGAATCCTTCGACTTGTCGAAGATGTTAATCGGATATGGTGTTTTTAGATGTGTTTATTGTTTATACATCGGTTTTATTGGAAAATGTTGAAAAAAATTTTGACCAACCTGGATTTCAACATCAGATGTGGTTTTACATCAGTTTATGTCATGCTATGGAACTTAAAATACAATGGTCTTTTTGATCGGTTAGATGTTGTTATACATTGGTTGTATTTAGGTATTATCATACCATATTAGCACTCAACATGAGTTACATCCGTTGAAATCTTTAAGTATTCACTTAAAGTGTTCGCCATGTCTTGGATTCAAAGACAGTTTGATTGACATCGTTTTGTTGATATATGATGCGAGATTGAGTGTTACTATTCGAACCTTTCTTAAATTTGAACACATTTGTGCCAACGATTCTCACTTAGACATAACATTGTGAGAATGGAAGAGAGTTTTGTATCTAATCTCTGTAGAATGCTGCCAACGGCGCAATATGGAGAAGTTTATGAGGCTTTGTAGTGGTTTATATCTTACTACGATTTGGATCATTGTATACAATGTAGTCACTGATATTACTATGCGTGACTTAGCCTCATATAAGCTTTTGCATTTTGATGATCAACCTATTTAGAAATTCTCATGGTCATATGTTCTTAAGAGCAAAGAAGCATGTGAGAATATTTAAAACCATTGATTTAGATGGGGGAACTGAGATTACTCCAATCGGCTTAGGCTCGGTCTGCAAGACAAGTGCAGCACCATCCCGGCAACATATCGTTGAGGCGTTGTGCGTTATCCTATAAGATTCATATGTTGTAATCTTTGATGCACATTGCTCGTTTTGCAAAACTTGTTTATGTTTGTAATGTTGTAATACTGTTTACATGCATGACAATCTTTTGTTGAAGACATATCTTTCTTTCTCTATAGATTCCAAGAGTCTATTTGTGGATTAATCAAACCGATATGCAGACTATTTATATATAGTTCTGATTGCTGCATCGATGCATTGGTCACACGTCTTTGCTATCCACATGCTACGCTGCATTTCAAAACTCCTAGCACATATTATTAAGCTTCAGGCTCACTACCCAAACAATATAATCTGGTCATTCAGATTGGTTTAATATAGGAGAGTCTACATCAAAATATTTTGTTGATTATTGCATATTGATTGTGATTATTGTTGAATATCCTAGTTCCCCATGTTCTTTCATTAAGCGGTTTAAGTAGAGGCACAAATAAAGCGGTTAACGCTTGCGACCAGACCTATGGTAATGTATATTAATTTACCGGTATCTACTTGGGGATATGCAATGTTATATGCAGCTATGCTTATTTGCTTGATACCCATAAACTGCCAACCATTTAGTGCATACCAGTTGATCACTGGATCTGAGCCTGATATCTCACATATACGTATCTATAGTTGCATAGTAGATGTGCCTACTACGCTTCCATTGCGTATCAAATGGGTCATCCATGCCGATGAAACATTTATGTTGGTTATGATTCTTCAACATTTGTCCGCTATTGAGAACATTTGACATGAGATCTCTGTACTGCTAGTTTTGCAGATAGCCACTGTGATGAGACATACTTTCCACCGTTAGGGGGAGATAGTAATGATTTCATTCTAGATTAACGTCAGAAATTGACGTGGTATATCCCCACTATGTCTCATCATTATCCCCGCATATCTCAGTTTGAGATTGAAGTGCAATGTATTCTTGATCTTCAGAAAGTAGCAGACTTTATACCTGCCTTCTTTACTGATATCATGAGAGTGACGAGATCGTTTATACATGCTAAAAATATTACAAGGTTGAAAGTCCCTGATATTGGGCAAGTTAAACGGAACACCCAGGCAAGGTAGTGTTTTCTTCTGCCTACAGTGGGGGTATAACATCAGTCAAAATCCACTGATGAGTTACTTGTGAAAGGAAAAACCATTAAGGCACAACCGTTCATCATCAACACATGAGATTGTTTTTGAATTCAATTGTATCTAAAGTCGACATTGATAAACATTGGAAGACGTCCCAGAGTCAATGACAATGTCAGTGAACAAAGAAATCTCACAAAGTGAAACAAATGCTAGCGTTATTATGGATAGTTCTTCCATGTTCGTTGATGATATGTTTACTTATTCCGTCACTCAGTAATTGATGACGATGAAGTGAGACATTGCTATGTTGCAAATTGTCAACGGTTAATGTAGAGCAAATTGATCGATATGGAAAGTTGCAATCTAGAATGAACTAGACTCTTTTACAAATGAAAAGTTTTCGGTATGATAGTGATATAACCATAGAATGGTATGCCGGTTAGACATAAATGAGTCTATATTTGGAAGAAAAATGAGAAGAACTTATGGCACAAGGGTTCTCTCAATGCCCTAGTATTGATTATGAGGAGATGTATTCTCTGGTCATGGACATCATTACTTTCCGCTACCTTATCAGTTTGGTAGTGTTCAAAATACTGAGTATGCGGCTTATAGATGTGGTTACAGTATATCTCTATGGGAATCTTAATTCAGAGATATACATAACAGTGTCGAATGACATAGTTCTACCCAAATCAAGTAACTATATACTACAGAGTGCTCATGTGATTAGAATGAGACGTTCACTATATGGATTAAAATAATCCAGCAGGATATGGTATACACGTCTTAATGACTACTTGATTGGGAAGGGATACAATAATGATGTCTTATTGCCTTGTGTGTTCATTAAAAAAACAAGTTCAAGTTTTGCTATAGTAGCAGTCTATGTTGATTATATGAACATCATCGGAACTCTTTATGAGATAATTGAGGCGGTTAGCTACTTGAAATCTTCATTTGAGATGATAGACCTTGGTTGGACTCGATTATGTCTTGGTTTAGAGATGATACATCGAGTTGGTTAAATTATTATTCACCAGTTTGCTTATGTCTAATTAGGCAATGGACAAAGCATATCATATTAGTACACCAATGGTTGTTTGCTGTCTAGAAATCAAAAGGATCCATTTCATCTGAAAAGACGATTATGAGGAACTTTTAGAGCTGAGATTCTATATCTTAGTGTTATTAGAGCTTTGTTGAATTTAGCTCAGTACATACATCTAGATATTGCCTTCTCAATATGCACCTACTCAAAGTCATTAGAATGGAGTAAAACAAATATTTAGGTACTTGAAGTGATCCATTGACTTAGGCATTTTCTTTCCTTACAAAGAATATAGAGAGAAACATGGAAATTCTGGTCAATGGATAGTTGAATTGCAGCATTCAAGTTCTGGGCATTTCAACCCGTCGAGCATATCTCTTGACCAGTCGAATGAAATGAATTGTGATAACCCGAGTGGGTCCTTTAACCCGTCAAGAAATAGCTTCGACCTATCGAAGCCGGTGTCATGGATCGAATAGAACCATCTGTTTGACCCGTTAAGTGAGAATTTCGACCCGTCAAATTCCTCTTCTACTGCGAGCAGTTTTACTGCAATCACCCTTATACTGAAACACCTGTTGATGTGTTGGTCTTTTTCTGATGTTGGGTACCTCTCTGACCCATATAAAGGATTTCCCATACAGGTTATTCATTATGGGAAACATGGTAATTTCTTGGAGAACAACAAAGTAAACCCTTGTTGCTACTTCCTCAACTATTCTATAAAGCTTTTTTTGAAGCTGTTGATGGGTGTGTCTAGTTTACGATAATAATACACCAAATTCGAGGGTCTAGTGGATTATTATCTACTATGACAACACCAACTCGCCTCTTTGAGGATAATGCGATTTGCATTGAACATATGAAGTTAGTTTACATTAAGGGTGTCATACTTAACTCTTTTTGCCAAAGTACTCCTACAATCAGCAATAACAGTGGTTATTGATTATCCAAGTGAACCGGGATGGTTCCGTTGATAATGTTGCAGACTTGTTTAGCAAGTCATTACCTAAATTTACATTTGTGAAACATGTGAGACGCGTTGATATGCGCAAGTTATTCAAACTCCTTTAGTGAGTTTACCGTCAGGGGGAGTTACATTTCTGTAGACATCAGGGGGAGTCTACGTCACATGTAGTAGCTTTTGTAGTTGATGCATTGTACTCTTTTTTCCTTAGCCCAAGCTTTTGTTTTACCCATGAGATTTTTGTTTGCTTGGCGAGGTTTTTAGTGAGGCAACAAGTTATGCATCATTTCTTAGGTCATTGACACAAGGGGGAGTGTTTCAGGAGATCTATTCTCCGTAACTTCCGATGTGTGTCTTGTCCTAATTAGATAAGGATTAGTATAGATATAGATATAGTGAATTCCTGTTATATTGGGACATTTATTGTAACAGATTGTATTAGCCTATATTAAGACATTCCATCAATGAAAGAGTTACGCTTTTCAGTCTACATACTTTTCTCCTACAACAATAATATGGATATTTATGTAAATTCAATTAAGGACTAAATAGTAATTCAATAATGCAAATGACAAGGGGTAAGAAGAGAAAAATATGGGGTGTGAAAAGCCGCAACATTTTTAAAGCCTATGGTTAGCAAATTGACACGAAAAATTGTTAGAATAGCAAATTGACACAATGATCATTCCTAAGAGCATCTCCAACAGTTACTCTATAATGAAAATTTCATCTATTTTAGAATAAGTACATGTTTTTCGCTCTAACAATTACTCTAAAACTCTCTCTATTTTAGAGGAAGGGATGAGAGAGAGAACCAAAAATTCTATATCTATAGAAAAATTAAAAAATCAAAAGCTCACTCACAATCTCTAAAATTTAATGCATATTTATTATTTTCACTCTCTTTCATCATAATATCACTATTTTACCTCTTCTCTTTCCTATTCTATGATTTAATTTGATATAAGCTTAAATTAAAAAATATAATTTATGTTGATTTTATTAAATTATAGAGAGAAACATTAAATTATAGATTAAAATTTGAAAAAATTGTTTTAAAGATAATTTTTTTAGGAGAAATTATTTAAAAACCCAAAAAAAGATAAGTTTTCCAAAAAAAACCAACTTATGACACCAAGGTAAAAAAGACCCAACTTGTGACACCTTTTTTTTTTCCAAAAAAACCCAGCTGACATAATTTTCTCCCAAAAAGGACTAATAAGTTATAAAACTCATTTTTTCTGACAATTTTGCCATTTTTTCCTAATTTGAATTATGTGTATAAGAGAGAGCTACGTCGCAGCTCTCTCTTCCCTCCTCCTTTTTTGCTGGAAAGTGTGTATATATATATATATATATATATCTGTCTATCTATCTATCTATCTATCTATCTATCTATCTATCTATCTATCTATCTATCTATCTATCTATCTATCTATCTACAATCTCTCTCTCTTTCCCTCTCTCTCTTTAAGAAATCGCCGCAACAAAAACTCTGTCCGATATCGACGTCGTACAAAATTTCAAGCGTTGTAATTTTCAAATCTCTATCTATCTAACTCACTGAGTCGCTATCTCTTGTCATCTCTGTACATAAATTGATGAATTTCATATGTTCAATTCTGTTGTACCTCCAATTTTCACTATGTTTTCCTATATGATAGACGATTTCAATTATTGTTGCACGAATTTGTTTCCGTTCGTAGTTGTATTAATCGATTTCATGATAGTATTTATTAATTTGCTACTCAAATTACATGCATTGCGATATCGAAATCTACTTAATTACGTTTGGATATGATTTTGGTTTTAAAAAATACGTTTTAGTATATGTTAGAATATCTATTTGGGTATTTGTCAATGTATATGTCTGAGTATTTGTCAACCTATATGTCAACGTATCTGTCTGAGTATCTGTATCTCTATTTATTCTGTGAAAAGTATCATACCTTATTGTTAGTTAACCAAAGCATTTACATGCGTTTCTGCAACTCTTTTGTAGGTATGTTCAATGGAAACAACACATTCTCCAATCATTGTGAAATATATTCATGGTCGAGAAGGTGTGATAGATATTTTGAGTGATGATAACACATTTTATGACATTGTGGATATTGTCCGTCAACGATTCAAAACACTGAACAACTCAGTCTTGTCGTACAAATACTGTATCCCACAAGAGGATGAACACATTTTCCTTGAAACTGACCGTGACGTGTTTTTGATGATGTTTTCTATCCAAAGACTCAATTCAAAATATATTGAGATCAGAATCACTGACCTGAATAGATAGAACATCCAAAACGTCATTTGAATATTTGTTGGAATATCTGCTGCAATATTATGTCAAGCTAAAACATGTATATGTTTCCTCTTCCCAGCAAACAACAAACATCAGTTCCAAGCAATTGGTGGTTTGTAGAAATCATAATGAAAACTCAAGCCAGGATGTGCAGATAGATGGTTGCTTGGAAATATGTAATGTTGCAGATGTCGGTTTTGGATGCTTTCAAGAATAGGAGACAAAGAATTACTTGACAAAACCATGGGCTAAACTTATACAAGAAAAATGGCAGAAATTCTTAGGCAGGGTGACTGAGTTCAGGCTGAAACTCAGAAAGTACTCAATCGAAAGTGGATTCAGTTTACATATGAGAAGAATGAGCCCACACGCGTAAGTGTACATTGTAGATACAAAGGGCGCAATAAATGCAACTGGTTTGTGAAGGCAAGACTATTCCGTGCGAATGGATCATTTTACATCGCTGAAATAAACGATAATCATACATGCAAAGAAAAAGTCTGGAAACAGACCAGTGATATGATGAGATCTTCGATTGTCAGGTATGATACGTTTTTCTAACATCACTGGCTAGCTTCTTCTCCAAAAAAAAATCTGGTGTCTAGAGATATTGTTTTCTATACTTGAAACTTATCATTTATTCAATACTCAGCTCAATCGTTAAGGACAAACTGCGCGCTAACCTGAACAAGGGAGCCAAGGCCTTACACACAGAAATAAGAGAGAGTTTTGGCCTGAAAGTCCCTTACAAGATGGTGTGGTATGGAAAGGAATTGGCAATGAACTCACTGCATGGAAACGAAGCAGAATCATACACAAACCTTTTCTGGTTCCGAAACGAATTTATGAAGACAAATCCTGGCTCCAGAGTTGTTGTAGATATTGATCCGGAAACACAAAGGTTTCACCGCCTTTTTGTGTCATTTGGTGCCTGCATACAGGGATTCCAATACTGCAGACCCATGATTTTCGTTGATGCAAGTTTCCTCAAAAACAAATACAAAGGATAGATCATGGGGGCCTCTACAAAAGATGCAGATCAAGGTAATGTAGACAAATGAAATGATAGGACTATATGAGTATTTGTCCGAATAACTGTCTGGGTATCTATCTGTGTATCTGTTTGTATATGTGTATCTGTCTGGGTATCTGTCTATTTTTCCTTTTATAAACTACATTTAAGTACTTTCTGTTCAATTAGATAGGAACCTTAGCTTTTTGTTTCTTTTCGATTCATTTTAGAACTCTATCCAATTGCATTTGTGATAGTTGATGCCGAAAATGACAGCAACTGGAGGTAGTTCTTGATGAACCTAAGCGATGAGATAGACCGATACTGCATAAATTAGGAAACTATTACTCGAAGGAAAATAACATTCCTCTTCGATCGTCATAATGGAATTACGAGTTCTCTTCCAGAGGTGTTCCCCAATGATGAGCACGGCTACTGTTTTCGGCACTTGGTTGCTAACCTCAAAGACAACTACAGAGGACACGCTAAAGATAGAACTTTTGATCTCTTCATGCAATGTGCATATGCTAGAAGTGAGAGGCAATATGAGTTCCTTTTTAACCAGCTTAAGCTAGAAGGAGGATATGTAGAGATAACGGAATTCTTCAAGGATCTCCGAAATGAAAAATGGTGTGCTGCATTCTTTGGAAGAGATAGGTATAGTGAAATGACAAACAACATCTCAGAGTGCTTCAATATGTGGATAATATATCTCCGTGCACTGCCTATCTTCTACCTTGCAGACTAAATCAGGTCATCCATTACAACTTAATTAATTCTAATGGTTATTTCCAGGATATCTATAAAAATGCACTGTTTTTGGAAAAAAAAAAATCATGGGTATCTGTCAGAGTAGTTGACTGAGTATCTGTATGGGTATCTATTTTTTTGGTTACATTACAACCATTTACAAAAACCTGATTCATTATGTTATTTCTAGGATAATTCACTGTTTAATTCCTTCTATTTTATTTTATTTTCTATTACTACTATCACAGAAGAAAGGTGATGGCAAGCAAAAGACAAGAATCAGAACATTGGTACACTATAATGGGATCCGGAATGGAAGGAAAGCTCAATGAAACACTTAAAAATTGCAGGCATTGGAGAGTCACTCTAGTGGTTTTGTCTATGAAGTTCAAGCTGACAAATACAACAGTGCAGTCAACATGGAGACATGGACCTGCTCATGTGGACAGTGGCAATTGCTGAGGTTTCCCTGTGCCCATGCCCTTGTTGTCATTCAAGAGAAATGGCTGAATATTTACGATCGCATGGAAAAATTGTACAACGTTCAGTATTACAAGCAAGCCTACTCATTCACACTTAATCCAGTGCCAAACATTGAGAAATCCATTCAGGACATGTTACAAAACGGACTGGACGTCAGACCTTTACTAACAAAGAAACAACCTGGAAGACCAAAAAATAAGAGAATGAAGAAGAAGGGCGAAAAAGAAATAATGCTGACAGAATGCTTAAGATGTCACCACACTGATCATAACAGGAGAACCTACAACAACCCTATCGATTGAAAACATAAATGTCTGTGGTTTATTGAAGATGTTATCCGAATAATTTTCTAAAAGTTTGAATATTTTTCTGGATATCTGTCAAAGTATCTGCATACGTATATGTCTGGATATCTATATAAGAATTTTAGATTTGCAACTTGTTACTTGCATAATACAAACACAAAATTGAAGTTGTTTTCGGGTCTCTTGATTTTTTGTTGCTGTTTTGTTTCATATTGCATGGTAAAAGAAGGAAAAAAAAAAGAGATTTTAAGATTTTATTGCATAAGTTACTGCAATGATTCAATAAATTTCAAGGATATGTGTCTGAGTATCTGTCTGGGTATATGTCTCCCTAACTATTTGAGAATCTGTTTGATTAAGATTCAATCATTTCATACACACATTCATTCATCCAAGATCATTGCAAAGGAAAACATAAAATGAAGAACAGAAGATAAAGAAACATAAACTTCATTAATTAAATAGGATATTGATTCAATTACAAACATCAAAACACACAACAACTAATAACAAAATGGGGACAAAATCTTATGCTTCACATCTTGGCCTTCTTCTTGCTCCTCCCTCCAAAACCTGGTGGAAGACGAGATGCAATGCCCATAAGAAAATCAAGCATCTAGTTCTTCGCCGCTCTGATGCTTAAGTCAGTAAATGACATAACTGTTCGGGTAAAGTAACAGTAGAAATGATTAAAAATTACCTTTTCCTTAGAGCGGGTACCATCTATTTATGGTTAGATGATTTTTGACTACTCGAAGTTATTCTCGATGTGGGACTAGCCCTCCTACCATTTTGGTGTTTAGGAATGACTGATTCTTACATGAGAATGGCTAAGGGGTATGCTGGTCAATGATCAGTCTATTCTATACAACCTACATGTGATGTGTGTTGTTCTCCATCACGTGTGTCGTACGGAACTAGGCTGTGATGATCGAACTTCCCTTGTGCGTGTTATTGTTTAGTCAGGGGGTGCAGTGGTCATTTAACCTGGTTGATTGGTACGGCCTGCATGTGACGCATGCTGGTACACCTCACGTGCGTTATACAGCACAGGTTTAGGATGACCGGACTGCCCTTGAGCTTAGTATATAGCCTCTTACCCGGTTTTTCTAGGCTTTCTGAGTATTTTTGTGCTAAGTATGTTTTTTGGGTTTAACACGTCGCGTACTAACAAGTCCCCCAAGTCCCCGAGTCAAGGGAAAACCTTAGTTAGGAGTTGAGTAGAAACATTTTTCAGAAAACATCTTTACTTAGCGCCGCTCTGTTCTAACTCGACTCCCTCGGGGTGGAGTAGGGCATACTGGAGTCCCCTAACTTCCTGACCAATGTTAATCCTCAACAATGCCCACGTTCAATGCCTACCCCTAAGTCACGGCTTTTTCAGGGATGAACGGGGTATGGTGGGAACTTGTATTTGGAATGGGGGTAGCCTCTAATATGTTCAACGAGATGGTTCGTTGAGTATATTGTGATGGATGTGCTGCGTGGGTCAACGCTGCTTGTGCCGTCTAGAGGCGTCCTATCAGAATTATGCTGAGCCAGCACTTTTTCAGGCTCGAGGGGAGTGAATTCCTTGAGTAGCCAATGCGTTCTAGGTCAATCATTTCATATTAGGGGACATCCAGGAGTATCAATCGCTGGGGAGTCCGTTATGTAGAACGGCGTGTGGTAAAATGGAGCCACATGCATTTAGGGTCACTAGGGGCCTCTCAATGTGCAACGATTAGGGTTTTTTTATGCCCGAGAGGAGTTTAAGTCCCCAGGTGCCAATACCTCTAGCGGTGTGCATGATCGGGGAGCATCGCGTTCAGGGTGATCGGCCGCTGACAGCGCCCGTCGTGATAGGTTGAGACTTACTAGTTACCGCGTTTTAAGGAATTTTCCTGGATGGGTACTTTTCTGTCTTATTGCAGCCTGATATATGGGGTTAAAGAATTGGTTCGTTCGACCATAGTGGTGCGAAGTGTCCTATGCCGTGGCATATTACCGTTTTGGTTGTCGATGCATGCTTAACACATGTCATTAAGCACGGGGCTCAAGGAGCAGTGGCTTAGTTCAGAGCATTTGTTTGTTGTGGCTGTCATAATGGTATGATAGTTAAGACGAGACATTTGGGTTTTGAATTTGAAACGCTACCTGTTACGTGGTGTGCATCGGTGGTGAGTTGGTCAAACGAATCGATAGTTGAGACGAAGCGATGCTTTCAGAATCCTTGCTATATAAGACCTTGTTTTACCCCACTTGGGGTTTCTTTATTTAACTTGAAGAGTTGTTTTCGAGAGCAATTTGATCAGAAAAGGTTCTGGCTGCATTCGTCTGAGAGTAGTGGGAAGAAGAGTTTTGAAAGATTTTGAATCTACCCTTGTTATCTTTTGTAAGGCTTTCAGACTCTTTCTGCTTTGTTGTGGATTTCCTTTGTTTGTTGTAGTTCTTTGTTGTTCTTTGTAATCTAGGCTTATCTGTTTTCTGGGTTTGTGTTCTTGTTGTAATGGTTGGGAAATTTGAAATTCCAGTACACATGGTTGTCTTTTAGCAATTTCAATCTTATTTTGATTTTTCGGGTGTGTTTCTGTGGTGCTCACAACGTGGTCTCTGATGTCTTTCTCTTTGTTAGGCCATTTGCGTTGAGACCATGAATCTCTTCTCTCTTGTATATGTATCCAGCGATGAAACACATAGGATAGTTAATGGTAGGAGGAGGCGCCCTAAGATTTATGTAGTCGTTACAGAGTTAAATCAGAGACTAGGGCTTTCCCTGGAGTCGTTCAACATTAGTCTGACGCGTTCCTCTCCATTATCTTCATCGTTGTTTAGTAGTATAGAGTTTAGGCCGTGTTGTGCTTAGTCCTGACCCTCTTAGTTTTATTCCCTTTGACGCTCGACCCCACTTATTGACTACAACGTCAGACGTGGCTTGTTCTAGTTGAGGAGGGGTTGAGGTGTCAGAGGACTCTCGACGCCAGTAGAGCAGGGCCAGAATGTCAACATCCCAGATTGCAGAAGACAAGCTGCGGAATCTGAAAGGAGGCGCCATTCTGAGGTTTTTTTAGAACGGTATACCTATCCAGGAGCCCGTCGCATTGTGTTCAGAGGTGAAGTGTGAGAGTTTTTATGATAAGTATGGTGTGCCTCATCGATAGCGTCGTAATGAGGTCGTTGGGGCCAGGTGAAATCTTTACCAACCCCTCCTTCCCGAAGGTTTCACGTGCCCGTACGAGTGACACTTGAAGAACAAGATGAATCTGGCTCTTCATCCGTTTTCCAGTTTGTACTTTCCCATTGGAGAATTTATTTTGGCCAATGCGGGCCTATCTTTGTGAGGATCCTGACCTGTCTCAAAATGTTCAGACTCTCTGAGATAGGTTGCCCCACTATTGCAGAAATTGGATATTTCTGTAAACCCGTGTATGCACGACGGGATTTTGACTTGGGAACGGTAACCATGGCACCGAAGAAAGGAAAATGGTGGTGGTTTCGGAAGGTGCAATCTTCCGCTGGAGGATGGTGTAAGAGAGCGTTTCTTGTAGGTGGGAAATGGGAGTTTGGTGATCGTGAGGGTGTTGATTTCTGCCCAAATGTTCCGACCGGGTTTGAGCCGTTAGGTTGTTCTTTTGAATATATACTTGTTGTTTTTTATGCACTTCTCTTAACCGTCTTACTTCATTGAGTCATTCTATACTGACTCGTTTTTTTTCTTTTTTGTAGTGGAGTACTACTTTCCTCTGTGTGAGAAGGAGCATTTGCGTTTGGAGCAGGTGTTATACTATTAAGAACGTCTTGAAGCCTGCCGCATTAATTGGGCGTTGTTGCATCCTGACATCGTAGCAAAAACAATCATCTTTCGTCTCCTTGGTAAGTGTATATTGGGTGTGTTTGTTATTGTTGGCCCATTGCTTTTGTTGTTCTCTTGTTACTGCGTTGTGTTGTGATTGATTGTTGGTGTCGTCTTTGAGCAGGGAAGAGAACGTTTAATACTGAGGGAGCGATGATGAAAGCTAAGCTTGGTGGGATGTTGAACCAGGTTCTTCAGCAAGGAACCAAAACGGAAAAATTGCCTCTAGATGCAAGTGGGAAATTGATGAGGACCTCCGTTGTCCAAGAAAAGGTCCCCTACCCAGAGCACGAGGAGTTGAACGCTCGTTAGGTAGTGATTCTTCCTGTGGGCACTTCCGAGGGTCCCGTCAAGCCTAGACGCTGTTGGGCTGATAAAGTGGTAGTCCAAGGGAGAAACAAGAGAGAGGGGAAACGGAAAGCAGAGGGTTCTTCAGAGGTGCGCCAGTCGAAGAGGATATCTGCTTCATCACCTAAATCAAAGCCGACGTCCTTAGTGTCGCATTCTAGAAGTGGTTCCAGATCAGTGGTGGGTTAAAGTGATTCAGATACAGAGTCTGATACTGGGCGCACTCCCCTCAGGCAGGACATGCCCCTTAGTGATCACCCATGTAGTGCGTCGCCGGGGGTAGAGCGTGCGGTTACACCTACTCGTTGTGATCGCGTACCAACTGCTGCTCGCATTCTCCCGCCCCCCGTCGAGCCTACTCAGGCTGAGAAGACTGTTGCGGCGTCGTCTGCCTCTCCAGTTGTCGATCCAAACGCCTCTAACTCAGCGGTGCCAGACTTGTGTAAGGATTTGGTGGAGCGTTTCCTCATTTTTAGTAAAAGGGCTGTCACGTCAGAAGTGGCTAAGGCGCAGCGGCTTCGTGCCGTTGAGTTGGGTCAGGGGAAAGCACAGGCCAAACAGATGGTGGATGCTGTGCGCTTGGTGCATGATATGCACACGCAGATCATAATGGATGAGGGCGTTGACGACCCTGGTAGCCTCGATCAAGCTCGCGAACATATCAATCCTATCAAAGCGGAGATCAAGAAGTTGACCGAGTCTAAGATGAGGACACAAGATGCATTGTTTAGGAGTGCTACCTCTAAGGACGTGCATAAAAAGAAGATTGCAGAGTTTGAGCATCGCGTCGGAGAGCTTTCTGTGTCCAAGGCTGAATTGAAGAAGATGGTAGCTGAGTTGCGGTCAAGCCTGGATGCTGCCCACATCCGTCTAGATACACAGGAGGAACGACATCTAGAGGATGTAAAGGAAATCAAAGATTTGCAAGGGAGGTTAAATAGCCTTCAACTTAAGCTGGACGCGCTTCAAAGCCAACACGAAGGAGATCGTGCTAGGCTGGAAGAAGAATGTGCTCAGTTGAGATTGTCTGTTCTGGATGAAGGTTCACGTGCCAAGCTTGTGGAGAAGGCGGTAGAAACCTTCCTTGCGTCCGAGAGGTACACGCAGCTGAAGTTTCAGACTGTGCTCCGAATGATGAAGGTATTGGAGAAATCCAAGTACTTTGATGCAAAACAGTATCAGGCTGATCGGGCTGCAGGTACAGTTCATCTGCTTAATAAGGACGACGATGGTGGGGAAATGGAGGGGGAAGATGAGGAAGACGAAGACGAAGAAGCTGGAAATGACACCGTTGAGGACGAATTAGAAAAAGATAAATGATTACTCTACATATTATTCTGCTCTTGATGCTTTTAGACCCATTTGTGGGCTTTTTCTTTGGATACTTATGTTTTCAATATTTGTGCTGTGGTTTTTTTTGTGTGTACTCACCGTTCTACTACTTTGCTTGAGTTGTAAGTATTCTCGTTATGTTGATTGTTATGCATTTTTATTTTATGTGTTGAATGGACGCATGTGGTGACTGTCGTCTTATTCGAATGTAGAAGCCTAGCATTAGAAGTAATAGAGAACATGTGTGTCATGGACAAACACAGTGTAAGCACCGAATGTGATGGTGTTTCATTAGCATAAAGCATTGTACATGCTCCAGGTGGTCCCGTGGTGACTTACAAAAAACATAATAAACTCAAAATCAAAAAATCAAAAAACATATGCATAGTGGTGCGGAACGCACTAGTGATAGTATTTTTGTAGGTGCCCGATGTTCCATGGGTGAGATAAAACAGTACCGTCCTTCTCACTGAGGTAGAACATGTCTGAGCTAGCGATGTCTACAATCTTGTATGGCCCCTCCCAAATTGGCCTCGGGCTTTATACCTTTCCTTGAATAGCCTTGAGCACCCAGTCCCCGACTTGGAGTGGACGAGCGCAAACACGTTGGTTGTACAAGCGCGCCACCTTCTCTTTGTTGGTCGCGTTGTGGTATTGGGTTGCATTCCTTTTTTCTTCTAGCAGGTCATTGTCCAAACATAAGCCGCCTCCATTTGTTTCAGGGTCAAATGCCTCTACCATTAGGCTTTGGTAGGTTAATTCCAGGGGGAGCAACGCCTCAGTGCCGAAGGTTAGGGAGTAAGGCGTTTCACCTGTAGTCATTGTGGCCATTGCTCCAATTGACCATAAGATCTCAGGAAGGAGCTCGGCCCATCGTCCAAAGTTGGGAGTGCCTCGCTGCATTGCCTTAAGTTTTCGTTTTAAACCGTTCTTGATGATTTTGTTAGCCGCCTCGACTTGTCCATTACATTGGTGGTGAGCAGGTGAGGAGAAGAGGATATTGGTTCTTTGCTTCTTGTAGAATGCAATGAGTTCAGAATTGTTGAATTGTGTGCCGTTGTCTGTAATGAGGTTAATCGGGGGACCAAAGTGGCAGAATAGCGTTCTCCACAGGAATTTTTTGACCTTCTCCGTCTTGATTTTGACGAGTGGTTCAGCCTCGATGAACTTAGTGTGATAGTTAATGATGACATCACGTAACAGTATTGGCCTTTGGTCTTTGGCAATTCGCCAATGAGATCTAGGCCCCATTACTCGAATGGTATTGGGGGCAGAATGATGGAGAGTGGTGTAGCTAGCGAGTGCGTTCGATGAGTGTGGAACTAGCAAGCTTTGCACGTATTAGTGATCTCGAACGAGTATGCGTGAATGGTGGGCCACCAGAAGCCATATCGTAATGCCTTATGAGCAATGAAACGGGCTCCAGCGTGGTCGCCGCATTGCCCACTATGTATGTCTTCTAAGAGGGAGCGTCTTGCTTTTGTGGGGAGGCATCTTAAGTTGGGCCAGGTACGTCCTTGCCTTTACAGGTGTCCACCGCGAATGCTAAAATTAATAGCTCTAGCGACGATCGTTCTAGCTTCCTTTTTACTTGCAGGCAGCGTCCCATTTGCCTTATAGGCCCAGATGGGATCCAGCCAGTCTGGTTCAGCAGGCTCAACGGGCAGTATCTCAAGGAAGCTCAAGGAAGCTTCTCTGGATGCTTAGCTTAAACAACGTTTCGACTTTGGGTGAGATCGAGCCCTGTGTTATTCTGGTCGTTACAAGACACGCCAGAGCATCTACGTTAGCGTTTTGTTCTTTTGGTACTTGGGTGATATTGTAGAATTTGAATTTAGAGAGGTAGTACTTTGCCATTGCCAGGTATGCAGGCATGTAATCATCTTTGGCTTCAAAGTTCCCTTTCACTTGGATGACCACAAGCTGAGAGTCACTGAAGATGTTTAACTCTGAAGTGTCTAAGAGACGTGCTAATTGAACGCCAGCTATAAGTGCTTCGTATTTAGCTTCCTCGTTTGATGCATTGAAGTTGAATCGTAGAGCGTACTCGGCATGAGCGTTGTTTTGTCTGGTACGTATAATACTCGCACCACTTTCCGTTTTGGTGGCTGAACCGTCAACGTATCAGTTCCATCTTGATGTTGGAGTGATAGTGGAGGGTAACGCGGGTGACAAGACATGCTTGTTCTATCTCGGGCTCCGCTTTGGTGTACTTGGCTATGAAATCTGCTATAGCTTGGGCTTTAATGGTCGTTCTCAGTTTGTATTCAATGTCGAATTCACTAAGCTCGATGGACCATTTACTGAGACGGCCGCTGTGGTCAGGAGATTGAAGCACTTGTCTAAGGGGGAGTTTTGTGAGTACTTGAATTTTATGCGCTTAGAAATGCCCATTTTTCGAATGCTGGATAGCGTTTCTCTGCTCCTGTGAGTCTTTTGCCTGTGAAAAAGACAAGGAGCTCAGCATCAGCGTCGCGTCGTACCAGGGCGGAGCTAACGGCTATGAGAGAGATAACAAGGTATAAGTAAAGTGTTTCACCATGCACTAGCCTAGAGAGTGTGGGAATGGAAGCTAGGTATAGCTTGATTTGTTGGAACGCGTTGTCACAAGCAGGCGTCCAGTCAATAGAGCGCTTGTTGTGGGCAAGGCATATGACCTTGAAGAACAGTTCACATTTGTCAGAAAAATGAGAGATAAAACGGTTGAGGGCAGCAAGCTTACCTGTAAGGCTTTGCATTTCCTTCTTGTTCGCAGAAGTTTTCATATCTATTATGGCTTTGACCTTTTTGGGATTGGCCTCGATACCCTTTAGCCTGACTATATACCCTAAGAATTTGTTGGCAGTAACGTTGAACGTGCATTTTGCAGGATTGAGGCGGACGTTATGTTAGGATTTGGAAGAGACTATGCGGAGGTTGGCGACGTGGCCTTAGCCGTTTGACTTTTGACTAGGATATCGTCTATGTATACTTCCACAACGAAGCCATTGATGTCGCACAAGATGTATGTCATGAAAAGTTGGTAAGTCCAGCCTGCATTCTTGAGCCCGAAAGGCATGACCACATAGCAGTAGAGTCTTTTGTTAGTGGTGAACGTCGTAGCTTCTTGATCTTCAGGGTTCATGAAGATCTAGTTGTAACAGGAGTATGCATCTAGCGTTGAGAGGAGTTCATAGCCTGTTGTTGCGTCCATAAGCTGGTCTATCCTGGGTAGCGAGAAGTTGTCTTTAGGGCACGCTTTGTTCAAATTTGTGTCGTCGACGCACATTCACCAACTCCCATTACTTTTTGGAACCATAACCACATTTGATATCCATTTAGGGTAGTGGACGGGTCATATAAAATCCATCTTTAAGAGGCATTCCACCTCAGCGTTCATCGCGGCGTAACACTCAGCGTTGTATGCGTGACGCTTTAGCTTGACTGGCTTGCTATGTGGAGCAATACTCAATTTTTGAGAAATTAAGTCGATAAAAATACCAGGCATATCAGCGTAAGACCATGCAAAGACGGCGTTGTATTTCTGAAGGAGATTAATCAAGTCCGTCCTGATGCTTACGTCTAGAGTAGCACCGATGCAGACCTTGCGTTCGGGGTGAGCTGGATGGATTTCAACTTCGATGATAGAGTCCCCAATTTCAATGGGTCTGAGAGTGTTCACGCCATCCCTTAGATCGTTAGGCTCCTCGATTGTCATGTCTAGGATGGGTTTATTTTCCACTTTCATAATTTCTTAGCGTACAACGTGACCAGTTCGGGGGTCGATTAAGCGCTTCACGAAGTTGTACCCTCGTACAGAATCTGTGCCAAAATCCGTTAAAAAATTGTAGGTATAACATGTGACTGACAGGAATGGCCCGAAATGTTTTGAGGGCCGGACGACCAAGAATGATATTGTAAGAGGAGTGTAAATCTACCACAATAAAATTTGTAAATACTTCCCTTTGGGGAGAACCCTTGGTGCCTAGGCCTAGACACATGTAATTGTTACCAAGAGGATATACAACGTCACTCAACAAACTCATGAGGGATTCATTGTCCTGTCATAAGTAATGGCCAGGTCATTTCAGCTGCTCATATGCACTGAGGAATATTACGTTAGCGCTCGAGCCTGAATCGATTAGGACGCGACCTACCTTACACCGGTCCACTAAGGTGTCGACGACAAATGAAGTATCTGTGGCAGGAACTCCTAGCTCATCTGCCTTGGAAAAGGTGATTGGCTCCCATGAACGGCGTTGAGCCTTAGGTTCAAAACCCGATACGATGGACAACATTTCTTGAGAAGGGGCATCCGCCCGCCGCTTACCTCCATAGATCGTGGAAATTTCTTTTCGAGCCTCTATGAATGCGACTTGCTTGCCTCCATCGGTGCGATACTGGTTTAGCTCACCTTTATCGAATAACTCTTGTATGATTTCTTCAAAATGCTGCAATCTTCCATGTTATGGGTTTCTGAATCGTGATATTTGCACTAACTACTGGTATTTTTCAGGCTTTTCGCGTCTTGGGCTTAGACTGAGCTATTAGGTGTTTATTGTTGGCAAAAATCTCTGTGTAGGTGGCGTTCGTGATGGTGTAAACCGTTCGATCAGGGGAACGATGCTTTTGAGATTGGAGTGGCCATTAGGGGTTCCGAGTGGGAGAACGTTGTCTTTCTAGAATGCAGTGCCTATTTTGAACAGGGGAACGATGACGTTCTGGAGTACGCTGCTTGTATGGACTTTGCTTCCTCTCTGGTGTGCAGCAGCAATCTTTCTTTCGCTCAGGTGTGTGTGAGCGGTATCGCTTTCCCTTGTAGCCACGTCGATTAGGAGGTATATAGCCATCCCGTTGGCCCCAAGCACGGTTGTGGACTTCAACCTTCTCTACCATCATATTGAGAGTAGCCTCGTATGTGAGTTAGTCTTTTCAGATCAGCTTTTCCTTGAAGAGTAAAGGTTGAAGACCTTCCACCAACGTTGTCTGAGCCATCTGTTTGTCAAAATTTCGACAAAGCTGAGCAGCCTCCCTGAAACAGTTGATGTAAGACAAAAAGTTCTCAGAGCCTCCCTACCGAACAGAGAAAAGAGACTTGGCAGTGTTATGACGCGTTTGCAATCGATATCGTTTGAGAAAAGTGTCCGTAAGTTCTTCGAATGATGATGTGGATCCTGGGGCAAGTTCAAAAAACCAGTTGAGCGTTTCACCAGTAAGTGATTCAAGGAATAAGTAACATAGTGTCTCGTCGTCATGTCTGTGGCCAGCCGTGAAAGAAAGAAACCGGTCGAGATGAGTGTTACGGTCTCTACGGCCAGAGTACCATTCATTCTTCCATGTCTTGGCCCCTGGGTGGCATCCCACATTGGTGATGGAAGGGGGAAACGGGGTTATACGTGGTGTGTAAGACACATTGTGATAAGGGTTACGATTCTTTCTTAGTTCACTTTCCAAATAAGCCAGACAAGCGAGGATTTGAACCATCACGTCCTAGGGAGTAGGTATCTCAATTGCGGGCGAAGGGCCGAGCATTAGTGGATTGATTAGCTGAGCGTTCATGTGGATCATATTGCGTCGTTGCTCTTGATGGTCGAGTTCGAGTTGTGTAGCCTACATGGTGCTTACCATGTCACTGAGGCACTCGTTAGTGCATTGGGTCGCGTCCCGTTCCGCCCTGAGCTCGGCGATTTGTGCCAAGAGTTGGGTGTGAGTGATGTTGGTATCAGTAGGGATGTTAGATGCAGCCAACTGGGACGACGCTCCAACGCCATTGGATGTATTTGCGTTATGGGGTCCTGACGAGACATTGGGCATTAGGAGCAACACAAACGTTCGCAAGTGATCCCCTGTGGGAGTGATCATGCCATCTTGTTCGTTAGAGGCCATAAATAAAATGGGATAGGCTTTTCAATGTGGTAGGAAAATATCGAATTCCCACATACGGCGCCAATTATTTTGGGCATGATCCGTAAGGATCTTGTTCCGAAGAGGGGAAGGTATTGGATGTAGGATCACTCCCAAGTGCCCAAATTTGAAATCTAAAACACTTGCTCATTCGGTAAAAGAATAGTTTTAGCCTAAGGGATCTAGACGGGGTTGGTCCACCTTCGACGCTCCGATTCTTAAGTCAGTAAATGACATAACTGTTCGGGTAAAGTAACAGTAGAAATGATTAAGATTACCTTTTCCTTAGAGCGGATACCATCTATTTATGGTTAGATGATTTTTGACCACTCGAAGTGATTCTTGATGTGGGAGTAGCCCTTTTACTATTTTGGTGTTTAGGAATGACTGATTCCTACATGAGAGTGGCTAAGGGGTATGCTGGTCATGTTACGACCAAAACCGAAATTATGCGCTTATCGAGTAATATTACACTTAATAGCGGATTAGTCACGCTTGTCGAGGTTATTAACGACTTTTTCTTTGGGCAAGAATTTGATTTGACTTTATTCACAAAAATTATAGATTATTTAATTTTGAGTTTATAGGAATTTTTGGGGAATTTTTCGGTTAAGCGAGCTATTTATTGTGATTTTTGGAAGTTTTCAATTTGAAATATTCAAAAGTATATTTTCTGGTCAGTTTAATCCTCACCGTTCGATCTTGATTAGATAAATTTTTATCCGTTGATCTGATCAGGCGGTGAGGGTATATATATATATGGTATTTATACGTCATTTATATACACAGATGAATACATACGTACGAACTCGACTCGTATAACCTCCACCGACCCGAATTTTGACCCGATTTCGGACCCGCCGGAAAACCCCACCGTTACCGGCATTCTTGGTACGGTTTTGAAGACCATCTGCTCCTCTTTCGATATTTATAGTTGAGTTTTGAGTTAATTTTAGGCCCATTTTTGTTTGAATTACCCGTTGGTTTTTGGGTTTGGCCGACGAGGGTGCTCCGGCCGTTTTTCGGCGACGGCGAGGAACGGGATCAACGGGGTTCCACCCCTGGAGTCAACACCCTATGGGTTTGGGGACCACGGTGCGTCGACGACGCCAGAATCGGCCGAAAGAAATTTTTCGGCGAGTTCAGGCTGTGGCGTTTCGGTCCAAATTATGGCCAAACGGCTGCAATTCGGACTCCCATCAGAGCAGTTCGGATTTGTGGTGTATGAAAACCACGCGCCGCCGCCCACGGCAGAGCTCCGGCGATGCAATTTTCTAAAATCTTCGGAAGGACTTTCTGTGGTTATTTTAGGGTCGATTTCCATAGTTTTATGCATATTCTGATATCGTTTAATCCATATTTTACAGGACATCAAGATCGTGACACTAGCAGCGAAGAAAATTCTGCTGGACCCCAACAGTAGTCGTAGACTTGTGAGTGGGCACCTTTATTTTCATAGTGGATAGCGAGTTCGTTTATTTCAGTATTTCAGCATTTCAATAATTCAGTATTTCAGTTTAAATTACAGTATATTTCAAAATAGTTTTAATTGGAGGTTTTCTTTTGTTGTGATGGCATTTAGTTAGTAACATCGATGCACTCACTATTCAGTTGATCACTAAATAGTCCAGTCAGAGGAGGTCAGGTTGCCTCGTTTGGCCGTCAGGAGAGGTCAGGTTGCCTCATTTGACCCATCACTTATATTTTTACATATTGTCCGTCTACTTAGGTTAGAGAAAAATCCTGAGCGACCACCTCCATCAGAGTTTAGATTTATACTTGAACCCGCTTTATTTGACAGAAATTTGAGGAAAGGCATTAATGCATATTTGTTATTTATATAGATTATTATTAGATTATGTCCACTCACGCTAACGTTTTATATTTTTAATGCCTTTTCTGAGGCTTTTTTGTTTTCGTCGCCCAGACTGCAGTTTAAATCCTAAATTTGCGTGGCGTCGTCAAGGTTTTGAGTCCACCTGTCAGCTGCTCATTCAGTAAGTACCAGTCTACTGTCGGACTTGTTTATATGTATTTTATGTTCATAGAAGTCGCTCTGAATTCTAGTTGTATTATGCTATTTCCAGCTTCTCGAATAGTAGTCGAGTTTGATTTCCTTAGTAATTAGAATTAGCTTGTTGTAAATACGGTTTATAATTTCTGAGTTAAATTCCTAGTTTTTGTTTATGTTATTGGTTGAGAAATCCAGATGGACAATCGGTGATCCACAGTTTGTTTGTGAGAATTTGATTTAGGAGTGTTTTCTTCTTGCAGGTTTTGGGGTTGTTCAGCTTTAAAAACGAATTATGTCAAAAAAATTTGTAGACTTTCTCAGAGTTTAATTAATCGGTACGATTTTAATTCTAGTTTACTAGCTAAAATATCTAGTTTACTAGCTAAACTAGAGTTGGGTCCTTTCAATTTGGTATCAGAGCTTTAGGTTATAGATTCTGTAGACTCTTGGTCATGTCAGTATGACATTTGATAGTGTACAACACTCCTTGGAGGATGACCCGACTGGCTGACGGATCTCCATCACAGCTCCAAGTGTTGTACATTGTCAACTGTCTAGAGTCTCCTAGTTGAGCCGCTTTCTTGGTCCTTTTGAGTAAGCTAAACATATTTTTGTGGACACTTAGGTCATTATGCCTTGACAACCAGCTCATCACAATGAAGTGCAGTCTTTGGCACAGTAGATGCATGAGTCAATTTCACGCATGATGCCAGCGCCACGTGAGAGTCATGATGACTTGGTTACCAGAGCTAAATCAACAGGTGCAGTTCCCTTTGCAGGATCTCATGACCCTGAGATTTGTGAGAACTGGCTTATTGAGATTGGTCGAGTATGTGACCGCCTGCGTCCCCAGTTGACTTCAGAGCAAAGAACATCGATAGATGTGGGTCTGTTACAGAACCATGCTTACCGTTGGTGGGAGAGTATTGAGAAAAATGAAACCACCACCCCGTGGGCAGAGTTCAGGGAGTTGTTTATGCGTCACTTCTTCAGTGAAGCAACAGAGCAGAGGAAATATGAGGAGTTATGAATCTTCGGCAAGGAGACTTATCCGTGATGGATTATCGGGATAGTTTTACTCATTTATCCCAATTTGCACCAAATTCTGTCAAGTCAGTGAAGGAAAGATGATGGAGGTTTGAGCAAGGTTTGCAACATGAGGTTTCCCTATACATGTCAGGTGTACCGCGCACTAATTTTGACAAGTTTGTCAGTGCTGCTATGAGATGTGAAGATAAGCTTCGATCGGAGCAGAGTCACACTCGAAGTTTTGAGGATGGTGGACCCAGTTATGGTCCTTCAAAAAGGGGAGGCTCTAGCGCATCTGGTTCCTCCTCATCTTCTGGTGAAGGATCTCAGACTTCCAGTACAAGTCATCCTAGCTGTTTTTCTAAATGGAGGCTGAGTCGACCTCAGAAACAGAGATTTGAAGCCAGTTCTAGTGGGTCCAGTAGATACCAACCTACTCCACCTGCATCCAGAGAGTTTCCCTTATGCAACATCTTTCAAAGACGTCATTCTGGACAGTGTCAGCTTGGAACTTCAGCTTGCTATCGTTGTGGTTAGGTGGACCACTTTCTGAGAGAGTGCCCGCAAAGGGACACCTAAGGTGGTATTCCGGTGCAAAGTTCTGGTGGTAGTCAGGGAGCCATTTCGGGGGTTAGAACCGTACCACCACCCAGAAAGTCAGTTTATCAGAACCGGAGGCTAAAAAGGGGACCGGCTAGACAGACGGGTTAAGCCCGACTTCATCGGATGACTCTACAGGAGAGCAGAGCGTCTCCAAAAGTGATCATTGGTACGTTGTATGTTTTTGGTTATGCTGTTTTTACTTTAATAGATCTGGAGGCGACACACTCTTTTATATCCGTGAGATTAGCATCACAAATTAACGTACCTGCCACCCCCTTATCAGATATGTGGCGAGTGACTTATCCCTCTGGCGAGGTGATTTTAGTTGGGTTAATGTATCAGGACTGTAATGTGATGGTTGGAGGTTTTGGATTGTGTGCCGATCTGATACCTCTTGACATTGCAGATTTTGATTTAATTTTGGGCATGAACTTTCTAAGCAATCATCTAGCTTTAGTCGACTGTCATCGGAAGGAAGTAATATTTACAAGTCCAGGATTCCTTGAGATTTTATTTTGCAGGGAAAGAAATGTTCTTTCATCATGTCTTATTTCAGCTGTGAAGGCTGAGAAGATGTTGCAGAAAGGTTGTACCGCATATCTGGCACATGTGGTCAATACCAGTATTTCCACTCCTAACCTTGAGAAAATTAGGGTGGTTAGGAAATATCCTGATGTTTTTCCTGAGGAATTACTGGGTCTTCCTCCAGTTTGGGAGATAGATTTCACGATCGAGCTATTTCCAGGTACATCCCCCATAGCTCAAGCTCCATATAGAATGGCTCCAACGGAGTTGAGAGAGTTGCAAATTCAACTTCAAGACCTAATTGATAAGGGCTTCATCCGTCCTAGCATATCACCATGGAGAGCTCCGGTTTTATTTGTGAAAAAGAAGGATAGATCTATGAGGTTATGCATTAATTATCGGAAGCTGAACCAGGTTACAGTGAAGAATAAGTATCCACTGCCTCAGATTGATAATTTGTTTGATCAGCTTAAAGGAGCTACAGTGTTCTCTAAAATTGATTTGCGATTGGGATACCATCAGTTACGAATTAGAGAGTCAAATGTCTCTAAAATCGTGTTCCAATCTCGTTATGGGCATTATGAGTTTCTGGTTATGCCGTTCGGCCTGACGAATGAACCTGCCGCCTTTATGGATTTAATGACTCGAGTATTTCGAGCATATCTCGATAAATTCGTCATTGTATTTATTGACGATATCCTGATTTACTCTATAGACGAGAGACAGCATGCAAGGCATTTGCATATAGTTTTAAGGACCTTGAGAGAATCTCAGTTATATGCTAAGTTCAGTAAATGTGAATTTTGGCTTGATAGAGTTAAATTTCTTGTTCATGTGATTTCGGCAGATGGAGTGAGTGTTAATCCTGATAAGGTAGAGGCAGTGTTACATTGGTGCAGACCTATCAGGAGTTTTCTGGGCTTAGTTGATATCACAAGTAGCTGATATCAGGAGTTTTCTGGGCTTAGCCAGATACGATCGTCAGTTTGTGCAAGATTTTTCACATATTGCTGCACCTCTTACCCGACTTACAAGAAAAGGAGTTAGATTTGAATGGTCAGAGACTTGTGAGGAAAGTTTTCAGACTTCAAAAACAAGGTTGATCACTGCCCCAGTGTTGACCTTACCAGATGATAGTGAGGAATTTACGGTTTTTAGTGATGCATCCAAGTTAGGCTTGGGTTGTGTGTTGATGCAGGAAGGTAAAGTTGTTGCTTATTGTTCCCGACAATTGAAACCGCATGAGGTGAATTACCCCACCAATGACTTGGAGTTGGTAGCGGTTATTTTCACGTTGAAGGTTTGGAGACACTACTTGTACGGTGCCAGGTGTCAGATTTTTACTAACCATAAAAGTCTTACGTACTTCTTTACCCAACCAGAACTAAATTTGAGACAGAAGAGGTGGATGGAACTGTTGAGTGATTATGAATGTACTTTTGAGTACCATCCTACAAAAACGAACGTGGTGGCTGATGCTCTTAGTCAGAAATCTGAAGTTGTTCTGTCGCATATACAAAATGACTCGATTGCCACTACTTTCTGGGTTGCGATTCACTGGCGCATTCCTGTACATAGATAATAAAGACCCGAGAGTTTTACTTGCCCATTTTTAGGTTCGACGTGTTCTTATTGACAAAATTCATGACTTACAAGATTCAGATGCCTCTTTGCTGAAATTAAAGGAAGCAGTGCGTAGCGGTGGACAATTAGACTTCACATTGCGGAGAGATGGCATGCTGGTGGTCAATGGTAAACTTTTTGTTCCAAACAACTAAGGGTTGAAATGAGAAATATTTGAAGAAGCTCATTGTTCAGCTTATCCAATGCATCCTGGTGGTACAAAAATGTATTAAACTCTAAAAAAGTATTACTGGTGGCCTAATATTAAGAGGAAAATAGCGTCATATGTGAGCCAGTGTTCCATTTATCAACAAGTAAAGGCGGAGCAGAAGAAACCTTCAGGCTTGATGCAACGTCTAGAGATTCCGGTGTGGAAATGGGAACATGATACTATAGATTTTTTCTACAAGCTACCTCGCACCTCCAAGGGTTACTCAGGTATCTGGGTAGTTATGGACCGATTCACCAAGTCTACACATTTTATTCTGGTTCCAGAAAAGCTTTCTGTGAGCAAACTGGCTCAATTGTAAATGCAGAAGTTTGTGAAGATACATGGTGTACTTGTTACTATTATCTCAAATCGAGATTCCCTTTTTACTTCAAAATTTTGGAAAGCTTTACAAGAAGCTTTGGGAACCAAGTTACAGTTCAGTACAGCTTTCCACCCTCAGACGTATGGTCAGTCTGAGAGAACTATTCAGACATTTGAAGATATGCTTAGATCCTGTGTATTGCAATTTCTGGGGAACTGGAATAAGTATTTGCATTCGATAGAATTTTCTTATAATAACAGTTTCCACTCCATCATTGGAATGTCACCATATGAAGCCTTATACAGAAAACAATGTAGAACCCCACTGTGTTGGAGCGAAGTAGGCGAAAGAAGCATTTTTGGTCCAGATATTGTGCAAGAAACGACGGAGAACATACAAATTATACGAGACAGATTAAAAGCTGCCCAGGATCGACAAAAGAGTTATGCAGACACTAGAAGAAAGAAATTAGAATTCGAGGTTGGTGACTGGGTATTTTTGAAATTATCTCGATTTAGGAAGCGCGGCAAGCTTCAGCCACGATTCATCGGACCATATGAAATTATTGAACGTGTCGATGATGTTGCTTATCGTTTGGAGTTACCATCAGAGCTAGCACGTGTTCGTGACGTATTCCATGTGTCCTTGTTGCAGAATACTTTTCTAATCGTTTTCATGTCATTGTGCCTCAGCAGATTCCGTTGCGAGTGGACTTGGTTTATATTGAAGAACCAGTGGAGATATTATGGAGGAATCATGCAGCAGAAGAAGCCACGTGGGAACCAGAACAACATATAAGGGAACAATACTCACATCTTTTCTAGCAGGTATGTAAATTTCAAGGATAAATTTTTTGTAAGGGGGGTAGATTGTTACGACCCGAACAGAAATTATGTGCTTATCGAGTAATATTACACTTAATCGCGGATTAGTAACGCTTGTCGAGGTTATTAACGACTTTTTTTTTGGAGAGAATTTGATTTGATTTTCTTCACAAAAGTTGTAGATTATTTAATTTTGAGTTTGTAGGAATTTTTGGCAAATTTTTCGGTTAAGCGAGCAATTTATTGTGATTTTTGGAAGAGTGTTTAACCAAAATACATAACACCAATCATTCAAAACCGAAAATAAATACAAGAAGATAGTAGAAGGAATCATGTTACACTTTTTGTAAGGGAATTTTCCCTATACAAGAGTTATACGATGACCCTTCAATGGATATGGATGCACAAAGCCCTCAAGGAATTTGCCTTAGAGTTGCGTCGGTGATGGAGACGATTTGTGATGATAGAGGAGGCGGCTTCTTGTAGATCTTTGACTTTGGGAAGAGAGGGTAGGTTTTTTGGCAGAGCTCTTGCTAGTAAATTGAGAGATGATGATGAATGAGTCGAGCTCCCCAATTTATAGAAGAAGATTAGGTCTTTTTCCTACCAAAACAAGACTTTCCTTATGTACCCGGGTAAATCTGACAGTCTGTCTTCAAACGCATTTTCCCGGAGTTCCAGATCTTGAAAAATTCTGATTCTTATTTCATTGGAAATCTTATTCAAAGGGATATAAAATCCATATAAGAAATGTCATATTTGGAATTGAATTGGATTTACTACGGATTTTAGAAGTTAAGTGACCTGGCTGCCCTGTTTTCTTCTTCTTTAAGGAAAATGAAATCTTCATATCTTCAAATCTTGCATTCCTTATTCCCCAATCTTCCTTGGCTGAATATACCATATATTTGCACATATTTTGACCCTAAAATCAGGTATAAATCTTCATGGAATATCCTCCAAATTCGTCCATCATTTATGCTCCATATATTCCGCCATTTTTGCTCATTCCTGGATTGCGCAGGAGAAATGTCTTCAACTTTTTGTCCATCATTTTGGCATCCATTTCATTTGGCATTTGGTCTTCAATTCTTGAAACCATGTGGGAAAGCATTTTAGTAACCATTTTGAAGACCATTTCTCGGACCATTTCTCCTCCGGAATTAGGAATTTCCTCCTTAGCATGCTTTTCACTCTAAATTGCCTCCTTTATTATTTCCTCCTTTATTTCTACCTACAAACATAAAGTAAGTTAAAAAAATATTTACTAAGCACAAAACAAAGCTAAATATAGAGAGAAAGACATTAATAATCAAGCATAAAATGCGTAGATCAACTTTCTCAGAGTTTAATTAATCGTTAGGATTTTAATTCTACTTTAGTAGCTAAACTAGGGTTTGGTCCTTTCATGATCGCTCCGTTCTCTACAGCCTACACGTGATGTGCGTTGTTCTCCATCACGTGCGTCGTACAGAACTAGGCTGTGAGGATTGAACTGTCCTTGTGCATGTTGTGGTTTAGTCAGGTGGGGGTGCATTGCTCATTTAATCTGGTTGATCGGTATGGCCTGCCTGTGACACGTGCTGGTGCGCCTTACGTGCGTTGTACCGCACAGATTTAGGATGACCAGACTGCCTCTGAGCTTAGTGTATAGCCTCTTGCCTTGTGTTTCTAGGCTTTCTGAGTATTTTCGTGCTAAGTAAAGTATTTTTTTGGGTTTAGCACGTCGCGTACTAACATGCGCCATAGTGTTTTCTGATGATAAAAACTTAGAGAGAAGAAGAACTCAAGTAGAAGGAGTTAATAATGAAACACAAACATGTTATGGAGAATGTGGGAAGCCAGTACTATTTATAGATAACAAACCTAAATTTCTTTTATAGTTGAAGTGGTTTATTCCCGCGTCTTTTTAGTTTTCTTTCTCTTTTTACGACAAGACGATTCATATATATATATATATATCTCCCTTCTCTTTTTCCGACAAAACTATTCCTCTCTCATTGTTTCTCCCAACAAGCGTGCGTAACGGCATTGAAAAATATTAAGGGACATTTTCATCTAAGAAAAAAGACGACTCCATGAACACAATCTTTCACTCTCTATAAATAAAAGATGCACTGAACATAACTTATTCACAAAACAAAAACATTTCTATTCACTCCTCCTTTCCTTTTGTTCAAAAGATAAAATTGCCAACACCTCCAAGAACTCTTTTGAAGAGATGTTCGAAGAAATGGTTCGGGAATGCAAGGAAGCCACACGCCGCCACTGTTGCACTCAAGAAGAAACTTCTCCACCTCCAATTATGCTGCAATAGTAATCCAATATGATGATTAACCTTGACGATGGCCTCAAGGATCTAAAGGAAAAGCAGAAACTAATCAAGGAGAATGATGAGGCAATCATTCAACTTCTTCATCAAATCTTCGAGATGCTGCCTCCCCCACCATCAGGTTTTGATGGAGCAAGCGATCGCAAGAAGATGAAGCTTTGAAGATGAATCATTTCAAATTTTTATGTGTTCCCATAATTTCTATGATTGTATATTTTGTTCATATCATCAATGAATCTATTTTAATTTAGAGAATCAATAGTGTTGTTTAAAGAAGGGAATGAATCTATATTGTTCTGTCATTTTCAAAGCTTATTTGCTCAAGTATCTGTGAGAGTATCTTCTCTTGTACCTGCCATTCAAAATCAACACATGACAGAAAATGACATGTCGTTTTATGAACAAAAATGGGTATATGTCTAATTTGCTACCTAAGTAGCTGTCTAAGTATCTGTCTTTAAGGTTGCTTTATTACTGATGGATTTCAAGACCAAGTATACAAACAGATTTGAGTAAGTTTTCTCTTGTAAAATGGACTAGATAGTGCAAATCAAACACTTTAGTTCATAGGCTTAAGACATTAGTTCTCTGTTTCAAGCATTCAAGAGAAAGACAAACATACCCAAATAGATATTCAAGCAGATACTCATGCATATACGCAAAAAGGGATCAACATTCCATTAAACAAGGGTCATTACAAAAAGTTCTTCCCATTGACTTCCAACAAAAAAACATCCATTTCAAACAACACAAAAACTGGACGTTTTCTGGTAAGCAAAATGGATCCCAAATCTCTAAATACTCAAACCTAACTACTACACTACTACTTACACAGAATAAACTAAATATTGATTACTTATTTATTGTGATACATAAACTGATGAAACCATTCAACCTCTTAAAGAACTTCACATAAGCTACATTGGCCACAACGTTTGCACTCCTTCACTAAACTTGGAATGAAAACATCGGGATGTGTCAGATGTTGCATTATGGAATCATAAGGAATGGGATCAATGTCCAACCCATTCAGTTGTACATACCTTGCCCGTGATTCTATTTCATTCCTACAGTATGGCAGAATCCAAGATGCCTTAATTGATGACAACCAATCATTCATTAAAGAGGATAGACGACTGTACATTAGATCTTTGGGCTGCCCATAATCATCATGTATGACATGTATTCTGAAGTGTAATGTCAGAGGATTTTGTTGATCCTTGTAGCTTCATCAATCAATATATGTGCATGCGGTGTGCTTCCCTGCTGGAAAAAAATGATGCATTCTATTTCGATACAGTGTTTCTGGTGTTCTAAACTGCCATGATAGATTCAAGAACAGTACCTCTGTGTCAAACTCCCAATATGTTCTAACCAAATCTCATATATTTGTAGCAGGAACATATCTTTTCTAGGTAGGGGCGTAAATGGATGCATCTACAGCCGATAATACATCCCTAGTACGAGCCAAATCCCTGAGTATCCTGCAAATTGACATCAAAACATAAATTACGGCATGACATTGCACACCAAATGGCTTAGACCGGATGGCAAAAATCATTATATATTGCCAAATCACATCGGGCAGTTCCTTCCATGGTTCCTCCATAATTTTGGTTTTCATTTGGGGCAGAACAGGCGACGATGACTCTCCATTTGAGGAATAAGATGAGGTTGAAGGGCCGGAGCGGTTGTGCCTTGATGATTTTTTAGGATTACGACCCATTGAATGATTTTTTCGTTGTAAGGATTTTCTGGGAGATAAGATTGGGGTTTGGTTTAGGATTAGGGTTTTTAGAAAAAAGTTTTTAGAGAAAGTGACGGGGCTTGGCGAGATACTTTCCTATTTATAGAGAGGCTAAGAAGAAGGTCGGTCCTTGAGAATACAACACGTGCGTTCTGATAATATTTTATAGGGATAGAAACTTCTCCACCTCCAAATATGCTGCAACAGTTATCCAATAGGATGACTAACCTTGAGGATGGCCTCAAGGATCTGAAGGAAAAGCAAAAACTCATCAAGGAAAATGATGAGACAATCCTTCAACTTCTTTGTCAAAACATTCGAGTTGTTGCCTCCCCCACACCACCAGAAAAGAAAGCTTTGAAGATGAAGAATTGAACTTTATTATGTACTTTTTGTAATTTCTACTAATGTATTTCCATATTATCAATGAATCAGTTTTAATTTAGAGAATGAATGGTGTTGTTTAAAGAAGGGAATGAATCTATATTATTCTGTCATTTTCAAAGCCTATCTGCTCAAGTATCTGCTCAAGTATCTTTACTTGTACCTGTCATTCAAAATGAACAGGCGCGACAGAAAATGACATGTCATTTTATGAACAAAAATGGGCATCTATCTAATTCGCTACCTAAGTAGCTGTCTAAGTATCTGTCGTTAAAAACATAAGTGTCTTCTAAGTATCTGTCTTGAAAAACATACATCATGAGTTCATTGAAGGGACAATCAACTCCACTGGATCAATCAAATCAAACAATTAAAAAGCATGGCCATCAATCAAAACAATGATTACAAAAAGGAAGTTCTAGCACTCCAAACTAGAACAACACTTGAAACCATATTTGACGGTGACCTCCCTAGCATACATAACTTAACACCCAAAATACAAGCCGAGACAAACATAATCAACATAACACCCAAAACAGTTAGGGTAACCAATCTTCCAAATTCTTTTCCAATTTCTTAATCCTCTTAGTCACCCTATCAATCTTCACTGTGGTCTCGTCAATCTTCTTTATGGCCTCGTTAATCTTCTTTGTGGCCTCGTCAATCCTCTGGAGAGCAACTTCCATCATCACTAGCAATTTGACATTTAAAAGGTGATTTCCCTCAATTTTTTTCCTCGCCCCTCTGATCTGGTCGTCAATTGAATATGTCGAAGATTTGAGTGAGTTTTGTCTTGTACAATGGATTAGAGGGTGCAAATCAAACACTTTAGTTCTCTGATTCAAACATTCAAGAGCAAACACATAAGACGTATTACGCAAACAGATATCCAAACAGATATTAAAGCAGATACTCATGCAAATACACAAAAATGGATTAACATTCATTTACAAAATGTCATTACAAAGTTCTTCCCCATACTAAGACAAAGAAAAAAGGGATCAAGGTATCAACAAAGGTCATTACAAAAATGGTCTTGCTCCAAAAACATCCATAACAAACGACAAAAAATGGATGTTTTGGAGTAGACAAAATGGATCCAAAATCTCTAAAACACCCAAACCTAACTAAAAAGGACCCAACAGCTACAACCCATCAGTCTTCATTCCCAGCCCTGAGCTTGAGCAAATATTTGTAAGCGCCTCAACCTTGCGCTCCACATCCTCTATAATCGCCAGACCCTCTTCAACCTTCCCAACTATCACATCAATCTGCTCCATCTTCCTAGCCAACCCATCAACACTACAAAATCAGGCACTATAGCCAACAACCAAAAGTTAACGGCAATATCAAGACTAGTCGTTGGCTATACGGTCGATGGCACAAGGCCGTCGGCACTATAGCCGATGACCTTACGGTGAGTCATCAGTTATAGTCAAAACTATAACCGATGACATAAAGTTGTCGGCTATAGTCTTGACTATAGCCGATGAGCGGTCAACAACCGACATTGACCAAGGGCGACTATAGCCGATGACCAGGACACCAAGTCATCGGCTATAGTATTTACCTTAGCTGATGACTTTGAATTGTGTAGTCGGTTATAGTAGAAAATTTAAGGAAAAAAATACCCGAAAATGTACCATTCTAATCCCCGAACCTACAATTGCATAATATTATTGATCGAAATTGCAAAACACATTACAAATTCACTAATAAAAGACAAATTCATCCATATTACACACCTACACTATGGGTGATCAAAATTGATGTTATTGAAAACATCAACATTAATATCAGGGACTTCGGGATCCTCTTGCGGCCGCGTGGCAGGAAAAGGGAAGGCAGGTGGAGGCGGGACTGGGAATCCAGATGACTGGAGCTGTGCAGTCTAATCTTGGAACCAGGAAGCCATCGCAAACTGCTCGGCTAATCTCACCGGCTCCATCTCCGTCACTCGCCTTCGAGTCTCTTCCTGCTTCTTTTGATGCTCAGCTGCTTGCCTCTGGTGCTCTGCTGCCTGCCTCTGGTGCTCTGTCGTCACCCTCTGAAGCTGTTCCTGTAGATGAGAAGACCTTGAACATATCGACTTGTGTGAGATTCCGGGAATGTTCTTCAAGACCCCATCCCTTTTTTGTCCTAGACCCCTGCAGTAGTAGTCGCTTCCCTGTGGTGGGAAAACCTCACCCATGATTCTCGCCGCTGTAAGCGGGTCAGATTGATCAATCTAAGAGATGGCCTGGGGAGCTCCGCATCCTTGGTCTCAGGTCATTGTTCTCTCACGATCTGAGTCAACACCTCCGGAGTCACCTCTTGCACTCTTGCCTTATTGACAAGGAAAAAAAAATTGGACCAGTAAACGTACGTAAAAAAAATTAGAGATATATAAGCAAATATGTTAATTAAGTTATAAGAGCATAAGACTTACAATATCTTCGGGGCACTGAGCATACTCTTTCTATAACATATACTCCAAAGAGGGGAGTTCAGGGTGTTGGGCGGTCTCCTCCATCCAACCCGCAAAGGATCTCGAACCGCCATGATGGTTCTTTGTGTTTTTTCCCCAGTTCACCGCGTTTATTGCAGAAATAGCCTTCTTGGATGAACATATGTGAAAAAATTAATTAAGAAACTATTTTCGCCAAATACGATACAAGTAAGCACAAACGGAGTGTTGCATACCTCAAACTTTGGGGTGTTGAAGTGGACTACTAGCCACTTCCACTCATACTCCCTATACATAAACTCCATAGGGCTACCCCTGGGGTTGTCGTACTTCTTCCAGTGCCATTTGAGCCCACTTTTCCACTCCTTGTACCTATATATGAGAGGTATATGTTATAAATTGACAATACATAATCAACAAAATGTCTAAAATTTAACTCCATATCTCATCATCTTCTTCCTTGCACTTTAAATGCCCACGTGCATTTGAGCTCTTCGGTACAATAAACCACAGCTGCAATGTATATATAAATAAATAAATAAATGGTAGACATACATAATGAATATATAAAGAATAATTATACATAATGAATATATATTTAACTTACTGACAATGCATTGTTCACATAGTCCTTCACACATTATGGCACGAATGACCACTCTCCTCATGGTAATATTAATGAGCTTCAAATTAAATACTAAGTTTGGTAATATTTACCCGATTCGGACGTTGATGTATTTGATACCCTTGCATTATACAGAGGTCTATCAAATGGCACATAGAAGTATGCCTCTTCCGGGGTAGTGTAACCAATCTGTTCTAGAATGGGCACTCCCCGATCATCGAGCACAGGTATGGATGGTATCGTATCGGGCATGAAGAGGTACGACAGCGAACCACCATGTGTCCCCATAGAAGAACTATCTGAAGGACCTGCATTAGAGGCCGACGGCTGTGGCGAGGGAGTAGCCGTTGGCCTAGAGATATGGCTGGCTGCAGCGAGGGAGTGGCACCTTCGTTGAAGAGTGGCCTCGTGCAGGCAAGTCCGTGGGCCCCTACATCTTGTTGCGGTTGCTGAAGCAATTGATGGTGTCAAGAGGTCCCCGAGCCGCTATAAGTGTTACTTATAGAGGCGAACAAGGAACTATCACCACTAGACCCGGTTCCTTTGTTAGAGCCCTTCGAACTCTTCCGACTTAACAAATTCAAGAACCAATTTAAACCCTAATTAAATTAAACCCTAATTAATTAAATCCTATTTAAAGACAATCATACATAAATCATAAAATTCATACGTAAATCAAAAAATTCACAAAATTCACACATAAAGCACAAAATTCATACATAAATCACAAAATTCACAAATTTATACATAAATCACAAAATTCACAAATTCATACATAGATCACAAAATTCACAAAATTCATACATAAATCACATATTTCACAAAATTCATACATAAATCACAAAATTCACCAATTCATACATAAATCACATATTTCATATATTCACAAAAAATCACATAATATCCCCTCAAAATAATCACATATTCCATAAAATTCACAAATTCAATTAACTCAATCACAAATTCCATACACAAATTCAATAACTTAATCACAAATTTCGTACACAAATTCAATAAACCAATCTAATAACCTAATCACAAAATCCATAACCCATAATCAAAACTCATACACATTCACATAAAACAACACATATCAAACTAAAATCACTAAATAAAGCTAAAACCCTAAAATAGAGAGAGAGAGAGAGAGAGGGAGAACCTGTTTTGGAGAGATTCAGACCAATTTGAGGGCGTTTCCGGCAATTTGGGACGTCCTAGGAGGGATTCCGGGGGTTTGGGGCGATTTGGGGTAAAGGAGGAGAGGCCAAAGAAGTGAGGTCTCGGGCTGTGTTTTTCTGGTTATAATGTCAAACCATAGCCGATGACTTAATGAATGTCGTCTGCTATGCCTTAGCCGAAAACTTCATTCATGTCGTCGGCTATGCTTTTATTTTTTATTTTTTTTAACTATACCCGATGAATTTTGTGCAAGTCGTCGGGTATAGTATGTAAAAAAATTTAAAACGTAGGCCTCATCGGTAAAATTCACCTGTTTCACAATAACACCTGTTTCATTAATAGTATAACAGAAATGAAGCAATCATTTGAAAAACAGCATGATCAACCCACACATTTAGATAAACCCACACATTTAATTAATTAACAAACATTTATGTTTAACTAAGGCTCATAATTAGAATCATCACTTGAGTCTGGATCAGTGTCGGAGTTAATTTCCGGTAATATGTGCCGCTCCTCATCACCAGAGTATTTGTTGTCTTCATTTTGATTAACATCAATAAGATTTACATCTGCCCACGGAAGTCAAACCACACTACCGGGTCTCACGTTATTTAGGCAAATTGTAGAAGATTCAGGAATACCAATTACGTTCGGCTCTTGGTATGCAGTCACGTCTTCAATTTCTGCGGCCTCACCAAGTGTAGCAGCACTGTATATGTTTCTAGGAACAACATGATTGACTACTTTCCACACTCCTTTGTGCACAAGATCATCTAGATAAAACACTTGTTTTTGCCCCTTTGTGGCAAAAACAAAAGGGGCATCCTCATACCAGCTTGTAGCAGTATTCACTGAAAAAAGACCATAATTATCGGTCCTTGTGTTCTCAAAGTTAGTATCAAACCATCTACACTTAAACAAGTTCCCCATAAATTAGTTCAACCACTGAATGGAGAACACCGTAATAGTCAATGTTATTCTGCCCACCATGCACCATTACCCCAGAATTCTATGTTCTCCATCTGTCGTCTCTATGTTGACATATAAATTGCACGCCATTGACCTTACACATCAGATACACTCTTGAAGTTATCGGTTTCATCGCCAAAAACCTCAATTCGTGTGACCAGTGTGGGTCACCATCACATTGTACATGGTTCATCTGAAGATAAAAACAGCAACCATTAACTGATAATCTTCACATTGATTTATGAATATATAGAAGTAAATCAATTTGAAACACGTACACAGCCGCCAAAATAGTTTGCAAACTCCCTATTGTGGTACTCAAGATCACCGGCAACCGCAAGGCAGTTTAGATGGATATTTTTCCAGTATTGAACTTCTGGACAATTTATCAATACCCACCAATGGGTAATGACTAGCTCATACGGTTCCTACTTGTACGACTTTGGCAACTGTCTATATAATTCAACTTCATTCGAGAGGATGGAAAGATTAAATTGGGGTTCATCTACCGGCATATGTTGTGGAGGGTCCTCCAATGCTCCTAAATACATTTTGGTGTACGTTACGCACTCATGCGCAAGATATGCTATAGCTATACACCCTTTAGGTGCGGATTTATTAGCGGCATAACCTTTGTAGTCCCCCAGTTGTCTATCAAATTGTAAAGTGCATGTGAGGATTATGGAAATACATAATTATATTAAAAAAAATCATGCCAATTTATCAGATGTTGAATCGTACTTACCTTTCCATGGGATACATCCAAGTGTAGTGTACTGCACCAGTAAGTAACAATTGTTTGGGAATATGGATCATCAGGTGAGGCATGATGTCAAAAAAAATTGGGGGAAATATCCTCTCGAATTTGCACATGATAAAAATGTTGTCCTGTTGCATTTTCGTCAAGTCTGATTTTTTTCACTTCTTTAGTGCATAACTTCTGAAAGAATCTTGACAATGCTATTAACAGCTCCACCACCTGACGGGGCAGGTACGATCGAATGAAAACAGGGAAGAGACGTTGAAGAAGTATATAGCAGTCATGACCCTTTAATCCTTACATCTTAATATCCCGGAAGTTAACACACCGGCTTATATTGCCTACATAGCCTGAAGGATAGCTAACATTACCCATCCACCTAAAAATTTCATTCTTCTTGTCAGGCTTGACGGTGTAAGGAACTTGAGGCATTTTTTTCTTCCCTTCTCTCAACCAAAAATATTTTTGTATACCCATTCTATTTAGACCAATGTGTGCCTTAGGACCGTCTTTAGTTTTCCCTTCCCAATTCAGCTTAGTGTGGGCACACTTTCCCAGACATTCTTCTCAATGTGCATGACATCTACGTAGTACCTAATGGGAAACTTGGACCAGTACGGAAGTTTCTAGAATATGCTTTTGTGAGTCTATAATTTATACCGGTCGGGTATGGGAGGTATTGCTGCCACTACATCAGGATGATTACTGAGCTGCCCAAAATCGTATTCATTCAGCACTTCCAAAATTTCATCCCCCGTCCATCTCTTGGGTTGCACACATGTTTCTACAGTCCCATCAAATGCCTCATTTTCCTCCCGAAATGGGTGATCATGTGGAAGCCAACAACAGTGATGCATCTGGACAATTTTCCTGCAATCAACAGTCATGCACTATGGACAAACCCTATATCCCCTAGTAACGTTGCCCGATAACATTCCGCGGGCAGGAAAATTACTGATGGTACCAACAAGCATAACATGAATCTGGAACATCTCATTTTTGTACTTGTCATAAGTAGGATGACCAACGTTACTCAGGTACTTAAGCTCCTCAATCAAGGGTCTCATATACACATCGAGACACTTTCCTGGATAACCCGGCCCTGAAATTAACATAGTTAGCATATTGTATTCCTTCTTCATGCACATCTGATCTACGCATTTTATGCTTGATTATTAATCACTTTCTCTCTATATTTAGTTTTGTTTTGTGCTTAGTAAATATGTTTTTAACTTACTTTATGTTTGTAGGTAGAAATAAAGGAGGAATCCGTAAAGGAGGCAGAAATGAGCTCAAAACCTACTAAGGAGGAAGTTCCTAAAATGAGGAGGAAAGATGAAGAAGAATGGGCCACGATTTATAAAGAATGGATCAAAGATCACTAAGATGGGTCAAGACCATGCTCATGTGTCCAAGAAGGTCCAAGATCATGTCAAGATTCACCCACAAAGAAGCCCAAAAGAAGAAAATGGATCAAAAGCTAGAAATCAGGAAATCTGCCTGTGGAGATCAGCCCACTTCAAAAGGCCACTGTGAACAGATACGGATGAATCTAGATGCGATTAGTAAATGCTTGAAAAGATGTGAATCAACATCCATGGAGGAAGGTTGTACGGTACCAAAATAACTGGTCATATACTGTATTGAAGACTCATGTTGCCAGAAGGGTTAAATTCGACAGATGAGAGCCTGAGCCAAACATTTCGGACCTCTGATGCAAAATGAGAAAACTCCCTAACCATGTGCTTCCAAGCCTCTCAGTCTGCAGGGCCTATGAGTGTATCATATTCAGGAAAATCCCTCTCCGCGTGCCATCTCATATCTTTGGCCGTGTATCTAGACATGAACAACCATTGCAGTTTATCAATCAGTGGGAAATACTGAAGTACCTTTACAACTTTCTTATTCCCTGCAGGAGTCAACTTATACCTATCGGTGTGATATACCGGACATGCATCAAGAATTTCAAGATCATTCCCTTCAGCATCTTCACCCCAGAAGAGAACGTAATCATATATGCATGTATGGATTTTGATGTAAGTAAGACTAAGATGTTTCAGGATATGTCGATGACCAGGGGCAGCGTCGAAGCTGTCAACTCCAGATAAGCATCAAAAGCCTTGACACTCAATTTGTTCTCCACTTTGATCTTCCTTATTTCCATGACTATTTCAAGAACAGTCTTGTTACACTCATTATACAACGGGGTCTGTTGGAAGGCAATCAGCTCGTTGTACTTGTCAATACCGGCAGTGTTGACAGCTCTGGTTAATTGTTGGATTGGCTCAATACAAGGGAAGCCCTCAACGTCGGCAAGGATATCTTGTACTTGAGCATATACACCGCTCTCATAAGGAAACACATCGTTGAGGAACCTCGTTGTTGGATCATTAAATGTACTGGCCCTCTCAGAAAATTACCCATGATCATGCTGACCCGCTAATTATATTTCACTGTGATAAATCCAACATGTGTACTTATCCCAAAACTCGTTTTTCTTTAGGTGCTCATATACTATATCAATGGGAAAATGAACCAAATCGCTGCGACACTGACATTACGTACACGGCCAATAATGAATTATATTCTTGTTAGCATTACACTTCACATATTCCACAAAATTCCACATTCCAACGCCATATCTTCCATCCCATTTTGGAAGGAAAATCCAACTCTTGTCCATCCTCAAATTCCTATTGTATATACATAAATTAATATATACATGCACAAATTAAAAAATCAACATTATATCTATAAATCTCTTTAACGTACAAATTAATTACATTAATTCTTCTATTATTAATTACAAATTAACACACATACATATATATATATCAACAATTAACATATTATATACATAATTTCATTGAATTCAACTCAAAATCAGCTCAACTAAAAATCAATTTTAATCACCTCAACATCAACAATATCAACACAAATTAACAACTAAAATGAAAGGACCCAACTCCAATTTAGTTTCCTAAACCGGAATCAAACCCCTTCTGAAAATACGAACCAACAAAAACCATAAAAATTTCGGCAGAGTAACGCTACTAACGCGGAATTGTCATTAACTTGCACCCGGAAAATACACTTCATCCTATGCCACAAAAATCAAACCGTGGGAACCAATCCCATCCGGATTTCTCAATATCATAACAGTAATGTAAAGTAATCAATAAAACTATACTTTATAGAAATCCGGGAAAAAATCGTATAAAAGTATAACATAAGAATGCTCAGAGCGACTTCTAGTATATATATATACAAAAAGTAGGCCAAACTAAGAACCTACCATAAAAGAAATATCGCTCGAATACTATGCCTCCGACTACGACGTGCGACACCAGAATCCGAACTGCAAACTGGGCAAAGAAAAGGAAGAGCCCAGGGAAAGACATATAAACCGTTAGAGTGAGTGGACGAAAATAAATGTCTTTCGCCGAATAATATATGTCATAAAATTATATGCGAGTCAAAATGAATGAATATGATATAGTACACGAGGTGAACCCAAACTCCTCCAGCGTACAGAGCATGCATAGAAAAATCTCACGGGGTCACTCATGGACACATCCGTGCTAGTACAGTCCGAATCACGGGATCCCAGATCCACACGTGATTCTAGCCAGAAAGGCCTCAGGTCAGGGTATCTGTTCCCACCCAGAAATACATCGACACAATGAACAGAAATCTGTACCGACCCGGAAGTACATCGGCACAAGGTACAGTTCCCCCCTGGTAGGCATCCTCGGGGATCAACCGGGATACAAGTGTATCGATAAAACTACATATACCAAGACTATACTCTGTGTAAATCAAATCATAAATAGTTTCATACATACGTATAAGCATAATGTAAATGCATAATCGTAAAGCACATGCTCGTATAAGTTATAATCACAAACGTATGCTCATGCTTGTAAAATGTAATATAAAGACTCGCAATCGATCAGTGAAAAGAAAGGTCCACTCACAGATGAGCATAACGCAATACACGTTAATCCCGTGATCCAGCAAAAAATTCCTCGCCAAACGAACGATCACGATCCCCTGGATAATCATAAGATCCACAGCTCAAAAATATCCTTAGTAAACACGACTACAGAAGTCTATAGAACCTAAAACCCAATGCTCTGATACCAAGCTGAAAGGACCCAACTCCGATTTAGTTTCCTAAACCGGAATCAAACCCCTTCTGAAAACATGAACCAACAAAAACCATAAAAATTTCGGCAGAGTAACGCTACTAACGCGGAATTGCCATTAACCTGCACCCGGAAAATACACTTCATCCTATGCCACAAAAATCAAACTGTGGGCACCAATCCCATCCAGATTTCTCAATATCATAACAATAATGTAAAGTAATCAATAAAACTATACTTTACAGAAATTCGGGAAAAAATCGTACAAAAGTATAACATAAGAATGCTCAGAGCGACTTCTAGTATATATATATATATATACAAATAGTAGGCCAAACTAAGAACCTACCATAAAAGAAATATCGCTCGAATACTATGCCTCCGACTGCGACATGCGGCACCAGAATCCGAACTGCAAACTGGGCAAAGAAAACGAAGAGCCCAGGGAAAGACATATAAACCGTTAGAGTGAGCGAACGAAAATAAATGTCTTTCGCCGAATAATATATGTTATAAAAACATATGCGAGTCAAAATGAATGAATATGATATAGTACACGAGGTGAACCCAAACTCCTCCAGCGTACAGAGCATGCATAGAAAAATCCCACGGGGTCACTCATGGACACATCCGTGCTAGTACAGTCCGAATCACGGGATCCCAGACCCACACGTGATTCTAGCCAGAAAGGCCCCAGGTCAGGGTATATGTTCCCACCCGGAAATACATCGGCGCAAGGATCAAAAATCTGTACCCACCCAGAAATACATCGGCACAAGGTACAGTTCCCCCCTGGAAGACATCCTCGGGGATCAGCCGGGATGCAAGTGTATCGATACAACCACATATACTAAGACTGTACTCTGTGTAAATCAAATCATAAATAGTTTCATGCATACGTATAAAGCATAATGTAAATGCATAATTGTAAAGCACATGCTCGTATAAGTCATAATCACAAACGTATGCTCATACTTGTAAAATGTAATATAAAGACTCGCAATCGATCAGTGAAAAGAAAAGTCCACTCAAAGATGAGCATAACGTAATATGCATTTATCCCGTGATCTGGCGGAAAATCCCTCGCCAAATGAACGATCACGATCCCCTGGATAATCATAAAATCCACAGCTCAAAAATATGACTCAAAACCTCGAATCACATTACGAGAAACAACCGTTCCCGGAAACATATAATTCAATATCGACGAAATCGTCAAAATCCGATAATCACACCACAAAATCTCACTATAATTTCGGATGCTCAATTCGAAAAAACAAACCTCACCACTGCGATCGGTGCGCGATTCCGAGCGAAACGACATATAACTCGTCGAAAAACACGTCGCGGGAAAAGTCACCGCCGGCCACCGGAAAATCATACCGGCCCAGAAAATTGCAACCTACACATGGATTTGAAGATCTCGACATTTCCAACAACTTTCCAGTTCCAAGTTAAGGCCAATTTTGACCGGAAAAGGTCCAAAACTCACCTCAAAGTCACAAACCCTTACCAAAATTTCAAACCGACCGATCTCCTTCCTCCGGCCACGGCAACCTCCTAAACCACTTCCAATAGCTTTCTCTCCTCATGGCTAACAAAACCCCTCAAAGAGCCACCACCAACTCGGCCTCCACGCCATCACCCGATTTCGTCAAAAACTCGCCGGAAACACCGAACTTCTCCGCGCCTTTTCTTCCTCCTCCGGCCACCCCACGAGTCGATCCACCTACCAAGATGAAGAGGGCCACGAGCCCAACAAGTTCCGTGAAGGGACCCCGGCCAACCGTGGCCGGAATCGGCCTCCACGGCGGAGGGAAGTCACGGCGAAAACGAGCCAAAACGGGTCGCCCACGACACATGGTCAACACGGGTCAACCTGACTTTCCTCTTTTGGAAACTTTCCCAAATCGTCACGTATCGCTTCCATATTTATACTGTACGAGTATCGAATCCCAAACGGATAAATACGACAATATTCGACGCTCGAAAATATTCACAACTTATTCCTCGTAACTCGGAAAAATCCTCCAGAAGTTCCCACGAGGTCAAAATTAAATTCTCTACAACTTCCGTGAAAGATCCCAAATCAAATTCTTGCCCGATAATTTAGTCGCTAATGAAGCCGCCATATTAACCGATTACGACAAAATCGCAACTAATCGCGAAACTCGCAAATCAAGTCGATAACCATTCCAATTTCGGTTTGGGTCGATCGACGGTCCAAAACGGATCACAATCACGATTCAGATAGACTCGAATACGAACGGATAAACTCGACGATATTCCAAAATTTCAAATATTCATATTATATTCCTCGATCGTCGAAATATTAATCCGGAACCGCCCATGAACTCGAAATCACGCGTACAACAACTCTCGAGAAGAGACTCAACTCAAATTCACGGCCAATAATTTAGTCTTAATCAAAACCGACAAATCAATCAATTATCGGAAAACTGCGATTACGCGCTAACTCACGAATTAAGCGATTACACTACTGATTCTGTTCCGGGTCGTCACAAATCTACCCCCCTTAAAAAACTTTCGACCTCGAAATTTCCAAGTCTGCTAACTGAAAAGTAAGGAGACTGCCTATGCATACAGTTCAACCCCCAAGTGGCAACCTCAATCGAACGACTCTGTTAATGGAAAATATCTCTGTACCCTCAAATCTCGAATCTGAATTGGCTCCTCACAAATGCCAAGTCTTCTTGTATAAGGAACTGATAGGGTACAAAACACGTAACAAATCTGAAATGTAATTTCACCACATGGAATACAACACACAGAAAGGCCAACGCTATAGGCAATGCCAAACTATACGGCACAACACAAATTCGCCCCATGATCACATACGGACCAAAATAACGTGGCAAATTCATAACTCAACCTGCTCACATCAATATAACTACACTGCCGAACTCGAGCAATTATCAACCTGTCCCCGCTAATCCGAAGGTCTGTGGTAGCACATTCCACTAAATCAGGATCAAACGTCAGTTCAATCCGAACTCGCTCCAACACAATGGAGTGCAACACAGATTCTCATAAACGACTTTATACACTGCCATAACCATACTAGTCTACAAACTGGTACTGCAAGCAATCTCGAATAAATGAAACTGCTAGTCGCAAATCCCTCAGAACTGCAATACAAAAGACCACAACATGCCCTCCAAGGTCTGAATAGTCCTCAAAGATCGCCCACCAATATGAGGATAAGAAACTGTACTAAACTGTAATCTGGTCCCCAATGCTCACTGCAATGCTTGCCAACACTCTGTTGTAACTGATTATCTCGATCAGCAAACTGGGACACAGGCGCATCACGAAAATGGACAACCTCCGCAAAATACAGCTATACCAGCCTGCCACTGAAATCTTTTCCGGAAGTACAAGGAAAAGAACTGAGTTCATCAAATGGTCTACAAAGACCCGACAACTGGTACCACTAACCGAAGTGCGTACTGGCACACAAAATCCACAGTGACAAGCTCCATCTTCTAATCAGAAATCTCCAATGACCATAACTTCCCAGCAAGTCTCTACCTCTCTGCCTTCGCCTGCCGACAAACGTGGCATCTGCTCACATAAGCTGCCATATTCCTTTTCACGTTGCGTCACGAATAGTAAACTCGATGTATCTGATACATCTCCGTACAACTAGTGCATAACGCACGCAAAACAATGAGCTTCAACATCATCATACTCTAACTCAGCTCCCGTAGCTCGCAACTCGGCTAACACAGAAACTCGAGCCATACACACATGAAATAATGAAACTCCCGATTTCTGATTGAATGCATCAGCAACAACAGTAGCCTCTCTCGGATAAACTCAAATGTGCAGCCATAGTCGTCAATCGACCCCATACATCTACGCTACCTCAAGCTCAAATTTGGCTGAAAATGCAAGTAGGTGAAACTCAAGTGATCAGTGTACATCATACACTGCGCTGCACGCCGTAGCAGTAGTGTCTCTAATTCTCCGATGCTAACATAAAGACAGAAACTCCCAAATCATACACAGGATACGTAACTTCATAAAGTTTCCACTGCCTGGAGCCATGAGCCACCGCTCTACTATGCTGCATCAAACACAACCAAGTCCCAATCTCGATGCATCGCTATAAACCACAAACTCATAACGGTCGTCAGGTAAAGTCAGAACCGATGCAGTGGTCAACCTTCCCTTCAAGAGTAAGTAACTCTCCTCACAAGCATCGGACCACTCGAACTTGACGCCTTTCTTCGTCTATCTGGTAAATGGAGTGGCAATCCGAGAAAAATTTTGTACAAAGCGCCAATAGTAACCTGCCAAACCTAAGAAACTCCTGATCTCTGGTACAGTGGTAGGTCCACTCCAAATCAACACGGCTTCTATCTGGTCAGGATCCACGCCGACTCCCTCAGCTGATATCACGTGGCCCAAAACTTCGCGCTAACCATCCAAAACTCACACTTGTCGAACTTCGCAAACAGCTGATTATCTCGCAAAGTCCGCAAAACAGCTCGCAAATGCTTCAGGTGTTGGCCCACACTCCTGGAGTAAATCAGGATGTTGCCGATGAACACGAACGCAAACTTGTCCAGAAACCGTCTGAACACCCGGCACGTCAAGTTCGTAAAAGCTGCGGGGGCATTGGTCAACCCAAACGGCATAACCAAGAACTCGTAATGCCCGCACCGTGATCTGAAAGTTGTCCTGGCCACATCTGACTCTCTGATCCACAACTGATGGTATCCGGACCCGAAATCAATCTTCGAGAAGACTGAAGCTCCAGTGAGCTGATCAAACAAGTTGTCAATCCACGACAACGGATACTTGTTCTTCTCTGAAGCCTGATTCAGCATCCGGTAATCAATGCACAACCGCATGGAACCATCATTCTTTCGCACAAACAATACAGGAGCACCCCACGGCGATACACTGGGTCGTATGAAACCCTTCTCCAGCAACTCTTGAAATTGAATCTGTAGCTCATTCAACTCCGCTGGTGCCATACGATAAGGTGCCTGTGATATGGTCCAATACCCGGTAAAAGCTCAATGGTGAAGTCGATCTCCCGAACTGGAAGAATACCTGGTAACTCCTCCAGAAGTACATCTGAAACTCGGAAACCACCTCAATATTACCAATGTCCAGCACAGCGGCCGTAGTATCCACAACTGAGCTAAATATACTACACAACCCTTTTCATCATCCGCTCGGCCTTCATCCCTGAAATCACGCATGGCAATGAGGTATTCTTTTCACCACGAAACAATATTTTGGGGAACCCTGGTCGTCGAAACACAACATCCTTCTTGTGACAATCGAACATAGTCCAATGTGTCGTCAAGAAGTCTATACCCAAAATCGCATCAAAATCGACGATATCCAGCACTTCATATTTTCGTTGGTAAACACTTCATATTTTCGTTGGTATGTAACCTGATTAAACCATTATCCTATAAATAACCCTCTAAATGTAAGCCATGGAGTTGCAACATGAACTCACACAATACCAACCCACCAAATACAATAATCTGACTCAGGCACACCATCAACTGCCACAATTCTCTGCTTTGAGGCAACATATAAACGCCCATACATGCACAACTGGGCAAACCATGCCACACATATCTCTGAATCCAGAATGCTCATCCAAACCCACAACTCACTGTCAAATCGCGCGTTGACTGATCCTCAATAGGATCCACAACCGTACCAACACGGAAAGCACGTCAAGGAGGCATCCTAAGGAATAAGACATTGTTCACAACAAACTGGACGTAATCATGGAACTTCAAATATTTGAAAGCATACAACACCCGGAGCATTGATGAGTATCCACCGACTGGTCGGGTCATCACTCCAGACATGTTGTACATTCTCAAATATCCTTAGTAAACACGACTACAGAAGTCTATAGAACCTAAAACCCAATGCTCTGATACCAAGCTGAAAGGACCCAACTCCGATTTAGTTTCCTAAACCGGAATCAAACCCCTTCTGAAAACATGAACCAACAAAAACCATAAAAATTTCGGCAGAGTAACGCTACTAACGCGGAATTGCCATTAACCTGCACCCGGAAAATACACTTCATCCTATGCCACAAAAATCAAACTGTGGGCACCAATCCCATCCAGATTTCTCAATATCATAACAATAATGTAAAGTAATCAATAAAACTATACTTTACAGAAATTCGGGAAAAAATCGTACAAAAGTATAACATAAGAATGCTCAGAGCGACTTCTAGTATATATATATATATATATACAAATAGTAGGCCAAACTAAGAACCTACCATAAAAGAAATATCGCTGAAATACTATGCCTCCGACTGCGACATGCGGCACCAGAATCCGAACTGCAAACTGGGCAAAGAAAACGAAGAGCCCAGGGAAAGACATATAAACCGTTAGAGTGAGCGAACGAAAATAAATGTCTTTCGCCGAATAATATATGTTATAAAAACATATGCGAGTCAAAATGAATGAATATGATATAGTACACGAGGTGAACCCAAACTCCTCCAGCGTACAGAGCATGCATAGAAAAATCCCACGGGGTCACTCATGGACACATCCGTGCTAGTACAGTCCGAATCACGGGATCCCAGACCCACACGTGATTCTAGCCAGAAAGGCCCCAGGTCAGGGTATATGTTCCCACCCGGAAATACATCGGCGCAAGGATCAAAAATCTGTACCCACCCAGAAATACATCGGCACAAGGTACAGTTCCCCCCTGGAAGACATCCTCGGGGATCAGCCGGGATGCAAGTGTATCGATACAACCACATATACTAAGACTGTACTCTGTGTAAATCAAATCATAAATAGTTTCATGCATACGTATAAAGCATAATGTAAATGCATAATTGTAAAGCACATGCTCGTATAAGTCATAATCACAAACGTATGCTCATACTTGTAAAATGTAATATAAAGACTCGCAATCGATCAGTGAAAAGAAAAGTCCACTCAAAGATGAGCATAACGTAATATGCATTTATCCCGTGATCTGGCGGAAAATCCCTCGCCAAATGAACGATCACGATCCCCTGGATAATCAAAAAATCCACTACTCAAAAATATAACTCGAAACCTCGAATCACATCACGAGAAACAACCGTTCCCGGAAACATATAATTCAATATCGACGAAATCGTCAAAATTCGATAATCACACCACAAAATCTCACTATAATTTCCGATGCTCAATTTGAAAAAACAAACCACACCACAGCGATCGATGCGCGATTACGAGCGAAACGACATATAACTCGTCGAAAAAACACGTCGCCGGAAAAGTCGCCGCCGCGGACGGTGGCGCCGCCGCTGCAGCCGGCTGCCAGAAAATTGCAACCTACACATGGATTTGAAGATCTTGACATTTCCAACAACTTTCCAGTTCAAAGTTAAGGCCAATTTTGACCGGAAAAGGTCCAAAACTCACCTCAAAGTCACAAACCCTTACCGGAATTTCAAACCGACCAATCACCTTACTCCGGCCATGGCAACCTCCCAAACCACTTCCAATAGATTTCTCTCCTCATGGCTAACAAAACCTCTCAAAGAGCCACCACCAACTCGGCCTCCACGCCGTCACCCGATTCCGTCAAAAACTAGCTCGCTGGAAACACCGAACTTCGTTGCGCCTTTTCTTCCTCCTCCGGCCACCCCACGGGTCGATCCACCTACCAAGTTGAAGAGGGCCACGAACCCAACAAGTTCTGTGAAGGGACCCCGGCCAACCGTGTCCGGAATCGGCCTCCATGGCGGCGTGAAGTCAAGGCGAAAACGAGCCAAAACGGGTCACCCACGACCCGTTGTCAACACGGGTCAACCCGACTTTCCTCTTTTGGAAACTTTCCCAAATCGTCACGTATCACTTCCGTATTTATATTGTACGCGTATCGAATCCCAAACGGATAAATACGATAATATATTCGACGCCTGAAAATATTCACAATTTATTCCTCATAACTCAGAAAAATCTTCCAGAAGTTCCCACGAGCTCGAAATTAAATTCTCTACAACTTCTGCGAAGGATCCCAAATCAAATTCTTACCCGATAATTTAGTCGCTAATGAAGCCACCATATTAACCGATTACGACAAAATCACGACTAATCGCGAAACTCACAAATCAAGTCGATAACCATTCTAGTTTCGGTTCGGGTCGATCGACGGTCCAAAACGGGTCACAATCACGATTCGGATAGACTCGAATACGAACGGATAAACTCGACGATATTTGGAAATTTCAAATATTCATATTATATTCCTCGATCGTCGAAATATTAATCCAGAACCGCCCATGAACTTGAAATCACGCGTACAACAACTCTCGAGAAGAGACTCAACTCAAATTCTCGGCCAATAATTTAGTTATAATCAAATTCGGCAAATCAATCAATTATCGGAAAACTACGATTACGCGCTAACTCACAAATTAAGCCGATTACACTACTTATTCTGTTCCGGGTCGTCACATAAAATTAATTACATTAATTATTCTATATATTCTTAATTACAAATTAACGCACATACATATATACATATCAACAATTCACTCAAAATCAACTCAACTCAACTAAAACACAATAATTAACTCAAAATTTTCACATTCATTCATATCTACATATATAATCAACTCTAAATCAACAATATTAACATACATACCTAGCTATATGTATAGCGGGAGAGTATCATGAACTCTTTTTGGACAGCTTCCGATGACATCCACGATTTAAGAGCGTTTTGAGATTTTTTTGGCGATTTCTTTTCAAATAGTCGAGCTGTTGCCCAGATCTATATAAAAAGAACTATAACCGACGACTTCATTAAAGTCGTCAGCTATAGTATAGTCAAACTATACTCAACGACTTTATAGGTCGTCGGGTATAATTGCATCACCATAGCCAACAACTTAGGGGGTGGTTGTCGGCTATAGTATCATAGTTGATCACTATAGCTGTTGTCGGGTATAGTTTTGACTATACCCGACAACTAAATTGTGTTGTCGGTTAAAGTGACCCATACCCGACGACTTGACCAGTCGTCGGCCTATTTTTTTCAAAAGTCGTAGGCTATAGTACTTATTCTAGTAGTGCAACTCTCCATGCAAGACCACAGAGCTCTTGCAGACATGCTTCAAAGTTGACCTGCATAATATCTCTTGAGTGCTGAAACTCTTCGGACATAGTGGAGGATGCCCGTGACGGAGATGGCGGCAGCTCTTCCACTGGGACAGGGGTTGAGGACGAAGGGTCGGAGCGAGACATTGATTTTAGGTTTTGATTTGTGGGCAGAGGATGAATTTTCTAGGAAAGAAATTGTGATTTCATTTAGGGTTAGGGTTTTCATAGAAATGCGTTGAGGGAAAGTGACGATAAGATTTGTGGCATTTTATAGAGGCACCGAGAAGACGCTTCTAGAGAATAAGACACGAGCGGTGACACACGTGCGTACTGGTAGCCTAAGTCACGACAGAAAAACGACATGCATTTATAAACCACCATGTGTATCTGTTTAGATACTTGTCTAGGTATTTGTCTAAGTATCTATCTTTAAGGTTGGTTGGTTTATGAACTGTTGTATTTCTATACCAAGTATACACAAAGATTTGAGTTGGTTCTGTGCTGTAAATTGGATAAAAGTGTGCAAAAACAAACATTTCATTTCAAAAAGGCTTTATACATTGAATCTCTCTTTCAATAAAACTCAAGAATAACACAGATAGTATTACCAAGACAGATACTCAAGCAGATACACAAACAGATACTCAAAAGAGATAGTCATATAATTATATAATGATCACTACAAACAAAAAACATACACTTGTACATGACACATGGGGGAGAAACGCGTGTGTTAGAGATAAAACCCAAAACAGATACCCTAACAGATAAATAAACAGATACTCAAAGTAGGTACTCAACACAGATACTTAAAGAGAGAGAGAGAGAGAGAGAGAGAGAGAGAGAGAGAGAGAGAGAGAGAGAATGAGGCATATGATTACATCCATACTACTCTGATTACAAACTAACAACATTATTCACAAAATGGTCACTACAAACAAAAATATAGACACTGATTACTGTCCTATTATTAGATATTGTCATGTCCTACACTTCTTCCTAAACTGGTCCTTCTTCTTGATCTGGTTCATTCTATAAACTCCCATTTTTCTTCTTTGATACCCATGACAGATCATGATTCATAAACGATTCTAACAATCTGGCCTTGAACCGAGCAACTTTATTATTATTCAGGTTTTGCTTTATTTGCTTGCCCAGAGCTATACTGTACATGAGATAACAAACAATAGTTCCGCAATCAAGGCCAGAAAGTTGTTGAGGACTATTTCTGATGGAGAACACCAAAATTTTGAAAAAATCAATCTTCTGATCTATGATGCTTTTTTGTTCCTTCTTTAATAAAGGGATTCCTCTCATCTTCAGTACCTTATCTGTGTTGTTGTCATCTACAAACATTCTAAGACTCTATGATGACATATCCTCAATCATGTCCCTCACAGAATCCATTCACATGGACACCAAACGAACTTGCATCAATACAGTAAACAATCTGTCCACCCATCTGTAAACTGTAAATAATAAACATCTCAAAAAGAAAAAGAAAAGAAAAGAAGAAAGACAGACCAAACATTACTGTTTTTAGTGTCTCGCGAAAGTGTTGGTAGTCTATCGGCTTATATTTCCTTTTGGGTGAGTCATAATGATACCAGCACAGAACATTTTTATCAAAGACCAGCAGATGTAAATGTCCATGGGAAAGGATTGGGAACATCAGCTTGCCAGAGATACCAAAAACCTTGAGCAACCTCTCAAAAAGACGTTCATGCATCATCTTTACTTTCAAAGTAGACACAGATACCTGTCAAAAGCAGCACACAAAAAATTACACATAAAAATCTTAACAAAAAAAGACACACACAAATTAAAAACACAGAAAGGCTAAAAAAAAATAGCATAAGTATTACATGAGCCAATGTGTGGAAGGCATATGGATTTTGATCTCCCAAATCATCCCTAAATTCACCAAGAATAACAGAATAGCAATCCAACAGAGTTCGAGACCTCTTGACCATTAATAATACACTCCAAATCTTCACGGTCGAAGAACTCTAAAGACTTGAGTACCAGTCCAAAACTCCTCTCTGTAAAAAAAACGGAGAGAAAATTAAAACCTGAAAACATTACTATAAACAAACATATACCCAAACAGATACTCACATATTTTTCTCAGTTTCTGTCCAGTACATCACCAAATCAATCTGGTAGATCTCTCTCAAGTACTGGAAAACATCACATTGATGAAACGTGACGACATTCTTCTGTTCATCGGTCAAACTCACACTTATTCTTTTCGGCTCGCCCATATTCTTCTTGACCGATTTCACTATCAATGATGAAGATAATTCCTGAATCGTAAACTCTCCACTGGGCACTAGGTCAACCTTTTTGCTCTCGGCTCTAGTCTGGGGCTTTTCCATGCCTTCAATATCGCTAGGCCGCCAGTAGATCTCCTTCTTCTTTACAGGCTTCCTGGACTTATCATTTGAACTCTTAACATACGAATAGAGATAAATGTTTTCTCTGTTGAGTCTCACACTTGGGCTAGGAATTGCCTTGTGAATCAAATTCGTTCGAGGGACTAACAGAAGAGGAGGAGGAGAAGGAGTCACCAGGCTTTCAACCACATCTGGAGAAACAACTGAAGTAATATGAGGAAGATGAGGAGGAGGGGTAATCCCTATATAGAAAGTTGGTGCAGACTCTACCTGTTGGGAACTCTTATTCATTTGCAACAAATTCCCTAAAAAGAAGGAAAAAGGACTCACTTCAATGAAAGTTACAAAAAGACAGAACAAAAATAATCAAAAAATAGATACCCATACAGATACTTAGACAGATACCCACAAAAAAAGTATATTAGGCGAATTATACAAAAATGAAATGACTGAGATCTTTTGTCATCAAATGTCAGAATTGATACCAGGTAGTGATTTTTTAAATGTATCAACATGCTTCGTCAACTTCTCATTCTGTTCAACAAGCTGATGATTGAAGAACTCAAGTGTCTGCTTTGCATCTTCAACTTGTATCTTTTCCTTCTCAAGATCATCCTTTTATCTTTGCAAGGCATCCAGTCTCCTCCGAAGATCCTCATTTTCTACTTGAGAGGATTGAAGTGCTTCAGCACCATCTTCAACTTGCTTCTTCAATTTGCTATTTTCTTCCGCAGAAATCTGTATCTTCCCCTGAATAGCAAGTTGAACTTATGCTTCATCGAGTTTCTTCTTCAACGACAAAATCTCTCCCTCAGCAGCTTCAGCTTTAGCAGCCCCATCTTCAACTTGCTTCTTCAATTTAGTATTTTCTACAGAAATACTTTGTATCTTCCCTTGAGCTTTCTTCAGTTGATGTTCTGCTTCAACGAGCATCTTTCTCAAATCCATAACTTGTGAAGCAACATTTCTCGCATCAGATTGACCAGCATCCTTTGCCTCTTTTAATCTATTCTCAAGCACGGATTTCTCCTCAAGGGATGCTGCAAGTTTGGTGTCAACATCCAGCAGTTTCTTCTCAGCAGTTTCAGCACCATCCTTCATCTCTTTTAATCTCTTCTCAGCAACATCTTTCTCTACCATCACTGCTGCCATCATTTGTAATTGATACTTGCTTCTTAAGAAAATTAATCTGGTTCACCAGAGACAATTTCTCTCTCTCCATAGACTTAATCTCATGTTCCTTCTTTTCCTTTTCAAACTCATAGTATTCCTTATCATTCTTGAGATAATTCAAATCTTTCTTCAAAAAAATCAATGACAAGCAAAAGACCTGCTTTGGATTTCTACAATTTTTGGATCTCCACATTCATCTCCATGTTATGATCTTGCAAATGGGAGCCAAATTCTTCACTTTCCTTCAACTGTGAATCCATCTCCTTAATAGTTTCTTGCAACTTCTCAGCAAGCTCTTGAGTATCTTTCAACTCAACTTTCTTGGCATGAAACTCGGGTTCAAAATTTGTATAGTCATTGTTGGCCATATCATTGATACTTTGCAAGACAAGAACTATGTCATCATTAGCCATATCATTCATACTTTCCAGGACAGGAACTATGTCATCGATCAGCTTTAATTTTCTTTGTCCTCAAATTCAGAAAATATCTGGTCTGTGAAAAAGAGATTTAGAGAGCTATTTAGACAGATACCAAGAAAGATACCCAGACAACTATTTAGACAGATACCCAGAACAACAAACAATAGTTAGATACTCACCCTCATCATTTCCAAGCTTCTGATATTTTGGAAATGACCCATAATATCACAGAGGTTGTACTTAACCATTCCAACCACATAATGCTCCTTCCCTTTTCTTGGTTTGACAATATCAAGGATTGAAGTAAGATAAAACTGATACAAAAAATAACAATGAAAACAAAATAAGGGACAAATACTCAGAAAGATACTCAGACAGATACTCAAGCAGATACTCAAGAAAATTTACCGGAATAATAAGGCTGCAGGCACCAACATTAATCGCATTGCTTCTATCACACTTTTTATCACACTCATCCTATCATCATCATTATCTGCCTTCACTACCTTCATTTTCCCAGCTGCCTTATTCTCCTTCAGCTTCTTTGATTCCTCCTTCTTCATAGCTACTTGTGGAACAAAATTCTTTGCATAAGTGTCCATGCATCGAACAGCTTGTCGAGTACAACAATTGCCCATGAAAGCTGCTTCATTAGTTCAATACTGGTCACACCATTTGCAAAACCAACCGCCAAAGTTCCTTTCAAATTAGGCAGGAGAATACATGCCATAAGAAGAAACACCAATAGAATAACACATTCGTCAACCATCTCTTTCTTACCAAATGTTCCCACCAACAAAGTGCAGATATGGCCTTTGCTGATTTCCTTGCCCCCAAACAAGTTAAAAAGCCACCCTGAAATTTTCACATTCTTGTTATTTAATGGAATTAGATTTCCTTCGGTGCTCAAACCCAACAAAGACGCGAAATAATCAGGAGTGATATGGTGAACAAGAGAAGGATAGAAATGAACTCCTTGTTCTTCGATCATCCTATATGCGTCAGCCATAACAGCAATTGCATCATTCGACTTAAAGCAGTCATATCGATCAATATCACCGTCAATGAATACTCGGAGTAGATCATTGAACGGTGTCCCTTCAACTTATTCTTCACATCTTCGCTGATATTATCCCAATTTTTAGCAATGAAATTATGGAAAAACAGCAAATAACACCAGAACTGACACTTCCAGTTCCGTTCCACTACCTGAACAACTTCAGGATGATCTACTACTTGTTATCGTTGTCTAACAAGTACCGAAACTGACATATCATCATCATTATCTCTCTCTGCATCAAAATCAAAAGTTGATTCACTTTCTTTTTCAGACTCCCATTTCTTCTTTCTCTTCCCCTTGATCTCCTCCTTATTCATAACCTTGCTCTTCTTCTTCATTGTATTCTTCTTCTTCTTCCTCTTCTCCTTCTCCTTCTTCTTATGCTTTTCTTGCTTTAAACTTTCCCTGGCCTAACCATCTTGGCAACATGATCTTTAATCATAGCAAACTGATCATCGAGAACAGCAGAACGAGATGAAGAGGAAGCCACTCTTCTTATCTTGTTCCTTTTGATTCTTTTCGAATCCTTTTCCCTTAAAACAATTTGCTCCTCCTCCTCGTAAAGAAGAAATAGAAGATGAAGACAAAGGCACGTTAGATTCTGATGATTGAGCATACTGTTTTATTCTCTTCCAAGATGATCTTGAAATTCTAGGACTTCCTTCATCTTTGCTGTCTGAATCTTGGACTGTTGTATTCCGTTTCGTCATTGATTATAGAATAACTACAAATGATCAACACACATTTAGTTAGACAAAAATCAAAAACAGATATCCAAAAATAGTAAGATAAACAGATACCCAGATAGATACCAAGACAGATACTTACAGACACCCAAACAAATACCCAAAATAAAGTACCCAAATAGATACCCATACCATCTACAACAAACACAATTGCAGGAAACTAGTACAACAAATAAAAAAGAAAATAAAAACCTTAGAAAAATGTCAACAACAACAACAACATTTCAAAAACGTGAAATTGATACACAGACAAATACCTAGATAGATACCCAAACAGATACCCAGACATATATACATACACATACATACAGATACAAAAGCCTTCAAACACAAACACAACAACAAACAGCAGCTACTACAACAAACAAAAAGCATTCACAACACACTACATCACATACATTCTACAAAAAAATCATTAAAAAAAGGGAAAAATCACCGAAAATCAACAACAACTGAAAATACAGAAAGATACAAGAAAATGACCATGGAAACTACTTAGAACAGAGAAAAATAAAAATTTAGGGTTTCTGAACAGAGATTTCACTACTTACAGAAAACAATATGAACTCCGACGAAGACTAAGAGAACAAACAGAACGACAAGACGTGAAAATAACGGCGGCGTGAAGTAACACGATGGAGGCGATTTTCAAACGAAGAGACACAAAACGAAGAGAGAAAGATATGTGAAATAAAAACTGACGTGGGTATGTACTACGCGGGAGATAGATAGTGACAAATTATGTAAAAATGACGAAAACAAAGGTCTGTACATACTTAAAAACATAATGGGCTTTTTTTGGCATCAAAAATATATACTACGTTTTTGAGGAAAGAGAAAGTTTAAAATAGACTTTTCTTTCATTTTCCTTCTTTTTATATAGATATTTTGGCTTTTACATCTTAATAATAGAAATTTTTTAAAGAAACAATGAGAATACTCTAAGTAACAAATTGACAATTTGCCTAAAATTATAAAACTTGTTAAACATTTAAAACATTCAAAAATTTCGATCGAGATGTATGAACACTTGAGAAATTTTGAGAGGATGCTTTCCCCCTGAAAATTAAATTATTTTGGAAGTCTTAGAAAACACTTCAAGCATGTGGGAAGGCGGGAAGTATCTCAAACCAGGTTAATTTACTCGCTCAAAATCTGTTATTTAAAATAGACACCTGGACACAATACTACTGTATGTCAGCATATTCCAAAGATTTTTTGTTATGATATGTCACTGATCCCGAGGTCAGATACAGTAGTTTGTTAAGTTCCATATTTAACACTAGTTTGTTCATCCCTGACGTCTAAGTAGCAGTATTCTATTGTTACCTATAAACTCATAATATGCTGCCTTATATGAATAGAACAGGAAGAAAGATTCCAGCAACCCCCGTTATCTGCTTTGTTTCCCGTTGTAAACGGCTCGGCTCGGCTCGGCTCCAGCAGTTAGCTAAGCTGGGGGTCATGTGGTGCACCACCAGAAGAAACCCCAAAATATATAAATGGAAAGAGACACAACATGAGGTCCCTCCACCCTTTTCTTTTCTTTTCTTTCGCTTTGATGAGAAGGTATTGGTAGAGCCCTATATTGCAATAATTGCATGGACACTGATAAAGACAGGAGACGCAATAAAATTTTAAAAAGTAGCATATGGTGGTGACACAACAATTAAATTAAATTTAAATTTAAATATTTAATAATTAAATAAAAAAATTAAGTAAAATAATCAAAGATATCGATAAATATAAAAAATTATGTAACTTAAAAATTGATAACAAACTTAAAAATTTATATGTCATTAAAAAAAAAATAAAAAATTCAATCCAGACATAATTAAAGATCATGCAACTTCATGATGTGATAATTCGTTGCACCCTCGTTGTCATTATTCTAATGTTTTAAATAATACGCCATTGTTAGTTCGTCTAAAAAAAAATTTGTAAGCTCAAGAATATCTGCACTTCTTAATAAATATATATAATATATATGAATAAGATTTTCATTTATTTTCGTTTAAAAATATATATATATAAAAAATGTATTATTTAATATGCTAAAATGTCCCCGAGCGTCAAAAGAGCATCCCCGAGCGCCCACGGAGCACCTATGAGCATCCAAAAAAAATATTTTTGAACATGCCACGTGACACTTTAGACACAGCGTTCTCAAATATTCCAAAGTGCCAGAGTGTCCCCAAGTGTCGGACACATGGCATGACACTGCAATAAAGTAGAGCCATGAGACATGGGCCCGTGACTCAATAGTTACTGTATATAACACATTAAAAAATAAAAGACCTGAGTCGTTGTCATGGGTGTCACGGTCACATTATATGTATATGTATATATGTAGATAGAAGTTGCTAAAGGAAGGAGATAGATAGATCATAGTTGGATGGAGATGGCCGGGGGAGAAATACGGTGTGCTTTGCCGCACAGTTTGTTGTCGGAAAGCTCCAATTCATAACAGCTCATCTTTCTGTGTTGCTCAGTTCCCGTACGAGCTGTGGGTCGTCGGGAATGGAAACACTCCTCGTGTGTTAGTTCCTGCAAATTTTACAGTGGAAAGATCTATCTTGGCTACGATTTTAAGTTTCAGGCCACTACCAGCATTTTCACTATAGCCGACGAAATATTTAAAAAAAAAGACCGACGAGATTTTTTTCGTCGGCTATAGTGGACTGTAGCCGACGACATACCCATTTTCCACTATAGCCGACGAAAAATCAACAAAAAAATTGCTGGCTATACTATAGCCGACGAAAAGGTAAAAAAAAAATCGTCGGCTATAGTATAGCCAACCCATTATAGCCTATGGGACATACTATAGCCGAGGAGTTTTTACGAAGTCATCGGCTATACTAAAAACTCGTCGGCTATATATATAGTCCCGTAAACTATGAGCTGACGATTTTTTGTTGCTTTTTTGTCGACTATAGTATAGCCGACAATTTTTTTTGTTGATTTTTCGTCGACTATAGTCGAAATTGTGTATGTCGTCGGACTATAGACGACGAAAAAAATCTTGTCGATTTTTTTTTATTTCGTTGGCTATAGTGAAAATGCTGGTAGTGAGCATATATATATAAAATTAGCTAATAATTAAAAGATAATAAGACATTAATGCAAGTCTGTTGAGCGTCACAAGAAATTCAGAATATATGAAACAGTAATATATAGGTTGCGAAATACGTCGGACAGTCTTATAATTTCAACGGTTTTGAGCTTAGATAAGCGTTTCATTGAAATAAATAAATTGTAACATACTCGATCTATTGCACATTGCACGCTTATGTTTCACCGATAATTTCTCCCTAATTCTGTGAGTTGATGTGTAGAAAACAAGTTTGATTAGTCTTGTAATTTACAGATCGAAGTAGAAGCTTCACTGATGGAGATTAGCTTGAAGTTACTTCTTCGTTCATGTCATGATCAGGTGAAATAAGCACAGGCGAATGCGTCTTAATTACAAAGGGTTCATACACGGGAAGCACTATAGTGGAGCTTTCTGCGTGTAACATATCTGGGCACAAACTTTGAAAATTGTAAAGCTAGAATCTTTTTGTTGCCTCCTCTTTTTCCCACTTCAGGTGCTTCAATTCACGTTGCTCTCTGTTTTAATACTTTGCTTTCATCTTTCTAACTCCACCCGTAGATATTATATAACATACAAATATACTTTTTCCTCGCCTCTCACTTTGTTTTTGCTCTAATTTTAATTCTTCTTCATTCTCTATTACTCTCATTAGGGTTTTCTGCCGGCAGCTCACACGTAGGGTTGCATGCCTCCACTTTGTCATTATAGAATACGATTGTTTTTGTACTTCAAATTACACTACCAAAAAGCTTTCCTCTTTTTCTTTAGCTTAATTTAGCTTTTCCTCCTAATATTTGTTATTTTATACCAAGTTTAGTTAGACCCAAACTAGGGCTAGTATTGTTTTGCCATAGGATCGATCTGTCACTGCATGAGAAATATAAAGCTATTGCATATTGATATGTTAATTAACAACAGAAAGTTGTTCGTACAAGACCGTAATCGCTATACATACATGTAGGTTCTCTGTACGGTCCATATTGGTATATATGTGGAGGAAGGTTTGATGACTGAAACAGGCACAACGGCGTACGTCAACTTCCCATGCTCGATCAGCTTAAGCTAGCCTAGTTTTTCGATATTATTGATGGAGACATGATCGAGATGGGAATGGGTATATATTATCCATTAGCTAGTTTACTTATATGAGGAAGATAACCACCAAAAGGGACCCAATATGCGTCTCACCCGGCCATGACATGGTCCTCAAGCTAACACCCTTCACATCTTTCTCCAAAGCTGATATGAATAAAGATGGAGGTCGGTTTGTTTCACAAACTGATCGATGACATCCAAAGAGTCAATGAACAGTTGATTGAATGCTAAAGAACTATATATCCACATATCACAACAAATTTGTGTGTGGTATGTGTGCATAAAATTACATTAAGCATCGCCATCGAACACATATATATACAATGACTGAAATACAAGACTGGCTTTGATTTATAATGAAGCTGGTATATGCATGACAGAGCTAGCTAGCACGGCGTCTGGTGGGAGGGGTTTTCCTCTATGATTATATTATATTAGAAAACAAACTAAAAAACCAAGGATTTCGTGTTCTCAATGGGGAATTTGGAATCCTAAACCCAAAGATATGGTCTAACTATATAGCTTTCTTTTGACGTCAAAGGAACACCCTATAAGTTTGGGGGTGCTGATACTTTAAAGGTGATGAGGTTGTAATCGATCCACTTATATCAAATTCTAAATGCGTGAGAACGTACCCAGACAATTCAGTCAAGAGTTGGTTTTGTATATTTTAAATTTCTTTTCAATACTTTGTGAGATTGAGAATCTTGCCCATCTTTGTTTTAATACTTTAACTGATGAAATTTTTTACGACTTAAACAAACACGATTGGGACTCAAACCGGCCACTGTCAGTCCAAGAACATTAGGGACGCTTTGTCAAAAGTGTTGCTAAAAGTCTTCGTGTATATACCCGATCCAATCACTTTTTATTCAACATCCATGATAGTTATTGTGGTTTTCATTTTTATTTAACAATTACATAAGTGAACCCCTGCCTTAGCTTACCTTACTTGGAGTGTAGGAAAAGCAGAAACCACTGCAATTAAGAAGTAGGCCGGCCTCCTCTTGTTTCCAAAACCCTAGAGCTAATGAAGGCGTTTAAGCAAGATCAATCCTATTTGCAAAACTCTTCCTAGCTATGAATTTCTGTCACCATTTCGTGAGAAATAGGGAAGAGATCGAAGGTTGCCACTCTGAAAACTAATTAAAGAAAACAATGCAGGCTAGGGTCTTGACTTACAAATCAGAGATGCATGCCTAAACATCATCTATATATAGTTAAACCTCAAGTTTGATTGACATTGGAATTTCTGTAACGAATTCGATCAAGTAACTGCGGATTAATCAAGTTTTCTAATTCTACAACTTCTTTGGAAACCAAAGATTTCGATCTGGAAAACGAACTCTGTGTCAAGACCCTCATAGGCACGCTTTTATGCTTTCAAGTTTCAACAATAGCAGCTAGCTAGTTGCAATATACATTATATAGCGAGGAGTATAACGTATTCCTGAAATTGACAAATAATTCAAACGGTCAATTTACAAAATGGGATAGCGTAGAAGGACATGCAATTCCGATAGTGACAGTATGCTTAACGGATTCGGAAAGTTTGAAGGAGACGGCACGGTTCAGAACAAAGCTCGAGGGCGACGGACATGCAAATATATACGCAGTTGTTTTCTTTCTTTTCAACAGTGGAAATTAAAGTAAGGACGGGGAAGGCAAAGGAATGAAACTGAAATCTAGGGTTCGGCATGTACATACATGAGAACGTGCTTGCCTTAGCAATGGTCAATTCTTCGGACTATTTACTAAAGTTATGGACCAAGCTTCTACTGTTTCTAAGCTAATTAAGCGAAGCTAGCTGGCGAGGAACTTATAATTTGGGACCATTCATTGGTTGTGGATATAGATGATTCATATGTTTACAAGCTTTCGAAGATTATAATCACGTACTATATTGTAGCGTGGTAGCTAGCTTGGTTGGAAAATTACTTAACCCTTGAAAACATGACCATTTTCACTGAAGAACTGAATACCGTTTTATGTTCTAGTGAAGTCATGAGAAAGTTGTTAATTCACTCACTGCTTAATTTTGAAGAAAGGATGTGTTTCTCGTATGTTTTGCTTTTCATTTCATTCTCGATCGATATACATAAAAATCATAACAAATGGGACAAGAGTCCCTGTTAATTAGGAGTAAATCGTCCTGGTATATATATTCTACAGAGTGAGGAGACAATAGGAAGAAGAAGAGAGCGTTAGAATAGAGGAGTTCATGAAAAATAAAGAACAAAAAAACCTGAGAGGGTGCATATATTAAGAAGGCTTGCGAGGTGTAGGTATATATGATTCATCTCCCTTGATAAGTTGTAATGCCCTTTTTTAAGCATATAAAATGATGTATGTTGTTGCTTTCTTCACACATTCTCGGTGTTGTCATGTAAGGAGAACTGCAGCATGGAGATTGCTACAAGAACAATCAACAACCAAGAAAACCTTAGTAGTTTAACATCACTGGAACCTTAGTATTCCAAACTTTTATATGAATCAAAGTATCAAACCTGTTAGTATAGCACCATTAGTTCGCTAATTAAACATACTTATTCACTTAAGCAGGTAATCGGCACCTACCCGACCACCCGAAAGACTACCAAGCAGACTACAACTTCACTCGCAAGACCGAACCCATCTGATCGGGCACGCGCCCGACAAGCGCACATCCGAATGCTCGATCTACATGACAGCAAATACAGCCCTATCTCACATCGAAGAGCACAAGCAAGCAACAATCTTACCCACCTATATAGGTAAGACATTTACTACAGGTAAGAGGGTAATCAATTCCAATCTTAAATACTCCAACCTACTTTTTTACACGTTCGCTTGATTGTTATATCCAATACATCTTCTAACTTAGGCATCGGAGCGTCGAAGGCAGGCCGACCCTGTCTTGACCATCTGACCGCCCGTTTGTTGTTGTATTCTGATAACAGTAGGAGCCGAACGCCCAAATACCCGAACACCCAAAGAGAGAGGAAGTACCCAATCATTCGAACAGCTTGAACGTTTGGACAAGAAGAGAGATTGCTCGTACTACTTCTGCTTGATTACGTCCCGCGTAATCCGGTAGAAACAGTTGGCGCCGTCTGTGGGAACCTTACAAATTACAAACCTCGTATCAACATCACTAACCAAAAGCCCACATGAATACCCAAGAGATAAACTTCAGCGACATGCCCGTCGGGGAAACACCCCCGAGCGCGTGGGCGCGACAAGTGATGGAGCTGGGAACAAGCAGCAGCCCTGAACTGAGCGGCGAGGAACACGCCGACTGCCTGCTCCAGGAACTACGAGAGGCAACATTCGAGAGAGACCATGAGCGCCGGATCTAGCAGAGGCTGGAAGAGCGACTGGACGCGCTCGTCAACCAGCAACAGATACAACACGGGCAGGGTCCCACTTGGGAAGACACCAACGTTGAGGATCTCCAGCACCCATTCGGCAGGGCCGACCATCGGGTGACCCAAACGCCCGCGCCAACGGAGGAACCCGCGCCCAGGGGTACACCCCCAATGGACAACGCCCTGATCCTGCAGATGATGGAAGAGGTAGCAGAGGAGGTATCACGCCTACGGAAGGACAAGCTTGCCGGGCAAGGTGGGATGTTCATCCCCCGTGTCAGCCCGTTCTCGGGGCACATACTGGAGAGAGGCAGGGACCTGAACGCAAAAACGATGAAGGTCACCCGATTCGACGGAAGCGGAGACCCCCACACACATATTGACGAATTCCGATCCGCCACGAACGGAACCAGATACTCGGACTCAACTTTGTTCTTCCTATTCCAGGAAACGCTGTCCGAGAAGGCAAGGAGCTGGTTCTACGAGATTCCGCCAGGCTCCATCCATTCGTTCCTCGAACTGGCGGAAAGCTTCCAAAGGCGTTACAGGCTCCAAGGCAAGTACAATACCATGGGCATCCTCCTCATGGTCCGCCAGGGGGCAAACGAGAACCTGTCCAGCTACATCAACCGATGGAGGGCGCTGGCGAGCATATGCAGGAGCCTCGACAAGCGGGTGGCTAAGGTCGCCCTGATGGACAACATGCTCGCAACACCATTCGTAGAAAAGCTCGTACGGAATGAGTATTTCGACTACGACGAGATCATGGATCTGATCGTACAGAAAGCACTGGTGGAGACACGAGTGTAAGGGACCGCCTCCAAACCCAACACCGACCAACCAGAAAGCGCGAACGCCCAACCGTGACAAATCGTCAACGACATAGGAGAGTCGGGCGGAGGCTACAAGCGGAACATAGGTGTGCACCTGGCAAAATAACCAGAGGCCGTCTTCCCGTAGCTACCAAAGCATCCGACACGACCAGGCGAGAGTACCTGCACTGCAGGGAAACCGTTCCCGAAAGGCCCCCCAATACCAACCAGCCGAGCGAGAGGTCTATGCAATCGATTGGCAGTTAAAAGAACAGCTGCTCCGCCAGCACCGACACCAGATCCAACCACTGAAGAACGTGTCGAAGGAAAGGGCTCCGATCGGTCGAAAACCGGACAGGTGGTGCAATACCACCACACTGCCACCCACTACACTAACGACTGCATGATGCTGAAGAAAGTGCTCAGGGACATGCAGAGGGACGGACGGATCACCCTTCCCAGAGCTGAGAAACGACCGCGCGAGCCGAACGTTGAGACCCGGGGATGATCAGCACGATATCCGGAGGGAAGCGCAAGGAGGGGATTTCGTCACCCGACCGTCCGGGCAGTGAGGTGCTGACGATCGGGACAGAAAGGACGAACAAGGCAAGAAGAAGGGAGCCGTCAACCATCAGCTTCACGACGGAAGACGAGGAGAGGAGTCCGAAGAACAGCACCTTGCCATTTTTGATCGACGCAATCATAGATTGATTCCTCATGAAGAGAGTGCTGGTAGACAACGAGGCGTCTGTGAACATGATCTACCTAGACGCGTACACAGCGCTGGGCAGACCCTCCCACAAAATGACGCAGGACAACGAGTGTATCGCAAGCTTCACAGGCGAAACATCATATCCAATCAGAAGCGACAATATTCGGATCGGGATCGGCGCCCCCGACTCCCCACATAGCGAGGTCCGAACGGACTTCATCATCATGGACACACCCTCCCCATACAACACCATACTCGGGAGGCCGGGGATCAGAAGGCTAAAACTGATCATAGCGGGGCACATGCTACTGGGCCGATTCCCGACGGAGCACGGAGTCAGGCACGTCCGAGGCTATAACTACGAGGAGGCAGCAAAGCCCGGGAATAGGCAAGAGGTCCTAGCTCTGGAAGAATTGGCACCAGAGGTAGAAATACCAGATGACCCGCGCGACGGGCTGATGGCAGTATCCCCCGTCCCCGAGCGCGAAGAGCTGAGGACGATTCAGCTATCCTCTGAGCATCCGAAGAGAACGATCCAGATCGGCGCACAGCTAGCACCTGCAATAGCCGAGCGATTGATCGCGCTACTGAAGGAGAAGCAGGAGGTGTTCACATGGTCATACAAAGACATGCCCGGGATCAGCACGAGTATCATATCCCACAAACTGAGCGTCAATACCGGCGCAAGGGCGGTGAAGCAGAAGCGAAGGGCGTACAAGGCGGAACACTACGCAGCAATGCACGAGGAGGTGGACCGACTGCTGAACATCGGGTTTATCCGAAAGGTGGATTACCCGAAGTGGATCTCCAACGCTGTGATGGTGCAGAAGAACAATAAGAAATGGAGGATGTGCATCGACTACAACGACCTCAACAAGGCATGCCCCAAGGACAGCTTCCCTCTACCAAGGATCGACCAGTTGGTGGACGCAACAACCGGGCACGAGCTGCTATCAATGATGGACGCATACTCGGGATATAACCAGATCTTCATGGACCCCGAAGACCAGGAGGCGACGTGCTTTGTCACGGACAAAGGTCAATACTGCTACGTCGTCATGCCTTTCGGACCGAAGAACGCAGGCTCCACGTACCAGAGGCTCATGAACTCGATGTTTCATGGCATGATAGGCAGCATCGTGGACATTTACGTAGATGAAATACTTGTGAAGAGTGTTCGAGCGACCGACCACGTCCAAAACTTGGGGACTGTGCTCGATGTCTTAATCAAGAATGGCATGAGGTTGAACCCGGCCAAGTGCACGTTCGGGGTCACAAACAGCAAATTCCTGGGGTACATCGTAAGCCAGAGAGGAATCGAGGCCTTGCCCACCAAAGTGAGGGCGATCATCGACATGAAGCCGCCCGTCAAGAAGGCAGACCTGCAGAGCCTCACGGGCAAACTCTCATCGCTAAACAAATTCATATCCCGCTACTCGGACAAATGCGTACAGTTCTTCAAAGCCATCCGAACGACGAACAAACGAGAGGTTATATCGACGCCCGAATGCGAGGCATCTTTCCTCCAGATCAAGGAATACTTGGCCTCAATCCCACTCCTGTCCAGGTCCATCCGATGGGAGGTATTATATATCTACTTGGCTGCCTCCCTCACAGCCGTTAGCTCAGCCCTCGTCTGCAGGGAGGACTGTACGGAACTGCCCGTTTTCTTTTCAGGGAAGGGCATGACGGGCACTGAAACCCGATACCCCATGATCGAGAAGATGGCGCACGCACTCATCACCACCGCCTGACGGCTGAGACCATACTTCCAAGCCCACAACATCCACATCCTCACAAATGCACCCCTGCGCCAAATCCTCCAATTGCCCGACCACAGTGGCCGCCTGGCGAAATGGGCAATCGAGCTTAGCAATTTCGACCTCCAATACAAGCCCCAAATAGCAATAAAAGGGCAGGCAGTGGCAGACTTTATCGCCGAATACACGGAAGCAGAGGCAACGCCGACCGACGCAACCGACGGCCCGACGGTAGAGGCACCCGAAAAGCCAGAAATCAAAGCAGGACCACTATCAGAGTGGAACCTCTACGTCGATGGATCCTGTACAAAGAAGATGAGCGGCTCCGGGATCATCCTAACCGGGCCAGGAGGGGTAAACGCGGAGTATGATCTCAAATTTGAATTCAAGACAACCAACAACGAAGCCGAATATGAGGCACTCATCGCAGGCCTGCAGCTGGCCAAAAACTCGGAGGAACCTGACCTAAACATATTCAGCGACTCACAGTTGGTGGTAAGCCAAGTCGAGGGCGAATTCCAGGCGAAAGGAGAATCCATGATCCCCTACCTCAAGCACGTGAAGGCGTTGATCAGCAGATTCAACTATGTCAACATCAACCACATACCCCGGGGACTCAACGCGAAGGCGGACAAACTTGCCCGATTGGCCACGGCGCCTGTCCACTCCAGACCAGGACAACGGATTGTCGAAGTTCTGCGACGACCAAGCATTTCGGGAGCAGAACAGATCCTGACGATCGAACTGCACGAACGAAGTTACATGGACGTTCTTATCGCATACAAGGCAAAGGGGGAATTACCAGGAGACAAGCAAGAAGCCAGGACCGTCATCGCACGGGCAGCGAACTTCAGCATGCGGGATGACATGCTTTATCGGTGAGGAAAGACTTGGGCGAGCCTCAAGTGCGTCACCCCATTGAGGGGCAACGCAATCCTACAAGAGATCCACTTGGGCATGTGTAGCCACCACGCGGGAGCAAGATCAATCGCGCACAAGGCCCTCCGGTGCGGATTCTGGTGGCCCACCATCCATGCGGATGCCATGACACTAACGAACAAGTGCCACCAGTGCCAGCTCCACGCACACCACTACCACGCGCCCGCCGTCTCACTCTCAATCCTCTTATCGCTCGTACCATTCGCACAATGGGGACTGGACTTAATCGGGGAACTCCCAAAGTCCAAGGGGCAGTACAAGTACCTGATCGTCATCATTGACTACCACACCAAGTTCATCGAAGCACAGCTAATGATAAAGATCACGACAGAAAAAGTCGAACGCCTCCTTTGGCGGTTTCTCTTCTGTCACTACGGGACCCCGATCAGCATCATCACGGACAACGGGCCACAATTCAACAACTCGGCTCACGACCTTCTACAAACGGCAAGGAACAGAACTCGTATTCGCATCACCAGCGCACCCCCAGACAAACGGGCAGGTAGAAGCGGCAAATAAAATAATCAAGGCACGCATCAAGAAGAAGATCGAGGACATCGAGCCCGGGGAGGCAGGATACGGGCGCTGGCCTGAAATCATCCTAGAAATCCTATGGTCTATCCGAACGACCCCCAGTGCGGCCACAGGCGAAACCCCGTTCAGCCTGACGTTCAGAACCGAAGCCATGCTACCTCTAGAAATTACCCACCAAAGCCCGCTGATCGAGGGATACGATCCGAACACGAACGAAAAAAGGCTACGGCTCAACAGCGATCTCCTAGAGGAGAGGAGGGACACGACACATCTCCACAATGCCGAGAACAAACAGAGAATCGCTCGATTATACAACCAGCGCATTCGGGCTCGACCGATCCAATAGGAGGACTGGGTCATGAAGGCAATACAGCAGAAGGTCAAGGCACTTCGTCCATCATGGGAAGCCCCGTATGTCGTGGACGAGGTGGTAAGCCCCAGTACCTTTTACCTTAAGGATATGCAAGGTCAACGACTACGACACCCGTGGAACATCCAGCACTTACGGAAGTACTTTCATTAAGTTATTTTGTTACGTTATGTATTTACTTTACATTATGTATTTTCTTGACCCGTCCACCCGATACTCGGGGACTGGGGATAGACTATTCGAATTAATGTAACACTTTATTACATTTTCTTGAGAGCAAGCACACACATACGGAAGAAAAGAAACTTCATTACTAAAGGGCACGAACGACCAATTACAATCCTACCTACAAAGTTACAAAAAAAGAGAAGGGAAAATCTACACTACACTACTTCTACATCCGCCTGCTCCGTATCCGCCACCTCCACCACTGCCTCGGGCGCCCCCGGCTGCTGAGACTGCTCCGCTTGCCCGGCCTGCTTCGCCTGTTTGGGATGCTGCTGCTGCTGCTCCGCACTCTCGGTAGAAGGGCCAATCGCCCCAGCCTGCGCTTTTGCAGATGAGCCCGATAAAGCGCCAGGTCAATGAACGGGGCCACGGTCACCCGAAAAGCAGTCACCTGCTCCTCAGCCTTAGCTGTCACCAACTCCAAAAAATCATCCAAGTCCTTAACGGCAGCAACATGCTCAGCTTGGGTACGCTGGACCCGATCCAGAGTCCAAGCGCAATGTTCGGCCTCCATCAATCGGGACTCCATCTCCGCCAGCTTGTTGGCAGCCTCCGCGCGCATACACTCTACCTCGGCCAAGGCACTGTCACGCTCGGCCTTCAGCACGGTCTCCCGTTCGGCACCCTCTTAGAGCTCCCGAGTCAGCTCGTTCACCCTGGCAGCCTTCCGCTCGGCCAACTGGTTCGCCTTAAAGAGCCCAGCTTGCAGTTTCTCATGGGCCGCAGCAGCCTGGCGGGACTTGGCCCTCAACCATGTTAGCTCCTCCGAGCTCTCGCGCCCGCGCAAGCAGAAAATTTGGTGCTGCAACTTGGCACACGCGTTGAAGGTCTGGTCCAACCCGTCAAGAGCAGGGGTAGGATCCGGTTGCAGAAGCTGCTGGATGGACGACACGCCCTCACCTAGGGATTGGTGGAGACTCTCCAGGAAGGTACAACACGCCTCCCCAACTTCCACCGTTGCGCCAGCAGCATCCGTCTGCGAGCGCTTGAAGGGACGAACGACCCCACCTTCACTAGCAGGCGAGCCAGTGGAGAGATCTACACCACTAGACGACTGAGAGGCCCGGATCCGCGAGCCCGAGTTCAAGGAGGCCTCCCGTCGATCCCTCTGCTCCACGCGCCTCTGGTTGCGCTCCGTCTGCCGCTGCTCCTTTTCACGGGAGAGGCGATCCTGTTCGGCCCGGTCCTGACTCCGAGCAGCAGACGACACGGGAGAAGAACGAACAGCCCCTTCAGCAGCACCAGCAACCCGCACCCGCGGGACAATAACAGCGGCCGCACGCACGACAGGGGCGTGGTCAGACACGTTCGGCGCTGGGATCCTCGCCTGAACGGTATCCCCCATAACCAGTCCACCGTGCCCGTCATCCACGACCCGGCGCACGGTCTCAACTATAGACAGCAGCAGCTCCATACGGCGCTGGAGGGCCTCGTCCTTCTCGGTGGCCTTTGACTTGGTCATTTTTGCTGCAAAACAAATACGAACGAAAGGTTAGTAACAGTTATCAAATATACGTACGTAAAACATGCAAAAGTGAAACAGATATTAGATGCCTGAACAGACCGGGTGCTCGGGCCAGACGCGTGCGCTCGATCAATTCCCAGTGACATGCCACATAGAAGTGACATCCCAGCGAGCAACCCTAGTCTCCTCCACAGGCGTTATCGGATACTCGTTAGTGTTGAGGGGATAGAAGCGCTGGGGGACACGATCAATGCGGTGAGCGTTAGCCGCATACTCCGAGGAGAAGGAGCCAAACTCCCAGTCGCCTCCGACCAGGCAGCTGATTGTACGCCACGAGGTCGACGAGCTGGGCGGGTCGACCAACCACCATTTCACCCGCGGCTCCACGGTGAAGGTACCCGAGTCCCTCCAGCGGGAGGAGTGCTTGAGCCGGAAGAAGTGCAGGAACTCCGCCCGCGTTGGGTGATCCTGTGACGACCCAGAACAGAATCAGTAGAGTAATCAGCTTAATTCACGAGTCAGTGCATAATCACAATTTTTCGATAATTGTGTGATTTGCCGGTTTTGTTCGCGACTTAATTATCGGCCGAGAATTTGAGTTGAGTTGAGTCTCGAGAGTTGTTGTTCACGTGATTTCGAGTTCGTGGGCGGTTCCGGATGATTATTTCGACAACCAAGGAATATAATACGAATATTTGAAGTTTTAGAATATCGTCGAGTTTATCAGTTCGTATCGAGTTTTGGACCGTCAATCGTCCCGAGACGCGAGTATAAATATCGGAAATAGTCGAAAAATTGTCGAAAAACGCTGTTCGGGAAATTTGACCGGCGTTGACCGAATTTGGAGGTGTTGACCCGCGTTGACCAGAGAGAGAAAACCGGCAACCGTTTGACTCACCGGCGACCTTTTGTTTCTGGCCACCTCCGGCCGAGATATTGGTATATTTTGATTCCTCTCTTCATTTTCTATTGATTAGAACTTGAAATTTTGGAATTTGGTGTCGATTTGAGTGAGAACGGAGGGGTTAAAGTTCTTGGATTTTCGCCGGAATCGGCTTTGTTGGGGGCGGTGCTCCGGTGACTTTCCGGGGTGGATTCTTGGTGGGTTTTGTTGGGTTTTAGCTTAGGATCATTTCCCCTTTGGTTTAGAAGGACGAGGTGGCACGACGGCGCCGGAATCGGGCCGGGAAGTTTTCCGGTCGGTTGTGTTCGTGGAGGTTTCGAGCTGATTTCCGGCCAATCCCGCCGAAATTGGACTTAGTCACAGTTGAGAGATGAGTTGGGCTCATTGAGGAGAAGCTTCGGTGAGGTTGGCCAACGGAAAATCTCTCCGGTTGACTGCGCCCCGCCACTGGCGGCGGCGGTCAACGACGGAGCTCCGGCGACCGTTGACTTTTTTGGAAATGTGTCGAGTTATATGTCGTTTCACTCGTACTCATGCCCCGATCGTCGCATTGAGGTTTTCAAGTTGATTTGGGTATCGGATTTTCATTCGAGGGTTTTGAGTGAAGATTTCGGGAATTTCGTTAATTATTTTTGTATCAGTTATATGTTTCTGGGAACGGTTGGTTTCCGAGGTGTGGTACAGTGTTGTGAATTGTGATTTTGATCAGATATATTTTATGATTATTCAGGGGATCGAGATCGTGCTTCGGGCGAGGGATCTTCTGCCGAACCACGTGATTAGCGTGAGTGCGCGCTTTTCTCACCTGTGAGTGGACACTTTTATATTTTCACTGTCGTTGCGAGTTCGTGATTTCCATATTTATTTTAATACGATGTTGAGATTGTTTATTACTTTTGGAGGTATTATTTTATATTTTTATCGATGCTTCAGCTACTCGGCTGATCATCGGTAGTCTGACCAGAGTTGAGAGATTCCTCTGGACCAGAGTTGAGAGATTCCTCTGGGCAGGGTTGAGAGATTCCCCTGTTATGCCGCCGGGGTTGAGAGATTCCCCTGGCTTATCACCGTCAGGCTTGAGAGATTCGCCTGACCGTCGAGTTTGAGAGATTCGCCTGACCGTCGGGCTTGAGAGATTCGCCTGGCACCTCCATATATATTTTCCGAACTCGCTATACTTGTTTATTGTATGTGAAATTAGTGAAAGGCATATGTTTATTTTCGCCCACTCACTATAACATTTTATTGCCATTCCCCTGGGCTTTTCGGTTTCCGTGCCCAGTTTGTAGTTCGGATTCTGGTGTCTCACGTCGTGGTCGGAGGCTAGTTGTTCGTGCTACCTGTCTTTTCCAGTAGGTTCTTTGTTTCACCTATTGTTGTATATTTTTTATATATACACTAGAGGTCGCTCTGATATGTTACTAATACATGTTTTATGTGATTTTCCCCAGATTTTCTATATATATACAGTTATGTTTACTGTTTATGGTTATGGTTATTGTTATGATATTGAGAAATCCGGATGGGATTGATGCCCACGGTTTGGCTTTTGTGGCATAGGATGAAATGTATTTTTCGGGTGCAGGTTAATGGCAATTCCGCGTTAGTAGCGTTACTTTGTCGAAATTTTTATGGTTTTTGTTGGTTCGTGTTTTCAGAAGGGGTTTGATTCCGGTTTAGGAAACTAAATTGGGGTTGGGTCCTTTCAGATCCAACCCGCTCAGGCGGAAGATATTGAAGAAGGTCACCAACGTTCGGGTCAACGTCGGCCCACACTGACTGAGCGAAATCCGCAGCAGCGCCAGCATGTACTGAAAGAAGGGGTGCAGAGGAAGCTTGATGCCTGCCTTCAGATGGAACTCGCTCACGCATATATGACCGAGCAGAGGCCGCGTGAACGTCTTGACTTTCCCAAGGATCCTCAGCTTCACAGACGAAGGGATATGGTAGTCGCACGCCCATTGTGCCATCTCCTTCACCGAGGGTGCTCACTCGGGCTCCTGCACCGGTACTCCGTCGGGAAGCATCTAATGCACGCGTCCGCCCTCCGTAAACTGAGGCATGGGGTTCTCCCCTCGCACGCACTCATCGCCCAAAGGCCCTGAAAAAGAAGACCCACTCGACGACCCCGACGACTCAGACGCATCCCCCAGACCGACGTCTTCGACAACAGTTCGCACTCGCTCCTCTTCCATCGGCTGCACGACAGGAGAATCATCGTTATGGATATACCGCAAGGGCGTTACACTCATCATGGAGTCAGATGCGGAGTCCGATCCGCTCGTGCATGAACCACAACTAACCCACCCCGCCCCCGGAACATATATCCGCTCACGCAACATGCCGCTCGAAACTTCTATCGGTTCCATCTCCTAGACAAGACTCACGCATGCACGCAACACCCAAACACTTAGCAAGAAAATTCCTACCACAAACAAGAAAAACCCAGAAATCTACCCCCCCAAAAAATCAAAGCAGGCACGCCTAAAGAACACGCCTTGTTCTTGAGACGAAAACCCAGAAAAAACCCAGAAAACGGGCAAAACAGAAACGGCAAGGAAACCGGAAAAGCAAAAAATCAGAACGGAAAAGCAAGACAATCAGTTTAGAGCCTCACCAGAAGTTGAGATCGAAGGTTGAAAGTTGTCCGTCGACGAAGAACTCCGGCAAGAACACAACACAGAAATTAGAGAGAACAGTGAACAAGGTAAATTTTTGCAGGGCTTCGATGAAAGTATAAAGCAATGTGAGAAGACGACACCCCAAAGGCCTATTTATACTGACCCGACGGCACACGCGAACAAATGCCCGTCGTTCATTTTTTCGCGTGTCCACCGTCAGATGGTGACACGTGTCCACGAGGCGGTTTACTTCCCCTCCTAAGTAACCGCGCTCACCCTTCGGCTTCCCGCCTCGGTTTCAAACCCTAGCACGATCTCCCATGACTCGCCAAGTGTCAGCCATGCAACCTTCCACGCTCCCACGCGCGTGACGACTGACCTCCCAGCAGTTACTACATCACCAGCATTTATTACGCATGGCACGCTAGCATTTATTACGCCAGCTAGCATTTATTGCACCCCTAGCGGTTTCCAAGGAGAAGTTGAAAAGATATCACTCCAAACATCCCATCAGTCAGATCACCCCACTCAAAGCACGTGCACACACTTCACAATTCCAGCCATTCGGACTATCGCACGCACCACCAGCACGAACAAACGCCTTACAATCTCACAGGCAAGTAAATGCCACCCCACCAGGTTAGTACAAGACCATTGAGGCATCCCGAAAAAGGCTAACGTCACGCGTTTTCTTTCGGCGTATGCGTGCTCAAAGCAAGACCATTTAGGCGTCCCGAAAAAGGCTAACGGTCCGCGTTCCCTTTTTGGCGTGCGCGCGCTAAATGAAGACAAGTAGGCGGCGTGTGGTATCGTCTCCCTGGCTCTGTTGGCGAAGTCGGAGCACAAGCGGCCGCTTGTGAGTCCGCGCCTAGACACCTAGTAAGAGGTGACCCACCGTTCGGGCTACGCGGCATGGAAGTGGCTAACGTCACTCGTTACCTTCCGGGGCGTTCAAACTGCAGGACCATTCGGGCGGCTCGAAAGCGGCACGCACCTTTCGGAGCGAGCGCCGAATGATGGGCGACTCGGGAGTGGCCCCATTCCTCCCGAGGGCGTAATGCTACCATTCTCCGAATTAGGCGGCACGATAGCGGCAAGCTCTTATCGTGCGCATGCTAAACCGAAGAGCGGCACGGGCATGCTGTCCGTCCCTCCGTGCGCGCTGCAACACATGTACGTAACGGTCGGGGCCCCACCGTTGACGCTACGATAGGTCGGCACCGAGAGTGAGGACCTCCTCTCGGGCACCTAAGCAATGCTGTTCCGAGGACCATTCTTGACGGACTCCGAACAGTAAGATTCATTCGGGAGTGCCATGCAAGCGGCTCAGAACCATTCATGCATCAAGAAAGGCTGTTCCGAGGACCATTCTTGATGGGCTCCGAACAGCAAGATTCGTTCGGGAGTGCCATGCAAGCGGCTCGAAACCATCCATGAATTTCAAGAAAGGCCGTTCCATAGGCCTATCCTTGGGGACTCCGAACAACAACATTCGCCGCGAGGCCGGGTAAGTGGCTTGGAACCATCCATGCATCCACATACACGCATACATCAACACTCATTCAAACCGCATCATCACTCAATCGCATTACACTATCATACATACATCCGCATACATTCACATACTCATTCACTCATCCCCACTTGTATACCTGTACCTCATACATACACATTCACTTCTACATACTGACATACATCCACATACACAAACATATACTCATTCACATGGCTCCACAGGTACACGGCTCCAAACAGTAAGATGCATTGGGAGTCGGGTGCCCAGATATAGGATCACTAGAATAGATACATGATCGGACGCACAGGTACCCACTCCGTCAAGCGAGCTCTTTCTTGACCGGAGAGTTGGGGGACTTGGGGGTTACAGGACCACGCATCACTGCCCAAGTAGATAAGTATTTGTTTAATCGCACGAACCCTTTTTCAACTCCCCAATCAAGAAAGGTCTCTTTAACTTGGGGACTTGGGGGACTTGTTAGAATAACACCATTAGTTCGCTAATTAAACATACTTACCCACTTAAGCAGGTAATCGACACCTACCCGACCACCCGAAAGACCACCAAGCGGACTACAACTTCACTCGCAAGACCGAGCCCATCCGATCGGGCACGCGCCCGACAAGCACACATCCGAATACTCGACCCACATGACAGCAAATACAGCCCTATCCCACATTAAAGAGCACAAACAAGCAACAATCTCACCCACCTATATAGGTAAGACATTTACTACAGGTAAGAGGGCAATCAATTCCAATCTTAAATACTTCAACCTACTTTCTTACACATTTGCTTGACTGTTATATCCAATACATCTTCTAACTTAAGCATCAGAGCGTCGAAGGTAGGCCGACCCTGTCTTGACCATCTGACCGCCCATTTGTTGTTATATTCTTCTAACAGTAGGAGCCGAACACCCGAATACCCGAACACCCGAAGAGAGAGGAAGTACCCGATCATCCAAACAGCCCAAACGTTCGGACAAGAAGAGAGATTACTCGTACTGCTTCTGCTTCTGCTTGATTACGTCCCACATAATCCGGTAGAAACAAAACCCATTTTTAGTTTACATGAAAATTACCATTTTTTCTGCATTTGGATATTCGATCAAGACCTTCCAGAATGAAATGGGTGAAAATGACCTATTTGCTACAGGCTAGCTAGCTAGCTAATATTCTAATATAAACTTTGCAATATTGGAGGGACTATTTCCCTTCCAGCTACTTTCTTGTAAATTTATTGGGTAGGGTTCTCATATCCATACTTGGGGATCATGACAATGCTATGACTCAATGCACATAAACTTTATATTTTCACCAAAGCTATGTTTGAAAAAATGGGATTGCTTAGGTCATTGAGAAGAAAGGATCACTTAGGTCACCATCCAAGATGTCTTACATCAACTATTTAACAAATAATTAGCAAGATTAGATTTGGCTAATTAATCGGCTGAAGCCACTCACTCTACCAGTACTCCTCACTCTAACCGATGAGATTAGTTAATTTGCAGGATAAAGTGACGTTAATTTGATTCCTTTACATGCATGTAAAACGTTTCCTTACCAAAATCTATCACACTTCAACACCAAGAAATAGAAATCACGTGAAGGAGAGAAAAGAGTGAGCAACGAACAATAAAATATTAAAAAATTCTTGTCCGGCAGCCCTCGATATTGACAGCGACCGTTGGCCTATGTCGGTGTTCTATGGGGCGGCCGGACGGGCGGGGTTGTGTGCCGGTGATGGCAAACGATAGCCGCAAAAGACACCGTGGGGGTTGCACAAGTCTGGTCACGGTATGGAGGGGCTATGTTGTTTGTAATGGAGATTAGAGTTTGTCGATTGGAGCATTAGAGTTGGGACTTGGGCTGGCAGTTCGCTGGTTGGATCTCCATTGTGCGTATACATCACGAGTGGCGGTCGGAAATTTCAAGCAAACGACGATGGTACATCCTTCCTCCTCAAGACGTGGTCTGGACTCTCAAGTCCTACAATGGGTTATGTGGTGGTGGGCTAGGGTTTTTACCTTTGGATAAATTTATTTTGTTTTATTAAGTTATTGTTGAAGGATAAACATGTACAAAATAACTGTAGACGAAAATTGTATCTTTATTCATTGATATATTACCTTAAATACAGACATTCCAATCAATTACAAGTAATATCCCGAATGGGTTCTACAAAGCCGCAACAACGGCGATATCACTCCCACTTTGAAATCTCTCTTCAACGTGGATTTCCTCCTCAAGCATTGTCTCCAGGGCGCCCTCGCTTGGCGTTGTTACTTCGATCTCTCACCATTGGTTAGTTGATTTCATGGTCGGGTCTCCTTGAGGTTTCCTTGCTTCTATGATTGGGCACTGATTAGTTCCTTATGTATGGCCCGCGCGTGCAAGGCTGGAGTGCTTTCCATTGGAGGCGAGTGTGCTAGAAGTTGAGGTGATGGTCGGAAGTACGAGGTGCGACGAGTTGCGGGTTTGGCGTTGTTGTGTTCCTCCTAATGCGCGGTTGAGGTTTCTTACAACGGTCGTTGGGCGACGATGTTTGTAGCTAGTAGACGGATCTAACAGAGGTGGTCGGGGTTCGGGGACATCAGAAGGTTGCAAATCGAGTTGACTGTCCGGCGACAGCGGCTTAGGTGGGAGGTTTTTGTGCGGCAAGATTACGCTTCGAAGCCTATGAAGTTTGTTGGGCCTATGGCAAAGGGCCCATGGAGATTAGAGGTTCAGTACCCTAATCATCCTAGTTGGGTCTTCTTTGGGCCTTCGTGGATAGACCTAAATCTCGGGCGGGCCGGGTCGAGCAAGGCCTCTAGTGTGGATTTTTCATGTGGAAGTATTGGGCTTGTTTAGATCTGGGACCCTCGTGGGCTAGTTTTTTTAGCCTGTGGTGGGTGGTAAATAGTTATCACTGTTGAGTCTAATGTTTAAGGCTCATTGGCATCTCATTTGGATTGTGAGACTCACTAGAGGTATCATACTTACCACAATTGAGTACTTAGGGGTATGTTTACCTCTAATTATTTTTGTTTCTCACAAGTCTTATGTGATGCGATTAGGCTTACTTTTGTTGAGTGTCTTGGACTTAAAGTTTAGTGCTAGTTACTGTAATTGTGTAGCACACATGAGTTTAGACTGTGACGTTCATCATGAATGTGTCACCTGTACGTCAGAGTTTTTTCTGGATGCCCTTGATTACGACTTTGGTTGTATTACGTAATGAAACACCTTCCTTTACTGGAAGGTAATTTCTCTCGAAAAAAAGTAATATCCCGAATAGTCAGGGATTGCTAGAATCTTGATATCAAATCTAATTAGTACAAGACACACATGGGGAAGATTAGGAATATACTTTCCTTAAACACTCCCTCTGGTGTCGCGCTTCTAATGTATAATGCATAACTTGTTGCCTCACTAAAGACTTTGCCAAGTAAACAAAAACCTCATGGGTAAAACAAAGACTTGGTCGAAGGGAAAAAGAGTATAACACATTAACTACAAATGATACTACATATGATGTAGACTCCCCCCTGATGTCTACCAAAATGACTCCCCCTGATTGCTAACTCAATCTCAAAGTTCAAATAATCTTCGCATGCCAATGCACTTCACATGTTTCGCAAATGTAGATTTGGGAAGTGATTTGGTGAACAAGTTTGTGGTGTTATCCGAAAAACCAATTTGGCTCATATGGATGTTCAAGAACTTCTGTTGTTGTTGATGTTAGAAGAACTTTGGCAAAATGTGTTTCGTATTGTCACCACCCTTAATGTAACCCAATCTCAGTTGCTCAATGCAAGCCGCATTATCCTCATAGATGCAGGTTGGTGTTGTCGTAGTAGATGGTAATCCACTCAAGAAATAAAATATCGGATGTTAAGGATATATCGATCGTTAAAAATATGGATCTTTTGATGAAAATATCGAGAAAATATCCATACAAATTAAAATTTCAAGAGATATTATTCATATTTAAAAATAAGAGTTAATTGTTTTCTATTAGATCACAAAACCAAAGATATTATATATATATATATATATATATATTACAGATAAATAAAAGTAAAATAAATCTTGCATATCACGGTTGGTTGGACAGCTGCGTTAGTGACCAGAGTTCAAATCCCATTGTTGATAGTTGATTTCTGTTTGGAATTTGCTTCTGCTTATTAAAAGCTGGGCTTGGTGACAAGAACTACCCTAGATTAACTTGTAATCCAGGGTGAATCTTGCATGACTCGTATTAGGATGACTTGTCCTGAAGATTCGATACCAGTAACCCCAATACGAGTTGCCCGAAACCTGAACTAAGAATTTAAACTATGCAGATGGAAGCGATGGGCTTGGTGATAGGACTCGCCCCAGATTAATACGTAATCCATGGTGAATCCTACGAGACTCGTATTAGGATGACTTTCACTGAAGATTCAATACCAGTAACCCTCCGGAACTAAGAATTTAAACTATACAGATAGAAGAGATAGACTGTCATGTCTAGTACCCTGGACGGTCGCGACTTTAGCTGTCTAACCTACAAACTAGGCAATTTAATACGAAAAGCCCAGGAAAACACAGCTTAAAAACGTCAGAGTGAATGGACACAAATAACTAAATTGGAAACTGGAATATAACTATGTTCCCACTATTTGTAATAACAAAATGCTAAGTGAGTCTGAAAGACAAAAGATATAAGGGATACGTCAAGAGAGACTCCTAATCCTTCTCTAGTATCATGTACAAGTGAAGATGGTGACTAGGGTTCTCTGACCTCTAGCCACCTAAAGTCGTCCGGTGACTCCTCACACAAACACAACATGAATGCCAGGGGGAAGTGCTGATCCTTCCCTGGAGCTACTCAGGGATCAGCTGAGTAACCAACTAATAAGACTATTTACTATAAATCTGTCCCCCAAAGAATTGAAAACTGAATAAAAATATAATCATCAAGACTCGCTAAATGACTGTGAAAATAAAATGTCTACTCATTGTGCTATGACGTTGTATGTCTAGCTGAAGCCTTTCTGTCGTCGCTTCTCTACATCGTTTGCCACTGAGTCCTCAGACATCATCTTGAAACGACTTATTCAATAACTAAACTTCAAGGATAATATCGAATAAACAAGCTTGTTCATCCAGTGAGCAATCCGGTCGAGAAAGTCACAATCTCAAACATCGTGCTTTGCTTGCTTCTAATTCTATTTTGTATCTCCTTAATTCTCTGTGTCTCCACACATTCCTCGACAGTTACATGACTTTAGGTCGAATCGACTCTCGACTCAACCATTCATTAAAATTGTTAAAACGTTTAATTATTACCCGATTAAACACAAGTCTTAAACAACTATATCAAAAATAACTCAATAACCCCTTTATTAAAATCAGTACGTACTTACGAGCAAAACGGTATAAAATTGACATCAAAATTCCTCCACCGGATGCTCCTTCGTGAACTACCAGTGGCGGTGGTGACTTTTTTTTGGTGACCCCAAGTTCAAATTGTGCAAAATCCACCCAACAACAACTTTCTCTTCTACAATAAAGTCCAAATAAACCTCTAACTAGTCTAATTTACTTTTGAACCAAAATCTCCTAAAAACTTCAAAACTTCGATTCTCACCGCTCCGATAGAATTGAAATGCCATTTATATATGATTAGTTTTGTGGTAATGAGGGCTTCAAAGCCTAGTGAGTCACACTATCTAATTCGTCCCAAAATCGGTTGATCCCCAAAAACTAGGGTTGATAGAAATTCGAAGCTTCTTCACTGAATTCGAGAAAAAAATGGGGATGAATAGATGCTGGGGTTAAGGAGAAGTGATAGTGGAAGTGAAGACAAAGATATTGGCACCAAGATCGGCTGGATTGGTGATCGTTCAGCAGTGATGTGTCACTGACAATCGTCTGGTGTTAAGAGAGAAGAGAGAGGTACGGGGTAGAGGAGAGAGAAACAAATCTGACCAAATAAGGAAGGTCTTTGACTTTTCATTTCCAGAAAGTTGTACTTATATTCACGATTGACTGAAATCGTAAAGTCTGTAAAATTTTCGCTGACCATAATTTCTTTATCGTAACTCCGATTTCAACACTTGATATGGCTGATCTACGCATTTTATGCTTGATTATTAATGTAATTCTCTCTACATTTTACTATGCTATGAGTTTAGTGAATACGTTTCTAACTTACTTTATGTTTTTAGGTAGAAGAATAAAGGAGGATGGACAAAATGAGCAAAATGGAGCTGAAAATGTACCAAGGAGGAAGTTTCTAATTTTGGAGAAGAAATGGTCCGAGAAATGGTCTTCACATGGTTACTAAAATGTGTTTCCCAAATGGTGTCAAGAAATAGCAACCCAAATGACAAATTAAAATGATGTCAAATGGTGCAAATGAAGCTGAAGCTTTTCTCCTGCTCGGGCCAGGAAAGAAGAAAAGTGGCAGATCAGGCAAGAAGAGATGGCCAAATCATGTGTATCAATTATATCTCATATATGCCTGATATAAAGCACGAAATATATTGCAAGAATAAGGCAAGATTGGCCAAGATATTCCTTGGAGAGAAAGAAGAACAAAATCAAGAAGGTGAATATCTCTCATGCAATAAGGAAAGAATATCCAAGCTGCAGACCTGTAACTTCAAGGGATCACCGAATATTCAAATCAACACCGAATTTAATGATCAGATATGTTATTTAATATCCCTTGAAGTATTCTTTCCAACGATTCAAGAATCATAATTTTATGATCTCTACATATCCGGGAAAACGCGTTTGAAGACAGGCTGTCAGATTTACCCGGGTACATAAGCAAAGTCTTGTTTTGGTAGGAAAAGACCTAATCTTCTTCTATAAATTGGGGAGCTCGACTCATTCATGATCATCACACATTCTAATAGCCAAAGCTCTGCCTAAGTCACCTCCTAGCACCAAAAGTCGAGCTATTCTCCATAAGGCCGAAACACCACCAAACACCACCTCCTAGAAATCCTTCCTCCATCCACAAGTGTTCATGGCTCGATTTGGCCTTCGATATTTGTGTTCTCCATGCACCAAAGGACCTGCTACATCAAGATGTGCGGTGAGATTTCACGGAATCAAAAGTGTAACATGGCTTCTTTGTTTTTGTTCTCGGTTTTATGTAGTTTCCTTTACTTTTGTATGACAAGAACAAGTTTTGATAAAAGGATGTTTATTTCAGATTTCTAATAAGTTTCTTCCATGTGTTTATTGTTTAGATTCGAATTCATATGCTAGCTTATATTCTTAATGCTTTGAAACGTGTTTTAGAATAGGACTCGATTTGGTTACGTTTTCTATGCATGTTTCAATGATCTCTAAAGGTGAAATTGAACTAAGGTGTTTACTCGATTTGGTTGCTCTCTTGTTCAATATAAGCATGTGTATGTGTTTTGATTGAAGCTATAAATTTCGTTGACACTTAGGATTAATCGGATAAATTGCTAGGTTGTTAGCATGTGATGATCACTTGTAAATATGTTAGTTTAGGTTTTATTTTCGGTTTAGAAAGCATGTTTAGGATTCCATGTTCTTGTTTGTTTTGCTTGTCTATGAGTTTAAACATGATAGAACTTAGGGTTTCTCTATGTGTTTTCTGCCATGTTTTGTCTTTATATTTCATAGATTAATAACCAAACTTTCAAACCCCCCATACCTTTTAATTTATGTTTACAAACGTTGTCATGCATTAGTACCCTCAATCCCTGGTTAAGAACGATCCCTACTTATCAATGCTACATCTACAAAGAAGGGTTTTAAATTGCATACGTGTGAGATATGTGTTAAGTGTCTACTTTGTGTTAATATTTGATGTATGTTTTACGCGTTATCAATGGCCACGAACTCGTCTTGATAAACTCTACGACTTTCCTCGAATAAATTTCTCAAAAAACTTAACTAACTAGATTTTGATCGAAAGGCATTCCATAGTTATTAACGGTAAAACTTATTACTTTCCTTGATTGACCTTTAATTGAAATATAAGAAGTGATTTTTTTTTTGCCGGGATGTTACACTTGGGCCAAACTAAATTGGGCGGGCTATGTGAAATTTCGGCGAGAAACTCAAAAAAAACTCAGAAACCCTAATAGTGGCGATTTAATGCCATAATTATATCGAGATGGTAAAAAAACGATAATTTCGACGAAATTTCGCCAAAATTATTGATATTGCATACCTTGAATCCATTAGACCCTCTAGTATGGTGTATTATTGACCGAAGCCTGACACATTCTTTAATGGCTTCATGAGCTATGATTTCAGAATGATTCGAGGAAGTAGTAACAAAGGTTTGCTCTGTAGATCTCCAAGAAATCGTCGTATTCCCAATGGTGAAAACATAACCAATTTGAGAGATACCTAGCATCAGTAAATCCTACTGACATATCATTCGGTGTCTCAAATAAGGGACTACGAAGAAAGAAGGTTTATCGTCAGCTTTTGATGGGTCAAGGGCTTCCTTCAACAGGTTGAATGACTCTGGAAGTTCTGTCTAGAAAACATGGTTTGATGGGTCAAGAGCCATGTCTAACGAGTCGAATTTACAGAATCATAAAGCTACATTTCTAGTTCAATTCCTTTCACCAGAATTTCTAATGTCTCTCTTGTTTCTTTATTGGGAAAGAATAAGTCCAAGTCAATGGATCCCTTTAAGTACTTGAAGATCTATTTTACTCCATTTCAATGATGTTACATAGGCGCAACGCTAAATCTAGTTAATAAGTTCACTGAGAAGGCAATATTTAGATGTGTGTACTAAGCTAAATATAACTAAGCTCTAATAGCACTGAGATATAAAATCTCAGCTCCACAAAGTTCCTCATCATTGTCTTTCGAATGAAACAATCCTTTTTGGGTTCTAGATTGTGAACGACCGTTGGTGTGCTACGAGGGTGTGATTTTTCCATGTTAAATCACATGAGCATCTTTTGGACATAAGCAGACTGGTGAATAAGAATTCCGCCAACTCGATGTTCTAGCTCTAAATCGAGGAAAAATCGAGTCTTACCAAGGTTTTTCATCCCAAACTCGGATTTCAAGTAGCCAATTATCTCATTAATATCATCAATAGACCCGATGCTGTTCATATCATCTAGATAGACTTATACAATGGAAAATCATGAACTTGTTCGTTTAATTAACACGCATGAGCATAACTTATCATTCTTGTATCCCTTCCCAATCAAGTAGTCACTTAGACATGTGTACCATATTGCTTTAATCCATGTAGTGAAAGTCTCAATCTTATCACTTGAGCACTTTGTGGGTTAGAGTTACTTGATTTGGGTAAAACTATGTCATCTGGCACTCTCTTGTATATCTCTGAAAATCAAGATCCCCATAGAGATATGATGTAACCACATCCATAAGCTGTATACTTAGTTTTTTGGACACTATCAAACTGATAAGGTTGCGAAAAGTAATGATGTCCATGACCGGAGAACACATTTTCTCATAATCAATACCAAGGCATTGAGAAAATCCTTGCACCACTACTCTAGCTTTACACCGTAAGACTTCATTATTCTCATTGCACTTCTGAACAAAGACCTATTTATGTCAAACTGGCTTAACATTTAGTGGGCATAGCACTATCGGACAAAAAACTTTCCTCTTTCTAAGAGAGTCAAGTTCAGTTTAGATTGAAACTTTTCATTTCGACCAATTCGCTCTACATTGAAACTCTACAATAGAGCGAGGTTTCACTTCATCATTGTCAATGATTTCCTAAGTGGCGGAATAAGCAAATGCATCATTAAATAACATGGAAGATCTATCCATATTAACGCATGCATCGTTGTAACTTAGTGGATTTCTTTGTTCTCTGACATCAGGAATGACTCTGAAGCTTCCCCCTGAGATGTCAATTGTGATTCTAGGATATAACTGTAGTCAAGAACAATCTCATGTGAAGGATTCACAATAATAATGATGACCGAATCATTTTGTGCCTGGAAGGCCTGCCTTTTAACTAGCAGCTCATCTATGGATTTTCTTGGTGTCCCCATCTTCCTAGTAAGAACCGAGGCAAATACCACACCGCCACCGTAGGCAGAAGGAACAACTCCTTGCCCAGGTGTGATATTTACTTGCCTATTTCTGGGGACTTCAAACCTTACAGGAATGTTTACAGCAGGTATATTTGATCTTGTTACTTTCGCTATATCAGTGAAGTAATGTCAGACATCTATCTCACTCTAAGATTTGCAGGGATCATGATGAGAATAGTGCGGTTTGACCACGTCAATTCCTGACTTTCAACTGGAATATAACCATTCCTCTCTCCCCCTAACGGCAGACAATATGTCTCATCAATGTGAAATTCTACAAACCTAGCATTAAAAAGATCTCTTGTCAAAGTTTCTAAATAACGGACAATCATTGGATCTTCATAACCAACACAGATACCTAATAGTCTCTGATGACCCATTTTTATACACAGTGGTGGCATAATAGGCACATATACTGCACAACCAAAGTTGCGTGGATCTTAGGCTCATATCCAGTTACCAATTGATACATACTGAATGGTTGGTGTTATATGAGTTTAAAACAAATAAGCATAGTTGCATGTAACATTGTATAGCCCTACTCAAAGATGGGTAAATTGGCGTGCATCACCAAATCCCAAGGCACAAGCTGTAACCGCTTGATATATGCTTTTGTAAGGCCTCTCTGTGATTGAACATGGAAAATGGGATGTTCAACATGAATCCCAGCTGACATGCAATAATCATCAAAAGACTTTGATGTAAACTCTGATGTATCATCCAATCGAATATAGTTGATTGGGTGGTCCGGGTGATGAGCCTGAAGTTGATGATTTGAGCTAAGAGTTTTGCAAATACAGGATTCCTTGTAAATAACAAAGCGACTTGTAGCCAACATGTCAATGCATCTACCATATCTATAAAGTACTTAAATAGTCTGCATTCATGTTTGATAGGGCCACAAATGTCTCCTTAGATTATTTGTAAGAATTGAATATTTTCAGTAGTGTCAATATCAAAAGAAGGTCGTGCTTATAACTTAGCTAATGAACAAGCTTTGCAAAATATGCGGTGTACATTTGAGATTATCACGAAGGAATCTGATGGGATAACACACAATACCTTACACTACCAACATAAACACTTTAGGCAACGAAATTGAAAACAACGCGCAACGACATGGGGAATTCATTGCCTATAGTTGACAATAGGCAACGACATGAATTTTCGTTGCCTATTGTAAACTATAGGCAACGACATCTTTGCCTATAGTAGTAAAATCGTTGCCTAAAGTCCATTTTATAGCCAACGAAAAAAATCGTTGCCTATAGTTTTCGTTGCCTAAAGTATGGTTATAGGCAACGAAAAAATCGTTGCCTATAGTTTATAGGCAACGAAAAATAATTATAGGCAACGAATTACTATTTCATTGCCTATAATTAGTATTATATCAGATCTAGCCAGCAGCTATTCAAATCAAAATCGGTGGAAAATCTGAAACGTTCTGGAATCGCCAGTACATTTCAGGATGGACAAGAGTTGGATGAGGCTGGATAGAACTGATGCAAGATATGGGCAGGGAATTAGGAGATTTCTGGAATTTGTGGCGGCTAATTGTGGAGAGTTGCCAGTGCATTATTGTCCATGTAAACAATGTCGGTGTCGCGGCAATCGTTGTCCCATTGCTACAGTTGAGCGACACCTTCATAGAAACGGATTTTGGAATAAGTACACCCGTTGGATTTATCACGGTGAAGCATCAGCAGCCGATCCGCATGATCATGGACAATTTGCTGATACTGCGAGGTCATCCAATTATGATCCCACCAGGAGGTTCATCGACGATATGTTTCCTCATGAGAGCGGTGTATTTCATGATTCTGAAGCACCCGTATATGTTCCTCCAGAAGTTGAGAATTTCCCTCACATTGAGCCAGTCCAGCCATTACCTAGAGTTTATGTCAACACACGTGGTATGGACAAGTACCACAACCTGATTCAGATGCATCAAACTCCGTTGTACCACGGATGTCCTAAGACAGTCCTTGAAAGTGTGATGGCAGTGATGCAGCTAAAAGTGGAGACCAAGAGCACCGTGGCAGCGGTCGATAGGTGGCTTCAGTTGACTGGTGATCTGCTGCCCCCCGGTCATCGTCTTCCCCCCACTCATCGTAAGATACGACATGTCCTCAAAGATCTTGGACTTTCCTACACCAAGATTCACGCATGCATGTATGATTGCGTTCTCTTTTGGGGTGTAGACGATGACGGGAAGGATCTATCGAAGCTTGAATACTGTCCGGTGTGTGGTACGGAAAGGTGGAAGTACACTCCTGCAGGAAACAAGAAAGCAGTGAAGATACTTCGGTATTTCCCACTTATTGATAGGCTGGAAAGGTTGTTCATGTGTGCATTCACGGCGAAAGCTATGAGATGGTGGGCTGAGAGGACTTTGCCTGACGATGATATCCTTAGACACCCTGCTGATGGTCAGGCTTGGAAGCACCTGGTGAATGTGTTTTCTGATTTTGCAGCTGAAGTCCGAAATGTTTGGCTGGGGCTATCGACTGACGGATTCAACCCCTTCGGCAACATGAGTCAGAAGTACAGCATATGGCCCGTTATATTGGTACCGTACAACCTTCCTCCGTGGATGTGCATGAAGAAAGAATATAATATGCTGACTCTGTTGATTCCAGGGCCGGGTTATCCAGGAAAGTGTCTGGATGTGTACATGAGGCCATTGATTATAGAGCTTCAGCACTTGAGTACAGTTGGTCATCCCACTTACGACAGGTTTAAAAATGAGATGTTCCGAATGCGTGCTATGCTTGTGGGCACAATCAGTGATTTTCCAGGTCGAGGGATGTTGTCGGGAAACCCAACCAAGGGGTACAGGGCCTGTCCAGAGTGCATGACTGCCATGTTTGGACAAGCTCATTGCTCGAAGATTGTCCATATGCGTCACCGATGTTGGCTTCCACGACATCACCCATTTCGCCAGGACGCCCAGGCTTTTGACGGCACTATAGAAGAAGGTCTGCAACCCATGGGATGGACTGGAGATGAAATCTTAGAAGTCCTGAATGAGTATAATTTTGGGCCATTGAGCAATCATCCTGAGGTTGTTGCGACTATACCGAAGATACCCGACAGGTATAAGTTCTGGACACACAAGAGCATCTTCTGGGAACTCCCGTACTGGCGGATGTTGCCTATCAGAAACTATCTAGATGTCATGCACATAGAGAAGAATGTGTGTGAAAGTGTGGTGGGCACCGTTCTAAATTGGCAAGGTAAAACCAAAGATGGCCCTAAAGCTCGCGTTGATTTGGAAAAAATGAAACTGCGGGAACATCTGTGGTTGAAAAAGAAGGGGAGAAAGATGCCCCAAGCTCCTTACACGGTCACGCGTGACGAGAAGCATGAAATTTTTGTGTGGATGGCTAACGTCCAGTATCCTTATGGGTTTGCTGGAAATATAAGTCGGTGTGTTAACTACAGGGACAATAAGATTTATGGATTAAAGAGTCATGACTGCCATGTACTACTTCAACGCCTCTTCCCTATTATGATTCGAGGGTACTTTGATGATGAGGTGGTAGAGCCGTTAGTGGCGCTGTCAAGGTTCTTTCAAAAGTTATGCACCAGAGAAGTGAAAATGTCAGACCTCGAAGAAATGCGAAAGGACATCATTTTTATCATGTGCAAGTTGGAGAGGATTTTCCCCCCAAATTTCTTCGACATCATGCCTCACTTGATGATGCATCTTCCCGAGCAATTGATGCTCACCGGTCCCGTTCACTACACTTGGATGTATCCAATGGAGAGGTATATACCCCGCATTTGTATGATGTTTGCTAATTAAGTCTTTATATATTAATTTATTCTTGTTCTACGTACAACAATAATAACAAGCTGTTTTCATCATTGTAGACAACTGGGAGAGTACAAAGGGTATGTACATAATACATCTGCACCTAAAGGGTGTATCGCCGAAGCATATCTTGCGAACGAGTGCGTAACGTACGTCAAACTGTATTTGGGAGCGCTTGAGGACCCACATTCGAATATGTCGGTAGATGAACCCCAGTTCAACCTTTCTGTAGTCTCTAATGATGTTTATCCACAGAGTAGGTTGCACGGGGAGTGGGAGTTGACACCATATGAGTTAGACATTGCACACTGGTGTGTACTCATTAATTGTAAAGAAGTTAAATATTGGAAAGACACACACCTTGGAAGTCCAGAGGTTCGCGGGGATGTTGCGTACCACAACCGGACCTTTGCAAATTTTTTTGGCACATGGGTGAGTATATATTCATTTAGTCATAATATATATGACGTGTAAAAGCAAATTGTGACGGTTATTTATATGAAATGTCGTATCTAATGTTGACGGTTATTTATTTCAGATGAACTATGTAGAAGATGATGGTTACCCACAATGGTCACACGCATTGAGGCTCTTGGCTATGAAACCTATATCATCAAAAGTTTACGCGATGTGTAGGGTCAATGACGTGAAATTTATGTGTCAAGAAAGAGACAATAGGGTGAAGACACAGAATTGTGGGGTAATGGTGCATGGTGGGGATAACGACCCTGACTACTACGGGGTACTCCATTCAGTGGTTGAACTCATGTATGGTGAGCGCATGAAAGTTTACTTGTTTAAGTGCAGATGGTTTGATACTCGTCCGGAGAACGTTCGCATCGATCAATATGGATACATTTCCGTGAATACTGCCACAAGTTGGTATGAGGAGGATCCTTTCGTTCTTGCCACATCGGTCAAACAAGTGTTTTACCTTGACGATCTTATGAACAGACCCCCCTGGAAAGTAGTAAACCATGTGCAAGCTAGGAATGTGTACAATGCTGCCACACTTGGTGAAAATGAAGATGACGAAGAAGTTGCAGCATACCAAGAGGGAAATGGAATTGACATTCCGGAATCCGATACAATTCGCCATTATAATGTTCGACCTGGTATTGTGGTTCAAAATTCTGGAGCAGCACTTCTAAATGTTAATCCAAATGACTTTGATGAAGACTCGAGTGACGAGGACGAGGAGCGACACCTATTACCAGACTTCAACTATCAAACTGCGTCAGACTCTAGCGATGATTCTGATTATCAGCCTTAGTTAGAGATGTAATTGAGTATAGTCTTCGAGCTTGTATTGAGTTGATTAACTCCTAAATGTATATATGTGTTGATCGAATCGAAGTTTACTTGTGTAATTTGATGGATTAGTTTAACGGTTATTTTCATGTATGTTGTGGAAAACATGTGAATTTCGTTGCTTATAAATTGAAGTTCGTTGCCTTTAACATTGATTTCGTTGCCTTTAACATTGATTTGGTTGCCTTTAACATTGATTTCGTTGCCTTTATCATGGATTTCGTTGCCTTTATCATGCATTTCGTTGCTCATAGTATACGCAACGAAAATTTCGTTGCCTATAGTATATGCAACGATATATTTCGTTGCCTTTAGGATCCAGTCGTTGCCTAAAGTATACGCAACGATACGCTTCGTTGCATAAAGTCTTGAATTCGTTGCCTAATGTATATGCAACGAAAAATTCGTTGCCTATAAGTCCTCCTCGTTGCCTATACTATAGGCAACGATGCCACCATTTCGTTGCCTATAAGTCCTGGAATATATTCCCAGCTCGCGACCAGCGCCGCCGCAACTAGCATTCTCTCCGCAAACCTCGCCGGATTTCTGCCCTCTCCGCAACCCGAAAAGTACGGTTCGCATTCTCCCTCTCTCCTTACTTGAATAAACAACGTGATTTTAGTTGGATTTGTGTTGGGTTGTTTGTTAGGTTGATTTTAGATGGATTTGTGTTGTGATTTAGGTTAGGTTGTGTTGGATTTGTGTTGGGTTGTTTGTTAGATTGATTTTAGTAGGATTATATTGTGGATTAGAGGATTATATTGTGGATTATATTGTGGATTAGGATTATATTGTGGATTGTGGATTAGGATTATATTGTGGATTATATTGTGGATTATATTGTGGATTAGGATTATATTGTGGATTGTGGATTAGGATTATATTGTGGATTATATTGTGGATTATATTGTGGATTAGGATTATATTTAGTTTATGTAATTAGAATTGGGAATAATTAGAATTGGGAATAATTAAGTGTGATTTTAGTTTGGTTATTTAGTTTAGGTAATTAGAATTGGCCGGGAATAAGTGTGATTGTTAGTTTGGGTTGTTCATTTTAGTTAGACAAAATTTAAATTTAGGTTATTGTTGCCTCAATTGTACGTAAGGTATTCATTATGTTATTTTGTTGCAGACATTAATAAAAATGTCCGTGTTCAAAAGATTGATTCCCGGGAAAAGTGGGAAACAAAAAGGAGCTTCCTCCTCGTCACCTCAAGGAGCGACACCTCAAATGTCCTCCGGGTTGAACCCTCAAGGACCCAGGAGTGGGTCTAGGTCCGTTGGTCAGAGTTCTGGAAGCACCGTACCGGACAGTCTTGAGACCGTCTATGTACATTCCAATCGTCATCTCCAACTATATACAGCATCCCAGGATCCCCAAGGTCCACGTCACTCGGTGTCTCATGAACGACCCTCCCGCAACAGCAGCCGAAACTCCACCACGGAATCCGGTCGTCACTCAGTCAGCGGCGAACGCCCAAATAGTACGAGGGTACTATGGCCAAACCAGCAGGACCCACCGCGTATGCCACCTCTTCCTCCCAATGCGGCGACGCCACAACCTAATTTCGGATCATCTGGGCCATCCGGCAGTGCATCCCGCACGGATTCTGTGCACTTATGCCCGCCAAGGGACTTGTTCTTCCCTACGGTTATTCCGAAGATACCTCAGCTCGACCCTAACAACGTGGCCGTCTATGATGAGGACCCGTTCACGACGCCTGAGGAAGCATACACATATGAGCCGTTCTCTCAACCTCTGTTGAGTGTGAGGGTTAAGGGTCAGCTCACTTACGAGAATGGTAAGTTTATGTTCATTTACTAGATACAGTACATTAAATTAGGTTCTATTTCTTAATTTCCTTCTTTTGTACCGTGTCTTAGGCACCGTCGTCAACCCTAAAGCTAAACAGAGCAGAGGTACCACAACCGGGAAGGGTATTGAAGATCGAGTTGGTGACAATCGGGCTCATATTGATTATGAAGATGATGGGGAGGCTATCGAGTATTCTGACAAAGGGATGTATGCTAGCCAAGCAGGATTTGTCATACGTGATTTTGTCCCGATGTTGTGGGACTCGTGGGGTTCAGTTGATGCTGAAGTGAAGGCCCGAGTGCATAATGCACTGTCGGTGAGTTAAATTTACATTAATTTGTCATAAAAATAGACGTTCTTATATATTATTGTAAGGCACCAAACATACATATTTATGAGGCTAATTATGTATACGTGTATTGCAGCAATGGTTTATTATTGACGATCGGCTGAAGGAGCCCGGGGGGTGGTGTGAACGAAAGCTCACGTCTAGGTGATGTGATTTTGGATTTATATAAGGCTAAGTATCCTTATATGATTTGTGAATACGTTAGATTTGTGAATATAAAGTGTTGGTTATATGATATTTTTGTTGCATCAATATAGGTATCGAGAGTGGAAGTCCCACTTGAAGAAGTTCTGGGAGGAGAACATAGATAAAGGCCGAAATGGCACTCCAAGTGAGTTCAGATACCGGGAGTACGAGTGGAACTGGCTTATAGCCCACTGGAAGCATCCCAAGCTTGTGGTATGCACATGAATTGATTTGCGTACCTAAATCTAAACTAATATTATTATTATTAATTTACCTACATTTTATGTTAGTAGGTAAATCTCTATCTATGTTATTAATTTAATATGTAGGTAAATCTCTAATATATTGTGTAGGTAAATTAAATTATACAATTTACATTGTTTATACGAAGTAAAGATAGTGAACTGTATTAATGATTGAGATGCTAGAAATTAAAACCAAAAATAACAAAGATTAAATTATTTCCCTGCAGAATAACATGAAAAAACCTAGAAATTAAAGGAAACAATTCTAGGTCAGAGGACTAAATATGTGAAAAATAAATGGGTTGGATTTTAATCAAAAAAATTAATGTTGCGAGGATATTCTCTAATTTATGCTATATATATAATTGGCTAATAATTGTGCACATTTTCTTATTCTACAAGCACATTTCGAAACAAAATGCTAAAAACCGAGCGCAGAACGTGAACCCACATCATTGCGGTTCCCGAACGTATGAGAGATGGACTCGACGTGGGGCAAGGTTGGAACCACAGACCGATCCTCTCGTGTATTCCATCCGACATGGGTATCCGAACAACCCTGAATATGTTGTAAGTATCTAATAAATATTTGTCCATATTTGATACATCTCATGTTTAATTAATTCTTGTATTTTACTCAATTATTAATGCGTCACCGATTTTGCATTGTCTATTAGGAGAGATTGGTTGAGTCGATCCCGAAGGTGCGTGCTAAAGTAGCTCGAGAGCTGCATCAGGGGTGCACGGAGGAAGAGGTGACCCAGTATGCATCTCAGGTTGACCACATGACGCCCATTAATGCGGCGAGGTGCGTGTCAGATGCGATTCCCGTTGGAAAGAACAAGTTTTGGGCCAAGGGGATGGGTTACAGAGGAAATGGAGTCTTGAAGATGACTCCAGAATTCTCCAGCGGGTCCAGCAATTCTAGGTCGTCCGGCGTACAAGAGCAGATTCGGAGGCATGAGGAGCAGATTCGGAGGCAGGAGGAGGAGTTGGAGGAGATGAGGCGTGCCAGGGAAGCCATGGAGCAGGAAAGAGCCCGTGAGAAGGAGCAGCACGACCAAATGTGGGCATTCTTTCAATCTCAGCAACCTCGGGGGGCTTCGCAGCCGCACCCACAGACTCAGCCAAATCTGTTCACGCCTACAACACAGCCGCAGTATTTTGGGGGTCACCAGCAGCCGCCGTTATATGGGGACCACCAGCAGCCGCCGCAGCAGCATCAGTTTTGGACGGGTGCCGAGCAGCCGCCGCCTCCGCCGCCGCAGCATCAGTTTTACGGGGGTGACCAGCAGCCGCAGCTTCATCAGTTTTATGGGGATGACGACCAGCAGCACCAGGAGGGTTCACACGAGGACTTCCTCAATTCTGTTAACTTTGATCAGTAGCACGTAGCTAGTTTTTGATTTCTGTTGAAATGTGTACGCTGTTGTGGTTTGAACTCATGTAAATGTTGCAGATTCTGGAATTGGGCCCAATCCAGAATCAAGTATTTTTTTTAAAAATTACACACACTATAGGCAACGAAATGGACCAATTTCGTTGCCTATAGTTTGCCAGAAATGCAAAAATTCAAACTATAGGCAACGAAACTCTTAATTATAGGCAACGAAATCCTAAAGTATAGGCAACGACGTCGTTGCCTATAGTTTGAAAGGTGACCTGTTGTGTAGGGTTTAGGCAACGAAGAAATCGTTGCCTATAGTGAAACTATAGGCAACGATTTAAGCTGGTCGTTGCGTATTGTTGAAAACCCTAACCCCTAAACCCCGAACTATAGGCAACGAATGGGTTATTGATTTCGTTGCCTATAGTATAGTCAACGATGTATAGGCAACGAAAGTATAGGCAACGAAAATTCGTTGCCTATAACTATAGGCAACGAATTTTGGACTATAGGCAACGATTTGAGATCGTTGCCTATACCTGTTATTCTGGTAGTGTTAACACTATTTGGCCAAGAGGTTCTTAGAGACCGAGCCTGGGCTGAGAGGATTAGTGTCAGCCCCTCCATCTAAATTGATAGTTTTGGCTATTCCCACATGCTTCTTTGCTTTAAAAAATAGATGACCATATGTATTTTTTAATATCTTGATCATCACATCTCGACCTGGGTGACCCAAAAGATAATGCCAAAGCTTATATGAGGTCAAATCACACATAATAGTGTGAGTGACTGCATTGGATTTAATGATCTGAACTGTAGTAAGATATAAACCACTATGAATGTTCATAAATTTCTCCATAATACTTGTAAGGGATTGTGACCCTTATATAGTGCTTGATATGGCAAGGAAAAACTAATGTACAAACAACATTGTTTCTCCCAATGAACCTTTACGGGTCGAAACATTCATCGACGGGTCAAAAATCAGTTCAACTCAAGTCCATGGTTCCAATTTCGACGAGTCGAGAGTGCTCGAGGTAGAGTCCAGGGCACCTGGTTCAACATGTCGAGAACCATCTTCGACGAATCGAAGAAAACATGGCAAAATTCTCAATGGGGCGAAATACATGCCAAAACAGTCTAGGATGAACCTCTCGACATGTCAAAATAACTAGGATCAGAACGTCCTCTGTTTTTCTTGTGTTTCAATGTAATACTGTCATGAAATATTGTATATCACGAATCATTCATGTCTTATGTAGTAAAATAACATTTTCAAAACTTTCATATAACTGAAAATAGAGAAATTTTATTACTTGCCAATTCAATTATATGAAAGATGTCTTATTCCACAACGACATAAAACAAAGTTTCAAGACATGACTAAAAAAGCCAAACAAAAACTAAACTTAATTACATAGCAAAGATAATAGCGTAATACATAGACTAATCAAAATCTAGAGTTTTAACATTCTCCTTCTTGTTGTCTGCTACAATGAGATTGACGTCACAGTCTTCTTCCTCTTGTAGATATTCTGATTTTTCTTGCTTGCATGACATTGCTTATGCATATGCTTAGTAGAGTAACATTTGAAACATAGATACTAGCCAGATGGAGCAAAGTTTAAAGAATTTCCTTCATTCCTAGAACTGAAACCAGACTGGTTCTTATTTGAAATACTGGGATCGGCGTCCTGATGGCGATGCCAAGTGAAATTTCTACTTTGGCCTCTACTACAGCTTCTGCCATGGCCTCCTCTCCCACAACGGTTGTAAGGCTTAGAATAATTGTTCTTCCTTTTCTTACATGCATTCCCTCCAATGTTGTAATTTTAAGGTGTTTTCTTGGTCCCAGCGGGCCTTGAGTTGTTATTGAGAATTATCTCATGACATCTCTTCTTTTTTGCCAAGATATTTGTGAGATCACTGAAAGTTTGCATACTTCTTTGCTCTTACTTAAGTCGGTACTGATGAGAAAGTATACTCGTGGAAGAAGGGAAGGTATTCAGAGACTTCTCGATCATATCTTGATCAGTCTTTTCTACCCCACAGAAACTTAGCTCAGATTGTAATTCCCACATAGCTTGGTTATAAGTACCAACCTTTGGATAATCTAATAAACGGTGGTTTCCCATCTCTGTCAATTTTGGAAGTTGTGCATCATGCACATTATTGAAGCATTGCTTCAGAACGTCCAATAAATCCTTGGGATATGTTTTCTTCAAATGTTGCTTCTTAAGAATTGGATGGATATTACACCTTAAAAATATGAGAGATTGAGCTTTAATCTCAGTACTTGGGGCAGCCGCATTGGGCTCAGTTGGTGGGATGATGGTGCTGGTGAATTTCTTTCTGATGAAGGTATTCTGTACATTGAGGACATAACGATGATACTTTTTTTCTATTGGCATCCAGGATGTCAAACTCTGGCCTAACCGGCTCAGTAGTCATAGTCATCTAAAAAAGTGACAATGGAGATAATTAGTAATGATCGAAACTACGATAAATAATATCAAGTTTAGGGAATTCCGTGATCACAAATGTATGGTCACAAAAATCGATGCTCGATAAACTGTGGCTTCATACCACACACAGAAATTGTGACAATCAAAATCAGTTACTTATATCAATTTCGTTTTCTTTTTTTCTTTATACCATAACTCCCCCAGGACCGTCACTAATAAATTTTTTTGAGTAAAATGGTGATGAAATCCAACAATATAATTCAAAGAGATAAATAACCTGAGATCTAGCGTGTTGCAGAAACTAAGTTTTAGTCCTAAATCTAGGGTGTTGCAAAAATTAAGTTTGTCAACTTTATCTCTAAAGTAGTATAGTAAGAAAATTTACCTCATTTGATGTTATGCTCGGTATGGGTAAACATGAACGACAAGGAAGTAACGCTCGTCTGACTCAGGATTTGGACAGTCAAGCAATGTTGACGATTTGGAGAAGTTGCTTGCAGGAGGTGACGTCAGTGACCAGAAGTGGAGGCCGACAAACGGAGTTGACGTCGGTGATGGTGATTGGTGACGATGGATGTTGCCGGCAGTGAGATTAGGTGTTTAGGGTGTTAGGGTTATCAACTCAATGGTGTCGTCAGTCAAGCATTCTCCATGTTAATTGCTGGCTATCAACTCAGAGCTTGTTGATTACGTATTAAAGGATAAACAGGTACCTAATAACTGTACACTAAAAATGTATCTTTATTCATTGATAAATGTGTTGGGAGTCCACATGTCACGCTTATTGCTATTTAACATGGTATCAGAGCAGGTTCACCCTCATGTGATACCGAATGGGCCACACGTGCTCACCGTCACCCATATAAGTTGTCCGCATGTTTGGCTTAAGATGTCGCCACACGTTCGAGGGCGTGTTAGAGAATGTGAATGGAGAAACACTCCCACATTTGAAATGGGGGACTTTTCTAGTGGGTTATAAGGATTTGGGCTACTCCTACCATTGCCAATTGGTTTTGGCATGGAACCCCAAATTACTCTATCAAAATGATCTTAAATACAAGCATTACAACCAATTACAACTAATATCCCAAATAATTAGGGATTGCTAGAATCTCTATATCTAATCTACTTAGGATATGACACACCTCTCAATACCATAAATCATAATTTAGACGACGAACCTATTTAGGTTTCCTTATCTAACAACTATTTAAACGATAAATACTAAATTCATCATAAAAGTTGTAATTTTCGTCGCCTAACAATCACTTAGACAACGAAATGTGTTTTCGCCGCAAACTCATTGTCTAAATAATAGTTTAGACGAAGAAATAAGGATTCGTCGTTAGTTTCGTCGTCTAAGTACCTCCTAAACAACGAAATCAGCGTTCACCGTCAATTTAGTCATCTAAGTGACCATTAAAATGACGAAATAATTTCCTCGTTTAATGTCTTACTTAGAAAATGAATTTTTTGCTCTTATTCGACGAATATTTCTTCGTATAAGTGAGATCAATTATTAGATAAGGATTCGTCGTTTAATGGTCATTAAGACGACAAAAATTTCCCTTATATGAAGAAAGATTTCATTGTCTAACTAGATTAATTATTAAGATCAGTTTCCAGTTCCAAATCAAACACTTCAACCTCACAAGCTCTCAAAAAAACTCTCAACACCTCCTCCGGCAACAGTTTTGCTTTCTAACGAAAAAGATTCGATTGAGGCCTCCCTTTTCAACGAATGATTTCTAGCGATTCTTGTTGCTATAACATTTTTTACTAACTATATTGCTTGCATGTGTCTGATTATATATATATATGATGAAATGTTAGATTAATTACTTGAAAATTATTAATTTTTGGATTAAAATAATTAAATGCATATATATTGGATTAATTTGGACAATGTAATTTTTTAATTATTGAATTAATGTAAGAATGATAAATGACTCCCGATGTTTAATTATCGGTATCAGAACGTCCAGCTAACTAATACTCTTAACCATGACACAGTCCCTCCAGCTTCCGACACTGGAGCTTAGCCATTTGACACAGTCCCGATGTTTAATTATGACACAATCCCTCCAGCTAACTAATACTCTTAACCATGACACAGTCCCTCCAGCCTCCGACACTAGTGATTACGATAAGTACAACAATCTTCTACTTCAAGCCTAGCCCCAAGGTACCCCTAGTATAATGTGACTGTTTTGATAGCCATAATGGAGCAATCAAATAAAAAGTTATTTTATGTTGCAGTTAAATGGAGATAAAAGTGAAGAAAAAAATGTTGAATGCTTGTTTTGACGATGTCTAACAACATATAAGTACATTGTTTCCTCATAATCACAATCTTCCGGGTAGTCATTAGAAGGTAAGAAGGATCTTGAACCGCTTTGGTCTTGGGTCCAAGAAAATTCACGTCAGCAAAAACAATTGTGTCATATTTTACAAAAAAAAACACGCATGCCTCCATTACTATCCCGTATGTAGCGAGTCGAGATGGAACACCAAGAAGAAGAAAAATGTTCCTTGCAAGATGCTTTACCATTTTTTGTTGATTTCTAGACTGCAACGATTGTCCATGTCTCCATACATAGCAGAGGCAATTAGATGGCACGAGGAACAAAGGAGAGATGACAATGTGCTTAGACACCCCGCAGATGGGGAGGCTTTTATATATTTTAACATGCATGTCATTTCCAGACATCGCATTAGAAGTTTGAAATGTGAGACTCAGACTTTCTATAAAGGGGTTTAATCCTTTTAATGATAGCACATACAACACTTGGCATGTTATTGTCATGTTGTACAACCTGCTTCCCTGGATGTATATAAAAAAGGAATTTAATTTTCTTGCTCTGTTAATTCCAGGTCCTTACTATCCAGGAAAGTGTTTTAATGTGTTTATGAGACATTTGATTGAAGAGCTGAAAGTTGTGTGGGAAAATGAAGTCCTCACTTTTGACTGGTATAGTAAAACTTCATTCATCATGATAGTAGCATTAATGTGGACCATTAGCGATTTTCTTGCTTATGGGATGTTGGAATCTTGCACAACTAAAGGGTACATGGCTTGTCCTGTCTGCTTAGACGATGTAAACTCTAGTTGGTACATAGAAAATGTGTGTTACAAGGGTCACCGTAGATGGCTTCCTGATGGTCACCAATGACGATCAGATGCAGCATTTTCAACAAAACGATAGAGAATGGTCCAAAACAAGAGAGTTGATAGGCGTTGATTTTAGAGTTTTGAACAGTCTTGCTTCTGTGACCAAAAAAAATCTCGTCTGCGAATACAATATTGGATATTGGAGTCACATGGGTATTTTCTTTGAACTGTCTTACCAGTCAAAGTTGAAACTCAGGAAAAACCTAGATGTCATGCACATAGAAAAGAATGTATGCGACAACGTGGTGGGAACAATTCTCAGTCTTGATAAAAAAAAGACTAAGGGCAGTATTAAAGAGCATCAAAATTTGCAATCTATGAATATACACCATTACTTTTGGTTGAAGAAGACGAGGAACAAACCCATGATGCATGTTGCACCTTACACAGTGATGGCGGCGAACAAGAAGGAAGTGTTCAATTGGTTTTATGGTGTTCGATATTTGTTTAATTATGTAGCAAATATATCTCGATGTGTAAAATTTGAGCTAACAAGGTTCCTTGGTCTAAAGACTCATAACTGTCATGTTATGATGCAATGTCTCATTCCATCTTCTAGTGGTAATTCGACCATATTTGCATCATGACATAATGGAGCCATTAGTATCGTTGTCTAGGTGGTGGCAGAAGAAATGCATTAGAGAGTTGATAGGCAAAAAATTACCCATCAAAGATAACCCTACTTTGTACCTAAAGATGTCAATGTGGTAAATGGAAGTAAAGATCATTCCCATAGAGGACTGATGAGACCTAAACGCTTAAACACTATCTTAAAGTAAATGTCAAAAAAGCTGACATATTCAACCACTCAAAACTAATGCAAATACAAACTATTCCTATATTATTCTAAATGCCACAAAATTTGTACACATGAAACTAGACTCAATGGCGAACATTGTAGAGGGTTTCAAGTTGGTTTGTGTGATACCCCGACATTTTTATATAACTTCTACTAATTATGAATAATTTGAGTTTGATTTAGTGGCTACGATAAATACTTTTTACCATTGGTAAATGTCGAGAGGTCAAATGTTGACTTTTTAACAAATTTTCGAAGTTGGTTAACTTCGTGTGAAAATGAAAGAGTTTGTCGATACGAGCTTGTAGACGCGAGAAACGTCAAATTGGAGTTACAACATAAAAGTTACGATGATTAGAAGTTTGTCATAAAGTATTTACTGATTTACCGTAAATGGAAATATATAAAAAGTAGGTTTCCCTTTTTGGAAGGTCAGAATTGTAGGGTTGACTTTGGGTCAACCCTCTCTCTCGAAGAGAGATAAACGAGTTTTCAGGTGGTGCAGTGGTCACCGGCGCCATCACGCCGTCTAACCACCTCTGACCTCAAAAATGGTCGAAATCGTTTCCTTTCATTGTCCTCTACCCCTTTCTGGCTTTAATTCTAGCGATTGTAGGCCGAGGTGGGAGAATCGAAGGGGAGAAGTTTAGGGTTTTCGGGTGAGTTTCCGTCGGTGGTGTCGATGACTTCTCCGGTCATGCAATTGGTATATTTCTATCCCTCTTAATGTCTAGATGATACATGTATGTTAAATTTCTTGGTTGCAAGTGAGTTGGGCGGAATAGGAATAAATTTCGTCAAACCCAATTCGGCCTCCGCCGTCAGCGGCGGTTGTCGACGAATTAGGCGGAGAGGTTTGGAGGGAGTTGTTCCCCTATCCTCCCTAAGTCTTTTGATGTATGCGTAAGCCACGAGGTGGCTTGATGGCAAAGAATCGGCGCCGAAAAGATCTTCCGGTCATGGTGTTTCGGAGCCGATTTTGGTTAAAGTTGCAGAAATTAAGTGAAGGTCCTTTGAGAAAATATGTTGGTCTCATCAAGAGCTTTCTGGAAAGGTATCATTCTCTGCCACCGGCGGTGGCACGTGGACACCACGTGCCACTATCTATGTAGGCGCGTGTGATCAGAATTTTTTTTTGAAATTTGTCAAGTTTTATATTATTAGATCTGTATCGACGCTGCGAGCGTATCTATGAGGTTAATAATGCGTTTAGGCTTCGTCGTTCCAGTGGGTGGCTGATGGTGACTAGTCTCGCTGCTAGTGGCGTTGCAGACGACGGAGAAATTAGATGTGTTTTATTTTGTTACGACTGTTTCGTCGTAACAAGTTTGTCAAATATGTTCTTCGACTAAATTAGTCGAATTTGATTATTTGAATCAAGTACTTCCTCGATTTACCTGTTTATTTATCATTTGGATAATTTTTTACAAGGATCGGGTCGTCACAGTTTGGTTGGCGAAATCAATTATTGACTACAGCTAAATGCAGAAAAGTAAAATAATGAAAAGTAAAAGTGAATCAACAATGGAAAAGAAAAATTAAGAACTTCTCTCCACCCTAGACAAGTTACGACTACCCTAATCTAATATAAAGAACTATGGATGAATATTTTCCATGTACGAGCTATGGTTAAGTCATCTTACGTATTACACTCTCTTACTTGGAATAAAAAAAGGGAATGGTCATCCGCTCTAACTTGATCCCTAATTAATCGACTTATACATATGGTGGTGTAAGCCTAGAAAACTAGAGTCATTAAGTTCTAAGAATGTTTGACGCACAACAAACTTCAAGAGTTGATATAGTGATCACCCTTTCCTCACTAAGGATTTACTTCACACAAGTTATCACAACAGACTTGCTTATCTCTTTAAAACATGCGATAATATGTTGGTTATGCACACATTCAAGATACTAGACTTCTATAACATGAATCTAAGCGTGCACTCAAATAAACATATAATAGAAATCATCACTAATAAAGTAGTGAAGTAAAACTCATCCAAATAAGAAGGGGTTCAAAATCATAAGCATATTTATGCTTCGATTAGCCTCTAACTAAGTAATTAGCCCCTCATAGACTAGGAAGCTAAACTACGAAAGTTCATAAGAAAATAAAGAAACAAAAAATAAAGAAGAAGACAATCTGACGTCTGGGTTCGACAAGTCGAAGTCGACACCTGAAACTCCTCATTGTGGCTCCTAAATATTAAGTTCATAAATATTGTTCCTCTCGAATTATTCTTCCCCCAATGCTGATTAGTATTTCCAAAAACCCTAAAAAAAAGTATTTATAGAGACTTAATTTGGTATCTCCTTGTTCACTTAGGTTTTGGGTTCTTTTCTTTGACAAGTAAAACTTCTTTAATCCTTTTAACTCTTGACTTCTTTTTCATAAGCCACATTAGTATTAGATTGGATTTTAAAGCACAAATTCGTCTTTGGGCTTCTTGGTGTGATTTGGGCCTTCAAATACAACTTTCTCATCAAAGTCAGATTTCTGAGCAGACTGACCTCAAAGGTCTAAAATGACCATAATTTCCTATAGAAAAATGATAATCCCCACCCTGAAGAAGCTATGGAAACTAGACATATGGGGATTTTTAAACATATAAAGATCATCCCCTGGTTTATTTGAGGTGCTCTCGGTTCTCTATCGAAGTTGAATGGCCTACACATGCAGATTTCCCAAATTAAGCTTTTAATCCATTTTTTTTACTTCTTTTCTCCTTTTTGACTCAAAATACCTATAAAACAATAAAGTAAACTAATATTGCTGAATAAATAACAAAAGAATAAGAATATAAACATCAAAGAAATAGCATAGAGGTGTATATTTATGCACCAAACAAGAGTTGAAGAAGTTTGATGTGGTCGAACTGAAAGAAAAGATTGTCTACATCCTTTGCAAATTAGAGAGGATTTACCCCCTGTCTTTTTTGACATCATGATTCACCTAATGATCCACCTTCCCAGACAAGTGTTGCTATCCGGTCCGGTATATTACACTTGGATGTATAATCAGGAAATGTACAATATTTAATGTAACGTAAATCTAAAACCATTGTTGCACCACTACTTATATATATATTATTGTCTTACATATTAATTTCTCATTTTTGCTGACAACTCAGATAATATAAAGGATTTGGGAAAAATCGCTCTAGCCCGGAAGGGTCTTTAGGAGAAACATACATTGCACATGAGTGTGTAACCTATTGCAGCATGTATCTCAAAGATATAGTCGAGACCACCACTTCCTCCGCCTTTAATACACTTGATCACTACAATCTTTTTGTCATCATAGATGTTGTAAGACCATTTGGACCAGTACCAGTAATTTATAAAATATTAAGCAAAGAGGAACTCATTGAGGCTCATTGGGTAGTCTTGGGGACTGTGATGAGATCGAGCCATTCATAACATATCATTTGTTCGCAATTCAGAAAGACCATCCACGCCTTCGTCCTGATCAGTAGAATGAGATGCATAAGAGGAACTTCCCTGATTATTTTCTTGAATGGGTATATATGTTAAATATTGTTATAAATGTTTATTATCTTTTGTCACGATCATAATAGTTTCATAATCTTCATATTGTACTTGTTTACAATTTTGCAGATGATAAAACTACAAGTTAGTTGTAGTAACAAGGGGTGGTACTCACCAGCGTTACACAATTTGACTAGTAAGCAACCAAAACACAATATTTTTTCTGGATGTTTTTTCAACGGGGTTAAGTTTCTGACATTACAGCAAGATAGAGGCAAGAGAAGATAAAACAGTGGGATCAAGGTACGGGAAGATGATGACTTATACTACGGGATTCTTTTTAATGTCGTCTAGCTACTATATGGGAATGGAATGCATGTTGTTCTTTTTAAATGTAAATGGTTCAATACTGACCCAACTGCATGAAATAGTAAAAAGCTGGTATGAAGATGATGAGTCATCCGCTCTTCCCACCTTGGTTAAGCAGGTGTTCTATCCGGATGATCCGGGGGAGGGTGGTGGTTGGAAAATCGTTAACCATATATCTCACCGAAAAATATGAAGTGCAATAACACTTGAATGGACATCTTGTACGAAAGAGAGTGATAGTATGGATAAGGTCAATGATCCATATCAAGAGCCTAACACTTATGACATCTCCGACACATCTCATATTCGCATAGACAAAGACATAGACTCTATATGACTCGAAGACAGAGAGCTTACTTGGAGTGAGATCATGCAACTAGATGGATCTACGAGTGAAGAGGAAGATGAGGAAAGGTATGAGAAGTATGAGGATGAGTCATTCGCCAAGGGTGAGGATGATTCAGATGATGTAGATTATGTTGGCAGTGATATATGAGTTTCATTCATATTATCGTCTAAGTATAATTGTAATAGTTCTAAGTATTTGTAATAATAATTATGCTTGCGCGTGCACTTAATTTATTAATTAATTACAAGTGTTTGTAATACTTTTAATGTCTTACAGGAATACTTCAAGTGTTTGTAATACTTGCACAATACACGTATGCTTTTAGTCGAAAGGTGATTGTTTTTGATATGTATAAGACCACTTGGACGACAAAAATATCCTCAATTCGTCGTCTAAGAAATATTTAGATAGCGAATTATAATTCATTTCGGCGTCTAAGAAGATCCAAACCCCTAAACCTTGATCAACTTAGCAATGACGGCTAACTACTTTGCCGTTGAATCCTTAGACGATGAAAGTTTTACTAATTCATCATCTAAGTGGATTGGGTTTTTCGACTTGTCGAAAATCAGTGTCTTTCGAGATAGTGGGGTTTCATCGATTGGTCGAAAGGAATTTCGACCCTTCGAAAATGATCAAACTTAGGCAACTAAAGTTTAACTTCTTCGTCATCTAAGTGGATACCCTAAACCTAAACTCTTAACCCTAAACCCTAAGATCAAATACCTAAACCTTGAGGAGCTTAGACGAATAATACATTTACATTCATCGTTGAAGTAGCACTTAGACAATGAAAAGTGAATCAATTCATCGTTTAAGATGAATACCATTGCCTCTGATCAAAGAGCACAATCATGTATACCACCTAAAAATTCATATTTTGTTCGTTGAGGGCAGAGAGTACACAATTTTGAGACTGTGACTTTCGACAGTTTGAAAAATGGAGTTACAAAAATTCGTTTATGAACGTTTCCATTTCATGCAAATCACAGTTTTATGATTGACTACGTTCATCAACCCTTAATGAACTTTGTTTTGATCAAAATTTCGTCTACTTACATATTATGTTGTGATGAATATATCTAACAATTGTTTTGTCCACATTCAATTTCAAAAATATTGATGTGGTATGAATATAGACATGCAAACACTTAGGTTATACACCATTAGTAGACATACAACATATCATTACTCTCCCATGCATCCAATTTTTAGCTCAAACTTCGGAAAAAAATATAGACTATTAATTTCTATTTAGTTGATAAATATAGTTTCTACGTCAGTGAAAAAACTCATAACTTCATAAATGCGTTTACGAATTATATTTTATGATTGTTTTCACATTTTAACTATTTGTTGATAATCACTAAATTAAATCGATAAAATCCTAAACAAATCCAAATTGGCATGAACTTTTTCCTACAACATTATATGATTGTAATGATTACATCTGATAATTGATTTATAAAGATTCTTAAGCAGGTACAAAAAAAAATAATTTTTCAGTTATAATCTGAAAAATCATTATAAAATGACGAAATCCTGCTGTTTTTTGTTGCCTAAGAACAAAAACTTAACACTTAGAAGACGAAAGAATTTGTTTTCATCATCTAAGACAAAACTTTTGGCGGGTATCTTTTGCGCCAAATTTATTGGGGTATTTTAAAACCACTTAGACGACAAAATGTGTTGTCTTAGATGACGAGTTTATTTCGTCGTCTAAATGGGTATAATAAGATCGATCAAATCCATCTTCTTCCCCAGATAAACCCAATTCTCCAAAATCCTTAACTCTCTCAAAATCTTCCCCACCTCTGCGACGTCGACGTCACCTTACCTGATGCCGACCACCACTACACCCTGATACCACCCTAAATTGGTCTCTCTCTCTCTCTCCCCCCGATGCCACCATACTCACCTCCTCATCCTCCTCCTCCTCCTCCTCCGACGCCGAAGCTGAAGCCGACCACCACCACTACCATACCCCAATGGCGCCTCTCTCTCTCTCAATCCTAAACTCCGGGTAATTTCGATTTCAATGTCGATTTCGATTTCGATTTCAATTTCAGTTTCGTATTATTGTTTGTGAATGTTGATATTAGTTTGTGTTATTAGTTGTACTAGTGTAGAATTATGGAATATAATTATCGATAGTTAAAGATATTGACTTGTGGAGATTGAATCGCTAAAACTCATGGTCATTGGGCTACCTACAAAAGTAGGAAAATGCAATTGTTGTGTGATTAGTGGTAATTCAGTGTGTTGGTGTTGTTGTATGCATGATTCTGTTTGAATAATGAGATTGTTTGATTATGATTGTTTGATTGTGATATGACAATGGTATGAATTTGTCTGTTACACTTAATTCAGATGACATTTGTCTGTCATGTGATACTTATCGAAAAATCCAAAAAAATTGTAAATTTTTTTCACCAAGTCAAGCAGATGAGGAGGCCACTGAATTGGGGAAAAATGAATGTCTGGACACTCTCCAAAGAGCTCACAACATTGAGTTCTTGCATGAGATGATAGTTGACTGTCGTATGAGTTTTGAAATAATTTAACTTCGACTTGTCCACCTATATACCGGCTCACATGAACAATTTACGTAGCTAAACCATAGGTTATTAAGAGTTGTGTTGGCCTCTAAATTTATTATGGTTTTGAGATATTCGTTAAGATGACACATGTCATCTAATTAAAATTTGACATTCATTTCTGTAGTTAAATGTCAAATTTTGTTTACACCCTAAAACTAACCATTTTTCTAAAATTGACCGTTGGATGAAATGCTCGGATTATTGTTAATACATTGTATAAAATTTATAATTTTTTTACTTGAACTCGTCCTCGGTGTCATTGTTGTGACTCTAAGACACTTAAGAGTGAATCTCGATTTGTGGCTCCGTTAAAATTTAATTTCAGACCAAGTTTCACACATGCATTATTGTAGAGCTTATATCTATGCTACTATATGAAAAAAATACAAAAAAATATCAATTTAGGTGCTCCTCCCATAGGAAAATGAGCAAAATTCTTTAAAAAGGGTTATTTTAGTCTTTTGGTAAGATTTGACCTCATTGACCGATCACTAAACGAACTTCGACGAGCGTAAACTTTTTGATAACTCTATTTTATTACGAGGTTGATTCATATGTATAGACACATTTCTCATTAGACAATTTTCGTTTTTCATATGTCATTAATTGCATGTATGACTACTAATGTTGCTTACAATGTTAGTTGGTTATATATGAAAACTAAACCTTTATGAAGCTAACCCATTAAAAATTAATCATTTTGTAAATGTGACCGTTGGATAAGACGGTGAGACTAATTTAAGCATGTTGTAAAAAATTTAGAACTTTCCGAATTGATTTTGATCTTGATTCGAGTGTCCGACTATTATGACCATAATGCCCTTAACAATAAAATGTAATTTGCCTATTCGTCAAAAATAATTTGAGTGCAAATACGTCACCCACATTCTTGTGGGATTTAATTTTATCTTTCCATGTAAAAAAAATCAAAATTATAAGACATAAATCCTAAACCCTAATCGTAAACCCTAAACCTTAAACCACAAGTTCTTCAATCAGATGACAGTTGTCTGTCATCTGAGGTAATCTGAGGTATGTGGTTTCTAGCAACTAGTAAGCGGGAAAATTCCCTCCCAAACTTACCCTAGGTTTGCCATCAAAAACTGGAAGGTTGATTACTTGGACGACGGTTGCACATTGTCTAAAATTTGCGTGCAAATTTTGTCAAAATTTTACGTGAAGTCACAAATTTTGTAATTTTTTCTAAAAAATTCACTAGAATAAATCATTTAATCAGACGTCAGTTTGACTGTCGTATATATCTATTTGAGCATTTGGCGGCATTTTTACCTCCGAATCTTGTAAGCAATTTTTGTCAATGCCACACTACCAAATTGAAAAAAAAAAGGAACAAAACAACCAAGTCTTCGTTTCTTCTCTCTATCTCTCTCTCTCTCTCTCTCTCTCTCTCGATCTCGATTCAACAGAAGAAACAAAACACAGAGAGGAGGCTCAAACGAATTCACCGGCCAATTGGTCTACCGACCAGCCACTTCTCACCACAAAATACATCTTAAACACATCTTCTCTTCCTCATCTTTCTTAGCCCTAACCTCCTTGCCTCCAATTCTCGCTGAAAATAACAAATCGAAGAGGAAAAACTGAACCCTAACTCCGGTGGGCGGCTCCATTTTAGGTCGCCAAGCTGAGCCCGATCAATCACTAGGCTTTGAAGCCTTCTTCTTTGTGTTTCAAACGCTACCAATTTCAACCTCCAACTCAGAGGAGCTCAAATCAAACAAGTGAAAAACTTAACAGCCTCAATGGTGTTTCACTACTCGAGGTCGACTCTTTGCCAATTCCAAAGCTCCAGTCTGTCTCTCCCTCTCCAAGCTCTAATCGCTTGGGCTCTCAAGGCTACCTCTACTTTGAGAGCTACTGAGAGAGAGGAGTGGGTCATGTTGAGGCCATGCAGAAGATATAGACAGAGGCATCGAGACGTAGTCGACAATTGTCCACGCGCGGAGCGATCGAGTTCAGTCACTTCCATAGGACTCACCCAAGGTTAGGTTGAGATTGGTGGAAATGAAATTTTAGTAACCTGGATTTCGGAGGGTTGGGAATGAGCTAAGTCAGGCAAGGCCAGACTTACGGTAATGATGAGGAAGCTGTGAACAAGCAAACGTGGCTATGTTCTTCAAGTGGAGTACATGTGTGCTACTGTGGTTTGCGTTCTTCAAGCTTCTTGCATTAGAATCTTCCCTCCGTTTTGGTTTCTTCTTCTGAGTTATGCTCTCATCATGTTTGTAATGTTACTTGCTACTTGAGGCTACCCATTTCTAGCTTTTGAGTATTAAACTTAGGATGTATACATTTGATTGTTAATTGCTGATTGAATTATTCCAGATCTTAATGGTTTATGTCTTTGTAACGTTGAGGGTTTGTGTGACTGTTGGGGGTTTATGGGTTAAAGGTTTAGGCTGTGTTAGAAAATGTTGTAGGTGGTGTATGTTATAGTTCAGTATATGTTAATGATTCTTATCTTTTTCATTTCTAGGATATTGAGGATGAAAAATCAAATGGAACTATGGAGAAAATCTAGTGTTTGCTTGAAATGGGTTTCTGTGAGAACCAAGTGTATACTGCAATTGAAAACTCGGGTAAGTAATTGATATTGATCAAAGGGATACTTTATTTTCAATAGTGATGCTCATAATGGGTTCAAGATTGAATTCTGTTTGTTTTTTCAAGTCAGGATTTAATTCTGTTTATGTACAAAACAAACTGTCTTTGATGTTAGAAGTTCTGTCAGTTACATTCTCGTTATCTTATAGATTCTTGTTTTCTCTCGCTACTTTGACCAAAATTTTTGCTTCTGACCCAGAAGCTTCACTTACAGAACTCGTTGAATCAATTTTCATATGCTATGTAGATAACATGAAGGTAATAATGCAATCACCACTTGTCTCTGGTTTCAGTGACCATAAGCAGCTATTAGTGGGATTACTCAAGATGTAGGCTCTATGATATCATTCAGTATATGTAGATGATTTGAACCTATTAGTTTTTAGGATATAAATGATGAAAAGTCTCATGGAATAATGGATAAGATAGTACGTTTGTGTGAACTGGGGTTCTCTGAATCGCAAGTGACTTATGGAATTGAAAACACCAATTATTTGTTGATTATATTTTTTTTTTCGAAATGATGATCGACATAAGTTCAGATTCAGTTATGTTGATGTACGTTTGTTAGTTTGGTCAGTCTATCAACCTATTCCTTTACAAATTAAAACTTTCATGTTAATAGTAAATGCCCAAGATTAATACGGAAACTAAGGGGAGAGCTTAGAATATCCTCACAGATAGAAACCTGATCAAGAAAGAGTATAGTATAGTTTCAGCATGTTCATTCATTATCATCCTTATGACTGAAAGCTTTCACTTCTTGTTGCATGTGGAAAGCTTTCACTTCTTGTTGGATGTTGTGCTGATGAAAATATGTTGTATACAAACTAAAATATCTTGTTTTGCGACTTATGATTCTTATACTTTGTGCAAATGCTTACACTTTTAGTTTAGGGGATATACTCGAGTTAGAAATTCAAGAAGAATGCTACTTACTAGTGTGAGTCATAGGTTACTTTGTTGGTTGTTGTCAACAACATAATATTGTACTTATTTATTAATGTTAAAACTAGAGACCTATGTATCAGATAGCATTTTCTTTATTTGTGCAAGGATTTGGTTGCTGTCAAGAAGGGAGGAGTTTCTAGTTGCATGAGGATTGACATGCTAGCATTAGCAGTTACATATAGCTAATACCATATATGGATCAAGTAGTTGTTGTACTTTGTAACTTGTGAGTCCTTATGTATGTACTACTTTAGAGTTTAGTGTATAATTGTAGTGTGTATAAATTGAAGATTTGTAAGTACAATATTGAAATCGATGTTTATGTAGTAGATTTGTGAATCATGACTGTTTATTTGGCATACATGTATAAATGGCTGACGTAAGAAACATTCGTATAACACACCATATAACAAAACAAGTGACATCTGAACCAAACTCTCATGAGTCATGACACAAAAAAATTATAAAAGACTAACTTCTAAGAAGAAGTCAGACGATGCACAATGTGATAGAAAGATTGACATATGAGAAGTAATTAGATGACACTCACATGATAAAATGACCGAGGTTACAATGTGTTTCACATGACAGTTGCATGTCATCTAACTATATGTCATTCGACACAGATGATGCGCACGCAATTTGGCATTAGTTGGCACCATGAATGCCATCCGTCATTTGAATACTCTGACTGTCATCCTCATGATCGGTATTTGATAGTCATTTTTTCGTCTTGTGTATCACCTGAAAGGGTTTTCAACAGATTACACTACGGTATATGATTGTCAGGATGCGTATGAGATGACGGTCAATGACCATAATCTGAAGCGTTCTGTGTACTAGTGATAGACAACTCAGACCCTACAGGCTGCGTCACCATCTAGCAACTCAAACGATGTAGAGTACATCAATGTCCTGCGCAAAGTGCCTAACTCCTCATGTAATCTTAAATAAATATGTACATTGTTTCATGGCTTTATTTTAATTAAGTGTTAATTGATTGCTAAGTTTTTTGTATTTCTATTTTGTAGGACCACGCCCGAAATGCACTCGGGGGTTGATGAAGGGGGCTAAAGTTGCGGCGATCGTTAAGGCAACAGGGAAGAAGATTGAGGTGGAGTACAACGAATTCACCAAAGTCCCTCCAACGAAGGAGATAAACAACTTGGTGTCAAAAGAAATCAGGGCCACCATACGGAATAAGGTGTTGATGACTGCAACGACTTGGCCAGAGCATTCGCAAGAAGAGAGAGACAAAATGTACGTGGATGTCTCGGTAAGAGTTTTTATTTATTTAATTTAATTTAAATTTTCAAATAATTTTCAATTAATATATATTTTAATTTCTCTTTATACTTTATGTAGGCACTTTCAGACCGATGCATAATGCGTGTTAAATAAAAATATAATTGTTAGTTTTTAACTAATTTATTGTTGTTTAATAGTTTTTTTTTTGTGTAACAAAAAAAGTCGGCCACTAACACTAACAACCAGGGGTATAAGGTGACGTTGTATCGCATGGGTCCACAACCGATCATCTACAAGGCGTTGGAGCATAAAGATAAGGGTTAAAAGGTCTATCCTGAACACCTACAAGTCTACGTAAGTGAGGCCCGGTGATGATATTGCGACTCAAAATCATGTAAGTAATTTTTTTTATTCACACTCCAAATTTAATATTTAGACCTCATTCTTGTTTGTTGAACTTTTTAAAACCCCAATTTATCTTGTTTAAAAAGTACGAGAAGAATGTAGTTATTTTTCATGTCCGATTCTCTTGATATAATCTTCAACAATAGTTAGGATTGAGGATTAATCTTTTGTAAGATGGGATTATCATTATATGTTGTTTATGTTAATCTTTAATGCATTTAATTTTTGGGATTGAAGATTAATCTCAAACTTTTGTTAATCAATCTCCTTAGTGTTAATTCTTTTTTCTTTTATCCTGAAATTTTTTAATTTAATTTGTTACCATTGTTATTCAAGAATAAATGTTTATTAGACCTTAATTAGTAGCAGATAGGAATATGAGAATATGGTTAATTTGTAACATGAGAAATGGTGATGAGAATCGGTGTCCACAGTTAGTTTGGGAATTTGGTTATTTGAAGTATTTTCCTTCGTATATATTTTTGGTTTTCTTGATTTTTAGGGAAAACTATGTCAAATTTTGGGTAGAATCTTCAGAGTTATTAATTATAAATTTTTAAGAAAGATTTTGAACAATATACAAATATTTATTTTTAATGCACGAGAAGATGACGCAATTGGACGCGAAGTGTTTAGCCGAGATGGAGGCACAGAACCCGGATATTCTGCCTGAAGAGCTCCCTCCTCTAGACTACAATAATCAAGTTGAGTTGTAGGAGGCGACACTCGGAGTCCGGCCAGGGAAGGAGATTCAGGGTCTTGAATGGGCTAGCATCCAAGATTTGACCCAATCATCATCGGCGGCTTCATTGCGCTCTCGTGCGAGTGTGGTCGATAAGTGGATTCGAGAGGTTGAGGAGCGGTTCTGACAGATGGAGGAGCGGGTTTATCATCTTATTATTACATTAAAGACGACGAAAATGAGAAATTTTGTCATCTTAGTAATACATTTAAGATGACAAAAATAAGAAATTTCGTCATCTTAGACATACCACTTAGGCGATAAACATTTAATTTATTATTTTGTTGTCTAAGACCTGTTATTGGGACTAAAGTTTTCGTTCATTTAGTACCTCTCATTTTGTTGTTTAAGACTCTATACGATGAAATGTGTTTCGTCATTTTAGTGGTCACTTAAACGACGAATTTAATTATTAAATTTTGACATGTTAACCCTATTGAATTTATTCAATCAAAATTCAATAGTTGATAAGGGGAGCATGTTCAGGCCTCCACACACTTGCATTATATTTTACTTAGACTCGCTGGATTTTATTTTCATTTTGTTGGAGAAAAGCATAAAATTAAGTTTTACGATTTCTTATGGAACTTTATTTTCGTCCACTCACTCTAACAATTTTCTTGTTTTTATTTGCCTCTGCCTTGGGCTCTTCATTTTCAAATGCCCAAGTTGTAGAGTTTGTGTGGAGGTCGGACCTGCACCAGGTTCAAGGCATAGCGGTCTCCTCGTAGGATTGAATTTTATCCTATGAGTTAGTATTTTAGAATTCTTAGTTAGTTTAGAAGTCTAGCTACTATGGTGTCATGAATGATATTCTGTTCATGGAATTAATTTGTCTAACTTATGATTTTTGAATTTTCAATTTTGCCTTTGGTTTTAATTTAGATTAGGATGTTTAGGTTCTAATCTAATGGTCATTAGGGTCTAATTCCGGTTTAGAGAACTAAATCGGGGTCGAGTTCTTTCACCATATCAGTGGGTGGGTGGTGGTGCCGCGTAGCTCACATGTTGTTTTCGATAACGGTGCGGCTGACGAAGAAATCAAGTATGCCTTATGACCGTATCATTGTAAATAATTTATTGATCAACTCATCTGTTGAAGTTAAATTTGGGTTGAGTAATTACTAGAGTTACATGAATATTTTATCGACTTTTACAACAATTTGAGTAGGATCGGATCGTTACAGAATCTCCATCTCAATCTTTTCTCTCTCCGCACTGCTCTTACTTTAAAACTCTTGTTGTATGTGGCAGTTTATAGGTCGACCAAAATGTTTCTAGATTCACTAATTTTGTCGAAGACATAGGGGAACTTAATATGGTAATTTGGTTGTGTATAGCCCTTTGTGGGTGTTCAGCAACAAGAATGTGATCACACACAACCCCATACTTAATTAACGTAGGGTTAACATGTCTGTTACAATCAGGTAATACATCACCTATTGAATTCATAACTATTGAATTTTGATTTAATAAATAATATTAAAATTTAAATATGCAAAAATACAATTTTGTCTGTTATATGCATAGCACATGATTTTATTTAGATGGTGTTGTGTAAAAAAAAAATCGTAAAAATATTTACTCAACATAATTTTACTCTATCTCATTGAAGGAAATAGAGTTTTATTATTTGAGTTCGATCTATTCAAGATAAAAAGGAAATTTTTTAATTACGACTCTTAAATTTAAAAGAAAACCATTTGATTCCGAAAATAAAGTAAATGAATTTGAGAAATATGAGATTTTTGTATTTTTGTAACTGCACCCGATGGGTTTGACGGGCTGCCTACGCACCCCCAGAGAGGATCAAGTCATTCGTAGTTCAGAAAAAAAAAATTGAAATTGGATGTGAACTTTCGATGAATGAATGACCCATCGAAAGATTTGGGATTTTGACTTTTTGGCTTTTTGAACTTGTGGTAGACTTTTATGGTCGTTTGGGTCTGTTTGCCTTTTGTGGTGATCGAAGATATTTCTGGTGGTAATGGAATTTGATTTATAAGTGTGGTTGCATCTAGAGTTTTACATCTAGATTGCCTACATACCCTCGAAGGGATCAAACCAATGTAGTTCAGGAAATTTGGAAATTTTGGATCGGCTTGGCTTTTTGTGGTGCTATGGCTGAATTTGAGTGGTGGAATCATAGATCATGTTTGAAATTGTGGTTACATCTAGTAGGTCGCTAGATGGCCTACGTACCCTTTTGAAAGGGATCAAACTATCGTAGTTCTTTCAAATATATTTTGCGGTTGCATCCAGATTTTGTGCCGGATTGCCTACATACCCTTTGAAGGGAACAAACAATTATAGTTCTTACAAATGGTGAGGTGAATTTGGTTTTAGGATAACTAGGGATTCAAATGTATTTTGTGGTTGCATCCAGATTTTGTGTTGAATTGCCTACATACCCTTTGAAGGGATCTAACCATTGTAGTTCTTAACACGTTTAGGCTTTGTGCCGTGAGAATTTCGGTTTACAAGTTTGAGTTATATTTCTCCTTTCGAAACTTGCAAATATTCACTTGGAGTTTGACTTGAAGTGTTCATCGTTTAATCTTTGTGACTCTGAATTCATGTATGATTTTTGACTTCGTGTCACGCTTCGACTTTATGTCGTTGATGACTTTGTGCTATGTTTCGAGTTTGAACCTTGTATTCTAAACTTTAAATTGGGGAAGTAATTTGATGGGCTTCCTAATTGCATGGAGCCGTGACTTTCATTTGGACAACTTACAAATCCCAAACATTTTGCCTTTTATTTTCTGGCAGTCCAGCCCATTTCTTTTTTTATTTCTTTCCTTCCTTTTCCTTTCTTGTTTTCTTTCTTTTCTCTCCTTCTCTTCTTCACGTGCTGTTGTCCTTATCTCTTCTTTCATCTTAATTAATCTTCTCTTTCTCGAAGCACAGCGCCGCCCTTCACTTTTCTTTTCTTCACTTGCTTCCAAAGCTCCAATTCTTCAATGGTGTCTTTGCCGAGTTCATCGTTAAAGAATCATCTTCATCGTTTGTTAGCCGAGATCGAGATATAGATTTGAGTTTGGGAAGGAGTTCATCGAATTCCTTTGTTCCGATTTGGGTTTTCTTGGGTAAGCTACAATTTTGTAGCTCTCTGTTTGATTTCTTGTAGATCGAAACAAAGGCTAGAGCCTTTAAGTAGCTCGTGTGATTCCCTGATCGATCTCTTTCTTGTCTTCGTATATGTGCTGACAGATTGGGGTTCAGGCTGTGGTGAGTCTTCTTCTATGTGCATGCGACGGACTAGGCATTCTATTTTGTCATCTGAGAGTAGATTGGTGAGTACATCTATTACTTTGATTTAAATATGTGAAACTGTGATGTGAGCATGTATTTGTTTGTCTCTTCAATCGTTCACAAACACTTGATGTTTGAAGTTACTTCAACTCTGGGCATCTGAGATTTTAAAGTGAAGTCTTATGTTTGTTTTCTTCCTTGTCGATTGAAATTGTTTCATGCAAATGTTCATTTACACATTATATTCAAATTCACTGAATGTTGTTATGTACTGTTTGTGTTTTTATGCAAATGAAACCCACACACTAGTAAACTTTAATCTGCTCAGTCTTGAAACAATACAGTGATTATGAAGCTTTAAACGACAATTTCCTTTGATGAAGATTTGTACAGCAGCTCTGTCTTTATTTGAATAAAACCTTCCTCTTGCCTCGTCTAATGCTTCACTTGTGGTCCGTGCTAGTAATCAATCTGATCATCACTGGTAGTCTGATTCTCTGTTCATGTCTTTGTGATTTGGTGAGCTAATTGACATAAAAGTCATCGCCGTTATGTTTCCAAACATTAATTTGCTTTAGTTTTAAAACAAATAACGATTGTAAACAGTAGCCTTGCCAACAATTTTGTATATGGCAAGGACAAGGTTTCAAACGACATAGGCAACCAGTTTTTATTTTTCGACAAGGCAACCCATATGAGTTTCAATGAAGTAACTCATGATTTTGGACAAGGCAACCCATATGAGTTTCAATGAAGTAACTCACATAATTTTCGACAAGGCAACCAGTAAAAATCTCATCTGCAGTTATTTTATGCTCTTTGATACCACTGACTTATTTCTTTGGTTCTGCAATCTACTTGTTTTTGCCACTTGATGAAGCTTCAGTCATTTTCAAAGGGTCATGGTTTCTCTATTATGCAGGCAAACGGTTAATTTCAGCAAGCATCTTCAAGGGTTTACAAAACTGAAACTGTAGGGCTGCATAAAAGTCAACTGTTGTCTACTTCCGACTTTGTCCATCTTTGCTTCAGTGCCGTTTCTAGTGTCGTACTGCTACAGGTATATGTTTCCTGCACATTTCGTTAGTGCAAAGGAAAAACAGGAAGTGTGTTTGATTTTGTATGGTGATGAATACAGGACGGCCTAGGGATTTTTTTTTGGAGATTTTGATGGAAGAAGGATGTTTGTGATGTTCACTTTGAAAAGAATGGAAGAGTTTTTAGTATGGGGTTTGAACGATGAACAGAAAAAAACCTGTTTTGTTCTTTGAGAATGTTTCAGAAAAGAAGCAGTCTTGTGTATTTGAGAACGAAAGTAAAGTTGAGTAAGAAATCGTAAAACATGATACCTGATCAAGATCCTCCTCTTCTGAAATCTCCAGGTATTGGACTCTCAAATATTATTTTAAGTTCTCACACAGCAGTTATCTCACCTTCTCTTTCTCTACGTGTCACTTTTCTGATGTTAGCAGTTTTCTCGTCTGTTTTTTTCTTTTTCTTTTTTCCCACTGTATGTTGCAGTCCTCCTTTATATTGAGGATGTGAGTGGCTTGCAGAAAGATGCTGCTTGCTTTTGAATTTGAAATCACTGATAAGAGGAAGACTCCATCCTTATCTCAGCATTAACTACTTTGACTGTACACTTGAAGCTTCAGCTCCGATTGTATGGGGAATATGTAGTCAAATCAGTTAGCTTGGCTTTTCTGTTTTCAGATTCCAAGGACTTGGTCAAATCAATCTCTTGGGTTCTTTTCTGATTGCTTATAGGATGTATTGGTTTGGGTTTGTATAAACAGTAGGCTTGTTTGGATAGATTTGGCCCATGAGCTTAAATGAATTTTTGGTCCAGTGATGACAAAAAAAAATGAATGTATATTATTTTTTATATTGCATTTTTCTTTCCCTCTTGGTTGAGTCAGCAAATATGTCACATTAGTTTTTTTTTTACCGTTCAACAGATGGAATCTGTTAGTTGAGGAGATAAAAGTTTGCAATTGAAAGTTTAGGTTATAAATTAATAATTCTAAACTTGTCTTTTTTAAATTGACAATTATAACCAAGTTTAGAAGACATTTCGACTATTTTGCCTCTAACTCGCAAACTCAACTCAAAATGCTCAATTATATCATCTTATTCTTCTTTTCTCCTTTTAATTTCAAAATACTTAAAACAATAAAAGTAATTAATAATAATAAAAACATCACAAATATAATAAATATTGAAAACAAATAAACACATAAAAGTCACATATTTATGTGACTATCACCGGTTTTTACACATTTGGTGTCTTGTCTATTATATGTCAAATTTACTTCGTCGATTGGGAGCATGTTTCTAGTGATAGGTTGAGAGTGTAGTGCCGACGAAAATTTCGTTCAACAATATAGTTAGGAAGCTGTTCAGAGTTAATTAATGTATCGTCATTATCTCGTTATCTTCCTATTATTATGTCACCTTAATTATAAAACAAATGGAATAATCTATATATGCGATCTTGTAGATTACTTAATACTGATATATAACAACTATACAAATCCTTGGAATCTTCTTCAATGCAATTAACAAATCGACCTCTTAACGGTCTTGATATTCTTAATTAGCTACAAGTATGGAATAATACTAGGACCTAGTTAAGTACGTAGCTCCCTCTCACAGGGAGGTGTGAGTGTGTGACACATAACCCTGGCCCGATAGATATTGGAAAAACAATAACATACAAATACTAATTAAGTATATATTTCTGACGGAAAAGGGTAGATACAATAACAATGCAAGTAATGTTATGAATGGAAATCGAAAAAGTCTCACAAATATCCGAGTTCATGTGCCATCCACGAGAAGTATAGACAATAGTGTATGGTTACTCTAACATATCCTTTTTTTTAACCAGCTAGTTCAGATGCATCAGCATATTGACGAATGATTTTAAGCCTCATTAACATTATAATGTGTAAGTCTCAAATCCTTGCATGACATGTTACATATATAGACATCATCAATATCTTACCACGTCATGTAAACCTCAAATTGGTCAAAAGACAATCATACTCCTATATTTGATGACCATAAACGAGTCATTTTCCAGCAATAACTCTACAAGAAATTTGTTAATGCATTGCTAACGAAACTTGAATGCCAAAAACTAGAAGAATGAAAACCCAGGTCTTCAATCTCATTAGCACGATGAAATATTCTTTGACACTTAAAATGAATATATAAACATCAATCTGTAAATTGTTTCAATGCAATGTGATCCAAATATGACGGTTTAAGATTTGTAATGCATATGGGCATTTGTTACTTGTTAAGATCTTATGATCAGACCCAAAACTGAAAACTGAGAGTACATATGTTATTGGACGTCTGTGCTTCAACTCATCGATCCTTTCTAAATTCTTTTTATTAGTTTTTTCACATTTTCGTACTGTTGGAATTGAGAAACTCAGGAACTGAAAAATTATAGAGTTCGATCAAAGGTTTTCATTAATGGCGGCCAATTAGCTTACTGCCAAAGCTAGTATGATCCAGAATTCCAAATCCCATGCGTCGAGAAGAAAATTGAGAACCAGCAACTCAATAGACGAGATTGGTTTCAAATTTTCATCAATAATTCTGTAAGTATATATACTGCATACATATATATGAACGATTGGGGGAAGATGTTTTCAGAGTTTCTTTTTCTTGATGTATACGATTTTTCTTTTCTTAAAGGTTCAAAGTTCTTAGGAATTGTTTTTAGGGTTTATCAATTTGTTCGTTGTTAGACTTTTGTTTTCGATAAATTGTGATCTATACTTTTATAAAAAGGCAAGATTGGTATTGTAAATTAGATATTTTCTCATGAATTTATAAAATTAATTTTGGAGTCCCGTTCCGGTGGTCAGTCAACTTTGTGGTCAGTGGTGGTCACTTAGCGTTGGATTAAAGTAGTTAAGATCTAGTGACTGAGATAAACTTGACTTAAATAAAAGAATTTCTATTATTTTCTTTATATCTTTTCCTTTTCCTAAATTTGTTTTCCGAATCAGAAAAATATTAAAAACATAAGAAATCTATTCACTCCAGATTCCCTATCGACCAAAAAAAAAATCTAAACGACAGCAGAGACACCAAGAACTGGCCCAGATAAATCAAAGAGCAAGAACGCACCCCCTCCATCACCCCTTCTCTTGAAAATTATGTCGACCAACAAGTATACTTACGAAACAGCGACCTTCATCGACCTCAGAGCATCTAATCTATTATGTCAAGGGCAGAGGATGTTTTTGCATATTTGTGAGTGCATAAAGGGGATTCATGCCTGAGAGCTTGTGGAGTGTGTGAAGAAGGAGTTGGTGCCCAATGTGTTTATATACAATGTTTTGAGCAAGATAGATTGATCGGAGGATTGTGTAGAGAGATGAACATTAGAATGCATAGAAGCTGGTCGACAAAATGCTTGTATAAGAGGAACACCTACTTTGGTTACTTAGATGGGTATTGTAAATTGAGTTGAGTTAGACAAGTCTGCATATACGTGATTTATAAACTAAATGGGATCTTGATTCATTATTATGATATGATTGGTTTAATTCTGCTCATCTTGGTTTATGATATCTAAGGTGAATAGATGTCTTGGAGAATGAATACTAGTCGTGAGAGTTTATATATGGTTACATATTCAGAAGTTGAACTATGAAAACTTAGCATACTCTCGTTTTAGATGAACCAAAATAATAAACATCAAAGTTACACAACTCGAGTCTACCTATCAAACCTATATAATTGAAAGTACAAATCTATTGTTCAATAGAAAACTTTAAGAACTACAAATGTCTGAGGCAACATGCTGCCAAACAAACTAGAACTACTGAACTATAAAAAAAAGAATTAACAAAAGACTTCATAGCTAGACCATGCCATGCGCCACTTTCTTGGCAAACTAATCTCTTTCTCAATTTTTTACGGGATTGAACTTCCAATAAAATCATCCAACAAAACAAAACAAAAAGTACCAGCAAGTAAATGCTGGACTCCAAATACAGAAAAACCAAACAAAGCAGAAAAGTTAAATCTAACTGCAAATGTCTCCTCCCAACTCCAAGAGCATGAAAACTAAGCTTGCCATGAGCAAAAAACATGCTCCACGTACTGAATAGCTTGACACATCAGTAGTGTCGCATGCTCTACTTCTTTTTTCCCAAAAGCTTGATATTAATTAGTAAACAAGGACAAACCTCTCATCGGTTACTGACTTAATTACTGCATATGAACATTAAACATTTTCAAATTATTATAAATCTTAGCACTTCTTTTTTCTATAATTCTACATCAATAAATTGAAGATAAAAAATGAATATTTCATGTGCAATCTATTCTACAGAACATGTTAACCACCAATAAAAAAAACCTTGGCAAAAAACTCACAAGTTAAATATCAATGTTTGAATTTTTTTCTTCTTCCACAGCTCGGTCAATATTGTCTTCAGCTGTACCCGACCTAAGTAAATACATACAATTAAAACAAGAAGAACCATCTATTAAAATAAATATAGTTCCAAAGTTATAATCATTAAATCATAACAAATATCAAATTATACCTATCTGGACATTTCTTCTTAGTATGCTGAGTACTTTGACAAATAGAACAATGCCGAGCTTTTCGTTTCTTGTCCCTCCATGTTTGAATGCGCTTTTCAGAACCTTTTGCCTTCACTTGAGAAGGATTTAGAAAAGGACTATCTTGCAAAGTTTCTATAGGGGAACTGTTGGCAGAAGAAGTTTCATGAACTGATATATTTAGCTTTTTAATACTTTGGAGAAGTTTCTCGAAAGCCTTAGGGCATCTCCAATGAGAGGTGCTAAACCCTATATTATAGCTTGGTATGCCAATATTTGCTCTCAAATGGTTCATTTTGAGGATCTAAACCCTACACCTATCTAGCTATAAGTCCTAAATGAAGATCTAAAATAGAACTTCATTTAGATCCGGATCTAAAATGGGAGGGAGAGAGGCAGTGGGCCAGGCAGAGGGAAAAATAGGTTTAGGACTTCATATGGGACCTTAACCATTGGAGATGATTGAAGTCATAAATGAATAGTGTCAAAATGAAATCCTAAAAATAGGTTTAAGACTTCATATAGAACTTCTCCATTGGAGATGCTCTTATGTACAAGTTCAGTTCCATCAGATGAAATAGCAGCCTCATCAATCAAACCTAAAGCTAGTTTGAATAAACCATTGTGTCTCATTATTAGTGAATGATCAGAACCACCTTGCACTCTGCACCTTTCTTTGCTAATTCTGGAAAATCTAGTCCATCTTCGCAAAATATATTCCTTCGGTAACTGCATGATTTGTTTCATTCTGAAAAATGCTAAAATATGTCTACAAGGAATACCTTGAAATTCGAACATCTTGCAACTGCATTTAACTAAATTTGAGCCTTTATCATGCACAAGTGTCCACATTCTCGAGTTCTCTGCAGCTAACACCTTTCGACTTTTATAAACACAACAACTTTCCTCTTCCAATATGACACTTATGATATAACCATTATCATCATGAAGCTCACCTTGAAAAAAATCAAAGTACTGCCTCGTATACAAATGAGCCATCTGGTTCTCCATTGGCATTCCTAATCTCATATTAGGTGTCTCATTCAAATCCTTATGGTCCTTAATCAATTCTTCATGTCTTTGATGAGCAAGTGCCCTATTAAAACGACTGACAAAATCCATCAAGATATTCTCTTTATCACAATAACGCTTAAATAATACATGTGCAGATTCTGCACGTTGACTGCTCGACATCCCGGCTGAAAAATGTATATTAACATATGCTGGAATCCATTTTTCACGCAAATCATACATCTTTTCAAACCAGTCATTACCCATTTGTTGACTTTTCTCCAGAGCTTCGTTCCATCTCTTTTCAAATTCTTCGGGAGACTCAGAATCCCAAATACATTCCTTGAAAGTTTGATAATAATTTTGCATAAAAGCAACATTGGTTTTATCTTGAAATTTCTTCAAAATATGCCACACACAATATCGGTGAAATGTGTTTGGCAAAACATGAGCTATTGCCTTTGTCATTGCCTGGTATTGATCTGTGATAATAACACCTGGGGCACCTTTGGGCATTGTTGCTAGCCATGTATTAAATACCCAAACAAAAGAATCATAATTCTCATTGCTCAAAAATGCACATCCGAAAACAATAGTTAGACCATGGTGATCCAGGCCTACTATAGGGCCAAATATTATTTTATAGTGATTAGTATTGTATGTTGTATCAAATACAACTAGATCACAAAAATGTGTGTATGCTCTTTTTGCAATTGAATCAACCCAAAAACATCTGACTAACCTGTTATCTTCATCTGTGTCAAACTTAAAATAGAACACTGGATCATTCTCTTGCTCACATTTGAAGTGCTCATGCAAAATATCTACATCATGACCCTTCAGTTTCTCTCTATCATCTCGGAGTGAGTTTCTTATATCTCTTTCTGTGCACCAACATTTTCATGGCCACCAGCTTGTGTTTCGAATATTTCAAACTGTTGGTATATTAGAATGTCCTATCAAGTTCCTTTTGGCAATAGAAATATTACGGTGTGACGATAACATGTGAACTCTACTTGGTGTTGTAGAGGGATGACTGTGTTGCTCAATGAAAGTCTTGACTACATAATTCGAGCCATCATAACTGACTGTTAATCTTGCATCACAACCTGTTCGAGTATTACCTCATTCCCTTTCTTCAAGTTTACCTTCTTTTTCTTTCTCTTTTCGTCGTGTTTCATTGGTCTCCCCTTGCTTAGAGCAAACATATAGTTTCCAAACGATCACTCCATCCTTCTTTGTCTCCTTACTTCTTCTGACACTAAATCTAGCCTTATAAGCATAATCATTATAGAAATTGTATGCAGCTTTCAGTGATGGAAATTGTTGTTCTGCTCTAATTGGCTTCAAATAATCATCAACTATAGGAATATATAACCTCAGAGCTTCTTTAAGAAACGTCCATTCTTCCATTGCATTCTCCATATCCCCTTTATCCAAACTATTAATCAATAAAATAATTAATCTTTGATCAAGAACTAAACTACAAAGTACCCTGCTTCTACATATAAATCATGCAAACTTTGTTAATATATAAGTATCAATCACCACCGAACCAGTGGAATCACCATAATCTATGTTATATAGTTAGATATGATTTATCATATGTACAGAACTAGTGTACGTTATATGCGATATGAATGAAAAAAATATAGTATAAACTGATTCGCACCTGAAATAGAATTTTTAGGGCTCTTGATGTCTCTGCTGTCGTTTAGAATTTTTTTGGTCGATAGGGAATCTGGAGTGAATAGATTTCTTGTGTTTTTAATATTTTTCTGATTCAGAAAACAAATTTAGGAAAAGGAAAAGATAAAAATAAAAGAACACAAATTCTTTTATTTAAGTCAAGTTTATCTCAGCCACTACATCTTAACTACTTTAATCCAACGCTAAGTGACCACCACTGACCACAAAGTTGATTGACCACCGGAATGGGACTCATTAATTTTGTTTATATGACATGTCATGCTACGTCGAATTGAGACCTACATGTTATGGCCTCGTTGAACCCTTCTAACATTACCCTTGGCGTATTATATACACCTCTTTCTGCTCGGAATTTGTAAAATAAAGAATAACTTTGTCGCGCATGACGATTTGAATCTCATGCCCAGGGGCGAATTTACATATGGTCGAGGTTGGGCACTGAGATTTTGACATTTTCCTTTGAGATATACATTTTATAGTGTAAAACTGATTTTTTGTTGTTGCAGAAAACCAGAGTTAATAGAAGAAATTTGGGGAAGACGATGAACAGTATTTTATATAAAAGTAACACATTGTTTAACTAATAATAATTATTATAAAATATTGAAATGATATTGTTATCTCAATTGAATCACTAACATATGTGGCCTATAAACCAATAAGCTATTCTAAACCTACCTATTGTTCTCTCTCTCTCTCTCTCTCTCTCTCTCTCTCTCTCTCTCTCTCTCTCTCTCTCTCTCTCTCTCTCTCTCTCTCTCTCTCTCTCTCTCTCTTTATTTTGACTACATGGCATAGTCTGCCAGACTTTGTTGGAAAGAGTCAAATCTTCTTCTTTCTTTAATCTTTACTCGCATCACTGAGATGAGCACGTGAGCCACAAGCCAACAACAACTTTGCAAGGTATGCACTTTCTTGTCTTGACTTAATTCAATTATAATGAATTGATGATTTGATGTATAGTTTTTTTTTTTTTATGAATTTCGATTCTAATATTAGGTTATTTTAATTTTTTTGTTTATGTTCGTTAGTTTTATACTTGTTTGAATTGACTTAATATTGTTCTTTTTATGCTTATGTTTGATTTATCAATACATCAATGAAGAGATAATTCAAACCTTTATCAAATTCAGATGAAGTTTCAATTTCTAAGAAGAAAGTTAGAGAGGAGGAGACCTTGAATAAAGATGAGTTTGACTTAAAAAATCTTCCTTCTGATCCTTATCTTCGACCTCGTATTATAGATTACAATCCAAATATTCGTGATCAAATTCGAAGACATTATTTACTTTTTATTATAATATTATATGTTCTCTCTTTAGTTTTAATCTTGTCTAACCTAGATTTTTTTTTTCTGGATCCGCCACTGCCCATACCATGTTGTCCCTGTTGTTGCTCAACACATCACGTACGTAAAACTTAACTTGTTCGTATAACTTTGTTCCATTTAAAATAGGTTGAATCTGAAATATGCAGTGGGCAGTAGGTGGATATATATTTGAAATTTTTTACGTTTCCTTCACTCTAATGTTTACCAACCACCTTCGTTGATGTTAACAATTTATATATAATACACATTAATTGTATATAGAAAAAAAATCACCCATAATACCTGAACTCTATCAGTCAAGTCAAAAGAGTGCCCAAACTCTGAAATTTATCAAAATGATGCCCGAACTCTTAAAACGCTATAAGTGTGATGACCCTGTGCTTTTTCTGTCCATTCACCGTTATTTTTGTTGATGTGACATTATTTTGGTTCAAACTGAAGGGTAAAGTAATGACCTGAACCTAAATTACCGACTTAATCTTTGTTAGTCAAGTTAATTATCGAATTAATCGCTAGATGTTATGTTTTCCGAGATTCGTCGCCACTAAAATTGACTTTTTATAATTTTTAATTTTTGACTTGTATTTTTTTTCGGACGTTGTGAAGGAAATTATTTTCGAGCTGTTCAATCTGAGTACATGGATATGGTAAATGTTAAATTTGGAGTTACGACAAGAAAGTTTTGGTCAATCAGAGTTTGTTGGAAATTTTTACGTTTCGATAAGTTTCGAGCTATAAATACTCACTTTCTGATTTGAGAAAGTCAGAAACTTTCCTTTTTGGTCAAACATGGTCAACTCTTGGTCAACCTTATTTTCTTTCTCTCTCCACGACCCGTTTCTCCCTGTGAAGGTTGTCGTCGATGAAGCACCACCGGCCGGCCACCAAATTGGCCGGCCTTGGTATCAATATCTTTGCCTTGGCTTCATCTTCCATTTCCCCAATGTTTCAACCTCTAATTCGCATCAACCACAACTAAAAATTGAAATGAAAATCTAGGGACTACGAGCAAAGTTGGGTGGCGCAAGGCTAGGGGTAGGGGTTTTGAAGCCCATACTGCCACGAGTCGAACGTGACTGGTCTCGGGTCACGCCCTGACCTGACGACTGTGAGCGTCCAATTCAATTTTTCGATGATGGTTTCGAGCCTTCGAGGTGAATTTTGATACTTTCCGGTCTGATTTTGAGTTAGTGTTTTACATGCATGTTGTTGGGCTTGTTAAGATGAACATTTCTATATGCAGGTTGATCGAGTTGGAACCAGTCACATTCTGGCCGCGAGCAGCAGTCGCGCATGGGCCCCACGCATCGCCGTGCGCGGTGGAGCTCTGGCGACCCACCCCGAAGATCAATTTTTCACTGGAAGTTTTGCTAGTCGATTTGTATTAGTTTTTGAGTAGTTTCATAGATTTTGGGAAACTTGTGTAATGTTTCTAGGTATGTTTAGGATTTATATGCAGCTCGACACCTTCGACGCGATCTTTCATTGTGTGTCGAGTCAATGCTCACCCTTCTATGAAGCTTGGAGTCATAGCACGATGAATATGTTTGATATCGTGATATGGCGGAGTAATGTCACTTGGATCGAAAATGAAATGTGAGTATTTGGGATATAAATCATATCATATTTCTTATATACGCTAGTTGTACTCGATTAGAATACTATATTAATTAAACTAGACCTTTGATTGGCTTAGGAACACTATGTACGAATTAAGAGTTAGTGGATCCAGGTGAGTGGACACTTTTATTTTCACTGTTAATATGCGAGTCTATTTTTTTACATTTTACGATTATAATTTACATGGAGACACATATAATTTTGTTTTATACATAGCATACAAAGTTGTTGCATCGATGCACTAGCTTTTCGGTTGATCTCCCAGATGCTCCGGGAGGGCCAGAGACCTGACCCGAGGATTTATTTAGTACCCAGGAGGGCCAAGAACTTGTCCTGGGTAGTCTTAGGGCTTGAGGCCGTTGGACCCAAGTCACAGCCTCCACACATCATTTAGTACCCAGGAGTACCAGGAATCTGACTTTGATGTTTACATTTTTAGACTCGCATCGTTTTTATGTTTACTCTATAGAGAAAGGCATGATAGTTTTATTTTCTCAATTTTAAATGAAACATTATTTTTGTCCACTCACTCTAATGATTTTTATGTTTTTATCTGCCTTTCCTCTAGGCCTTGATTTTTCAACCGCCCAGGTTGCATAGTTTCAGCTGAGGTCAAGCATGCATGCAGTTAATGGCATAACAGTATCCACCGTAGGATCTAATGATGATCCTGCGAGTTAGTATTTTAGTTTGTATAGTCAGTTTATATTGTCTAGTTGCTCTGATATCAAAAATATTTGTCTATCTTTTATATTTTAGTAGTGAACCATTTTTGTGGAAAAATTTCTTTATTTGGTGACACTTGAGTTTTGGATTTTTTACTTCAGTTTTCAATTAGTGAGTAGAAATTAAGGTTAATAGAGTTGTTAGGGTCTAATTCCGGTTTAGATAGCTAAAATGGGGTCGGATCCTTTCAGGTAAATAAGTCATTATGCCAAACTTAAATTTTTCTTTTGCAAAATATTCACCTATGATGCATGCACACTTTCGGTTAGGTCAAAAGGTGCCGAAACTCTTTCGGTCAAGTCACCTGAGCTCGATCTGCACCTGGTTTCTCACCATCGAGTATCAAAGCAAGCAGCGCCTCTTCCTGCATCTCGGCCTCATGGCTAAGCAAAAATTTTACTATTTTGTTGACATATTTCATGATATGGATGATTTCAATGTAGGGTTTGATGAACCTAAGAATATCTTTTGATGCCCATTTTTGTTTTAGATTTTAGGGGCTGCTTAATTTTCAGGGCTTTTGGGTTGACTGAAACTAAACTTAGAGTTCTTGAATTTAATCCAAAGGAATAAACTTTGGGGGTTTAATGTTGGAGAAAATGGCTGTAAGAGAAGCAATTGGCACCAACTCTGGGATGATGAACCATTAGGTCTTGTGGATTGTCTAATCAGAGAGTGAGATGTGTTGATGGAATTGGTGATGGCACAGGACTACAAGTCGAGTTTGGCCGAGTTCTGGCATTCCGTGGCTGGCATCAAGGTAGGCGGAGCAAGGTATAGAGGAGGACCGTCATCACCACCCTTGCGGCTAGGTCAGAGAAGAAGAAGAAATCAAAACCTGGAATCATAGTTGGAGCCCGAAGGAATAAGTTGAGTTGCACAAAGAGGGTTGAACAGTACATATGAAATCCTGTATCACCTCCTGTATATGGTAACACTCTTCCTCAGTTGCTTGACCAAATAAGAGGTTGTCATATGCTAAGAGAAAGTGATGTATAGAAGGAGCTGTCGGAGCCATATTAATCCCTCAAAGAGCTCCCATATGTGCCTTCCGATTAAGAAGGGCTGAAAAGACTTCTGCACACAATATGAATAAATATGGGGACAGTGGATCCCCTTGTCGCAAGCCTCTAGACGGTGTAAGATAATCTTTCAGCTCTTCATTGACAAGAAAAGAGTACCTGACAGTAGTAACACACTGCATAATGATTTCTATCCATGACTCCTGAAACCCAAACCTCCTCAAAATAGCTTCCAAGAACCTCCATTCCATCCTATCATACGCTTTACTCATGTCTAACTTCAAGGACATCACTGGTTCCGTGCTTGACTACCAAGTATGAATAAACTGTGATACTTCATTAGCAATAATAGTGCTATCAGTAATTAATCTACCTCGGATGAAAGCACTCTAAAAGGGAGAGACAATATCAGTCAACAAAGGCTTGAGCCGATTTGCAATAGCCTTAGAGCAAATTTTGTATATCACATTACATAAGGCTATGGGTCTCAGCTCAATCATCCTGGATGGGTTGGGAACTTTCGGGATGAGACATACATACGTATAATTAACATCCCCTAATAGGATACTTGAATGCAAAAAGCTTCGAGCTGCTTCCACAACATCAACACCAACTGTATCCCAATACTTCTGGTATAATAAAGGTAACATACCATCTGGCTGTGGGGACTTCGTTGTACACATTTGGAAAAGAGCTCTGTGGATCTCCTCCTCCGAATAAGGCTGACATAATGAAACATTCATCTCTTGTGATACTCAAGGTTGTATAAGGCCTACAATCCGCTCTATGTGTGCCTCATCAATCTGATCTGATGAGAACATATTAGAAAAATAATCCACAACTACCTGTTCAATCCCTGCCGAGGAGGACTGCCACAACCTTGAATGATCAAACAAACCCATAATGCGGTTTTTTGCTCTCCGATTGAATGCCTTGCGAGATGTGTGTTTTCGTCACCCTCTCAAAGCCAGTGTACCTTCAATCTTTGTTGCCAATATCTACTTTCTTCCACTAGAAGCTCCTCCAATCTTGGTGACAAGGCGGTACTTTCACGCTCTACCTCATCCCCTTCCCCTTCATTCATCAACACTGCCAACTTTGACCGAATCTTGTCCATCTCTCGCTTCTGACGACGAAAAGTGGCTCACTACCAGCTTGACAAGGATAACCTTTTCGACCATATCTTCCCTACTGCGGTGAACATAGGCCTTCCTTCAATACATTTGGACCAACTATCCTTGACAATTCCTTCACATACCTCATTTTGTGTCCAAAAACTTTCAAACCAAAATTGGTGGAGTCTTCTTCCCTCAGCTTGCGAATCTGCTTCGTACACACCCATTACGAGTGGAACGCGGTTGCCATGTATGGGTTCCAAAACCCTAACTCTTGTAGTAGGGAATAACTCAGTCCATGCCAATGTTCCAACTTCTTGATCTAATCTCTCTCGGATCCCACGCTCTTTCCACATAAATTGGGATCCCTCGAACCCTAAGTCGCCAAGTTTGCAATAACTAAGAGCATCTATGAAGGCTTGCATTTGGCTTTCTGGCCGAGCCCCAGTACCGGTCTTCTCCATGACGGACACCAACTCGTTGCAATCCTCGATTACTAACCAAGGTAAAGTCGATTCATCCGCTAAAATCCTCAATAACGACCAAAAGCGGTGTCTCTCCACCATCACAGGGTTACCATAAAAGCCTGTCAGATGCCATCTCGCATCAGTCGCCCCCCTGTCCAAACCTTGACATCAATATGATTTCGAGATTTAGATTTGAACTCGGCACGAATGTCGTTCCTCCAAAACATCGACAGGCCACCAGATTGACCCTTTCCTCCTTCCTTGCTTGTACTCCAAACTGCCTCGCAGTTCAAGAACCCTAACTTGAGCGTCACGCATATGCTCCCAATCGGAGATCTTTGTTTCACTGAGGAAAATAATTCCCGGTTGATGTTTCTGAATAAGACACCGGAGAGCTTGAACTGTGCCTTCATTATTCAGGCCACGACAGTTCCATGTCAACACCTCCATTGATGGCGGTGGTGTGGGTGCTAGACAATACGAACTAGGAAGAGAGCCCTAGCTCTGTTATTGTCTCTCTTGTTATTGCAGAGCCAGGATTTTACGTTAGGGAGGCGAAAAAAATCAATGTGTAGTACTTAATAACTACTCAAGATTATGAATAATATTAAAATATTTTTTTATTATATATAAGATTAATTCGAGTTAAGTGAATAAATTAGGAAGAAAAACACAAGTTTAATGAATAACTCAAAATTTTCAACTAGTATAAATCTTTTATATAGATATTAAACACATTATTAGATATTTTTTGCTAAGAAATATATAATTAGGTTTAGATACTAAGAAACAATAAGAATATTATAATAAGCAAGGGATATTTAAATAATCAATAGTTGTTTTTGTTTTTATTTTTATGTAAAGTTTGTATTTTTTTTGAGGTAAACGCGAATTTCTATTGAATAAAATTAATAGCAAATTACTCTTAAGGACAGTTTGAAGGAGTCAAATACACTTAAGGACAATGTCCCTTTATTTTATACAATAAATGACAAAATCTTACAAATAAGGACAAAATTCTTGTAGGATGCCATGTGGTAGGTATAAATTTACTTTTATACTCTGTTTTTTTTTTGTGTATTTAATTATTTTAATATTTATTTTATCCGAAAATACTTATAATTTTTTTTTCTTTTTAATAATTTTTAGTCTCATTATTTGTTCATTCATTTTTTTTAATTTTTTTTCAACTTAAATTGATTATTCAATTTATTAGCACTATTAATAAAGATTCAATATTGATTCAATCATAAATCTAATAGTATTTTCAATACAAATTCACTAGATCGAGGTTCCTATACAAATTGAGTAACAATTTGGATACAAACTCAGTAACAATTTTGATACTAATTCAATAACATTTTTCATTACAATTCAATCCCTGAAATAATAGTAACATTCACCGATAACACAGTAGCAGTCCTCGAACAAAAAATGCAATAGCAGTCCCAAAAACGTATTAGCAGTCCTTGAACCAATAATGCAGTAGCAGTTCAAACATTTACAATAGCAGTCTCAAAATATTACAGTAACATCCCCCCAAAAATGTAGCACTGTACCAAAATTGCAGTAGCAGTCCCAAAATTTGAGGTAACAATCCCTAAAAATACAGTAACACCAAACCAAAAATACAGTAGCAGTTCAAAATTTACAGTAGAAGTCCTAAAATATTGCAGTAGCAGCCTCAAACATGTAGCATTGTACCAAAAATGCGTTAGCAATCCCAAAATTTTAAGTAGCAGTCTCCAAATATTGCGATAGCAATCCCAAAAATGCAGCATTAAACTAAAAATGCAGTAATAATTCCAAAATTTACAAGAGCAATACTAAATATTGGAGAAACAGTACCAAAAAATTAAAAAACATTGCTACTGAATCATCAAATAATACTGCTACTGAATAATCAAATACCACTATACTGAATATGACATTGCTACTGAAAAATTGAAAAACACAACTATTAAATGTGCATTGAAAATCAAATAACAATCCTGCTACTGAAGTCGTCGTGTGGCGGCGAGGTGTCGAGGTCACGATGCAGTGACGCGAGGCAAAGTATGAGGCTTTGAGGGCTCGAGGCGGGGGCTTGCAAGCTCGATCCACCGAGCAGGTTAGGGCTAGATGAGTGAGTCAAATTTGTGGCGGCGCATTGGGGAGGGCTTGGAAGATGTAGATGTTTGGCAAGGCATGAGCGAGCAGAGGACATCGGAGGCGCCGATGCATATGCACTGGCCGGAGGTGACTGTTACTGTAATTTCTCTATCAATAGGGAGAGAGAAAAGAGAGGGGAGAGAGAAAGTGAGGAGGATAGAAAATGTGATTGATTTTAGTTGCTAATATAAAGGAGGGTAAAATTGTATTTTTGTCTTGATTATTGGTCTGAGCTTGTGATACTACGTTTTTAGGCTTGGGTTTCTGTCCTTGGTTGTCTAAATAATGTTGTGGTTGAATTATTTGTATTTGTTATACTTAACTGGTCCTTCTATATCTTTTTCTATAAAATTGAAGTACAATAGGGGTAATAAAACTAACGAAAATAAAAGGATTCAAAGTACACATTAGATCTTGATAAGGGTAAGCTAAAACTAGAAATTGAATGTCTTCATTCGCCGGGTTTAGCCGGGTAAATCGATTTTGGACCATAAATCACATAATGACATGTCAATAGTTGTGCTATAATTTCTAGCCGGTCATTCATGGAAGTTCTATCTTCACAATCTACCTCGGTTGTCAATCCCACATCGTGTCGCTAAAAGTATACCTCAGATGGGGAGAAGAAGCCTTGCAACAAATACTTGATTTAAAATAAGCATAAACCAATCTTCGAAAGCCATACCACTAACAGTCGAACCAACGAAGCCAGCTGGATCCCACGCAAGAAAATAAAAGAAACTAACAAAACTAACTAATTGGGCCTGGTCCCTTTTCTGTTTCAGAGCCTTGAAGATAATCCAGATTTCTCTCATGGTCTAAACCAGAGAAGTGGCCCTTATACCCTTAGCAGACCAGGAAGCCCATGAAGCCCAAAAGGCTTAAGCTGCCCGTAACCGCCATGGGAAATGGGATCAGAGGTGGCTCTGTGACATTACACCGGTAGTCTGAAAATTCCAACCTCAGCCTTCTATCCCTATCGCAGTCCTCTTGACCCCATCGCCCACCTACAAGTCCGGAAACTCGCCAGTTCAACCATCCAGAATTTAGCGACAAAACCAAAGAACCAGTCCAGCTTGATTTTGCGACCGTTACCCTCACCATCATGAAAGCCACCAGGATCCCAGCAAAGCCGCCCACTCCACCATTTACCTTCAACGTTTTCTAGATCCCAGTCGTCGCCACTCCACGTCCTTGGAAATGACGCACGACGGAATCAAGATCTCATCACGATCTCGGTGCCCTTGCCTAGTACGGTAACCATCACAGGAGATAAACAATAAACAGAAACAGTGGCGTACATTAATCAAGTTGAAACCCTAAACCAGAATGAATCAGTAACAACGACATCGTCGTCATGCAAGCACGCCAAGGCTAGGCTGACAACAACACCGACAAAAGCTCCAGCCTCGAGAGGTGACAGTATTAGGGTTGTAGCCCTTGTAGAGATCTAGATAGAGCGAGGAAATGAGCTAATAAAGACTAGATAAGAAATAGGGTTTTTCATTCATGATAGGCACTATTTCATTACAGTTATATAACATGATTCATCCGCAGGATGCACAACACGAGTTCTGAACATATTACCTCCCTATCAACGAGTAAAACAAGCTAACAAATATTAGACTAAACGACATCATCCATCTTCCTTTGTACGACAAGTCGCACAGAATAGTCCCAATTGTAGCAGGAAATCAAAAGATAAATCCTAACAACTCCTACCCCCTTCAGAGTTAGCTTGCCTCCAAGCTTCAAAATCTGGATAGCGCTGTGAAATTTCCTCTGCAAACTCCCATGTGGCATCCTCCACTGGAGAGCCGAGCCATTGGATCAACCATTTTGTTGCTGCACAATTCTTATGTTTCACAATCATATTGTCCAGAACCTTAGCAGGGTACCAACGAGGGTTGGACTTATCAATGAGTGGTGGCAGGTGAGGGTAAGCAGTCACAACAGATCCAAGTTTCATTTTCAACAAAGAAACATGAAAGACATGATGAATTTTAGCTGAAGCAGGTAAAATCCAGGTTATGGGCCACAGTTCCTATCTTTTACAGCACCTTGAAAGGACCGTAATACCTGGGGGAAAGTTTTAGGGATGTCCTCACCTCCACAGATTGCTGGCGATACGGCTGGAGTTTAAGAAAAACCTAATCCCCTACATCAAAACTTCTTTCCACATGCTTCTTATCATAAAACAACTTCATCTTCTCCTGGGCCTTTGCCAAATTTTTCTTCAGTATCTCCAATAAAGCATCTCTGGTCCTTAGTTCTACATCGACATCATGAACAACAGTAGAGTATAAATCTGGACTCTTAGAGAGGGATATCCATACAAAGCCTAGAAGGGAGCCATGCCTATGGCAGAATGGAACTTGGTGTTGTACCACCATTCTGCCCAACTTAAAGCCTTAACCCAAGATTGTTGGCGTTCACCAATAACACACCTGAGATACTGCTCCAGAGACCTGTTCAAATTCTCCGTTTGACCATCTGTTTGAGGATGGTAAGCAGAGCTGGTACATAACTTAGTCCCTTGAGTTTTGAAGAAGGCAGCCCAAAATTGACTCATGAAGACTGGATCTCGGTCTGAAATAATTGTCTGAGGCATACCATGTAATCTAAACTCCTTGAAAGAAAGCAGCTGCTACAGATTTTGTTGTATACGAGTATGATAGTGGTAGGAAGTGTGCATACTTCGTAAATTTGTCTATCATGTAAGAATGGAACTTAAACTCATACACATTGTGTTTATGCTTAAGTTGTGTAATCAATGAGTTAGAGTCACAATCGTAAGTTCATTAAGGCATTTACAGGTTAGTACATTAACACTGTAAATCCTAGTCCACATTGTACACTGATTTGGTACTCTTCATGTTGTTAAAGGATTCAGTGTCTAACTTGTACACTGATAATGGGTAGGCACAAGTTGGACACTATATAAGGAGATGTGAGGTCCCGGTTCCTCTACGCGCATTACATTCAGCTCTTCCCATCATCAGAGAGTAAGAACAGTAGAGAACAGAAGACCAAGCTTTCGTCAGCTCATCATCATGTCGATCATAATCAATGCAGCTGGTAAGCTTCTTACATTCTGTTTCTAATATGTTCATATTGAGTTGTTGTGTTTATATGAATAAGGACTTCAGTAATTGTTCTTCAATTGGTATCAGAGCTCAGCTCTTTAATTCATATAAATCGATGAAGAAAACTCATACGAAAACATTAAGGGTTTGTGTTTTGAACAAAAAAAAAAAAAATTCAGAAACTTCAGTTTTTCGGGCCAAAACCCATTTTTCTTGTGAAAGCCCGAAATCAATTAACTGGGCCTGTGGTACTGCACATGAGCCAAGCCCATGAACAGCAGCTCGACAAACCTCAGGATTTTGGGGATTTCAACTGACCGTTGGAGACAACGGTCAAAACTCTATCGAATTGCTGATGGGACTTCAGAATGGCTAGGTGCACGAATTCGTTGCTGAATTCGTAAGGGATTCAAACCCATATCACAATCAGGTTAGTTGTTTCTTTTCGCAAATTGCAAAGAACCTAGAGGAATGTTCCCGGTGTTCCAATAAGTTAGGGTAGATCTGACCGAAAGGAACTTACGATTCTGATTGTAATTTTGTGTGGTTGTGATTTGATATTGGTTGATTGCTGTGTGTGTGAAATTGTTATGATTTCGCTAACATTGCAGCGCTGTGAGCTGAGGCCAAGGTTAGTCATGATTTTTTTGATTTCAGCCAAGGATAGCTAATCACTAAGAACTTAAAGAATGCCTGTGATTAAGATCAAAACGTAAAATTGATTGACTAACTAGCTAAAGTATATGTCTGCTTGTTCTCTGCTGATGTGTTTTGTTTCAAAACATGTTCTGAACTCCCTGTGCATACAGTTTCAATAAAACCATCTATAAAGTGATTCATGTGTCAATAACCAAGCTTAAGTATCTACTGGTTTATAAAATGCATGAACTTATATTAGTTGAGGTTCTGATTCATTGTCAAAGTAGGATGTCATGTTGCATAAAGCAAACTGTCTTGCTTTACAGTGAGTCATTTTGATTAAAAAGAACAGGTTCAACATTTTGTGTCAATATTTCAAGATATGTGAATTGTGGCTTCCAAAGAAGCATTATTGCATGTTTTAGAATATATGACAGCACCACACATGATTTCAAATCCATCTTCAGATAGTGTGAGACCTTCTTCTGCCAAAAAGGTGTTGATCGAGTTTTTGCATTATAACATGGATTTTGAGATTGTGGTTTGGTGATACAGCTACAGTTTCTGTATCTATCGCACAAAGTGTAATACGGATTCACCTACAGTGATGGGATAATTTTTGTATGTGTATGTTTTATACTGTGATCATATGCATATACTGCAAGTCTTGGATTTCCAGTGTTTTGTTTTGTGATGTGCTGCTGTGTGATACTGATGGGATTAAAACACACATGAACACTTAAAATTTTAAAAACTGAAAGTCTTCTATTGTTGAAATTGCAGTAAACAAAACAACAACTTCAGATAACAAACTGATAACATTCTTTTCTGATTGTTTTAGGAAACCAAGTGGTGACCCTTAACACTATTGAACTCTTAACTGGGTCCAATTATAAGGTTTGGAGAAGGCAAATAGACACCTATTTCAGCAACAACCATGATCTAGACATAGCCTTTTATCAAGGTGTCCCTGATCCAGTCTTAGAAGAAGAGAAGCATATTCACCCTAAAGCATATGAGGACTATCATTACTGGCATAGGAAAAATAACTCAGCTAAGAATATCATTAGGGCCTGCATTTCAGATACGATTGCTGGGACCATCCCTGAAGTAGATTATGCCTACGATTATTTGGTGCTCATTGAAGAAAAATTCAAAGAATCTGATAAGGTTGAGAGCTCACTGTTATCTCAACAGTTTAACACCATTAAGTACACAGGTGTTGGAGGTGTCAGAGAGCACCTATTGCAGATGGAAAACTTAGCTCTTAAGCTGGCAAACCTGAATATTGTCATGGCTGATGAGCATGTAGTGAACACTGCCCTTCATTCCCTGCCTAACACTTTTGGGCAGCTTAAGACGAGTTACAATACTCAGAAGGCTAAGTGGTCAATGAATGAGCTCATAGCCATAGCAGCTGCAGAAGAGTCCAGACTTAGGAAAGAAGATCCTAACTATGGTGTAACTTCAAAACCTGAGAGCAATGTGAACTTAGTAGGCAAAAGCAAATGGAAAAAGAAGCTAGGTCCTAAGAAAACAAATTTTAAGAATCCTACAGCTAAGGGAAACTCTAGTAGCAACAACTCCAGTAACAGTTCTAGCAATAACCAACAACAACCATTCAAGTTTAAGTGCTTTTTCTGTAAAAAGAAAGGGCGCATGAAGAAAGACTGTAATGGGTTTAAGGCATGGTTAGAAAAGAAGGGTAAGCCTCCTCTAACTGTTGTTAATCCCTTAAATATTCCTTCCCTTTATTTTTTAGAAGTTGATTTAATAGATTCACAGCCAAATACCTTTTGGCTGGACTCAGGATCTCCCTTACACATAATTAACTCATTGCAGGGTTTAATAAGGAAGAGGAATCCAAGAAGTGATGAGATTAACATCAAGGTTGGCAATGGGATGCGTGTAGCAGTCAAAGCTATAGGAAGTCTGAAGCTTAGTTTAGGTCTAGACAATTTTCTTTTTCTGGATAATGTTCATTTAATTCCCTCAATGAAGAGGAATTTAGTTTCTTTAGATCTTTTAGTTGGAAATGGATACAGTTTCTTCTATGACATCAATGGAATTCAATTTTTTAAAGATTCATTATGTGTTGGTTCAGGAAAACGTGTGAATGGTTACTTACAAATCAACTGTAACATATGCACACCATCACAGCTTACCTTTTCTGTAGAGAACTCTAACAGTTCAAAAACAGAAGTAAGCATCAGAACTCCATTTAATGAAAAATCTGCAATTATGTGGCATAGAAGATTAGGACACATATCCAAACAAAGGTTAAAGACTTTAGTTAAGAATGAAATGCTACCAGAACTAGACTTTGAGGACCTAAAAGACTGTGTTGAATATTTTAAAGGAAAAATGACAAACCTGAATAGGAAAACTGCATACAGAAGCAAAAATTTGCTTGACTTAATACACACTGACATTTGTGGACCTTTTAGAACACAAACCATATGTGAAAATGTCTACTTTATAACATTTACAGATGATTTTTCCCGGTACTGTCACATATACCTCATATCAGAAAAATCTCAATCCTTAGACTATTTTAAGATTTTCAAAACTGAAGTTGAACTTCAGCTAGGTTTGAAAATTAAAATGGTAAGGTCTGATAGATGGGGAGAGTATTATGGGAGGTTTACTGAGAGTGGGCAAAGGAAAGGGCCATTTGCACTGTATTTACAGGAATGTGGCATAAAAGCTCAGTATTCAGCACCATACAATCCTCAACAAAATGGGGTGGCAGAAAGGAAGAATAGGACATTGTTAAACATGGTTAGGAGTATGATGTGTGGTTCTGGACTACCTAGGTTCTTGTGGGGTGAGGCCTTAAGGACAGCAAACTATGTTTGCAAAAGGTCACCCACAAAAGCTTCAGATAAAACACCATATGAACTGTGGTGTGGGAGGAAACCTAGTTTTAATCATTGTCATGTGTGGGGCTGTAATGCAGAAGCAAGGATTCACAATCCAGACCTGGGAAAACTTGATTCCAGGTCAATAAGCTGTCATTTTATAGGCTACTGTGATAAGTCTAAAGGTTTTAAGTTATATTCAACTAAGCATACTCCTAGAGTTTTTGAGACTCATCAAGTAAAGTTCATAGGAGAATATGCATTCAATGTAAGTCCTGAAGATTTATCTTCAGAATTTATTGAAACTGAAGAAGCTGATGAAAACCTGAGAAGCTCACAAAATCCTACAGACTTAGACCATTTGCCATTAAGAACAGATATAACTTCAGACCATTTTAATATATCTGAACAAAGAGACCTGGGGGAATCAAAACAAATTTTCGATCAACATATCCCTGATGCTACAGATTTAGCAGAAAATCAGCATTCTGCAGATAATGAAGGTACTGTACATGAATCAGGAAACTTAGAAAACTTAAAAGCCATTGCATCTAATCCTATATCTCCTCCTAGAAGACCTGTAAGAGATAGAGCTCCTACATATGGTGGTCAAAGTGACTTCCTGGTATTCTCTCAAGAGATTGAGAGAGCACTGGAGGAAGATACTGATCCCATTACCTTTGCTGAAGCTATGAAAGGTGATGATTCTGAAAATTGGAGAATTGCCATGGAGGCAGAGATTGACTCCATGAGCACAAATAAAGTATGGAATTTAGTAGAGCCTGCTAAAACACAAAAGGCCATAGGGTGCAAGTGAGTTTTTAAAACAAAAAGGGATGCTAAAGGGAATATATAGAGGTTCAAAGCTAGGCTTGTAGCTAAGGGGTTCACTCAAAAGGAAGGGATAGACTATACTGAAACTTTTTCACCTGTTTCAACAAAGGATTCTTTTAGAATCATCATGGCTTTAGTAGCTCATTTTGACATGGATCTGCACCAAATGGATGTTAAGACAACATTCATTAATGGAGAGCTGGAGGAAACCATTTTCATGAAACAGCCCGAGGGTTTTGTTGAACTAGGACATGAAAACTTAGTTTGTAAACTAAATAAGTCTATCTATGGGTTAAAGCAAGCATCTAGGCAGTGGTATAGGAAGTTTGATTCTGTCATTTCAAACTTTGGATTCACTGAAAACATTGTAGATGAGTGTGTCTACCTTAAAACAGTAGGGCAAGGCTTCATTTTCCTTATTTTATATGTGGATGACATTCTGTTAGCATCCAACAACATAAGGCTTTTAAAGGATACAAAAATCTTTCTATCAAAACAGTTTGATATGAAAGATTTGGGGGAAGCATCCTTTGTTTTAGGGATTGAAATCAAAAGGGACAGAACTCGAGGTCTTTTGGGATTGTCTCAGCATGCATATATTTCTAAGATTTTAAAACGTTTTGGAATGGAGAGTTGTGCAGCTGGGGAATCACCTATGTCTAAAGGGGACAAACTGACCAAGAACAAAAATCCTAGAACTGGTGCTCAGGTTGCAGAAATGAAAGAAAAGCCTTATGCAAGGTTGGTTGGCAGTCTGATGTATGCACAAGTGTGTACCAAACCAGACCTGGCATTTTCAGTTGGAATTCTTTCTAGATTTCAAAGCAATCCAGACATTTTGCACTGTAATGCAAGGAAGAAGGTCTTAAGGTATCTGCAGAAAACTAAGCATCATATGCTTGTGTACAGAAGAGTGAAAAACTTAGTTTTAGAAGGTTATACAGATTCTGACTTTGCTGGTAACTATCCTAGCTCATCTAAGTCTACTTGTGGTTATGTTTTTATGTTGGCTGGTGGTGCAATAGCTTGGAAAACTATGAAGCAGGGCCTTACTGCAACTTCAACAATGCAAGCTGAAGTAATAGCATTGTATGAAGGTGTTTGTGAGGGACTTTGGATCAGGAATTTTCTTATGGAAACTAAAATCCTGAAGTCTGTCATTTCTGATAAGTTGAGAGTCTATTGTGACAATGAAGCTGCTGTTTTCTTTTGTAAGAACAGTAAGAGATCAGTCCACTCTAAGCATATAGACTTGAAATATTATAGCATGAAGAAAAGAGTTAAAGATGGTGAGATAGATGTGGTGAATATTTCTACTGACAAACAGCTAGCTGATCCGTTTACAAAGGCTTTAGCTGTAGGAGTGTTCAGGGCACATTGTGAAAGTATGGGAGTGCTTGGTAGTCTTGATTCTTGAGTTTAGTGGGAATGTTTATGTGAAAAGATTGTAGTTTCAGTTGTTGTTATGTTTAAGCTTTAAGTTTTGTTCTGTAAGTTTTACATAGTATGTAAGGATTCTTGATATCAATAAAATTGAGGAATTTTCAGTTCAGTTCAGTTTTATTCTTATATTGCAAATTTTGGTTAACCTTGTGATTCTGAATTCTTTCAAACATGATTGTTTATCTTGTAACTACAGTATGTTCAGGTGGATATGAAGTGTATAGCATTTGTGCTACACTTGTTGCCTATTTTTCAGTAAAACAAACATGGTTCCACTGGTGTCATCGATATGTTTGTTATTTTGGTGTTTTTGTTGAAAACCATTCAGCAGGACAGAGAGTATTAGTGATGCTTGAGTATAAATGTACATTTTCATTAGCTCTCATTACCATTTCTGGGACTCATGTATGCTGCAGGAACTGTTGTTGTGGTTCTTAATCAGTTGGTTCATATGAACCAATTCTGATTCTGAATTCTGCTTCAGTAATTGTAGTGTGACAGAGTTGCTTCTCAAGTTTTGGATTAGAACATGATGTGATTCATGGCCACTGCAGTAGCTTATTGATTATAGGTTATGCATATGTGAAGTGAGTTAAGTTCAGTGGGAGATTGTAAGAATGGAACTTAAACTCATACACATTGTGTTTATGCTTAAGTAGTGTAATCAATGAGTTAGAGTCACAATCGTAAGTTCATTAAGGCATTTACAGGTTAGTACATTAACACTGTAAATCCTAGTCCACATTGTACACTGATTTGGTACTCTTCATGTTGTTAAAGGATTCAGTGTCCAACTTGTACACTGATAATGGGTAGGCACAAGTTGGACACTATATAAGGAGAGGTGAGGTCCCTGTTCCTCTACGCGCATTACATTCAGCTCTTCCCATCATCAGAGAGTAAGAACAGTAGAGAACAGAAGACCAAGCTTTCGTCAGCTCATCATCATGTCGATCACAATCAATGCAGCTGGTAAGCTTCTTACATTCTGTTTCTAATATGTTCATATTGAGTTGTTATGTTTATATGAATAGGGACTTCAGTAATTGTTCTTCATATCACCACTAAAATCTCTGATTTACCTTCTACCATAGGCAACCCCTCCACCAAATCAAGTGAAATATCCAACCATGCATTCGTGGGAATGATGTTAGGTTGCAGGAGGCCAGGTGGATGCATAGCTTCATAATGATTACACTGGCAGACATCACATTCCGACAAATATTTTTTGACTTCTTTCTTCATTGCAGGCAAGCAAAAAATTTATGTAGAGTCTATGGTATGTTCTATGAATTCTAGAATGGCCCCCTTGCTTGCCATCATGGAACTCACTTATCATCTCCTTCCTCCAATCTCCAATGTGTAACAACCCGAACTAAAAATTACGCACAAATCGGCACGAATTAGAATTGTCGCTAAGTAATCGTATTATGTAGTTTGTTAACGAATTTTTCACCAAGTGAGAATTATACCTTATTTTATTCATGGAAGTCGTAGAGTATTTTATTTCAACCTCATGAGATTTTTTGTGGAATTTATCGGATAAGCAAGCTATTTTATTTTATTTTTGGAAGTCTGCTTGGAGAAAATATTTAAAAGTATTTATTTTAGGTCAATTTAATCTGAACCGTTGGATCTTGATCAGATCAACCCTCAGCCGTTGATTTGATCAGGTGCTTGGGAGGGGTATAAATATGGTATTTACAGTGTAAATATGAAGAAAATACAGAAATACCAGAAATTCGGTTAACCCGTTTCAAGCGAGGCTCGTTTTCGCAACCTGACCCGATCACGAACCCGCCAGAAAAATGACCTTTCGGCCATCTTTTTCAGTACTTAAGGTATGAAATCCTCTCCTCTCATCGTTGTGGTTGTGTTTATGGAGTGAATAGGTTGATTTGGTCAGTTTTGGCGACGCTGCAATGAGATTTATTGACGGTGGAGAAGGGGTCTTGTCGATATGACCACGAGGAGTCGATCTAGGTTGGTTTCATGGGTAACTGAGGGGCGTGGCTGGTGTTTCGACACCGTGAACATTTCGTCCGGATTTCGAGGGCGATTCTGGCGAAACATGTCTGAATCAAGGGATGTTGTAGTTGGGAGATCGATTGGGCTTGGTGCGATATACAATTTGGTAGGTCACACGCTCCAATCGGAGTTGGTTCACTGGGAGGCACGTGGGGCTCACACGCCGCCGCCAGTAGAGGTGCGTGAAAGCCATGCGGCGCCGTCCATGGCGGGGCTCTAGCGAGGCAAAAATTCAAAATTTACTGGAGGGCTTCCGGGATAGTTTCTAAGTTAATTTTTGCACGATTTATCAAATTCTAGTATTAAATGAATATGTTATTTATTCAGGAGACCGTGATCATGATTTTGGCGAGGGGACTTCCGCCGAACCACAGAGGTAGCTTTGTACTGTGAATGGACACTTTCTTTTCACTGTTATTTTGCACGTCTATAGTTATGCATTTATAGTTATGCCTTTTATAGTTATGCATTATCTTGGAGGCATACAGTATATTATTTTACACAAAGCATAGTCACAGTTGTTACATCGATGCACTGCTTCTCGGTTGATCCCCGAGATGCTCCGGAAGGGCCGGAGACCTGACCCGAGGATTTATGGAGGACCTAGAAGGGCCAGGAACCTGACCTGGGTAGTATTAGGACTTGAGGTCTGATGACCCTAGTCGTAGCCTCCTCATCTTTTATAGTACCTAGGAGTACCTAGATGATCATATTTTTAGACTCGCATTATTTTTATGTACATTTATAGTGAAAGACATATTATTTATTATTTTCAGGTTTATTATTTTTCGTCCACTCACTATAACAGTTTTATTATTTTATATGCCTCTCCCTGGGCTTTTCGGTTTTCTCCACCCAGTTTGTAGTTTGTATCCTGTGATTGCACATCAGCGATGAAGGCATAGAGTTCGTGTTACTGTACTCATCTAATAGGTTCCTAGCTTAACCTACTAGTTCTGTGAAATATATAAATTAGAAGTCACTCTGAATACTATATAGAGTTTACTTCCGTTGTGTTATATTTTCCATTCAGTCTTCGAATTTCATATCACTTTCTGTAAACAGTTTATATTTCTAGTAGAATCAGTGTTTGACTTATTTGAGAAACCCGGTCTAGATTTGGTGCCCACAGTTTGTTTTTGTGGACTTTTTAGAAGTGTGTTTTCCTTTAAGTTTTTGTGTTTCTTGATTTTAGAAGAAACTCTGGCAATTTTATTGTAGATATGGTTGTCGTTAGGGCTTAATTTCGGTTTAGGCAACTAAATTGGGATCTGGTCGTTTTAGTTGGTATCAGAGAATTAGGTTATAGGTTCTATAGACTTCCACAGTTGTGTTATTCAATACATTTATTACACATAACTTCTGAAGCGATGGCCCGACCGTCCGGCAGATCCCCATCAATGCTCATGGTGTTGTGTGTTTTTAAATGTTTAAGGTTTCATGACTGTATCCTACGTGTTTTGTTGAGTAATATGTTTTGTCATCTATAAGAGATGCCTCCTAGACATGGAGCCTGAGTTAATAGAGCTGAGGATCGTGATGAGGATCAGCGAACGCGTGACTTGCTTATGCGAGTTTTACAGTTAGATGAGCATTTTGATCCTGTAGCAAGGGCAAGAATAGCTGGAGCAACCACTTTTTCTGGTCTACAGATCCTAAAACATGTGACGCATGGATAGTCCAGTTGGAGCAGGTATGTGAACAACTTCACTTCACTTCAGAGTAGAATACTATAGTAGGCGTTGGTCTACTTGAGTCACATGCTTACTTTTGGTGGGCTAGTACTGAGAGGGTTTCTGTTAACACCCCATGGCCTACATTCAGAGAATTGTTCATGCGCCGATATTTCAATTAGGCTACTCAGCAGCGGAAATATGAAGAGTTTACCTGCCTTAGGCAAGGAAATATGTCAGTGCTTGAGTATCGAGATAAGTTTACTCGTTTATCTCGATTTACGCGTGATAAGGTGGTGAGTGAGGAATCCAAACGCAGGAGGTTTGAGCTGGGTCTAAATTTGAACATCAAGGGGGCATTGACAACTATGCCTCAGGATAATTTTGATGAGTTTGTTAGTGTAGCAACCTAGAGTTCAGGTGGAGATCAGGGTACCACTTCTGGAGTTCGGCCAGCACAATCGACCTGGCAAGCAACTCAGCAGAATCACAATCAGCATGGACGAGAAGTTGGGCAAGCCCGAGTGCATGTCATTACCCTACGAGAGGGCAGAGCTTCCCCAGATGTTATTATAGGTACATTATATGCTTTTTGTTATCCAGTCCTTACTTTACTAGACCCATGGGCTACACATTCTTTTATGTCGTATAGATAGGCATCTTTAGCCATTATACCTGCCTCTCCACTTTCGGGAATGTGGCGAGTGTTATATCCTTCCGGTGAGGTTGTGAGTGTCGAATGGCTGTATAGGGACTGTGAGATTTTTGTAGGGGGTTATGGATTAGCTGAGGATTTGTTGTTGTTAGAAATTGTAGATTTTGATGTAATTTTAGGGATGGATTTCTTAGAGACTCATTGAGTAGTCTGTGATTTTCATATGAAGGAGCTGAGGTAGTCTTTAGAAGTCCAGGAATGCCATAAATTTTATTTTTTGGCGAAAGGTATACTTCTTCATCTTGTATGATTTCGGCAATGAAAGAGGAAAAGATGTTAAAGAAAGGTAGTGAGGCATACTTGGCACATGTGATCAATATAAAAGTTTGTGCACCGAGTATTGAGGATATTCCAGTGGTTTGTGAGTATCCGGATGTATTTCCTGAGGACTTACCTAGTCTTTCCTCCATTGCGGGAGATTGATTTCACCATTGAATTACTTCCAGATATGGGTCCTATTTTTCAAGCACCATATCGAATGGCCCCAGCAGAGTTGAAGGAGTTGCAGGTTCAACTACTGGAGTTGATCGAAAAGGGTTTTATTCGACCTAGTGTTTCACCCTGGGTGCTCCCGTGTTGTTCGTGAGGAAGAATGATGGTTCAATGAGGTTGTGCATTGACTATCAAAAATTGAATCAAGTCATGGTGAAAAATAAGTATCCTTTACCGTGGATTGATGATTTTTTTGATCAACTAAAAGGAGCTACAGTTTTCTCGAAGATTGATCTCAAATTAGGATATCATCATCTTCGGATTAGAGAATAAGATGTTTCTAAAATGGCTTTTCAATCACACTATGGGCATTATGAAATTCTTGTTATGCCTTTTGGCTCGACAAATGCCCCAGCCACTTTTATGGACCTCATAAATTGAGTCTTCAGGCGATACTTGGATCAGTGTGTCATTATATTTATCGATGACATCTCAATATATTTTAAGGATGAGAAGAAACACAAGAAGCATCTACGTGTTGTTTTGCAAACTTTACGGGATTCTCAGTTGTATCCAAAGTTTAGCAAGTGTGAATTTTGGTTGGATAATGTGAAATTTCTAGGTCATATGATTTCAACTGAGGGAGTTAGTGTTGATCCAAATAAAATTGAAGCGATGTTGAATTGGAGCAAACCTATAAGTGTAACTGAGATAAGAAGTTTCTTGGGACTCTTTGCAGATTGCGATGAAGAAAAGAGTCAAATTTGAGCGGTCTGATGCCTATAAAGAAAGTTATCTGACGTTGAAGTAAAAATTGACCATGACACCAGTGTTGACTTTGCCTGACGAAAGCGAGGAATATGTTATTTATAGTGACGCTTCGAAATTGTCCTAGGCTATGTTTGGATGCAGCATGACAATGTCGTTGTGTATGGTTCCAGACAATTGAAGCTCCATGAAATTAATTATCCCACACATAATCTTGAGGTTGCTGCCATTGTGTTGGCACTGAAGAGTTAGAGGCATTACTTGTATGGAGCGTAGTGTAAGATTTACACTAATCACAAGAGTCTCACTTACCTGCGTACTCAACCAGATCTGAACATGAGGCAACAAAGATGGATGGAGTTAATTAATGATTATGACTTGTACTTTCGAGTACCATTCCAGAAAAGCAAATATTGTGGTTGATGCTCTTAGTAGGAAATCTGGAGCCTCTCTATATTATGTACGTGTCACAAGGTTATTAATGTTAGCTCAAATGCGAGCTACGGAAGCAGAACTTGAATGGAAAGATGATGGAGCACTATTAGCCAGTTTTCAAGTCCGACCAGTGTTGTTTGACCAGGTGCGAGTGACCTAGGATGCGGTTTCCTATCTGTTGAGTAAAAATAATATGATTCAGAATGGCGTACCAACAGAGTTTCGACTAAGGAATGGCGGTACTTTAATGTTCAGAGGAAGACTGTGTATGCCTAGGAATGACGAGCTGAAGAATGAAATACTTGATAAAGCTCCTTGTTCAGCCTATGTTATACATCAGAGCAGGACAAAAATGTTTTGTACACTTAAAGCGTACTACTGGTGGCATAACATGAAAAGAGAAATAGCAATGTGCGTGAGCAAGTGCCTTATTTGTCAACAGGTGAAGGCAGAGGGGCAGAAACCTGCTGGAAAGTTGCAACCATTAGATATTCCGGTTTGGAAGTGGGAGCATATTACCATGGACTTTGTATATCAGCTACCTCATACATCTAATGGTAATACTGGCGTTTGGGTAATTGTTGACCGCCTTACAAAATCATCTCATTTCTTAGCTCTTCCAGGAAAACTCTCTGTGAGAAAATTAGCAAAGTTATATATGGCGGAGATTGTAAGGTTACACGGAGTGCCTGTGCTTATAGTTTATGATCGGGATACTCAGTTCACATCGGAATTTTGGCGAGCTTTGCAGAAGGCGTTGGGGACCAGATTACATTTTAGTACAGCCTTCCACCCTTAGACTGACGGCCAATCGAAGAGAACCATTTAGACTTTGGGAGATATGTTGCGATCCTATGTTCTGCATTTCAAAGGAAATTGGGATCAACAATTTCATCTGACTGAGTTTGCTTACAACAACAATTATTAGGCCAGCATCGGGATGTCTCCATATGAAGCTTTATATAGGAAACAATGTCGAACTCCATTGTGTTGGATTCGAGTAGGGGAAAGGTGGCTTATTGGTCTTGACGTAGTGAAAGACACCGCTGAGGACATTCAAGTTATTCAAGATAGGTTGAAAGTTACACAAGACCAACAAAAGAGTTATGCTAATGTAAGGAGAAAGAACCTCAAGTTTTAGGTTGGTGATTGGGTATTTTTGAAATTATCTCCTTGGAAAGGTGTTGTGTGTTTCGGGAAACATGACAAACTCCGCCCACACTATATCACTCCATATGAGATTATTGAACGAGTGGGTACAGTGGCATATAAGTTAGCACCATCTTCCGAGATGGTCAAAGTACATGTTTCTGATCCATCTCACGTTCTGACACCTTATCAGCTCCCTATACGGGAGGATTTGAATTATGTGGAAGAGCTAGTCCAGATTCTTGATCGGAAAGTCCAGGAACTACGTCACAAGACCATTACACTTGTGAAGGTCTTGTGGAGGAACCATGCAGTGGAGAAGGCAACTAGGGAACCTGAGAAACAGATGCGAGAGCAGTATCCCTGTCTCTTCGATTAGCAGGTATGTACATTTCGAGGACAAATTTTTTATTAGGGGGGAAGATTGTAACAACCTGATCTAAAAATTACGCACAAATCGTCAGGAATTAGATTATCGCTAATTAATCGTATTTTGTGTGTTTTGTTAATGACTTTTTCACCAAGCGAGAATTAGACATTATTTTCTTCACAAAAATCATAGAGTATTTTATTTTGAGCTCGTAGGATTTTTTGGGAAATTTTTCAGATAGGCGAGCTATTTTTAAATGATTTTTGGAAGTCTACGTGGAGAAAATATTTAAAAGTACTTATTTTAGGTTGGTTTAATCTAAACCATTAGATCTTAATTAGATCAAACCTCAGTCGTTGATCTAATCAAGTGCTTGGGAGGGGTATAAATATGGTATTTACAATGTAAATATGAAGAAAATACATAAATATAAGAAATTCGGTTGAGCCATTTCAGGCAAGACCCGTTTCCGCAAAACAACCTTCTGACTATCTTTTTAGTACTTAAGGTATGAAATCTTCTCCTCTCATCATTATGGTTGTGTTTATGGAGTGAATTGGTTGATTTGGTTAGTTTTTGAGAGGGTTTGGATACGGGCTAGTCAACCTGCGGGGTGTCGCCATTTCCGACGATACTCCGACGAGATTTATCGACAGTGGAGATGGGGTTCTTGTCGATTGGACCACGAGAAGTCGATATGGGTTAGTTTCATGGGCAACGGAGGTACGTGGCTAGCGTTTTGGCCCCGTGAACATTCCGGCCGAATTTTGGATTCGTTGGCTTTCGAGGGCGATTTCGGCGAAACGAGCCAGAATTAGGGGAAGCTGTAGTTGGGAGATCGATTGGGTTTGGTGCGATCTACAATTTGGTAGGTCACACGCTCCAATCGAAGCTGGTTCACTGGGAGGCGCGTGGGGCTCACGCACCGCCGCATGTGGAGGCACGTGAAGGCCACGTGCCGCCGTCCACAGTGGGGCTCCGGCGAGGCAAATATTCAAAATTTACCAGGGAGTTTCCGAGATAGTTTCTGAGTTGATTGTCGCACATTTTATCGAATTCCAGTAATAAATGAATCTGTTATTTATTTAGGAGACCGTGATCATGATTTTGACGATGGGATTTCTACCAAACCACAGAGCTAGCTTTATACTGCGAGTGGACACTTTATTTTCACTGTTGTTTTTCGAGTCTATAGTTATGCATTTTATAGTTATGCACTTTTCAGTTATGCATTATTATAATTATGCATTAGCTTGGAGGCATACAACATATTTTTTTACACAGAGTATAGTCACATTGTTGCATCGATGCACTGCTTCTTAACTGATCCCCGAGACGCTCCGGGAGGGTCAGGTACTTGACTCGAGGATTTATAGAGCACCCAGGAGGGCCAGGAACCTGACCTGGGTAGTATTAGTACTTGAGGTCGGATGACCCTAGTCGTAGCCTCCACATCTTTTATAGTACCCAGGAGTACTGGATGATCATATTTTTATACTCGCATTATTTTTATGTACATTTATAGTGAAAGACATATTATTTATTGTTTTCAGTTTTATTATTTTCGTCCACTCAGTCTAACAATTTTATTATTTTATATGCATTTCCCTAAACTTTTCGGTTTCCTCCGCCCAGTTTGCAGTTTGTATCTTGTGATTGAATGTCAGCGACGGAGGCATAGAGTTCATGTCACTGCACTCATCTAGTAGGTTCCTAGCTTAACCTACTAGTCCTGTGTAATATGTAAATTAGAAGTCGTCCTGAATACTAAATAGAGTTTACTTCCGTTGTGTTGTATTCTTCATTCAGTCTTCGGATTGCTTATCAACTTTTATAAGCATTTTATATTTCTAGTGGATTCAGTGTTTGACTTTTTCGAGACATCCGGTTGGGATTTGGTGCCCACAGTTTGTTTTTGTGGACTTTTTAGAAGTATGTTTTCCTTGCAGATTTTTGGGTTTCTGGATTTTAGAAGAAACTTTGGCAAATTTTTTATAGATACGGTTGTCGTTAGGACTTAATTCCGGTTTAGGCAACTAAATCGGGATCGGGTTCTTTCACAATGTTTTGAACAAAAAACTTGTCCTTGTAGTACAACTGATTATTAGTTACAGTGTTGGTTCCGTCTTGTACTGCTTTAGTTAAGTCTATAGTGTCCTAGTGATTGCTGCACTTCTGAAGTAAAGCACTCATAAACATGAATGTTAGAGACGAAATTCCTGACATAGTTTGTATTTTGGCCTTCCTTGAAAGCGCATCTGGAACAACGTTATTCTTCCTAGCCTCTTAGTGGATTGTATAGTCAAATCCAATAAACTGTACCGACCACTTCTGTTGAGCAGGTGTGGTGAGTCTCTGCTTTATGAAGTGTTCAATGGTCTTGTGGTCTGTGTATATGGTAAAGTGATCCCCCAGAAGATAAGATCTCTAATGTTGAACAACACTTACTACTGCCAACATCTCCTTGTCATAGACAGTATGAGCTAAGTGTCTTTGACTCAAAGCTTTGCTCAAATAAGCTATGGGATGTTGTTCTTGTGATAGCATGGCCCCAATCCTCAAGTCTGATGCATCACACTCCAATACAAACTCTTTGTTGAAGTCGAGAAGAGCTAGAATTAGAGTCTTTGTCATAGCTTCTTTGAGTTTCTCGTAAGCAGCTACTGATTCTGGAGTCCAATGAAAATTGTCTTTCTTTAGCATGTCGGTGAGAGACTTTGCTATTATGCCAAAATTTTGAACAAACTTTCTGTAGTAACCACATAGTCCCAAGAATCCTCTAAGTCCTTTCATTGTTGTAGGCATGTTTCAATCCTTGATACACTCAATTTTTGCAGGATCTACTATAACTCCATTCCTTGAAACAATGTGTCCCAACTATTCTACTTGTGACATGCCAAAACTGCACTTGGAAAGCTTGAGTTTGAGAGAGTGCTCCTGTAACCTTTTGAAAACTTTCTCAAGGTGTATGATATGCTGCTCCAAGTTGGGACTATATATCAATATATCATCGAAAAAGACCAATGCAAGTCGCTTAAGAAATCCCTCAACATTTCATTCATCATGGGTTGAAAAGTGAAAGGGGCATTAATTAGCCCTAAGGGCATCACCACAAACTTATAGTGGTCACTGGGAGTTCTGGAAGAGAGGAGAGAAAACTACACAATTTTGTGCTCTCAAATAATCATCAAAAAATAATATCTCTCAACCCAAGGAGCCAAAGCTGCCTTGAGATCCCTTATACAGACAGAACTGCCCAGTTACTTTTGACAGCAAGGAAACGTGCTGAACAGCTCAAAAGCCACCCTATAGCAGACCTAAAATTGACTTACAACAAACCTATACCAATGGTTATGAGTTTGAAGGACAAAAGCATGCTCAAGAGACAAACACACAAAGTCAACTCTAGGGTTTCCATTTTAGGCAGAGTGTGTTAAAGGAGGCAAAACCTTTTCTAACTCTCATACCAGAAATAACTAAGCAGTGGACAGAGGTAAGCAAGTTTTGCACACAAAGACAGTTTTTGAAGATGGCCAAAAGTTAACCCAGCTATAAAGCAAATTAAATAGATTTCTAGAACACTAAACCCAAGAAGTCACATGTGAACCAAAAAACAACTTTCTCCTAGAAATTTTCCATAATTCAAAACAGCTTTTTCAAGGTCAACTTTTAAACAACTGAGCACATATAATCTGGAATTAGAGACAATCTTAGCTGCTAAAATATCACACATGAAAACGTTCCAGAATAACAGGGATGCATGCCTAGAGTGCTATCGTAAATGAAAACATGTTATGTAATGTGAATGATCAACCTGTTTTTCATTAAGATAAGTAGGCAATGTCAACATCTTCAACATCTTCATTGATGATCCTTTATCTATTGTGTTTTGTCCATTTGTAAGGAAGAGCCAACACATGTGTGCCTTCAGACTCAGGTGCTGAGTTCTCCTTGCAACAACACTTCCTTTCCTTCATGCCAAAATTTTATCCTCATCTTCTCAAAGTTCCAGCAAATATCCCCCAATAACTTGAGCCAAGCCGTGCCTAGCAACACTTCACAGCCCGGGACTGCTAACACATGAAATTCCCCCACAACTTCATAATCCTGCATGGTTAGTTTCCCATAAACAGTACCTTTCGTTTTCACAATATTTCCATTAGCTACTCTAACAGACAAACGTCTTTTTGATGTGAAAAGCAACTGAGATTGTTTAAGCAAGGTAGGGTGAACAAAATTATGTGTAGCTCCGGAATCAATTAGTACATGTACCTTCCTCTGAGCTAGGACTCCCTTGAGCTGCATTGTTTCCCTCCTACCCCCTTCGGTGATGACATTAAGTTCAATCAAGGGCTCCTCCTCATCCTTATCTTCAGACACCTCCATTGTAGGAGGTTCTTCCGGAATATTCAACTCATTAGCCTCCTCAGAAGTTATCTCGATCAGTAAAGCTTGGGGTTTTCGACATGAATGACCCAGTCTGTATTGCTCTTCACAAAAGAAACATTGATTCTTGGCTCTTCTCTCATTATACTCAGCTTGAGATGATGTTCTGTTCCTAGGAAGAATAGTACTGCCCCTTCGAGTAACTGTCTGTGAGCTCGGCATATTAGCATTAGAGGTCTAATAGCCAAAGTGGATTGAGAAACTCCTCCAACTTGAGGTCTTCCCACGGAAACAGTAGAACTTCTGACTGGAGTGTTGTAATTAATTCTCATTTCTGCTAGCGTGAGTTGGTCTTGTAATTGCTCTTTGTGCAGCTAGTCTCAACTCCGTCCTCCTAGCCCACTCGCAAGCGTCATATAACGTTCTAGGTTAGTGATTTTGTGCCTCAGTTCTCCATTCGGGTTTTAGGCCTTCCACAAAGCAAGCAATGACTAGCTCAGTTGGAAACCCCACAGCTCTCCTAGACAGTATGGTAAACTGAGTTCTGTACTGTTTCAAGGAACCAGTTTGGTTGTGTCTGGCTAAAGCAGCATGATAACTTACTCTGTTGGGAGGGCTAAACTCACGTAAATGTAAGTAACTCAGAAACACCTCCCCATGTGTTAGGGAATTCGTATCTAAACATGTGCCACACATCCAAAGCAGGGCCAAGAAGATGCATTGTGGCTAACACCACCTTCTTCTCCTCTGGTACTTGGTAGAACTCAAAATATTGGGCCACTTCGTTTAACCAGTCGATAGGGTCAGCTCCCTCAAATGTCCCTATTTGGGGTAAAGAGCTCGTAGAACATGCATCTCTTAGAGGAGTTGAGATCTGGTCACTGTGAAGACGTTGGCTTTCCTGCTTAGCTCGTTGTCTGTCTTGCTCTTCACGTTGTGCCTCCCGTGTAGATCGAACCTGCTCAACCACATCACGTAAGAGCTGCAACTGAGTATCCGCTTCATCTTGTTGCTGAGCGATGTAATCCTTCTCCGCTGCAGATAACGCAGCTAAAGAAGAGTTGCCACCCTTCTTCGGCGGTCCCATGGTCGAAAAAAGCTCTAGATACCAGTTATTAGGGTTGTAGCCCTGGCAGAGATCTAGATAGAGCGAGGAAATGAGCTAATAAAGACTAGATAAGAAAATAGGGTCTTTCATTCATGGTCGGCACTGTTTCATTACATAGTTATATAGCATGATTCATCCGCAGGATGCACAACACGTGCCCTGAACATATTACCTCCCTATCAACGGCTAAAATAGAAGCTAACGGCTATAAGACTAAACGACATCATCCATCTTCCTTCGTATGACAAGTCGCACAAAACAGTCCCAATTAGAGCAGGAACTCAAAAGATAAATCCTAACAGACGGAGTGACAGAGATAAGAAAGAATCCCGCCGGCGGCGGAACCCTAGCCCAGGAACTTTAACCGCGCGTGGAGGCGTGTTCTATGTATAGTCTGTATTGCTTAGCTTTGAGTCCTTATTTTTTTTGGCAAGAACAAACCATAGATATATTAAACAAAGAAAATACGATCCAAGTTACAAGACAGAGACCCGAGGAAACGGGGCAACAAAAATCAAAAAACAACCAAACTGAAAATTGTCATTGGGCTTAAACCAGGCAAGCCCAAAAACCCAGCCATCCACACCACCACAAGAAGAATTGTCATCGGGAAAATTGAACTTAGAGAGCATCCGTAGCCAGTTTTCTATTTTACTGAGTAAAGTTTAGTCGAATGTGGTAAATAAACTTTACCGTTGGTCAATATCAATGGATATTTGATCGACCTTTTATCGATTAAGTAACTAAGAAAAAATTCCTCGAAGAAAGTAATAGAGTTTGTCTAGACGAGTTTGTGGATACTAAAAATGCTGAAATCGGAGTTACAATGAATAAAATATGAACATCGGAGGTTTTCTTATGTTTTTACATTTCGGTAACTTTCTCTAGTATAAATAGCATTTTTGCTAATTAAGGAAAAACAAAGTTTCCATTTTAGTTTCTCTACTACTTTCGTTTTACTCATAATAGGTTATCTGATGACCTACTTATGTTACATATTTCCCTTCGGTTTGTCTAGACGCTGATTACCGACTTTGTGTAAATTATGTCGCTAAGTTGTAAACTCTGCAGTAGACCTTTTGTGTTTTGTAATTTTAACAGTCAAGTACTTAATCTTGAGACTTTTTAAATAGTGTTAAAGTCTGTTTCTCTCTAAGTTCAAGTTTCGGGTAACTCATGTTGGGTTGGCCGTTGTATTTACGGTGAGTTAGTCTGAGAAAACTGAACTTATTCTGCATTTCTCACTAATTACGAAACTTTAAAACTCATATGCGACTGAATTGGTATAAATTAAGACAGTGTTGACTGTATAGGTTCTGATGCTTCAGTCATAATAAATTCTAATCAAATTGATGACTCTAATGGGAAACGGTTGCTCTAGTCATCGTAAACTATGATGGAGGTGGTGGTGACTGTAAAGGGACTCGCCACTCCATTCTCTCTTCAACATCTATGGAGGGACCACCACTCCAGATGTCGTTGGCATCTAAAGGGTACCACCACTTTAGATGTCGTAGTCCCTTAGTGACAAACTGAGGAACTTACATGTATGCATACATATACTAATATACATTAACCTCCAATAAAAATCATAACACTGACAATTAAATACTGAACTAAATTACAAAAATGAAATCAAATAATCGCATGCATATTTATCTGACGACCTACTTATGCATCAACCTAGCTTAGAATCCTTATATGTTAGGTTTAATCTAAAGTTATAAACCATACAATACCTAGAGTTTCCGAAAGGAGACAACAAAGTCTACATTTCAATAAAAAAGGGTGCAATATCATCCTCAATAAAGTCTACATTTTAGTTTCACAGTGTCGTCCAAAAACCTAATTTGCGTAGTGTACATGATCGAACATGTTGAGTCCCGCTTTTACATAGTACGCATTTCACATTCAAAGAAGAAATGATGGAAAAATTATAGAGAAATAAACATATATGTCATGTGGCATCACTGGTATGCATGCATGTTAAACGAAAAGTGTCTCTGTATAAGAATTTTTTTTTTTACAAAAAAAGAAACAGTATTGGAGATAAAGATCACAACTGATTCAGTGATATCCTATAGTTATTATATTCCATTCATTTTCCTAGAATAGCTCCTATAAGATAGGATCGTACTGCATGTAAACAATGTGTGTATATATATGCCTTGTAAAGCTTACCGATAGTATGATATACATAAACATTCATCACAATTCTGTTTATGGTATCAGAGCAACGCTCTTGAGACTTTAGAACGCAATATAAATGATACCTCATGGTCGGTGATGAAGATCGTAATCCTGTCAAACAAGGTAAGGATTCGAACACTTCCAGGACCGTAGAACCATGAGAGAACTTCAACCATCCATTATTTCTCCATCACTCAGATCAACCAAGCACTGTCCTAATTTTTGCAACCGCTAATGGAAGACAATTACATAGATTGGGTGCAATCAATGATCCTGGCGCTCATTATCAACAAGAAGGGTTTTATTGATGGAACCCTAAAGAGGCCGGATCATTGATTGCACCCTAAGAAGGGAAAGCACATGGAGGGTTTTATTGATGAAAAGGATGCTCTCTGTGCTTTCCCTCCATGTACCTACGAGGCTGCTGTTGAGGTTATAACCTTTATGAAAATACAAAAAACCATGAAGTTCCTTATGGGGTTGAATGAGAGCTTTGCACAAACCCGCAATAACATAATATGAATGGATCCTCTTCCAAACCTGAACAAGGCTTATGCGATGGTGTTGCGTCAAGAAAAGCAAGCAGAGACCTCTGCTAGTAAGTCCACAGTGTCATCAGAATCAGCTGCCTTCTCTGTTAAGAAGGTGACTCGTGATTTCCATCATGGAGATGGAGAAGGCAAGTATTGTGAGAAGTGTAACAAGAACAATCACAACACAAGCAATTGTCGAACCCATCTCAAGTGCACATATTGCAATGGGAAGGGACACACCTATGACTATTTTTGGAGAAGAAAGAATGCAACTGAAGGTGGACAAATGCAGCCCAAGGCAAATCATGTTGATTTCCAAAGTGATCATGAGGAGACTGTGACTGATTTTCCATTTTCAAGAGAAGAATGTAATCACCTTCTCAATCAGCTCTTGACCAAAACAAAGTCAGCCTCTGCCAACTTGGTCGGTAACTTTCAAAATAACGCAAAGCTTTCAGGTAAAGTTTTTCACCTTGCACAAAATATTAAAGAGCTAATTTGGACATTAGATAGTGGGGCTAGCGATCATATCGTTTGCAGTCCTAGTTTTCTCACCTCACACAAATCTGTCCCTAACCGATGGGTCAACCTTCCTAACGCTACCACAATCCATGTAACTCATATTGGCACCGTCATGTTCTCTCCCCACTTTATTCCTCATAACATTTTTTTTGTTCCTTTGTTCTAGCTCAACTTGATTTCCGTGAGAAAATTAGCATTCGACTCTTTTTATATTACTATTTTTCTAAGACAAATTTGTATCATACACGACCTACAATCGGGGAGGATGATTAGAACAGAAACTGAAAAGGAGGGACTCTACCGCCTCAATCTACCAAGAAAAGGAACATGCAATGCGGTACATAACAACTCTGATAGTTTGTGGCATGAATGACTTGGTCATCCTTCAAATAAAGCATTTTCATTGTTTTCATTTCTTGCAAATAAAACTAGTGATTCAAACCATTGTTCTATTTGCCTTTGGTTAAACTCACTAGGCAACCTTTTCCATTAAGTGTTACCCTAGTGCATCTTGTTTTGATTTAATTCACATTGAGATGTGGGGGAATATCATTTCCCATCTTATTATGGTGTAAAGTATTTTTTTTTAACTATTGTCGATGATCATTCACGTAGTACTTGGGCATATTTTATGAAACACAAGTCTAAGGCACGTACTTTGCTCATTCATTTTATTCAATTAGCTGAAACCCAGTTTGGTAAAAATGTAAAGATTGTTAGAAGTGACAATGGTTCGAAGTTCAAAATTCCTCAATTTTATTCTTCTAAAGGCATTGTTCATCAAACTTGTTGCGTCAACACACCACAACAAAATGGTGTGGCTGAGCGTAAACATCGACATTTATTGAATGCGGCAAGGGCTCTTCTTTTCCAAGACAATTTACCAAAACCTTTTTAGGGGGATGCGATACTCACGACAGCTTACTTGATTAATAGGACACCAACTCTAAATCTTCAGAGAAAAACACCATTTGAAAAAAAAATCAACAAGGAACCTAGTTATTCACATTTGAAGGTTTTTGGTTGTCAATGTTTTGTGTCTACACATCCCTCTCGTCCCACTAAGTTTGATCCTAGGTCAATAGAATGCATTTTCATTGGCTATCCACACAGACAAAAGGGGTACAAATTGTACAATCTAACAACTAAGAACTCCATAGTTTCAAGGGATGTGGTTTTCTTTGAACACGTTTTCCCTTTCAAAACAAACACGGGTTCTACTTCTTCCAACATTGGTTTGTTTCCTTCTTTAACCAATCTTCCTCATTATGATATAGATGTCACTCCAACTCCTATAATTTCTCCTCCAAATCCTCCATCTACAATTACTCTTTCAAATCCCCAAACTCCCGCTGAGCATAATCCTACCACGTCACATTTTCCTAACTTGGACATCATCCCCTCTAATCCCATCTCATCACAATCACCTCCACAACCATCTTCACCACAACTCCACAAGTCTACATGAGATACCAAGGTTCACACCACATAGCAAAACTTTTACATTGAAGCGGCCCTCCCCTCACGCCTCGCACTACCATCTCATTCGAATGAGGTTATTCCCGGTATAGCTCATAGTCTCTCCCATGTTCTTCTTATGCATACCTTTCTTCACCTTATAGAGTCTTTATTGCTAACTTCAATATGCATAAAGAACCTACCTCTTTTTCACAGGCAGTTAAAGATCCAAAATAGAGAGAAGTCGTGCGGCTAGAGATTGAAGCATTATAGACTAACAAAACATGGAGCTTAGTTTCACCTCCAGCTCACAAACAATTGATTGGTTGTAAATGGGTGTACAAAATCAAGTACAACCTAGATGGCACCATTGAGTGTTACAAGGCGAGGTTAGTGGAAAAGGGTTACAATCAAGTCGAAGGTCTTGACTATAGAGAGACGTTTGCACCAGTTGCTAAACTCACTACTATTCAAGTTTTACTCAGTCTCGCAGCTCAACAGAATTGGCACATTCATCAACTGGATATGAACAATACGTTTCTTAATGGAGATCTCTATGAAGATGTGTACATGAAACTCCCACTTGGTTTCAAACGAAAGAAGGAGGACAAGGTATGTAAGTTGTATAATTCAATATATGGGTTGAAATAAGCCTCCAGACAATGGTTCTTAAAGCTCTCCTCAACTCTAAAGTCAACCGGTTTCAAGTAATCATGGTCCAACTATTCTTTGTTCATTCGAAACCAACAAGATATCTTTACTACTTTGTTGGTTTATGTGGACGATGTTATCCTAGCAGGAAACAATTTAGAAGATATTACGAAGACCAAAATTTTCCTATCAAGTCACTTCAAGTTGAAGGATAGAGGGAAGTTAAAGTATTTCCTTGGTTTGAAAGTAGCGAGGTCCAAGCATGGAGTTGTATTAAGTCAGATAAAATATGCATTAGAAATACTTGAGGACACAGGTTTTCTTAGTGCAAAACCCTCACTCGATTTTCGATTGAGCAAAACATGTCTCACACAAGGAGATAGAAGATTGCTGGAAGATGCATCTCAATACAAAAGACTTGTTGGATGCGCGCCTTATTTATCTAACTATCACAAGGTTAGACCTTGTGTATGCAATTCACATCCTCAGCCAATTCATTGACAAGCCACGACAACCCCATTTAGAAGCAGCATATAAGGTGTTAAGATACCTCAAGCAAACACCAGGTCAGAGAATTCTCTTGCCTTCCAAAGGACCAATTGAGTTAAGAGCATACTGTGATGCAAATTGGGCGCATTGCAAGAATACTAGAAGTTCAACGGCAGGTTATTGCATCTTTCTTTGAGGTGCTCCCATTTAATGGAAAACTAAGAAACAAAGTACTGTCACCCGCTCAAGTGCAGAAGCCGAGTACAGATCTATGGCCACTACTTGTTGTGAGATAACATGGTTGTTGTACATTTTGAAAGATTTGAATGTTAAGCAAAAGCAACCAGTCAAGCTATTCTACAACACCAAGGCAGCAATACACATATCCTCTAATCATGTCTTCCATGAAAGGACCAAACACATAGAGATTGACTGCCATGTTGTGAGAGAAAAAGTATAGAGAGGTTCGATTCATAAAGAGCATGTAAGAACGAAAGAGCGACCAACTGATATTTTTACAAAGCCTCTGAGTTCGAATCAGTTTGCATTACTGTTGGATAAGCTTGGAGTGATCAACATCCATTCTAGTTCGAGGGGAGTATTGGAGATAAAGATCACAACTGATTCGGTGATATCCTTTAATTATTATATTTCATTATTTTCCTTGAATAGCTCCTAGATGATAAGATCGTATTGTATGTAAACTATATATATGCCTTGTAAAAGCTTACTGATAGTATGATATACAGACACATTCATCACAATTCTGTTTAGAAATCGCATGGAGATTGAAATTGTTAATATATGATCGAGCATGATATATCCAGCTTGATCATTGTAAGAAGATCGAATCAAAAAAATGACCTGATATCCAGTGTCACTATTGAAGAGAGAGGTGGGTGGATATGCAAGGACCTGTAAACTCTGATGGTAGGTGGGTTTGCAGTACGTGTCCACCAACACTCAGCTCACATCGCATTAAAATGGTAATTAACTTTTAAACAGAAAGAGCGAGGTCGGTCTAGCAAAGTTTAAAGACATACGACACTTTCAGTCTTCCGCAAAGAAAAAAAGAAGAAGCTTTATAGCCTTTAGCCTTTTAACTTGCAGCGAAATTGCTTTGTCTTTTGATTTCACTGAAAATGTTCTTTTATTACTCTCCAAGCTTCCACACTCCACAAGCACAAACGGATTAACACATGCATCAAATAGTACATTAATTAGGAAAAACCACATATGTTAGAAAGAATATTCCTATTGTAACTAGAATTAAATTCTGTAAATATAATAAGATTGTGTAAATATCTTTTCCTTTTAAAAAATAACTTGTAAAGCTATATTAACCCCAAAATTTGAATGAATAAAATCATTGAATTCTCCTTGAAATACTTTTCTACGTGGCATCAGAGCCGAAATCCTGCATGTGTGTGTTGATCGATTGTTGATGTTGATTTTGAATATATATATATATATATTGATCGATCGAGTTAATTGATTGTTGAGTTTGAGTAATTGATGGTTGATTTTGAGTACGTGACTGATAGTTGAGTTGGAGTAGTACGTAATTGTTGTGTTGATTATTGTGAATATATATATATAGCTAGGGTGATTAATTTATTTAATTGCATTATATATTGTGATTATTATAGGATTAATTGTGATTATTAATTATGGGTATAATATATATTGTGATGTTTCGGTTAATTGTGATTAATTATAGTGTGGTTATATATATATTTAGATTTTTGTGATCGATTATATATAGTTAGGGTGTACGTGTATATATATATATTAAAATTATGGAAATTATAATAATATATATTTATATTAATTGATTGATCGAATGTTTTGATTTTGATCGAGTTAAATTAGACGAAATTATATATATATGAATAATTATGGATCGAGTAGAATAATTAGACGACTATATATATATATATGTTCATTTGTAATTAATTAGCTAGCTAGCTAGCTAGCTATATATAGCTAGTTAGGGATCGAGTAGAGATCGAATAATTAAATTATGTAATTTATAGTTTGAATATCAAAATATATATATAGATCGATATATATATATATATATATATCTAGCTATGAAATTTTAATTAATAAGATCATGAGTATATATATATGCAGTTATAATTTTCAGGATGGACAAGAGTTGGATGTGTCTTCCAAGATGGGATGTAAGATATCACCGTGGAATTAGAAGTTTTGTGGAATATGTGAAGGTTAATTGTGGAGGGATGACAATTCATTATTGTCCGTGTATGAAATGTCAGTGTCGCAGCGAGCGATATCGTTTTCATATCGATAAAGTATTGGAGCACTTGAAGAAAAACGGGTTTTGGGATAAGTACACATGTTGGATTTATCACGGTGAGAGCTCATCAGTTGGTCAACATGATCACGGACAATTTTTTGAGAGTGGCAGTACATCCAATGATCCAACAACAAGGTTGATCAACGATATGTTTCCTCATAAGAGCGGTATATTTGCTCAAGCACCGAATATCCCTCCCACCGTTGGAGACTTCCCTCATATTGAGCCAGTCCAACAATTACCTACAGCTGTCAACACTGCTGGTATGGACAAGTACAACAACCTCATTGCCTTCCAACAGACCCCGTTGTACAACGGATGTAATAAGACTGTTCTTGAAAGTGTTATGGGAGTAATGAAGCTCAAAGTGGAGAACAAAATGAGCGTGAAGGTTGTTGATGATTGGCTGAAGTGGTCTGGTTCGTTGTTGCCCCCAGTCATCGTCTTCCTACCACTCATCGTAAGGTGCGACAGATACTGAAACATCTTGGCCTTTCCTACATCAAAATCCATGCTTGTAGATATGATTGTGTTCTCTTCTGGGGTGAAGATGCTTATGGGAATGATCTTGAATCCCTTGATGAATGCCCGGTATGTGGTACAGATAGGTATAAGTTGACTCCTGCCGAAAACAAGAAAGCTGTGAAGATACTTCGGTATTTTCCGCTGATAGATAGGCTAGAACGGTTGTTCATGTGTGCACACACGGCTGAAGCTATGAGATGGTAGGCCGAGAGGAATTTGCCCGACGGTGATACGCTTATACACCCTGCTGACGGAGAGGCTTGGAAGCACATGGTGAAGGAGTTTTCTTATTTTGCATCAGAGGTTCGAAATGTTTGGTTGGGGCTTTCATCTGACGGATTCAACCCTTTTGGCAACATGAGTCTTCAATACAGTATATGGCCAGTTATTTTGGTACTGTACAACCTTCCTCCATGGATGTGCATGAAGAAAGAATACAATATGCTCACTATGATAATTCCAGGGCCGGGTTATCCAGGAAAGTGTCTCGATGTGTATTTGAGACCCTTGCTTGCGGAGCTTAAGTACTTGAGTGAGCATGGTCATCCCACTTATGACAAGTTCAAAAATGAGATGTTCCAGATGCATGCCATGCTTGTTGGCACCATTAGCGATTTTCCTGCACGCGGGATGTTGTCGGGCAACGTTACCAGGGGATACAAGGCTTGTCCAGAGTGCATGACTGTTGAGTGTTGCAGACCTCATTGCAGGAAGATTGTACAGATGCGTCATCGTTGTTGGCTTCCACATGATCACCCATTTCGGGAGGATATGGAGGCATTTGATGAGACTGTGGAAATAGGTGAGCAGCCGAGGAGATGGACGGGGGATGAAATATTGGAAGTGCTAAATGAATACGATTTTCCTCCCACCTCTCGGCACCGTACACTTCTGGGTGAGGGACAACCTCAGCAGCAACAGGTCGAGCCTGCTCGATCCTCAGGCGTGAGGAGGCTTTATGAGGTCAGTCGCACGCCGAAAACGGATAGTGAGACTCAATCCTCGGTCCAAATGCCGGAGATTCATCGCGAGGACCCTTCCCCATTCACTCACCAGACTCCTCATTCTTCCGAGGAGGCTGGTGGATCGACTCAGTCCTCGGCCAGGATGCGACTATGCCCGCCGTCTACTCTATTCTTACCGTTGGAAATATCGACGATACCTCTCATCGATTCCACGGGGATGCCTGTTCCAGGACAGCTAGGGTTCATTACCCCGGACCAGGCATACGCGTATGTACCCTTCCCGGAACCTCTCTGGAGTGTGAGGATTCCGGGACAACGCACCGACGAATTAGGTAAATATTAATTAGTGATATCTTTTTACTTAGTAATATTTAAAATCAATTAGGTGTTGATGTTTAAAAAATTGTCTACATATATATGTGATAGGCGAGATAGTGCCCGGTGACAAACAAAAGAGAACCAGAGGCCCCGTCGTCGGCAAGTTACTGGACGACGCCATTCAGGCTAGCGGTGGTGGCCAAGTTATGATTCCGACCGGGGATAGAGGGCAGGTGATCGAGGGAAAGGTCACTCGAAGGTACGCAGGGATGGCGGGCAGCCTCATACGGGATAGAGTCCCAATGTTGTGGCCAAATTGGAATTCAGTGCCGCAATCCATCAAATATGAGCTGAATAATGCGTTGTCGATGAGTTGAATTGTATATTCATTATGTATATTTTCTATAATTTTTTTTAATATTATTGATATATATATATATGCATTGCAGAGGTGGTTCCGCGTGGACAACGACATTAGACCCACGTGGGCGGATGAAGTGCAGGGGAGCAAGTTACTAGATTCATTTGTTTCGATTTTTTCATTTCTTTTGATTATGTTCATACAATGTTGTAAGTTACTAACGATTGATTTTATTAATATAGGTATAAGGAGTGGAAGGGCGAGCTGAAAAAACATTGGAAAAAGTATGGCGATGATCGTTCGGGTACCCCTAGCGAGTTTCGTTATAGGGAGTACGAGTGGCGATGGCTTGTGGTTCACTTCAACAACCCGAAATTGAAGGTACGCAACCTTCGATCGATTAAATTTTTGTTTATCGTACTTCCCTCAAATTATTTGGCTAATATTTTTTTGATGTTGGATTAATCGAGCAGGCTATTTCTGAAGTCAACACAAGGAACCGGGCCAAAAACACAAAAAATCATCATGCCGGTTCCAGATCATACTCGGGTTGGATCGAGGAGGCGGCCAACTACCCAGAAGTCCCTCCGCTTGTCTATACGATGCAGCATGCGTATCCGCAGTCCCCCGAATATGCTGTAAGTGTCCTTATAACAAAATAAACATATTTCTTATTTTTTTAGATTGTTTACATTAATTAATATTTTATTTTTCTTTGTCAATTAGCCGAGAGTTCAGGAGGTGATTCCGGAGGTGTTGACTCAAGTGGCGAGAGAGCGCTATCCCAACACCCCCGATGCGAAACTCCCGATTGATCAGATTGATCAATCTGATCCGATCGTCAGGGCCAAGATTATGTCAACTGCGATCCATCCAGGCAAGAACACTTTCTACTGCAGGGGTTCTGGAAAGTGGGGTCAAGGGCTGCTGAAGAAGACCCTTGAATTCTCTCGCGGATCGGGATCATCTTCGAAGACTAATGAGCTACAGGAGCAGCTTCATAGGCAAGCGATTGAGATGGAAGCTCAACGGCGTCGGATCGAGGAGATGGAGCAGGCGCGAGCCGCAGAGCAGAATCGGTTGGCCGAACAGCAGCAGATGATGGGGAACTGGATGCAGCAATGTTATGCATAGTTGCATGCATCTGGAATCCAAATAGATCCCCCGCCCATTTTCGGTGCGCCACAACCACAGCCACAACCTCAGCCATAGCCTCAGCCTCAGCCACAGCCTCAGCCAGACCAGGACCAACCAAGTTATGACGATCCGTTTGACCACATAGACTTAGGACCCCCGTAGATTTGAACAATTTCGGTTTTTTATTTTAATTATTTACTACATACGCATATGTATACAGATTTGAACGATTTCGGTTTTTTATTTTATTTATTTACTACTATAGTTTAAATAGTTGTTGATTTTCAATTTGAACAATATTGGTGATTTTTTGGGAATGCAGGTTCTGGGATAAAACCCAGAACCTGCAAAAAAAATTTAATTAATAATGACTATAACCGACGATATATGTCAACATCGTCGGCTATAGTTTGAAACTATGCCCGACGATAATGTCTCGTTGCCTTTAGTCACATTTTTTTTCCAATGAAAAACCTAATTCATCGTCGGTTATAGTATCACCGACGGTGCATTACCGACGAGACTATAACCGACGATGAGTCGTCGGGTATAGATTATACCCGACGATAAAACGGAACAGACCGACGACACCACATCGTCGACTATAGACATTCTTCTGGTAGTGTCAGGCTATTTGAAGTTTTGATATTTTAGGAAGTTACAACCTTAGTTGAGATATTGAAGAGTCAGATTTCAAGTGTGATATTTGTGAATTGGCCAAGAGTCATCATATTACTTATTCTCCAAGTTTGAATAAATGTTCAAATCCTTTCATGAAAATTCATTCTGATGTTTGGGGTCTTGCAAGAATTTTTTCTCGTTCTAGATATCATTACTTTGTAACTTTTATTGATGAATGCATCAATGACATGGGTCTCCTTGATGAAATGTAAAAGTGAAGTGTTTGGCAGATTTATTGAATTTCATAAGATGGTGGCAAGCCAATACCAGCAACAGATCCGGGTACTTCAATCTGACAATGGTGGAGAATATGTGAATGATGGGATGTCAGCATACTTGGGCACTCATGGGATTAGGCACCAAACATCTATTGCTTATAATCCTCAACAGAATGGACTAGCTGAAAGAAAAAACAGACAGTTAATGGATGTTGTTCGTGCTTCATTGTTTGGTATGAATGTCCTTCGCAATCTATAGGGAGAAGATGTGTATTCTATTGTATACTTAATCATTCGCACACCTTCTCGTGTGATTAAGTTTCAGAATCCTTATAAAAAAATTGCATCAGTTGTTGAAAGTTCCATCTTTGCCAAATCTAGAGCCAAGAGTTTTTTGGTGTACTGTGTATGTTCACATCAACAAACAATTGTGGGGGAAACTTGATCCTTGTGCTGTGAAGTGAGTCTTTGTTGGATATGCTGAGTTCCAAAAAGGTTACCGCTGTTATGATCTAGTTTTGAACAAGATGCATCTTTTTCTGGATGTCTCATTCCGTGAATCTGAACCTTATTACTTAGGGGGAGTTTCAGAGATTTCCCTTCAGGGGGAGAGAAGTATATGTAAAACAAATCCTCTGAATTTGGAAGAATTTGAAGAATTGAAGAGTTTGAAAAGGACCCTTGAAGCTGGAAATCGGACAGAAACTGCAGAAGCCCAATTCGACTGGTTGAACTTTTACCTCGACCCGTCGAACAAATGAACCAAAACTGAGCAGATGGTGTCCTTCGACCCGTCGAGCAACATCGTCGACCCGTCAAAGGATGACACCAAAATTGGACAGAAGATGTATTTCGACCGGTCGAACGATATCCTCAACCCATCGAAAAATGGACACGAAATAAGACATAATGCTGCTTTCGACCCGTCGAAGGACATACTCGACCCGTTGAATACTAAATCTAAAACGCCACAAAGTAATGTCCAAGCTCATGAAGAACCCCCTTCTACTCCATCAACCAAAGAGTCTTCCCAGAATGTCTCACCCGAGGTACGTATTGATAATATTGAATTGGGTAGTGTAGAAGTTAGTATGCCTAGAAAGTCTCAACGGAAAATTAAAGAGGTTCAAAAGAAACAATATGAACCAACCATAGAAGCCAAAGCCAAATATCCTATTGCTAGCTTTGTATCTCACCATAGGTTGTCTGGATCACATGCACTTGTTGTTAATCAATTTTCTACAATATCTATTCCTAGTAATGTGCAGGATGCCTTGGCAGATCCAAAGTGTAAGCAATTTGCTAAATCTGTACCTACACTTTGAACGGTTGAAGAGATGGAGGGTGAACAAAACATATTTGCTAAAGATGCAGGAGAAATTGTCGACAACAATGGAGGAGCAGTCGTCCAACCCATTTATAATCACTACCACAACACCATTCAAGACAACTCTGCTTTCTCCACCAGCGAGCTCTTAACTAATTCCAACTATTCTAGTTAGTCTAGTTTGATGAAAATTCGTATTGAGGGACGTAACAAGCTTGATATCCTCACCAAAAATCCACCTTCTGTTTCCTCTGTAACATCCAAATTTTGGGCCACTGATAATGGTAAAGTGAAGTTGTTTCTTGTTGAGAATATGTCCCTAGGATTGAGGAATCGGTACCTCTGATTGCCCAAAGCTAAAGCAATCTAGGATGCCTTGTACAAGACATACTATGATGAGTTAGATGAAACCCAAATCTTTGAGCTTCATCGCCTATGTTATACGACGAAGCAGAATGGATGACCTCTTTCAACGTACTACAATGAACTTATAGAATAGTTTGATGAGATGGATCAATGCATGGCACACTCTCAGGGCACTGTTGATGGAGTTGTGAATGAATCTTCATGTATGACTCGCCAACAAATTTACATACTTTTGATGGGACTTGATGCTGAATTTAATCGAGTATGTGAAGAACTCTCGAAGACAGAACAAAAGTGGGATCTAGAGAAGACATATCCTAATGTCAGACGATTTCAAAGCAACTGGGCTACGCTCTCTAAAATGCCATCTGAATCATCTATCATGGCCACTTCCAGTCCACCACCCAGTACTGCCAACGCTTCAAATTCTCAGCGACGCTAGGGTCCTCCTCGTTCTAGTGAAAAGTCTCCAACCAAATTCCCAAATTTCACATGTACACATTGCAAGGAGATTGATCGTACAAGAGACAGTGTAATGAACTCGTTGGGTATCCTGAATGGTGGGACTTCTCCGAAATCTGTGTAAGAACATCCCCAAAGCAGCTGTAACCACCACATAATCATCTTAACAACAACCATCTGCACTCATCATTGAAACAGGGAAAGGGGGTAAAGCATCTTCTCTCACCACATTATCAGCGAATAGATCTTGGATAATTTATACTAGTACAACTGATCATATAAAAAATAACCCTAGTGTTGTTGATACCCTTAAAACTTCCCCTGAACATGTTGTCTCTACTACTGATAGTTCTTCTTCTCCTGTTCTTGGTAAAGGATCTATGCAACTCTCTAATAAATTAACCCTTGATTCTGTCCTTTTTGTTCCTTCTCTAGCTTATAACCTATTATCTGTGAGTCAAATCACTAAAGCCTTATCTTGCTCTGTAAAATTTGATCCCAATTTCTATATTTTTCAGGACATTCTGACAAGAATGACTCTTAGTTATGGTATTAGAAGGGGGAAATTATACTAGCCGTGCTTGGCGGATCCCATACACGAGGGTAACACCATGGACGTCTTTTTTTTAAATTAACGCGTCAGTAAAACAGTCAAAAAGAAAAGTAATGCACCAATGGAATTGTGCCACGTTGACTTACAGTCGGGCAACCTCTCTCCCAACGGGCAAGTTGATCTGGACCGTCCATTTTGATTCAAAAATTTGATAAACCGAAATGCCTATTGTTCTTAATAACGAGCATAATCAATATTTTTGCGAGAAAAAAAATCCCTAAACGTGTCCACCATCAATTCGGAAGAGGATGAAGTGAGTGCAACGTCACAAAGTAACCTTTAAGATCCCTCGAGTCTAGTTAGACCAACGACACAAAGTAACCTTTAAGTTCTTAATAACGGCGAAATTGATTTTTGTGACCTAAGAAATGTCTTAGATGACGAAAAAAAAATTTCTTCATCTACGATATGACTTAGACAACGAAAAATAGAATTCGTCGTCTAAGTATAATATTTTAGATGACAAAAACATAATTCATCAAGTTTGCAGTTAGACAACGAATATTTCCTTTTCGTCGTCTAAGAACGTACCATAAACCTAAATCCTAAACTCTAAACCTTAAACCGTTTCCTCTAAACCCGGAAAGTTTTAGAAGACGAAACCCATTTTTCATTGTCTAAGTAGTACTAAGATGATGAAATTCAACCACTTTCGTCGTCTAAGTAGAGTTTCACAATCTGACCTCTAAGAGCACGGCTATGTATACCACTTCAATTTTTTTTTCGAAGGCATAGAGTACACAATTCTTGGACTGTGAGTGTCGATGGTTCGAAAATTGGAGTTACGAAGATTCATATATCAATGTTTCTATTTCGTTGAAATTTCGGTTTTGGTTGACTACGCCGATCAAACCCTTAACGAACTTCGCATTTATTGAAAATTCGCCCATTTATATATTATGTTATGATGAATATGTCCAACGGTTATTTTTTCCAAATTCAATTTCATTAATGTTGATGTGAAGTGAATATAAACATATAAACACTTAAGTTATACAACATTAGTAGATATATAACAAGTTCTTAGTCTTAAATTAATTTTTTATGTTAATTTTCAATTAATTTCTATCTAGTTGATAAATTAAGTTTTCACAACAAGACAAACACCCATAACTTCATAAATAAGTTTACGAATTATTTTTTACGATCGTTTCCGTCTTTTAACTATTTTTCGATAATCACCAAGTTCATTTGATCGCAATCTAAACTAATGTGAATTTGGTTGAATTCTTTTCTACAATATTGTATAAATGTAATTGTTACATCTCACGGCTGATTTTTCATTATTCTTAAGCAACTACTTTAAATTAATTTTTCAGTTATTGATAAATTATAAATAAAGAAATTCACTTAGACGACGAAACTTCAGTTTCATGGCCTAAGTGAAAATTTTTAATTTTTTTATAAGTCAAATTAAATTTTCAGTTATTTATAGTTTTTTTTTTAAATTCATTTAGACGACCAAATTTTTCAGTTTTTTTTAAGTGAATTTTTTTATTTTTTTTATAAATAACTGAAAAATTAATTTTGGAGAAAATTTAAAATACTTAGACAACGAATATTACTTTTTTCATCGTCTAACTGATAAAAAATTAGGCGGTCTTTTTTCTGCAAATTTTTTTGCCAAAAATTCAAATGACATATATAGGCGACGAAACATTATGTTTCGTCGTTTAAGTAAAAAAATTGCGATTTTTTTCCCGGCAAATTTTTTTCAAAAAATTTAAATTAGTTAGTCAATAAATTTTTTTGAAAATTTAAAGTACTTAGACGACAAAACCTAAGTCTTTTAAAATTTTTTAAATTCATTATTTTCTCAATCTCTCTTCATTTTCTCCTGTCTCAATTCACACTTCGCTGTCTCCCTCTCTCTTTCTCAGACAAACCACCCACCATCATCACCACCACCACCAATCACACCGCCACCACCACCACCACCACCATCACCACCACCATCACACCGCCACCACACCACCACACCACCACATGCCACCGCCATCGCCGCCACCACCACCGCCGTCGCCGCCAACACCACACACCACGTCGTTGCCACCATCACCACCACCTATAATTTGTTTAGGTATAGGTTAATTTAGTTTATTTAGGTTAGATTAATTTAATTTAGTTTATTATACTATGAATTGTGTATTTAAATACAAAATAATTTAAATTATTTATTTATTATAAATTTTGTATTATTATTAATAATTAGCACTTAATAAATTTTTCAATATTATGAATTTTGTTATACAAAAATTAAATAAAAAACTCCTGAAATGCCAATTATTAATTAATAATTAGCATTTAATGATTTTTTTTTTACGAAATCAACCACTTAGACGATGAAACTACAATTTCATCGTCTAAGTTGCTGCACATAGACGACGAAATTATAGTATTTTTATCGTCTAAGTGGTAGATTTTTTTTTATTTAACTTTTTTTTACGTCTAATTGTTGCATCTTAGAAGAAGAATTTTTTTTCATCGTCTAAGTGTTGTATCTTAGACGACGAATTCTTGGTTTCGTCATCTAAGTGTTCACTAAGCCGACAAAAATTTTTGTCGCCTATGTTAGAAAAGTTTCATTGTCTAAAAACCTAGACAACGAAAAAAAATTCGTCATCAAAAATGTCACTTAGGCGACAATTTTTATTTTAGACGACGAAATTTTCATTGCCTAAGTATTTAGGCGATGAAATTGCTTCGTCGCCTAAGTGTATTTTTCTAGTAGTGCTTATACCAAAATCAACAAACCCTTCAAGAGAAAAATTACAAATTGAGGGTCTTAGAGTAAGAAACAAGGATCATGACAATTAATTTAGAGGGTATGACCCCAAAATCAAAGAGATATTTCACGAAGAGAAAAGTGAAAATCCTTAAGCAAAGAGATGACAATGAAGAAGAAGATAGCAAGGAATTATATTCAAATTGTTATCGTCCATGCCCGCTTGATTTTAGTGATTAGTTTAGTTTTGCCATCATAATAAATCTAGGCTTGGCTTGTCATTATATAATTTAAATTTCAATAAATAAAAATAAATTTTCTTTATTTAGATAAAGTTCAGCCACATTACATTAAAACATACTAATTAAAATCAAACAACATAAAATGCAAACACACATAATGCAAATACATAAAATAAAAACAACATGTTTAGAGATGTTCATCGGTTTCAATAAACTAGTTGTTCTTCACTAAGTTCTTCTAAAACTCTCTATGGATATAAGCAGATTGGAGATCCACAACACAGTCGCGAAACCGTTGTTCATTCAGTCCATCTCTTTCAACTAGCTCAAAAGGAATTTGATTACCTTATTGATCCACTAGCGCATCATAAACTGTAAAAGCACTCGATGAGTTTTGTAGATCCTTTTCTTCATCATTCTCCTCAAATTAGTCATCCATAAATTCTTCGTCAATAATTATGCTATGCATTATGATGCAAGCCAACATGATCATTTTTATTGTTGATATGTGGTGACAGCGAGCTGCATGTCGAATAATCGTCCAACTAGATTGCAAGATTCCAAAGCACATCTCCACATTTTTACGATATGCCTCTTGTTTCTTTATAAATTGCTTATGTGGTAGGTCCTAGGGATTGGGAATTTTTTTGACAAACAAGAAGTACCTCAGATATATTTCGTTAGCTAGATAGTAAGTGTTGTGGTACATCATACCGTTAACTTTATAAGTCTATTGCGGGGTTCTTTCGGTAATGAGCGAATCGAAGATATCCGATTGGTGGAGCAAGTTGATATCATTTTTTGCTCCAGGTGTCCCAAAGAAGCTATGTCATATCTACGTGTCATATGAGGTTATCGCCTCTAAGTTAATAGTGGGACGTTGCTTCTGCCCCGAGAATGCCCCTTGCCAAGCTGTTGGGCAGTTTCTCCATTCTCAGTGCATGCAGTCGATGCTTTTGATAATACTAGGAAATCTCTGATGCCTGGCCTTCCTTAGAAGTCAAGTGATGTCTGTTGCATTTGGAGCGCAAAGGTAAGGGTCACCGTAAAGCTCATACACTTAGATCCACCTCTTCTTCATACATTCTAATGTTGTTGATTCACCCATCCTTGTGATTTCATCACACTGATTTATGGCTGAGCCATACACCAACATTCGAAGAGCATCAGTCATCTTTTATTGGGGAAGAAGTCTAAGAATTTCATTGGCAACTGCTCTTTGATGCCAAAATTGGTTGTGGTTGCAGAGATCTATCATTATACGGTTAAATAAGTTTGTACTCATTCAGTACCTCCGATGAAAAGCTTTCTCGTTAAAGGTAGGGCATTCGATGAAGTAATCTTCCATTAGATTTTGTGCCCTTGACTCCTTCAAACTTTCTTCATTTACACGGCGGCGAGGTGGTTCATCATCAAACGTTGCATCTACCATAACCGCATCAGTGACGAAATCATTAGCAATTTTCCCATTTGGTCAGCATTGCTGTTGCCTCCTCCTAAAAAAATTGTCGAAATTGAAAGGATTCATCTTACTAATTTGGGGATTTGAAGAAGTATTTATAGGTAGAATAGCGAGTGATTTGTAGATAGTGTGAGTAATCAAGGAGCCATAGATGATACTTTTATAGCCAATTTCTGATTATCTGATGTTTGAAGATGATGACACGTGTCACATGATGATTGGTCGAAAATCTCACCGAAAATCTTATTCAATTATTCAGACGATACCGACACGTGAAAGTGGAACGTGTTGTCTTGTGATTGATCGAAAATCTTATTTGAAATTCAGTTCAATTATTTAGACGATAACGAACTGTGGGAGTGACATATGTCATCTTGTCATTGGTCGGAAATCTTACCGAAAATTTTATTTATTATTTAGACGATAACGACACGTGTCGTCTAGCTACTGATTGAAAATCTTACCAAGAAATAAAAAAAATTATAATTAATGAATAATAATAAGAGCTACTTTTTTATACCGCCGCACCAAAAACAAGAATTACATCTCCTATTCGTAGAGACTACATATCCTCAAATAGGAAGAGAAAGGCCAATAAGAGGTGCTACATGGTTGCATACACTCTAAGGAATGTGGGATCAATTGATCTGATCGAGTTGTGGGTGCAGCGTGCCCTAGATTTTTGAGCGACTGCTAGCTTTTTGTTAGAGTTATAGGGTTCAAACAAGTTGCAGACTTGCAGCTGGCCTAGTTGGGTCACCACCAAAACACTACAGCTTGAGAAACATGGTGACCTAAGGTACAATTTCTATCTGACTATTATTTTTAATTTTTTTGTTCAAATTGATTTATGGGTTTTGCAACATGAATAAGGTTGAGTTTATGCTTGGGTAGTCTATGAAATCGACAAAAAATTAATTAGCCATAGGTGGATTCAATTTACAATTTGGGTTTACTCAAAGCATATATGATTGAACTATTTTTATTGAATGGATAGATAATAAATGGTGTGGGTATGCTAATTTTAGCAAATCATATTTGTCTTGTTGCAAATTCAAGGTTTGGGTTTTGAAAAAGGGTTACAGAGGCACAAGCTAACATTTAACTTGAGTTGTTTGCTGAATCAAGATAACGAACTTACTTCAGACTCCAATTTTGCAAGGAAGAACTAAAGTAAGATGCTCTCTCAATTATTCTCAGTTAGATTTTATCTGTGGTTATAAGTTTCTTGAAATTCTGTTTGTGTTGGTGTGTGATCCCGTAACACACAATTACCGCACACTTAGCCACTAAATAAACGGGTCAACACAGCTTAGACCAAACACAAGGCAGCAATGCAGGCTTCAACTTTAACCAAGGAACCAACACCGTCCGAACGTCCACACGTTTGGTATGGCAAACGCAAAGTACCAGGGCAGGCCATGTACAAGATAGGCAAGATCCCACATCGAAGGACAGAAACAACCTCCATACTCAACCATCAATATAAGCAACACATTTATGACAGATACAAGGTATGCCCGTTACTCTACCAATACTACTGTTACATTCCATACATTCTAACTAGAGCATCGGAGAGTCGAAGGCGGGAACACCCCGTCAAGACTCCTAACACTTGTTTGGTGTATTATTAACAACAAGTAAAGGTCGACATACGCGAGGTAGACCAGTTCCGCTCAAAATATCCCGACTCGCTCTTCTACTAAAGACCCTTAAGGAATTTGGTAGAAACAATTGGCGCCATCTGTGGGAATTGAGCGATTGCAAACCACATACAAATACCCAAAAAGAAGAAGCCCGAAAGCCAAAAACCAGCAGCAAAGATGGCGATAGACTACATCACACCCGAAAGCAAGAAGACAAGAGACACACAAGTAGACGCAATCAACAACATCAATGACCTAACGGAGGATGAAGCGACAGCCCACCTCGTGAAGGAACTCCAATCAGCCAGGACCGAAAGAGATGAGGAGTGCTAGGCCCGACAGCGATTGGAGGAACGACTTGACGCGTTCATTCGGAGGTAGGAGACCCAACGCGAAGAGCCCGGACAAACAGAGGAAGCAAAAGCGGGCAGGCAGGTCATCAGAATCAACCCACCATGGGGACTGTGAAACAACCATTTGCCGGGACCACCCCCACCACCCGAAAGAATACAGGAATACGACGATAAGGAAGCAACTGCGACTATCGAGGATACCATGCTCCGACGGATGGAAGAGATGGAGGCCGAAATCATATCACTATAGAAAAAGACGCACACGGGGCCAAAAGGAATGTACACGCCCCGCGTAAACCCATTGTCGAACGTTATCATAGCACAAGGCAGGGCGCAACCCTCTGCTTTCTGTTCCAAGAGACGTTGATGGAAGAATCACGAAACTGGTTCTACGAGGTGCCCATGGGATCCATCCACTCGTTCGAGGAGCTAACAAAGTGTTTCCTCAAACGATATCGACTGCAGGGCAAGTACAACACTGCCAGCACACTCCTCAAGATCCGTCAGGGAGACACTGAAAACCTGTCTGACTTCATCAATCGATTGAGAGCCCTTGTGAACACATGCATGAACCACGAAAAAAACGTGGCAAAAATGGCGTTACTGGAAAATCTGACAGGAACCCCATTTGTAGAGAAGTTGGTCAGGAAGGACCACCTCGAGTACGACGAGGTCATCGACCTGATCGTACAAAAAGTACTGGTGGAAACCCGTGTATACGGGGCACAAGGTCTGAATACAGCTCTACCGTCGAAAGCACCCAACTACATACACAACAGCTCACCATCCCCTCACATAGCAAAAAGCCTACCACCGAAAACACAGCCCGAGTTAACCCTCCACAAACGCGAGAGACACTACCACGAACACAGAAGCAACAAGCAATATCAACAAGCGCATCGCGGACGCGAACCCCCAGCCCGACAGAACCCACCACCACCACCCAGAGATCTCCACCCACGCCGTGAAATCCTCTCGATCGCCCTAGCCTCGAACGAGGAGGTGCTCAAGCAAAATAAAAGCCAGATCCGCCCATCATTGCCGAGAGCACTCGGTATCGCTCTTATGCGAAATAACAGGGAAACGTGGGGAATGTATCATGATTCGAACACCCACAAAATAAATGACTGTGAAATCCTGGTGAGGGAAATCGAACAACTGCACAACGAGGGGAAGTTAATCTTCCAGAGGCTGAACACTGAACGACAGGTTATGAACATACGAACGAGGGGTACAATCAGCAACATCTCGGGAGGGAAGCGGAAGCCCGAATGTCCACGAGAGCGGGAAGAGCCTAGCCCAAGGGACGTATTCCCAGTACATTTTGGGAATCCACAAAAGGCAAGCAGGAAGGATTGACCTCCAATCACTTTCTCCTGCAGCAAAGAAGAGGGCAACTGGAACAGTACACTGCCATTCGTCATTGACTGAATGGTGGACAAATATCTTGTCAAGCGTATCCTCATCGACAACGAGGCATCCATTAACATCATCTTCCAAGAGGTATATGAGGGGCTCAAACACCTGAGGTGCAAGATGAAACAGAACCATGAAAGCATTGCCAGCTTCTCGGGCGAAACCACATATCCTCTCGGGAGCGACTATATGCAATTTGGCGTCGGAACGCCAGGCACCCCCCAGAATGAGATCAGAGTAGACTTCATCATTGTGGATATCCACATGTCCTACAACATGATCCTTTGACGACCCAGAATCTCGAAGCTAAAGCTGATTGTCATAAGCCACATGCTTCTAGCCAAGTTCCCAACAGATTACGGAATCGGCACGATCAGAGGATACGATTTCGTGGAAAAGGCTGCACGTCCGAATGAAGACAAAACATGAATGGAGGTACTTGCAGTGGCAGAAAGCTCCCCTAAAGAACAGCAACCCGATGACCCAAGAGATGGGTTGAACGCCATCCAGCCAGCCACGGAACGAGAAGAGCTACAAATGATACACCTGTCGAGCGAATACCCAGAGCGTACGATCCACATCGGCGCCCAGCTAGAGCTAGACATAGCAGCGAAACTGGTTCAGATCCTATCAGATTGCCAATAGGTGTTCGCATGGTCTTACACAGACATGGCCGGAATTGCCCCAAGCATCATCCCCCACAAACTCAGCATCAATCCAACCGTGAAACCAGTCAAGCAGAAACGACGGGCGTATGACCAGGAACGATACACGGCCATGCACGTGGATGTGGACAGACTATAGAAAATCGGTTTCATCCGAAAGGTTGACTACCCGAAATGGATCTCCAACACCGTTAAAGTCAAGACGAACAATGGGTCATGGTGCATGTGCATGGATTACAGCAATCTGAACAAGGCCTGCCCGAAAGACAGCTTCCCATTGCCCAGAATTGATCAGCTGGTGGACACCATTGCAGGACAAGAACTATTATCCATGATTGATGCGTATTCGGGGTACAACCAAATCCTCATGAACCACGAGGACCAGGAGGCTACCTGCTTTACTACAGACAAAGGACTCTATTGTTATGTAGTCATGTTGTTCTGCCTCAAGAACGCAAGCTCCACCTACCAAAGACTGATGAACATCATATTCGATGGGCTAACGGGCGAAATCGTAGAAGTCTACATTGATGACATACTAGTCAAAAGCACCAAGGCAGTGGACCACCCCGAACACCTATGAACTATACTCAAGCTCCTGATCAAGAACGGCATGCGATTGAACCCAGCTAAGTGCACATTCGACGTAACGACAAGCAAGTTCCTCGGATACATCATTAGCCAGCGAGATATCGAAGCTTCCACCACGAAGTTCAAGGCAATACTAGACATGTAACCTCCAATGACCAAGGCCGAGCTCCAAAACCTAACGGGAAAACTAGCATCCCTGAATCGCTTCATCTCTCACTACTCCGACTAGTGCGCACCGTTCTTCAAGGCTCTCCGAACCATAAACAAATGGAACATCATTTGGACACCCAATTGTGAAGCCGCATTCACATCCAGCAAGCAATATCTGGCCTCAATCCCCCTTCTATCTAGACCCGTGAAAGGAGAAACCTTGTATATACCTATTTGCTTCTCTAACGACCATTAGTTCCGCCCTTGTTCGGAGGGAAACAGATTTGGAACTGTCAGTTTTCTTCGTCGGAAAGGGCATGACACCACCCGAGACCCATTACCCAACAATCGAGAAAGTGGCACTCGCACTCGTGACAGCGGCTAGACGACTCAAGCAATACTTCCAGGCCCACAGCATCCACGTCCTTAAAAACGTTCCACTAAGACAGGTGCTGCAGTCGCCCGATCACAGTGGCTGTTTGGCAAAATGGGTCGTCGAGCTAAGCGAATACGACATTCATTATACGCCCCGGACAACAATAAAGGGTCAGGCCGTCGCAAACTTCATAAGCGAGTACATTGAGGCCGAAGATACAACAAAGCCTGCTCCCGATAACATAGCACCCATCAACACAGACATCCCCAACCAGGAGCCCACAACACCCAAGTCACCACAGAACATCTACGTAGAAAGGTCGTGCAACAAGAAGACTAGCGGGGCCGGAATCATCCTTACTGGGCCAGGGGGCGTACGAGCACAGTACGCACTCAGATTTGAATTTAAAGCCACAAACATTGAGGCCGAATACGAAGCCCTCATTGCAGAACTGCAACTAGCCCGAAATTCAGAAGCCACAAGCATCAACATCTTCAACGACTCACAACTAGTCGTTAACCAAATCCGAGGTGACTTCAAAATAAAGGGCGATAAGATGACGGCATATCTCGACCACGTTCACACAATGCTGAGCAAGTTCAAGTTTTTCAACAGCAACCACATCCCTAGGTGCAGATACACCAAGGCAAATGCACTCGCCCGATTGGCCACATCGCCCGTCCATACGGAGCCAGGGAAACGGGTAGTGGAAGTCCTGAAAGGACCAAGCATCACAAAAACACTAGAGATCTCCATTATCGAGCCACAAGTGGCTAGTTGGATGGACCCAATCATCAAATACAAAATCAGGAGCGAACTCCCAGCAGACCGGGCACAGGCACGAAACATCATTGCCAGAGCAGTCAACTTCAGCATCCGACACAACAGCCTATATCGACAGGGGAAAACATGGGCCAACCTCAAATGCGTTACACCAGAAAGAGGCGACATGATACTGAGGGAAATCCATTCCGGCGTATATGGCCATCACGCTGGAGCACGATCGAGCGCATAGAAGGCACTCCGAAGCGGATTCTGGTGGCCTACCATCCATGCTGACGCAACCGTAATTATGATGATCAGCCACTGACGCCAGCTATACGCACACAAGAACCACACGCCTGTAGTACCCCTATCGATACTCACTTCTCCAGTTCCGTTTGCACAGTGGGGACTCGATCTCATCGGAGAACTTTCAAAATCCAAGGGCCAGTATCGCTACATCATCATGATCATTGACTATCACACCAAGTTTATCGAGGCCGAACCGATGGTCAAAATCACTACCGAAAAGGTCAAGAGATTCCTCTGGCGTTTCCTTTACTGTCACTACGGCACCCCACTCAACATCATCACCGATAACGGGCTAGAATTCCACAACGACGAGCTCAAGGCATTCTGCATGAGGCAAGGCACCAACCTGGTATTCACATCACTGGTACACCCCTAGACGAACGAACAGGTAGAAGCAACCACCAAAATCATCAATGAGGGAATCAAGAAGAAGATCGAACTCAAAGAGAAAGGAGACATTTGGTACGGACGATGGCCCACACTTCTCCCCGAAATACTATGGTCAATCCGAACAACTGCAACGACAGCAACAGGAGAAACCTCATTTAGCCTCACATTCAGAACAGAGGCCGTACTACCACTCAAACTCACATACAGAAGCCCAAGAATCGAAAGCTATGACCCCCATAAACGGAGAAGGGCTACGACTCGACAACGACCTCCTCGAAGAGAAACCGGACACGGCATATCTTCACAACACCACGAACAAGCAGCGAGTCACTCGGCTATTCAACTAACATGTTCGGGAGCACCCCTCCAACTGGGGGACTGGGTCATGAAGGAAATCCAAACGAAGCCAAAGAGTTTACGCCCATCATGGGAAGGTCCATACATCATCGACGCAGTCGCAAGCACAGGCACGTTCTACATCAAGGACATGTTCGGAAGAAGGCTAGGCAACCCTTAGAACACTCAGCACTTGAGGTAATATTTCCACTAAGTATTATCTTTATGCGTTTGATTGGCACCAAACGCACATACATCCAACGTTTGTGTAACTTTATGTATGAGTACATTCGTGCGTTTTGTTTTTAGTCAATGACAATGAAAGTATTAAGGTAAATCAAACAAATTCAGACAAACAGTGTAAACGAAACAATGGTACTTAGATATTTTTCACAAAAGTTATACCTAGCTCTCATTCGAAGGACATAAACAATTGCACGCAGACGCTAAAGCAAAGTGCACTACTACAAAGCAACAAAAAAGAAAGCGAAAGCAAAAAAAAAAAATACAATCAGTTGGCCCCAGTAGCATCAGCTCCACCCTCCGTTCCCGACACCTCACCCACAGCATGCACTCTGCCCTCCGGCTCCTCCAGCGAACGCTTCAGCCTTTCTGCCTCAGCGGCTTGTCACGCTTCGAACTCGTCCACCTTGACGAACGGGAGTACGAGCGTAGAGAAGTGCTCACACTGGACATTGGCCTCAACTGTAACCAAGTCCTCGAACTCGTCCTAATTCTTGAAAGCCTCGACAGCATCAACCTTGACCTTCTCAAACTTGGATGACGCCTTGAACTCTGCCACCGCCTCCTCCATAATCTGCCTACGAATATCCTTTGTCATCACATGAGTGCAAGCCTCAGCCAGCTCCTGCTCCAGCTCCGCAATTCGAGCAGCACTAGACATCTGGAGAGAGGCAAGATCCATTTCCAAGATTGCGATCCCAGACTGAGACTCAGCCAGCTCCTTCTTCAACTCATCGAGCTTACGAACCAGCTCGTTCACCCAGGAGATCTTACGGTTTGCCATATCAACGGACTTCGAAAGAGCCTACTTCAACTTGTCAACCTTGGCCGAAAGCTGCTTGCTCTCGGCTTTCGCCTTCGACAACAGGGTAGTCTGCAGCATCGACCCCTCTAAGCCCTTGATGAGGAAAAACTGGTGCTGGAGCTGAGTGCACGTGTCAAACGCCGCATTCAGGGACTAGCTCGGAGTCACACCGAGTTGACGCCATTTCTGCAGAGACTCGATGCCCGCACCCATGGAGCACTGAATGCGAGCAAGGAACTCAGAAGACAGCGCTGTTTTGCCTGCCACAGCAACAGTGACGCCCGGCGAGGCCTCGATAGACGGAACCCTTGGACGTTTAAGAGGACAGTTGGACACCCCTTCATCATCTGGCCTGCGCGACGTAGACCCTGGCTTAGCCACCCCCGCATCTCCAGGCTAAATCAGGGGGGAGAGCTCAAACGAACTCTTGGAGGAAACGACATTGACAAGCAAGTGAGACTTTCTCCGAGAATGGGAGTGCGGTCAACATTCACTTTGGCGCTTATCCCCGCGCTGACGACGTTCCTTGCTCCGAACGTCTTTCTCTCGGTGGAGGCGGTCCTTTCAGGCTTGTTCACCTTCCTCCCCTTGAAAAGTGTCAAGAGTAGCCTGCTCCACTCGATTTTTGGGAGTAGTGGCCCGTATAGCCTGAGCCCCGGCAGTGGCACCCACAGCCTCCACCTCTTCATCAACCTTGAGAACCGGGTCGAGGTACTAGTTACAATCAGGAGGTGGGAGCACAGGCTGAGAAGTGTTGCCCTGCACAGGGTTGCCATGCCCATCATTGACCACCATTCGGGTCCGTCTCGCCCTCTCCATCAGCACCAGCATACGCTGTTGGGCCACATCTTGCTTACCGGAGGAACGAGACTTCTTCATTTTTGCTACAAAAAAAAAACGTCAGTCCGAAAGCCACATAAACATCACAAGCAAACACACAAAATAAAAACAGGGCACAAACATAACAGGAGGGCGCGAAAGATCGCAACGTTCAACTACATCCTAGTGATTGGCCGCCCAAAAGTTCCTCGCGTCTGGATGAGGGTTGAAGGCAAACTTGATACGAGCCAAACGCCTTTCCTCCAAACAACTGAGGGGGTACGATCGTTGATCTACAAAAAAAACATAGGGCATTAGTAAGCACGAACACGAAAAGAGATGAGCAAACAAACGCCGACAACCGACAACCAACACCACACCTAAAGGCAGAAAGAACTCGGGGACTCGATGTATCTGATCGCGCCCACGCGAAAGTGCACCATCGAGCTTGTCGAATTCCCACTCACCACCAACAAGAAAATGATACCGGCGCTAGGCAATCGAAGAGGAGGGGGGCTCCATTAACCACCACTTCATTCGGGGCTCCACTGTTATCGTACCCTTGTCCTTCATACGCGGGGAGTACTTCAAACAGAAGAAGTGACCGATCTTGGAAGAATGGGTAGAGTGGAAGCTTCAATCCAATCTTCAGCTGGAACTCGCTCACGCAGACGTGACCGCGAGGAGGACGTGTTAACGATTTACCTTCACAGAAGGCCCTCAGCTTCACCGTTCGGGGAAAGTGGTAGTCCCAATACCACCGTTCGATCTCATGTATGGATGGGGACCCCTCTGGCTCTTTAACCGCCTGCCCGTCTGCAAGACGCCAAAGCACGGATCCGCCTCTAGGGAATACGGGGAGTTCAGCCCCTGACGCCCAGTCACCACGGGGCAGGATCACGTAACCCTGTGAGCCCCGGGAAGAAGAGGTAGACGCTTCGCCACTAGGAACCGCAGAGGCACCTTGACGTTCAGACTGCACCTCCATAGACCCGCTTTACTTCATGTTCAGGGTGGATGACCTACGCTAAGCACCACCAACGTTAACGAACAGAGGGGAGACACTCAGTATGCTATCAGCCGAGGAGTCTGAAACACTATTAGTATGACCGTTAGACCCTATACGGAACTTAAGGGTTTGCGGAAGGGACTCATCGCTTGAAACGACTACAAATTCCATGATCCTAAGAGAAAAGAAAACAAGAGAATAAGCCAAACGGCGAATGCATGGAGTATGTCACGACCCCAGTTCTTCACATAGCACAAACAGGTACCCAACATTTCACAACACCCAAAAACATATCAAACCACCCCCCCTCCCCCCCCCCCCCCCCCCAAAAAAACAACAAAAACCTTAAGAACAAGAGGTTGTTCTTCGCAACATACCCAAAAAATGACAAAAAAACCCAGAAATTCTTTTAAGCACCAACACAAAGGAATGTAATACCTTACCCAGCCCAACGTACTCCACAATAGCAAAACCACAAAATCCAGAAACTACCACAAACAGTAATAAAAACACGTGCAAACGCACCAAAGCAACACAAACCACACGTTTTGAAGCAAAGAAGAACAAGAAACTACCTTTAAAAGATGAAAGGAAGATTTACGAGATGGCTAAAACTCCAAATTGATTACAAGAAGCTTCGGGAAGGCGTTTCGACAGTGTTTCAGTTGAGAGCGAAAGTGTAAAAAGTGAGAAAGTGAAAGCACGGCTATTTATAGGCAACGAAACTAACCCTAGGCGAACGCCTACCGTTCATTTCCAACGTCTCCTATACAGAATTACGACACATGTCCCACGCGCCCCACGTGCTCCCGCCAAAATTAAATTACCCTACCACTCCGAATTATGTGCGCCACGCGTCACACATGCACACTACCACATTCGATACCATTGCCGGCGACTTAAAGTCGCCGGCCTTGTTTTTTTTTTCGCCGGAAATGACATTATCGGCGACAATTGGCCGCCGGAGATAGCATTGCCGGCGACCTATTTTCACGTCGCCGGTAATGTCTCTGTCATTACCGGCGACTTGTGTCGCCGGTAATGTCCTAGTCATCACCGGCGACTCAAGTCACCGGCAATGACAGAGACATTACTGGCGACACAAGTCGCCGGCAATGATAGAGACATTACCGGCAACTTGAGTCGCCGGCAATGTTTGCGCCGCCGTGGCCGGAAAATGGCGTCATTGCCGGCGACTTTGGTCCAAGTCGCCGGCAATGGTTGGAAAAATTTGTAAAAAAAAAGCTTGTTCTGGATTGGGCCCAATTCCAGAACCTGCATTGAAAGACATAAATCGTACAAATACAACTTCAACAGTACACACATAATTGTCCAACGTACAGTACAAATAGCAACGATACAAAAATAAACTACAACTACACGTCAGGGTCGAGGAACTTGCGGGTCAGGGTCGAAGAAATCCATGTACTCATTTGAACTCCGGTGGCTACCCTGGTCTTGCTGTGGCGGTGACTGGTGTGGTGGTGGTGGTGGATAACTGGGGAACACAGGGACCGGGGGAGGTGTGGGGAGCGGTTGTCCGGTAGTCTGAGCCGCGTACATCGTCTGCATCCATGTGAACATTTGTGTCTGCTGCTGGACCATGAGTCGGTGTTGCTCGATCATCCCCCGGTACTCGGCATCTCTGGCTGCCTGCTGCTCGGCCATCTGCCTCATCTCTTCCATCTGCCTCCTTTGCTCCTCCAACTCCCTCTGCGTCCTCTGAAGCTCCGCTGCGAGGTTACGACTAGAAGTTGAACTTCTTGACCCGGTAGAGTATTCAGAAGTGTTCTTCAATACTTCTTCGCCCATTACCCTACAGTAGTAGGTATTATTTCCAGTTCCGCACGCTTTTGTCATGATCTGAGCCGCTATAGGGCGATCAAGCGGATCGATCTGAGAGGCATACTGGGTCACTTCTTCCTCGAAGCAGTCAGGATAGTTGTTCCGAGCTATATTCATGGTCACTTCTGTGGTCGCCTCATCCACTCTCGCCTAATTGAAAAGCGAATATGAATAACGTATTATTTAACAAAATAAATTAATATCGAAAAATAGTTTTATTAACACATGCATATGTGAAGTACAAAATACAGAGGCGAAAGACTTACCGCTTCTTCAGGGCACTGCGGATAGAACTTCTGATGAATATACACCAACGGGTTCACTTCTTGTTGTTGCTGCGCCTTACTCGACCAACCCAAATAGTTGAGTGAACCTGCATGATGGGCCCTGGTGTTTTTCAATCTATTCGCCTGGTTCGTCTTCGAAATCGCCTTGTTTGATAAACATATGTAAAAAAATTAGTAACTAACTATTTCAATGTGATACGATACATTAGGCTTGTAAGATATATTCAGGATGCATACCTTCGCTTTGGGGTGCTCGAAGTGGGCTATCAGCCACAGCCACTCGTACTCCCTAAACCAGAATTCGCTAGGGGTAGAACCTCGGCCTAGCTCCTTGTATACAGTGTAATGTGAAGAAAGCTCGTTCTTCCACTATTTATACCTATATTAACACCAGGAAAAAAAATTTAGAGATATTAAAACACTTGATAAATAAAAATATAACTCGATATATACTCAAATAACTTGAAACACATCACCTCATATGTAGTTGACGCTCTACCCACATGTGAATAAGGCATTCATCTACGTCAAACCACACCTGCAATATGAATATATAAACGGTAAAATTATATATTTATTCGGACTTAATTAATAAATGTAAAATTTACGTAATGAAAATACGATTTAACTAACACTCAGTGCATTATGCACTTGCATCTTCACGTAGATAGGCACAGATTCCCAATCTGGCCAAAGCATTGGGACCTTGTCCCGCACGATCGCCCCGGCCATGCTGACATATTTTCGCGTGGTGTCAAATGCCTCGATCACCTCGCCATCCTCATTGGCCCTAATGGGAATTTTCCTTCCCCCTGTGGCCTGCTCAAGTCTCTTCCCGGTGCAGGTGCCTCTAGCCCCTTTCCGTTTTCCAGTTCCATTAACGAAATTGCCTAATAATACAATGTCAACAAATTGATATCATTAATTGAACCTATCGTAAGTATTAAGTAATAATTAAGTAATCAATCTTGTTAAATAAAATTTACCTGCATCGTCCGTTTGTTGGTTGGTGCACCTCACACTCCAAAGATACACGGGGTCGAACGGGATGAAGTTGTACGCTTCCTCCACGCTCAGGAACTCCGGCCGTCCTTCAACATAAATAGGCATCCCCCTATCATCGAATTCAGGGATCACAGGAATCTCGTCGGGCAGGAAGAGACCGGACGGCGGAGATAGACGAGGCCTGGACGATGAGGCGCCAGCACCATCTGCCTCAGATGATTCCCGTGAAACGGGAGTAGGCACCGGGCGTATAGGGGGCATTCGGATGGAGGGAGTTTTTGTTACCCCCGTTGACTGTCGCTCGTCTGAGGGTCTGCTGACTGAGGCTCGAGGCTGGACTTCCGGTTGCACGGCTCCGGATCGTGCAGCTTCCTCCTCTTCTCGCCCAGCTAGCAACATTTGTGTGCAAGCATTCATCATTGGCCCACTGCGCGTGTTGCTGACTGCGGCTGAGGAGGAAGCTTGAGTACTGCTCCCTCCACTATTTCTAGTCCCTCTCCGTTTAATGCCTCCAAGCCAATTTGCCGCAAAACCTCCTAGACACCGTAATAGTCATGGATTCGGTTCTATAACAAATCGGAACCGGAACCGTTCTATAACAAATCGGAACCGGAACCGTTTGGAACCGGAACCGTTTGAACCCGGAACCGTTTGGAACTGGAACTGTTTGGTTTCAAACGGTTCCGGTTACAAACAGCTCCAGTTCCAAACGGTTCCGGTTCCACGCGGTTCCGGTTTAAAACCGTTCTGGTTCCAAACGGTTCCGATTTCGATTTTTCACCTTAAATTATACCTTAAATTAACAACTCTATCACCTTAATCTAAATCCCCTTAAATTACGTAAATATTTTCCACACACATATATATATACATCACCTAAAATTATCAAAAATTATCAAAACTTAATTATATACATGTATATACAACGTACATATATACATACATCATTTCCGAAATTAAATTTTTCACATATATATATACATCACATATACGTACATCATCTTAATTAAATTTTCCACATATATATATACATCACATATATATACATCATCTTAATTTAATTTAATTTTCACATATATGTATACATCACATATTAATCCAAATCACCCTAATTAATTTTCCACATTTTTCAACCATACGTATATATATACATTGCATATAAATTAATCCAAATCACCCTAATTAAATTTAATTTCCTCATACATATATATATACATTGCATATAAACACTTCCACATACGTACATACGTATATATATATATATACGTATGCATAAAAATAAATAAAAATTGAGAGAGAGAGAGGGGGGGAGAGAGAGATAGGGAGAGAGAGTGAGCTTGCATGCACCTGCCATGGTGGAGCTCGAGTTGAATTTCCGGCGACGGAGGTGAGGGGAGGAGGTAGAGGAAGAGGGGAGGAGGAGAGGAGGAGGGGAGGAGAGGAAATTGAGATTTGAATTGGGGTTTTTTTGTGTGGAGAGAGGAGAAGGGAGAGGAGGTAAGGGGAGGGGAGAGGGGAGGAGAGGAAGAGAGATTTGAGGAGAGGGAGGCGGCTGGAACTGTTTGGGGAGGAGGAGAGGAGGAGTTTTAGGGTTTGAGATAGTGAAGAAATGAGGGAGGCTCGAGCTGGGTTTCTAATATTCAGTAACTATTGTCGGCGAGTTAGTTGCAACTCGTTGGTAATGTCATTACCAACGAGTTTCTTATCAACTCGTTGGTAATGACATTACTCGTTGGTATTGACATTACCAACGAGTTGATAACTAGTGGGCAATGTCATTACCATCGAGTTGCTTATCAACTCGTTGGTAATGTCATTATTTCCCGAAGAATATCCGACGAATTTCCGACCTATTTCCGACCATAATTTCCGACCAATTTCTCGTTGGTAATTTCCGACCATATATAATTTTCGACTACAATTTCCGACTACAATTTCCGACTACAATTTCCGACTACGATTTCCGACTAGAATTTCCGACTATAATTTCCGACTTCAATTTCCGACTAGAATTTCCGACTATAATTTCCGACTACAATTTCCGACTACAATTTCCGACTACAATTTCCGACTAGAATTTCCGACTAGAATTTCCGACTAGAATTTCCGACTATAATTTCCGACTACAATTTCCGACTACAATTTCCGACTACAATTTCCAACTACGATTTCCGACAAGATTTCCGACTACGATTTCTGACTACAATTTCCGACTACAATTTCCGACTATAATTAAAATACGTACATCATTAACGTACTAAGGATGATAATCGTAATCATCTTCATCACTTGAGTCTGACTCAGTTTCATAGGTAACCTCTGGCAATATGTGCTGCTCCTCGTCATCTGAATCAGCGTCAACTTCATATAGATTAACATCGAGAAGTTCTGCTCCAGTAATTCGAACCACACTCCTAGATCTCACATTATTAAGGCGAATCGTAGATGATTCCGGAATGTCAAAAGCGTTCGGCTCTTGGTATGCAGTAACTTCCTCATCATCTGCGGTCTCACCAAGTGTGGCAGCACTGTATATGTTTCTATGAGCAACATGGTTAACCATCTTCCACGGGACTTTGTTCAGAAGATCGTCAAGGTAAAACACTTGTTTTACTGATGAGGCAAGAATGAAAGGGTCTTCTTCATACCATTGACCTGACACATCGAGTAAACTTTTGAAGCTATCGGTTTCATCGCTAGGACCCTCAATTCGTTTGACCACTCTAGGCAACCATCATTTGCTACATGGTTCATCTTAAAACTATAAGAAACCACACAAGAAATTATGAACATAGAAACCACAAAACCACGTACGTACACACATGCTATATAAGGATATATATATATAAAAAAATAGACATATACACATATACCCTTACCCATTGACCAAAGTAGTTTGCAAACGTCCTGTTGTGGTAATCAACATTTCCGGCAATAGCAGGGCAGTGAAGATGATAGTTTTTCCAATATTGTACTTCTGGATAGTTAATCAGTACCGACCAATGGGCAATGGCTACCTCATTTCCATCCAACTTGTACGACTTTGGCAAGCTTCCATGTACTACCACGTCATTGGAGATGATAGAAAGGTTGAACTGGGGTTCATCTATCGGCATCTGTTGTTGGGGGTCCTCAAGCGCTCCCAAATACACTTTGGTGTACGTTACACACTCGTGCGCAACATATGCTTCAGCGATATACCCTTCAGGTGCATATTTATTCTTCGCATAGTCCTTGTAGGCTCCCAATTGTCTACAAGTTAACAAGTGCATGTTAACTTACTTAAAAAATAAGAATTTACATATAAAAACATAGGCAAACCAAATGTATGAATCATTTGCACCTTTCCATGGGATACATCCAAGTGTAGTGTATGGGACCGGTAAGCAACAATTGTTCGGGAAGATGGATCATCTAGTGAGGCATGATGTCGAAAAAATTTGGGGGAAATATCCTTTCAAGCTTGCACATGATAAAAATGATGTCATCTTGCATCTCCCTGAGATCTAATTTTTTAACTTCCCTGGTGCATAACTTTTGAAAGAATCTTGAGAAGGCCACCAACGGCTCCACCACCTCTTTGGGCAGGTACCCTCGAATGAAAATAGGGAAAAGGCGTTGAAGCAGTACATAGCAGTCATGACTCTTTAATCCGTAGATCTTATTGTCCCAGAAGTTAACACACCTGCTTATATTTCCTGCATAGCCATAAGGATACCTGCATATATATATATATAGCCATAGGCAACAATTATATTTCTCGCATATAACCATGTTCCCATAAAAATTTAAGGCCAAATTCCTGCATAGCCATAAGAATATATACCTGACATTACTCAGCCACGCAAAAATTTCATGCTTATGCTTCGTCTTAACGGTGTAAGGAGCTTGCGGCATTTTTCTCTTACCATCTCTTAACCACAAATGTTTCCGCAGTCCCATAGCTTTCAGATCAATGTGTGCCTTAGGAATGTCTTTTGTTTTCCCCTCCAAGTTAAGAACTGTACCCACCACACTTTCACACACATTCTTCTCTATATGCATGACATCTAGGTAGTGTCTGATACGCAACTTGGGCCAGTAGGGGAGTTCCCAGAATATGCTCTTGTGTGTCCAAAACTTATACCTTTCGGGCTTGTCTGGAATTGACGCCACTATGTCAGGATGATTGCTCAGCTGGCCAAAATCATATTCATTCAACACTTCCAAAATTTCTTCCCCTGTCTATTGCCTAGGTGCCACACCTGTTTCCACAGTCCCATCAAACACGTCTGGATCCTGTCTAAATGGGTGATCATATGGAAGCCAACAACGGTGACGCATCTGAACAATTTTACTGCAATGAGGACTGCAACAATCAACCGTCATACACTCTGAACAAGCCCTGTAACCCCTGGTAACGTTGCCCGACAACATACCGCGGGCAGGAAAATCACTGATGGTGCCAACAAGCATGGCATGCATCTGAAACATCTCATTTTTGAACCTATCGTAAGTGGGGTGGCCACACTCACTCAGGTACTTAAGCTCCTCAATCAAAGGCCTCAAATACACATCGAGACACTTTCCTGGATAACCCAGGCCCAGAATTAACAGAGTGACCATATTGTATTCCTTCTTCATGCACATCCATGGTGGAAGGTTGTACGGTACCAAAATAACTAGCCATATACTGTATTGAAGACTCATGTTGCCAAAAGGGTTGAATCCGTCAGATGAGAGCCCTAACCAAACATTTCGGACCTTTGCTGCAAAATGATCAAACTCCCTGACCATGTGCTTCCAAGCCTCTCCGTCGGAAGGGTGTATAAAGGTGTCATCGTCAGGCAAATTCCTCTCAGCCCACCATCTCATAGCTTCGGCCATGAAAGCACACATGAACAACCGCTCCAACCTATCAATAAGCGGGAAATATCGAAGTATCTTCACAGCTTTCTTGTTGCCTGCAGGAGTCAACTTATACCTTTCTGTAAAACATACCGGGCAGGCTTCAAGGTCTTCAAGATCTTTTCCCCAGAAGAGAATACAATCATATCTGCATGCATGGATTTTGATGTAGGAAAGCCCAAGATCTTTCAGGATATGTCGCACCTTATGATGAGTGGTAGGAAGACGATAACCGGGTGGCAGTAGCGAAGCAGTCCACTTCAGCCAAGAATCAACAGCTTTGACAGACATTTTGTTCTCCATTTTGAGATGCATCACTCCCATGACACTTTCAAGAACAGTCTTACTACAACCGTCGTACAACGGAGTCTGTTGCAATGCAATCAGGTTGTTGTACTTGTCCATACCGCTTGTGTTGACATGAGCTCCAGGTAATGGCTCGACTGGCTCAATATGGGGGAAACCCTGCACGACGGGAGGGACATTTGGTGCTTGATCAACAAATACACCGCTCTCATGAGGAAACATATCATTGATTAACATCGATGTTGGATCATAGGATGGACTGCCTCTCTCAGCAAAATGTCCATGATCATAGCGTGGACTGGCCCTCTCACCAAATTGTCCATGATCATGCGGATCCGCTAACGATGTTTCACCGTGATAAATCCAACAAGTGTACTTATCCCAAAACCCATATTTACTCAGGTGCTTCTGGACTTTATCAATGGGAAAACGAAATCGATCGCTGCGACACTTACATTCTTTACACGGGCAATAATGAAGTGTAGTGTCTCCACAATTAGCCATCACAAAATTCACAAAACTCCTAATTACCTGGTGATATCTCATATCCCATCTTTCGAGGCTCATCCAACTCTTGTCCATCCTGAAAATTCTAACAATATTACGTACTATATATATACACATTCACGTACTACTAATTATAAAATAATTCATCATTAATTACATTCGAATTCATCCGATTAATTAACAAAAGTTGACCCATGCATGCATATAAATTAAATATATATATATATATACCAACAATTCACAATTACAAATTAACATACCTGTATATATATATATAGACATATATATTAACAATTAATATTCACAAAATCATTTTATATTGATCCATACATATATATACACAAATTAACATATTTTCATCGAAATAATCTCAAATCCACTCAAAATCAATAGTCAATCACTCGAAAGCAACAATATAGCCACTCTATTTGCGTATCAAACCAATAATCGACGAGATATCTCAATTCAACTCTAAATCAACACATGCATATATATATATATATCGATCTAATTAAATCGATCAACACACACACATATATATACATGCTTTTGCCATATACGTATATATATACGTACCTATATATATATAGCTTCCCGAGTGATCGAGTTTTCTACGCGCGCCTTAATTTTGACAATACCGAAGGATCGATTTCATAGCGTTTTCCTTCTTTCGATTTCACCTAATTTTTTTCGATCCAAATGAATCAGCTGCTGCGATCTGCATCTAATATAAGAGGCATTGCCGGCGATTCATTAAATCGCCGGAAATGGAGTCATTACCGGTGAAATTCTGGCAAAAAGTCGCTGAAAATGTGTCAACACATTGCCGACGACTTTTCGAACACATTACCGACGACGGAGCAAGTCGCCGGCAATGATGATCATTACCGGCGACTTCCCCGGTCGCCGGCCTTGTTTTTTCAAAAATCACCGGTAATGAGTGAGAATGTGGTAGTTGCAGCAAACAACCGTTACACGCCCCTGACACACAAGCACATCAAATGACAAGTAACGGTTACAAAGTTGAAAGGTCAGAATGCGAAAAGACAGGGAATCCCACTCTGAAAACTACAACATCAAGTTTCAGAGTCCACCCCGATAGTCGAACAACAAAAACGTTCACACTATCGTAGGACAAGTAGCAACATCACTTGTCTCCACGAAAGTGGCTCTAAACAGCAAGATCAAGTTTCAGAGTCTACCCCGATAGCCGAACGGCAACAACGTTCGCACTATCATAGGACGAGTAGCAACATCACTTGTCGCCATGAAAGCGGCTCTAAACAGTAACATCAAGTTTCAGAGTCCACCCCGATAGCTGAACAGCAACAACGTTCGCACTATCGTAGGATGAGTAGCAACATCACTTGTCGCCACGAAAGCGGCTCCAAACAGCAACATTAAGTTTCAAAGTTCACCCTGATAGCCGAATAGCAACAACGTTCGCACTATCGTAGGACGAGTAGCAACATCACTTATCGCCATGAAAGCGGCTCCAAACAGCAACATCAAGTTTTAGAGTCCACCTCGATAGCTGAACAGCAACAACGTTCGCACTATCGTAGGATGAGTAGCAACATCACTTGTTGCCATGAAAGTGGCTCCAAACAGCAACATCAAGATTTGGAGTCCACCCTGATAGCCGAACAGCAACAACGGTTGCACTATCGTAGGACGAGTAGCAACATCACTTTTTGCCACAAGAGCGGCTTCAAACAGCATCAGATTTTGGAGTCCAACTCGAACAGCAACATCAAGAACATTCGACATCCGACCTCGGACCAGCTCTTCATCGGAGAGTTGGGGGACTTGGGGGTATCGGGGCACGAACCCTTCCCTAAGTGGCAGCGTGTACGCAAACCGGGAAAAAGCTTTACAACTCCCCAATAAAGAGGTGTTCCCCTTGACTTAGAGACTTGGGGGACTTGTTTATTTGTGATCCCGTAACATATAATTACCGCACACTTAGCCACTAAACAAACGGGTCAACACAACTTAGACCAAACGCAAGGCAGTAATGCAGACTTCAACTTTAACCAAGGATCCAACACCGTCTGAAAGTCTACGCATTCGGTACAGAAAACGCAAAGTACCAAGACAGGCCATGTACAAGATAGGCAAGATCCCACATCGAAGGACAGCAACAACCTCCATATTCAACCACCAATATAAGCAACACATTTATGACAGATACAAGGTACGCCCGTTACTTTACCAATACTACTGTTACATTCCATACATTCTAACGAAAGTGTCAGATAGTCGAAGGCAGGAACACTCCGTCAAGACTCCTAACGCCCGTTTGGTGTATTCTTAACAACAGGTAAAGGTCAACATACGCGTGGTAGACCAGTTCAGCCCGAAATAGCCCAACCCGCTCTTCTGCTAAAGACCCTTATGGAATTTGGTAGAAACAGTTTATATTGTCAATGAGCTAACATATATAACTAGGAGAAGATATGCGAATATGTCTTTATATCATTAGTATGATAGTTGTGAGATGGGAGAATTTTAACTATTTATTGATCTAGGTGAGCAAGCATAAAAGTGTTAGAGCACTGGAGGTTACCGATCGTGCCACTTGACTTTCTGATACTAGCTTACCAACTTGGAGCTAATCTACTCTTCTCTGCTTTTGAAACTTTGTTTGATTTTGTAAGGTTGTCATTCTTTTTTATAATCAATCTTGTCATTACGTTAGTCTGAGCTTGTTTTCTTTATACTTTGCTTGTTTGAGTTCATGATTTTGTAGTACTAAACTATACATATTAGTTTTATTCTTGGTTTATTTTGTAAACGATACCTACATGCTAAAAATGTAGACACACCTATATACGATATCATGTAATTACTTGAGACCAGGCTACTTGTTTAACAAAAACAGATTATCATGGACAAGTCATAGATTTATCTAGACGGGTTTGTTTTCTTTTACAACCAGATTTTTCTTAAAAATATTTGTATAACTTATAGCCAAATTCTAATGGAAAAATATGTTTGGTTGTAGATTGTCAGATGATTACGAAGATGAAACTAGAAGATTTGTCAATAAAGCTCATTTGACTTCAGAGAATGATGAGATCATATGTCCTAGCATAAAATGTAAAAGTGCTAAGTCTAAGTTGTATGATATAGTCTACATGCACTTGGTTGTGAAAGGGATGAATCCTAACTATGAATCATGGGTTTTACATGGGAAAAATCTGGAAGTTCACTATAAGATGTCTGAAACACTTAAGATGTTCAGAGATACATATGATGAAGATGATAGAAATGGTGCAGAACCCGTTGACTTTATTGTGTAGCTGGAATCTGCAAAGTCTTCTCTCTAGAAGGATGTAAAAAGTGCTCAAGGTTGACAGCAATCGTAGTTTTGTACAAGCTCAATGCTCTACATGGGTTATCTGATATATGTTTCACAGACTTTCTAGAGCAGATTCAAGACATGGTACCAGATGATAACATTTTGCCTAAATGCTTGTACTCAACCAAAAATTACTCAAGGCATTTGATTTAGGGTATGAGAAGATAGATCTTTATCCTAGCTATAGATGGTTGCTTGTTTAGAAAGGAGTATAAGGATATGGAGGCATGTCCAAAATGTGGTAGTTCACGTTGGAAGGTAAACCCACGCACCAAGAAGATTGAACAAGGAGTTTCTGCTAAAGTCCTATAGTATTTTCCAATTATACCAAGGTTCAAGAGAATGTTCAAGTCAGAAAAACAAGTTGAAAATTTAATTTGGCATATGTTAAATCAAAGTCAAGATGGGAAGATGTGACATCTGTGTGATTCACCAGCATGGATAACTATTAATAGTAGATGGCCAGAGTTTGGTTCAGAGCCACGAAACCTTAGACTCGGCTTAGCAGCAGATGGTTTTAATCCCTTCCATGGGTTGAGCTCTAAGTACATTTGTTGACCAGTGATATTATGTATTTACAATCTTCCACCTCAATTGTGCATGTTGAAAGAGCAGTTGATGTTGACATTATTAATTTCAGGACCTAGGCAGCTGGGAAAAGATATAAATGTCTACTTGCAACCACTTATTGAGGACTTACAAGAGCTATGGAATAATGAGGTGGACATGTATGACTCATATATATAGTAAGTCCAATTTTAATATGAAAGCTATTCTGATGTGGACTATAAATGATTTCCCTGCATATGAGAACTTAGCTAGATGTGCTACAAAAAGGAAGGTAGCTTGTCTAATATGTTGTGAGGGCACATGCTCAGAATATTTACAGCATAGATAAAAGACTGTGTGCATGGCATAGATAATGGCTTGGCTTAAATCATAGATTTCGATAGAATGGGGAGTTATTTGATGGACATGAAGAAACTAGAAGGAGGCCAAAACCTGTAACTAGTCAAGTCATTTTAGATGTTGTGAACAACATCGAAGATGATTGGGGAAAGAAAAAGAGCAAGAGAAACACAAAAGAAGTCCAAATGTGAAAGAAAAAAAAAAGATCAAAGTTTTTTGATTTGCCATATTGGTGGGTATGTCCTTATTAAATTTTCCTATATTTTGTTGAGAGTATAGTTCATTATTTTCTGCATAACTGATTTAATGTTATATGATATTATTGCAAGAACTATTATGTAACAACTTCGATGTAATGCATGTAGAAAAAAATATTTGTGATAGCTTGATCAGTACTTTGCTGAACATAAAAGGAAAGTCAAAAGATGGATTGAAGTTTCGTCCAGATTTAGAAGTAAAGAACATTATACCTGATTTACATCTGGAGCAAAGAGGTAATAGATCGTACTATCCACCAGCTTTTCATACGCTCTCATAGAAAGAGAAGAAGTTTTTCTATAAGAGGCTAGCTGATTTGAAATTACCAGATGAATATATATGGATCTAATATTGACAATTGCATCTCAACAAAAGAATGTAAACTATTAGGCCTCCAATCACATGATCATCATGTATTGATGCAACAACTTTTATCAGTAGCAATAAGAGGACTCTTACTAGAAGGAGCAAGGCACGCAATATTCAGGCTATTGATAGTGCCAAAACTAAGTATCAAATTCTTGCCAAATCCTATTCTTGCCAAATCTTGTTCTCCACGAATTCAATCTGTCTTGGACGTAATCTCTTTCTTCTCAAATGGTCTTCTGATTAGTTCAACCCATCTTACATTTGTTCTTCCTCCAAGGTTCTTCCGGAAGCATTCTTTTCCTAGTCAACATAGGAAATATTTTCCTAGTCATCCCAGGAGTTCTTATTCTTCTCTTTTCTTCGATAAATCTTCTCGAATTTTTTGCCGAGTTCTTCATCTCCCTTCTTTGCGAGCATTGCTTACTTGTAGGCTCATTTACTCCATCCCTTTTGTTCTACACCTAAAAATAACAAAATAAGTTAAAACTAATAATGTTAAGCAATTAACTTTGTCAAATGTAGAAAAAAATACATTAATTAATACGCCTAAAATGCGTAGATCAAATTCTCTCACAATTAGACTTTGCTAGTCCCTTAGCAAACACTAAATTTATCTAAGACTCAAAATCCTTCCAACATATAACACTCTTAAAAATTTCCACGTTTTTCACAAATATATGTTGAAAAAAAAACAATACTAAGCCCTTTAACTAATAAGTCTAAATAATTCTTCAAATATTATGCCAATCACAACGTTTGAGCACAAGGAATTCAAAAGTTAATGGAAATATTCTCATGCATGAACAAATAAGACTTAGATGAAAACAATGGTGATTTAAAAGCTATGAATGCGTTAGAAAAGTATAAAATCATCTCACATGGATGCACTCATCATCTTTTCACTCGTGAAAAAGGGTTTTCACTCAAGATATATATCTAAGAATCAATGAAATACCTCATGAATGGAATTAATTACTTACATAAATGAACATAAACCATATGCTTGCTCATGTGATTAACTCCACAGATCAAATGCTACTCATCTTAAGGATTATAAGGGACTAGAAAGGGTTGTAATAGGGTTAAGGCTAAGGTATTCAAAAATTTGGATAAGTAATTTTTAAGAACGTTCCAAAGACTAAGTCTAAGCTCCATAAACTCATCTATCTTGTGCATCACCTTCTTTCCAATGCCAAAATTGTCAAACTTGAAAAGCAAGGGCCAGATGTCATCATATTGGGCCCAAAGTTCATTCTAAACTTTCTTTTAGTTTTGGGAATAGAAGAAAGGCCAAAAAATTTCACTATTAGGCCTTCAATTTATAACAAACTCCAAATTCACAAGTATGAGGGACATTAATCCAAACTTGAACACTTGGAACATACTGCTGGAGAGCTTCACAAGTTTTTTTTTCTTTCTTGCTCTCGAAGTTTTTTTTTCAAACTTGTTAGACAAGTCAATCCCCATACACACATCTTCCTTTAAAAATCTCTATCAAAACAGCATCTTCATGTATTGCTAGCTTTGAAAATTCTCACCAAGTCTCTGGAACAGGGGTAAGGATAATATATACTAGGCTAAGTGTTTAGGTATAAATTGTGATGAAAGAAATGCTAAATGAGGGCTCAAAAGGGCTATCTAAGGGAGTCGCAACTCGTGCGCACATAAGGGACACATGGCTATTTGGCAAAGTTATGGTAAAATCCTAAATGTCTTTCATCATATCCAAAATCAGAGTATGTATTGATCGAATATAAACTTTGAAAATCAACATGAGCAGGTTTTAGTAACCTCTAGTTCATTAAAAACTATGGCAAGAAATATGAGGCATAAAACTAGTTTTGAGATTAAAAATTCTAAAGATGTCGAAATTCACTCCAAAGAAAGCACAATTTTAGCTTAAAAACTCTCATAGGTTCATATGATTCAAAATTATTCTAGCATGAGAATTCTATACCAACTTTTACTATCTATATCTACTACATATCAATGCAATCAAAACATCTCTATTAACAAAAGAATTCCATTAATTAGTGATCTAAATGCCATGTATATTCTTTGTTTCGGTCCAAAATCATCATAGACTAGTTAAGGGCATCCTAAAACTCTGTAAAGCACTAAATTAGACTCAAAAGACTCTCAAAATAATTCAAGGTAACAAAACCCACGAAAATTAAATAAAAACATAAAAAATTTAGGGCATCATCCGCCGGAAATCCTTTCTCAGCCCAAATTTTTTCTCAATTTATGATACAACAAAGTTGTAAACCTTTCCCCCACACTTAAATCCTACATTGTCTTCAATATACCCAAGTAAAAGTATAGAATCAAGCATGGAGATATGATTTTACGAAAAAGGACTAACTAATTAACACACAAACTAACTAATTAATTACTAATTAATATAAGAGAAAGGGAAAAGAAAACAAATCTGTTGTGAATCCTCCATTGGATTGTCTCCCAACTAGTGCTTATTTTTTAACGTCTTACAGCCTAGACATGACGCACTTCTAAGTATTGGGAATGGTCGACTCCTTGATGGCATCACCTCAACGTCTTTGTAGTATAACACCTCATAATATGGCTTCAAACGAAGACTATTCACTTTGAATTCCTTCCTGGATATTTCGAAACAAATTTGGATAGCTCCAAGAGAGAATATTTGTGTGATAATGAAGGCCAACCCATCTTGATCTAACATTCCTGGAAATAGCCTAAGTCGAGAATGGAAAAGTAATACTAGGCTTGGGACTTATTAACCGAAAACCCGGACCGAACTGAACCGAAATGGCCGATTCAGTTCGGATTTTTGAAAATAAGGTGAGATGTGAATGAGGAACCGGACCGAATGTATAAAAATCGATTCGGTTCGGTTTTTACAGTTTCTGATCTCCTAAAACCTAGAATAACCGAATTTCACTATTGTTATACACGTGTCGCTATATTATTGGCTTTAATTTGAGCTTATGTGAGTGAATAAGATATGCACCTGAGTATTATTTGAACCTAAAATAAGTGTCAGTTGACATCAACTGATACCCAGTTGGCGCTCAACTGGGTATAAGTTGAATCTTTTCATAATATCTTCTTTTCTATCTCTCTCATTTCGATCTCTCATATCTTCCTCTCTTCTCTGACGCTTTTGGCTCTCCTCTCTACAATATCTCCCTTTCAATCTCTACTCAAAGCCCCAAAACTCCATAAGCCCCTAAATTCATCACAAATTCCATTCCTTGAATCAAAACCCTCCCTCCGAATCCTATACTGATCTGTGAAACCTCAAATTGCTTCTTCCCCCAAATCAAATCCCTAATATGAGTAAAGACCCAAATCCCCCAATTCACTCATCAATGGGTTTTGATACCAGTGATTCCCCAACTAAAGAAGGTGGTGCTACAGCTGGAAGTGTTGCACCAGTCCTTTCCAATGCTGGTGCTTCTTCAAGACCTCAACCAAAGAAGAATCAAAAGAAGGGAAAGAAGGTTGTCGAAGAATCAGATGCTGGTGTTGCTCTAAAGAAGAAGAGAGGTTTGAAGCCTGGTGCACAACGATCGTTTGTGTGGGATCACTTCGTAAAGTACCCGGAGCCACTATTCGAGATGGTTGATGGAGTTGAGACAGAGGTTGGGCACACATAAAGAGCAAAATGTAAGCATTGTTTCACCTCTCTTGCTTGTGATACTAGTAATGGCACTAGCACTATGAGAAAACATTTAGAACTACACTGTAAAAAATATGCTGGTAGTAAATATTATGAAGAAGATAAACAAGCAGTGTTAATTTGATACTAATGGTGAGTTGAGAAGGGAATGGTCACAACAGGGTTGTATAGATGTTGCCACTATAATGATTGTGGTTGATGAGCTACCTTTTAGTTTCATAGATAAGCCTGGATTTAATTATTTCTGCAAGTATGCTGTTCCTAAATTTGAGATGCCTTGTAGGAAAATTATATGCAAGAATTTTATGAAAATGTATGCAGAAAAAAGGAAAAAATAAAGTTGGAATTGAAGAAACATACTATCTGTATCACAACCGATACATGGACTAGTTGTCAAAACATCAATTATATGGTAATTACTGCATATTTTATTGATGGTGGGTGGCAAATGCATAAGAAGATTTTGAACTTTTGTTTGATTCCAAATCATCAGGGACCTACTATAGATAGGATTTTAGAACAATGTTTAGTTGAATGGGGTATTGAGAGGGTTTTGACAGTCTCTGTGGATAATGCCTCTGCTAATCAGAAAGCTATAGACTATCTAAAGAGGAAGATATGTTAATGGGACAATACACCAATGTATAGTGGGCAGTACATGCATTTTAGGTGTCTTGCGCATATTATCAATTTGATTGTTAGGTCTGGATTGTCTTTAATGGACAAAGCAGTAGCTAGTATTAGAAATGCAGTGAGGTATGTGAGAAGTTCTAGTGCTAGGACTGATGCCTTTAAGATGTGTGTGGAGAAGGAGAAGGTTGAGTGCAAAAATATTTGTATCTTAGATGTTCCAACAAGGTGGAACTCAACATATCTTATGTTGAGCACTGTTATAGAATTGAGGAAGGGTTTTGATAGGCTGGTAGAAGAAAAGGATGTGAAATATAGGAGTTATTTTGATGAAGATGAAGCGGAAGAGGAGGAAGTTGAAGATGAAGCAGTAGATCATGTTGCTCAACCTGTTATTGCTAAGAAGAAGGGGCGTAAGAGAGTAGAGCCACCCACTTATGCTGATTGGGATCAAGCATGTATCTTTGTGAAATTTCTAAAAAAGTATTCTACAAAGTGATAATGAGAATGACTGCACAACTCAAGCCCACTACAGTTGCTGCATTTCATTTTGGTGTTTCAGTCAAGGCAAAGTTGGATGACATTTTCCAGAAGCCAATTAATGTTGCATCTAGTCCTAGTGATCGGATTTTGCATAATATAGTCAAGAAGATGAAGTTAAAGTACAAGAAGTACTTTAATAGTGTAGATGATATCAATCAGTTATATTTGGTAGCTTTGGTGTTGGATCCTAGATACAAGCTAAAAAAATTTGAGATGGTTTGTGAAACAATGATGGGGATGGATAACAGTGAGGTCAAGCAAAAGAATGCAGAAGTGAAAAATCTCATTCAATGTCTTTGTGATCTGTATGGGGCATCCAATACTGCCAGTGCCATTACCTCATCAAGCAGAGTATCAAATGTGAGTGGAGAAAGTAGCACACAGATGGGGAAAAAAGCTGAAGTTTCTAGGGTTAGTGGGAAGATAGCAACAATGTTACAGAAATGGGAGAAAATATTGGAAGAAGGTGAAAGGGCTGTGATTAGTCATGAATTGGATAGATATTTGTGGGATCCAATGGAAAAACAAGTTCCAGATGATAAGTTCAAAATTTTAGAATGGTGGAGATTGAATGGAAACAAATATCATAATCTGCAAATGGTTGCAAAAGATGTGCTAGGCATTCAAGTATCAAGAGTGGTAAGTGAGTCCAATTTTAGCACTGGAAAAAGGGTTATTGACCCTTATAGGAATTCTCTAACTCCAAGGTCTATTGAAACACTAATATGTCTTCAAAAATGGATTTGCTCAACTGCCATAATGGGGCTTGAATATATTGGTGAGTTGTCTGAAATGAAGATGATGGAAGCAATAGAAAAACGTAATCACATTCTGTTTTCATCTGATTTTGCATTTTTTTTCCTTCTGCCATAGTTACATACTTAGTTACTTACATATTTACACACTTCATGTGACGACCCGAAACAGAATTAGTACAGTAATCGGCGTAATCCACGAGTTAGCGCGTAATCACCATTTTCCGTAAATTGATTGATTTGGCTGTTCGATTCACGACTTAATTATCGGGCGAGAATTTGAGTTAAGTCTCTTCTCGAGAGTTGTTGTACGCGTGACTTCGAGTTCATGGGCGGTTCCGGATAATTATTTGGACGATCGAGGAATATGTTATGAATATTTGAAATTGTAAAATTTCGTCGAGTTTATCCGTTCGTAATTGAGTTATCCTAAACGTGGATGTTGTGATGACCCGGACCAGAATCAGCAGTATGATCAGCTATATTCGTGAGTTACTGCGTAGACGCAGATGTCCGACTGATGATTGAGTCGCCAGATTTGATAACGACTTAATTATTGGCCGAGAATTAGAGCTGGGTCTCTTCTCGAGAGTCGTTGTACGTGTGATTTCGAGTTCGTGGGCGGTTCCGGATCGTTATTTGGACGACCGAGGAATTATTATGAATATTTGAAGTTCGGATTTAAATGGTGGTGCTTTTAACGACTAAATTACCGGTCGAGAATTTGGTTTTGGCTTCTTCATGGAAATTGTTAAGCATTTAATTTCGAGCTCGTGGGAACTTCCGGATCATTTTTCTGAGTTACGGAGATTAAGTTATGAATATTTCCGTTTGTTGATTGTTTGGTCGATTAAATATGTGTTGGGTTGAATGGTTGACTTTTTATCGGGTTGGTCGATGTGTTTGACTTCGGGTGATTATTGAAGAACATGTCGAGACGAGTTTGCGGCCGCGAGAATTATCGGGATCGGAATTACGACGAGAAAGTTATGGATATACGAAGTTTGTCGAAGAGTTAATTACGAAGTTTCCAAAAATGGAAGGCCTATAAATAGAAACCTGCTGTTTTGGGCAAGTCAAAACTTACCATTTTGGGAGGTTGACCAAGTTGACTGAGTCAACTCGGTGGAGGAAGAGATGGCGATGTACTCGGCGGTGCTCCACGGTGGCGATGGCTTCCGGCCACCCTAGGCCTCGGCCTAGGGCTAGTTCTGCTCGGCTTGGCTGCCCCGTGTGGATGCCGGCCACCACGCACGGCGTGGCTCACGGTGGAGAGAGAAAACTTGGGATAAAGTTTTCAAAATTTTGGATTAATGGTGATTTTCGATTCGGGCCGTGTTGAGCTCAAACAAGGATTGGGTTTTGTAGCTCTCCTCTCCATGATTCTAACCATGTAAGTATGGAGTTCTAATTCGATTTGTGGATGTAGAATTTTGGATTTGAAATTTTGAGAACAATTCGGTTTTACATGAAATTGGACTAGTTAGAGTGAAAATTGGCCTTTGTTGCAGTTATGAAAATTGCTCAGTGGATGATTTTGAGTGGAATAGGGGTTGCTCCGCCGAGAAATTTCACGGTTGGTGGTGGCGCCGCTGTGGGCGGCGGTCAACGATCAACGGTGGTCAAAGTTTGACTTTTTGGGATTTTCGACAAGTTGCATGTCATTTCACTTGAAATTGCACCCCGATCGCAATGGGGAGGTTCGTTTTTCAAGTTGAGCGTCCGAAATTACAGCGAGGTATTGAGGTGTGATTTCCGGATTTCCGACAGTTTGTCGTGATTGGATTATGTGTTTCTGAGAACGGTGGTTTCTCATGATTTGTTTTGAATTGTCGAATTGTGTTTGTGAGAATTGGACATTGTGAATATTCAGGTGTTCGTGATCGTTCGTTGGCGAGGGACTTTCCGCCGGATCACGGGTTAACACGAACTGCGTTACGCAAGCGTGTGAGTGGACAAGTTTCTATTTTCACTGTTGATTTGCGAGTTCGTGGATTTTATGATTTCCGTATTTATTTTATACAATGATTGAGATATATGTTATTTTCGGAGGTGTTATTATATGTTTATTGGTGATGGCATTTATTGCATCGATGCTACCAGAGTTGAGAGATTCCTCTGGCCCAGAGTTGAGAGATTCCTCTGAAGCAGGGTTGAGAGGTCCCCTGAGTGCCGCCAGGGTTGAGAGGTCCCCTGGCCTATCACCGTCGGGTTGAGCGATTCACCTGACGTCGGGCTTGAGAGGTCGCCCGACAACCTCCATATATATATGTGTTCCGAACTCGCTTTGTTTTAGATTGAGTATGTATATAAACTGGTGAAAGGCATATGTTTATTTTCGTCCACTCACTCTAACGTTTTTATTTGCCTTTCCCCTGGGCTTTTCGGTTTCCGTGCCCAGTTTGCAATTCGAACTCTGGTGTCGCACGTCGTGGTCGGAGGCATAGTGCTCGAGCTACCTTGTTTCTTCCAGTAGGTTTATTGTTCTACCTACTATGGTATACTTATATGTTTATACATTAGAGGTCGCTCTGAGTAATCTATTGTTTATGTGATACGATTTTTACACCGGATTTCAGTAAAGTATAAATATATTTATTGTTTTACTTTACTGTTGATATATTGAGAAATCCGAATGGGATTGGTGCCCACAGTTTGATTTTTGTGGCATAGGATGAAGTGTATTTTCCGGGTGTAGGTAATGGTAATTCCACATTAGTAACGAAACTCTGCCAAAATTTCTACGGTTTTTGTTGGTTCGTGTTTTCGAAGGGGTTCGATTCCGCTTTAGGGAGCTAAATCGGGGTTGGGTCCTTTCAGATGTGTTCCGTTTTGGACAGTCAATCGTATCAAGCCGCGAGTATAAATATCAGAAATAGTCAAAAATTGTCAAAAACACTGTTCGGGAAGTTTGACCGGCGTCGACCAGTCTAGGGTGCGTTGACCCACGTTGACCAGAGGAGAAAAACTTCACTGTCGTTTGACTCGCCGGCGACCTTCTATTTCCGGCCACCTCCGGCTTGGACAATGGTATATTTTGATTCCTCTCATGATTTGCTACTGTCTAGCACTTGGAATTGTTTGAATTGATGTTGAATTGAGGGAGAAATTGTAAGTTGAAATTTGGGATTTTCCGGCCAGATTCGGGGTGATTGGACGGTGACGCTCCGGCCACGGGGGTGGCCGGGGTTTAAGGGAGTTCGACCCGTGGGGCCACGGCGGAGCCTTTGGGAGTGGCCTCGAGGGCCGCCGTGCACCTTGGACGGAGATCGACGGAGATCGGGGGCTGCCGGCGATGGAAGATTCCAGGATTTTTGAGCTGTTTTCCGGCCAATCGCGGCGGAATTGGGTTTTGACTCAGTTGAGAGATGTGTTGGGCTCGAGGAGGAGAAGCTTCGGTGAGCTTGGCTGCCAGAAAATCTCTCCGGTTGACGGCACGCCACCGCCGGCGGCGGCGGTCAACGGCGGAGCTCCGGCGACCCGTTGACTTTTTGAAATTTGTCGAGTTATATGTCGTTTTGCTTGTATTCGCGCCCCGATCATCGCCTTTAGGTTTTCGAGTTGATTTGGGTACCATATTTTTAGTCGAGGGTTTATGTGAAGATTTTGGGAGTTTACGTCGATTATTTTGTATCGAGTTATATGTTTCAAGAAATTGTTGGTTTCCGAGGTGTGGTATAGTGTGATGAATTGTGATTTTGAACAGTTACATTTTGTGATTATTCAGGGGATCGAGATCGTACATTGGGCGAGGGATCTTCCGCCGGATCTCGTGATTAGTGCGTGTGTGCGCTGTGCTCACCTGTGAGTGGACTTTTCTATTTTCACTGTCGTAGCGAGTTCGTGATTTCCGTATATATTTATATACGATGTTGAGATTATTTATTGCTTTTGGAGGTATTGTTTTATATTTTATATGGTGATGGCATTTATTTAGCATCGATGCATTGGCTACTCGGCTGATCACCGGTAGTCAGATCCAGGGTTGAGAGATTCTCCTGATGTGCCGCTAGGCTTGAGAGATTCGCTTGACCGTCGGGCTTGAGAGATTCGCCTGGCACCTCCATTTATTTTCCGAACTCGCTTTGCTTGGTTTTTATGATATATGTAAATGGTGAAAGGCATATGTTTATGTTCGTCCAATCACTCTAACGATTTTATTGCCTTTCCCCTGGCTTTTCGATTTCTGTGCCCAGTTTGCAGTTCGGATTCTGGTGTCTCACATCGCTGTTGGAGACTTAGCGTTCGAGCTACCTTTCTTTTTCAGTAGGTTTCTTGTTTTGCGTACTGTTGTATATTTTTGTATTTGTACACTAGAGGTCGCTCTGATACGCTACTGATATATTTTCCTATGTTTTTCCCTGGCTTTCTGTAAAATACAGTTTTGATTACTACTTTACTTTATTGTTATGATATTGAGAAATCCAGATGGGATTGGTGCCCACGGTTTGGCTTTTGTGGCATAGGATGAAGTGTGTTTTCTGGGTGCAGGTTAATGGCAAATCCGCGTTAGTAATGAAACTCTGCCGAAATTTTTGTAGTTTTTGCAAATTTGTATTTTCAGAAGGGGTTTGATTCCAGTTTAGGAAACAAAATCGGGGTTGGGTCCTTTCAGCTTGGTATCAGAGCATTAAGTTGTCAGGTTCTGTAGACTCTTGTAGTTATGACACTTAGGGTATTTGAGTATGTACAGCATGTCTGGAGCGATGACCCGACTGGCCAGCGGTACTCATCAATGCTTCGGGTGTTGTACATGTTCAAATATCTAAGGTCTCATGATTACGTTCCTAGTGCTTGTGATTAATGCTTGTCATGTATCAGTAGGATGCCTCCTCGACGTGGTCCCCGTGTTGATCAGGATGTGGAGCCTGATGAGGATCGCCAGACGCAAGACTTGCTAATACGAGTGTTGCGTTTGGAGGAGCGTTTTGACCCTGTGGTCAAAGCTCGAACTGCTGGAGCGACTATCTTTTCGGGTTCAGCTGATCCAGAGATTTGTGAGGCATGGTTGGTTCAGGTTGAACGCGTATGTGAGCGTCTGCGCTTTACCCCTGAGCAGATGACAGTGGCAGCAGTCGGTTTACTTGAGTCAGATGCATACTTCTTATGGGTTAGCACCGATAGAGTTTCGGTTGATACTCCGTGGCCTTTGTTTCGAGTTTTGTTTATGCGGTGATACTTCAACCAAGCTACACAGCAGCAGAAGTATGAGGAGTTCACTAATTTGAGGCAGGGCAGTATGTCTGTACTTGAGTACCAGGACAGATTTACCCGCTTATCTCGGTTTGCTCGTGACATGGTGGCTACTAAGGAAGCCAAGTGCCGCAGATTTGAGCTGGGTTTGAACCTGAGCATCAAAGGGACAATGACTACGATACCTCGGAACAACTTTGATAAGTTTATGAGTGCAGCACTTCGAGGTGAGGATATCGAGAAGGGAAGGCAGATGAGATTCCAGTCTCAACGATTTGAGGAGGGTGGACCGATTCAGGGAGGCAGCTAGTGCACCTAAACAGAGGCAGAGATGGAGAAGAGATCGACCACAGTCTAATGGGGGTTCTAACGGTTCCAGTTATCCTCGGCGTACCGGTGACACTTTTAAAGTACCGAGGGAGTACCCATTGTGTAGTCTCTGCAGCAGGCATCATGTTGGTCCATGTCAGCGAGGCCCTGTCGTTTGTTATCGTTGTGGCCAGGAGGGTCACTATGCGAAAGAATGTTTCCAGCTTGCTGGTGCTGATGGACAGGCAGCCCAGAGTTCCAGAGGAGAGCGAGGTAGCACTTCTGGGGCTCGACCATTACAGTTTTCTGGCCAGGGCGGACAGTAGGGATACCCTCAGCGTGGACGACCGGTCGGGCAGGCCAGGGTTCATGCCATGACATTGCGCGAGGGAAGAGCTTCACCGGAGGTTGTTATCGGTACGTTGCATGTTTTTGGCTATCCAGTACTTACATTGCTAGATCCAGGTGCTACGTGTTCATTTATGTCATATAGACTATCATCTTTAGCTACTGTACATGCGTCTCCACTTTCGGGGTTGTGGAGAGTATTGTATCCGTCCGGTGAGGTTGTGAGTATTGGTTAGGTGTATAGAGACTGTGAGATTTTTATTGGAGGTCATGGTTTAGCCGCGGATTTGTTATTACTGGATATCGTCGACTTTGATGTAATTTTGGGTATGGACTTCTTGAAGACACATTGGGCTATGTTCGATTGTCACAAGAAAGAGGTTGTGTTTCGACGACCAGGCTTTCCCGAGATATTGTTTCGCGGTGAGAAGAATACTTCAATTCCATGTGTGATTTCAGCGATGAAGGCTGATCGGATGATGAAGAAGGGTTGTGTTGCTTACTTAGCTCATGTTGTGGATACTACGGCTACGGTGCCAGACATTGGTGATATTGAGGTGGTTTTCGAGTTTCCTGATGTATTTCCGGAGGAGTTACCGAGTATTCCTCCAGTTCGGGAGATCGATTTCACCATTGAGCTATTACCGAGCACTGGACTCATATCACAGGCACCTTATCGTATGGCGCCAGCGAAGTTGAAAGAGCTACAGATTCAACTTCAGGAGTTACTGGAGAAGGGTTTCATACGACCCAGTGTATCCCCGTGGGGTGCTCCTGTATTTGTGCGAAAGAAGGATGGTTCCATGCGGTTGTGCATTGATTACCGGAAGCTGAATCAGGTCACTGTGAAGAACAAGTATCCGTTGCCACGGATTTACGACTTATTTGATCAGCTCAAGGGAGCTTCAGTCTTTTCGAAGATTGATCTCAGGTCCGGATATTATTAGTTGAGGATCCGAGAGTCAAATGTGACCAGGACAGCTTTCAGATCACAGTACGGACATTACGAGTTTTTGGTTATGCCGTTTGGGTTGACCAATGCCCCCGCAGCTTCTATGGACTTGATGAACTGGGTATTCAGACGGTTTCTGGACAAGTTTGTGATTGTGTTCATCGATGACATGCTGATTTACTCCAGGAGTGTGGGCCAGCACAAGAAGCATTTGCGAGCGGTTTTGTGGACTTTGCGAGACAATCAGTTGTTTGCGAAGTTCAGCAAGTGCGAGTTTTGGTTGGACAACGTGAAGTTTTTGGGTCACGTGATATCAGCTGAGGGAGTCAGCGTGGATCCTGACAAGATCGAAGACGTGCTGAATTGGAGTAGACCTAGCACTGTACCAGAGATCAGAAGTTCCTTGGGTTTGGCAGGCTACCGGCGCTTTGTGCAGGATTTTTCACGGATTGTCACTCCACTTACCAGATTGACGAAGAAAGGCATCAAGTTCGAGTGGTCCGATGCATGTGAGGAGAGTTACTTGCTCCTGAAGGAAAAGTTGACTACTGCACCGGTTCTGACCTTACCTGACGACAGTGGTGAGTTCGTGGTTTACAATAATGCATCGTAGTTGGGACTTGGTTGTGTTCTGATGCAGCATGGCAGAGTTGTCGCCTACGGTTCCAGGCAGCTGAAACCACATGAAGTCAACTATCTGACGCATGATTTGGAGTTGGTTGCTATTGTATTAGCTTTGAAGAGTTGGAGACACTACCGACACGGAGCTCAGTGCAAGATATACACCGATCACAAGAGTCTCACTTACTTACGCACGCAGCCAGATTTGAATATGAGGCAGCGCAGATGGATGGAGTTGATCAATGATTACGATTGCACTTTCGAGTACCATCCAGGGAAGGCTAATATCGTTGCTGATGCACTCAGTCAAAAATCCGGAGTTTCGTTGTTCCGTGTGTGTGTGGCCAGAGTTTCTATGTTAGCCGAGCTTCGGGCTACAGGAGCTGAGTTCGAGTGGGACGATGATGGAGCTTTGTTGGCTAGCTTCCAGGTTCGACCAGTATTGGTTGACCAGGTGCGGGAAGCTCAGGATACAGATTCCTACCTGTTGGACAAGAAGACCATGATTCGGAATGGTGTGCCAACAGAGTTTCAGTTGAGTGGTGATGGTACGTTGCTATTCAGTGGCAGATTGTGCGTGCCCAGAGACGAGGCTTTGAAGAAAGAGATTTTAGACGAAACTCATTGTTCGGCGTATGCGATGCATCACGGCGGTACGAAGATGTTTCGTACACTTCGAGCTTATTATTGGTGGCGCAATATGAAGCGGGAGATTGTCGCATATGTGAGCAGATGTTTGATTTGTCAGCAGGTTAAAGCAGAGAGGCAGAAGCCTGCGGGAAAGTTGCAGCCCTTGGAAATTCCAGTTTGGAAGTGGGAGCACATTACCATGGATTTCGTGTATCAGTTGCCACGTACTTCGGCGGGTAATACTGGTATTTGGGTTATCGTGGATCGATTGACGAAATCCGCTCATTTTCTTGCACTTCCGGGGAAGATTTCAGTGGGAAGATTGACAAATCTGTATTTGTCGGAGATCGTTCGACTGCATGGTGTGCATGTATCTATTGTTTCTGACCGAGACAGTCAGTTTACCTCAGAGTTCTGGCAGGCATTGCAGCGAGCCATGGGTACTAGATTGCGTTTCAGTACAGGTTTTCATCCTTAGACTGACGGGCAGTCTGAGCGGACTATACAGACTCTCGATGATATGTTGCGGTCTTGTGTTTTGCAGTTTCGAGGAAATTGGGACCAGCAACTGCATTTGATTGAGTTTGCTTACAACAACAGCTATCAGGCCAGTATTGAGATGGCACCATATGAGGCACTATACGGGAGGCAGTGCCGCACTCCATTGTGTTGGAGTGAGTTGGGCGAACGATGGCTTATTGGCCCTGAGGTGGTGAAGAGTACCATGGAGGACATTCAGATTATCTGGGACAGAATGAAGATTGCCCAGGATCGCCAGAAGAGTTATGCGGACGTAAGAAGAAAGAGTCTCGAGTTCAATATAGGCGATTGGGTCTTCCTGAAACTATCTCCGTGGAGGGGAGTTGTGCATTTTGGGAAGCGTGGCAAGCTTCGACCACGGTACATTGGTCCGTATGAGATTACCGAGAGGGTTGGTGCCGTGGCTTACAGACTTGAGTTACCATCTGAGATGACTCATGTACACGATGTTTTCCATGTTTCGATGTTGCGGAAGTATATTTCAGATCCATCACATGTGTTAGCGCCACATCAGCTACCTATCCGAGAGGATTTGACATATGTGGAGGAGCCGGTACAGATTCTCGATCGGCGTGAGCAGGAGTTGAGGCACCGTGTTATACCGCTGGTGAAGGTCTTGTGGCAGAATCACTCGGTTGAGGAGGCCACCTGGAAGACTGAGCAGCATATGAGGGAGCAGTATCCTCATCTGTTCACCTGACAGGTACGTAAATTTCGAGGTCAAAATTTTTTTAAGGGGGGTAAATTTGTGACGACCCGAAACAGAATTAGTACAATAATCGGCTTAATGTGACGACCCGAACCAGAATCTGTTGTGTATTCGGCACGATTCTCGAGATTCTGCTTAGTCGCGGTTTTATGTCGTATATGTGGTTTGCCGATTCGATTCGCGACTATGTTTTCGGTCGAGAATTTGAGTTGAGTGTCTTCACGGAAATTGTAGCTCGTGGGCGGTTCTGGAAGATTTTTCCGATAACCGAGGAATATTTTATGATTATTTGAAGTTTCAATTCCGACGAGTTTATCCGATTGTTTCGAGTTTATCCGAATCGTGATGGTTATCCATTTCGAATCGTCGATCAACCCGAGGCGCGAGTATAAATATCGGAATAGTCGAGAATTAGTCGTAAATCACTTTTGAAGTTTGACCGGGCCGTTGACTTTCCAAAAATAGCAAGCTGACCCATTGACCGAAATAGGAAAGTTTCCCGTTTGGGAGTTGCCGTCCGACGACCCATTTTCCGGCCACCTTAGACCTCGAGGAAGGTATGGTTCGCATCCTTGAATGATTTCGAGTTGAATGGTAATTGGATTGGTGGAAATTGGTTTGATATTGGGTGAACCCGATTCGGGTTAGGTTGCCGGAATTCGCCCTTAATGGGGGGAGGTTTTCCGGTGAGCCTTGGTGGCCGAGGGGTGAGGGCTTCGACTCGCCTTGCCCCAAGGAAGCCTCCCATGTGATTTATTTCGGGATTGGTTAAGGTTTGGCTCGAACCCGATTGGGTTTTCCGGTGGGTTTTCCGATTTGGTTTTCGATGAAATTGATGAGGTTTGAGTTCGAATTGGCTTGTGTACCAGTTATGAAAAGTGTTTGGATGAGTGAGACCTTGTGAACTGGAAGTTCTCCGCCGGTGAATTTCGCAGTTGACGGCGCGCCGCCGCCGGCGGCAGTCAACGATGGTCAACGGCGGAGGAGTTGACTTTTTCAGATTTTGATGAAATTAGTGTCATTTTTCTCGAAATCACGCCCTGATTATCGTCCAGAGGTTTTCGGGTTGATTTGGTTAGCCGATTTTCAGTCGAGATTTCGATTGGGGATTTCGGAATTTCCGTAATTCATTTTGTATCGCATTGCATATTTCCGGGAACGGTTGGTTTCTGTGATTCAGTACAGGGTTGAGAACTATGATTTTGATCAGTTATGTTTTTGTGAATATTCAGGAGGTCGAGATCGAGATCGGGATCGTGACCTTGCTTCTGGCGAGGGATCTTCCGCCGGTCCTCGAGATTAGCGCGAGTGCGCGTTTTGCTCACCTGTGAGTGGACAATTTATTTTCACGGAAATTTTGCGAGTCTTTTATATAATTTATGAACTTGAGCATGCGTATGAGATTTCGGATTTGCATGAGCATATGATTTACGATTATACGATTATACTTATACGGATATACGTATACAAATATACATACATTTATATGTTGTTTCATGCATTTGCATCGAACTGTTTATGATTTGGTTTACACAGAGTACAGTCTTGGTTATGTTGTTGTATCGATACACTAGCCTCTCGGCTGATCCCCGATGGTAGGCATCCCAGGCGGGGCGTTACCCCGACCTGACCGGCGATAGGCGTTTCCCGGGAACCGAGGCCTTTCTGGCTTAGAATCACGTGTGGGTCCGGGATCCCGCGATTCAGACTGTACTAGCACGGAGTGTACTTATTGTTTTTATTTACCTGGACTTGCATATGTTATTTTAAACATATATATCAACTGGTGAAAGACATTTATTTTCGTCCACTCACTCTAACGTGTTTATTGTCTTTCCCCTGGGCTTTTCGGTTTCCGTGCCCAGTTGCAGTTCAGGTTTTGGTATTTTCACGTCGCGATTTGGAGGCTAGTGATCAGAGTTACCTGTGCTTTCCAGTAGGTTCTTGTTTTGCCTACTGATGTGTATATTGTATATGTTTTACTTTAGAGGTCGCTCTGATACATTCTAATACTTGTTTATACGGATTTCTCGGATATACATATATACTACAGTACTGTTTACTGTTTATGATTCATATATTGATGTTGAGAAATCTGGTTGGGATTGGTGCCCACGGTTTGGCTTTTGTGGCATACGATGAAGTGTTATTTTCTGGGTGCAGGTTATGGCAATTCCACGTTAGTAACGAAACTCTGCCGAAATTTTGAAAAATTTTTATTGGTTCGTATTTTCAGAAGGGGTTCGGTTCTGATTTAGGTAACTGAATCGGAATTGGGTCCTTTCATTAATCCACGAGTTAGCGCATAATCACCATTTTCCGTAAATTGATTGATTTGGCTATTCGATACACGACTTAATTATCGGGCGAGAATTTGAGTTGAGTCTCTTCTCGAGAGTTGTTGTACGCTTGACTTCGAGTTCGTGGGCGGTTCCGGATAATTATTTCGACGATCGAGGAATATGTTATGAATATTTGAAATTGCGGAATTTCGTCAAGTTATCCGTTCGTATTTGAGTTATCCGAAACGTGGATGTGTTCCGTTTTGGACCGTCAATCGTATCAAGCCGCGAGTATAAATATTGGAAATAGTCGAAAAATTGTCAAAAACACTGTTCGGGAAATTTGACCGGCATTGAACAATCTTGGGTGCATTGACCCACGTTGACCAGAGGAGAAAAACTTCACCGCCGTTTGACTCGCTGGTGACCTTCTGTTTCCGGCCACCTCTGGCTTGGACTTTGGTATATTTTGATTCCTCACATGATTTGCTACTGTTTAGCACTTGAAATTGTTTGAATTGATGTTGAATTGAGGGAGAAATTGTAAGTTGAAATTTGGTATTTTCCGGCCGGATTCGGGGTGATTGGACGGTGGCGCTCCGGCCACGGGGGTGGCCGGGGATTAAGGGGCTTCGACCCGTGGGGCCACGGCGGAGCCTTTGGGAATGGCCTCGAGGGCCGCCGTGGACGGAGATCAACGGAGATCGAGGGCTGCCGGCGTGGAAGATTCCGGGCATTTGGAGCTGTTTTCCGGCCAATCGCAGTGGAATTGGGTGTTGACTCAGTTGAGAGATGTGTTGGGCTCAAGGAGGAGAAGCTTCGGTGAGCTTGGCCGCCGGAAAATCTCTCTGGTTGACGGCGCGCCGCCGCCGGCAGCGGCGGTCAACGACGGAGCTCCGGCGACCCGTTGACTTTTTGAAATTTGTCGAGTTATATGTCGTTTTGCTCGTATTCGCGCCCCAATCATCGCCTTGAGATTTTCGAGTTGATTTGTGTACCGGATTTTTAGTCGAGGGTTTATGTGGAGATTTCGGGAGTTTACGTCGATTATTTTGTATCGAGTTATATGTTTCCAAGGTGTGGTACAGTGTGATGAATTGTGATTTTGATCAGTTACATTTTGTGATTATTCAGGGGATCGAGATCGTACATTGGGCGAGGGATCTTCCGCCGGAGCTCGTGATTAGCGCGTGTGCGCGCTGTGCTCACCTGTGAGTGGACTTTTCTATTTTCACTATCGTAGCGAGTTCGTGATTTCCGTATTTATTTATATTCAATGTTGAGATTATTTATTGCTTTTGGAGATTTTTTTTATATTTTATATGGTGATGGAATTTATTTAGCATCGATGCATTGGCTACTCAGCTGATCACCGGTAGTCAGATCCAAGGTTGAGAGATTCCCCTGATGTGGTGCTAGGCTTGAGAGATTTGTGTATCCTATCACCGTCGGGCTTGAGATATTCGCCTGACCGTCGAGCTTGAGATTCGCCTGGCACCTCCATTTATTTTTCGAACTCGCTTTGCTTGATTTTTATGATATAAGTAAATGGTGAAAGGCATATGTTTATTTTCGTCCACTCACTCTAACGATTTTATTGCCTTTCCCGTGGGTTTTTCGGTTTCTGTGCCCAATTCGCAGTTTGGATTCTGGTGTCTTACGTCGCGGTTGGAGGCTTAGCGTTCGAGCTACCTTTCTTTTCCAGTAGGTTTCTTGTTTTGCCTACTGTTGTATATTTTTGTATATGTACACTAGAGGTCACTCTGATACGCTACTAATATATTTTCCTATGTTTTTCCCTGGATTTCTGTAAAATACAGTTTTGATTACTGTTTTACTTTATTGTTATGATATTGAGAAATCCGGATGGGATTGGTGCCCATGGTTTGGCTTTTGTGGCATAGGATGAAGTGTGTTTTCCGGGTGCAGGTTAATGGCAAATCCGCGTTAGTAATGAAACTCTGCCGAAATTTTTGTAGTTTTTGCAAGTTCGTGTTTTCAGAAAGAGTTTGATTCTGGTTTAGGAAACTAAATCGGGGTTGGGTCCTTTCACTTCATCACTTAGACACTTACTAATATAGTAATATTGCATGCCTTATTTTATTTTTTGTAGACATGGAAAGAGAGAACAAGGAAAAGTGTGAAGGGGCTGCTGCATTTTGAAAGGATGCAAGTACTAAAGTGGTAGAACCTCAGCAAAAGATGTTGAAGCTTAAGGCACCGCAAGGCGCAAAGCCAAAATTGACCAAGATTAAGAGAAAGCAAATTGTGTTGAACCCTTAAGTTAGTTTGAATTTGTAATGTTAGTAAGTTAGTTTGATTTGGACATTTGGATTTTGGAGTTTTGGACTTTAGACTTGTGATGAAGTGTTTAAAGTTTGTGGTTTTGTGCTTGGAAAAATTGGTATTAGATTCTGTGTTTACTTGTGATGTTAGTGCTTCCATGCTTGGTATCAGATTTGAGTCTCAACTGATATTAGTTTTCTTTTTGTTGAAATGAATATGCAGATTTAGTAGTCTCAGATGATACTCAGTTGACTCTCAACTAATACCCAGTTGACCCTAAAATGAGTGTCTATTGAATGTTGTTATGTTGTGTTTTTGTTGCAAATAATGTGTTTAGCCTCAACTGATATTCAGTCGACCCTCAACTGATACACAGTTGGCACTCAACTGAGTGTCAGTTGACCCTCAACTGAATATCAGTTGACCCTCAACTGAATGTCAGTTGACCCTCAACTGAGTGTCAACTGACATCAACTGATACCCAGTTGACCCTCTACTAATACAGGAAAAAAACCAAAAGAACTGACCAAACCGACCCGAACCGATTCGATTCGGTTCTATTTCGGTTCTAGTTTTTAAATTTGTAAACCCGAACCGAAATAACGTTTTCTCGGTTCGGTTCGGTTCGGTTCCTACTAATTGTTACATATACCCGAACCGTCACAGGCCTAAGTAATACTTTCTGTTCGACTTCAAATGACTTATTCTTGATCATTTTGTCATGTAATGCCTTAGTCTTCTCTTTGTAGATCCAAGAACTCTCATAAGCTTTATTCTGGATTTCTTCAAGTTCATCCAGCTGCCATTTTTTATGGAAACATGCTTCATCATAGGAGACATTGAACTTCTTCACTACCCAATATGCTCTATGTTCTAGCTCCACTGAAAGATGACATGCGTTTCCATAAACCAATCTGTAATGTGACATTCTGATAGGCATCTTGTAAGCAGTTCTCTAGGCCTATAATACATTTTCTAAACATTGGCTCCAGTCCTTTCTATTAGGTGCTACAGTTCTTTCCATAATCTTCTTGATCTCTCAGTTTGAAACTTCAGCTAAGCCATTTGCCTATGGATGATATGACATAGAAACTTTATGAGTGACACCATACTTCTTCATCAACACATTTACTGTCTTGTTACAAAAGTGACTCCCTCCATCACTAATTAATACACAAGGCATGCCAAACCTGGAAAAGATGTTAGAACGAAGAAAATCTGCAACAACCTTTGAATCATTGGTGCGTGTAGCCTTAGCTTCAACCGAGACATAGTCCACTGCAAGCAAGATGTAGATGAAACCGTTGGAGGTGGGAAAAGGTCCCATGAAGTCAATCCCCCAAACATCAAAGATCTCCACGTTGAGCATATAGGTCATCAGCATTTGATCCCTTGGTCCCAAATTTCCACTGCGTTGGCATCTATCACATGAAGCACAATATCCAACAGCATCCTTGAATAAAGTCAGCCAGAAGAACCTTGATTCTAATACTTTCAAATATGTCTTTTTAGAAACAAAGTGGCCTCCACAAGCTTCATTATGACAGAACTCGAGTATCGATCTATGCTTGCTCTCTAGAACACATCTTCAAATTTATGCATCAGCACAATGTTTCCACAAGTAAGGCTCGTCCCACACATATTGTCATGCCACATGCTTAAGTTGATCATGTTTGGCTCTACGTATGTCGGCCAGAAACTCCCTTGTAACAAGATAGTTGACAATGTCTACATACCAAGGTAATTCCTATGAACTTGTATGAATTCTGAAAAGTTGCTCATCAAGGAAGTTCTATTTGATGTCAACGAGCTCCTTCTGATCTTGTACAATTCGTGAGAGATGATCTGCCACAACTTTCTCCACTCCTTTCTTGTCTAGAACTTCAATATCAAACCCTTGGAGAAGTAGAACCCATCGAATAAGCTGAGGCTTTGCATTTTTCTTCACCATTAAATACTTCAATGTTGTATGATCTGTGTAAACAATCACCTTAGTCTGAAGCAGATATGACTGAAATTTGTCTAAGGCAAAAACCACAGCAAGTAACTCCTTCTCGGTAGTTGTATAATTCATCTAAGCCTCATCCAGAGTTCGAGAGGCATAGTAAATAGCGTATGGGTTATTATCCTTGCATTGTCCCAAAATAGCTCCAACTGCATAATCTGAGGCATCACACATAAGCTCAAAGGGAAAAGACCAATCCGAGGCACAAAGAATGGGAGCTGACGTCAAAAGCTCTTTCAATTTTTCAAATGCACGTTGACACTCATCATTAAAGGATAATGACGTCTTCTTCTGAAGTAGGTGGCACAGAGGTCTTGCAATGTGCGAAAAATCTTTGATGAAGCATTTGTAGAATCTCGTATGTTCTAGAAAAGAACGAACCTCCCTCATACTTGCTCGGAGATGGCAGATGTCGAACAAGATCCACTTTAGCTTTGTCAACTTCAATGCCTCTAGCAGATATGATGTGTCCTAGAACAATATCTTGCATTACCATGAAGTGACACTTCTCCCAATTCAGCATCAACTTAGTTTCCACGCATCATTGCAAAATCAGCTCCAAGTTACTCAAGCATGCATCAAAACTATCTCCAAAGATGCTAAAGCCATCCATGAATACCTTAATGATCTTCTCAATATAATCTGAAAAGATGGCCAATATACATCTCTGAAATGTGCCTGGTGTGTTGCATAATCTGAAGGGCATTCTTCTATAAGCAAAAGTACCAAATGGACAAGTAAATATAGTCTTTTCTTAGTCTTCTTTGGCTATGTTGATCTGATTATACCTGAAATATCCATTAAGGAAGCAGTAATAAGCATGGCCAGCCAACCGTTCAAGCATCTAATCAATGAATGACAAAGGAAAGTGATCCTTTCTGGTGGTGGCGTTTAGCTTCCTGTAGTCAATGAAAACTCAATGTCCAGTGACAGTTCTCTAAGGCAATAACTCATTGTCTTCATTCTTCACAACCGTAATTCCAGACTTCTTCGGAACAACTTGTACATGAGACACTCAACGGTTGCCTAATATAGGATAAATCACGCCACAATCATAGAGCTTAGTTACCTCCTTTTTAACAACTCCCATCATAGGATGATGGAGTCTACGTTGAGCCTCTCTACTATACTTGGCTCCATCTTCAAATAAAATCTGGTGAACACGGGTTGCTAGATTGATTCCTCTGATGTTAGCAAGCGTATAACCTATCGTAGTCTTGTATTTCTTCAAAACCTCCATAAGTCTTTGTTCCTTATCTGTTTCCAACGTTGCAGAGAAGATTACTGTAAATGTTTCATCTTCCCCTAAATAAGCATACTTCAAATGTTCAGGTAAGACTTTCAGCTCTAATTCTAGTGCTTGACCAATTGAAAGTAGCATCTTGTTTTCCCCAAAAGTGATCGGCAAAGGAGAAAGTGTCGAAGCTCATATTGTGTTGCATATAACAAAGCCAAGATTTCATGAGCTACAGGTTCCATCTCGGGCCAAAGATCATTCAAATGGGCATCATCCCCGAGTCGAATCTGCCCTACTCTTTCTTGAAGAACCATGTCCAAAGTATCCTCCTTTCTTAAGTCTAAGTGTGCTTATGCCAAACAGTCTACAATATTCACATAAAAGTACGAGTTGACACTAGCTGAAGGATGTCTCATGGCATCAAAAATATTGAACTCAATGACCTCCCCATTGAATTCCATGTTGAATGTACCACTAAACACATCAATCTTTGTTCTTGCAGTCCGCATGAAGGGACGTCCTAGCAACATAGGCGTGGTCTTGACGTCACTATCTTCAATATCACCGACATAGAAATCATCTGGGAAAGTAAGTTGATTGACATATACAAGAACATCTTCTACATATCCTCTTGCACAAGTCTCAAAACGATCGGCTAACTGGATGATGACATCATCCCTTCATTAACGCATGAAGACCAAGGGCTTAGTAAATAATGTATGGCATAACATTGATCAAAGCTCCTAAGTCCACCATCATATTGTTGAAATATCTGGCACCAATCACACAGGGAACAGACAAGCACCCTAGATCCTTCAATTTTGGGGGTAGCCGTCGTTGAATAACTGCTGAAACAATCTCATTCACCTTCACAATCTTCTTTTCTCTCATTTATCTCCTCGTGGTCCATAATTCTTTGAGAAAATTAGCATATTTTGGTACTTGTTTGAGGCACTCGATGAGGGGTAGATTTACTTGCACTTTCTTGAAGATTTCCAAGATTTCTTCATCTATTTCTTACTTCTTCTTGCTCACTAAATGGCTTAGAAATGGTGTTGTGACAAACGGGGAATTGGCAGGAGTTAAACTTGAAGTAATTGAGCTCTTGCCTTGTGTCTTTGGGTCGATTTGTGAAGATGATGATGTCGAAGTGACTAGAGGTGACATCACTTTACTCTTCTCAGTCTCAATGGTGGCCGGATCATCCTCAAAGTCATCTAGGTCAATGAATGGTGACGTCGGCCTCTTCTTCTGATTCTCACTGAACTGCTTCCCACTCTGAGTAGCTACTATGTTTATTTCTCTAAAATCTCCTCCTGGATTTGGAAATGACTGAGTTGGAAGTTTTTTGGATCCTCCCTTAATCTGGCCCATAAATTCAACAATTTGGCCCATTTGCTTCTTCAATTCAGCAATATCATTCCCTTATTAGGCTTGTGTATTCAGCAAATCTGCGTTGATGCAGAGAGCTGAGACAACATCTTGTCATAAACCGAATTGGTGAGAACAGGCTAAGCTAGACCATTGTTGGCGTGAGGATCTCTTTGCTGAGTCGATTATTGTTGCTGGAATCCTTGAGGTTAAGGCGTAGAAGGGTTAAGGCAGCCATCATTATTGGTCCATTGAAAGCCAAGATGACTGTTTTTCAACCCCTGATTGTAATTGTTTCCATAATTGTTTAACCGAGGGGCGCTTTAGTTATTCTAAAAGCCACCAATGGTGTTAGCTTCTTCTACTACTAGAGTTGTACGTTTTGAGGTCACTGATCATTATGATGTCCATCAAGTAGGAAAATTCCACAGACAGGTGTAGCGAGAGGCATTGGTTGTGGCGATAGTCTCCAAAAGCTTAGTGATCAATGAAGTGAGCTAGGCAAGTTCTGCATTAGTGCTTGAAGAAGACACTTCATGGAATTTTCTTCTCTGCTACAACGTCATACCCTCATATTTCTATGTGTTAAGAGCATGCTAATTCAAAAAGGTATAACCTATAATTGCAGGCTTCTCCAGGAATGATCTTCCAAGTGCTGCATCAAGGAGCTCTCTCTCCAAAGGTTTGAGTCTTTTATAAAAGTATATCAAGAAGTTGCTTTCTTATATTCCTTTTGATGAACAAGATTCATACAACTCCTTGAATCGTTCATAGTAACTTGAGAAAGACTCATTTTGTTCTTGTAGGACGCCAATTATCTTCTTCCTCAAGTCGGTGATCTTTGACGCCGTAAAGTACTTGGTGAGAAAATCCTTCACAAACTTGTCCCAAGTTGTGATTGATCCTAAGGGTAGAATGAGTAACCAACGTTTTGCCTTCTCTTCCAGTGAAAATGGAAATGTCCTGAGTCTAAATGCTTCTTCTGAAGTACCAGATAGACATATGCAGTCACACACAAACAGAAATGTTGTGAAGTGTGTGTTGGCAACTTCAGTCGAATTTCCATGAAAGCGAGGAAGACGGTGTATGGTGCCACTTTCAACTCAGGGGCGGTTGGGCATGCTACTGGCTGAGGATAAACAATTGAAGTCAGACCAAAGTTACCCAAATTCTTGCAAGTCTACTGGCGGATGGACAATTCTGCTTCTTCTCTATCACCCATGTTATTTCTGTTGATGTCTTATTTTGTGTCTGAGATGTGTACTCATGATGATGATATAGGTGGACTTTCCTCAAAAATAGGCAAATGTCGTTCTAACCTTTCTAAAATATCATGTTCCTTGTGTTGATATTTGTTCACTGTTCCAGTTCTGAGTTCCAGTTCACGCAGAAGGATTTGACATTCATAAGATGCTTGAATCATCAACATATCAAGTGTCAATATCATCTGAAGACAAAAGAAAAATAAGATATAAACTAAAAAAACACGAAAATTGTAACTAATTAACTAAACACACCAAAACGTGAATGCAAATGATATAAACATAATACAAGGCATATGAATGTCATAAAGCAACTAAATGCAAGAGTTTATATACAAAAATATAAGTTCACATGTTGGAATACATAAACTTAAAGCATGTTGAGGCACTTTTCATACAATGTCACACTTTGATTCATCATGGACCACACATTTACTTAATTGGAAATTTATCTAAATGCATCAAACAAGAACAACCTAAATGATAACATGGTATGAATGCATAAGAAAAAATTTGTTAGAACCTGCAGAAAACACCCAAGTTACATGAACAATATGAATAGATGACTCATCATTTGGTCTCATGTGGAAGAACATTGGGAATGGATGTTTTTGAGTGATAGAGGTGGTGCAGTCGAACTGGCTTTGGAGGACTTTGGTGGAGGAGGGTTTGATGATTTTGGTTGCAAGGTGGCTAGGATAAGAGATGATCTCTATTAGGGTCGAGCCTTTTACTTATATATGCATTACAAAGTGGTTTTCCCCACAAAATTAGGTTTTCCTACTCTACATGCATAGACTTGGCAGCTTGCAAAGAATTACACTTTCCTGAAGTTGTAGACCTCCAAAATTATGATTTTTGGCTTGTTGGAAAGAAGAATAAAAAAAATTTCAAACCATAGGTAGATCATCATCTGACTTCTCCTGAGCTATTCTCAGTCATTCGTTGAAGTTGGATGTTTTGCACAGACAGATTTTTCTTTCCTTTTCTTGATAGATTTCCTTCTCCTCTTCAACTTGGGAATTCTATTCTTGCCAAATCTTGTTCAATTTGATCTGTCTTGGACTTAATCTTGGGCCTCTCGAATAGTCTTCTAATTAGTTTGACCCATCTTACATTTGTTCTTCCTCCAAGGTTCTTTCAGAAGCTTTCTTTTCCTAGTCAACATAGGAAATGTTTTTCTAGTCATCCTACGACTTCTTATTCTTCTCTTTTCTTCACAAAATCTTCGCGAATTTTTGGCCGAGTTCTTCATCTCCCTTCGTGGCGAGCATTACTTGCTTGTAGCCCTCTTTACTCCATCTCTTTTGTTCCACACCTATAAATAACAAAATAATTCAAAACTAATAATGCTAAGAAATTAACATAATCAAATGTAGAGAAAAATACATTAATTAATATGCCTAAATTGCGTGGATAAGCTATATGCATTTTTCAACAAATTATGCCACAGAGTGATTGATAGAGATAAACTAGAAAAGATAGAGGAAGACATTTATGAAACAATGTGCTTGTTTGAAGTATTCTTCTCACCTTCATTCTTTGACATTATAACCATTTAACGTTACACTTGGTCAGGGAAGCTCAAAGGTGTGGTCCAGTGCATTTTCGCTGAATATATCCTTTGGAAAGGTAATGATTTTCTTTCCACGTTATGAATGTTGATACATTTTGTGAATTCTAGCTATTCATTGAACAATCAATGTGAAGTTTTGTAAAATGTCTCTAGATATATGAAAGTATTAAAGGGATATGTTAAAAATACTGCTCGACCAGAAGGATGCATAGCCAAGCGTTACTCTGCTGAAGAGTGTCTGCATTTTTGTAGTGGGTATATGGAAAAGGTTTGTGCAATTGGCATTCGACACACTCATAATGAAGATTTTCCTGATGAAAGGATATTGTTTGGAGATCGTCCATTTACTGCTGAGGTATTTATTACGTTGTCTAAGGCACAGTTACATAGTGCTTATCATTATGTGCTACATAATTCTACTGAAGTTTTGCCTTATATTGAGTAAGTGTAATGTTTATGTTTTTTATATTCAGCAAGTACAAAGTTAAGTTCCTTACATTCACCAAATAAAAAAATTTGGATTAATTTAGTTATTTAACTTCTTGGGAGATGTGTATTCTAGAAGGCACAAAAAGGAGTTGAAGCAAGCAGAGCAACGTCTTAGACATCCAAATAAAGAGTACTTATGTGACGACCCGGAACAGAATCAGTACTGTAATCGGCTTTATTCACGAGCTTGCGCGTAATCGCAGTTTTCCGTAAATTGATTGAATTGCTGGCTTTGACTTAATTATTGGCCGAGAATTTGAGATGAGTCTCTTCTCGAGAGTTGTTGTACGCATGATTTCGAGTTCGTGGGCGGTTCCGGATTATTATTTCAACGACCGAGGAATATAATATGAATATTTGAAATTTCGAAATATCGTCGAGTTTATCCGTTCGTATTCGAGTTTATCCAAATCGTGTTTGTGATCCATTTTGGACCGTCTATCGACCCGAACCGAAATTGGAATGGTTATCGACTTGATTTGCGAGTTTCACGATTAGTCGCAATTTTGACGTAATTGATTAATATGGCGGCTTCATTCACGACTAAATTATCGGGCAAGAATTTGATTTGGGATTCTTCACGAAAGTTGTAGAGAATTTAATTTCGAGCTCGTGGGAACTTCCGGAGGATTATTCCGAGTTACGAGGAATAAGTTGTGAATATTTTTGGCCGTCGGATATTGTCATATTTATCCGTTTGGGATTCGATATACGTACGGTATAAATACGGGAGAATACTTGCCGATTTTGGAAACTTTCCATTTTGGGAAATCTGGCCCGTTGACCAGTTTGACTCGTGGGTCAAAACTGACCCATTCCAGGCCGATTTTTGTTTTCCTTCGTTGAGCTCGATTCCGGCCTCTTTTGGCCGTGGTGTCTTCATGAAAGTTGTTGGGCTTGAGCTCCTCTTTCTTTTGATATGTCATTCGTTCAATTTGGTTGCCGGATGAAGAAGTTATGGCTTGTCAAAGTTTGGGAATTTTGGGTGGATTCCGGCGAGATTTTGAGGGCTTCGGGTGGCGGCGTTCCGGCCGAGTTGGTGGTGCCTCTTTGAGGGGTTTTGTTAGCCTTGGAGAGAGGAAGCTTTTAGAAGTGGTTTCAAGTCTTGCCGTGGTCGGAGGAGGGAGATCGGAGAAGTTGAAATTCCGGCGAGGGTTTGCACCTTTGAGGTGAGCTTTGGACCTTTTCCGGTCAAAATTGGCCTTAACTTTGAACTGGAAAGTTGTTGGAAATGTCGAGATCTTCAAATCCATATGTAGATTGCATTTTTCTAGGCTGGTGAGATTTTCCGGCGGCTGGCGGCAGCGGCGACTTTTCGTCCAACGTGTTTTTCGACGAGTTATATATCGTTTTGCTCGGAATCGCGCACCAATCGCAGTGGTGATATTTTTTTTTCGAATTGAGCATCGAAAATTATAGCGAGATTTTGTGGTGTGATTATCAGATTTTTGACGATTTCGTCGATATTAAATTATATGTTTCCGGGAACGGTTGTTTCTCGTGATGTGATTCGAGGTTTCGAGTTATGTTTTTGAGCAGTGGATTTTATGATTATCCAGGGAATTGTGATCGTTTGTTTGGCGAGAGATTTTCCGCCGGATCACTGGATTAACGAGTATCGCGTTACGCTCACCTGTGAGTGGACACTTTTATATTTTCACAGTCGTTGCGAGTTCATGATTTTCCGTATTTATTTATATACGATGTTGAGATTATTTATTATTTTCGGAGGTATTATTTTATATTTTTATTGTGATGGCATACTTGCATCGATGCTTCGGCTACTCGGCTGATCACCGGTAGTCTGACCAAAGTTGAGAGATTCCTTTGGACCAGAGTTGAGAGATTCCTCTGGGCAGGGTTGAGAGATTCCCCTGTTATTCCGCTGGGTTGAGAGATTCCTCTTAGTTTGGCCTACTATTTGTATATATATATATACTATAAGTCGCTCTGAGCATTCTGATGTTATATTTTCATACGATTTTCCCCGGATTTCTATAAAATATAGTTTTATTGATTACTTTACATTACTGTTATGATATTGAGAAATCCGGATGGGATTGGTGCCCACGGTTTGATTTTTGTGGCATAGGATGAAGTGTATTTTTCGGGTGCAGGTTAATGGCAATTCCGCGTTAGTAGCGTTACTCTGCCGAAATTTTTATGGTTTTTGTTGGTTCGTGTTTTCATAAGGGGTTTGATTCCGGTTTAGGAAACTAAATCGGGGTTGGGTCTTTTCAATTTACTAGAGAAAAAACACAAATAAAAAATTTGGTGAATGGCTATCAAAATTTGATGTATTACATGCCAAACTACAAGTCTTGCTGGATATGTAATTACTAGATTTTGACATGCTTTATTACTTCACTAGATTAAAGTCCAAGGAGAAGGGATTAGTGATATGTTATATTGGCTTGCATTTGGACCTAGAAGTAAGGCTATGTCATATAATGGCTATATCATCAATGGACATCGTTTTCGTACAAAAGAAAGTGAGAAGTCAAGACAGAATAGTGGTGTTTCTATTGAAACAGAACCCTTTAGATCAACTAAAGCAGGCTCCACACAGAATTTGAGAAATATCTTTTACTATGGCATTTTAAGGGATATCGTTTTATTGGATTACCACACATTTCATATACCAATATTTAAATGTGATTGGGCTCATGATTCAAATGATGTCAACAGAGAAGATGGGTTCATCCTTGTGAACCTTTGTGATGGACAATCAACATTCAAGAAAGATCCTTTCATTTTGGCATCACAAGCAAAGCAAGTATTTTGTTCTAAGGAAAGTGACACTTCGTCCTAGCATGTTGTATTAAAAGTGCCACGTAGGGGGTTTCGTGACGATGTAATGTCAAGTGAGGGTGATGATTATACACCATATATTGCTCTGGATAGATCTATTATAGATTCTTTGTGTGCGGATCAAGACATGCATCACACGAGGACTGACTATGATGGATTTTATGCGTAGAAACAAATTATTCATGTTCTTGTGTTTTGTTTCCAAAAGGCAGACATTTGATTTGAGTTAGCTTGCATTTAGTTTGACTGGTTTTTGATAAATATATTTGTAGTTATGAAGTTTATCTATTTAAAACTGAAATTGTGCAGGACATATATCTTAGATTACATGGCAGACATGCTAGGTAATGATCATGTATTTTCTAGTACTCAACTTTCAACATCTTATAGATCTAGTACTATATTCATTTTGTTACTAACTTTTGTTATGCATTGTAGTGCTCCAAACACGTGGGAGGGAAGTCAAAGAAAGCACGTGATGCTATTGTTGTTATTCTTAAAAAGACTGCTACAAAGAAAAGACAAAGCAAGATCAAGATCAACTCTAGTGATAAAGCTTTGGAAACAACACAAAGACAAGTTCATGTTGATTCTGATACTTCACAAGAGAGACATGATACTTCTTTGTCCTCTCGCCCTATGAAGAAAACCATAGGCCCTTCAATAATTGACGTCATGAGTCCTATTGAGGGACCAAAATTGGATGTTGATTTTAATTGCAAGGGTCAACCAGTCTCAAAAATCTCTAATGCTCTATCTAGTTATATTGATTTTGTGGCAAGAGAGGTGGTTCTGATAACAATAGATAGTTGGCATGATGTTTCAAAAGATATGAAAACAGAGTATGGGTTTGTGCTCAGGTAATTTTTGGTATATGTTATTGACATAGATATCACTTTTAGTTTTCATGCATTTTTCTTTCTTATATTTTTAGATCTTCTTGCACTTAATTACTCTTGCAATGTAATGCAGCAACAATTTAAGCTAGAGGAGCATCAAAGAAAGATGGCTGATGTTAATGGGAAGGAGCTGGAGTAATCACAAATCTAAGTTGAGTTTAAAATTAAGGCAACGTGCACTGGAAGGTGGTGGCAGAACTTTTTGCGCATATTAGGACTTGAAATCACCTTCCATTAAGACTTCCATGGACCGGAAGATATGTGACAGAACAAGACTATCAATAAAGTTCAAGGTTAGTCTATTAACCAGATATTAATGCACATAAATAAATTGATAGTAATATTTCAAACTCATGCATAAATCAGGAAAAGAGTCAAAAGTATTAATTGTTGAAAGCAAAGCAAACTTTCTCTCACACAACTGGCTGGAAAGGTTTTGCTCATTTAGAGGTTGAAATGGTAACTTTTGTTCGAAGACCTACAAGTAGTTGTATTCCACCATCTTGTGATAAGACAGTGGGTCTCAATTAATGAATTTTTTGGTACAATACTTTATATATTTATGTAGAAAGTGGAGAATCCAAATTAATGTCTCTCGAGTTGATGTGTGGAGGCATGGATATATCAAGAAAAAATGCAAAACAATGAATCCATGCTTGCTGCAATGGTATATTCTAATACTCTTGTTAATGTACCTGACATTTGCTTATGAATGGTTATCATTATTATTTCAATTCAGTTTATGGTTAATATACATACATATACATGTATTTTCATAGAAGAGTGAGTGAGTATAATGACAAGTATGCAAGCAAAGGTAGTCAAACTTTAAACCACGATGCAGTAAATCATGTTTTTAGAGATGAACACCTTGGTAGGGTACGAGGACTTGGTTTTGAAGTAACCACATCAAGAGTGATTTTGCAAGAACATAGTAAATAACATATATCCTCTATTGAGGGTCAGGTAAGAAATCTTGAGAAAAAGTTGTTGATCTTAAGGCTTTGGTTGAGAACAGGAGGGAAACAAGTTACCAGTTTGCCTTTTTATAGTTAGTTAACCCTCTAATTCAATATTTTTAATGAAATAGCATGATTAAATGTGTGAATATTTTTAATAATTTTCTTTTTATAATTCTCACATGATCAGTCTAGAAACAAAAAGTAGACAATAAAGAATCTGAATCAAGAAGAAAATCAAGAGGAAGATGGAAACAAAAGGGATGAGTGTGATGAGGACATTTTCCAGGTTTGTGAAGTTTTCTTTAATCAATGATATGGAAGTGAGATTGAGATATAACTTCTATTTTCGGAGATTGAGATGTAGAAGTAAAATTATCACACATACAAGTATGAGCAAATTGAAAATACATGGATATCTGTAACACCTATACATATCAAAATGGTTGTCTTTTTCTCTGATAGATTGCATATCTATATAGTTTCCTATCTAATCTGTTAATGTGTGGTAGTCTATTGCTAACACTCCTACATGTTCTTATCTTTTAGGACCAAACAATAGCACAAGATTATGTTCTTGATCCCTTGAATGAAAATTCACAAGTTGCAAAAGATTATGTTCCTCGAGTACCCTTGGAAGAAAATTCACAAGTTAATGTGTATATCCAATGACAAATAGTATGAACATTCTAATCTGAGTGTATAGCAAATTGATTAAACTTTCTGTGTTTATTATCATATATAGTGGCAACATATGCATACAAGTAGTGTTGAGGAAACAGATGTGGTGAACAAAAAATGTAGACTATTCTCGTGGATGAAGACCGGAGTAGTTGTAGCTGAAGGAAGTGTATTGTCTACGGACCCATTCTCAATGCTACATAATAAGTACCTTGAATCAGATTTTGGAAAGTATGAGTTGTTGATGTTTTAGTTCAGAATTCTCCATTGTACCGTCCAGAGCAGGATATGAAGCTTTGTGTTCTTGATGATGCAATTGGAACTAGCATTACTTGGCCCAAAAAGTTCATATGCACCGTCGACTAAAGCTTGTAGATGCTCCTTTGATGTTATGAAGAAATTGATGAGTTTATTCGTGTCCACCTCAATGTGGTATTGCTAGGCTGCACCTGTTTGTGAGATCGTTAACTTAAGTCACTATGCAGAAGTTATTTTGTGCTCTGCAAGTCAATTTTGTACGTAACATCATTTTGTAAGTTGTGATGAACGATGTCAACACTCAAGCTTCTTTTGTTGTAAGTGACTACTATTATAGATATGTAAATGTTGAATTTGGATGATTGATGTATGGTTTCTGGTATTTCAGTTTAATTTTTATTTGTTAGGCATTAAAGTAAATCACAAGTAGCTTAATATGAGCTCTAATTATGAAGCTTCTATTTATATATTGCAGGGTTTTTATAATGTAGTGAAGTACATTAATTGCAGGCTTTTTCAATCCTTGAAATCTGATCGATTGCAGGGATTTATAACTCTTGTATTTTGTATCATTAGGAGGTTTTCTATGTTGCTGCAATTTGTTCATTAGCATGTTTTAAACTATCTTGCTAAAGCTTTTCTGCAAGATTAGAAAAACCCTTGCAATTAGTTTTTGTAGCATTTGTTTGTGAAAGGTAAAAAAAACGCTGCAAATGGTGCCTGATCTTTTAGCAACTCCTCAGTTTGCAACAGGAAGAGAAAATCCTGCAAATACTCATTTGCGGGGGTAAAGAAATCCTGCTACTGCCCTTCAGGCTTGTAGTGAACTATTAGTACTTCATTTATAGTACAAATGAGATTTCAATAAGTTCAACTTGACACTCAGGTATATATATTAGCAAGGGGGAATAAAAAATATGGTTACCAAGCTAGTGAACCAATCCAAGTCAAATTTGGGGTTCTTTGCTTGCAAGATTGTTCTCCTGCGAGATGAACCACGAGGGACAAAAAGGAATACTTTTCTAATGGATGGTTGTGATTGTCTAAGAGAGAGAGAAAGCAAAAGATAGACTCAGCCCCCCATTAAGAGCATCCCTTTTTCCCTCATGTTTCATCCCGCAGACTAGGAGAGCGGGCCTGTCTTTGCTGAGTGGTTTGTTTGATCAGTTGTGCTAATCGATCTGGTGTGTGCAAGTTTTTTATTTACATATGTATTTGTTTGTCTGTTTTGCTACACCTACGATATATGATGTGGAGTAGTTACATTCTCATGCTGAACATTGGTATTTCAAATTCATTTTAACCCATAATATTGGAAACAACTAGTATATTTTATTTCAGCTGTCTGTGTAGAAGTGGTGGAACACATTTCAAATCCCCCATATATCAAATTAGATATTGAAATTCCTTATCACATTTGTCGACCCAAACGGGCAGGCTATCATATCGAAGCAGCTGGCTACTGTGTTAATTATAAGCATGCTAACTACAAATTGAAACCACGTACGAAATCTCAACAATAAGATTGTCCTACATTTCTTTAGCTTTAGTTTCCTGGCAAGTGCTGAATTCCAGATTCTCACAATTATTCCTATGTTTTTCAAAGGTACGGTGGTTTCACGCATGCACAATTTTCACTATTTCTATTTCTCTCAAATTTTTGTTTCCTTCTTTCTCTCTTTTTTTTTTAAAAAAAAGGACTTTTTAAAGACAATTTTATTAAATAATACGATTACGGTCGTAATTTATAACAACCAGAATAAACTCCGGAACAACATTGAACCATTCATGAAGAATGGTTTGATCGTATGCATGATTAGTCATTCTATGTGCGATCCTATTACAAACTCTAGGTTTGAAGGAAATAAAAAAGAAGTGTTTAATTGCAACAAGACCTTGATGTCTTCAACCAGGCTGCCAGTGAGCAAGGAGTCTTCACACGATGCTAAAATCTCGTTAACTGGTACTTGACAATCAGTTTCTATGAACACTTCCTTGATGCCTAAACTTTGTAAGAAACTAATACAATCCCTTATAGCCAGCAACTTGACTTGGATTGCTGAAGAAGCATAAGGGTAGTGATAAGCAAAACTGGCAATAAACTCACCAGTAATGATAACTCCTCCACCTCCTCCCATGTTATCTTTGTTGGAGTAAGTCACACTCCTTGTATATTTAGAAAGTGTATATTCTGTAATTAAGTAGGATTTTGTAATTGATTAGGTTTCCTTCTAGATCTGCAAGTATGCTTGTACATATACTCAATTTGGGATTGATCCATATATCAGCAAATTCTTTAAACAATTATGGTCTATTTGACTTGGCATCAAAGCCTAAATTGATCCTGGCAATCTAACCTGAACCTGAATTCCGCTGCCTGACCTGAACATGAACCCCTGTTCAACGCGTCATTAGCTACCATCGACCTATCGAAACATGAGGATCTGAACTTGTTCTCCTGGAAATTTTGTTATCTGATCTGACATTTGAACCTATTTTGCAATGGATCTTACACTCTTTGAACAACCTAAAGTTACTCGTGAACAATTGATGGCTCTTCAAACTAGGAACACAGGATGTGGAGTTCAACTGGATAGCATCAATTATCAATTGTGGCAAAGATTGATGAAGATACATCTTGGTGGTGGTGGAAAGTGGCGATATGTGGTGGGTACTCTACTGCGACCTGCAGAAGTTAGCAAAGAACAAACTTTGTGGAATACTATGAATTCCAACACGATGATGACTCTTCTGAAAACTATGACAAGACTGGTTATGATGTTGTTCTCTGGCTACTTATGTCCAAAGGTCATTTAGGATGCTGCTGTAACCACATATTATCAGACGTACTAGCTAGAGACAAGATCTCACTACATGTATCTAGCTTTACTAGTGGTGATACATGGATAATTGATTCTGGTGCGTCTGATCATATGACCTTTGAAAAATTATTGTTTTCGAGTCTGTCTTCATCTCCCATATCCGAAGTGTTTAATGCAAATGGTGCGTCTTTCCCAGTTTTAGGTATATGGTCAATCCAAGTTACTCCCACTATTGTGTTACATAATGTCCTATATGTTTGTTCTCTATCTTATCACATATTATCTGTCCCTAAATTGAACTCACAAAACAAATCATATGTAACCTTTTTTCCTATGTATGCCATTTTTCAGGATTTGTCATCTCAGGCAATAATAGGCAAGGAAGATCTTAGGGGGAGACTGTTTCACTTATATTGCATGTACAACAAGGAGACAAGAGTGTCATCGCCAAATGTTGCTCTAACATTGAGTTCTAATCGAGGGAAGGAAATTTGGCTATGACATCGTCAATTGGGTCATCCATCTTTGGGGTCATGAAGAAATCTATGACATCTTTTTTGGAGGGAATAAAGGGGTCAAGTCTCCATTGTGAACCTTGTATTTTTTTTAAGAGTCATAAGTCTAGTTATTCTCCTAGTTTGTCTTCTAGTTCAGTACCGTTTGAGTTTTTTCATTCTAATGTATAGGGCCCTTCAAAAAGTTCAACACAGTAAGGAATGAAATACTTTGTTTTGTTTATCAATAACTTTACAAGATTAACATGGATTGTATTGCTGAAAAAGAAAGATATTATGTTTTCTACCTTCACTGCTTTTCATAGTCTCATCCAAACTCAGTATGATGCTTGTGTGAAAATATTTTAATCTAGCAATGGAAGAGAGTTTGTCAACCACTCTTTTAAAGACTATTTTCAACAACATGGAATTGTTCATCAAACTACTTGTCCTCAGATACTGGAGCAGAATGAAGTTTAATAAAGGAAAAATAGTCACCTCTTGGACATGGGATGGGCTCTCTTACTCAGTGCCAACATGCTCGAGTATCTGTGAGGAGAAGCTGTGTTGTATGCCTCTCATCTCATCAATCGTCTACCGCTTGCTACTCTTCAGAATTTGGTTCCCTTTGAGGTATTGCCTAAATTCGTTGTCATCCTATCTCTTAACAAACTTCATGCTCGTGTCTTTGGGTGTGTGACATATGTTCATCTTCATAAGAATCAGAGGTCTAAGTTGGAGGCTTGAGCTCTTAATTGTGTATTTGTTGGCTATGGTACCCACCAGAAAGGATACAAGTGTAATCATCCTCCATCTCAGAAATTCTATGTCACCATGGATATCACTTTCAATGAAGACTTGTGTTATTTCTCTCCTTCATTATCTCTTCGTGAGGAGGAGAAGAATGTGTTTTACGAAGACCAATTTGAAGAACCAAAATATTGTATTTCAGTTGAAAATGTTCCAGCCGGAAGCAAATTTGGACCCGTCGAGGAAATTCCTCGACCCGTCAAAAATTTCCAGACAGATGTGATTGTTCGGAGTTCTGAATGTGTTCGACATATCGAACAAGTGTCCGACACATCGAAAGGATGAGAATTAGTCAGTAATCAGCCACCAATTGTTGAACGTATACATGCAAGTCCAGTCTCTCCCACTCCATCACATATCTATCATGATCTATCATCACTTGAGGTATGTAATAGTGTTCCTTTGTCTAGTTCAGTGCTCCTACAAGAGTCTGACCTGCTAGTTCAACCCATGGTCAACCTTCAAAAACATATGAACCTCTCTTATCAGCTAAAGTCAAGTATCATGTAGCTAATTATGTGTCAACCCATAGATTGTTTAAACCATATATAGCCTTTGTGAATCAATTATCTGTTGTATCTCTTCCTAGTAAAGTGTAAGATGCAATCAAGGAGGAGAAGTAGGCCAAAGCAATGGAAGTTGAGATGGATGCTCTCAACAAGAATGGTACTTGGGACTTTGTACCATTACCACCTGAAAAGAAGACTGTTGGGTGTAGATGGGCGTATGCTGTGAAGCATAATGCAGATGGATCAGTTGACAGGTATAAAATAAGGTTGGTTGCAAAAAGATACACCCAGAAGTATGGAATGGATTATGATGAAATGTTTGCGCCAGTAGCAAAGATCAATACTATTCGAGTCCTCATGTCTTTGGCAGCTAATTTAGACTGGCCCTTGCAACAATTTGAAGTGAAGAATGTCCTCATGGAGATTTGAATGAAGAAATTTACATGAATCTCCCCCTAGGATATGATACTTCTATAGGTGAGAAGGTGGTGTGCATATTAAAGAAGTCCTTGGATTGAAACAATCTCCAAGACCTTGGTTCCGAAGGTTCACATTTTTCATGAAGAAGATTGGGTATAGACACAGCAATTCAGATCACACTCTATTAAATGACCAAAACACTTACTTGTGAACAATGAAATGTATAAAACAATTATATTTGTATTCTTCAAAAAAAATTATTTTTATTTACATTCTTTTTCTTCATATTTGATTTAATTATGTGTTATACTATATATTTTGAAAATATCTTTGTAAACTATATTTATTGTATAATTATTTGGTATGTCGTTACCGTTATTTATCATAATCTTTAAAACTTTTTTTTATGTAACTCTCTATAATGCAACGTATAATTGTCCGTGACTAAAAACGGGTTCGGTCAAATAAATTTTGACCTGGTTTAAAGATTCTCTCTGACTTTTGTTGATTGTCATTACATAACAGGCTCTGACAGAAAATTGTAGTCTCTTGAATATAAATAGCCATTTTGTTTCATTTGCAATCAACACAATCTTTGGAATTTACACTTTTTCTCCAATATTAGTCTCAGTCAATATTTTTGCCTCAATTACTTTTTCAAATAAATTTGTTACAATTAACCGTGTTTCGTTTCACAAACTCTGTATTTGATTTAAATTACTTAACAACATAATTGGCATTCCAATCTTTAGTATAAATGCATGTGATGGTAAGACGCTAAATTCAAGGGTTTATTCAAAAATTATATAGGATACAAAAGACTATTATCACTATAAGTAGCTGAATTAAATGAAATTGAATTAGAACTAAAATAAGTTCTTTTATCATTAGGCAACAAATTAATTGCATATTTATTTATTTCATGTACAGTTGTATTTCTGGGCGTGACAATGGCACACTCTCTCAAATAATATGTTTCATTGTATTTACAATCTAAATTTGGATAAGTAGCCGAAAAAATGGATATGATAGGATCTAAAGTTGAATCAGTAAATAAATCTTCAAGAACGTGAATCCAAAATGTATCAGAATCATTGTAGGAAAATTTTATTACAATCGACCCTCACCTATTTGTAGCATCCACTCTGCAAAAAAATTGATCTCATCTTTTTCTGCAACCGTTAATCCGATAGACAACAATCTCATGTTTTTTGTTAAACAAAATACTTTAAGATAAGGCCACAAATATGAATTATTTAAAGATGCCTCAATAATAGCACTTTTGGTTCCTCCTTCTATAATTGGTGAAGTCTGTCTAAAATCTCCGCCAAACAAAATTGATTTACCTTCAAATGGTATCTCTTTCTTTCGATCTTTAGAGTTAAGTGACAAAATATCGTAAAGAGTTTTATCCCAAATGATTCTGCCTTTTCAATTAATTCTGTAATATGTGTTTGTTTATTTATTGAGCATGCTAAATCTCTACAATTGGTTTTATCTTAAAACGTGAATGATCTGTTCTACCTTTTGAAAGTAATAACTAAGCAATTCCTGACGACGCAATGGCCAAAAAAAAATTTCTTTTAGATCTCAATTTAGAAATTAAAATATTCCACAAAAAGTTTTTCTTGTTCCGCCACTACCATAAACAAAAAATAATTTTTCATTTTTCTGTTCCACAGCTTCAATCACTTCATTATATATAATTATTTGATATGTATTCAATTTAGTCACCAATTCACAATGTTCTCGTTTAAGTGTCTCACAATCAAAATCAAATTCCTCTCTCATTAATTTGTTATCCGACTCTTGTTTTTGGCATCGGCAATTAATGTTCTTTTAGTGAAGTAGATGTCATGTTGAACAATTTTTCAATTTCGTATAAAACACTATTTTTCAAATCATCTTCAGGTATGCTAAGATTGGGCATGCTGAATTTGGTAAACAATATCATCAGACATGCTCAACCAATGCACATCAAGCAAAGATCGCGGATTCGAGACATCACAAAAAAGAATAATGGTAACAAATAATTGTTTGATCTAAGAAGACGTTGCAGTAAACGAAGATTCAACCATTGCATCAATCCATTCTTTATCATCATCAAGTAATCTCAGGGCCCGACATGCTTCTAGAAAAGTGGAGTGAATAATTCCATTAGCAGTTTTTATCCAATCAAAATTGTGACATCATTTTTGAGTATTTAACAGCATTCATAGGTAATACAATTCACCTGCAATTGGTGGCACATGCGCAATTCTACCAATAACATCATACTATTTTCTTGGAATCCATACTTTACCATCACTATCCCAAACAAACTTGTAAGAAAATTGAGAATAAGTCAATTCTCTTGCATCCTTATTATAAACACTGTCACTACTGGAAAAAGCCACTTAGACGATGAAACCTTTAAGCTTCATCGCCTAAGTGCCACTTGGCCGAGGAAAAGGATTTCGTCGCTAAAACACACTGTTCATTGGCTAAGTGCTCACTTAGGCGACGAAACGTATCATCGTCGCTTAAGAAATTTCTTAGACGACGGTTTACGTCAGTCATACCCTAAGTGCACACTTAGACGACGTATATTATTTGTCGTCGCCTAAGATGCAAACTCAGATGATGGCCATATGTTGTTGTCGGCTAAGTATTATACACTTAGACGACGAAATATGTTTCGTCGCCTAGGTTCTCACTGAGGCGGCGAATCTGTTTTTGTCGTCTAAGTGAGAACCTAGGCGACGAAAAAGACCACTTAGGCATCAAAATTATTCGTCACCTAAGAAAAGTCAATTATTAGATCACTCGATCAGATTCCTAGCCTTATCTCATCCTCATCACCTCTCTCTCTCTCTCTCTCTCTCTCTCTCTCTCAAAAAAAAAAAAATTCCACCGGCGGCATATACATACCTCCATCATAGTCCGACAAAAATTCATCATAACTCGAATTTTCAACTCTCGGAGTTCTAGTTTTACCCACTTATCTTCTTATCGGTGAAGGTATTAACTCGTTTCTCTCAATTAATTTTTTTTAATTTAATTAATACTCCTTCCGGAGTTCCAATTTTTTTTATTAAATTTTCAGGCAAATATATAGTACTTTTCGGTGACCTTAGCTTAATTACTTGCATTGTTGTATATATTGCACTAATTGTTTAATTAATTGGTAATACATTTAATTTGATTAATTAGTTATAATTAAAATGCATGTTAGATTAATTGGTTCATTAATTAATTGTTAAGTTAATGGTTAATTAATTTAATCGAGCTAGGTAGTTAAGCTTATAATTAATTCCATGTATATTTAATATATATATATTGTTAATTAATTAAGCTAATTTTAAGGTAATTAAAGCTAATTAAATAATGTATAGTTTAATTAAGGTAATTGTACTTTGTATTAATTTAGGGCTTTTGTTAATTAAGGTAATATATAGTTAATATATATATGTTAGAATAATTAGTTGAAATATATATAATATATATTATATTAGATTGATTAATTATTGGTTGAAAATTAATATAATTAGTAATATAATAATTATTAATTATTACGCAGAAATATGGACAAGAGTTGGATACAATTGGCGAATAGAATTGATGTGCGGTATATGGACGGCATCAGAGAGTTTGTAGAATTTGCCCTGGAACATGCTCAGGGAAAGAAGCGTTTCAAGTGTCTATCTAGAAAATGTCTCAACTATCAGTTTGTTCTGTCTAACGTTATGGCTCAACACTTATATGAGCACGGTATGATGTAGAGTTACACTACGTGGAGCGAGCACGATGAAGTAATAGACTTCAGCTTAGAACCAGATGTCAGCTCAAGGTATAGTTACTATGGTGCCTCATCCAGCAATAGTGGCTCCCCTGCAGTGAACCTAACTATGGATTTGGTCCATGATGCTTTTCAGGGATTTAGTCACCAAGAGGGAGGTTATGATATCACTCATGATAACACATTCCCCGCTGTCAGGTTGGCCAGTGATACTACAGAGATGGATAAGTACAATAGGATGCTATTTGCAGCCCAGACCCTGGTGTACCCCAGATGTGGAGAGAATGTGTTGCAATATATAATTGAGGAAGTTCAGATAAAAGTGAAGAATAAGATGTCAGGCAATGCTTTTGACGAAATATAGGAGCATATATGTAAGTTGCTACCTGGTCATCAAAAAGTTTCGAAAAGTCATCATAAAGTTAGAAAGATCTTGAGCAGCCTCGGCCTAAAATACAGGAAAATTGACGCCTGCATAAATGACTGTGTGTTGTTTTACAAAGAGTATAACCATTTAGACTATTGTTCTGTATGTAACCAGTGCAGATATAAAACTGGAATATGAGTAGTTCGAAGACAAAAATTTATGTGAATGTACTTCTCTATTTTTTGTTGATTCCCAGATTACAGCTTCTTTGCATGTCTCTATACATAATAGAGGAGATGAGATGGTATGCAAAACAGTGAGTAAATGACGATGTGCTCCGACACGCAGCAGATGGGGAGGTTTTTAAATATTTCGACAAGGAATTTGAAGACTTTGCATCAGATGTTCGAAATGTTAGACTCAGCCTTTCTACAGATGGATTCAATCATTGGGGTAGAAATAGCATTGTCGTCAGCACTTGGACAGTTATTCTCATGCCCTAGAACTTGCCTCCGTGGATGTGCAAGGAATTTAATTTCCTTACGCTGCTTATTCCAGGTTCTCAATCTCTGGAAAATTATTTAGATGTCTACCTCAGACCATTCATCGACAAGCTTAAAATGTTGTGGAAACATGGAGTGCCAACTTATGACAAGTTCACTAATACGATGCTCACGATGAGAGCAGCCGTAATGTGGACAATCAGCGTTTTTCCTGCACATGGGATGTTGGCATCTTGTACGACTAAAGGATACAATGGTTGCCCTGTCTGTTTGGATGATGTCAACTTCAGTTGGTATGCGGGGAAGGTGTGTTACCTGGGTCACCATAGATGGCTTCCTCACGAACACCCGTGGCGATAGGATGAGGCTCATTTCGACGGGATAGTAGAGAATGAGCCTAAACCCCGACAGTGGTCTAGCGAAGAGATTTTAGAAAGGTTGAACAGCTACTATTTTGGTGTATTAACCAACGACAAAGATGTGCAGAAACTCATTCCAAACCCACCACACCATCTCAGCTACTGGCATCACAAGAGTATTTTCTTTGAACTGCCCTACTGGTTTAAACTCTGGAACAACCTTGATGTCATACACATAGAAAATAATGTGTGCGACAGCGTGGTGGAAACAATTTTGGGTATTAAGTTGAAGACCAAAGATACTCCCAAAGTGCGCAAATATCTGGAATCTTTGAATTTGCACCCTCTCTTATGGTTGAGGAGTGTATAACAAGATGTCAGATGCACCTTACACGGTGAAGCCGACACAGAGGGGTTCTGTATTCGGCTGGTTCAAGAGAGTTCATTATTCGTCAACTTATGCAGCGAATATATTTGGAGCAGTCGACGAGCCACATAACAAGTTCATTGGTTTAAAGACTCATGACTATCACGTTATGCTACAACATCTTATTCTAGTAGTAATTCGACCATATTTGCCTTCTGACGTCGTCGAACCAATTGCAGCATTGTGTAGATGGTGGCAAAGGTTATGTGCCAAAGAGTTGAAGAAGTCAGATGTCCTCGAACTACAATACGAAATAGTGTACATCCTTTGCAAACTAGAGAGAATTTTTGTGCCACTTTCTTTGACATCATGATTCACTTCATGATCCACATACCCGACCAAGTGCTCTTTTCAAATCTGGTCCACTACACTTGGATATATCCTCAAGAAAGGCACGTAGAATTATTTATAATTAACAATTGTTCATCATTTACAATTTTTTTCTACTATTCTTCAAATTATTAATTCCATGATTTTGTAGACAACTTGGACAGTATGAAGAATTTGTGAAAAATAAATTACTGCCGGATGTCTCTATAGCAGAGACATACCTAATGCATTAGTATGTTACCTACTACAATAGGTACCTCAATGATCCAGTCTAGGCCAAGCCAAATGTCCACCATAATCTTTCAGTCGTCACAAATATTATATGACCGTTTCGAGGAGTATTAAAAGAAATATTAACTAGAGAAGAACTTGTCGAAGCGCATTGAGTAGCATTGCGAGACTATGACAAGATCGAGGATTACATGAAGCTCTACAGGGAGACGATTCGGGCAGCCAAACTGGACAAAAGTCCTGCCTGGGTTGAAAAGGTGCTTAAGAAGAAGTTCCCTGATTATTTATGTTTAATTAATTTAAAATATTTGATGTTTGTTTATGCGAAGTGTTTTGTCTTAGTTTGTGCATGCAGGTTTTTGGTTTCCATTATTTTTAAGGGAAACCATGTCAAAATTTTGATAGAAATCCACATATTCATATATATTATAATCATTTTTGCAGATGATTGATCTACACGATTCTGATAACCACGGGGGGTGGTGGTCGTGGGAAAAGCACATGTTGGCCCATAAGCCGGTTAAGCACTATATTTATCCCGACTGTTTTGTGAGCGGAGTAAAGTTTCATTCATTGGCCCGAGATGAAGGAAGAAGCACACAAAATAGTGGGATCGCGATTGGAGAAGGCGATGCTGTCTACTATGGGGTTCTTGAACATGTTGTTGAGCTACTGTATGGGAATGATATCAATATTTTTCTGTTCAAATGCAAATGGTTCAAGCATACCGAGGAAGATCTTAACATTTTATTAGTCGATACAAACTCAAGCTCGTATGATGATGAGTCATTCGCTCTTGCCTCCTTGGATAGGCAGGTGTTTTATCTGAATGATCCTAAAGCTGGTGAAGATTGGAAAATAGTAAACCATATGTCTCACCGAGGAATATAGAGTGCCATGACACTTGAAGGGACGTCGGCAACTGATATTTAAGCGCATAGAGACGATGCATATCAAGAGCCTAATACTTATGTCATCCTCAACATAATAGAACTGGTTCGGCCTAACGAACGCTTACCCCAGATTGTTGGTTCCATGGATCTTACTCCAGAGGAGAATAGAGAGTTAGGGTAGAATGCCCCAGAAGTCGACGAGCCAGAAGAGGAGGACGACGTCGGATACGATTCTGATGGTGTAGAGTATGATTATAAAGAGAAATCAGATGATAGCGAGGAAGATGATTCAAATGATGATGATTATGAGGATGATGATTGATTCAAATAAACTTGTAAGTCATCGATCACGTACACTTCCTTTAATTTGTACGTACTCTATTCTCGTTCTGGTTCATTTAATTATATAATTTCAAGTCGATTCTATAAAGACCAATTTATTTTTTGTATTCTCCTAGCCATATTCCTAATGGAATATACTGTAAAGGACGATTTATGTTTGGATTTCAAAAAAAAAAACTCATATGACCTCTTGGGCGATGAACATAGATTATTTCGTCATCTAAGTTCATCTAAGACGACAAACTTACTTCATTTTGTCGGCTAAGTGTCACAACTTGGACGACGCTTTCATGATTCTGTCGCCTAGGTGAACCTAAAACCTAAACCCTAAACCCTAACACTAATCTTTTTTCCCTAAACCATAAAATCTTAGACGACGAAAGTACACAGTTCGTCATGTAACTGATGACTTATGCAACAAAATAACGTATGTTTGTTGCCTAAGTCAAAAAAATTGGCAGTTCAATATTTTTGCTCCAAAATTTTTTGGGCAATTGAAACACTACTTAGGCGACGAAAGTTGTTTATTTCGTCGCCAAAGTCAACTTAGACGACGAAAAATTTGCTTTCGTCACCTAAGTCGATCGTTATACCCCGAAAACCGGATCGACTTCAATCTTATTGATTTATCTCTCCCCTCTCTTGATCCCTCTCGATCTCTCAAACCCTAATCACTCCCTCTCTGTCTACCCTCCCTCGATCCCTCTCGATTTCTCTCCTCCCCCGGATCACCAGCCACCGCCACCGCCGCCCTCTCCTAGATCACCAGCCGCCGCCACCCTCTTCTGGATTGCCAAACGTCGTCGCTGCTTTCCCTAGGACTCCCTCGTGTCGCCGCTACAGCCATCTAATCTCCCGGATTCCCTCACGCCTACCGCCCTCCACCGGTTCTCCTCTCTCTCCATTGATCCCCCCTCTCCCGGATTCTCTCATACCTTGTCGGATTCTCTCTCCCTCCCTCCCTCAACCGTCGGTATAACTCTCTCTCTCTCTCCTCTTCGTATATATATATATTTATTTATTTATTTATTTATTTTATTTATTTATTTATTTTTTGTAATATATATTATATATATTTGGTATTGTATTGGATTTATATATATATATATGAATATATAAATAATTTGGATATATATTTATATTTATGAATATTTGGTATTATATTTGGTATTATAATTGGTAATATATATTTATATTTATATTTATGAAAATATAAATAATTTGGATAATATATGGATTTATTTGGTAATTGTATGATTTATTTGATAATATATAAGTATGAAAAATGGATTATTTGATATATGAACTAATTTGGGTATATTGATGTTAATTTCATTAATTTGGGTATATTAATTTTGTTGGAAATTTTTGGATACATTAATGAAATTGTATATTATATATATGTATAAATTGGTGAAATTTATGGTGAAATTAGATATATTGGTGAAATTTGGATATATTTATATTTTAATTTTTTCAGCTTAATTACGATGGCACCATGGAAGAGACTGTGACGACCCGAACTGGAATTGGTATAGTAATCGGCTTAATCCGCGAGTTTTGTGAGTAATCGAGATTTATCGTAATTAATTAAATTGGCGGTTCGGTTTACGACTTAATTACCGGGCGAGAACTTGAGTTGAGCCTCTTCACGAGAATTGTAGTATACGTGATTTCAAATTTGTGGGCGGTTTTGGATAATTGTTTCGATAACCGAGGAATATGTTATGAATATTTGAAATCGCGTGATTTCGTCGTGTTTATCCGTTTGAGTTTGAGTTATCCGAATCGTGGATGTGATTCGATTTGGACCATCGATCGTATCGAGTTGCGAGTATAAATATCGGAATAGTCGTAAATTGTCGAAAATCACTGGTTTGAGAAGTTTGACCGTCGTTTGACCAAGATTGACCGTTGACCAGAGGAGCACCGCGCCACCCTTTGACCACCGATCTATTTTTCGTTTTCGACCACCTCAGACCAAATCGTTGGTATGGTTAGCTTCCTCTCATGATTTCCTAGTGTTTTACAATTGATTTGAGTTGAATTGGTTGAGATTTGGAGGAGAACGAACTCGATGAAGTTCGTGGTGTTCACTGGAATCAGGTGGGGTGCCCCGGCGACATTTGGGGTCGGGGGTGTAGGGGGAAAGGTTCCCCTCATCCTTGTGAAGCTTTTGGGTGAAGGAATTTTGGTTTGGTTGAGGTTTGAACCTCACTGGAAAACTCACCGGAATCCATGGATTCCGTGAGTTTTGAGGTGATTTCCGGCCGGTGGGCTTTGAATTAGGTTTAGGTGTAGAAGAGTAAGTTGTTGGGCTTGAAGAGTACTTGTGATCTGGAAAGTTTGGCCGAAATTCACCACGGTTGACACCGCCGCCGGCGGTCAACGGCAGACCTCCGGCGAGGCGTTGACTTTTTGAAATTTGACAAGTTTTATGACGTTTTACTCGTAATCGCACCCCGATCATCGCCTTGAGATTTTCGGGATGATTTGGATACCAGATTTTAAGTCGAGGGTTTATGTGAAGAATTTGGGGGTTTTCGTCGATTATTTTGTATCCGAGTTATATGTTTCCGGAAATGGTTGGTTTCCGAGGTGTGGTACAGTGTAATGAATTGTGATTTTGATCAGTTATATTTTTTGATTATTCAGGGGATCGAGATCTTACGTTGGGTGAGGGATCTTCCACCGGATCTCGTGATTAGCGCATTTACGCTCTGTGCTAGCTATGAGTGGACATTTATTTACACTGTCGTAGCGAGTTCTTGATTTTAGTATTTATTTCCAGTACAATATTGAGATTATTTGTTGTTTTTGGAGGTATTGTTTTATATTTTATATGGTGATGGCATTTACTTAGCATCGATGCATTGGCTACTCGGCTGATCACCGGTAGTCCAGTTCCAGGGTTGAGAGATTCCCCTGATGTGCCCACTAGGCTTGAGAGATTCCCCTAGTCTACCACCGTCAGGCTTGAGAGATTCGCATGACCGTCGGGCTTGAGAGATTCGCCTGACACCTCCATTTATTCTAAGAACTCGCATTGTTTTTATATTATATAAATGGTGAAAGGCATATGATTATTTTCGTCCACTCACTCTAACGATTTTATTTGCCTTTCCCCTGGGCTTTTCGGTTTTTGTGCCCAGTTTGCAGATCGGATTCTGGTGTCACACGTCGCAGTCGGAGGCTTAGTGTTCGAGCTACCTTTCTTTTCCAGTAAGTTTCTTGTTTAGCCTACTATTGTATATTTATGTATATATACACTAGAGGTCGCTCTGATTACTCTAATGTTATACTTTCATATGATGTTTCCCGGAGTTTTGTAAAGTACAGTTTTGCTTATTACTTTACATTATTGTTATGATATTGAGAAATCCGGATGGGATTGGTGCCCACGGTTTGGCTTTTGTGGCATAGGATGAAGTGTGTTTTTCGGGTGCAGGTTAATGGTAATTCCATGTTATAGTGAAACTCTGCCGAAATTTCTATAGTTTTTGCAAGTTCGTGTTTTCAGAAGGGGTTCGATTCCGGATTAGGAAACTAAATCCTTTCAGAGACGCACGGCTGCAGAGAAGGAGATCAAACTCCAATCCATGGCAGAAGCTTTGGGTTGGGGGCAAACCTCGGAGGAGACCGTTTCGGCTCCTCCAAATCATTCACCTCACGCGACTAGCCCAATCCCTCATGCTCGACATGAGCCAGCTAAGGCCTATACATACGAGCCAGACGCGACCCGATCGTCGACAACGTCTAAAGGTCACGAAGAGTCCGTCGACGACTCGATTCTCTACAACAACCGATGCAAGGTCAGGAGGCAGTCAAGCGACCCAAAAAGAGTCAGGGACTTGGAAAGGGCGCCAAAGGCGAGCGCATAATGAAGTCGACGGGAAGAAGATCAACGTTCCATTTCACGGGTTCACCCGAGTCCCTCCATCCTTGCAACTGGGGGTGACCGTACACACTGTCGGCTCAATCATACGGAACAACATTCATATGGTTTCCCCTTCTTGGAACAAGCTGCCCCAAACCAAAAAGTTGAGGGTGTACCGCGAACTATCGGTAATATTATTAAATATTATTTATTTTTATGAGTAATTACAAAATAAAAATGTATAATGAAATTAATTTGTTATTTATGTTTCTCGACACCTTTTGAAATGTCCCGCACCCCGGAGATGATGAAGCACATCGAAACCACGGCCATGAACATCTTCAAGGATTGGAAGTACAACATCCACAAGTACTACCTCAGAAACGGTGTCTCGCTTGTCCCAAAGGAGCTGCAGAACAAGAGGGGAGAGGAGTGGCAATGGTTGATCCGACACTTTGAGTCCGACAAGTATAAGGTTCGTCTTCATTTTATTCAATGCTATGGAAATTGAATAATTTATAATTTTTTACCAATTATTTAAAATTTAATAATTTCGGTTGTGTAACAGATAAGGCTGGAGGTCAACAAGGCTAATCGTGAGAACAAGACCAAGCACCATGGATCAGGCTCAAGATGGTTCATTTACATGGTGAAGGAGCACAGAGATGCAAGTTCAAAGGATTGCTTCATGGATGCCAGAGTCGAAGCTTATGTGAAGCCCGGGGTCATCAATGAAGCGAGTGAAGTAAGCATAAGTAAGTGATCTTTCTAAAATCAATTAAATTTAATCCTACTTTCGAAGCATATAGAAATTCAAGATGACGCTAATAATATTTTAAGGATGTATTAGTTAGGTTGTGGTATTGGAATCTAATTTTGAAATTCAATTAGGTTATGCTTTAGTTTAGTATGTTGATAAATTATGATTTTTAACTTGAGAAATCCGGATAGGAATCGGTGCCCACAGTGTAATTGGTTATTCGAAGTGTTATTTTTCATACAGGTTTTTTGGTTTCCTCCAATTTTAGGGGAAATTATGGCAATTTGTTTTAGAAATTAATATTTTTGTATTCCTCACATGGTTAATTTCAGGAGAGGTTGATACAAATGGCCAACGAGGAATTGGCGGTGACCCAGCTGCAAAACCTTGCGATGATGCCTGAACAGGTGCCTCCCCTATTAATGGAGAGTCAGATCGGTATTGCTGATGTGACGACCCAGAACAGAATCAGCAGTGGAATCAGCTTGATCTACGAGCTTGCGCGTAGTCGCACAGTTACGACAGTGTTTGAATCGCCAGGCTTGTTAACGACTTAATCATTGGCCGAGAATTGGAGCTGAGTCTCTTCTCGAGAGTCGTTGTATGTGTTATTTCGAGTTCGTGGGCAGTTCCGGATCGTTATTTGGACGACCGAGGAATTAATTATGAATATTTGAAGTTCGGATTTAAATGGTGGTGCTCTTAACGACTAAATTACCGGACGAGAATTTGGTTTCAGTTCCTTCACGGAAGTTGTTGAGAATTTAATTTCAAGCTTGTGAGAACTTCCGGAGCATTATTCTGAGTTACGAAGATTAAGTTGTGAATATTTCCGATTGTTGATTGTTTAGTCAATTTAAATGTGTTGGTTTGAACAGTTGACTTTTTATCCGTATGGTCGATGTGTTTGACTTCGGGTGATAATTGAAGAATATGTCGAGTCAAGTTTGTTGCCGTGGGAATTATCGGAATCGGAATTACGCTGTGAAAGTTACGGATGTTCGAAGTTTGTCGAAGAGATAATTACGAAGTTTCCAAAAATGGAAGGCCTATAAATAGAAACTTGCTATTTCGGGCAAGTCAACACTTACCATTTAAAATGTTGACCGAGTTGACCGAGTCAACTCGGTGGTGTGAGAGAAAATCGACGGCGAACGGCGGTGCTCCACGGTGGCGAGCCCGTTCGGCCATCTCCAAGCTCGGGCCTTGTCCCAATCGATGCGCCTTGGCATCCCGAGCTCATCTCCGGCATCCCTCCACGGCGTGGCTCGCCGGAGGAGAAGAATTTTCCGGCCAAACTTGGAAAGAAAATGGTGAATTCGGGTTCCATGATTTAGACCGATTCGAGCTACAATTTGGAGTGGGCTTTGTAGCCCTCATCACCATGAAGCTACCATGTAAGTTTGGTGTTTCAATTCGATGTGTACATGGAGAATTTTGGATTTGAAATTTGTGTGAACAATTCGGTTTTGCATGAAATTGACCTAGTTAAAGTGAGAATTGGCCTTTGTTGTAGTTGACAAAGTTGCTCAGTGGGTGATTTTGCATGGAATGGTGGTTACTCCGCCGTGGAATTTTCAGGTTGGTGGTGGCGCCGCCGTGGGCGGTGGTCAACGGCGGTCAAAATTTGACTTTTTGGGGTTTTCGACAAGTTGCATGTCGTTTCACTCAAAATCGCGCCCCGATCGCAGTGGGGAGGTTCGTTTCTCGATTTTAGCATCCGAAAGTACAGCGAGGTATTGAGGTGTGATTTCCGGATTTCCGACAGTTTGTCGTAATCGGATTTCGTGTTTCCGAGAACGGTGGTTTCTCGTGATTTGATTTGAATTGTCGAGTTATGATTTTGAGAAATGGATTTTGTGATTATTCAGGGGTTCGTGATCGTCTGTTTGGCAAGAGACTTTCCGCCGGATCACGGGTTAACGCGAACTGCGTTACGCTACTCTGTGAGTGGACATTTCTTTTCACGGATTGTTTGCGAGTCTTTATTTATATTTTATGAACTTGAGCATGCGTATGAGATTTCGGATTACATGAGCATGTGTTTTATGATTATACATATACGGATATACGTATACGAATATACATACACTTATATGCTGTTTCATGCATTTGCATCGAACTGTTTATGATTTGGTTTTCACAAAGTACAGTCTCAGTTACGTTGTTGTATCGATACACTTGCCTCTCGGCTGATCCCCGATGGTAGGCCGCCAGGAGGGGCGTCGTTACCCCGACCTGACCGGTGATGGGCGTTTCCCCGGAACCGAGGCCATTTCTGGCTTAGAATCATGTGGACTAAGGACCCCATGATTCGGACTGTACTAGCACGGAGGTGTCCATGAGTGACCCCATGGGATTTTTACTTGCATGCTCAGTACGCTGGAGGGTTATGGTTTTACCTCGTGTACTTGTTGTTTTTATTTACCTGGACTCGCATATGTTATTTTAAACATATATATCAACTGGTGAAAGACATTTATTTTCTTCCACTCACTCTAACGGTTATCATGTCTTTCCCTTGGGCTTTTCGGTTTCCGTGCCCATTTTGCGGACTTTGGTGTCGAACGTCGTGGTCGGTAGCATAGTGCTCGAGCTACCTTGTTTCTTCCAGTAGGTTTATTGTTCTACCTACTGTGGTATACGTATATGATTATACATTAGAGGTCGCTCTGAGTATTCTGTTGTATATATTATACGATTTTACACCGGATTTCAGTAAAGTACAGATATATTTATTGTTTTACTTTACTGTTGATATATTGAGAAATCCGGATGGGATTGGTGCCCACGGTTTGATTTTTGTGGCATAGGATGAAGTGTATTTTCCGCGTGCAGGTAATGGTAATTCCACGTTAGTAACGAAACTCTGCCAAAATTTCTACGGTTTTTGTTGGTTCGTGTTTTCGAAAGGGTTTGATTCCGGTTTAGGGAGCTAAATCGAGGTTGGGTCCTTTCAGCTGATGTTGTTTACGGCCGCCGAGCTGGTAAGGAGATTCGTGGGTTTGGATAAACGGTGCAAAGAGATTTGTCCTAGTCATCATCTGCATCGTCAACTCGTCAAGGTAGGGACGATTGCAAGGCGCTCCCGGCCGCCCTTGAATGTGGTTGATTGGCACAGGAGTCGGCTGATCGCACAGGGGAGACATTCGATGTCGGTGAAGACGCGGTTTGAAGCTCACAACCAAAAGATGGCCACATTCTACGAGGCCTGCAGGGAAATGGGGTTGCCCCTTCCTGATCAATGACGATGATCCGAGCAGCGGCGGGGGAATCTGCGGCAGGATTCATACTCCTAATTTAGTTTAGTAGTTAGTTTTATTAATTTATTATTATTTCTATCGATGTACGTACACTGTTTATACTTAATGAATATTTTATTAATTTAATTAATAGATTATTAATTTTTAATAGATTACTTTTAAATTTTTAATAGATTACTATATATTTTTAATTTAATTTAATTTATAATTCAGAAAGAAAAAAATATAGTAAAAAATTCAACTTAGGTGACGAAACCTCTTGGTTCATCGTCCTAGTGAATTACTTAGGTGACGAACCGTCCGTCGTTTAAGTGTACACTTAGGTGACGAAACAAAGATTTAGTCACCTAAGAGCACTACCAAAAAAGCTCACTTAGCTGACACACCATTGTCGTCGGCTAGGAAGGCTTTTGTGTCGGCTAAGTATTTCCTCGACAGTAATGGCGTCGGCTTAGATCCGTCAAGTTACTGTCGTTGGGAAAGTACTTAACCGACGGTAAATTAGCACGTTGTCGTTGTAGTTCACACTACCACGACACAATATATTAGTGTCGTCTAACTACTTTGATGACACAAATGGTGAGGCTGACCGACGAAAAAAAAAGTGTCGCTGTAGTATTATACCCCGACACAAATGTTGTGTCTTTTAAGCATCATCTTCATCAACACAAATGTTGTGTCATTTAACCCTTTCTACAATGACGCAAAGGCATTTTTGCGTCGTTGTAGTCATTTTATCTTTTTAGTTTAATAAATAAATAGTATATAATTATATAAATTAATAAATTCATTTAAAAATAATTTATTATATATTTGAATTGATCGATGGATCGATCCGATCAAAAATGTACACAAAATTCTACTCGAAATATACACAAAAAACCAATCGGAAGTACTAAACTATATGTACACAATCCTAATCCGAGCTAAACACACAATTCAAAAAATGTACACAAAATCCAATCGAAATGTACTAAACTATATATGTACACAATCCTAATCCGAGCTAAACGTCAAAAATAGGAGAAGTTGGAACCCCGTTGATTCCCGGCCCCGAACCCGAACCGTCATCATCATCGTCTCAACGATGAGGAGAGCCAGCTGCACATTATTGGTCCAGCAGCTTCTGGGACATCACCTCCTCAACCTGAGCTACCGAGTCTGCTTCCAATGCTGCAACCGACTCCTTAGCCGCTTCAACCTCTACTCGGGCTACTGATGCGTCATCCAGTGCCGATTGAAGGTGCGCCACTGCAGTCGAACATCACGACGTCTTACCCAAATCTCGGTGGACGCCCCGACCGAGCCCACACATTTCCTTCCCAGGTCAAAGGCTTAAGTGCGCATCTGCACAATCTATGGTCACATCCTTCGAAAGAGGTGGAATATCAGCAACCGGGAGGTCTGGCGTCTGCCAAAAGATCTCGGAAAATTTCCCCTGAGTTGTCTGTATCACCCCATCCTAAAAATTAACATGAATATAATATGAATTTCCAAAAAAAATTGGCATAGTATCCCCAAAAAATGGAGGAAACCAATAAACTACATGAAAACCACATACACCAAAAATACCATTTCTAATTCACATTTGATTTCTCAAGCTCATTTACATAATCAATAATAGCCTCATGCAATACTTGTTTCACATTACAAATCAATCTAATTAGCCAAGTCTAAAAATTAACTTCAACACATGTTTTTATTTAGCTAACTAAACCAAAATTAATGTCATAATTATTTATGATCCAAATTCTTTAAATTCACTTAATTTAAGAAAAATATTTACTTACAATGTACAGAGTCCCTGGATGTTCAGGTTGTCTGACCCTCTTGTAAGAAACCGCCCCTGCCTCCACCCAGGGCCATTTTGAACCCTGGTCATTGTACTCTTCAACGAGCACGACCGTCAGGATACATCCATTGACGTGGTGGAAGGTCTTCTTGGAACGATTCTTCGCGTTCCTCTCTGGTTTGGTCTGTTTCACAACAATGTAAAATATTTTTGCAATTAGTCAAAGGTCACATCGATCTTTTTAATCATTATTTAAAGGTCTATTAATTAGGTAAAAAATACGCTCAAGACTGGAAATTAACTTGAACTACGAACCTTGAATGCAAGAGACTCAAAGTGTGATATGGCCCATTCCTACTCGTCTTTCCTATATTTTAACTCCTTAGGTTCCTTGTTGGGATTTTGTTTGTAAACCTGGTGCAATTCCCACTTCCAGTCCGTGTAGATTTTGTGGGTGATATCGTTAATGTACATAATCATCGCCTCACTACGTTCGATGTTAATATGCAACTAACAAAAAAAATGTGACTGATGTTAGAACAATCTATAATTTGTAATCAGATATGAATTGAAACTCAATAAAATTAAAAACTATATGCAATTATAAAACAAAAAACTTGCAGGGAGCCAACATCTTTACACAGCCCCCCCCCCTACGTATATGAGTTCCGAGATCATATGCGATTTCAAACTCACTACTTGTCTTACTTTAGGAAGTCCATTAAACTCGTTCATAACTAGAGGCATCGGTTGCCCCGTTGTCTTCAAATTGTACTTGAGGATTCTTCCATTACAGATTCCCCAAGTACAGCCCCCCCCCTGCGTATATGAGCTCCGAGATCATATGCGATTTCAAACTCACCGCTTGTCTTACTTTAGGAAGTCCATTAAACTCGTTCATAACTAGAGGCATCGGTTGCCCAGTTGTCTTCCAATTGTACTTGAGGATTCTTCCATTGCATATTCCCCAAGTGCATTTTGGGGGTGGAAGTGAGGGGTCCCTAACGTATCACCAGACTCATGACCCATCGTCTCAGGGACCGCCATTGCTCTGTCATCGGAAGCATGCGGAATCACTCCAGATGGGAGGTCACCCGACGGTTGGGTACCATCCTCCTGATCCCTACCTAGTAGTCGGGATATCGATGCCATATCAATATCCTTTTTCAGCCTTGGAGGCATCTTGTACCTACATCGCAACCCAAACATCCATCATAATTAGCAGCATTATACATTATACATCATCAAGACATTCATAATAACTAGCACAACCATCCTAAATAGTAGCTAGCATCCTAAACAATAGCATTAACAGTAAGCTAGTGTTGTGTACAATCCTAACCATCCTAAATAGTAGCATCACTATACTCAACCGCTTAACAACAACACATCATCAATAACACAGCAACTTAACCATGAACTAACCATCAACTTAACCAGCAACAAGCTAGCATCACTAACCATCAACTTAACATGCAGTAAGCTAGCATCAACTTAACAGTAAGCTAGCATCAAAACTCTTAACAAACACAGCATCAAAACATATCCAAAACAGGATCTTCATTATCAAACACAGCAATCATCTAATTCAAATACAAAATCTAATTCAACACAGCAATCATCAACAGTAGCAATCATCTATTAACATCAATAGAGAGAGAGAGAGAGAGACCTCAACAATGAGAATCGGTGGGAGCTAGGTGGAATCGATAGTCTAGGCGGAGGCAGTGGGGGTTTAAAGGGTTAGATGTTTATGCGGCGGCGGAGGAGGAGGCAAATCAGAATTAAGGAGAGAGAGATTAGGGATTTCAGATCTATCAAGTACCAAATGAATTTGGGATCGATTTGCCCATCTTACGAGACCAAGTTAGTCGACGCAAATGACCTAACGCGTTGACTAACTAATTAAAAACCAGTACACTGATGCAAACGCTACTATTAAAATCACAGCCATCATCTATGCAAAAAAATAGCTTAACCATCAACACCCATCATCACATCATCTATTCAAATCACTATCAATCACAGTAGCCATCAACAATACAGATTGCCCTCAACAATCATAGTAGCATCAACATTCATCTATAGCCATCATTTATTCAAAATCACTATCAATTCATAGCTAAAACATACACATTAGCTAAAAATTGGGATTACAGAAGTGTGTTCCACAGTCTAAGTCAAGTAATCATATCATCTAATTCAAGTAATCAAGTAATCACCGCAGTCTTATAATCAAGTATTCATCGATAATCAAGTACTCAAGCAACAGAGCTCTGAGAGAGAGAGAGAGAGAGAGAGAGAGAGAGAGAGAGAGAAACCCGAAATTGGGATGAGGAAGTTCTAGAGGGAGGCGGCGGCGTTCATTTGCAGGATATATAGAAGAACACAATTACTGATCTAAATTAATATAAAAATTTCCACAAATTAAACATGCGCGCTCGGCCCATACATGTTTGATATATTCATCGATCTACGATAAAATTCGTACTTGGATCGATTCATAATTTACCATGCCAATACAATCTAATTGGCATATATATTATACATGTCAATCACTATCATCATCATATTTTGATTCATCATCAACGTCTTCCTCCTCGGCTTGATCGCGTTCTTAATCCTCAGAATGATAGTCTCCATCATCATCATCATCATCATCATCATCATCATCATCATCATCATCATCATCATCATATACGATGAAATCTTCGTCCACCATCTCCTCTTTATCGACATCAGGATTGTCCACAGCCTCGATCTTCGCATCAGTAAGCTCATTATCGCCATCAGGCATGGACAAATTTTCGTTAGGTCGAATCAGGTCCCCTGTGCCAAGGATGACAGAAGTACTAGACTATTGATATGCATCCACATTATTCCCTTCAAGTGTTATAGCACTCCATATTCCTCTGTGGGACATATTACATACTATTTTCCAACCTTCACCCAATTTAAGATCATCCAAATAGAACACCTGTATGGCTAAGGTTGCAAGAGTGAATGGCTCATCTTCCCACCCACTTGAGTTTGTATCGACTGATAAAAATCCAAGATGTTCCTTCGTATGCTTGAACCATTTACACTTGAATAGTAAAATTTCAGTGCCATTCCCATATAGCAGTTGAACGACATAAAGAAGAACCCCGTAATATACAGCATTACCTTAGCCAACTGCAATCCCACTGTTTTGTGTTATTCTTCCTTCATCTCGGTAGACTGAATGAAACCTTACACCGTTCACCCAACATACGGGATAAATACGATGGTCGACCAGTTTATGGGCCAAAGTGTACTTTTCATATGTCCACCACCCAGAGTCGTCATTATTTTGGTGTAGACTCACTATCTACAAAATGTCCAAGTTGTCATATATAAATGTCTGTTTAATTAATACCTTCCGATAAAAAATTTGACATAGCTTCCCCTAAAACTAAAGAAAACCATAAACCTGTATGCATGCACAAATTAAGGAAATTAACTACGAAGGGAGAAACATTATACAATCAACATCCAAATTTGTCAACGTTAAATTAATAGAGTAAGTACAAAACATGTAGATTGAGGTTTTAACATACCCATTCTTGAAAATAATTAGGGAGCCTCCTCTTAATTCGTCTTTCAACCCATTGATCACTCTTGTCCAGTTCCTTCCCCCGCACCATGTTCCTATACCGTATAATGAAGTGGTCAACCTCATCACAATCTCGCAACACTACCCAATGGGCTTCATCAAGTTCATGGCTAGTTAACTTGTCTTGAAGTAGCTGAACAGTTGTATTCACTACCAGCATATGTACTATACCAGACGAAAAGAGAAAAAACAGCCCGACGACAGATCCAACCGTTGGGTATAGTGCACTTTAGCCGACGGTACAAACCATTTGTCGGTAAAGAACACTATACCCGACGGTACATAAATGAACCGTCGGGTATAGTTCAATTGCATCGTCAAGTATAGTTTTAGGATAGCCGACGACCAGATTTGCCAAACACCGACGATCTGATAAACTATAGCCGACGACCCATTTTTATGTCATCGGCTATAGTTCCTTATCTAAACAGATCGGGCAGCAGCTCAACCATTCAAAAAAAATTGGAGGAGAAAAACTCAAAACGCTCTCAAATTGTGAGTGTTTTCGGTAGGGGTCCAAAATTAGTTCATGAAGCTATTTCTCGTTATATAGGTACATATATATATATATATGAATTTTGTAGATTGAGTTGATTGATTTATGTGTTATATATATATATGAATTTTGGAGATTAAGTTGATTTAATTAGATGAAAATATATTTGTATATATTTTGGAAATTGAGTTAATTGATTTATGTTATATATATATATGAATTTTGGAGATTAAGTTTATTTAATTAGATGAATATATATATATATATATATATGCATGTAAAAATTTTGGAGATTGAGTTGATTTATGTGTTATATATCTATATGAATTTTAGAGATTGAGTTTATTTAATTAGATGAAAATATATATGTTTAAATTTTGGAGATTGAATTGATTTATGTGTGTTATATATATGTATATATATATATATATGAATTTTGGAGATTGAGTTTATTTAATTAGAAGAAAATATATATGTATAAATTTTGGTATTGAGTTGATTTATGTGTTATATATATATATATATATGAATTTTGGAGATTGAGTTTATTTAATTAGATGAAAATATATATATATATGTATGCATGTGTGTTTATATATATATATATATTTTTTACTTTTTGATATACAGCTAGTATGCGCGTGCGTGCGCGCGCGCGCGTGTGTGTAACTTTGTAATTACGTAGCTAGCAAGCTAGTAGTTAGATGATCGAATTAAAGATGTATATATATAAAAATTAAGTTAAAATTTTTAGGATGGACAAGAGTTGGATTTTGCTTCCAAGATGGGATCGAAATTATAAAAATGGAATAAAGAGTTTTGTGGAATATGTGAAAGCTAATTCTAATGTGAATGATAGTCATTATTGCCCGTATAAACGCTGTCAGTGTCGGAGCGATATGTATCGTTTTACCATTGATACAATATGGGAGCACATGAAGAAAAACGGGTTTTGGAGTAAGTACACGTGTTGGATTTATTACAGTGAAATATCATCAGTGGGTCAGCATGATCATGGGCAATATCCTCAGATGACCAGTACATCCAATGATCCAACAATGAGGTTGATCAACGATGTGTTTCCTTATCGGAGCGGTGTATTAGCTCAAGCAGTAGATAATGATCCCGCTGTTAGGGGGGTTTCCCTGATATTGAACCAGTCCAACAATTACCTACAACTGTCAACACTATCGGTATGGACAAGTACAACAACCTAATTGCATTCCAACAGACCCTGTTGTACAACGGGTGTAATAAGACTGTTCTTGAAAGTGTCATGGGAGTAATGAAGCTGAAAGTGGAGAACAAAATGAGTGTCAAGGCAGTTGATGATTGGCTGAAGTGGACTGCTTCGATGCTACCCCCCGGTCATCGTCTTCCTACCACTCATGCTAAGGTGCGACATATCTTGAAACATCTTGGCATTTCCTACATAAAAATTCATGCATGCAGATATAATTGTGTTCTCTTTTGGGGTGAAGATGCTAGCGGGAATGATCTTGAATGCCTTGATGCTTGCCTAGTATGTGGTACGGATAGGTATAAGTTGACTCCTGCAAGGAACAAGAAAGCTGTGAAGATACTTCGGTATTTCCCCCTGATTGATAGGCTGAAACGGTTGTTCATGTGTACACACACGACCGAAGCTATGAGATGGTAGGCTGAGAGGAATTTGCCTGACGATGATACCCTTATACACCCTGCTAATGGAGAGGCTTTGAAGCACAGGGTCAGAGAGTTTTCTCATTTTTCATCAGAGGTTCGAAATGTTTGGTTGGGGTTCTCATCTGACACCTTTTTGGCAACATGAGTCTTCAATATAGTATATGGCCAGTTATTTTAGTATCGTACAACCTTTCTCCATGGATGTTCATGAAGAATGAATACAATATGCTCACTCTGTTAATTACAGGGCGGGGTTATCCAGGAAAGTGTCTCGATGTGTATTTGAGACCCTTGATTGAGGAGCTTAAGTACCTGAGTGAATTTGATCATCCCACTTATGACAAGTACAAAAACCAGATGTTTCAGATACATGTCATGGTTGTTAGTACCATGAGTGATTTTCCTGCCCATGAGATGTTGTTGGGCAACGTTACCAAGGGATACAGGGTTTGTTCATAGTGCATAACTGTTTAGTGCTGTAGACCTCATTGCAGGAAGATTGTTCAAATGCGTCACCGTTGTTGGCTTCCACATGATCACCCATGGCAACAAAATCTCGAGGGATGGGATTGTAGAAACAGGTGTGCAACCCAGAAGATGGACGGGAGATGAAATTTTATAAATGCTAAATGAATACGATTTTGGGCAGCTGAGCAATCATCCTGAAATAGTGGCGTCAATACCTGACAAACCCGACAGGTATAAATTCTGGACACACAAAAGCATATTCTGGGAACTCCCATACTAGCCCAAGTTGCTGGTCATGCACTACCTAGATGTCAAGCACATAGAAAAGAATGTGTGCGAAAGTATGGTAGGCACAGTGCTGAATTGGGAAGGGAAAACTAAAGACGGCCCTAAGGCACGCATTGATCTGAAAAGAATATGTTTACGAAAACATCTGTGGTTGATAGAAGGGAAGAAAAAATTGTCTCAAGCTCCTTACACCGTCAAGCTTGAATAGAAGAAGAAAATTTTTAGGTGGATGGGTAATGTTAGGTATCCTTCAGGCTATGCAGAAAATATAGGTCGGTGTGTTAACTTCCGGGATAATAAGATGTACGAATTAAAGAGTCATGACTGCCATATACTGCTTCAATGTCTCTTCCCTGTTTTCATTCGATCATACCTGCCCCGTCAGGTGGTGCAGCTATTAGTAGCATTGTCAAGATTCTTTCAGAAGTTATGCACTAGAGAAATGAAAAAAAAAGACCTGAGGGAAATGCAAGAGGACATCATTTTTATCATATGCAAATTTGAGAGGATATTTTCTCCAAATTTTTTTAACATCATGCCTCACCTAATGATCCATCTTCCCGAGCAATTGTTGCAAACTGGTCCAATACACTATACTTGGATGTATCTCATGAAAAGGTATGATTCAACATCCGAAGATCAATATGTTTTTATATAAAATTATTTTTCAATAATCATAACATGCACTTTGCAACTTGATAGACAATTGGGAGACTACAAAGACTACGTGGCTAATAAATCCGCACCTGAAGGATGTATAGCTGAAGCATATCTTGCACACAAATGCGTAACGTACACCAAGTTGTATTTGAGAGCGTTGGAGGACCCTCCATAACATATGCCGATAGATGAACCACAGTTCAATCTTTCTATTCTCTCCTATGATGTTAAAGTTTATGGAAAGTTGGCAAACTCATACCAGTTGGAACCATATGAGCTAGTTATTGCCAACTGGTGGGTATTGATTAACTGTCCAGAAGTGAAATACTGGAAAGAGTTCCATCTTTACTGTGATGAGGTTGCCAGTGATCTTGGGTACCACAATAAGGAGTTTGCAAACTATTTTGGCAGCTGGCTACGTCTATATATATTTTTACTACTATATATATTTATATATATATATATATATCAATGTTCATATTTTAAGTTAATGGTTGGGATTATTTTCTCAGATAAACCATATACAATTTGATGATCACCCAAACTGGTCACACAAATTGAGACTTTTGGCGATGAAACCGATAACTTCAAGAGTTTATCTGATGTATAAGGTCAATGGCGTGCAATTTATATGTGAATATAGAGACGATTAGAGACTATAGACAAAGAACACATAATTCTAGGGTACTGGTGCATGGTGGGTCGAATGACATTGATTATTACGGGTGTTCTTCATTCAGTGGTTGAACTAATTTATGGGGAAGGCATGACAGTGCACTTGTTTAAGTGTAGATGGTTTGATAGTAACCCGAAGAACACAAGGACAAATCAGTATAGAATATTTTTAGTGAATACTGCTAGAAGCTGGTATGACATTTATTTTTGCCACAACGATAAAACAAATGTTTTATCTTGATGATCTGGTGCACAAAGACGCATGAAAAGTAGTCAACCATGTTGTTCCTAGAAACATATACAGTGCTGCTACACTTGGAGAGGCCGCAGATAATGAAGAAGTAACTACATACCAAGAGCCAAACACAATTAGTATTCATGAATCCTCTACTATTTGCCTTAATAATGTGAGACCGGGTCATGTGGTTTGAATTCGTGACGAAGATGTAAGGCTTATTGACGTTGATCAAAATGCCACCGACGAAGACTCCGGTGACGAGGAGCGGCACATATTACTAGAAAATAACTCGGGTACCAAGGAAGACTCAAGCGATGATTCTGAATATGAGCCTTAATTAAACAGAAATTTTTGTTAAACCTGTTTTCACATTAGCCTAATTTTTTAAAGTATTTTCACACTTCACATGATTGTTCTGATTTTGATTATGCGCCTTAGTTAAACAAAAATTTGTGTGAAACGTATTTTCACATGAGCCTAAATTTTTAAAGTATTTTCACACTTTACCCGACAAAATAGACAAAAGTCGTCGACAAAAGTAACTTTAGTCGACGAATGTGACACGTATCGTCGGCCAAAGTATAGCCGACAATAATAAATAGCATTTTCGTCGGCTATACTTTATCCAACCAGTTTCATACTTTAGTCGATGACTTTTTTATGTCATCGGCTAAAGTTATCAAGTTTATATCTCTGCCGGTTCGCCCAGACTGCCGCTCCTCTCGCTTAGAAACCCCAATTTCTCTCTCTGTCCGCTCGCCCAGACCGCCGCCGTTCACCCAAACCTGCTCTCTCTCTCTCTCTCTCTCTCTCTCTCTCTCTCTCTCTCTCTCTCTCTCTCTCTCTCTCTCTCTCTCTCTCTCTCTCTCTCTCTCTCCTGCAATTTTCAGATTATGTTTTGATATTTTTTTTTGGGATAACAGATTAATGTATATGTATGGTATTGGAATGGTTTATCTTATGTTTATGTTGAATGATACATAGTAATTGTTTATGTTTATGTTGAATGATGATTATGGTAATTGATTGGTATGGATTAGATTATTGCAATTTCAGATTAGGTTATGAATTATTTTTTTCTTGGATAAACAGTGGCTTGCAAATTATAATGGTATTAGTATGGTATTGCAGATTAGACATGTATTGTGTACGATTAGTTATGGTATTGGTATTGGTATTGCAGATTATATATGTTTTTCAGATTGGTATTGGTATTGCATATTGGATAAACATATTGGTATTGGTAATTGCAGATTATATGTATTTGTGTGATTTATGGGTGGTTTTTATTGTAGACATCATGAATATCTTCAAGTCCAAGAAGGGATCTAAGGGACAATAATCTAGCGTCGACAGTTCTGATGTCATCTCTATGCACAACAATCCTCACACCACATTTAGCGGCCCTCTGAACTCTCAACACCGTCAACTATTTGATCAGCCACTACATCAGAACGTAGTGGGCCGCCACCACCGACCACAGAGCACGAGACATCTTTTCATGCAAGATCGCTCCCTCATGTCTTTATCAGCCAACTCTATGAGTCCTACTCCTTCGGGTGTTCGTATGCCTCCTATTAACCGGCCAGAGCTTTCTCCCTCTACGGCTCAAGCTCTTTCTACCTCTCAGGCTGGTGCTTCAAGTAGCTCATCATCAGGGGTACAAAAGTCGTTGCCTCACCTCTTTGTGCCCAAGAGCGTACCTTCCATACATGTTGTCAATGAGCAGGGAATGCCTATTCTAGGACAGCTTAGTTACATTACCCCGCAACAAGCATACGTCTATCTGCCTTTTGATACACCTCTTGTTAGTGCAAGGGTAACAAACACATCAACATCAAAATTGAATAAATATTAAATACCTTGATTATTTAATTTATAACTTATTAATAATTTTTATATTAAATTGGGTGCTTATGTTTTAATCATTTTACTTTGTTTTATGTGACAGACGCCAGAGGCAACACCAGATGCCCCGTCACCAGCAAGGGTTTTGACAAGACTGTCAAGAACAGCAGGCCAGTGGTCATAGAGACCACGGAGAATGGATCAGTGAAGTTGGGGGGAAAGACGCACAAGTACTCCGGCCAAGTAGGATGTATCATATGGGACAGAGTCTCTTTTCTGTAGGGAGAGTGGTCCTCGGTGCCACAGTGTGAAGGACATAGTGAACAATGCTATGTCGATGAGTATGTTAGATATTCATTATGTATGTCTACCTATATTAGTTAAGTCCTAATAAATATATATATAATACCATAAATTGGTACATTGCGGGTGTGGTTTGTTGTTCCGGAGCACGTTAAATCCACGTGGGCAAATGACACACAAGAAAAAGGTGGTAGGAGTTATATTTTATATATTGAGATATTTTTTTGGTCATGTATTATCACTTTCTAACATTTGTATTGCATATATAGGTACAAATAGTGAAAAAATGAGCTCCATAACCACTGGAAGACACATGGCAACAACCGTTCGAGTACCCCTATCGAGTTGATGTATAGGGAGTACGAGTGGCAGTGGCTTCTAGTCCACTTCAACAACCCAGAATATGAGGTATGTAACAGCATATTTGTGTTTACTTGTATCCTATTTGGTGAAATTATTTTCCTAATATTTTTTTAATATATATTTATCCAACAAGACCATTTCTGCAATAAACATGGTGAACTGGAGGCATAACATGAGTAACTATCATGTCGAGTCTAGATCGTTTGCGAGTTGGATGGAGGAAACGATCGAACACCCTGAAGTCAACCCGTACGTATATACATACGAGAAAGTGTATCATCAGTCCACCGAAGATATTGTAAGTCTTATACCCTTATAACTTAATTAACATATTTGCTTATAGTTGTATTTTCACTCTTTTTTTATATATGTTTACTAATATATATTTTTTCCCTTGTCAATTAGGGGAGATTGAGGGAAGGGACTGAAGTGGTGTTGACTCAGATAGTGAGGGTGCAATGGCCAAAGACGCAAGATGAGGACCTCCCTAATGCCATCTCTCATGTTGATCAATCTGATGTGACAGTAGGGGCAAGGATCATGGGTCACGCTTTCCCACCATGATGGAACAATTACTACTGTAGGGGTCTAGGACAGCATGGCGATAGGTTCTTGGAAAACACTCTAAGTTTCTCACGCAAGTCGGCATCTTTCAAGGTTGCTCAGCCACAGGAGCAACTACATAGGCAGGCGATGGAGCATTAGAGACAGATGGAAGCGATGGAGCAGGCGAGATTAGCACAGGAGGCTGTGACCCAAGCTATCGTAGCCGCCCAACAGGCTCAGATGGAGCATGCGAGATTAGCGCTAGAGGCTCAGACCAGTGCTTACGTGGTCGCCCAACAGGCTCAGATATCTTCCTAGTATCAGGCGTGGTGTGAAAAAATTTAGGCTTCTGGACTCCCGGCCCCATCTTTGTTGCCATCAATCCAACTCCATTTCGATGCTCTACATCAGCAGGAAGATCCGCAAGATGGTGGTAGTACCCCATTTGTTTTTCGAAACATAAATTTGGATAACCCTTAGTTTAGATGTTATGTGGATTTGTTGGTGAATATGTGTTTTGTTTTAATTTTATGTGTTATTGGCTATTGTGGAAATAAAATTATGGAATTGGCAGATTCTGGGAATAGAATCCAGAATCTGCAGTTTTTTTTTAGAAATCAATAACCTTAGCCGACGACAATAGTCAAAGTCGTCGACTAAAGTGCAGACTTAAGCCGACGAGTTGCATACTTAAGCCGACGAATTTCAAACGTAAGCTGACGATGAGCAAAAACTTTAGCTAACGATATTCTTTACCAATCGTCAGCTAAAGTTCAGTTCGGGTCAACCATTTTGACCAGCGAGGAAGTTTTGGCCTACGACATTTCGTCGGCAAAAGTGTACAAAGTCGTCGATTAAAGTCCAAACTTTATGGCGACGACTAAATTTGTCGTCGGCTAAAGTCCACATTTAAATCGACGACTGCTACTATTGTTGTCGGCTAAAGTATCGCCGACGACCTTTAGCCAATGACACTATAGTCGACGAACGTTGGTCGACTTTTACTGTAGCAGACAAAAATATCTAACAGGTCGACGAATTTGTTTCGTCAGATAAAATTTTTTTTCTGGTAGTGGCAAAGTTGAATTAGCTGGAGTCAAAGAACCAAACCCCTAATTTGTTTTTTATAATAACACAGGTTATGAGATATGACTATGGTAATAATATAATTTGAAATCATTTGAACGATAGCAACCCAGAAAACCAAAGAGAAAACAATGATAAAGAAGATGACTGTGAAGGCCTTTTATATAGTTAAACCAACGTCGATGAATTGAAATATATATATACCCACGTACAATTTATATATATGTTTAGATGACTGAGTTTGTGAGTTCACATTTCCACTTGCTCATATCATAGGTGTGAAGATTAACAAAAAAATATAAAAGATGACCATATAATGTCACCAAAGAAAGGTATATTGAGTTTGTTAATTTCTAATTAGTGTTCTGTTTGGCCTACGTTGTGTGGTAAATAATCTTTCTTTCGGGGTAGGGCTTGTGATATAGGACAAGGAGGGGGTCGATTTAAACGAAAAAGTGTAAAAATAAAGAAACGACGAAGAATCAAAAAGAATGATTGGTTGATCGGTAATTTATGAGGTCGAGTTTTATGAGGTCTTTAGTATCTGGAATATTGAAGAAATTATGGTTTTGGATCTTTTGATTAACACGAGCAAAATGTCAATTTTGGACAGTCTAGTCGGTTTGATGTACGTTGGGTCAGAGTCTCCGTTTTTGACCAATAATACCTTTTCAGAATGGGATTAACGAGATCTCCAAGACTCACTTTAGTGAGTTCATCGGATATTAGCCATTTAATTTCGATTGCATCTTCCGATTCTAGATTTAGTGATTAAATGTAGGTTTTTATATTTTGTATTGATTTAGAAATCTATTTTCCTTTTTTAGATTAGATTACTTTCTTTTTAAGTTTAGAAGAGTTATTATTAATTAGGTTTAGAACTCTTACTTGTAGATTTATATATAAGCATCCTTAAACTATTGTAATAGGGGAACTTTTGATGATATATAAAACTTTGAGATTTTCTCAATTTTCTGCTGGATTTCAGTTCTTCTCGTAGATTCGAGAAACGCTAGTCTTTGGATTCAAGCCGAACTGTTGGTAGATTCCAACGTTATATTTTCCACTGCATCAGCTTGGTTGGCGATTTAATCCATATGCCTCGAGAGGAAGAGACTCATAGAGTCATAGTTAAGTGAATATGATCGATCAACCTCTTAGCAGCAATTGTGGTATGCTTTTATAAATTTCTTGAAGAAAAAACTTACAACCTGAAAATCAGCTCCAAATCTACCACCTCACTAGACTAGGAAGCAAATGATGCCTTGATGCTTACTATGAGTCGCTCGTAGTATGCAAAGGCCGGCTCATACTATATTCTGAGTTTCAGTTTTAATCATGCTAGGATAAGTTCGACGATATTGAGTTTAGTAGTTAGTTTTGGCGTATGTTTATTAATTAGGAATCAAAATCAAATCTCTGAGAATGATTTTAGGATGAGAGAGTTTCAGCGTTTACTTACACATTTGGGAATCGGAATGGAGGTGGGTCTCACCTCCTTATCAAGAATCATTCCCGAATAAACCCAGGATTAGATTTCCAAGGAGAGAAGTGGGTTTGTGAATCATCCTCCCGGAATCAACTTTTGTACCAATAATACCCTTACGTACATTTTTTTTAAAGAACCTTATGTATTATTAAATGTCTCTCATTTCTTTAGACATGATATTTTAATTTACTTTCTAAATTGTTATTACAAACGGATATATTTTAAATTTTTCTAAATGTATTATGATTATTATTTTGTTGAATTTGAAGTTTTATCTAACTATAGAGTTTGTTAGATTTGACGTTTGATTTTCGTTTTTTGGTATTAGTTAACTCGATCATATGATTTGTTCTTATGTCGGTATCATTTTAATTATTTTCTCAATAAACTTTGCTTAAATTCATAAAAAGGAGAAAAAATAGTTATTGAATATGAAAATATAGTTATTGTTTTGTAGAGGTATTTTAGTAATAGTCTAATTTTGATTTTAATTCTTGTTATGATTTTAAATGATAAATAAACAGCTCAATAGAAATAACATATTCTCATTCTGATTCCTAATTTCAATTTCTAGTGATTCCGATTCTTAGTAAATAAATGTTTCCTTAATGTGGTTGGTGCTATGTAATGAATCTACTAATTGCAAATCACAGATGGTACAGTACTTTACTGCTACAGATATTTCTAATGAAATCACACACGGACAAACACGTCCACACCCATCCATGTAGATATCTATGGGGTCTCATTTGGTCAAGATTAAGTTTTAGACTTTTTTTGGTCCTTCCCGGCCACCAGCCACCGGATTAGATTAACTGGGACCTAATCCACGTACACCACATCTAACCCCAACCAAAACCTAATGCAATCAACAACATCATATGATTAACCAGCTGGTGGTTTCTGGTAGGTGGAAATTGGACTGGTTCCTATCGCCACGTGCTCATGGTGTCATTTCCCAATGGGAATTTCGATCCCATTTCCCATCACTTTCAAACCCCCCGACCCTAATATTATTAGGGCTTCTGTTTTTCACGAGACAGTGAGTGAGAGTGGATGTGCAGTACTGCTTCCTTTGACGCGCACGCGAACCCAACTCCAAAATGCACATACAGTATCTATCTAGCTATCTCCTCCTTCTCTTCCTCCCATGTGGCTCAACACGCGTGTATTATTCCCCACGTGCACGGCCGTCCAATCGGAGCCCTCCGTCCTCGATGAAAGTCCTCCTCATCCACCTCGATCGGTTTTTAATTTGTTTTGGTTGCCACTATGAAGGGAGAAGTAACTAAGCAGCCAACACACACGGCACGTAGTCTTTCGGAGCCGTCCAAGCTGCTGTGGGTCACCTTGTGTTATGTATTTATTGGCATCGCGGCCGTCCATATATAATATGTACGTTGCGTTTACGTTGACTGTTCGGATTTCAACTCGGAGTACCTCCGGCTGTTCTCATTTTTCCCGCATGAGAATAAATGAAGCGAAAGAGAAAGGTAGATATGTCTGTCAATGGGGCTGAGTCTGATCGGATCTAAATTGATCCGATTCGTACTGTTTATCCGATAGATCTTTAATAATTAAATTTAGATTCGGATTCGGATTTAGCGGGTCAACGGAATGGATCCGGACCCTTTTATTAATATGTTAATCACTAAAAAAAATTATCACTGTCTTAATTATTACCAATATGTCACATGACTCCGTAACACAACCAAAATATTTCACTAAAGCAAACTAGATAGACCAAAATAATAAATTTTCAATTTACATCGAGAAACTTGATAAGAAATAAATTATTTTGGGTTTCAATCATTTAATGAATTAATATTTTTTATATAACTTTGATAAAGATTGACATTTAGATATTTTTTTTAAAAAAAAACTTTTAGGTTACAAACATTTCATTTATGTAAATAAAATAATTATAAATTTAAAAAATAAACGGATCGAATCGTTTGTGATCCGGATCCGATCTGTTAAGTAAACGGATCAATAGGTCTGGGTCACAAACGAATCAATGGGTCCAAAAATCAGATCCTAATCTATTTAATAGGTACAGGTCTGGAGCGGGTTCAAATCAAAAACCGCTCCACTAAAAGGTCTAAAGGTGGATGAAAAATTTGTCCCTTTTTAGCTTGATGAACGGAATGTTTTAGGTAAATGTATGTGTATGTTTACATGGTGAAGAATGATGGAGGACCAAAGGAGTATCAACATATTTTGAAAGGAAAGTAGTGTAACAAGTAATAACACTATTATGAAATATTTAATTATGTGAACATTTTAGCATATGTCACAAAATATAATAAATTAAAGGGTAAATTATACATAAGGTCATATAGATAAGATGTATACTACATAAGGTCACTCCATATTTTTATCCCAAATAAGGTCACCTGATAAAAAATCAAAAACAAAAAAACCCTAAAAGTTTGACTTATTTACAAATATGTCATTATATATAAACCTCATAATCTCTCTCTCTCCTAAATTCAGTCACAAAAACTCTCTCTCTCCCAAAACTCTAGCAGTGCCTCCTCATCTTCTTCTCCTCTTCTACTTCGACGAATCTCTATGGCAGCGACTTCAAAACCTTTATTGAGAAAGGAAAAATGAGAATTAGAGTCACTTAAATAACAAGAGTAGAACCTTAGACTGCGATCAATTACACGACCGAGCTCGACGGTGGAGTGACTAGGTCATCCGGGCTCAAAGGAAGGGTCAGCCATGGCTCAAAGCTAGTCTCTGCTCTCTCTCTCTCTCTCTCTCTCTCTCTCTCTCTCTCTGTTGGAGCATAGTCTGTGGTAGTGTTTGCTTTGGTTTGGTTGGGTTGTTACGCAAAAGTTGTTGTGTTTTGGTTGTTACGTACGTAGTAGTGTCTATAATAATCTGTGGTAGTACATATGTTACTCTGTAGTAGTATGTACAGACTGTAGTGTGCTTTGGTTGTTAGGCAGATTGTTGTGTTTTGGTTGTTACGTACGTAGTAGTGTCTATAATAATCTGTGGTAGTACATATGTTACTCTGTAGTAGTTTGTACAGACTGTAGTGTGCTTTGGTTGTTGGCTGTGCATAGTATGTAGTGTGTAGTACTGTCCTAAGTAGTTTGTTGTTTGCTCTGAACTAGTTTGTACTTCTGTTTGTGAGTAGTGTGTAGACTTGTTGTGTGTAGTGTGTAGTGCTGTCCTGAGTAGTTTGTTGTTTGCTCTGAACTAGTTTGTACTGTTGTCATGAGTAGTGTGCACTGTTGTCTGTGAGTAGTGTGTAGACCTGTTGTGTGTAGTGTATAGTGTTGTCCTGAGTAGTTTGTTGTTTGCTCTGAACTAGTTTGTAATGTTGTCCTGAGTAGTGTGCACTGTTGTCTGTGAGTAGTGTGTAGACCTTTTGTGTGTAGTGTGTAGTGTTGTCATGAGTAGTTTGTTGTTTGCTCTGAACTAGTTTGTACTGCTATCCTGAGTAGTGTGTACTGCTGTCTGTGAGTAGTGTGTAGACCTGTTGTGTGTAGTGTGTAGTGCTGTTTGTGAGTAGTGTGTACTGTTGTCTGTGAGTAGTATATAGAATTTATGTAAATGGTATGTAGTGTTTTGATGGTCTGTCTTATTGTTTTGCAGAAATTGCACAAATGGAGGACCCTAAAAAACCCAAGGTCCAAATAAGATCGTCATTGAGAGGCTTCTGCAATATCATGGGTGAACTTCATAAAAAATTGCCTCCAAAAACAGTGAAGACGTTGCAAAAAACACAATTTGGCAGTTTCATGAAAAGCACTACAACAATTTGTTGAAAGTACTACTGTAGTTTTTAGAAAATACTACTCTAGTTGTTGGATAGTACTACTCTACTGGGACTTATGCATTTTAACTAAAACTTTGTTGAAAATACTACTGTAGTTTTCAGAAAGTACTACTCTAGTTGTTGGATAATTAATACTACTCTATTGGGACTTTATGCATTCTAAACTAAAACTTTGTTGAAAATACTACTGTAGTTTTCAGAAAGTACTACTCTAGTTGTTGGATAGTACTACTTTACTGGAACTTTATGAATAAAAAATATGGATAAAAAAGTGACATTAATTAGGATAAAAAATATAAAATGACCTGAAAAGTTAATATAAAGAGGCAAAATTTGAAAGACAGAAAATATGGATAAAAAATGACCTTAATTAAGATAAAAATATAAATGATCTTCAAAGTAAATATAAAAGGGAAAAATTGGAAAGACAGAAAATATGAATTAAAGAAAGTGACCTTAATTAGGATAAAAAGTTTAAATAACCTTATGTGTAAAGTAGGGTCTCTAAATGACCTTATATGTAATTATCTATAAATTAAAATAGGACAGAGGACTACACATGGAAGCTAGAAGGGTCGCGATGGAACATATATCACAGTTCGGCAAAACGCTGAAACAAACAAAAAAACCTATAAAGCAAGGGACAACAAAAAAAACCAAAAAATCACAAAAGAAAGAACAACTACATAATTGTCACGTTTGTGAACAGTAACGTCACGTATGTTATATATAGTACGTAAATGTCACAAGAAAATATAAAATCATAAACATACAACACGAAGAATAATAAGTTTTTGCATTTCATTTGAAATTATTATAATTGTTGTAAGAGAAAAAGTATGTAAACTGGAAAACTGTAATTCTTTTATTGATAGAATGCCTTAAATACAAACGGATGCAATCGGTTACAATAAATATCTCATTATAACAGGGATTTCATGTATTTATTTAATTAATATCCGTATCTAATTAGGACAAGACACACACCGGGAATTATGGAGAATAAATCTCCTTAAACACTCCCTCTTGTGTCGATGGCCATAAGAATGATGCATGACTTGTTGCCTCACTAAAAACCTCGCCAAGCAAACAAAAATCTCATGGGTAAAATAAAGCTTGGGTTAAGGAAAAAAGAGTACAACACATCAACTATTGACACAACTACATGTGATGTAGACTCCCCCTGATGTCTACAGAAATGTAACTCCCCCTAACTGTAAACTCAGTCTTGAAGTTCATAATAACTTGTGCATTCTAATGCTTCTCACATGTTTCACAAATATAGATTTAGGTAATGAGTTGTAAACAAGTCAACAGCATTATCAACGGAACAAATCTAGTTCACTTGGATAATCAATAACTAGTGCTATTACTGATTGTAGGAGTACTTTAGTGAAATGATCTAAGTATGACACCCTTAATGTAAACCAACTTCATACGTTCAATACAATCTGCATTATCCTCAAAGAGACAAGTTTGTGCTATTATAGTAGATAATAATCCACTAGACCCTCGAATGTGGTGTATTATTGTCCTAAACCAGACACACCCATCAACAACTTCATAGGAAGCTTTAATCTTTAGAATAGTTCGAAGAAGTAGCAACAAGGGTTTACTTTCTTGTTCACCAAGAGATCGTCGTGTTTCCTATAGTGAAAACATAACCGGTCTGAGAACGATCTTTGTGTAGGTCAGAGAGGTACTCAGAATAAGCAAATCTAACCAACACATCAATCGGTGTTTTGGAATAGGAGATAGCATGAAAACCACTCACAGTAGGTCCATCTTTCGATGGATCAAACAACTCCTTCGATGAATCAAAGGGGTTACTCTGATCCATCTAGGTTGCATCCTTTGATGCATCGAAGAAATCCTTCGATGGATCGAAGGACCTATTCAGGTTAGCACAATTCATTGCATCAATATGCCTAGAACTCGAATGTTGTGATTCAACATTCCCTTCACCGGGATTCCATGCTTCTCTATGTATTCTTTGTAAGTGAAGAATAAGCCTAAGTCAATGGAACCTTTCAAGTATCTGAAGATTTATTTTACTCCATTCCAATGACTTTGCGTAGGCGCATATTGAGAAGGGAATGACTGGATGTATGTGCTAAACTAAATTCAATCAAGCTCTAATCGTACTAAGATATAAAATCTCAGTTCCAAAAGTTCCTCATCGTCATCTCTTCAGATGAAATGGATCCTTTTGATTTCCAAACTGCAAACAACCATTGGTGTACTAATAGGGTCTGCTTTGTCCATAGCCTTATTAGACATGAGCCAACTGGTGACTAAGAATTCAACCAACTCGATGTATCGTCTTTAAACCAAGACTTAATCGAGTCATACCAAGGTCTATCATCTCAAACAATTTGTTCATCTACTGAACATGCATAGGCATAAATCATCATTCTTGTATCCCTTCTTAATCAAGTAGTCACTAAGACGTATATATCACATCCAACCAGATTATTCCAATCCATATAGTGAACATCTCAATCTAATCACATGAGCACTCCATGGTTTAGAGTTACTTGATTTGGGTAGAACCATGTCAATCGGCACTCTCATGTATATCTCTGAATTAAGATCCCCAACAAGATATACTGTAACCACATCTATAAGCTACATACTCAGTATTTTGGACACTACCAAACTAATAAGGTAGCGGAAAATAATGATGTCCATGATCAGAGAATACATCTCCTTATAATCAATACTAGGGCATTGAGAGAATCCTTGCGCCACAAGTTCTTCTCATTGTGCTCCCAAACAAGACTCATTTGTGTCTAACCAGCATACCATTCGATGGTTATATCACTACCATACCGAAAACTTACCATTTGTAAGAGAATCTAGTTCAGCCTAGATTATAACTTTCTATATCGATCAATTTGCTCTACATTAACCATTGACAATCCACAACAGAGCAATGTTCCACTTCATCATCGTCAATTACTGAGTGATGGAATAAGTAAACACGTCATCAAAAAACATGGTAGAACTATCCATAATAACGCTAGCATTTGTTTAACTTGGTGAGATTTCTTTATTTACTGACATCGTCATTGACTCTGAGGCGTCCGCCAGTGTTTGTCAATGTCGACTTTTAGACACAATTACAGTCAGAAACAATCTCATGTGTTGAAGATGAATGGTTATGCCTTGATGGTTTGCCTTTTCATCGATAACTCATCAGTGGATTTTTATCGACGCTACACCCCCACTATGGGCAGGAGAAAACACTACCTTGCCCAGGTGTTGCGTTTAACTTGTCAAATATCAGGGACTTTCAACCTTACAGGATTTGCAACATGTATAAACGATCTCGTCACTCTCATGATATCAGTAAAGAAGTCAGACATAAAGTCTACTACTTTCTGAAGATCAAGAATACATTGCACTTCAATCTCAAACTGAGATGTGCGGGGATCATGATGAGACATAGTGGGAACAAACCACGTCAATTTTCAACGTTAAACTAGAATGAAACCATTCTTATCTCCCTCTAATGACGGAAAGTATGTCTCATCACAGTGACTAACTGCAAAACTAGCAGTAAAGAGATCTCTTGTCAAATGTTCATAATAGCGGAGAACCATTGGAGAACCAACATAGATTCTGAATCAACATTGATGACCCCATTTTCATACGCAGTGGAAGCGTAGTAGGCACATGTATCGCTCAACCAGAGATGTGTAGATGTGAGATATCAGACTCATATCCAGTTGTCAACTGGTACACACAAAATAGTTGGCGGTTTTATGGGTATCAAGCGAATAAGCATAGCTGCATATAACATTGCATATCCCCAAGCAGATACCGGTAAATTAACATACATTACCATAATTTTGACCACAAGCTTTAACCACTTGATTTATGACGCTGCTAAACTATTCTATGAAAGAACATGGGGAACCGGGATATTCAAACATCCCAATAAATATGCAATAATCAACAAAATGTTTCCATATAAACTCTCCTGTATTAAACCAATTTGAATGACTAGATTGAATTGTTCGGATGGTGAGCCCGAAGCCTAATAATACGTGCTAGGAGTATTAAAATGCAGTGTAGCATGTGGATTGCAAAGACGTGTGACCTCTGGTTCGTCCTGAGCAATTCGCAATCTTCTGTCGAAGTTGGATGTTCTGCATAAGCTCGAATTTGGCCGAAAATTCAAAGATTCCGGGAGAAGAAAACGGTCTATTGGTGGTGATCGACAATGAAGGAGGGGCTGCCGGCGGTAAAAGTTTAGTGTTTTAGGGGTTAGGGTTTTTTTCTTTGGTGGTGATGGTTATCAACCCAGAGAGCGTGCTGATAACGTATTGTAGGAGAAAAGTATGCAAACTGGGAAAACTGTAACTCTTTCATTGATAGAATGCCTTAAATATATGCTGATACAATCTGTTATAATAAATATCCTAATATAACAGAGATTCTATGTATTTATCTAATTAACATCTGTATCTAATTAGGACAAAACACACACCCAAAATTATAAATAATAAATCTCTTTAAACAATAATGACATAAATTATACTGCATCAAATATGAGCTAAGTTCAAAAAATGAAGATAGTTTATTGTGTTTTCTTTTATTAGTACAAAAATGATGATGATAATAAGTATCCAAGCCCTTAAATAAGTAACGAAGCCCTTGATCGATGATGTGTTCCATGATTGCAACATGGAAAATATAAATATCATGCTTGATCAACCAAAGTATTGCAAAGGAAATCCGTCAAACACTAGAAACCATGAAACCATGACCAACGGGGTGATTCCGTCCAAAAAAAGCTCACACTGACAGCTAACGAAATTTGTCATTTGGCCTACACACATTGAACCTTCTCGGAAAACACTACAATACGTGCGTGTGCGTCCATTCGATATAACTCTCCATCCCCCATCTCCTCTCCATAAATATATACCGCAACACCAACTGAGAGAAAATTAATCGAACCAAAAACCAAACAACAAAAGATCGATCAAAGCAGAAAAAATGGGGTGGCAAGAATCTGAGAGAGGATTCTGCAAGAAGCACCCGGACGTCAAACAGTTCCCCGGCGCCGTCTGCTGCACTTGTCTCAGCGAAAAGCTCTCTCAGCTTTACGCTCCTTCCTCCATTTCCGACAACACCAACAAAAGCTTCACTGCAGATTTTCTAGGCTACGGTTTACTTCCGATCCACTCTTGCCCCTCCTCTGAATACTCCTCCTCCTCTGGTTCTTCCTCTCCTCCGGTGGTAAATCCCGGCCGTCGAGGACACCACCACCGCAACGCGTCAGAGGTCATGGGCCGTTCGATTTCCTTCATGTTTAATAGTACTGATGAGAGTAGCAACAGCAAGCAACTGGGTGGTGGAGGTGATCGTGGTTTGATGAAGAAGAGCAGATCGGTTGCGGTGGCGACCAAGAGCTTTGTGGGGAGTAGTCACAGTTTTGGCGATCAGGTTGTGATGAAGGGCGGGAAGAACAAGAAAAAGAAAGGGTTTTGGTCCAAGTTGATCAAAGGTACAGGGAGGAAGACCAAGCAGGTTTGCAAGCCCTCAAATAGTGCTCTAAGATGAACAACAACAACAAGAAGACCCTAGATTAATTAATTAGGTACTAGTTGAAAGTAATTAGTTCTTGGTGCATAGAAGACTAGTACTCTAGTAGTATACACATATATTTCTTGTTTTCTGCTAGTGGATCATAAGATTGGTGTAGAAAGTTCAATGTGAAATTGCTGGTGATCGATGTTGTCTGAATTGCAAAGTTTGAAAGATAATATGGTTTTGAAATAGATCCTTGGTTTTGTGAACAATGTTATTCATTTTCTGTCAGATTCAAGTCGACCTCTTAATTTGTTAAGCTCAATGTGGTACTAGTACTACTATCTAGGAGAACACATGTAACATGGGATGTCATGTTTAAATCAATATTTATCTGCGAATCATATTATATAAATACTTACATCATATTACAAATATAATCATAACTAGCATCACAATTAAATTCAATGCTATTAATTAAGATAATTTTTATGTAATCAATTTAATTTAGTATTTATACAGATCTATCTCTTATCTCTTAAAAAAACTTCAGGGGTCTTTTATGTAGACAAAAGAGTAAGGGGACTAGGAACTAGGAGGTTTTTTGAGTGGGATGAGGACCTCGTCTGGCCGTCGCCTCAGCGTGTCGGCCTCTGGTAAAGCCGCGACGCCATAGGGGCTGCCGGACGGGCGATGTTGGTGATTGGGATTAAACATGTAAGGGCTTTGTGGAGCAGCAGGATTGCCGCGGATCAGCGAGAAGCTTCGGGCTCTGGACGGCGTTCGTTGGTCGACGTTCGGTTGGTTGCTGGTGCGGATCGACGACGATTGAAGACAGATGGCCATTAATTGATTGTGGGCGGTAGTCTGATTTGAATCCTGAGTGATCTGCCTTGGTGGATCCTCTCGGGTTCTTGGCAGTCTTTGCTCCTTCCACGATTGGCTTGGTGACTCGACATTGGCCGGGAAGAGTTTCCAGCATTGGAGAATCTACGGACGGCCTTTTTTGGGTCACGGCTTCTTCTGGGCCTACTGGGCCCCTTGTTGTTTTGCAAGCTTGAGGCATGGTTTGGACCTAGGGGTAACTTTAGGTCCATGTAGGGTTGAGTTTTTTTGTGTTGAGTTGTTGTGTTGTTATGTGACATTCATGGTCCTTTGTTTTAGGTAGGTAGCTTGATTAGGGATTGGGGCATCGATTTTTTTAGTCAGAGGTTTGGAACCATCGCCGCCTTACTCATGTTTGTCAAGTTACACGTGTTGATCGTAATTGGTCTTAATGTAATTTACTCTAGGGGATCATTTTTTATCGTACCGGTAATTGGTCGATTCCTTGTAAATTACTACTTCAATGAAATTCTACCATCTTACGTCAAAAAAAAAAACTTCATTCATACAATGAGGATCAAATGTTTATAAAATTCAAAAAAATTCAATTAAATTTCACTATTTTAGTCTCTTCTCCTTCTCATCTTCTTCCAACAAGAGTAATGCGACTCCAAGTACTCTTCAATTTTTCCAAATCTTATTCTTTTACAGCTATACTTTAAGAATTCTTTTTTCTTTCTTTCTTTTTGTTTGTCTGGTAAGGTACGTTCATTCTTTTTTCCTTCTTGTAAGACTTTGTGATTCTAGCACTCTTTTTCTACTGCTAATGTGCTTGATAGTATTTTTATTTTTTTCTTTTTATGTTTCATAGTTATTGAAGTGATAATGATAAAGAAATAAAAGAAAACATATTTAAAAATTAAAAAAGGTGTAAAATTGGTGTGGAAAGTATTTAATGTTCTTTTTTTGGGAATGGGTATTTAATGTTCTTAATAAATTGATATCTATCTAATTTAAAATGTATAATATGTCATATCACATCAGATTACGGTCTCCACCTCATTGGGGCATCCTATCATTGCTCACTACCTAAAATCTGAACTATGGCTCTAACCAAGATTAGCGGAAGTTTCATTTTCAGCTTAGTAGACACAAAATTTAGGTACCAATGCTAATCGATCAGGCTTGTGATGCTACATGATTTCTGATATAAGTCAACGTTCGTGTACCAAAATTTAAAAATGAAACTAGTTGGATTTTTGTGTCTGCATGTATTCGAATGTTGCATAAACATACTTCAAAGAAAGTTAAGATATTGCTGCATAACAGATGTGTCAATGAATCCTAAGATAATGTAACAATTTAGGAGGTGGAGGAGTTGGGTAGTAGAGATGACTCTTTCAGCAGTTGGTGATGGTGGACTTTGTTGCCTTTTTCCTCCGTGCGTGCATCAAGTTCTCTGAGTTTTCACAGCTGATTGTGATTGGGAATTTCACACTTTTGACTTGAAAAGGCCGTGTATTTTCCACGTCATGGATTAAAATTTCCGGTCCTTGGTCATATCATTTGATTGGTTTTCTTAATCTGGTTTCATATGAAGATGTATGAGTTATTCATTTCTGGGAACAACTCGGTTTAAATGTCAAACATATCATCCAGGTTCAATCAATCATCGCCCGACTGAAACAGTAAACCATCTCTGTCAATTCCTATCTGAAATCATGTTCATAGGTAAGTTCTCTTTTCTACTCTACTAAACCAAATTGGCTAGAGAAGGAATAAATTATTATCAAAAACTTAAAAAGCACTCAAATGTTCTAATAGTTTCATGGTTGCCGGTGGGAGGAACAGATGGCAATAAGTGATATTACATGTATAATTTCAATTTTCAAGTACAACATTTCCCCAACTGTCATTTTCTCCCCTTTACAGATCAATGAAATGTTCCCTCTTTCCTGTCAAAATGTCGAGTGCTTCAACTAGCTGCTGCTAAATGTATGCGTATCTGTGCCACATGTCCTACCAGGGTCAAAATGACTCTTGGCAGATCCAGATTTTGTTGCCGGCAAATGACTTCAGCCCTCACAATAGGACCTATACATTTTATGAGCTTATATTTCCAGTTCAAGATCAGCAACAAGGTCAGTGCCAAAAAAGACGAGTATTATCTACCAGGGCACCTCACTTCCATGTCATCTTCATCCTCTTCTGCATCGCTCACATGGTCAAAAGACGGTCGTTTTAATCTCTGAAATATATCATCTAGGGACTCGGAAGAAGAACCACGAGAGAGGTCTACAGTTTCTTGAACTTGGCGCAATGGAATAAACTTCTTGGCTGCTGCTATGTTTGCTTTGAAATTTTGAAAACCATTTTTCATGGATGCCCACTTTGAGGCCAAGCCAGGAGGTGACCGTCCAGCTTGGTTATCAGGGTCACCCTCATCAAGCAATGAGACCTTGGTGGAAGTAACATTCTTCTCAACCGGATTTGAATTAAAAGATCCTTGTCTACTCTGCTCTCGAATAGCAGCATACTTGTTTGTGATGGCTTCTTTGCTTGAGCTATATCTACGAGATTCTTCTTTCGAGGACTTTGACAAAGCTCCACTTTTAGCATCATTAGTTTTCATCTCCTGAAAGTTTTAATATTGAAGTTAGAAAGTGGGCACTTAACCTACTCTCCATTATACCAGTAGCAAGAAAGGATATAGTATGCCAGATTATTTTTCTTGGTCAATGCAAATAATTTAAAGGTTAAATGTAACTGTACCATGATGTTGTTGCCAGCCTCAACATCCGAGCCATTGAAATTCCTAGCCAAGGGAATGACATGCTCACCAACTTTGCAACCTTGTTCCATCCAAGTTCGTTCTGAGAAAACAGCAAGTAATTAACTAAAAGTGTATCACTTGATTAATAAGCATTTACAGGTAGTTTTTATCCATAACAAAAGAAGAAAAAGTATCTTCCATGTTCAAAGATGGCCTATTAGTGGTATATGCTCACCTTTTTGTAAGATAATTAATCCAGATGGATCAAAACCATCCATATCATCGGCTTCAGTTTGAAATTTTAATCTCTTCCAGCTCCCAAAAAAATCAATTATTCGATCAAAAACATTAAAAGCAACCAACAGGGTGTACACAACCATGATGAGTGGATAGATTCTGTTAAACTCACTCCCAAAGAATGGGACAGCTTGGTCAATGTTCCCCATTCGCTGCAATAAGAAAATCATAAGTAAAACTAGTCAATAAGTATTAAAGGAAGGGATTCGACAGCAAAACATACAAATATGAAGGATGAATTAACTTTCAAATGATTTGGAAGGTCCAACCAGAAACAACCTGGAGATAACACTATTCTAGTACTTAATATGGAACTTACAATGAATGATTATATAAAACATCAGGAGAAAGTTTAATGATATAATATATGCTCTCTGAGTACATAAAATGCACAAGAGTACAACGGGAAGAGTCAAATGAGATGCTTCATGAGCACATAAAATGCAAGGTACCCTTTCAAAAATCCAAAAAAGGTACAATGGAAAGAGTTTATTCAAATATTTTAAATTTCAAAACAATATATTATCTTTTGCTAACAAAGGATACCCACACATGGCAAGAAAGAAAAAAAAAAGGACATCAATAGTGCAACTAGTCTGTAATCTCCGACTAAACACTTCTATTTACCAAGCTTGTAACTGTACTAGATCAAGACCAATTGAGCAAGTATTTTATAAGTATACCTTTTCAAATATGGTCTTATTCTCCCCAATACGAATGAGATTGAGGAAGTTATAAGAAACAGGAGGAGCATAACGAGCGACCATCCTGACAGATATAATGGAATTGGAACGTAAGTACTGCTTTTAGAGAAAAGGGTAATTAAGAAATCTTCAAATCATAAAACTAGAGTTAAGATCAAAACTTACGAGCAAATCATAAGTAAGTTGACTGAGCTTGTTTGCTTGGGTGTTAATGAGTAAAACATCAACATGCCAATTTTAAACAAGGAATAATATGTGCAGATGCACATATACATCAATGGAACAAAAGCAAATACCTGGGAAAAGTTGAGCCAACAAAATTAAACAGTCAGCATTACAGTTAAAGGAAAAGTAACGTCTTTATATAAAAATAAAAAACTGTGTATCTTTAACGTGTATATATGCAACTATGCTTCAATCAATTAATCATCTTAAACAATGTGTTGGGTATCAATAATTTTAAATTGGAGAAGAATATTAGCCTTAAAAAAAGAAAGTAGTTTTCGGCGTACACAAAATATAAAAATGTTGAAGGCATACCTGCACAAGAACCTCCTGTTTTCCAACAGCATTGATGAGAATTGAGAAAAGAGAAAGATCAATTCGAGGAAGTAGAGTTGCTTCAGCTAACAGAATAGCAGCTGAAATGATACCAAGTAGGACAGCCAAAACTCTCTCCAGTTGTTTCTTAACTATACAGCGCCACAAAAATTCTGCAAAGAGTAGCCAATTATTTCAACTTCAACCCTGGAGTCCTGATTTTCAATTTTCAAATTGAACATACCACACCAAAAGCCTAAATGTTAAGAATAGTAGCTCCATCAAAGTAATAAAAGAAAAAAAAAGTTTGTTTTAAAGTAGTGTTAATATAATCAACTGAATGAACACATCACTGGTGCACTCAGAGTAACATTTCAATGCGGGTTATCATGTTGAATGTGTGCTTGTTGGCCAACATAAATCAACAGATGTGTGGTTTACATGTGGATATATTAAATGGCAGCATACGGGCCCCTCCATGAAAGTAAGTAAACATACCTAATTACCATACGGTTCCCTACTATATTTAAAGTAAGTGAATGGATCTGAATATTACCTACTGTATCAATGAAAGCACCTAAGTTTCCGGATCGTGTAGGTCTAAAGCTTGAAACAAATTTCCTGAAATAACAGCAGGTAGTTGAACAATGAGCAGCTTTATTTTCCTTTCAATAATAATAAATTATACTTATCATAAATAGAGGTAGAAAGAAAGGAAAATATGTTCTTTTGCGGTTTTGCCAGATGTTTGATATCTCGCATTGCAACTGTTAATACAGAATATTAATCAAGTTGATTATTGTTTGAACTAACGATCTAGATTGGCAATCTATCAATCTCTTTAGAGAAAAAGATACCCTGTGTGTTTATAATGATTGGATTAAGGATGTAAAAGGAAAAGGCAGGGGCATACCATCCAGTAGAACTGCGGCGTTCATAGTTCTTTACAGTATCTTCAAGTTCAAGGGCCTCAGTAACATAGATCATGTACTCACTGCAGAACCATTCAGTAAACTTCAGAGACAGCACAAAAATTGTTCTCAAGAACCTTAATTTTGAAGGTATAAATGGTTGTTGAACACAGACCCCGAATCTAGAATGTATCACTTGAATCCAGCAGTAGTATGTCATTTACATCTAACTACGACCACTCATAAATTATAATGGAGCAGTAAACAAACCTTGTTTTACATCCCAATCAGCACACAAATTCAACATGAAAACAATAGAGCAAGTAAACTACAGATGATCAGAGAAAGGACTTCAATATCAGAAGCCTGATTGATTATGCACTAAGGTTTAATCTACATTGATTAAAACATATTTTTGAAAAATAAGTAATTTACCATCGGATAAGAAAATAATAATAAAGCAGTACTCGTACATCAATACTAAGACATTGTAACTAAGAAGCATACCTTTTGTATCGGTAATACTCTTCCTTGGTTCCTCGAAGATGGCGCCGAAGTGTTGCCATTGATTTTTCATCAGTATCATAGTCCATATCATTTTCACCCAATCTGCCACCTTGTGGTTTAAAGGATGGGTCTTCCCTAAACTGTGACGATACTCTTATTACAAATGGAATCATATACAAAATTACTGAAGTTTGATTTTTCTTTTCTTTTCTTTATTTCAAATCTTAAGATACAAAAAAGAATTACCAGCTGAGCTAACATATTGTCAATAATATCCATGTAGGGTCTCAAAGGATCACGCTTGGACATCTGAGTGGATGTTGCTTGGGAAACCTAACAAGAAAATCATCATCAGTTGGATGAAGTAAATAAATATACATGATCTAGATCAAAATGCAACCTTTATGTAACTGCCAAATTTCATCCTAGCAACTGACATAAAAGTAACAGAAGTCATATGTCATTTAATTGTATTAGAAATAAACAACTAACCACTATAGCATTTGAAAGTTCTTGATGAGCGTCGTCAAGTTTGACAGCCATTTTAGCAATTTTATGGGAAAGAACTTTTTGGCGGGTATTCCAGTCAGCATTTCTCCATAGGCCCTTTGGAATTTCACTCAATCCAAAGCCAAGGAGAAAAGCACCTGTAACAAGTCCAAAAGTATTGGAGCAGGCCATGGCAAACCCTAGAAGACTTCCACTCCTGCCAATTAAGCAAATAAGCTAAATCAAAATTTAAAATGAGAAGAAGAAAAAAGGGTGGAGTAATGAATCGGTCCATATTAGCCTCCACATATCATCTTATAGCATTACTTTCTCTACTACGATCATAAACACCTTTAAATCCCATTGCATTGTTTACTAATTCGTTTCTCAATGTAATTTATTCCAATAGCTTTTCCACAAGAAATAGTTATTTTCCTAGGTAACTGGAAAGCAGAAAATTTATAACAGAAGTGATTCATCCTCATCCATAAATTTGTTACTGCAGCAATTATTGCCAAACACAAAGCTAGTGGTCGCCAGGGAGAAACACGAAGACACATTAGCATGATGTCTAGATATCCTCTGGACTTCTTAAAAGAAAGACCAAGTTATATATTGTCAAGGTGTGAACCATGGCACAGCACACATGCATTCATATCTTAGACCGTCACTCCATTATGTGTTCTAACCTAAATTTTCTACGACAGTTTAGTCATTTTAATACGTAGCACCCACTATTCATGGCCACTTACCAGGTTCTTACTTTGATATTGATGATATCATCTCACTTAAATTGTTGCATACAGGCAAAAGATGTGGCAAAATTTAGAAAAAGAATTTAGCACCTAATTCAATATCTCTTAGCAGCTTGAAGGAACAGTATAAGAAGAAACTACAAGCCATATGAAAATAAATTGTCTATGTAAGACATACCAATGCTTGTGCATCATGATGAGGAGAACCAGTCCAAAGAGACCAATAAATCCGAGAATTAGATAGAAGACTAAGTTAACACGTACACTAGTCCTCAATCTCTCTGTCACGGTGAAGTCTCCCGCATCTTCAAAACCTTGAATAAGAGGCACCACAGTCCTGCTCAAAGATAGCATAACTCAAGTAATGAGAAAACTTGCATCATTTAGCAGTAAATCCAGTTATAAAAACATATATATGCCAATCTATCATTAGTGAAAGCTACAAAAATAGATCTGAAATAGCAATAGCACTTTATATTTGTCAAAGAAACTAACAAAATGGTATAAAGCTCTGACAGTCACTATGATATCTATTAAACATATATAAGACATTGAACACGGGAGGAATGGATAGTAATAAACACACATAATTTATCTAAAGGAGCTCATTTGACTCAAAATTAGATCCAAACAGAAATTCTAATCACTAAACAAAAACAAGAGAAAAGAAAAGAAACAGCCCAGTGATATACAACTGAAAAGACTTAAAATTCATGCGACTCAGGTAGAGACAAGGACAGACAGGGACAAGTAAAAGAGTCTAGAATGTTCGTGTTTTTCATACCAAGTTAGTAAAAATGTACTCCAATAGGACCAGCTCCAAAAGAACGAAATGCCTCCACTCTCAACATTATTTATTGTCTGCACATTCGCCACAGAAAAGAGTTAGCAACATTTGTAAACCCAAGCCATTGTTGCACACAACGCAGTGATAGTGAATATAGTAATATACCAACAAGATCAAGTACACAAATACAAAAGATAGCGGTCCTAAAGCTGGAAAAGACAAAATCAGTATGCCAAGCAATGCAAAACAATCTCTTGTATCCAGCAACACTATTAATGCCTTCAACCCCAATGTGTCTATATATCACTACATTATTCCATCATATGAATCACTACGATGATCAGACGCATACCATTAACTTATGGATACAACATTTTAGCTAGGCACATTCCATCCACTTACAAATTAAATTCCATATCAGACTTAGTCTGTCATTTCAAACCTACTGATACAATTCTTAGCTACTATAAAATCACCTCGGCCGACATAATTCAGGTAGAACTAAACCAGTAGCTAAATTCTGTAAAGTAATGCACCTAAGACGAGTATTCTGATCGAAACGCATCGGAATTTAATAAATTAAAAACCCTAATCTCCACAGATTCCTGAAAATTAAGAACTGCGAGAAAACGACGGTTGAATTGGGAAATGGAGAAAGTGGAGAGTACCGTCCAGATGTCGGCGGGGACGATGACGATGATGGCGACAGAGCAGAACCAGGTGTATCCGACGGTGAGGGCGACGTAGCGAGGGACCTCAGGGCCGGCGAAGTACCGGAGCGTGATCAGGACCAAGCCCAAGGTTAGAGGAAGCGAGATCAGGTAGAACACCCACATATCTCTCTGCTATCTATCTAAAAAACGACGTAGTTTGGTGGGAAAACGGGTCGGGCGACCCGATCGGTAAGAATGGAAGGTACGGCGAGCCAAGCCGAGGTTCGGTTACGTGGCATGCGCTGTGTGTGTTGTGCTCGGAGAAAGGAAAAAGAAGAAGAGTAACAAAAATAACGGCGAGGCGCGTAGGCGTTTTTTGTTTTTGTTTTTTTGTTCTTTTAATAGATTTGGGTGCGTTTGGGCTTTGTGGGAGCCACGTCAGCTGAGACAAAGAGAGAGAGTCGGGGTCCACAGTCAAACGTGGCGGGGAGGATCTCAGAGGAGTCGGTGTTGTCCTCGATCGGTTGAGGACTTGAGGGTCGGTTTACAGTTGAAGAAAGGGTAGGCCTTTCGTACCCAAAAAGGAGGTAGGCCTTTCCTTCCGATGTGAACCACAGCTTGAGATTTAAAGTACCTAAACATGGGGAGACTCTTGTTGGGTTACACTAGGTTAGAATTTCTCGTGTGAGGGGCGGTTATATAATCATTTGAATTTAGAGAATAACTCGCAAATAAAAATTACATATAAAAATCATGCATTTGAACACTGTTCTTTGTTTGGCAAGGTCATAACATGTATGACACTTATTTTTATATTTTTCATTAGAGAAACATATTGAAGTATTTAGGGGGTTGCGGAATCATTCATTCCCTTTTGCTGTTAGGCTTGTTGTTGCATTTGATCAGTCTGGTGCAAGATGCTCTAAAGGATCCTCTCTCTATAGAGTTTCCTTTGTTTTTTTCCCTTTGTATCAAAAAAAGATATATATTAAAGTATTACGAAATTTGTATGGCATACATTTGTAAAGAACAATACAATATTAGTTTTCAGATGAGATGACTCTAGACTAAAAGCCCTCACATTTCGTGCGGAGATTCTATCATCTGCCGAACTAAAAAAAAATCAGGAATGTTTTCTCTTCTTTTTTATAAAAGAAAATCAATAATATTTTATTCAACTACTACGTATAGAGATGTTGGCGACGAATGTTGCATTTTCTTTACCTGAAATGCAAGTGATCTATTTATTCAAGAATGAAATCTCCTCTCAATGTCTGAGATCTAACACTAATCAATTTGTTTAATCTAGCCAGTGGAAGATACAGATAAAAAAAAAGATATAATTCAATCATGTATGTCATCATTCATTCAGAAGCAGAGTGTTTGATACAGGTCCAAAAAAGAAAGATACAATTCAATCATGTATGTCTTCATTCAAATTAAGAAGAAGACAGGTAAAAGTTTGGAACTTACCTACCTCCTTTACGCACATTTTGTACTGACGTTGGGACTCTTAAACTTGTTGATACTCTTCTTCAGCAATTGAATCCCAACTGCAAAATTTAGCATATGGCCAAAGAAAGAGATCGAGCAAATTGATCCACAAAAAAAATTAGACAAATATGATAACATTCATTCTACAATTTCACATGAGCTCTACTCACAGAATAAGCAGACACATTAACTTCAAATGCAAAAGAAGATGACTAAAACAGGAGATGAAACATGAACACATTAGACAAAAAAAAACTGAAACTGAATAATAAAGCCGAGCATTAATGCTCCACAATAAAACCATTCAGCTTTTATTTGGATTAGTATTCAAACTCTTCATTCATAACTGTGCAAGCATGACCGAGGAAACTAATACCAAATAACAAACGAACCATTCAGCTAACATTGTCATACTATATCATAAGCATGTATAACTCCAAATATTTGAAGCCAAAACAGGAGACGGATTCAAGTTCATAGCAGATATTAAGTATAAGTACTCAAATTGTTACAAAATATAAGCATTTGAGTGACTGTGTCTACGTGTGAAATACTATGACAACTCAAAAAGGTATCAATGATGTAATCAGATAAACTTTATTAACCCAACAATCATTTAAATTTATTATTTGGTTTACAAACCCATAAAGCATTTTTTGTGTGGCCAAAACTATGTCCACTGTGAGTACTATCCAGTACGTTACGTACATGCTTGTTATTGAAGCAATACTCAAATTTTCAAACAGAAATGCAGATGTAGAGTTGCAGATTTAAAGAAACAGGTCACATATTAACGTGATCTACTAATTGCTTATGTAACCAACCGAATATTTGATTTTGAAAACTACCAGTTACTGTTTAAAAATGAAACTTCAAGTGGACAATCTCACAGAAGTCTTCAAATTCTAATTGTACAAACATGCTCTGTATTAGTATAGTATTGTACCAGCTAAAAATATATCTACAGTTACTTTGTATCCATACTAACTTTCTCATCCGTTCATAAACCAAAACAAGTATACTTTCCTTAGAGCAGCTGCACCGCGAGCAGGAGGAGCAGCTCGAGCAGCACGAGCAAGGAGGAAATCGACGTGCACCGGGGACGAGCAGCTGCGGCGACCGAGCGTTGACGGAGGAGACGAGCAGCTGCACGAGCAGCTGCTGCTCGTTCTCGTGCTCGAGCAGGTGCTGACGTCATCCACGCGCGTGGGTGACGTCAGCCGGGGTTAATTTTTTTTCACTGTGGCGCGTGTAATGCACGCGCCAGTAAAAGTTAAAAAAAAAATTTACCAGCCCAATGGGATGCTGACACGTGGCAGCCCGAAAAAAAAAAGAAGTAACGGTCAGATTGATCTGGACCGTCCATTTCAAATCAAAAAATCTGATCGGACGGTCCAGATTCAACCGAAACGGTAACCTGGTTTTTTTTCTGATTTTTCTGATTTTTTCTGCCATTTTGCAAAATAACCCCTAAAAAATTGCAAAAAAATCCCTAAAAATTCTAAAAAATTGCAAATAACACCCTAGTATTTCTCTATAAATACTACATCAATTTCATTCACATCTCACACAAATTCATCATCTCCTTCCTCTTCTCCTTCATCCTCTCCTTCCTCTTCTCCTTCATCCTCTCCTTCCTTTTCTCCTTCATCCTCCTCACAAAATGTCCAATTGGCTTGCTTCCGAAGATTTGCAACTTTGTATTTCTTATTGTCGCATTAGCGTTTGCCCAATTACCGGCAACTCGCAAAAGTGCGACAAATTGTGGGAAAAAGTCTATGCCGATTATAAGGAAAATTGGTCGCTTGCGCATGGTGAATCAAGGCCGGAGCCTAGGACCCAAACCGCGGTTTCTTCTCGTTTTACAAAGTTGAAGCCGAGTTTTCGAACTTGGGGTGCCGCTCTTGCATATGCACGAAGGAATGTACAATCCGGGGAAAATTTGCAAGATGAGGTAAGTGTTAATAATTTTGTCGTAAAACTCATCTATTACATTTATTTTAATCAATGTTGACATCTCCATTTCCTAGATATTATTTTGACATACAAATTTTTGGCACCTTAGATAAGAAAAGCTCAATCATGGTACGTGGCACAAAAAAAGAAACAGTTTACCAAGTTTGATTGTTGGGAAGTAATGAAAAACCATCCAAATTTTCGGGCCGTCGAACCTACTATACCACCTTCTTCATATTCCAACTCTGCAACTACTCCTCCTTTTACCTCAATGCCTCCCCCCGTCGACGTGGAGGATGATGAAGTCATTCCAACACCACAAAGCAATGAAGAAGAAGTGTACTCTAGTCCGGTTAGACCAATGGGAGTGAAGGCGGCCAAGGAAGCCAAAAGAAAGGGGAAAAGAGCATGCTCATCTTCAAATGAGGTAAGAGATGAGGTTTTGAAAAGCATGATGAAAAATCAAAGAATGCATCTCGCCGGGCAAAAAGAAACTGATGTCACTGAACTAGCTTTGTACCAAAAACAACTCGCCCTTAAGGAGAAGGACTACAAATTGAGGGCCGAAGCGGAGGATTCAAGGATAATGGCAATGGATACGGATGCTATGACCCCAAAATCGAAGAGGTATTTTTCGAAGAAAAAAGAGAGTATCCTAAAGAGAATGGATGAAGAGGAAGGAGATGGTAGCGATGAAACATTTTCAAATTGTTATCGGCCACTGTTTCAGTAGTTTGGTATTTGTTTTTCCATTATGAAATTATGTACTTTAAATTTCCAATAATTCTAGGGTTTGATTGAAATTATGTACTTTAAATTTCCAAGTAATAAAAATGCACTTTTCTTATTCCATCAAAGCAGAAGCACAGTACAACAACACATAGTGACTTAAAATAAAACACACAAAGCTCAAACAACTAAAAGGAAAAACAAATAAAGCAAACATGTTGCAAACCAGGTTAATTAAAATTACACACCCACATCATTTAAAGTCGTTCGCCGGTCTCTAAATACCAGTTGTGCTTAACTAAGTCCTTTTGCAACTCTCCATGGATGTACGCAGATTGGAGATCTACAACACGGTCGGCAAATCGTTGTTCATTTTGTGCATCCCTTCCAACAGGCTCAAAAGGAATACGATTACCTTGTTCATCTACTGGCCCATCATAAACATTGAAAGCAGTTGATGGGTTTTGAAGATCTTCTTCTTCCAACTCCTCGAACTCCTCCTCCACAAATTCTTCTTCGACAATCATGTTATGCATTATAATGCAAGCCAACATGATGCTCTTCAATATCGATTGGTGATGACACCTAGCTGCATGCCGAATAATTCCCCAACGAGATTGCAAAATTCCAAAGCACCTCTCTACATCTTTGCGGTATGCCTCTTGTTTCTTGGCAAAGAGTTTCTGTGGAAGCTCTTGGGGATTGGAGATTGTTTTCACAAACGAGGAGTACCTGGGATATATACCGTCAGCTAGTTAGTAAGTATTGTGGTAAGTCATACCGTTGACTTTATAGGTCGCACTCGGACTGTTTCCGGCAAGGAGCGAATCAAATATGTTCGATTGGTGGAGCACGTTGATGTCATTTTGAGATCCGGGTACCCCAAAGAAGCTGTGCCATATCCACGTGTCATATGAGGCCACCGCCTCTAAAATAATAGTCGGACGCTTCTTTCGGCCCGAGAATGCTCCTTGCCAAGCTGTGGGGCAGTTCTTCCACTCCCAGTGCATGCAGTCAATGCTTCCGATCATACCAGGAAATCCGCGATGCCTTGCTCTCTTTAGAAGTCGGGATAAGTCTGTGGCATTTGGAGCGCGGAGATAGAGGTCACCGTAAAGCTCGTAGATATGCATACACCACTTCTTCATGCATTGTAGTGTTGTGGATTCACCCATCCTTGTTATTTCAGCACACTGATCTGCGGCTGCACCGTACGCCAACATACGAAGAGCGCCTGTCATCTTTTGTTGTGGAAGAAGTCCAACCAATCCGACGGCGTCAGCTCTTTGGTGCCAAAATTGGTCGTGGTTGCAGAGATCCGTCATTATACGGTTGAATAAATTGGTACTCATTCGATACCTTCGACGAAAGGCTTGTTCGTTGAAGACGGGGCGTTCGATGAAGTAATCCTCCATCAGATTATGTCCCCTTGACTCCCTCATTCTTTCTTCATTTGGTCAGCGGCGAGGTGGTTCGTCATCGAACATTGCATCGACCACGACCGCTTCAGTGATGAAATTGTTAGCAATTTCGGCATTTCGCCGACGTTGCTGTCGCCTCCTCCGGAAAAAATTCTCAAAACTAAAAGGATTCATCTTATCGGAATGTGGAATATATGGTTGGTTTTGGTGTGAATGAACGATGAGCACCGATCAACAAATATATAGCCGAGTGTAGATGAAGTGATTAGATAAGCTGATGACACGTGTCGGCTTTCAATTGGTCGGAAATCTCTCCGAGAATCTTATACAATTAGTAGAGCCGATCATAAACAGTTGACATGACACGTGTTGCCTCGTGATTGGTTGAAAATCTTATCGGAAATTTTGTACAATTATTTACCCGATAACCTTCTGTCGGCGTGACACGTGTCAACTCGTCATTCGTCGGAAATCTTATCCGAAATCTTATTCAATTATTCATACACGACAAATTTAATTTATGTCAAATTTAAAAAAAATTAAAATTTAATTTAATTTAATTATTCATACACAACAAGTTTATAGATTGGTTGAAAAATTAAAAAAAAAAAATTCAAATTTTGTTTATGAACAGTAATAGCACGTGCTATTTTTGGACACCGCTGCGCGAAAAACAGCTTATGCACCTCCTATTCGATGAACAGTGACTGCTCCACCTCAAACAGTGCCTGCTCCTCCTCAAATTGCTCCTCCTATTCGATTTTACCCATGCGGGTGCTCTTAGAGTGGTTCTTCAAATAATCTCTGGAGAGAATGATTTTGCACCTTGATACCAGATATTGGGAAAAGAAGCGATAAAATCTATAGAAAAATAATGATGCGTAGCATACTTGTGTTTCTAGGGTAATACCAAAAACTTTTCTGAATATGCTTCTCTCCCCAGCCAGCATGTCGGTATATAGTCTCATTGCTGCATCTTTATTTTTAGGTCGAGGTAGTACCCAAAAGACTATAGCAAAAAAAGACATATAATTATTTAGACAAAGTTCAGTTTACCTCCCTTAACTTCGACTCAGACATCATGTTAGTCTATTTTGTTTCAAAGCTGAATATTTATAATACACATCAATCTTACCCCTCCTTCAGTTTTCCATCCAATTTGATTGTTATGTGATGACATGACAATTGTCACGTCAACAAGTGGGTTCCACTATCAAAAATAAATTTCTATTTTAGTATTTTCTATTTTTATTTTTTGTAAATTAATTTTATTTCATTTCTAATTTTTAATTTTCATATTGATCGTCTCATTTTTATTTATGTATTTTATCTTTATTTTTTCATTTTCAACTCTCTTAAAAAAATTAAAAAGTTATAAAAGAATAAAAAAATATAAGGAAAAAAATACAAGATTGTAATCAGTAGTTTTGAGAGAGAGAAAAGGACATGATTGTAGTTATTTCTATTGTCTAATTTTTTTTGTTCAATTTTTTTACATTTTTCCTTCTTCTTTTTTTGGGATTTACCTTTTTTTATGATATTGTAGTCAATCATGGGGTTGCAAGAGAAAATAAAAACCAAAATGAGACGGTAAAAAAGGAGAATGGAGATTAAAAATAAAATTATTTTTGAAAAATAATAATTAAAGGATAAAATATAAATTTATTTATAGTAGATATAAATGTATTGATAGTAGTGATACAAACTTGATGACGTAGTCATTGCCATGTCACCACTTAACGGTAAGATTGGATGGAAAAATAACAGAGTGGTAAGACTGATGTCAATTGTAAAGATTGGAGTTAAAACATTCAGCTTTGAAACAAAATGGACTACCATGATGTTTGAACCAAAATTAAGGGAGGTAAACTAAAGTTTGTCCTAATTATTTTATAGACTTTTAACCAAAACCTTAGTGAAACACCTAACACCATATTCTCTATCTATTTTTGAACATGTGTAGCAAGACCAAGCTTTTAAACGACATACATAGTTTTGTGTAGCGGATGATTCTTAGAATAAAACCTAAGATATTACGGTGCCCCTGTTACTATTTGGAGCGTGCGGTGGACACATGTACATACCATAAAATCCTAAATCTGCAATTGAGCCATCCATTATCAAACAGCATACTTTGCACCTTGCCTAATTTTTTACACCAACAATTTTTAGGATCCAGATTAGCATATGTAACACTCGGACTCAAACTATAACTTTACATTGAGGCGAATGGGCTTAAAGCTAATACAATGAGTCACTACTTGGCGAAAACCTAACCTAGCAACATCGGAGATCTCATGGTCTAGGTTCAATAGGCAAACTAGTTGAGGAAGACTCGAGATGTCTAAACACACACATATGCCTATTCCTATGGTGAACTAAAGTGTATCCATTGACGATTAAAGGGTTGAATATTACATATTCTTAATAATGCTAATAGCTTTGGAAAGTGGGATAGTATGGAGTATTTTTGATTAGCATTACTTATATGAGACTAATGTGGGGTTGCATTTATGAGAACCGAAATGGCTAAGTTGTCTAACAATCTCATAAAGTAAGGAGTTGTTCAAGACCGAAATGAACGCAACCGTAAGAATTGAAATATATCTAGATATGGTATGTGTGATACTTGTTGTCTCGGTTTACTATCAAACGTGAATAGTTTAAGACTATACATTCGCTACTTCACAAAGTAAATGCGATAAGTATTCATTACGAAAGGTTCAAGTCCAAAAGATACATCTTTTGATGCATACCCTATCTAACTATTCTGAAATAACAATAAGTTCCTCTATTATCTTATTTTCTATTCAAAGGTGGAGTATTATTGGAGTTTGAATAGAAAAAATGGGATATTCTTGGAACTTGTGGGACTTTAGTCCCACATGGAAGAAGTTAAAAAGACACGTGTCTTTATTAAGGACTACACATGTAGAGAAGTAATTGGGCTGAAAGTTAGAAGATGGGCTTTCACATAGATTTGTGGGTTTGGGCCTTGGGTTACCAAGAGAATGGCCAAATATATAAGTCGTCAAAAGATAGGCCTTGGACCTTGGAGCTCTGTTATTTAATTTAATTTTTGAAATTAATATTTTAATTTTAATTTTAATTATTATTTCATATAAATATCAAATTGTGCATTTGGATTATAACGAGCGACACTTGGATATTCGTTATATTTCAAAACGACGTGATCTTTTGACGGCGCGGCTCTTGATGCCTATATAAGGATGACTTCGGGTCATCATTCAAACACAATCATCGACTTCGTCTTCTTCCTACAAATCGATATTCTAAGGAAAACCATAAAGTAAATTCGCCTGGTTTTCAAGTTCGTATGCTAGAACTTGTACCAGATAGTTGTATCCTCTAGATAGACGTCCAGACTACAAGCACAAGTGAGGGCGAATTTCTGTCTTAAAATACTACGTTACAGGTCTTTATCTGATCAAGTTAGTAAATTTTTCTTTCATTTCTGTTCTCTGTTATTAGTCATAATTTTGATTCTATTATTGTTGTATATAGACTCTCTTACTTTGAAGCGCGCATTAGATAAAATTAAAGCTTAATCGATGGTTTAAGCTTTTTACCAACTCACTACAAGTTGATCATAAACTATATATTAGTCTGAGTGCAGCATCATTTCAACCATGGAGATTAATTTATTGGACCATTAACTCGATAAGCATGCATGTTTTTGTCTCGTGCATGATTCTCATCGATCACAAAATACTGTATATGTATGCTATGAGTATGACAATTTAGAAACCAATCGATCCTAACTATCAATATATAATAAAACTATCAATATATAAGAAGCATAATTACTATTTTAGAAATTGGGATCCTGTTATTCTAAGATTTCTTTTTTTAATTTGTTATCCTAGAATTTCATAACTAGTTAATTTGCCAATTTATTAACTTATACATTAAATTAGACAAAATATTTAGCCAATTTGCTACCATAAGTTTAAATTTTTTAATAGTTTTTCATGTTTTTTTTTCATTCAAATCAATGAAACAGATGATTTAGAATACCAAAGTGTTTAAATGTTTATAATTTGATGAATAAATTGACGAAATTCATATAATTAGGCAACAAGGTAGTAAATTAGCAAATTTATAAATCCTAAGATAGTAAATTGGGAGGAAAAATTTCTAGAGTAGCAAATTGACACCAAAGTGATTCCTAAGATAGCAAATTGACAATTAAGCTTATATAATAACGAAATATACTTTATAGTTAAAATCTAAGTTAGAGTAAGATTTAGAGTTTCCATCAATATGTACACAATATATAGCGTGAAATCAATCTTGCAAAGCGAAAATGACTTGCATGGAATATTTGGAAAAGCACTACTGCATAAAGCCATGAAAAGAGGTAAGCCCTTAGACTAAAGTCGACGGGATCCATCGAGGATTAATGTTGGTATTTTACTCATGAGTATGGGTACCTGTAAGTAATGTTTTGAAAAGTAAAGTGACTAAAGTGTCGAACGTGACAAAAATGAGTGATCATTTAGATAATTTTCCCAAAAAAAAAACTCAAACTCTCTCTCTCGCTCTCTTCGTCTCCTTCTCTCCCTCACTTTCTCTCTCTTCATCATTTTTTTTCTCTCTCCTCCCCTTCCTTTTTCTCTCTCGTCTCATTCTCTCTCTGACTGTCCCCCAGTCTCTCTCTCCCTCCCTCTCTCTCCTATGATAGAATATGCACAAAAAAAACCCCTTCTTTTTTACATTAAAAAAATAAAACTGGATTTTGAATACCCATGGTTTACCCAAAATTTGAGTGGGTGGGTATGAATATTACCGGTTGAACATTTTGCGAGTAATGAGTATTAACGGGTTTTACTCATTTAATGATGAGTATTCTATTCAATGAACGGGTACCCGTTCGTTTGCCCATATTGCCAACATTATCGATGATCTCTGTTCTAAGTGCCTAGGCGAAAAAAACCAGGCAAACGTTGAATTTTGGGTGTGAGCGGCCCAGTTGGGCAGTGGGTAATTCGGCGGTGATTAGTCGGTCTGCCTAGCGATTAGGTGGGCTAAAGGCATGCCTAGGCGCTTTTAAAAAAAATTAAGAGGTAAAATGCAAAGGAAGGAAACTTAACCAGAAAATCCAATTCCAATCTCTTTCGCAAAATGTCCTTTCTCTCTCTCTCTCTGCAAACGTCGTGACTTGGACGCCGTGATTAGGACGCCACTCGCCGATCACCGTTGTCGTCGTCCGCCGTTCAATCCCCCCTCGCCGTCCGCCTTCAGCCAGTTTCTCATCTCACTTCTCTCCCTTATATTCTTATCTTCCTCTCTTAAAAATCAATTAGTTTCGAGACCACAAAAGTTTGAGTTGAGAAACAAGATTCATCCTTGTTTGTTATATGTTGATAACTTGATATTGAGTTTACTTTTTAATTTTTTTCCTATTGAAATCTTGGAATCAGTTTCAGTGTTTCACAGGCATGGACGCATGGTTTAAACTTGTTTCAGACTTTTGTGAGTTTTGTCTGATCACTCTGATGTGACTCCCTGCTTATCTTAGCTAGATTAGTTTAGTATCATCAAGACTAATGAAGATGCCACTAGTTCGATCAGTTCCTCTTTAGTTGTAATGCTTTGTTCTTTTATTGCTATTGAAAGAGCCATGGTTGATTCTGTGAAGCTTTATGTTTGATTAATTGATTCAGAACTTTTTCGACCTCTTCCATGACCAGTTGCAAGTTTATAATGTAAGTTTCATTGTCATAATATATTGTGAATTATCAGTTTTGAAATAGAATTATCAACTTCGAAATAAATAGTTTCCTACTTATGCGCATCTGTTTCAAAAACTTGAGATGAATGGTTAATTGGATTTGTGAAATAAATGATGAGATATATGAGTTCGATAGTTTCGAGTGATCATTTCACTTGAAAAAGACAAAAAGTTATCACTTCTTTTTTTGTGCTTTTATTTGGATTTGAACTTTTGAGTTATTGTTTGATGACAATATTTTGAAGACAATGTGGTTTTATGATATTTTTTTATATTTTTTTCTTAATTATTTATATTATAATATATCGTAAAAATATATAATTATTTAAATATATATAAAATGATCCGTCTAATTACCGTTTAGTTACCGATTAAACTCCGCCTATGCACTAAGCAATAATTCCACCGCCTAATTTCTCCTGACGCTTTTTAGAAACTTGTCGAGAATGCATGTCATGACTTTATCTTTTTGCTTTTCAAATTCAGTTATGATATGTTTGTACACCACACAGCATGATACATAACACGATTAATTTACTAGATTCAGACACAGCTCACAATTATATTTCACCTACTCTATCTTCCTCTCGAATCTTCAATTAAATAGTTGATTTTGTGCAAACAATCCCACCTGGACGTTTCGCTGTTGTTGCTTGCTAAGCGCGAAAAGGAAACAATAAAAACGTAACAGCCATATCTATATATTTCGGTTGAAATAGTGACTATTAAAAATTGATAGTTAATTGCACGAACTAGGACGTTGTTTCTATCGGACGCGCCTGGAACCGGGGAACGTGAAGAAGGAAGAAGATTAAGCAACGGTAGAGATATGATTACAAATCCTCCAGCTGCTGTACATCTACTTCCAGTACTAACGAAGAGCTAGGGGGGATCCACTTCATGATCTCAAGATGTTTCCTAGTCTTGTTAGGAACAGTGTTGTTAGCAGCAATTTCTAGAGATTTGGTAGTAGTTCGACAATTTAGAAGTTTTTAGATTTCCATGAAGGAGTACGTGCCAAATGGAGGGTCGACTAAACGTTGACAACAGAAACCAATAACCAAGACCTATAAGTACTTAGGTCAACTAAAATATATAGAAACACTACATTCAACATATATGCCATTCACAAGAAAATTCAGTTATATTCTATAGGGGCATTCTCAAAGCTATCTAGAAGCTAACCCCAAAAAAGAGTGAAGAGCTAGTGTAACATCCCATTTCAAAAATTATTTGTGTACGATTTATTTATTGTTAATCAAGAATGGTAATTAATTTTTATTGTTGTAAATTATCGATGGTATTTATCGAAATTTTATCGGTTATATTTTTCGAGGGATTTCTTTGCGAAAAGTCGTAGAGTTTGTCAATACGAGTCTGTAGCCATGTCAAGTATTGAAATTGGAATTATAACGAAGAAGTTATGGTCAGCGGAAATTTTATGAAAAATATCGGAAAACGTTTTGTCGCAAAATCGCGGGTATAAATACGAGTTTCCATTTTGGGAAACTAAGAAGTTTCCATTTTGGGCCAAGCGGTGTTCACCCGCCTTAACCGGCTCTCCTGGCGAAAAAGCACCGGCGAGCTCGGCTCCGGCGAAGCCATACTGTCCGGCCACTAAACCGACTATCCAATATGTCAAAACGTTCATCTCGACGTCCCCTACCTCTTCCCCATAGTCTTCGACCTCAATTTGACAGGAGCAAGCCGGAAGGTTGATCGAAAATCGCCAAAATTTGTGGGTTTTGGGTCTTCCATATTCTGGCCAAATCGACTGGCGTGAAGCACTGGGCTTTGAAGCCCTCATCACCATGAAGCTAACCATATAGGTATGGTACTTCAATTCCACTTGTGCGTGGAGAATCGATGAATTGAAACATTTGTGAGATTTCGGTTTATTGTGAAATTGACTAGTTAGAGAATGATTTGGACTTTGTGGTAGTTGAGTAAGTTGTTTGTTGGGTGATTTTGAGTGAACCCGGTTTTCGTTCTCCGAAAAATAGGGGCGCCGCCGCCGCCGGTGGTCCACGGCGGAGCTCCGACGTGGTCATTTTTCGGCATAAATTTTATGTCGTTTTACTCGTAATCGCGTACCGATCGCAATGATGCTCGATGCACTGTCTCTCGGCTGATCCTCGAGATGCTCCGAGAGGGCCAGAGATCTGACCCGAGGATTTATTGAGCACCAAGGAGGACCAGTAGACCTGACCTAGGCAATATTAGGACTTGAGGTCAGATGACCCGAGTCGTAGCCTCCACATATTTTATAGCACCCATGAGTACATGGATGATTATATTTTTAGACTCGCATTATTTTTATGTACATTTATAGTGAAAGACATATTATTTATAGTTTTCAGACTAAAGTGAAATATATTTTTTTCCACTCTCTCTAACAGTTTTTATTCTTTTATGTCCATTTTTCCTAGGCTTTTCGGTTTAAATTGTCCAATTTGCAGAGTTTCTTCAGAGGTCGAGCGCGCAAGCAGATCGAGGTATAGTGGTATTTACCGTAGGATCCAAGGTTGATCCTGCGAGTTAGTATTTTACTTTTTCATTGTTAGCTTAATTTTTTTAGCAGCTCTGATGTCGAAAATAGTTGTATATTTTGTATATTTTAGTAAGGAATCTATATGTGCAAAATTTCATTATTTCGTGACTTTTGAATTTTGGATCTCCACTTTGGCTGCTAATTAGAGAGTATTAACTAAGGTTAGCAGTTAGGGCTTAATTTCGATTTAGGCAATTAAATTGTGATCGGGTCTTTTCAGTTTGTATCAGAGTATTAGGTTATAGGTTATGTAGATTGTACTTGGTTTCTTTCATTGTCGTGTTCGATTACGCTCAACACTTCCAGAGTGATGGCCCGAATGCAGCGGATCCCCACCGAATACTCACGGTGTTGAACGTTGTCGAATACGTGATGAATGTGACTAAGTATGAACTTCAGCCTGTGAGTCAGAGTACCCTTGTCGTTATGCCTTACGTGTGCCGACCTCGATCAGATTTATGGAAGTGTTCAAGCATTTCTCCACGTTAGCAGAACATAATGAAACGATTATAATTAATTGAGTTCTTAAGGAATGTAAGTTCAATGAGGAGTCAAGCATTTGATTGGTTTCCTCCCGTCGTTTAAGTTGTATGGTGAACTCTTTGTATTCAATGTCTTACATGTTGCATGTGTCTATTTTGCGATGGAAACAGCTGGATGTTGCATTACCATGGTTGTTTACCACGTATCTTCATTCAGGTTTCAGTTTCTTTTTCGACGCATGCATAAAGAACTTGCAATTATTGATCATCTGCGTTGTTTCTCATTTTTACGATGGCAACCGGAGCAGTACTACACACTTACTATCGGGTCTATTATGTGGCACTATGAGAATTTAGTGACTGTAGTGTGTCTAGTTTTTGACTCGTAGCATCGACTCGAGTGTTAGTTGAGATATGAGGTTACTTTCTGAGAAAAATTGAATATTTACTAATCTTATAATTGTTTTCCCACAGTTGTGTGGTATCAACGAACCTCTTTCCTGTGTTCATTTTGGTCTTTTTCTTCATTCCATATTTGTTTGGGCTATGTGAGTCATGCGTATTATTATTATAGTAAACGAGGTGTTTATGATGATAACTAAATGAACTTAATGATTGGATTGCCATGATGGACATACTTCAGACTTCAGAGTCATTAACCCTTGTGTTTGTAGTTTCATCGATTTCAGCTGCTCCAACATGAAGTGCTTTGGGCTAATGTGTATTCTGTCCCATCGAAAAAATGTGCCGTGCCGTAGTCATGGATGATGCGAATAGAGTATCAAGGATATGGTTTAATCGTGAAATTAAAGATAAAATTTATTGCAGACCTTAAGTTGATTTTCTGATATTTTTGGGGAAAATGAGATTTATCGAGAGTAAGTTTTATTTAACCCTATTTTCTTATTCTCTAGCACGAACCAACTTAAGTATCAGATATTCTGCCATATTTTCCAGTCAACCTCTATTTATGTTTTAGATATCGATCTGAGGCTTCTTTCTCTTAATTTGATTTTCGTTGAGTTTGGTGCCTACGAGTACTAATAATCAGAATCAAATAGTTTTCTCTCTATGTAACTTTATCACTAGGTTCAGTGATGCACTTCGTGTCGTAGTTGACATCGGAGGTAAGGAGTAATTACCTTATGCCTCAGCTAGTTTATACGTGGAAATGTTCTTGTGGGGATGTTTCCGTTCTGTAATTTCACATCTGTATTGCATCCCACAATGATTTCAGCCAGACAATATCGCTGGGATGCGTACATATTCATTTCAGACGTTCAATCTCCTTGTTTATTGCTTTTTCATGGAACGAATTCGTAATGTTCGAGGTAGTTTGTTGCCTCAAACTACATGAAATTTAATTAAATCCCCACTGGTCACCTTGACTTATATAGTATTTCTAATTGATGTCAACAATGGAGATCTATTCACTATCTTGTGATTCAACTAATTTATTTTGGTTAATCAGGATTAACCTTAAGTTTCTTTACACCAATCTCTTCTTGATTAGGTTGTGTTTATTTTATGTCGTGAATACATTTCTCTCTATAAAAATATATTTTGTGATATATAGCCAGGTTTTGAAATATAATTTTTCTTGTTTTGAATCAAGAGGGTTCGAGAGAATGAAGACGTTTATACTAGGTTCTAAATCAGAGTTGTGTGTTTTATGCTTGTACACCTTGGAAATATTAAGTTCATTAGTCAGCAACACTACAAGAAAAACTCACTTAGACCGCGGACATTTTTCGTCGTCTAGGTGAGCTTTTCCGTCGTCTAAGTACTTAGACGACGGAACTTCCGTGGAGTATGTTCCGTGCTCCAAGTGCTATCGTCCAGGCACTTGGACGACGGAAATGGAGTACTCCGCGGTCTAAGTTCTCACTTGGACCACAGAGATCAATTCTCCGTGGTTTAAGTGAGTACTTAGACCGCGGAGTTTTTGGACTTTCTCTGCGGCCTAAGTTCTCACTTAGACCACGGAGAATTGATCTCCGTGGTCCAAGTGTGTACTTAGGCTGCGGAGGTTTTGGTATTTCTCCGCGGTCTAAGTTGTCACTTAGACCACGGAGAATTGGTCTAAGTGATTATTTAATTTTTTTTAAATTAAATTTTAATTTATAGTAAAAAATTAGTAATTTAATTTAAATACTCCATTCTCATTTAAATAATTAAATATGTTAAAATTAATTAAATCTAATAAATTATTACTTAAATAATAAAAATTAATTTGTACATACATAAAATTAAATATCGTTCGGAATAGAAAAAAAACGATATAATAAGCTACACAAACTAGACTAAAATACTGGAGGAGCAGATGCGCCGCTGATTCCCCCGCCTCCAACCGAGTCATCATCATCGGGGTATGAGTTTGGAGGAGGTTGACACTGTCGTCGAGCCTGATTTTCCATGAGGGCGACAAGTTGGGTTATCTGCGCTTCTTGCTGGTCAAGCCTCTGACACATAGATTGTGTTTCCTCCTGTGCGAGTTGTGTTTCCTCCTGTGCGCGTCGAGCCTCTTCAAAGGCTGCTTGGACGGCCGCAACCTAAGTATTTTTCCTCGCCGAACCTCCTGTAGATGAGTCGGAGGAAAAATCCTGCATCACCTTAGGTCCCATCCCCCTAACCTCCCTTCCAGCTCTACGACCGTATACCTCATTGGCGATTGCAATTTCGCTCTCCATCGATAGAGGAGGCAGGTCTTCGGGCGGAAAATCTGGGTGTGCTAGCTGAGTGTTGGCAAATTCCTCCTGCGCCCGTTCTGCCAACCTCGCCTGAAAAAAAAAATTATAAATTTGTACGAAAATTTAATAAATAATAATTAAATAATAAATACGCTTATTAAAAGCACATATATATCACTTACGCCGTATTGACTCGCTTCATTCTCGAGTCCAAGCGTCACGTACGCGCTGATGCTAGCATCGAGATAAGGGTGTTTGAAGCTCTTATCTCTGTGCTCCTTGGCTATTTGAATCACTTGCTTGGCGTCGGAGGTATGGTGTTTGCCCTTCTTCCCCCGGTTGGTCTTGTTGATTTCGGAGAATTTCTGTTGGACAATATAAATCATTAAAAAAATAATGAGTAACTAAAATAAAAATAATTCAATTATCTTAATTTAAATACAAAAGTAAACACCTTATATTCTTCATCTTGGAAGTGGTTACACAACCACTGCCACTCATCTTCCCTATCCCCACGCAGCTCTACGGGGGTAGGCACGGGGTTGATATTGTCATCATACACATGAAGCTTATACTTCCAATCACGGTAGATGGAGTTGACTGTTTGGTTGATATGCCTAAGCATCACCGGTGTGGGATCCACCTCATACTGTTCTTATCAGAAATAAATAGAAAATTATAAACGTATATATTATGAAATTACGATTTTTATTGGTTATTAGAAAATAAATTTAAAATTGTACGTGTTACGTACCGAAAGTTCTTTAAACAGTTTCGCCTTCTCTTCATCCGGCAACTCCTTCTAAGTAGGGGTAGTCATACGAACCCTGCTGCGAAGGATTGACCCTATGTTGTACGCTGAGAGACTAGCTAGCGGAGTTGTGGGAGGGCCACCGGTGAATTCGTCGTACGGCAACTCGATCTTTTTCCCGGTTGCCTTGAAAATTTTCTCGAATTTTCTGCCTTTGACAAGACCGCGAGTCCTTTTGGGTTCTGGGTCAGTCGGGGCCCTCCTGAGCTTGCGCTGGGCGCTATAAAGGATAAATTCAGAGGAGGCCGAGGTCGACGACTGAAAGGACCCAACCCTGATTTAGCTCCCTAAACCGGAATCAAACCTTTTCGAAACCACGAACCAACAAAAACCGTAGAAATTTTGGCAGAGTTTCGTTACTAACGTGGAATTACCATTACCTGCACCCTGAAAATACACTTCATCCTATGCCACAAAAATCAAACCGTGGGCACCAATCCCATCCGGATTTCTCATTATATCAACAGTAAAGTAAAACAATAAATATATCTGTACTTTACTGAAATCCGGTGTAAAATCATATAGTATATACAACAGAATACTCAGAGCGACCTCTAATGTATAATCATATACGTATACCACAGTAGGTAGAACAATAAACCTACTGGAAGAAACAAGGTAGCTCGAGCACTATGCCTCCAACCACGACGTGCGACACCAGAGTCCGAACTGCAAACTGGGCACGGAAACCGAAAAGCCCAGGGGAAAGACACGGAAACCGTTAGAGTGAGTGGATGAAAATAAATGTCTTTCACCGAGTAATATATGCTATAAAAACATATGCGAGTCGAAATATAAATAAACCAAATCAAATAGTATACGAGGAGACGCTGACTCCAACTCGTAAACAGAGCATGCATGGAAAATCTCACGGGGTCACTCATGGACACATCCGTGCTAGTACAGTCAGAATCACGGAGTCCCAGACTTCCACGCAATTCTAGCCAGAAAGGCCTCAGTTCAGAGGTTTGCCTCCCCCCGGTAAAGACCTCGGGTCAGGAGTCACAGCCTCCCCTGGTACACATCCTAGGGGATCAGCCGGGATGCGAGTGTATCGATACAACAACATATATAACGACTGTACTCTGTGTAAACCAAATCATAAATAATTCGATGCAAATGCAATAAATAGCATATAAATGCATATACGTAATGTATAATGATATAAGCATAATCGTTTAACACATGCTCGTATAAATCATAATCTCGTATGAAATCTCATGCTCGTAAAACCATAATCATACTGCATGCTCAAGTTCGTAAAACGTATATAAAAGACTCGCAATCAATCCGTGAAAATAAATTGTCCACTCACAGACTAGCGTAACGCAGTTCGCGTTAACCCGTGATCCGGCGGAAAGTCCCACGCCAAACAAACGATCACGAACCCCTGAATAATCACAATGTCCATTACTCAAAGTCATAACTCGACAATTCAAAACAAGTCACGAGAAACCACCGTTCTCGGAAACACGTAATCCGATTACGACAAACTGTCGAAAATCCTAAATTCACACCTCAATACCTCACTGTAATTTCGGACGCTCAATTTTAAAAACGAACCTCCCCACTGTGATCGGGGCGCGATTTCGAGTGAAATGACATGTAACTTGTCGAAAATCCCAAAAAGTCAAAACTGTTGACCGTTGACCGCCGTTGACCACCGCCAACGGCGGCGCCGCCACCCGAACGGAAAATTCCACGGCGGAACAACCCCTATTCCACTCAAAATCATCAACTGAGCAACGTTGTCAACTGCAACAAAGGCCAATTCTCACTCTAACTAGTCCAATTTCAAGCAAAACTGAATTGCCTCACAAATTTCAAATCCAATATTCTCCAAGTACACATCGAATTGAAACACCAAACTTACATGGTAGCTTCATGGTGATGAGAGCTTCAAAGCTCACTCAAAATTGCAGCTCAATTCGGCCGAATTCATAGAACCCGAATTCACCAAAATTTCCTCCATTTCTTGCCGGAAATTCCTCCACTTCCGGCGTCCCTTGCCGTGAAAGGAGGCCGGGGATGGGTAGAGGGGACCGAGGCGCATCGAACGGGACCGAAGTTGAGCACGGAGGTGGCCGGACGGGCACCGTCGCCGGCAAGGCCGTGGTCGCCGTCGCCATTCTCTTTCACCACCGAGTTAACCCGGTCAACTTCATTTATACCAACTGTTGACTTTCCCAAAACAGCAAGTTCACTATTTATAGCTTTCCCAAAATGGAAACCAACAAACACACTTTTCGGCAAACTTCAAATACACGTAACTTCCTCGTCGTAATTCCGATTTCAACAATTCTCGCGGCAACAAACTCGATTCGACGTACTCTTCAATTATCGCCCAAAGTCAAACACTTCGACAAATCGGATAAAAATTCAACTGTTTAACTCAAACACAAGCTTATCCAATTACATAATCGACGATCGAAATATTCACAACATAATCTCCGTAACTCGGAAAAATGCTCCGGAAGTTCCCACGAGCTCGAAATTAAATTCTCAACAACTTCCGTGAAGAAACCGAAACCAAATTCTCGTCCGGTAATTTAGTCGCTAAGAGCACCACCAATTAAATCCGATTATGTCGAAACTTCAAATATTCATAACTTAATCCTCGGTCGTCCAAATAAAGATCTGGAACTGCTCACGAACTCGAAATCACACGTACAACGACTCTCGAGAAGAGACTCAGCTCTAATTCTCGGCCAATAATTAAGTCGTTAACAAATCTGGCAATTCGAATAACTGTCGGCAATCTGCGACTACGCGCAAGCTCGTAGATTAAACTGATCACACTGCTAATTCAGTTCTGGGTCGTCACAAATCCACCCCCCTTAAAAAATTTTGACCTCGAAATTTCAAATCTGCCGACTAAAAGTAGGAGCACTGCTTCTGCATACTGCTCAACTCTCTAACGGCAACCTCAACTGAACAACTCTGACAACCGACTCCACAATAGGAGATAGCTCCGTGCTAAAATCCTTGTACCCACAATTCTCGAATCTGAACTGGCTCAATACAATTGCCAAGTGTTCCTGCATAAGGAACATATAGGGCACACAACACGTAACAAACCTGAAACATAGTTCCACAACACGGAACACAACACACATAAAAGCCAACGCTATAGGCGACGCTGAACTATACGGCACAACACAAACTCGCTTATGACCACATACAGATCAAAACAACGTGACAATTCATAATTCCACCTGTTTACATCAACATAGCTCAAATATCAAACTCGGGCAAATAATAACCTGTTTCCGCTAATCTGAAAGTCTGTGGTAGCACATTCCACAAAGTCCGAATCAAATGTCAACTCAAACTCAAACTGGCTCCAACACAATGGAGTACAATATCGTTCCTCAAAATGACATCACGCAACGTCATAAACATAGTGGTCAACAAACTAATACTGCAAGCAATCTCGAACAGCTGAAACTGCTGGTCCCGAATCCTCCGGAACTGCAATACACAAGACCACAACATGCCCTCCAAGGTCTGAATAGTCCTCAAAGATCGCTCGCCAATCTGAGGATAAGAACTGGTACTAACTTGTAATCTGGTCCCCAATGCTCGCTGCAAACCTTGCCAACACACAGTAGTAGCTAATTATCTCGGTCAGCGAACTGGAACACATGTACACCACGTAGATGGACAATCTCCGTCAAACACAGCTATGCCAGTCTGCCACTGAAATTGTCTCCGAAAGTACAAGGAAATGTACTGAGTTCGTCAAATGGTCCACAATAGCCTGACAACTGATATCACAAACAAAAGTGCGTACTGGCACACAAGATCCACAGTGACTAGCCCCACGTCTAACCGGAAATCTCCAATGGCTGACGCTTCCCGACAAGTCTCTGCCTCCTAGCCATCGCCTGCTGACAAATGTGACATCTGCACACACAAGCTGCTACATTACTCTTCATGTTGCGTTACGAGTAGAAAACTCGGAGTATCAGATACATCTCCGCACCACTAAAGCCAATCGCGCGCAAAACCATGAGCTTCAACGTCATCACACTCTAACTCAATTCTCATAGCCCGTAACTCGGCTAACATGGAAACTCGAGCCATACACACACATGAAACACTGAAGCTCCTGACTTCTGACTGAATGCATCAGCAACAACATCCCAGACGGATGGTCAAAGTACAACTACTAGCCTTTCCCGAACAAGCTCAAAGGTGCAGCCATAGTCGTTAGTTGACCCCATACATCTACACTGCCTCAAGCCCAAATCTGGCCGAAAATGCAAGTAGATGAAACTCAAGTAATCAGTGTACATCCTACACTGCGCTGCACATCATAGCAGTAGTGTCTCCAACTCTCTGATGCTAACATAAGGACAGCTACACCCAAATCATACATAGGATACGTAGCCCCATAAAGTTCCACTGCCTGAACCACGAGTCACCGCTCTGCTACACAGCATCAAAACATATCCAAATCCAAATCTCGATGTATCGCCGTAAACCACAAACTCACCACGATCATCAGGTAAGGTCAAAACCGAAACATCGATCAACCATCCTTCAGGAGTAAGTAACTCTCCTCGCGTGCATCGAACCACTCGAACTTTACACCTTCTTCGTCAATCCGGAAAGTAATGTGGCAATCCGGGAAAATCCTGCACAAGTCGTCTGTAATAGCCTGCCAAACCCAAGAGACTCCCGAACTCTGGTACAATAGTATGACAATCCCCAAATCAACACGGCTTCTATCTGGTCAGGATCCACGCCAACTCCCTCGGCTAACATTACACATCCCAAAATCTTCACGCTAATCAACCATAACTCACACTTGCTGTGCTTTGCCAACAACTGATCATCTCGTAAGGGCCGCAAAACCGCTCGCAATTGCTTCAAGTATTGGCCCACACTCCTGGAGTAACTCAGGATATTGCCAACGAACATGACCGCAAACTCGTCCAGAAACCGTCTGAACACCTGGTCCATCAAGTCCGTAAAAACTACAGGGGCATTGGTCAACCAAACAGCGTGACCAAAAACTCCTGATGTCCGCACCAAGATCCAAAAGCTGTCCAAACCACATCTGACTCATCAAACCTCAACTGATGGTATCCGGACCCGAAATCAATCTTCGACAAGACTGAAGCTCCCGCGAGCTGATCAAACCAATCGTTAATCCGAAACGGAGGATACTCACTCTCCTCTGAAGCGAATCAGGCTTCCGGTAGTCAATGCACCACCACGTCGAACCATCCAACATCCATACAAACAATGTAAGAGCACACCATGCAAATACGCGGGGTCGCATAAAATCTCCTGAAACCTCCTCTAGCAACTCCTTGAGTCGAAACTGTAGCTCCATCAGCTCCACCGGCTCCGAACGACAAGATGTCGGTAAAATGAGTCCAGCGCCCGGTACATGCTCAATGGTGTAGTCGGTCTCCCGAACTGGAGGAACACCTGGTAACTCCTCCGGAACACACCTGGAAATTCGGGAACCACCTCAATGTCGTCAATGTCGGGCACAGCAACCGTAGTATCCACATCATAAGCTAAGCAACAACACAACTCGTTTCCACCATCCGCTCGACCATTACCGCGAAATAGTATTTCGGGGAAAGTCTGGTCGTCGAAACACAACCTCCTTCTTGAGGTACTCGAACACAGCCAAAATGTGTCGCCAACAGTCCATACTCATAGTCACATCAAAACCACGATGTCCAGTTATAACAGATCCGCGACTAAGCCATATCCTTCAATAAGGATCTCGCAACCACCGGATAGATGCAACACTCTCCAAGACCTCGGAAGTGGAGATGCAGGTACAATAGCCATAGATATCAAATAACAGTAACCTCGGAGAAAAGTCTGTCCTCAAACAAGGTCATGGCACAAACTCCGACATGCCCAACTAGCCGCCCACATCTTTTGCGACTTGCTGAATAACTCATCAAAAGGGTACTTTGATCACTCCAGAAACAGCACCATGATCTCTTCGTAGACTCAAAGCTGTCGAGCCACTAAAACAGCTGGCTGAGGGCGCTCCCTCGTAACGTGACCCTCCTGGCCACCACAATGACAACTAAAAGTGCTCCACGAACACAAGTCACCGCAACACCTGCTGCGTGAAAGGATCACCAACGATCACCCAAACTCATGCCACAGGAACAAGTTCGCTACTCTGTGATCTCCATCACCACCAAACGGATCCTCTGCTTGATTTGATGACCCTCAACATAATCAAAAAGGCCACAGCCTGATGAAGTCACTGATCTCGAACTACCTGAACTCAACCTCATCAATTATTTCGACTAAGTCCACTTTCCTCAAACCATCACATCGAAAACCACATACACTTTTCCTTCTCAATAGCCTCGCCACTAAGTGCAGCACACCAAGCTCCTCACGGCTATCTCGAGGCATAACAATCAGACTCTCTCTGATGCTCAGGTTCAAACTCATCTCGAACCTCGTGCACTGCTTCCTCTGAAGCCAGATAACACGTGCAAACAGGGACAAGCATGTGAACAATGCATCTCTACCTCAGGTGGGTAAACGCTCCACATTCAATTGCTGGGTAGCCTGATTAAACCATTACCGTATAAACAACACTCTGAATGTAGGCCATGGAGTCGCAACAGGAACTCACACAATATACCAAACTTAATTATGTACTAAATTTAAATCAAAAACTACCAATTAATTTACTACAAAATTTTCATAATTACCAATTTATTATTTTTAATAATTCACTAATTTACCATATTTACTACAAATTTACAATATTACAACATTATTTACAAATTATAATTACATGCAATAATAATCACCAATTATACTATTAATTAAAATAATTACCAATTATTTATCATCCATTAACAATTATAATTATTCATTTACTAAAATAATTAATTATTATTACCAATAATAATTATTACTTATATATTACTAATTATTACTAATAATTATTCATTTACTAATAATAATTATTACTAATATATTACTAAGTAATTAACCAATTTACAAATTTATTAATTAGTTTAATAATAATGATGTTAAAAAATATAATTATTACCTAAAAGATGAGTCGCCGGAGAGAGGGAAACGCCAGAATTTTGGTCGCCAAAGAGTCGCCGGAGGATGGAGGCCGGAGCTTTTGAGAGAAAGTGAGAGGAGAGGAGAGGAAATGAGAGGAGGAGAATGATATGGGATAAGGAAAAGAGAATGAGCAGTGACCTATATATAGAGTTTCACTTAGACGACGGAGCCCTATTTTCCGTTGTCTAAGTGCACTTGGACGACGGAAAAGGGCATTTCTGTCGTCTAAGTCAACCGTTTCAAAATTTTGAAACAGAGCCCAATTAATCGGCGGGTCGGTGTTAACCGCCTTAATTTTGGACACCGTTTCAAATGTTGACTTAGACAACGGAGAATAAATTCTCCATTGTCTAAGTCAACATTTGAAACGGTGCCCAAAATTAAGGTGGTACAATCAACCGCCATTCTGTTTGAATCTGGATGACGGAGAAGACAATCTTCGTCGTCCAGGTGGCCGACCATCTCCGTCGTCCAAGTGGTCACCTGGACGACGGAGATGGTCAATCTCCGTGGTCCAAGTTAAATTTACGTAAAAATAATTTTTAAAATTAATTCGCAAGGAAGTTGCTGATTTGTCATTCGAATGAAATAGTCGTAAAATATCGATTAACGCATCGTATATATAAACAATTGAATTTGAGATGACGAATAATTTTACGTCTTTAAACTTGTTAAGTATCTACTAATCTTTATGACTTAAGTGTTATTAAGTATAGGCTCATTTGCATATCGATATTAACGAAATTGAATTTGGATAAAACAACCGTTGGATACATTCATCGTAAGATAATATATAATTAGAATAGTTTTCAGAAAATAATAAGTTCATGAAGGGTTACATCGGCACAGTCAACCGCAAAACTGAGATTTTGACAAACTGGAAACGCGGATACAAGACATTTCGTAACTCCTATTTTGGAACCATCGAAGCTCACACACCAAGAATTGTTAACTATATAGTCTTGACGAAAAGAATATGCATTAGGAGATGGTTTAGATGGTCGTTGTCTTAGATAAAATTATGAAATCTGAACTTGGATGACGCAAATTAGCTTCTCCGTCGTCCAAGTACTCACTTGGACGACGCAAACCTTCACCTCCGTCGTCCAAGTTAAAACCCCTGAATTTAGGGGTTAGGGCCTAACTGTTTAGGGTTTAGGGTTGGGCTTGACTTGGACGATGCAAAAATGCAGTCTCCGTCGTCCAAGTGTGTCCTTTCAATTCTTCCGATTCAATTCGATCGAAAAAATCATCGATCGATCTGGATCGATTAATTAATTAATTTTAATTTACGTACGTCGGTCGAACAGAGTATATATGCACGTGTGTAATTAATTAAGTATAAAATTAATACTTGTACATACGTACGTACTCCTCCTCCTAATATTTATATTAATTATTGATCGATGATGCATCTTATATATATTACAATAATTACAATAATAAATTACCAATTAACACCCCTCGTCACTACAAGATTGTACTCTTCGTCATAATCGTCATCATCCTCATCCCCGTTATCCGATTGCTCATCATCCTCATCATACTCAACATCATCCGACGAATAACCTGAGTCCTCGTCCTCGTCCTCATCCTGCACGTCTTCTTCATCTACCTCATTAATTGCATCAATAATCTCATCTTCAGTTAGATCTGTACAACCATCAGGCATGGGTAACCGTTCACCATCTTGAACTAGGTCCATTATATCGGAGCGGATGATAGAAATATTAGGCTTCTGATAGGCAGGAATGTCTCTTTCTGGTTCAGCAGCATCTTCAGTCTCTGGTGTCCCTTCAATTGTCTATGTATTCCATATTCCTCGATGAGCGATATGGTTCACTATTTTCCACCCTTCACCAGCTTTCAGATTGTCGAGATAGAACACCTACCTACCTAAGGTGGCGAGAGCGAAAGGCTCATCCTCATACCAGCTTCAGTTTGTATCGACTGATAAAAGTCCCAAGTCTTCCTTTGTACGCTTGAACCATCTGCACTTAACATAGCTAAACGACATATACAATAGCCCCGTAATATAGATCATTGTCTTTCCCAACCGCTACCCCACTGTTTTGTGTTCTCCTTCCTTCATCTCGGGCCAATGAATGGAACTTTACACCGTTCACAAAACATCTGGGATAAATATAGTGTTTAATCGGCTTCCCTGCTAGCAAGTGCTTTGGCCAGGACCACCACCCCCCGTTTTTCAGATTTTTGTAGATCAATCATCTGCGAAAATGGGAAAATTTAAGGGTTTACTTTCTACAAACATGATCGACATGTATATAAATTACTAAATACCGAAACATATGTACGTACGTACCCATTGGAAGAAATAATCAGGGAACTTCTTCTTAACCATTTTCTCAAACCACACCGAACTCTTGTCCGGATTTAACATCTGAAGCCCTCCCTGTATGACATCATGTACGGCTTAACTTCGTCACAGTCTCGCAACACTACCCAATGTGCCTCAATAAGTTCTTCCCGTGTTAACGATTCCTTTAATACTCCTCTAAATTGTCATACGACATTTGTGACGACAAAAAGATTGATGCGGGCACTGGGATCGGAGACAGTGGGAGGTGGTGGATCTTTTAGGTACCTGTTACAGTAAGTAACACACTCATGCATTAGATATGTCTCGGCTATGGAGCCATCCGGGGCCGACCTGTTTTTGACGAATCCTTTATACTGTCCAAGCTGTCTACAAAATCAAACGTATAATTAATACATTGTACAACAAGAATAAGTACATATAGCTAGTAATCTCCAGTTGAACAAATTATGAATCGAAATACCTGTATAATTAAGAAATTGTACGTACCTTTCTTGAGGATACATCCAAGTGTGCTGGACCGGACCAGAAATGAGCACCTGCTCGGGCAGGTGGATCATTAGGTGAGTCATGATGTTGAAGAAAGCGGGGGGAAAAATCTTCTCTAGTTTGCAAATGATGTGCACAATTTGTTGTTGCAGTTCCACCACATTTGACTTCTTTAATTCTCTGGCGCATAACCTCTACCACCATCTGCACAATGTCACTGTTGGTTCTACGACGTCACGAGGCAAATATGGTCAAATTACCACTAGAATCAGATGTTGCAGCATAACGTGATAGTCATGTGTCTTCAGACCAACAAACTTGTGTTGCACCTCGTCCACTGCTCCAATTATAGTAGCTGCATACGTAGCCGAATAACGAACGCCCTTAAACTAGTGAAATATAGAACGTCTAAGTGTCGGCTTCACCGTGTAAGGTGCAGCTGGCATCTTGTTGTACACTCATCTCCTATCCCTCCTTAACCACAAGGGACGACGTAGATTCATTAATTCCAGATCTTTGCGTGCTTTGGGAGTATCTTTAGTCTTGAACTTAATACCGAGAATTGTTCCCACCACGATGTCGCACACATTCTTTTCTATGTGCATCGCGTCCAAGTTGTTCCTCAGCTTCAACTTCGACCAGTAAGGGAGCTCAAAGAATATACTCTTGTGATGCCAATAGCTGAGATCATGTGGAGGAATTGGATTGCATTTCTTTACATCCGCGTCATTGGTCAACACACCAAAGTCGAAATAGCTCAACCTCTCTAAAATCTCTTCGCCCGACCAACTACGGGGTTTAGGATTATTCTCTACCGTCCCGTTGAAATGAGCTTCATCTTATCGCTACGGGTGGTCGTGAGGAAGTCATCTATGGTGACCTAAGTAACACACTTTCCCGGTGTGCCAACTAGAGTTTACGTCGTCCAAACATATAGGACATCCATTATATCTTTTCGTCCTGCAGGCTGCCAACATCCCATATGCTGAAAAATCGTTGATCGTCCATATTACCGCAGCCCTCATCGTGAACATCGTGTCAGTGAATTTGTCATAAGTTGGGACTCCATTTTGCCACAACAGTTTCAGCTCATCGATCAAATGTCTGAGGTAGACATCTAAGCACTTCCCCGGAGATTTATGACCTGGAATTAGTACCGTAAGGAAATTAAATTTCTTGTTCATGCACATCCACGGAGGCAAGTAGTACGGCATCAGAATAATTGACCAAGTGCTGACGGCGGAGCTATTACTACCCCAAGGATTGAATCCGTCTGTAGATAGTCCGAGTCTAAGATTTCTAACTTCTGCGGCAAAGTCTCCAAAATCTCTATCGAAATGTTTGAAACCCCTCCCCATCCGCGACGTGTCGCAGGACATCATCATCTATTCACTTTTCTGCGTACCATCTCATCGCCTCTGCTGTGTGTAGAGACATGTACAGGCGCTGCAATCTGGGAATCAAGGGAAAATATCGAACAACTTTCACAGGAATTCTCTTTTTCGAACTCTTCATATTCAGCTCATATTTGCACTGGCCACATACGGGACAATAGTCCAAATCTTTATACTCTTTGTAAAACAGCACACAATCATTCGGACATGCGTCAATTATCCTGTACTTTAGGCCGAGGTTGCTCAAGATATTTCTAACCTTATAATGAGATTTAGGAAGATTGTGATCATCAGGAAGCAACTTACATATTTTCTCCTGAATTTCGTCAAAAGCACTAACTGACATTTTGTGCTTCACTTTTATCTTCATTTGCTCCATTACATATTGCAACACATTCTCTCGACATCCAGGGAACACTGGGGTCTGTGCTTCAAGTAGCATCATGTTGTACTTATCCATTTCACTAGTGTCAGTGGCCAAGCTAGCAGCGAAAAATGTGTCATCATGCTCATGAGTGGTACTGTAACCTCCATCTTGGTGTTGGTGTCCACCATGACTAAATCCCGGAAACGCATCATTAACCAAATCTACAGTTTGGTTGCAAGCAAGGGGGCCGACACCACTGCCATTGGATAAGGCACCCTGGTAACTGTACCCTGAGCTGAAGTCTGCTGAGGTGAAGTCTATTGCTTCACCATGCTCGCTCCATGTAGTGTAACTCCACATCATATCATTTTCGTACAGGTGTTGCACCATAATATTAACCTCCACATATTGACAATTAAGACATTTCTGGCACGGCACCTGAAACGCTTCTTTCCTTGACCATGTTCTATCGCAAAATTCACAAATTCACTAATTTCATCCATATACCGGACATCACATCTATTCCGCAACTTCATCCAACTCTTGTCCATACTTCTACAAAATTTTATAATTAATTAATTATTACATATTAGTCAATTAACTATTAATTATATATATACAAATTTTCGAGTAATTATTAATTAAACTATTATATATATACACAAATTTTCAACTACCTTAATAAAAAAAATATTAATTCAATATCTTCAATATATAATTACATTCAACTACCTTTATTAATTATAGTTGTACATACGTTAGTACGTACTCTACATCAATTACTTTAATATGTCTAGCTAATATACATGCATGTACGTACGTTTTAACAAAATATTAACCAAATTTTAAAACATCCATACATATATACGTACTACAGGTTTATAATTAACTAATATATATATATCATCAATTTCCCAACTTAATATATTATATATAAATATATATTAGACGTACTAATTAATTATTAACAATGCAATCAATCAAACGTACAATTAATTATATATATATAAACCTACGTTAATGGTGTTGAAAAATTAACTACTTACATACCTAGCCTTCTCCGATATATGGCGAATTAATCGATGGTCGGAGCCAAAGATATATATAGTGCTATATATCTAGCTAGCAGTAGCTAGCTAGCTAGCTAGGACGTCGTTTCAATTGCATGCACGCGTGAGGCGCTGATCAAGACAGGAAGAGATTATGATCAGTTGAGAGACGAGTGAGCGGAGAGGAAGAGAGTTCGGCATGGGCCTTATATAATGCTTTACTTAGACGATGGAGGTGTCGGTCCGTCGTCTAAGTGGCCACTCGGACCACGGCGTGTCGGTCCGTTGACCAAGTGTACACCTGGACGACGGAATAGTCACTCTCCGTCATCCAGGTTCCCACTTGGACCGCGGAGAATTCTCCATTGACCAAGTGCGCACCTGGACGATGGAGAAAATAATCTCCATCATCCAGGTGACACTTGGACCGCGGAGAATTCTCCGTCGTCCAAGTGCCACTTGGACCACAGAACCGTAAATGTTCCGTGGTCTAAGTGCAGTTTTCTTGTAGTGCAAGGAATTGTGTACATCTTATGTACGTGCTAAAATCTAGAAAATATCGGTATGAGTTGTTTTGATATTTGTTGCACGATCTTCGGATTCACGCTAAAATGGTTAAAGGAGCATCATGCAGGTAACTTAGCATTCTTTACTCGCAGGAGAATATATGAGAATTTTATGCGAAAATGCAAACTTCCTACCAAAATTCTTATCATTGATTACTACCAGAGAGTTATCATATTTCTAGAACTTCACAACACTTTTCATTCTCTGGTTAGTTTTCATTGTTTAAGCATCTAGTATTCAGGAAATCACTCATTTCAGTTATGGTGTAATGAGTATAGTGACATCAATTCAGCTATTTAATTCGAGAGCGAGTCTGGGTTTGTAAGTTAGCACCTTTTTGTTTTACCACCTCAAGTGGACAAATATTTTAAGTAAAGGTATATCTATTTTTCAACGAATTTTTCAACATTGGATAATAGTCCTTATGTTATACGTGAGTCTTGTTATGAGCTTGTGATGCTCAGCTTTTAGTGCGGTTTGGTTTACAGATTCGAATATTTGAGTGTGATTGGAGAGTATTGTTAGACTCGTTGGAGTCCGCCCATATTATTGGGTGCAACAGAAGTTAAGGTCAAGTGATCTCTTATGAGCCTTGTCACTTTATGGTTATCGTTACTAGACTGTGAGTTTTTGGACTCAACTTACTCGTTAAGGACGTATGAATAGCTTGTCAGCATTACTCAGACTTGAGATGAGATACTGAGTTCATATTTCCAGATTTGTAGTGAATTAAGTTTATAAGACTCTGTGGAGTCCGCCTGTTATTTTGGGCATATTAGAACCCAGTTCTAGGCTATTTCTTATGAGTTTCCTTATATTATAGTTATTGATATTCGAGTTAATCGTTACAGTGTATCAAACTGTGGTTATTGAAGCATGGAGATTTTTAGTATTGTGATCCTAGTAAATCATGATTTCAAATGAGTATATGTGGTTTATGTCCATAGTGCTGTGTATATTGATTATGAAAAATCCGGATGGGAATCGGAGCCCACGGTTTGTTTGTGGGTTTTGTTTTTGGAAGTGTTCTCTTCGTGTAGGTTTTTGGGTTCATTAGTTTCAGGGGAAACTATGCATAATTTTTCATAGAATTTTCAAGCATACGATACTTGTAGTGCTGGAACTTTCCTTGTAAATAGTCGGATGCCCTACCTATGTTCCAATTTTGGAATGGTTAGTCTGGGTCCTCAACTTGTTAACTTTGTGGCTCGGAGGGTCACTTTATGTACGTGTCAGCGGAGGGACACCTCAGTTAAGTTTTCGGTGCAGGGTTTTGGTGAAGATGAAGGAGCCACCACAGAAGTTAAAGTTGTACAACCAGTCATATAGTACCTTATCAAGATTACAAATTGGGGGATGCTAGACTAGACTAACCGGATAGGCTCACTTACATTAGTAGAATTTTCCACCAGGGTTGGTATGGGTACTTGATGTTTCCCAATATTTATGTTACACGGTTTGGATCAGGAGATGATCATGTATCGGGCTTTTATTGAGTAGTGATTTAGACTTGAAATTAGAACATGTAGACTTTGTAGCAAGATGTTTGTATAGTGACTATTTTATGGAAAGTTCTAGTAATTGTGGATGCTACTTGAAAACCGGAAGAACTCATGCATGAGTGGTACCCGTTGGTATTTTATTAGTAGATGCGTAGATTTCGAGGACGAAATTTTCTAAAGGGGGGTAGATTGTAACATTCCGTTCCAAAAATTCTTTGTTCACGATTTATTTATTGTTAATCGGCGATGGTAATTAATTTTTATTGGCGTAAATTATTGATGGTATTTATCTGAATTTTACTGGTTGTATTTTTTGAGGGATTTCTTTACGAAAAGTTGTAGAATTTATCGATACGAGTTCGTAGCTATGTCAAGTGTTGAAATCAGAGTTATAACGAAGAAGTTATGGTCAGCAAAAATTTTACGGAAATATCGAAAAAAAATTTGTCGCAAAATCGCGGGTATAAATACGAGTTTCCGTTTTGGGAAACTAAGAAGTTTCCATTTTGGGAAACTAAGAAGTTTCCATTTTGGGCCAGGCGGGGTTGACCCGTGTTAACCGGCTCTTCCGACGAAAAAGCACCGGCGAGCTCAGCTCCGGTGAAGCCACGCCTTCCGGCCACCAAACCAACTATCCAATATGTCTAAAAGTTCATCTTGACGTCCCCTACCTCTTCCCCGTAGTCTTCGACTTCAAGTTGACCGGAGCAAGCCGGAATGTTGATCGAAAATTACCAAAATTTGTGGGTTTCGGGTCGTCCATTTTCTGGCCAAATCGACTGGCGTGAAGCACTGGGCTTTGAAGCCCTCATCACCATGAAGCTAACCATATAGGTATGGTACTTCAATTGCACTTGTGCGTGGAGAATCGATGAATTGAAAATTTTGTGAGATTTCGGTTTATTGTGAAATTGACTAGTTAGAGAATGATTTGGACTTTGTGGTAGTTAAGTAAGTTGTTTGTTGGGTGATTTTGAGTGGAACCAGTTTTGGTTCGCACGAAAATAAGGGTGGCGCCGCTGTGTTGCCGCCGCCGACTGTGGTCCACGGCGGAGCTCCAGCGAGGTCATTTTTTGGCGTAAATTTTATGTCATTTTACTGTAATTGCGTACCGATCACAATGATGATGTTATTGAATTGAATTAGACGTAAATGGTTAAAACACATGAAAATAAATAAACGTATTGACGATATTATTAATCGGTGGAATAATTTGTTGATTTGAGCGCGAGTCACGTAACAGTTAAGGATGTTGGATACGAATTAAATAGAGGACATAAAAATTAGAAATTGGAAATCAGAATTTAATTTGGAGTTTGGTATTATCTCGGGAAGCGCATTTGTCGAGAATGCGATATTTTCGACGGTGTTGCTCGTGAGTTACGAGCCTAGTTATTTGATATGATTTTCGATGATTAGTTATCAAATAATAATCGTTGTTTCAAGACGACTTGACAATAGCCAGTATCATACATATAGAACGCCAACTGACAGGCTTCGGTTGTTGAAAATCACGGCACAGTACTGTGAGTTGACATTTTATTTTCACAGTTGTTATGCGAGTCTTCAGTTTTATAGTTTACAGTTATGCATTTTCATTTGGAGGCATATATGATTTGTTTTACACATAGCATAGCCACAGTTGTTGTATCGATGCATTGCCTCTCGACTGATCCCCGAGATGCTCCGAGAGGGCCAGAGACCTGACCCGATGATTTATTGAGCACCTAGGAGGGCCAGTAAACCTGACCTGGGTAGTATTAGGACTTGATGTCAAATGATCCGAGTCATAGCCTCCACATATTTTATAGTACCCAGCAGTACCTGGATTATCATATTTTTAGACTCACATTATTTTTGTGTACATTTATAGTGAAATGCATATTATTTATAGTTTTCAGATTAAAGTGAAATATTATTTTTGTCCACTTACTCCAACAGTTTTTATTCTTTTATGTACATTTTTCTTGGGATTTTCGGTTTAAATTTTCCAGTTTACAGAGTTTCTTCTGAGGTAGAGCACGCACGCAGATCGAGACATAATGGTATTTACTGTTGGATCTAAGGTTGATCTTGCGAGTTAGTATTTTACTTTTTCATTGTTAGCTTAATTTTTTTAGCAGCTCTAATGTCAAAAATAGTTGTATATTTTTATATTTTAATAAGGAATCTATATGTGCGAAATTTCATTATTTCGTGACTTTTGAATTTTGGATCTCCACTTTGGCCATCAATTAGAGAGTAATATCTAAGGTTAGCAGAGTCGTTAGAGCTTAATTCCAATTTAGGCAACTAAATTAGGATCGGATCCTTTCAACTAGCAAAAAAATCAACTGAAAACACTCATGTAGACAAGAAATGGTTTTATGGCTTTAATTAACGAACCTAATGGTCAAACAAACTACAATAGCAAAAATTAAAAGGTCAAGTTTTCTTTGCTGCGATTAGGGTTTAGGCATTGTTGAGGACAGTTTTTTAAGTTCAATAATAGCATTCGAGGGCCTCTTTGAGCAATCATATACTGATATACACAATGAGAACGATTAATCATGTATCTCATTATATAGATATGATTAAGCACACTGTTACTTACGCCTATGGTATGTACTTTTCTATCATGATCGAATTAGTTTTGTAATAATGTAATAATCATTGTATATATTAATTTAGTATATGTCTTATCTTAATTAGATTAGAAGCGAAAATTCTATCGATCCCTGATTTATAGGGATACTGATTGTAATCAATTGTAATGCTTGTATTTAAGGTTATCAATCAATGAATAAAGATATAGTTTCAGTCTACAGTTATTGTTTTTACGTTTATCCTTCAACACGTTATCAATACGCTCTGAATTGATAGTCAGCAATCACCACAGAGAAAAAAAAACTTAAAACCCCTAACCTATGTAACCTCCTCCGTCATAAAGTTTCCACCGATGTCACCACCACCGTCGGCTACCATCTTCCTCTGATCGTCGTGATTATCACTAACAACCAGTGCTCCTCAACAGTTTTCACGCCCTTGCAAGCTTCTTCTCCAAATTTCATCAAGAAACTACAACTGCGGTCATACCGAACATAACACTCATCAAAGTAAATTTTCTAACCTTCTCAAATTAGAGAATAAGTCATAAAACTTAATTTTCGTAATACCCTGGATCTAGGACTATCTTTAGATTGTTGATATCTTTATGATTGTGAAATTATATGCCAAGCAAAGGGGATTTCATCACCTCTTTACTCAAGCAATTTGATTACTGACAGTCCTTAAGGAGTCAAAAGAAAAAAGGAAAATCGATATTTGTGACTGATTTTTTATTGTCACGGTTTCTAGGTGTGGTATGAAGCCACCATTTATGGAGTATCAATTTTTGTGACCATATATCTTGGTTCTTACTCACTAAACTTGATATTAGTGATCGTGATTTTCGATCGTTACTAATTATCTCCCTTGTCTCTTTTGTAGATGACTTCAACTGCGCCAGGTAGGCCAGAGTTTGGCATCCTTGATGCTAATGGAAAAAAGTATCATCGTTAGGTTTTCGATGTAGAGAATACTTTCATCGAAAATGATTTCACCAGCAATATCCACTCACCAACTGGTGTGAATGTAATTCCAACTACTCCAGCAATTAAAGCTCAAGCCCTCATATTTTTGAGGCGTCATATCCATCTAGTTCTAAAGAAGCAGTACTTAAAAAAAGATGGTCTCAAGGATTTATGGGACATTTTGAAGCAATGTTTCAAGAATGTGCATGATGTTCATCTTTTAGAATTGACCGAAAGATGGGACCAAATCTGCTTGTTAGATTATCCGAAGATTGATATCTTCAATCAAGTTATGTTAGAGTTTAAGATTCTGTGGAGTTGAAAAGACTGATCAAGCTATGATCGAGAAATCTTTGAACACCTTCCATTCTTCCATGAGTCTTCTCGCTCATTAGTACCGAATCGAGTTTGAGCAAGGAAGGATTACCACTTTCAGTAATCTCATGAACATCCTTACTAAAAATGAGAGATATCAAGAGATAATTCTCAACAATAATGCAAGCCCCACTGGAACAAAAAAAACACCTGAGAATTAAAAAATTGGTGGGAAGGCATGTAAGGACAAGAAAAATAATCATTTTGAGCCTTATAACAACCATGGTGGGAGAGGAGATTGTGGAAGAGGTCGTGGTAGAGGTCAAAGTCAAAATTTGACTTGGAACCGCCAAGACGTCAACCCTAGTAACTCTAACGAGAACCGGTCAGATCCCAGGAATGATGGCAATTCTTCACACTCTGCTCTGTATGATAGTTACACTTGTTTTGAGTGTGGATCTACTAGGCATATGCACAAGCAATATCATACAAGCAAGGAAATATAAAATATCCACAAGCAATGTCATGTGTACACAAGTAATACTTAGCACAAGAGGCTAACTTTGTTGAGAAAGACCATGAGATAGAAGAAGACTATGATGTCAATCTCATTGTAGCAGATGATAAGAAGGAGAACCTTCAGCAGACCCGGACCTAAATAGTGACCCATGAAGCAACCGCATCGGGCCCAAAATTTTTGGATCCAAAATCTTAAGGGTTTCCTATACAAATTAAAAGGGTAATTACATATAAGGTCATTTAGAGACCCTACTTTACACATAAGGTTATTTAAACTTTTTATCCTAATTAAGGTCACTTTCTTTAATTCATATTTTCTGTCTTTCCAATTTTGCCCTTTTATATTTACTTTGAAGATCATTTATATTTTTATCTTAATAAATGTCATATTTTATCCATATTTTCTGTCTTTCAAATTTTGTCTCTTTATATTAACTTTTCAGGTCATTTTATATTTTTTATCATAATTAAGGTCACTTTTCTTATCCATATTTTTTATACATAAAGTTCCAGTAAAGTAGTACTATCCAACAACTAGAGTAGTACTTTCTGAAAACTACAGTAGTATTTTCAACAAAGTTTTAGTTAGATTGCATAAAGTCCCAGTAGAGTAGTATTATCCAACAACTAGAGTAGTACTTTCTGAAAACTACAGTAGTATTTTCAACAAAGTTTTAGTTAAAATGCATAAGTCCTAGTAGAGTAGTACAACATCTAGAGTAGTATTTTCTAAAAACTACAATAGTACTTTCAACAAATTGTTGTAGTGCTTTTCATGAAACAGCCAAATGGTGTTTTTTGCAACGTCTTCACTGTTTTTGGAGGCAATTTTTTATGAAGTTCACCCATGATATTGCAGAAGCCTCTCAATGACGATCTTATTTGGACCTTGGGTTTTTTAGGGTCCTCCATTTGTGCAATTTCTGCAAAACAATAAGACAGACCATCAAAACACTACATACCACTTGCATAAATTCTATATACTACTTACAGACAACAGTACACACTACTCACAGACAGCACTACATACTACACACAACAGGTCTACACACTACTCACAGACAGCAGTGCACACTACTCAGGACAACAGTATAAACTAGTTCAGAGCAAACAACAAACTACTCATGACAGCACTACACACTACACACAACAGGTCTACACACTACTCACAGACAGCAGTGCACACTACTCAGGACAACAATACAAACTAGTTCAGAGAAAACAACAAACTACTCAGGACAACACTACACACTACACACAACAGGTCTACACACTACAAACTACTACAGAGCACACTACAAACTACTACAGAGCACACTACAAACTACTACAAAGCATACTACAAACTACTACAGAGCGGACTACATACTACTCACAGACAACACTACAAACTACTACAGAGTACATTACAAACTACTACAGAGTGGACTACATACTACTCACAAACAACACTACAAACTACTACAGAACACACTACAGTCTGTACATACTAAAGAGACTGACTCAAACAATAATGTAAAATTAGAACAAACTCACTACTCAATAATATGATCAAAACCAGTTGTATAAGTACAAAAGACTAATTAAGGCAATGTAACGTGACAGGTTATATCAAACAGCATGATATCATGATGCGCAAAGCTTCGAATATAATTTTATATTATAGTTACATATATCGTCAATTCTACACTACTCATCGCTTCTGTATACGCAATTCCATGAATACTCCCCAAAACTTTCAATGACAATCTTAGCCAATCATCATCTCATATGAACAGGTTCAGCAATTCAGAAACGTAACTACATAAGTTATTAATATGTCAACTCTACCGTGTGTGAAATTCACAGCAAACTTCATCACCAAATTTCAAAATTCTTATCAGATTCAATTGAAACGAAATGTAAATTGAACTCATAATGATAAACCATAATCGGCGATGAGGAAGAGAGATACAGACCGCGATAAGCAAATCGAAGCTGTTTTCTAAAGCCCCCAATGATGTAGTTGAAGTCGCTAGGGTTTCGACGTCGATTGACGCCGACTCCGACGCCGATTGACCCTAACTCGGACACCGATTGAGGACGATTCCGACACCGGTTGAGAACGACTGAGACACCGATTGTGACGTTGATCGTTAAGCTTGCTCCGATGGGGATGGCTTCCGGTAGAGGGAGAGAGAGAGCTAACTCACTGAGCACAGTAGAGAGAGTGCTCGATAAATTCTCTTTTGAAAGAAGCCCAAGCTCGTGAGCCAGGCCTCGATGCAAGGAAGGCTGTGAGAGTAAAACGGCTTCTTCTTTTCCGGTAGCCTCTTCAGCCACTCGTCTTCCTCCGCCGACTCTTCTGCTTCTTCTTCCGCCTCCGACGATTTGGAATGCACCGGAGAGAGACGACACGATTTGATTTTGGGATGGAGCTCTGCTAGGGCATGATTTGATTTTGAGAATTTGGGTCTGAAATCAGAGAGAGAGTGAGAGAGCATGTTCATATAGATGGCATTAAACGTAAATAAATTGAATGTGAGGGTTTTTTGTTAAATCAGGTGATCTTATTTGAGTTAAAAATACCAAATGACCTTATACATAAGTAATCTTATGTAAGTGACCTTATTTAAAATTTACCCCAAATTAAATAGTCATAAAATAGTAAAAATAGTCTTTTTCTTCATTCACTCTCGTACTAAAATTTTTCGAAGACAATCCATGAGAAATCAAACACTCTTCTAGATAATCTAAACATCCACACTTTAAAATCTCTCTTTCGCTTCTAACTAGGCCTGGCAATTGGGCGGATTAATAAATGACCCGCCCGTTACCGCCCGATAAAGACCCATTAAAACCCGCCCATTAACTAATCGGGTTATTAATGGGTGACCCGATAACAACCCGTTATCAAAACGGGCGGTTTTGGGTGAACCCGTTAGCCCAATAACAACCCGATAAGAATTCATAAAACCTAACTCTAATGTTTTTTTTAAAAAAAATAATAAAAAAAATGAGGTAATAAAATGACTTTTTATTTTATTTTATAAAAAAATGCTTAACGGGTTTTATCGGGCCCTAATGGGTAACCCGTTATCTTATCGGGCCAACCCGATATAAACCGTTAAGCTTAACGGGCTATATCGGGTTGAACCCGTTAATGACCCGCCCACTAATAATCCGCCCGAACCCGCCCGTTTGCCAGACCTACTTCTAACTGATACGTGAGTCTCTCTCTCTCGCTAATTTTGTATTCAGAATTGATCTCCTTTTTTTATGTTGTTGTCTTGTAATACTTGTTGAAAGGCAATGATTGATTACCCCTTAAGTTTTAGAGATTTGACATCTTTTTATGGGTTCTTTTAGAGATTTGACATCTTTTTATGGGTTCTCTTTCGATACAGATTTTTACATTATAGTTTTTTTAATTTATTATAAAAATAGGACTGTGATTGATTGATCTTTTTGTATGCAACTATGCACTGAGGTACTCATTAGGTTTTTCAATCTGTTTTTTGTGATTTTTTTCTTATGAACATAAAATTTTAAGGGCACTATTTTTCGAGTTCGCTTTGGGTTTCAAAATTTCAGGTCTGGCCCTGACTTTGAGACTCCGAATTTTGATTAGTCTATGTACGAGACTATTATTTTTGCTACTTAATTAAGTTTAGTTTTTATTTTTGGCTTGTTTTAGTCATGTTTATACTTTATTTTAGTCGTTTTGTAGAATAAGACATTTTTTATGTACTTTAGTTGGCAAAGTAATAAAACTTTTCTATTTTTGGTATGTAAAAGTGTTGAGAATGTTATTTTACTTCTTAATACATGAATGGTTTGAAATATATAATATTTCATGGCAATATGACACTGAAAAATAGTTAGGAAAAAATAAGGACAATTGAGTTCCTGCAGGTTTCAACCCATCGAGAATTACTCTCGACCCGTCGAGATCATCACCCTGGAATGATTTTGGCACTTTTTGACCCGTCGAATTTTTTTCTTCTTCTTTTCTTCGACACGTCGAAGATGGTCCTCCGTCCAACTTCGAGCACTCTCGCCCTGTCGAGAGTAGGTCTCGACCTATCGAGACCATCACCCTGAACCGTTTTTGACATGTTTTCGACCCATTAAGACTTTTCGCCATGTCTTCTTCAACCCGTTGAAGATGGAACCTTGGACCTGTTTTCGATCAATTTTGACCCATCAAGAACACCTTTCGACCCGTAGAAATTATGGTACCGAATTTTTTTGAACTTCCACCCAATTAAGTGGTGTCATGTCAAATGTTGTTTTACATCAATTTTTGGCTATTGTCATGATTAATACTCTAATCAAACCTTACTAAGTTTTAAGAAAGTATGCCAACGGTTTTTACTTGGAAACATATTGTGAGAATAAAAAATAATTTTTGTGTGTATCCTCCGTAGAATGTGGCTGAAAGCGCATTTTGGAGAAATTTATGAGCATTCGTAGTGGTTCATATTTTACTACAGTTCGGATCATTAAGTCCAATGCCGTCACTCATACTATTGTGTGTGACTTTGCCTCATATAATGTTTGGCATTATGGAGATCAAGATATTGATAAATTCTCATAGTCATCTATTCTTTAAAGCACAAAAGCGTGTGGAAATACATATGATCTGAACATCTATTCTCATAGTCAAGATTTAGATTCCTTCTCGATCCGGACATGTGATCTGGTCGTTGCTTGTTTTGACTTGCGTGTAGGTTCTAAAATAAATTGTAACTTAAGTCTTGGTCTATCTGTTTGTGTTGTTTAGTAATGTCAAGCTACATGATTTCTTTGAGATGAAAAATATAACAATGCAATATTACCTTGTTATTTAGGAGTTCTATATAGATTAGATTGAACAATCGATTTTGCTCGTCACCCTAATTATTGGGCATGTTTAAAACTGCTTTCTAGACCCTTAAAAACGCCTTTGAAAATTCCCAAAATCGATTTTCAATCAAGAAGCATATGACCAATTCCAAGTACTTCTAAAACTCAACCAAATTAATATCTTATTTTTTTAAATTTTTTCTATTTATAATTAATTTTTCTAATAAATTTAAAAGCGTTTTTGGACATCTTAGAAGTCATCTCAAACATGCTCATTACTTTTATGATTTCTCTTAATAGATCAACATGGATGCTAAAAAAAAAAAATACATTTCTATATATTAGACGATGAACAAGACACACGACACAAATATAACAAGTATTTTATTTTGTATCTTCAACATAGAGACATAACTTTTCTGTTTTTTATTTTCAAAACAAAGACCCGAATTTAAGGATGAGGTATTGAGGATAATATTTGTAAGCTTCATAAAACTTTGACACACAAATACAAAAAATGAGCACAAATATGAAAATCACACAACAGAAAGCTCCTCCTCATATTTATTCCAGTCTCGAAAGGACCACCATGGACATAGACAGAGACAGAGACAGAGACAGAGAGCAGTTGAGAGCACTCAATATTCTCATCACCTCATCAGACTTCCCCCCTCTCCCCACTTTTGCACACGTCTCCCCGTCTAAAAAGCACAAACCCAAAAATTGTCACGGATCAAATCATCCGAAATTTCACAAACGCCGCCACTGTTAAAAATTCCAGTGACACCCCCACAAAATAAAACCCAGAAATATATATATATATATAAAATCAAAATTAATTATATAAAAGCCGAGAGAAAATTCTATCTGTGTATTAAAGCAAGCTCACTCTCCACGTTTTCCGATGACCTCCCGGGACTGTAGTCGTAGTTCTAGTCGCTGAAACTCGAGAGGTCTTTTTTCTATTTAAAAATGGTCGCGAACGACGTCGTGTCGGGGACGTTCAGAGCGCTGGTGGAGAGCGCGGACCGGAAGTTCGCTCGTGTCCGCGACGCGCCGGCGTACGGGCGCGTGCACAACCAGCACTACTTCCACAAGGTGTTCAAGGCCTACATGCGTCTCTGGAAGTACCAGCAGGAGAACCGGTCCAAGCTCGTCGAGGCCGGTCTGAACCGGTGGGAAATCGGCGAGATCGCTAGCCGGATCGGCCAGCTGTACTTCGGGCAGTACATGCGGACCAGCGAGTCTAGGTTCCTCGTCGAGGCATACGTCTTCTACGAGGCTATTCTCAGCCGGAGGTACTTCGAGGACGGCGGCGGAGGCGGAGGCGGAGGCGCAAAGACGAAGAAGGATCTCGGAGTCCGGTTCAAGGAGCTGAGATTCTACGCAAGGTTTCTGCTGGTGTCGTTGATTTTGAACCGGACCGAGATGGTTCGGCTTCTCGCCGACCAGTTCAGAGCTTTAGTGGAGGATTGTAGAGCCAATTTTCGGGTCAGTAATCCTTTCTCTGCCACTTAATTACTATTTTTAGTGGAATTTGTAACATTTCTGTGCAATTTTAGGGTAGAACTGACCTGTTAACTAATATCAGATCCCCAGTTCTAGGCTGTAGCGAAAACTGAGTGAAGAGGAGTTGTTATTTGTGTGATGAAATTGATACTGTGGCTGAGTTTACTGTTTATTCCGTGGTGGATTGTAATGATCAGTCAAAGGCAGACTTGGCCGGAGTTCGATTTGTTTGACTTGCTGAGAATTGACAAGTTACCGGGAGTCGTGACAAATAAGACTCGTCCGTTACTTTAATAATGTCCAATGAAGCAATGTGAAGTTTGGAGTTGTAGATTTTTGCTTAGTGTCTTCTTAGATATACGCAATGATCAGTAAAAACTGCTTGATAATTGTGTTTACTTTAAGTTACTTTGAATTATTCTCTAAGAGTTTGCATATATCTTTCTTTTAGTTTCCGACATGATTCTAGACACTGCAGTTATCTCTTCTCAGGAAACTAATTTTAAAGAATGGAGGCTAGTGGTACAAGAAATTGTGCGATTCATGAAAGTTGATATGGCCTTCATGAATGTCAGGCCATTGCGATACTCTGCCATGTTTGATTCATATCCAGCTTCTCTCACTTATGTGGCTCGTTTCCATGCCAAGAGGGTTCTTAAATTTCAAGATGCACTGTTGACAAGCTATCACCGGAATGAGGTGAATATTCTGTTAGTGCACAGTATTGATCATTGATTTTAATTGATTAGAGATAATAGCAAGAAGCGGCCATCAAAAACGAAAGCTAATGATGTTTATTTACTGTGACTTACAGGCCAAATTTGCTGAACTTACATTGGACACGTACCGAATGCTGCAATGTCTGGAATGGGAGCCAAGCGGGTCTTTTTACCAAAATCGTCCTGTTGAATCAAGAGAGAATGGCTCTTTTATTGAGCACTCTGGAGCTTCTGCGGCTTCTGGAGTAATTGATATGAACTTGGCTGCAGATATGACTGATCCAACTTTACCTCCAAATCCAAGGAAAGCAGTTATCTATCGTCCATCTGTGACACATTTGATTGCGGTTAGTATTCCATGCTTTTCATTATTATCACAGTTTTTTTTAACTAATTTTGTAGGAGTAGGATCTGTTATCTCAATTCTTAAGGCCTGCCTCTGCAATTAAGTATCATCTTAGAGCACTGATACTCATGTCCCTCTGATGCCTGGCATGGACATGTGACACTCACAATGGTAAAGTATTCAGAAGGAAAGGAAAAATTCCTAAAATATGTTCTATGTATACAATTGTTTTTCTTTCAAAATTAAAAGGCATTATGTGAGTTGGATTCTTCTAATTCAACACACACTTCTTAAGTTTGCTTCTTTACATATATCTTCTTGGCCTTCTTAACATTGCATCAAGAATCACTCCATTATAAAGAAAAAAGAACTTTACCATATTATTTGTACTTTTCATGTGTCAGATTTAACCACACATCCAATGCGCCTCTGGACTGAGGAATGCTTCATATAATTTTTTTTTTTGGCAGTTTCAATATTGTATTGATTTAACAGGCAATGGCTCGGCATGTTTCTGAGGAACCTGTTTGTTTGTATTAGCTCTAGTATGTAGTAACTATTAGAGCATTGATTAAAAAAGGGAGCATTGCTTGTTGTGCTTTACATGATCCAGTCTTTCATGTTCTTGTTGACGAAATTAATACGTAAAGGTGTCTTTAAATGCATTGGGATGGGGCGTCCTCAACTTTTTGTAAAGTTGGCCTATATTTTTCAATATATGGGATATTTTCTATGTCTAACAGGATTCAATAACTTGCACACTGATGCATTGGCAGGTGTTGGCTACAATATGCGAGGAACTCCCTGTGAACAGTGTTATGCTACTGTACCTATCAGCCTCAGGTGATCATCGATTGCCTTAGGATGAAAATCACCTTAGCATGTCTTTGATACCAGACTTATGAACTCGATCACTTGTGCAGGCACAACTGGTTGTAGTAATATTGATCGGCTATACAACTCTGGAGGTTCACAGAAAATGTCAAAAAATAAAGTTCCTCTCCCAACTCATAATACTTCTCTGCCTGAATCATGTGTAAATGGCAAGGCAGAGTCAAGTGGCTATTATGATAAATATCTGTGGTTTGGTCCTAGAGGAAATGGTGGTAAGTTCTTGTATTAAATGAACATTCCTGTTTGTTTACTGTGAGCATTTTTCTGCACAGCTACGTGTTATTTCATATTTGCTGTTATCTCTGTATTAATTTACACTCGCCTTTTCAATATTCAGGTGCAAATAATCTTTACCCTGGAGACATAATTCCTTTTACACGCAGACCACTTTTCTTGATCGTTGATAGTGACAACAGCCATGCATTCAAGGCAGGTTTGTCAAAACTTGTGCATGACACTAGATATAGACTTTATTTTCTTCAAAGGATATTTTGTGTGTGTTTCAAATCACACATATGGTTACTGCGTTGACTTTTCATATAGGGATAGAGCTAATTTTTATGCTTGGTCCTATAGCAAGTATTGACCTGTCCAGAGTACTAGTCATATCAAAATCATAGTTTGGGTCTTTGGACCATTCCGGCTCAGTTGTTCAAGTATGCCCTTGGTATCTAAACTTGAAGGACTGAGAATTCCTCATTAAATGTAACTTATTTTGATGTTTAGAGGGATTGGAGAAGCTTTCTCCAGTGTGATGTGTGGGTATTACCAGATGTTTGATAAAGGTGCATTAAGTCTATCGGCATATGCGTCTTTCTTTGCAGCCAAATTGTTAACATCAGTTGGTGAATGATTCCAGGTTTTACATGGTGCGGAAAGGGGAGAAACAGCTGCTCTGTTTCTTTCACCTTTGAGACCAGCATTCAAGAATCCAGATGATGCTGATTTAACGCAAAACGGAAGTCAGTTCACCTCTTTCTTGACTGTTCCTCTATCAGCATTCTGTCAATTAGTTGGTGTCTCCTCTTCCGAAAGCGAAAAAGTAAGTTACTTTCAAATCCAGTCGGTCCAAACAAAAGAAGAAAAATTGGAATTTTACACTTAACTATTGCTCCTTAAAACCATTTAAAATTTATAAAAAAAAAATCCATTATCTTCTAGCTGATTCGGGTGATCTGTTCTGATGTTAGGAAGTGTATAACGGTGCTGAGAACATACTCTCTGATGCCTTCTGTAAGTGGGAAGTAATTCTTTGTACATCAACAAACATGGATTTGGTATGGGCACAAGTTATATCTGATCCATTTCTGCGTCGACTTATTCTGAGGTACTTGTTTTAATATGTACTACCAATCTGTTTATACAATAAATGTTATGCTTAGCAGCATCAGACTATCTACTTAATTCGAAGAATTAGTTTCTTGGATTTATGATTCAAATGATGGAAATGTCTCTATTTCCAGATATATATTCTGCAGAGCTGTGCTGTCATTCTTCTGTCCTTCAGAAGACAGTGAACTATATTTGCCGGTTTGCTTACCCCTACTTCCCAATTCCGTGAGTCCAGATTCTGAAGTTGTGCAGTCTGCTGTCCTCCGGCTTGCAAAGCACCTAAGAGTTGATGACTGTTTTAACTTTGATGACACGTGATTATTTATTAGGAACTCAAGAATATCATAGCAAGATTGTTCTTATAGCATTACATCTTCTGGGGTTAGCATCTCGTCAATCCGGTGGGACCAAGCTGTGTCAATCCTTTAGCTTATTTTGCTTTGAGAAGATCATAATTGGTTGATAGGCCTGAAGCCCTGAACTATTGGGAGGGATACTTGAACGGTTGCTTCTGCTTGTTTATGGTCAACATGCAGCATCGCCGTGTCGTCATAATGTATGGTGGTTTTGTTATTTGGTTAGGTTGGTGTCTGATTATTTTATAGGTTGTGAGATTTGGTAGGTGAATCTTTAGAGATTATTTCCATTTACTTACAGTTGTCAATACCTTTGTACAAGAAAATCAGCTAGTGACATGATATCTAGATTGCTTTTTAAGCTACATTAGCCTGTAGTTCATCATTCTTGTAAAAGCTGCTGAATAAGTAGATGTATAAAGTGGTACAGATAGTGCATGAAAAGGCCCACTCCAGAATTTGGTTCTAGGTTTTGGTTTCCAGGGTATCTTGGCTAGGTTTATTGGTCATTTTACCATGTAACTTGTACACACGGTTTGATTGGTTCTTGATGCTTCTTTGCTACAGCACTTTTTTATGGAGGTTGATCACAATTCACAAATCAAACTGGAGTATTCTCATTCCTCGTTCTGTTTTTTTAGATTTCATATTTTCTGAATGAATCATTTGATGGCTGTGATTTACCATTTATGGGGTGTGCCTCTCTTCCTCATTCCATATGTCTTGACTTCAAATGACAAATAATCATAATAAGATGATTACGACGTAAACCCTAACACGATCCGCACTTGGACGGAAACTGTTGAAATTAATGGAGACGGCAAATGTTGACAATTTTTTGAACCCGAAGAGGGCGAATTGTAATACTTGTATAATTACGAGGGGTGCGAAATAACTCCCGTACAGAATTGGATTTTTCCCGATATTTCATCAACTCCCGTTACTCCGCTAGCTTCTTTTCCTAACCAACAAGAAACGAGTATCAGTCACTCACTATCCGCGTCATTCATCCAAACACTCATCTCGACCGTCCATTCAAACCGAGAAAACACAACCAGGCCCCTCCTTCACCGTTCAGAGAAAACACACCGATACCAATCCCAACCGTCCGTTCCCACAACCGTTTTAGAGTCTGGCGCTATATAAAGGCCTCGAGTCTCTCTGCGTACAGAACTTTACTTCGTTTGGGAGAAAAGAGAGAGAGGGGTTAATCGAAGCGGAGAGAATCAGAGGTACGACTTTTTCTCTCTTAATTTTTCCTTTTCCGAAAATCTAAATTAGGGTTAGGGTTTAGTTTTCTCTTCGCCGTTTCGTCGTTCTCCTAAGGTTATGGATCTTGATCTACGGGTTTTAGACGCGAGACTTCGTCCGTGAGGTCCCGATTTCTAGGGTTTGGATATTTTTCTAGGGTTTTTTGGTACTTAAATTCAATGCATATTTAGTTTTCGACTTCATAGTTTGCGTGGTTATGTTTCTTGAGAAATTAAATGGTATAATCTCTGTGTGACATGTAATATGTGGAGTAATTGTTGTTAGCTGTTCATTTCAGATCTGTTTATGTTAGGGCTATGTACGGTTGTTTTGGTTGAATTTAGTAGCGGTGGTTTTGTTTTTGGCTGTGTATGTTTTCGTGTTTACTTTGTAGATAGAATTTGGAGTTGTATTTTATTGATAATTAACATGATGCAATTTTTAAATTGTGTGTTTCAGATGGCTCGTACCAAGCAAACTGCTCGTAAGTCGACTGGAGGAAAGGCTCCAAGGAAGCAGCTCGCTACCAAGGTTTGTGGTTTTTCTTGTATAAATGCTTTTTAAACTTAAAATGATTTGTGAACGAATTATGAATATGTTGTTTAAATTGTGGTTGTTATTTGTTTATAGGCTGCTCGTAAGTCTGCCCCAACCACTGGAGGAGTCAAGAAGCCCCACAGATACCGTCCTGGAACTGTTGCCCTTCGGTAAGTTTAATTGCTCCTGATTTGGTACAATGAGTTGAATGCAAGTTTCTGTTGCTTTTCTTTAATGACTTTATACTGTTATAGTTGCTATTTGGTTGTGATTTGTGTTTGTGCAGAGAAATCCGTAAGTACCAGAAGAGTACTGAGCTCTTGATCAGGAAGCTGCCATTCCAGAGGCTTGTTCGGGAGATTGCCCAGGACTTCAAGGTATATAGCTGCTCATTTGTCTATGTTGTGATTATGTTTGGTTGAATATGAATGGTATCTCAACTCAATGATCTCTTGTTTGCAGACTGATCTGCGTTTCCAGAGCCATGCTGTTCTAGCTCTTCAGGAGGCTGCTGAGGCTTATCTTGTGGGTCTGTTTGAGGACACTAACCTCTGTGCCATCCATGCCAAGCGCGTCACCATCATGCCCAAGGACATCCAGCTGGCTAGGAGGATCAGGGGTGAGCGTGCCTAATTGGTTCGCTAGTAATGGAGGTGTGGAGGCTGCAGATGGAAGAAGAATGCTGTAATGTAATAGATGCTGAATGGGGGATGGGAATCAGAAAGGCTGTGTTTTGCTATGTTCTTTGTCAAGTCAGATCAAATAGATAGGTTGTAGGTTTGGTACTAGTTCTAGTGAATATCCTTATAGGCAAGACACTACTAATGGTGCTTGAATGGTTGGTGTGTGTAAATTGGAACCTGCATTTTGTTGGTCCTCTGGTAATTCCGGTAGTATTATTTTGGGTGTCTGCAGCTTCACCAATGGGTATTCAACAACTTACATTTCTTCTAATGTAGGCTGGTTTGCTATGTGTATTTGTTGTTAAATTGACTATGATGTGCATTGACTGCGGAAATTTGTGTAATAAAGATGCATGTTATTCTGGTTGTTTTCCCTATCTTTCACTCTTTGATAAAGATCTTGCTGTGACGTACCTTTAGATATGGTCTTGGAGGCTTATTGTACTTCACGCATAACACCTCCTTTAGCCTCAGCTTTTCTCCCATGACTGACTGACTCTCATCCTTGTCTCGTAGAGTTTTAAAATTGAGAATCGTAGAATAAGATACCTATCACGTCTCTTCAGTTCAAACTTTCAAAGAGATGTTGAGCCATTCATGTACAAAATTTCCAGTCATCCCTTGCTCTGAAACTAGAGTGAAAGATAACGCATAAAGCTGGAGTTGACAAAACTTTGCAGCTGGCATAGTTTCCTTCAAATTTCTAGTCACACTAGTTCCGGACAAACAACGTGAATGTATTCTAAACTATTTCTCGTTATAGAGGTGTGGTTAATAATCAGCTTTGCATGCCAAATATGATTTGTGCTGATGATGCGTCTTCAAACTCCATTCCGCTGTTTGGTTCCTTCACTGAAGAAGCGTTTCTCAACCCAAAATGTATACGCTTGCAACCTCAAGATTGGTTGCTTGTCGCGAGCGGGTCAAGTTGAAGCTGCACGACGGCTGTTCGACGAAATGCCCCAGAGGGACTTGATCACCTGGAACGCTATGATTACTGGGTACTGGAAAAATGGCTACTTTCAAAAATCAAAGAGACTTTTCGAATCGATGCCTCTTAGGAATGTGGTGTCCTGGAACTCTATGATAGCTGGGTGTGTCGAAAATGACATGGTGGATGAGGCTTTCAGCTACTTCCAGGCCATGCCCAAGAGAGACACTGCTTCTTGGAATGCAATGATATCGGGGTTTTTGAAAAATGATCGGTTTGAAGAAGCTAGTAAGCTTTTCGAGGAGATGCCCAGCAGGAATGTTGTTTCTTTTACTGCAATGCTTGATGGGTATGCAAAGAAAGGGGAGATAAAGAAGGCAAGAGAGTTGTTTGATGTCATGCCGCGTAAAAACCTTGTTTCTTGGACTGTGCTGATTAGTGGGTATGTGGAGAATGAAATGTTTGATGAAGCTAGGAAGTTGTACAAGCGGATGCCCGAGAAAAATGTGGTTGTAATGACTGCTATGATCACTTGCTACTGTAAGGAAGGTAAGATGGGAGATGCGAGAGAGTTGTTCGATCAAATTCAGTGCAAGGATCATGTCTCTTGGAATGCAATGATAACAGGTAGGTAATGTTATAGTGAGTTCGTTGCTGTGATATTTTCAGCTTTTATTATACTGATCATGTCACTTTGTCTCACGTAGTCTCCTTTTCATTTACAGGCTATGCACAAAATGGCAGCGGAGAGGAAGCTTTGGAGCTATATTTGCAGAAGTTGAAGTTAGGCTTGCGTCCGGATAGTTGGACACTTGGTTCTGTTCTCATGGCGTGTTCTACTCTTGCATCACTTCAAGATGGAAGACAAGCTCATGTGATCGTTATTAAACATGGCTTCACATCAAGTGTCTCCGTCTCTAATGCCTTGATTACCATGTACTGCAGATGCGGTGTGATCCTTGATTCTGAGCTAGCTTTCAAGCAGATTGAGAGTCCCGACCTTGTCTCATGGAACACCATAATTGCTGCATTTGCACAGCACGGTCTCTACGAAAAGGCTCTTACTTATTTCTACGAGATGGGGCTCCATGGCTTTGAACCGGATGGTATAACATTTCTTAGTGCATTGTCTGTTTGTGCTCGTGCGGGAAAGGTTAATGAGAGCATGGATTTGTTTGACTCAATGGTCAATAACTATGGAATTTCCGCGAGGGCAGACCACTATGCCTGCTTGGTTGATCTATTGGGCCGAGCAGGTCAGCTAGAGCAGGCTTGCAAGATAATTCAAGAAATGCCATTTGAAGCAGACTTTGGGATTTGGGGCTCTCTTCTTTCAGCTTCTAGTGTTCATTCAAATGTCGGAATAGGGGAACTAGCTGCTATGAAGATGTTAGATTTGGATCCCCATAGTTCCGGGCCATATGTCATATTGTCTAATATGTATGCAGCTGTTGGAAAATGGAATGATGTTGCTAAATTGAGGAGTCTGATGAAAGAGTGTGGAGTTAAGAAGCAACAGGCATATAGTTGGACTGAGATTGGGAATAAGTTGCACAATTTTGTGGGAGGGGATATGTCCCATTCAAATATTGATAGCATCCATCTGGTGCTTAAAAGGATCAGATTACACATGGCTGCTGATGATTTTCAAGACATCAATGCTTCATCGAGCTGTAGTTAGAAGCACCAAGGATGCTGTTCTATATTTTTTGTGAATAGTTGAAAAGCTCAAAAGAATGGAAGCCTAAAAGTGCGAAAGGTGCAACGAAATTACAGTTAGGGTAGCTACATAAGCAATGTATTAGTAGACTTCTCCAGCTGCACATGGTTAGAGGTTTCATTGGAACAATGAGGTTTGGAATTGGTCCGGATACATCATCAACATGTAATTTTCTAGTGAAGAAACAAATTCTGTTTACGACGGCGACGACAATGAAGAAACTCATATTTTTGAGCTGATTGTAACTCTCACCAAACACCAAACATCAGTGGCCAATTTGAACACAACAGTCTGCAATGACTATGTCAGCCGGCTGGAGATTAGTCATAGTTGAAAATGGAAATGGTTATATCTGCAGAAAGGTCAATTTCGTCCATTAACATGGATTTCCTCCCTCACTTTGTCAAATAGGTTTCTCTTTGTTTTTGTGGGAAACCCGCCAATCTCGGACGTCTTCACCAAAACCGATATCTCTCCATGTCTATATTTACAGTTTTCCTCGTTACATTTATAAAGACTCCCCAAAAATAGTAAACTCCTGCCTGCAACATTGGTCATCAGAATCGACCTCAAAACAGAGGCTGAGGTAGTTTTAGTTTTCTTGTATTTTTTTTCTTTGGAAATTTCAATATTTTCTTTCTTTGCAAGTCTTTATTATTTTTTTGGACGCCTCTCTCTTTCTTCTGGGTTGATCATGCTGTAAACATCCTTAGGCTCTTTCCTCAAGGAAATTCTAGAAGCTGCGTATACATATGGTATTGCTTATTTTTCAATTGTTTGCTTTGAATTCTCAGTATACATGTTATTGGACTTGTACTGATCTGTTTAACTATGAAGGTCATGTTTATGTTGGTACATGTTATGCAGAATTATATGGCCACCAAGACAATTTTCTAAGATTTTATTTGCTGGGTTCAGTGGGTTGTGTATAATTTAACTTTGATTATTATTGAGTATTTTGGGTAATTTAATGTAGTGATAGCGGCGGAGCATGAGAAATGAAGCAACAAATGGAGCATCCTGAAGAGAAAGATGAGAAGATGAAGGAGCAATTGCATGTAGTAGAGGTGGAAAGAGATCGAGCACTTGATGAATTAAGAGAGATGAAAAAGTTGGCACAGGAGGCAAACATGAGGCTCAGTGAAGCATTGTCATCTCATAATGTCAAAGAGGTGCATTTGCAGTTGAGTTCCGTGAAGGATTTACTCTCTCATGCAAGGCTAGAATTGAAGAATAAAGAGGAGAGTATCGAGTCATTGAAACTTGAACTTGGAAAGGCCAAATATTTGGAGCTCAGACTAGCGGAGAATGTAAAAGCCTCTGAGGCTAACACAAAGGTTCTATTGTGTGAAAGTGAAAAACAAATTCAGGAATTGCAGCAGAAACTGGCTGATAGTATGAAAGCTTCCGAGGCTCAGACGAAGGCTTCATTGTCCAAAAGTGAGGAAAGGATACGGGAATTAGAGCTGAAACTGGAAGAGAAGGCAATGTCATCTGAGGATAAGGATGACACAGAGGCTTCACTGGACGAAAGAGACAAAAAGATTCATGAATTGGAGCTGAAATTGGCAGAGAATGTGAATATCTCAGAGGCTCACAGGAAGGCTTTATTGACTGAAAGTGCGGAAAGAATTCGGAAGTTGGAACTCGAGCTAGCAGAGAATGTTCAAACCAATGAAGCTCAGTTGAAGGCTTTATTGTTTGCAAGTGAGGAAAGAATTCGAGAACTGGAGATGGAAATAGAAAAAAGAAGAAATTCAGAAGCAAGAGTCCTTGATTCATTGATCACACAGACAAACCAACTGGAGCAAACCAAGGTTTTATTTGAAGAATCAAATTCTGAGAATGTTTCTCTTCAAAAGAAATTGGACAAATGGGAAGAGGAATCTGTGCAAAGTAGTGAGCTTAGCTCATGCCATCAACATGACAGCCATGATTCTACTTTTTCCTCAAGGGATGATTTAGAGAGTCTCAAGTCCGAACTTCAGTTGACAAAGGAGGGTCTGGTTGATGCTCAAAAGAAGAAGCAACTTGCTTCTTCAAATGTCGAGAATTTAGTCAAGGAGATAGGCATGCTGAAACATGAGCTGAAGTTGACAGCTGAAGCTGAAGAAAACAGTAAGAAGGCATTGGATGACATGGCTTGTGCTCTAAAAGAAGTTGCCACAGAAGCCAACCAGTTAAAGGACACGCTGCAGATGACTAAAGCAGAGCTAGAGCACTCAAGAGCACAAGAAGAACGTTTGGATGTGATACTAAAGAGCAATGAAGAAAACTTTAGACTCATATTGGATGAAGCGAAGAAAGAAGCTGAGAGGTATAAAAACACTGCTGCTAGATTGAAAATAGAACATGAAGAATCTGTGTTGGCTTGGAGTGGGAAAGAAACTGGCTTTGTTAACTGTATCCGAAGAGCAGAAGAGGATAGACATGCCACACAACAGGAGAACTTTAGGTTGCATCAGTCGCTTCTTGAGACGGATAACAAAGCCATGTTGTCAAAGGAAGAGAATAGTAAGTTGCGCGATATTCTTAAACAAGCCTTAAGTGAAGCAAACATTGCAAAAGAGGCTGCAGCTATTGCTCGAGCTGGACATTCTCAACTGAAGGATAGCCTGGAAGAAAAGGAGGAGGCCTTATATTTTCTTACCCGAGAGAATGAAAACTATAGGGTAAATGAAATTGCAGCTAATGAAAACATCAAAGAATTGAAGCGTTTGCTCATTGAATCGTCAAATAAAGACTGGAAGAAAGAGGAAAAGGAGACACTGTTATTGAAGGATGTGAGAAAGGAGTCCAAAACACCTACGAAGGAGTCAAAAAAGGATGCAAAGGATTCAAAGAAAGAGCACAGGGATAGAACACCTACGAAAGACTTGAACAAGGACAGGACACCTACAAAGGAGGATTGCGGTAAGGAGAAGCCACCAGTACCGTGGGAGGCTAAAAAGGAGGACAAAGAGAAAACCTCATCAGACAAGGATAAGGAGAAAGAGGCTGCTGCTGGAAACATACTAGGGAAAGTTTTCAGCTTCAGTCTCAAGGAGCTCAGAATCTCAAACTCACACGATGATGTTGCTCAGGTTTCTCAGGTTGCTCATGATGACAACAACAATGATGATGATATTGAACTAGAAAAGGCTCTTAAAGACTCAATATTTGAGGTACATTCCCCCGGATCAGCTACTCATCACCGGAGAAATTCTTCTACATTCTCAGAAGATGGAGATCCATTTCATCCAGATGATTTTGATCATCTAGAGGGGACTCAAGCTGAGAACTCAAGAAAGAAGAGAGCCTTACTCAGAAGATTTGGAGATCTCATAAAGAGAAGTACTACATATACATACGCCAAAAAGGAACCAACACTGGACCTCAGAAAGGATCCTTCACTGGATTCGAAGAAAGACGCTTTTCAGGATGCGTTACCAGAATAGAGAATCTGTAAAATTTGCACTGATGCTCCAATTTCTGATACCATAGTGGTCCATTACACTGTAAATATAGCAATGAAATACTGTTCTAGTTCTAGTTCAAGAGACTTGCAGATTTGGACATGTAATTAATTATAGCAAAGGATTGACTTGTACATTTATTTCAGAAAATTGATATGCTTAGCAACTGTGTGTGTTTTGATCGTTTTCTTCCGTTCAAAGTACGTCGAGAATTTTCTATATGTTGGAAGAAATCCGTCCTTCCAGCAATTGGAGTTGTACATGTAACGCAGGTTGGAACCACTGCAGCTAGTTGATTTATTTTTCTGCAATTTGTTTCATGCCTATATATCTGAATCCATCATCAACCCGGTCTGTAGCTCTCAGCATATTGGTGATACGTGTTCGGAAAACACGTACAGTATGTTGATTAATGCCGGGAAGTCTTCGTGACTCGTGAGTTGTAACTATCATTGCAGCATGAACTCTTTGCTACCACAATTTTCAATCAATCATGCCACAAAATGTGTACTTAGAACACATATATCCTTTCTCAGTTCTCACAATGTGGTGCTTTTTCTATGTGGGAAAAGTTGTGGCAAATACATACACAAGGGGACCTCTAATTTGCTCGGCCAGTAATGGTTGTCTTCCTAACATTAGCATATGATTCACATGGTGGAGAATGAGACTAGCTAGTATGGACCAACCTTACAATACAAACATTCATACCCCAAAATATCAAAGGTATCACCATCCCTTCCATTCCTTTCAGCCAATTAAGATGATTCTGATACCTTATGCCACGTGTCGACAGACTAGCACACAAGAATCTCTGGAGCTGGTTTGGAAAGATACAGTCCAGCTAGCGACGACTATGTCGTATGTACATACGTGCCGAACTGCCGATCTAGATTATAAATTTGGAGGGGTTAATTTTTTTTTTAAGTTGATAATGCTTTCACAATTTATAGATTTTTTTTTTTTTTCAGAGCAATTTTTCGAAGAGTTATCAAAATAAAAATAATGAAATGATTGGAAAGTATTGAAAAAGAGAGGAGAAGAACTTGGAAAAACACTTAAAATCTGGAAAATAGATAAGAGGAGTAAAATTGGAAGACCATAGAAAATAAACTTGAGAAATCACACTACAAGGGAATTTGAACCATACTAAATTAGTTTTAAACTCAACCACTTAACCAACTAAACCAAAGATATAATTGTTTATTCCTTCTATATGTATTATATATACTAGTGTATAGATCGGCGATTGTACATGCCTGTGGTTTCTCAGCGTTCACGGTATGCTCGACTTAATTATTTGTATTTCCATTTTCGGACAAAGCTCGATGTCGAAGCATCAACACACACCAATACCCTGTTGTTTCCAAGAATATGCAAAATCCCTTCCACCCTTCATCTCATCATCGATCACTTGCCATCATGCCAATATTGATTCATGCTCACATTCATTTGTCATGTTCATATTGTTGTTGTTCTATCATCCGAATCACCTTTATTGTAGGATAGAACAACAAAAATGTGTTACTTTTTTATTTACATTCTGATGCAGTGAAAAATATAACGTTAGAATTCACCAAATGATCGCCTTGAATCCACAAGTTTAGGGTTTTTCGAATTCACTAGAAGAACTGGAATCTATCAGGAGTTGAAGAAATCTCAAAGTTTTATAATATGAAAAGATAAGTTTAGCAGCTACAAAGAGGTCTCTTAAATACTGAAACAAACCCTAAAATACTAATAAAAGGCCAATTAAAGCAGTCGAATGGATGATCCTAGTTCAATTCTGAACTAGAAATCATTTCCTGTTTATTCCAAAAAGGAGAAGCCCATGAGTTTAAATAAAATAAAATCTAAAATACTTAAAAACCAAAACAAATTAAAAAAACACTAAAAGTTGATTTTAATGGCCTAAACGACCTCGAATGCCCAAAAAAGTCTGTTCGTCACGGCAAAGTCACAAAACAATGTGTATTGTTTTTGACGTTGTTCCTTTAAAAAAAGTATTATTCGTCTCATTCCGAATTTGAAGTCCAAACAAAAATAATGTCAACAATAGTGCTATATTTGTCTTTGTTACGACGATCCATCTATTCCTCGATTCTTGTCGCGATCTGATCTGCATCACATTCACTCGAAACCACGTATTTAATTATCACCTTATGTTTCAAACTCAAAATAGCCACAGCTACATGCTACGTGATAAATACTTATCGCGTTATCAAGCATACCCTCACACCATGCGTACAATATATATGAACTATTCTACACGTGTTACACAGATTCCGCCTTGTCGACGTATATGTAACGGGGAACCTTAGAGTTATGAATCAAATCATGGTATACATGGCACGTTGAGATCGTGACCACCTTAGGTTACAAAACATAGGAACCTACGCTGTCACTCACATTCAACACCTTCGTTGGTATCTTTTTTATGATATTTCCAGAAACCAAAATTAAAATAAACAAAACAATATCCAAAACGCGAAAACGGTTTCCTCTGCAAATTGCAGGAGAATGCGATTCGTCGAAAATGCCAGTATAATATTTCCGTACGTACATACAAAGCTCTCATTGGGAGCTAGCCTTACGTGGCACGCGTGCAGTACCACCTCCTACCGGCTCAACACGATCTCCTCACAGAATCCTATATATACACACACACACACACCTTTCCTCTCTGCTCAAGATTTTCATTTTCTCCGGCAGCACAAATCCGAATCTTTTTACAAAGATAAGGCGACATGTCGTCCAAGGTGAGTGGCCATGAAGACGGCAACAGCGAACGGCTCGATTCCGTCGATCCCATGAGTACTACTTCTTCGTCCAACTTGTCCCTTCCCGGCGAGACATTCCTCAGAGCAGCGCTGTCTCTCAAGGACCAGGTACGACGTCGTCTGTCTTTCCTTAATTAAAGTCTCCAAACTTTTAAGAGCAAACTGAGGTTAGCTGAAAACTGTAGTTGAGTTGAGCTGAGCTGAGCTTGTTTGATAATTAATGATAGGTGGTGAAGTCCACGTGGGAAGGAGAGCGGAGCTCCGGCAAGGGGGGCCTAGATCCGACTGCTTATACGGGCCTGCTCGGTACGGCTTTCACGTGCCTGAGGTCGTACGAAGCCACCGGAAACCGGCAGGACTTGGTGCTCTGCGCCGAGATCATCGACAAGTGCGCCGAGCTCGCACGTGCCTCCGCCAGGTAACCTCTTTAAAGATCTCACGTGGGACCCAACATGAGAAACCGACCGATATCTTTTGTCTAAGATTTTAAGTTTATTTTTTTGGGTTACTCTAGATTATTTTTGAAGGTTTCTTGCACACTTCAAGTTCTTACATTAACTTCTTTAATCTTTTTCTAGAGCATTTGTCAACCAAATTATGTGTAGGTGATGCGTTTAGATATATATAATGAAATTTAGGATCTTGTTATTGTTGAAAATTTCACCTTTAAGTTTAAAGCTTATGTATTGCAAGACGCGTTTTGCACAACTTGACTTTTGTTTTCCAGAAATAGCCATGCAAAATGGTGCTACAAGATTAATCCTTGCCGCTGGAGTAAAAAAAAGAGATACTTTGATATCATTTTGGATCTTTTGGACTGAAAAGATCACATTTTTGTTGGGTTGTGAGTCTTGTGACTTGTGAATGAATTGTAATAGGGACATCACTCTAATAATATTCTTATGCTTGGCTGAGTATATGCTATGATATATATGGAAGGATATCTCAGTTCTCACTTGTCTTTGTAATTTTGGCGTATCCTTTGATATCCAGGCACGTGACATTCTTATGTGGTAGAGGAGGTGTTTATGCCCTTGGAGCTGTTGTGGCCAATTTGATTGGGGACCTTCAGAGATGCGACTTGTATTTGAACCTCTTCCTTGAGGTAAAATCTATATGTCCAAATTATCAGCATTCACTGGCTTTTGTATGATGACAGCTTCTGCATCCGTGATATATACTTTTGTTTATGAAATTTGTAATATTAAGGACTACTATGTGTAAAGAGCTTTTGGCCATCTTTTAAAACGTAGATGATTTCAGAATTTTCAGGTTAGGATGTATCAAAACATAGCTAGAAAAAGATGACTGTATCGGATGTTTACGTGAATTTTGTGATATTACCATAGTGAGTTGAGCTCTGCATGTATTGGGATCGATGTTCTGCTCCTTCTGGACACTAAGCTTCGGTTGAAGGATTTGTCAATCCCTTTATTTGTAATGTTTGATGAGAATATCATCAAATATTCGTCTGTCTTATTAAAATCTCTCATGATTTACCAAAAAGAGAAAACCATATAGGCCATGTGAAATATCAGGTTGATATCTTGTTGTAGTCATGAAACCCACCACATGTTTGTTTCAACTTACCTTCATCATCAATTCATCGAAGAGGGAAACTTTATTTGATCTTAGAAAATTTTGAGTTGCTGACTTATCATTCACATATTTGGTGTGTCATTTGTTATTGCTCAAGCTAGTTGTGCCTAATGAAAAGATTTTGTTTGCATGATGGCACTAATTAATACAAACACATTAAGTTCATTATCATGTGGTTCTACTTTGGTGTTACTGTCCAAAGCAATGACTGTTAGAATGTAACTACTCATAGTCTTGGACCGGGTAGCTTCTTTCCACACAAATAGCGACATTTGTTCTTATATTCATATTCATGTAAAGTCCTAACTGGACTCCAGCCACCCACGTTATAAGAAGTCGGTAAATATAATTGCTATAATAGTTCTATGTGCTATCTTTTCTTTAAAATATGTGCTATAAGCACTTAAGTATCTATTCTATTCGTAAAGATTTATGGATACTTGGCAAGTATGGCTGGAGGGAAGTATGTATGTTTTATGAGTTTATTTCATCAATCCTGTTAACTGGAAAGTGATCTTGTCCAGGGCCTTCAATGCATATCTTCACTGATTAGAAATTTATAATATGTAGATGAATCAAGTTTTGGTGCCGACTTAAGTAGAATGATTTTGTTGTCCTTGACACATAGTTTTTCGTTGTTTAGGTAGCGCAAGAGAAGGCACTCTCTGCTGGGCCTCAGGAAGGTGGTTTTGGATTGTCATATGATCTTCTTTATGGTAGAGCAGGGTTTCTATGGGCTGCTTTGTTCATAAACAAGTATCTTGGACAAGAGAAGGTGCCCAGTGAACTTCTGATGCCCATCGTTGAAGCGGTGATAGCTGGAGGCAGGGCAGGAGTGTCAGATAACCCTGCATGCCCACTTATGTACAGGTGGCACGGAACAAGGTACCTGGGGGCAGCAAATGGTCTAGCAGGAATATTGCACGTGCTACTTCAGTTCGCTCTCTCAGAACAGGATACGGAATATGTGAAAGGAACTCTTAGGTATTTGATGGCTAATCGGTTCCCTCACAGCGGGAATTACCCCTCGAGCGAAGGGAATCCGAGAGATAAGTTTGTGCAGTGGTCTCATGGTGCAGCTGGCATGGCCATCACCTTGTGCAAGGCATCACAGGTCAGTAATTCCTGCACTTTTTTTAACTGAAAAATTGGTTGTTAGCTTGGCTAGCTAACATTATTATAGCCATGTAGCTAGGTATGATGCTCGAGTTCTGAAGTGTTTGGATTGTTGAAGTTTTATGTTATAAAGTTTACATCTTTCTAACATATATATGTTATACGGGTATGTTCGGGAATCTTGTGTTTACACAAGAGCTCGTTGCTAATTAGGTTCGGTTAAGTTTATTAAAAGATTGCACACCAGTGCGTTTGGGGATATAGTTCATTGAGGCAATTCAAGTGGTTGGATTAATACACAATCAGAGGACACAAACCAAACCCTTATCTGTTAAAGAGTTAACTACAGTGTGATTCATGTTTATGGTGCACGTGATTTGTAACTTAGTATATGTGTGCATCAGTGCAGGAGTCTATCCATCATCCAGGCATAGTTGAATTAATGTGGACCCATTTTTTTGCCCCTCAGGTCTTTCCAAGAGATAGGGACTTCCGTGATGCAGCAATAGAAGCGGGAGAAGTCGTGTGGAAGAATGGTTTGCTGAAGAAGGTAGGCCTGGCTGATGGTGTGGCTGGGAACGCCTATGCCTTTCTTTCTCTCTATCGTTTGACCGGAGAGACCATATACGAAGAGAGAGCAAATGCATTTGCAAGCTTCTTGTATCATAATGCTAGGCAACTTGTGACTGCGGGGCAGACTACACATGGGGCTGAACATTCCTATTCTCTTTTTCAAGGACTTGCTGGAACCGCATGCCTCTGGTTTGATGTGCATGTGTCGGAACAGTCAAGGTTCCCAGGTTATGAACTGTAGAAGTTACGTTAAAATCTTGCTATCAGATCATTATAAACATGGACCTGTGTTCTTACCTTTACAAGTATATAAATTAAAGACTTATTTCAAGCTAGATTGGTATTGTTGGGTCAAATACAGATGATTTTGGTCATCACTGTTTTGCCACCGGTTGGGTACTAGGGTAGTTCGGACAATTACCGGAACTGGAATCATACATGGCAGATAGAAGATGTGACTTGAGAGGTTTCATATGTATTACCAGTAAATACTAAATATTGGGTCAGAGGAAAAGGACATATATATGTTTGCTCCAAAATTGTTTTCATCTGTGATGAAATGGTAAGGAGTGGTCGAATAGCATTATATCAAAGAAAATTGTTTTCGTCTTTAGTTGTTTTTTCGCAAATACCTCAATACTCGTTGGAGATTAGCGGATGTGAGTTGTTTTAAGTGTACCTTGGGTGTCTTGTCTGTTTTAGGTTGTGATGTCTGTTGGTTCGTTGATTTGATGCACCGTCTCAGTAGCAAGATGAGATGTAGTGTCGGTAATTTTTGTCAACAATATAGTTAGAAAGCTGGTCATAATGAATTGATGCGTTGTATTAGTCGTTTTTTCGATACTGTATTGTCTTAAATGTAAAACAAATGGAGTTGTTAATGTTGCGCTCTTTGTTAATTGATGTAGATTAGGATACAATATTTTGGTTGAGTCACCTGGTATTATTTCGGGTGTTTTTCGTTTTTTGGGGTTTATGCTCTATGTCCTCTCTTGTATTCTACCGTTTCATTAATCAAAACCTGATAAATGAAGTTGCTAATGTTGCGCGTTTTACTAATTGGTGCAGGTTAAGGTATAATGTTTTGATTGAGTTATTTGATATTATTTCGGGTGTTTCTTGTCTTATGAGATTTAGGCTCTATGTCCCCTTTTATGTTTTACTATTTCATGAAATGGATACTTGATGGTAACCGAAAGTCGGTATTAAAAACGGTAAAAAGAAAATGATATTTTCTTTAAGCACAAATGAGTAATGATACTTTCATTAACGAATATATGGAGTGTATACAGCAGTGACCTACCACCCTCAATGGCAAATTGGCAATGACAGTAAACATCACTACTTTGAGCTAGGCTAGTTGAACCATCTCTATATTACTGCTTTACGATCGACACTCTATAGTCCGGATAATCGGACAAAATTAGGACGACTGAGCTGACTACCCAACTGAACCGCCCACAAGAGAGAGAAAAGAAAAGTAGCTCATTCGAACCAAGAAGAAAGTAGCTCATTGTGGTTATACAGCCTAATTGCAAGATAGAATTCACATGCTCTTGATTCTGTATATTTAGAACAGACCACACGTACAGGATGTTCAGAATTATTTTTCGTTGGTGATTTGAAAGTTATAACAAACGGTTTACAAAAACGGTAATAGACAGTAGAATGTGCTATTAATTTGTGTTTCTTAGATATAGATTTTCTCAGATCAACAAACATATACCCTAGAAAAATGCAACGCTACTATATGTCTCAAATCCAAAGTATTTCACTTTGGGTATATGAAATACCTGGGCATGTCTCCAATCACAAGTTATATGACAATTTCAAGCGTGCGGAAAAATTAGATTCCCCGTGAATAGTAATTTGGTTTGTATAAGATACTTTACATATAGTTCCTCCCTCACGTTTCAAAATCATTAGTAAACTATTTACGAAAAAATTTAACCCCTTAATTATAAAATCCTAACTCCGCAATTGCATATACCAAAATTTTCCCCGGGACCGTGTTGCATGTTGCAACTGCTTGCCTGTGCTACTGTGCTAGCACCGACTCCAGAGCATATATATATATATATATGAAACCAACAGTACGTACAAAACATGCATGCATGCAAGCTCATCTTAATTGTCATCGCAAATAAATCAATTTACAAACACAGCGGGATGTCAAGGAAAAATGATAACTAAATCATTCATGAGCAAGTACCTCGTTCATTTCGATGGCATTGCATGTCATCGTACTAGCTTACTCGATCATCGACACAAATATAGCCTTATTTTTGTTCGACAATGCATGGCAAGTGATCATGCATGTCTGCGGTCTGCCCATACATTCCACTCCCTATGTACTTAAAAAGATATAATTAACATTTAGCCTATATTTTCTCAAACATATATAAGAATTATATTTGATCAGCGAACGTTAGCTAGCTTATTCGACAATTTAACTACTGAAGTAAAATTATAGGAGTACGTTTGAATCAATGAGATACTACATAATTAATTACATATGTACGCGTACGTACGTATCTATGTAGCTAAGAGTGAAATATATCAACGGTACGGTGTGGTTATGTTCCAAAATTTGTCCATCATTTTCATTATATATCTGTGCATGGCACTAAAAGAAATTCTCGGTTGCAATTTGCAAAGCGAGGAAGACAGGTAGAGGAAGTACCTAGAAGCAATACTAATTAATACTTACATGGTACTAATTATGTATGTTTCGATCATAAGAAATATAAGCGATTTAGGCCGACTATATATAGTTGCTGCAGTGATATATAAATATATTAGCTTACTCGATCTCTGTGCAGCTAGCTCACAGGATAGGTAGAAAGATAACAACCAAATACGTAAAATAACACATAAAATTGTTAGAAGTATGTAGAAATTGAAACACCAGAAATCAAATATATATATATATATACACGCACAGAAATTTTCATATGCAGACCCAGATGATAAGGATTTGATTATTTTAATTATCTCACATTTGTTTTTAACAATTTAAACTGTTGATGTTATAGATATTCTTTTAAAAAGTAGACCTACAAAATTTCAGCCAATTTGATAATCGTTTGATCATCTAAAATGGTGAAACATTACAAACAAATAAAAAGCGTCGGGCTTAAAGGTACTTAGAAATTTGATGTCTTCTATAGTTTTGTCTGGATAAATGCTGATGATATATAAATATCGAATCAAATGACGAAACGATTTTCGATTGCACTCAAATTTTGTAGGTGACTTAATTGAAGTAATATATATAGCATGAGTGGTCTTGATTGTTAAGATTTGATGTCTAATTAAGTGAGATAAAACGAAAAAATTTGCATCGTGCGGATGTCCTTAGTTGAAAAAAACTGATATATATTAATAGAAAGCTTCATTTCTATAAGATTGCCATCAAATCCAGAGGATCAAATTTACAATCAAGGTTGACATGTAAAGTGATTGGTCGATCAAATAATAGTGAGAGCTTGGTGATGGCTGCACGCACAAGTGTTTGATGTTGGAGAGGAAACGGCTTTGAGAGGGGATAAGGTAGCTCGCGCGTAATGTTGATATCAAAATCAAATCACTTCCCAGAATAGCTGTAAACTTCTGTTGCACATTTCTACGTACTTTGTCATTTTGCTCTGGTTTCTTGATGGCCAAGTCATAACAAGCAAGGATCAATGCAAGCAACTAGCTAGCTAATATGTCTGGAGCTAGTACATCCAACCTCCCAATCATTAATAAAGAGAATGAAGACCTAATCAATTAAACAACTGTATTCCCATTCTGATGCAAAAAAATAAAAATGAATGAATGAACAATCTGTAATCTGTGTGGGCAATGGTTCTAAATGTGCTAACAAGTTTGGCAAACTAGAAATAACTTGATCTTCAAAAATAATCCTTATAATGCTACTCATGCCGGTATGATTGTTGCCAACGTCTGGAGTGAGTTCATTAAACAATACTATTCCCACCGGCAAGTCTAAGATCGAGTCCTCCGAAAATCATCAAGTGGAGTCCTCTGATCAAAACAATGTCAAGATTAAATTTGATGGATCTGTTGTAAGCAGAGGCGAATCCAGGATTATAAGCTGAAGGAGCTAAATTTATCTTACTTTTTTTTTTCATTCAAGGTTAATAATGTTTCCACAATTTAAACAAGAATTTTAGTTTCTCTTAGAGAGTTATGAATCTTTAAACTTTGTGTGATTAAAGAAGAAATTTTCAACCGTAAACATACTAAAGAAGAAAATGCCGAGAAGTATGAAATGATAGGAGAAGAAAATGAAATAGACCGAAAAATAAAGAAGAAAATGGAAAAACAATGTAAAAAGCCCACAATGGGGATTCGAACTGTAGATTGGGTACAAAGAAAGTGACAACAACTGAGCTAAAGATAACAGTTGCTAACTTCTATTAATTTGGAAAAACTCAATAGGCTTAAGCATTGGTAAGCTAATACATAGAACCACGCGTCTGGTTGTAAGAGCACCTGCACTGGTGCTGCTTTTCAGCACGAGCAAGGCGTGGGGGCCGCCAAAGTCGTCGGCGACCGCTCGGCACGAGCAGCTACACGAGCAAGAATTGCTCGAGCGAGAGCACGAGCACGGGTGGGGCCACAGAGTGGGTGAGACGAGGAGAGGCGGGGTCGACCGGCGAGCAGCACGAGCTCGGCGTGAAGCGGTGCGTGCTGTCGTCGACGACCGCTCGTTGACGAGCTCAGAAGCTGCTGCTCGAGCAGCCACTGGTGCAGGTGCTCTAAGTTAAACACCTTGGCCTTGCCAACATTGATGTCCAATGTGCATCTCTTGGGGAGAGATCAGCTGTGCCAACTTTTTCTGTCCCAATTCAGTCACTTAGCTCTAAATTGTGACACCTGTCTTCTTACTTAACCATCTTAACTCTGTTAGGTTATTTCAAATGAACTTATTATTTCAATATTATCTTATTAATCTCTTCTAATAATATTACGAATAATTACTGTTCTTCCTCTTCTCTCTAAATTCATTCATCTTCTCTCCCGTTTTATTATGTAATTTTTCCAGTTTTTTTTTTCCTGCTAGTATGTACTGTATATTTCTTTTGGGATTTTGGCTCCCAAGAACTAGTTGTAGACACCCAAGTTTTCATCTTCCAAACTGAAAGATTGAACTTCCATAACCAACCCCAATATCACTTAATTAAACCCACCTAAGAATTTCCCAGCATGAATGATATAAACATCAAACATAAATTAAATCCTCCTACATGACTAATCTGCCAAAATCAGCGATAATAGAGGGACATGGCGAGTTGAAACCGGAGCCAGCTACGGGTCATTGTAGCCGACACTACCACAAATTGAAACATTACCGGCGAGATTCCGGCCAACAAGGCCGGCGACCGGAAAAGTCGCTGGTAATGTCCATCATTACCGGCGACTTACTCCGTCCCCGGTAATGTCGCCGGAATCTCGCCGGTAATGTTCCAAAACATTACCGGCAACTCCAACCGTCGCCGACAATGTCTAGCCACACATTTCCGGCGATTTTCCGGCCGGAATTTTGCCGGAAATGTGTGGCTAGACATTGCCGGCGACGGTTGGAGTTGCCGGTAATGTTTTGGAACATTACCGGCGATTTTCGGGCGTAAAGTCGCCGGTAATGTCTTCATTTCCGGCGACTTACTCCATCGCCGGCAATGTGTCTTATATTAGATGCCGGATGCGGCAGCTCGATCATTCAATCATTTTGATCGAAGAAAATCCAGAGAAATCGAAAGAAGGAAAACGTACGCTCTGAAATCGATCATTCGGTATATTGTCAAAATTAAGGCGCGCGTCGAAAACTCGATCACTCGGGAAGCTATATATATAGGTAGGTGTATATATACGTATATGTGTATGTATATATATGTGTGTGTGTTGATCAAATCCAATTCGTGAGATATATATGAAATGTTGTTGATGTCACCGAAACGAGAAAACAGCTTGTAGTTAATCTTGTGTCTGAATCAACGACTGGTATTATCGTATTGTTATCGGAGCCAGGCTTAACAGAGCCTCCTACCCAGTCAAATACGTTTTGAATTGAAAAAAGGAGAATACCATCATCGAGTACTGAATCGAATTCAGAGATTAGATCGATATATATATATATATATGCATGTGTTGATTTAATTAGAGTTGAATTGAGATATCGCGTCGATTATTAGTAGTGAATGTGTGTATATATATATAATTAATACGTAAAATTGTTAGAATTTTCAGGATGGACAAGAGTTGGATGAGCCTCGAAAGATGGGATGTCAGATATCACGAGGGAATTAGGAGTTTTGTGGATTTTGTGAAGGCTAATTGTGGAGACACTACACTTCATTATTGCCCGTGTAAAGAATGTAAGTGTTTCAGCGATCGATTTCGATTTCCCATTGATAAAGTCCAGAGGCACCTGAGTAAATACGGGTTTTGGGATAAGTACACTTGTTGGATTTATCACGGTGAAACATTGGTAGCGGGTCCGCATGATCATGGACAATTTGGTGAGAGGGCCAGTCCACGCTATGATCATGGAGATTTTGCTGAGAGGGGCAGTTCATTCTATGATCCAACATCGATGTTAATCAATGATATGTTTCCTCATGAGAGCGGTGTATTTGCTGATGAAGCACCAAATGTCCCTCCCGTCGTTGAGGGTTTCCCCCATATCGAGCCAGTCGAACCATTACCTGGAGCTCATGTCAACACAAGCGGTATGGACAAGTATAACAACCTGATTGCATTGCAACAGACTCTGTTGTACGACGGTTGTAGTAAGACTGTTCTTGAAAGTGTGATGGGAGTGATGCAGCTTAAAATGGAGAACAAAATGTCTGTCAAAGCTGTTGATTCTTGGTTGAAGTGGACTGCTTCGCTACTGCCACCCGGTCATCGTCTTCCTACCATTCATCATAAGGTGCGACATATCCTGAAAGATCTTAGGCTTTCCTACATCAAAATTCATGCATGCAGATATGATTGTATTCTCTTCTGGGGAAAAGATCTCGAAGACCTTGAAGCCTGCCCGGTATGTTTTACAGAAAGGTATAAGTTGACTCCTGCAGGCAACAAGAAAGCTGTGAAGATACTTCGATATTTCCCGCTTATTGATAGGCTGGAGCAGTTGTTCATGTGTGCTTTCACGGCCGAGGCAATGAGATGGTGGGCTGAGAGGAACTTGCCTGGCGATGACACCCTTATACACCCTTCCGACGGAGAGGCCTGGAAGCACATGGTCAGGGAGTTTGATCATTTTGCAGCAGAGGTCCGAAATGTTTGGCTAGGGCTCTCATCTGACGGATTCAACCCTTTTGGCAACATGAGTCTTCAATACAGTATATGGCCAGTTATTTTGGTACCGTACAACCTTCCACCATGGATGTGCATGAAGAAGGAATACAATATGCTAACTCTGTTAATTCCGGGCCCAGGTTATCCAGGAAAGTGTCTCGATGTGTATTTGAGGCCTTTGATTGAGGAGCTTAAGTACTTGAGTGAGTGTGGCCACCCCACTTACGATAGGTTCAAAAAGGAGATGTTCCAGATGCATGCCATGCTTGTTGGCACCATCAGTGATTTTCCTGCCCGCGGTATGTTGTCGGGCAACGTTACCAGGGGTTACAGGGCTTGTTCAGAGTGCATGACGGTTGATTGTTGCAGTCCTCATTGCAGTAAAATTGTTCAGATGCGTCACCGTTGTTGGCTTCCATATGATCACCCATTTAGGCAGGATCCAGACGCGTTTGATGGGACTGTGGAAACAGGTGTGGCACCCAGGCGATGGACAGGGGAAGAAATTTTGGAAGTGTTGAATGAATGTGATTTTGGCCAGCTGAGCAATCAGCCTGACATAGTGGTGTCAATTCCAGACAAGCCCGAAAGGTATAAGTTTTGGACACACAAGAGCATATTCTGGGAACTCCCCTACTGGCCCAGGTTGCCTATCAGACATTACCTAGATGTCATGCACATAGAGAAGAATGTGTGTGAAAGTGTGGTGGGCACAGTTCTTAACTTGGAGGGGAAAACAAAGGACATCCCTAAGGCACGTATTGATCTGAAAGCTATGGGACTGCGGAAACATTTGTGGTTACGAGATGGTAAGAGAAAAATGCCGCAAGCTCCTTATACCGTCAAGCCGAAGCATAAGCATGAAATTTTTCGGTGGCTGAGTAATGTCAGGTAAATATTCTTATATATGACTATGCAGTACGGAAATTGGTTTGCCTTTAATTTTTACCGGATTATGGTGATATGCGAGAAATATAATTGTTGCCTATGGCTATATATATATATATATACATGCAGGTATATACATGCAGGTATCCTTATGGCTATGCAGGAAATATAAGCAGGTGTGTTAACTACCGGGACAATAAGATGTACGGATTAAAGAGTCATGACTGCCATGTACTGGTTCAACGCCTTTTCCCTATTTTCATTCGAGGGTACCTTCCCAAGGAGGTGGTGGAGCCGTTGGTGGCTTTGTCAAGATTCTTTCAGAAGTTATGCACCAGGGAAGTTAAAAAATCAGATCTCAGGGAGATGCAAGATGACATCATTTTTATCATGTGCAAGCTTGAGAGGATATTTCCGCCAAATTTTTTCGACATCATGCCTCACCTAACGATCCATCTTCCCGAACAATTGTTGCTTACCGGTCCCGTACACTACACTTGGATGTATCCCATGGAAAGGTACATTTGGTTTGCCTCTGTTTTTATATGTAAAGTCTTAGTTTTACCCCTTTTAACATGCACTTGTTAACTTGTAGACAATTGGGAGCCTACAAGGACTATGTGAAGAATAAATATGCACCTGAAGGGTGTATCGCTGAAGCATATGTTGCGCACGAGTGTGTCACGTACACCAAAGTGTATTTGGGAGAGCTTGAGGACCCCCTACAACAGATGCCGATAGATGAAGCTCAGTTCAACCTTTCTATCATCTCTAATGACGTTGTAGTACAGGGAAGCTTGCCAAAGTCGTACAAGTTGGATGAAAATGAGGTAGTCATTGCCCACTGGTCGGTACTGATTAACTGTGAAGAAGTACAATATTGGAAAAATTATCATCTTCACTGCCCTGCTATTTCCGGAAATGTTGATTACCACAACAGGACGTTTGCAAACTACTTTGGTCCATGGGTAAGGGTATATGTGTATATGTCTTTTTTTATTGCCATTTTCCTTATATAGCATGTGTGTACGTACGTGGTTTTGTGGTTTCTATGTTCATAATGTCTTGTGTGGTTTCTTATCGTTTTCAGATGAACCATGTAGCAGATGATGGTTACCCAGAGTGGTCAAACGAATTGAGGCTCCTTGCGATGAAACCAATAGCTTCAAAAGTTTACTCGATGTGTCAGGTCAATGGCGTGAAATTTATATGTGAAAATAGAGACGACCGACTGAAAACACAGAATTGTGGGGTGATGATCCATGGTGAGCAGGATGGCGTTGACTATTACGGTGTCCTTCATTCAGTTGTTGAACTAATTTATGGGAACCGCATGAAAGTGCACTTGTTCAAGTGTAGATGGTTTGATACTAGCCCGGAGAACACAAGGACCGATCAGCACGGAACATTTTCGGTGAATACTGCTACTACCTGGTATGAAGAAGACCATTTCGTTCTTGCCTCATCAGTAAAACAAGTGTTTTACCTGGACGATCTTCTTAACAAAGTCCCGTGGAAGGTGGTTAACCATGTTGCTCATAGAAACATATACAGTGCTGCCACACTTGGTGATACCGCAGATGATGAGGAAGTTACTGCATACCAAGAGCCGAACGCTTTTGACATTCCGGAATCATCTACGATTCGCCTTAATAATGTGAGATCTGGGAGTGTGGTTCGAATTACTGGAGCAGAACTTCTCGATGTTAATTCATATGAAGTTGACGCTGATTCAGATGACGAGGAGAGGCACATATTGCCAGAGGTTACCTATGAAACCGAGTCAGACTCAAGTGATGACGATGATTACGATGATCATCCTTAGTACGTTAATGATGTAGTCGGAAATTGTTGTCGGAAATATGATGTAGTCGGAAAATGTAGTCGGAAATAGTAGACGGAAATTGTAGTCGTTAATCGTAGACGGAAATTGATAATCGAAATTGTAGTCGGAAAATGTAGCCGGAAATCGTAGACGGAAATTGTAGTCGTTAACCGTACGTAGACGGAAATTGATAATCGAAATTTTAGTCGGAAAATGTTGCCGGAAATCGTAGACGGAAATTGTAGTCGTTAATCGTAGACGGAAATTGATAATGGAAATTGTTATTGGAAAATGTAGCCGGAAATCGTAGACGGAAATTGTTGTCGTTAATCGTACGTATACGGAAATTGATAATCGAAATTGTAGTCGGAAAATGTAGCCGGAAATCGTAGACGGAAAATGTTGTCGGATATTCTTCGGGAAATAATGACATTACCAACGAGTTATAAGCAACTCGTTGGTAATGACATTACCAACGAGTTAACTCGTCGTTGGTAATGTCATTACCAACGAGTTGAAGTCGTTGGTAATGACATTACCAACGAGTTATAAGAAACTCGCCGGCAATGTTGTCTGGATAGAAACCCAGTCGAGCCCGAGCCTTTCATTTCTCCTCCTCTCCCTCTCCTTCTCCTCTCCCTCTCCTCTCCCTCTCCTCCTCCCAAATCGGTCCGGCGAGTTCAAACTAGATCACCTCTAGCTCACCTCCTCCTCCTCCTCCTCTCCCACTCCTCCTCCTTATCCTCTACTCCTCCTCTCCACCGATCCGGAATCCTCTCCTCCTCCGAAAATCTCCTCCTCCCCTCCTCTCCTCCCCTCACCATTGTAGTTGGCAAAGCATTGTAGGTGGAAATCCATGGCAGGTCCGATCCTCTCTCTCTCTCCCTCTCTCTCTCTCTCAATTTTTAATTATTTTTGTGTATGTATATGTGTATGTGTAAATTAATTAGGGTGCTAAGTTGGAAATTAGGGTGATAAGTTGTAAATTTATATGCAATGTATATATATGTGATGTATATATATATTTAGGTATGTGAAAATTAAGTGATGTATATATATGTGAAAATTATGTATATATGTGGTTTGGATGAATATGTGATGTATATATATGTGGAAATTAAACCTAATTAAGATGCATGATATATATATGTGTGAAAAATGTGGAAAATTAATTAGGGTTTGTGATTTGGATGAATATGTGAAAATTAAATTTAATTAAGATGCATGATGTATATATATATACATCGAAAATGTATATATGTTAATTTAGGTGATATAGTTGTTAATTAATCGTATAAATGAAGGTGGAAATCGGGATCGGAACGGTTTAGAACCAGAACGGTTTTAAACCGGAACCGCGCGGAACCGGAACCCTTTGGAACCGGAACGGTTTGTAACCGGAACCGTTATGTTACAAACGTTTCCGGTTACAAATAGTTCCGGTTTCTAACTGTTCCGGTTCCAAACTGTTCCGGTTCCGATTTGTTATAGAACCGAAACGGTTTGGAACCGGAACCGTTTGGAACCGGAACTGTTGGTAACCTTTCCTGTTATGTTACAAACGGTTTCGGTTACAAACAGTTCCGGTTACAAACAGTTCCGGTTTCTAACGGTTCCGGTTCCAAACCGTTCCGGTTCCGATTTGTTATAGAACCGAAACGGTTTGGAACCGGAACCGTTTGGAACCGGAACTGTTTGTAACCTTTCCCGTTATGTTACAAACGGTTTCGGTTACAAACAGTTCCGGTTTCTACCGGTTCCGGTTCCAAACCGTTCCGGTTCTGATTTGTTATTGAACCGAATCCATGACTATTACGGTGTCCAGGAGGTTTTGCGGCTAATTGGCTTCGGAGAGGTTCCCGAAATAGTGGAGGGAACAGTAGTCAAGCTTCCTCCTCGCCCGCAGTTAGCAACACGCCCAGTGGGCCAATGATGACTGCTCGCACGAGAGCCTTGCTAGAGGCGCGAGCTGAGGAGGAATCTGCACGATCAAGAGCCGTGGCACCGGAAGTCGAGGCTCGAGCCTCAGTCTCCAGACGCTCAATCAGCAGACGTCCCTCCGGTGGCAGAGCCTCAGACGAGCGACAGTCAACGGGGGCATCAGAAACTCCCTCAATCCGAATGCCCCATATTCGCCCGGTGCCTACTCCCGTTTCACAGGAATCATCTGAGGCATATGGTGGTGCTGGCGCCTCATCGTCCAGGCCTCGTCTATCTCCGCCGTCCGGTCTCTTCCTACCCGACAAGATTCCTGTCATCCCTGAATTCGATGATAGGGGGATGCCTGTTTATGTTGAAGGACGGCCGGAGTTCCTGACCGTGGAGGAAGCGTATAACTTCCTCCCGTTCGACCCAGTGTATCTTTGGAGTGTGAGGTGCACCAACCAACAAACGGACAATGCAGGTAAATTTTATTTAACATCAGATTGATTACTTAATTATTACTTAAGACTTGCGATAGGTTCAATTAATGATATCAATTTGTTGACATTGTATTATTAGGCAATTTCGTTAATGGGACTGGAAAACGGAAAGGGGCTAGAGGCACTTGCACCGGGAAGAGACTTGAGCAGGCCACCGGCGGAAGGAAAACGCCCATAAGGGCCAATGAGGATGGTGAGGTGATTGAGGCATTCGACACCACGCACAAATATGTCAGCATGGCCGGTGCGATCGTGCGGGACAAGGTCCCAATGCTTTGGCCAGATTGGGAATCTGTGCCTATCTACGTGAAGATGCAAGTGCATAATGTACTCAGTGTGAGTAAAATTGTATTTTCATTACGTAAATTTTACATTTATTAATTAAGTCCACTTAAATATATAATTTTACCTTTTATATATTCATATTGCAGGTGTGGTTTGACGTGGATGAAGTTCTTATTCACACGTGGGTAGAGCGTCAACTACATATGAGGTGATGTGCTTCGACTTATTTGAATATATATCGAGTTAGATTTTTGTTTATCAAGTGTTTTAATATCTCTAAATTTTTTTCCTTGTTTTAATATAGGTATAAAGAGTGGAAGAACGAGCTTTCTTCCCATTACACTGTATACAAGGAGCTAGGCCGAGGTTCTACCCCTAGCGAATTCCGGTTTAGGGAGTACGAGTGGCTATGGCTGATAGCCCACTTCGAGCACCCCAAAGCAAAGGTATGCATCCTTAATATATCTTACAAGCCGTCTGTATCGTATCAGATTGAAATAGTTAGTTACTAATTTTTTTCCATATGTTTATCAAACAAGGCGATTTCGAAGACGAACCGGGCGAATAGATTGAAAAACACCAGGGCCCATCATGCAGGTTCACTCAACTACATGGGTTGGTCGACTAAGGCGCAGCAACAACAAGAAGTGAACCCCTTGGTGTATATTCATCAGAAGTTCTATCCGCAGTGCCCTGACGAAGCGGTAAGTCTTTCGCCTCTCCATGTGTTAATAAAACTATTTTTCGATATTAATAGATTTTGTTAGTTAATACGTTGTTCATTTTCGCTTTTCAATTAGGCGAGAGTAGAGGAGGCGACCGCAGAAGTGACCATGAGTATAGCTCGGACTAACCATTCTGACTGCTCCGAGGAAGAAGTCACCCAGTATGCCTCTCAGATCGATCCGCTTGATCCCCCGATAGCGGCTCAGATCATGACAAAAGCATGCTGGACTGGAAAGAATACCTACTACTGTAGGGGAATGGGGTCGGCGGGCGAAGGAGTATTGAAAACCACTTCACAATACTCTACCGGGTCAAGAAGTTCAACTTCTAGTCGTAACCTCGCAGCGGAGCTTCATAGGACGCAGAGGGAGTTGGAGGAGCAAAAGAGGCAGATGGCCGAGTACCAAAACATGGTCCAGCAGCAGACACAGATGCATGCTCAGATGTACACATGGATGCGGACGATGTACGAGGCTCAGACTACCGGATAACCGTTCCCCACACCTCCCCCGGTCCCGGTCCTTCCGTTCCCTAGCTATCCACCACCACCACCGCACCAGTCAACGCCAGAGCAAGACCAAGGTAGCCACCGAAATTCAAATGAGTACATGGATTACTTCGACCCTGACCCGCAAGTTCCTCGACCCTGACCTGTAGTTGTAGTTAATTTTCGTATCGTCGTTGCTATTTGTACTATACGTTGGACATTTATGTGTACTGTTGAACTTGTATGATTGTACGGTTTATGTCTTTCAATGCAGGTTCTGGAATTGGGCCCAATCCAGAACCGCGTTTTTTTTTCAAAATTTTTCCAGACATTGCCGGCGACATGGACCTCAGTCGCCGGCAATGTTAACACCGGCGGGGGATTTCCGGCGACGTCATTGCCGGCGATTTGTCGCCGGTAATGACAATTCCGGCGAAAAAAATAGACAAGGCCGGCGACGGGAGGTCGCCGGTAATGTCTCCATTTCTGGTAGTGCGAGGTTGGGGTTGACCTCGCCGGCTTCTTCAATAACGAGATTGATCTTCTGGTTGTTGTCGAGGATTGACTACGAGATTTTGGAGAATCTGGCTTGGTAGGTGCATTTTGGGATGGGAACGCCGATGATATTGGTGAGGTGGTCGGAGGGAGCAGAGCTTGGAGACAATGATGGCGGTAGTAGAGACGATCAAGGTGTCGGTAGAGCTGATGCTGAGGTTGAGGACTATCCTGACCACACGTCGTGGTTTGGAGAGGGAGAGAGAGAGAGAGAGAGAGAGAGAGAGAGAGAGAGAGAGAGAGAGAGAGAGAGAGAGAGAGAGAGAGAGAGAGAGGGGGGGGGGGAGGGAGGAGGGAGATAGAGAGAGATCGAATGTGAGAGACTCTTGGTTTGGAGAAAAAGAGACAGAGAGTAACAAGCGATCGCATGTTTTCAACTTGAAGGCAAATTAGGTTCCCGCACAGACAAAAATTTAATTTTAGTTGTTTTGTGTTTTTTTTTTTAACTTTTGAAAAAAATTATAGACATCGGTTGAACATATTAATCGATGTCTATATAACACAAAGACATTGATATTTGAGAAACCGATGTTAAAGAAGATATTTGACATCAGAGATTTTTCTAACTGATGTCTAAGAGGCGATGTCTATGACCCTTTTTCTGGTAGTGGCAGTAACACTCATTTAGTAGCAGTCCTTAAACATGTAGTAGCAATTTCTAAACCAAAAATGCAGTAGCAATTTTCAAACCAGAAGTAGTTCCCACAAATACACAGGAGACTAACAACACCAACAATATATTTCAAAAATAAAGTAGCACATCTCAATTTTGCTTTATATAAAAACAAATATAGTAGCAGTGTTGTACCTTGGTAATAGTAGCACATCTCAATGAGTCACTACGAGAAAAAATAACATAGACGACGAAAAATGACGTTTCGTTGTCCAAGTGAGGACGTAGACGACGCACTGACGCATCGTCGTCTAAGTAACTACTTAGACGACGAAGTGTCGGTACGTCGTCGTACAACTAATTAATTATACCGGTTTTCTGATCAATTATTTGTTCCACTCGAGATTACTATATGTACCTATTCTACAATTAATTAATTGAACGTTTGATTTTGTAGACATCTTGGACAGTATAAATGATTCGTGAAAAATAGGTTGTCCCCAGATGGCTCCATAGCAGAGACATACATAATGCATGAGTGTGTTACTTACTGTAATAGGTACCTCAAGGATCCACCACCTCTCACCGCCTCCGATCCCAGTGGCCGCATTAATTATTCTTTCGTCACAAATGTCGTACGACCGTTTAGAGGAGTATTAAAGAAATCGTTAACACGAGAAAAACTTATTGAGGCGCATTGAGTAGTGTTGTGAGGCTGTGACGAAGTCGACCGTTACATGAAGGAGTACAGGGAGAACCTTCAGGCGTTAAATTCGGACAAGAGTTCAGTTTGGTTTGAAAAAGTGGTTAAGAAGAAGTTCCCCGATTATTTCCTCCAATGGGTACGTATGTTTACTTATTTAATTATATACATGTTTGTAGAAATTAAACCCTTTAATTATATATTCTTCCCATTTTTATAGATGATTGATCTAAAAAAATATGATAACCAGGGGGGGTCTCTTGGCCAAAGCACTTGTGCTAGCTGGGAAGTCAGTTAGACACTATATTTATCCAAGATATTTTGTGAACGGTGTAAAGTTTTATTGATTGGCCCGAGATGAAGGAAGAAGAATACAAAATAGTGGGGTCGCAGTTGGAGAAGACGATGATATATACTACGGGGCTCTTGTATATATCGTTCAGCTATGTTACGTGAATGATGTTAATGTTTTCCTATTCAAGTGCAAATTGTCCAAGCGTACAAAGGAATACCTGTGCCTTTTATCAGTCGATACAAACTCAAGCTGGTATGAGAATGAGCCTTTCGCTCTTGCCACCTTAGTTAGGTAGGTGTTCTATCTTGATGATCCAAAAGTTGGTGAATGGTGGAAAATAGTGAACCATATCTCTCATCGAGGAATATGGAATACCACAACAGCTGAAGGGACGCCGACGACTGAAGATGCTGAACCGCAAAGAGACATTACTGCATATCAAGAGCCTAATATTTCTGTCACCCGCTATGACATAATGGAAATGGTTCAAGCTGGTGAACGGTTACCCATGCCTGATGACTCTACGGATCTAACTCAAGATGAGAATATAGATCTAGAGAATGATGACAGTGAAGATGAGGCGCAGGATGACGAAGAGGACTAAGGATATATTCGTCGGACGACATTGAGTATGATGAGGAGGAGGAGTAATAAGATAATAGTGGTGAGGAGGATGATGACGATTATGACGAGGAGTACAATATAACGACGAGGGATATTATTTGGTAATTAATTATTATAAATAAACTTTTTTGAGATAATGATGATTATATTATGACAATGAGTACAATTATTCTGAACTTTTTTTGAACGAGGAGTACAATAATTAATTATTTATAATTCTGAACTTTTTCACATAATTAACTTCAATTTAATTAAAGAGGTCGCTTCGACCCGTAGAAGCTGAAGATCTTAGACGACGGAATATGGATGACGAAATGTCACATCCTAAACCATAAACCCTAAAATCTAGATGACAGATTGACTTTTTGTCATCTAAGTGACTACTTAGACGAAGCATCAGTGTGTCGTCTAAGTAAACACAATTATATAAACCTAAATCCTAAATCCTAAACCCTAAACCCTTTCCCTTAGACGACGAAATGACACATTTTCGTCATCTAAGTCATGTTATCTTAATTTCACCTATAAGAGAATGACCATATAGACCATATTCGAATGCATATTCTTTTCGTCGAGGGCATAGAGTAAATAATTCTTGGAGTGTGAGAGTCGACGGTTCCAAAATAGGAGTTACAGATTTTTTTGTATTCACGTTTTCGTTTTGTTAAAATGTCAGTTTTACGGTTAACTGTGCCAATGAAACCCTTAACGAACTTACTATTTACTGAAAATTATTCTACTTATATATTATCTTATGGTGAATATATCGAATGATTGTTTTGTCCAAATTTAATTTCGTTAATATTGATGTGCAGTGAGTTTATACTTAATAAGACTTAAGTTATAAACATTAGTAGATACTTAACAAGTTTGAAGACGTAAATTAATTTGTCGTCTTAAATCCCACTTTTTATATATACGATTCTTTAGTCGATATTTTACGACAAAAAAAAATCGAAAGACAGATCGAAAATTCCTTACGAATTATTTTTAAATAATATTTTAGAGAAATTTTACTTAGACGACGAAGGAGGAGGCCATTTTCGTTGTCTAAGTCCAAATTTTGGGCGGTCAACTCTCACTCGCCAATTAATTCGAGGAGAAACCCGAGATGCACTTAGACGACGAACCCTATGTTTGCGTCGTCTAAGTCTCCACTTGGACGACGAAAACCTAGGGTTCATCGTCTAACTTAAATTGGCCCTCACCTAGACAACAAAATCGGGCCCTTCGTTGTCTAGGTGAAACTGTATATTTTACAAATTCCAGCAATTTCACGACATCTCTCTCTCTCTCTCTCTCTCTCAAATACCTCTTCCCTCCGGCTGGCGTCTCTGTCTCCCTCCTGCTCCACCTCCTCCCACTGGCCTCCACCTCTTCCCTCCGACCTCCAGTGTCTCCAACTCCTCCCACTGTCTCCAGCGCCTCCCACCGCCCCTCCCACTGTCGGCACCACCACCAGGTAAAATTCGAAAATTTAAAATTTTATGTACGTACGTATAATTTTTTTAAATATGTATTTAGGTATAATAATATGTATTTACATATAATAGGGTGTATTTGTGTTTAATAAAGTGTATAAATATTATAATAATGTTTATTTAGGTAAATATTATAAATTGATAAAAAAAAAATTGGTGAATAATGTGTTTAGGTAAAATTTGTTTAATAATGTGTATTTAGGTAAATATTATAAATTAGTAAAAAAATGGTTAATATTGTAAGTTGGTAAAAATAATAAATTCGTGAAAATGGTAAAATTATAAAAAGGTAAATATTAAAAATTGTAAATATCAAAACATGGTAAGACCAAATGGTAAATTGTTAAAAATGGTAAAAATTACAAATATTAAATATTAAAAAGTGGTAAATATAAAAAATGATAAATATTAAAAAATGGTAAATATTAAAAATGGTAAATTTTGTGGTAAATATGAATAATAGTAAATATTGTAAATTGTTAAAAATATAAATGGTAAAATAGTTACAATGGTAATTAATAATTAATTTTTACAGTTTCTAGGTTAAAATGGTCTCATGGGGTAAGAAAAAGGCACAGAAAGAAGCCGAAGATGCTCGACTCCGACACTTGGCAGACCAAGTGGGTTGGCGACGTTTGGAGGACATCGTTGCGGCTCCTCCAGACCCTTCAGCTGGTCCTTCGGCTGCGGTGATTGAGAAAATTCCTAATGCCACAGTTATAGCGAGCGATGACAGTGACGTCTCTTCGACCCGATCGTCGATGTCAGAAGGTGCCCAGGAGTCGACCTCTGAGTCTATTCTCTACAGCGCGCTGCTCAAGGTCAGGATGGTCTCGTTAGACCCTCAACTGAAAAGGACCCAAGGACTCGGAAAGGGCAAAAAAACTGAACAGTTGTCCAAGGTGACGGGGCAACATATCCAGTTGTCGTACGACGATTTCACCGACGGCCCTACGACCTCGTAGCTAGCTAGTCTCTCAGCGCACAGCATCGGGACAATTATTCGCATCAACATTTGTATGGTTGCGGCTAGCTGGAAAGAGTTTTCAGACTTGGAGAAGGGGAAGGTGCTTAATTAGAGAACCCTTGATAATACAACTTTAAATTTATTTTTAAATAACCAATAAAAAACTTCATTTCATAATATATACGATTTTAATTTTTTATTCTTTTTTTCTAGGTACATTATGATGTGGATGGCACAACTTAGGCACATCAACACCACCGCCAACATCATCTACCATGATTGGAAGTACAGACTTCACGAGTACTACTTCCAATTCGGCCACTTGGCCACCCCGCAGAGTTGCATGATAATAGGGAAGATGAGTGGGAGTGGTTGGCCAACCACTTCGAAGAAGAATAGTATCAGGTTCGTCTTTTTTTTTATATTTAAATTGACGAAATCGAATAATTTATTTTTGAGTCATTTATTAATTTTTTAATGATTTTTGTTGTCGAACAGACGAGATCGCACGCAAACAAGACCAATCGGGAGAAGAAGGACAAACATAATACCTTCGGCTCCAAGCAGATGATACAAATTGCCAAGGAGCACATAGATAAGGGCTTCAAACACGTACTCTTATCTGGATGCCAACGTCACCGCTTACGAGACGCCTGGGCTCGACGATGAAGTGAGTCAAAGCGATGTAAGTGTCGTATATATATTTCCTCTCAATTAACGTAATTAATATTTATTATTTATTAAATTCCCATATAAATTTATAATTATTTAATTTTCATTATTATTTTCAGGCGATGTTGCTAGAACTGGTGTAGGAGGAATTAGCCAACACGCAGCTTACACACCCAGATATGCTGTCGAAAGACCTGCCTCCTCTATCGAGGGAGAGCCAAATTGTAATCGCCGATGCGGTGTACGGCCGTTGAGCTGACAAGAAGGTTAGGGGGTTGAGACGCAAGGTGCAGAGAGATTTATTTGACTCATCTACGGCATGCTCGACGAGGAAGAGTGGTCAGGATGCAGCCGTCCAAGCATCCCTTGAGGAAGTTCGACTCGCACGGGCGGAAACTCTATCCATGCGTCAGAGGCTTGGTGAGCAATGCGTGCAGATAACCAACCTCCTCGTCTTCATGCAAGCCAGAGTTCCAGAAGATTGTCGTCCTGTTCTGACCCCACACCCCGACAACGCGACATGGCCGGAGGAGGGAGACTCGACGGCGTGTCTACTCTCGCTGTATTTACTTAGTTTGTACGTAGTTTTATTATTTCTTTTTTTCTTCGAACGATATCGATGTACGTATAATTTTAAATTATTATAATATTTTAATTAAATTTATTATTTTATTTAATAATATTTTACTTTAAATTCAAATTTTAAGAAAAAAATTTTAAAAAAAAATTAAATTGACTTAGACTACAAAATCATATATGCTAAGACATTTCTTAAACTACGAAATCATATATTTCGTAGTCTAAGTGATGACTTAGACTAAGAAACAATTTCGTAGTCTAAGATGTACTTGGACGACGAAAATATTATTTCATCGTCTAAGTAGTGTCTCAAATGAAGGATCAATTGCGTCGTCTAAGTCTTCACTTGGACGACAAATTGTTGTATTTTTGTCGTCTAAATACTTAGAATACGACACTTTAATGACGGACTTTAGACGACAAAAATTTTATCGTCTAAGTATTTAGACGACGAAAACATGAACCTAGACGACAAATTTATTTCGTCGTTGAAGTGTTTTTTTCTTGTTGTTGTGCTTTGTAAATGTAAAAGATTTGGAATCATTAGACCTTACAAAAGTTTAGCTTGCTGCTAATTTAACAAATTAACAACCTACACAGTCCATATATAATTAAGATATCTGCCACTGTTACTTGAAGCATACGGCATATGACTATTAAGAGGTGTAGGACAATAACGCTGATTCAGCTGAAAGTGTCATATCATAACCAAATTTCTATTTTGTAACACTATGACGCATTTTCATTGTGCTGCTCCAGATGAGTGAGCTAGAATGAACACCTTTTTAAAAATATATGCTCTCTGAGTTTGGACAAGTCCTGGTCTTTCTTTCGGTTTGAAATTAGAATCCAAAGTTTAGTTTCTTCTTTGCTAAGGAACACACATGTATTTGACAAACTGATTGAAATTGCTCAATTTAGTGCTGGCAAAAGCACCTCGGTACGGTCAAGAAACCCGTCTCAAGACTTGTTCATTTGGTAACTCTAAACATAGGATGACAGACATCCCGGCCAGATGACCGGGTTGCCGCCGGTCACTCTCATCCTCATGGTCAGTGCCCCTTTAAGGAGGCCAGCTGGAGAAGAAAGAAGTACGTGGTGAAGGGCCATGGGCATTACTATTGACATACAGTAGTTTCTTCTTCAGCTAGGTACTCCAGAGTAATCGATAGTTGTGATATTTTCATCTAAATATTATTATTATGAGAAATTATAGAAAAGTTTATTAACATACACATGGCCATGCATGTTGATTAAACACTCGAATACTGATGATCGAATCTGTTTCCACCTTTTCTTTGGAATCACAAATGTAGAAATGGGATTTCGCTAATGTCAAATGTACTTAATTGCTTAGGGTTATAATTCTGATTTATATAACGCGGCGGCTTACATGGATGTTCGCTCAAGTATGTATAACATCTACTAAAAAACTTAAGAACTAATTTGGAAAAGCACAATTCCCTTTCGACTAATCCCATGATTACGAAAAGGACATTTCATACTCGGTATTATATTGGTAAAGGCAGCACCACTTGTTCATGGGCCATGTGAGATCGATTGTGATAATCGATTGACAGCACTCTATCACCAACATCTTCGCTTCTTCTTTTCCTATATATCAGAACAAAAATCTTCTCCTCCTCTTTCACTTCATTTGTTAGAGAAAATATGGTCTATGACCGAAAACGCAAGACTACAGTGTGTTTCCATTGAATTGATTCAAATTAAACATATTTACATCCACTTGATTCAAATTAAACAGGTCAAAATGCAGATAGGAATAAACATATAGAGCTATATGTACAAATGAATTTATGTTTTAGTCTATGTTGTTCAATTATGCCTTATACTAGGTCTACAATAAACCTCTAGTTAAGGTGATAGGGATCCATCATCTTGGTCTTTGGTCTGCTCAAGAGTGGGGGAAAATACTACGTAATTATTAAAAGGAACACAATTTGTGCTATCATAAACCAAACATAATAATCAATTGTGCCTTAATTTTTTTTGTTGAAAGGAATCAATGTAGTTTCTTGACACTTATTTCTCTCATCAATTCAAACATTTCATAAATCAAAACCCGAAAATTACATCATCATGGAATGGTATGAATGAAAACTAAAAAAGGACAACACTATATTTCGATACAAAAAAGACACAACACTAATGACTGATTGTAGAGAATCTAATAGTCAGTAGAAAGGCATAAGGACCCACGAGCAAATTGCGCGCCACAATCTCACTCGCTCTCGACCACTCTCCACCGCCCACGTCAACTATTTGATTTTCCCAATAAAATTTAGAATTTCCCCATACCCGCCACGCTTACCACATAAACGACATGTCGGTCACTCCCTCCCTTTAAGAGACCACTGGCAGATGGACGCGTGGAAATTATAGGAATGGCTGCTCGTTGTTTGTCTCATATGGCTACATGATGACTTTTTTTTAGACGGTCCACCGGAACAGAGAAGAGAATAGGGAGGTGAAGAGAGATTGATTGCTAGCTAACCCCAAATAAAGCTTACAGCTTTTTCTGCATTACGAGAGAGAGAGAGAGAGAGAGAGAGGCATTTACAAAGCCATGAAGAAGAAGATGCTTCACGCAAACATAAAAGCATATAGAGCTAGCTACAAGTATAAGAAGTGACACAGAGCTGGTTAGTTAAAGAGATTGTAGTACCAAACAGTCCAAACTTGTTTTGCTAGTTTTGTATTTGGTGCCTGGAATCTCTGCAAGAAATGGAGCGCTATGAGATAGTGAAAGATATTGGGTCCGGAAACTTTGGTGTTGCAAAACTGGTCAAGGACAAATGGAGTGGTGAGCTCTATGCCATCAAGTTCATTGAGAGAGGCCAGAAGGTAGACTTTTCTTTTTTGACTTCTTGATCAAACTTATGAACTAGTACGTACTACTATGTATTCATTGATCTGATTTGGGTTTATGATCTGGGTCTTTATTTCAGTGTTTGTTATAACCAGGTTCGCGATTTTAATCCTTTTGTGTTTTTCAGATTGATGAGCATGTACAGAGGGAGATTATGAACCATAGGTCACTGAAGCATCCCAACATCATAAGATTTAAAGAGGTATAGTTTCCGAGTTTCGATCATAGTTTTTTTTTAGTACCATATTCTCTTTTTACGATTGGTATGTCATTCAGAAAATATTTTGGCAACGTACCCTATTGGTCTGCAACTAGAAAGAATTTGAGAATCAAAGTTCTTTTCTGGTGAATAATTCAACACTGTTTTTCAATTCCACTTGTTTCAAAGGCACTATCTTTCTTCTCCATTTTCTCTTGAAGAGGGCTAAAGTCAAATATTCATCATTCTTACTAAAAGCTTGGCTTTTGAATTCCTCTGCCTCTCTGTTACTAGCGATTGCTTTAGGTTATCAAAAAATTATGGGATTTTTCTTTAACATTTTAAAAATTATTTGCCGTATATCTGATTACTTATTTATTTCTGCAGGTTTTGTTAACATCAAACGACTTAGCGATTGTAATGGAATATGCAGCTGGAGGAGAACTTTTCGAAAGAATATGCAATGCTGGTAGATTCAGTGAAGACGAGGTACATAGTCTGGAATAAAGACTGAGGAGAAAACCGAAGTAGTTGCGGAGAAATTATAGTTTACTTCAAACCTTTTGGAATTTTAGTAGTTGCTTTGGTATTGCAGGGCAGATTTTTCTTTCAGCAATTGATTTCAGGAGTCAGCTATTGTCATTCAATGGTAAGAAGCCTTATCATCATTTTTCCCTTGCAATATTCTTGGCCTCCATTTCTTGCTGGCTTAATTTGATAGCATTTATATTACTGCAGCAAATTTGTCATAGAGATCTTAAACTGGAGAACACTCTTCTAGATTCAAGCTCAGCTCCGTGTCTCAAAATTTGCGATTTTGGTTATTCCAAGGTTGATAAACCTAGTCAATCCATTGTGTAGTCAGATTTTTTTTATCAGTTACTAATTCTCTTCTACATGCTATAGTCATCTGTGCTGCATTCACAACCCAAATCAACTGTTGGAACACCGGCCTACATTGCACCAGAAGTCCTGTCAAGAAAAGAATATGATGGGAAGGTATTTTTTGGTGGTTTCTTGTTCTGTTTTTGAATTGGCCTTATCACTTTGGTACAACTTTTTTCCTTGGCCACCTAATTTATATCCATCCATCTTCAAACTCTTATTTTATCCTTTGAGAATCTTAGATAGCAGATGTTTGGTCTTGTGGGGTTACCTTATATGTGATGCTGGTTGGTGCTTATCCCTTTGAAGATCCAGAAGATCCCAGAAACTTCAGAAAAACACTTCAGGTTCCTTGTTTTACTAAAGTACCGATTTTGTCAGGTTTCTAATTCTTAGGCCTACTAATATATAACATGCTCATGGATTTTTGCAGAGAATTCTCAGCGTCAGCTACTCAATTCCCGACTATGTACGCGTTTCCAGGGAATGTAGACATCTTCTGTCTCGAATTTTCGTTGCTAACCCGGAAAAGGTATCAGTACTCCTTATGTCAGTGGTTGATGCACTGATGCACATTGAAGCCATTATAGTTTGGACCTTGATTTGTGAAATGAATGCAGAGAATAACAATCCCAGAAATAAAGCAGCACCCTTGGTTTCTGAAAAACTTACCAGTGGAATTCATGGACGAAGACAACATGCAAAATGGTGAGGAGTTAAAGAATGAAACATCCCAAAGTGTTGAAGAAATAGTCTCCATTATTCAGGAGGCTAGAAAAGCTGGTGATGGCATCAAAGTTGGTGGACATTTTCTAGGGAGCATGGATCTCGATGAGATCGATGACGCTGACATTGACGACATAGAAACTAGTGGTGACTTCGTGTGTGCATTATGATCTGTAAGTAAATGGTTAGTTCAAGTTCACATCACAATGCACCCTTTTAAGTTTGCAGCTTCCAACGGCCAAAGTATTTTTCCCTTAAAGGAGTTGGGAGGATAAGAACGGGATTCTTCTTTTAGTGTTGTGATATAGGGGAATCTGTAATGATATATACTTCCCTTTTGCTTGGAAGCTTGCTGTGCTAGTCTGCTTTTGTAATTCTTAGCCTTGTTATCTGCAAAATTTCTCATCTCGATCGGCTTGGAAAATCTGCACAATATCAATACCAGCTTCCATTATCTACCTAATCCTACTGCGAAAGATTAAGACAGTGCAGAATATGATAAGCAAAACCATAGAAAGACCACATATACATAATAACAAAAACTTTATGATATCTTCACAGTGGATAGAATCGTATAAAGATTTTAGTATAATAATCCAAGTCCAATGGTTAGTTCTTGGCTGCTTCTTTGGAGGATGCTGACCGGAAGATGCATTAGTTAATTGAATATTCAGAATGAAACACAAAACTGTATGCTAATTTGGTTGCATTCCTCATCTAAGATGGGATCAGCACAAAGAAAAGTATGCAGCAGTCGGATACTGTGTGTCGACTAAGCTTAGAAAGCAGGCCCAGAGCCCTAGAGTCTCAGAACTGTGCCGAAGCTGAAGCCCGGACCAAAACTTGACAAACCAAACTCATAAACCCTCCAAGTCTAAAAACAGTAAATTAAACTCTGCTGGGACCAGGGGGATTGCTCTAAGCGAAGGGGAACAAAGAGGTAACAGAAAATGTACGTAGTTTAAGATCTCTAATGATACTCTATTTTTTTAACAAATTTGTTGAAAAAATAGCTAAAAGTTATATTTTTAGAGAGCAAAATTTTTTTGTGCTCCAACCATACAAAAAAAACTAGGGAGCCATATTAAATGCATTTATATTTAAATGTATTTTTTTTAGTAATTTCACTAAACTTTTTAATTTGTTTATGTTTTAATAAAAATTACAAAGAAATAGTATAAATCATTTCATAATCTTTATTATATAAGGCTACTACTCAATCATGCTAAGCGCTATGACCTTTATATTAAAGAAAACAAAATATCGGAGGGACATATAACCAAAATTCAATAAATATTAGATCGATAACTACTATGAATATATATGTATTTTTCCCGTTTCTAAATATATGAGGGCCAAGAAAATTAAATAAATTGACACATGACTATATCCTCGTTCAATATGCAAACTACAATGTTATAATTTTTTTATTTGAAAATTGTTGATTTACAAGTTTGAATTAAATATTTTGTTTTGAAAATTATTTGATTTACAAATAATGTATTTTTTTTACCAAAATACAAATAATAGAAAATATAATAAATTAAATTCTATAAATTGTAATAATCATCATTTAAAATTATTTTAATCATTCATAAACTACTTTCATTAATGTTTTAAAAATCTTAGGAGCTCATTTTTTTCTTCTCAGATTTAGGAGCTTCTAAGGGTCTCCCTATTTTAGAAGCCTAATAGGGAGTGTGAATGAGGTACTAAAATTTGGCTTTTATCTATTTTTTGTCTAAGGAGCTCCAATAGGGAGCCCCATTGGAGATGCTCTAACACCATTGGTTTAGTAACGTCCATTAGCTCTCATCCGGAGAACAAGATACTACAAATGACAGTGTGAACGACAATGTTCAAAAATGGGGTCCGCCAAGGTGCCGATCGAAAACAGCAAAAACACTTAAATTTTTCCCGAGGCCCCCTTCCTAGACAGTCTTTCGTCTAGTCAACGTCTAGATAGCCTTCTTGGCCCGCCTAGCTCAAAAATAGGCAAAAGAACTTACTTCGGGTTGGAGATGATAGTGTTGAAGAGTTCACAAGAAGATAACTGTTGAAGAGGCAAAGATTTTACATTGATAAAGTGACATAAAAAATATAACTTACAAGTGGTTGGACTAAACTCAATATCAATCGAGACATTTTGTATAAAACCCAACGCCTTAAAGGTGGTTCAAGTTGGGACAATATCAGTTATATTAGGGGTCCACATGTCACGCTTGCCATAGTTCAACATGATATCTGAGTGGGTCCCTTTTTTTTTATATTATATCTATGTAATATATTAAATAATTATATAGTTATTTAAGAAAAATGTATTCCTGATCTTCCGGTGTGTCTTGTCCTAATTAGATTAGACATAGAGATTCTAGCAATCCCTAGTTTACAAGGACATTGATTGTAATTGATTGTAATGGCTGTATTTAAGGTTATCTATCAATGAATAAAGATACAGTTTTTAGTCTACATTTATTATGCATCTGTGTATCCTTCAACATGTTATCAGCAAGTTCTGAGTTGATAGCCAACAATCACCACAGAAGAAGAAAAACTCCAATACCCTAAACACTTGCCATCACGACCAATCACCTTCTCTATCGCCAGAAATCACCACCGACCGTCGATCACCACCACCGGCTGCCGTTTTCTCCTCCGACCACAATAAAAAAAAGCTTTCTTGCAAGTATCTTCTCCAGATCGTTAAGATTGTTCGACTACCCAAATTCTGAGTTAGACGAGAGTTCCTCCTTGTCGTCCATCTTTACCCATACCGAGCATCACACTAATCAAGGTAAATTTTCTACAATACTACTTTAGAGATTATGTTGAAAGCTTATTTTTTGCAACACCCAAAATTTAGGATTAAAGCTTACTTTTCGCAACACCCTAGATCTTAGGTTGTTTACTGCTTTGAATTATATTGTTGAATTATACTATGTCGAGAAAAGGGGATTTCATCACCTCTTTACCTAAATTAGCATGTTAATCTTCACTAGTCGAGTTGATTTACGAGCTAATCATCATATGTGATCTTTTTCGAGATTCGCGGGACCTAATTGTTGATATTTTATAGGTTATAAATTTGGACTCATTTTCTTCACAAAAGTTGTAGAGAATATTATTGCGAGTTCATGCGTATTTTTATTGGATTTTTCAGAGATCCAAGCTAATTGTTATGAATTTTAGAAGTTTTTTTGGGGGGGGGGGGTGTAGAACCATTTTGGCTATACCCAGCTGGAGATCCGCGTAGCGAACTGGGTCAACCAGACTCGAATTGACGACCCGTGTGGAATTTCGTCAACCCGCCGCGACTCGCCTCCTGTTCGTTGATGTTTCGAAGCCCCAAAGTTTGGCAGAAACTCAAGGTTTCGGCCTCCTCCGACGACATCGTCTCGGTCGGATTTGGGTGGCACCACCTTACTGGTTTTGAATCCCACACTTCCAGGGTTTGTTTGACACCAACCACAAGGTCCAACTCGACCTGATCCCGGTGTACGAACGCCGCCTGATTTCGGCGGGTGTTCCGAGTTTACAAGGTGAATTTCGATGGTTTATGTTACGAATTAGGATTAGGTGTAGTTGAGAGATGTGTTAAGCTTGGAATGATATTTAATTTGGTGTATCAAATGCAGGTATCAGAGCCGGTCAGATTTTGGCCACCGCCAGTGGTAACGTGTGGGGCCACCATGCGCGGCGGAGCTCCGGTGATATGAACACTGATATCATCACGGGAAGTTTCCTAGGCCAATATTTAGTAGTTTTTGAGTAGTTTTATGTCGTTTGATCACTTTTATAACATTTGGGTTATGCCAGGAATCGAGACACGACCTATTGTTAGGCCCATTAATATGTGCTAATTATGCTTCTAACTCTATGCTTATTTTTTGCTTTTTATAATTAAAGCATCATTTTTATAATGTTTCCTTGTTATGCTAGGAAAATGGGAGTTGACACGGAAACACTCTAAAAGATGGAAATTAATCACTTTTTGGAGAAACCCATTGAGAAGATGGAGCAAAATCGGGAAAGGGACAAAAAGTCAACATTAGTCAATGGTCAACTCCGGACGGTCAATGGTCTACTCCTGCAAGTCATCACCGGTCAATGGCAAGGTTATGTCAAGTTTGGGCCAAGGCCTCAAGATTCCAAGCCCACATGGAGATGTTTTGAGAGATGGATGCACATGCAAGTTACATGACTTGGGGTGAGTCACATATTTGGACCACCTAAAAGTCTAAAGTTTAGGATCATGTCTAAACATCGAATTTTTGAATTTTATACACCAAAATCCTACTTCTGGTGTTTTGGTTCGAATTTCGCTTGTGAGGGAAAATTGAGGAAGCGGTGAAATCCCAAATTCATTTAGGGTTTGATTGAAATGTGAAAGGTATTGCTAGTAAATAAATTCGATTACTGAGTTTTCGATTATGATTTCAAATTGTTTTAAAAGTAAATTCGATCACTGGGTTTTCAATTATGATTGTAAATTGTTTAAATGAATTGAAGTATCTCACTTTTGTTTTTGTATATACTTTCATTCTCATGAACATTCCAGGAGTGAGATGATGGTGATTCAAGATGTCTTTGGGTTGGTGCTAATCTGCTATCATCGTATCTTCCTCTTTAGCTAGTGGTGCTCCAGTTCAAGTAATTCTAACCCTTGTACTTTCAATTGTTAGATCTTCTCTTATTGATACATAGTCATATAATGGATAGAAGTAGTGATGAAAATGAAGGCACGTCCTCTATTCCTCCAACTGTTATTAATGGTAGAGAAACTAGTAGTGTTTGTTAACGGGAAAACAGTTCTTAAATCTAAATGTAGTATTTGTAATAGAAAACTTTCTCATGGTCTAACTAGTGGTACTAATGATTTGAGAAGACATATTGCTGTGCATGCTTCAGAAACTGCTCAAAATCAGGATATTAGAGTCCATCTTCAATTAGGGACTGATGCTCTAGGAAATATAAAAAACTTTGTTTATGATAAAGCTCTTGCTAGAAAAGAAGTTGTGGATTTTTCGTAAGTGCTGAATTGCCTTTTACAAATGGTGAAATACATGATTTCAAAGGCATGATTGAAAGAGCATTTTGTCCTCAATATGCTGGAATGTCTGCCACTACATGTAAAAGAGATGCGATGAAATCTTTTAGTAAATTAAAAGATGAGTTATTTTCTTATTTTGAGAAGTATAAAGGAAAAATATGTTTAACATCTGATTTGTGGTCTTCACGTAAAAAATTGAGCTATATTGTACTCTCTGCGCATTTTATTGATAAGAATTGGTCTTTAAACAAAAGAATTATTAGTTTTAAAATGCTTCAGTATCCTCACACATGAGAGATTCTTACAAATTATATAAGTGAAGAGTTAACTTCGTGGCGTATTCAAAATAATATATTTTCTCTGTCATTAGACAATGCTACAAATAATGATGTGGTTATACAATTACTTCCAGAGTTTCTTATGATGGAGTTAGTACCTAAAAAGTTGTTTCATATGCGTTGTTGTGCTCATATCTTAAATTTGATAGTACAAGATGGTTTAGAAATTATGTTTCCATCTATCATAAAAATAACAACTATTGTACGTAACATGAATTCCTCTAATAAGAGATTTGAAATGTGGGTGCATTGTTGTACTGATTTAGGTTTTGCAAAAAAGAAGTATAGATAATGATGTTCCTTATAGATGGAATTCCACAAGTGAACTTCTACAAGTAGCTTTGAAATATAAAGGTCCTTTGCATACCTTGTTTCTTCCTTATGACTTGCTTATCTTCTTTTATGTTTCTGAGTCTTTTATGTTACTAGATCAGGTGAGCACATAACACTTTTAATTCAGTGATTTGCTTTCATTTTGGCTTTGCAGGGCTTGCTAATTCAAGTGGCTAATGTAGTGGCGGAAGCTGAGTGAGTATGAGTCTTAAAAGATATATGTAATAAAGGGTGTTAGATTAGTTTGTACAATTTGTGAGACCAGCTAATGTAACATAAACTATACAAAGATAAGATTGATCATTTGTATGTTAACTTGTATATTGACGAGATATATGTTAACTTTTGTAGTTTGATCTGTTAGATTACTGAAAAGTCAACTAAAGTGAAAAAAAATTGTATTTTTCTTAGGTTTTAGTTATTAAATATAAAAAGCCCAGTTGGCCCGGCCCGGCCCTGAAAGCCCGATAAAGCCCGGCTCATGGGCAGCCCACGGGTTGTAAATTTATGGAAAATCCCGGCCTGGCCTGACCCAGATTTTTGAGGAATAGTGTTTAAGCTAGGCCCGACCTATTGCCGAGGCCTATTTTGAGTTATGGAATTAAATTTGGTTTAGTGTACTACATATTGTGAATGAATTTGATAGCTTGTGATGTGATTGCGGTATGTTTGCATGTTGAGCTTGATTCAATGTTTTCATATTCAGGTCTTATCCATGACTAAGTTGAGATATGTGTAGAGAAGCTAAAATTGAACCTAAGTGAACTAGTCATTCACCTAAGGAACATAAGCATGTAAACATGACTTATGTTGCATTTGAGAAGATGAGCTTAAAGTTTGGTTTTCATTGGGCTTGAGTATGCACCGAAGCTTTCTTGAAGTCCAAATGACTCAAGGAGCTTCGGTCAAGGTTACAATCACTACCAAAAAAATTCACTTAGACGATGAAGAAATTTTGTCGCCTAAGTGGTCTTTTTTGTCGTCTAAGTACCTAGGTGACGAACCTTTCGTCACATAAGGTTCGTCGTCTAATAATCGTAGACTAAGTACTTAGGTGACGAATAATGTTTCACCGCCTTTGTACTTAGACGAATTTTTTTGATATAAATGCCAACATTATTTGTCATCCTACATTCATCTTAGATGACGAATAACAACATTCGTCTTCTAAGTATTACCACTTAGATGACGAATATAATTCATCATTTTAGGTCAATCACTTAGACAACGAATAAGTGGAATTCACTAAGATGACGAACTATTATTCATCGTCTAAGTGGTACTACTTAAACGATGAATGTTATTGTTCGTCGTCAAAGGTATACCACGTAGGCGACAAATGTGTTGTCGTCTTAGTGATTGAACCTAGGCGACAAATTATTGTATACATAAAATAATCTACGAAACTAAAACAGAGTAGACATCTTGCCGATTCCGTCGTCACCGCTCCCATCATTTTCCTCATCGTGCCTGGGAGGGGGGGATGACACTCCGTCGAAGGTTGCATGCCTATGGACAAGAGAAACTTGAGGATGGCTCTCATTTGAGAGCTTGTTGACCTCGCGGGTCCTCCAAGGCCAATCTAGCCTCTTCCTTGGCCGATCGAGCCTCCTCTTCCGCCGCTCGGACCAGTTCCTCGGTAGCCGCCATAGTGCGCCTACTCACTAATGCGGATGACTAAGTTAAATCTCTCTGGACCGTTTGTCCTAGCCCATGAACCTCCTTGCTAGGTCGGCGACCGAAAACAATACTGATTTGAGCCTCATTTGATAGAGGAGGGAGCTGTTCAGGCGTCATCTCCGGGTTTTCCAACTGTGTTTTCTCCAATTCTTCTTGGGCCATTTGTAGCAACCTCTCCTAAAATTAAACATGTGAACAATACATAAATATTTATTTCTAATTTTTTTTGCTATAGTTTCCCCTAAAATTGGAGGAAACCAAAAATCTGCAGGGAACAAAACACTTCAAATAACCAATTCCAACAAAATAAATTCACCGTGGACACCGATTCCCATCCGGATTTCTCAAGTCCAGAATCATAATTTAACCAACTTAAAGCAAATTTCAAATTCCAAGAGCACAACCTAATTAAATGTACTAATCATAATTCAATGTCTTCAAATCAATTACTGTTAGATTAAATTTAATAAATTTAAAGAACGATTAAATTCATTTAATTTTGGAAAAATAGGTACTTACGGCATGTTGACTCGCTTCAATGACTTGACTGGGTTTAACATAAGCATCCTTGCTGGCATCCAAGAAATAATGCTTCGAACCCGCATCTCTGTGGTCTTTTGCATAGTAGATGATCCCTCGCGAGCCCGTACTATGGTGGTTGGTCTTCTTCTCACGATTTGCCTTGTTGGCATTCGACTTTAACTTTTTCACAACAAAGAATAATAAATAATAAATTATTCATTTTCATTACATTAGAGAAAATGAAGACGAACCTTAAACTTCTCGAACTCAAAGTGTCCGACCAACCATTGTCACTCGTCTTCCATTTCCATCTGCATCTCTTGTGGGGTAGGCGAGGCGTCGTGTTTCTTGTAATACTTATGGAGGTCGTACTTCCAATCCTTGAAAATGTGGGTTGCCTTCTACTTTATGTATTCCCACATCTCTGGTCGATCTTCATAGTCAAAATGTACCTGGGAAAAAAATTAATAAATAATTAAATTTCTAGACCTTATGCCTTTATGCTTTAAATTTAATTATGAAATTAAATTCAAATTAAATAGACCGCATTACTTAGAGTTTGTTGCACACCCTGAACTTTTCGGAATCAGGGAGCTGGTTCCAAGAAGGGGCAATCATACGTATGTTGTTCCGTATGATTGCCCCGATGTTGTGCGAGCAAAAACTGCTGAGGTCAGAGGTCGTAGGGTCTCAGGTGAAGTCGTCGAAAGGCACTTCGATCTTCTTCCTCGTTGACTTTACTATGCAGTCGCTTTTAGCACCCTTCCCAAGTCCCTGAGTACGTTTGGGTACCGGGTATGAGGGGTCCCTCTAGGTCTTGCGTCGGGCACTGTAGTGAATAGAATTGTCGACGAATTCTTGGGGACCTTGTGACTCTACCGACGCTGAAGCTGAAATATCTGCCTCATCTTTATAGGCTGTAGACTCTTCATTTGGAGCATTCCGTATCGATTGTCCATCCACCCGAACTGAAGGAGCCGTAATCATCTCCTCTGAGGTTTGACCCCAACCTAATTGTCATCTAATGGATTGAAATTCACAGCCTTATCCGCTGCCCTGCGCCTCTTCCTACCACCGGGCATCTTGATTAAGTTGTACAAAATCGAATATTCACAATCTAATATATAAATATCCATTGTATATTCATCGACATCATAATTTACAAATCCATCCAAAATTCATCAAATATTAAATATATTCATTTCACATATTCAAAAAAATCACAGATTACGTCATTTCACAAATTCATATCCATATATTCATATATTCATCGGCATATTCAACAAAATCACAAATTCAACAAATATAATTAATTCATTCCACAAATAATATATATACTCCTATATATTTATATTAATTCCACTAAACATTTATATATATACTCCAATAATTTATATATATACTTCCATTTATATATATATATATACACTTCTATATATATAACCGTGAGAGAGAGAGAGAGAGATTGACTGAAAGTGACGGGGCTGGTGGAGGCGACTGGGGTGGCGGTGGTGAAAGAACCCAACCCCGATTTAGTTTTTTAAACCGGAATCAAACCCCTTTTGAAAACACGAACCAACAAAAACCACAAAAATTTCGGCAGAGTTTCATTACTAACACGGAATTGCCATTAACCTGCACCCGGAAAACACACTTCATCCTATGCCACAAAAACCAAATCGTGGGCACCAATCTCATCCGGATTTCTCAATATCATAACAATAAAGTAAAGCAGTAAACATAACTGTACTTTACCGAAAATCCGGGGAAAATCACATAAAAACATATCAGTAGCATATCAGAGCGACCTCTAGTGTATATATACAAAAATATACAACAGTAGGCAAAACAAGAAACCTATTGGAAAAGAAAGGTAGCTCGAACGACTAGCCTCCGACCGCGACGTGAGACACCAGAATCCGAACTACAAACTGGGCATGGAAACCGAAAAGCTCAGGGGAAAGGAAAATAAAATCGTTAGAGTGAGTGGACGAAATTGAACATGTGCCTTTCACCAATTTCATATATCATAAAATCAAGCAAAGAGAGTTCGGAAAATATATGGAGGTGCCAGGCGAATCTCTCAAACCCGACGGTCAGGCTAATCTCTGAAGCCTGACGGTGATAGGTTAGGCGAATATCTCAAGCCTAGTGGGCATTACAGGGGAATCTCTCGACCCTGCCTAGGGGAATCTCTCAACCCTGGGTCCGACTACTGGTGATCAGCCGAGTAGCCGATGCATCGATGCTAAGTAATGCCATCACCATATAAAATATAAAATAATACCTCCAAAAACAATAAATAATCTCAACATCGTATATAAATAAATACGGAAATCACTAACTCGCAACAACAGTGAAAATAGAAAAGTCCATTCACAGGTGAGCACAGCGCGCACTCGCGCTAATCACGAGATCCGGCAGAAGATCCCTCGCCTAAAGCACGATCTCGATCCCCTAAATAATCATAAAATATAACTGATCAAAATCATAGTTCATCACACTGTACCACACCTCGGAAACCAACCGTTCCCGGAAACATATAACGCGGTACAAAATAATCGACGAAATTCCTGAAATCTCCACTCAAACCCTCGACTAAAAATCCGGCTTCCAAATCAACTCGAAAACCTTAAGGCGATGATCAAGGTGCGAATACGAGCAAAATGACATATAACACGACAAATTTCCAAAAAGTCAACAGTCGCCGGAGCTCCGCCATTGACCCCCGCCGTTGGCGACGGCGCGCCATCAACCGGAGAGATTTTTTGGCGGCCAAGCTCCCATAATGTTCTCCTCAACAAGCCCAACACCTTTCCCAACTGAGTCAACCTTCAATTCCGGCCCCACTCGCCGAAAAACAGCTCGAAAGCCACTAGAACACAACCGGCCGGAAAACTATCCCCGCCGATTTCGGCGCCGTCACGCCACCCCGTCCCTCCAAACCAAAGGGGAAATCATCCCAAGCAAAAACCCAACTGATTCCACCAAAAATCCTCACCGGAAAGCCACCGGAGCGCCACCCCTAAACGAGGCCGATTCCGGCCGGAAAACCCAAAGTTCAAACTCTCCGTTCTCCCTCAAATCAAAACCGATTTCCAAAATTCCAAGTTCTAAACAACTGTAAATCAAGAGAGGAATCATTTCATACCCAAATTAGAGCCGGAGGTGGCTGGAAAAGGAAGGTCTCCGTCGAGTCAAGCGGCGATGCAATTTTCCTCCCCGGTCAACGCGGGTCAACGCTCCAGAAATAGTCAACGCCGGTCAAACTTCCAAACAGTGCTTTTCAACAATTTTTTGACTATTTCCGATATTTATACTCGCGGCTCGGAATGATCGACGGTCCAAAACGGATCACATCCACGTTTCGGATAACTCGTATACGAACGGATAAACTCGACGAAATTCCGCAATTTTAAATATTCATAAGATATTCCTCGGTCGTCGAAATAATTATCCGGAACCGCCCACGAACTCGAAATCACGCGTACAACAACTCTTGAGAAGAGACTCAACTCAATTCTCGGCGAATATTTAAGTCGTGAATCGAACAGCCAAATCGATCAATTTACGGAAAACGGTGATTACGCGCTAACTCGTGGGTTTAGCCGATTACTATATTGATTCTGTTCCGGGTCGTCACAGGTGGGGAGCGGTGGTGCTGGCGAGTCGAGAGAGAGGAGAAGCCACGGGGTCGTTGTGGCGAGAGAGAGAGAGAGAGAGAGAGAGAGAGAGAGAGAGAGAGAGAGAGAGAGAGAGAGAGAGAGAGAGAGAGTGAGAGAGAGAGAGAGAGAGAGATTATATCGATCTGATTTAACAACTTAGGAGATGAAACATATGGTTTCGTCACCTAAGTCAACGACCTAGACAACAAAAATCTATTACTTTCGTCGTCTAAGTCGTTTTGAAAATTTTCCAAAAAAATGGCGCAAAAAAATCATGGCCAAATTTTTGGGGTTAGACAACGAAACCTAGATGATGGAATAATGTAGTTTCGTCGCCTATGTTATAATTTATTAATTTTTCTTTTACATAATTAAATTTAAAAAAATCTACCTGCCTAAAAATTTACGCCAATTCGGTAGCTACATACTCGACAAATCATTTTTTCGGATAGTACGTAGTTTTAATTTGTGAATTTCGACAAAAATATTTAAAAATAGAAATGATCGTAAATATCAATTATATATTCATTATTAAAACTATTTCTGATGGTACGATCAAGCATTAATTTCTACTTGCTAGCTTATGTCGAAACTGTAAATATCAATTATGTATAAATTAACCTAAAATATATGCACATAAAACTAGATTAATGGACGAGTTAATATTTGTTATATATACATCTACTAAAGTTGTATAACTTAAGTGTTCGATCTTATGTTTGTATTTAATCTATATCCATATTAACGAAATTAATTAATTAATTTGGAGAAAACAACCGTTAGATATATTCATCAGCACTTAATATGTAATTAGACGAATTTTCATTCAATACGAAGTTCGTTAAGGGATTGATCAGTGTAGTCATCAACTATAAAAAAGAATTAAATTTCTGTCAAAATTGAAAGATTGATACACATTATTGTACGTGACAACTTAATATATATATATATAATTCGCTAACGGAAACGTTGATACACATGCATTATTGTACTCATAGATTGTGAAAATGTACTTAGACGACGAAAGTGGTAAATTTCGTCGTCTAAGTGTGACTTAGACGATGAAACTCTACCACTTTGATCGTCTACGTACCACTTAGATGACAGAAATACTAGTTTCGTCGTCTAAGTTTTTTAGGGTTTAGGGAAAAGGGATTAGCGTTTAGGGTCTAGGGTTTTGGGTACGACTTAGACAAAGACAGTATTTACCTTCGTCATCTAAGGAGTATACTGAGACGACGAATTAATAAATATTTTTTGTCTAAGTAGGCTTCTTAGACAAAGAATGTATGTATTTTCGTCGTCTAAGTCGTACGTAGACAATGAAAATACATAAGTTCATTGTCTAAGATGTCATCTTTATAACAGAAAATGATCTTGCATTTGTTGGTTCTAAGTCATTCCTGTATGTTAACTAATATTTTATTATATTCCTGAATTAAATATAATTAATTATTTAAAAATTAAATAATAATAAATTAACTAATTATTATTATTGAGTATTTCGTATATATAAATTAAAAAAATATATCACTCCTCATCCTCATAATCATCATCGTTTGAATCATCCTCCTCCTCCTCACTATCAACTGAATGCTCTTCCTCATCATAATCTCCATCATCTGAATCGTATTCGACGTTGTTGTCGTCGTCATCCAATAACACCTTTTCAGGGGACTGACTCTTGAGCGGCAGTGTTGTCACTCAAACGATATAGACAAGCCCCCTGTCTCAAATTGAGGAAGTGTGGCTATCACTTTCCTTTTGACAAGCGGAGCAGTGCCCGTTTCTTTCTTCTCTTTCTGCTTCCAGGCATCCCCTTCTTCTTTTTTCCAGTACATGCATTTGCTCTTGACCCGCCCTACTCATTGAGGCCCCCGGGCCTGACTCATTCCTCAGTTGTCTAGATCGCCTAGGCCCAGAAGCCATGTACGCATCGATTGTAGCATCCTCAATCCTGGGTGGCGTTGACAATAAAAGAAGAGGCGCATTAATGTCCTCTCCACGCATAAGCGGCATTGCATTACTATAACTGGTTCTGAGTCGTACGAGGCTGTGGTTACACTCTTACTATATGATCCAAGTCCCAGATATCCTATGCCCATTTTTGTGAAGAATTTTTTTTTCCTTTAGGAAACATTTTCTCCCGTTCATTATCCTATACTCTCCGCTAGACAAGTCTATTACTTCGACAATGCTCATCTCTATCCCTTCGCTCGGGTGGCCGAAGATAATGGTATAAAAAAGAGAAGTTTGTTAATATCATAGGCATCCTCTCGCCCACTAAATCTTTTCTGCAAACACTTTATGTCCTCCTCCTCTCCCCTTTACTCAATTAAACCACACCTCTTTTTACCAAACCCATACATAATATCAGAGAACAATAGTACAATAAAGCATATCCAGAACCTTCTCCAACCTATACCTAGTACAATTTTGTTTCCTTTTCGTGTCTTAAAGTCAAACATACACTCAAATATGTAAGATAAACTATTTTCACAGCCATTACCCATACAAAAACCTAGACATCTAAGAACCCAGTTTTAAATCCATTCATATATTCATCTATTGATTCATATATTCTAGTTTCAACCCATACTTTATGCTTGATTTCGGTACTATTAAAAAATGCTTGTGTTTTACTGGCTTTAAATAGCAAAACTACGTCATTCTTAACCACGAAACAAGAATCTTACTTGGTTTGTTACTTAAAATTTTGGATTGCTCTTCTTCCTTGATCTGGATTCTAGATTTTGCTCCTCCCTCTTTCTTCTTTGTTCTCCAAAAACTCTTACTTTTCTCTCTCTTAAAACTTTATGCTTTCCTACAAAACGCAAAGTGAGCCAGAGCGGCAGCCATCTCGCTCTTATATTTTCCTTGGAAACCCTTGAACTAAACAGGGCCATACACATGGCTCGATCATAGCCCTTGATCTTCCTCTCACAACTTTTCATCTTGGAATTTGAAATGGATTGCTTCGATTCCCACAAGTCATAATGGTTCACACTATTATGACGTATGTCTCTGACGTTCTATTTTTATCTTTTTCACAACCAATTTGTTACATGTGTCCAACATGCAATTCAAATATTGTAAGTGAACGGTCTTCTACCCTATGAAACTCGATATTTGCATTTCGATATTTTTATCCCCGACTTGCCCAAACAATTGGTTAAGCTTGTTTTTAGATGGAGGGTTCAATTTGTCCTCAGTAGACACACCATCTTACATCTGAGTACTTAACAAATGCACCACTCACTACAAGAAAACAGCACTTAGACCACAGAAACGTTATTGTTCCATGGTCCAAGTGACACCTGGACCACGGAAAAGACTCCGTGGTCCAAGTACCACCTGGACGACGGAGAATACCATCTCCGTCGTCCAGGTGGTCACCTGGACCACAGAGTCTTTTCCGAGGTCCAGGTGATCACCTGGACGACGGATACGGTATTCTCCGTCGTCCATGTGATCACCTGGACCTCGGAGTCTTCTCCGTCCTCCAGGTGATCACCTGGACGACGGAGATGGTATTCTCCGTCGTCCAGGTGATTACCTGGACAACGGACCGACACGCCGTCGTCCGAGTACGTAACGTACTTCCACTTAGACGACGTACCGACACCTCCGTCGTCTAAGTGAAGCATTATATAAGCCCGATGCCAAACTGAATTCATTCCTCGATCTCTTCATTCCATTTGAAGAAGAATTAAAGGAGAAGGGAGAAGGAGAAGGGAGCTAGCTAGCTAGAAGGCCGAGAAGAATCAGGATCGATAAGGGATCTCCGCTGACTAGCTAGCTAGCTTAATTAACGTACAGATATCGAGAAGGCCAGCAGGTATGTACGTACGCAGTTAAAATTTGCTTAATTAATATATATTTAGTGTAAACGTATGTACATACATGCAAGGATGTTAGCTATATATATATATGTACAGATCGATTAAATTACGTACGTACGTAATTGATGGATTGATGTAGATCGAGTACGTATAATTAAGCGTAAATTAATGGACAAATATATATATATATATGTAATAATTAATTAATTATAATATTTTGTAGCAGTATGGACAAGAGTTGGATGAAGTTGAAGAATAGATGTGATGTCCGGTATATGGATGGAATTAGCGAATTTGTGAATTTTGCGATAGAACATGGTCAGGGAAAGAAACGTTTCAGGTGTCTGTATCAGAAATGTCTTAATTGTCAGTATGCGGAGGTTAATGTAATGGTGCAACACCTGTACGAAAATGGTATAATGTGGAGTTACACTACATGGAGCGAGCATGGTGAAGCAGTAGAGTTCAGCGTAGCAGACTTCAGCTCAGGGTACAGTTACCATGGTGCCTCATCCAGCGGCAGTGGTGCCGGACCCCCAGCTTGCAACCCAACTGCAGATTTGGTCCATGATGCATTTCCGGGATGTAGTCATAGTGGACACCAACACCAAGACGGAGGTTACAGTACCACTAATGAGCATGATGACACATTCCCTGCAGCTAGCTTGGCCACTGACACCAGTGAGATGGAAAAGTACAACCGGATGCTACTTGAAGCGTAGACCCCGGTGTTCCCTGGATGTCGAGAGAATGTGTTGCAATATGTGATGGAGCAAATGAAGATAAAAGTGAAGCACAAAATGTCAGTGAGTGCCTTTGACGAAATTCAGGAGCAAATATGTAAGTTGCTTCCTGATGATCACAATCTTCCTAAATCTCATTATAAGGTTAGAAATATCCTGAGCAGCCTCGGCCTAAAGTACAGGATAATTGACGCATGTCCGAATGATTGTGTTGTATTTTACAAAGAGTATAAAGAGTTGGACTATTGTCCCGTATGTGGCCAGTGCAGATTCCAGTTGAATAGGAAGAGTTCGAAAAAGAGAATTCCTGTGAAAGTTGTTCGATATTTTCCCTTGATTCCCAGATTGCAGCGCCTGTACATGTCTCTACACACAGCAGAGGCGATGCGATGGTACGCAGAAAAGCGAATAGATGACGATGTCCTGCGACACGCCGCGGATGGGGAGGGTTTCAAACATTTCGACAGAGAATTTGGAGACTTTGCTTCAGAGGTTAGAAATGTTAGACTCGGCCTATCTACAGACGGATTCAATCCTTGGGGAAGTAATAGCTCCGCCGTCAGCACTTGGCCAGTTATTCTGATGCCGTACAACTTGCCTTCGTAGATGTGCATGAACAAGGAATTTAATTTCCTTACCGTAATAATTCCAGGTCCTAAATCTCCATCGAAGTGCTTAGATGTCTACCTCAGACGTTTGATCGACGAGCTGAAACTGTTGTGGGAAAATGGAGTCCCAACTTATCACAAATTCACTGACACGATGTTCACGATGAGGGCTGCCGTAATGTGGACGATCATCGATTTTCCAGCTTATGGGATGTTGGCAGCCTGCAGGACAAAAGGATATAATGGATGTCCTATATGTTTGGACGACGTGAACTCTAGTTGGCACGCGGGGAAGGTGTGTTACTTTGGTCACCGTAGATGGCTTCCTCACGACCACCCGTGGCGACAGGATGAAGCTCATTTCGACGGTACGGTAGAGAACAATCCTAAACCCCGTAGTTGGTCGGGCGAAGAGATTTTAGAGAGGTTGAGCTATTTCGACTTTGGTGTGTTGAGCAATGATGCAGATGTAAAGAAATGCAATCCAATTCCTCCACATGATCTGAGCTATTGGGATCACAAGAGTATATTCTTTGAACTCCCTTACTGGTCGAAGTTGAAGCTGAGGAACAACTTGGACGCGATGCACATAGAAAAGAATGTGTGCGACATCGTGGTGGGAAAAATTCTCGGTATTAAGTTCAAGACTAAAGATACTCCCAAAGCGCGCAAAGATTTGGAATCAATGAATCTACGTCGTCCCTTGTGGTTGAGGAGGGATAGAAAAGGAGTGTACAACAAGATGCCAGATGCACCTTACACAGTGAAGCCGACGCTTAGACGTTCTGTATTTCACTGGTTTAAGGGCGTTCGTTATCCGGCTACGTATGCAGCTACTATAACTAGAGCAGTGGACGAGGTGCAACACAAGTTTGTTGGTCTAAAGATACATGACTATCACGTTATGCTGCAACGTCTGATTCCAGTGGTAATTCGACCATACTTGCCTCGGGACGTCGTAGAACCAATAGTAGCATTGTGCAGGTGGTGGCAGAGGTTATGCGCCAAAGAATTAAAGAAGTCAGATGTGGTGGAATTGCAACAACAAATTGTGCACATCATTTGCAAACTAGAGAGGATTTCCCCCCCTGCTTTCTTTGACATCATGATTCACCTAATGATCCACCTGCTCGAGCAGGTGCTCATTTCTGGTCCGGTCCAGTACACTTGGATGTATCCTCAAGAAAGGTACGTACAACTAATTAATTAATTTGTTCCACTGGAGATTATATATATACTAGCTAGCTATATGTACTTATGTAATGTGTACGTTTGATTTTGTAGACAGCTTGGACAGTATAAGTCATTCGTCAAAAACAGGTCGGCCCCGGATGGCTCCATAGAAAAGACATACCTAATGCATGAGTGTGTTATTTACTGCAACAGGTACCTCAAAGATCCACCCCCTCCCACTGCCTCCGATCGCAGTGCCCGCATCAATCTTTCTGTCGTGAGAAATGTCGTCCCACCGTTTAGAGGAGTATTAAAGGAATCGTTAACACGGGAAGAACATATTGAGGCACATTGGGTAGTGTTGCGAGACTGTGACGAAGTTGAGCCGTACATGTTGTCATACAGGGAGAGGCTTCAAGCGTTAAATCAAAACAAGAGTTCGGCGTGGATTGAGAAAATGGTTAAGAAGAAGTTTCCCGATTATTTCTTCCAATGGGTACGTACGTACGTCTCGGTATTAATTATTTAAATACATATCGCTCATGTTTGTAGAAAGTAAACCCTTATATTAATTTGCCCTTTTTCGCAGATGATTGATCTGCAAAAATCTGATAACCACGGAGGGTGGTGGTCATGGCCAAAGCACTTGCTAGCAGGGAAGCCGGTTAAACACTATATTTATCCCGGATGTTTTGTGAACGGTGTAAAGTTCCATTCATTGGCCCGAGACGAAGGAAGAAGAACACAAAACAGTGGGGTAGCGGTTGGGAAAGACAATGATCTATATTACGGGGCTATTGTATATGTGGTTCAGCTATGTTACGGGAATGATGTCAACGTTTTCCAAGTGCAGATGGTTCAAGCGTACAAAGGAAGACCTGGGACTATTATCAGTCGATACAAACTCGCACTGGTATGAGGATGAGCCTTTCGCTCTCGCCACCTTAGTTCGGCAGTTGTTCTATCTTGACGATCCGAAAGTCGGTGAAGGGTGGAAAATAGTGAACCATATCTCTCACCGAGGAATATGGAATACAGAGACAATTGAAGGGACACCGGCGACGACTGATGATGCTGCTGAACCAGAAAGAGACATTCCTGCCTATCAAGAGCCTAATATTTCTATGGTCCGCTCCGATATAATGGACCTGGTTCAAGATGGTGAACGGTTACCCATGCCTGATGGTTGTACAGATCTAACTGAAGATGAGATTATCGATGAGGTAGATGAAGAAGACGAGCAGGAAGAGGACGCGGACGAGGACTCAGGTTATTCGTCGGACGATGTTGAGTACGATGACGAGGATGAGCCGTCGTCTAACGGGGATGAGGACGATGATGATTATGACGAAGAGTATGGTCATACGACGAGGTAGATTAATTGGTAATTAATTACTGTAATTATTGTAATATATATATATGATCGATGCCGGTTTACGGTAAGAAATTAATCCGAATTATATATCCTGGACAACGGAGAAATTAATTGCAGGTTGTCGCCAAATCTCAATCTCATATAAAACCCTAGCTAAATCCTGGATCCTAAATCTAGCAGTTCGGATCGATCGATCAATTTTTTAATTATATTTTTGAATCAGAATAATTGAACGGACACACAAATGACCGGGGACGACCTAAACCGTAAACCCTAAGGCCCTAATCCCTGAAATCGGGGTTTAGAACTTGGACGACGGAGAATGGTCATTATCCGTCGTCCAGGTACATACTAGGACGACGGATATGGTCATTATCCGTCGTCCAAGTTCACAAACCCTAAACCCTAAACAGTAAGGCCCTAACCCCTGAATTCAGGGTCTATACACCTGGACGACGGAGAACGTCATTCTCCGTCGTCCAGGTTAGAACCTGGACGACAGATAACTTCATATCCGTCGTCCAGGTGATTACCTGAACGACGGAAACGCTCATTTCCGTCGTCCAGGTGCAGATATCGTAATTTTTTCTAAGACAACGACCATCTAGACCTTCTTCCAATGCAAAGTCTTTCCATCAAGACTTTAGAGTAAACAATTCTTGGTGTGTGAGCTTCGACGGTTCGAAAATTGGAGTTGCGAAATGCCTTGTATCCACGTTTCTGGTTTGTGAAATTATCGGTTTTGCGGTTGACTGTGCCGATCAAACCCTTCCCGAACTTATTATTTTATGGTCCTTTGAAGACAATTATATATTATGTTACGACGAACATATCCAACGGTTGTTTTGTCCAAATTCAATTTCATTAATACTCTGCTGCAAATGAGCGTCTACTCATGAACACTTAAGTCGTAAAGATTAGTCGATACTTAACATGTTTCAATACGTAAAATTAATCGTCGGTTCAAATTTAACTGTTCATATATATGATGCGTTCATCGATATTGTACGACTATTTCACTCGAATGACAGATCGCTAAATTCCTAGCGAATTATTTTTTAAATTTATTTTTACGTAATTTGAACCTGGACGACGGAGATGGTCATTTTCCGTCGTCCAGGTGTTAACCTGAACGACGGAGAATGACCATCTCCGTCGTCCAGGTGTTAACCTGAACGACGGAGAATGACCATCTCCGTCGTCCAGGTTCAAAAACCATGGCGGTTCAAATTTATTTTTGTTTATCTTTTTTATGTAATTTTCACTTGGACGACGGAGACTGACCATCTCCGTCGTCCAAGTCCAATTTTTATGGCGGTTCAATTTACCGCTTCCGTTTTTGGGACCGCTTGAATTTTCACTTAGAATGGCGGTTCGGAGCGTCCCGCCGATTAATTGGCGCCGCTTGAATTTTTTTGAAACTGCCACCTAGACGACGGAAAACACTGTTTCCGTCGTCCAAGTGGACTTAGACGACGGAGAATAGTTCTCCGTCGTCTAGGTGAAACTCTATAAATAGAGTTGCACCCCCCCTCATTTTGTCATCATTCCATCTCCTCCTCTCCTCTCCTCTCCTCTCCTCTCCTCTCCTCTCCTCTCCTCTCCTCTCCTCTCCTCCGGCGATCCTCCTCCGGCGACGCTCCGACGACATTTTTTCCGGCGTGGTTCCTCCTCTCCGACGACTCAACTCCGGTGATATTCCCGAAAACTCCGATTCGGTAAATTTATATTTTTCCCTTATTAAAATAATTTTCATTTAATTAATTAATTAAATTCTAAATATAATTTAGAAGTAGAATTTAATTGATTAATTAGTTTAAATATTTAATAAATGATTAATTATTGTTATTAATTTATTAAATCATAATTATTGTAATTATTGTAATTATTTATTATTAGTTGCATGATTAAATGAATTTATTATTAAATTTATTAAATGAATAAATTATTATTCATAATTTATTAAATGAATCAATTTTTTATTAAATGCATGATAAATAAATATAAATTATTGCATCTAATTAAAAATTATTAATTAATATTTACGTTTATTTTCTAGTAAATTAATTAGTAGGACGTGTTCGATTTAAATTTAGTACATAGGCTTGGTTTATTAAGTCGCACTCTTTGGAATAGATGGCGCCTCTTTTCCTTGCTTATCTCCTTAACCCCTCGTGATGTGTGGATTTCATCATCGCACACCATAACCTAAGTGAAGTTATGGACACGAGGTTGAGGGCGGAGTTTGCAAAGGACTTGAGGGAGTGTAAATTTTCGAAAAATTGGCCGAATGTCGGACATGGTGTCTAGAAACGGGTTATGACTGGTGACAAGATTTGGACTAAGAAAGACTTTTGTCAAAATTAGTCCTGCCTCTCGCGTTATTTCTATCCCTAACTGGCCATGTTTTTTGATTTAACCAAGGCTGATTAATTGAAAATTTACACTTTATCGCGCGGGTCGCACGTCCATTGAACGACCGAAAATGCCAAGCTAGTGTACTCTATTTAAATCTTAAACGTACTTAATTAATTAGCGTAAATTTTTAAGTTGTAATTATTATGGTAAGTAGGTATTTTAACACCGTACTCTTAGGTTTAAATGGCTCCGCCAAAGATGACATCCGGCAAGAAGAAATCCCAACAGGAGGCAGAAGATGTCATGCTCCGAATGTTGGCGGCCCAAGTCGGTTGGGTTCAAGAGGAGGGCAATGACGCTCTCAATCCGGACGGATCATCTGGTCCGTCCGTAGCGCCCTCTGGGGAAATTCCAGCTCCCCCATTCATCTCGAGCGGTGATGACGTCGACCCCTTCCAATCTCCGACGCCCGGTACCGGTTCAATGGGAAGTACTCAGGCGTCCTCGACCGCCTAATCAATCATGTACAGCGCCCGCCGTAGGCAAAGGAGGGCCCCCACTGACCCGGAACCGAAAAGGACTCGGGGTCTCGTTAAAGGGGGCAAAGCGGAGCATATTTGCAAGGCGACCGGTAAAAAGATCGACTTGCCGTACGACGAATTCACCGGTGGCCCTCCCACAGCTCAGCTAGCAAGTCTCTCGGCGCATGGGATAGGGTCAATCATCCGTAACCGGGTTCGTATCACTGCCCCTACTTGGAAGGAGGCGCCGGATCATGAGAAGGCGAAAGTCTTCAAAGATCTTTCGGTACGTAATACGTCCAATTTAGTTATTATATAATATTGTTAATATTAGTTAAAATTTCATAATATATACGATTATAATTTTCTATTTATTTTTGATAGGAACAATTTGACGTGGATCCGACACCGGCTATGTTGAGGCATATCAACCAAACCGCCAACTCCATCTACAAAGATTGGAAGTACAAGCTCCATAAGTACTTCCAAGATGTCGGTCCCGTGCCTCCCCCGGTAGAGCTGCAAGGGGAGAGAGAAGATGAGTGGGAGTGGTTGTGTAACCACTTTGCCGATGAACAATTTAAGGTATTAATTTATTTTTTTTATTTCAATTAAGATAATTGAATTATTTAAATTGTAGTTATTCATTTTTTAATGATTTAATTATGTTGTGTAACAGAAATTCTCCGGTGTCAACAAAGCCAACCGGGGGAAGAAGGAGAAACACCATACTACCGGCGCAAAGCAGTTCATTCAAATAGCCAAGGAGCACAAGGATAAGGGCTCCAAACACCCTTATATTGATGCAAGCGTAAGCGCGTACGTGACGTCAGGGCTCGATAATGAAGCGAGTCAATGCGGCGTAAGTGATATATTAATTATGTGCTTTTAATTATAGTAATTATTATTTAAATATGATTTTATTATAATAAATTAATTATTCTTTTGTAGGCAAGGGTGATAGAGCGTGCGCATGAAGAGTTGGCTAACACTCAACTTGCGTTCCCAGATGTGCCGCCGGAAGACCTGCCTCATCTATCCTTAGAGAGCCAAATTGCAATCGCGGATGAGGACTACGGTCGTAGAGCTGGCAAGGAGGTTAGGCACTTTGGGCCTAGGGTGGTACGAGATTTGTCGACGACCTCCGGCTCATCATCTACGGGAGGTTCGGGACAGCGGAGAAGGAGTCAGGCAGCGGCCGTCGAAGCAGCCATTCAAGAGGCTCGACTGGCACGAGAGGAGAATGAGTCAATGCGGCAAAGACTTGACGAACAACAAGCACAAATAGCCCAACTCAGCGCGCTCATGAACCAAAATCGAGAAGTATGTCAACCTCCTCCGAACCCATACCCCGACGACAACGACCCGGCTGGAGGCGGAGGACCCGGCGGCGCATCTGCTCCTCCAGTGTATTAGCTAGCTAGTTAATTATCGCGTTTCTTTATTTCCAAGTTCCGAACAATATTTTATAATTTTTGTGGGTTTTTAATTTGGATGTGTATGTACAAATTAATTAATTATTTAATTAATACATTAATTAATATTAAAAATTTAGTTTAATTAATTATTTTCGACTATTTTTCATTATTTAAATTAAATTAATAATAAATTAAATTAATAATATTTAATTTCAATTTATTTATTTTTTAAAATTAAATAGTCACTTGGACGACAAAGATTATGTTCTCCGTCGTCCAAGTGCAAAACCCTAAACCTAACCCTAAACCCCTAACCCCTAAACCCTAACCCCTAAACCCTAAACCCTAAACCCTGTCATTCTCCGTGGCCCACGTGCTCACCTGGACGACGGAGAATCAGTTCTCCGTCGTCCAGGTGAACACCTGGGCCACGGAGAAGCTAGCATTATCCGTGGCCCATGTATGAACCTGGACGACGGAAACGCTAATTCTCCGTCGTCCAGGTGAACACGTGGGCCACGGAGAAACGAGCAATGTCCGTGGCCCATATAGTCACCTGGACGACGGAGAATTAGCGTTTCCGTCGTCCAGGTGCATACATGGGCCACGGATAATGTCCGCGGTCCAAGTGAACTTGGACGACGGAGAACTAATTCTCCGTCGTCCAGGTGCTTGGACGACAGCACTTGGAGCACGGACCTTGGACGACGAAGATTCCGTCGTCCAAGTACTTAGACGACGGAAAACGTCACCTAGACGACGGAAATGGTCAGTGGTCTAGGTGCAGTTTTCTTGTAGTGACTTGATTAGACCCCATGATTGATCATTATAAGCGTTGTCCCTCTAAATGCTACTCTATAAAGTAAGCGTGATATGACCCTACACAATCACCAGCAAGTGACACTCCTTGTTAGGTTCGAGTAGTTCATATCTTTACTTCTGGGCGACCCACTCAGATGCGTCATGTAATCAAACATGGTACTCCATACTCACATTCGCACATTGCAATCTGAGCAATATTGTTCAAATCCCTGCTTATGAGCTCCCCACTCAAATGTAACATGTTGACAAAAGTGACATGCCTAATTTACACGTTGTAATATGGGTGATGTTATTATCTGGCTTATACATTGTTTTTCCCCTTCACGTAGTGGGCAGATCATTCTTTCCTGTGGAGTTGAAGGGGACTATGTGTGCGCCCAGCTGCTTGACAGGTGAAGTCAAGCATGTATAAAAAATGGGAGAATTGATTCAACTCCCCATTCAAGAATGATCTTAACATGGGGACTTGGGGGACTTATTAGCATAAGCGCTTCGGCTTTGACACATTTTGTACAGGCTTGCTGAAACACGCAAGGAAGACGAACATAAAAGAACACTGAGTCCCACATCAAAGAGTGACGGGGGAACGCATTTCTGGATAGTATATAACAAATTAATTGTCATTAAGGAAAGGGATCAACTCCTTCTGCCCTAACTACATTCACACTTACGCTCTTTACTCCTGCATTTAGCCCATACTTACTTAAGCATCAGAGTGTGATAGGTGGGCCACCCTGCCTTCACTTCTGACACTTGTCTTTCATCTTAACTGGTTAGTATTATCAAGTGGGTCTCTAGTCGTACACGCCCATCTCTCTTTTCCCAGGTGTTTCATCAGTATCCGCTCTGATTTTGGTACAAACAGACATAGCTATATCAGACCAAAAATTTATCTTTTTGTAAGAGAGTTTAGGTCAGTCTGGATTGCATCTTTCCATTTCGGCCTTTATGCTCTACGCTAACAATCCGCAACAGAGCGAGGTTCCACTTCATCATCGTCGATGATTTTCTGAGTGGCGGAATAAGCAAATGCATAATCAACTAACATAGAAGATATATCCATAATGATACGCACATCGTTGACACTTAGTGAGATTTCACTATTCTCTGACATCACAAATGACTCTGAAGCGTTCCCCAGAGATACCAATTGTGATTCTAGGACATAATTGTAGTCGGGAACAATCTCATGTAAAGGATTCACAGTGTTAATGTTGAATGGATCATTTTGTGCCTGGATGGCCTACCTTTTAACCGGTGGCTCATCTGTGGATTTTCTTGGTCTCTCCCTCTTCTTGGTGGGATCCAGAGCTGAGGCTGAAGTCACACCTCCACTATGGGCAGGAAAAACGTTTCCTTGCACTGGTATGACGTGAGCTTGCCCCTTACTAAGGACTTCTAACCTTACAGAAATATTTGCAGCAGGTATATTTGATCTCATAAATTTTGCGATATCAATAAAAAAGTTAGGCATCGAATCTTCTACTTTTGGATGATCGAGAATACGCCGCACTTCAATCTCACTATGAGATGTGCGTGGATCATGATGAGACATAAAGGGGTTTGACCACATATATTCCTGACATTTGACTGGAACAGAACCATTCATTTCTCCCCCTAACGATGGTAAATATGTCTCATCAAAGTGACAATCTACAAATCTAGCAATAAAGAGATCTCATGTCCAAGGTTCTAAATAACGGACAATCGTTGGAGCTTCATAACCAACATAGATATATAATATTCTTCAAGGACCCATTTTTGTATGTAGTGGAGGCATAATATGCACATATACCACACAACCAAATATGCGTAGATGTGAAATGTCATGCACTCAGGCTTATATCCAGATACCAACTGGTATGCACTAAATGGTTGGCATGCGACAAGTCTGAAATGAATAAGTATAGATGCAAGTAATACTACATAGCCCCATGCATATACGGGTAAATTGGTGTGCATAACCAAAGCCCGAGCCACAAGCTGTAACTGCTTGATATGTGTTTCTACAAGACTATTCTGTGAATGAACATGGGGAAAAGGATGTTCAACATCAATCCCAACAGACATGCAATATTCATTGAAAGACTTTTATGTGAACTCTCTTGCATTATTCAATTGAATAGATTTAATTGGATGATCTGGATGGTGAGCCCAAAGCTTAATGATCAGAGGTAGGAGCTTTGCAAATGCAGCATTCCTAGTGGATAGCAAAGCAATGTGTGATCAATGTGTCGATGCATCTACCAAAACCATAAAAGTATTTAAATGGTGTGCATTCAGGTTTGATAGGTCCACAAATATCATATTGGATTCGTTGTTGCATTCAGGTTTGATATTCTTAGTTGCGTCTATAACAAAAGAAGATCGTGCTTGTAACTTTTCTAATGAATGAGCTTTATAGAATGAGTAGTGTGCATCAGAGATTTCCACGAAGAAATTTGGTGTGATAATGCACAGCACCTCAGTAGTGTTTTAGCCAAGATTGTACTGCACTCATCTTAGAAACCAAGCCTGGACCGAGAGGAGTAATCTCAGCCATTCCATCTAAATCGATGGTTTTTGGTATCCTCACATGCTTCTTCGCCATAAAGAACGGATGACCTTGTAATTTTTTCAATATCTTGATCATCATATCTCGACCTGGATGACCCAGTCGATAATTTCAAAGCTTATATGAGTCTAAGTACAGTAGTGTGAGTGACTACATTAGATTCAATGATCCAAACTATAGTAAAATATAAACTACTACGAATGCTCATAAACTTCTCCGGAATTCACTTTCAGCAACATTTTATAGAGGTTACACATAAAAATTCTTTTCCAGTTTCACAGTATATTTCCAAGTGAAAACCGTTGGCGAGAATGTCCTTAAAACTTAGCAAGGTTTGATTCGCATATAGCATGTATAAGGCATCAGTGACATAAATTCTTGATTCTTGAAAGGACCCAACTTCGATTTAGTTGCCTAAACTGAGATTAGGCCCTAATAACCATTAGAACCTAAACAAGCTAATTAAAGAGAAAATCCTAAGGAAAAATCAATAATTCTAAATTCATAAGTTTAATAAGATTATTTCTCAATCTCAACTCTCAACTGCCCAAAAGAAAAAACATATCATGACATTAGAGCAGCTAGGCTTCTAAACTAACTAAGTTATCTTGATTACTAAACTGTAGGATCATCTTGGCTCTTACGGTGGGTACCGCTATACCTCGATCTGCATGCGCGCTCGACCTCCGATGAGACTACAACCCGGGCATTTAAAACCAAAAGGCCTGGGCGAAAGGCATATAAAACATAAACATCATTAGAGTGAGTGGACGAAAATAAAGTTTTGTAAGAAAACTCGTAAAACATATCTTTATGCCTTTCATTGAATTCATATAAGAAAACATACCGAGTCTAAGTAAAAAACATATATCATAAATGTGTGTGGATACGTGAACAACATAATCAAGGGTCAGATGTTTGTCCTAACCTTCCTGGAGCACCTCGGTGATCAGCCGAGATCCCAGATGCATTGATGCAACATACATGGACATAACGTGTATAAAAACATGAAATCATCTCATATGGGCCTATGTGCATAAATAAAAATAATAATAACGGAAAAATAGACTTGCTAATGATAGTAAAAAAGAAAGTGTTCACTTACCAAGGCCTGGATCGCCATAAAAGTAATTTGTTGATCCCTTAATTCGAAGTTCGTAAGCGGTGCTCCTAAAAAGATCCGAAGATCTAAATTAATTAATATAGATTTCAATCATGCAACCAACATAATAGAGAAATTTGAGACAAAACGTTAATCGGAAAAGTCACATTCGTTTCCAATAGTAAATTAACGCTACCGTGACTTATCCACATACTTGACGGGTGTTGGAAAGAATTGAGACCCTTACACTTTGTGAACTATTATCTAGACCATAAGTTCAAAGAATTCCCCTACCCGCAAGTATACGGGGTCAAGTTATAGTATTTGTAAGGAACTCGAGTGTCGAACCCATGAGGATTGACCACTTAAACTCCTTATCTTGACTCGATTAAATACATTAAATCACGGATTAACTAGACACAAGACATGACACTAAAACTAAAGCAAGATGTGAAAGTGTATCTCACAAGACTAAGTCATTTGGAGACTTTGCATTGTAAGGGATGGTTGAACTACAATGAGTGGTTAAATAAAATGTTGATTGATTGTTTAGTACTAACTAAATTAAGTGAAAACATTAAGTAAGAGCAAAATAAAATGTAAATGTTTGGTCGGCTAGAGATGTTGCCACTAGCCAACTCAATGTACCAACAATGTCCAAGTTATGAGTTTAGTCCAATTCACACGTGCTTGTCCGATTTGTGATCCTTTCGAGTCATCATTGGTTGTGAATTGAATCTCCTAAGCCATTAGGACACTAGAAGTGTTCCGGTCCAACATTCAAATATAAAGCAAACCAAAACTTGAATACAACTAAATTATGAATCGTATCCTAATCATACCACATGAGTTCAATATATGTTCACTTATGATGAATGTGAATGGATTTCCTTCCTAAGTCCCTATTAAAGGACATGAAAGTAGGTTCTAATGACTTTCTTAATCCACACCTTTTAGAACATGAATTAGAATAAGTAACGGTTAGCTACAAGGCCTCTTCGAGTCATTCCCCACCAGAAATACACACTAAGACGACAAATTTTTTTTTCATCTCCCAAAAATATATTCACCGTCTAAGTCAAACTTAGACGACGACAAATGATATTCGTCGTCTAAGAATTACTTAAGATGACAAATTACATAATCCGTTGTTTAAGTACACATTAAGATGATGAATATCATTTTTCGTCGTCTAAGATGTACACTAACACGATATATAATATTTTTTGTTGTCTAAGTATGACACACTTAGCCGACGAAAGTTGTTTTGTCGTTTAAGTGATCATTAAGACGACAAATAACGTGAATCGTCGTCTTAAATTTAACCACCTATACGACAAAAACGCTATCCGCCGCTTAGGTATACAATTAGACAACGACATATAAGTTTCGTCATCTAAGTAGCACTTAGATGACGAAATTGTTTTTGTCATGTAAGTATGTACCTAGTCGACGAAATGTTTCACATAGGTGACAAATGATTTCATCGTCTAAGAAAACCCAATTATTTAGATTAGATTCCTTTTCCAGATCAGGCTATCTCATCCTCTCTCAAGCTCAACTTCTCTCTCCCTCTCTCTCACTCAACACCCACCTCCCGGCCGACAACAATTCAAATATCGGTTATTCAACCCCTAGTGTTCTAGTTTACCCATTTATATCCTTATAAGTGAAGTAATTAACTCTTATCTCTCGATTAATTTTTTTGAATTCAATACCTACGTAATTATGTAAGGTGATAAAAAAATTCAGTAAAATATTCTAGCGAATATATACTTTCCGGCGACCTTAGCTTAATTACTTGTTTTATTGCATTGTTAATCTAATTGTAAGCTAATTGGTTAGTTAATTTGTATGTTTAATTTGATTAATTAGTTAACAAATGTTATATTAAGCTAATTGGTTATTTATTTGTTAAGCTAACGTTTAAGCTAGTTAAGCTTAATTAATTGCATGTATGTTTAATATATTGTCAATTAAGGTAATGTTTAATTAATTAAGCTAGTTGTGTTTAATATATATATGTTAGAATAATTAGTTTAAAAATTATATATATAATATGTCGTTTATATTAAGTTAATAATAGAATGGAATATTAGATTAATTATAGTATAAGATTGATTATAGTATATTAACTTAATTAATTATGTTATGTAATTTGTTAATATAGTATATTATATTAATTAATTATTGGTTGAAAAATTATACAATATGATAATTATTAACTTACGCGGTATTATGCACAAGAGTTGGATACAGTTGGCGAATAGAAGTGATGCGCGGTATATGGGCGGAATCAGAGAGTTTATGTTGTTTACGTTGGAACATGGTCAGGGAAACAAGCGTTACATGTGTCCGTATAAAAAATTTCTTAACCATTAGTTTGTGGAGATTAATGTTATGTCTCAACACTTGTATGACCACGGTATGATGTGGAGTTACACTACATGGAGTGAGCACGGTAAAGTAGTAGACTTCAACTCAGGACCAGACTTTAGCTTAGGCTACAGTTACCAGGGTGCTTCATCTAGCGGTAATGGTGCCCCTTCTTGGAATCCTACCATGGATTTGGTCCATGATATTTTTCCGGGATTTAGTCATGGTGGACACCAATACGAAGAGGGAGGTTATGACACATTTCATTATGACACAGTCCCCCCTGCCTTGGCCACGGACACTACTAAGATAGATAAATTCAATAGGATGCTACTTCAAGCGCAGACCCCGGTGTACCCAGGATGTCCATAGAATGTGTTGCGATCTGTAATGGATGAAATTAAGATAAAAGTGAAGAACAAAATTTCAGACTGTGCCTTTGAGGAAATACAGGAGCATATATATGCAAGTTGCTTCATGATCATCACAAACTTCCGGATACTCATTATAAGGTTAGAAAAATCTTGAGCAATCTCGGCCTAAAGTACAAAAAAAATCACGCGTGCATAAATGGTTGTACACTGTTTTATAAAGAGTATGCACATTTTTACTACTATCATATATGCAACTAGTGCAGATATTTGAACCGGGGGAGATGGAGGAGTTCGAAGATGCAAATACCTGTGAAGGTGCTTCGAAAATTTCTAGTTGATTCTCAGACTGCAGCATCTGTAGATGTCTCTATACATAGCAAATGTGATGAGATGGTATGCGAAACAGAGAATAGATTACGATGTGCTCAGACAAGTGGCAGATATGGAGGCTTTTAAAAATTTCGACAATGAATTTCAAGACTTTGCAGCAGAGGTTTGAAATGTTAGACTTAGACTTTCTACAGATGGATTCAATCCTTGGGGTAATAATAGCGATGTCATCATCACTTGGCCAGTTATTCTCATGTCGTATAACTTACCTCTGTGGATGTATATGAACAAGGAATTTAATTTTCTTTGCTAATTTCAGGTCCTGAATCTCCTGGAAAATGTTTAGATGTGTATCTTGGATCATTGATTGACAAGTTGAAACTGTTGTGGGAAAATTGAGTCCCAATGTATGGCAAGTTCACTGACACAATGTTCATAATGAGAGTAGCTGTAATGTGGACCATTAACGATTTTTCTGCGTATGGGATGTTGGCATCTTGCACAACCAAAGGGTACAGAGCATGTCCTGCCTGCTTGAACGACGTCAACGCTAGTTGGCACGCGGGGAATGTGTGTTACCTGGGTCACCGTAGATAGCTTCCTCATGGTTACTTTTGGTGATAGGCTAAGGACAATTTTAACGGGACTGTAGAGGATAGTCTGCAACCCAGACAGTGGTCTAGCAAAGAGATTTTTGAGAGGTTAATTGACTTCAATTTCGGTGTGTTGAGCAATGACGATGATGTGAAGAAGCTTAATCTGGTCCCTCCAGATGAGCTTAAATATTGGCACCACATGAGTATCTTTTTGAACTACCATATTGGTCGAAGTTAAAACTCAGGAACAACCTAGATGTCATGCACATAGAAAAGAATGTATATGACAGCGTGGTGGGAACAATTCTCGGTATTAAGCTCAAGACTAAGGATACTCCCAAAGTGCGAATAGATCTTGAAATTATAAATTTACGATGTACCTTGTGATTAAAGAGGGATGGCAATGGTGTGTATAAGAAGATGCATGATGCACCTTACACAATGAAGCCTGCACAGAGGGATGTTGTATTCAACTGGTTTAAAAGAATTTGATATCAATCTAATTATGCAGCGAATATATTTGGTTTTATCAATGTTGAGCAACACAAGTTCACTGGTCTAAATACTCATGACTATCATGTTATGCTGCAACGTCTGATTTCAGTGGTCATTCAACCATATTTGCCTCGTGATGTGGTCGAACCAATAATAACATTGTGTAGATGATGGCAGAGGTTATGCGCTAGAGAGTTGAAGAAGTCAGATGTGGTCAAACTACAATACAAAATTGTACACATTCTTTGAAAATTAGAGAGGATTTCTCCCCATGTTTTCTTTTATATCATGAAGCACCTCATGATCCACCTTCCTGAACAAGTGCTACTTTCAGGTCCAGTCTACTACACTTGGATGTATCCTCAAGAAAGGTACAATTATTTATAACCGATTTTTCATCATTTACATATATATTTTCAAATGTTTCTACTATTCTTCAAATAATTAATTATTGACTATTTTGCAGACAACTCGGACAGTATAAAAGATTCGTAAAAAATAAATCTGTCCTGGATGGCTCCATAGTAGAGACATATGTAATGCACGAGTGGGTTACCTATTGTGACAGGTATCTCAAGGATCCAGTCCAGACCACCTCCTCCAATCAAAATACCCGCAATAATCTTTCAGTCGTCACAGATGTTGTACGACTATTTAGAGGAGTATTAAACGAAATATTAACTAAAGAAGACATTATTGAAGCATATTGAGTAGTGTTCCGAGACTGTGATGAGGTTGACCAGTACATGGAGTTTTACAGGAAGAAAATTCAGATATCCAAACAAGACAAGAGTCATAACTGGGTTGAAAAAAATCCTTAAGAAGAAGTTCCCTGATTATTTCCTCAAATTGGTACGTATGCTTAAATAATTTAAACCATGCATGCATATAGATTTGTGATTAATTAGTTTTTTTATGAAATTGAGAAAACTGGATGGTAATAGGTGCCCACGGTAAATTCGAATGACTTGTGGTGTTTGCTTATGCGAAGTGGATTGCCTTAGTTTCTTCTTGCAGGTTTTTGGTTACCCTTTTTTTAAGGGAAACTATGTCAAATTTTCGATAGAAATTAAATAAACATTCATATATCTTCTTAATATTTTTGTAGATGATTGATCTAGAAAAATCTGGTGACCACGAGGGGTGGTGGTCATGGGAAAAGTACTTGTTAACAGATAAGCCAGTTCAACACTATATTTACCCCGGATATTTTGTCAACAGTGTAAAGTTTCATTCAATGGATTGAGATGAAGGAAGATGAACACAAAACAATGGGATCGTGGTTGGGGAAGGCGCTGATGTATATTACAGGGTTCTTTTTAATGTCGTGCAGCTACTTTATGGGAATGATATCAACGTTTTTCTATTCAAGTGTAACTGGTTCAAGCATTCGAAGGAAAATCTGGGCCTTTTATCAATAGATACAAGCTCAAGCTGGTATGGGGATGACCCATTTTCTCTTGCCACCTTAGTTAGGCAAGTGTTCTATTTCGATTATCTGAAAGCTGGTGAAGGATGAAAAATTGTTAACCATCTATCTCACCGAGGAATATGGAGTCCCACCACACTTGAAGGGATGTCAGCGACTAACACTGAAGTAGAGAATGACAATGCATATTAAGAGCCTAATACTTCTACCATCCCCGATATAAGGGAACTGATTCGGTTTAACGAACACTTATCCATGCCTGATGGTGCCACAGATCTTACTCAAAAAGAGATTAATGACTTAGAGAATAAGTGGGTTAACTGATAAACAAATCGAGGGTCTTCGACGGGACTTCCGTATTCCTTCAAACGTCATATTGAGGCGGTTGAAGGATGGTGGGTCGGTGGTGCGCCCACTCGAAGGATTCATATGCATGAATATTTATCATTTTAGGCATGGGGTGGTGCTGCCATTGCATCCGTATATGCAGTACATGTTGGCGAGGTTAAATGTGTTGATAGGACAATGTGGTCCGCTCGTTCTTAAAATCCTGCAAGCTTTCCATACGCTATTTAACTTGTCTGGCATGGATCACCCCATGATAGCAGAGTTAATGTCAATATGCGAGCTAGGGTACTCTTGTAGGGTGGGGGATAAAGGTACGACCACATTTACCCATAAGGGCAAAACGTGGTTCTTTAATGACATGCCCACTTCTGTGCCCATCTGGAGGCGGGAAGCTGTGTTAGTAGGTGAGGATTGGGAATTTGGAGCGGCGGTAAGCCAAGAGGCAAGAGTGCTCATGCGAAGAGTCCCCTTAGCCTTTCAGGCAATAGGTATATACTCGTAGATTATATATAAGGCAAAATTGTTTCCATTATAGTTGTACTTGCATTTCTTAATATACCTGCGCCCTTTTGTAGTTAAGCGGAGCTTCCCCCTCTGTCGAAAAAAAGAAACAATGCTTAAAGAAGGTTACGTACGCATGGAGAGGTGAATGGGACTGTCGCTCACTTACAGCGCTAAACCATTGGGATTTGCTAGAGAAAATGAGTTTAAGTCACCATCCAGGTAACTAAGCAAACTCCAGATTGTTTTGTTATCTTTTATTGTTGTATAACTTTATTGTCAGTAACGTAATTTCAATTGGGCGGTCCTTTTTTAGTTAAAATGCCCAAAACCTCGACGATCAAGAAAATGAACGATATGAGAAACGAATTAGAGCAGCTGATGATGCAGGTGCTGCGAGCCAAGAAAACTCAAGCCATATAAGAGGGAAAGTTTGAAGAGGGCGAGATAGCCCAGAGTGTACTTGTCCTAGATGAGACTGTGTAGAAGGAACCAGTAATACTCGCCACGGATACCATGTTGGGAGAGATCTGGACAGAGCCATCTGTTGAAGAGGGGGACAACCCAAGGGTCGATGGTGAAGATGACGTGGGCGAGCTAGGAAATGGCCAGACGGAGGAGGAGGAAGCTATTTGTCAACGCTCGAACCCATGTGAGCTGAATGATCTTGAGAAAGATCTAGCCTTTCTGAAAAGGGTGGTGGAGAAGAAGAAAGCCAAAATCGACGAGAAGCTGCGGAGGAAGTCTGAGAAACTCCACTCCTGCTCGTCGCACTCTGAGACGCACCCTCATAAGCTGGAAAGGCATGAAGAGGTCGAGGATCTGGAAGAAGAAGAAGGTGTGCATACTTCTCAGCCACGCTAAACTCCCCCGCTCATTAGGACGCCAATGGGTAGAGCTACTTTGGCCATGGAAGGCGTCACAACTATTCGTTTTAGGTATGTGGAGCGAGTGATTGATACAATCGATGGTAGCTATGATAACGTCTACAAGGTTTGGACGAGGTCTACACCACCCCGAGAAAATTATCCTCTCCGACCATATTCGACGGGGCAGAGGCTGTACCTAGCACTAGATAATGAAGGAAGCGAAAGTCAACTGGCCAAAATGGCGATGCTCCACTTGCAATATGAGAAACGCCTGGGTGAGCTGAAGAAAGTGAAGGAGTCTGAGAAACGCCTTGAGAAAGAGCTAAAAAAAGGCGGAGTCCCTTATGGAGAAGCTTAAAGCGGAGAAGAAGATAGTTGAGGACGATGCTGCGGAGGTAAACAAAGAGAATGAGGAGGTGAAAGAGGCTCTGAAGGAGAAGATGTAGTTGCTGGGGGAGCTAGAGAAGGAGCCGGCGGAGTGGGAATTAGAGAGAGAGAAGCTGAAAGAAGAGATCTAGATGCTCACATGTTGTGTTGAAAGTCTAGGAAGCCCGGTGCTGATTAAAGACCAAATGGAGCAGATGAAGGCGGACGCAGTGGAGGCTTTCAAGACGGGGGAAGGGCAGATGGAGAGGAAAAGGGTGTGGGCGGAAGCTCACAGTCCTTTGTTTAAACAAATGGAGAAGTCCGCCTACTTAAGTTGGGATCAATTCAAGAAAGATAAAGGCTTCTGAAGTGGGCGGTAGTAGTGTATCAATCTCGTTGTCTCTTTTTTGTACTTGGTTATTTGCTCTGGTTGTGTAAAAACTACATTTTTGGGTTATCTTTCTATGTTTTCTTTTTGTTCTATTTATGCCTGGGTAGCCCATAGTGGCAGACACTACCTTTATTATACAACCTGTTTATTTATGATATATGAAGAATATTATTTCATTGATGAATCATATAATCTGGTCGATGTATCGCTCGATTTTATGGAAAAGTTTTTGCAAATATATGTTTTGAGCTATAGTTTCCTGGAAAGATTAACAAATGATAATACTTTTATTGAGTGGAATAACATCCTTCAATACAAAAATAGTGAGTGGGGATACATCATAATAAAGCCTACTATGGGCTGGAGGAGATTAATGATAATACTTTCTGAGGTGGACGGAGTTCCAAGGATGTGGAAAGGTACGCCCATTACAACCTTTTTAATAGAACGTTCTTGGATGGACTTCCTTTATGATATGGTATGGTCCTTCCCAGCTTGGGTGAAGAGATTTTACGGTTGTCTGAATGGCTTTCATTACCCAGCCTCTAACCCGGAGTGGGCGGGCCTTTACCCGCTAATTGTACAAATGAGTGATCCATTGCTTATTCGTCGTGTTACAAAGGTGAGCTGTGTGTCATCGCTTCTCAAGTAAATCATTGTCTAGGCGGAGGCCATCACCGTTTGTAACTAGATCAAAGGCAGTGACACAAGGGCTTTGATGTGTGATCTCGAGTGGGATCAATGCTTCAGACCTAAACGTTAAAGAAAAAGGAGTCTCGCCCATTGCCTTAGTCGAAGTTGTGCTGATGGACCAGAGAATACTGCGTAACTCATATACCTATCTGCCAAATTGCGGATCGCCCCTCTTGATGTTGCATATTTTCTTTTTCAACATGTCCTTTATAATTTTGTTCTCGGCTTCCGCTTGGTCAATGCACTGTGGGTTGGCAGGAGAAGAAAACAAAACCGTAGTCCACAGTTTTTTGCAGAATTAGAGGAACTCATCGTTGTTGAACGGAGGCCCGTTGTCAGTAATAATATTGATGGGGGCGCCATAGCGACAATAAAGTGTGTGCCACATAAACTTTTGAATCTTCTCAATGGTAATCTTTACTAATGGTTATGCATTGATAAACTTGGTGCGGTAGTCAATTATGACCACAATATACTTGTATTGACCTCTTGTTTTGGGTAGCTCACCGATGAGATCGAGTCCCCACTGGGCGAAAGGTATATGTGAAATGATGATAGAAAGTGGGATAGCTAGTAGGTGGTGTTTGTGGGCATGCAACCGACATTCATGACATTTTCTTACTAGGTCTATTGCATCTGCATGTATGGTGGGACACTAGAAGCCATTTCAGAGGCCCTTATGGGCCAAGAATCGAGCGCCTATTTGATGCCCGCATACCCCACTGTGAACCTTTGCCAATATGCTTTGCCAGGTTTCTGGGGTGACACATTTCAAGTTTGGCAATATTCATCCGTGCTTGTATAACTACCCGCTTCAGATTTTGAAATTGGTTGAACGTACTATAATTGTGCGCGCTTCTGCTTTGTCAGGTGGAAGAATATCTTTAGTCTTGTACAGATATATTGGGTCTATATAGCTTGGTTCAATGGGGGTTATTGGTAGTAGCTCGGAAAAGGCTCTGGCAGTGCTTGGTTTTTATAGAGTTTCAACCCACTTATCTCTTGAGTTAAAGTAGGCGGTAGCCAATCGGACCATTGCATCATATTTTGCATTCTAGGTGCGAGGTATCTGTGTGATTGTATAAGATTTGAATCTATCAAGTAGAAATTTGGTGAGCGCTAAGTAGGTGCTCATCTTCCGATTCTTAGCTTTGAAGTCCCCTATGACTTGGTTGACTACCAACTGTGAATCACTAAATATGGTGATGTCACGGGCGTCTGATTGGTGAGTGAGCTGTAGTCCTGCAATAAGGGCTTCATACTCCACCTCATTGTTTGAGGCGAGGAAATCGAATCAGAGAGCATATTCTAAATGGAATCACCCGGGGCCGATGAGGATAACTCATGTGCTGCTTGTTAGTTGATTCTTGGACCCGTCTACATATAGCTCCCATTTGGATTTCTGAAAGGTTTGGGCGGGGATGGTTATTCTTTTCCCAGTTGTGCTAATAATTGACTGGGCAGGATCCAAACTTATGCATTCTGCAATGAAATCAGCGGTTGCTCGACCTTTGAGAGCGGTTCATGGTTTGTATTCAATGTCGAATTCATTGAGCTCAATAGCCCCTTTTCTTAGACACCCACTGTAGTCGAGTGACTAAAGAATTTGTCGAAGCGGTAAAGTAGTGAGCACATGTGACGACCCAGAACAGAATTAGCAGTGGAATCAGCTTGATCGATGAGCTTGCCCGTAGTCGCAGAGTTGCGACAGTTGTTTTAATCGCCGAAGCTTCTTAACGACTAATTATTGGCCGAGAATTAGAGCTGGGTCTCTTCTCGAGAGTCGTTGTACGTGGGATTACAAGTTCGTGGGCGGTTTCGGATCGTTATTTGGACGACCGAGGAATTAATTATGAATATTTGAAGTTTCGACGGAAACGGATTTAAATGGTAAGTTTGTTAACGACTAAATTACCGGTCAAGAATTTGGTTTCGGCTTCTTCACGGAAGTTGTTCAGAATTTAATTTCGAGTTTGTGGGAACTTCCGGAGCATTATTTTGAGTTACGAAGATTTAGTTGTGATTATTTCCGATTGTGGATTGTTAGTCGATTAAATATGGGCTTGGTTGAATGGTTGACTTTTTATCCGATTGGCCGATGTGTTTGACTTCGGGTGATTAGTGAAGAGTACGTCGAGACGAGTTTGTGGCCGCGAGAATTATCGGAATCGGAATTACGACGAAAAAGTTACGGGTATTTGAAGTTTGTCGAAAAGGATAAGTATGAGTTTCCATTTTGGGAAAGTGTATATATTGTGACTTTCCCCTTTGGGAAAGTCAAACCTGGAGTTATTGTTCTTTGACCGTGTTGACTCGGTTTGACCGAGTGGTGCGACGGAGCCACAGCGACTCCACGGTGGTGGTTGATTCCGGCCACCTCCCGGCTTGGTTCCGGCCCCTTCCGGTGCGCCTCGGCCTCCTGGTCTCGGCTCCGACCTCCTCTCATGGCGTGGGACGCCGTAGGTGGTGAAAATTCCTGCAAGAAACGGTGAGAATTTTGAGGAATTCGGGTTCAACTTTTCAGGCCGATTCGAGCTGAATTTTGGGGTGGGCTTTGTAGCCCTCATCACCATGAATCTACCATGTAAGTTTGGTGATCTAATTTTGCTTGAGCATGGAGAATTTTGGATTTGAAATTTTGTGTACAATTCGGTTTATCATGAAATTGGATGAGTTAGATTGAGAATTGGACTTCGGTGCAGTTGACAAAGTTGCTCAGTGGGTGATTTTGCATGGAATAAGGGTTGTTCCGCCATGAAATTCTCCGGTCAGCGGTGGCGCCGTCGTGGGCGGCGGTCAACGGTCAAAGTTTGACTTTTTGGACTTTCGACAAGTTGCATGTCATTTGACTCGAAATCGCGCCCCGATCGCAATGGGGAGGTTCGTTTTTCGAGTTGAGCGTCCGAACGTAAAGCGAGGTATTGAGGTGTTATATATGGATTTTCGACGATTCGTCGTGTTCGAGTTACGTGTTTCCGAGAACGGTGGTTTCTCGTGATTTGATTTGTATTGTCGAGTTATGACTTTGAGAAATGGATTTTGTGATTATTCAGGAGTTCGTGATCGTTTGTTTGGCGAGGGACTTTTCGCCGGATCACGGGTTAACGCGTATCGCGTTACGCAAGTCTGTGAGTGGACAATTTATTTTCACGGATTGATTGCGAGTCTTTTATTTATGATTTACGAACTTGAGCATGCAGATTGATTATGATTTTACGAGCATGTGTTTTACGATTATGCATATACGAATATACGTATACGATTATACATATGTACATATTATGTTTTATGCATGTGCATAGAAAAGATTTATGATTTGGTTTACACAGAGTACAGTCTCAGTATATGTTGTGGTATTGATACACATTGGCTTCTCGACTAATCCCCGAGTACGCTCCGGGGGGGACAGATATCCTAACCCGAGGCCTTTCTAGCTAGGAATCATGTGTGGGTCTGGGATCCCGTGATTCAGACTGTGCTATCGCGTGGTAGTCCATGAGAGATTCCGCGATATATTTACGTTGCATGCTCTGTACGTGAGTGGTAGCTGGAGTCTCCTCACGTTTCATTTGATTTTCATGCATTTGACTCGCATATGATTTTATATGTATATATATTACTTGGTGAAAGACATTTATTTTCGTCCACTCACTCTAACGTGTTTATTGTCTTTCCTCTGGGTTTTTCGGTTTTCGTGCCCAGTTTGTAGTTCAGGCTCTGGTGTCGCACGTCGTGGTCGGAGGCATAATGCTCGAGCTACCTTATTTCTTCCAGTAGGTTTATTGTTCTACCTACTGTGGTATACTGATATGTTTATACATTAGAGGTCGCTCTGAGTAATCTGTTGTTTATGTTATACGATTTTAAACCGGATTTCAGTAAAGTATATATATATATTTACTATTTTACTTTACTGTTGATATATTGAGAAATCCGGATGGGATTGGTGCCCACGGTTTGCTTTTTGTGGCATAGGATGAAGTGTATTTTCCGCGTGCAGGTAATGGTAATTCTACGCTAGTAACGAAACTCTGCCCAAATTTCGAAATTTTTTTGTTGGTTCGTGTTTTCGAAGGGGTTTGATTCCGATTTAGGGAGCTAAATCGGGGTTGGGTCGTTTCAGCACATGATTGTTATGGGAATTTTTTGTTGGTTCGTGTTTTCGAAGGGGTTTGATTCCGATTTAGGGAGCTAAATCGGGATTGGGTCCTTTCAGCACATGAATTTTATGGGCCTGAAAATACGGGCGTAGTCTCCTTGTAGCCGTGACGAGGGCTAGTGCACCATTCTCGAGGGTGGGTTATCGAGCTTTAGCATCCGCCATGCCATTATTTGCATAGAATACAAGAAGTTCTTGGTTGCTCTCTCACCTGACAAGGGCGGAGTTGACGGAATTTTTAGAAGCAACTAGATACAAGAATAGTACCTCCCCTTTTACAAGGCGGGACAAAGTAGGAATTGAAGCTAGGTAGTGCGCTTAAGGCTGATGAAGGCGGCTTCACACTTTGGTGTCCACTACAGATCTCTCTTGTAGGTCAAGCGAAGTGCTTTGAAGAATGGTTTGCATTTGTCCGAATAACGCGATATGAAGCGATTCAGGGATGTCAGTTTTCCAGTTAAGCTCTGTAGCTCTTTTTTGTTGGATGGTACGTGCATCTCCATAATTGCCTTTATCTTTGCTGGATTTGCATCGATCCCCCTTTCGCTTACTACGTAAACCAAAAACTTACTGGTGGTGACACCAAACTTGCATTTTGCTGAATATAGGCGGACACCCCGAGCCAACAAGACTTGAAACACTTTGCAGAGGTTGACGATGTGTCTTTGAGCTGTCACACTTTTAACCAGTATGTCATCCACGTAAACTTCGACGATGTCCCTGTCTACCTCCTCCATAATGAAGTTCATAAACCATTGGTACGTGGAGCCAACATTTTTTAATCCAAACGGCATGACATTATAACAATACAACCCTTTCTCTATGGTGAATGCAGTGGCTTCTTGGTCATCTGGGTGCATGGGTGCATCTTAATCTGGTTATAGCCAGAGTATGTGTCCATCATTGACAGTAGCTCGTAATTGGCTGTAGCATCTACCAACTGATCGATGCGGGGTAATGGGAAGCTATCCTTTGACCATGCTTTGTTCATATTGGTGTAGTCGACGCACATGTGCCATGTCTCATGATCTACGCATTTTATGCTTGATTATTAATATTTTTCTCTCTACATTTTGCTTTGTTACGAGCTTAGTAAATATGTTTCTAACTTGTTTTATGTTTTTAATTAGAAAATAAAGGAGAAATAATAAAGGAAGCGATTTGGAGCAAAATGTGTGCTAAGGAAGACGCTCCTAAATTCCGAAGAATAAATGGTCACGTGGAATTACATGGAATTTTGCATGGAGTTAATTACATGAAGAGCTAGCTTAATTGCATGGATGATTTTCAAGACTTAATGGCATGCATGGAATGGTTTTGGTTAAATTGCATGGCTTGCAAGGCAAATTGTGATGAGATGCTGCATGAAAATGGTGATGATGCATGGCTATAATGGAATGCAATGGAGTTTATATAGCCAGCTAATGTTGGAACGGTTCTTGAATGATGAAAACGGTGGCTTAATTGAGCAAAACGGCATGCTAGCTAATGCATGCAAAACGGTGGGAGCAAGTTGCTGAAAGGTGATGATGATGAAGACAAACGGACTTGAGATAAATGGAGACAGAACTAGCTAATTGCTGGAACGGTCTTGAGCTAATAAGGGAACCGTTTTGCATGGTTGGAAGTAATGGTTGAAAACGGTGGTGATGCATGGACGGTTTGGATTACATGGAATGAATTTTTATACGCATAAAGAAGAGGAGCTCTCAAGTCATCCCCTATATAAAGAGCTTTGGAGGAGGAAGAAAAGGATCACACATTTAGAGAGCCGAACCCCTGTCTCTACATCACCTCCTCTCACACTTAGCCAAGAGAATTCTCAAGAAACCGAAACACCATCTCCACCACCTTCCAAATAAACCTACCTTCACCCGTGGCCTCTCTTGCTCGATTTGGCTTTGAGTTCGTGCGACTTCATCAACCATCAAGGAGTTGCTACACTCGGAGATTGCGGAGCGAATATCCCTCGGATCAAAAAGTGTAACAATATCTTGTAATTTGTTTCGGTTTTGTAAGGAATTTTCCAAACTTTGTGTAGTGAGATTATGTTTTGTTGTAAGATGTTTATTTTCAGATTTGTTTGAAACCTTCCATGTGTTCATAGCCTTAGGTTCGAATATGCATGCTAGTCTACCAACACTTAATGCGTTAGAGCTTGTTAGGATGATACTCGAATATCCAGTTCACCCTCACATGTTTTAATGAACTAATTAAAGATAAAATTGGACTTAGGTGGTTAACTCGATTTGGTTGCTCCCTACTTTCGATGTATACATGTGCGTATGTTTTAACTTGAGCTATGAATTTCGTTGGGATCAAATAAGGATAAGGTAAACGGCTAGGTTGAATAAATGTGATGATCACATGTAAATAGTAGATTTAGGTTCTATCTTGTAGGAAAATTAGTAAAAACAAACCTTGCATCCCCATAAACTAAACCTAGCATAGTTATGCATGCACCCTCAATCCCCGATTAAGAACGATCCCTACTTATCAATGCTACATCAACAAAGAAGGGTTTTAATTGTATTCGTGTTTGATTAAGTGTTTAATTAAATGCTTGAAAAGATGTGAATCATCTCATTACCCTTTTTCACCATCACTGTGCTTGAGATCCATTTAGGATAGTTCACTAGGCAAATAAATTCGATTTGAAGCAGGCGTTCCACCTCCACTTGCATTGTAGTGTACCGCTCCTCATCGTAAGCATGTCGTTTTTACTTGACTGGGCAGGCCGCTGGATTTATGCTTAGCTTGAGAGATGAGATCGGTGGAGATGCCCGACATATCAGCATAAAGCCATGCGAACAAATATTTGAATTCTTGGAAGAGGGCGGTAAGATACCTAGTAATCTCGAGATTCAACTGAGCGCCAATCTTGACAGTCCGCTTAGGATGATCAAGATTGACCTGGACATTAACTAGGCTATTTTTATAGCCAGCTGGGTGGATAGAATTTACACTGTCCCTTTGGTCGTTCGGAATTGTAGTAGTTGGGTCACTATCTTTGAGGGCCAAAATTTCTTGTCAGACGATATTACCTGTGCGAGGGTCAACTGGGCGCTCGATGAATTGAGTGCCTCGCATAGAGCCGGCACCGAAGTCAGCAGAGAATTAAAGGTAAAGCATGTGTGGAGCTAAAATAACCTTGAGCTTCATTAAGGCAGGTGCCCCAGTATAATGTTGTATGAAGACGGTAAGTTGCAAATGATAAAGTTAGTGGTGACCTCTCTTTGGGGTGTTCCTGCCTCTCCCAATCATAAGAGCATAGAATCACAGCCCAACGGATATACCACATTGCCAGAAAAACCCATTAAATATTCACTGTCTTGTACTAGCTTGTTTTTTGGGTGGCGTAGTTGATCATAAGCAGATAAGAATATGATGTTGGTTGCGGCCCCCGAGTCGATGAGAACACGCTGAATTTTGAAATGATCAACTAAAGGCGTCAATGACAAACGGGGCGTTCGTTGGGCGTGCGCCATACTCATCTAAATCTGAAAATGTAATCGGATCCCATGAACATTTTTCAGCCTTGGCACTTCTGTCCATAGACAAATTGAATACCTCTCGAGTGCCACAAGATTTTCGCTTACCCCCGAAAATTGTCCTAATCATCCTCTGCGGTTCAATGAGCGAGACCTGTCGAGGTGGTGGGCCGCCTGCCTTGTATTGTTCCAGCTTACCCTCATTGAACAATTTCTGGATAACCTTCTTTAGGGTGAAACATTCCTCTGTGTTATGTGACTCGTTAAAGTGGTATTCGCACCACTTGTTGGTGTTGCGCAGGGCCGACATGCATCGTTTGGGCGGGGGCGGAACGCCAATGAGTGTCTTGCTATTGGTGAGGATCTCAAAGTACATAGCATTGGAAACAATAAATATTGGTTAAGCCTGGGGTTGCTGTCATAACTGTCTGTTGTGATCGGTGGTGGAGTTCCGCCTGTGATGAGGGTTTTCATATGGGAGTGAACATCTGTCATCATGTCTATGATCCCACTTGTCATCATGATCGAACTTCTATCTTTTGAACTGATGTGGGTGTGAGACCTTTTATGGGGGGTGGGCGTGGCATTGTCACTTCACGGGCGAGGTTGGCCACCATATACAAATTTGTTGATCTGCGCCTTATCCCTAACCAAGTCAATGAGCTCATCGTAATCCAAAGAGTGTTGGTGTTTGACAATTTTTTTTCTTTGAATGGGGAGGGAGTCAACCCATGTATGAGAGCGGCGACAACTATCTTCTTGTCCAAATGGTGGCACAATTGAGTGGCCATCCAGAATCGCTCGATGAAGGATGATAAGTACTCATTTTTCGCCTGTTTAACAGCAAATAGGGTGTCGGTGGTATCATACCGACTCTGCAACCTGTAACGCTTAAGAAAAACATCAACAAAATCAGAGAAATAATCAATGGAACCATCAGGTGGCTCAAAAAACCATTTGTGGACTCCCTTGTTAGAGTCTCAAGGAAAAGGTAAAAAAGAGTAGCATCAGTAAGGTGACGCCCAGCAGTTGTAGAGAGAAACTCGTCGAAATGGAAACTTGGGTCGCCCCGCTCGGAATAATTGGAATTCTTCAAGGCTTTGGCATAAGGATCACACCTTATGCGGGTGATGAACGCAAAGAATGGAGTAGTGCGAGGTGTGTAGAGAATTCATGCACTTAACTGATGAGCGATGTAGCTCTGGCGGACCTCGGCCTCGAGCTCAGCCAATCGGGAAAAGGTTTGAGCAGAGGTGTCAAGGGTAACAAGTTAAGGAGGCAAGGGTGGATCCGAAAACATAGGGCAGTGGAGCGGAAAGGAAATGTGGATGACTAATGGTGCGCGCTAGGCAGCCACAAGATACGAGGCTGATGCATGATCAGAACGTCCATGGTGCAGAGCATCGAGGGCGGCTTGGAGTTCTTGGTTGGCAGAGCGCTCGCTGTCCCGTTCGTGACTGAGCAGTTCCAGCTGACGGAGGAGACGGGCAGATACATCCTCGGCAGCTTTTTCTGAAGCGGGTGGGGTTGGAACAGATTGGGGTGGAGGCACATTTTCTCAACGCCCTAATACTGATTGTTAGAATAATTTTCGAAGTATATAAAATACGAAGAAGTATATTTGTTCAAGTGAAGAGTTGTAATTATTGAAGCAATGTAATTGTTGGTGATTAACCAACATACCTTCTTGCTGGACAAATTTTCACGAATGGGTGCAGCCTTTTAACAAAAGGGTGTGAGGGACATCAACTTTATATATAAGAGTGGTGGTGCACGTCACTTTAATCATCCAAAAACAATAATTTTGTGAACAATTATCGCCTCTCTTAGTTTCTAGAAATTCACCTCCAAATTTCTTAGCTTTATTCTTATAAAAATTAGAAGTTATTATTCTGCAAAAATTATTTTTAGTAACTTTGAGTTTCTTTCAAAATCTTCGATCTAGTGTTGTTGGAAAATAATGTGATATTAAACTAAATAAATTATAAAATACTAATTATTTAATTAGTAAAATGTAAACAAATAATGAAGAACAAATTTTGGAAATAGAATATGAACTAAGAACAAAGTTAAGTCACGTGTATCACATGTCATCTTTAAGAACTTTTACGTCACCCACAGACTTGTATGACATTGTTCTCCTAGAATAAAATAACTTCTAAATTTTTGTACCACAACAAAAGAACTTCTCGTCGAACTGAAGAGTACCTTACTCTATCACCGAAACCGAACTTAAGAGGGAAGGAAGAGATCAGAAGAGAAAATTTCTTTCTGATGGGATAAAGAATGAGGAGGATGAAAGCTCTATTTATACACGTAGGGAATGGTCTTGAGTTACATCCATTAACCATGCAACATAAATCTGAGTTACACAAATTAAACTCATGCGACCCTGCCTAAATCGAAGCTGCAATCATGCTCGTAGGACGCGGGCGCACATGGAAGAGATCAGAAGAGGAGATTACTATCTAATGGGATGAAGAATAAGGATGATGGAAGCTCTATTTATACACATAGGGAATAGGTTAAGCCATAATGGCCGGCCACCAAAAGGTCTTGAGTTACATCCATTAATCACGCAACACAAATCCGAGTTACACCAATTAAACCATGCAAAATAAATCCGGCAATTAGTTTGTAACCGGAAAAAGTTGAAAGGCCAAAAGGTTTTGTAACCGGAGAATGTGGAAAGCTAAAAGTCTCGTTAGTTTTCCTCAGAACAAAAGGAAACTCGTGCAATGCGACCTGGCCCAAATCGGATTGCCACAAGACGCGGCCCCCCTGCTTGCTCACTCTAAGCATAGTAGAGTGCAATTATATTTAAAGACTTTCACATTCTTAGTTTCTCATATGTGGGATAAACTTTATTTTTTTGTTTCCAGTGGCCAACTTTATGTGACAATTTCTCATTCACCTCTTAACCAATTTAATCAAATGAATGCATAATCTTTATGTACTTTTATAAGAAAATACAAAACCATTTTTCTCTTTCATTAATATTAAGTGCATCTCACTTAATTATCTTGTTTAAATTGTCCCATTAGGGGTAGACAGAAATCCAGCAAATCTCAAACTCGACCTGATCCCGCTCAGAACGGGACGGGACGAAAAATAAAATTTTCACTATTCCGTCATGTCCCGAACCGTCCCGGTTTTTAGGGACAGAATCGGGCCTTGATTTTGAAACCCTGATAGACCCGTCTCGTCTCGCATAATATATTTTTTCTATTTATCATTTGTTTTATTAAAAGTTGACATATTATATTATCAAACAATTAACATTATTCAACAAAAAAAATAACATTACCCTATAACGATCAAAGTATTACACTACTTGTAATATGAATTAAATGTATCAATTAAACATGAAATGTAATTGCTTGTAGTTTTACTTCTTTTAATTAAACATTACGTAAAACGGTATTACTTTATGTAATTATAGACTTCTGAGTCTTATCAAACTACAGTAAAATCTTGATAAATTAATAACCTCAGGACTAACAAAATTTATTAATTTAGCAAGGTTATTAATTAATAAAGTATTAAATTAATACTCAAGTCCCCAAGTTGGGACCGGTAAAAAATATTATTTTAACGAGGTTATTAATTAATCGAGTATTAAATTATCGAGGTTTTACTGTATGTTGATCTTATATTGAACCCGAAATTTAGTTCCTCATTCGAACTTTTGTTGCTAAATACTCTATTCAATGTTCATTTTAAATTGGGCTTGAAATTGGACCCGTCTTGTCCCATCCTATCCTGTCTTGTTCGGGTTTCGGGACGGACATTTAAAATACCTCATCCCGTCTCATTCGGGATAGGGATAATGACGGCCAAAAATAGACCTGACCCGTCTCGTGCCCACCCCTAACTAAAATGGTGAAAAACCACCATTTTTCCAACAATATCCCACATGAATAAACATTGGAAACCAAAGACTCGATAGGATAGGTAGGTTAACCCTTTGAACCTTCCCTTGTGAAAGTAGGCTTACTTTACTAACTAAACAGTAGACGTGATGTCTTTGAACTGTTTGTCATTTGTGTAAAAGATGACATACCTCACATAGGTATCTCCCTGATACTTTCAGTTCTCATTATTTTGTCAGTTTTGGCCCTGGATATGCGCCTGGTTCTGTAAGAGCTTAACAAGAATGGTTCCCTGAACAATTCTCTTAGAAGCAGCCCCACTTCTCTCTCACAAAGGTGATTTTCTTAATTAAGAGTAACTAGCATTACCCCACTCGGATTTTGGACTCATAAGAATCACTAAAAGCTTTTAACTTAACCTCATTCTCTACGGGTATCACTGTTTTCATCCTAGGAATAGACATGGGATAGATCCCTACAGTGATCTGACACAGCCTCTACAATTTAGTTGTCCATTTTGAACCTAGATCTTGGAATCTCTAGTCACTAGGTTGGGTATCCACTGTAAAGATTTTAACTCATGGGTTTTAGTCCTATTCCCCTCATAATTTGTCAACTAGCTCTCTATTTAACCATTTGGTTAACGGTTCCGCTATATTATCTTTTGACTTCACATAGTCAATAGAGATAACTCCAATAGAGAGTAGTTGCCTAATGGTATTGTGTCTTCGATGAATGTGTTTTGACTTGCCATTATAGATATTGCTTTATGCCTTGCCAATTGTAGACTAAGTATCACAGTGTATACAAATTGCAGGCACATGCATTGTCCATTTCGGAATATCCTCTTTGAATTGGTGTAGCCATTCTGCTTCTTCCCCATATTTGCCTAGGGCAAAAAACTCAGATTTCATCGGGGATCTAGTTATAATAGTTGGGATGTGGCTTTGTTGGAAACCTATCCGGAGGCGCAAGATGTAGCTCTGGTTCGATCTATACCTCTCTGTCGGCATATGGGTAAGCAGGATCGGTTAGTTTGGCACTATACTGCTAGTGGTGATTTGAAGATGAGCAGTGCTTATATTATAGCCAGGGACTCTGTTGTGTTGTCAAACTAGGCAGTTGCGGTCCCTCCAGCTTAATCAAATTATTGGAAATCTTTTTGGCATCTACAAGCGGCCCTAGGTGCAAATTCTGACATCACCACAGCCCACTTGGTTCTTGCTAAGATGTGCCTTTGGAAGGCTTGACGTGGATATCTTTATTTGTGTATACGTCTATGGTCTAGGATGGTAGATGTGGCTACAGAGTATGTGTTATATGGAGCAGCTCTTGAGACGGAATTATATTTTTTTTCCATGACTACAGATGTACTGAGAATTTCACTAGAATAATGATAGCTAGGGTGGGAAACCAAGCTCTTGGCTTGTTACTTTCCTTTGGCTTCTCTGGAAAGCAAAGAATGACAAAGTATGGAACAAGCTAGAGTTTGTGGGTGAATCAGTTCGTATACACGCCCTTGCTTGGCATGAGCAGTATATTTATGTTACACAAGAAGCCACATGAATCGACTAGACAACTTCAAAGATGGATTCCCCTACCGGTTGGCCATTTCAGTGTTTTTTATGTACAAGGCTTTTTGACAAACTGTTTGCATGAGAAGGTGTTAGGGTGATTGTTCGAGATTGGTTTAATCGTTTTGTCATGGATTTGTTTATGTGGATGGAGGGTCACTTCTCTCCTCTGTCAGTAGAGATTGCAGTTGCGTTTGAAGTTTGCAAGTTGAGCCTACAGTATGGATTTGATCTGGTTATGTGCAGCTCTGACTCCCTTATCTTAGTGAAAGTTGTACGTGCAGGATTTGGATACGGTTTCACTTGAGTTTCGAGACTCCTGTGAGGATGTGATTTTTTTGTTTGGCCAATTACCAAATGTTGTTGTTGGCCATTTGCAAAGGGAATTAAATAGTATAGCACATGTCTTAACTAAGTGGGCGTTGGTAAATGCCTCCAACCCCACTGTTTTCCATTCGGCGCCTAACTTCTTGGAGGAGGTGCTTAGAAATGATTGTACTTGATTCCCTTTCAATGAATTTGTGACTTTTAAAAATAAAAAAAAGACATGTTAATTCACTACAAATCAACTGACCACTTAAATATGACTTTGTGTAGTGTACGATTAATTGTTTGTGGCCTTTTTCGCTCGCCTCTATGTAAATAGCATGAACATGAAGGTTCATTTTGAAGTTTGATCACTTTGTTTTAATTTGTGGTCTAAAGAAAATTATATTAAGAAAATGTAGAAAAACGAAATACAAGAAAAATGAATTTAACATCACCAACTTTGCAAAAGGTCCTTAGTCACAACCGAGTCCACAATGAATAGAACTAGGGGGACATGGCAACCCATCATAAGAAACAACATGCATAAGAGACATTGGGGCGTGTTCACCCAAGAAACATTACACAACTTTATTTTTTACCTAGCTTGGTGGCGACATCGGTTGCACGACTATCATTTCTCTTGATCCATCTGAAAGGACATAGCCCTAGTTTAGCTAGTAAACTAGAATTAAGTCCTAATGACTAACCATACTCTCAGAAATTCTACGAAAATTTTGACATCCCCTTGAAAACTGAACAACCTAAAAACCAGCAAGACGAGAACACTTCTAAACCAAATTCCCAAAAATAAACCGTGGACCACCGATTTTTCATTCGGATTTCTCAACAAATTTCATAAACTAAAACCAGAAACTCAACTCAGGAATTTAAAACATATTTACAATGTGCTGGTTTTGAATACAAAGGAGAGTAAACTCGACTACTACTCGAGTAACTAAAAATAACATACAACTGATATTCAGAGCGACTTCTATAAACATATAATATAGTCTAATAGTAGACTGGAACCTACTGAATGAAGAGCTGATATGTGGACTCAAAGCCTTCGACGACGCCATGCAAACTCAGGATTTACACTGCAGCGTGGGTAACTGAAACCAAAAGGCCTAGGGAAATATATTGAAATATAAAACGTTAGAGTGAGTGGACAAAAATAACATAATCTGCATAAAACGATAAAACTGTAATATCATGCCTTTTCGCTGATTTTCGTGTAATAATGTAAGTTCAAATCTAATAAACTGAAATATAATGGAGGTGGTCATTCAGGGTGTTTGTCCTAACCTGAAACGACTGTATGTATGAAAAGTAAGGTGATGTGATCGTCTAGGGTGTTTGTGCTAACCCGATCTGACCGACTATTCGGTGATCAGCCAAATAGTTAGGGCATCGATGTGACTAAATAAAAAATCACAAAGTAAACCTCCAAATAAATGCTCTGAAAACATACCGTAAAGTGTAATGCATAAAACCATGAACTTGCTATCGACTGTGAAAATAAAGGTCTACACACAAGTCTGCGACTACTACAGAGGTCCAGCAGAATTCCCTTCATTGCTGGGGTTGCGATCATGATGTCCTATAAATATGGATCATACGATATCAGAATATGTGTAAAACTATGGAAATCGGCCCTAAAAATAACCCTAAAAGTCCTGTCATAGAATCTCACAAATTGCCTCATCAGAGCTCCGTCGTGGGCGGTGGCACGTGGCCCACATGCGCCTCCATGCTGGAAAGCTCTCAATGGGTACTACCACTTTCATAACTGGACCGAGGTCCAATTCAACGGCGTTTGGCCGAAATTTACCTAAACAGGCCGAAAAACCTATTTCTAACGAACGCCACCAACGGCGAGAAATGATCCCCTAAAACACTCCTCTCCTCGAGCCCAAATGTGCCCAACTCAACCTTATGTGGTCTGAATCACCCTAGAAAGCCACGACCCAAAATTGGCCAGAACACTTCGTGGCGTCGAAGCTCTTCCGTGGCACTTCGTCGGACCATGCAACCTACCCATTTAGACTTAGGATGGGGAAGAATTCAATATTCGCCTACCCTTGACCCCCAAAACTTGTCGGAGTGCCGCCACTACTAGCGGCAATTCCACGAATTAAAACTCGATTCGGGTGACATCCTAACATCTGTAAATCCCAAAACTGTGACGACCCGAAACAGAATCAGCAGTTAAGTCGCATAGTCGCAGAGTTACGACAGTGTTGAAACCGCCAGCTTTCTTAACGACTAAATTATTGGCCAAGAATTGAAGCTGAGTCTCTTCTTGAGAGTCGTTTTACGTGTGATTACGAGTTCGTGGGCAGTTCCGGATTGTTATTTGGACGACCGAGGAATTAGTTATGAATATTTGAAGTTTCGACGGAAACGAATTTAAATGGCAGGTTTGTTCGCGACTAAATTATCGGACGAGAATTTGGCTTCGGATCCTTCACAGAAGTTGTTCAGAATTTAATTTCGAGCTTGTGGAAACTTCCGGAGCATGATTTTGAGTTACGAAGATTTAGTTATGATTATTTCCGATTGTGGACTGTTTAGTCGATTTAAATGTGTGTTGGTTCGAAGGGTTGACTTTTTATCCGTTTGGCTGGTGTGTTTGACTTCAAGTGATATTGGAAGAATATGTCGAGATGAGTTCGTGGCCGCGAGAATTATCGGAATCGGAATTACGACGAGGAAGTTACGCGCGTTTGAAGTTTGTCGAAATGGATAATTATGAAGTTTCCGTTTTGGGAAAGGCTATAAATAGAAACTTGCTATTTTGGGAAAGTGTGTGACTTACCATTTTGGGAGGTTGACCGAGTTGACTGAGTCAACTCGGTGGGGAGAGAATGGCGATGGTGTCCACGGTGGTTCCACGGCGGCGATCGATTCCGGCCACCTCTTGGCTCGGGACTTGTCCCATATGGTGTGCCTCGGCCTCCCGAGTCTGTTCCTAGTCACCCCACACGGCGATGCTCGCCGGAAGTAGATGAATTTTCCGGCCAAAGTTAAGGGATTTTATGTGATTTCGGGTTCCATGTTTAAGGTCGATTCGAGCTGGAATTTTTAGTGGCCTTTGAAGCTCTCCTCACCTACATGCTACCCTGTAAGTTTGGTGTTCTAATTTTGCTTGAGCTTGGAGAATTTTGGGATTGAAATTTGTGTTACAATTCGGTTTATCATGAAATTGGATGTGTTAGAGTTTGAATTGGACTTCGGTGCAGTTATGAAAGTTGCTCAGTGCATGATTTTGAGTGGAATAGGTGCAGCTCCGCCTTGAAATTCTCCGGTCGGCGGTGGCGGTCAACGGCGGTCAACGGTCAAAGTTTGACTTTTTGGACTTTCGACAAGTTGCATGTCATTTGACTCGAAATCGCGCCCCGATCGCAGTGGGGAGGTTCGTTTTTCGAATTGAGCGTCCAAAAGTAAAGTGAGGTATTGAGGTGTTATATATGGATTTTCGACGATTCGTCGATTTTGAACTACGTGTTTCCGAGAACGGTGGTTTCTCGTGATTTGATTTGTATTGTCGGATTATGACTTTGAGAAATGGATTTTGTGAATATTCAGGTGTTCGTGATCGTTCTTTTGGCGAGGGACATTCCGCCTGATCACGGGTTAACGCGATACGCGTTACGCTAGTCTGTGAATGGACATTTCTTTTCACGGAATTCTTGCGAGTCTTTTATATGATTTTCGAACTCGAGCATGCGTAATGAGATTACGGATTATATGAGCATATGTTTTACGATTATACGATTATACTTATACGAATATATATATATACGAGTATACATACACTTATATGTTGTTTATTGCATTTGCATCGAATTGTTCATGATTTGGTTTACACAGTGTACAGTTTATATGTGATGTTGTATCGATACACTTGCATCCCGGCTGATCCCCGAGGATGTATGCCAGGGGAGGCTGTGACTCCTGACCCGAGGTCTTTACCGGGGGGAGGCAGACCTCTGACCTGAGACCTTTCTGGCTAGAGTCACGTGTGGGTCTGGGATCTCGTGATTCGGACTGTACTAGCACGGAGGTGTCCATGAGTGACCCCGTGGGATTTTTACTTGCATGCTCAGTACACTGGAGGAGTGTGAGTTTTACCTCGTGTACTTTGTTGTTTTTATTTACCTGGACTCGCATATGTTATTTTAAACATATATATTAACTGGTGAAAAACATTTATTTTCGTCCATTCACTCTAACGGTTTTCATGTCTTTCCCCTGGGCTTTTCGGTTTCCGTGCCCAGTTTGCAGTTCAGACTCTGGAGTCGCACGTCGTGGTCGGAGGCATAGTACTCGAGCGGTCTTATTTCTTCCAGTAGGTTTATTGTTCTACCTACTGTGGTATATATATATATATATATATATATGTTTATACGTTGTGGTCGCTCTGAGTAATCCGTTGTTTATGTTATACGATTTTACACCGGATTTCAGTAAAGTACTATTATATTTATTGTTTTACTTTACTGTTGATATATGGAGAAATCCGGATGGGATTGGTGCCCACGGTTTGCTTTTTGTGGCATAGGATGAAGTGTATTTTCCGCGTGCAGGTAATGGTAATTCCACGCTAGTAGCGAAACTCTGCCCAAATTTCGAAAAGTTTTTGTTGGTTCGTGTTTTCGGAAGGGTTTGATTCCGATTTAGGAAGCTAAATCGGGGTTGGGTCCTAATCACATCAAACAATCAAGGAAGTAAAGAAGCAAAAAGCTTCATTTCCCTACCTATTTCGTTGGAGGAGATGGCCAAAAATGACGGTTCGGGTCAAGACAAATATTTCAGGTAGGCGGAGGAGGAAACGGATTGAGCCCGTGATGTTTTTCTGATTTCTCTAAAAAAAATTCAAAAAAAAACCCCATTTATACCCCAAGCTCCTCTACAAATCTAACGGTTCAGGTTTAATCTAATCAAGATCCAACGGCCCAGATTAAACCGACCTAAAAATTATTTAATTTTTATATTTTCTCCTACCGACTTCCGATAATCACTAAAAATATTTCGCTTATCTAAAAAACTCCCCAAAAAATTTTACAAGCACAAAATTAAATACTCTACAATTTCCGTGAAGAAAGTTAAATCAAATTCTCGTCTGGTGAAAAAGTCGTTAATAACCTCGATAGTGCGACTAATCCGCGATAAAGTTTAATACGATTCGATAAGTGCGTAATTTTGGTTCGGGTCGTAACACCATCTCCACGACGTCAACTTCAGGAGCTCTTTTAGATGATAAAAATTTTGAACGAATGAGTAGATCAAGTGAGAAGGAGCAATGCCCCAACATTCGTAGATTGACATCCTCCTCCTACAAACGTCTACAAAATCAACTTTAATGGATCCGTCCAACCACCTGGAGTTGGAAATTTGGCTAGAGGTTTTATAATACGATATAGTGATGGTGCTCCTCTTCTTGCTGGTTCTAGGATATTTGGCATAACCACTTTTCCACTAGTTGAAGCTCATGCGCTCAAAGACAACATTATTCAAGCCAAGAGGAAGAACTTAAGAATAATTATCATTAAAGGTGACTCTCAGTTTTTCATCAATTGTATTCGAGGATCATGCACCATACCTTAAAGACTAAAAACTATTATTGAAGTCTTCAGGAAGTTGGCTATTGGGAATAAACCAAATTCATTCATGATTCATTCATGTTTACACATAAGCGAATTTTGTAACCGGTAGACTTGCCAATTTAGGACATAGCACATCTACTCTACATTTATGGGATCATATGATTTCGAATTGTGCTAGCCATGCTCTTAGCTTTGATCAGCTAGGTATTGGGTGTCCTAAGAGCAAGTTCACCCATTGGGTCACGGGGTCAGGGTCACTGAGACTTTAAGGGAGTATGTCAATGATGTGTCATTCACTTTTTTATGGTTTTTTTCACCCGTTTTGTCAGAATTCAGGTTAGAACTTTATTTTATATTAATTAATATCTCATTATTTATTTTTAATAAAATTTAATGATATATATAATTAATTTTAATGATATTAAAATTTAATTAAATAATATTTTGATGATTAATTTAAAAAAATATTATTCAAAGGTGCCACGTAGCAACCAGGTCAAGAGTTCTTGCCTAAGCTGACCTAGGGGAGTTCTTGCCTAAGAAAGAAACCATATGTGAAAATTATGTTTTTGAGAATTTGAGCTTTTTGAGGCCAGATCTTTTTTTAAAAAAAAAAAAACTGAGACGGGATCAGAGTTATCCCAGTCTTTTATTTTTATTTATCATATAGTCTTGCGTCGGAGTATAATAAACTTTTACTCCGTGCTACACCACTTTTATTACATAAATCCTCAAAGATGACGTCCTAGATAATCACAAGTGTCTCTTCACTCTAAAACTCATCTTATTTAGAATCACTAGCCAGGTGAGCAAGGCGATGAGCCGCACCGTTTGCTTCTCTGAGGATATGGCGCACTCAAACATTAGATAGGGAATGTAAACAAGCACGATAATCCTCAAGCATACCTCCAATCTCTGAGTGATCCTCCATTGGCGCATTTAGCGCCGCTACAGCTACAACATGATCACTCTCAATCTCCACATCGTCCCAGCCATGATAAATAGCAATATAACAGGCTGTCTTCAAAGCTTCGACCTCTATTTGAAGAGCCGACAACACATATGAAAACGAGTGAGCAAGAGCCGCTAGACACGTACCAGTCTCGTCGTGAGCAACAACTTCAATCCCGTCGCATCCACTGTGAGCCATAAGTCCCGTCCACATTGATTTTAATTCTTCCACTTGGAGGGCATTGCCATTTGACCATCGGTCTTCGTTTCTTCACCATTGATTTTGGGACCAGATTTTTTTTTAAGTAATCCAAGCTCTGTTGCTTAATTAACTTTATCAAATTAATGTAATCAAATATAGAACCCTTTCCTTGATTTCTGATATTCAGACCATTTGGATACCCACCCTTCAAAACGCTTGCCCAAAAAAGTTATGATGCTTTCAGTTCGTTTTCCTACCTGTAATCTGGATACCATTAAAATCCATATATACCCCATTATTAGTAATTCTTCTCAGGAAAATAGAAAACTTTAAAATACAGCATCAGCAAAAAATAAGATGATCTTACAGTGTGCCTCGTCAGTCGTCGATTCGAGCATCATCATCGTGGGTGTCGTAATTGTCGACGCAGTCAAGTTGCCACACTCACCACCTACGGTCTCTGCAAGTCGGCTCTCTCGCTGTCTCAGCCAATCGGCCAATCCCACTGCTGCTTCCTCTTATCACAACAAATCCCTCTAATTTATTGACCCACAAACACAGACACCGAAGAAAATTATAAACCATACTTTTGCATTCCTCACACCAATCCCCAAACACACAGAAAAAGAGAAAAAAGAGGGGGCGGGGCTGGGGCTATTTGCCCAAAGTTTGCATATTTAAATACATGCACATACCACATAATTGGACCAATTTCCAAGCTTGAGCAAATAACACACACACAACAATGTCTCCCATCCTCCTTCCTCTCCTCCTCAGCCTCAACATAGTAACCGGGGCGGCCGCCGTAGTTGACCTCCGCCCCGCTTATTACTCCGAGACGTGCCCCGGGGCCGAAACCATAGTAAGGGATGTCATGAGAAACGCTTTTGCTAGAGAGCCACGGAGCCTTGCCTCTGTCATGCGCTTCCAGTTCCATGATTGCTTTGTTAATGTAAGCCCCAACTCTTATTTACACAAAAGCACAAGACTTTTTTTTTTTGGGGGTTTGGTGGATTTGGTCTTATAAGAGGAAGCATGTTTTATTTACAGGGATGTGATGCTTCTATGCTACTTGATGACTCGCCAACCATGCTTGGGGAAAAGCTCTCCCTCTCAAATATAAACTCACTGAGATCTTATGAGGTTGTTGATGAAGTCAAGGAGGCCTTGGAGAAGGTCTGCCCTGGTGTTGTTTCTTGTGCTGACATCATCATCATAGCTTCCAGAGATGCTGTTGCTCTGGTAATGTATTCTTCTCTCTTGCTTAGTTGAACAGAGTTGTACAAGTGTTGAATGACTTGAATCTAATTTTACCAAAGACCATGCTTCGACAGATTACCTCATTTCAAGATGTGATTTTGCAGTAAGATATAACTACACCTTTATTGTAGTGCCTGAGTTATGCTTGTGAATCAGAATTTACAGTTTCAAGATGTAAATCAAGAAGAAAATGACTAAATTGTATCTGTAATTGCGAATTAAGTTGTTTTGGTTTTGTTCATATGGTTTTTATGTTGATCAGACTGGTGGACCAGATTGGCAAGTCAAGCTAGGAAGATTGGATAGCTTAACAGCAAGCCAAGAAGCCTCAGACAACATTATGCCAAGTCCAAGAGCCAATGCAACCTTCCTCATTGACCTTTTTGCCAAGATGAATCTTTCTGTGAAGGACCTCGTTGCGCTATCCGGGTCACACTCCATTGGCCAAGGGCGGTGCTTTTCCATCATGTTTCGGCTGTACAACCAATCTGGAAGTGGCAGGCCGGATCCTACATTTGAATCTAAGTTCAGAGAAAAACTGAACAAGCTTTGCCCTTTGAATGTGGACCAAAATGTGACAGGAGACCTTGATGCTACTCCTATAGTGTTTGACAATCAATACTTCAAGGACTTGGTTTCCGGAAGAGGGTTTCTGAATTCGGATCAAACGCTTTTCACATTTCCGCAGACGAGGGGATTTGTCATGCAGTTCAGTGCTGATCAGGAAGATTTTTTCAAGGCATTTGTTGAGGGCATGATAAAAATGGGTGACTTGCAGATTGAGCGACCTGGGGAGATTAGGAAAAATTGCAGGGTGGTTAATCGTCAACATGTTAACACATTGTGGGAGTCTTGAAGGAATTAGACAGAAATATTAGATCATAAGTCTGATACAATGTCATTATCAAAATGTGAACGAAGGTTTTGGTTGGAAACTACTGTATGAGAAATGAAAGTAGACTAGAAGAGTGATATTGATAGTAAACAGAATCCGTTTCTTAAACGTGCTCAACTGGTAAACAGAAATCGGTGTCTGTTTGGGATTTCAGTAAATAACATTAAAGAACTGTCCTCTTGAGAAGACACTGTTAATCTGCTGACGATTTGTACATATGCATTGTTTAAAGACACCAGAACTGAAGAGAAATCTAAAATTGAGGCTTTGGTCACTATGGCTTTGGTAAACAAATGGCTGTGACACATATCCATCCATAGCACGAAATGAGATCATAGTAGTAGGAAAAAAATGACTAGTAATCATACACTTGTGGCTCAAATGCTATTGGAAATGAGAGCTGCACCATTCTTGTGATTAGAATAATGTGCACTACAAAGAAAAGTAAAAGTTGGTAACTTAGTATTGAAGTGAGATATGCACAAATCTTCAAGGTTCTCTCTCGGTGGTCTGAACAGACTACTAGCCATTCGAAATCGGATAAGTCAAATAGCACCAGATTTTGTTTCTGGTAATCTAGTAAGTGGATACCTGTTTTCGAATGGGCCACTCGGACAATATTTGCCTTTTTCAAAGATAAGAAATTCCATGCATCTAGAATAGTAACATGTCTCATCTGGTATAAGCGCACTTCAATTACATACACGACGAAATGATCTTTCAATTTGATTTGACAGTAGAAGCTTTCGATAAAATGGGGGATGCGAAATGGACGGACATTATAGCATTGACTGACATAACCCTATAACATAATTTTGGAACTTCCTAGCTTCCTGGTTTAGCAGCAATTAGTATGTAGAGCTGATGGAGTAAAACAGTAGCATTACACTAATCAAAAGTTGAGGTGACAGTGTAGTGTTCTTCTCTTCCGATTCTTATGGGTGATTTTTATTGATGGAATTTTCAATCGCCAAGGATCAGTGTCTTCCCAACGAAATCAGGAAGCCTCGACTCCGCCTAGTTTGGTATCGGTTTTTTGGAGTTATCTTTGTAAGTTAAATTCATTTCCAATATTTACAACCTATATGTTGAAAATGCCCTTCTTAAAAACAACGTCAAATAAAGTCATCAAATCGCAAAGGATCAAGTCTTCCGGCCAGCTTAAATACCTAAATAACCATAATGATTCACCCCATTTCGTTTAATTTTGCATCATTTTTTTAAAATTTTTTTTAAAAAATTTCATTGCATCATTTTAAGTATTTGAGCAATTTGGTAGTATCGAATGACTTAGAATGCAGAGCCAGATCTCAACAAAAAAGCTCGGGCTCAAAAGAAAAGTTTATCGCTTATGGTGTGATGATCTGAAATTGGCCATTAACTTTTAAAAAGAAAAGTTTGGGACTTAGGAGGGAGAAGGGATCCAAAGGGAACAAATTACTGGGGAGTTCATCTTTCAAAGGTGAAACAGTTGAAAGATTACTGCATTCTCAAACCCCAGGGCTACCGTTGTTTCAAGGTGATGACAAACTCCACTCCCGGAACAATTATATTCAAGACTTGAACTAATTGACAAATAAGGAAAACAAATATGAATCAAAATCAAAACAATGGGTCTCAAAATGTGCGGACATATAAGTTATAGCAATTCAAACATTTATATCATAGCCAAATCCACAACTCATAAACACAAACAAAATCTGAAATGTCAACCGTGAAGATGTTCGGCATTCTCATAAGAAACTCTGAAAGCTTAACTAAACCATCAGAATTACCTCAACCTACTCTATGATGTTGCTCATCATAGCCAAAACATCAACATATTCCCACCAGAAATCTAGGCAGCAGAGGGCTTAGTGGCAGAGGAGAGTCTTGATCTCTTCTTGGCTAAACTCTCACTGCGACGCTCACGCTGCTCCTTCAACCTGGAAGCAAGTAGCTTCTGATACTCTGCAGCTTCTGACTTTGCCTTGGTAACTCTCTTCTTCTTCTCTGCAAGTCTAGCACGCTTCCTCTGCAAAGTCAAAGGAGTAACCAGCCTCTGAATTTTGGGAGCTTTGCTGCTGTTCTTGCCTGCCAACCATAATTGATTTCATTCAGACAATGGTCACATCTAATAAATATATAAATAAATAAAATCGCAAACACTTTAGTTCTCCACTACCTAGATTTTTCAATCATTACACTACTTATTATAAACATATTAATGAACAGAAAGAAAAAAAAACTCACCAGTTTTGGATGTGAACTTCCTGCGGTAAGTGTTGACATACTTCCTAACATCATCATCCTTGGTAAGGTTAAATAGTTTGCGGATCTTGGAGGCCCTCTTTGGACCTCTCATTCTTGGCTTCTCAACATCAGTAAGTCCAGGAAGATCATTGTCACCCTTCTTAACAATGACCAAGTTCAACACGGAGAGATCTGGACTAACAATGCAACCACGAACAGACTTCCTTCTTCGCTCTCCATTCCTCCTTCCGTGTCCTCGGAAACAAGGAGTCCCTAAACAAGATACAGCCAAATCAATCAATTGTTCGGAGTAAAGAAATGCAAAGGAGTATGCACTAAAACCAAAAAACATCATCCCAGAATCAACTGCTTCATTCCAAAACAATAATCAGAATGGAACGTACCCCTGTGGAGCAGAAGGCGAACACGCCCTGGGGTCAACACTCCTTGCTTCATAGGAAAACCTTGCTTGTCACATCCTCCCATAATCTTAAACACATAGCCTCTGAACTCCTGTCAAAGATTAAGGCAAAAAGAAGAGAAGAGTACATTAATGTAAAGTGAAGAACTATAAAACTTCAAGTAATCTGACAAAGTAAAGAACTGTAGAGCTTATTAAAACTTTAGGATCATACCTCACCAAGTGCATCACCATTGACTTCTTGACTGATCCTCTTATCCCAAAATGCACGGCTGCAGGTCATTATTAAAGGATTAGTCCTCATATTATCAAAAACAGTTGTTAGCTTCACCATGAAGATCACAAGAGACATCAAAAAGCTGATACATTTGATGAACTTTGCAATTATTCACGATACACAAAACTTAAACACCAAATCTAGTCAATACAGACCGCAGAACAACACAATCCAACAGCACCTTTACTAAAAATGACACAATGCATAAAGAGCCACTTCAAAACTGTAAGTATCTCAAAATCTCCCAGTACATAAACTTCAAAAGTATCTCAAACTTTAGGCAAAATTTCTAGACTTAATCACCTAACTTTATGAAAGAAATATCCTCTAAATAATACGAGTGCAACCCAAACCAATCAAAGTCATATTGTGAAACTAATGCTCTTAAATCTAAATCTAATTACAAAATTCAACGAGACATAAAAATTGAGAAGAACTGAAAGGAAGGAGAGGGTTCATACAGTTTGGTGTCGTCGTCGATTTCAAGCTTCTTCTGGCACCCAGTGGTGGGATTAGCGATATTGAACTGAAACACATAAGAGATGGATCAGTAAAGCAGAGAAACGCATCAGATTAGGGTTAGGGTTTGAGGAGAAATTCGAACCTTCATGATTGAGAGAAATGCTCGGCTTCTTCCCCAAACGCTCCTAGCAGCTGATATTAGGGTTTTCGAGCTGAGACTGTGAGCTCTTTATATATCATCCTACTTAGGGTTCTGTGGTGTTGATGAGATACACAATTTATGTGTATGAATGGGGTTTTCGACCGTCCACGTATACGCCTCGACTTTTACGGCTCAGATGTATTTCTTTTTTTCTTTTCTTGTATTTTTAGCCTAAAGCTGAAAAGCCATTTAATAAATAGGAAATTTCTTTTGTACATTGGCCACGTTCTTATTTTCTTTATACAGATCCATTGTTACTCTCGTATGCCATCTCTTATGTTCTCTCTTTTGTAGGGTTGATCCACAAAGTAGGGGTCACCATTTGGTTCATAAACTCAAAAAATTCGTGGATGACCCGTGACCTATTGAGCCCGAGCCTGATCCGACCCAAAAAAAGCCGGCCATATGGGCATAAAGTCGGTCTTAGGCTGACATCCCAAAACTCATGGGCCCAAAAAAATCTGACCTACCTCATAAGGTCAAACTCATCAAATATAAATATTATAGATTATTTTATCATTATAAACCTCTAAAATCTCTAATTTATCTTAATATCAATAATTAATATACCAATTATTAATTGTTTAGGCTTATATATTATAGGGTGTGTCATTCACACCTCCAAATATTTACTTACACATTCTTCTAAATATTTTACCATCAATCTTACGATTTTACCCTTTATTTTTTATTTTCTCACCTCCAAAATTTCTTATAATCTTATTTCTCAAATTTACTTTGAACACATCATAATTCTTGTGATGAACGGATTTTGGGATTATTTTGACTATCTTCGCGATCGATTTGGAATTTCATTATGTTATGAACAATTGGCGCAAGAGAGTAATTGAATCGGATCAATCATTGGTCTCACTATATATATAGATTTATCAACAGAACAAATCGATCCGGAAAACATGAAAGAGATATTTGCATTAATAATATATCAAAAGTAAGAAACATTTGGTGTCTATCTCAGGTTCTAACTCCAAAATCATAAAATCCTAGCTTCGGTAACCTATTGCTATGGTACTTGTTATAGACTCATTCTTATACTTATATGTCAACTAGAAAATCGATTTGGTACTGAAGTTTTCTTCGTATAGAACCTTTTAGTGATTAAGAAAAGTGGACTTGGGAAACAAAACACAACCAAATATCTTTAGTCCCAGATGATGACAAACGAACTAGAAAATTGAGAGAGAGAGAGAGAGAGAGAGCTTTTGTTAAGGAAATAAGCAGTTTGATATGAACAATTGTATGGAGTTTTTTGAATTAGGGTGAAAATTGAAATATTAAAAGTTCAAAAATCTTTGGAGGTGTAAATAGCGAGTATAGAGGTGTGAATAGACGCACCATATACTAGATAATGTGTATAATTGTGAATATACTTGATAGTTAAATACTATTGTTTTTAAATTTTTAGGGCAAATGAAAAAAAAAAATTATAGGACCGGTTCCCAAAAAAAAACGTTTGCCCTTACCTAAAAAGACGTAACACTTATGGCCTGATTTTCTACAACAACAAAAAAACTCAAACTTACTTCTTAAAAAACCCAATCTATCCAAAAACCATAATTTTACTTCCAAATTGCCCCCGAGAGCACTCGATTGGTCTTTCTGAGATCGTCTCAATCGGAAAGCTTGTTGGAGTTGTAGCTGATACTCAACTATAATTTGTGTGAGTTAAACTCTTTAATTAATTTCTCTAAAAGTGAATACTTTGCAATCACTAAATTTGATATTAATTGAGTTTTGGTTATCTTGTTTAATATCCTAAGCGCTACTGTATTAATCCTCTCTTTTTTTGTTCTCGGATTTCTTTTGTTGCAGGTATTGAAGCATTTGGAGGTTTTGAGGTGGCTCTGATTTACATGCTTATGTGTGTTGAATCTGTATGAGTATGAGAAGTAGAACTCATGGCCTCTAGGATCAACTAATTGGACTATGGAGTGTGCTTTCATTACCATTGTTGGTCCAGTCTACTTGAAGTTCAAAGGCATGCTTGATGATTTCCTTGCTTATGTCGACACCAAGGCAAACACATTCCTACTTAGAATATTGAAAAATAGTTTGAATTCGAAGTTATAGGATTCATTGGAAGCTACAAAATCTTTCTGGGTGATATAAGAGTTTAAATGTGATCTGAAGTACATTAACTTATGATATGAACAAAAATGAAACCAGTCGTTAATTGTATTTCACTGTATTGATGGGAATGCTGCTATCTAAATTTCATACATCATCACGCTAACTAGCTAAGCAATACAAAATGTTAGCGTACAATTGTTGAACATGAGATGAGTTGTTTTAGTTAGAGAGAATACTTCTTATTTTATTATGTCAACGACGATGAATCTATCTCTATGTATCTCTGATGAAAGACTCCTACTATTCTCATTATGATCAGTCTATATGTGCATCAGTGGACAAAAAGTAAATTATTAACAGCCATGTAGGATGAAGCTGACTATACGTTTAACTAGCTCTCGTATGTCGGTAAATGATGTTTATGTAGCTATGTAGTGTAAGCAAACATGATTGATAAGTGAATTAATCTGAAAGTGGGGAAGGATAAGAGTTTCATATGTCATTTTTGAGTGCGTAGCTAATCTAAGACAGTTTTATATGAAAAAACTCGCTTAATTTTTCTGAAATGCACTTATACGAGTGGAATACAAATTTTAACTGATTAGGATTTAATTTATAGACGCTATTGGCACTTAAGATGCACTTGGTAAGAAAGTTGGTTTGTAATCTTATTTGCTTCTATTTTCAGATAATATTTTTTGGATGACAGATTACTCTTTGTTGGTTTTGGCTTTTGCTATTTGTCATTTTTAAGGAGCTGTATTATGCTTTTGATGACAAGTTAATGTCTTTCATCTCACTATTTCAGTCTATTTGCAGCAACTGCAAACTAGCGAGGCCAAGTTTGGAGGAGCTTGACTCATGACTACATTTAGCACTTAGAATAATTTCTTAGAGAAGTTTTTAGGTGATTTTAGTTGGAGAGTAGTTGTAACTAGCTTTTTTAGGATTCATTCTTACAATTTAATCTTGTGTTATCCTTCATCTTACTAAGCCTACAAACATCAGGTAATTAAAAGGAATTCATGTTTGAAGTATGATGAAAAAGTCTCGATGTTGTTCACATATCCTCTTCTTTCTTTAAGGGCAGAAGCAATGCATGTAGTTTATGTTGTCGTTCCCAAAATTGAATGAGTGATAATGTCATTAATCATATGTCACAATCTAACTTTATTTACATTATTACTAACTACAGCTAACACACAAAAGTTAATTTCAGTAACCCACAACGAACTCACAACTAACTACACAACAAAATCACATCTAACCCAGAGTTACCTACAACTATCCATAGTTATCTATGGCTAACCCACAAAAGCTAACTGCAGCTACCATAATTGAAAGTTAACAATACAACTAACTACATCTAACACACAACAGCTAACAGCAGCTACCCACAACTAACTTACACCTAACTACACAACTAAACCACATCCAATCCATAATTACCTACAACTAATTAGTAACTACTCACATTTAACCATAAGTAACCATAGTTATCCATGGCTAACCCACAAAAGCTAACTACAACTATCTTAGTTTGAAAGCTAACCTTACAGCTAACCCTACAACTAAACCACATCAAATCCACAACCCTACAACTAACCTAAGAGCTCCCTTACAACTAACCTAAGAGCTCACTTACAACTAGCATACAACTAACTTAACAGTTACACACATCTAACCCATATCATACAACTAATTACCTGTATCATACAATTAACTACAACTAATCCATTGTAGTTCCAGAGAATCAATTCAATAAAGCATTCGAGTTGCGCACTTATCACCCAAAGACTAATAGAGCCAATTAAGTTAACCAACTAACAACACATATTTCAATCCATCATATATACTAGCACAATCAAGTAGTTATACAGCTACCTTCAGCTAACCCATACAGTTAACCGCAACTAACCTAACGGCTACCGACAGTTAATTTATATAGTTGTTAACTCATAGCTACCTACAGTTAACCTACATCTGACTCATACAGTTAACGACATCTAACCCACATATAGCTACCTACAAATTAACCAACAACTACCCTTAGTTAACCTATAGTTAACTCATACATCAACCCACAGTTATCCAACAATTAACCCAATAACCACTCATACAACTATCCTATAGCTACCCTACAATTATCCATGCATGTATCAATGATAATACGAGACACCAAAAGAATCTTCTACTTCAAAAGGAAAAAAAAAGTGTTTTGATTAATTCTGCAATCAAGTGTTTCGGTTGATTTTGAAACTATTCTTACCATTCATTTGTGGTTGGTTCCTAGAGTACGACTCACTCAATTTGCTTACTATAGCTCTGGATCATGTTGAAGAAGAGAAGGAAGCTAAGGAACAATGCAGTCCTGTATCAGTATCGGATCCTCCATTTGAAGACATGACAACGAAGAGGGATATTGTGTAGAAACAAACAAGATGGTTTTGATTTGGAATTCTTATATGCCATCATGAAGAGTATGTTATTATTCTTGTTATAGGTGAACATACACTCTTTTTCTGTTCCTCTATCATGTTTATTATATGATCTAGATAAGACTAAGTATATTATAGCTGCAATAGTGCAATTTTGAATATGAAGTAGTACCTCTTATGGTTTGTTAATTTGTTCTTGTTCAAATACACTCTAAGTGTTCGATGATATGTCACTTAAATATTTATGGTTGGTTTGGACAAATGAGTTGTTTCGATGCTTGTTTTCGATGCTTGTTTCATAATGGATGTGAAAAAATAAAAAATGAATGAGATGTGGGTAGTTATATTGGGTTAGCTCTGGGTAGTTGTGTATAGTTTATGAGTTAGTTGTGGGTAGCGGTATATGTTGGTCGTGATTAATTGTTGGTAGATGATGGGTTACCTATGGGTAACTGTGTTTAGCTATAACTGTCGGGTTCTCTGGGTTAATTGTAAGGGTTAACCGTATGGTTAGTTATAATTATTTGTGAGTTAGCTGTACTTTATTGTCAGGGTTAGCTACGGGTAGCTATCTGGGTTAGCTACGGGTTATCTGTTAGGGTTAGTTGTAGTTAGCTGTGATTAACTACAGTTAGCTATGACTAGTTGTTGGGGTTTGGTGTACTTAACTGTCAGGGTTAGTTGTACTAAACTATCAAAGTTATCTGCAATTAATTGTTAGGATAAGTTGTATAGTTACAATGTTAGCTACTAGAGAGTTGATCGTGGATTAGTTGTGGCTAACCACAATCTGATAGTGAACCCTCAGCTGACCCGACAGTGAAACCACAATTAACCACATAACCCACAATTAACTCGACAATGAACTTATGGTTAACTCAACAGTGAACTCATCGTTAACCTGACAGTGAACCCATAATTGACTTGATAGTGAACTCACAATCTGACAATGAATCCATTGTTAACCCGACAGTGAACTCATGATTAACTTAATAGTGAACCAACAACCCGACAACGAACCCATAATTTACCCACAATCTGATAATGAATCATTTGTTAACTAGACAATAAAACTCATGGTTAACTTGACACCCATTGTTAGCCCGACAGTGAACCTACAACCTAACAATGAACCCACAGTTAACCTGACAATGAACCCACAATTTAATATCTTACTTTACCATTTAAAACTCACAACTAACCCAACAAATGCCGACAATTATTCCATATAGTTGTCAACTCACAATTAATCCATACAACTATCTACATTTAACCTACATCTGACTCATATAGCTAATGACATCTAACCTACGTACAACTACCTACAATTAACTAACAACTACCAGCAGTTAACTATAGTTAACTCATACATCTAATCCACAGCTATCCAACAATTAACCCAATAGCTACTCATACAACTACCTCATACAATTACCCTACATTTATCCATACATGTATCAATGATAATACGAGACACCAAAAAAATCTTCCACTTCAAAAGGAGAAAAATAAAATAAAAGAGTAACTGCAATAAAGTGTTTCGATTGATTCTGAAATTATTCTTACTATTCATTTCACATGAACAACATTTGTCTAGGGAACCTGAAATACAAGCTAAATGACTCAATTATGAGTACCAAAAGTACGACATTAAAAATTAAAACATCCAAGTTAGGCAATCCAAAATCTGTGGCATGATTATTGATCCTTTAATCACTATGAGGCACATGACGTACCATAAGAGAATCAAAAGAAACAATGGAAGCCTTACAATCCTCCATGATACACCCAACCTCTGACAGATCCTCCGTCTTCGAATGAAAACCTGATATCACCTCAATACAATTATTCTCAATCTCCACCTTCATCCAACCATGCGCAATAGCTAACATTAGACCAGCCTGAAGTGCCTTTGTTTCTGTATGTACCACAGAACCAGCCCGAGGCATAAACCGCGCCAAACTCGCAATGTCACTACCCTTACAATCTCTTGCCACCACACCTATTTCCCCACAACCTATACTCGCTTGGTATGCTTCATCAATATTAATTTTGAGCCTATCTCGTGACGGACACTTCTATTTCTGATCTCTATGGATCTTCTTTTTCATCCCACTAACTGAATGTGCCTTCTAATAGTCCCATAGCATTTGGCACACCCACGTAACCATGTGTCTAGGAACGAAAAGCCCTACATTCCAAAGTGCATTGCTCCTCTCATGCCAAATGCCTCACATTAATATAAAAAAGCAAGTCAATACCTTCTTCTCCAATTGAATACAAACCGTATCGATCCATTCCACCAACTGCATGGAATCCAAAAGACCCACTGTTGACCTCCATATTGGCTACATTCCAAACTTCTTGTACCCTCACACTATCCCGAAACAGATGTACTGAGTCCTCGTGATATAGCAAGCATAAACAACAACTTGTGTCTTCTAACGCAACCTTGCGATTAAAAGCCTCCTTCATTGGGATAATTCTGAAAGGACCCAATCCCGATTCAGTTACCTAAACCGGAATCAAACCCTTTCGAAAATACGAACCAACAAAAAATTTTCAAAATTTCGGCAGAGTTTCGTTACTAGCGTGGAATTACCATAACCTGCACGCGAAAATTAACACTTCGTCCTATGCCACAAAAAGCATACCGTGGGCACCAATCCCATCCGGATTTCTCAACATCAATATAATCAACAACAGTAAATAAACTGTACTATGTATATATGTATATCCGTGAAAATCCGCACAACATGTATCAGAATGTATCAGAGCGACCTCTAAAGTAAAACATATACAATATGTACATCAGTAGGCGAAACAAGAACCTACTGGAAAAACACAGGTGACTCTGATCACTAGCCTCCAAACCGCGACGTGAAACACAAAACCTGAACTGCAAACTGGGCACGGAAACCGAAAAGCCCAGGGGAAAGACGATAAACACGTTAGAGTGAGTGGACGAAAATAAATGTCTTCCACCAATTAATATATATGTTATAAAAACATATGCGAGTCCAGGTAAATAAAAACATAACATAGTACACGAGGTAAAACTCATACTCCTCCAGTGTACTGAGCATGCAAGTAAAATCCCACGGGGTCACTCATGGACACACACCGTGCTAGTACAGTCCGAATCACGAGGTCCTTGGTCCCCGTGATTCTAAGCCAGAAATGGCCTCGGTTCCGGGGAAACGCCCCTCACCGGTTAGGTCGGGATGACGACGTCCCTCCTGGTGGCCTACCATCGGGGATCAGCCGAGAGGCAAAGTGTATCGATACAACAACGTAACCAAGACTGTACTCTGTGAAAACCAAATCATAAACAATTCGATGCAAATGCATGAAACAATATAAAAGTGTATGCATATTCGTATACGTATATCCGTATAAACATATTCGTATAATCGTAAACACATGCTTATATAATCATAATCTCGTATGAAATCTCATGCTCGTAAAACCATAATCATGCTGCATGCTCAAGTTCATAAATCACATAAAAGACTCGCAAGATTTCCGTGAAAAGAAATTGTCCACTCACAGACTCTCGATATGCGCACACGCGCTACACTCGTGGTCCGACGGAAGATCCCTCGCCTGAAGCACGATCACGATCCAGATCTCGATCTCGATCTCCTGATACATTTACAAAACATAACTGATCAATATCGTAATCCACAACACTGTACTGATGCACGGAAACCAACCGTTCCTGGAATTACGAAATGCAGTTAAAACGAATTACGGAAATCCCGAAATCCCCACTTGAAATCTCGACTAAAAATCGGCTAACCAAATCAACCCGAAAACCTCCGTACGATAACCAGGGCGTGATTACGAGAAAAATGACACTAATTACATCGAAATCTGAAAAGTTGACTTTTTCCCCCACCGTTGACCGCCGTTGACCGCCGCCGCCGCCGGCGGCGTGCCGTCAACGGAGGAATCCCACGGCGGGAAGCTCCAGATCAGATCAGCTCAACCATACGAACATCTTTTCCTTCTACCACGCGAGCCAATTCCAAGCAGAACTACCACAATTTCACGAAACCAAATCGGGATACCCAAATCGGATCCCAAATCGGGTCCATCCCAAATCACCATCTCCGATCAAATTAAACACACCTTGAGGTTCAGAGGAGCAAGGGGAGCCTTTCCCCCCCAGCCACCACCTCCAAACCTCGCCGGAAACGGCCAACCGCCACCGGCGATTCCATCCCGATCGGCTTAGCTCGGGCTTAGCTCGGGTTACCCCAAAACCTCATCAAATCTCATCAAAACGTATACCAACGTACTCGAAATCACATAGAGGTTCTAACCATACCTTCCTCGAAGTCCAAGATGGCCGGAATCCGGTCGCCGGAAACTGACTTCCCAAAATAGCAACTTTCCTATTCGGTCCGATGGTTCACTTTCCAAATATGGAAAGTCAACAAATTTTCCAGTTTGGTCAACGCCCAAAATGAAGTTTTCGACTAACTCTCGGCTATTTTCGATATTTATACTCGAGCCTCGGGTCGATCGACGGTCCAAAATGAAAATACGAAATGATTCGGATAAGCTCGAAACAATCGGATAAACTCGTCGGAACCCGAAACTTCAAATAATCATAAAATATTCCTCGGTTATCGAAAAAAACTTCCGGAACCGCCCATGAACTCGAAATCACGTACTCTACACTTTCCGTGAAGATACCCAACTCAAATTCTCGACTAAAAACAAAGTCGCGAATCGAATCGACAAACCACATAATATCGCAAAACTGCGACTAAACTCAAATCTCGAGAATCGTGTCAAACACACATCTGATTCTGGTTTGGGTCGTCACAAATTCCATGTAACACTTGCCAAATGAACGAACGTACCTTCGGTGGAACATGAGATTTCCACACCGTTGATCACAAAGATTTCTCCTGATCAACATTACTTGATGTTGAAGCCCGTAACGTCGGTGAATGAACTCTAGACACATGATATCCACTTCGTACAGAATAGCACCCCTTCTTACCAAAATGTCAAAATAGTTTATCTTGCACATCTTGAATGTTCAACGGAATTCTTTCAATCAACACCCTTTCGTCTAGGGTGTTGTCTGACCCGAGACAAATCAGGGTCGGGCAGGGATCCTGACCTGGTCCTACCGGCTATTCAGTGATCAGCCGAATAGCTAGAGCATTGATGCAACTAAATAAACCATTACAAACAAACCTTCAAATAAACGCTCAAAAACATATACCGTAAAGCGTAATGCATAAAAACCATGAACTCGCTATCAACTGTGAAAATAAAGATGTCCACTCACTGTACAATGTCGGGATATTCATAAAGTCGTAACCTGCTAATCAGCACAATATTCATCTGACGCAGCCTGCTAAATTGTAATCCTGAAAACATGATTTTAATTAATATCTACTCGTTGATATTAAATAACCAAGCTCGTAATCTGATGAGCAAAAATGTTAAGAATCTCGCAATTTTGAATAACATATTTAATCAAATTCCGAATTTAATTCCTTGCATTCTTTCATTTTAAATCAATTTTAGAGTCGCAACCTAAATTTCAAACATCGAGCGACTCACATTTGAATCGATAATCAGATCGTCTGTTAATAATATTGTAAAATTAATTAATTATTGTCCAATTAAATACACGTCAAAATTCATCAAGTTCAAATCCATTCAAGAATCTCACCATTGCGTTTGTCATGAAATTACGAGCGGAACGACATAAAATTTTGCCGAAAATCCAACATCGCCGGAGCTCCGCCACGCACAACGGCACGTGGGAATCCCACCGGCTCCAAATTAAGCAACCTACACATAAAAACGTTCATCTCAACAAGCCTAACAACATTGTAGTACAACACAACATCAAAATCAAACTGAAAAACCTCCAAATTGCCAAAAAACCAAAATCCCACAGGAAAATTCATTTCCTCCGTCCGCCGGCTTCCGGCCACGGCAAGGGCCGAGACATGTCGGATTCAACTGGCCTCCTCTTGAGCTTCAAAACCCCTTTAACCTCGATGTCCAACACCACCACCGACGTCGTCAAAATCAACCTGAAATTGGCCAATTTCTCCGCCTCGATTCTCCTTCCTTCGGCCACCAACGCCAGAGATGCACCCACCAAATGATAGATGAGATAGAACCCAATAAAATCTGACCAATTTCACGACCAAAGGTGGCTGGCCGGAGGCGAGAAACCAACGGAGAAAATGGGTTGAGAGAGATGGTCAACACGGGGTCAACCCGGTTGCCAAAAAAAGGAAACTTCTGACTTTCGCAAAATGGGAACCCTCATTTATACCCGTGATTTTGCGATAAAATGTTTTCTGATATTTACGCTAACCATAACTTCCTTATCATAACTCCGATTTCAACACTTAACATCGCTACGAACTCGTATCGACAAACTCTACAACTTAATCCAAAGAAATTTTTCGAAAAAACACAGTCGATAAAATCTCGACAAAATGACAGTGAAAGTTACCGACTCTAGAAACTAATTACCATCGACGATTAACGTAATTAATGAGCGACTAACTACATAAGTTCTGATTATCGTATAATGATGTTGTAGGTCGTAACAAGATATTATTAGAATTGTGATTTCCTCTATGCCACAAAGGAGTTATGAGCATCATTTACATGGAATAGCATTCTAGCAAGGCGTGAGCAGCTTAAGAAGGGTTTAAGGTATCAAGTAGGGAATGAAAGGAAGATAAAAGTGTGGGAGGACCTGTGGTTGCCACTGCCTTACTCTTTCCGACCACATTTTATGGTTATGGAGGGAACGGAGGACATGTGTGTGGCAGAGCTCATTAACAGGGAGGAACATGAATGGCTTTCTCACATGGAGGGGGAGTTGTTTTGTAGACTCCCATCACCTGTATTTTCTATTTAAAGTCATACCGGGTCAGGAGCCTTGAATGACCACCTCCATTGCATTTCAGTTTATTTATTTTGAACTCTCATTATTTCCTAGAAATTAGCAGAAAGGCATGTTATTACAGATTTATCGTTTTACGTAGTTTACGTTATTTTTGTTCACTCACTCTAATGTTTTATATTTTAAATGCCTTTCCCTAGGCTTTTCGGTTTTTCGTGCCTAGGTTGCAGTGCTTCTCCTGAGCTGGATATTGATCCCCAGAGGCTTTGAGTCCACCGGATTATCATATCTTTCTGTAGGTTTCAGCTCACTAGTAGTGTATTTTCATATGTTTTATTTTGCTCCTAGAAGTCACTCTGGACACTAGTGTTATAAATATTTTCAGTGCAGGTTTATGAATTTTCAGTTCCTGTATTATTATTCTAGTATTTTAAATAATTTACTTTCCGCACTTTATTGAGAAATCCGGATGGAAATTGGTGGTCCATAATATTATTTGTGGGAAATCTGAAGTGTAATTTTCTTGCAGGTTTCTGGTAGTCCACTTCGTAGAGGGATTATGTCAATTTTTTTTTCTTTCAGAAATCTGTAGTTTAAGTCTTGTTGTTAGGACGTGATCCTAAATTACTAGTTAATACAGGGTTGGGTCCTTTCATATCTTGTGTTCAATACCTGTGCCACAAGAGAGTTTGGACTAGTAATAAGTCTCCAACCTTTCTTGGTTAGCAAAGCAAAGTTGAAATGCCTATGATCCCAGAACCCTAGTCCTCCCTCATTCTTTGACACACACATACGTTCCTATGCAAACCAATGTATCTTCTTATCTCATCCCTTGTCTCCCCACCAATATCTAGTCATTGCTTGATGCATAGATGTACACATATAGTGAGGTAGCTCAAAACAACTCATTACATATGTCAGAATAGATTTTGTCACGGCATTTATAAGCACTTCCTTCCCAGCGGTAGATAATAAGCTCTCCTTCCAACCATCAACCCTCTTCTGTACTTTCTCTGCTATAAAATCAAATGCCTCATGCTTAGAGTAACTAACTTTGGTCGGTAGACCAATGTACCGTTCATGCTTTTCCACCCATTCAACCTCCAGCATTGATGCAAGCATGTCCTGCCTTGGCCGATGCATATTTTTACTGGATGAAATTTTAGATTTTTAGAAATTTATTTTTTGTCCCGTCGTGGCCTCATATAACTCAAAAATATTCCTCAACTCCCGACAGTCCCCCTCCCCAACTTTGAAAAACATAAAAGAATCATCTGCAAAAAACAGACGACTAATTCATGGGGTCTTAGTACACACCCTCACCCCATGAATAATCTCATGTTCATATGCCCTCTGTATAAAGCTTACATAGAAACTCAGCACACAGCAAAAACAAGTACGGTGATAAAGCATCCCCTTGTCTTATTCCCCCTGTTGGTACTATGCCTCATCATGGTTCACCATTGAGAATAACTGAATAAGTAACAGAGCTCATGCATGCCATGATCCATCGTATCCACTGATCACTAAAACCTAGATTCCTCATCATAACCTCCAAAAAAACTCATTCAACTCTATCGTATGCCTTACTCATGTCAAGTTTTAGTGCCCCAAATCCAACTTTCCCTCTCCTTAAATTTTTCAAGAAATGAGATACCTTGAACGCAATCAAAGAGTTATCCGGAATAGCCCTACCCGGCACAAAGCACTCTGCGATGGTGAGATTAAGTCATCAAGCAATGGCTTCAAATGGTTCGCTAGCACCATCGATCCGATCTTATAACTAACGTTGCATAAGCTAAACGGACTCCACTCAGAGATGTACTGCAGAGTTTTCATTTTTGGCAGCAAAGTGATATAAGTATGATTTATCTGCTTGATAAGGTGATGGGAGCTAATAAAACTCTAGACTGCATTGGCCACATCATGCCCTACCACTTACCAAAATTGTTGATAGAACCTTGGTGAGAAGCCATCTGGTCTGAGTGCCTTTGATGGATGCATCTTCTTGAGCGCGGTGTACACCTCCTCATCACTAATCGGCCTGGTTAGCTCGTCATTCATCGCCTCATTGATACTCTGTTCAATATAACATCCTACTTCCTCTAACCTGCTAGGGTTTGAACCTGTAAATAACTCAGAATAATAGTTAGTAATAACCTGCGCCAGTTCATCATCTTCTGTACACCACCGACCCCTTTTATCATATTCTTTCTCTTCCTATTAGACGCTCATTGATGAAAGGACTGTGTGTTCAAATCAGCCTCCTCCAACCACAACACCCTGCTACATTACCTCCAAAGACTACTTTCTTTAGCCAACAAATCATTAAGCTTAAGGTGTGTTTGGGAAAGCTTCTCTTATAAGAGAATGCGCTTTTCAATTAGGTTTAAAATAAGAAATATTTGGTAAATTAGCTTTTTTTTCATAGAAACTTCTGAAAAAAAGTAATAAGTAATCCTAGTCGAATAAGGAACCTTTGATATCAGTCAAAACATGTGTAAAATGTAATTTTCCAACATCTGAGACCTCACTCCAAGAATACCTTCACAGTAACTATCACATCTAATCCAACTATTTTTCATTATTTTTGATAAAAGAGAGATGACATACCATTAGAGCTTTGTGGGAGCTACTTTTATCTCGTCAGCTAATAAGCTGGCCGACATGTCTGCTGTGATCACTGGTGATAAAGATGTGAGAATCAGTTCCATACGGTGGTTAGGGAATATGTTACCTGAGGTAAACTGGTCATAGTAGTACAACACCACCGCCTCCCGACCCGATAAACGTGTCCATGATTGTCAAACAAATCCTTCATTCCATTCCAGTTCCCGTTTGACGGCTGATTTATTTTAGAAAGGACGAAAAAAGCAACTGGGCCAAGTGAGAAGGTACATAACAGAGCCCAAACCTAAAACACTCACCATCCCATCCCTCCAAAAAGAGTCTCCCTCACTCAAAAGAGCATAATCGAAGCGCAGGGCAACCGAACTGCTTGCTCGGCTCTTCCTGGGTTCCCACCGAGACTCTCAGACAGTTAGTTCAGAGTTACTCGCCGCCAAAAATGGGCAGAGGCAGAGGCAGAGGCAGTTCACGGACTCAGAGACGTCACTTCCGCGAGACCAGAGAGAACGTATGGAAGCGCACTAAGCCCGATCCCGAAAACAACAACGCCGCCGACCCTTCTTGGCAGCCCTTCGCCACTGAAAGCCCCGCATTCGAGGAATACTATAAGGTCACTATCACTCTGTTTTCTATTATTTCTACTAATACTAAAGCTGGTTTCTTTTGTTTGTTTGGTTCTGAGTTTTAAAGGTTGTGCCTTTTTTGATGGTTTTGTTGCAGGAGCAAGGGATTGTCGCCCCAGAAGAGTGGGATTTGTTCATGGAATTTCTCCGAAAGCCGTTGCCGGCCGCTTTTCGGATCAATTCAAGGTGGACTAGGATGAACTGATGTATATACTCAGAGACCGTTGTTGATTACATTGACTGAATCATACTTTGGTTTTGTGTTTCATTTTTGCAGTAGCCAATTTTGTTCGGAGATTCGGACCCAGTTGGAGAGTGATTTTATGATAACTCTTCAATCTGAGGTTAGTATTTTGTAGAGTGCTATGTGAATGTGACTGTCTTGCCACATTTGAGATATGGTTGTTGTTATTGCAATGTGTTTACGGTATTGCGTGTTTTGTTGAGTGTTCAAACTACACTGTTCAGGTGAGTGAAGGGGGTGAACCGCAGCCTATTAGGCCATTGGCATGGTACCCTGAGAATCTTGCATGGCATTCCAATTTTTCTCGGATGCAGCTGAGGAAGAACCAAACTCTTGAGAGGTAAAATATACATTGCATGCAGTACCTCAGTGAATACCTGTGTGGAACCGTTGTAAGATATGATGTGTTTGTTTAAGGTGAAGGTCTGATTGGACGGTACTAGTAGTCATTATTTATGCCACTTGTCCTGCTAGTTGTTTGCAATCAGTATGGCTATCCATGGGTCTTGATCTGGCCCGAGAAGCTCCTATATGATTATTATGTAAATACCCTAACAATCTAGCTGGTTTCCAATAAAACCCTCCTTCAATTTGATGCACGCAGAAGCTGATATAATTTAAGATTTCATCATTCTTATCTTGTTGCTCGTTTTAATGATATACTTTTCTCAGGTTTCATGAGTTCCTAAAGCTTGAAAATGAGATCGGAAACATCACGAGACAGGAGGCAGTCAGCATGGTGGGCCAGTGTTGTTTACTGTTTGTTATGGTTTAGATACTGTTAATGTGCTGTAATATTTGACTGTGCTAGTAAATTTTAGCTATATCTTAATGCTCAATTTATCTTAAACTCATGTACTTAGTCATGCTCCATCTTTTGTTCTTCTTGATGATACAGGTACCTCCACTGTTCCTTGATGTACGTCCAGAACATTTTATTCTTGATAGTAAGCAACATATGTTCTTTTATCACCTCTCTCTCTCTCTTTCTCTCTCTCTCAACAGTTGGAACTTTACTTTTAAAAGAAACTAATATTAAGCTATTTCTTGGAAATTTTCATTGACAAAGTATTTGAATAATAATGTATAATGTGGTTTCGTTTTATTTTATATTTGATCAAGTTCAGTTTTTTGCAGAAGTCTATAGCATTATCTAATAACTTATGTTTCTAGTATAAAGAATTGAAAGATTGGCATTGAATTGTCTTGTGCAACGAGACTCATTTTCTGACTATATGTCTTGTGTCAGTGTGTGCTGCACCAGGTTCCAAAACATTCCAATTGCTTGAGATTATTCACAGATCAATAAAACCAGGATCCCTACCTGATGGCTTGGTATGTATCTCCTAAAATTCCTGTTTTACGATCGTTCTTTCAGATCTTATTCGTTTAAGTATTCTCTGTTTCGGTTTAATGTAGTAGAACCCCTTTCACATTCCTATGTAATTTTCTAGCTAGTATGAACCCTTCTCAGTATACTTCCATATATAATATAAATCTTCATTTTCTTTTCCCATCCTTTAAGGTTGTAGCCAATAGTTCCTGTTTTACGTTCGTTCTTTCAAATCTTATTCATTACTCTTTTAGGTTTCATGTAGTGGAATCTCTTTCTAGTTAGTATGAACCCTTCTCAGACTACCTGCCATTTATAAGATAATTTCTCATTTTTCCCCCATCAATTAAGGTTGTAGCCAATGATCTTGACGTCCAAAGGTGCAATCTACTCATCCATCAAACAAAAAGAATGTGCACAGCCAACTTAATAGTCACTAATCATGAAGCTCAGCACTTTCCTGGGTGCCGTGCAAACAAAAAGGGCACTGAATTGGAGCTACCGATCAGTCAACTTGTCTTTAATCGTGTTTTATGTGATGTCCCTTGTAGTGGCGATGGTACACTCCGCAAGGCTCCTGATATCTGGAGGAAATGGTAGAACCTATATTCTCGGTCACATTTTCTTTTGGGAGGTCGATGAGATTTTTTATAAATTTTTATACTACAGGCATTCAGGTCATGGCAATGGACTGCATGCTCTTCAACTTCAGATAGCTATGCGAGGTATGCTTGATGAAAAACTTTTGCACATAATTTTTGTTAATCGTGTGACTATCCCTGGATCTTGCTCTGGTGCATCGGTGCACAGAGGATAAGGAATGCTTTTATTTTTCAAGGATCTGTAACCTAGCTAATGCTATATTGTTTATTACAGGTTTAACTTTGCTGAAAGTTGGTGGAAGAATGGTTTATTCGACCTGCTCAATGAATCCAGTTGAGAATGAGGCTGTAGTTGCCGAGGTATTATGTTTTGACAAGCAACACCTAGGATTTCTCTGTAATTAATAGAAGCAAAAGACATTCAGTATCTCTCAATTTATACTCTCTATAAATGGACTTCTCTTCACCATTTGAATAGCTGTTTTCATATTTAGATTTCAAATGTTAGAAATCTACATATGATATTTGTTGGTATATATTTTTGTCAAAGAAGTGTGCTGCATGGTCAAAAAGTGTGAATGAATAGGAGTATACTACTCATACAGACAAATAGTGCTCTTGTTTTTCACTTGAACTTATTTGACCACGATGGTTTCAGATTCTTCGTAAATGCGGTGGATCCGTTGAGCTTGTTGACGTCTCTAGTGAACTTCCGCAGCTTGTAAGGCGGCCGGGTCTTAAAAAGTGGAAGGTCAGTTCACTATGTTATGGTCGGGAGTACAAATAAAAGTATGGTGTGTATCATTTTCGACAGGATAGATGCTGATATCATTTTGTAAATCTATTATTAAGCCTGATGCCTGTTTCATGCAATCACTGAACTAATGTAGAATTGTAAAAACTTTGCTAGATTAGTCTTCTTTTAACGGGAAAAATAAACGTAAGGAGAAGAATATATATAATCCATCATTCTATCCAGGTAAAAACTCTTAAATTTCACTAGATTATCTATGCAACAGTAATGTTAGGTAGAAGCCCTTACTTGACTGTTGATTAATGAAAAAAGCTTTTCTGTCTCCTAATGTCTCAAATTCATAATTTTGCTATCTTATTGGTCGGCAATGTAGGTCTGTGAGTGTCATGTTCTAAAATCATTGGTCAAACATTACGGAGCGCGCTGCATGCAGCTTCTACTTTGTTTCACTGTATCTTTAGTACTTTTCTTCCACTTGGATTTTAGGTACGTGACAAGGGTAGATGGTTAGTATCTTCTAAAGATGTTGGGAAATATCGCACAAATGCTATTGGTCCTAGCATGTTTCCATCTGGAAGAAGCTTTCCACGATTAGTAGACCACAGTGGTAATACAGAACAGGAAGAAAATCCAGAGAATGGAGTTGGGAATGTTGAAGATGCATTGCTGTCAAGTGAGGATGCTGTAACTTCAGCCAATGAATTAGAGGAGGAAGTGTCTTCTTTTCCCCTAGAACGTTGCATGAGGATAGTCCCACATGATCAAAATGGCGGAGCTTTCTTCATTGCTGTCCTCCACAAGCATTCCCCTTTGCCAGGTGACCTTCATATTCAAAGTTATTTGATCTTTCTAAAAAATTGAAGTGCCTAGGCTAAATTTTTTAAGTTTGTAGTGTGCCTTCCTTATGGTATGAATTGGGAGAATTATATCACTTAAAAAGTGGGTCTATACTTTGCGATTGGTGCAACTTTGGTTTGGATTTGAAGCAAATGGTGTGCTTGCTCTACTGTGCTTTTGCTCTTTGTTTTTCTTTTCTTTCTTAAATTTAGTTGCCTTCGTTTTGCATGTGGATCAGCCAATCAGAGGACAACTAACCGTCTTGAAGGTGACTTGTGTTCTACAATTGACGAATCACATGTAACATTACCAACTCAAGATAATGAAGAAACAAATGGGTTGCTTAGTAGTTTGGCAGATGATACAGATGGGACCAACACAGAAGCTGCCTCAGAGGCAGACGTAAATGAGGGTAAACAAGATGGGATTGCTTTGGAACCTGATACTTCTGTAGCGAGTGAAGATAATGCATCAGAGGTAACCCAAGTGCCTGGTGATGGAGCAGCTGATCCAAAGAAAACTGGAGAAAAGAGAAAGAAACTTCAGGGCAAGTGGAAAGGTGTTGACCCTGTTGTATTCTTGAAAGATGAAGCTCTCATTAATTCCATTAAGACATTTTATGGAATTGATGAATCGTTTCCATTTAATGGTCACCTTGTCACAAGAAACAGTGATACCAATCATGTGAAGAAAATTTACTACGTCTCAAAACCAGTCAAAAATGTTCTTGAACTGAATTTTTCTGTTGGAGAGCAACTGAAGATAACATCCATTGGGATTAAGATGTTTGTAAGTATTTTTGTCTGAATTGATTTCTGTTTCATTTTTTCTTTTCAAATAACGTCCTCATATGCTTCCATTTCTATAGAAGTGTATATTATGTTCATCCTAGGTTTCTTTAATCTAAGCTAAGATTCTTAGTGCAGTTCTGGATTGATGAACAAGTACTTGCTATTTTCATGCTGTTTAAATAGTATGAAGTTATCTCAAACTAATTTGTCCTCATTTGTTACAGGAACGACAAACAGCAAGTGTAGCAAGCTGTGCACCTTGTGCATTCCGGATATCGTCCGAAGGATTGCCGCTTATTCTTCCCTATATCACCAAACAAATTCTATATGCATCGCCAGTATACTTCAAACATATTCTTCAATATAAAAGTACCAAGTTTTCTGATTTTGTTGATGATGAGTTTGCAGCGAAGGCATCAGATTTAATGCTAGGCTGCTGTGTGTTAGTTCTGAGCAAAGGTACATAGCGCCATTTGGTGAAGGGAAATATTGCTGATGTACTTGTGTTTATTATATAAAAATTAACATGTTTTGTATCCACAGGTGGAAAATCCTCATCAGATCCTATTCAAGTAGACGAGTCTACAATAGCCATTGGATGCTGGAAAGGTAGGAACAGTTTGTCTGTGATGGTCACTGCTCTTGACTGCCAAGAACTTTTGGAAAGGCTCTTGATGCACATGGAAATTGGAGATGGAAATTTGGAGGGTAAAGACAGGGCCTCTAATGGCAAGGAGGATGAGGAGATGAAGGATGCGGAAAATCATGGTGACAAGGAAAGTGCCATAGCCAGCACTTGAGAGATAAGTGACTAGTTTTTGGGTTTATTTTCCAGGTGCCATAGCCATCATGCTGAACTTCTTTATTGTACTCTTACTAGATTTATTCGAGTCACATTTTCTTTTGTAAAATTTGTTACACTTTGAGTTCTTTCCTTCTGTATGAGTTAAGATTACTGATAGATTCCGAAGTTCTCTTTTCTGGGTTTCAAGGCGAAGTGCTGTTAGAATTCAACAGTCAATACGATGGAAATGTAAGGTCTTAACTGTATGCTGTAACTTCTTTTTATTAATCACATCATCATCATTGGGATAATGCGTATACTGTCATAAAAATTACCTAAAGTAATCAGAGTACTCCATCAATAATACTTTTATTTGTTTTGGATCATCAAAAACACAATTCAAATTGAACTATTCAGCAGTCTTGATATTAAATTATGTGCATACCACATAAGACTGATCAGATAGGATTCTACTCATCTATTCATTCATAATAATGAGCGGAATGTGTAATCACATATTTATATGAAATTGACAAGGCAGGCAAACACAGAGAAACTCAATTGAGTCTTTAGTTCTTCCATTTTAAACATGCAATCAATCAGCTAATGCAAGTAAACTAAAGCCAGTAGAAGATATACAAATGATATTGTATCGAAGCCCTCAAAATTTGCTAGTAAAGGAACTCTCATGAAAGCATCCCATGTTCAGAAATCGACTGTTCAAACGATTCACAATGATGTACAGCATTTGCTCTTGGCTGGAATCACTTGAGCCGGGCCTGGGACGAGGATCTTCTTTCCAGACAGAGAAGCAGTATTTCCATTACCTTGATTTTCATCAGCAACCAGGTTCTTCTTGTTGACAATATTGAATATCTCTGTCAACACCGTCAAGAAGGAAGTCTCGACATTAGTTGATTCCAGTGCTGAGGTCTCCAAGAAAAACAGTCCTTCCTTTTGAGCAAACTCTTTGGCATCTTCAGTGGGGACTGCACGCTGGTTCTCAAGATCACTTTTGTTCCCTATCAGAATGATGACGATATTCTTGTCAGCATGGCTGCGCAGCTCCTCCAGCCAACGGGGTATATGATCAAAGGTCTGGCGTTTGGTTATGTCATAAACCAGCATTGCCCCAACGGCACCTCTGTAGTATGCACTTGTCACTGCTCTATATCTGCCAAACACCATAACAAATTAATCAGTTGTCAATACACCACTGGAGTCAATTAACACGAACCACAACCAAAATAAGGAAAGTGAACTGGAGTCACGAGTCGCAAGATCTCAAGTTCACCTTGTTTACATATACAACGACTAAAATTCATCTTCAAACGATGTGATGAGTCTATTTAAAGTTAGACTTTTTTAACACCAAAAGGACCCAAAAATAGATGATAGAGAATCATGAGGAAAAAGCTTTCATGGGCTCAACTCTTTTCAAACCCTATTTATTACTTAAAATCTAAATGAGTGACACAACAATCCATCAACTATTAGAATATACGCAGTTATGGGTCATGATGATATCCTCATATTACTGAGGCACGGACCATCTTATATCTAGGTGACAGGAGACAATATGGACAAAAGATGCTCACAAACAAAGAAGTCTTTTATACATAAAATATCTAAGAATGTTGGAGAACTAAGAGAGATTGGAGATGCTTCCAGATTCTGGAATACAGATTATTATCTTAAGTCCTTGACCCAACCAGCTCAAATGTCAACCAATAAACCAGACATGGATAACAAATCCATGCACCATCATGTAGTTTTATTTATGACAAAACAGGAACCATTCTCTCCATGCAATCATCCCTTCCATTCACATAATCCATGACAGAGAAAGGCCAAAAAGATCAACAGAAACACCAATACTATAGCAACAGTATATACTACAACTCTGCCACCAACTTTGCATAATGCTGATCAATATATAGAACAAGAGAATCAAGCAATACATGGACCACACAAAGAAAGAGTATCAATGGATTCAAAGCAATAACAGTCGCTCCAGTTCAGTTCGAGTGAATTCAAAAGGAGAACTATATCTATCACCAATATTCAATTCATTAAAAGAATATGAAGAGTACAATACAATTCCAAATAATTAGATACAAGACATCAAATATTACTTAATTAGTAAAATCTTTTAAAACCATACATTCCAAATCACTCTATCGAATCCGAGCCTTCAAATTCCAAATCATTCAGCACATTGAAGTAACACCAAAACCATGGATCTACTACCAAATCTCAACTACTAATTACTTCTCAAACAACAAAAACACCTCATCATACTCGTTAACCATATGTAACCTAAACAGTAAAAAGAAACTACAAGAGCAGAAAACACAGTAATAGTTGAGTAGTAAAAAGAAGAGAGCGAAGAGAGACCGGACCTTTCTTGGCCAGCGGTGTCCCAGATCTGAGCCTTGACGCTCTTGTGTTGAATAACGAGAGTTCTGGTCTGAAACTCGACGCCGATGGTGGCCTTGGAGTCCAAGCTGAACTCATTTCTGGCGAACCTGGCCAGTATCTGAGACTTTCCAACAGCCGAGTCTCCGATCAGCACAATCTTGAAGACGTAGTCTATCTTCTGGCTCGAATCGCCGTAGCTCGCCGCCATTTCCAAATACCAGATCGAAGCTCCGAAGACGACAGTCGTCTAATCGAGTCCAGTCTGAAAATGGATTGAAATTTATTCAAGTGAGAAAATGAACCGACTCGTCTCGAGACGTTTGCGGTTTTGTAAGAAGCAAAATAATGCGGGGTGGTGCGAAATGTGCGAAAGTGTCCACTGTTGTAACTGTCAGGCATCCAATGGGAGAGAATGGGTGTGACGTGGAGGATTGGGACTGGTTCATATGTGAGGTGTTGGGGTGTAGTGTGGGGTGCGTGTTAGGGGAATGAGCGGATGTCGCGCTTCGTGTGTCTGTGTCTGGTGTTGACGGTCATAAGCCAACCCGTCTTTTTATGCTGAGTAGGGGCCATCCCTGCTCTATCTCGGGGAACTCGAAACGGCAGGTCGTTGGACATATCTAGTCTTTCTGATATCCAAAATTTTCTTTTCCACGTTGTTAAGAACTTTTCACACCTTCTTATGACCTAAAGACTAATTTCTTCGATTGATTATCAAGACATAAAGAAAGAGACTAATTTCTTAACCAATGTGAAATACTAGTTAAAAGTCCATGCAGGAGGCACGGTTATGTTAATATGTGATGAGAGAATAGTCGATAATGATGTGTATGAGAGATTAGGGTCAGCAAAATTTAGTAAAATGTGGAACTGTATAAAAGAAAGTTAAAATGGTTAATGTGTAGTTTACGGAGTAAAGTTCCTTTATTGTAAAATTTAAGTAAAAAATCCTAATGGTGGTAAAAGCGTAAAAAAGAAGAAGAAGTAAAATGTGAACGAATAGGCGTACCAGAGACAAAGTATTGCTAATATGCGATATGTGAAGAGCCGGAAATGATGAGCAAGCGAGATTAAGGTTTAAGGTTTAAGTAGAAAGTCTAATTATAGCAAAATTTAGGTAAAATATGGAACCGTAAACAAAAAGGAAAAAAGATTAATGCATAGAGTGCACGTATGAAGGCTTTCTTTATTGTAATGTTTAACTAAAAAGTCACAACAGTTAAAAAGTAAAAATTAAAACTTAAAAAATAAAAAGGAAAGCAATTTAAATGATGGTGCATGAATGTTCAAAAGTAAAAAATAAAACTGTTAAAAAGTAAAATAAAAAAATAAAACGGTTGAAAAGATAAATAATGTTGATGAAGAAAAGGTAAATATAATAACCGTAGACTGAAACTGTATGTTTATTCATTGATAGATGACTTTAAATACATGCATTACAATCTGATACAATCATTAACCCTATAAATCATGGATTGAGAAAATATCTATTTTTACATTAATTAGGACAAGACACACACCAAATATCAGGAATATACTTTCTTGAAACATTCCCCCTTGTATCGCGCTCCTAATGTATGATGCATAATCTGTTGTCTCACTAAAAACTTTGCCAAGCAGACAAAAATCTCATGGGTAAAACAAAATCTTGGTCTAAGGGAAAAAGAGTACAACGCATCAACTATAAAAGCTACTACATGTGATGTAGATGTGACGACCCGAACCAGAATCAGATGTGTGCTTGGCACGATTCTCGAGGTTTGGTTTTAGTCGCAGTTTTGCGATATTATGTGGTTTGCCGATTCGATTCGCGACTTTGTTTTCGGTCGAGAATTTGAGTTGAGTGTCTTCACGGAAAGTGTAGAGTACGTGATTTCGAGTTCGTGGGTGGTTCCGGAAGATTTTTCCGATAACCGAGGAATATTTTATGATTATTTGAAGTTTTGGGTTTCGACGAGTTTATCCGAATGTTTCGTGTTTATCCGAATGATTTCGTATATTCGTTTTGGACCGTCGATCGACCCGAGGACGAGTATAAATATCGAAATAGTCGAGAATTGTCGTAGGAATACTGTTTTGCTTGGACCAGATGTTGACTTTCCATTTTTGGTATGTTTGACCCGTTGACCCGATAAGGGAAGTTTCCCGTTTGGGCTTTGAAATCCGGCGACCATTTTCCGGCCACCTCAGGCCAAGTGAAAGGTATAATCAGCTTCCTTGTTTGATTTCGAGTAGGTTTACACTTTGAAATGTGAAAATTGATTGAGTTTTGAGTGGGTTCGTGGTTGGCCGAACTGGGTTGGTTCGCCGGTGACGGGGGGTGGTTCTCCGGCGAGCCTTGGTGGCCTTAAGGTTAGGGGTTTGTCTCGCCTTGGTATGGTGGTGCTTTTCATGGGTTTCTTTTGTGATTTGGTGGAGAATTCGTGGTGCTCCGATTTGGTCACCGGAAAATGGACCCGAGCTGTTTCGAGGGGAAATTGGTGAGGTTTTGTTTTGAATTAGGGGTCGTGATAGTTATGGAAGTTGTTCGCCTGGTGATGGTCTATAGTTCTGGAAGTTTTCCGGCGGCGGCGGCGGTCAACGGCGAGGAAAAAGTCAACTTTTCAGATTTCGACATTTTTAATGTCATTTTCTCGTAATCGCGCCCTGATTATCGTCCAGAGGTTTTCAGGTTGATTTGGTTAGCCGATTTTCAGTCGAGATTTCGAGTGGGGATTTCGGGATTTCCGTAATTCATTTTGTACTGCATTTCATGTTTCCGAGGAACGGTTGGTTTCCGTGCATCAGTACAGTGTTGTGGATTATGTTATTGATCAGTTACGTTTTTGTGGATATTCAGGAGAACGAGATCGGGATCGTGATCGAGCTTCTGGCGAGGGATCTTCCGCCGGTCCTCGAGGTTAGCGCAAATGCGCGTTTTGCTCACCTGTGAGTGGACAATTTCTTTTCACGGATTGTTTGCGAGTCTTTTATATGATTTTCGAACTTGAGCATGCGTATTGAGATTACGGGTTGCATGAGCATGTGTTTTTACGATTATACGATTATACTTATACGGATATACGTATACGAGTATACATGCATTTATATGCTGTTTATTGCATTTGCATCGAACTGTTCATGATTTGGTTTACACAGAGTACAGTTTATATATGATGTTGTATCGATACACTTGCATCCCGGCTGATCCCTGAGGATGTGTGCCAGGAGAGGCTGTGACTCCTGACCCGAGGCCTTTACCAGGGGGAGGCAGACCTCTGACCTGAGGCCTTTCTGGCTAGAGTCACGTGTGGGTCTGGGATCCCGTGATTCAGACTGTACTAGCACGGAGGTGTCCATAAGTGACCCCGTGGGATTTTTACTTACATGCTCTGTACACTGGAGGAGTGTGAGTTTTACCTCGTGTACTTTATTATCTCTATTTATCTGGACTCGCATATGTTTTTATAACATATATATTAATTGGTGAAAGACATTTATTTTCGTCCACTCACTTTTACGTGTTTATTGTCTTTCCCCTGGGCTTTTCGGTTTCCGAGCCCAGTTTGCAGTTCAGGTTTGGTGTTTCACGTCGCGGTTTGGAGGCTAGTGATCAGAGTCACCTGTGTTTTCCAGTAGGTTCTTGTTTCACCTACTGATGTACATATTGTATATGTTTTACTCTAGAGGTCGCTCTGATACATTCTGATACATGTTGTGCGGATTTTCACAGATATACATATATACATAGTACAGTTTATTTACTGTTGCTGATTATATTGATGTTGAGAAATCCGGATGGGATTGGGGCCCACGGTTTGCTTTTTGTGGCATAGGACGAAGTGTTAATTTCCGCGTGCAGGTTATGGTAATTCCACGCTAGTAACGAAACTCTGCCGAAATTTTGAAAATTTTTTGTTGGTTCGTATTTTCGAAGGGTTTGATTCCGGTTTAGGTAACTGAATCGGGATTGGGTCCTTTCAGTAGATTCCCCTGATGTTTACCAAAATGTGACCCCCCCTGATCGGTAACTCAATCTTAGAGTTCATATAATCTTCACATTCCAATACGTCTCATATGTTTCACAAATGTAGATTTGGGAAGTGACTTGGTAAACAAGTCCCCAGTATTATCCGCTGAACCAAATCGGTTCACATGGATATTCAGTAACCGGTGCTGTTGCTGATTGAAGAAGTACTTTGGAAAAATATGTTTAGTATGGCCACCCTTAATGTAACCCAAGTTCATTTGTTCAATGCAAGTTGCATTATCCTCAAAGATGTAAGTTGGTGTTGTCGTAGTAGATGGTAATCCATTAGACCATTGAATATGGTGTATTACTGATCTAAGCCAGACACACTCATTAATCGCTTCATGCAAAGCTATAATTTCAGAATGATTCGAGGAAGTAACAACAAGGGTTTGCTTTGTAGATCTCCAAGTAATCGCCGTGTTCCCTATGGTGAATACATAACCTATTTGGGAACGTCCTCTATGCGGGTCAGAGAGGTACCCAACATTAGAAAATCCATCCAAAACATCATGGTGTCTTTGAGTAAGGGACTACACTGAATGAAGTATCAGTGCTCGCAGCCTGTGCATCATTCGGCGGGTCAAAGGTATATCTCGATGGGTCGAGAGACATATTCTGACCGATCCTCGATATTCTTTTCAACGGGTCGAGAGAAGCATTTGATAGGTCAAACTGGGCAGAATCAGATTGCTCCGTTTCAACCATTCCACTTACTAGAATTTCAAGTTTCTCTCTTGTTTATTTATAGGGAAAGAATGAGCCCAAGTTAGTGGATCCCTTCAAGTACCTGAAGTGATGTTTTACTCCATTCCAATGACTTTGCGTAGGAGCAGACCGAGAATGCAATGTCTGGATGTGTGCACTAAGCTATATATAACCAAGCTCCATCCACACTAAGATATGGAATATCCGCTAAAAAGTTTCTCCTCGTCATCATCTTTTCATATAAAATGGATCATTTTGGGTTCCAGACTGCAAACAACCATTGGTTTGCTAAGAGAGTTTGCTTTGTCCATTGCCTGATTTAGACATAAGCAGACCGACGAATAAGAATTCCACAAACTAGATGTTCCATCTCTAAATCGAGACAAAATTGAGTCCTACCAAGGTCTATCATCTCAAACAACTTGTTCATTGTTGCAGGTTGTGTGTTGTGAGGTTTTCGTATAGAGTTTCGCGTAGAGGTTTAAGTGAGTAGCCCCAAATTGCATGTGGATGCCAGAGTTTGGGGTGCATTGTTAGATAGGGTGTAGGGCCCCCGATTTCTTTAATCTTTGCCTATACCTAGTCTGTTTAGCTATGTGAGGTATCAGATTGAACTGTAATAATGTAAGTTACTATTTGGGAGTTCTTTTTATCGTGTCGTTAACCGACGAACTCCTTTGTAACTTCAAACACTTTATTCTACCATTTCACTTCAAAAAAGAATAGAAAAAGGATTTGCTTAAATATACAAAAATGAACATATCATATGCACAAAGAAAGAAACAGAGAGAGGGTGAGCTATTGGCTCAAAGGCAATCAAAATGGATTACATAAAGAAGGCGGATAGACTGTTTGAAAAAAAAAGCGGAGAAGATCTTCAACTATTCTAAGAATTCGTACAATAGGCAAATAAAACAATATCCAAGAATCAGCAATTAAAACAATCTGAGCATGAAAATCTAAATCAACAGGAACATGATTTATAGTATTACGATTGAAAAGTGTAATTCGCAACAAGATTACAATAAGATTATAGTTAGTGGCCTATACAAACTGTTGGGTGAGCTTTATGATCGAAAGGTATCAAAGGCTGAACATATATCATCAAAACTCATTCACATTGCTAAGCACTATTTACACACATATGAACAGAGAATTTCAAAGTTGAAATAAGGGATGAAAAATCATATATAAACTCCAACTTATACACTTAAATAAATCTCATAAACAAACCTTTAGGATTTCTACCACTAAAATATGCAAATAGCATCGACTGATAATGATCCTTCCAAAGACATGAGTCTGAATATCTATATTGTTTAAGGAAATTATATTCTGTATCTTTCGGTGTGTGTCTTGTTTTAATTATATTGATTAATGCATGAGAGTTCACATCAAATTCTTTTAATGATTATTGCATGTCTGTTGGGATTGATGTTGAACATCTCGTTCCTCATGTTCATTCATAGAATGGTCTTGCGGAAGCACATATCAAGCGGTTAGAGTTTATGGCACAAACTTTGATTATGCACACCAGTCTCTATGCGGAGCTGTGTAATTGTACATGTAGCTGTGCTTATTCGTTTAAGACCCGTTGTCCGTTAACCATTTAGTGCATACTAGTTGCTAACTTGATATGAGCTTGACATTCACACTTACGCATCTTTGGTTGTACGGTAAATGTGCCTATTACGCCTATTCTGGGTATTGCTGCTTCTCTTTTCTGTATAGTTGTGGTTATGTATGAATTTGGTCTTGGTAGTATGTGTCGAGCGACGAGTCCCTTGCTAGGATAGAATAATATGTTAAGGTTGGCTTTGGGCAGGTATAGTGAGAGCGTTCGATGGGTGTGTAATACTTAGCACGCTCTGGTCTTGATATGTGTTTTGTTTGATAGGTCGTTCGTGTTAATACTACGAATCCGTTGTCGCCCATCTAAGTGTCGAGTGAGGAGTTGTATAGGGTAGTGGATGGTAGACGGAGGTGTTCTAGGGAACACGTGGCAGTGAGTGAATTAAACCGGAAGCTGGGTACTATGATGAACTCGTTTAGTGTGAGTCAGACGTCATCGTCCTCGTCGTCTTTGTCTAGCACCGAATCGAGTCTAGTACCATTAAGTTCTAAGCCGCTCAACGTTATGTATCCTGCTGACGCTCAACTCCTGATATTAACTGCAACACTAGAGATGGTGTCCAACAGTAAGAGCGGGGTTGAGGCGTCAGACAACGCGTTTAGGCGTCAAAGTGGAGCGTCCACTTCCGTGCCGTCGAGGAGAGGGGATGATGAGGCTCTGCCTGTATTCAAGGGTTGAGTGGTGCTGAGATGCCTTGATGATGGCGAGCCCATCTAGGAACCAGAAGCGTCCTGCTATGCTAAGGAACGTGAGCTTTTTTACACAAAGTAAGACGTGCCACGTTCCGTTATAATGAGGCCGTTAGGACCTAGAGAGACATTCACCGATCCGCTCGAGGGCTTCACATGCACGTACAAGTGGAAAATTAAGAATGGGATAAATCTGCCTCTGCACCCGTTCTTCCAGTTTGTACTGTCGCATTGGGAGATCTCCCTAGGTCAGTGTGGACCTATAATGACCAGAGTGTTGACCGCTCTCTTTAACTTATTCAAGTTATCGCGTCTTGGGTGCCCCATGATGGCCGAAATTGGCAGGTTCTGCCAGCCTACGTATGCCAGATGCGACTATGATTATTGGACGATCACTCTGGCCCCCAAGGAGAAGAAGAGTTGGTGGTTTCAGAAGATGCAATCTTCGGCTGGCGTTTGGCGGAGGAGGGAGTTCTTGGTAGGAGGGAACTGAGAGTTTGGCGATCGGTAGGGTATGGATGAGTATCCTCGGATTCGTGCAGCGTTCTGTAAGTTAGTTTGACTTGGGGCGTCCATTTCACATTGGCTTTTGTTATTTTATCTACATTGTACTATGCATATTGAACGTTCTTGTCTATTTTTGATTGGCAGTTAAGTATCGCTTCCCTCCATGTGAGACCGAACTCCGTCATTTAAAGAGGGTGCTGCATTATTGGGACCATTCGGATGCCTGTCGTAACTACTAGGTGTTGCTGCATCTAGATGTCCTTGATAGAATGAGAATCTTTCGCCGTCCTGGTGTGTGTTTGGATTTTTTGGTATTTGCTTTCCATTTCAGCTTATAATAGGTGGTGATCTGATTGGGATGCGGTGCTCTCATTTCTTCGTAGTCAAGGGTGTTGCTAACACAGAAGACGCCATGTAGAAGAAAAAGTTGGTTGGGCTTTTGAACAAGCTGATGACCCAGGGCTCTAATACCACTAAACTTGTTGAAGGGTCAGATTGTAGCTTATCTAGGGGTTCAAGGGAGAGGCGGGTGGATCATCCGTCGGAGGAAGAGCGGAACGTGCAGGAGGTGGTTGTAGAAACTAAGGTTGCCATAGAGCGGCCAAATGCTGCTGACTGCCTCGCCGAATCTGGACGTGAGTGTTTAACTCGAAAGGCGGTGAAAAGGGAGAAGAAGGAGAAGAAGAGGAAGGCAGAACAACATGCGGATTCACTGTCCCCTAAGAAGTCAGCTATGTCTTCCAAGAAGCGAGCTGGGCCGTTCCCAACCTCCACCGATGATTTGGCTGAGTTATCACGCCGACACTCACATGTTCTTCGTGTGTGGACGCCAAGTGATATTTTGGCCGCGTCCATGAATTTGAGTGACTCGGAGTCAGAGTCGGGTGAACGAACTTCGAAGCATTTGCCGCGCAATGAGGGTGGTCAATCTCCTCCACATAAAGGTGGTGATTGGTCTCCTCCCTGAGATGAGTGTCCTCTGCCTCCACCGCATTCTTCGCCCCCCAAGGATGGAGTGGCCCATTCAGACAGGGTTTTGCCTGCCTCCGTTTCCCAGGCATTGATTAATGCGGCCATTCCACGGGCGCCCCCCTCCTAGATGGGTCCCATTTCTTCAGTCTCTTCAGGCCCCCAAGTGGACTTTGCAATTGCCAAGGTTTTGTTTGACCGATACGTCGCTTTCAGCAAGAAGGATGTGACGCCGGAGGTGTCTACTATGCTTGGGTGGAAGCAATCTCGGACGCATCTGCTAGTGGACATTGTCCGCCTAGTGCATGATTTGCACTAGAAGGTCCTTCTGGATTGGACGGATGAGGAACTGGAGGATTTAGATGTGGCCCGGGAGCAGATCAAGCAGCTCGAAGAGGAACTGAAGAAAAAGGAAAGTGCTATGGTGATTTCTAGTGCCACCTTATCAAAGTACACCAAGCTAGAGAATGATCAACGGATATGGATAAACAATCTAATCAAAGTGTTAGACGAGTTGACCGCATCTAAGGGTCAACTCCAGAAAAAGGTGGAGGAGCTGGGCTAGAACGGGATACTGCTCGGGGAGAGAGAGACTCTATTGAGGACCTGCGTGTTCAAGCAGTAAAATGGGTAGAGGAACTTCAAAGTAAGGGGGGCATCTTGAAACAACAATTAGAGGAATCGCGAACTGAGGTGGAATCTCTAAAGGAATTGGCCCTTGATGAGGAATCCCGTTCTGAGATGAAGCTAGAAGTTGTTGAAGTGTTCAAGTCATCAGAGGACTTCCACCATTCTCGGAAGAGCAGGGACGCTGCCACGGTAGAATCCACTGTGCAGGACATGTTTGCCTTGCTCAAGGAGTCTGTCTACTTCAACCGCGAGTGCTTTGAAGCAGATACCGTTGTGGGTACCGTTCAACTTTTTGGAGAGGATTAGTGTTTTTGGTTGTACCCGTTTGTGGATGTAGTTCTCTATTTTGGTTGTAAAGAACAATGATGCTTATCTAAGTAGATATTTATTTTGTGTATTGCATGTATAGTTTTTTGTTGCTGGTTATGGCTTGCGCGATGTGCGCTCTACTTTGAATGAGCGTATTCAGCAATAGTTGTGTCCGCCCTTATTATTCGAATGTAGAATTTTAGCGTTTGAACTAATAGCAGGTGAAATGTTTAAATAAATGACACAATATTAGCGTAAGTGTACTCATTTCAAAGGCAAAGAGCATTACACAGTAAAGCGTTCACACGAAAAGTATAAGCCACAAAATGAAATATATCAAACGATAGAACGTCTTAATGATAATATTTCCTCAAATGAGCGGAGTTCTAGGGGTGGGAGAGAATGCTGCCTTCCTTATCACTCAGATAGAACGTGTTTGAGCTGGTGACGTCCACAATTTTGTAAGGGCCTTCCCACGTTGGATGGAAGCTTTTGACCTTTCCCTGGATAACCTTCATCACCTAATCTCCTACTTAGAAAGGGTGGGCGTGAACTCGCTGGTTGTACAGACGAGCGTCTTTTTCCTTGTTGGTTGAATTGCGATAATGAGCAGCATGATGCTTTTCTTCCAGGAGGTCATTGTCCAAACTCAAGCCTTCGCCGTTCGTGGCAGGGTCGAACGCTTCCACCCTTGGACTCTGGTGGGTAAGTTCCAGATGGAGAAGTGCCTCGATGCTGAACATGAGAGAGTATGGAGTTTCCATAGTTGCAGACGTGGCAGTGATACAAATGGATCAGAGGATTCTCGGGAGGAGTTTCGGCCATCGTCCGAAGTTGGGACTACCTCTCTTCATGGCCTGGGCCTATTTCTTGAGGCCGTTCTTGATAATATTGTTTTCTGCCTCAACCTGCCCGTTGCTCTGTAGGTGGGCGGGGGAAGAGAAAAGGATGTTCGTCCCCTGCCTTTTGCAGAATTGGATGAATTCTGGGATATTGAAACTGAGTTTCGTTGTCCATTATGATGTTGATTGGTGCGCCGTATTTGTACAAGAGCGTTCACCATAAGAATGTGGTGACCTTGTCCATTGTGATTTTGACCAGGGGCTCGGCCTCAATGAATTTCGTGTGACAGTCGATAATGAATATCACATACCGAGTCCTTTAGCCTTTGGTAGTTCTTCAATGAGGTCGAGGCCCCATTGGGTGAACGGTATCAGGGATAGGATTATTAAGAGAGGAATAGCAGGGGAATGAACCTTATGGGCATGGAACTAGTAGGCTTTGCATGTGCTTGTAATCTCAGAGGCGTCTGCATGGATGTTTGGCCACCAAAATTAATAACGTAACGCCTTATGTGCAATTGAACAGGTGCCTGCGTGGTGACCGCACTCACCACTGTGGATCTTCTCTAGAATGGAACACCCTTCCAGAGTGGTAAGACATTTGAGATTTGGCCACGTTTGTCCCTTCTTGTACAAGTGGCCACTTCAGATACTAAAATTGGTGGCCCTAGCTATGACCGTTCTAGCTTCCTTCTTGTCTGCTAGTAGAGCTCATGAGGTCTTGTAGGCATAGATAGGGTCCATCCAGCCTAGCTCTGTGGACGCTATATGAAGTATTTCTGAGAAACTCTTGTGGATACTTGGTTTATCAAGGACCTCCACCTTTTTCTGAAAGTGGGAGTAAGGCGTTGGTGCGGTGGCCAAGCGGGCAAGTGCATCAGCATTGGCATTTTGTGCTTAAATTTAGATAGGTAATGTTTTGCAAGGGCCAGATAGGCAGCCATGGAGCCATCCTTGGCTTCAAAGTCCTTGTTCACTTAGTTAACCACGAGCAAGGAGGCGCTGAAGATGTTGATGTAAGAGGCGTCTGATAGCCGTGTAAGCTGGAGGTCGGCGGTGAGTGCTTCGTACTCTGCCTCATTGTTGGAAGCCTTGAAGTTGAACTTGAGGGCGTACTCAGCCTGGACGCCGTTTGGTCTTATCAGAATGATACTCGCGTCGCTCTCTTTTTTATTAGCGAACCCATCCACATGCAAGTTCCATCGTGATTGCGGTTTGTCGACTGGTATTCGAACGAGACCTAGCTGGGTGGCAAGTTCTTGGGCTCTGATGGTCATTCAAGGTTTATATTCAACATCATACTCGCTAAGCTCAATGACCCATTTACTGAGGCGTCCACTATGGTCGGGGGATTGGAGCTCTTGCTTCAGTGGAAGGTTTGTCAAAACTTGGATTTTGTGGGCTTGGAAGTAAGGGCATATACGTCGTGCGACAATCACTAGGGCGATCGCCCACTTGTCAAATGTTGCGTATCGCTTCTCTGCTCATGTGAGTCCCTTGCCTATAAAAAGACGGGGAGCTCGTTATCGGTGTCATGCCATACGAGGGAATAGCTGACAACTGTGAGCGAGATAACTAGATATAGGTACAACGTTTCCCCCTGTACATGTCTGGATAGGGTTGGAATATAAGCGAGGTAAAGCTTGATTTTCTGGAATGCATTCTCACAAGAAGGCGTCCAGTCAACGGAGTGCTTGTTATTGGTAAGGCCATCATGGACATGAAGGCGCCCACATTGAGGAATGAGCTCCAGAGCCTAACGGGTAAGCTTGTTGCTTTGCACCGTTTCATTTCTCGCTTCTCAAATAAATGTGAACCGTTCTTTAAGCCACACGAAGGGGGGGGGGGAGAGGAGAAAAGAGGGATGCAGGAGGAGACCCCACCGTTGGGAGCTACAAACAGAAGGGCAGCAAGTGACTGTACAACAGGGATATCCACCACCACCACTAGTTGCATAACATATTGTATACGTTTGCTAGCTAGAAAACGTAGTATACCAATCTGTTATCTTTTGTCTATTCAACTGGCATTCTTATCATCAGTTGAATAGGCCTTTGCCAACTTTTTCGTCAAAGTTTGTTTTCAGAGATAGCACGACATGCAGCTATCGTGAATAACAGATACGTAATAATGTAAAGAAAATATGCAAAAAAGTAAATAGACACATAATACCATAACTTTTTTATTTGCAGAAACCCTGAAACCAGGGAGAAAAACTGTGTGACCCTTACTCATGAAGGACAAACTTTTCCATTATGTAAAATCACTTCTTACAAGATTGTAGTTCCAATAATAGCAAAAATGGTGTTATCCTATCTAATCTCGTGCACTACCCTAAGAACTATAATCCATCTTGTCTATAAGTGTGAAAGGACCCAACCCCGATTCAGTTACCTAAATCGGAATCGAACCCCTTCTGAAAATACGAACCAACAAAAATTTTTGAAATTTCGGCAGAGTTTCGTTACTAACGTAGAATTGCAGAACTTGCACCCTGAAAATAACACTTCATCCTATGCCACAAAAAGCAAACCGTGGGCACCAATCCCATCCGGATTTCTCAACATCATATTATAAGCAATAACAGTAAACATACTGTACTATGTATATATATATCCGAGAAAATCCATATAAACACGTATCAGAATGTATCAGAGCGACCTTTAGTGTAAAACATATACAATATACACATCAGTAGGAGAAACAAGAACCTACTAGAAAACACAGGTAGCTCAGATCACTAGCCTCCAAACCGCGACGTGAAACACCAAACCTGAACTGCAACTGGGCACGGAAACCGAAAAGCCCAGGGGAAAGACAATAAACTCATTAGAGTGAGTGGACGAAAATAAATGTCTTTCACAAGTTGATATATATGTTTAAAATAACATATGCGAGTCCAGGTAAATAAAAAACAACAAGTACACGAGGTAAAACCATAATCCTCCAGCGTATTGAGCATGCAAGTTAAAAATCCCACTGGGTCACACATGGACACGTCCGTGCTAGTACAGTCAGAATCACGGAGTCCCAGACTTCCACGCAATTCTAGCCAGAAAGGCCTTAGGTCAGAGGTCTGCCTCCCCCCGGTAAAGGCCTCGGGTCAGGAGTCACAACCTCCCCCGGTACACATCCTCGGGGATCAGCCGGGATGCGAGTGTATCGATACAACAACATATAAGGACTGTACTCTATGTAAACCAAATCATAAACATTTCGATGCAAATGCATGAAACAGCATATAAGTGCATATACGTATTGTATAATGATATAAGTATAATCGTCTAACACATGCTCGTATAAATCATAAACTCGTACGCATGCTCAAGTTCGAAAATCATATTAAAAGACTCGCAATCATTTTAGTGAAAAGAAATTGTCCACTCACAGGTGAGCAAAATGCGCACTCGCCCTAATCTCGAGGACCGGTGGAAGGTCCCTCGCTAGAAGCACGATCATGATCTCGATCTCCCTTCTCGAAGCCAAAGGTGGCCGGAAAACAGGTCGTCGGACGGCAAGCCGAAACGGGAAAGTTTTCCCCACGGGTCAACGGTCAAACCTGCTGATTTTGGAAAGTCAACTCTGGTCAACGCTAAACAGTGATTTTCGATGATTTTACGACTATTCCAGATATTTATATTCGCGCCTCGGGTCGATCGACGGTCCGAAATGAATATACGAAATGATTCGGATAAACACGAAACAATTGGATAAACTCGTCGAAAACCAAAACTTCAAATAATCATAAAATATTCCTCGGTTATCGGAAAAATCTTCCGGAACCGCCCACGAGCTTGAAATCACGTACTCTACAACTTCCGTGAAGACACTCAATACAAATTCTCGACCGAAAACATAGTCGCGAATAGAATCGGCAAACCACATATATAACGTAAAACTGCGACCAAACAGAATATCGTGAATCGTGCCGAATACGCAACTGATTCTGGTCCGGGTCGTCACAAATCTACCCCCCTTAAAGAAATTTCGACCTCGAAATTTACATACCTCTCAAGTGAACTGATGAGGATACTGTTCCCGCATACGCTGCTCAGTCTCCCAGGTGGCCTCCTCAACTGAGTGGTTCTGCCATAAGACCTTCACCAGCGGAATCACACGGTGCCTCAACTCCTGCTCACGACGATCGAGAATCTGCACTGGCTCCTCTACATACGATAAATCCTCTCTGATCGGCAACTACTGTGGGGCTAACACATGTGAAGGATCTGAGATGTACTTCCGCAGCATCGAAACATGGAAGACATCATGCACACGAGCCATCTCAGCTGGTAACTCAAGTCTGTAAGAAACAGCTCCAACCTTCTCTGTAATCTCATACGGACCAATGTACCGCGGTCGAAGCTTGCCACGCTTCCCGAAACGCACAACTCCCCTCCACGGAGATAGTTTCAGGAAGACCCAATCACCAACCTCGAACTCTAGACTCTTCCTCCTCACATCTGCGTAACTCTTCTGCCGATCCTGGGCGATCCTCAACCGATCCCGGATAACCTATATGTCCTCCATCGTGGTTTTCACCAAATCAGGACCAATGAGCCAACGCTCGCCTACCTCACTCCAACACAACGGAGTGTGAAACTGCTTCCCGTACAGGGCCTCGTACGGTGCCATCTTAATACTGGCCTGATAGCTGTTGTTGTAGGCGAACTCAATCAGGTGTAACTGCTGATCCCAGTTTCTGCGAAACTGTAACACATATGATCTCAGCATATCCTCAAGAGTCTGAATGGTCCGCTCGGACTGCCCGTCAGTCTGAGGATGAAAAGCTGTACTAAATCGCAACCTCGTGCCCAAAGCTCGCTGCAACGCTTGCCAAAACTCAGAAGTAAACTGACTATCTCAATCAGAAACAATGGACACAGGCACACCATGCAAGCGAACAATCTCTGATAAGTACAACTTGGCCAATCTGCCCACTGATACCTTCCCTGGAAGTGCAAGAAAGTGTGCGGATTTCGTCAGCCGGTCAACGATAACCCAAATGCCAGTGTTGCCCGCCGAAGTACGCGGCAATTGATAGACGAAATCCATCGTAATGTGCTCCCACTTCCAAACTGGAATCTCAAGTGGTTGTAGTTTCCCTGCAGGCTTCTGCCTCTCCGCCTTCACCTGCTGACAGATCAAACATCGACTCACGTACGCGGTAATTTCCCGCTTCATGTTGCGCCACCAATAGTACGCTCGAAGTGTACGAAACATCTTCGTACCTCCGGGATGCATCGCATACGCTGAACTGTGGGCCTCATCCAAAATCTCCTTCTTCAAGTCCTCATCTCTAGGCACACATAACCTGCCTCTAAACAATAATGTGCCGTCGTCGCTCAATCGAAACTCTGTAGGCACACCATTCCGTATCATGGTCTTCTTGCCCAACAAGTAGGAGTCTGAATCCTGAGCCTCTCGCACCTGATCAACCAATACAGGTCGAACCTGAAAACTAGCCAATAAAGCTCCATCATCATCATCATACCCAAACACAGCACATGTAGCCCGAAGCTCAGGTAACATCGACACTCTGGCCACATACATATGGAACAGCGAGGCTCCAGACTTCCGGCTATGTGCATCTGCTACAACATTGGCCTTCCCCGGATGGTACTCGAAAGTGCAATCATAATCATTGATCAACTCCATCCATCGGCGCTGCCTCATGTTCAGATCCGGCTGCGTCCGCAAGTAGGTGAGACTCTTGTGATCAGTGTAAATCTTACACTGAGCACCATACAGGTAATGTCTCCAACTCTTCAACGCTAACACGATAACGGCTAACTCCAAATCATGCGTCGGATAGTTGACCTCATGTGGTTTCAGCTGCCTGGAACCATAGGCCACAACTCTACCATGCTGCATCAACACACAGCCAAGCCCCAACTTCGACGCATCGCTGTACACAACAAACTCACCATTATCGTCTGGCAATGTCAGAACCGGTGCGGTAGTCAATCTCTCCTTCAGGAGCAAGTAACTCTCCTCGCACGCATCAGACCACTCAAACTTGACGCCCTTCTTCGTCAATCTGGTCAGTGGTGTAGCGATCCGGGAGAAATCCTGCATAAACCGTCGGTAATAGCCTGCTAAACCCAAGAAACTCCGAATCTTCGGCACAGTAGTGGGTCTACTCCAGTTTAGCACGGCCTCGATCTTGTTAGGATCAACACTAACTCCCTCAGCTGAAATCACGTGGCCCAGAAACTTCACACTATCCAACCAGAACTCACACTTGCTAAACTTCGCGAACAACTGATGGTCCCGCAAAGTCCGCAACACTGCTCGCAAGTGCTTCTTGTGCTGGCCCACACTCCTAGAATAGATCAAGATATCGTCAATGAATACAATCACGAACTTGTCCAGGAACCGTCGGAACACCCGATTCATCAAGTCCATGAAAGCTGCGGGGGCGTTGGTCAACCCAAATGGCATAACCAAAAACTCATAGTGCCCATACCGCGTCCTGAATGCCGTCCTGGCTACATCAGAGTCACGGATCCTCAACTGGTGATATCCGGATCGAAGGTCAATCTTCGAAAAGACTGATGCTCCCTTGAGCTGATCGAACAAGTCATCAATCCGTGGTAACGGATACTTGTTCCTCACTGTAATCTGATTCAGCTTCCGATAGTCGATGCACAAACGCATGGACCCATCCTTCTTCCGCACAAACAACACCGGAGCACCCCACGGAGAAACACTCGGTCGAATGAAACCCTTCTCTAACAACTCCTGGAGCTGAATCTGCAACTTCTTCAACTCCGCAGGCGCCATCCGGTACGGTGTCTGGGAAATCGGTCATGTACCCAGCAACAACTCAATAGTAAAATCGATCTCCCGTACAGGGGGTATACCAGGTAACTCCGCTGGAAACACATCCGGAAACTCAGACACAACCTCAATACTACCAAGATCCGGCACTGCAGCTGTAGTGTCCACAACATGGGCTAAGTAAGCAACACAACCCTTCTTCATCAACCGATCCGCCCTCATCGCAGAAATCAAACACGGTAGTGAAGTGTTCTTCTCGCCACGGAACAGTATCTCGGGTAACCCTGGTCGTCAAAACGCGACCTCTTTCCTGTGGCAGTCAAACATGGCCCAGTGCGACTCTAAAAAGTCCATACCGAAGATTAAATCAAAATCCACAATATTAAGCAGTAACAGATCTGCGGCTAATCCATGGCCATCAATAAACACCTCACAGTCTCTGTACACCCAACCGATGCTCACAACCTCACCTGACGGATACAACACTCTCCACATCCCCGGAAGTGGAGATGCAGGTACCGTAGCTAATGATGACAGTCTAAATGATATGAATGAATGTGTGGCACCTGGATCTAACAATGCAACTACTGGAATACCAAAGACATGTAACGTACTGATAACGACCTCCGGTGATGCTCTGCCCTCACGTAGAGTCATAGCACGAACCCTCGCCTGTCCGGCTGGTCGTCCTCGCTGGGGCTGTCCCTGCTGCCTACCCTGACCTGCAAACTGTGCTGATCGAGCTCCCGTAGTGGTACCTCGCTCAGCTCCAGAACTCTGGGTCGCCTGTCCATCACCACCATACAACTGAGGACACTCCCTGGCATAGTGACCCACCTGGCCACAACGAAAACAAGTGACTGGGCCTCACTCACACGGTCCAAGGTGATGCCTGTTGCAGAAACTGCACAATGGGTACTCCCGCGGTACAGCAAACGTGCCACCAGTACGCCGCGGATAACTAGAACCGCTGGAACTCCCACTAGCCTGTGGTCGCTACGGTCGATCTCTCCTCCATCTCGGTCTCTGTCTAGGTACACCAGCTGGTGGTCGATATGATCCACCGCCAGAGGATGAAGCTGAACCAGAAGTATCAGAACTCTGCCTCTTTGAAGACCCCTGACTCGGTCCACTTTCCTCAAATCGTCTCAGCTGGTACCTCTGCTGTCTCTCTTGCTCAATATCCTCACCTCGGAGTGCAGCACTGACAAACTTATCAAAGTTGTTCCGAGGCATCGTAGTCAGTGTCACTTTGATGTTCAGATTCAATCCCAGCTCAAACCTGTGACACTTGGCCTCCTCTGTAGCCACCATATCCCGCGCAAAACGAGACAAACGGGTAAACCGATCCCGATACTCAAGTATAGACAAACTGCCCTGCCTCAAGTTCGTAAACTCCTCATACTTGCGCTACTGGGTAGCCTGATTAAAGTACCTCCGCATAAACAGATCACGGAACAATGTCCACGGAGTATCAGCTGGAACTCTGTCGGTGCTAACCCACCAAAAGTATGCATCACCCTCAAGTAAACCAACTGCGGCTACTGACATCTGCTCAGGAGTAAACTGCAGACGCTCACAAACACGTTTAATCTGAACCAACCATGCCTCGCATATCTCTGGATCAACCGAACCCGAAAACATAGTAGCACCCGCAGTGCGAGCCTTGACCACAGGGTCAAAACGCTCTTCCAAACGCAGCACTCGCATCAGCAAGTCGCGCGTTCGGCGATCCTCATCAGGATCCTCATCCCGATCAACACGGGGACCACGTCGAGGAGGCATCCTATTGATACAAGACAAGCATTAGGCACAAGCAGAAAGAACGTAATCATGAAACCGCAGATATTTGAGAACACACAACACCCGAAGTATTGATGAGTACCGCTGGCCAGTCGGGTCATCACTCCAGTCATGCTGTACAAACTCAAATACCCTAAGCGTCACAACTACAAGAGTCTATAGAATCTGACAACCTAATGCTCTGATACCAAGCTAAAAGGACCCAACCCCGATTCAGTTACCTAAATCGGAATCGAACCCCTTCTGAAAATACGAACCAACAAAATTTTTTGAAATTTCGGCACAGTTTCGTTACTAACGTAAAATTGCATAACCTGCACCCTGAAAATAACACTTCATCCTATGCCACAAAAAGCAAACCGTGGGCACCAATCCCATCCGGATTTCTCAACATCATATTATAAGCAATAACAGTAAACATACTGTACTATGTATATATATATCCGAGAAAATCCGTATAAACACGTATCAGAATGTATCAGAGTGACATTTAGTGTAAAACATATACAATATACACATCAGTAGGCGAAACAAGAACCTACTGGAAAACACAGGTAGCTCAGATCACTAGCCTCCAAACCGCGACGTGAAACACCAAACCTGAACTGCAACTGGGCACGAAAACCGAAAAGCCCAGGGGAAAGACTATAAACTCGTTAGAGTGAGTGGACGAAAATAAATGTCTTTCACCAGTTGATATATATGTTTAAAATAACATATGCGAGTCCAGGTAAATAAAAAACAACAAGTACACGAGGTAAAACCATAATCCTCCAGCGTACTGAGCATGCAAGTAAAAATCCCACGGGGTCACTCATGGACACGTCCGTGCTAGTACAGTCAGAATCACGGAGTCCCAGACTTCCACGCAATTCTAGCCAGAAAGGCCTCAGGTCAGAGGTCTGCCTCCCCTCGGTAAAGGCCTCGAGTCAGGAGTCACAGCCTCCCCCGGTACACATCCTCGGGGATCAGCCGGGATGCGAGTGTATCGATACAACAACATATAAGGACTGTACTCTGTGTAAACCAAATCATAAACATTTCGATGCAAATGCATGAAACAGCATATAAGTGCATATATGTATTGTATAATGATATAAGTATAATCGTCTAACACATGCTCGTATAAATCATAAACTCGTACGCATGCTCAAGTTCAAAAATCATATTAAAAGACTCGTAATCATTTCCGTGAAAAGAAATTGTCCACTCACAGGTGAGCAAAACGCGCACTCGCGCTAATCTCGAGGACCGGCCGAAGATCCCTCGCCAGAAGCACGATCATGATCTCCATCTCCCTTCTCGAAGCCAAAGGTGGCCGGAAAACAGGTCGTCGGACGGCAAGCCGAAACGGGAAAGTTTTCCCCACGGGTCAACGATCAAACCTGCTAATTTTGGAAAGTCAACTCTGGTCAACGCTAAACAGTGATTTTCGACGATTTTACGACTATTCCCGATATTTATACTCGCGCCTCGGGTCGATCGATGGTCCAAAATGAATATACGAAATGATTCGGATAAACACGAAACAATCGGATAAACTCGTCGAAAACCAAAACTTCAAATAATCATAAAATATTCCTCGGTTATCAGAAAAATCTTCCGGAACCGCCCACGAGCTCAAAATCACGTACTCTACAACTTCCGTGAAGACACTCAATACAAATTCTCGACCGAAATCATAGTCGCGAATAGAATCGGCAAACCACATATATAACGTAAAACTGCGACCAAACAGAATCTCGTGAATCGTGCCGAATACGCAATTGATTCTGGTCCGGGTCGTCACGAAGTGTTTACAAATAAAAGTTACAAAAGCTTCTACCCTCAAACTCCCACGGTTGATTCCCAAGAATAAATATTAATTCAGACACTCCTTACAAGACTCCAACTCCGATAATAGGAAGTAACGGTGCTATCATCTCTAAACTCACACGTTAGACTAAGAACTATATTTGGTCTTGTTTTTAAGTGTTTACATATGTGAAGTTTTTTTAGGATGGAAAGACATGATGCTATCCTTATCTAGTATGCTCAATTGTCTGAAATACACTCGGTCTTGTTTCTTCGATTTCATATATGAAGATTTTAGAAGCTTTATTTCCAGAATAAAACTATCACAGAGTTGATTCTTTAGAACACTTCTTGGGTTGCTTGCACTACCAACCCGATCTCATGAATGCAAGATGCAATGAGTTTGAAAAGAGGTTTTATAAAACTCTATGTTTTACAATCACAAAAGGAAGACTTACAGTAAAACTCTATATGAATAGACCTAGACTCATATAAGAAACTATGGTATGATAATTTCTACATTGTGACAACCACATTGTGATGGAAGAGTCTTCCTCTATTTATAGACCAAGAAGATGGTCTAAAAGAGATGATCTAAAGAGATGGTCAACACATATTGGCCATGTATAATCTGTTTTAAAAGGTGGGAGAGACGTGGCTCAATCTAAACCAAGTACCAAGAACTTGTTAAACTTGGCCACCAGACAAAGCATTTTTAAAACATGGCTTAATCCTAAGCCAAAGGAAACAAACTTGAAGACCACACAAACACATATCAACCATGTACTTGAAAAGAGTATTGAAATGCCTTTAATCCTAAGTCAAGTGATCGAGGCAAACTTGAAAGCCACACAAATATTATTTACTCTTTAAAAGATCTTCCCTATATTAAGGAAGAGGTGAAAAAAGGTTCACATGCTTTCTTGCTTAAATTAAGTTTAATTATTTTTATAGAAAAATAAAACTTATTTCACTTATTAATACTTGGTCAGAGACATGTTTAAAAAAAGGTTGACAAACAATCTAGAGTTTTGAGAATTCTAAACACATAAAATTTTACAAGGCAGAGATTCAAGGATAGAGATATGTTTAAAAAAGGGTTTACAAACAATCTGGAGCTTTGAGAATTCTAGACACATAGAATTTTACAAGGCATAGATTCAAGGATAGGAGACCGAATATGTATCCTTAGTGAAAAACAATGAAGTGCATATACATGTTTTACCTGAATCCATTAGATCATCATGACATATCATTGATGATCTTTATCTTCAAGCTTCACTTGTTATGTCTTCTAATCCATGTTTTGTTCACAGTAAGATATGTCAATAATCTTATACCTACATCAGTGCTTTTGCAAATTATGACATGGTCATTATCACGAATTCATTGTAGACACCAAGACGCTGGATGTAGTCTTTGCGGTTTGGATGCCTGTTATTGGGCATAACAACGAGAAAACCATCTTAAAACTACTGAACTTGAATTGGACGAGTTGTTTGCCATAAGCTACAAACAAAACAGGTTAGTTAGCTCAAAGCTCACTTCATTTGCCTCATCTTTTCAGTAGTGCAATCTAAAGCAGACGTCAATGGATATTAAACGACTAATTGATGAAGGCTCTGCTTATATCTCTATTTGTAGGCTTCAGGCTTGGTTTGTACTGTGATAAGTGGATATGCTCAATTTATGAATTTAATTGATATTGTTATTCAGAGCAGGAATTTTCTTGACCTTTCACCCATGACCCTTTCCTGCATTCTACTTTCTGCTTAAGAATGGTTCGAGATACTAATAAATACATAGAACTTCAGTTGGAAGGATCTGGACCCGAGCTATCCAGAAGGGGTACAAACTTGCAAACTATATCCCATGTTCAGGTAAATTCTATTGGTGCTGGTGGTTTTGTTTGTCTGCTGGGATCACCAAAATACATGGACAAAGTCTTGCTGATTTGCAAGAGGTGAGAACTAACTCTCTGAAGAATAGCAACTTTACTTAACTTCTGAATGATCACATTAATGTTTGCTAGCAGAGTATTAGATATTGGTTTAGTTCATCAGAAATAGTTGAAGGGTTCTCTCTTTTCACATTTTGAGACATTTCATCTCTCTTGGTATCCTAAAACATTTTCTAGAGGGAAAAATTACGCATGTTTGTTAAAGCTATTTTATATGTTTTGTTTGCTCCAGGGCTTTGCATTATTCTTAGCTATAAATAAATTTTCATCTAATCAGAGAAGTAATATGACAAAGGAAACATATGTAAATATAAGAGAGAAACAAACAAGAAACTGAGCAACAGTTAAAAATCTCAATTTATATATAATTTTGTAAAAGTGAAATTGAGCAACAGTCATTCTGGATTCTTTATTATCTTTCACTCATTTTTGGTCTTTCATCTTTGTCTGTCACTTTTTTTCTCTCTATATCTCTCTTATGTCCAGATTCTACCTTTCGAAGTAATAATTGGCTCATGCATGTCTATTTTGGTTGAGGGTAGGTTCAAATAGTGACTTTTTGTTTGTGATTTTGTTGCATATTATTTTGTAGGAACAGGTTGGCTGATAAAGGATACATACTTTTGATCTTTGTCCGATTCAGGTAAGGAGAAGTAGATTTTGAAGTCGAGTCCAAGAGGTTGTCTGTTGCAATTAACCATGTATGCCGGTTCACTGTTGAAACCTTTGTTCATAGGTGAATGACTAAGATCTGTATAATCTGATGTTCACTATTGGATACTTCGTTCATAGGTGAATGCTTAACATTTGTACTAATAAATATGAATATGGTAGATGAAAATATGAATATAATTTGTTATAATATGTTAGTTTTTTTTTTAATGAAACGGTTTGGGGATATTCTGGTATTGTAGCCAAATCTAATTCAGGTTGTACCTCGGTGACTAGTTCACAGTACCAGAAGATTCAACTCTATATTATAAGTCAAGGTACAATATACGTGAATAAGAAGATTAGCTAGCTATAGTAAATATATCAAAGTCAACTGTATCGATCATACCTTGGATTTACACACACATATTTCAACTTAAATTCACCTAAATCATCAACTATTATTTGATAAATGTCTACTTGATCAAGTTGACCAATCTGATAAATGGACCTTCCTTGTTAGAAACGATCAATTTGATCAAAATTTGGAGCTTCAAAATGTCTACTAAAAAAGAAAAATTTGTTGAAAAGATCACTCATATTTGACAGTTAAGACAGATTGTTCATTTATGTTTGACAAATATCGGATTGGTTACTCATGTTTGACATTTTCATTCATTAGATTGGTAATTTTGTTCGTTTTGAATACTAATAAATTGACTTATATGCACTTTATAAATATAAGAATATGTTTTTTTAACATCCAAAAGGGACAAAGTGACCAATCTGAATAAAAATGTTAAACATGAGTGACCAATATAATATTTATCAAACATGAGTAACAAATCCGCCGCCTTAACCGTCAAACATGATTGCATCTTCAGTAATTTTCCCACTAAAAAATGACCAAACAATGGGAGAAGTCATTGCAATCGCCATCATTATTTAAAAGCCTTATCATGTATGTATTCTCTTGACCAAGTAAAGAAAGGAAGAGAAGGAAGAAGAGTGACAAAAACTTCTCTTGACCAAATATGTTATAGCGGAAACAATTGAATGTAAGAACAAGCACAGATTTACGTGGTTCACTAATGTGAGTTAGCTACATCCACGACAGAAGGAGAACAGATTTATTATCTTGAGGATACCAGATTACAGAGTATCACACTAGGTTAGCCAACCTAGGATTACAGAATATCTCTACCACACTAGATTAAGCCTAATCTACAGGATATAACCAGATTTCATTCACCTCTTCTCTTTTAGCTAATACCCTTGTATATATATAGCCAAACAGAGTCCTAAATACCAGAGGAATCCCAAACCCAAACGTCTGAGGAAACCTAAACCAGAATGACTGAGGAAACCCTATTCCTTACGGAAACCTGAGTAGAAGTCCTGCTCGCCAGAGACTCTAACTCTCCTCGCCAAAGACTGCTCGCCAAAGACTCTCTCGCCAGAGATTCTTCCTTGCGACCCTCTCACTAAAGACATATGTCTTAGCGAGACCTGCGTACGCCGACGCCATACCAGATTCAAGGCATATTCTAACGAATCTCCACCTTGACTTAAATCCTCTCCCAGATAACCAGATGTACCAGAAGTACCAGATGTACCAGATGCACCACAACAGTGCCAGATGTACCAGATTCTTCTCTACCCCAGATGTTGTTCCTCCAAAGACGAACCCAGATGTTCCCTTCTCCCAGAGAAGGAACTCAGATGTTGTCCCTCCTAAAGAAGGACCCAGATGTTGCCCCCAACGGGCAACTAACAGCTTCTAACATTCAGCAAGTCCAAACAATGTTGGAACTTGCTATGCGAAACCGGCTTGGTGAACATGTCTGCTGGATTATCAACAGTACCCACCTTGTTCACCCTGATTCTCTTCTCACTCCTTAGAAAATGATACCTGACATCGATGTGCTTAGTCCTCTCATGATGAACTTGATCCTTGGCTAAACAGATTGCACTTAGACTATCACAACACACTATAGGCTGATCATGATGTAGACCCAAGTCACTAACCAGTCCTTTCAACCAGATTCCCTCATTGGCTGCCTCTATCAATGCCATGTACTCTTCTTCAATTGTAGACAAAGTCACTGAATGCTGCAGAGTAGCTTTCCAACTAACAACAGACCCACCAAGAGTGAAAACATAACCAGTCATAGATCTTCTAGTGTCAACATCTCCAGCATAATCTGAATCTGAATAACCAGTTACTAAACACCCTGTATCACCTCCATAAATGAGACCAACATCAGACGTACCTCTAAGGTAACGAAAGATCCTCTTCACAGCTTGCTAATGCTCCTTTCTAGGCTCACCCATAAACATACTGACAACACTGACAACATGTGCAAGATCCGGTCTAGTGCAGACCATAGCATACATCAAGCTTCCTACTGCACTAGCATAGGGAACTCGAGACATGTACTCTTTCTCCTGAGCAGATTTAGGTGCAAACGCAATAGACAAGTGAATGTTTGCTGCACTTGGAGTATCTAAGGATTTTGCTGTAGACATGCCAAACCTTAACAATATCTTCTGAATATAATCCTCCTGTGATAAGAACAGCCTCTTCTGACTCCTATCCATGTAGATCTCCATTCCCAGAATTTTCCTAGCTGCACCCAAATCCTTTATCTCAAACTCAGCACTGAGAAGATCCTTCAACTTCTAAATCTCTGACTTGTCCTTTGCAGCTATCAACATATCGTCTACATACAGAACCAGATAAATGAAAGACTCATTTGAAACCTTGTTGTAGTATACACAACAATCATACGGACTCCTGTTGTAGCCAATCTCTATCATATAGCTGTCAAACCTCTTGTACCACTGCCTCGGTGACTGTTTTAGTCCATATAAAGATTTCTTCAACTTACAAACATAATCTTCCTTTCCATGAACTTGGAAACCCTCTGGCTGAGTCATGTATATCTCCTCCTCTAACTCTCCATGCAGAAAAGGAGTCTTCACATCTAGTTGCTCAAGTTCCAGATCCTGATGTGCGACTAAGGCTAGTAGCACCCTGATAGATGTATGTCTGACCACAGGCGAGAAAATCTCATTGTAGTCTACACCTTCTTCTTGATCAAATCCTCTTGCAACTACCCGAACTTTATACTTGATACCCTCAGCAGGTGACATCTCTTCCTTTTTCTTGAAAATCCATTTGCAAGTAATAACCTTTCTCTCTCGAGGTCGCTTGGCCAATTCACAAGTCTGATTCTTGTGAAGTGATTCCTTCTCGTCTCCCATTGCAGTAAGCCATTGGGCAAACTCAGTACATGTAACTGCTTCCTTGTAGGTGGATGGTTTGCGAGGATCCACCTCTTCAGCAACCTGAAGTGCATAAGCCACCATGTCCTCAAAACCATACCTTGTGGGTGGTTTCTCGAAGTTTGCTCTCCTCGACCGATTAAGAGACAAACTATGCTGGTTAACTACTAGTGGCTCTGATTCTGAATGTGAGTGTTGATCTCCTTGTTGTGGTTCACTCTCATCTTGAGTGACTTGCTGCTCCACCTGTTTCTCAACACTACCATTCTCTGATACAACAATGGTATTAGAGAGCATGCACCTAGCTCTCTCCAGAAGTGTCTGATTCATATGTTCTGCCACACCATTCTGCTCCGGTGTGTCCCTGACTGTATGATGCCTAGCAATCCCTACATTCCTGCAGAACTCATTAAACTCAGACCAGCAGAATTCTAGAATTTGCATCCCTCGTTCACTCATATGACCGAGACTCATGTGCCATAGCTTGGTCATATCCATCTTGTGAACTTCCGAAGATGCAACAGCGTAGAACCCGACAGCGTAGAACCTTGTAGAATATACAAAGTACCCCGCTTGATACCTTTCAAAACCACATTAGAACCCTTGTAGACACGTAGAACTCCACATTGTCCTTTGAAACTGAATCCCTTGTTATCCAAATAACCCAGAGATATCAGATTCTTAGTCATGCGTGGAACATGCCTAACTTCATTCAATGTACAAAATTTACCATCATGTGTCCGTAATTTAATTGAGCCCATTCCAACCACCTTGCAGGCAACACTGTTGGCCATGGAGACATCTCCTCCATTTACCTACTCATAGGTTGAGAACCACTCCCTGTGCGGACATATATGATAAGACGCCCCGAAATCTAGAACCCACACATCATTGTGATATGCATGTTCATCAGCAACTAGGGCCTTATCCTCTTCTAAATTGGTGTCATCTTGTGCTATAGCAGCAGTACCTGATGGTTTCTCTTGCTGCTTCCTGTTTGGACATTCCCTTTTTCAATGCCCCATTTCTTTACAGTAGTTACAGACATCGTTGGATTTAGGACCCTTGAAACTTGGCTTCTTGAATTTCTTCTTATCCGAGTTTCCATGTCCTTTACCTCCACTAACTACTAACCCAGTAGCCTGATTATCTGAACTTGTACCAGTCGCCTTATGGCGCAGTTCTCTGGTATGAAGAGACGATCTTACCTCCTCAAGAGTCACCGTATCCCTTCCAACAATAAAGGATTGCACAAAATTCTAATATGATAATGGTAAAGATACCAACAAAATTAGAGCAGCATCCTCATCATCGATTTTAACATCGATATTACGCAATTCTAACAGAATTCTGTTCAGCTAATCCAAGTGATCTCTCAGAGGTGCACCCTCTTGCATATGCAGACCAAACAGATGTTGCTTTAGAAGCAACTTGTTGGTTAAAGACTTTGTCATGTATAGACTCTCAAGCTTCAACCACAAACCAGATGCAGATTCTTCTTCTGCGATTTCGGTGATGATATCATCTGCAAGACACAACATGATTGTCGAGTGTGCCTTCTCCTCCAGACTGGCCATCTCAGCGAATTCGGGACCCACTGTCTTCTTCACCAGTGGCGCCCACAACCCTTGTTTTTTTAACAAGGCACGCATCTTGATCTGCCATAAACTGAAACTGTTCCTCCACGTGAATTTGCCGATCTTCACATTTACCCCAGACATCCTGAGTCGAAGCTCTGATACTAGTTTGTTATAGCAGAAGCAATTGAATGTAAGAACAAACATAGATTTACGTGGTTCACTAACGTGAGTTAGCTACATCCACGACAGAAGGAGAACAGATTTATTATCTTGAGGATACCAGATTACAGAGTATCACACTAGGTTAGCCAACCTAGGTTTACAGAATATCTCTACCACACTAGATTAAGCCTAATCTACAGGATATAATCAGATTTCATTCACCTCTTCTCTTTTAGCTAATACCCTTGTATATATATAGCCAAACAGAGTCCTAAATACCAGAGGAATCCCAAACCCAAACGTTTGAGGAAACCTAAACCAGAATGACTGAGGAAACCCTATTCCTTACGGAAACCTGAGTAGAAGTCCTGCTCGCCAGGGACTCTAACTCTCTTCACCAAAGACTGCTCGCCAAAGACTCTCTCGCCAGAGATTCTTCCTTGCGACCCTCTTGCCAAAGACATCTGTCTTAGCGAGACCTGCGTATGCCGACACTATACCAGATTCAAGGCATATTCTAACAAAATAAAACGACAACTCTCTCAAGTACTCTTCACCTGTCTTGGTCGACAGTCTAATTAAATTCTGGTTGTTGTGCATATATATAATTGTAACCTAGGTGGTGCACTCATTCATAACACGCTGCAAGTCTGCATCCTGGCCTTATCATTTTCTCAAGAAACTGCTAGAGAGACAAAGAGAGAGGGAGCCCCATCACAATGGAGTCTTCTCCTCCAGCTAGCTTTCCTAGATGGACTCCAAGTCCAAGCCCTTCAAGATCATTGTTATCATCATCTGTGGAACAGTAGTGGTACTCTGGGGGTTTCTTTGACATGGGAGGACTTGTGGGTTGCAGTGGCTGATGGGAAAAGTGGGCACAAGATGATCTTGCAGGAGCTTACTGGATTTGCTCAACCTGGTGAGGTCTTGGCTATTATGGGTCCTTCTGGCTCTGGAAAATCAACCCTTTTGGATGCTTTGGCAGGTATATATACTCAACGTACTATTGTCACATGATTAAGCTTGAGATTCCTGTTAACCTTGGATGCTCATATCCTTGAAATAAAATTGATCATTTAGAATTTAACAGCTTTAGTGATGTTGTTCTAGCTAGTTGGTATGATTTGATAATGTCAACTTTAAACAGGTGGTCCTTGTTGAAAGTTTCTTCATTTCTATAGCATGTGGAAATTGAGATTCCTTTTTTAAATGATTTTTGCTCAGGAGCACAATGATCTTTAATCAACTAAACAGTCGAATGCTTTCTGAAGAGCACTTTGGAATTCAGTACAATATACAAAGAAGCACCTAATATACTTCAGACCGCACCTACAATATATATGAGCTAGTATTTTTTTTTTTTTTTTTATGGTTTGTAGCGATGAAACTAATATGATTTGAGGAATATGAATATATGGTAATTCTTAGGATTATGTTATGATAGATGTTAAAAAAGCCTAAAGGAACTCCACATTATTACAGGAAGGCTAAGCAGCAGAGAGGGAAGATCCTAATCAATGGACGCAAAGAAACACTTGCCTTTGGAACCTCGGTAAGGAAAGCAAACACTAGTTGGGGGCTCATAGTTCTCATTGATCATGCAATACATTGTAATCTAAATTTTGAAATGGAGTAAATATGACTGAACTGGCCGGTCAGGTTGAGATCTTTAGCACTTATTTTACATGCCTTGCATTACATAGTTACAGTTTTGATGGATGTCTACAAATTGTTATAGGCATATGTGACTCAAGATGACACACTAATGACAATATTAACAGTAAGGGAGATTGTGTATTACTCAGCGCAGCTCCAACTGCCTAGCTCCATGTCGAAAGCAGAAAAGAGAGAAAGAGCAGAGACAACTATAAGAGAGATGGGATTGCAGGACTCCATAGACACAAGAATTGGAGGTTGGAGCAGAAAAGGCCTCAGTGGTGGACAAAAAAGGAGAGTTAGCATCTGCATAGAAATCTTGACTCGTCCGAAGCTTCTCTTTCTTGATGAGCCTACTAGTGGGCTAGACAGTGCAGCATCTTACCATGTCATGAGTCGAATTGTTAAGCTGGCTCACCGCGATAAAAGGACAGTTATTGCATCAATACATCAACCTAGCAGTGAAGTGTGTGAGCTTTCCAGAATCTCTGCCTTCTCTCCTCTGGTAGAGCAGTTTATTTTGGCCCTGTCTCTAAGGCAGAACAGGTATTATTACTACTTATTTAGAATAATTCATGTATCACAAACTTTAGTTACCTCCTCTAAGAAATTAATAGTAGTACTACCTATCATGTGCAGTTTTTTGCTTCAAATGGCTTTCCTTTGTCGAACACTGAGAAATCCATCAGATCACTATTTGAGAACTATCAATAAGGACTTTGATGTTGTAAGTCTTCTTATGAATATTTCCTTATTTGTCAATGACACTCACGTTTTTGTTTGGAAACAATCCTCAATCATCGTAGCATAAATTTGTCGAAATGCAAACGGAAAACAGTAATAACTCGAGTATTGATATTAGGACATTGAACAAGGCCTTGAAGGAAAAATCAGCACTGAGGAAGCAATTAATATTCTCATAAGATCATACACGTCATCAAATAATTTCAAGCAAGTTCGGCACCGGGTAAATGAGATTTTCCAATGGGTTAGATTAATTTTCATTGTCTAAGGCACAAAAACGAAAAAAAATTACTAATTACTTTACTTGTTTTTCTCCTTCGTAGAAAGGAGGAGCACTAGAGAAGGGAAGCCGGGCTAACTTCTTAACTCAATGCCTGGTTTTGATAAGGAGATCATTTGTGAACATGTATCACGATCTAGGTTACTACTGGCTTCATCTTGCAGTTTACATTGCCCTCTGCTTATGTGTAGGGACTATTTTCTATGACATTGGCTCCACTTTTGCTTCCATACAGGTGAGTTTTTCTTATGTTGACTGACATATCAATTTTATTTATATTGGTAAAACTTTAGACCATATATTGTTTGATACCTGTATGGCTCTATCTGAATTGTATGTTTTCAGGTTAGAGGATCAATGCTTATGTTTGTAGCAGAATTCTTGACGTTCATGGCAATAGGTGGATTCTCTTTTGTAGAGGACTTGAAGGTTAGTAACCACTGTTATCCATTGCATCAATGAATAATTTGATGATGTTGATGATCTGACCCAATTTTCTGTCTCACTAACCAGATCTTCGGGTGAGAAAGATTAAATGGTCACTATGGCGTTGTTGCATTTGTTGTTGGAAACACAGTATCCTCCGCTCCATACTTACTGATGATCTCTTTAATTCCTGGAGCAATGGCCTATTACCTTGTTGGCCTGCAAAAGAGCCTTGAACATTTTGCCTACTTTTCGTCGGTTCTCTTTGTGTGCATGATGTTGGTTGAGAGCCTAATGATGATTTTAGCAAGTATTGTGCCAGATTTCCTCATGGGATCATCACAGGTGCTGGAATTCAAGGAGTGATGATGCTGAATGGAGGTTTCTTCCGATTACCTGAGGATTTACCTAAACCCTTCTGGAGATACCCCATGTACTACATTGCATTCCACAAGTATGCAAATCAAGGTTTCTACAAGAATGAGTTTGAAGGACTAACATTCCCTAATAACCAAGACAGAGGGCCACCAATTACTGGTGAAGACATCTTAAAAAATGTTTGGCAAGTGGAGATGGGCTACTCTAAGTGGATTGATCTTGCTATCTAGTTTGGAATGGTGATTGTTTACAGGTCATGTTTTTAGGAATCATAAAGATAAGTGAAAAGGTTGTGTCAATCCTTAAAGACCTTCTTTCTGGTGCTCCCAAACGCTTAGAACAGTTCACATATAACCAATCCGCCTATCTATCAGCTTGAGCAAATTGCTGCTGTATTCAAGAATTTATTTGCTGTATATAGACTGCATCACTATATCTATTGTATGAATGAGATAGCTAGCTTGTAATAGGGAAGATAGCAATGTAGTTTGTAGATACTAGGTGGCAACCCGCCCCTTGGGGCGGTTTTACCCCGATTGTTATACTATACAATGTGTTTGATAAACTACTTCGGATCTCTTTTTATTTCAACTGTTGTAAAACTGTAAAGAAGATGTTAATATACATGGTTTTAAGCATTGTGGTACTACAATTTCAATACTAGCGAATTTCTACTTGAACATGAGCAGTGGTAAAAAGTTACACCAATGAACATAAAAAGTGGTATTGCAACATACATAAGCTTTACTTGAATCAGAATTTAAGCAATACATCACTGAATTGCTGTCTAACTGAAAGTGTATCAAATGATATGGAAGTTACACCTTGTCAGAATCCTAAGATATATAACCCATTACATTAGCATGAACCATGCATATATTCAAATTTGAAGTTTGCTACAAAGACATCACCATGTATCATGTATATATCTAGAGCTCTAACAACTACATTTGGATTTAGATCAATCGAGTAGAGCCATTTAAACCCATCATGCAGCCGGTTTTTGCATCAACTGTAATCGAGGATCCTTTATGATCCAAAATAAGTAATGCCTCTCTACATTTTTGTCCACAAAAGGAAGAGCCCAAACTAATGGAATCAGCTGGATTAGCACATCCATCTCCTGACTGCATAGTTTGTGACCTACACAAGCAAAAATTCTTTCAAGCTGTGCTTCTCATGTGAAATGGTAACAAAACATTTATGCACATCTCAACAAATACAATGCAAGGAAGATGATACGTACACTTCTTCCCATATAGGATGCACAATAATGTAGAAACAGTTGCATCATCTTCTTCAGCGACGTTCTTAGCTATTCTACAAATTTTGCACGTACAATTTGGACAGTGCACCTGAAAAGAAGGAGAGCATCTAAACACTATGAATATAGCATCGATCAGTAGAGATTAATTTACAAAGACATAATAGGTCACTGTGTAAACTCGTAAACCGATAATCTACAATACAAATTCAACAAGGCAGTTGTAAAAGGGGCAGAACAATCCTCTACAATAAAACCAAAGTACGTGTACATATTCAATGCAAATGTAAAGATGGACTTGTAACTTCAGAGAAAATCATACACCTTAATCTAGTAACAATCATCAAATTGACACATCACTCGCATGATTTGATATTCAAATCAACAATAGGTCACTTTTAATATACACCAAATTAGTTAGAGCCGTGAAGCTAAAATAACCTAAAAGTTTTAGACTACAGACCAAAGAAAATGATATTTCAAGAAATAAATCTGAACACCGACAGATAAATAACCTAATTAATACGAACTTTTCATGGAAATTTGTGGACATGTTAGTTAACATACCAAGATATCCATAAAAAGAGGGTGATAGCATAGCATGTCGGTGTGATTCCGCTATGATATGTTCATTGAATCTATTCCGTTGGCTATCTTAAGGGTTCCATTCAGTGACTTTGACGAGGTCGCCACCTTGCCTAATATATACCCTAATATAATCGTTAATAGCCAATTCAACTTTGCCACATTGAATTCAAAGTCCAATTCAATTTGAACAACAAAATAAAAACCCAACTGCTCCATATTGACAAATAGGAATTCACAGTTAATAGTACTAAAGATTTATTTGTGTAATGACAAATAGGAATTGACATCATGAAAGTAATAGACGTTACATTCACCAATCCTTTATTTTCATTTACAGATAGATAAGCAAATCTGAACTCGCAAGGCATTTCCCTTAAGACCAAGGAAAATGAGTAGGCAACACCAAAACCCACAGTATGAGTTACAGACTTTCTGGAAAAGCTTGTAAAGGAAAGTAGTGTACTTGGTTTTTAACATATATATAGGTCACTATAAATAGTCAAGTACCAACTATAATCCAAATCTCAAGATCAATCCTTAAAATTTGACACTGAACCTCCATACACAAATGAAAGTTATGCTAATTCTAGTTTTATTTTATTCTTCTTGACAATCAAACAAAAACTACATAGAACAGGATTTATATCACATTGAAAGGACTCGACCCCGATTTAGTTTCCTAAACCAGCATCAGATCACTTCCGAACACATGAACTTTTAAAAATCATAAAATTTTTGGCAGAGTTACTCTATATCGCGTAGTTACCATTAACCTGCAGCGGAAGATACACTTCATCCTATGCCACAAAAGCCAAACCGTGGGCACTAATCCCATCCGAATTTCTCAAAAACATATCATAACGTAAAGCAATAAACAAAACTGTAGCTTTACAGAAATCCAAAAAAATCATGTGAAAATATAAACATAATAGTACTCAGAGCGACTTCGTAACGGTTACCTGTCGTTTGACATGCCCGTTTGCCAGACGTTTTAACAGTTGTTTGTTGCATGTGTGATGCGTGGTGTGCGGAATTCGAAGCGGTAGGGTAATAATTTTGGCGGGAGTGCGTAATCCTGCGGTAAGAAGCACTGGAAAAAAACGGTGGGCGTTCACCTAGGGTTAGTTTCGCTGCTTATAAATAGCTTGGCTTTCACTTTCACATTTTTACACTTTCGCTTCTCAACTGAAACTCCACATAAATGCCTTCTCGAAGCTTTTGTGATCAGTTTGGAGTTTTTAGTCATCTCATGAATCTTTCTCTCATCTTCTAAAGGTAGTTTTCTTTTTCTTGTTGCTTTGAAAACGTGTGATTCGTGTTGCCTTGGTGCATTTGTATTTGTTACTGTTTATGGTAATTTCTGGATTTTTGTGGTATGTTTCTTGTGTTTTTGCTAGTGTAGAGCACGTTTGCTTAGGTAAGGTACTACATTTCTCTGTTTTTGTGCTCAAAGAAAAGGATTTTCTGGGTTTTTGTTGCTTTCTGAGTTTTTCTGGGTACTTTTACGAAGAACAGTCTTGTTCTTGAGGTTTTGTGCTGCTTTTGGGGATTTTGATCTGTTTTGGGTGTTTGCGAAATGGTGGGTACCTGTTTGTACTATGTGAAGAATTGGGATCGCGGCATACTCTACACGTTCGCCGTTTGGCTTATTCTCCCATTTGCTTTCCTCTTAGGATCATGGAATTTGTAGCCGTTTCAAGCGATGAGTCCCTTCCGTAAACCCCTCGGTTCCGTATAGGGTCACACGGTCCTGCTAATAGTGTTTTGGACTCCTCATCCGATAGCGTACTAAGCGTCTCCCCTTTGTCCATTAACGCTGGTGGTGCTTTGCGTAGGTCATCCATCCCGAACATGGAGCAGAGTGGGTTCGATCATCAAGGTGCCTCCGTGGTGCTGAGTGGTGAAGTGTCGACCTCTTCTTCCAGGGGTTCGCAAGGGTATGTCATCCTACCTCGTGGTGGCTGGGCGTCAAGGGCTGCTCTTCCCTACTCCCTCGAGGCGGGCCCGTGCTGTGGCGTCTTGCGGATGGGCAGGCGGTTTAGGAGTAAGAGGGGTCCCCGTCAATACACGAGATTGAACGGTGGTACCGTGACTACCACATTCCCCGAACGGTGAAGCTGAGGGCCCTCCATTAAGGCGAATCGTTCACGCGTCCTCCTCGCAGTCACGTCTGTGTTAGCGAGTTCCAACTCAAAGTTGGGTTGAAGCTTCCACTCCACCCATTCTTCCAGTACGCCCTCGTCCTCTTCAACATCATGTTAGGCCAGTGTGGTCCTACGTTGACACGCGTGCTGATCGCGTTTCATAATATATGGAAGCTTAATGGGTTGCAGTTCCCCACTCGTGCGAAGATTGGTCATTTATTCCGTTTGAAGTACTCCCCACGTATGAAGGACAAGGGTATAATAACGGTGGAGCCGCGAACGAAGTGGTGGTTAACGGAGCCCCCTTCCTCTTCAACTGCCTGGCGCCGGTATCATTATCTTGTCGGGGGTGAGTGAGAGTTTGACAAGCCCGATGGTGCGTTATCGCGTGGACGCGATCAGATACATCGAGTCCCCGAGTTCTTTCAGCCTTTAGGTGTGGTGTTGTTGCCGGTTATTGGCATTTGTCTGCTCATTTCGTTTCGGATTCGTGCTTGCTAATCCGTTGTGTTTTTTTTGTAGATCAACGATCGTACCCCCTCACTTGTTTGGAGGAAAGGCATTTGGCTAGAATCAAGTTCGCCTTCAGTCCCCATCCAGACCCAAGGAATTTCTGGGTGGCCAACCACTAGGAGTTGGTTGAACGTTGTGGTCTATCACACCCTCCTGGTATGTTCGTGACCTCTATTTCATGCGTTTGCTTGTACCATTTGTATGGCTTTTCGGGCTGACATTTTCTTTGTGTTTTTTTTTGTTGCAGCAAAAAATGAAGAAGTCTAGTTGGTGGTGCTGTATGGAGAGGTCCATTTGTATGGCTTCTCTCTGCCAAACAGGATACGGCCCATCAGCGTATGCTGGTGCTGATGGAGAGGGCCAGGAAGGCCTGTATGGTGGTGGAGGATGTCGGGGTAGTGGTTCGCGTCTGCGATGCTCTTGCTGATATTGTTTGTTGCTTTTGTGTTCGCGATAGTGGCTCTCGCGTTTGCGGGAATTTAATTCGGACTGTGTTTTCGATGGTGGGCTTTTAGCTATGTCGGGGGATAGTGGGTGGTTATGTATGTAGTTGGGTGCTTTCGAGGGTAGAGCTATGTTTAGACCTTGTGTCCCGTATATATGGGTTTCCACCAGTGTCTTCTGGACGATCAGGTCGATGACCTCGTCATACCCAAGGTGGTCCTTCCTGACCAACTTCTCCACAAACGGGGTTCCTGTATAGTTTTCCAGTAACGCCGTTTTTGCCACGTTCTTGTCGAGGTTCCTACACGTGTTTGGAAAGGCTCTCCATCGATTAATGAAGCTGAACATGTTTTCGTTGTCCCCCTGACGGATCTTGAGGAGTGTGCTAACGGTGTTGTACTTGCCCTGCAGCCGGTATCGTTTGAGGAAACACTCTGTTAGCTCCTCGAACAAGTGTATGGATCCAGTTGGCACCTCGTAGAACCAGTTTCACGCTTCTTTCGTTAACGTCTCTTGGAATAGGAAGCAGAGGGTTGAGTCCGAGTATTGGGTACCTGCGGTGGTGGATTAATACTCATCGAAGTGTGTTCGTGGGTCTCCCTTCCCATTGAATCTGCTGATTTTGACGGTCTTGGAATTCGGGTCCATATTTTGTGCTATGATAACGTTCGATAATGGGCTTACGTGGGGCGTGTACATCCCCTTGGACCCTTGTGCATGCTTTTCTTGAGTGATGTGATTTTGGCCTCCATTTGTTCCATCCGTCGAAGCATGGTATCCCTGATTGTCGCAGTTGGTTCCTCGTCATCGTATTCTTATATTCTTTCGGTCCGTGAGGTTGGTCTCGGAAGTTGGTTGTTTCGCAATCCCCATGGTGGGTTGATTCTGATGACCTGCTTGCCCACCTTTGGTTCCTCTGTCTGTCCTGGCTCCTCGCGTTAGGTCTCCTAGTTTCGGATGAATGCATCAAGTCGTTCCTCCAATCGCTGTTGGGCCTGGCATTCCTGATCTCTTTCGGTTCTGGCCGTTTGGAGTTCCTTCACAAGATGGGCTGCCACTTCATCCTCCGTTAAGTCGTTGATACAGCTGATCGTGTCTACGGGTGTGTCTCTTGTTTTCCTGCTTTCGGGTGTGATGTAGTCTGTGGCTATCTTTGCTGCTAGGTTTGGTTTTCGGGCTCTCTTTTTTTGCGGGTTGTACGTCGTTTACGATTGCTCGCTTCCCACAGACGGCGCCAATTGTTTCTACCAAATTTCGTAAGGGTCTTTAGCAGAAGAGGGGATGGGGCCTATTTCGGGCTGACCTGGTCTATCGCGCGTATATCGTCTTTTACCAACTGTTAAGAACAATACACCAAACGGGCGTTAGGAGTCTTGATGGGGTGTTTCTGCCTTCCACTCGCCGACGCTTTAGTTAGAATGTATGGAGTGTAACAGTAGTATTGGTAGAGTAACGGTCGTACCTTGTATCTGTCATAAATGTGTTGCTTATATTGGTGGTTGATTATGGAGTCTTTTGTTTTTCTTCGATGTGGGATCCTGTCTTTTGTATATGGCCTGTCCTGGTACTTTCTGTTTGATGTACCGAATGCGTGGACGTTCAGATGGTGTTGCTTCCTTGTTTAAAGTTGAAGCCTGCATTGCTGCCTTGCGTTTAGACTAAGCTGTGTTGACCCATTTTTAGTGACTTAGTGTGCAGTAATTGTGTGTTACGAGATCACACACTAACACCGGTTTAAATTTCACATTGTTTGTTCCGTTTCTAGTGTGTTATGTGTTACAAATATAACATGGTTTTGTGTTGTGTATTGTATACATATGTGTAACGTGTATGTGTTATATGTATATCATATATTTTGTAATACATCTCTATAGACTATTTTTTGTATTGTTATTAGGCACATCATTACCATTTTTTATTATTATCTTGAGACCTTTTTTCGACGTCACTCTCGATAGTGCTAGATATAATTGTCTGTGAGTAAAAACCGGTTCTGACAAATTTATTCTGACTTGATTTAATGATTGACCTTGACTTTTATTAATCGTCATTGCATAACAGGGTCTAACAGGAAACTAACGTCTTTTAAATATAAATGGTCATTTAGTTTCAGTTACTATCAGTACTATTCTTGGAATATGTACTTTTTATCCAACGTTACTCCCAGTAAGTATTTTTACTTCTATTAATGTTTCAAACAATTTTGTCACAATTAACCTTGTGCCATTACACAAACCTCGTATCTGATCTAAATTTCTTAATAACATAATAGGCATACCAATTTTCAATATGAGTTCATGTGTCAGCAAACCACTAAATTCAAGCTTATTCAAAAATTCCATGGGATACAAAACATTAATATTATCGTTGTTACCTGAATTATATGAAGTGGAATCTGAACTAAAATATGATTTGTTATTTACAGGTACTAATTTAATCGCATAACTATTGATTTCATGAACAATTACATTTTGGGAGTCACAATAGCATGTTCTCTCAAATAATTTGTATCATTGTATTGGGTATAAAAATTGGGATAAGTTTCAAAAATTGATTTTATGAGTTCAACTATGGTATCAACTAACAAATCTTTCGGTATATCAATCCAACTCACATCGGGATCATCCATGGGCAATTTAGATTCCAATCGACTTTCACCTATCAGTAACATCCATTTAGCAAAATCTTTAATTTCATTTTTTTCAAGAGGAGTTAAGCCAATTGTCGACAATTTCATATTTTCAGTTAGATGAAATACTGTATGTTAGGCCACAAATATGAATTATTAAACGATGCTTGAATGACTTGTTCTTTAATACCACCTTGTATCACCGAAAATGTTTGTCTAAAATCTCCATTGAATAAAACTATCTTTCTTCCAAATGACTCTTCTTTTTTTGACAAAATATCAGACAACGTTCTGTCCACCGATTCAATACACTATTTATTGTAGATAAGAGCTTCATCCCAAACTATAAATTCAGTCTTTTAAATTAAATCAGAAAGATTGGGTTGTTTATTTATTTATATTACAATTTGAATTTTATATATAATCGGCTTTATTTGGAAACGCAAATGAGCTGTTATGCCTATCGGAAGTAATAATGAAGCAACGACCAAAACAATTTTGCCTTCGGATCTCAATCTTGAAATTATAGTATTCCATAAAAAAGTTTTTCCTGTACCTCCGCTACCATGAACAAAAATAATCGTGGATTCTTCTGTTCTACATCTTTGATCACCTCATCGTATATAATTTTTTTTATTATTATTAGTTTGGTGATCAAGTCAGAATGTTCTAGTTTCAATGTTTCACAATCAAAATCTAATTCTTCTCTGATAAACCTATTGTCGAGTTGATGTATTTGTTGTGTCTTTGATATTGGTAATTGATGATATTTTAAACTACTTGACGACATGTTATACAATTTTTCAAGCTCATGTAGAACAGCATTCTTTAATTCGTCGTCAGGTATGGTAAGATTTGACATATTAAAATTTAATTTAATTTTGTGTGATATGTCATCCGACATCATAATCCAATATGCATCAAACAAAGCTCAACGATCCGAGACATTACAAAATAGAATAATCGTAACAAATAAATAACGAATTTGCGGAGAAGTGGCAGTAAAAGTATATTCCAACAATGCTTCGAGCCATTCTTTATCATCACCTAGTAATCCCAAAGCTCGACATACCTCTTGATAAGTAGAGTATATTATCTCATTGACCATTCTTATTGCCTCAAATTGATACATTCTTTTTGAACATTCAAAAGCATTATAAGATAGTACAATTCACCCGCATTTGATGGGACATGTGCTATTCTAATGAGAATGCGATATCTTTTCCTGTGGATCCATAATTTTTTTTCATCATTCCACACAAATTTGTAGGAAATTGAGTGTATGTTAATTTCTTTGCCTTCTTATAAGCCTTGTTAGCTGTAAACCAAGCAATTAGAACTGTAGTTTCTATACCTGGATTTTGTAATACATTTTCAAAAGAATTAGCTTGATGAAAACAAACATTTTGTTCATTAGGTAAATGAATCTTCAAATATTGAACAGCAGGATATCTAGAATGAATGGAAAATTCAAATAAACAATAGACGGACTCATGAGGAGTTAAATATCGACAATTGAGATAATTTTGGATTTCATCATTTATATTATCACGAACCAATATGTGAGCTCTATCGTGTCCTTTATTTATGTACTTGAATAAATATTTTATCAACATAGACTGAGAACATGATTCAACGTTTATACGAGCATTATACCTCAATAACAAATTAGCATTGTACGGTACAACATAATTATTACCAACATGAACTCCTTTTTTAATTACAAATTGTGAATCATCATCACGACGTCTATATTGAGGAGACTTTATTGCTTGAAAAATTATGTTTGGAATAAATTATTTTGGAAAATGTTTTGTACATAATTTGTCTCGCATACACCAAGAAGATGGATCAAGTTGACCGCAAAGACCATGAATCATGAGCTGACTAACTATTTTAAACAATTCTGGTGTACTTGAATAAATATTTTATCAACATAGACTGAGAACATGATTCAACGTTTATACGAGCATTATACCTCAATAACAAATTAGCATTGTACGGTACAACATAATTATTACCAACATGAACTCCTTTTTTAATTACAAATTGTGAATCATCATCACGACGTCTATATTGAGGAGACTTTATTGCTTGAAAAATTATGTTTGGAATAAATTATTTTGAAAAATGTTTTGTACATAATTTGTCTCGCATACACCAAGAAGATGGATCAAGTTGACCGCAAAGACCATGAATCATGAGCTGACTAACTATTTTAAACAATTCTGGATTAATATTTTTATCGGGCAATTCTACTGAAATTATAGAATCTACTGTGACTACCCGAACCAGAATCAGATGCGTATTCGGCACGATACTCGAGATTCTGTTTAGTCGCAGTTTTACGTCGTATATGTGGTTCGTCGACCCTATTCGCGACTTTGTTTTCGGTCGAGAATTTGAGTTGAGTGTCTTCACGGAAATTGTAGAGTACGTGATTTCGAGCTCGTGGGCTATTCCGGAAGATTTTTCCGATAACCGAGGAATATTTTATGATTATTCGAAGTTTTGGTTTCCGACGAGTTTATCCGATTGTTTCGTGTTTATCCGAATCATTTCGTATATTCGTTTTGGACCGTCGGTCGACCCGAGGCGCGAGTATAAATATCGGAATAGTCGAGAATAGTCGTAAAATCACTGTTTGAGGGTTGACCACCGTTGACTTACTATTTTTGGAAAGTTGACCAGTTGACCGAAGAGGAAAGTTTCCTCTTTGAGCTTTGCCGTCCGACGACCTACTTTCCGGCCACCTCCGGCCACGTGACAGGTATAGCTAGCTTTCCCTTGTAATTTCGAGTTGATTGGTGTATAGATTTATGGAAATTGGTGAGGATTTTGTGGAACCCGAATTGGGTCCGATTCGAGGATGTCGCCAGTGTTGGTGACGGTGGTTCCGGCGAGCCACGGTAGTCGTGGTTAGGGGGGTTTGCTTCCCCTTGGCCTAGGGATTCTATTGGTACGGTTTAATTGAGGTTTGGTGAAGGTTTTGTGGCAACCCGAATAGGTCACCGGAGGGGTAATTTTCCGATCGGGTTTTGAAGAATTGAGGTGGTTCCGTTGTGATTTGGCCTTCGGGGTAGAAGAGAAAGTGGCTCGAAATGATGTGACCTTGAAATCTGGAAATTTTCACCGTGAGATTTCACCGTTGACGGTGCGCCGCCGCCGCCGCCGGCGGTCAACGGCGGAGCTCCGGCCAAAAGTTGACTTTTTGGATTTCGACGTTTTTAATGTCGTTTTTCTCGAAATCACGCCCTGATTATCGTCCAGAGGTTTTCGGGTTGATTTGGTTAGCCGATTTTCAGTCGAGGTTTCGAGTGGGAATTTCGTTTATCGTTGTGTACTGCATTGCATATTTCCGGGAACGGTTGGTTTCCGTGATTCAGTTCAGGGTTGTGGACTATGATATTGATCAGTTATGTTTTGTGAATATTCAGGAGATCGAGATCGTGATCGTGCTTCTGGCGAGGGATCTTCCGCCGGTCCTCGAGATTAGCGCGTTTTGCTCACCTGTGAGTGGACAATTTCTTTTCACGGAAATCTTGCGAGTCTTTTATATGATTTATGAACTTGAGCATGAGTATGAGATTTCGGATTACTTGAGCATGTGTTTTACGATTATACGATTATTCTTATACGGATATACGTATACGAATATTAATACACTTATATGTTGTTTCATGCATTTGCATCGAACTGTTTATGATTTGGTTTTCACAGAGTACAGTCTCAGTTACGTTGTTGTATCGATACACTTGCCTCTCGGCTGATCCCCGATGGTAGGCCATCCAGGAGGGGCATCGTTATCCCTACCTGACCGGTGAGGGGTGTTTCCCCGGAACCGAGGCCATTTCCGGCTTAGAATCACGGGGACTAAGGACCTCGTGATTCGGACTGTACTAGCACGGTGTGTGTCCTTGAGTGACCCCGTGGGATTTATACTTGCATGCTCAGTACGCTGGAGGATTATGGTTTTACCTCGTGTACCATGATGTTTTTATTTACCTGGACTCGCATATGTTATTTTAAACATATATATCAACTGGTGAAATACATTTATTTTCGTCCACTCACTCTAACGTGTTTATTGTCTTTCCCCTGGGCTTTTCGGTTTCCGTGCCCAGTTGCAGTTCAGGTTTGGTGTTTTCACATCGCGGTTTGGAGGCTAGTGATCAGAGTTACCTATGCTTTCCAGTAGGTTCTTGTTTCGCCTACTGATGTGTATATTGTATATATTTTACTAAAGAGGTCGCTCTGATACATTCTGTTTCATGTTTATACGGATTTTCTCAGATATATATATATATATATATACTACAGTACTGTTTACTGTTTATGATTCATATATTGATGTTGAGAAATCCGGATGGGATTGGTGCCCACGGTTTGGCTTTTGTGGCATAGGACGAAGTGTTATTTTCAGGGTGCAGGTTATGCAATTCTACGTTAGTAACGAAACTCTGCCGAAATTTCGAAAAAATTTTGTTGGTTCGTATTTTCAGAAGGGGTTCGATTCCGATTTAGGTAACTGAATCGGGGTTGGGTCCTTTCATCTACATCATCTGTTGTATAACATTTGTATTTATCTTTAAGCTAAAATAATAAATGAGCATGGGGTAACCTTGTTTTTTTGGAATTCAATCGTACATAAAAGAGCGTGGACTTCTCCAAAGGGTTCTCCATCTTTAATATAAGCAATACTTTTATTTTAAAAATTTCACAGACAATATCAGGACGATCTTCTGGTTTGTAACCCTGTTTTTTCCCGAAATATCTGAAAAATTTCTGGCCATTTCACATTGCACGTGAAAGTGATGAACAAATCAGGATTACCGTATTCTCTACAAATTGTCATTGCATCTTGATAATTATTTATCATATCTCTTGAACTGTCAGTGTGAGAACCAGGACGAAAAACTCTTTTTCCGACATCAGAATCTTCGACAATTTCACTCGAAATAAACGTTGATATATTATTCCATGTTTCACATCTTAGTTCTGGTTGATGATGTCTTATATAATCTAAACGATTTTCTTCAACAGTTGCATATGAATCGACTAAATACTGTTGAAATAATCTTACACATTTTAACAAAGTACTCGATTGGTTTGCTCTATCATGAATTTGATAACATACAAATTTGTTCATTGTTAATTTTCTATCTTGATTGTCACTTTTTCTTGCAATTGGTTTTAATTTCATATTAATTTTAAATTCATCATTTCCATATGGAAAAAGAAGCAGATAATGTAATGACATTAACTTAGAATGAATTTTGGATATTCGTTTAAGTGGTCCTTCATTTGTTAGAATAATAATATCTCTATTAGAATTAAATTCACCTATGTCACCCACAATCAATTCATCGATTCCAGAAGCAGCATAAGGTAATTCATATTGTTTATTGTCAGTCTTTTCATGATCAAGTATAGTCACGTCAAAATTAGGCAATGATTGATTCTCAAAATCATCTCTGACAGATCGATACACTTTGGTTAATTCATTGCATTGATCTAAGAATTTCACTAATCCTTTATCAATATCAATATCAATTTTGTTATTTGCTTTATTTGGATCAATAGTAGTTATTCGGTTTGAAATCTCATTTTGAGTATCATATACATATAACTGAGGGTATTTAGGACATTCTCCTTATGAAGGTAAAACAGAACCCATCAAATAATGCACTTGTCCGCATATTTTAAACACATAAGGAGCTCTTCCATTGTTTGTGCTATGCTCAATTTTAGCCCCCATAGAAGTAAAAACAAACATGGAATTATAAACTCTAATATTATCATGAAATAATACACTTTTTCTACCATTATCTGGATTTAACAATTCATCAAGAAAAGTTGGAGTTGAATATGACATAGGAAGTTGCACTTGTCTTTTTTTCACAACATTGAGTATATATCAATTGATTTTTTATTTTTTTTAATGCTTCGCCTGACCAGAATAAAGTAGTGCAATGGCTGCATGCGTAAGCGTCATCTCCAGAATCGTTATAATGGACAATCACACTTGCAATCACAATTATCAAAATCTATGTTAGATAATTAATGATTGAATTTTGATGAATTGATATGAAATTTTTCATCACCTGTGCGGGTTCGTTGATGAGATGCATGCCCAAAGATTGTTCCACTAGACCTGTAATTGATAGAAAGAAGTATGGTTAGATTGATTCTACATCTCCTAATCGGGAACAAATGATGTATTACATGGCAAAAAAGGAAAAAGATGCATACTTTAATGATCAGCTAAATATATAAGAGGGTAGAGAGGTATCAATCCATAGTTCCATTCATTAACCTAAGTCTGTTTGGATAATATGAAGGATTATACAAAGCAATATTGTATAATGCAAAACAATATTCTCAGATTGATTGTACTTCTCTGAATGAAGAACAGATTATGTACCAGTATTCTTAGATTGAGTGTACTAATCTCTGCTCACTACTTTGTCAACAGGTCAATATCCATAATAATTAGAGCTATCCTTTCAATGTCTTTCCAAATTTTGTCCTACAGGTATTTAAAAATATGCTCAACATCAAATTTTGCATTAGAACAGCTCTTTTGTGCCTCCATATATTCATTATATAGCGCCATATAGACTTTCTGTTAAACCATAAAAACTAAGGCAGGCCAAATTATTTGTTTTCAAACTCTAACATACGCTTTAGTATAATATAGGAAGAAAAAAATTAACCCAACTATTTTAAAGAAAATTACTATATGGTCCAATATCTTATATAAATTCATCAACATCAACATAATACAGAAAAAAAATTATTCTCGGATTCATTGAAGTAAATGTCACAAGTATAATACTACATTATAAGCCATTGTATGTATTCCTTACCCAATATAACTCGATCAACACCTTCATCTTCACTGTTGCATGTCCTCTTCCAATGTCGCCTAATATCCTTAAAAGAAACAAAAACAAACACAGCTGAATGATAAAAATCATGTGCATCACTGAATTTGATACCAATAAAACAGAATGATCCTCATTTAAGAAAACCATCTATACAAATACCAAGACAGTTAGGTTACCTGATTGATTGTCCTCCACATGGTCAACATTTTCAGATTCTTGGAAAAAAGACTTCCTCTTGCTTAATCTCTTCACTGGATTGGATCTGCTTGAACCTTCACCTTCCAAATAGTGTGACTCTGCTACCATCAATAGAAACACCAAGTGTATAAGGATATAGATACAACATAACTGTGCTATACATTCCAAACCAAGAACGATTCATAGAATTATATTGTATACAAAACTATAAAATGCGAAGAAAAGTTTTCTACTAATGCACTATACAATTAGATTACCTAATCGATTGTCTTGAACATGGTCAATATTTTTAGACTCTCGGAAAAAAGACTTCCTCTTTCTTAATCTCTGCACTGAATCTTCACCTTCCAAACAATATGACTCTACTATCATCAATACAAATACCAAATGTACAAGGATATAGATATAATATATTTGTGCTATACATTTCAAACCTAGAACAATTCATAGAATTATGTTGTATACAAAACTATAAAATGCGGGAAAAGTGAGCATATCACATTATTGTTATTATGACTATATTTAGAATAAGTCAAGAGAATATACATACAGGAATAGTACTGAACAAATAATGTTTCACTTCTATGAGAAATTCATCCTAAGTTAATGCTATCACCTACTATTTTCTACTAATGCACCATATAGTTAGATTACCTGATTGATTGTCCTCCACATGGTCAACATTTTCAGATTCTTGGAAAAAAGACTTCCTCTTGCTTAATCTCTCCACTAGATTGGATCCTCTTGAACCTTCACCTTCTAAATGGTGTGACTCTGCTATTGTCTCGTGGCCTGCTAGACTTTGTTCTAAATTTTCCATGTCTTTGAAAGAACCCAACCCTGATTTAGCTGCCGAAACCGGAATCAAACCCCTTCTAAAAACGTGACCTTTCAAAAAAACCATTTTGACAGAGTTTACTCTACAATGCGCGATACCATATAACCTGCAGCAGAAAACACACTTCTCCATATATCCACAAAAGCCAAACCGTGGGCACCATATCTATAACGACCCGAACTGAAAATGGTATGTTAATTGGCTTGATTTGCGAGTTTCACGATTAGTCGTAATTAGTCGATATGACGGGTTTGTTCACGACTTAATTATCGGACACAAATTTGGTTTGAGTTCCTTCGCGGAAATTGTAGAGGAGTTGATTTTGAGTTTGTAGGAGGTTTCAGAGGATTTTAATGATAATCGGAGAATATAAAATGTATATTTGAAATTATCGTCGAGTTAGTCGTCCTTATCCGTTTGGGTTTGAGTTATCCGAATCGTGAATTTGGTCGGTTCGCGATGTATAAATATCGAAATAGTCGTAGAATTGTCGAAAAGTTGCATTTGGGTCGAGTTGACTGTGTTTGACCGAGTTGGACCGAGTCACTGAGTTGACCCGCCGAGTTGACAACTCGCCGTCGAGTTGCTTGCCGGAAAACGACACGGTTGCCGGAGAGGAAGGTAGGAAAATGATCTCCTTGGTCTAAGCTTTCTATTCATGTATATATTGTGTTGATTTGAGGTGGTTTGGGTGGTAAATTTTGGAGGAAAAGTTGGACGGAATCGGTGGGTTTGGGGGGAGGTTTTCCGGCAGTTTTTCGATGGGGTATTAGGGTGGAATAGGTTGGGCTTGAGCTTGGGATGGAAACCCTTGATTTTGGGAGGACAATGTGGCTCCACGGTGGAGAATTTCACCGGCAAAGTTTTCCAGCCGATTTGGATTCCTTGGCTTTTGAGGCGGTTTTCGGCCACGGAGGTGGTTGGATGGTGGTGGTCCTTTGAGAAAATATGTTGGGCTTGGGGAGAGGAATATTTTGAGATATGGGTCGCCGGAAAATGTCACCATTGACGCCACGCCGCCGCCAGCAGCGGCGGTCAACGGCGGAGCTCCGACAAGGTTGACTTTTTGGGACTTTTGGAGATTTTTATACCGTTTTGCTCATAATTGCGTCCCGATCGTAGTCATGAGGTTTTTGAGTTGAATTGAGTATTCTATTTTAGGACGAGGGTTGTTTGGGTATATTTTGGGAATTTTGTTATCCTCGTCGATATTTTGAGCGATACGTCTTTCGAGAACGCGGGGTTCTTGACGTATTAGCTCCGTATGTTGTGTTTCAATATGTATTGATCGTATCCCTGTTATTCAGGTGATTGGGATCGAGTGTTTGGCGAGAGATCTTCCGCAGGACCTCCGAGTTAGCTTCGTACTGTAAGTGGACATTTTATTTTCACAGTTGAATTGCGAGTCTTGATTTATGCATTTATGAGTATACATTTATGATTATGCATTTTCGTTATGCATTTATGATTATGCACTTTTTGATTATGCATGTGCATGGAAAGGATTTATGATTTGGTTTACACAGAGTACAGTCTCGGATATAGAGGTATGCATCGATGCTTTAGCTTCTCGGCTGATCCCCGAGATGCTCCGGGGGGACAGATATCCTGACCCGAGGACTTTCAGACTTATTAATCACTAGGGGGTCTGAGATCCTGTGATTAGACTATACTATGCGGAGGAGTCCATGAGTGACCCCGCAGGATTTTACGTGCATATTTATGGATCACGGAAAACGTACCTGGTCGGAATTTTCATATGCATTGACTCGCATTATGCTTTTATGAGCATATATTTGGGAAAGATATATTATTATTTTTGTCCACTCACTCTAACGATTTTATTTGTCTTCCCCTGGGCTTTTCGGTTTCCTTTGCCCAGTTTGCAGTTTGATTTCCTGGGTTACATGTCGACGGTGGAGGCGTAGAGTTCAGATCACACTTCAGTTCGAGTAGGTTCCTTGTTCGAGCTACTGTTGTATATGATGTATATAGGCGTCGCTCTGAATACTTATGTTTGTTTTCAGTTGAGTTTCTCCTGAGTGTTACTAGATTTCTTGTAAACCTTTTGGTTTATTAGATATATGATGTTGAGAAATCCGGATGGAGAAAGGAGCCCCACGGTTTGGCTTTTGTGGAATATTCGAAGTGTGTTTCTTTGCAGATTCTAATATTAGTTCATGTATTTCAAAGTAAACTCTGGCAAAAAAAAATTTAAGGTCATGTTTTCGAAGGGGTTTGATTTCGGTTTAAGCAACTAAATCGGAGTCGGGTCCTTTCAATATCCTATCCGGAATTCTCAAACACATAACGTAATGCATAAAAGAAATCATATCTGATACATAAATCCGGACAAACATTTGAAAAGATAACTCATATTCAGAGCGACCTCTATATACATATATACAAATAGTAGGCCAAACTAGAAACCTACTAGAAAAGAAAGGTGGCTCGAATTCTACGCCTCCAACCGCGACGTGCAACAACAAAACTCAAACTGCAAATTGGGAAAAGGAAACCGAAAAGCCCAGGGAAAGACAATTAAAATTGTTAGAGTGAGTGGACGAAAATAAAATGTCTTTCACCATACATATATTGAAAGGACCCAACCCCGATTTAGTTTCCTAAACCGGAATCAAACCCCTTCTGAAAACACAAACCAACAAAAACCATAAAAATTTCGGCAGAGTAATGCTATTAGCGCAGAATTGTCATTAACCTGCACCCAGAAAATACACTTCATCCTATGCCACAAAAGCCAAACCGTGGGCACCAATCCCATCCGGATTTCTCAATATCATATCAATAACCATAAACAGTAAACATAACTATATAATATAGAAAATCTAGGAAAAACCACATAAAACATATATCAGTATCGTATCAGAGCGACCTTTAGTGTATATATATAAAAAATATACAACAGTAGGAAAAACAAGAAACCTACTGGAAAAGAAAGGTAGCTCGAACGACTAGCCTCCGACCGCGACGTGAGACACCAGAATCCGAACTGCAAACTGGGCACAGAAACCGAAAAGCCCAGGGGAAAGGCAATAAAACGTTAGAGTGAGTGGACGAAAATAAACATATGCCTTTCACCAATCTCATATACAATAAACAAGTATAGCGAGTTCGGAAAATATATATGGAGGTGCCAGACGAATCTCTCAAGCCCGACGGTCAGGCGAATCTCTCAAGCCCGACAGTGATAGGCAAGGGGAATCTCTCAACCCCGACGGCATAACAGGGGAATCTCTCAACCCTGCCCCAGAGGAATCTCTCAACTCTGGTCAGACTATCGGTGATCAGCCGAGTAGCCGAAGCATCGATGCAAGTATGCCAACACCATAAAAACATAAAATAATACCTCCGAAAATAATAAATAATCTCAACATCGTATAAAAGTAAATACGGAAAAATCACGAACTCGCAACGACTGTGAAAATATAAAAGTGTCCACTCACAGGTAAGAAAAGTGCGCACTCGCGCTAATCACGTGGTCCGGCAGAAGATCCTCGCCCGAAGCACGATCTCAATCCCCTGAATAATCATAAAATATAACTGATCAATATCATAGCTCACAACACTGTACCACACCTCGGAAACCAACCGTTCCCGGAAATATATAATGCAGTGCAAAATAATCGACGAATTTCCCGAAATCTCCACTTAAAACCCTCGACTGAAAATCCGGTACCCAAATCAACTCGAAAACCTCAAAGCAACGATCGAGGCGCGAATACGAGCGAAACGACATATAACTCGACACATTTTCAAAAAGTCAACGGTCGCCGGATCTCCGCCGTTGACCGCCGCTGCGGGCGGCGGCGCGCCGTCAACCCGACAAATTTTCCGGCGGCCAAGCTCACCAAAGCTTCTCCTCAACGAGCCCAACACATCTCTCAACTATGGCTAAGTCCAATTTCGGCGAGATTGGCCGGAAATGATCAGCTCGAAATCCACGGGGAAATTCCACCGCCGGCAGCCTCCGATCTCCTCCGATCTCTGTCCACGGCGCACGGCGGCCTTTGAGACCATTCCGAAAGGCACCGCCGTGGCCCCACGGTCCAAACCCCCTACTCCCCGGCCACCCCCATGGCCGGAGCGCCACCGTCCACAAAACCTGATTCCGGCCAAAAATCCCCAAACTTCAACTCAACATTTCTTCCTCAATTCGACATCAATTCAAGCAAAACCAAGTTCTAAACTGCTTAGAATCACGAGGAGAACAATTTACCTTCCAAGGTCGTGACCTGAAAGGGCCAGAATCGGCCAGTCCGTCGGAGGAATTCAAACGGTCGGAAATCTCCACGGTCAACGGTGGTCAACGCCTCCAAACTCGGTCAACGCTGGTCAAACTTCCAGAACATTGATTTTCGACAATTTTCGACTATTTCTGATATTTATACTCGTGGCTCGGGACGATCGAATGTGCAAAACGAATAACCATTACGATTCTGATAAACTCGATACGAACGGATAACCTCGACGAGATTCTGAAACTTCAAATATTCATATTATATTCCTCGGTCGTTGAAATAATAATCTGGAACTGCCCATGAACTCGAAATCACGTGTACAACAACTCTCGAGAAGAGACTCAACTCAAATTCTTGGCCGATAATTAAGTCACGATCAAAACCGGCAAATCAATCAATTATCAGAAAACAGTGATTTCGCGCTAACTAGTGAATAAAGCTGATTACACTACTGATTCTGTTCCGGGTCGTCACAAATCTACCCCCTTAAAAAAAAATTTGACCTCGAAATTTACGTACCTGTCAAGTGAACAAATGAGGATACTGCTCCCGCATACGCTGCTCAGTTTCCCAGGTGGCCTCCTCAACCGAGTGATTCTGCCACAAGACCTTCACCAGCGGTATAACACGGTGCCTCAACTTCTGCTCACGCCGATCGAGAATCTGTACTAGCTCCTCTACATAAGTCAAATCCTCTCGGATCGGTAGCTGCTGTGGCGCTAACACATGCGATGGATCTGGAATATACTTCCGCAACATCGAAACGTGGAAAACATCATGAACACGAGCCATCTCATCTGGCAACTCAAGTCTGTAAGCCACGGCACCAACTCTCTCGATGATCTCATACGGACCAATGTACCGTGGTCGAAGCTTGCCATGCTTCCCGAAACGCATAACTCCCTTCCACAGAGATAGATTCAGGAAGACCCAATCGCCCACATCGAACTCGAGACTCTTTCTCCTCACGTCTCCATAACTCTTCTGTCGATCCTGGGCAATTTTCAATCTATCCCGAATAATCTGGATGTCCTCTATGGTGCTCTTCACCAGATCAGGGCCAATAAGCCATCGCTCGCCCACCTCACTCCAACACAAATGAGTGCGGCACTACCTCCCATACTGGGCCTCGTATGGTGCCATCTCGATACTAGCCTGATAGCTGTTGTTGTAGGCGAACTCAATCAAATGCAGTTGTTGGTCCCAATTTCCTCGAAACTGCAAAACGCAAGACCGCAACATATCCTCAAGAGTCTGTATAGTCCGCTCAGACTGCTCGTCAGTCTGAGGATGAAAAGCTGTACTGAAACGCAATCTCGTGCCCATGGCTCGCTGCAATGCCTGCCAGAACTCAGAAGTAAACTGACTGTCTCGGTCAGAAACAATAGATACAGGCACACCGTGCAGTCGAACGATCTCCGACAAATACAACTTTGCCAATCTGCCCACTGAAATCTTCCCTGGACGTGCAAGAAAATGAGCGGATTTCGTCAGTCGATCCACGATAACCCAAATACCAGTGTTGCCTGTCGAAGTACGCGGCAACTGATACACGAAATTCATGGTAATGTGCTCCCACTTCCAAACTGGAATCTCCAGTGGCTGCAACTTTCCCGCAGGCTTCTGCCTCTCTGCTTTAACCTGCTGACAGATCAAACATCGACTCACATATGCGGCAATCTCCCACTTCATGTTGCGCCACCAGTAATACGCTCAAAGTGTACGAAACATTTTCGTACCACCGGGATGCATCGCATACGCCGAACAGTGAGCCTCGTCTAAAATCTCCTTCTTCAGACTCTCGTCCCTGGGCACGCACAATCTGCCTCTGAAAAGTAACGTACCGTCATCACTCAACCGAAACTCTGTTGGCACACCATTCCGTATCATGGTCATCTTGTCCAACAGGTAGGAATCTGAATCCTGAGCTTTCCGAACCTGATCAACCAACACGGGTCGAACCTGAAAACTGGCCAACAAAGCTCCATCATCATCCCACTCGAACTCGGCTCCCGTAGCCCGAAGATCGGCTAACATAGATACTTTAGCCACACACACATGAAACAACGAAACTCCGAATTTCCGACAGAGTGCATCGGCAACGACATTAGCCTTCCAATTTTAGTGAGATTGGCTGGAAATCAGCTCGAAACCCACGGGAAAACTCCACCGCCGGCAGCCTCCGATCTCCGTCCACGGCGCACGACAGCCTTCGAGACCACTCCCAAAGGCACCACCGTGGCCCCACGGTCCAAACCCCCTACTCCCCGGCCACCCCCGTGGCCGGAGCGCCACCGTCCACAAAACCTGATTCCGGCCAAAAATCCCCAAACTTCAACTCAACATTTCTTCCTCAATTCGACATCAATTCAAGCAAAACCAAGTTCTAAACTGCTTAGAATCACGAGGAGAACAATTTACCTTCCAAAGTCGTGGCCTGAAATGGCCGGAATCGGCCAGTCCGCCGGAGGAATTCAAACGGTTCGAAATCTCCACGGTCAACGGTGGTCAACGCCTCCAAACTCGGTCAACGCCGGTCAAACTTCCCGAATAGTGATTTTCGACAATTTTTGACTATTTTCGATATTTATACTCATGGCTCGGGATGATCGACGGTCCAAAACGGATAACCATTACGATTCGGATAAACTCGATACGAAGGGATAAACTCGACGAGATTCTGAAACTTCAAATATTCATATTATATTCCTCGGTCGTCGAAATAATAATCTGGAACCTCCCACAAACTCGAAATCATGTGTATAACAACTCTCGAGACTCAACTCAACTCAAATTCTCGGTCGATAATTAAGTCGCGATCAAAACCGGCAAATCAATCAATTATCGGAAAACAGTGATTTCGCGCTAACTCGTGAATAAAGCTGATTACACTACTGATTATGTTCCGGGTCGTCACAAATATATATATATATATATATACATGCTCATAAAACAAATGCAAGTCAATGTATATGAAAATCTGGATCAAGTACGTATTCCCTGATCAACATGCATGCATCGTAAAACCGCGGAGTCTCTCATAGACTCCTCCGCAATATTACAGTCTAATAACAGGATCCTAGACCCACACGTGATTGTAAGTCAGAAACACCTCGGGTCAGGATATCTGTCCCCCTCGGAGCGTACTCGGGGATCAGCCGAGAAGCCATGTGTATCGATACAACCACTACTGAGACTGTACTCTGTGTAAATCAAATCATATTTGTTTCCATGCAAATGCATAATCGTAAAATGTATAATCATAAATGCATAACGTAAATGCATAATCATAAATGCATACTCGTAAAATGCATAAATCAAGACTCACAAATCAACTGTGAAAATAAAATTTCCACTCACAGTACGAAGCTAACTCTGAGGTACGGCGGAAGATCCCTCGTGAAACACTCGATCACGATCATCTGAATAACAGGGATACGATCAGTAAATACTGACTTTCAACATACGGAGCAAATACGTCAAGAATCTCGCGTTCTCAAAAATCGTATCGCTAAAAATATCGACGAGGATAACAAAATTCTAAAAATATACCCAAACACCCCTCGTCCCAAAATAAAACACTCAACTCAACCCAAAAACCTCACCATTGCATTCGGCACGAGAAAACGAGCGAAATGACATAAAACTTTGTCGAAAATCCACCTCATCGAAGCTCCGCCACGCACGGCGGCGCGTGGGGCCGGCGCCGCCGCTACAGGTCCAGAAATCTTTGACCTATACATGGATTTGAAGATCTCAACATTTCCAACAACTTTGTAGCTCAATGCTAAGCCCAATTTTAACCGGAAACGTCTAAAACTCACCGTGAAGTTCGAAAACCTCGCCGGAATCATTTCCTCCGATCGGCCACCACCGGCCACGGCAAGGGCTGAGACCACTTGGGATAGACTCACCATCTCAAGAGCTACAAAATCCCCAACAAGTTGACCCACATCGCCGCCGTCTCTGCCACCTCCGTCGCCGGCGAAATTCGTCGGAAAACTCCCATCTTCACCGTGTTGTTTCTTCCTCTTCCGGCCACCAACGGGGACGATCCACCTATCAAACTTAAGATGAGCTAAAGCCCAACAAATTTCATCAAGGACTCATAGCCAAAGGATTCTGGAATAGAGCACACCGCCGATGAGAAGATTTCAGCCAAAATGGGTCAATTTGACCCGCAGTCAACTCTGTCAACGGGACAGAAATCCCAAAATGGAAACTTTCTCAATTTGTCTCGTATTTATACCATATCAACGGCTACGGTTCAATCTGATCAAGATCAGACGGTCACGATTAAATCAACAATAAAAATTACACTTTTATATATATATTCACCAACCGACTTTAAAACTCGATAAAACATTGCTCACTTATCCAAAAAAATTCCCCGAAAATTCCCACGAGTTCAAAATTAAATACTCTACAATTCTCGTGAAGGAAGTCAACATAAATTCTCGCCTGATGAAAAAGTCATTAACGAACCCAATTACGTGATTAATCTAAGATAATTCAATTCCGTACTGATTAATACATAGATTTTGGTTCGGGTTGTCACAGTCTTCGAAGAATTGCTTCTTGTTATTTGAATCCTTTTTTTGCCTCATAACTGGAAAGTGAAAACAAACATTATAACTAACAGTTAAATAATTATTCATACGAACTCCCAAATAAATAAATTGTATACATTACATGATAGTGAGAAAAAACTAAGATGTATATAGTAAATGAAATTGGAGAACCCAATAGTGATAAAAAAATAGGTTTGAGACAAAAAGAAAACAAAATTGTACTGCTATGAAACAAAACTCTCATTAATAACTGGGATTACATGAAACCCATAAAGTGTAGTTTCATCGTCTCAATTACTTGCAAGTTCTATTTAGTGCAACCTACTATTCTAAGTAGAATTCTGAAAGACAATGTAGTTTGATGGCTAAAAAGACACACATTCTTGTCAACTACTCCTTGATAATAAAGTTGTGTCTAATTATTACTCATAGACATATAAATATACATACCTAAAAAATTTTAATGAGCGATCTCAACAATGATTGACAGCAACCACAAAGACAACAACAGAATGGCACAACTAAGAGATTTTTGCATAAAACCTGCACCAACAAAGTGAACTAAATATAATTATACCATTTCAAATCTACAAAACTGAACTAACTAAACAAACTGATTCTATACTTGCTGACTCTCAAATAATCATATTACATGAAAGAATACACACGCAAAATGCTATCAGATACTGGAACCAACATTTCCGTGCCATTATTATGAAAATTTCAAAAGGCCATGTTATATTGGAAGCCATGTTCGACCAAAATAGAACAAAAAACCTGGAATATATAAAAGGTTTTCCTAGATATGCATCACCTAGTCAGGATCAATGAGGAGAGACATGTTAACATATAAAAGGTTTGCCTAGATATTCCTTGGCACGCCTCACATGCCTCGCACACACACGAATAGTGAACACTGTATTAATTAGGAACAGTGACTTATAAATAGTAGGACTGCCGAGTTACTTAGGTGCAACAAATTGGCTTTGAAGTACTCTAAAATCAACGCTTAGACCTAATCAAAACAACATCCAACTACGTATATACATAAAAAAATTAAATGAATTTCATTCAAGCAGATTAGTAAAAGCTTATACATATACACATATACTCAAAAGAAGAATCCATCTTGTAAAGAAGAAATCAAAATAAAAAGGAAGAATCCATCTTGCAAAGAAGAAATTAAAATTAAAATGTCTACTCGTCTTTAAGGTATAGATAAACCTCGAATTTCACCAAAAGAATAGACGAAAGTACTTGTAACAGGAGATTGATCTTGTATTTTGCTTTCTGAATTCCTATTGTTTTCTACTAAAAAAAGATTAAGTCTACTATCTAACGCAACATTGATAACAATTGCTTAATAGTATAAAAAGAGCACTTGCAATCGTATCATTGCCAAGAAAGAAATCTTATGCACTATATGCAATAAATTGACCGAAGATCATATTCCTATTAAAATTGTTTTTCCCTCATTCACCTCCAGACTATAAAAATAAATACGCAAAACCGTAAACACTTCAAAAGACATACAAATATTAAACACTTTGTGAAACCTGAACACCAGCTTCTAGCTAATGGATATTTCGAACATGCAATCAATCACAAATTGTATTAAGTACCCAATAACCCATCAACAAATGCATTCACGGTGAGCAAAATTGACTATGCAAATAATGAAATTTCCACGGTGACTCTGTTGCCTCTGATTGAGTTAACTATAGTGTTTTCACTTTTTCAATTTCACTAAAAGCTATGAAATTTCTAGCAATAGTACATTTAGCTTCGATCATAAGTTGGATAGCAGGTGATTTGTGGTGCATTTAGTTCGATAATATGTGACCCATTTAGTTAGATAATGGGTGGTCTGTTACTCATAAAAGTGGTAACACCCAGAAAAAATACAATCTTTTTTTTGTGCAGTTTTCATCAACAATTCCAATTACAACTACCACTAAATTACTTCTCAACTACTAATGTGCAAACAAATCAATTTAAATAAATAAATAAGCCAAACCTGCAACAGCAACAACAAAAAGAAAATGCAATTCGAACAAACCCAGAAAGCAAATTCCTTTATAGGATCAATGAAGAAATGGGCCACAGACATGAATGAAGAACAGCAGCTAAAGCTTGAATCTTTGATCAAACTGCTTCAAATTGATTTACTATTGTTAACTTAGTCAGATAATAGTACTAATGTTAAAAATTTCAATTAATCAGCACCTTTTATCATAAGTTGGATAATCTGTGACCCAAAAGCCCAAAACTGATTAATTAAAAAATTTAACATTAGTGAGATCTACATACTTTCCTTACAAATTCAAAACTTGTCCATTTAAATGAGCATTCCATGTTCTTAAAATGTTGGTAACAAAACCTAAAGCCATTAGGCTGAACAACTCATAAAAAAAGCAACAGCATGAAACTAACCTTATCACAAACCACCACAAAGACTGTGCTTATATGTAAAGTAGTTTCAACAGAGTTAGTAATATCAGTTCGTAAGCATCAGTATCTTTCATAATATACATGCTATATTAATAGTGTAAACATATATACATGATTTGGTTTCTGAATTTTGAAGTTTTTATTCTGTAATATTGCTATTTACTAAGTAATTGTAATTTCTAAAATAAAGACGATGTGAGAATGCTGTATATGCAAAACTATTTTCACATAGCCATACAAAACATCCAAAACAACACCATCTTACCTTTGTTTGAGTGTGATACCACCACTGTCTCAACTTGACTAAAAATAACCCCTTCGTTGAACTTCGTAGTACTGCAAAGAGAGAACCCTTCATAAGCACCATTATACACCATAAATCTATATAGCTTTACATGTGTTAATCCAACAAAAGTCTCATTACCATTGCATAACAAACCTTCAAAACTATACAGCTAAACAACAATAAGCCAATAACAAACTGAAAATTCACATGGAGCCAAACAAAAGGAGCACAATTAGGGAAATTCTTCCACATATGCATATAGTCCATCTATCATAAACGAATTGTAACGAACACAGCAAGAAACCCAAAACTCATGATTGAATCACAGCACCAGATCAAACACCCATGATTGAACCAAAACATCAAACCAACCCATATCTGATACCATACCTTTGAAATCAATCAAAGGAGAGATAAAGACGAAACTAATGCAGACGCTGCCTTTGTCCCGCGGTGATCAAGGTCGACAACAGGTTCAACCTAGAAAATCATCAAGGTCGACCACCAAGATGAGAAAAGGATCAAAACAAAGAGAGAAACAAATGTGACGGAAAAGAGAAGGAGATCCGGCGATGAACCTGAAAGCTTAATTTGTGTGCGGCTCTCTCTCTCAAAGTTGGTTTCACTGTCATTCAAAAATCGATCTAGAGTAGAGCGAAAGACGATTCGGGTTCTAGAAGTCGCAGGTGCAATAGGAAAAGCCTTCCTTACGTGAGAGAAAGTGTGGTGGTGCTGCCGCCAGGGAGGTTAGGGTGCAACGATTTCTGGTGAGGCTCGTTGCAGAGAACTCGACGAGATCGTCGGAGAGATCAAAGCTGTCGAGATTTGTAAGAATCGGGTACTGAGGTGGAGAGATCGGAACTCGATCGAGATGCAACACGATGCAGAAATCGGAATCGTTGAGAAGAGTGAAGAGCGTTGATCGCAAGAGTGTGTCAGAGCTTGAAATAAGACCAGATGAGAACGAATGATGGAGAGAAGAGAAAGAGAGAGATTTAGAGTTTATATCAAAAAACATGCACGCCTCACACTTCACGCTATGCTTATGAACAATACTTATGAACAGTAAGACCACGGTTGTTATATAGTAAAGGTGCAGTCCAACCAATCCTTCTAGTATAGTTGTGAAATGACTTTGAACCAAAAAGAATGTTTACAATGCACATTTTCACATGGTCAAGTTTGTAGGGAAACCACGAACTTTTTTGACTTTTGGCCAATGGTATTGCTTTCTGTAATTACAATTGTTATTTCTCATGCTAGTATAGACATCAAAACCACAGCTTTTTAAAGCAAACTACCTCCAATCCACTCTATAATCCTCTTTATGTCATGCATTCAATTCAATCAACAGTTTCAAGATAAAGTTTTTTTTTTTTGATAATGAGTACTTCATTAAACGCCAAAACAAGCAGAAAAGAGTAAAAACAAAGAAAATAACTTGGAAGGAAACCCAAGCTACCTAGATCAAGACTCAACCCTTCTTAGAATAGAGAATGGTGACAAGAGCTTGTCTGAAAACAAAATAGGGAAAACATAATAATCCCTATGGGCTAGGACAACCATCACTTCTTAAAACTCCAACTTGAGAGAGTGGTGGCAAATTTTCCCATCTATTAATACCTACAGTCTCATTTCCAAGTTTCACTGCCATATAAGATGCCCATTGGCACTCTGAGGTGCCCATCCCCATCTTTTATTTTGAAAATAGGCACACTTTCTCCTAATCTCACAAACAATGGGATAACATCTCCAATCTCCATTATCATTGCCGTCCTTGAAAGTGTTGATCACTTCCAGTGCATCAGATTCAATCTCCACATTTGGAAGTTGAAGCTCAATAGCAATATCCAATCCAAGATCAAGTGGCTTAAACTCCCCCATGCCAGCAATAGAACTATGAGTTTGAGAATGACCTCCCCCAACAGAACAACCCCTCGTATCTCTAATTACCACTTCTAATCCCGTGACATGTGTCTTCTCATTCTAACTAACATCAACATTCACTTTTGCATAATTTTTCTCTGGTCTTCCCCACTTTGCATCTTTCCTTGTTTGACTAAGAGACCTGCTTTCCAGAGTATTTGCCTCCCAAAACACTTGCATTAATGATCTAGCACAAGTGATGGCCTTTGCTGGGGAAATTTCTATATGTTGGTAAACAATGGAGCATTGAGTTTTCCATATTTTCCACCCAAAGAAATAGATAATTGATAGGATGACTTTCCTATCCTTGATCTCCATAGCTTTATTCACCATGCTCTCAATCCACTTAGCAAGTGTAGTAACCTCCCCCTTCTCAATTCTTCAAATCTTCCATTTCAGCTGGATCATCATCTATAACAACCATGTCATCTATATATATAATCAGAGCAGTTATCTTACCGCCTCTGCGTTTAATGAACAAGGTATGATCAGAGTTACTATGTCGATATCCAAACTTCCTCATGGCTCCAGAAAATCTCCCAAACCAAGCTCTAGGAGATTGCTTCAATCCGTACACTGACTTCTTCAATCTGCAGACTTTTCCAACATCATATGGTTTACAGTTAACACCCGGAAGAATATCCATGTACACCCCTCCTTTAAGTCTCCATTCAAGAAAGCATTCTTTACATCAAATTGGTGCAATGGCCAGTCATATCTAGTTGCTAAAGCTATGTGAATGCGTACAATGTTGATGTTTACTACTGTGGCGAATGTCTCTTGATAATCTACTTCATATCATTGAGTGCAGCCTTTTGCAACTAGGCAAGCTTTATACCGGTCAATGTTTCCATTTGTCTTTAGTTTCACTGTATAAACGCATCTACATCCAACTGTCTTCTTTCCATATGGAGCAGGAACAGGCTTCCACGTTCCATTCTTCTGTAGGGCTTCTAATTCTTCATTCATTGCTTGCTTCCACTTTGAATCCACCAAGGCATCCTGCACATTACTGGGAATAGCTACTATAGATAATTCATTAATAACAAGTGCATGTGATCCAGATAACCTATAGTGGGATACCAAGTTAGCAATAGAATATTTAGTTTTTGCTTCTATGGTTGGTTCATATTGTTTCTTTGGAACCCCTTTTGTTTTCCGTTGTGACCTCCTATGCACACTAATTTCTATACTACCCAACTCATTTGTATCAATACGTACCTCAGGAGAGACATTCTGGAGAGACTCTTCAATTGATGGAGTAGAAGAGGGTTCTTCATGGGACACTGCTTCAGAAGGGGATTGAACTTTAGGTAATACTGTCTCAGCTACAGTTCTCGAAGGTCAAGGATTTCTTCATGAATTTCTCTCGACGAATTGATGGGAACAAGCTGTCCCGTTTCGAACCATTGTCTCGACCGGTCAAGAATATCTCTCAACGGGTCGATGTGATCACTCTGCTCCGTTTCGGACCTAGTTCTCGACCGGTCGAGAATAATTCTCGACGGGTTGATATGATCACTCTACTCTATCTTGGACACCTTTTGCGACAGGTCGAGAGGATTTTTCGACTGGTCGAAAAATCCTCCTGTATCTTCTTTCGTTTGATTTTTTCCAAGTTGTTCCTCCAACCTCTCCAAGTCCTCAAATTCATCCAAAAACAGAGGATTTCTTTCATGTATACTTCTTTCCCCCTGAAGAAAAGACTCTGAAGCTCCCCCGGAGTAATAAGGGTCAGACTCACGGAAAGAAACATCCAGAGATACATGGATCTTGTTTAGAACTGGATCATCACAGTGGTAACCTTTCTCGAATTCATCATAACCAACAAACACACATTTCACAGCACGCGGATCAAGTTTCCTCGCAACTCTTTATTGATGTGAACATACACAGAACATCCAAAGACTCTTAGTTCTAAATTAGGTAGAGATGGAGCCTGTAACAAATCATGCAATTTCTGATATGGGTTCTGGAACTCAATCACACGAGAAAGGGTGCAATTGATTAAATATGTAGCAGAACACAAGGCTTCTCCCCATAGATTTATAGGGACATTCATACTAAATAAGGAAGCATGAACAACCTCTATCAATTGTCGGTTCTTTCTTTCAGTTAATCCATTTTGTTTAGGAGTATAGGCAATAAAAGTTTGATGCCTAATCCCATGAACACTTAAATATGCTGACATATCTCCATTCACGTACTCGCCACCATTGTCGGATCGAAGGACTCAAATTGACTGTTGATATTGAGTTGCCACCATCTTGTGGAAGTCAAAAAATCTTGCTTAAACTTCACTTTTGCACTTCATCAAGGAGACCCAAGTCATTCTAGTGCATTAAAAGTCACAAAATAGCGAAATCCAGAACGGGAATAAATTCTGGCAGAGCCCCAAACATCCGAATGAATTTTCATGAATGGAATATAACTTTTATTCAAACTTGGAGAATACGTAATACGATGGCTCTTGGCCAGTTCATATACATCACACTTAAAATCTGATTCATCATCAACTGAAAACAATTGAGGTTACAATTTTCTAAGATATCCAAAATTCAAATGGCCTAAGCGGCGATGCCATAACCACACTGCTTCCTTAACTTTATTTAGGGTACTGATATTGTTTGCTTGACTAATCTGCTGTTGTCCCCTGCTTGTCAACTCCAGATAGTATAATTTCCCCTTTCTAACACCATAACCAATAGTCCTCTTTGTCAGAATATCCTAAAAAATACATAAATCGCGTTAAAAGGTAACAGAGCAAGAGAAGGCCATAGTGATCTGACTAACATATAAGTGGTTATAAGCAAGAGAGGGAACAATAAGAACAGAATCAAGAGTGAATTCATGGGAGAATTGGACTGATCCTTCACTAAGAACTGGAGAAGGTGAACCATCAGCAGTAGACATAACATGTTCAGGACAGGTGGTAATGGTATCAGGATTATTTGTCATATGATGAGTAGCACACGTATTAATTATCCAAGATCTATACGTAGAAAATATGGTCAGAGAAGATGTCTTACCCCTGTTACCTGTTTCAACGACAAGTGCAGCTGGTTGAGTAAGAAATTCAGTGGTGGTTACAACTACTTTCGGGGTAGTCTTGTGCGGCTTTCTAGTAAAATCCTATCATTCAGGATATCCAATAAGCTCATAGCATCGTTTCTTTGTATAACCGATCTCCTTACAATGAGTACATGTAAAGTAAGGTTTTTAGGAGGAGGTTTTCCACCAGAACGAGGAGTGTTAGAAAAGCTAGGTGAAGGACCCTAGCGATGCTGGGACTGAGCAGTGTTAACTGTTGAAAAAGTGGACGCCTCCATGATAAAGGCTTCACGCAGAGGAGGTGCAGAGAAGGTTGTTTGATTATTGTGGAAGCGTCATACACAGGTATATGTTTGCTCAAGATCCAACTTCTGTTCTCTCCTCAACAGTTCTTCATAGACTTGACTAAATTCAGCATCAAGTCCCATCAAAAACATGTAGACTCGTTGGCGGGTCATGCAGGAAGATTCATTCACAACGTCATCAATAGTTTATTGAGAGTGCGTCTGTGATGACCCAGAACAGAATCATTATGAGTAATCAGCTTAATCTACGAGCTTGTGCGTAGTCGCAGATTGCCGACAGATGTTTGAACCGCCAGATTTGTTAACGACTAAATCATTGGCCGAGAATTGGAGCTGAGTCTCTTCTCGAGAGTCGTTGTATGCGAGATTTCGAGTTCGTGGGCGGTTCCGGATCGTTATTTGGACGACCGAGGAATAAATGATGAATATTTGAAGTTTCGATATAACCAGTTTTATATGTCAGGTTTCTTAGCGACTAAATTACCGGACGAGAATTTGATTTCGGCTTCTTCACGGAAATTGTTGGGCATTTAATTTCGAGCTCGTGGGAACTTCCGGAGCATTATTCTGAGTTACGAGGATTAAGTTGTGATTATTTCCGATTGTTGATTATTTAGTCGGTTTAATTATGTGTTGGTTTGAACAGTTGAATTTTTATCGGTTTGGTCGATGTGTTTGACTTCGAGTGATTATTGAAGAATATGTCGAGTCGAGTTTGTTGCCGCGAGAATTATCGGAATCGGAATTACGACGAGAAAGTTACGGGAGTTTAAAGTTTGTCGCAAAATGTATTTTGGAAGTTTCTAAATTGGGAAAGTTTTAAATGAGTATTTATTGGGGGGTTTCCCCTTTGGGAAAGTCAACCTAGCATTTATTTTTGTTGACTGGGTCAACACGGGCTCAGTGGAGGAGCACGACGGTGAACTGTGGCTCGCCGGCGGCGAGCTCCGTCCGGCCACCTCTGAGCTCGCCGTTGGTCTTAATCGGTGCGCCCCGGCACCCCGAGTCCACTTCCGGCCACCCCTCACAGCGAGGGTGGCGGTAGAGAGGAGATTTTCCGGCATGAAAATGAGAAAAACTTGGTGAATTCGGGTTCCCTATTTTCGGCCGAATTGAGCTACATCAAGCACTGGGTTTTGAAGCTCTCATCACCATGAAGCTACCATGTAAGTTTGGTGTTTCAATTCGATGTGTGCTTGGAGAATTTTGGGTTTGAAATTTGTGTACAAATTCGGTTTTGCTTGAAATTGGACTAGTTAGAGATTGAATTGGCCTTTGTTGCAGTTGACAAAGTTGCTCAGTGGATGATTTTGAGTGGAATATGAGTTGGTCCGCCGAGAAATTTTCAGATTGGTGGTGGCGCCGCCGTGGGCGGTTGTCAACGGCGGTCATAGTTTGACTTTTTGGGATTTTCGACAAGTTGCATGTCATTTCACTCGAAATCGCGCCCCGATCGCAGTGGGGAGGTTCGTTTTTCGAGTTGAGCGTCCGAAATTACAGCGAGGTATTGAGGTGTGATTTCCGGATTTCCGACAGTTTGTCGTAATCGGATTATGTGTTTCCGAGAACGGTGGTTTCTCGTGATTTGTTTTGAATTGTCGAATTATGTTTGTGAGAATTGGACATTGTGAATATTCAGGTGTTCGTGATCGTTCCTTTGGCGAGGGACTTTCCGCCGGATCACGGGTTAATGCGAACTGCGTTACGCTAGTCTGTGAGTGGACAAGTTTATATTTTCACAGTTGATTTGCGAGTTCGTGGATTTTATGGTTTTCCGTATTTAAATTATACGATGTTGAGATATATGTTGTTTTCGGAGGTATTGTTATATGTTTATTGGTGATGACATTTATTACATCGATGTACCAGAGTTGAGAGATTCCTCTGGACCAAAGTTGAGAGATTCCTCTGGGCGGGGTTGAGTGGTCCCCTGCGTGCCGCCAGGGTTGAGTGGTCCCCTGGCCTATCACTGTCGGGTTTGAGCGATTCACCTGACGTCGGGTTTGAGAGGTCGCCCGACAACCTCCGTATATATATATATATATATATATGTGTGTGTGTGTGTGTGTGTGTGTGTGTGTGTGTGTGTGTGTGTGTGTGTGTGTGTGTGTGTGTGTGTGTGTGTGTGTGTGTGTGTGTGTGTGTGTGTGTGTGTGTGTGTGTGTGTGTGTGTGTGTGTGTGTGTGTGTGTGTGTGTGTGTGTGTTGTTTTCCGAACTCGCACTGTTTTACATTGAGTATGTATATAAACTGGTGAAAGGCATATGTTTATTTTCGTCCACTCACTCTAACGTTTTTATTTGCCTTTCCGCTGGGCTTTTCGGTTTCCGTGCCCAGTTTGCAGTTCGGACTCTGGTGTCGCACGTCGTGGTCGGAGGCATAGTGCTCGAGCTACCTTGTTTCTTCTAGTAGGTTTATTGTTCTACCTACTGTGGTATACTTATATGTTTATACATTAGAGGTCGCTCTGAGTAATCTGTTGTTTATGCTATACGATTTTACTCCGGATTTCAGTAAAGTACAGTTATATTTATTGTTTTACTTTACTGTTGATATATTGAGAAATCCGGATGGGATTAGTGCCCACGGTTTACTTTTTGTGGCATAGGATGTAGTGTATTTTCCGCGTGCAGGTAATGGTAATTCCACGTTAGTAACGAAACTCTGCCAAAATTTCTACGGTTTATGTTGGTTCGTATTTTCGAAGGGGTTCGATTCCGGTTTAGGGAGCTAAATCGGGGTTGGGTCTTTTCAGCGTCATACGGTGATCCATTTCATCGAGCCATTCAACAAGCTCGTTATAGTATGTGGAGAGGGGTATTCCATTTTACTTTGTTGTATAAGACAAACGATAAAGCTCAAAAATTCGAGTTTCATCAGAATCATCATAGTAGATTCTGTATAGGGCATCCCAAATTGCTTTGGCTGTTGGCAATCTGAGATACCATTTTCGCACTCCAGGAGACATATTCTCAATGAGCCAGCACTTCACCTTGCCATTGTTGGTAGCCCATGTTGAATACTCAGTAGAGGCAGCGACAGGATGATCCTTAGTGAGGAGATCAAGCTTGTTTCGTCCTTCAAGTTTAATTTTCATGTATCCAGACCAACTAGAGTAGTTAGTTTCAGTGAGGAGTTCGTCGATGGAAAAGGCTGAGTTGTCTTGAATGGTGTTGTGGAAGTGATTGTGAACAGGTTGCATGACTGCTCCATTGTTGGGGATGAGTGCTCCATCATTCACGTTCTCCATCTCTTCAAGGTTTGGAAGATTTCACAATTCAGATATAGCGGAAGAAAATTCGGTGGTGGTAATTCAGGATTTCAATTCAATTCAGGTTTTTTTCACAATCCAGGAATTCGGCTCTGATACCAAGTAGAATTTTGGTTCAGAGAGAATTCATTGATTTTCATTCATCCCAATTTTGGGGTTAAGAAAGATGTAGAATTGGTTTTTTAATAGGAAAGAATATTTACATTCCTATCATATCTATATAACTTTAATATATCCTAATTACAAAATAATATTTACAATACTACTTTCCAACACAAGGAACATACAATACAAGTCAATAAGAACTAAAAAAAAGGTACATGCCAAATCATGAACATAGGAGGCAGTAAGGAATTGAGGAAGCTCACTTTCACTTTCATCCAGTTTTGAGGATGAGGCTTCCAAATTACCAGTATATATTGTGGAGCTCTCACACACAAAGAAGAGACACCCAAAATATTAAATATAGAATTTTGGCTTAATTTTAGTTATGTCAGGTAAATTTTTGGCATTCTACCAACATCTCATTTTGACATATCTAATAATTCATTACTTTCTTTCTAAGCACCAATCTCAATGGACATGCAATAATCATCAAAACTCTCTAACATTATCAAGATGTATTGACTTAATAGGATGGCCTGGGTGGTGAGCCCTCAAGCAAATAATATGTGCTAGAAGCTTAACATATGCAGCATTTTTTGTGAACAAAAGTATGATATGTGACCAACGTGTCGAAGTATCCACCTATACCATAAAAATATCTAAATGACCCGCATGATGGGTGGACAGGTCCACAATATTACCTCAAATATGTTGTAAGAATTAAATGTTCTCTTTAGTGTCTTTCGCGTAGGACAATCTTAATCCAACTTTGGCACACAAAAAATAGACTTTGCAAAATGAGCAATGCGCGTTTGATATAATCAATGAGGATGTTGTATCTAGCTCAAAACCAAAAATGACTAGGGATATATTATATGGAACTAAAGCGTCACGATTGCTGTTAGTCCTTTACTCGGGGGCGGTAGTGACGTCTGCCTCTAACTCATTAATTGTTCTTGCCTCCTTTTACTGTAAAGAAGGATGTCTGTTTGAGTTTTTCAAAACACGGATTATCATATCACGATCTTGGTGTCCCAATTTGTCATGTCAAAGCCTATATATGTCTGAACCTCATAAATCATATGTCATGACATGATTAGATTCAACAACTCGAGTGGTTGTTATACCTAACCCATTTGGCTTACACATTAGTTTCTCAAATATTCAATTTCTACTAGAATCATTAGTGGTAATACTTAAGTATTCATTTTCATTCTCACGACGAGTATTTATATAGAATTTGTTGGCTCGAGTGTTTCTACTCTCCACTACTTAAGAGGGTTCTTGAAGTCACGGGAGCATAGAAATTAAGCATAATTCGTGATGAGAATAGTTCCATTTGGCAACATGAATTGGGCTTTACCTCGCCCTTAAATCAATTTCATAGATCCTCCTATTATTATGACTAAACATATTCAACAAGACATAAAGTCAATAAAAAGTTGTCTAAGGAAAATGACAGAGCATAGTGTTTGTATTTCCACTATCAATAACACATTCAAGTCCTTCGGAATATATACATACAAAGAAACAGAACTTTGTTTTGGAAAATCTGATTTTTTTTTCTTCAAAAAGTCGTTTTGAAACCTTCGTGTACTTAAACATGCATGACATTATCTAGAATATAGATATTGACATACCAAATGAAATTTTGGAAACTACACATTTGTAGTTTTCCAACTATATGAAACTTATAATCCAATTTGTTTTGTTTTGTTACTAGTATTCTGTCAAAGTTTACTGATTTGTAAAAGGTTTGACTAAATGTAAGGCAAAAGATCGACAGAGGTTTATACAGAAAACAAAAGATATAGCTTTTACAAAAAACAAAAGATAGCAGTCGCCTTCAAAGAGAGGTAAGAGGTTATAATTACCATAAAAATCTAACTTATGTAATTCAAAAAAAAATATGAGCAAGAAAATGAATTTATATTCCCACTGCTAAAGTTAGAGCCTGAAAGAGAAGGGAAGCCAGGATTAGTAGGAATAGAAAGCTAGTGAGCGATTTTCTCTAATGCTACTAAATTATATTAGTAAAAATATTTAGAAGGTGTGAGTAGAGAATTGTATTGATATCCAAAACATCATTTCTCCATCATATTCTCTCGTTTAAATAAATATGTAGCTATCAGGTCTCAACCAGGTGTCCCGCGTTCACGAATTCAAACTGCATCTAAAAGCGTCATAGGTATAACAATGTCAAACAAAATCCATGAGGATTACAACATGTTTAGTAATTACAGAACTCATGGAATCAGCTATGATGAAACATAGAAAATGAAAATCAGTTTCATTGAGAAAATAAACTTTTTGCAATTAAAAAACATTATATGTTTCCAGCATAAATATGTCGGGATCATGTTGTTCACTATGAAGCAAATATTAGTGGAGAGCTCTTTCTTATAAAAGATATTACGTTGAACAAACAAAAGTATAAACCTAATAATTTGAACACAACTCTTGAATACTTAAACTGACATTTCATATTACGTATATGAACAATACAAAATTGCCCCTGTACCTTCAAAGCCAGAACATTGTTTGACAAAATTTTAAGAAAATCCCAAGTCTTGTCAATAATATCTGGATCCCCACACCTTGTAGTTGTTGATATTGTTATATACATATACTGCTTGGCCTAGCCATAATACGAATACAAAAGTTGTTATAGAGTGCTGACAAAAATAACTCAGATATGCAACAAAAAATATCATAATTAATAGAATTTAAGAGGATTACCACAAACAGTTGGCACAATATGTTATACATGTTGAAAAATATTTCCAAAGTCATCTGGTACTTTCTCAACTCAAATGTTGCACAAATCAAGTCGAAGGCACATTGGTGGCCATCATGCATTCTATCATAATACTAAAATATTATAAATAGGTGAATAGAATAATCTCACACGGGGAATCAAAACATAGAACAAATAAATAAAAAGAGGAAAAATTTATTTGGACATACTTGAACTTACTCAGCCATATTAACTTGATACCTAAACTTTAAAATGTATCATTAAGATACTCCGGACTTTAAAAACCGTATTTTTGTGGTACTTGAAACCAATTTTTCATCCATCTCCATGTATTGTGATGTCGTGACAAACGAAAATTTCAAATACAAAGGGTAAACAAGTAATCCTTTTAAATACTAGGTACCTCAATGATGAGTGCACCTTGGTGTGCATGCACACAATGTGCACGTTAGAAATTGTCATCTTTCCCATGTATCGTGCACATACTACTTTACTCATGAAAATGAATCCGCACACTACTAAGCGGAACATTGTAGAATTTCTCCCTCAATGATACTATTTTTCAAGTTCAGGTATCACTTTAATAGCTTTTGTTCTATTAATATTTCATATTTGTTTTTGGGTAAGGCTACGGTAGGGGAGATCTACCTTAAAATTTATTTACAACTAATTAAACAAAATTACAACTTATTGAACAAGAATTTATTACATTTAGAAAAAAATTACGGCCACTTTTTGTATCATTTACAAACTATTGAATTAAATTACAACATTGACAACTATTTGTTCTCAATTTATTAAAATGTGCTCATGAATACTTACAAAAAACTGAACAAAATTACACAAAATTGACTCATTTTACAACAATAACAACAAATTTATAATATATAATTTTACAAGATGCACCACACACTAGAATTTCTCAATTCTTTATTATTTTTTAATAGTTTTTAATATTTTATTTTTCATTATTATTATCTCACCTTTCAAAGGTAAAGAAAGTTGAATAACTTGAGGTTCAAACGACAGACCTCGCGAGTACACTGGGTTTAGAGATAATAAGGCTTAAACTGATAGTGAATACATATAAATATTTTTACCACCATACCATGAAGACTTTATGTGAAGACAACATATGTATATATAATTATACAAAGGGTGACCCGCTCAAGCCACACCCTCACCCTCCCATTCTGACGACTTGAACCCCCCCCCCCCCCTCCTCTCTCTCTCACACACACAAAACCATAAATGAGTCGCCGCAAACCAGACTAGTACAACTGCTATAGACACCCAAGTTGTTAGTTTGGCATCCATGTTTCGGCTGCGTACAACAGATGAGATGTTCATCTTGCGTACAGCAGATCGAGGCGCAACCCTAAGGCCTTGGCAATAGACCAATAGTTCAAATCTACCTTCAAAGTCTATTATAACACAAAATAGTCATAAATCTTTAATAGTTCAAACTCTGTCATTTTGGGCTACAAACGAGACCAAATAGACCGCCTCAAATAAATATGCAAAATCAATGAACAACATGAGATATTGATCATAAGTATCCATATATCATCGAAATTTATTCTGCTATTTTTAATTATGAGGATTTCTATTAGGACCTTCTATTCTTCTCACTACACCTTCTTACTCTTCAAACTTCTAATTTTATTGTGATTGCATGAAATTTCTCAATAGACTTCCCCCTAAATTTCATTTTAACCTTATTGTTGTAGTTCATCCATAACACATTGAATTTCTCACCACACCCCTTATTTTCTCACTACAACTCCAATTCTTATTTTATTTTATTCAGATAAAAATATTATCAAAGAAACTAACATAAATAATGTCATCCATGATTCAAACTATCCTAATCACTTTTATACTTTAATTATTTTGAAACAAAATAGTATACTTAAAAATGTGGAAATACAAAATTTAATCCCTCCAAATATTACAAATAATTCATTCAAAATATTCTACTTTATTTTATTGGAAGCAAATGGAAAAGTCAAACAAATGTTACAAGCAAATAAATTAAAGACGAGTACTAGCAAAACTAAACTTCAATGATAGCAATTGCGCAATTTGCAGAGCTTTCAACTGGAAAAAAAAAATTAGAAATCACCAGTCCAATGGCTCCATATACGAATAAGAATTAATTCCTATCAATTTCGTATGTTTATATAATCATTGCATAATGGTTTGAAGAGCGGAGAAGAGATAATGACACACAAATATACAAGTTAAAAGTTATTGGCATTTCAAACTCAACTTGGAGGTTTAAGGAGATAGTGAATGGACCCATAGTTAATTAGAGTTTTATTTCAAGACTTTATTTGTCATTCTGTCCAAAGATAATTATGTAATTGTCTAATGACAAACAAGAGGAGATCAATTGAACAAATTGAGAGGTCCTAATAGAAAAATTCTCTAAATATTGACAAATTTCATTTCCCCATTTTCTTAATATTTTTTCTTTTAAAAACAAATTGAATTATAGAAATCATTTTTTTTTTGAAATAAGAAATCAGTTCTGTAATAATTCAAATCAAATCTTGACTTCATTTTTGGGAGTAACATCAACAAATTTTCTCCAATAATTCAATGAATTTTATTTAGTTCCACTCTCACGGCACCAAAAATGTGTCACTCTTGATGCATTCCTACGTTTTTTTTCTTTTATCCAAACGAAGGTCTTGTATTGACAAATCAACTAATGGTTACAAGATTATACACCATAGCTATCTCTCAGGAGTTTGGCAATAATTAATTATGGGTGTGCTAGCTATCTAACACCATAGCCTTGCATATAACATGCAAATCATAAAACATAACCCGCAAGAGAACTTACTCGGGAATAAGGTACAGATAAAGGGCACGGATAAACCAAGACTTAAACCCGAACACAAACTGAAGAGTAAAATAGCAAAGAGGATAGGACCCCTCCTTTTAGTTACAACAAGAATTCCCTATATCCGAAATTATGTTGCCCAGTCATATAGGGTCACCAAAGCAAAAGCCACATGAAGGCTACAGACCCAAACCAAAAGCCCAAGTCCGGCCCACACGTGGATTTTTCCTAGCCCACAATTTGCCAAACCACAAATATTGTTGAAAAGGAGCAGCCACCCACGTACGACCAACCTCGATTGAAACCTTGTCGTCTGGCAGCCAACCACTTGTGCACACTCTGACAGTCACGCAAACCCCCAACAAAGCTCACCTGCCGTGACACAAGCCAACAACCTCCAGCAAGCGATCATCGCACCAAGTAGACACCTTTGGTACACTGGTACCCACTCCTTCAATCGTGCCCTTGGTGAACGCAGTGCAATGGGGGCCAAAAGCCCGATAGAAACAAAGGTCCTGCCACGTGTTGACCACCTAAACATCAAGGAGAAACAAGAGGAGGAGCAAACCCTTTGCCATCGCCAGGAGCAAGCGATCTGGAGGGGAAGAGACTTGGCTACCTAGCCATGGGTAGCAAGGAATGTCCACGACCAATCCAAATTTGACACGTGTCATTTTTAGGTTAATTATGAGAAAAAGAATATGAGTTAAACCCAAAAACTTGGAGATTAACCCAAAAATGTCATGTGTCAAATTTTGATTGGTCGCGGGTTGCCCTTGTGACAACCCGAACCAGAATCAGTATAGTAATCAGTACGATTCACAAGATTAAGTTTAACCGCGATTAGTAGTTAATTGTGTGAATTGCTGAGTTAGTTCACGACTTAAATTTCGGCCGAGAATTTGAATTGAGTTTCTTCACGGAAGTTGTAGAGCACGTGATTTCGAACTCGAGGACGGTTCCGGATGATTTTTCCGATAACCGAGGAATATAATATGATTATTTGAAGTTTCGGTTTATCGATGAGTTTATCCGTTCATTTTGTATTTATCCGAATCATTTTGGTTATTCGTTTTGAACAGTTGATCGACCCGAGGACGAGTATAAATATCGGAAATAGTCGAGAAATAGTCGCAAAAACACTGTTTGATGTTGACCAGCATTGACTTTCCAATTTTGGAAGTTTGACCGTTGACCGAAGAGGAAACTTTCCCGTTTGGTTCTCGCCGGCCGACTTGATTTTTCCGGCCACCTCCAGCCACGTGAAGGGTATGGTTCTCTTCCCCTTGAGTTTCTAAGTTGATTGGTGTTTGAAATTGTGAGAATTGATGGAGTTTGGAGAGAACCCGAATCGGGTTAGGTTACCGGAGTTCGCCGGAGTTGGGGGGTGGACTTCCAGTGAGCTTTAGTGGTGGGGAGGTGGGGGTTTCGCCTCCCCTTGGCCCAGGGATGCTTCCCATAGGTTTTAATTGGGCTGAAATGGAGTTTTTCGGTGAACCCGAATTGGTTGCCGGAGTTTGGATTTCGTTCTGATTCGAACTGTTTTGAGGTGATTCCGGTGAGAATTGGGTTGTGTGGTAGTTGTAAAAGTGATTGGGCTTGAGGAGATCTTCAAATCTGGAGCTTCCTCGCCGGAGAGCCGGCGGTCAACGTCGGAGCTCTGGCGAGACCGTTGACTTTTCATATTTCGATGTTTTTAATGTCATTTTTCTCGTAATTGCGCCCTGATTATCGCCTAGAGGTTTTCGTATTGATTTGGGTATCGGATTTTTAGTCGAAGGTTTCGAGTGGAGATTTCAGAAATTCAGTCGGTTGTTTTATACAGTTTAATATGTTTTCGGGAACGGTTGGTTTCCGTGGTTAAGTACAGTGTTGTGGGCTATGATTTTGATCAGATATGTTTTATGATTATTCAGGGGATCGAGATCGAGATCGTGCTTCAGGCGAGGGATCTTCCGCCGGGCCACGAGATTAGCGCGAGTGTGCATTTTGCTCACCTGTGAGTGGACAATTTCTTTTCACGAATTGATTGCGAGTCTTATACACGTTTTATGAACTTGAGCATGCATACGAGATTATGATTTATATGAGCATGTGTTATACGATTATATTACGTATATGCATTCATATGTTGTTTATTGCATTTGCATCGAACTATTTATGATTTGGTTTACACAGACTACAGTCACGGTTTATGTTGTTGTATCGATACACTCGCATCCCGGCTGATCCCCGAGGGTGCTTACCAGGGGGGAACTGTATCTTGTGCCGATGTATTTCCGGGTGGGTACAGTTATCTGTTTCTTGTGCCGATGTATTTCCGGGTGGAAACAAATACCCTGACCTGAGGCCTTTCTAGCTAGAATCACGTGTGGGTCTGGGATCCCGTGATTCGGACTGTACTAGCACGGATGTGTCCATGAGCGACCCCGTGGGATTTTTACTTGCATGCTCAGTACGCTGGAGGAGTATGAGTTTACCTCGTGTACTTTATTATATTTATTCACTTGGACTCGCATATGTTATTTTAACATATATATCAACTGGCGAAAGACATTTATTTTCGTTCACTCACTCTAACAGTTTTCATGTCTTTCCCCTGGGCTTTTCGGTTTCCGTGCCCAATTTGTAGTCCAGGTTCTAGTGTTTCACGTCGCGGTTGGAGGCTAGTGATCCGAGCTACCTGTGTTTTCCAGTAGGTTCTTGTTTCGCCTACTGATGTATATATTGTGTATATTGTATATATTTACACTAGAGGTCGCTCTGATACATTCGAATACATGTTTTATACGGATTTTCTCGGATATATTATATATTACAGTTATGTTTTCTGTTTATTGATATTAAAATGATATTGAGAAATCCGGATGGGATTGGTGCCCACGGTTTGGCTTTTGTGGCATAGGATGAAGTGTTATTTTCAGGGTGCAGGTTAATGCAATTCCGCGTTAGTAGCGTTACTCTGCCGAAATTTTAATGGTTTTTGTTGGTTCATGTTTTCATAAGGGGTTCGATTCCGGTTTAGGCAACTAAATCGGGGTTGGGTCCTATCAGCTTGGTATCAGAGCATTAGGTTGTCAGATTTTGTAGACTCTTGTAGTTGTGACGCTTAGGGTATTTGAGTTTATACAGCATGACTGGAGTGATGACCCGACTGGCCAGCGGTACTCATCAATACTTCGGGTGTTGTGTGTTCTCAAATATCTGCGGTCTCATGATTACGTTCTTTCTGCTTGTACCTAATGCTTGTCTTGTATCAGTAAGATGCCTCCTCGACGTGGTCCCCGTGTTGATCGGGAAGCGGATCCTGATGAGGATCGCCAGACGCACGACTTGCTGATCCGAGTGCTGCGTTTGGAAGAGCGTTTTGACCCTGTGATCAAAGCTCGTACTGCTGGTGCTACTGTGTTTTCGGGTTCAGCTGATCCAGAGATATGTGAGGCATGGGTGGTTCAGGTTAAACGTGTATGTGAGCGTCTGCGATTTACCCCTGAGCAGATGACAGTGGCAGCAGTCGAATTACTTGAGGGTGATGCATACTTTTTGTGGGTTAGCACCGACAGAGTTCCAGTTGATACTCTGTGGACCTTGTTCTGAGATTTGTTTATGCGGATGTATTTCAACCAGGCTACCCAGCAGCGCAAGTATGAGGAGTTTACGAACTTGAGACAGGGCAGTATGTATGTGCTTGAGTATCGGGATAGGTTTACCCGCTTATCTAGTTTTGCGCCTGATATGGTGGCTAGTGAGGAAGCCAAGTGTCGCAGGTTTGAGCTGGGTTTGAACAAAATATCAAGGGGACTCTGAATATGATGCCTCGGAACAACTTTGATGAGTTTGTCAGTGCTGCACTCCGAGGCGAGGATATTGAGCAGGAGAGACAGCAGAGGTACCAGCCGAGACGATTTGAGGGCGGTGGACCGAGTCAGGGGCCTTCAAAGAGGCAGAGTTCTGATACTTCCGGTTCTGCTTCATCCTTGGGTAGTGGACCTTATCGACCACCAGCTAGTGCATCGAGACAGAGGCAGAGGTGGAGGAGAGATCGACCGCAGCGACCACAGGCTAGTGGGGATTCTAGCGGCTCTAGTTATCCTCGGCGTACCAGTGGCACGTTTCCTGTACCGAGGGAGTACCCATTGTGCAGCCTCTGCAACAGATATCACTTTGGTTCATGTCAGCGAGTTCCTACCCTTTGTTACCATTGTTGCTAGGAGGGTCACTTTGCGAGGGATTGTCTCCGGCCTATTGGTGGACAAGCGGCCCAGAGTTCCGGAGGAGAGCGAGGTGCCACTTCGGGAGCTCGACCAGCACAGTTTGCGGGCCAGGGCAGACAGCAGGGACAGCCTCAGCGTGGACGACCAGCCGGACAGGCGAGGGTTCATGCCATGACTCTACGAGAGGGCAGAGCTTCACCGGAGGTCGTTATCGGTACGTTACATGTTTTTGGTATTCCCGTACTTGCATTGTTAGATCCAGGTGCCACACATTCATTCATGTCATATAGACTATCATCATTAGCTACGGTATTTGCATCTCCACTTCCGGGGTTGTGGAGAGTGCTATATCCGTCAGGTGAGATTGTGAGTATCGGTTGGGTGTACAGAGACTGTGAGGTGTTTATTGGAGGTCATGGTTTAGCCACAAACTTGTTGTTGCTTGATATTGTTGATTTTGATCCGATCTTGGGTATGGACTTCTTGGAGACATGCTGGGCCATGTTTGACTGTCACAAGAAGGAGGTCGCGTTTCGACAACCAGGCTTACCCGAGATACTGTTTCGCGGCGAGAAGAACACTTCACTACCGTGTTTGATTTCCGCGATGAGGGCGGATCGGTTGATGAAGAAGGGCTGTGTTGCATATTTAGCCCATGTTGTGGACACGACAGCAGCTGTGCCGGATCTTGGCAGTATTGAGGTTGTTTCTGAGTTCCCGGATGTGTTTCCAGCAGAGTTACCTGGTATACCCCCTGTGCGGGAGATTGATTTCACTATTGAGCTGTTGCCGGGTACAGGACCGATTTCACAGACCCCGTATCGTATGGCGCCAGCGGAGTTGAAAGAGTTGCAGGTTCAGCTCCAGGAATTGCTGGAGAAGGGTTTTATTCGACCTAGTGTTTCTCCGTGGGGTTCCCCGGTGTTATTTGTGTGGAAGAAGGATGGATCTATGCGGTTGTGCATCGACTACCGGAAGCGGAATCAGGTTACAGTGAAGAACAAGTATCCGTTGCCGCGGATTGATGATTTGTTCGATCAGCTCAAGAGAGCATCAGTCTTTTCGAAGATTGACCTTCGATCCGGATATCACCAGTTGAGGATCCGAGACTCTGATATGGCCAAGACAGCTTTCAGGTCGCGGTATGGGCATTACGAGTTCTTGGTTATGCCGTTTGGGTTGACCAACGCCCCCGCAGCTTTCATGGACTTAATGAATCGGGTGTTCAGACAGTTTCTGGACAAGTTTGTGATTGTATTCATCGATGATATTTTGATCTATTCTAGGAGTGTGGGCCAGCATAAGAAGCATTTGCGAGCGGTGTTGCGGACTTTGCGGGACCATCAGTTGTTCGCGAAGTTTAGCAAGTGCGAGTTTTGGTTGGATAGTGTGAAGTTTCTGGGCCATGTGATATCGGCTGAGGGAGTCAGTGTTGATCCTGACAAGATCGAGGTCTTGCTGAACTGGAGTAGACCTACTACTGTACCGGAGATTCGGAGTTTCTTGGGTTTAGCAGGCTATTACCGGCGGTTTGTACAGGATTTCTCTCGGATTGCTACACCACTTACCAGATTGACGAAGAAGGACGTCAAGTTTGAGTGGTCTGATGCATGTGAGGAGAGTTATTTGCTCCTGAAGGAGAGGTTGACTACTGCACCGGTTCTGACATTGCCAGACGACAGCGGTGAGTTTGTAGTGTACAGTGATGCGTCGAAATTAGGGCTTGGCTATGTGTTGATGCAACATGGTAGAGTTGTGGCCTATGGTTCCAGGCAGCTGAAACCACATGAGGTCAACTATTCGATGCATGATTTGGAGTTAGCCGCTATTGTGTTAACATTGAAGAGTTGGAGACATTACCTGTATGGAGCTCAGTGTAAGATCTACACCGACCACAAAAGTCTCACTTACTTGCAGACGCAACCGAATTTGAACATGAGGCAACGCCGATGGATGGAGTTGATCAACGACTACGATTGCACGTTCGAGTACCATATAGGGAAAGCCAATGTTGTGGCTGATGCACTTAGCCGGAAATCTGGAGCCTCGTTGTTTCGTGTGTGTGTGTTCAGAGTGCCGATGTTAGCCGAGCTTCGGGCTACGGGTGCCGAGTTCGAGTGGGATGATGAGGGAGCTTTATTGCCCAGTTTTCAGGTTCGACCCGTATTGGTTGATCAGGTACGGGAGGCCTAGGATTCAGATTCCTACTTGTTGGGCAAGAAGACCATGATACGGAATGGAGTACCTACTGAGTTCCGATTGAGCGACGACAGCACGTTGTTGTTCAGAGGCAGGTTATGTGTGCCCAGAGACGAGAGCCTGAAGAAGGAGATTCTGGACGAGGTCCATAGTTCAGCGCAAGGTTCTAAAAGGCGCTTGGCGGAATTAGGCGGTGGAGCTACTGCCTAGCGCCTAGGCGTTTAGGCGAAGTTTAATCGATAATTAAGCGGTAATTAGGCGGATCATTTGTTATATATAATTAATTAATTATATATTTATATGGTATATTGTAATTTGAAACATAAAGTAAAAATTATAAAGAAATATCATAAAAATTCTAAACTAAGTTTATAAAGAAATCCAATTAACCATCCATCTCAATTTTTTGAAATAGATGTGCATAAACAAGAATCCCAAGAATATGAAATTATCTATTTCGAAGCTGATAATTCATAAATCACAGTACATTATGAGTTTATGACAATGAAACTTACATTATAAACTTGCAATCATGGAAACCATTCAAACATAAAGCTTCACGAAATCAAGTTTTGTTTGTGTGATGGCCATAGACACTATGCTCTTGCCCACATTTAACCATATTAAATTATCAACATATAACAAACAAGGATGACGGCGGTGGACGGCAAGTGGCGGCAACGGCGGTGATCGGCGAGCGGCGTCCAAGTCGCGGCGTTTGCAGAGGGAGAGAGATGACGTTTCGCGAAAGAAATTGGATTGGATTTTCTATTTAAAATTCATTCATTTGCGTTGTACCTCTTAATTTAAAAAAACGCCTAGGCGGTGCTTTTTTGCCGATTAGTCGTTAGTCGCCCGCCTAATTGCCGATTAGTCGGTTCCCGCCTAACTACCCCGGCCCGCCCAGGACCAAAATTAGGCGATAAGATGGTTTTTTCCGATTAGTCGGTGCCTAGGCGGCCTAGGCGGCCGTTTTTTAGAACAGTGGTTCAGCGTATGCGATGCATCCCGGAGGTACGAAGATGTTTCGTACACTTCGATCGTATTACTGGTGGCACAACATGAAGCGGGAGATTGCCGCGTACGTGAGCCGATGTTTGATCTATCAGCAGGTTAAAGCGAAGAGGCAGAAACTTGCAGGGAAACTACAGCCACTTGAGATTCCAGTTTGGAAGTGGGAGCACATTACGATGGATTTCGTTTATCAGTTGCCGCGTACTTCGGCTGGCAATACTGGTATTTGGGTTATTGTGGATCGACTGACGAAATCCGCTCATTTTCTCGCACTTCCGGGGAAGATATCAGTGGGTAGATTGGCCAAGTTGTACTTATTAGAGATTGTTCGCCTGCACGGTGTGCCTGTGTCTATTGTTTCTGACCGAGACAGTCAGCTCACCTCTGAGTTTTGGCAGGCGTTGCAGCGAGCCTTGGGCACACGGTTGCGATTCAGTACAGCTTTTCACCCTCAGACTGATGGGCAATCCGAGCGGACTATACAGACACTTGAGGATATGTTACGGTCTTGTGTATTGCAGTTCCGCGGGAATTGGGACCAGCAGCTACATTTGATAGAGTTCGCTTACAACAACAGCTATCAGGCCAGTATTGAGATGGCACCGTACGAGGCCATGTACGGGAAGCAGTGTCGCACTCCGTTGTGTTGGAGTGAGGTGGGTGAGCGATGGCTTATTGGCCCTAATTTGGTAAAGAGCACTATGGAGGACATCCAGATTATTCGGGACAGATTGAAGATCACCCAGGATCGTCAGAAGAGTTATGCGGACGTGAGGGGGAAGAGCCTCGAGTTTGATGTAGGCGATTAGGTCTTCCTGAGACTATCTCCGTGGAGGGGTGTTGTGCGTTTCGAGAAGCGTGGCAAGCTTCGACCGCGATACATTGGTCCGTACGAGATCACAGAGAGGGTTGGAGCTGTTGCTTACAGACTTGAGTTACCAGCTGAAATGGCCCGTGTTAATGATGTTTTCCACGTTTCGATGTTGCGGAAGTACATCTTAGATCCTTCACATGTGTTAGCCCTACAGCAGTTGCCTATCAGAGAGGATTTGACGTACGTGGAGGAGCCCGTGCAGATTCTCGATCGTCGTGAACAGGAGCTGAGACACCGTGTGATCCCGCTAGTGAAGGTCTTGCGGCAGAATCACTCAGTTGAGGAGGCCACCTGGGAGACTGAGCAGCGTATGCGGGAGCAATATCCTCATCTGTTCACTTGACAGGTATGTAAATTTCGAGGTCGAAATTTTTTTAAGGGGGATAGATTTGTGATGACCCGAACCAGAATCAGTAGAGTAATCAGTACGATTCACGAGATTAAGTTTAATCGCGATTAGTCGTTAATTGTGTGAATTACTGAGTTAGTTCACGACTTAATTTTCGGCCGAGAATTTGAATTGAGTTTCTTCACGAAAGTTGTAGAGCACGTGATTTCGAACTCGAGGGCTGTTCCGGATGATTTTTCCGATAACCGAGGAATATAATATGATTATTTGAAGTTTCGGTTTATCGACGAGTTTATCCGTTCGTTTCGTATTTATCCGAATCCTTTTGGTTATTCGTTTTGAACCGTTGATCGACCCGAGGACGAGTATAAATATCGGAAATAGTCGAGAAATAGTCGCAAAAACACTGTTTGATGTTGACCAGCGTTGACTTTCCAATTTTGGAAGTTTGACCGTTGACCAAAGAGGAAACTTTCCCGTTTGGTTCTCGCCGGCCGACTTGCCTTTTCCGGCCACCTCCGGCCATGTGAAGGGTATGGTTCTCTTCCCCTTTAGTTTCTAAGTTGATTGGTGTTTGAAATTGTGAGAATTGATGGAGTTTGGAGAGAACCCGAATCGGGTTAGGTTGCCGGAGTTCGCCGGAGTTGGGGGGTGGACTTCCGGCGAGCTTTGGTGGTGGGGAGGTGGGGGTTTCGCCTCCCCTTGGCCCAGGGATGCTTCCCATAGGTTTTAATTGGGCTGAAATGGAGTTTTCCGGTGAACCCGAATTGGTTGCCGGAGTTTGGATTTCGTTCTAATTCGAGCTGTTTTGAGGTGATTCCGGTGAGAATTGGGTTGTGTGATAGTTGTGAAAGTGATTGGGCTTGAGGAGATCTTCAAATCTGGAGCTTCCTCGCCGGAGAAAGTCTCCGTTGACGGCGCGCCGGCGAGACCGTTGACTTTTCATATTTCGATGTTTTTAATGTCATTTTTCTCGTAATTGTGCCCTGATTATCGCCTAGAGGTTTTCGTAATTATTTGGGTATCGGATTTTCAGTCGAAGGTTTCGAGTGGAGATTTCGGAAATTCAGTCGGTTGTTTTATACAGTTTAATATGTTTTTGGGAACGGTTGGTTTCCGTGGTTAAGTACAATGTTGTGGGCTATGATTTCGATCAGATATGTTTTACGATTATTCAGGGGATCGAGATCGAGATCGAGATCGTGCTTCAGGCAAGGGATCTTCTGCCGGGCCACGATATTAGCGCGAGAGTGCATTTTGCTCACCTATGAGTGGACAATTTCTTTTCACGGATTGATTGCGAGTCTTATACACGTTTTACGAACTTGAGCATGCATATGAGATTATGATTTATATGAGCATGTGTTATACGATTATATTACGTATATGCATTCATATGTTGTTTATTGCATTTGCATCGAACTATTTATGATTTGGTTTACACAGACTACAATCACGGTTTATGTTGTTGTATCGATACACTCGCATCCCGGCTGATCCCCGAGGGTGCTTACCAGGGGGGAACTGTACCTTGTGCCGATGTATTTCCGGGTGGGTACAGTTATCTGTTTCTTGTGCCGATATATTTCCAGGTGGAAACAGATACCCTGATCTGAGGCCTTTCTGACTAGAATCACGTGTGGATCTGGGATCCCGTGATTCGGACTGTACTAGCACGGATGTGTCCATGAGCGACCCCGTGGGATTTTTACTTGCATGCTCAGTTTGCTAGAGGAGTATGAGTTTACCTCGTGTACTTTATTATATTTATTCACCTGGACTCGCATATGTTATTTTAACATATATATCAACTGGCGAAAGACATTTATTTTTGTCCACTCACTCTAACAGTTTTCATGTCTTTCCCCTGGGCTTTTCGGTTTCCGTGCCCAGTTTGCAGTCCAGGTTTTGGTGTTTCACGTCGCGGTTGGAGGCTAGTGATCCGAGCTACCTGTGTTTTCCAGTAGGTTCTTGTTTCGCCTACTGATGTATATATTGTGTATATTGTATATATTTACACTAGAGGTCGCTCCGATACATTCGGATACATGTTTTATACGGATTTTCTCGGATATATTATATATTACAGTTATGTTTTCTGTTTATTGATATTGAAATGATATTGAGAAATCCGGATGGGATTGGTGCCCACGATTTGGCTTTTGTGGCATAGGATGAAGTGTTATTTTCAGGATGCAGGTTAATGCAATTCCGCATTAGTAGCGTTACTCTGCCGAAATTTTAATGGTTTTTGTTGGTTCATGTTTTCAGAAGGGGTTCGATTCCGGTTTAGGCAACTAAATCGGGGTTGGGTCCTTTCAGCCCTTGCTACACATGACTGGGTAGCCAAGTCTCATCCATCTGGAGACTACATCGGAGAGGGAAACCATGATGCTCAACGAAAGCCAGGCCCTCAAGGGTGATGCCTCTGCTGCAAAAGGTGCTCTAGGGTTTGAGAGAAGAAGCCTTTCATCCCCCTCATTGTTTTTTTTCCGCATTCGTACGTAATTGCTTGGGCAGCTCATAATATATATATATATATATATATATATTTATATATATATATATAGAGAGAGAGAGAGAGAGAGAGAGAGAGAGAGAGAGAGATACACACACGTGTGTGTGTGTGTGTGTGTGTGTGTGTGTAGGAATAGCTTGTGTAACAGACTTGATTAGTGCTTCCTTTTCCCCAACTTTGATAGAAGCATGACAACAAGTTTGACGGTAACAAAAACTGAGAGAGGGGTATGACTGTAGGAGCAACCAGCACGTTTCAACTTTCAACTGAACAGTGAGTCAATTCTATCCTGACAGTGAATAGAGCCGGAAGATGGCCAAAATCCCAAAATTGGTGCATAATACGATCTGTCTAGTGCTAAGGATATGATAATCCATCAATGCTAGCAAATATATTCCAAGCTAACTAGATTAGTTGCAGTAAGGACTTGCACATAACCACAATTTGATTGTAACAGGATCAATTTTGTTTCCTAAAACTTTTCATATTTTCGTACACTAGAAACTTCCTAACCAGACTCACAGTAGAGTTACCTCTGGTCCATAACACAGACATGATTCTGAAATGTGGAAGTTGTGAAAGGCAATCGAGTTTAATATAATCCAAGTAGAGAACCCAGGTCATTGGTTCAATTATAACCATCCAGTCACTCATGACAATGTTAAAATTGTTAAAACCAGTTTTCCTAAGTGGCATGAAACAAATTGTTAAAACCAATTTTTATGGGTGAGAGGCAAGACAATTTAATTTTGTTTAGACAACAAATGAAAATTCAATCTCCCTTATTTCCAGTCAGTGTAAGAGTTAGAGAATTGACTCTACAAGATTAATACGATCGAAAATAGGGTGAACCACACATTACTCATATTCCCCTTGCTTGCACTGAGTTCCTACTTCGGAGGACAATATTCCAGAAATTTCAATTTACACTGTCCTGCAGAAAGCTAATGAAAACTAAGCATAGACGAAATAAGTGTTCTAATCAGATATTAATCTACTCTTGAAAGCTATCAAATCTTGGACTGTCTTACTCTCTAATTTTGGTCCAGGCCATTGTCTTGGTATCCTGTCTGTTTGGTTAGACCTTAGAGTTGTCTTACTCATGGATATTAACTGTTATAACGATTGTAAAAAAGAACACAGATTTACGTAGTTCACTAACAATGTATTAGCTACGTCCACAGGTAGAGGAGAACAGTTTTATTAATCCTTGAGAAAAACGGATTACAGATTACAAAATAACACACTAGGTTAATAACATAAATGGTATATAAATACCTCTAAATAGTAGGCCCAACAGAAAATCACAGCCCAGCATAACAGATTAATTTAGCTTCAGGGGCGTTGCCCCTCGACCCCGACTCGCTGACCGGTCTGCGAGACCCCCGTATGCCGGCAGCTCATACCTAATTCAAGGCATATTCTAACAAATCTCCACCTCAACTTGAATCCTCTCACAAATAACCAGATGCACCATAATAGTGCCAGATGTACGACCATCTCCTCTGCCTCAGATGTTGCCCCCAAAGGGCAACTGATAGCTTCTAACATTTAGCAAGTCCAAACAATGTTGGAACTTGCTCTGTAGAACTGACTTGGTGAACATGTCAGCTGGATTATCAGCAGTACCCACTTTGTTTACCTTAATTCTCTTCTCACTTCTCAGAAAATGATACCTGACATCGATGTGCTTAGTACTCTCATGATGAACTTGATCCTTGACTAAAAAGATTGCGCTCAGACTATCACAATACACTATAGCATGATTGTGATGTATACCCAAATCACTAACCAGTCATTTCAACCAGATTCCCTCTTTGGCTGCTTCTGTGAATGCCATGTACTCTGCTTTTGTAGCAGACAAAGTCACTGTAGGCTGCAAAGTACCTTTCCAACTAACAACAGAACCACCAAAAGTGAAAACATAACCAGTCATAGATCTTCTACAGTCAACATCTCCAGCATAATCAGAATCTGAATAACCTGTTAATAAACACTATGTATCACCTCCATAAATGAGACCAACATCAGACGTACCTTTAAGATAACGAAAAATCCTCTTCACAGCTTGTCAATGCTCCTTGCCAGGCTCACCCATAAACCTACTAACAACACTGACAGCATGTGCAAGATCAGGTCTAGTACAGAGCATAACATACATCAAACTTCCTACTACACTAGCATAGGGAACTTGAGACATGTACTTTTTCTCCTCAGTAAATTTAGGTGCAAACGCAGTAGACAAATGAATGTTTGCGGCACTTGGAGTATCAATGGGTTTTTCTGTAGACATGCCAAATCTTGACAATATCTTCTAAATATAATCCTTCTGTGATAGGAAAAGCCTATTTCGACTTCTATCTCTGTAGATCTCCATTCCCAGAATTTTCCAAGCTGCACCCAAATCCTTCATCTCAAACTCATCACTAAGAAGACCCTTCAACTTCTGAATATCTGACTTGTTTTCTGCAGCTATCAACATATCATCTACATAGATGACCAAATAAATGAAAGAACCATTTGTTACCTTGTTGTAGTAGACACAAAAATCATATGAACTCCTCATGTAGCCAATCTCTATCATATAGCTATCAAACCTCCTGTACCACTGCCTCGGTGACTGCTTTAGTCCATACAAAGATTTCTTCAACTTGCAAACATAGTCTTCTTTTCCAGGAACTTGGAAACCCTATAGCTAAGTCATGTATATCTCCTCCTCAAACTCTTATATAGAAAAGCTGTCTTCACATCTAGTTGTTCGAGCTCCAGATTCTGATATGCAACTATTGCTAGCAGCACCTTGATAGAAGTATGTTTGACCACTGGTGAGAAAATCTCATTGTAGTCTACACCTTCTTTATGATAAAACCCTCTTGCAACTACCCGAGCTTTATACTTAATACCCTCAGCAGGTGACAACTATTCCTTCTTCTTGCAAACCCATTTGCAAGTGATAACTTTTCTCTCCTAAGGTCGTTTGGCCAATTCCCAAGTTTGATTCTTGTGAAGTGACTTCATCTCATCTCCCATTGCAGCAAGCCATTGGGTAGACTCAGTACATGTAACTACTTCCTTGTAAGTGGATGGCTCGTGGGGATCAACCTCTTCAATAACCTGTAGTGTATAAGCCACCATGTCCTCAAAACCATACCTCGTGTGAGGCTTCCCAAAGTTTGCTTTCCTAGGTCGATCAAGAGCCAAACTGTGCTGGTTAACTACTAGTGGATCTGTTTTTGAATGTGAGTGTTGATGTTGTTCTTCTTGCTGTGATTCACTCTCATCTTGAGTGTCTTGCTGCTCCACATGTTCTCAACACTACCATTTTTTGATACAACAATAGACTACACATAAGGGTTAAACATAGAATTTTCATCAAAGACTACGTTTCTACTAAGTATAACCCTTCTTTCGGATAGAGACCAGAATCTGTACCCTTTAACCCCATCCCCATAACCTACAAATACTCCCTTTTTAGCTATTGGTTCTAATTTATCCTCACTTACATGATAATAAATAATACGTCCAAAAGCTTTCAGGTTTGAGTAATCAGCACACTTATTAGACCACACCTCATAAGGGTTTTGAGATGTATACCAGTGTGAGGTCTACGATTTATCAGATAACATGTTGTACTAACCGCTTCTGCCCAGAACCTTCTTTCTAGTCCAGCATTATAGAGCATGCACCTAGCTCTCTCCAGAAGTGTTTGATTCATACATTTTCCTGCGGTGTGTTCCTGACTGTATGATGTCTAGCAATCCCCTCATTCTTGCAGAACTCATTAAAATCAGATCAACAAAATTCCAGACCATTATCATTTCGCAGCCTTTTGATCTTCTTCCCTGTTTAATTTTCAACTAACGCCTTCCACTGCTTGAAATTCTTAAAAGCGTCAATTTTATGCTTCTTCATAATCACCCAAGTCATTCTTGAGAAATCATCAATCATTGACATAAAGTATTTGTGACCTCCTAAAGACTCAACGCGATAAGGACCCCAACAGTTATAATGAATGTAATCAAGTGTGCCTTTTGTTCTGTGAATAGTTTTAGGAAACTTGCTGCGATGTAATTTCCCGAAGACACAATGTTCACAAAATCCAAGGCCCTTGACCTTGTGGCCACCAAGAAGATCCCCTTTTGACAGAATTTACATCCCTCTTTCACTCATGTGACCGAGTCTCATGTGCCATAGCTTGGTCATATCATCCTTGTGAACCTCCAATGATGCAACCACAGCAAAACCTAACAGCGTAGAACCTTGCAGAATATACAAAGTACCTCGCTTGACACATTTCAGAACCACATTAGAACTCTTGCAGACACGTAGAACTCCACCTTCACCTTTGAAACTAAACCCATTATTGTCCAAATAGCTCAATGATATCAGATTCTTTGATGTGCATGGAACATGCCTAACATCGTTCAATGTACAGAATTTACCATCATGTGTCTGTATTTTAATCGAGCCTATTCCAACCACCTTGCAGAAAAAACTGTTAACCATAGAAACATTGCCTCCATTTACCTGCTCATAGGTAGTGAACCACTCCCTACGCGGATATATATGATAAGACGCCCCGGAATCTAAAATCTACACATCAATGTGATGTGTATGTTCATCAGCAACTAGGGCAGTATCCTCTTCTGAATTGGTGTCATCTTCTGCTACAGCAGTAGTACCTGATGGTTTCTCCTGCTGCTTCTTCTTTGGACATTCCCTTTTCCAATGTCCTTTCTCTTTACAGTAGTTAATGACATCATTGGGTTTAGGACCCTTAGAACCTGGTTTCTTGAATTTCTTCTTCTCCAAGTTTCCATGTCCCTTACTTCCACTTACTACTAACCCAGCAGCCTGATTATCTGTACATGTACCAGTCGCCTTATGATGTAGCTCTCTAGTATGAAGAGATGATCTAACCTCCTCCAGAGTCACAGTATCTCTCCCAACAATAAAAGATTACACAAAATTCTCATACGATAATGGTAAAGATACCAGCTGAATTAAGGCAGCATCCTCATCCTCGATTTTAACATCAATATTACGCAACTCTAATAGAATTGTGTTTAACTGATCTAAGTGGTCTCTTAGAGGCGCGGCTTCTTGCATTCGCAGACTTAAACAGACGTTGCTTTAGAAGCAACTTGTTGGTTAAAGACTTCGTCATGTATAGACTCTCAAGTTTCAACCACAGACCGGATGCAGTTTCCTCCTCCGCGATCTCGGTGATGATATCGTCTGCAAGACACAGCATAACTGTTAAGTGTGTCTTCTCCTCTAGAATGGCCATCTCAGCGGTTTCGAGATCCCCTGTCTTCTTCTTCGTCAGCGGCGCCCACAACCCTTGTTGCTTTAACAAGGCTCGCATCTTGATCTGCCATAAACTAAAACTGTTCCTCCCCGTGAATTTTTTGATCTTCACATTCAAACCAGACATCTTGATTTGGCTCTGTTGCCAATTTGTTATAATGAATGTAAGAAAGAACACAGATTTACGTGGTTCACTAACAATATGTTAGCTACGTCCATAAGAAGAGGAGAACAGTTTTATTAATTCTTGAGGAAAATGGATTACAGATTATAGAATACCCTCTATGTCGGCATCTCATACCTGATTCAAGGAATATTCTAACATTAACAGTAAGCAGAAATCTAAAACACTCCATTGCTTATTCATATGAACACAAAATCATTAAAAATCTGAAACTTTATAATCTTTCTCGCTCAAAAGACAGCATCAAAAACACTAGCAAAGCTATGTCACAACTTGGTTACAAAATTTATTTAAACTCTAAATTAAACAAATTGCAACTACATTACATTGATTAGTTAGTTTCTCAATTAGAAGGGGATACATACTCTAGCTTACTTGCTTGTGCTTAACCGTGATCCCAAGCTCCCTCACAACAATCACCGTCGTGGACATATCCAAGAACATCCCATGCTCCACTACTCCAGGCAGCCACAAAATTGCCTCAGTCGCAGCCCTCAAATCCCCAATATCTTTCTTGAAAACAAATGCACAATGTAGTTCCCATTATTCGTCACAAACGCTTCCTCCCCATTTTCCTCCTCATCCATCTTCATCTTCAGCTTCACAACACACCCCGAATCTTTAAAGATTACCTCTAGTGTTTTGGCCATGAATGACCAGTAGAATGGGACGACCTCAACCGACATGGTCAGGCCAGACCCACCGAGGTGGTCAATGAGCTTTGACTCGTCAACAATGATGAAAAACTTCCGACACACACCTTCCACCATTTTTTCTCTCAAGAGAGAGCCACAGCAGTCGTTGACAAGGTTGAGATCGGGATCCACCTCGCCAGCGTTGTCGATTGCGAGATCGAGGACGGGGTAGGAGTCGAGGTCGGAGAGACTGATGCCCAGAGAGGCGGCAAGGTTATGGATGTTGAGAGAGGTGGCGATTTCGATGATGTTTTGGAGCTTGCCGAGGTGGAGAAGCTCACCGATTCGGTCGACGGCATGGCGAACGTTGGAGCCAGAGCCGAGGCCGAGGATCATGCTGGATTCGACGTGCTCCATGACTTTGTAGGCTGCGATTTTCTTGATCTCGTCTTGGGTTAGGATTGAAGACGAGTTGAAGATTCCAGCTTCCATGATCAAATTTTATGCATAGAGCCTCACGAGTTGCCTTATATACTAGTCATCGTTTTCAGGTAGGGGGGGAGGGTTTGTTGTGTCACTGAGAGCATATGCATCCATTGCCAAAGAAAGTGTTAGAGAAAGAGCTCCAAATTACAAGAGCAAATCAAATTTTAAATGCACTCATATACAAAATGTAAGAGCAATTACTTTTCAACATGTTGTAAAATATCAATAAATTATTTACCGGATAGATTTACAACCAATAATAATGTGACACATGTCGTTATCGACTAAATAATTATACAAAATTTCTGATAAGATTTTCTACTAATAAAAACGAGACACGTGTCGTTATCGGCAAAATAATTGGACTAGATTTCCGGTAAGATTTTTCACTAATAAAAATGTGACACGTGTCATTGTCACGTGTTGTTATCAGAATAATAATTGGACTAGATTTCTGGTAAGATTTTTGACTAATGAAGATGCGACACGTGTGTTTATCTTCAAAGATTAGATTATCTACAATTGACTATAAAACATTCATCTATCACTCGTTCTATACTCATACTACCTACAGGTCTCTTTCCATTTGAGCAGATAACACATCTCTCTAAACACTTATTAAGATTTCCTACATCATCACTCTGATGAATTGAATCCTTTCAGCTTCCACAATTTTTTCAGGTGGAGACAATAACAAAACCAAGAGGATGACGATATGGAGCAACCCTTTGTCAATCAAGTGGTCATGGAGGAAGCAGAATACGAGGATGAATTACAAGGTCATGGTTCACGTCGTGGTCGAAAACCGAATCGACCACGACAGAGGGAGTCGATGAGATAAAATCTCCTGGAAGATTACTTCATCAAACGATCCAACTTCAACGCGCAAGAATTTCAGCAGAGGTACCAAATGATCAGAGACTAAATCAACATTATCATGATGGATTTTTGCAACCACGACCAATTTTGCCATCAAAGAGCATACGCCACTAGAATGCTAGGGCTTCCTCCCTACCAAAAGATGATCGATGCTCTACAAATGTTGGCGTACGGGGCAACCACAGATCAATGTGCTAAAATTAAAAGGATGGGGGAATCGACTACCCTGGAATGTATGAAGGAGTTTTTCCGCCAAGTGGTTGACCTCTATGGTCCAAGATACCTCTGCACTCCAACAGCAGAGGACCTCACGTGACTCCTAGATAAAGACCAACGTTGAGACTTTTTAGGTATGATTGGAAGCATCGACTGCATGCATTAGAAATGGAAGAACTGCACAACCACTCATCAAGGGGCATACTCGGGGCGAAAGGGTCGCCCCACTATTATCTTAGATGCAATGGCCTCATATGATATGTGGATATGGCATAGTTTCTTCGGTTGTCTTGGAGCTAAAAATGATATTAACGTGCTCCACTAATTTGATGTGTTCGACCAAATCCTTGCTGGAAGAAGCTCAAGTGTTGTCTACGAAGTCCACGGAGAGAGGTACTCCAACACTTATTATCTAGCTAACGGAACATTTGTTAAAACAATATCCAATTCCCAGACGCCGCAAGATAAACTCTTCGCAAAGAAGTAAGAGGCATACCGGAAAAATGTGGTGAGGTGTTTTGGCATCCTGCAATCTCGTTGGGCAATTATTTGTCATAGTTGTACATTGCACCACAAATCGGTAATCACATCCATTATTTTAACTTGCATCATATTGCATAACATGATTGTTGAGGAAGAGTACGTGGAGGAAGATGATGAGGAGAATGAAGAAGAGGATATGCAAAACCCATTGAGAGCTTTCCAAGTTTACAATGGGCCGGTGGATGAACACGAGAATTGAATTCCTTTTGAGCCAATGAGAAGAGATGGACGTAATATACAACGATTTCACGGCTGTATTGCTGATCTCAAATCCGTTTACATCCATACAGAGCTCCAGAAGGACTTGGTGAAGCATAACTAGAGGCTGGAAACCAGTGAAATACTATAAATATTAGTCTAAATATTTGAGTCTCAATTTTATTATGTGTTTTCATTGAGAGTATGTTTAATATTATTATGTGTTTTAATTTAATGTGTAACAAATATGCTTTTCAATTACATCTAAATAAATAAAAATATTTTTATTTCTTAAAAATTTAAATTCCATAGTGACAAGTCACGCCTAGATTTATTCATAGTACAATACTATAACTACAATGGAAAGAGCATGCGACTTGGGTGATAACAATCCGAATATGTTTCATCGGTAGCTTCTCCATTACTATGTTCTCCTTCATTAAGGATTGATAGTTTCCTCTTGGTAAAATACATTTTTGAGATTGGGGGCATAGCCTCTAATCCATTGTAATGATCATTGTTTCCTCCTCTTGTTTCTTGAGTCGTAACTCTTCAGCCGCCCTTGCTTCCTTCCGCTTTTAATCTCTATGTACTTTTTGTAATAATTAAGCTCACTTTCATTATATATCTTCCTCGAGATATACCAAGATGCTTGATCACTTACAATGGTAAGCAAAACCTCAACTCGTTGCTCAATAGGAGTCTTACCTTGTTTATTTTTCCACCTTGCTATCAACGCTATAACGTGCGAAAGAAATGCACATTTGTAAATCTTCAGAAGGAAGCCAATAGATGTCCTTTTTTTGGAAAAAATGCTCAAGGAAATGAGAGAAAAGATGAAAAGGAATGTGAAATTTGTTGTGCACAAATTGGTGTGAGTTGTGAATAAAATGAAGTAAGGAAAATAATAGGGAGTGTTTTACAATTTTTAGGGATTTTTTTGTAATTTTATAGGGTTTATTTTGCAAATATTGCTTTATTCCCGTTTATTTCTATTGGATACAGAAACTAGCCGTTCTGTATGAAATCTGACCGTTGAATCGAATTTCAGATTAAAAATCAAAGGACCAGATCAAGCAGACTGTTGGAGAGTAATTATCAGCCTGGTAAGACACGTGTTAGCATCCTATTGTCGCGTCAATTTTTTTTCACTGCTTTACTGGCGCGTGCAAAGCACGTGCCTGAAATAAATAAATAAATAACGCGTCTAATGTCACCCGCAAGACATGGGCTCTGCCAGGCGACCGTTCAAACCCCGGAGCAAAGTTTGCTCGTGCGCTCTATCAACGAGCAGCCCACCCGAATTTCTTTCCTGCTGCATGGTCGATTCGGTTTTGCTCGAGCTTCTGCCGACCGAACCCATTTCTTGCTCGAGCACCTCAACTTACTCATAAAAGTTTGAAATTCTTGTTATAATTAAATTTCTACATGAAGAATCTCAAACACTAGAATTCAAAAATTATGGAATTTAAAAATAATGAAATCTAATTTCCATCAATTGTGAATTCAATGGGAATAAAAAATACTTCATCCAAACAGTGAAGTCAAAATTACTAGTTATATTTGTCATAAAGCAAAAACATAGTAAAAATGTAGGAAGTGAAGAGAGATCAAATAGCTTTATGTTAAATTCTCTCACAAATATAACTAGGATTTTTAACAAAAAACTATATTTAGCTTATTTTTAGGGTATCTGTTGGAGCATTATGTTAAAAATTAGCTAAATTTAACTTTATATTTAAATTAGCTAGGCTATTAAGGATGCTCTAAAGAAATTATTCCTTAATGGAGATTTAGTTAAAAATTAGATCACATATATTGCGCAAATATTAAGAAAATAATGTATTTGCGATAGCAATTATAAAACATAAATATGAGTTATAAGCTATTAGCAAGCTCAAATATGTGATACCAACTATAAAGCTAGGGATCGTCAACGGGCCGTGTTGGGCCTCCGTGGGCCGGGCCTTGCGGGTTTCGGGACGTATTTTTGAGAAAATTAAATAATTACAGGTCGGGCCAGGGTTTAAGCACAATTGTAAAGCCCCAACCCGACTCATGGAACCTGGCCTTGTGGGCCGAGCCGGGTATCTTTATAATTTTTTGGTCAGGCCAGGCCTAATTTTTTTCTACATAAAAAATGAGTCAAACTCACTAGTGGCAAAAAAAAAGTTAAAAATTTGACTAATTTATAGAGTTTTCTCACTCTAATAGATACCATATACTAAAGTCAAATTAAATCCTTTGTCAAATTTAGCAAGAATGGAAAGAGAGAATAACTAATAGTTAAACTTTTCCCTCCAATATTTTTCTCTCTTCATGGTGCTTTATTTCAATTTGACTTAGAAATATCTAGAACTATTGGAGCAAAAGTTAAACATATATATGGTGGTTATATTTAGTTTTGTGATAAATTTGACTAGAAAATAAGACTTTATTATTACGGATGTTCTTAGATAACCATATAGCATTTTCAAAACAATGAATACAAATTTTCTTTATATAAACTAAATTTATTCATTAAGGCCAAGTAGCCAAATGAGAATCTAAGAGCAGATCTAACTATCCAACTAAGAATTTATTCATTAAAACCATTACTTGTTTCCTTATCTTATTACAATTATATATATATGTATAAATTTAATCCATACATTAAATTTAAGAAATTAAAATATAATACGGACTTTCGGGCCGTGCCGGGCTTGAGACACTATGCTCAAGTTCAGCCCACGGCCCGACGGCCAGGGCCTATTGCCGACTTTTTTTGGATCAGGCCGGGTTTGGGCTTCTCGGGCCTTGAGAACATCGGAGGTCCGCGAGCCAAATGATGAGGCTCTATAAAACGTACATAGATCATCACATCAATTTGCTATAGAAATGTATTTTTATTTTTCTTAAATCACATTATCTTTTACTTTTATTGACAATTATTACTATACGGAGACATATTTTCTATATATGGGACCAGAAACGTTTATAACTTATTATAATGTGGATGTTATTCCTATTTATAGCTGGTCCTGAGTTGGGACCGAATTTTTTGTATCACCATAACGAGGTTATTCCTATATAGAATATTGTTAAATCGCTGTTTTAATGTATTATGCCGTTTGCACTTGGGTCGTAATTTGTAAGTTGTAAAAGTGAAAAGCATATATGCAGATTTAATGATAATTAACAAATTAAATAATAATAAATGATAATTGTAAGTTTTTTGTTCTCCCTCTCCTCTAATAATGATTCAACAAAACTATCGATTACTTTTACATAACTACAGTACTCCTTGCACGCACATAATATGTGCTATCTCTAGTGTATCACTCTAGTACTATTCATCAAGATTGGGAAGCTCCTTTGGCTAGACTTCATGTCTTTATATTTGTTTGACGGAGACTCCCTTCAGTCCCATGTGCAATTTTTCTTTCCCTAGCAAAAGAAAAATATGTCACAAAAAAATTATAGGAAGTAATAGTAAGTTAGTAACAATCATAATAAAATGTCATGAAACATGATCTCGGATCATACTGGAGTTGAGTTTGTTGAGTGTTCTCTCTCTCCTAAAAAATCCTAAACACATATAGGCGCTGCCGATCTCCTCCACCTAATTTCTACTAGTTTTTCTCCTCTTCTCCTTTCTCTCACCACCTTCACTCTCAATCGCTCCTCCCCTCCACCTATGCATGGTCGTTGATGCTGATGAGATGGCAGAATAGTTTGAGGCCGCGATGGGCTTTGAGGAGGGTGACAATAATGATTTGGAAATCGTGGATCTGGTTCCCAATAAAGATGTGGACGACTGATGGTGGGGTCGGTGTACGCTATGCAGTCGCACGGCTGTTCGAGCCGGTGGATTTTCCAGAGGTCTATGAACAGTCGTTCAAGGCTGTGATGGCAAGGTTGTAGCATGGCCCTTTTGGGCCGGGCAATATCGTGTTGCACCGACATAGTCTCAACTGCTTCATCTGCAAGTTCGACGACTTGGAGGCTCTTGAGTGTGCCACCTGTGGACCTTAGTACTACTGAGACTACACGATGGTTTTGGAAGAGTTTGACAGGTTCTTGGATCCGTCGAAGGTCCCAGCGACGGTGACTGGAGTGTGGAACTATGTCAAGAACGTTCTGAAGGCAACGCTGGAGGATGATTGGGCTGATCGAATCGGGAACTCCATTGGGGTTTTCCTCTTTCAAGATCTGGCTTGGGTCAAATTGGGTAAGCTCAAGCTGTTTATGAGGGTGGATCTTCAATGAGGTATAGTGGTCCGATGAAAATTTCATTTTGCTCTGTCATGTATGTAGTCAATCACTTTTAAGTATCCAGCCATTCAAGGTTTTTTCCCTCTATGTGGATTGTTTGTGCACAGTGATAGGGTTGTATGGTGCTACGGGCTCGGGCTAAGAAACAGGCAGAGGCGGAGTCGTCAGGGTTTGAAAAAAAAAACCCATATCCAAATGACCATCGAGTTAGATGGTGATGCCACCGAGCACGATGGCGGGGTAGCAGACGGTGGTAAAGGGGATGATGCCCTCTGGTGGTGTGGATTGGCCCTCCGTTGCTAAGCATGTCGACCACATGACACACATGCAAGATCTTAGGGAAGCAGAATAAGGACACATGTCCTCCATGCAACGGAACCCTTTTTTTAGGGAGACCCACTAACTCATTCAGTTCTTTTGCAGGTTCCAGGTTCATCGGGTAGCCCAATATTATGCTCATTTGGGGCGACACCTCCCAGCAAGCCACAGGTGGACCCTCGAAGGTCATGATTTCTATCGTCATGTTCGAGCAGTTCGACGTCGTAGACAGTTGGATCATCTCTGTAAACGGCGGCCCTAACGCATGCAGATGGAGCATCTTTATTGGATGATTTGGTTTCAACTTGTCGAAAAGAGAGGGACGCGAGAGGAGACTCCATTGTTGGTGACTGTCACTAGCAGGACAGTGAGTGACCATGCATCAAGGATGGCAAAGTGTGAATCCCTGCAGAAGAAGATGGCATTGACTCCAACCGCTCCCGCGAAGAAGCAGGCTAAAGAGTAACACGCATTGTTGTAGTTTTGGGTACATAATTAGATAGGATGTGGGGCCCGATTTTTTTGGATAAATTACGTATAAGGTAACTTACGTAAGATTACTTGCGTATAAGGCTTTCTAATATTTCGCATTGTTGTAGTTTTGGGTACATAATTAGATAGGATGTGGGGCCTGATTTTTTTGGATAAATTACATATAAGGTAACTTATGTAAGATTACTTACGTATAAGGCTTTCTAATATTTCTTTCTCAAATAAGGTCACCTGATTTAACAAAAAATCCTCTTGTCCAATCTATTTACATCTAATGCCATCATATATAAACCTGGTCTCTCTCTCTCTCTCTCTCTCTCTCTCTCTCTCTCTCTCTCTCTCTCTCTCTCTCTCTCTCTCTCTCTCTCTCTCCATACCAAAATCAAATTGTGACTGAATTCCCAAAATCAAATCCTAGCAGAGCTCCGCCGCTCTAATCGCTATGTCGCCGTCTCTCCGTCGTCCTCCTAACATTGCTTTAATTTCTATAGTTACTTCCTCTTCTTCGTTTCTACAACCTCAACAAAAGAAACAAAACGAAGAGGAGAATGGGAAATTGAAACACTTGTTGTAACGTTCTGGTTTGAATCGGTCTTAGCTACTTCAAAGGTTTTCGACCTTATACCATTTGGTTTGCTTGGAAGCTTGGAAGCTTGAAGACCATTAGGTGGCCCTTGTACCATTTCAAGATAAGAGTCCAAGCGTAGTGGAAAAAGAATTTTATTTTTTTAATTCCAAGAATATTCGTAGTTTTTTTCAAAGTTTGGGTTTTGATGGTGGTGGATGACAAAGTCCAAATTCAGGATCTTTCTCTACAGCAATAGTTATAGAAGCATCAGTGGTTTGAGGTCATCACATTATCCTTGTATGTTTTCTCACCATTCTCTTTTGGGTATCTTCTAACTTTGCGGCTATTGTATCTTTGTGATTTGCTTTTCTATGTTTCTGGATTATTGTTCAATGTAGTGTTATCAAGATGTTTATGTTTATGTTGTGATGGTTGAGTTTGTTTTTGCAGATTTCATCATTCAGAGAAAGCAAGTCGGATGACCGGAAGTTTTATATATTTATAGCTACAAAGACCCTTCATTTAAGGACGAATTCTAAGAGAGACCGGGTGGGCACCGCACTACATATAGATAAAGGATTTAGTGTGGTCTATAATAGTATGTAGTGTTGTCAGTATTAGTATGTAGAATTGATGCGATTAGTATGTAGAATTGATGTGAGTAGTATGTAGTGTGGTCTGTAGTAGTATGTAGAGTTGATGTGAGTAGTATGTAGTGTGATCTGTAGTAATACATATGGTAGAAGATAGTAGTGTATGATGTAAGTAGTATGTAGTGTGGTCTGTAGTAGTATGTAGTGTGGTTTGCAGTAATACATATGTTAGAAGATAGTAGTGTATGATGTGAGTAGTATGTAGTGTGGTCTGTAGTAGTATGTAGTGTGGTTTGCAGTAATACAGATGTTAGAAGATAGTAGTGTATGATGTGAGTAGTATGTAGTGTGGTCTGTATTAGTATGTAGTGTAGTCTACAGTAGTACATATGTTAGAAGACAGTAGTGTATGATGTGAGTAGTATGTAGTGTAGTCTGTAGTAGTATGTAGTATGGTCTGCAGTAATATTTTTGTTGGAAGACAATAGTGTATACGATGTGAGTAATATGAAGTGTGTTAAGGCTTCCTGGAGATGATTTTAAGATCAAGTTTCTTGTATGTTAACTGAGATTGGTTTCCAATGTGATCACAAAATGACAAAAAAGAAGAAGAAGAAGAAGAAGAATCACAAGAAGAAGAAGAAGAAGCTGAAATGACGATGAAGAAGAAGAAGGCAACATAAGCTTCGAAGAATCACAAGAAGAATGATCCGAAGAAGAAACACAAGAAGAAGAAGAAGCTGAAATGACGATGAAGAAGAAGAAGGCAACAAGGCAACATAGAACTGTTTTGAATGAAATTAGCAGCTCCCTCTTATATATAAAGGGCAATTTTGAAAATTAAAATATATTAAAAAAGAAGAGATGGTCTTATGTGTGCAAAAATTGTATAATGACCTTATGTGTAACCTAAGATCTCTAAGAGACCTTAAGTGTAATTTCCTTTTTTTTTCCAGTCATTTCCTTATGTGTAGTTTTGTCTAGTTATGTTATGATAGGTCTGTACCAAGCATGTTTTAGTATAGATTACTGTAGGGAGTTCTTTCTGACAAGCCGGTAGTTGGCGTTCTCCTTATAACTTATCAGCCCAATCAATTTCTATCTTTCATCTCAAAAAAAAAGTTAGTAATAATCATAAACAAAAAAAAACACTACTTCAGTGTGTTAACACAATCTATAATAAAACTCATGTTAATAAAATGATCATAAAATGGTAAACTAATTTACTTATTTAAGGTTGTAATATTAAGTTTAATTTTCTCATAAAAAACAGTACCAAACATAAATAAGTAATTTTTTATTTAAAATTTAAAATTTAATCTTGATCATCCTTTTTTTTTTAATTTGAGCTAACACAATCGTAAAAGAAAAAATTACTTATTTAGGTTTGATATTGTTCTTTATGAAAAATTAAACTTGATATTATAACATTAAAAAAATAAATAAATTTATTATTATTTTATAATTATTTTATAAACATATTTTTATTATAATTTGTGTCAAAAAAATGTCACGAAATTCGTAGAAGGCTTGATTATATGGACCAAAACGTCGTCTTGCTGAACTGTGGAAATATAAATACGAGGAATTATTTTGGCAAACCACAAACGCGATCGAACCCTCTCAACAGAGAGACCAAAATTCAGAAAAAGAGTGATGGCCGATGAGGAACATGAGGTGTACGGAGCTGAAATTCCATTCGAGGGAGAGATGGACGGCGACGTTGAGATGCCCGCCGCCGACGAAGATGCCGTCAAGGTTCATCTTCAAACCCCTAGCAGCAATTGTTAATTATGTTTTTGACAACTGCAAACCCTAGCAGGATTGCTGACCTTAACGTGATGATGTATTAGTCGGACGAGATGAAACTACGTTCGAAGGAGATGGTAGAAGAAGCTGTTGCTCTCCGCCAAATGCATTCTGAAATGACCGTTGCTGCGCAAGGTTGTTTTTTATCTCTATTTATCTCTTATTATATATGCTGTTATTCATTCCGTATCGATTGGTGTTTATTGTTTGATTTTGATTTTGATTTTGACCTCCTGAGCGAGGCTCAGGAATCAAAGATCTTCTTATAAGTTCATGATTTGATTATAATCTGTTTGTTTCTATAATTAATAATTAATGTATCACCGTTCATGCTCAGGGAATATGTCCTGCCGTCTATTCTGATGTATTTTTTTGTGTGTGTCAATCTGTGGTTTAGTGCATGATCTATTTATTGTTTAAGATCTTAGTATGCACTGTTCTGGTGGTTTCTACATATTTGTTTTTGTCTAGGTCTGTGTATAGAATACATCTGTTCTATTCCGATAATATGTGGTTGAATTTGATTGTATTGTGCCAGGTCCTGCTGCTGCAGCTGTTTCCCAGGAAAACAAGGAAGAGGCTGATGCACGTTCTGTTTACGTTGGCAATGTGAGTTAATTGTTGTCGTCCACTTCCCTCTTTTAGTCTTCATTCTTCAATAAGTACGGTAGCATTAACCAAAACAACACTCTGTCATAGCGTTAACCTGATTCATTTATGTCAATATATAATTATTTCCCTAAAATAATCTTAGACACATATGGAATTTCATGTGAGAAAATCTAAATTTTTGAGCTTCCATCTCTCGTTGAACATTATTTATTTTTTTCCCTATTGGTTGTCATCTAATATTTGGCGAATGCAAATATATTACTAGCTTGAAAGCTATCTTATTAAGCTACCATATACATTATCAACCTAACTTTATTACAACATTACAAATACTAGACATCCTTGTACCGATGCTACCCTTTGAAGCTTGTGGTTCTTGAACGCTGAAACTTAATTATTTACCTATGCCTCATGATTTTGGTAAAGGATAATAAAGTTTTAACTTCAAAGCATTTAAGAATGTACTCTTTTGTTTTCTGTTATCAACCGCCGTCATTGAACTATGGTTATTGATACTCCTTACAATTTGGTTGCTCTCTCTTTTACCTTTCCTTTTCTAGAACTTCTGGAACCCTTAACTATCTTAACTGTAAAATAACTCACTTAAGTTCTGTGAATACTATACACTTATGTGAGCCATATCATATGCACCTTGAGGGTTATGGTTTGACTCTGTCGTAATATGATCGCAGGTGCAATCGTTACATTGTAGATCTTTATTTGTCCCTAGAGATGTGTGATAAAAAAAGTACAAGTCCTTCCCCCAAAAAAAAAATTTATACAAAAACTGATAGATGGAAGGAAAAAAAAAACTCAGATATAAAAAAGTATGTGAAAGGTGAAAAAAAAAAATCTGAGTAGAAAAGAATTGAGAAAAAAAAAATTAGAAGTCTACAACAGTTGGTTGTAGATGACATGATATATCTGGGGAAATAAAGAAGCAGAGTATTTCGGAGAAGATATTACATGTGGATGGGAAAGGAGGAGAGGCAGCAAATGTCTATGAAGAGGATATGATTGCTGAGTTGCATCGGTAGTTTGATGCTGATGGATGCTGTCCTTTGGTGCCTCAGGAATATCATTTAGCAAATGTGGTGAGGAGTACGTGATTTTTTACCCTATGTCTATGGTGTTCGCCCTAAAACAGATTTTCCTTTAAATTTCTGAAATGTATGTTTGATCTCGTGATATTGTTGTGAATTTTGTAGGTCTCTACTAGATTTTACTTTCTTTTTTCTTTAGATTTCACTAGCGATGTTTCAGTCAGTTCCTCATTAATTTGGGGTCCATGCCAACCTGAACTTATTTTATTTATATTTATATTTCTATATGTTGCTTGAAATGTGTGTGTGCACCGGTGCACATTGTCTACTTTGAGAACTTTAGTGGTGTCTTTAAAGTGTTACAGTCTGTTCTGGTTCTGCTGTTATAATAGTCTAATGCTTGTGTTAAGATTTGGTTATCACTAGCTGAATTAGCAGTTCTGACACACTGAATGCAGCTTGAATTCCATTTTCGACTAATACTAGTTTTTGATATGGGGTTGCTATTTGGTTTGGAAATTTGCATGGAGGAGAAGGGTGGGGTTGCAGATTAAGGGAATGTGACTAATAGTGAATGTTCATGATATGTCTACAAGCTGCACTGGCAGAGATGATGCAATGCCAAGCAGCATGAGCTTAAAAAACAGGCAAAGATGTTACGCCAGTAGCAGATTGCTAATTTCATGACCTGGTTTTCAATTTAGCATATGTGTCATCTCCCAACTTATGCTAGTTTTGAAGTGGTTTGTAAATTGTTATGGAAATTTAACTAGGGAAGTTTGATAAAGTTTTAAAAACCATTGCTACAACTAAGCAAGTAGAAAAGAGGCGGAAACTAGTTTGGGGTTTTTTTGGAGTTCCACATACTTTATGGTGGTTAGATATGATTTATGAAGAAGAAAAATCTCGAGTGCAAGGAACATCTATAATTATTTTTAGAAATTGATAAGAGTTTTTTTTTAATTGGTGGACTTGAATAGATAAAATTTAGCCTAATTCACCATAATTGTACGAGGGTGATTGATTGCAAGTGTTTATGTCCTAGTCTTTACCTACTTCAACCAAGTATGACAAATTCATCTTTCGAGATTTAGGAGTGCTTTGGGAAGTGTGTGTCTGCCAGTCTGATACCTATTTTAACTAACCACTACAAAATCATTTTTGGTCGTTAAAGGCAATCCCAAACACTCACTGTGAATGTGCTCTGATATCTTCTTGTTGTGAACGCACATCCTCTTTCATAGGTTGTGGCTGTATGTTGTTTTATTTCACTGACATAGCTTCTGCTTCAAAAAACTGGACTAAATGATGTCTTGCAGGTTGATTATGCATGTACACCTGAGGAAGTGCAGCATCATTTTGAATCATGTGGCACAGTGAACAGAGTGACTATATTGACTGATAAGTTTGGCCAGCCAAAGGGTTTTGCTTATGTTGAATTTCTTGAAGCAGAAGCTGTTCAAGAGGCTCTTGTTCTAACTGAATCTGAGTTGCATGGTCGGCAGTTGAAGGTGATTCCCTCTATTTTTCCTCTCATTTGTCCCCTGTTTCGTTACAATCTATCTTCTCCAAAATAAAAAAGGAACAGGTGGAAACAGGAAAAAATTTAAATAGATATTGCTATCCCCACTTCTATTCCCACATTGTTCTATCTATCGATTCAGGTTTTGCCTAAAAGGACCAATGTTCCCGGTATGAAGCAATTCCACCCTAGACGCTTCAATCCCTCTACGGGTTACCGCTTCAGAAGTCCATATGTACCCCCTTACTTCTACTCGCCCTATGGATATGGGTATGTTCTTCTGATGGTGCTCTTACTTCCATTGATTTCTAGCATTCAAGTCAGTTTTATGATACATATATTAATTAAATCCCTTGCAATTATGCTGCAGGAAGGTTTCCAGATTCAGAAGGCCAGCACGATACATGCCCTACTACTAGAAGACTGTTTCGATCTGATTAATGTCTACATCATCTAGTATAAGACATTGATTATATCCTTGTGAAACGTTTATTTTCTCTTCTCCTGTTGTTTTGAAAGGAGCCCTACGGTGATTTACTAATCTTGGATTATACAGCCGTGTGTAAAATCTATGAAAATTATAGCATAACCACATTTTCTGTTTTGTTGAATAACTCCAGTCTTGTGTCAATCTCTTTCATATTATTTCTTTATTGCATTCCTTACAATCAAGAGGTATCAATACAAATTGGCAGTAGGGGAGAACTGGTATAGACCGTATAGTAATGCAGAAGTAGCTCTGCTAGTCTACTTCTGCTTGAATGTTGTTTTAAGGGCAATCTTGTGCCTTCTTTCATTCATATTACATGTTTACGCGTATAACGAAATAGAAAATGATGAGCATATCACGGCTGTGATTGAAAGTAATTAATATTGTCTTACCATAGTTTTTTATTCTTTGAATTCCTTATAATGTGTCTCTTGGGAGATGAATCTTGATGATTTGTATGCTCTTCTAATTATAAGCTGGATGTCCTCATGCATTTGCGCTATAAAACTTCGCTCTCAACGGGCAATGTTCAACCAACAATTTCAATGGATTTTTATTGTAATGGTGGGCCGCATGGATTACCACTACAGATATGAAAGGTATTCTCAGGAGGTCTCTACTCTCCACTGCAATCGGTTATTCAAAAAAATAAAAATCAATAAAATAGAAAGAGAGACCAAAATCCAAAAATAAAAGAGTTTTATATCAATTAAACGTCGTCGTTTCTGTTGAACCCGTGGCAATATAAAACCCAGTGGCAAACCGCAAACGCGAGCAATGCTACCAGAGGAGAGACCAAATTGAGAGTAAATGGACGAAGAGGAGCATGAGGTTTACGGAGCTGCAATTCCAGTCGAGGAAGTGTTGGACGGCGACGCCGACGTCGACATGCCCGCCGCCGATGACGACGCCGTCAAGATCACTCGTCCAACCTTTCGTCTTCTTCTCTTTCTTATACTAGTGAATTACTATACAACTGTAACTGAAACCCTAGGAGAGTGAGTATTGAATTGACGTAACGATGTTGAAGCTGGACGAGATGAAGAAGCGGTTGAAGGAGATGGAGGAGGAAGCTGCTGCTTTGCGCGAAATGCAGGCCAAGGTTGAAAAGGAAATGGGGGCTGCACAAGGTTTGATCATCTCTGTTTCTTCACTCATTGGCTTTAATTGGTGAATTTTGGTTCACCTGATGTCCAGCTCTTTATTTGATCATGTGTTGTTTTAGTGTCTTATATGAACTTGATATTCGTTTGGTTATCGGAACGATTGATGTAGCTACTTGTGATTTCGCTATGATTTTGATCGACTCTTTTGTTGGTATAGATTTATTTAGGTCTATAGTTTGTTTCTCTGATTAGGATTAAACATAACATTGATGCTCTGAGTGCTGTCTTAGCGGTCACACGTGAGGAAAATAGGTGTATTGTCATATGCTGTGGTGTTGGTTGTGTTATTTGGTATTTTAGTGTATAATGTGTACTATATTCTAGCTCAAGATCTCCATGTCTCTGTGAAATTCTTATGTCCTGAGGACTTAATGTTATCATATTTCTTTTATGGTTTGATAGTTTCTTTTGGTTGTTTTGTGGTCTGATGTTTAAGCTCATCTATATGTTGCACTGATCCTGCTGCTGCAGCTGTTTCTCAGGCAAACAAGGAAGAGGCAGATGCACTCATGCACGTTCTGTTTTTGTTGGCAATGTGAGTGAACCCTTATTAGACTTCAATTTACTATTAAAGTATAAACAGTTCAAACTATACCGCTTTCTTAGACCACACCCTTTTACATCAATCTATATATTATTTTTACTATATAATGTAAATTAGATATTGAATTCTTGTTATGTGTAAAATTAGATTTCAAAGCTTGATCATATATTTGTCCCTCATGTATTGTTTGTCATGTAATGGCTAGCAAAGGAAAATATATAGTAGCTTGAAGGATACCTTCAGGTGGATATTACAGTATATCAAGCTAAACTCTGCTATATCTGCTTACTTTATGTTAACACAAGATTTATTACTGATAATCAACATCATTACAAGCTTACCTTACCAGTACTAGATCTAAACTTGGTGATGCCTTCTCTTAAAGTTGTGAATCTCGGATGCTGAAACTTCTAGTTCGTAAATTATCTATGCCTCATGATTTTGGTAAAAGGAAAAAACATGGTTAACTTCAAAGAATTTGAATACCTCTTAATAGTCCTTAAAATTTCGTTGCTCTCTGTTTTGCTTTTTATCTTTCTAGAAACTCTGGAATGCTATGAAGGGTTTGACCCTTGTTAACTACGTCAAGTTATATTTACACTTTACACTTGTGTGGATGGTATCTAATGCACCTTGAGAATCATGGTTTGACTGTATGCCGTACTATGATAGCCAACTGATTGTTATTCCCCAATTTCTCTGTGTATAGGCGCAGGATATGTTACAATGTAGATTGAGGGTGGTCAATGTCATTAGTTGTCACTAAAGACATGATCATGTCTTTTGTATTTAAAGAAAAAAATTGAAAGTCCTCAAAAAGGAAAGATGGAAGAAAAAAAAATCAGATATAAAAAGAATACAAATATTAGAAAAGTTGAAAAAAAATATCTGAAATAAAAATGGAAAATAAAAAAAAGGACTTTCAGTGGTGGGGTGTAGTTGACATGATTGATTGTTTGGGCAAAAGAACTGGAGTAAAGTTGCACAGAAGATATTCCAAGAGAAGACTTGAAAAGGAGGAACTAGGATATGTATAATGGGGCATCATCTTCGATACATGAAGGGCTGCAAAGGTTTTTGAAGAGGAAAGGAAATGTCGGCAACTGTAGTTGTATTGCTTCCTTGCTGCTGGATGTTGTTTTGAACTCACTTAGCAAATGCGGTGAGGAGTGCATGATTCGGATATCCTATGGCCTAAGTTCTTTTATTTGTCAATGGTGTTCGCCCAAGTTCATTGTTTTTGTAGTCCTTTATTTAATGCTTCAGTCTAACATTGATTGCCTAATATTGTGATTTATGTTGGTCTGTTCAAGATTTTACACTTTTGTTTTCTTTTTTCAGATCTTTTTGTTGATCAGATAAGAAAGACCTCTTCATATGTTTACCAGTGCTATTTTTATTCCTTTGTATGGTTGTGTGCAATTGTCTACTATGAAAATTCTGGTGGAATCTCTAAAATGTTGCAGTCTGTAATAGACTAATGTCTTTTGGGGTGTACTCGATAAGAACTAATGAAGATTTCTCATTTTCTGAACACAACTATTAGGTGCAAACATAAGTAATTATGATGACAGTAAGAATGTATTATGCACTGACTGCAAACTTTTCTAGTCTTTGGGGTTTCATTACAACAGATAACTTATTGATCTGAATGTGACAAGTGAACGATGGTGAGCTTGTAGTTGTTGTAGTAGAATGCTCATGATATGATTTGGTCTCGATCAGCTGAATTAGTAGAGATAGACAGTGGCTGGCTAGTGGGACATTTTAAGGAAAGAAGGTGAAGCTTTGTATCAGGGTCATTGATGTAAAAAGTTTTCATTGAAGAGAATGGTGGGTTGGGAGAAGAAGGGAAAATCCGAAAATGATTATTAGGGCATGCACATGATATGGTTGTACTAGCTGAATTTGCAGATTTGGATGCAATGCCAAGCATAACAAGTTTAAAGCAGAGAAGGTGATGTTGCACAAGTACTGCATTGGTCATTATATGACCCGGCTTTTTGCTAGTTTTGAAGTAGGTTGTTTATTAGTACAGAGATTTAGGTAGGAAGGCTACGTTGATTTTGAGACAAGACTAATAGAAACTAGATGTAACAAGTAAATAGGGTGAAAGGAGACAGATACCAGTCTGTGGAGTTACTTTTGTGAGCCTACTTATATGCTGGATATTTTGAAGAAGAAATCCTTAATGGAATGAAAATTTTATGTTGGACTTAGAAGTAATAAGAATTTCTTTTAGTTTGTGTTCTTGAAAAGATTTTTGCTAGCATAAGTGCCTTATACACCATGTTAGATAAAATTTGTGTATATGTGCCAGTCGTTTAGCTAAACTCACCATGATTGTGCTCAGATGTCTTCTTGTTGTGAATGCACGTCCTCTTTCATAGGTTGTGGCTGCATGTAGTCTATTTCAATGACTTAGCTTTTGCTTCAAAAACTGGAATGAATCGTGTTTTGCAGGTTGATTATGCATGCACGCCTGAAGAAGTACAGCAGCATTTCCAATCATGTGGCACTGTTAACAGAGTGACTATACTGACCGATAAATTTGACCAGCTGAAGGGTTTTGCCTACGTGGAGTTTGTTGAAACAGAAGCTGTTCAAGAGGCTCTTGTCCTAAATGAATCCGAGTTGCACGGTCGGCAATTGAATGTATTCATCTCTATTTTCTCTCCCTTTTCTGTACAATTTATTTTCTTTTGATAAATGTTGCTATCCATTTTTTCTGTTCCCACATTCTGCCTACATTCAGGTTTTGCCTAAAAGGACCAACGTTCCCAGTATGAAGCAATTCTGCCCTAGACGTTTCAGTCCTTATATGGGGTACCGTTTCAGGAGGCCATATGTACCCCCTTACTTCTACTCCCCCTATGGATATGGGTATGTTATCTTACTTTCACTGCTTTCTAGTTTTTACTAGTACTCAAATCAGTCATCTGATATGTATTGTCATTTAATCCTCTTCAAATATGCTGCAGGAAGGTTCCCAGGTTCAGAAGGCCAGCACGATACATGCCTTACTACTAGAAGTCTTTTAGTATTAGACCTTTATGTTCGTAAGAATTATTTCCTTCTCCTGGTAGTTCTAGACAGGATGAGTATTGTGGAAGTGGTGCAATAATGTACAGTTGTTCAACGATGTGATTGTGGATAATACAGTCGTTTGTTTAGTTTGAGGAAAAATACATTCACGCTCTTCCCACTTTTCTGTCGCTGTTTATTTTGGTTGAGATATTGCTTTCTTTATAGGTATGCCTCTGCTTGAATGTCTTTTTTTAAGGCTGACCTTGGTCCCTTTTCCTTCATGCCTTGCCGTTTACCATCATATTTTGGACATTTCTTCACCCAGTTTTCACACCTGGTTTTTGTTGCTCTCATTATCTTCATCATGTGTATCAAATTCAGGAATGTAGTTGATCTGGGTATTTGGTAAATGAGTGTTAAATACAAAGTGTTGGGAGTCTTCAAATTTTTAAGTACGTAGGTTTTAAAAATATTGTTTACAGCATTTTGATTTTGTGACATAATAGTCAATAGTGTTATAGTCGGCTGAAATCAACAGTTCGTAACAAAATTCCAGGTCGTTTTTCTATTCAGGTCGTGTTCTGCGTGGTTCCTTTTGTAACTATTATTATCAAGTCAGTTTATTGTACAGATGTGTGTAGTTGCAGATCTAATAATGTATATATCAGGTACATTTTTAGATACAATACCATTTCCACCCCAAAAATCGTTTGATAATTAGATTGCCACGTGATAGATATCCATTCGAGCTGAACTTCAGCTGGTGATAATGAATTTAGTATGATCTTCCATCTGCTGGTTTATGTCTCGTGCCAACTAACTGCCCAATTCTTGATGGTTGAGATTTGCATCCCCGTACATCTCCACCTACATTTCATTGTCGGTCTTGAATTGCAAGCGTACCAAGTTGACAAGTTAGCCTATCTGAAGCTGTGTAATTGGTTTGATCTCTTGAATTGCATTAAACTTGTCAGAAAGATAGATCGGGAAACATATAGGAAACGAATTATAGCTTTTCTTCTTCATTAACTTTGTTGACCACAACCATGGTTGATAAACCATTTGCCTTAATTTATTGTTTCAAGAACGGACACCTGATCAAACTACATTCCATAAATAAACAAACTCGAATTCGAATATTAGTACAATTAAATTGAATAGCATTGAACAGGTTTGATCTCCATCACCTAGCTTCTGCAGCTTGCAATCCACACCTACCGTTCAAAGTTCGAACATATGATCGAATCTCTCGACTAAAAATAGCATAGGGAACATATTTTAGTACACATATTCTTCCAACTCCCGAGGATTTTGTCTAGTTGACCTTTGATACCAGCGCTAGCTTGCAATATGAAGTTTGCTGGATAAAACCCATAAGAAGTTTATTCGCTACCAAAATAATCTGAAATGATACAAGGACTCCCAATAAAAAGATTTTGCTTAGAGGCTTAAAGAGAGCAGACGTTGGGTTCCAATTCTTCTCTTCCTTAGTCGTTCTGCAATGATGAAGGCTAGCTCAAGAGCCTGAGAAGCATTGAGCCTTGGGTCGCAGTGAGTGTGGTAACGTGAGCTCAGGTCGTCGAAAGTCACTGTTCGGGATCCTCCAATGCACTCAGTAACATTCTGGCCAGTCATCTCGAGATGAATTCCTCCAGGATGGCTCCCTTCTTGCTCATGAACATCAAAGAATGCTCGCACCTCAGCCTACAAACACATTCAATTTGACAATAGTGAATACATGACAGATAGTGAGCAAGACAATATTATCAATTTAGCATAAGAATTGTGAAATGTCATATTGCAATGCAATGCTGCATATGACTATATATGCGGTCCCCCACACATTCCCTAAGTGGAACAAAAGATGACATGTTGATCGAGTCTCCTGAACAAATGGATTGGACCACAGAAAAATGAGAACTTTTCACTCTACATGACATTTCCGAATTCATGAATTGGACTGATCAACCGATTGCAATCACTGAGAGAGAACGAAACTGATTCTATCGTAGAGGATACTACTCTATTGTTTTCTCCGTTTCAGATAAAAATCATCGTTACAATTAGTCTTAACTCCTAATAACTGAAATTGAGTTGAGTTGTGTTTATTTCTTTGAAGCATTTTAGAAAAGTCATAAATGCTCATCAAAAGGTCGGATACTTCAATTCATGGTCGATGGAAAAGGAATAGTTGAAAATGAAAAAAAAGAAGAGAAAGTGTACCAGAATTGCATCAAATGGACGTGTTTTGAGTCCACAGGGTGCCTTAATAGTGTTTCCGTGCATCGGATCACAGACCCAGGTCACAATTTGCCCTGCTTGGCGCACAGCCCTAATCAAATGAGGAAGCTTGACTCTCATGTTCTCAGCACCCATTCTAGCAATGATTGTGATCCTTCCGGGCTTGTTGTGAGGGTTCAAGATTTCAATGAGGTTAACAAGATCTTTTGGATCCATTGTGTTGCTCACCTGCATGACAAGTATCATTGTTGGCCACTTCAAATATAAAGTTCTATCAACTATAACCCAAGACAGAATAAAAGACAAAAGGTTCAACTACAATTAACTCCAACAGCTTTGATTACGATCATCTGTAGTCACTTAAATACACCTAATCTGAGCCTGATCAAACGATCCAAGTTAAACATAGTAGACAATTTCATTTCTTTCTACAATTCTATGTCTTAGTGCCAAAATCCAAAAGGCTGTGTCAAAACAAACATAATCCAAACAACCTGGAGTCATTAAAATCTCTATTATTGTGATGCATTGACTTGTCCCGGCAGTACGTAACACCATTACTAGCATTAAAAAGAGAGTAACAAAGACTATTTTTAATAGCTAGTATAAGAAAGCTTGCCTTGACTCCAATGGGGTTGGAAATTCCTTTTAGGAACTCAACATGGGCACCATCCAGTTGACGGGTACGCTCTCCACACCAAAGCATATGAGCTGAGCAATCGTAGAACAGACCAGTAGTGGAGTCCTCCCTGGTCAGTGACTGCTCATATGGCAAATGAAGACACTCGTGGGAAGTCCAAAATTCAGTTGTCCTCATGATAGGATGGTCAACTGTAAGTCCAGCAGCAGACATGAATCCCAAGGCTTCATCGACCCGGTGAGCCAATTCCTGGTACCTATTCCACCATACCAACCACATTCATAAGCAAACCACAAATATGATTACAAGATCCAATTACATCAACGAAGAATGATCTAATCACTAGCCAAATGTAAAGATCAAAAGTTAAAAACTTTAGTGCATACCTATCACCCTGCTCACTTTTCTCTGCAAAGTCAAGGTTCCATTGAGTAACCCTCTGCATAGCAGCATACCCTCCAGTGGCGAAGGACCTCAAAAGATTCAAAGTAGCAGCAGATTGGCAGTAAGCCCTGATCAACCTCTGAGGGTCAGGAGTTCTAGACTTCAAATCAAAAGCCTCTCCATTAATATTGTCACCCCTGTAAGCCGGCAACGTAACTCCATCTTTCTCCTCAGTCGGAGCTGATCTGGGCTTCGCAAACTGACCCGCCATTCTTCCCACCTATAACAAAAAAGAATCCCCCAAACCCCATAAATTTCTCAAACACTCATCCACAACATTGAAACATTCAAATTCATCACAAAATGGGCGCAAAGATCTAACCTTGACAACATTCATTTGTCCTCCGAACATAAGAACAACACCCATCTGGAGCATCACTCGGAATGTGTCCCTTATGTTGTTGGCGCTGAACTCCTTGAAGCTCTCAGCGCAGTCACCGCCCTGAAGCAGAAAAGCGTTCCCCATTGCGGCCTCGGCGATCTTCTCCTCCAGGTGCCTAGCCTCTCCGGCGAAGACAATCGGCGGGAAGGATTCAATGGTGTTGAGGACGGTGTTGAGCTCATTCTGGTCTGGGTACTCCGGTAGCTGCAAAGCCTTCTTAGTCTTCCAGCTCTCCACGCTCCATTTTCCGGAGCTGCTGGGCCTCGCCGCCGGAGCCGGGGTTGGGGCCTTAATGGGCTTCTCGGCGACGACGGGGGAGTTGTTGCCGTCTGCTGCGGCAGAGATGGGGTGGAGGAGGCGTTTCTTGGTGGCGAGGAATGGGGAGAAAGTGGGTTGGTGAGATTGGGATGTGGGGATGGAGAGGGAGTTGGTGTTGCAGAGAGATTTGGAGGAGAGGGTTGCTGGGTTTGCGAGCGCCATTGTTTCTTTCTCTCTTTTCTCTCTGTTTGTTTTTGAGAGAGAGAGAGAGAGAGAGAGGAGTTGTTGTGGAGGCTCCGAGAGAGAATGAGGCGGGCTTGGTTTTGAAGCGGGTTTAAATAAGGTTTTAGAGGGGAGAAGACTAGGACACTGGAGCGGGTAGTTGGGAACGGAGGAGGAGGGGGAGAAGGGTAGTTTCGGGAATACCTGTGACTTGGATTTGTGGGAAATTTAGGTGGTGTGGAGGGTAATAAGGGTATTTCGGGTTTGATTTTGATAAGTAAACCCATGGTCCGGATTGTTGCCACTTCTTACATCGCTTTTCCATATCATTTCATCACCTACCCGTACGTATTCTCTCTGGCTAGTGTAGAGTTTGATCATTTTAGGAAATGAGTCTTCTTCTTCTTTTTCAAATAGGAAGTGAGTCTTCTTTAATATCGTTATTGTAAAGTTTGTTGAAATTGTTTCCTTGATGGATTTTATGATCGGAGAATAATGATAATAATTAAACGATACATTCGTGTAAATATCTTGTCGATTTATGATACAAATTGAATTAGTGAAGCATGATATGAAAACGAATACGTGTATGAATCATTTTAAATAGTATGAATTATTAGCATAAAATTTGTTGGGTATTGAATTGAGATTACCAAATTAGATTTGATAATTCAACATTAATATCATGGTTTCGCTGTAAAATTGATGCTTAATAGCTTCATTTGGAAAAGCTAACTTCATACCATATATCTTCGTAAGATACTTGAATACATTTTGTCGTAGAAAGTGGACCATGTAAGACAGTAGGAGCTGTCACTCTGACGTATATAAAATGGTACAATATTTGATTTCTAGTGTAGTACTTAACGCGTGGAATCAAGTATGAAGGATATTCATATAAGATGCTCTCTTCCTTTTTTTCTGAAACGATTCATCTAAAGATGCTTTGTGTAAAACTGTCAATGAGATAGGCTCGGAAGGTAAAGCGAAAAATTCATCGAGCACGTGTGGATGGAAAAGGAGAACATTTTTTAGTTTTTGATAGAAATGGTACGTAATTTATTGATAACATAGAAACTTACCATATTCATTCGAGAGAAAAGATAATAAAAATATACGATAATTTTTATTAAGAACATGATACGATAAAAAAAAATCTACATGTAAGTTGCACTATTATACTTATCAATATGAATTCAAATACACAATACTTCAATGACTAAAATGATTATTAAACCTAATGTTAATGATATTATCTAAATCATCTATTTCCGAGTATGGCCAGGATAGCCATAACAATAAGCTATGTGACTGTGTCATCTAGGTAGGTTGAGATTTATGTATGACATTTGTGAGATTCGAAATTCCTAAAATATGAAAGTTCGTCTTGTGAATTTGCAAAACAAACTCAGTTATGGTGTGTATCGTGCTTAAAAACTTCAAAACTTAAGTCCGAAAGATGTTTAAGTCATGTTAGAAATATGTTATATTGTGCCACATTGCAATGAGTATATATATAATTTGTGTGGGATCTAAGCATAGTTCAAGTATAAATGAACTGTATATTTTCAAATAGGAGGAATCCTCGGAGGACCCTAGATTTTACTCAGAGCCAACTGCTCAAGTGTTTACCATGCAACATTTTGTGTAAACGGTTTGATCACGATTTAATTATATAAAGTCAACGTTCCAATAACAGTCACGTGGGAAAAACTTTTGAACATGAGACCATGAGAAAGATTTGGGCGTATTAACACGAGGTTTGTTTTGTTTCATGAAGTCAGTCTACTTATTTTATAGAGAAATAATTTTAGGTCTCATGGGGTCATGAGATATAGGCCTCAAAGTCTATATGTCATATTTCTTTTGTCCACATCATTAGTATTTTGACACATCAACTCCATCAAAAAATAATCGTATCATTTATATCTAATGGTTGATAATTTTTCATATTTAAGTTTGAAAGTGATCTATAATAATCCTTGCATAACAATGACTCTACAAAGAAATTAATTAATGTTCATTAATAATATTGATTTCGAATTCTTAATGGCGCCATATATATCATAAATTGTGTCTCATTCATATTCAAATAAATTACACCTTTATGCCATACTATATTAAATGTGTTCAATTTTTCAGAAAAATAAAAAATTAAATGTATTCCAAAAAAAGTAGTCATCATTGTAAATGGAAAAGTTAATATACTTTCCCTTTATGATCGATACTCTAGAGTGGTAATCTATTTTCCTTACGTGATTTATTCAATATTTTGATTAAAGTATATTGAATTATTATCGATATTATATTATTTAATTATAAATATATTAAATTATTCTAGAATATAAACTTTCATGAATTTCTACGTGATATTAACATATAATGACTAGCAAGAGTATGATTGGTTTGAAACACTCATTTTATTTGTTTCAAATTAAAGCTTACAAGTGAGAAAATTAGTATTATGATTGTTACTAATTATATAGTTCTTAACTTGATTAAAAATGAATACTCGATCATACATGTTTACATGCATGGCATGATAATCATGTTAGTACGTAGAGTTAGTGACTAAATAAATTTTCTATTGAGGAGTGCTCGATTAAATGTTCATATAGAACAATAATAAGCATATAATTAAGTAGAGTTAGTAGATAACAACTTATTGAAAATATATCAAGTGATATTAATAATGCATGTACTTCATCTTCATCTGAACTAGATTTGGACGATTTTCAAATGATATGTTAACGTTTAAGGTTTGAAGTTCATATTTTATGGTTCAATGTTGAGGTTTATATTATAACTTTTTTGTTTAGGGTTGACTACATATGAGAAATTTTTATTTTTTCTCTACGCACATTAGTTTAAAAATACTAATCAAACCCTTGAAGTTTTAATGTATGCAATTTAGGGTGTAGGGTTGTTGGTTATAGCTGATTGAGGGCCATCTAATAGATTTCATTTTAATTAAGACAACGATTTGAGAATAGTTGTTGGCATGGAAGTCTAGTTAAGAGCATCTGCACCGGCGAGCAGCCGGCCATATTTTGATCGAGCAGGTGGTGGGGCAGGGGGGGTTTGCTCGAGCAAACTCATTTTCGAGCTCGCACCGGCGTGCTGGTGCTCGCCCAGTCAACGACGACGTTTTGCTCGTCCAAACGATCAAGCAAATTTGGCTCCGGCGACTGCTCGACCGCCTGGCGGACCCCATGGCACGTGGGTGACGTCAGGCGCGTATAAAGTTAAAAAAAAATTACTAGCGAATCAGCTCGTGCCACGTGGCTTACCAAGCTGTAAAATCAAATCCCAACGGTACACTTAATCCAGGCCTTCCATTTTGAATATCAAGCTTCATCCAATAGTCAGAATTCAAACACAACGGTCACTGTAGAGTTACTGTAGCATCAGACTGGCACCAACGGGAATAAGCTCCAAAAAATACCTAAAAAATTTCCAAAAATTCTCAAACTCTCCCAAATATTTGCCTATAAATACTACTTCAATTTTTGCTCAACTCACACCAATTTGTGCACAACAAATTACACTTCTCCTTCCATCTCCTCTCTCATTTCGTTAAGCTTTTCTTCCTAAACAATGGGCACACATTGGCTTCCTTCCGAAGATTTACAAATGTGTATCTCTTTTGTGCTTCATAGCGTTGATGAATACGACCGCAACAAACAAAAGAGGGAGAAATTGTGGGAGACAATTCATGGGGATTATGTGAAAAATTGGAAGCCAACACAAGGTGATCCTCCGAAAGAGCCGAGGACCCGAATCGCGCTTGCGTCTCACTACAACAAGTTCAAGCTACTTTTACAAAAATGGGGCGTATGTTTGTATGCGGCACGACAACGTATAGCTAGCGGCACTTCGTTAATGGATGAAGTAAGTTTATTTTTTTGTCGCATAATGATGAATTAAATTATATAGATTATATAATTTAAATTATGTAGCATACATTATATAAATTTGTATGCGTATAAAATTTAATATATACATATAAATTATATAAACTTATATAATGTATACAAATTTAACGTATACAATTTATATAGCTAGTTTAATGTATACAATTTATATAATATATACAAACTATGCATTATCCCAATTTTTTTGTAGCATACATTAATTATATAATGACCATCCATTTTAGATTATATAATTTTTTGTAGCATACATTATATAATTTTTTTTGTAGCATAATAATGAATTAAATTATGTAACATGGTAAAATAGCTAATATAATTATTTTATTAGGTCAAGCAAGCTCAATCATGTTACTTTGAATGTTGGGAAGTGGTTAAGAATCATCCATCTTTCATTTCGGTGCTACCAAGTACTCCATCTCCATATGCAAGTAGTTACCAACCTACTTCTTCCGCCACCGAATCATCTCCAACCATTAATTTGAATGACGAAGAAGTGAATGAGACACCTCAAAGTCACGTGGCCACTCCCTCTAGTCCGCCTAGACCAATGGGAACGAAGGCGGCAAAGGAAGCGAGGCGACAAAAGAAACAAGGTAAGACTTCTATTGAGCAACGAGTTGAGGTTTTGCATACCATTGCTAGTGACCAAGCATCGTGGCAATCCAAGAGAATAGCGCATAATGAAAGTGAGCTTAATTATTGCGCGGAGTACATAGAAATTCAAAGGCGGAATGAAGCAAGGGCGGATGAAGAGTTACGATTGAAGAAACAAGATGAGGAAATGAGGATCATGACAATGGATTTGGAGGCAATGACCCCAATCTCAAAAAGATATTTTACAAAGAGGAAATTAGCCATTCTTAATGAAGGAGAACCTAGTCAAGATCAACCTACCGATGAAACATATTCGGATTGTTATCATCCAAGTCGTGTGCTCTTTCCATAGAAGTTATAGTATTGTCCTAAGAATAAATCTGGGCTTGGCTCGTCATTTTATGTAATTTAAATCTTCAAGAAATAAAGTTGCAATTTATTTATTAAGATGAATTTGAAATACACATTAAATTAAAACACAAGCTTAATAATTAAACACACATACAACAATTAAACTAAAATTAAACACAAGCTTAATAATTAAACACACATTTTTATGATAATATTTAGAGTATCTTGCCAGTTTCCAACCTCCAATTGTGCTTCACCAAGTCATTCTGAAGCTCTCTATGGATGTAACCAGATTCAAGATCGACAACACGGTCGTGAAACTGTTGTATATTGGCTCCATCTCTACTAATTGGCTCAAAAGAAATTCGATTTCCTTGTTCATCCACCGGCCCATCATAAACCCGAAAAGCCCTCGATGGATTTTGCACGTCTTCTTCTTCCTCATCCTCATCCTCATCATCCACGTACTCTTCCTCAACAGTCATGTTATGTAATATGATGCAAGCTAACATGATGGTAGTCATTACCGATTTTTGGTGCAATGTACAACTATGACAAATAATTCCCCATCGAGATTGTAAGATGCCAAAGGCCCTCTCCACATCTTTCCGGTATGCCTCTTGTTTCTTTGCGAAGAGTTTATCTTGCGGCGTCTGGGGATTAGAAATAGTTTTGATGAATGTAGAGTACCTTGGATATATTCCATCAGCCAAATAATAAGCGTGGTTGTACCTCTCTCCATGGACTTCATAGATGGCAGTTGGGCCTCTTCCTGCAAGAACCTCTGAAAACACATTCGATATGTGGAGCACGTTAATGTCATTTTTGGCTCCAGGACACCCGAAGAAGCTGTGCCATATCCACGTATCATACGAGGCCATCGCCTCCAGAATAATAGTTGGGCGACCCTTTCGACCTGAGTACGCCCCTTGATAGGCGGTTGGTCAGTTCTTCCACTCCCAGTGCATGCAGTCGATACTTCCGATCATGCCTGGAAAGCCTCGGCGTTGGCCTTTAGCTAGGAGTCGCGTGAGGTCTGCCGATGTTGGACTGCGGAGGTATTTTGGACCATAGATTTCATTCACTTGGCTGCAAAAATCCTTCATGCATTGCAGGGTAGTCGATTCCCTCATCCTTGTAATTTCAGTGCACTGATCCGCGGCCGCCCTGTACGTCAACATTCGCAGAGCACCGGTCAGCTTTTATTCTGGAAGAAGCCCTAGAAATCCAATCGCGGCTGGTCTTTGATGCCAAGATTGGTTGTAGTTGCAGAGATCCGTCATGATAATGTTGAATCGGTTTCTGCTCATCCTATACCGCCGGCGAAATTCTGCCGCCTCGAAGTTGGGACGTTTGATGAAGTAATCAGCCATGAGATTACGTCCCCTAGATAACCTCTGTCGTGGATGATTCAGTTTTTTTCCATGACGTGAACCGCTCGGTCGTGAGGGTTCATCGTCGTCTTGTGCTTCCGCCATGACCACCTGATTGATGAATGATTGCTCCATATAGTCATCCTCTTCTTGTTGACGTTGTCTCCTCCTGAAAAAATTGGGGAAGCTGAAAGGATCCATCAGAGTGATGAACAAGGAAATGTTGCTAAGTGTTTAGAGAGATGAGTTATCTACTCGGATTCTTGTAGATGGTGTGAGGCAACTATGAGTGAAAGATGAACGTTTTATAGGCAATTGTAGATAATCCGATCGTCAAAGATGAAGACACGTGTCACATCGTAATTGGTCGAAAATCAGACTCGAAATCTTAGTCAATTATTTTGTCGACGACGCTATCTCGCATTGACACGTGTCGCATTGTAATTGGTCGAAAATCTTACCGGATATCTTGTTGAATTATTTGGTCAACGACGATATCTCGTAGCGACATATGTCGGATCGCCATTGGTCGAAAATCTCATCTGAAATCTAGTTCAATTATTTTACCGACAATGACACATGGCGGTGACACGTGTCAATTTTTAATTAGTCGGAAATCTTTTCGGAAATCTTGTATAATTACTACCGATAAAGACACGTGTCATATTATTATTGGTGGTAAATCTATCCGGTAAATCATTTTTAAACATTTCACTACATGACAAAGCTGATTTACCTGAAGTAAATAGTGAATGGGTGTGTGCAAAACTTGATTTGCTTGAACAAATCTTGGATATATTTTGCTTGAAGCAAAATTTGCTCTTGCTTTGCTTCTTGCTCTGCTCATGGGTGCGGATGCTCTAACATCAACAATTTGAAGAATTTGATGTTGTTAAATTTTTGTTTTGATTAATTAGTCTATAAATTTAATTTAATATGTAAAAGGGCAGGAATGAATTTTTAAGTTAGATACTTTCTCATACATTTATAAAGAAAAAATTATTTAAATGACATGACATGCTACATCATTTTGAAGCATACAATTCATGACTTCAGAGAGCTCCCTTACATTATTCTATTTTATAAGACATTTATTCTATTTATTTTAAGAGATAGACTAACTACTTGTTTCACAATGTCGATCACTTATATCACGAAATAGATCGACTACTTTTAATCGGTTCACAGAGGAAAGCTCTATATTTGATTGTGTACTTCCTCTTCGATCTTATTCTCTTTTTTCTTTAGCATGTGATCGAGAAGATAGCAGTAGAGTAACTAATTTACTAATTTAAAGGATTTCATAGTTCCATGACTTCCATCATTTCCATGAAGGCTAGGGATCTAAGCCACTGCATGCATGTGCTCCTTCTTTAACATTAGACAGTGAAGTCGATTGATCGATCTTAAAAAACGTGTGAGTTCGGAATCGACCACACTTTTGTGTAATATGGTCAAATGGTCATATCATCCAACTGAAGTTCGAACAAGTAGTCTTGTTTCCAGAATGTCTTTGGCTGCCTAGCTGCCTGCCTAGCATGTGCACTCCAATCATGGCTAAGCTGGAGATCGAGATTTGTAATTACAAATTTCTTGAATTGCACTAATTTTAAGACTCCAACGACCTTGGATTCGACTTATATACTGTAGCACACAAATGGTAGAGAAATACTTTGACACAACTATTGATGCACAACAACCACCCTGGTACGTGCTTAATTATATGAAGAACAAAAGTAAACTTGAAAGTGGTGAACAAATTTCATATCTTAATTACTGTTTACTCTACAGTTTACATGACGTACTTACCGACTAATCGGTGTTATAAAGTCACAAATAGTCAATCGATTTCGGCTCAAGACATAAACAAAAACATTCCGAGCTTATTTACTAATTGTACGTACGTATCATTGAATCCTTAATTAATTATATACTAAAGGATCTATACTAAATAAACCAACATTGTTTTTGCATTAGTATGATGTCTATGAGTCGGCGAACCTTACTTTTCTAGCGCGCATTAGAAGTTTCAAAATCAATTCTCACAATATTCATATAACCATTGACCCCATTTGGGGATTCGGCCGGGTTTAGATCAGTTTAATTAATTTATGGCTAAAACTACATATATTTAGTTGAAAATGCGTTTAGAAAAGGAAGCTCGTAGATGAAGTTAATTTCATATGATCGATGGAAAGATCTGCTGTCTTGGCATGAATTGCCAACATTAATTAAAGAAGCAGCATATATATGCTTCCGGTACTACTTCGATCTGCAGTTAGCTGGTGTATATATCAAACCGTACGTATATATATATAACTCCGATGACTACTGAAGGCAACTGTAGCTAGCCTACGTACTGATCGGTCTGTTTTGTTTGGACATCAATACTGATCGATCACTTTATTTTGCTGGAACCATCAAACATCGATCGATCATATCACTGAATACAAACAAGTAAATGAGAATAATCGATCGGTGTCGACAATTAGATGAGGAAAAGTTTGATGCATAAGGTGGCATGCATATTTGTTGTTGTATTAGTCGACTATAAGAGATCAATATCAGCATGCATATTACATGTATCGTAAAGACTCACAATCAAGCAACAAGAGGTCAAACCTGCTGCAGCAAAACTTCAACGATTTGATCGTTCTGCACTTCAGCAGCAGCAGCAACAACGTCATGAAGGCATTCCCGTATGTATCTTATAAAAATAGAATACTCTCAATCAATGTCAATAATTTAAGTAGTTGATGATCGGTCATCCCCTGCCATGGAGTTAATTGATTATGTATCATATGCTGTTAGCTGGGATTCAGCTTAATTATTTTATATATAGGGATTGATATACGGTACGTTCAAGAGCACAATTAACCTGCAGCTAGCTAGATCGATCGAGCCGCCCGGAAATTGTGGTGGCATGCATGCATGGTGGTATACCTAAACTTCTCCAACACAGTCAGGTACGTACGGCCGGTATCGGTTTAGCTCCAGTCGGAATTATGCACCTAATTTAGACGCCAATTAAAGGGTTTCTTTTACTTCTTGGGACAACACTATTCCTCTGCAGAACGTGGTAGGGCATAACAACCTTGAGTCACGTAGATCTGTTTAGTGGAATTGACCTCGTAGAGATATATATCATAGATCTGTAACAAAATACAGCCCCAGTTGTACGTTTCAAGAAAAAAACTGCTGAGCATTTTTTTATCAATACATTGACAAGAACGTCCTCTTGGTTTGTTTTCTTGCTAGCTAACTATCTACTATTTCTACATGTTGCTGTGCATATGTAGCCACCCCCGGACATAAAAACTTTAATTGATTTTTGTTTGATTTTTTTTTTATCCCAAATGCGTAAGAAAATTAGAGTAGAAAAGTATTTTTAGGGAGAATTCAATAAATCATTTATCTCAAATTTGGGGTCAATATAACTTTACACAGTAGTTTTCCAAGGAAGAAAAAAAATATCTACACAATCCTATCATATCTACATGCAAGAGTTAATTCTAATTACAATAAAAATATTCCAACACTCCCCTTCAAGTTGGTACATAAATGTCAATCATGTCCAACTTGTCAATCCAACCCACGTACAAATGTTTGGTATGACAATCATTTAGTGAGTACATCCGTCAGTTGCTCTTCAGAAGCTACAAAGGAAAATTGTATAACTTTCTTATCAAGGTTATCCCTGATAAAATATCAATCAACCTCCACATGTTTGGTCATATCATGCTGTCAGATTATGAGCAATCTCAACTGCAGCTGTATTGTCACAATACAAAGCTATGGTCTTATGAAGCTTGTGTTGACATATATTGTAGAGATCTCTATTGTAAATAGGATTGATTGTGCATATTCTTTCCTATTAGGAGTATGACTTGTAAAGATGTATATATATACATATATCCCAATTGATAAATGAATAAAAACATGATTATACCCTAAACAGTTTTATACATTTCTACTTGGCATCAGAGCCAACCCTATAGATCTACCGACAAAACCTTACTTTTTGTCACCCACTATAACTTAATTCTGCTGCCATGGAGGGAAGATCCGACTTTGCTGTGATCTCTTCTTCCGACTCTACTATGAATTCCCCACAACTCCTACCTCCACAATAAATACCTACATCCATCCACTACAATCAAGAAAACTCCTCTTTTCCCATTGGAGTTCTCTTGAATGATACCAATTACCCTACTTGGGCTCCTACGATGTAGATGCGCATTGGAGGCCGAAATAAACTCGGATTTCTTACCGAGGCTTCAATTGCTGCACCTAAAGACTTGCCTGATTATACTGCTTGGGCAACCGATAACGAGAAGGTGAAGAGTTGGTTGTTTGACAATATGTCCCCAAACATCGTTCAGCGCTATCTTCGTCTCAAGACTGCTGCCGATATTTGGAAGGCTCTCCATCTTACATACTATGATGATCAAGATTTTACTCGAATCTACGAGTTACTCCGTCTTTGCTTCACCGCCAAACAAGGTGTGTGACCTCTCTCTGTATATTACAACGAGTTAGTTGCTTGGCTTGAGGAATTGGATCAACGTGTGACCTCATTTTCTGGCACTGTGGCTGAAATTGTTCAAGACATTAACTACTCATCCATGCTTCGAGTTCATATGTTTTTGGGAGGCTTAGACCCAGAGTTTGATCAAATTCGGGGAGAGCTTCTTCGGAGAGATGAGCTATTGAGTCTTGACAAAATATATTCTCATGTTCATCGAGCTCACACTAATCGCCTGACATACTCTGCTGGCCCTAGTCAACCGGCCGCTATGGCAATCACTGCAGCCACCGCCGCACCTCCACCACCGCCGGTCCCCACTCCCGGTGCTCAGGCTGCTGTCGCCCAACAACGATCCATCTTCTCCTCTACTTCCTCTCGACCGGTTCGTCTTCCAAGTCCATTTGCAAATTCTATTTGTCCACTATGTAAGGACAAAGGGCATTCAAAGGACAACTGCTTTGCTGCTATTAGATATCTGGATTGGTGGGGTGATCGTCTGAAAAAGACTCTCCCTTCCTCCAAAACTGCCTCAGTTCACATAGTTCAATCAGGTATGTCTGGTAAGGCATCTCTTGCTACATCTTGTGGGAATAATACTTGGATAATTGACACTGGTGCATCTGACCATATGACTAATACTTCTAGCATAGTTCATTCCCTTCATTCTTCTTCTTTACCTAGTGTATTTACAGCTGATGGGTCTCCTTCCTCAGTTATTGATAAAGGATCTGTCTCTCTCTCTCTCTCTCCAAACTTAACCATTGATTCTATTCTCGTTGTCTCCTCTCTTGCCTATAACCTCTTATCTGTTAGTCAAATTACTATGACTCTTTCTTATTTTGTCATGTTTTATCCCAATTATTGTGTGTTTCAGGACATTCTGACCCGGCAGATTCTTGGTTATGGTACTAGACGAGGGAAGTTGTACTATATGGATCTCACTTCCAGTGGAGAGCAGCAGCTGAGTTCAGTTAGTCAAGTCAATAGCATTGATAGTTTGAATAAAGCCAAGGACACCATATGATTATGGCATCGTCATTTGAGACATCTTTCTTTTAGTTATCTTAGAAAGTTACAACCCCATTTGTTTTCGGGTGTGGAAGAATCTGATTTTAAGTGTGATGTTTGTGAACTGGGCAAGAGCCATCGTGTTTCTTATTCTCCAAGTTTGAATAAATTCTCAGTTTCTTTTATGAAAGTTCATTCAGACGTCTGGGGTCCAGCTAGAATTTCTACACCAACTGGCGTCCGTTACTTTGTTACTTTTATTGATGAATGTACTCGAATGACATGAGTTTCCTTAATGCATAACAAGAGTGATGTCTTCTCCAGCTTCATTGAGTTTCATAAGATGGTGACTACACAATTCCAGCACCCTATTCGGGTCCTTCAAACTGATAATGGAGGAGAATATGTTAATGATGTTGTGTCTACTTATTTGGCCTCTCATGACATCCGTCACCAAACATCTATTGCCTATACTCCTCAACAAAATGGCTTGGCTGAACGGATGAACAAGAAATTACTAGAGGTTGTTTGTGCTTCACTATTTGGCATGAATATGCCTCGGTCTTATTGGGGTGCAACTGTCACATCAGCCGCTTACTTGATCAATCATACTCCCTTTTGTGTTATTGATTTTCAGTGTCCACTCCAGAAGATGAACGAGCTGTTGGTCATTCCTTCTCTCCCCAATTTGGAGCGACGAGTGTTTGGGTGTATCGTTTATGTTCATATCCACAAAAAGCTTCGTGGGAAACTTGACCCTTGTGTGTTGAAATGTGTCTTCATCGGTTATGCGAACATTCAAAAAGGCTACCGGTGTTATGATTCTCTCACCAAAAAGACTCGTCTCCCTTGATGTCTCCTTTCGTGAATCCGAACCTTACTATTCAGGGGGAGTGCATGAGTCTTCCCTTCAGGGGGAGAGAGGCTGTGAAGGAAATACTCTTAATTTACTAGAATTCTATGAACTTGAGCAGTTGGAGACACACCTTGGAGACACCGGAAATTCTGACGCAAAAAACGTAGTGGCGGATGGATAGAACAGATTCTTCGACTGGTTGAAAGAAATACCTCAACTGGTTGAAATTACATCCCCGGATGGACAAGAGCTTATCATCGACCAGTCGAGCCATATTTTTGACTGGTCGAGCGAGGAACGTCGAGACTTCAACTCGTCGAGTTGGGCACCTCGACCCGTTTAAATTCCAACCTCGGAACGACATGACTTTATCATCGACCTGTCGAAAATATCTCGACCGGTTAACGCTACTACACTGGAAGGATATGATGAAGAATTCGACCGGTCGAGGACTGACTTTCGACTGGTCGAAACCTCTGCGGCTAGAGACTTAAAATATCGAGATAGTACCGAAACCACTTCTTCCCCGTCTACGTCGCCAACTGAGGTCTCAATTCAAAATGCTCCATTTGAGGTACATAAATCTAACCAAATTATCAAGGGGATTCCTAAACCTCAATATGAGCCTAGTATAGATGTAAAAACCAAGTACCTTATTGCCAACTATATCTCTCACCACAGATTGTCTAAATCTCATGCACTAGTTGTCTGTTAATTATCTTCAGTATCTATTCCTAGCAATGTACAAGATGTTTTAACAGATTCAAAGTGGAAACAAGCTATGAATGAGGAGCTAGATGCATTGCAGAAGAATGAAACATGGGATATGGTCCCTATGCCACCAGGTAAGAAGGTGGTTGGATGTCGCTGGGTATTCACTGTGAAGCTCAAAGCTGATGGAAGTATTGATCGTTACAAAGCTAGATTAGTTGCCAATGGCTATACTCAGAAAGATGGAGTTGATTACAGAAGACTTTTGCGCCGATTGCTAAGATCAATACTGTAAGAAACTTGATTGCTCTTGCAGCTTGCTATGATTGGCCTCTTCATCAATTTGATGTGAAGAATGCTTAATTAAACGGTGATTTAGAACAAGAGGTGTACATGGATGCTCCACCAGGTGTTCGATGTAAACCAGGTGATGAGGGAAAAATGTGTTACCTTAAGAAGTCTTTATATGGCTTAAAGAAATCACCTAGAGCATGGTTTTGGCGGTTCTCAAAAGCAATGAAGAAATTTGGGTATCGCCAGTGTAATTCTGACCACACCTTATTTGTCAAGCGCAATGATGGTAAGACGACTGCCTTAATTGTGTATGTTGATGGTATGGTGGTTACAGGAGATGATCCGTGTGAAATGGCAAGTCTTCAAGAATGTTTATCGCTGGAATTCGATATGAAAGACCTTGGTGAGTTAAAATACTTCTTGGGAATTGAGGTTGTAAGGTCCAAACAAGGGATCACGTTGTCCCAACGGAAGTATATTCTAGATCTTCTTACTGAGACAGGATTGCTGGTACTCCTATAGAGAAAAATCACAAGTTGAAGCTTCTACCTGACCAAGTTCCAACAAACAAGAGCAGGTACCAGTGTCTGGTTGGAAGACTTATCTATTTATCACATACTAGGCCTGATATTGCATATCCTGTTAGTATAATGAGTCAATTCATGCATAATCCTAGAGAAGAACACATGAGTGTTGTAATACACATTCTCAGATATTTGAAAGGCACACTAGGTAAAGGTCTTCTGTTTGCGAAAGATACTAGTAAGATGCATATTTCGGGTTATAGTGATGCAGATTGGGCTGGAGATCACACTACTACAGCATTTACATCTGGTTACTTTACTTTTATTAGTGGATGTCTTGTAACTTGGCGTAGTAAGAAACAGAACGTGATTGCTCGCTTTAGTGCAGAAGCAGAATACCGAGGAATGGCGAATGGTGTGTGTGAATTACTATGGATCGAGAATTTGTTGAAGGAATTAGGTTTTAAGCTTCAAAAACCTATGGATTTGCATTGTGACAATACAGCTTCTATTGAGATTGTTCACAACCCGGTACAACATGATAGAACTAAGCATGTGGAGGTGGATAGACATTTTTTGAGAGATAACATTGACAAGGGGATTGTCCGTTTTCTTTTCGTGTCGACCATCAATTAGGTAGCTTTCATGCTTACTAAAGGTCTGTTTTAAACGCCTTTAATAAATAGTTGGACAAGTTAGGCATGATAGACATCTACGCGTCAACTTGAGGGGGAGTGTTGACATATATTGTAGAGATCTCTATTGTAAATAGGATTGATTGTGCATATTCTTTCCTCTTAGGAGTATGACTTGTAAAGATGTGTGTGTATATATATATATCCCAATTGATGAATGAATAAAAGCATGATTCTACCCTAAACAGTTTTATACTTTTCTACTGCTTGAAGCCTAGCTCCTTCAATACATTTCTGATCCATAATAGTTCACACACAGCATTTGACATTCCATGGTATTCAACTTCAGCGTTAGAGCGGGAAATCCAATGTATGTACAATCGATATTATCGGCGATATTTCGCCGATATTTCGATTTTTTGGAGTTACTTGAAAAATCCTCAAATATATCCCTAAATTTCCCGAAATTTTTCGATTTTTATCGATATTTCCGATATATCCCTGATATTTCTGATATTTCCGAAATTTCCGTAAAATTTTCATATTTAACATTTAGTTTGGTAAATGTCCAATCTTCACATGCTCAATATCCAATCCACCCTTCACGTGACATGTCCAATACATGCAGAATTACATGGGAGAACAATCATTTAATGATTATTTTTCACAATACACATATGATTACACACAGGGAGATGAAAAAAATAGTGTGAATTTCGAACCTCATAGGTCCCCTACGTGGTTTTGAAGTATTTATATATATATATATATTTGATTTTGTGATGTGTGATGTGTAATATATTGTACAAAAGACGTAATGGCCTAGCTTCCCATAAGTTTTAGCCATCAAAAAATAAAAATAGAACTAATAAGTTATATTTTAATAATTATCAGCACTTAACACGTACTAATTCATATATTAATATAGCAATTTCATGTCTTGGTGTTTGATCAATATTTTCTTTTCACATAAGGTAGATAATTGATCATGTAACAACCTCCAAAAATTTCATTACAAATTTCTATGTATTTTTATTGGTTTCCATCATTTCCGTCAGAATTTTCACTGAATCGATATTTCTGTCAATATATCCAAATTTTGGAACGTCGATATATCTTCAATATCAGATATTTTACTCATTGGGGAAATCACATTTTGCTTCCACTATAACAAAAAATTCAGTTTGCTTCGGTTGTTTACGATGACATCTAATGCCGTAGCAAATACTTACTAATAACGACGGAAAAATAGCCGTCACAAAAGAGAAGTCCTTTTGCGACGGCAATCAGATGCTGTGGAAACTATCTTTAGTATTTGCTACGGCAAATTAGTCGCCGTTGCAAAATCAGATAGAGGTCAATTATAAGTTTAACCCTAAATCTTCTCGTGAAACCTTAGGGCCTTTCTCATATCTCAATCTCTCTCGAGTCTCCCTCTCCAATCGCCATAACTCAATTAATCGCCGCTCTCGCATGACCTCCACCATCACTCGCTCAACCTCCGTTGTTGCCTCTCGTCTCGATCTCTACTTGGCTCACGAACTCTATCATTGCACATCGACTTAGTAACTCGGTGAGTATAGTCTCTGCTCAGTTTTGATGGTTCTGTGTAGATGTAAGGATCCAAAAACCCTAATCACAATCGAGAATTGCATGTACGACCAAATGAAGCGAGTGCCGGAAGGGCTCAACAGCTTGCTCTGGTCCTCATCCTCCACTTGGGTAGAGCCTCTAGACGAGTCCCAACCCGCCGATTCACTCTCCGATCACGATGAGAAAGTCTCTGCCGACTTTCCGCTAGTGACCTCTCCCGTCAAGCTCAGCTATTGGTCGAGGTTAGGATTTACTCTTGTTTTTCTCTTCGTCTCTATTTAAACTATGAAAATATCTGTGTTTGAATAATTGGGGGTTTCATTATGGTTGTAGCTATCAAAGAAGATTATAAATGTGCGTGAGCTGTGGAAGATTGCATCGCAAGGTTTACCAGGTGGTGCTGGCATTTGCTCTGCAGTTTGGAAGGTGCTTATAATCTGCTTTTGTTTTTAAAATGATTTGCGTTCTTAGCTTATTGAACATGTAATGATGATTGAGGAACTCTATAGTTACTAAGGAAATCAATGGAGCTTGAAAGGGTGAACAAATGGGCAATATGACTATGTCTGTTGCATTTCAAGGGACTTTTGTTTAGTTTAGAGGTTGATGGTTGTTTCTTGCAGCTATTACTTGGATATCTATTGCCAGATCGATCACTTTGTTTAGTTTAGTTTAGAGGTTGATGGTTGTGTTATTAATGCTGATAAAGCGAAAATTGGATGCTATTTAAAGATTGCGCCAATTGTGGTTTAACTTGTTGAATTGGTTACCTTCTCAAACTCAGAGTATATTATCTTAGTGAATATTAGTGAAACATCCTTCTTGGTTAATTTACACTAGAACTCACATGTTTTGCCTAGGACATCGCCCATGTAGTTGATGTTGAGTAATGAATTTTGTCATTACCTTATTAAAAAAAATGAAGATTGGTGTATGCACGTTTTGTAGCCTAGGAAGAATAGGTGTCTGAAATTTATTTTGAAAATTGAATGTAGAGTAACCAACAAAATATTTCTGGAACTTGTCATTCATCTAGTTGGTAATACATTTATATCTGAATATCTTTGTACTGTTTTATTTATCATCTTCTGCAATAGTCTTAGGACTCTTAGCACAGTTGGCTTAATAGAATTTCCATGTCAATTTAAATAAGTAAAGTACGAATGTCAATAAATGAAGATTTTAGTCTCCTTTTTCCCCTGCAAAATATGGATTTCTGAATGTTCCTTTGGCTAGTCAGTCAGAAATCACACGGAAGCTAGAGGATATCGGCACAAGCTTTGATAGTGATGAATCAAAATCTCAAAGTAAGGGCAATAAAGATCACAAATAGCTTAATCATGGGGAGCATCCATTGAGTCTTGGAAAGTCCAGCATTTGGAATCAGTTCTTCCAATTAACAAGTGGGAACTTACAACTGTAGAAAAATATATGGTACACTATCCATTTGTTTCTTAACACTGCTTTGCATCTCAAAATTGTACATCAGTTCTTACAACATTGCATACTTGTGTGACTACTGCTGTCTTTGTGCTACAAATTAGTTGGTCTTTTATTAAGTTCAGCACAGTGTCTGTGCGTCACATCATTTCCTGATATTGGCTAGAAAACCTACTCACATGTCCAATGTTTCATTTCAATTTGTCTCAGTCACAAATAGATACTCACAGAAATCATTGTTAAAATTTATATCTACATTGATAAAAAAATTTAAGGAACCACCCAACTACTGGAATTGTGTAATGATGAATGCACACGGCTTCACAAATTAGTGGTCAACTGGTCCATGTTGTGGTGATATGAATCTTATTAAGTTACATGAAACTATGTGTAATGCTTAGTTTCTGGTGATATATGGTGGTGGGGTGGTGGTAGCACTTTGTTGTGCAAGTTTTCCTTAATTTGCAGTATTTTGACGCGGATTAACCGAGATGTACAGCGCACTCATCCAGATATGCACTTTTTCAAGGTGAATTGAATTTGAATTTGATATGCATTTGTGAATAAGCTACAACATCGAATCAGATCAAAATGTGCAGTTCATTTCAGACTAAGTTATTGCCTCATTTGTCACTGTAATGTAGTTGAATTTATATACGGGTTCATACTTTATTATCTTGCTTTTAGATACCGACATGGAGCATTGCGAACATGAGAGGTCAATACTGAAGATGAGTAGACTTGCTGTTTCAGCTGTTAAAATTTAAAGACAGGTAACACGTAGGAGTTATTCATGAGACATTTCCTTAAAATTTGAAACATTAACTTGTACACATCGACTCATCCTGTGTTCTTTTCCAGAGAATGAAATGCTTCCCATGATACACAGAGCTGGTGCTCATTTCTCAAATCCTTCCTCATCGCTTACTAGTTTGAGCAACTCCAGATAAGATTGTCCAAAGAAGTCAAGCCCATGCTATTTGCAAAATCTCTAATGGCATCAAAGTTCATAAGTTTTAAGTACTACTGCTACTGTCATCAACTCAGTTGAGGCTTGAGATGCCATCTCCATGTCTTGGCTGCTTGGAGTGACACCTAGTTTAGTTCATCACACTACTGATTCACCATTTTAATGTAGCTGAGAATGAATATGGTACTTAAGGGAATTGAGGGTTAATGAATATTTGTTAGAAGAGATGCACGAGTACATGAAACGAGGAGGAATTGATTTCGGCATGCATATTTGCATACCAAAATCGATTTTTTGTTTGTTTTATATTTATTATTTTGTCACGTCATTCTTGCTGTAGAAAACGGTCATTCACGCAGTAGCAAACGGTCCATCATGCTGTAGCAAATGGTTATTTATGCCATAGCAAATGGCTAATGTGATGGTCAACTTCCCCATCGTCAAAGTTTTTACATGCGATCTGTAGTAACTTGTTGTCGCAAGTACCAACTCTAACACTATGGCACAAAATTGTCGTAGCAAATAGTTTTTGCGACGACAATTGTCGTAGTCATTAGCAATTGCGTCGTCACATTAAGCGACAGAAAAAATTGTCGTAGTAAAAGGTCATTTTGCCGTCGCAAAAGCCTTTTGCTAAAACAAATTCTTTTTTGCCACGGCATTTCACCGTGACTAAGTTGATTTTTTCTTGTAGTGTTCTTACTATCCCAAGTTACTAAACTTCCACCAATAAATATAAAATATCCAGAAGTAGATGTCCTGTTAGTCTTATCTCCTGCCCAATCTACATCAGTATATCCTATAACTCCAAACTCACAATTCTTTAAAAATAGTAAGCCTTTACCAGGTGCAAACTTCAAATACCTGAGAATGCGTACCACAACACTCATATGCTCCTCATTGGGATCATGCATGAACTGATTGACAACACTCATAGCATATGTAATATCAGGTCTAGTATGTGACAAATAGATCAATCTTCCTACTAACATTTGATACATGCCCTTGTTTGTTGGAACCTGGCCAGGATATAATTCCAACTTGTGATTCATCTCAATAAGAGTATTAGTAGGTTTACAATCCAGCATCCCTGTTTCAGCAAGAAGATCAAGCACATACTTTCGTTGTCACAAGGTGATTTTCAATTAGGATCTTGCAACTTCAATTCCCAAAAAATACTTCAACAGACCTAAGTCATTTATCTTAAACTCTTGGGACAAATGCTTCTTCAAGTTTTCCATTTCAACTGGATCATCACCTGTAACAACAATATCATCCTCATATATAATTAGAGCAGTAATCTTACCATCCCCTATTTATATGTTCGAATCACGACTAACCGATTTTGTAAAACCGTGCAAAATTTTCGCTGACCATAATTTCTTCATTGTAACTCCTATTTTAACACTTGATGTGGCCACAAACTCGTCTCGATAAACTCTACAAGTTTCCTCAATATAATTTCCTCAAATATAACGTCCTATTTAGACTAGTTCATTTACGACTATTACATTCCCGATAAACTTCCGCTAATCATAACTTTCTTGTCGTAACTCCGTTTTTGGCATTCTCCCCATCTACGGACTCATCTCGACAATTTCCACGACTTTCACCCAAAGTCAACTAACTTTGACAGTTTGATAAAAAGTCAACTAAAAAGCTCTCAATATTTACCGACGGTGACAAAACTAACTACCTTTCTTGATTAACCTTAAATAAATCATAACAAAGAAAATTCTCGTGACGGGTTATTACACCATGCATGCGCATGCTTGTGTGTTATGGCATGTAATCAGATGACAAACGACTGTCTAGGATCTTGAGTCGACGGACTATATAATGTCTGTCATCTGAATATACTTGTTACGAAAAAACTAATATGCTTTGACCGTCGTCTAAGTTTAATTGAATGGACAATTTTTAGCAACTTTTTATGTGATGAGCAAGCATTCAATTTTACCAAATAAACAGTATATGATTCATATATCCGCTTTCAACAATATCATATGAGCATTGATTTCAACATTGTGCTTACAAGTATTAGAACTACAAAGCATGGACTTAGGACTCACAAATTACAAGTATAACAACTAAATTCCAACACTTAAGTATGGCTCATTAGGCTAGCTAGAGAGAACTACAACTTGGTTAAACTTCAGTCGAGGTGCATTAGGACCTGGACCTCATGATAGAGCTGCCATTTTGCCTTAATTTTGAACTATCTTTCCACTTTGTTGCCGTAAGAACAAATGATAGTCATGTACATGCATTTTATATGAATGCAAATTGACTACATATGTACATTGTTCTTGATAATACTAGTAGCTACAATCCTATATATATTGATTGCATAGATGTCATTGATCAAATGTTTACGAGTGAGAAAGACATGCATTAAAAGTTAATTAATCAAAGAGTACTAACCATAATGAGAAGGACATTGAGCTTGCACACCAAACCTTCGCTCTAAAATTATCGGATAACAAACACTTATTATCTCAGGAAGATATATTACATACACCATTTACAGTAACCTGGGTCCTAAGGTAAATATACGTCATCTCCACAAGTAAAGCTACCATATGTCTTTCCTCTGGTTTCAAAGAAAGACTTTTCAATGGATTCCCATGGCAAGTGTTAATAACACTACCCTCATAACCTGTCCATACATATATTCAATGGATTCCCATGGTAAGTCTTAATAACACTACCCTCATAACTTGTCCGTCCATATATACATACATACATACACACACTTGAACAACTAACTTACATGAAAGGAGCTATCTAGGATTTAATTATTACAAGAAGAGTTGTAGCTAGGTAATACCATAAGAAGTTGTAACCATGACGAGAATGGGTGCACAGTGAGCTTTCCATGAAAGACCTTCCTTAAAACGAGCAGAAGCATCAAAAAATTGGTCCATTTCTAGTAGGACCTAAGCTTTTGAGTTTCGACAAATGCAAGTAATCATAGGACAACTGTAGAAAATTCTAACCAATTTATAGTGCAGTGTTTCTAAGAAAAATAAACACACATTGAATCCGAAATTGAAATTACCTCTTCTGCTAAATAACAATTGCCTCCGAATCAGCTCTGCGGCCTTGGTCTCCTTTTGCGCCCTTATAATAACAGTCGCTTCCAAAATCATAGAACCCAAAGATGACCAGCAACTTCAGATGAGCACGAGAAACCTCTTTGATATATAGTAAGCAACTTAAACTTTGAAATTAAATAAATTTACAAATTACAATCAAGAGCACAAAAATCCTTTCATCACGTAATCCACAATACATGCTCCATCCAGGCTCCATTAAACATTACCAAATCAATAACACCATTTTACTCTGATTACAATACCTAAATGCAATTTTAATGAGCTCAATTTTTAATTATAAAGCCACAGTATACTAATATTTACTTTCAAAAATTAGAGATCAACACTCTTTTCACTTCAATCCTAGTCTTTCCAATCGATTTTTCTCAGCAAACAAACATAGTTCAAATCTCGAGCAAAACTCCACATGTACTTGTAACGACCCGAATTTTGAGTATATGATTATTGGCACGACATGTGATTATCGCGAGTTGATTGTACATATGTGGTTTGTTAACGACTAAATTATCGGGCAAGAATTTGGTTTGAGTTCCTTCGCGAAAATTGTTGAGGATTTGATTTTGAACTCGTAGGACGTTTTGGAGGATTTTTCGGGTAATCGAAGAATATAAAATAAATATTTGTAATTTTCTTCGAATTAGTCGCACTTATCCGATTGTGTTGGAGTTATCCGAGTCGTGGGTTTGGTCGGTTCGCGACGTATAAATATCGATTAGTTGTAAAAGTCGAAAAATCACATATTTGGCTTGTTTGACTAGCTTTGACCAGTTTGATCCATGTTGACTTAGGTTGACCGGAGCTCCACCGTGCCCGTTTCGGTTCGCCGTCAGACCCAACGATTCTGGCCACCTCCGGCCGTGTTCTTGGTATGGTTATAAATCTCTTGTAAATTCCTATTGATTCATGTATTCATTTGTGAGAATTGGTTGCATTATGCTGGAGTTCAAATCCAATGAAGTTTGGGATATTTTCGCCGGAATCGGGTAGCGGTTTCCGGCGAGATTTGGCGTTGCGGGTGTGGGGGGTTAGGTTTCCCTCAACCCCTTGATGCTTTCTAGGTATTTAATTTGGGACAAGGTTGAGGTTTTAGCGGTGCCGTGGTGGTGACCGGAGAGGGAGAATTCGGCGAGATTTTCGGGCCAATTTTCGGCCACGGTGGTGGTTGCATGGAGATGTGGTTTTGGGGATTTGGTTGGGCTTAAGAAGAGGATCATTTTGATGTATGGCTCGCCGGGGAATGTCACTGTTGGCGCCGCGGCGGTGGCGGTCCACGGCGAGCTCCAGCGAGGGTCTGCTTTTGGGGGTTTTTTGAGATTTTTATGCCGTTTTGCTCGTAATCGCGACCCGATCGTAGTCGTGAGGTTTTCGAGTTGAATTGAGTGTTTTCATTTGGGACGAGGGATGTTTGGGTATATTTTGGAAATTTTGTTATCCTCGTCGATATTTCGAGCGATACAATTTTCGAGAATGCGGGGTTCTTGATGTATTTGCTCCATATGTGAAAATTCATTATGTATTGATCGTATCCCTGTTATTCAGGTGATCGTAAGAGAATTTTTGGCCAGGGATATTCCGCCGGGCCTCAGGGCTAGCTGTTATCTGTAAGTGGACACTTTGATTTTCACAGTGGATTTACGAGTCTATGAGTATGCTTTACGATTATGCATTTACGAGTATGCATTTATGATTATGCATTTTATGAGCATACATTGGTTTGGAGGCACATGTGATTTTTTTTTACACTGAGTATGGATATATGGATGCATCGATGCTATGGCCTTTCGGCTGATCCCCGAGATGCTTCGGGAGGGTTACGTCTATATGAGCACCTGACCCGGGAGGGTTACATCTTTATGAGCACTTGACCCGGGCATGTTGTAACTTTGAGAAAACTGTACTCAAGTTAATGCCTCCACACACACAGTACCCAAGAGAGTTACACCTTTATGAGTACTTGAACCCGGCGTGTTGTAACTTTGAGAAAAATGTACTCAAGTTACTGTCTCCACACACATAGTACCCATGAGAGTTACGTCTTTATGAGCACTTGATCTGGGCTTGTTTGTTTTGACTCGCATGATTTTATGTACATTTATTGTGAAAAGCATGTTGAATTTATTTATGCGGCATATTATGATTTACGTCCACTCACTCTAACAGTTTTATTATTTATATGCTTTTCTTTAGGCTTTTCGGTTTTTGTCACCCAGATTGCAGTTTATTTCCCTTGGTTGCACGTCATCGCAGGAAGCCTAGAGTTCAAATCACACTTTCCTTCTAGTAGGTTCCTGATGTAACCTGCTAGTATTGTATATTTTGTAATTAAAGTCGCTCTGAATACTTGTGTTGTGTTATTCAGTTTGAGTTGTACTCCTGAATATTTTCTGGATTTCTTGTAAACCTTGAGTTTAGTTTTATATATGGATTTTGAGAAATCCGGATGGACATTGGAGATCCATGGTGTGTCTAGGAATTTATCTGTGAAGTGTAATCTTCTTGCAGGTTTTCAGTTTATACATTTTATAAAGTAAACTTTGGCAAATATTTTGTAAGTTGTGGTGTCGTTAGGGCCTAATTTCGGTTTAAGCAACTAAATCGAGGTTGAGTTCTTTCAGTTGGTATCAGAGCATTAGGTTTGAGGTTCTGTAGACTCTTGTAGTTGTGTTACTAAGGGTATTTGAGAATGTACAACATATCAGAAGTGATGACCCGACTGGCCAGCGGTCAATCATCAATGCTCTAGAGTGTTGTATGCTTTCAAATGTCTGAAGTTTCATGATTACGTTTCTTGTGTTGTGTGACTAATGTCCTTTCATTCTTAGGATGCCTCCCCGACGTGGAGCTCGTGCTAACGGGGCTAGGGATCCTGTTGAGGATCAGCGTACGCACGACTTACTAATGTGAGTTTTGTGTTTGGAGGAGCGTTTTGACCATGTGGTTAACGCTAAGACAGCTAGAGCAACTACCTTTTCTGGCTCTTCTGATCTTGAAATATGTGAGACTTGGTTAGTCCAGATGGAGCGTATTTGTGAACGCCTACATTTTACTCCTGAGCAGAGCACCGAGAGAGTCCCTATTAATACTCCATGGTCTACATTCAGAGATTTGTTTATGCGTTGATATTTCAACCAGGCCACCCAGCAAAGGAAATATGAAGAGTTTACCAATCTGAGGCAGGGGAATATGTCAGTGCTTGAGTATCAAGATAAGTTTACCCATTTGTCTCGTTTTGCACGTGATATTGTGGCATCTGAAGAAGCAAAGTGCGGAAGGTTTGAGTGGGGTCTGAATCTGAATATCAAAGGAACATTGACCACCATGTCTCGGGACAATTTTGATGACTTTGTTAGTGCTGCACTCAGGGGCGAGGACATTGACAGGGAGAGGCAGATGTGGTTTCAGTCTCGCCGTTTTGAGGAGGGTGGACCCAGCCAGGGTCCCACGAAGAGGATGAGTTCTGGTATTTCAACTTTAGCATCTTCTTTAGGTGGTAGCACTTTCAGATATCCACGTGGTTTATGGAGCCAGAGTGGGAGTCAGAAATGGGGAAGGAATCGACCTCAGAGGTAACCCCAGAGTGGGAGTTCCAGTGGACCGAGTTATTCACGACGTGCATATGATATACCACCTGCACCTAGAGACTATCCATTGTACAACATTTGTAATAGGCGACATTATGGTTTGTGTTTTCGAGGCACCACCAGTTGTTACGGTTGTGGCCAGGAGAGTCACTTTGTGAGGGAATGTCCGCATGGTGGTACTTTTGGGGATGTTCCAGCTCAGGGTAACGGTCATGGTCGGGGTACTGCTTCTGGTGATCGTGCAACACAATATTTTGGACAGGATGGTCAGCAGAACCGCAGTCAACGTGGACGACTAACTGGACAAGCTCGAGTTCATGCCATGTCCTTGGGAGAGGGCAGAGCTTCCCTTAAGGTTATCATCGGTACGTTGTATATTTTTGGTCATCTAGTTCTTACTTACTAGATCTAGGAGCTACGCGTTCATTCATGTCATATAGATTAGCATCATTGGCTACTGTACCTGCATCTCCACTCCCTAGTTTGTGGCGAGTGTTGTATCCATTTAGCGAGGTAGTGTGTGTCTAATGGGTGTATCAGGATTGTGAGATTTTTATAGGAAGTTATGGGTTAGCCGTGGATTTGATGTTGCTGGATATTGTGGATTTTGGGCATGGATTTCTTGGAGAACCATTGGGCTGTTTTTGACTGTCATAAGAAAGAGATTGTTTTTAGGAGTCTAGGTGTACCAGAAATTTTATTTCGTGATGAAAAGAATACTTCTTTACCTTGTCTGATTTTGGCAATGAAGGCTGAGCAGATGTTGAAAAAGTGTTGTGTGGCATATCTAGCACATGTGATTGATACAAAGGTTCGTGTACCAGACATTGGGGATATATCGGTGGTTTGTGAGTATCCGAATGTATTTCCTAAGGATTTACCTGGTGTTCCTCCAGTCAGGGAGATTGATTTTACTATCGAGTTACATCCAGGTACTGGACCTATTTCGCAGACACCCTATCGTATGGCACCAACAGAGTTGAGGGAGTTGCAGATTCAACTTCAAGAATTAATTGAAAAAGGCTTTATTCGACCTAGTGTTTCACCTTAGGTGCTCCAGTGTTGTTTGTCAGGAAGAAGGATGGTTCGATGAGGCTATGCATTGACTATCGGAAATTGAATCAGGTCACAGTGAAGAACAAGTATCCACTTCCACAGATTGATGATTTGTTCGATCAGTTGAAGGGAGCTTCAGTCTTTTTGAAGATTGATACGAGGTCTGGGTACCATCAGCTAGGGATTTGGGAGTCTGATGTTGCTAAGACAGCGTTTCGGTCATGTTATGGGAATTATGAGTTCCTTGTTATGCCTTTTGGGTTGACCAATGCGCCAGCTACTTTCATGGACTTGATGAATCGGATTTTCAGGTGTTATCTGGACAAGTTCGTCGTTGTATTCATCGACGATATCTTGATATATTCCAGGAGTGTGGGGCAACACAAGAAGCATTTGCATGCCATTTTGCAGACTTTGCGAGACGCTTAGTTGTATGCCAAGTTTAGCAAGTGTGAGTTTTGGTTGAACAGTGTGAAATTTTTGGGGCATGTGATATCAGCTGAGGGAGTCAGCGTGGATCTTGATAAGATTGAAGCAGTGTTGAATTGGAGCAGACCTACCAATGTGACAGAAATACGAAGTTTCTTGGGTTTAGTAGGTTACTATCGCCGATTTGTGCAAGATTTTTCACGAATTGCGACACCGGTTATCCGTTTGACGAAGAAATGAGTAAAGTTTGAGTGGTCTGATGCTTGTGAGGAAAGCTACTTGACTTTGAAGGAAAGGTTGACTACTGTACCAGTGTTTCCTTTACCTGACGATAGTGGTGAGTATGTTGTGTACAACGATGGTTCAAAGTTAGGTTTGGGTTGTGTTTTGATGCAACATGGTAAGGTGGTGGCATATGGTTCTAGACAGTTGAAACCTCATGAAGTTAACTATCCTACTCATGATCTGGATTTAGCTACCATTGTGTTAGCATTGAAGAGTTGGAGACACTACTTGTACGGAGCGTAATACAATATTTACACCGATCACAAGAATCTTACCTACTTGCGTACGTAACCAGATTTGAATATGAGATAGCGAAGATGGATGGAGCTGATTAATGATTATGACTACACTTTTGAGTATCATCCAGGAAAAGCTAATGTGGTTGCTGATGCCCTTAGTCGGAAGTATGGTGCTTCTCTTTTCCATGTACGTGTTGCCAGAATGTCACTTTTGATTGAATTGCGTGCAACGGGAGCAGATTTGGAATGGAATGAAGATGGAGCATTGTTATCCAGTTTTCAAGTTCGTCCGGTATTACTTGATCAAGTTCGTGAAGCTCAAGATTAGGATGCCTATTTGCTGAGCAAGAAGAATTTGATTAAGAATAGTGTACCAACAGAGTTTCAGATGAGGAGTGATGGCACTTTGATTTTCAGAGGAAGATTATGTGTGCCTAGAGATGATGATTTGAAGAAGGAAATACTTGATGAAGCTCATTGTTCCGCATATGCTATGCATCCTGGTAGTACGAAGATGTTTTAGACACTTAAAGCTCATTATTGGTGGCGTAACATGAAGCGGGAAATAGCAATATATGTGAACAAATGCCTGATTTGTCAGCAAGTTAAGGCAGAACGTCAGAAGCATGCCGGTAAACTACAACCTTTGGAGATTCCAGTGTGGAAGTGGGAACATATCACTATGGATTTCATGTATCAGTTACCTCATACGTCTAGTGGTAATACTGGTATTTGGGTGATTGTGGATCGCCTTACGAAGTCAGCTCATTTCCTTGCACTTCCAGGAAAGCTTTATGTGAGTAGATTGGCGAAGCTGTACCTGAGAGCGGTTGTGAGATTACATGGTGTGCCTGTGTCTATAGTTTCTGCTCGGGATAGTCAGTTTACTTCAGAATTTTGGCAGGCATTACAGAGAGTAATAGGGACTAGACTACACTTCAGCACAACTTTTCATCCTCAAACAGATGGCCAGTCAGATAGGACTATTCAGACTCTGAAGGATATGTTACGATTTTGTATGTTGCAGTTCAAAGGGAATTAGGATCAACAACTTCATTTGATTGAGTTTGCATACAATAACAGCTATCAGGCTCGCATTGATATGGCACCTTATGAAGCTTTGTATAGCAAACAGTGTTGAACTCCATTATGTTGGAGTGAAGTTGGACATAAATGGCTTATTGGTCCTAATTTAGTAAAAAGCACCACGGAAGATGTTCAAGTTATTCGGAATAGATTGAAGGCTGCACAGGATCGACAGAAGAGTTATGCTGATGTAAGACGGAAAGACCTTGAGTTTGAGGTTGGTGATTGGGTTTTCCTGAACTTTCTCCTTGGAGGGGTGCTGTTTATTACGGGAAGCATGGTAAACTTCGTCCGCGTTATGTTGGCCCATATGAGATCATTGAGTGAGTTGGTGCTGTGGCGTATAGGTTGGCATTACCTTCTGAGATGACCAGGGTACATGACGTGATCCATGTGTCTATGTTGCGGAAATACATCTCCGATCAATCTCATGTGTTAGCACCGTACCAATTACCTATTCGGAAGGATTTGACTTATGTGGAAGAACCAGTCCAGATTCTCGATTGGAAGGTCCAGGAGTTGCAGCATAGAACTATTCCTCTTGTGAAAGTTTTATGGCGGAACCATTCAGTTGAAGAGGCTACATAGGAGACTGAGCAGCACATGCGAGAGCAGTATCCCTAACTCTTTAGTTAGCAGGTATGTAAATTTCGAGGGCGAAATTTTTGTTAGAGGGGTAGATTTGTAACGACCCGAACTTTGAGTATATGATTATCGGCACGACATGTGATTATCGCGAGTTGATTGTACATATGTAGTTTGTTAACGACTAAATTATCGGGCAAGAATTTGGTTTGAATTCCTTCGCGGAAACTGTTGAGGATTTGATTTTGAACTCGCAGGAGATTTCAAAAGATTTTTCGGGTAATCGTAGAATATAAAATGAATATTTGAAATTGTCGTCGAGTTAGTCGCACTTATCCGATTGTGTTGGAGTTATCTGAGTCGTGGGTTTGGTCGGTTCGCGACGTATAAATATCGAATAGTCGTGAAAGTCGGAAAATCACATATTTGGGTCGTTTGACCCGATTTGACCAGTTTGATCCGTGTTGACTTGGGTTGACTGGAGCTCCACCATAACCGTTTCGGTTCCCCGTCGGACCCGACGATTCCGGCCACCTCCGGCCGTGTTCTTGGTATGGTTATAAATCTCTTGTGATTTCCTATTGATTCATGTATTCATTTATGAGAATGAGTTGCGTTTTGAGGGAGTTTGAATTCGATGAAGTTTGGGATTTTCGCTAGAATCAGGCGGCAGTTTTCGGCGAGATTTGGCGTCGCGGGTGTGGGGGGTTAGGTTTCTCTCAACCCCTTGATGATTTCTGGGTATTTAATTTGGGACAAGGTTGAGGTTTTAGGGGTGCCGTGGTGGTGACCGGAGAGGGAGAATTCAGCGAGATTTTCGGGCCAATTTTCGGCCACGGTGATGGTTGGATGGAGATGTGATTTTGGGGGTTTAGTTGGGCTTGAGAAGAGGATAATTTTGATGTATGGCTCACCGGGGAATGTCACCTTTGGCGCCACGCCGCCGCTGACGGCGGTGGTCCACGGCGGAACTCTGACGAGGGTCTGTTTTTTGGGGTTTTCAAAGATTTTTATGTTGTTTTGCTCGTAATCGCGCCCTGATCGTAGTCATGAGTTTTTCGAGTTGAATGGAGTGTTTTAATTTGGGACGAGGGATGTTTGGGTATATTTTGGGAATTTTGTTTTCCTCGTCGATTTTTCGAGTGATACAATTTTTGAGAACGCGGGGTTCTTGACGTATTTGCTCCGTATGTGGAAATTCATTATGTATTGATCGTATTCCTGTTATTCAAGTGATCATGAGAGAGTTTTTGGCGAGGGATCTTCCGCCGGGCCTCAGGGCTAGCTGTTATCTGTGAGTGGACACTTTGCTTTTCACAATGGATTTGCGAGTCTATGAGTATGCTTTACGATTATGCATTTATGATTATGCGTTTTATGAGCATACATTGGTTTGGAGGCACATGTGATTTTTGTTTTACACTGAGTATGGATATATTGATGCATCGATTGTATGGCCTCTCGGCTGATCCCCGAGATGCTTCGGGAGGGTTACGTCTATATGAGCACCTGACCCGTGATTCATAGTACCCGGGAGAGTTACGTCTTTATGAGCACTTGACCTGGGCTTGTTTGTTTTGACTCGCATAATTTTATATACATTTATTGTGAAAAGTATGTTGGATTTATTTATGCGGCATATTATGATTTACGTCCACTCACTCTAACGGTTTTATTATTTATATGCTTTTCTTTGGGATTTTCGGTTTTCATCGTCCAGATTACAGTTTCTTTCCCGTGGTTGCACGTCATCGCAGGAGGCCTAAAGTTCAAATAACACTTTCCTTCTAGTAGGTTCCTGATGTAACCTGATAGTCTTGTATATTTTGTAATTAGAAGTCGCTCCGAATACTTGTGTTGTGTTATTCAGTCTGAGTTATACTCCTGAATATTTTCTGAATTTCTTGTAAACCTTGAGTTTAGTTTTAGATATAGATTTTGAGAAATCCGGATGGACATTGGTGGTCCACGGTGTGTCTGGAAATTTATCTGTGAAGTGTAATATTCTTACAGGTTTTTGGTTTATACGTTTTATAAAGTAAACTCTGACAAAAAATTTGTAAATTATGATGTCGTTAGGGCCTAATTTCAATTTAAGCAACTAAATTTAGGTTGAGTTCTTTCTTTAATCAAATTTTTAAATTTCAAACCCAAATCACACACACAACATGACCTAGATTCCGAAAACCAAACGAGCAGTTCAAAGATCCAAAAAAATATATTCACAAAGCGAGAGATAGCAATTCACTAACCAAGTGAATACAACTACATTTATTGTAGTTTTATGAAGGAGTTAATATATTCTTACCATGAGGGCCACCGATCAGATTTACACCACCAACAAAAGTATCATGAAGCTAAGGACTCCATCGAAGCCAATTTTTGGGACTTGGACCCGAAACATGAAAACCACTATCTTAAACCCTCCATATTTTACTCCATCTGCACGGTTTGCGCCGTCGTCCATGGAAGAAGCAAAGGCAGGCCAACAACCACTTCTTCGACCACTACAAAACGGGCAACTTAGATCAAAATCTTCTAGTAATGAAGCCGTAAATTACCTCTGAGTCTCGACGCCCCCTAAAACTTCTAGGATTCGAATCTCCTAGCCCCAATCGATTGGGAATGGACTTTGGTGTCGTGAAATGTATAACGACCTGAATCCAAAATAGCATGTTAATTATCATTAGTCATATTGATCAATGAGATAACCCTTATAGGTCATATTTTTCGAGGTTTATCATTCATTGCGATTTAATTATCAACATTTATAAGTTATGAATCTGTTAATTCGTGTATATTTTTAGTTTAATTTTTGAAGTTTCAAGCAAAGTTTTATGAATTTCTGAAGTTTGTAGTATCATGAAATTAAATTAAAAAATAAATTATTATGGTTTAATCTGGGCCATAAGATTGAATGGTAGATGGATTTGGGCCGTTGATACATCTTAACCCCAAGGTATATATTCAAAATATATACCAGAGGGGGTAGAACCATTTTTGGCCAAACCTGGTTGAGACCCGCAACGCAAAACCGGGTCTACCCAGCCCAAATCGACGACCCGTCAGGAACTTCGACGACCTGCCGCCACTCCCTTCCATTCTGGTCAAAAATTCTTCCTCTCATTTCCATCTTCCTTCCCGTACCATCATTTCAGCCATGCATTAACAAAATAACGAGATTCATGGTGAGAAACTTCTTTGAGTTTCTCGGCCACTGTTGTCTTCGACGATGGACTTTTCACCGGTGATGGGTGTTGCAACAATAGGGCTTTTGAAGCCCATGAACTCTGGATTCAAATGCCATCACTCGCGTGGCACATCTCAGCATGTGGACGGAGTGCGATCTCGTCAGAATGGGATGAGATTTATGAGTTTTCAAGGTAAATTCTAGCAATTTCTTTTTGAATTAGACTGTGGTGCTTTGATGGTAGTTGTTGGGCTTGGAATAAGCTTTCGATTGCTGTGTCAGTTGCAGGCATCGAAGTAGTTCGACCTTGGTCGCAGTCTGTGGTGGTGCGTGGGCCTCATGCGCTGCTGTGCACTGCGGAGCTCCGACAACCAGATGGTTAACCTTTTCACGAGAAGTTTCCTAAGCCCTTTTGTAATCATTTTCGTGTAGTTTCGTGTAGTTCTACAAAAAATTTAATGTATCTTCTTGTGCATAGGATTTGAGACGACTCGACACGTGTAAAGTTGAGGCTCACTGTCACTGGCACTCAAGTAGTGAGGCCCGCCCTAATGTTTCTTAGAGCTTGATAGTGAATAAGTTCGAGGAGGTGACATGATTAATGACATTCGAATGTGAGTTCCTGCTCATCTTGATTTATGTTCTCTACTTTAGTCACACGATCGAAACAATTTATTAATTGATTTAGATTTCAATTTCGACTAGGAGCGTTTAGGTGACCTACGAGTTAATGGATCGACTATTATTTTTTGGCGATCCAAGTGAGTGGATACGTTTCTTTTTCACTATTGTCAACAAGTCATATTTATGATTACGATTCTTTTTTACAAATATATGTATATATATGCTATGATACAATATGATACATTTATGCAATGCACGAAGGCCTATGGTATGATTTTATGTTTTTATGCACACTGAGTCCATGTATATTGTATTGATGCATCAACTTCTCGGCTAATCACCGAGTATGCCTCAGGAAGGTCATGACAAACACTTGACCCGAGATTATGCTGCACTTACCTCCACACACTGTTGATGCAAAAAAGTTCGTTGTTGACTTCTTTGACCCACAAGATTTTATGGATTAGAGCTTATGCTGGGCTTTGAATTGGAGAATTGACTTTTTGTGAGCACGATAGTGGGCTTTGTGAAAAATGGGGGGATGGTGGAGGGAGGGAGAGTGCGCGCTGTTGATGCAAAAAGGTAGCAAAAGAAATGTCAAAGTTTAATTAGACGACATACGACTATCATCTAATTTAATGCATCAATATTTCAAAACCATCAATATTTAAGATGCCCACTTCTTTAAATCTGTAAATTTTGGATGCTCATTGAGACATTTGAAGTAAGAAACTTGCCTCTTGGATTGTGTCGTAACTCAAACAACCAAAGACCATCGTCTCATTGAAGAACACAATCTAATGAGCTCCTAGGAGAATTTCCTACAACTCCTCATTTGTTTGAATTGGCAAAAAACATTACGAAGTTTTTGCCAAATATTCGGACGATAGTCGACCCACGTATGAGTGAAGGACTTATTCAAGTGAGCCTTTTTGGAACATTGCCTATTAGTTTGGTTTTTCGCCAAATATTCACACGACAGATGATCGTCGTCTAATTTAACTATTATTTTAAAACAATCAAAATTTTGAGATGCCCACCCTTGAAAACTTAAGATTTTGGATGTCCGCCCTTCAAAACTTAAAATTTAGATGTCTACCCATGAAAACCAACAAAATGCATCGTTTAAAAGTCGTTCAGACGACGGACAAAATGTAACCGACGTCTGTTTAAGTCAAAATCTTTTAGACGACGGACATTTAGTTTCTGTCATGTGAGAGACGTTGTATAAACTTATTTTTATACCAGTGCATGTCCAATTATATGTCTAATTATGCAGAGCTCTAAGGTTTGGTATGACTATAAAAGCCGATCAGACGCCACATAAGATTTATTCCCTGTCGACAGTGAACCTTATTGTCTATGTGAAAGAGTGATTTGGAGTGATATACCACTAAAAAAAGCTCTCGCTAGGGTTAGCCACACTTAAAACTACTTCTCCGCTTTGCAAACCAATATGTAATATGTATGATAGAAGTCAAATAGTTTTGTTGAGAAAGACAATGGGCGACTGCTGCTACCGAATCCATTACAAGAAAAACACACTTAATAAGGAGATGAAGCAATTTCATCGTCTAAGAGGCATTTTTCGTCGCCTAAGTACTTAGACAATGAAATTTTCGTCGTATAAGGTTCATCGCCTAAGTGTTGTAGCCTAAGTACTTAGGCAACGAAATTTTTTTTGTTTCATTGTTTAAGTAACATCTTAGACGACGAAATAAACTTCGTCGCCTAGGTTTTTAGATGACAAAAGTTTACTGAAAAAGACGACGAAAATTTTCATCGTCTTAGTGAACACTTAGAAGACAAAACCAACAATTCGTCGTTGAAGTGTTTAATTTTGTTAAAAAAAAATTAAAAAAATGAACCACTTAGACGACGAAACTACTATAATTTCGTCATCTAAATGGTTGATTTTGTTAAAAAGAAAGAAATAAAAAATTCATTAAATGCTAATTTATAATTTAAATGTAAAATTCATAACAAACAAGTAATTTAAATTATTTTATATTTAAACACAAAATTCATAATATAATTAGTTAATAAACTAAATTAACCTAAACTAATTATATTGGTGTGTGGTGGTGGAAGTGGTGGTGACGGCGGCGGCGGCGTGTGGTGGGGGTGTTGGTGGTGGGTGGTTTAATTGAGAGAGAGAGAAGAGGGAATTTGAGAGAGTTGAGAAAATAATCGATCTAAAGGGTTTTAAAATGATTTAGACGACGAAACCTAATAGATTCGTCGCCTAAGTGATTTGAATTTTTAAAAAACTCGCCAACTTTTTGCACTTAGACAACAAAACTTAATAGTTTTGTCACTTAAGTGTTTTAAATTTTCAAAAAAACCGTCAACTTTTTACACTTAGACGACGAAACTATTAGGTAGGAAACCTAATAGTTTTGTCGTCTAATTAAGTGTTTTAAATTTTTTAAAATTGGCCAACTTTTTTGACTTAGACGACGAAATTTAATAGTTTTGCCGGCTAAGTGATTTGAATTTTTGGCAAAAATTTTGGTAGAAAAAAAAAACCGCCAACTTTTATCACTTAGACGATGAAACTTGAAAATTTTGTTGTCTAAAATTGTTTTAAATTTTTCCCAAAAGGTTGGTGGAAAAAAATAATTTTCTGATATTTGTAAAAAAGAAACTCAATTAGGCGACAAAAGCTATATAGTTTTGTGGTCTAAGTGATTTTTTTATATAAATATTTGAAAAATTAATTTTGGGTAGTTGCTTGAAAATCATCAAAAATCAACCGTCAGATGTAACACTTACATTTGTACAATATTGTAGAAAGAATTTAACCAAATTCGGATTAGTTTAGGTTTCGATCGATTGAATTTAGTGATTATTGAAAAATAGTTAAAGATAAAAACGATCGTAAAATATAATTCGTAAACCCGTTTCTGAAATTACGGGTGTTTGTCTTGTTGTAAAAACTTAATTTATCAATTAGGTAGAAATTAATTAAAATTTGACATAAAAAGTTGGTGTAAGACTAAAAACTTGTTATATATCTACTAATGTTGTATAACTTAAGTGTTCGTATGTCTATATTCACTTTACATCAATATTAACGAAATTGAATTTGGACAAAATAACCATTAGATATTAATTCATCACAACATAATATGTAAGTAGATGAATTTTCAATAAATACAAAATTCAGTAAGGGTTTGATTAGTGTAGTCAACCATAAAACTGAAATTTCAACAAAACATAAACGTTGATATATGAATCTTCGTAACTTTGATTTTGAACCGTCAACACTCACAGTCCAATAATTGTTTACACTATGCCGTCAACGAAAAAAATATGCATTTTAAGATGGTACGCATAGGCGTGCTCTTTGATCGGAAGCAATGAAATTCATCTTAAACGACAAAATGGATATTATTCGTCGTCTAAGTGTTACTTTGATGACGAATAATACCCATTTCGTCGTCTAAGTGTTTATGGGTCGGAGTTTAGGGGTTAGAGTTTAGTGCTAGGATAAGGTCTCATACGATGAAATGGGTATCATTATTCGCCTAAGTCGGACTTAGACGACGAACACAGAATTTCGTCGTCTAAGTGTTTATGGGTTAAGGTTTAGTGGGTAGGGGGTGTTAGGGTATGGACTTAGACGATAAATAAGTACCAACTTCATCGTCTAAGTACAATTACTATGATGACGAAATTTTTTTGTCTTTAAGTTCTACTAAGATGACAAATTTTTTAACTTAGGCGACGATTTCTGATTTCCTCGTCTAAGTATTTATTAGACGACGAATTTGTTCTCTCCTAGACGACGCTTTTTATTTCGTTGTCTAAGTGTTACTTAGACGACGAATTTTCTCTCTTTTAGGCAATGCTTTATGTTTCGTCGTCTAAGTACACTTAGACGATGCCATTTTTGTCTTAGGTGACGAAACAATACTTCGTCCCTTAAGTACATTTTTCTGGTAGTGATCACAAGCAAGAAGGCTTGCGAAACAACAACATTGTTCAGTCCTTGACAATTTCATGCCAGAATTTTCGATGAAAAAATGATAAGTGTGCGGTGCCTACGCTTTAGAGAGGAAACCCTAGCAGACCATACTTTTTTCAAGGATTTTTGTACTACAGTCTTATTATGTACCCAGGGATTTGCGAAATAAAATCACCCTTAGCTAAACTATTATAGAAAATAGATGTTTAGTCATCATTGTTTTTCAAACAAAATAGGGAAAAATCTTTAAATAGTCACTCAAGTTTTGTGTATTTGACATTCTGGTCACTTAACTTATGAAACTATAACTTTAGTCATTCAAATTTTGCAAATGAGACACATTGGTCACTCGACTTTTGTAACTATAACTTTGGTCACTCAAATTTATGGGGTGAGAGGTAGGGCTGGGCACTAATCCTATAAATCCTGAACTCGAGAAGAAGTGAGTGTCCCGACCGGTCTAGTTTTTTATGGACGGGATTGGGTCTTAATTTTGAAATCCCGATAGACCCGCTCTGTCCCGCTTAATATATTTTGTGTATTTTATTTATTTATTTTATTAAGAGTTGACATAAAAATATCAAACAATTAACAATATTTAACCAAAAAATAAATTTACCCTACAACGATCAAAGTATAACATTAATGAACCAAATGTATCAATTAAACATGAAATAAAATTCCTTGTAGTTTTACAAATTTTAGTTAAACATTAAGTGAAACGGTATTACTTTGTGTAATTGTAGAGTAAGTTTTATCAAACTATGTTTATCTAATATAGTTATATTGAGCCTTTACATTTTGGTTTGTTCCGTCTCCTTTGAATTTTTGTTGTTATATATTTTATTAAATGTTCATTTTAAATTGGACCTGTCCCGTCCCATTTGGGTTTCAGGACAATCAAGACAGCCTTTTAAACTGTACAATCTCGTTCGAAATTGGGATGTGGACAGCCAAAAATTAACTTGACTCGTCCCATTCCCAGCCCTAGTGAGAGGAGAGATTAACGTTATACTTTCAAAAGTTGAGTGGCTAAAGTGTCCATTTTTTTATAAACTTAAGTGACCAAAACTATAATTTCACAAGTTAAATGACTAAAATATCAAATACATCAAATTTAAATAACTATTTTAAGTTTTTGCCAAAAGAATAAACAGAACTCTAATTTGCGGACTCGGCAATTTGGACGAAAATCTAAAATTTAATTCAAAATTACACGTGTCACAAAAGTGGAAACAAAACAGGACGCCGCGGATAGAACCCCAAGCGCGCGCAAATCATCGGATCCATCGCCAAACCTCGTCTCCTTCTCTCTTTCTCTCTGAAACTCTCGACCATGTCCCCAACCCAAAAACCCTGACTCATCTCCACCACCACAGAGCCACTAGCCTACTCAAACCCTAAACAATGTCACTCGCTTCTCATTCCCTATTCCTAAACTCACCTCCTCGCCTCACTCTCTACATCACCACCTCCAAAACCCCCAATCTCTTCTCTCGCCCTTCGCATTTCCCAATCCCAAACCCTAACCCCAACCTCACAAACCTTAAACCCTTCCTACTCGCCACCCGCCTCGTCACCCGCCTCGGAGCAGCAGCTTACGACTCCTCTTCCGTCGACCTACGTCCTCCGCCGTCCGATGACTTCAATTTGGACTACTTCCTCTCGATCGCCGAGTTCCTGTGCCTGGCGTCGTCGGCTGCCGTGTCGATCGGGTTCGGGATGAGAATCGAGGCGGTTCTGGCGGCGGGGAACAGAGTCCTGGTCGGCGGTGCGCTGGCGTTGGTGGCGGCAGTGGGGATTGGGGCGTGGATTAGGCGGCGGCAGTGGAGGAGGGTGTGTAGGGAGACGGTGAGAGGTGGGGTGGAGGTTAGTTTGTTTGAGAGGATTGAGAAGTTGGAAGAGGATTTAAGAAGCTCGGTGACGATTGTGAGGGTTTTGTCTAGGCAGCTTGAGAAATTGGGGATTCGGTTTCGGGTGACACGAAAGGCCTTGAAGGAGCCCATTGCTGAGGTACTGTCACTTTTCTACTGCAATTGTCGAGTTCTGCTTTGTGACTCTATACATAGCTGTTTAAGTTTGATGACGTTTGATGAAAAGAGTGATACTTGGACTGGTTTTTGACTATTGGTGTATGTTGTTGGACTGCAAGGTTTATAAGTTTATTGAAATGTTGCATTTGACTGTAGTATTTGTGCAATGTAGTTGGGTAAGAGTAGTTTTCAGCACAACATATGTGAGTTCCAACATGAACTACAGGGCTAATCTTAAAAAAAAGGAGGAGGATTAGAGTTGAATACGACCGAGTTGCTAGTTCATATAACATTAGCTTCGCAAGTGGTCTTGGGTACTGGCTTACCATAAAGAGAGCAAGTGAATGTGGAACTGTATGTTTAGTACTTTGAGTTCTATTTACTTACTAGAATTTCAACCTAAAAGCTTTTAAACCCTAGTTGTGATCTCTAAATTAGATCCTTTTCATTATGTTGATGGAGACTTGGTAAAAGCTAAAATGTTATTTCAGTAGTAGGTGAATTTGGATATAGAGAGCTGAATCTGATCAAAATGTTTAGAGGGCTGTAGAAGGTGAGGACCATATGCAATAAACATGTAGAGTATCAATCTCTCATGGTGAAACTCTTGGGATAAAGAGATCTTAAGCTCATATCCTGTTTTCTTAGTGATCCCCTAGGCTTTCCTTTCTCCCAAGTCCCAACTGATCCAGGAAATATGCCGTAATAATTTTGTTTTGGTCCTTGGAAAGTAAATGGGCATAGGCATAGATAGTAAGATTCAGTGTGGATAATAGATTCGACTCATTCTCGTCTACTTATAATGTGCTTTTAATCAAGTGAGAGTGATAAGTAAAGTACAAAGGGAAGGGAAGTCCATATTGTCATGGTTTGTTGATTGGCTTAAATGGTGACTATACTAGGAGTGCTTCAATGTCTTTGCACATATCATGAATAGTAGCAGAGTTTGGTGAACAAAAAAATGAGAGGAACTGACGAGTGGTTTTAAAGACAATGAGCTGAAAGTGTGATAAAGATTAATCCAAAGCAGTTGTGCCAGCAAACACTTGGTGTTTAGAGGTTTCTTTTTCATATTCTGATTCTGGCTTATCTGCTTTTGATTCCTGTTATCACCAGAAGTGTGTGTAGTTCCTTGAAACTGACATCCAGAATACGCTCGTAGTGTAGTGAGCTACACAGCCTGAAAGCAACCAGCTTAATACCATCATTACATTATCCTCGGTTCCAAAGACTTTTTGCAATCATTTGAGCGTATTCTCTCCCTGCATTCAAGTAAACAAGATGTTTTTCTTCTCATCAGCAACGACACACATTGTCTAAAACCCACCAATCTTTCAGGACATTGGCGTTTAAGCAACTAGGTTGATTTTAGATAAGTTGTCCAACTATATAGCACCTTTGCAGATGTTTAAGACATTTAAAAGAGGCAAATTTGTTTTATTGTTGGTGTGGTAAGCAGTGTGGGTAAATCAAAGCTCTTTTGTGCACTCTATTGCTTTTTGATTGACTATAATGGTTAGTATCCCTTTAGGATTTTACAGTCAGATTAATTTTTCTGTTGAAAGAAATTATTTAGATGTATTGTACTGAAACTATGCATTAGCTTATGGTAAGGTATTGCAATTTTTATCAGATATGACAGCTTCTAATTATTTATCTGTCTCTGAAGACTGCAGCTTTGGCTCAGAAGAATTCTGAGGCCACTCGAGCATTAGCAGCACAAGAAGACATTCTGGAAAAGGAGCTTGGAGAAACCCAAAAGGTTTTACTGGCAATGCAGGTAAGTGTCGTATTATCCCTTTGTCAAAGATAAACACAACAAAGTTGGCTGCCTACTTAGGTTTAGCTCAGTATCGAAGATGAGAATTGATTATTTACTCTAAGGATTACTCTTGTGGCTGTGGTTCTCTACGTAGAAAGAGTTTTTGTTACTCTATCTGGCTGTGGCTGTGTTCTATTAAAATCTGATTTTTGAAATTAAAAACAAAAACATTCTTGGTTGATAGATTCGTTACTCGTGCCATAAATTTGATAGGAATATCGCACATTGCCATATGCAGGAGCAACAGCAAAAACAACTAGAACTGATTCTCTCAATTGCAAAAAATGGGAAGCTGTTGGATAACAAACAGCCACATGATCAACCAGAGAGTGCCACTAGAAAATGTGATTCGAGTACGGACACTTCAAAACAGAGAGAAGCCCACCAAATATAACCTTTTTATTGAAGCCAGGGAGTCAAACTAGGATATTGGAGCAACCAGTCCTTTGTTAAATTATTTCCAACGTTGCCGGCCTCGAGTCAGATATGTGGACTCCATTTCTGGCTCACAGTTGGGTTCTGCCGGTTGTCAATAGAAAAGTTTTTTTAGGCCTTTCTGGATGTGCAAAGCTTGGATAGTAAAGATATAACAAGAGAGGAGAAAGAGTTATTGGATACAAATGCAACCATTTGAGAGTACAGCTGTACCAATAAGGTAGATGTGGAGATCCTGCTCGCCAATTTGTATCTTAGGTATCGTGCAGCATGTTGTAAACTTGTTACTGACTACTCTAAACTGACTATTACATTGCTGGTTCTTTTGTTCAGAACAACAAACTTGTCTGTATCACTGAAATAATTAGTACAAGATTCTAAGCCAGTCAAATTTCAAATACCTGAATTTTTCTCACTACCATTGGTTTTATGACACTGTTTTCAGTATTATTATACACAACATTCATTCTGATACATATTCATATTTTATAGTCGTTTCTGAGGTCATGAGGAGTTTGACATTGTTTTTGGAGCTGCTTTTGACAAAAATTGTTGACGGAAAAACTTTGCTCATGAACTTGGCTCTCTAAACAACAATTTTTCAAGAACACCAAGTCTACGATGTAGCTCTTGAGATAAGTTTGTTTTCAAAATCAACGTTTGCCAATAACAGTTTCGACAGGTTTGTCCCATAGCCAATCAGCGTTTGGCTTAGTGAATGGTGATCATCATATTTACTTTGTTTCATCACTTTTTCCTTTCTTTGGGGAAACGATGCCGTTTTTGGCTACGTCAAACTAAACGACGTCGTTTTCTGCTGCTCTGCTACTTGCCAACTTGAAATCCTAGTTAGTTAATTTGTGAATCACCGAATTTTTGAAAAAAAAAGTCCGTTTCCCAAATTTTTCGAAAGATTCGAAAAAAAAAACGCATTATTTTGACACAGCCGAATAATTTGCGAATTTTATGTTTTTTTTTATAAAAAATTTACAAATTATATATATTTTATTTATTTATTAGATTTTTTTAATTTTTTTCCTCTAAAAAAATTGGCCGAATTTTTACGCATTTTATTCATATAAAACTACCGAATTATACACGTACGTATTTTTAACGTTTAGTTCACGTACCGTTTTTTATTAACAGAGTTTGAAACTCGAGTTTTCTGACTCGCGAGTAAGAGATCAGTTGAATCTTGAAATGGAAGAGTTGCAGAAGCTAGAAGAGGTTCAGATCGAGAACCTTGACGTTTACGCAATCACGATGCATCACAACGACGTCGTTGAGTGACGACAGTAATTGCTTCATCTCCAAGCTCACGCTCCTCTTGGTAATTCCCAAACTTGTTTATTTTTGACAACTATAATAGATTATTTGATACACGAAAAATAATTCAACTCTGAAACTTGCAATGTCAAAGGTACAACCTTGTGGGAAGCTTGATTTGGAAACCAAATGCTGTTTGGTTTCTGACTTTCTGCCAACGGTAACCCCACTTTTCTTACTAGTTTGCTTATCTGACTTTGTAAACCTCAAATGTCATGACAAATGGGTGTTTCTACTTTACTTGTTTTCACAGATAACTGCTGCAATTCTTGAGGAAACAACTAATAGGAGCACTCGGAAAGGTACGGGTAACCAAACCCATCGACAGATTCTCAATCGTATCAATGCTTTTTTGTACTTCTTGTAAGCAATTACTTGCTTAGTTACTACATTGTATTGATAAAGACAGTGTGATACAATGTATTGAGAAATAAAAGTCTGATTCTTACAGGTGTTTGGTAGAGTCGTTGACAAAAATCAAATTGTCCAAGCTATTGCAACAACATATGGTAGGGTTAGGTTGGTAACTAAACGATGGTTGGTATTGGTTTGGGTTATTGAAGACCTGTTTCGTCTCTTTTAACTACAGTTATTTATTTGGGAAGGTTTACTTACAACAGGGAGGAAATGAAATGCATAGACAGTATTATGCTTGTGTTGAACTTTTATGATGATTGAGCGGTAGCATTATGCCTACAGTCTGGTGCAGGGTATCTTCATGTTCTCAATTCTTGCTTTCATAAGTTATAGTCTTTTAGGATCTTCCTTTTTCTTCAGAAATTCAATGTTAAAAAGATGATTTGCTCTTATATGTTAGGCTGTAGGTCTTTGCTTTCGGAGAAGTTTTTTTTTTTTAGATTTCTTCATACAAAGTTATGTACGTATATCTTCACATAAAATTTACTATATGCAAAGAACCGTTGATTTCTACAGGCTATGAAGAAAAGTACGTTGATAATTCCTTGACCATTGACTTTGGCCAAACATCAGATTGCGGTCCATTGCAAACTAATCTTGAAGAAATAGCTTTGGTTGGACTGGATGCAATGCAACGAGCAAATTCAACCCTTGAAGATTTTGTAAGCAGGCCTTTTTATTTAAGAGAAACTTCCATCTTCTGTTTACAAATATTTTGTGCCTTGGATTCACCAAATGAATCAAAATTCCTTACTAAAAATATCTTACTCTCTTCCCTCTCACTTTTCTTCTGATACAGTGAAGTTTTCTAGCAAACCAAACTTCGAGAACTGATTTGGTGTGATCTGTTTCCAAGTACAGTTGTATAATATGTATATATGTTAGCTATTGTATAAATTAACCAAGGTGATGAAGTAATCATTCACTCATTTTCCAGTGCAGGTTTCATGTTTCATGGATTGAATATAAACAAACCCCAATCAGTATTTCAATACCTGTCTATGCTATCTTTTACAGAAAGTTATATTTATTAGGTAATTTTTCTTCACAATGACATTGACTCGTTTTTTTGCCTGTACTGATTGAAGAAGTTTTCTTTTATTATTTATTACGAGCAACAATAAATCAAATACACTAATACAGTGTTTTTTTGGGATAACCGGGCTAGTAGATTTGGATGAAAATAGGGGACTGGTCGCTGAATACTTTTAGGGTAATTGAAATTGGCACATGTTTACAAACTACACCCCCTTCTCTGTTTATCAAGCGTATTTTCAATCAAATTTTACGACGAGAATGGAAGAAGGGGGTGTGGTTTGTTATTAATAGGGGTGTCACTTTCATATTGGAAAACATAATTAGCCAATGATGCAGTAGTATAATGTACTAAGTCGTCATCAGTTGTTCCCTGGTTGTTGTCTTCCGGAGTTTCTCATCCTCTTAGCAAATCATGTTTTATTGATTGTTACAGCTTTGACAATTTGAATGAGCAGACGGTGCAGTCATCAAGCTGTGAATCAACTAGTGAATCAGAAAGAGGAACTGAGGGGGTAAGAAGACAAACTTAGGAATTATAATTATAAAAATCCTTCTCACCAGGTTACTAAACTAGTATCTTGTGGGATGCAGAAAGGACATGGGAGAATTTTTCAGCTGCCAAGTGCATTCAAAAGTAAACCTTTCAGACCACTGGAATGTCTACTTCCCCGCCATGGCCTTTTAACATAGAGGTGAAGTATTTTGCTTTCTTATGATATTCTTTTCTATGGCCCAAGTGAGCAATTCTGAGGTCATTGCGCTGTTACTTTTGTGTTTTGTGTATAGGATGCAAGACAAAATTAAGTCTGGGGAGGAGTATTGGGCTTTTGAATGAAAGCTTTGTCACGCTATTAAAAATAACATACAGGTATGCATATTATCCTGGATTTACATTTCAAATATAGGTATTGTTCAGTTTGAAAAAAAGGTTTATAAATATATTAATGTATTTTTTTCTTTATGAATGAAAGGAAAGATTTTCTGTTTAGGACATAGATTGTATTTCTCTTGTGTTACGTGTAGTTTAGAAAGTATTTTGATAAAGTTTGTTGAACCCAAGGTGAGGGAAACAAAAACAGGTTTTCTATATGTACATGCAAGACAGAGTTAGTTATCTGTTGTAAATCATGTGTAATGAGTCTCCTCATTCCAAGGAAACAATAAGCAATAAGACAAACTTGATAGGGAAATGCAAGTTATTATTTCCAATCGACTCTTGGGGAATAAGCTGATAACCATAGTAAGGTATAAACATCAAATACCATTGAAGACTTTGACTGAGTTGTTTCTTGTGTTGAGTGGTTCTTAAACATGCGATTTGATCAATATCCCCTCTGGAGCAAAGGAAAATGCCTAATGGTCCTGTTTACAAAATTCAGCTAATCTCTACAGGGCATGAGATGATGACTTTGAAAGAGGTAAATAGAAGGTAAGTTAATTATAAGTTTCAAAATGGAAAAGAAAGGAAATTAATTTTCAACTCACTAACTCGACTTTCCCATCTGAAGATTCCATCAAGAGGCATATGCCTCAGTTATAGAAATTCTTTCGTAGTGTCCCGCGTTCAATTCCTTGGAATTGATCTATCATAACGCATACACATGCTCCAGGTTTCTTTATAAAGATTATAATCAATATGATATACAGATATCGATTGCAAATGCAGTAAAGGCAATTCGATCATCTCAAATCCTTTGATTATCGAGTGCTGAATCTTTTACTGTACCAGTTGAGAGGAGAAAAGGTACAGTAGCTTATGTTGTTTTCGTATCAAAATTTGTTAGTGTTTTATGTATTTTTTCTATGAAATAGACTCGTATGGTTGATACTGTTCTCCTTTGAAATGATTTTCCAGATAAATGAGTTGCATTATGGAATTTCTGTCGGCGTCAGAATTTCTAGTTGAGATAGCTGATGATTTGTAAGTACTAGTCTTCCTGTATTTGCTTTTTTATTTAAAGGTTTCAGTTACATAATAGAGCATGTAGTGGCCCTCAGTTCACTCCATATTTATCAGTACTTACGCGAACAACCCTGGATCTTGATATCTTTTGTAAGAACATTGCCAGTATCATTTCCTTTAAGACTTGACACGATGATATTTTAGGTTTGACTATGAGGTGAGTTCTGTGATCTGATGAGTTCCTACTGCTTGATTTATTCTCCCATTTGACTTGCCAACTTATTTCCGAGTACCAGTTCTCATGCAGGTGGATGTAATTGAAAATAATTTCAATATCTTGCGCATGTTTGTGAGAATATATGGAGCTTCTGCTCCAACAGTCCTGGTGAGAATTTCACTTTAGCATTGCTTGATTCTTTTTTCCTTTTTAGGGTTAGGGTAAAGTATACTTTGAAAACAGTAGGCAGGTAAGGCTACAGAGTAGGTTCCTTTGAAAACAATATACAAGCTCTTTGCAACATGAGTCTATAATGTATGGGTCCGAAATAAAATATTTCTTATTGGTTTTTAAGGGCTGAATTAAGCGAGCGGCCCGAGGGAAGTGTACAAGTCCAAGTTGTAATGGGTTTAAAGAAAACAATGTTAAAAGCTGATCCGTGCGGCTTGTTTTTATCTAACCTTTCCTATAATGGTTAGGACTCCGTTGGGAGAGTTATTGATAAGATCATGGAGTATAAAGATAAAGACCAGACGGGATTGTTGATTACTTAGAGTTGTATTCTGAGTCTAGCCACTACCAGAATAACTGCTTTAGGCAACGATCTCAAATCGTTGCCTATAGTTGGAAAATCGTTGCCTATAAGTATAGGCAACGAAAATTCGTTGCCTATACTGTCATTGCCTTTTCATCGTTGACTATACTATAGGCAACGAAAAACCAAACCCATTCGTTGCCTATAGTTCGGGGTTTAGGGGTTAGGGTTTTCAACTATACGCAACGACTAGGGTAAATCGTTGCCTATAGTTTCACTATAGGCAACGACTTCTTCGTTGCCTAAAACCCACCGACAGGTCAACTTTGACCACCTTTGAAACTATAGGCAACGACGACGTCGTTGCTTATACTGAAGAAGATCGTTGCCTATAGTCAAGAACATCGTTGCCTATAGTTTGAATTGTTGTATTTCTGGCAAACTATAGGCAACGAAATTGGTCCATTTCGTTGCCTATAGTTTGTGTAATTTTTAAAAAAAATACTTGATTCTGGATTGGGCCCAATTCCAGAATCTGCAACATTTACATGAGTTCAAACCACAACAGCGTACACATTCCAACCTAAATCAAAAACTAGCTACGTGCTACTGATCAAAGTTAACACAATTGAGGAACTCCTCGTGTGAACCCTCCTGGTTTATGTGCTGCTGGTCGTCACCCCCGTAAAACTGATGAAGCTGCGGCTGCTCGTCACCCCCGTAAAACTGATGAAGCTGCGGCTGCTCGTCACCCCCGTAAAACTGATGCCGCGGCGGCGGCTGCTCGGCACCCCCAAAAAACTGATGCTGCTGCGGCGGCTGCTGGTGGTCCCTATATAACGGCGGCTGCTGGTGACCCCCAAAATACTGCGGCCGTGTTGTAGGCGTGAACAGATTTGGCTGAGTCTGTGGGTGCGGCTGCGAAGCCCCCCGAGGTTGCTGAGATTGATAGAATGCCCACATTTGGTCGTGCTGCTCCTTCTCACGGGCTCTTTCCTGCTCCATGGCTTCCCTGGCACGCCTCATCTCCTCCAACTCCTCCTGCTGCCTCCGAATCTGCTCCTGCTGCCTCCGAATCTGCTCTTGTAGGCCGGACGGCCTAGAACTGCTGGACCCGCTGGAGAATTCTGGAGTCATCTTCAAGACTCCATTTCCTCTGTAACCCATCCCCTTGGCCCAAAACTTGTTCTTTCCAACGGGAAGCGCATCTGACACGCACCTCGCCGCATTAATGGGCGTCATGTGGTCAACCTGAGATGCATACTGGGTCACCTCCTCCTCCGTGCACCCCTGATGCAGCTCTCGAGCTACTTTAGCACGCACCTTCGGGATCGACTCAACCAATCTCTCCTAATAGACAATGCAAAATCGGTGACGCATTAATAATTGAGTAAAATACAAGAATTAATTAAACATGAGATGTATCAAATATGGACAAATATTTATTAGATACTTACAACATATTCAAGGTTGTTCGGATACCCATGTCGGATGGAATACACGAGAGGATCGGTCTGTGGTTCCAACCTTGCCCCACGTCGAGTCCATCTCTCATACGTTCGGGAACCGCAATGATGTGGGTTCACGTTCTGCGCTCGGTTTTTAGCATTTTCTTTCGAAATGTGCTTGTAGAATAAGAAAATGTGCACAATTATTAGCCAATTATATATATATAGCATAAATTAGAGAATATCCTCGCAACATTAATTTTTTTGATTAAAATCCAACCCATTTATTTTTCACATATTTAGTCCTCTGACCTAGAATTGTTTCCTTTAATTTCTAGGTTTTTTCATGTTATTCTGCAGGGAAATAATTTAATCTTTGTTATTTTTGGTTTTAATTTCTAGCCTCTCAATCACTAATACAGTTCACTATCTTTACTTCGTATAAACAATGTAAGTTGTATAATTTAATTTACCTACACAATATATTAGAGATTTACCTACATATTAAATTAATAACATAGATAGAGATTTACCTACTACCTCTTGCGTATATAAAATAATATATCATAAAATGTAGGTAAATTAATAATAATAATATTAGTTTAGATTTAGGTACGCAAATCAATTCATGTGCATACCACAAGCTTGGGATGCTTCCAGTGGGCTATAAGCCAGTTCAACTCGTACTCCCGGTATCTGAACTCACTTGGAGTGCCATTTCGGCCTTTATCTATGTTCTGCTGCCAGAACGTCTTCAAGTGGGACTTCCACTCTCGATACCTATATTGATGCAACAAAAATATCATATAACCAACACTTTATATTCACAAATCTAACGTATTTAGGATACTTAGCTTTATATTCAATACCCTTCCCGGTTGTGGTACCTCTGCTCGGTTTAGCTTTAGGGTTGACGACGGTGCCTAAGACACGGTACAAAAGAAGGAAATTAAGAAATAGAACCTAATTTAATGTACTGTATCTACTAAAAGAACATAAACTTACCATTCTCGTAAGTGAGCTGGCCCTTAACCCTCACACTCAATAGAGGTTGAGAGAACGGCTCATATGTGTATGCTTCCTCAGGCGTCGTGAACGGGTACTCATCATATATGGCCACGTTGTTAGGGTCGAGCTGAGGTATCTTCGGAATAACCGTAGGGAAGAACAAGTCCCTGGGCGGGCATAAGTGCACAGAAGGTGTGCGGGATGCACTGTCGGATGGCCCAGATGATCCGGAATTAGGTTGTGGCGTCGCCGGATTGGGGGGAAGAGGTGGCATACGCGGTGGGTCCTGCTGGTTTGGCCAGAGTACCCTCGTACTATTTGGGCGTTCGCTGCTGACTGAGTGACGACCGTCGACGGTGGTGGAGTTTCGGCTGCTGTTGCGGGAGGGTCGTTCATGAGACACCGAGTGACGTGGACCTTGGGGATCCTGGGCTGCTGTATATAGTTGGAGGTGACGATTGGAATGTACATAGACGGTCTCAAGACTGTCCGGTACGGTGCTTCCAGAACTCTGACCAACGGACCTAGACCCACTCCTGGGTCCTTGAGGGTTCAACCCGGAGGACATTTGAGGTGTCGCTCCTTGAGGTGACGAGGAGGAAGCTCCTTTCTGTTTCCCACTTTTCCCGGGAATCAATCTTTTGAACATGGACATTTTTATTAATGTCTGCAACAAAATAACATAATGAATAGCTTACAATTGAGGCTACACTAACCTAAATTTAAATTTTGTCTAACTAAAATGAACAACCCAAACTAAAATCACACTTATTCCCAATTCTAATTACCTAAACTAAATAACCAAACTAAATCCTCTAATCCACAATATAATCCCAACCTAATTAAATCAACAATCCAACATAACATAACCTTACCAAAATCCAACCTAAATAAAACCTAAATTCAACAATACAAACTAAATCACAACACAAATCCAACTAAAATCAACCTAACCTTACCAAAATCCAACCTAAATAAAACCTAAATTCAACAATACAAACTAAATCACAACACAAATTCAACTAAAATCAACCTAACCTTACCAAAATCCAACCTAAATAAAACCTAAATTCAACAATACAAACTAAATCACAACACAAATCCAACTAAAATCAACCTAACCTAACACGTTGTTTATATATTCAAGTAAGGAGAGAGGGAGAGAATGCGAACCTAAAGCTTCGGGCGAGGGCAGAAATCCGGCGAGAGTTGTGTGGGCAGTCGTTCCCTTCGTTGCGGCGGCGCTGGTCGCGACTGGGGGTTTTATTCCACCTAGTATAGGCAACGAATAAAAGAATCGTTGCCTATACTTTAGGCAACGAGTAGTAATTATAGGCAACGAGTCTGTCGTTGGCTTAACTTTAGGCAACGAGAGTCAACCTATAGGCAACGATTTGTGTCGTTGCCTATACTATAGGCAACGAAATGATTATTAAAGGCAACGAAATTGTCGTTGCCTATAGAATAGGCAACGAAATTCAATTTATGTATACATTTAGGAGTTAATCAACTCAATACAAGCTCAAAGACTATACTCAATTACATCTCTAACTAAGGCTGATATTCAGAATCTGAATCATCGCTAGAGTCTGACGCGGTTTGATAGTTGAAGTCTGGTAATAGGTGTCGCTCCTCGTCCTCGTCACTCGAGTCTTCATCAAAGTCATTTGGATTAACATTTAGAAGTGCTGCTCCAGAATTTTGAACCACAATACCAGGTCGAACATTATTAAGGCGAATTGTATCGGATTCCGGAATGTCAATTCCATTTGCCTCTTGGTATGCTGCAACTTCTTCATCATCTTCATTCTCACCAAGTGTGGCAGCACTGTACACATTCCTAGCTTGCACATGGTTTACTACTTTCCACGGGGGTCTGTTCATAAGATCGTCAAGGTAAAACACTTCTTTGACCGATGTGGCAAGAACGAAAGGATCCTCCTCATACCAGCTTGTGGCAGTATTCACGGAAATGTATCCATACTGATCGATGCGAACGTTCTCCGGACGAGTATCAAACCATCTGCACTTAAACAAGTAAACTTTCATGCGCTCACCATACATGAGTTCAACCACTGAATGGAGTACACCGTAGTAGTCAGGGTCGTTATCCCCACCATGCACCATTACCCCACAATTCTGTGTCTTCACCCTGTTGTCTCTTTCTTGACACATAAATTTCACGTCACTGACCCTACACATCGCGTAAATTTTTGATGATATAGGTTTCATAGCCAAGAGCCTCAATGCGTGTGACCATTGTGGGTAACCATCATCTTCTACATAGTTCATCTGAAACAAATAACCGTCAACATTAGATACGACATTTCATATAAATAACCGTCACAATTTGCTTTTACACGTCATATATATTATGACTAAATGAATATATACTCACCCATGTGCCAAAAAAATTTGCAAAGGTCCGGTTGTGGTACGCAACATCCCCGCGAACCTGTGGACTTCCAAGGTGTGTGTCTTTCCAATATTTAACTTCTTGACAATTAATGAGTACACACCAGTGTGCAATGTCTAACTCATATGGTGTCAACTCCCACTCCCCGTGCAACCTACTCTGTGGGTAAACATCATTAGAGACTACAGAAAGGTTGAACTGGGGTTCATCTACCGACATATTCGAATGTGGGTCCTCAAGCGCTCCCAAATACAGTTTGACGTACGTTACGCACTCGTGCGCAACATATGCTTCGGCGATACACCCTTCAGGTGCAGATGTATTATGTATATACCCTTTGTAGTCTCCCAGTTGTCTACAAAGATGAAAACAGCTTGTTATTATTGTTGCAGAACAAGAATAAATTAATATATAAAGACTTAATTAGCAAACATCATACAAATGCAAGGTATATACCTCTCCATTGGATACATCCAAGTGTAGTGAACGGGATCGGTGAGCATCAATTGCTCGGGAAGATGCATCATCAAGTGAGGCATGATGTCGAAGAAATTTGGGGGGAAAATCCTCTCCAACTTGCACATGATAAAAATGATGTCCTTTCGCATTTCTTCGAGGTCTGACATTTTCACTTCTCTGGTGCATAACTTTTGAAAGAACCTTGACAGCGCCACTAACGGCTCTACCACCTCATCATCAAAGTACCCTCGAATCATAATAGGGAAGAGGCGTTGAAGTAGTACATGGCAGTCATGACTCTTTAATCCATAAATCTTATTGTCCCTGTAGTTAACACACCGACTTATATTTCCAGCAAACCCATAAGGATACTGGACGTTAGCCATCCACACAAAAATTTCATGCTTCTCGTCACGCGTGACCGTGTAAGGAGCTTGGGGCATCTTTCTCCCCTTCTTTTTCAACCACAGATGTTCCCGCAGTTTCATTTTTTCCAAATCAACGCGAGCTTTAGGGCCATCTTTGGTTTTACCTTGCCAATTTAGAACGGTGCCCACCACACTTTCACACACATTCTTCTCTATGTGCATGACATCTAGATAGTTCCTGATAGGCAACATCCGCCAGTACGGGAGTTCCCAGAAGATGCTCTTGTGTGTCCAGAACTTATACCTGTCGGGTATCTTTGGTATAGTCGCAACAACCTCAAGATGATTGCTCAATGGCCCAAAATTATACTCATTCAGGACTTCTAAGATTTCATCTCCAGTCCATCCCATGGGTTGCAGACCTTCTTCTACAGTGCCGTCAAAAGCCTGGGCGTCCTGGCGAAATGGGTGATGTCGTGGAAGCCAACATCGGTGACACATATGGACAATCTTCGAGCAATGAGCTTGTCCAAACATGGCAGTCATGCACTCTGGACAGGCCCTGTACCCCTTGGTTGGGTTTCCCGACAACATCCCTCGACCTGGAAAATCACTGATTGTGCCCACAAGCATAGCACGCATTCGGAACATCTCATTTTTAAACCTGTCGTAAGTGGGATGACCAACTGTACTCAAGTGCTGAAGCTCCATAATCAATGGCCTCATGTACACATCCAGACACTTTCCTGGATAACCCGGCCCTGGAATCAACAGAGTCAGCATATTATATTCTTTCTTCATGCACATCCACGGAGGAAGGTTGTACGGTACCAATATAACGGGCCATATGCTGTACTTTTGACTCATGTTGCCGAAGGGGTTGAATCCGTCAGTCGATAGCCCCAGCCAAACATTTCGGACTTCAGCTGCAAAATCAGAAAACACATTCACCAGGTGCTTCCAAGCCTGACCATCAGCAGGGTGTCTAAGGATATCATCGTCAGGCGAAGTCCTCTCAGCCCACCATCTCATAGCTTTCGCCGTGAATGCACACATGAACAACCTTTCCAGCCTATCAATAAGTGGTAAATACCGAAGTATCTTCACCGCTTTCTTGTTTCCTGCAGGAGTGTACTTCCACCTTTCCGTACCACACACCGGACAGTAATCAAGCTTTGATAGATCCTTCCCGTCATCGTCTACACCCCAAAAGAGAACGCAATCATACATGCATGCGTGAATCTTAGTGTAGGAAAGTCCAAGATCTTTGAGGACATGTCGTATCTTATGATGAGTGGGGGGAAGACGATGACCGGGGGGCAGCAGATCACCAGTCAACTGAAGTCACCTATCGACCGCTGCCACGGTGCTCTTGGTCTCCACTTTTAGCTGCATCACTGCCATCACACTTTCAAGGACTGTCTTAGGACATCCGTGGTACAACAGAGTTTGATGCATCTGAATCAGGTTGTGGTACTTGTCCATACCACGTGTGTTGACATAAACTCTAGGTAATGACATGAAATACACCGCTGTTATGAGGAAACATATCGTCGATGAACCTCCTGGTGGGATCATAATTGGATGAACTCGCAGTATCAGCAAATTGTCCATGATCATGCGGATCGGCTGCTGATGCTTCACCGTGATAAATCCAACGGGTGTACTTATTCCAAAATCCGTTTCTATGAAGGTGTCGCTCAACTGTAGCAATGGGACAACGATTGTCGCGACACCGACATTGTTTACATGGACAATAATGCACTGGCAACTCTCCACAATTAGCCTCCACAAATTCCAGAAATCTCCTAATTCCCTGCCCATATCTTGCATCAGTTCTATCCAGCCTCATCCAACTCTTGTCCATCCTGAAATGCACTGGCGATTCCAGAACGTTTCAGATTTTTCCACCGATTTTGATTTGAATGGGGGAGCTGCTGGCTAGATCTGATATAATAATAATTATAGGCAACGAAATAGTAATTCGTTGCCTATATTGTTTTTCGTTGCCTATTAAACTATAGGCAACGATTTTTTCGTTGCCTATAACCATACTTGAGGCAACGATATGAATAGGCAACGATTTTTTTCGTTGCCTATAAACCAGACATTAGGCAACGATCTGACTTCTACAGGCAACGAATTCGTTGCCTATAGTTCACAATAGGCAACGAAAACCCTTGTCGTTGCCTATTGTGAACTATAGGCAACGACTTTTAATCTCGTTGCGCGTTGTTTTAAAATTCGTTGCCTAAAGTGGTTATGTTGGTAGTGAGCTACCGATACTAGAAGAGTTCCAAGTGATGTGGAAAGAGGATCCTCGATCAAATACATATTTTGCTCTCAGCAAACTATCATTCTCATCACGAGAAAATCTTGCAACCGGCGATCAAGAAGTTGTCCCCAGGAAGAGTGAGATTCTTGCAATTCAAAGATGCAAAACCCTGCAACCGGCGATCAAGATGTTTGTCACTAAGAAGAGTGAGAGTTTCGAGATTCAAGAACGCAACACCCTTGTGTTCTCAACACCGCGTCAAGAAGATTGCTCTGTTTTACACCAGGAGGAGTGTAGAGTATCAATTTTTGTGGCTCAACTAGAGACACGAAAACCGCAAGTCCTAAGTCATTAGGCAAGAATGATCCATTCAGGCGAGGTTGGTGCTCTCCTCGTCTAAATCACTTATCAAGAAGTCAGTAGCCGCTAGCTCATAACTCAACATTTCATCGCGAGATGATGGCACGCCAGCGCACGAAACATGATCGAGAAAAAGAGACAGTTTGCAAGATTTCTCAAGTCCGCTGGGAGATTTTGGGCTTAAACATTTTGGCATGCCCAGTAGGACATTTCTTTTTGTGTCTCTAAGCGACAATTGGGGATCCCTATAAAAAGGAGTACCCTCAGTGTCGCAAACACCCACGACCGAAGTACCGGGAACACACTTCTTCTAGGTGTCGTTCACTATCCGAGAAGGCGGTTGACATCATCTTTGGAACAGAACATCATTTAAGTATGAACATCAACTTCTTGAGTGAAGGTGATATTAATCACTTACGTTACGAAGAGTATCGAGTGTACGCCGCTAGGCGAGACGTACAGCTTGGAGGTTACTTTGAATCTATCCAGCGAATGTTTAAAGAGAAAGCAAACCTGCTCGATTCCAGTAGCGAGAAGACAGACACGGCGATAGAAGAAATCAAAGCTCTAAGGCTAAAAAATAATAAGGGACAGGAGGATCAGGAGCCTCTGAAGGTTCAAATAGCAACCCTCGCGGAGGGTCAGGAAAGAATACATGCGGAGATCATGCATACCCTAGATTCAAACCTAACAAAGTAGGCCAAACCGATGGCCACGCAATTTCAAAGAATGGAGAGAGACATCTCAGCCCTTACTAAGTCTGTCTTCGATCTCACCAGGAGAACACTGCAAGCAGAGGCTTTCTCGGCTGGATGGGAAGAAGGCTTAGAAAGGTTTATGGACGAATGTGATATTCACATCACCAACGCACAAAAGCTGTATGAAATTCCTTTCCCGCCTATCCAGAAGGGCGACGCCAAGGCTTGGCAGTGGCCAAGACATTACAGACAAATCAACTTCCAGACCTTTACAAGGGATACTTCACCCTACAGCTAGGGCAATTCGTTGAAGATGAGGAGCTCAAATTGAGAACCTTCGGTTCATCTCTGTCTGAATCATCCCTCGTCTGGTATACAAGTTTGTAGAAGAGGTCCATCACAGAGTAGGCAACAATGGAAGCATTGTTCATAGAGATCATTTCGGAACAACGAGACTGGAAACCAGCATCGGAAATCTAGCAGCCATGAGTCAATCATCATTAAAAACACCTGTAGCTTTCCTTCACCGTTTCCGATCTGAGTACAACCTATGCAGAACTCCGTTAGGAAAAGATGCAGTTATTGAAATGGTCCCATAAATGGCTTGGAAGATCAGTACTACAATTTATTTTTCAACAACAAATATTTTACCTTAAACGAGCTTATTAGGGCTGTGACAAAAAGTCATAGTGCCATGAAAGAGCGTGATAACAAGCGCAACTCATCTAAGGGGACGTATGCATCAAGGTCTTACGATAGACACAAGCCAAGAACTGTGGCTTATATAGAGGATCAAGTTGAACAGGAATCAGATTCTGAAGAAGAACAAGTGGGTGCTGTTGAGTTAGCGACGAACAAAATACTGAAACCCCGCAAGCTTCAGAAGAACAAACGTCTTATAAAGCTCTCGACAATGGTTTTTGCCAACTGCAACATTTCTATCCACCGTAATTACAAGTTCCAGAAATGTGTATGTAATAAATTATTTTAAACAAATCAAACATCATAAAGATATGTCTATATTAATTACCTCATATTTTTACTCATGTTATTATACTCAGGGGCTTAATGGTTAATGGTTAATGTTTAGTTCATTAGTTCAGTGAACCTTTTTTATTCTTTTACAGAGATTTTATTACACATTCTTGCAATTTTTCAGAATCTTATCTTCCCTAATTGTGCCAAGGAACAAAGTATTGTGAAATATATATGAACCCTGCCTTGATAGAAGATCCATGTTTTACGTAGCATTTTCTTTAAATTAATTTATTGAAGTAAATATCTTACAGGACAAGACAGCTACAACAAAGTTGTTATAGAAAACCATAGAGAAGTTAAATTATGATACACTTTTGGTTTTGGTCTACGTCTTACTGTCTTTGCTTACTGGAGTTGAAGTTCACTTTAATTTGTTTTTTTTTGTTACAGGAAACAACTTCAAGAAGGGCAGAAGCTTGGAAAGCTGTTGAGAGGTCACTCAACTCTCGACTACAAGTTTGTATAGTTTCAGACTAAAAATGTGGTATGTATCTTTCATGCTTCTACAGGAAGTAGAGGTGAAAGCTGTTGCAGCTGAGGAAATAGTGCAATCTCTAAATGAACTCGACTACCTATTAATGTTCTTGAGGCTTAGGTAGGCTTCTCTGAGCTCCACAAAGCCTTGCTTTCGGTTGTATTTTTAGATTTTGATATAATTGGACTGAATATATGCTTTATATTTCATGTCTTAAGAGCTGAGAATTCTCAGCTAAGCAAGTCTGTTGAAAAGGAAAGACACAGAGCAACTGAAAATAGGCAAGAGTACCTTGCAGCAAAGGAAGAAGCTGATACTCAACAAGGTCTTGCTAACTAGCTTGAAGAAGAAATTTGTGAATTCAGCTAACAAGAAGCATTGATGCATAGAAAAACTGTTTCCATTCTTCCAACAATGTTTTTACTAGACATTTTCTTATTCTTCGAAGATATGAAATTTGGTCTCTACATTTTTCTTCTACATGTAACTGATATTTTTTCACTATAGTAATCTTAATGCTCGTGATGAAGAGTGATGGTGTTAGATAGATAATAACATTTGCTCATGTATTAGCATATTTGTAAATAGTGGATCATTTGGCTCCATTTTTTTGCGATGGTCAAGTTACTGTTGTCAAGAATGGAGTTAATTTTTTTGGCGGCATAGTTTCTATTGCAAAAACCAAACATCATCACCATGGTGGGCAAATTTTGAGATGGTAAAAATGTCCTCGCAAAAGAAAAACAAAGGCAACGACTTATGTTTGCCGTCGCAATAGGTTCAGACGATGGCAAAAACCGTTGCTAGCTATTGCGTTGGAAATGTTACAGTAGCAAAAAATCGTTTTGCCGTTGTAAAAGAGCATTCGCTACGATATTTTCCTCTTTTGCGACGGTAGTCTGCTGTCGCAAATTGTATTTTTTTATAGTGTAATTTAATACGTCAACTCTTAATAAAATAAATTATAAATCTTACAAATTATATTATACGTGATGAGTGGGTTTATCAGGATTTCAAAATCAAAACCCGATCCAAACATAAAAAACGGGACAGGTCGGGACACTCACTCTTTCTTGGGTTCGGAATTTGCAGGATTCGTGTCCAGTCTTACCTCTCACCTCATAAAATTGAGTGACAAATTATAATTTTAAAAGTCGAATGACTAATGTGTACTATTTGCCAAACCTTAATGACCAAAATTATAATTTTATAAGTTAAATTATCAAAATATCAAATACACCAAATTTAACTTGATCGACCATTTAACCATTTTTGCCTACCAATTAATCGAGCACCACAGTAAAGAAACAAGCATATATGGTCCAGAGACTCCAGGCTAGCTGCTAGAGTGCTCGATCAGTAGCCAGGGTACGTACTCACCGCGTTATAACTGCCGAAGTGACATATGCATGCCAGCTCTAATTGAGCTCTCCATCAGTTCGATCTCCCATGCATTATTACATGCAGATCCAACAGAGAGTGGTCCTGGCATGGCATATATATATGGGCATGGTTAATTATCCTTGCGATTTCTTCTGAAAAAATAAACCAAAGTACTATAAATTGACCAGGCATTCATTCAACGAATTCACTGCACAGTCAATTTATAAACTTCACTACAAAACTCAATGACATCAGTGACAGAACTAGGATCCGATCAGAAACGGAGCCAGAATTTCTCGGTTAGGGGAAGCCTAAACGAAAACTTTAAAAAAAATAAAAATGATATATTAATTTAAATAATTCAAAATATTAAAATAGTACTTGTAAAATACTCTCTATTACAAGGGTAATTATCCTCGACGAGGTTTCATATCCTGAAAATGTTTCATAATAACTTCATCGTCAATAGTAACAAAAATATCTTTCTCAATATAAGAAATCAAACCATCATTCATCAACTCGTCACTCATTCGGCTGCGTAATCGATTCTTCACAATATTCATTGCGGAAAATACTCTCTACACGCTTGTTGTTGTAACAGGTAGAATCAATGCCAACGTCACAAGTCGGTAAACTAGCGGATATGTTCTATCTTTCCTTCGATGAACCATTTTCTCTGCAAGCTCAGTAATTCCTTTCAAATCAGAAAACTCAACGTTGGAACGCATGTCTACTATATAGTTCTCAAGTTGATCATTTAGTACCTCTATCTCATGTTCAGAAAAATCTCGTGGATAACACTGGGCAAAATGTTGTAACTTTTCTTTATCAAAAGCCGAGAATGAGTTACTTGGGTTCAAACTTGACATACAAATAAGCAGCTCTTTGTTCTTCTCATTGAATCAATCACCTAACTCTTGAAGTTGTTTATCTATGACAGCATATAATAAATCAACACGATAATGATGCAAGTTTGTTATTACCTGAGCATTTCGCTTTGATTTTTCTGTAGGTTCAAATCTATCCTCCATGCTTATAACTCTTATTTGATGCTTATAACTCTTATTTGATGCTTCTCACAAAAAGAAGAAACTTGTATGAGTAATTCATCCCATCCGTTCTCCCTCAACATCTGTAATCACTCATTGCATACATTAACTAAGTTCATAACATTCACAATATCTTGATATTTTCTCTGCAATGCTTTTGACAAATCATTTGTAATTCCGAGTATTTTTCTCATCGGGTATAGGCTAAATATGAAATCATATGATTGCATATATCAGGACCCTTGCTTCTAGTTTCTGAACAGAGCTTGCTCCCCCATCAATCCTTATAACTTCCAATACTGCGATCACAGATTTGAACATTCTAGATAAACTGATTAATGTATCATAATGAGAGCTCCATCGTGTATCACTAGTTCGTTTAAGACTACTTTCCTGGTTTAAACCTTGTCCACTTGAAAGCTCATGATTATTTAAGGCCTCTAGAATGTCATCGCCATGTTTTTCTCTAAGAATATCTCGTCTTTTGGCCGATGCTTCAACAACATTCACCACGTTAGCAACTAATTCAAAAAAGTCTGAAATATCTGTGTGATTCTTTGCCACGCCAACAAGAGCTAGTTGTAGCTGATGCAATGAACATAAAATACAAATTCATTCTCCTTCAAAATAAGTGCTTTCAAACCATTTAACTCGCCTCGCATATTACTTGCTCCATCATAACCTTGACCCTGCAATCTAGAAATGCTTAATCCATGTCTACAAAGAAAATCATCAATAATTTCTTTGAGAGTTGCAGCATTGGTATTGATAACATGTTCAATCCCCACAAAACGCTCAATTACTTTACCACCATCCACATAACGAAGTATAATGGCCATTTTCTCATTTGAAGACATATCTCGAGATTCATCAACGAGAAGGGCAAAGAAAGAATCACCAATTTCACTAGCAATAGTAGTGGATATTTCAGTTGAAATAGCACTTACAATATCCTTTTGAATGTCAGGTGATGTCAACTTCAAATTTTCTGGAGCATTCTTGAATGTAACGGCTTTGAAATCTTCATTATAACCACATAACCATTCCAAAATTCCTAAAAAGTTTCCTCGATCATAAGAACTTTCAGACTCATCATTACCACAAAATGGAAGACCTTGTTTTAGAATAATTCTTACAACACCAATCTATGCACTTAGGTGAGTACGGTAGTCAATTCAATCTTGATCTGTATATTTTGCCAAAACAATCTTAATGTGTTGTTTTTGGTTTGATAAAGCATCACAATTACTCACAGCCTGATTATGAGTAATATTTGATCCTCCAAAATGTGATATTAGTGTTTGCTTCTTCTTCCAATTACTGAATCCATGATCAGCACCAATAAAAATTTCACCACCGCCTTGTTCTCCAACAACTGGTTTGAAAAGATAACAACATAAACAAAATGCAACATCCTCCTTAATACTATACTCTAACCAATATGGAAATTCAATAAACCAATCACGAATAAACCTTTTTTGGTCCCGCAAATTCCGTGAAAGGAAAAGTATGATTTTTAGGTCGACAAGGGCCTTGTTGTAGATAATATCTTCGAACTTCTTCTTGAATGTTAGGATGATAACTTGAAATTGGCGGGCGTTTAGAGGGATCCGATGGATATTTTTTCGTAATATCTTCAGCACGAGACTTTTTCAGATTGTTACTATTCTTCTTTTGAATTTTCGTGGGTGGTTGCTCATCTGATGTTGGAGTAGAAGAAGAGAGTTTTTCTTTTCTTTTGAAGTATCTCTCCATATCTAATAAACTTAATAAAAATGATTGTATTTTAATCTCAGATACGGTAGAGCTTTTATAAAGAAAAAAAACCATAAAATTCTAAACCTGGTAACATATTGAATCCTAATTGACCTAGTATTTGAATTTTATTATTGAAATATAATATAATAATATTATTACAAAGTTGGCGGATTGAATTGTCAGTAATTGAAGTTTAGATATGCTTCAAATAAATTATAATATTTATATTATATAATAATAATATACTAATTTTTTTTTCACATTAACTGGGGGGTGGGGGGGGGGGGGGGGGGGGGGGGGGGGGGGAGGGGCAGGCCCACCTGGCCCCTATATCCCTCTGTCACTGGATCCGATGATCACCTGGGCTAACTGTAAGAGGAAGAAAAAAAAGTCGCAAATTCTCGACTAGAGAATCTAAGCAAGAGGACATAGTTACGTTCTCGATATCTCGAGAATATTTGCACACAATTCCTAAACTAAAAATGAAATATAAGTTACAAACTTGTAGTACTATATACAAGAAGAAAATGAGTATATATCACTAACTACCAAACCCCAAACTTTTAATCTCGAAAATCTATACACCGAGACCAAGAACTCACAATGCACAAAATCTCCAAAATGGATAACTTTGAACACCCAAATTTTATATGCTGAAGTACTATGATATTTCTAAATTACTGCTAAAGAAACTATACAATCTAGCTGTCCTATACACAAAAGACCATCTTCATTATTAGTACTAGTTTGGGATTATTCGAAATAATTACGAATGCTTTCAGGGAGTTTCAGCCTAACAATACACACTAATAAATAGAAACAAGACTCATGACTTATGAGTTGAATGTATACGAGAAGAACTACTTCATCGATACTTTGTAGTGGACTCGTGGGTAATATGAGAGTTGGTAGTGGCCTATAACACGGGTTGAGGAGGAGGAGCGGCGTAAGATTATGAGATGGGTCGACGTACGGAGTGCGAATTCTTTTCTGAAATCAGAACTCAAGAGTTGTGTACTCTGTATTTTTATTCTTTTGGAGATATACTAGGTATACTAATTTTTTTCTGCCTGAAAAACTTACCAGGGCTCTAGCCCAGGGGATCCAGTGGCTGGCTCCGCATCTGAACAACACACAGTAGTTTTTATTTACTTCGATAACTATCCATAGGCTATGAATCACGCTAAGGTAAGTTAACACATGATATAATATAACTTTTTCTTTATTTTATATTTTAATTAATTAAAATTATAAAACCTGCTAAACAATTATCCTGTTCTCAAATCAGAAAAAGACACGTGCATTTTTTAATTTTTAAAATTTAATTAACGACATATTTACCATTACATATGTAATTTGTCCACAAACTTGTAATACAGATATATAATAAATACAATAATTAAGAAAAAAATATGACAAAAATGATCACATATTTGATACAATGTTGTAGTTTTTGTAAAATGTACGTATAATGAATAATTACGTCATTGATGATTAAATTTACTAAAATAGAACTTCATTTACAACATTGATAACATGAGTCTTTTTTTGTCTAATTACAAGTTCAACAACATAATTTCTCTCACATTTATAAAATTATATATATATTAGTAAATTGTATCATGTAAAGTATAATTATCATATATGATATCAAATTTACTATTTTACAGACCAATTGTTAATACTTGTTGTAATTGTATCCTAAGACTAATACTTATCTCATTAATGATGAGTTTTACATAAAAAAAAAAGGTATCAATTACGCCTCAAGGATTATTTTTTTTCTACACATTTAAGGACATTCATCCTAGTTACTATATAGATTGATATTTTACCACAATAATGTTATACTTGTTGTCTAAATTATAAATTCAGTCATAAGTGTGGTAATTACCAAAATAACTATACATATTACTACTTTATATCCTAATTTGTTGTTCTTCTTTTGAAGTAAGGGATTGCGGCCACCTTTTAGTCTCAATTAATGAAATGGTAAAATACAAGAGGAGGGACATAAAGTCTAAATCCCATAAGAAGAGAAATACCCGAAATACTATCAGGAGACTTAATTATTGCATTATTTCATAAATTGCATCATTTAACAAACTGTGCAACATCGACTACTCCATTTATTTTACAATTAAGGCGATATATTACCAGAAAGATCATGCAACTAAGGTGATGCATCACTTCGCTATTAGTTGCTTTCTAACTATGTTACCGACAAGACTTACTGTCGGTACTGCATCTCATCATGTCACTAGGTGGGTGTGCCCATGCTACAAACAACTTAATGTCTTGACCCTGAGCAGACAATATACCATAGGTGAACAAACTGAGATAAAGCCCATTTCTGCCTACCATAAACTAATATTGGCTTATTTTTAACCAAATAACTAAAAATAGAAAATAACTAAAGAAAGCATTACTAAAATAAAAATATACCAGGCCTAGGGTTTTATTCCAGGCCCACTTTTGGAGCCCAACAACCAGCAAAAAAGCAGCCTAGCCCACGTTAGCCAACTTCCTCCACCCTCCAAACCACACACCACCACCTGCGCCGCCCTTTATTCTTGACTGACCACCTTCAACTATCTCAAAATAAAGCTGCTCATCATGACGGTTCTCCATCACCAACCGTCGGTCATCATTCCCTTGTATGCCATGGTGCATCCAAAGCCGAGTCCTCGAAATCCCATTTCGATCCACTCCAAGCCTTACTGGAAAGCACACATCGCACAATGCTTAACCAGAAGTAAAGATCTAAGGTACCTGCAAGTAGCCAAACCCTCTCCACTCACCGCAAACCGCCATCTACCCTCCCCACCTTCAGCGAAGAAAATCGACGAGAACCACAACTGCTCTTCACCGTACATTAAGCCCCTAATTTGTCCATCACCTATCATTGGGCCGGAGAACACAACCCGTCTGGCTGCACTGACTAGCCAATGCCGATGAGGCCAGAGGATAGCGCCGACAAGGCCATGGGCCGCCGGACGAGAAAAGACACAGATATGGTGTTTTGTACCACGCGGTGCTACTCTAGAGATAGAGCTTTAAGGTTTTTTGTCCAAATTTATTGTTCTTTGTTGTAAAAAGTATCGTCAGACAAGTAATTATTTCAACTTTACCAAAATTGAGATAGATAATGTCATTTTTACAACTTAGAGGATCATATTGTATTAGTAATTTTACTGCTATATAATTAAGTTTTTTTTATCACTTTAATAACATACGTCTTCTTAGTGTAAAATCAGCTATAAAATATGTACTTGACACAATTATCACATACAATACTACTTTCTACTTCACAATAATAAATGATGGCAATTTACATCATCAAACAAGTAATTTTATCAAATATGTTCATATTTATTTTAAAAAAATAATCAAATTACAATTAGTCTATCAAAACATAGCCCCATTACTCCTTTGCCTCTCCATTTACTAAATCTATCCCCAATTTGATTACTACTTCGCCTCTCTTTAATACAAGCAATTCGACCCCTAGCTTCGTTATTCCTTCAAATGCAATGACGATGAGACTATACGGCGAAGAGATTGTGGGCAAGAGGATTAAGGTGTTCAACCTGATGGACAACACTTGGTACCAAGGCTGCGTCAAGCTCTTCCAAAAGGACATCGGTTTCCATTTACTCCAGTATGACGACGATGAACAAATGTTGGATCTGAAAAGAAAAAAAAATCGAGTAGCTTCCTCAAGAGACCGTCACCAAGCTAAAATGCTTTCCCCTTTCGTTCTTATGTTCTTTAAATCACTTCGTTAATGCTTCAGGTCTGGAGTTCTTTCTTCTTCAATTAATTTTCCTTTGTTTTTTCTCGTCTGATTTCAAAATTGATTTTGCTTTGGTTGATTTGTATCTCACTTTATCTTCATACACTCTTCATGAATCATAAGCACTGCTTTGTCCCCTGTGACTTTTGCTACTCAATTTTCGTGTGAATTTTCTTTCTAACTGCTTAGGTTCTCAGAGCTTCAAGTTTTTCTACTCAATATTCCATTGCCTTTTGCATTAGGGAAAGATCAGTTGCATGGTCATCATATTCAAAAGCACAACGATAAAGTAAGAAATTTTGTACAAAGAATCATCAGTAGAATACATAGCATCTCACAAGTCACAACTATGACACAATCGACTAGAAAAACCGAAATACATACAAGGCGAGGAAAATCCTATATTGTCTCTTTCTCTTGGGTGCATATCTTCTTACTATTCATCTTGTATTCTTCTCGCATTCTCTCTTCAGCAGAACAAACAAACAAACTAGAAGTGATTCTCCCTAGCACACGTCTGCTGACTGGCATGTACCCTTTTCATATATCAAAACCAATTGTCCTTGCATAAGCATAGTAAAAGTATCTTAAACTCTGCCCTTATCATGTCTTCTCTGGTCAACTTATCAAAATTAACACCATTATATTGCAGCTTACTGACGTTAGTTTCCTTATGAATAATATTGTATATCGAAGGTTCAAATGATGCATCCATCCCCAAAAGATATATTCATAACCATTTCAAGTATTCAAAGTTGTCTACTTGCTAAAAAAAATGACGAACAACGATCTAGCAATTGAAATTCTATGAATTTTTTAAGGCATCCCACTAAAACACTTAGAAATATATACAAAAAATTCAGTTCAATCGGAGTAGTAATTCTATTCCAAGTACACATACAAAAACTGAACGGCATTCTAACCGACCTATCCATTTAAAAGAATTTATAAATCAATATCTAACCCTTGAAATACTTTCAAATTTTCACCCAACTATGATGATATACTCATAAATGTTCACCAAAAACATCACTTCTATCAGAGAAGTCTTTTTATCCCAATTATAAATACAAAACTGATGCAACATATAGAACTGGAAAATACTCTAACTAAACAAACAATCTAAAAACATTATTTACGACGATATAACCGTTAGAATTTAATAAATTTTGAAGGAAACTTACAAATATGATCATAAAGATACGAACAAAAAATAGAAGAAATCAGAATAGATTTTGTATCCCAATAATGCATACAATAATGAATCGCAACATAAAACTTGAAACTACAACAATTGACCTAATCACCTAAGAAAATTTATAAATGGAGATCTAACCGCTGGAATTCAATGAAATTTCTGTCTAATATTGTTGAAACAATGATAAACGCATGTACCAAATTTCACTCTAATCGGATTTGCTTTGCTATGAAAAATAAAGAAACAAAATCAAATACCAAACATAAAACTGAAATCAGTAAAGACTAATGATCAATTTAACTGAATATCTAAATTTGGGGGTGGACCGTTCTTTCTTTATCTAAAACCTTAGAAAACACAATTTTATCCATAGATACTTTGTTTTTGGTGATTGAATTGAATAAGAACACTTCAATGACTACCAATTGATTCTTCAGAGATGAAAATAGTTCACATGAATAGGAATAGATGTCTTTTGTTCTTTTTTTGTTCGTCGTCTTCTCTTTCACGTCTTCAATTTTTTTCTTCACAAAAAGTAATTCACGCGTATGTCTTATATATTGTAATTGTTGGGAATGTAATTTTTTTTTAATGAAATAAGGGTAAGCAGGTTATCATATTATATTTTTTCATGACCGCTAGATTGATTAAATATATCAATGACTACAAATATTTTAAAAAGTTAATATATGTCATGTCATAAAACACTATAGAATTGTCTATAGCTAGTCTCTTTCCATCAAATGGTGTCATATATTTTTATAATATCCGATCCATGACTCACGAGTCACAAGGTTGCACGCAGTAGCGGGACCATAATTTTAAATTGGGGGGGAGGGGAGGGAATATGTAATACTTAATAATTACTCAAGATTATGAATGATGTTAAATTAATATTTTTTTTATTATATATAAGATTGATTTGAGTTAAGTGAATAAATTAGGAAAAAAAAATTTAGTGACGAACAACTCAAAATTTTCAACTAGTATAAAGTTTTTATATAGATTTAACATATTACTCGTTTTTTTTTTTGCTAAGAAATATATAGTTAAGTTAAGATACTAAGAAATAAAGAGAATAATATAATAAACAAGGGGCATCTAAATAATTAATAGCTGCAATTAAAAAAATTATAGAAAATAGAGGGACTTAATATTATTTTATTAGTTGAAAAAAATTAAAAGAGCATATGATAAATATTAGAAATAAAGGGGGCAAGAGTCATATATGCCATACGTACAATCCCATTCACGGATCAAATAGAAAGAGTGAGGAAGAAGAAAACCAAATCATGCCATGCATGGAAGTGATGGAACACACATACTTGGCAGTCGAACAACATTTTCCTTTCAGCTCTTTTCCATACATCCAAAATTACAGCGAAAAAAGGTTACGCACTGGATATGGTAGACCTCTCAGCTCTCTCTTACTCTCTCATACTCTCTCAGCGAGAAATATATATATATATATATATATATATATATGTAATGTACGAACGTATGAATGATCAATCTGTGTTGGCAGCTAGCTTTAGGTGAACTTGATTTCTTCTCACGGCACCAAAATGAGGAAAAGTAGAAAGGGACGGAGAAGACAAAGGAAAGGACCTGATTGAGCTGTATCAGTATCAGTAGTATGCCATGCCAACTGCCATCGATGGCATGGAGCATCCGATTCTTTACCGGCTACTAGCTAGTTGATCCAACTTCACGCCGATCTGCTTCCTTTTTCTCTCTCTTTTTTCTGGCAGTCCTGTAACTCCTATTATTAACCGGAACAGATGCTATGTCAACATACAATTACAAAAAATAAGGATCAAGGAAAAGTTATCCTTCGGTCCCTCATATTGTTTTTTCTTCCTTTCTCACACATAACTTTAAGGTTGGAATATATACTTGGGTAAGGCTAGGGTGAGTTAATACATGACATAATATAACTTTTTATTTATTTTAATTAACTAAAATTTTAAAACCAGCTTAAAAGGTTATCAAGTTCTCAAATCAAAAAATAACACGTGTATTTTTTTTATATTTAAATTACTTAATCAATGACATGTTTACCATTCTATATGTGTAATCTGTCCACAAAGTTGTAACACATATAGTAAATACGGTAATTAGGAAAAGTATGACAAAACTTATCACATATTTGATACAATATCGTAGTTTTTGTAAAATGTATGTATAATGAGTAATTATATTACTGATGATTAAATTTATTAAAAAAGTACGTAATTTATAACATTGATAATGTGAGTCTTTTTTTGTCTAATTACAAGTTTAATGACATATTTGTTCTCACATTTATAAAATTATATACATATATATATATTAGTAAACTGAATCATGTAAAGTGTAATTATCATATATGATATCAAATTTCTCATTTTATAGACCAATTATTAATGCTTGTTGTAATTATATCCTAAGACTAGTAATTATCTCATTCATGATGAGTTTTACATAAAAGAAGGTACCAATTACGCCTTAAGAATTTTTTCTACACATTTAAGGATGTTTACTATATAGATTGACATTTTATCACAATTAATGTTTTACTTGTTGTCTAACTTATAAATTCAGTCACAAGTGTGGTAATTACCAAAATAACTATACATATATATTACTACTTTATATCCTAATTTGTTGTAAAAAGCATTGTCAGACAATTAATTATTTCAACTTTAACAAAATTGAGATAGATAATGTCCTTTTTACAACTTAATGGATTATACTGTATCTATAATTTTTCTGCTATATAATTAAGATTTTTTTTATCACTTTAGTAACATACATGTCTTCTTAATGTAAAATTAGCTATAAAACTTGTACTTGACACACTTATCACATAAAATACTACTTCCTACTTCAAAATAATAATTGTTTGCGATTTACATCATCAAACAAGTAATTTTATCAAATATGATCAGATTTATTTATAAATTACTCAAATTACAATTACTCTATCAAAACCTAGCTCCATTACTCCTTCACCTCTTCATTTACTAAATCTAGCCCCAGTTTGAGCCCTAGTTCCATTACTACTTCACCTCTCTTTAATCCAAGTAATTCAAGCCCTAGCTTCGTTACTCTTTCAAATGCTGCGACAACGAGACTATACGACGAAGAGGTTGTAGGGAAGAGGATTAAAGTGTTCAGGCCAATGGACAACAACTGGTACCAAGGCTACGTCAAGCTTTTCCAAAAGAACATCGACTTCCATTTACTCGAGTATGACGACGATGTAGAAATGTTGGATATGAAAAAGAAGAATACACTACTACACAGAATGCACCAGACAACGGTGATTATCCGTTGTCTCACTGCCATCCAACCGTTGCAATAGTGAGCATTGTCTCTTGAAAAGCTCACACAATGGTCATTTTAGCCATTATCTAATATAAAATGAGACTCGATTTTTGTATAGCGACCATTGTGTGATGGTAGATGTCATGCCATGCCATGCCATGCTGTGCCGCATTGTTTGGGCCTAGGATGACATATGGCACATATCACACAACGGTTTGGAACACGTGTGTAATGCATTACTCTTACAACAGACTGGATCCATCTTTGGCCATTGTGTGATTCCTTGTGTAATTACTTACTCACACAATAGACTGAAGTCATTTTATAACCATTGTGTGATATGTTTTTATCTATTGTATGATGACTGTTAATATGATTTGTATGCAATCTTATAATACTTCAAATTGTAAAACCCTTGTCTAATAAAAGAGAAAAGTGAATAAACAAAAAATTATCAAATGAATAGTATTGTGCTGAAACAAAAATCTCTTATTTGAAACAATAGTTGTATGCCATTACAATTCGATAAATATTGAAGCATCCCAAAATCCAATTGAGCAGCTCAATTAGTTACAAAACTAGGTACTTATAAACATCTATTTATTTTACTACATAATCTCATCATATCTAGTCCTCCAAACTATGATGAAGATGTCAATCTTAAATAGACCTTTCTCGCCTTGAGAGTTAGTCTCCAAAGGATACCAATTTTTCTTCAAGTTCTTCCTTGTATTCCAACTTCTAGCTAATAGAACATGAAAAAAAAATTAATTTAACCTTGAACTCAATTATTTACATCATTGCAACTATTTAAAAAAGTGTAAGAGCCAATTTTGCCTTTGAAAAAGAATGGAACGGGTAGATATACCAATAACTACAAGTATACCACAAGAAGATAAAGCTTGTCATTCATTTGTTTTAGGAAGAACATAGAAAGAATTAGACTTTATATGTAGTACCGTCTCTCCTTATCCATCTCAAGAACAATAGAAACAAGATAATGTTGCACTCATCACTTTACAAGTTACAGTTTTTCTTTATTGTTTATGGACTTTCCAAGATTATAATTAGTCTTTGAACAACATTGGAGATGTCTTAATGTTATACTTAGAATTTTTTTAGCATTGCTTTAGTAGATGAGGAAATTATCATCTATAGCATTGATGGCTCACAAAAATTCTCATTCAAGTAACAATTTCAGAATAGTGAACATGATTCATTGCTTCAAGCAATCACGAAATAACTGAAGTTGGTTTCTCACTTTGGCAAAGGCAAATACTTGAGGTAATGCATTAAAAGGTCCAATTACTGTATCATATAAACTAAAATTGCCTATGCTCCTATTATAAAGTTTATAAGAGCTTGCTTACCCTTTTCCTAAAAAGACAAAGCGCAAAGCACTTATTCCTTGTTGTTCAAATGTAGCAACAACACTCACCATGTGGATGTGTTCGTAAAAGACGTACAGTTTGTTCACTTTGATAGAAAGTTGATCTCCCTGTCAGAATGAATATAACACAGGACAAACGTTGGTTAAGCTCGCATTATCAGATAAAGAGTAACTAAACTACACAAATCAATGAGTACCATACCATTCTAATCATCAAATTAATTGTAAGTAAAGAAACAAACTATGAAATGTCATTTGAAGTGAAGAGTAGGTACAAACAACTTCATAAGCATAGGAGGGTGTTACTAATGTTTCCTAATAACTTAGAGCAGATAAAGATTCTATTTATCTAGCACAAGTGGCTCGCTCACGCTTCAATGTACATTGTGGAACCCTGAGCACTCCAGTTCAACCATCAAACCATTGTATTTGAGGTGAACATATAACAAATATACAAATATCAAAAGTACATTACTTAGCTACTTAAATTGTATTCTTAATGAATACTATAATAAATAAGATACCATAAAAACTTAATCATTTCAATCAACTTATAAGTTTTAATCATCAAAAACACATTGTCCAAAATCCTATACTCAATTTCTACAATGCAAGTACATTAAAGGACCAATAATCAAAACTAAAACGAATATCAACAAAGCTTCTCAAAATAAAGAATTCTATCTGAAGTCCAAAGCAGTCATAAGCAAGAACTTTATTCGCCAAAACCTGGAAACAACAATGTCATAGATCTAACACAAAACACAACAGATAAAAACCTAGAATCCCAGATCCGACAACGTTTCAGTACAAAAAAACACAAACCCACAACGATTCATCACCAATGCAACACTATTTAAAGTAAAGCGATGAAAAGGGTCGAGAAATTAGAAATCCCAATAGAAAACATAGCCAAAAAAGAGAGTGGGAATTTTATAGTGTGGAAATCACGAGCTAGGAATATAGAAGCTCTGGGTAGATGAGGAGATGAGGAGCAGCACAATGACTAGTAGCGACGAATGGCCGGAGAGCTAGCGACTTATTATTCTGCAAGCTGAGGTAATGATGGAAGAGAGGCGCGGCATTGTGCTACTGAATCTGGAGAGAGAGAGAGAGAGAGAGAGAGAGAGAGAGAGGTTATAAGGTTTTATTTGAAGATGGCAGTGACGCTTTAAGGGGAAGCGAGATGGACCACTTGAGTAGGCTTGGTGTGCGGTGGAGCTACTATCATGGAAGACATAGGAGGCGCGACACTTGAGGGCAAGCAGTGTGCACAAGTGAGGGAGATTTGAGAGCGAGGTTGTCTTGGACAACGCCGAGCTGCGGTCGACGAGCTCATGGTTGTGGTGGACAACGACAAAAGCAAGAGGCACGAATGAGTCAAATCTACGCAACTGAGGTCGGAATCGAAGAGAAAAGTGAGACTATGAGAGTGAACAAAGGCGCGATGGAGCACACGACTACGACGGCAAGGCTGTGGGGTGGCGACAGCGGGATAGAGGGGGCAGCGGCGAAATGTTGAGCCATTGTCATCCTAGAGCAGCAAAGCTTCACGTAGAGTGAGTGGAGAAAAGGTTTTTGGTTTTCTTCTAAGAGAAGGAGGCTCCTAGTTTAGGTTTTTTTTTTCGTTTCCTTCATAAAGAATGAGAGTAAATAAGAGTCGAGTTATAATGACTTGGCTGTTGACTTTGAATCAGACAATGGAATTTATTTTTACTATTGTTTAAAATAATGTTCATAGTAGAAAAAAGTTAGAGAGTGCAAAGGAAATGAAAATGGAAATGGATGCCATCTTAAAGATTGGCACCTCACATGAAAATCAGACAATGTTTATTTATATTTTCCTTGTCTAATGCTCTGCACGTAGTAGGGAAAATATAGCATGTGTGAGAAAAATGAAACAAAAATGGGCGCCATCTTCTAACAGGCACCTCAGACTAAAATGACACAACGAAAATTAATACGAACTGTTGTGCAATGCTTGCCATGTTTTGGCATTTGGGTTGTAAAATTGAGGGAAAAGTCTCGCTCATTTTTTTACTTTCATACAATATTTTGATGTGTGATTGTGTGATACATTGATATTTTAGTCACTCACACAGAGATCAGGACTCAAAACCATTGTATGATAGGTGTACCATCTACAGACAACGAGCGATTGCTACTCTTATCTGATAAGTGTTATGTGATGCAGTTTTTATAGTAGTGATATCGAGCAGCTTCTTTAAGAGACCATCATCAAGCTGAAACACTTTCCCATTTCATTCCTCCATTCTTCGATTTGGTTCGTGAATGCTTCAGGTCCGAAGTTCTTTCTTCTTCTATTACTTTTCCTCTCTTTTTTTCTCCTGATTTCTAGTCGATTAATTTGTATCTCACTCTATCTTAGTGCACTCTTCACGAATCATAACTTCTTTGTCCCCTGTGACTTTCGCTACTCAATTTTTGTGTGAATTTTCTTTCTAGGTATTGTTAAGTTGCTTAGGTGCTCAAATTTTCAAGTCTTTCTACTCAATATTCCATTGCCTTTTGCATTTAGGAAAGATCAGTTGCATGGTCACCATATTCAAAAGTACAGTGATGAACTAAAAACATTTGTAAAAAGAATCTACATTCCATCTCACAAGTAACAACAGTGACACAACCTACTAGAAAACTGAAAGACATACAAGCACTACAAGAAAAACGCACCTAGACCGCAGAGCGTTTTCATCGTCTAGGTGCGTTTTTCCATCGTCTAATTACTTAGACGACAGAAGCTCCGTCCTCCAAGCTCCGTGCTCCAAGTGCTGTCGTCCAAGAACTTGGACGACGGAGAATGTTATCTCCATCGTCCAAGTGAAATTTAGACCGCGGAAATTCTCCGCGGTCCAAGTAAGCATTTAGACGACGACGGAGATAACATTCTCCGTCATCCAAGCGCTTACTTGGACCGCGGAGAATTTCATCTTTCTCCGCGGTCCAAGTAAGCACTTGGACCACGGAGATCACAATCTCCGTCGTCTAAGTGTTTACTTGGACCGCGGAGAATTGTGATCTCTGTGATTCAAGTGTTTACTTGGACCGCGGAGAAAGATGAAATTCTCCGCGGTCCAAGTAAGCACTTGGACGACGGAGAATATTATCTCCGTCGTCTAAGTGCTTATTTAATTTTTTTTGTAAATAAATTTTAAATTTTTGTAAAATATTAATAATTTAATTTCTAAACTCCAATCTCATTTAAATAATTAAAAATGTTAAAATTAATTAAATAAAAAAGCGGTCCAAGTAAGCACTTGGACGCACTACCACATTAAGTACCATTGCCGGAGATTTTTTTTAAAAAAAGGTCGGCGACCGGGCAAGTTGCCGGCAATGCTCATTATTGCCGGCGACTTGCTCCGTCGCCGGCAAAAGTCCGAAAAGTCGCCGGCAATGTAAAAAACTATTGCCGGCGACCTATTCCGTCGCCGGCAATAATCTCTCAACCATTGCCGGCGAAATTCCGGCCGGAAAATCGCCGGCAATGGTGAAAAATTATTGCCGGCGACGGAGAAAGTCGCCGGCAATAAGTTTCAAGCATTTCCAACGATTTTTGGCCGGAATTTCGCCGGCAATAACTCCATTTCCGGTGATTTAATGAATCGCCGACAATACCTCTTATATCAGATGCAGATCGCAGCAGCTCATTCATTTGGATTGAAAAAAATCCGGTGAAATCGAAAGAAGGAAAACGCTCTGAAATCCTTGGGTATTGTCAAAAGGCGTCGAAAACCCGCTCGGGAAGCTATATACGTAGCTATATATAGGTACGTATATACGTATGTATATATATGTGTGTTGCTTTAATTAGATCGATATATATATATGCATGTGTTGATTTAGAGTTGAGATATCGATTATTGGTTTGATACGCAAATAGAGTGGATATATTGTTGATTTCGAGTGATTGACTGTTGATTTTGAGTGGATTTGAGATTATTTCGATGAAAATATGTTAATTTGTGTGTGTGTATATATATATATGTATGGATATAAAATTATTTTGTGAATATTAATTGTTAATATGTCTATATATATATACAGGCATGTTAATTTGTAATTGTGAATTGTTGGTATATATATATATTAATTTATATGCATGCATGGGTCGACTTTTGTTAATTAATAGGATGAATTCGAATGTAATTAATGATGATTTATTAATTAATTAGTAGTGAATGTGTGTATATATATATATTTATAGTACGTAATATTGTTAGAATTTTCAGGATGGACAAGAGTTGGATGAGCCTCGAAAGATGGGATGTGAGATATCACCAGGGAATTAGGAGTTTTGTGGATTTTGTGAAGGCTAATTTTGGAGACACTACACTTCATTATTACCCGTGTAAAGAATGTAAGTGTCGCAGCGATCGATTTCGTTTTCCCATTAATAAAGTCCATAAGCACCTGAGTAAATACGAGTTTTGGGATAAGTACACTTGTTGGATTTATCACGGTGAAACATCGTTAGCGGGTCCGCATGATCATGGATAATTTGGTGAGAGGGCCAGTCCATCCTATGATCATGGACATTTTGCTGAGAGGGTCATTCCATCCTATGATCCAACATCGATGTTAATCAATGATATGTTTCCTCATGAGAGTGGTGTATTTGCTGATCAAGCACCAAATGTCCCTCCCGTCGTGCAGGGTTTCCCCCATATTGAGCCAGTCAAGCCATTACCTGGAGCTCATGTCAACACAAGCGGTATGGACAAGTACAACAACCTGATTGCATTGCAAGAGACTCCGTTGTACGACGGTTGTAGTAAGACTGTTCTTGAAAGTGTCATGGGAGTGATGCAGCTCAAAATTGAGAACAAAATGTCTGTCAAAGCTGTTGATTCTTGGCTGAAGTGGACTGCTTCGTTACTGCCACCCGGTCATCGTCTTCCTACCTCTCATAATAAGGTGCAACATATCCTGAAAGATCTTGGGCTTTCCTACATCAAAATTCATGCATGCAGATATGATTGTATTCTCTTCTGGGGAAAAGATCTTGAAGACCTTGAAGCCTGCCCGGTATGTTTTACAGAAAGGTATAAGTTAACTCCTGCAGGCAACAAGAAAGCTGTGAAGATACTTCGATATTTCTCGCTTATTGATAGGCTGGAGCAGTTGTTCATGTGTGCTTTCACGGCCAAAGCTATGAGATGGTGGGCTAAGAGGAATTTGCCTGACGATGACACCCTTATACACCCTTCCGACGGAGAAGCTTAGAAGCACATGGTCAGGGAGTTTGATCATTTTGCAGCAGAGGTCCGAAATGTTTGGCTAGGGCTCTCATCTGACGGATTCAACCCTTTTGGCAACATGAGTCTTCAATACAGTATATGGCCAGTTATTTTGGTACCGTACAACCTTCCACCATGGATGTGCATGAAGAAGGAATACAATATTCTGACTCTGTTAATTCCGGGCCTGGGTTATCCAGGAAAGTGTCTCGATGTGTATTTGAGGCCTTTGATTGAGGAGCTTAAGTACCTGAGTGAGTGTGGTCACCCCACTTACGATAGGTTCAAAAATGAGATGTTCCAGATGCATGCCATGCTTGTTGGCACCATCAGTGATTTTCCTGCCTGCGGTATGTTGTCGGGCAACGTAACCAAGGGTTACAGGGCTTGTTCAGAGTGCATGACGGTTGATTGTTACAGTCCTCATTGCAGTAAAATTTTTCAGATGCGTCACCGTTGTTGGCTTCCATATGATCACCCATTTAGGCAGGATCCAGACGCTTTTTATGGGACTGTGGAAACAGGTGTGACACCCAGGCGATGGACAGGGGATGAAATTTTGGAAGTGTTGAATGAATATGATTTTAGGCAGCTGAGCAATCATCCTGAGATAGTGGCGTCAATTCCAGACAGGCCCGAAAGGTATAAGTTTTGGACACACAAGAGCATATTCTGGGAACTCCCCTACTGGCCCAGCACTACTACAGTTTTAACTATTGCCGGAGATTTTAAATCGCTGGCAATAGTTTTTTAATCATTACCGGCGATTTTTCCCCCAAAAATCGCCGGCAATACTTTTTTTTTAATCATTGCCGGCGATTTTTCCGGCAAATCGCCGGCAATAGTCCGCCGTTAATAAAAAAAAAAAAAAAAACTATTGTCGGCGACTTCCATGCAAGTCGCCGGCAATAATAAAAAAAAACTATTGCCGGCGACTTGCATGGAAGTCGCCGGCAATGATTATTATTTTTTTATTACCGGCGGACTATTGCCGGCGATTTACCGAAAAAATCGCCGGCAATGATTAAAAAAAAAGTATTGCCGGCGTTTTTTGGGGGAAAAATCGCCGGCAATGATTAAAAAACTATTGCCAATCGCCGGCAATAGTTAAAAATGTAGTAGTGAGGTTGCCTATCAGACACTACCTAGATGTTATGCACATAGAGAACAATGTGTGTGAAAGTGTGGTGGGCACAGTTCTTAATTTGGAGGAGAAAACAAAAGACATCCCTAAAGCACGTATTGATCTGAAAGCTATGGGACTGCGGAAACATTTGTGGTTAAGAGATGGTAAGAAAAAAAAGGCGCAAGCTCCTTACACCGTCAAGCCGAAGCATAAGCATGAAATTTTTGGGTGGCTGAGTCATGTCAGGTATATATTCTTATGGCTATGTAGGAATTAATATAATTTTTACTTATATATGGTTATATGCAAGATATAATTGTTGCTTATGGCTATATATGCAGGTATCCTTATGGCTATGCAGGAAATATAAACAGGTGTGTTAACTTCCGGGATAATAAGATGTACGGATTAAAGAGTCATGACTGCCATGTACTGCTTCAACGCCTTTTCCCTATTTCCATTCGAGGGTACCTGCCTAAAGAGGTGGTGGAGCCGTTAGTGGCCTTGTCAAGATTCTTTCAGAAGTTATGCACCAGGGAAGTTAAAAAATCAGATCTCAGGGAGATGCAAGATGACATCATTTTTATCATGTGCAAGCTTGAGAGGATATTTCCCCCAAATTTTTTCGACATCATGCATCACCTGATGATCCATCTTCCCGAACAATTGTTGCTTACTGGTCCCGTACACTACACTTGGATGTATCCCATGGAAAGGTACAAATGATTCATACATTTGGTTTGCCTCTGTTTTTATATGTAAATTCTTAATTTTTAAGTATCATAACATGCACTTGTTAACTTGTAGACAATTGGGAGCTTACAAGGACTATGTGAAGAATAAATCTCCACCTGAAGGGTGTATCGCTGAAGCATATATTGTGCACGAGTGTGTAACGTACACCAACGTGTATTTGGGAGCGCTTGAGGACCCCCAACAACAGATGCCGATAGATGAACCCCAGTTCAACCTTTTTATCATCTCCAATGACGTGGTAGTACAGGGAAGCTTGCCAAAGTCGTACAAATTGGATGGAAATGAGGTAGCCATTGCCCACTGGTCGGTACTGATTAACTGTCCAGAAGTACAATATTGGAAAAACTATCATCTTCACTGCCCTGCTATTGCTGGAAATGTTGATTACCACAACAGGACGTTTGCAAACTACTTTGGTCAATGGGTAAGGGTATATGTGTATATATCTATTTTTTATATCCTTATATAGCATGTGTGTACGTGGTTTTCTTTTTCTATGTTCATAATTTCTTGTGTGGTTTCTTATCGTTCTCAGATGAACCATGTAGCAAATGATGGTTGCCCAGAGTGGTCAAACGAATTGAGGGTCCTGGTGATGAAACCGATAGCTTCAAAAGTTTACTTGATGTGTCAGGTCAATGGCGTGAAATTTATATGTGAAAATCGAGACGATCGACTGAAAACACCGAATTGTGGGGTGATGGTCCATAGTGGGCAGGATGGCGTTGACTATTACGGTGTCCTTCATTCAGTTGTTGAACTAATTTATGAGAACCGCATGAAAGTGCACTTGTTCAAGTGTAGATGGTTTGATACTAGCCCGGAGAACACAAGGACCGATCAGTACGGAACATTTTCGGTGAATACTGCTACAAGCTGGTATAAAGAAGACCCTTTCGTTCTTGCCGCATCAAATGGAGAGGGACTAGAAACAGTGGAGGGAGCAGCAGTCAAGGTTCCTCAGCCGCAGTCAGCAACACGCGCAGTGGGCCAATTATGAATGCTCGCACACAAATGTTGCTAGTTACGCGAGGAGAGGAGAAAGCTGCACGATCCGGATCCGTTCAACCCCCAGTCCAGCCTCGAGCCTCAGTCAGCAGACGCTCAGTCAGCAGACCCTCAGTCAGCAGACCTACAGACGAGCGACAGTCAACAGGGGCATCAGAAACTCCCTCCATCTGAATGCCCCCTATTGGCCCGGTGCCTACTCCCGTTTCACGGGAATCATCTGAGGCAGATGGTGATGGCGCCACATCGTCCAGGCCTCGTCTATCTCCGCCGTCCGGTCTCTTCCTGCCCGACGAGATTCCTGTGATCCCTGAATTCGATGATAGGGGGAGGCCTATTTATATTGAAGGACGGCCGGAGTTCCTGAGTGTGGAGGAAGCGTATAACTTCATCCCGTTCGACCCCGTGTATCTTTGGAGTGCGAGGTGCACCAACCACCAAACGGACGATGCAGGTAAATTTTATTTAACAAGATTGATTACTTAATTATTACTTAAGACTTACGATAGGTTCAATTAATGATATCAATTTGTTGACATTGTATTATTAGGCAATTTCGTTAATGGCACTGGAAAACGAAAGACTAGAGGCACCTGCACCGGGAAGAGACTTGAGCAGGCCATCGGGGGAAGGAAAACGCTCATTAGGGCCAATGAGCATGGTGAGGTGATCGAGACATTTGACACCACGCGAAAGTATGCCAGCATGGCCGGGGCCGTCGTGCGGGACAAGGTCCCAATGCTTTGGCTATATTGGGAATTTGTGCCTCTCTACGTGAAGATGCAAGTGCATAATGCACTGAGTGTGAGTTAAATCCTATTTTCATTACGTAAATTTTACATTTATTAATTAAGTCCGAATAAATATATAATTTTACCGTTTATATATTCATCTTGCAGGTGTGGTTTGACGTGGATGAATGCCTTATTCACACGTGGGTAGAGCGTCAACTACATATCAGGTGATGTGATTCGAGTTATTTGAGTATATATCGAGTTAGATTTTTGTTTATCAAGTGTTTTAATATCTCTAACTTTTTTTTCTGGTGTTAATATAGGTATAAAGAGTGGAAGAACGAGCTTTCAAAACATTACACACAGTACAAGGAGCTAGGCTGAGGTTCTACCCTTAGCGAATTCCGGTTTAGGGAGTACGAGTGGCTGTGGCTGGTAGCCCACTTCGAGCACCCCAAAGCGAAGGTATGCATCCTGAATATATCTTACAACCCCAATGAATCGTATCACATTGAAATAGTTAGTTACTAATTTTTTTACATATGTTTATCAAACAAGGCGATTTCCAAGACGAACCGGGAGAACAGATTGAAAAACACCAAGGCCCATCATGCAGGTTCACTCAACTATTTGGGTTGGTCGAGTAAGGCGCAGCAACAAGAAGAAGTCAACCCGTTGGTGTTTATTCATCAGAAGTTCTATCCACAGTGCCCTGAAGAAGCGGTAAGTCTTTAGCCTCATTCGTTTGTAGTTCACACAATAAAACTATTTTTCTCTATTAATTTAACTCGTTTAATAATACGTTATTCATATTCGCTTTTCAATTAGGTGAGAGTGGAGGAAGCGATCACAGAAGTCACCATGAATATAGCTCGAAACAACCATCCTGACTGCTCGGAGGAAGAAGTGACACAGTATGCCTCTCAGATCGATCCGCTTGATCGCCCTATAGCGGCTTAGATCATGGAAAAAGCGTGCGGGACTGGAAAGAATACCTACTACTGCAGGGGAATTGGCTCGGCGGGCGAAGGAGTATTGAAGAACACTTCGGAATACTCTACCGGGTCAAGAAATCCAACTTCTAGGAACTCTAACCTAGCAGCGGAGCTTCATAGGATGCAGAGGGAGTTGGAGGAGCAAAGGAGGCAGATGGAGGAGATGCGGCAATTGGCCGAGCAGCAGGCAGTCAGAGATGCCGAGTACCGGGTGCTGGTCGAGCAACACCGAATGATGGTCCAGCAGCAGACACAAATGTTCACATGGATGCAGACGATGTACGCGTGCCAGACTACCGGAAAACCGGTCCCAACACCTCCCCCGGTCCCTGTGTTCCACAGTGATCCACCACTGCAGTCACCGCCACAGCAAGACCAGGGTAGCCACCGGAGTTCAAATGATTACATGGATTTCTTCAACCCTGACGCGGGAGTTCCTCGACCCTGACGTGTAGTTGTAGTTTAGTTTCGTATTGTTGCTATTTGTACTGTACGTTGGACAATTATGTGTGTACTGTTGAACTTGTATTTGTACGGTTTCTGTTTTTCAGTGCAGGTTCTGGAATTGGGCCCAATCCAGAACCGGCTTTTTTTGACAAATTTCTCCGGGTATTGCCGGCGACTTGGACCAAAGTCGCCGGCAATACCCCTCAATTTATGGCCACGGCGGCGCAACATTGCCGGCGACTTGAGTCGCCGGTGATGCCCTTAAGCATTGCCGGCGACTTGAAAATTAAGTCGCCGGTAATACTTTCACCGGCGCCAAATTTCTGGCGAGAGTATTACCGGCGACAAGTCGCCGGTAATAGTCATTTCCGGCGAAAAAAAAAACAAAGGCCGGCGACTTTAGGTCGTCGGCAATGGTACTTAATGTGGTAGTGACGACGGAGATGTTATCTCCGTCGTCTAAGTGCTTATTTAATTTTTTTAAAATAAATTTTAAATTGTTGTAAAATATTAATAATTTAAATTATAAAGTCCAATCTCATTTAAATAATTAAAAATGTTAAAATTAATTAAATAAAATAATTTGTAATTACTTAATTAAATATTAAAAATTAATTTGTACATACATGAAATTAAATATAAATTAAAATATTGTTCGGAATCGGGAAAAAAACGATATAATAAATTACATAAATTAACTACTAAATATTGGAGGAGCAGATGCGCCGCCGAGTCCCCCGCCTCTAGCCGGGTCGTCGTCGTCGGGGTATGGATTCGGAGGAGGTTGACACTGTCGTCGAGCTTGATTTTTCATGAGGGCGACGAGTTGGGCTATCTGCGCTTCTTGTTGATCAAGCCTTTGACGCATAAATTGATTTTCCTCCTGTGCGAGTCGAGCATCTTGAATGGCTGCTTCGACGGCCGCAGCCTGAGTATTTTTCCTCCCCGAACCTCCCGTAGATGATGAGTCGGAGGTCGACAAATCTCGAATCACCTTAGGTCTCATCCCCCTAACCTCCCTTCCAGCTCTACGACCGTAGACCTCATCGGTGATTGCAATTTGGCTCTCCATCGATAGAGGAGGCAGGTCTTCGAGCGGCAAATCTGGGTACGCAAGCTGAGTGCTAGCCAATTCTTCCTGCGCACGTTCTACCAACCTTGCCTACAAAAGAATAATTTAAAAAATTATAATTAAATAATAATTTAATAATAACTACTATAATTAAAAGCACACATATATATATATCACTTACGCCGTATTGACTCGCTTCATTCTCGAGCCCAGGCGTCACGTACGCGCTTATGCTAGCATCGAGATAAGGGTGTTTAGAGCCCTTATCCCTGTGCTCCTTGGCTATTTGAATCACTTGCTTGGCGCCGGAAGTATGGTGTTTGTCCTTCTTCCCCCAGTTGGTTTTCTTGATTTCGGAGAATTTCTGTTAGACAACATAAATCATTAAAAAATTAATGAGTAACTAAAATTAAAATAATTCAATTCTCTTAATTGAAATAAAAAAAGTAAACACCTTATATTCTTCATTTGGAAGTGGTTACACAACCACTGCCACTCATCTTCCCTATCCCCACGCAGCTCTACGGGGGTAGGCACAAGGCCGATATTGTCGAAGCATTGATGAAGCCTGTATTTCCAATCACAGTAGATAGAGTTGGCAGTTTGGTTGATATGCCTAACCAACGCTGGTGTAGGATCCACCTCATATTGTTCCTATCAGAAATAAATAGAAAATTATAATCGTATATATTATGAAATTAAAATTTTAATTGGTTATTAGAAAATAAATATAAAATTGTACTTATTACGTACCGAAAGTTCTTTAAAGAGTTTCGTCTTCTCTTCATCGGGCAACTCCTTCCAAGTGGGGGCAGTCATACGAATCCGGCTACGAAGGATTGACCCTATGCTATGCGCCGAGAGACTAGCTAGCTGAGTTGTAGGAGAGCCACCTGTGAATTCGTCGTACGGCAAGTCGATCTTTTTCTCGGTCGCCTTTAAAATTTTCTCTGATTTGCCGCATTTGACGAGACCGCGAGTCCTTTTCAGTTCCGGGTCAGTCGGCGCCCTCCTTTGCTTGCGCCGAGCGCTATAGAAGATAGATTCAGAGGACGAGGACGCTTGAGTACTTCCTGTTGAACCGGGCGTCGGACTGGAATAGGCGTCGTCATCACCGGTCGGGATATAATTAATTATTATTAACAATAATAATTATTACTATTACTTAATTTTAACTAATAATTATTCATTACCAATTAACAACTAACCAATAATTAGTTAATTATCATTACCAATAATAATGATTACTAAATTATTAATTATTACTAATTATTATTATTAATTATTATCATTACTAATTAATTAAAATTATTTACAAATTAAATAATTACTTAAATAATTATATTGTTAATTAAAAAATATAATTATTACCTTCCTGGAATGTCGCCGAAAATTCGCCGGAAAGTCGTCGGAATGTCGCCGGAGTAGAGTCGTCGGAGAGAGGGAAAGTCGCCGGAATTTTTGTCGCCGAAGGAGGAAGGCCGGAGGTTTTGAGAGGAGAGGAGAGTAGAGGAGGAAATGAGATGGGAGGAAAAGAGAGAGCGAGCAGTCCTATATATAGGCTTTCACTTAGACGACAGAGCCCTATTTTCCGTCGTCTAAGTGAACCGTTTCAAAATTTTGAAACGGCGCCCAAATAATCGGCGGGACGGTTTCAACCGCCTTAAATTTGACTTAGACGACGGAGAATAGATTCTCCTTCGTCTAAGTCAAATTTGAAGCGGTGCCAAAATTTAAGGCGGCACAATGAACCGCCATGGTTTTGAACTTAGACGACGAAAATTGGCCATCTCCGTGGTCCAGGTGGTCACCTGGACGACGGAGATGGTCAATCTCCGTCGTCCAAGTAGTCACCAGGACGACGGAGATGGTCAATCTCCGTCGTCCAAGTTCAATTTATGTAAAAATAAATAAAAAATTAATTCGCAAGGAATTTGCCGATCTGTCATTCGAATGAAATAGTCGTAAAATATCGATTAACGCATCGTATATATAAACAGTTAAATTTGAAACGACGAATAATTTTACGTCTTTAAACTTGTTAAGTATCTACTAATCTTTATGACTTAAGTGTTATTAAGTATAGGCTCATTTGTATTTCGATATTAATGAAATTGAATTTGGAAAAAACAACCGTTGGATACGTTCGCCGTAACATAATATATAATTAGAATAATTTTCAGAAAATAATAAGTTCGTGAAAGGTTTCATCGGCACAATCAACTGCAAAACCGAGATTTTGACAAACCGGAAACGTGGATACTAGACATTTCGTAACTCCGATTTTAGAACCGTCGAAGCTCACACACCAAGAATTGTTTACTCTATAGTCTTGACGAAAAGAATATGCATTGGGAGATGGTCTAGATGGTCGTTGTATTAGAAAAAAATTATGAATTCTGCACTTGGACAACGGAGATGAGCTTCTCCGTGGTCCAGGTGCGTACTTGGATGACGGAGAATAAGTTTTCCGTCGTCCAAGTACGCTCCTGGACGTCAGAGACGCTCAACTCCGTCGTCCAAGTGCAAAACCCTGAATTCAGGGGTTAGGCCTAACTGTTTAGGGTTTAGGGTTTTTGCTTCACTTGGAATACGCATATGGGAATCTCCGTCGTCCAGGTGAGTACTTGGACGACAGAAAACTCATTCTCCGTCGTTCAGGTGTCTCCGTTCAATTCTTCTGATTCAATTCGCTTAAAAATTCGTCGATCCAATCTGATCCGCTCCGATCCGATCCGCTCATCGATCCGATTCGAATCGATTCGATCCGATTCGGATCCATTAATTAATTAATTGATTAAATTTAATTTACGTACGTTAGTCGATCCGATCCGAGCATGGATGCGTGTAATTAATTAATTAAGTACAAAAATAATAGTTTTACATACGTACATACGTACTCCTCCTTATAATATTTATATTAATTTTTGATCGATATATATATATGATGCATCATATATTACAATAATTACAATAATTAATTACCAATTAATAATCCTCGTCGTATAATTGTACTCTTCGTCATAATCGTCATCATCCTCATCCCCGTTATCTGATTGCTCATCCTCCTCATCATATTCAACATCGTCCGACGAATAACCTGAGTCCTTGTCCGCGTCCTCATCCTGCACGTCTTCTTCATCTACCTCATTAATGGCATCGATAATCTCATCTTCAGTTAGATCTGTACAACCATCAGGCATGGGTAACCGTTCACCATCTTAAACCAGGTCCATTATATCGGAGCGAATGACAGAAATATTAGGCTCTTGATAGGCAGGAATGTCTCTTTCTGGTTCAGCAGCATCTTCATTCGCCGGTGTCCCTTCAATTGTCTCTGTATTCCATATTCCTCGATGAGAGATATGGTTCACTATTTTTCACCCTTCACCAGCTTTCGGATCGTCGAGATAGAACACCTGCCTAACTAAGGTGGCGAGAGCGAAAGGCTCATCCTCATACCAGCTTGAGTTTGTATCGACTGATAAAAGTTTCAGGTCTTCCTTTGTACGCTTGAACCATCTGCACTTGAATAGGAAAACGTTGACATGCATCATTCCCGTAACATAGATGAACCACATTTACAATAGCCCCGTAATATAGATCATTGTCTTTCCCAACCGCGCTACCCCACTGTTTTGTATTCTTCTTCCTTCATCTCGGGCCAATGAATGGAACTTTACACCGTTCACAAAACATCCGGGATAAATATAGTGTTTAATCGGCTTCCCTGCTAGCAAGTGCTTTGGCCAGGACCACCACCCCCCGTGGTTTTTGGATTTTTGTAGATCAATCATCTGCGAAAATGGGAAAATATAATGGTTTACTTTCTACAAACATGATCGATATGTATATAAATTACTAAATACCGAGACGTACGTACGTACCCATTGGAAGAAATAATCAGAGAACTTTTTCTTAACCATTTTCTCAATCCACGCCGAACTCTTGTCTGGATTTAACGCCTGAAGCCTCTCCCTGTATGACATCATGTACGGCTCAACTTCGTCACAGTCTCGCAACACTACCCAATGTGCCTCAATATGTTCTTCCCGTGTTAACGATTCTTTTAATACTCCTCTAAACGGTCAGACGACATTAGTGACGACAGAAAGATTGATGCGGGCACTGGGATCGGAGGCAGTGGGAGGTGGTGGATCTTTGAAGTACCTGTTGTAGTAAGTAACACACTCATGCATTAGGTATGTCTCAGCTATGGAGCCATCTGGGGCCGACCTGTTTTTGACGAATCCTTTATACTGTCCAAGCTGTCTACAAAATCAAATGTACAATAAGAATAAGTACATATAGCTAGTAATCTCCAGTGGAACAAATTATGAATCGAATCACCTGTATAATTAATATATATAGTTGTACGTACCATTCTTACGGATACATCCAAGTGTACTGGACTGGACCAGAAATGAGAACCTGCTCGGGCAGGTGGATAATTAGGTGAATCATGATGTCAAAGAAAGCAGGGGGAAAAATCCTCTCTAGTTTGCAAATGATGAGCACAATTTGTTGTTGCAGTTCCACCACATCTGACTTCTTTAATTCTCTGGCGCATAACCTCTGCCACCATCTGCACAATGCCACTATTGGTTCTACGACGTCACGAGGTAAATATGGTCAAATTACCACTGGAATCAGACGTTGCAGCATAACGTGATAGTCATGTGTCTTTAGACCAACAAACTTGTATTGCACCTCGTCCACTGCTCCAATTATAGTAGCTGCATACGTAACCGGATAACGAACGCCCTTAAACTAGGGAAATACAGAACGTCTAAGTGTCGGCTTCACAGTGTAAGGTGCAGTTGGCATCTTGTTGTACACTCCTTTCCTATCCCTCCTCAATCACAAAGGACGACGTAGATTCATTGATTCCAGATCTTTGCGCGCTTTGAGAGTATATTTAGTCTTGAACTTAATACCGAAAATTGTTCCCACCACGTTGTCGTACACATTCTTTTCTATGTGCATCGCGTCCAAGTTGTTCCTCAGCTTCAACTTCGACCAGTAAAGGAGTTCAAAGAATATACTCTTGTGATGCCAATAGCGGAGATCATGTGGAGGAATTGGATTGCATTTCTTTACATCCACGTCATTGGTCAAGACACCAAAGTCGAAAATAGCTCAATCTCTCTAAAATCTCTTCGCCCGACCAACCACAGGGTTTAGGATCGTTCTCTACCGTCCCGTCGAAATGAGCTTCATCCTGTCACCACGGGTGGTTGTGAGGAAGCCATCTACGGTGACCCAAGTAACACACCTTCCCCGCGTACCAACTAGAGTTCAAGTCGTCCAAACATATAGGACATCCATTATATCCTTTTGTCCTACAGGCTGCCAACATCCCATACGCTGGAAAATCGTTGATCGTCCACATTACGGTAGTCCTCATCGTGAACATCGTGTCAGTGAATTTGTCATAAGTTGGGACTCCATTTTGCCACAACAGTTTCAGCTCGTCGATCAAAGGTCTGAGGTAGACATCTAAGAACTTCCCTGGAGATTTAGGACCTGGAATTAGTACAGTAAGGAAATTAAATTCCTTGTTCATGCACATCCACGGAGGCAAGGTTTACGACATCAGAATAACTGGCCAAGTGCTGACGGCGGAGCTATTACTACCCCAAGGATTGAATCCGTCTATAGATAGGCTGAGTCTAACATTTCTAACCTCTGTAGCAAAGTCTCCAAATTCTCTGTCGAAATGTTTGAAACTCTCCCCATCCGCGGCGTGTCGCAGGACATCGTCATCTATTCGCTTTTCTGCGTACCATCGCATCGCCTCTGCTGTGTGTAGAGACATGTACAGGCGCTGCAATATGGGAATCAAGGGAAAATATCGAACAACTTTCATAGGAATTCTCTTTTTCGAACTCTTCCTATTCAGCTCATATCTGCACTGGCCACATACGGGACAATAGTCCAAATCTTTATACTCTTTGTAAAAAAGCACACAATCATTCGGACATGCGTCAATTATCCTGTACTTTAGGCCGATGCTGCTCAAGATATTTCTAACCTTATAATGAGATTTAGGAAGATTGTGATAATCAGGAAACAACTTACATATTTGCTCCTGAATTTCGTCAAAAGCACTTACTGACATTTTGTGCTTCACTTTTATCTTCATTTGCTCCATCACATATTGCAACACATTCTCTCGACATCTAGGGAACACCGGGGTCTACGCTTCAAGTAGCATCCAGTTGCACTTATCCATCTCACTAGTGTTAGTGGCCAAGCTAACAGCGGGGAATGTGTCATCATGCTCATGAGTGGTACTGTAAGCTCCGTCTTGGTGTTGGTGTCCACCATGACAAAATCCTGGAAATGCATCATGGATCAAATCTGCAGTTGGGTTGCAAGCAGGGGGGCCGGCACCACTGCCATTGGATGAGGCACCTTGGTAACTGTACCCTGAGCTGAAGTCTGCTGAGCTAAAGTCTACTGCTTCACCATGCTCGCTCCATGTAGTGTAACTCCACATCATACCATTTTCGTATAGGTGTTGCACCATAACATTAACCTCCACATACTGACAATTAAGACATTTCTGGCACGGACACCTGAAACGCTTCTTTCCCTGACCATGTTCTATCGCAAAATTCATAAATTCGCTAATTCCATCCATATACCGGACATCACATCTATTCTGCAACTTCATCCAACTCTTGTCCATACTTCTACAAAATAGTATAATTAATTAATTATTACATATATATTAGTCAATTAATTAACTATTAATTATACGTACTCGATCTATATCGATCAATTACGTACTTTAATATGTGTAGCTAACATACATGCATGTATGTACGTTTTAACTAAATATTAACCAAATTTGAAAACATCCATACATATATATGTACTACAGGTCTATAATTAACTAATATATATATCATCAATTTCCTAACTTAATATATTAATTATATATTAGACGTACTAATTAATTATTAACAATGGGCGTTTTAACAAACGTACATGCAATTAATTATATATATATATATAAACCTACGTTAATGGTATTGGAAAATTAACTGAGTACGTACCTGGCTTTCTCCGATATATATATGGCGAATTAATCGATGGTCGGAGCCGAAGATCGATATATATAGTGCTATATATCTAGCTAGCTAGCTAGGACGTCGATCGTCATTTGCATTGCGTGCACGCGTGAGGCGCTAGCTGATCAAGACAGGAAGAGATTATGATCGATCAGTTGAGAGAGTGAGCGGAGAGGAAGAGAGTTTGGCATTGGCCTTATATAATGCTTCACTTAGACGACGGAGGTGTCGGTACGTCGTCTAAGTGGCCACTCGGATCACGGCGTGTCGGTCCGTTGTCCAGGTGTAACTTGGACCACGGAGATAGTAGTCTCCGTGGTCCAAGTGACACCTGGACGACGGAGAATTCTAAGTCGTCCAAGTGTCACTTGGACGATGGAACAATTACGTTTCCGTGGTCTAAGTGCTATTTTTTTGTAGTGAAGCAAGGACAATCCTACATTGTCTCTTTCTCTTGGATGAGGATCCTCTTACTCTTTCTCTCTTTTTTTTCTTCTGATTTCAAAATACATTTCGCTCTAGTTGATTAATTTGTATCTCATTCTATCTTCATACACTTTCACTACCAAAAAATTATACTTAGACGATGAAAAAAAATTCGTCAAAAAAGAGACAATTTCGTCGTCTAAGGTCAGCCTAGATGACGAAATTCATTTTAGTCGCCTAAGAAATCTCTTAGACGACGAAAATAAATATTTCGTTGTCTAAGATCTAACTTAATTAGACGATGAAAGATAGAATTAATTCATCATCTAAGTATAATATCTTAGATGATGAAAATATCTTCGTCGTCTTAGAACACGCACTTAGACGACGAAATCTGTTTTCATCGTCTAAGTTAGTTTTGAGACGACGAAATATTTGTTTTCGTCGTCTAAGATATAAATTAATTTTTCAGTCAATTTTTTAAAAATATAACAGAAAAGTAATTTTGGAGAAAATTAAAAAGACTTAGACGATGAAAATTATTTATTTCATCGTCTAAGTCAAAAAAATTTGACAGTTTTTTTCTCGCCAAAATTTTAAATCACTTAGATGTCCAAATCAATAAAATTGGCAGTTTTTTTTTAAAATTAAAAGCACTTAGATGACGATAGTAAATATTTTCATCGTCTAAGTCGTGTAAAACTCTTTAAATTTATCATTTTTTCAATCTGTCTTCATTTTTTCCTCTCTTAATTATCTCTCTCTCTCTCTCTCTCTCTCTCTCTCTCTCTCTCTCTCTCTCTCTCTCTCTCTCTCTCTCTCTCTCTCTCTCTCTCTCTCTCTCTCTCTCTCTCTCCCTCCCTCCCTCCCTCCCTCCCTCCCTCCCTCCCTCCCTCCCTCCCTCCCTCCAACATGCATCACCGCCACCATCACCATCACCACCACCTCCACCTATAATTAGTTTAGGTATAGGTTAATTTATTTATTTAGGTTAGATTAATTTAGTTTATTTTATTATAAATTTTGTATTTAATTATAAAAATAGTTTAAATTATTTATTTATTATAAATTTTGCATTATTATTAATAATTTGCATTCATAAAATTAATTTTGCACCCAGATGACGAAATTATAGTACTTTGATCATCTAAGTGATTAATGAATAATTTTGCACCCAGTTTAGGCTTGATTTTGTCAAAAAAAAATTCATTAACCACTTAGATGATCAAAATACTATAATTTCATCATCTGGGTGCAAAATTAATTTTATGAATGCAAATTATTAATAATAATGCAAAATTTATAATAAATAAATAATTTAAATTATTTTATAATTAAATACAAAATTGTCTTAGCATAAGCATAGTAAAAGTTATCGGTTTCCTCGACCGTCTTAAACTCTGTCCCTATCATGTCTTCTCTGGTCAACTTATCCAAATCAACACCATTATATTTTAGCTCATTAACGTCACTTTTCTTGTGAACAATATCGAATATCAGAGATTCAGATGATGCATTCATCCCTGAAACATACATAACTATTTTGAAATGTTCAAAGTTGTCTACTTGCTAAAAAAATGACAAACAATCTAGCCATTGAAATTCTATGAAAATTTTAAAGCATCCTACTTAAATACATAGAAACATACATAAAAAAATTCAATTCAATCGGAGTAGTAATTCTATTCCAAGTAAACATACAAAAACATATGCAAAACAAAAACTAGACAACATTCCAACCGACCTATCCATTTAGAGGAATTTACAAATCAATATCTAATCCTTGAAATGCCTTCAAATTTTCACCCAACTATTCTTATATACTCCTAAATGTTCACCAAAAATATCATCTACATTGGAGTAGTCTTTCCAATTACAAATAAAAGTTTGATGCAGCATATCGAACTGAAAAATATTGTAACTAAACTAACAACCTAAAAAAATAATTTACGACGATCTAACTGTTGGAATTTGATGAAATTTTGAAGGAGACTTACTGATATACTCATAAAGAGTAGCACAAAAATTGGATGAAATCGGAATAGATTTTCTATCCCAAATATGTATACGATAATGAATCAAAACATAAAACTGGAAAGTATAACAATTGACCTAATTATCTAATAAAATTTATAACTGGAGATCTAACCTCTAAAATTCAATGAAGTTTATGCCTAATATTATTGAAACAATGATGAACGCATGCACCAAATTCCAGTTATGATTTGCTATGCCAAATACAGAAAAAAAATCAGATACTCAATATAAAACTTAAATCAGTAAAGACTAACGATCAATTTAACTAAAGATCTAAACTTTGAATGACGTATTTTCTTCATTTAAAAACCCTAAAAATTACAAATTTATCCATATATACCTAATTTTTAGTGATTGAATTGAATAAGAACACTTCAATGACTACCAATTGATTCCTCAGAGATGAAAATAGTTGACATGAATAGGAATAGATGTCCCTTGTTCTTCTCAGTTTTCTATTCCTCGTATTCTTTTTAACGTCCTTCAATTATTTTTCTTCACAAAAGTAATTCACGCGTATGTCTTATTGTAATTGTCATGAATGTATTTTTAAAAAAAAAAGAATAAGGGGTAAGCAGGTCATCAAATTATGTTTTTTCATAATTGTTAGATTTATTAAATATATCAACATGTACAAATATTTTAAAAAACTAATGTATTCCATGTGATAAAACATTGTAGAATTATCCTATATATTGATACAAAAAGTGTCTGCATTAGTGGATCTTACTCACTATTTCAAAGATCTCGATGTTCTTTCTCTACTCAATCTGCTGATATCTCGATCTTAATTATTTTATTAGTTTAGCTCTTGAGAAGAGAGGAAATCAAAATTGATAATATACAAATTAGTAATAGAGAAGAGAAATTCAAGGATGGAATGCATCTACCTAAATCATATTCAATAATTTTGTTGTTATTGTTGTAAAATGAGACATTTTTTGTGTAATTTTGTTTAAGTTTTTGTAAGTATACAGACGAGTACGCTTTTACCAACTTCAAAACAAATAATTGTTAATATTGTAATTTAGTTCAATATTTTGTAAATTATTCAAAAAGTAGTTGTAAGTTTATTCTAAATGTAATATTTTCTTGTTAAATAAAGTGTAATTTTGTTTAACTAATTATGAATAAATTTTTAAGGTAGATCTCCTCTCCCATAATTTTACCCAATAGAGAAATCATCTCATTGAGATTTTCTATGATTTGGAAACCTCAAATTCTATGTGTCACATCATTAGTGATATGCATGTCTTCTTCAAAATACAATCAAATCCTTCTATGCCATGAATATTATTTACTCAGATTTAAAATTACTTAAAACCTCAAAAAAAAAAAACCTATATAACAATCATTGTTCAAGAATGATCCGATCTATAATTTCTTTAGACCCATAATTGATTCCAATCTAGCTTCCTTGCTGATACCAACGCCAAGGATAATTTTTAGGTACTCAAAGAGTATGGTAATATTGATTTACTACTTAAGAATAAAGTTGATAGTCATTATGATAATATGAGTTATAATTTATTTTATTTAATTGTATTTGAGTAGTCACTTAATTTAACTCAGTTACAACTATTGAACAAATTGTTTTCAAAATTATAAATTTGATTCAATTAATTGTAAATATCATAAATAATCAAAACGATATATTTGGTCATTGTGATAATATTTGTCATAAATATTATAAATTCATGTTCAAATATATTATCATTTTAGTTTTCAAATACTAAATAAAGGTATAGCATACAAGATGTTTCATTTTTGAATTTGACTCCGATAGGTATTAGGGGGACCTTTTTGGTACCCAAATAGTAGTTTATTAATATCAAAGATGAATCATACGATTGTCGAAGGATGCTTATGCTTATATATGCATTTATATATGTGTTTCTAGGTTAGTGAAAATCTCTTTTGGTCAATTTAGTTGTAAGTATCATGCTACTCAAATAGTCAAAAGCGAGACACAATCCTGAAAAAAAACTCTAAGCAGTCGAGCTTCTCTTATACATCAACCTCAATCTCAACCTCATATCTCAGCAAAAAAAATACTCATTTCCCACCGAAACAGTAGAGCTTTAACAGCAGTCAAACCTGATCTGATCATCTGAAGTTCTGAACACTCTCAGGCTCTGTGAGCTGAGACAGAGTCATTTATTTCTAACTGCAATTAGTTACTTTACCTGTGCCTTAATTTTCTTTGTTTTTCACCACCATCATAAATTACTGCTCAGTACTAGCTAGCCAGGGCCTTGACTGATGGGTCCGAAACTGTTGTGGATTCTCCCAATTAGCTAGTTTTCCTTTTTCGTATTGTCCTTATCACCTCTCTCTCTCTCTCTATATATGTGGTCAGAGCTCCCATAACCGGCGACAACCTATTACTCAGCCACCTATTGTTCCTTCTTCTATATCCAAAACCCACCCACTTTCACAAGTTCAAAACCAAAGCCTCAGCTCCCCATCTCTCTCTGTTTTAATTTAACTCGACCCCTTCTTCTATAGCAAATTGCTTCATAAGAAACCTGGCCATGACTTCATGTATGGCGATCGACAAGATGATATAAATGCATTTTCTCTCATCAGTCAAATGTTTTTCACCATCCCCATGAATTCTTCACCCCATCTTCGTTTTTTCACCTCAACCAGCGCCATTATTGTACTTCTCCTTCTTCTCCTGCTCCTCCCTCTCTCTCCAGCCTATTCTTTTACTTCTCTTCGAGTAAGTAAGAACAGTCGTCTAAAACTGACATTTCAGAAAACCCTCCAAGACGATTACTTTGTACACCCATGTGTTTCTCTGTAGAGTAATTAATTTGGATCCTGTTTCCGTTTTCTTTTGCAGGGACTACTGTTTGCTGAGAAGGCCAGATTGGGTTCAACTCCTCCGAGCTGCCACAACAAGTGCAACCAGTGCCACCCTTGCATGGCGGTTCAAGTACCCACCATGCCCACCCACAACCGGGTCCGACCCGTTAAGCCCACCAAGTTTTTTGACCCGTCTCTTCTGGATAACAGGTACTCCAATTACAAGCCTCTGGGGTGGAAATGTCAGTGTGGTAGCCACTTCTATAATCCTTAAGTGGAGATTTTTCATATTCAAAACGGTGATAGAGATACGTGTTTGAGTTTGTGTTTGTAAACCAATATATATTTAGTAATTGTTCATGTGCTATTACTGGTTTTGTTTAAGGGGTTCCTTGGGATTCTTTTGAAGCAGGGGATGTTTGATCTCTGGTACTGTCATCATTATATGTACACTTTTCAGAAATATTATACAGTTCTGTACATAATATGCAACAGACTTTATCGGTTCTAGTTTTTCCAACTTTTAGGTATTTTTCATCGACACATTTTGTAGCTGATGCTCAAGGAGTTGAGGGCCACACTTTGTGTCAATTTTGACCTTTTAACTAGGGATAGTAGTCGAGTTTTTGTGCTATAATTTCTAGTAATTAGGAAGTTTAGTTCTCCACTTCTTCAGTTCTTTGATACCCAGAAAATGTATACCGTTTATAAATTTGTTCAATTTTCTTGTAAAACCAAAATTCGAAAGTGATTTAAAATTAAGTTCCTTATCTCTTAGGTACGGTAGAGACATGGTCCAGCATGCACACCCATATATGAAATGATTTGATACATCACTCTCTGCCATTGAGGCTCTCTTTTTCTGTGATATCTTTGCGTACTGTAACAACTATCCCTATCAAACTGACCAAATTAAAAGAGGGCCTCAGAATTGAAGAAGTGATTCTGTGTACAGTTGTAATTTTGGTTCTGGTGTTCCAGTGAAAACAGTATACCTACTACGTACTCGACCTGCATTTAAATCTTGGTATCCAGAGAGATCAGCCAACTCCGTGGTTTGTTTGCTCCCTACTGAAGAGATTTCAATGTTCTTTAATTAGGCTGCTACAAAGCGTTATCTCCAAGTCCAGTCATGTTATGTTTTCCACAACCGGCCACCAACTGAAATTGGATCATGTCAAGAGAAATTATTGAGCTGTAGGGTCAAAGAAAAACTGGGTCATCTGGGCTCTATAGGACATGAAATGGAGCATCCAATGCTTGGTTGGAGGAATATCACTTTCTAGGTCTCAGTTATTTTGCGTGATTAAGGTCACTAAGGCCAAGTCAAATGGAATGGCCAAAATCTTCTCATCAATCTAACAGTAAACTTTGAAAGAAAAAATAATCATTTGGGTCTCCAACCGTAATGCCAAAAACACTTGGATAACTTATTTAGACAAATCTGTCAAGTTTGACAGCACCCTTCAAAAACTTCAAATCTTTTCTTTTGTTCAAATATGTTTCTCTTCTACTCTCTTCTTCCCCGACGTCGGACCTGAGCATTCCAATGAAGAGATACATCTGAACTTGATTATTTTTATTCCCAAGTTTGGTTTTCAATCAATTTCGATTCTTCACTTGATTATACTTCTCCTACTGAATTTTATTCGGAAAAGTGGAAAACCCATTCTACGTCGGCAATCCCTTGTTCCGATTCAGCAAGTGCAACTTCTTGGTTTCCTATCATGGAATTGAATTTGTTGATAAGACACTTTTGGATTTCATCGATCATGTCGTTTTTTTTTTATCATAAAATATTCACCTTTATCTTCCCCTGACTCGAACCCAAAACCTAATAACCTACTTCTTAAGTAGTGGTATTCTTACCATTTGAATCGATTATGTGTTGTTAATTTATGGGCTTTTTGGGTTCATGTGGGTGGGATTAATGACAAACACAACATGATTAGGCATGACCGATCTATGAAATCCAAGTAGTAAAGAAGGTAATCTTTTACCACAAGAATTGGCTTCTGTGAAGAAGGCTCTCGAGGTATTAGCTAGAATTTATTCAATTCAAGGGACAAATATGAATTGATTGCAAGCTCAAATAGGTAGTTTTGTGTCCTGGGAACACTATTGTGTGTTCTGAAACAAATTGGATTTGGATGTTCAAGAGCAGTATCAAAAAAAAAGATAAAGAGAATAATAGTATTAATTTGGCATGACTATTAGACTTGAATCAAAAGATTGCTAACTCAGCCTTCAAATTTGAATTGAACAAATTTGGTTTGACACAACCACTAGATCAATGTGTGTTAGAGCATCCTCGGTAGAGTTGTTATTTAAAATAAAAGTTAAATATTTGACTATATTTATAGTCTTTTGCTTTCGAACAGGTGCCCTATGCTAAAATTATATTTAATTTTTAATTAAATATTTTGTCATATTTAACAATAATGGAGAGAGAACATAACTCTTAGTCAAATTTTTTCCTCCTTTATTTTCAATTTTCAACATAATATTTTCAAAATGACTTGAAAATAACAACAACTACAGGAACAAAAACTAAATATAAGGAAGTTATATATAGCTTTTAAACGATTTAACTAGTAAATTTGAATATTATTGTTAGGATCCTCTTAGATTATATATAGGATCAGTTGAAACGTAAGGATTAGAAATGTGACTTTCATCTTTGTATGTCCTTGCTCAATTAGAGGTTAGAGTGTTGACATTTAGACTTGATGAGGCATCTGATAGAGAGTTAGTTACATTGCTAAGGTACTGTGGCAGGGTCTTTTAATCTTACGTCACTGACTACCACTGTAACAAACATCAGTTAACCCATTAATATTCATCCCACGTGGCTCTACTGATTCTATTGGGCTAAAGTTATGTAGCACCGACACTCCGTACTAGTACCGTGTCATGTGTTTGACACGAGGACACTCTGATACTTGGGAACACTTAGGGATATCATGTCTAAAGTATCACGTGGCGTGTCCCAAAATATTACTATTTAGACACTTGGGGACACTCCATGGATACTTGAAAACACTTTAACATATTAAATAATATTATATTTTTAATGTAAATACATAGAACTAGGCATGTCAATGGGGGAGTTTTGATCCGGACCCGTTCCAGACCCGTACTTATTAGCCTGATATGAATATAATTTTTGGATTCATTGATCCGTTTGTAGCCGGATCCGTTGACCCGTTTATTTAACGGATCAGATCCGGATTTCAAGCGATTCGATCCATTTATGATCAGCCTTATTTATTTATTTTTAACTTATTAAATATAATTTATTTTTATTTACATATATAAATTATCTTTAATCTAAAACTCTCATTTTTAGAAATAAAATATAAATATCTTTAGCAAAATTATATAAAATTAAAATATTAAAAACTCAAAATGATTTGTTTCTTGTCAAGTTCCTCGATGTAAATTGAGATTTTTTTATTTTGGTCTCACTAGTTTATTTTAACGAAATATTTCGGTTATGTAAATGTTATGTAACATATTGGTAATAATTAACATATTGATAAAAGAAATAAATTTAGTAATTAGCACGTCGAAAAACGGGGATCCGCTTCGTTGACCCATTGATCCGCCAGATCCGGATCCAGGTTTGATTATTAAAGATCCGCCGGATAAATGGGGCGGGTTGGGTCTAATTTTTTCTCTCCTTAAACGGATCAGGGTGAAGGTTGATCCGGTCCGGATCCGCCCCATTGACAGGCCTACATAGAACAGTCCTTTTCAGCTAAGGACCTCCACATAGTACTGATTTTTTCATTTTACCTTACTTAGACATTAAATATTGACAATCAACCACTCATGTTAGCATTGACAATTTCAACTAAGTCACCAACAAGTCACCAACAAAATTTGAGTTCAATCAAAAATCGTTTGGCCATTTGATTCGCCATTTATATATCGTTAGCATTTATCCGATGCTCCTTATTTGTTTGTAATGTTTCACCATTTTGGATGATCAAACGATTACCAAATTGGCAGAAATTTTGTAGGTCTACTTCTTGCTTAAAGAAATATCTATAACATCAACGATTTAAATTGTTGAAATCAAATGTGAGATCATCAAAATAATCAAATCTTTACCATTCACACCGTGCAGACGTCCTTACCTGATTAACTATGATAAATAGGAATCCTATTTACTATAGGACTAGAAGATTCTATTATATGTATTATGTAGGATATTGCTAGCTAGAGATCAACATGATTCAATTGGAGCATGAAGTGTAGATGTTCTTGAGTTTACAAATCTTTCTCGAGATGAACCAACAAGAGAGGGCGTATTATTTAGAACTTTAGATTGATGACAACAAGGGTGTTAGTTTTCATTGAAAATGATGAACTTACATGATTTTTATGTCTTGTTTGGATTTTTAGTCTTTTTTGTTAAAGCATGTGAATTTTAAAAAATTATGTTTATGTATAGTTTTGATTATTTAACCCAATTTTAATTTGTTATATATTTAATATTTATATTTATTTGTCGTCTTCATGCCGTGTCCGTGTCCTACTCTTTAGAATTTTTTCGTGTCCTGTATTCCTACGTGCCTATGTCCGTGTCTATGCAACATGGGGAAAAAGTAAACAAAGACAACCCCAAACCAAACTAATTAACTATGTTTCACTGTTACAAAGTTTCGCATAAACTCTCAAAATGCAGCATGAGATCAATGCAACAACTTATATTATTTTTTCCCGCGTAAAAATGTTTGTTCTGCAGTTACACAAATTGTTGTCGTATTATTTGCAATCTACAATAACTAATCCAAACTAAAATGTCAAAGAAAAAAAAAATGAGCCACAATGCAATACATTTGATATCACGTTAAAAACTTTGTTAGAAGTTCGAATCAATAAAGATTTAGTCTTGAAAATCTAATCCTACTTGGCTTGACTCAATTGGTAAGAGCCACTACTAGCATAAGTACTATAGCCGATGACATGAAGTCGTTTGCCTATTAGCCAAAAGTCGTTGGCTATAGTATGGCCGACAACATGTCGTCGAAAAAAGGTTGTCGGTTATACTATAGCTGACGACCTTTGGTGTACCTTGTCGGCTATAGGTCTAAACTATAGCCGATGACTAAAAGTTGTCGGCTATAGAACCACACAATAACCGACGACTTTCAAATGGAAAGTCGTCGGGAAAACCTTCCCGGTCTGGTCAAAATTGTTTGACCGGAGGATACTATAGCCGACGACTAGCATTGGCAACCATCAGGTATAGTTTCTCAACCCATCGGGTATAGTTTTCCAACCCGTCGGGGTATAGTTTTGGTGGTCGTCGAGAATTTTATACTATAGCCGACGACTTTGGTACATGTCGTCGGCTATAGTATACAATTTTCTGAAGAAAAAAACTACAGATTCTGGATTTACTATTCTCAGAACCTGCAATTTTAAAATAGCCAACATATATTTTCATTTCCACAATGTCCAACAACGCATAACAGCTTCACAATCAACACAAAACACAAACTTATAAAAATTTAGCGTGTAATTTTGAAACACATGCATATAAACTAAATGTTGCCAACGTCAAAGTTGCAGAGATAAGATTGGCCACTACCATCATTATCGGTCAGATCTTGTTGCTCATGTGGGGCATCGTGAGTGTGCTGATTAGATGGAGTCCACAGATCTTGCTACAAAATTCATATATATATATGTGTGTGTGTGTGTGTGTGTGTGTGTGTGTGTGTGTGTGTGTGTGTGTGTGTGTGTGTGTGTGTGTGTGTGTGTGTGTGTGTGTGTACCTATATAACGGGAAATAGCTTTACGAACTTATTTTGGACAGCTACCGACAACACTAAACAATTTGAGAGCGTTTTGAGTTTTCCTCCTCCAATTTTTTTGAATGGTTGAGCTGCTATCCGATCTGTTTAGATAAGGAACTATAGCGAACGACATAAAACTTGTCGTCGGCTATAGTTGATCATATCGTCGGTGTTTTGTAAAACTGGTCGTCGGCTATCCTAAAACTATACCCAATGGTTCATTTCTGTACCGTCGGCTATAGTGTTTTTTACCGACAATAATTTGTACCATCGGCTAAAGTCTACTATACCCGACGATTTAAATTGTCGTCGGGCTGTTTTTCCTATTTTCATCGAATATAATACATATGTTGGTAGTGAGCGAACAAGTGATGATTCCCTCACCCGTGTTCGATCTCTCCTGTCAGGAGTATCATGTTGAGTTGGGTGAGCCATCTGTAATGTCTCTTGCTAAAAATCCGAGGGCCGGTGTGAGGTTGTAGGTTTGCCTCAGCTTAATCAAGCTTTCACTTGATTTTTTTTTGTAAATAATAAATAGATTATTATAAGAAAAATAAATAAAGCCTAACCAATTTTGGAGGGTCCATAACCGTCATCGTGGATTGCGAGCTTGCGAGAACCGCCTAAAGCCACATCATGCCAACCCAAGCCAAGCCAACCCAACTCAACTCAAATCAAACTCAGCCATGGCAGCCATGGCCTGCACGATGACGACCATCTCTTCCTCTTTCCTCCCCTCCCACACCACCACCCGTATTCATCTCCGCTGCCCTCGAAATCTCTCGACCTCCGCCACACGACGAAGACCGCTCTCAGTCTCAGTCTCCGCCTCTTCCTCTTCTCCCACTCTCCAAGCTTTGATCTTCGACTGCGACGGCGTTATCCTCGAGTCGGAGCACTTGCACCGTCAAGCCTACAACGACGCCTTCGCTCACTTCGACGTCCGCTGCTCCGATCAGCCTCTCAATTGGGACCTCGAGTTCTACGATCAGCTACAGAACCAAATCGGCGGCGGCAAGCCCAAAATGCGATGGTTCGTTTTTCTTCTATCTTCTCTCTTTGCATTGTGTTTGGTTTACTGTCAAGTTGATAAAGTTGATATCTTTTTGCGATTTTGAAATGTTAAGGTACTTTAAGGAGCACGGTTGGCCGTCGTCCACCATCTTCGAGAAGCCTCCGGAAGACGATGACGGCCGAGCCAAGATCATCGACACTCTTCAGGTTTCAACTTGATTATGAGAAAATGAATAAATACAGTAAAGTTTCAGTCATAATGTTGGGTCAGTCAAAATTTATTCTTACAAAGAGAGTTACTCCTCCATAGAGGTTTAGTTAGAAATTAGTTCACAAATACGAGGAAACTAATCTATTTGTGATTTGTATAAGAAATTTATATGATTAGGACAAGAAACTAGTATATTTGAATTAGCAATGAGTTGTGTACCCTTCAACATAAGAAGTTATTACCGCGATTAAACAAAAACAAGAAAATAATTTGGAGAACAAGAGAGTAGAACTACCAAAAATTTCGACTCAAGAAGCTATCGACATGTTAGATAAGAGAAGTTGTAATTTGTAAACATTTTTCCTTCAACAAAAACGAGTGTAAATGAGTTATTATGGACATGCGAGCTCAAAGTCGTGACAAAAACTATTAAGCATAAATCATTGTCTCAAACTAGTATAGAAAATATTTTATTTCTTCTTGAATGACATTATTATTTTTATTGTTATTGGCATTTATTACTATGTGGAGACAATTTTCATATATATGGGACTAGAAAAGTTTATAACTTATCACAATATAGAGGTCATTTCTATTTATAACTGGTCCCGAGTTATGACCAAGATTTTTATGACTATAAAGAGGTTATTACTATAAATAGTATTCTTAAATCGAGGTTTTACTGTATATCCGATATCCGATTTGTTTAGTTTTAATTTTGGACATATATTATGCTTATGAAAGTTGTGAACTTTTTATGTTTGAAGTATGTTGATCCTGCGGTTTTTGTAGGATTGGAAAACTGAAAGGTACAAAGAAATTATCAAGTCAGGAACTGTAAGGAGATATCTATATTTGCTGCTCTGCTTTTTGCTTCTCAGATTATATAAACTAGTTTGTAACAATATAGACTGAGTGTTTTTGTTGTATGATTTGTACCAGGTGGAACCAAGGTCGGGAGTTTTGAGATTAATGGACGAGGCCAAGGCCGCTGTAAGATAACATGTCCTACTGAAAATGCAGTTTTCTATATGCATTCTCTTGGGGTAGTTTGTTTGACCTTCAGCCATTTCCAGTATCTGTTCTAATTCTCTAATTGGTGCAGGGGAAAAAACTTGCTGTTTGCTCAGCAGCAACTAAAAGTTCAGTTGTATTATGTCTCGAAAGCCTTATAGGAATTGTAAGCCTTTTCTCTGACATGGTTGCTGCTGTTAAAACTAGCATTGAGTCTAGAAAAGTGATCATCAATTTGTTTTACCTTTGTTTTCATTAGGAGCGGTTTCAAGGTCTCGATTGCTTCCTTGCCGGTATGTCCACATGTTATGACACTCTTATGAGTATTTGCTTTCTGTCCTGTACATAACAGTCCAATATGTTGAAAACACAAAACCTCCCTTGTTAATTTGGTGCATTTTTGATAAGCTCAATGAAATCCTGTTCTGTTTATCGGTCAGTTTAGCTGCAACCTCACTGTTGCCCTCCCTTTCTTTAAATGTGTTCAGGACCTTAATATTTCTCATATGGATGCTTATTATAAGCTTTTTGTTGAGCTGGTTTTTAAGAAAGTTGGAGCTGTCATTTTTGCCTGCAGGTGATGATGTGAAAGAAAAAAAACCTGATCCTTCAATATATCTTACAGCTGCACAGGTAAATGATCTACACCATAGTTTAAAATTCCAAACATGATCGAGTTTCACATCTGTTGTTATCTCAACTGTAACTTCTTATGTCCTATAGAGACTCGGTGTCTCAGTGAGCGATTGTTTGGTTGTGGAGGACAGTGTTATTGGGCTACAGGTAGATCTTGTTTCATCGTTGTAATCAGTTACGTTATATATTCTTAAGCATTGTGTCTTAAGAGCGTGATAAAAGCATCCGTGATTGTAGAAAGGAATATGTTTTCATGAATCGATTGGACTCCGTTAAATTGTAGAAAGGAAGCAAGATTTTTTATTGCCAGAGTTTTAAACCGTATTCTATCTCATTTTCCCACTTCCCTTGAATTTATAGTTCAAGAAATGGCTCTGAATTTGTGTGGGAAATATTTATCTCTATAGGCAGCAACAAAAGCTGGAATGTCATGTGTGATAACCTACACAGCTTCAACAGCCGATCAGGTGAGCCTCTTACTCTGTACCCTTTGTAGACTATGATTTCATTAAGGAGTAATCTGTAGTAGCTTACATATGGAAGTCTGTCTACTGCGTACATAGGTTATGGCCAAACTAAATTTTAATCTGATGTAGGATTTTGGAGATGCAGCAGCAATATATCCTGATTTGAGTAACATAAGGTACATGAAACTTCTCTTGTAAAGGACTCGACTGTTATAAGAAAATCGAGACAGTAACAGATGGTTCATTCAAATCCCTGCAGATTGAAAGACTTGGAATCATTACTTCAAAATGCTGTGATTGCCAATTAGAAGATGTGTTGCAGTTCTTCAGACCCCTTGGCATGGTCGTTTTGTAGAACGGTCAATTTGTCCCTTACAAATTCAATATAATGTACTTTTTTTTTCCGATTGAAATTTAATGTATTCTTTACCCAGGTTAAACGCACAGGAGCAAACTGATGTGAGAACTTATATAGCGTAATGATTTGTGGACATTGTGAATATGACCCAGTATTTGAAGCCGAAAAATGCTTCAGAAAATGGAAGAGAGAACTGCTGCTCCTGGGATGGTTCATGGTTGTGCATATCACACAATACTCAAATAACAATACATGAGATATCAAGTGTTGGTGTATATAACTATACGACCCCATTACGAGTACTTAACCACTAAACGGGATGACACCGTCAGAGTCAAACACAAGACTTGCTGCAAGGGCTACAACCTTGCTGACGGCCTCAACCCCAAAAAGGTCAGCCACACGCCCGATATGATAACATCAATATCGAGACCATAGGAGGAACAAGTCCCACATCGAAGGGAAGGGCAACATTACTCCTTCAACCACTCATATAAGCAAGTCATTTATGACTAGGGAAGGTAATATGATTACTTAATCTTCTAACGTCATTATACTCGATACAGATTCTGACTTAGACATCAAAGTGTTGAAGGTGGATCGTCTCCGTCAAAACATCTAACGCCCGTTTGTGTATTGTTCCTAATAGTGGTCTAGCAGAGCGATAATCAGACAAGAACATCTCCACCATCAATCTTCACCCTTACTTCTATTAGTAACTTAATAGAAATTAGTAGAAATAATTGGTGTTGTCTGAAACGTCCAAATTGCAAACCACGTACAAATACCACAACCAAAAAGCCTATAGCCAAACTCTGAAAGCAAAAGATGGCAATCGAAACCGGTGACGGATTAGATCATGTGACCCCGTTAAGCCGCAGGACCAAGACAGGCATCTCAGATGCCATTTTGAGTAGCATCCAGGACATGATGGAAGAAGAAGCCCAAAGCCATCTCATTAGGGAATTGGAATTGGCGCGAGTAGAGGGAGACTGGGAGCATCAGGGAATTGGAGGAGAGACTTGAGGCGTTCATACGTTGTCAGGACGTGAGATATGGGGCGGGAGTCCTTGCGTCTGAAGTTGTGCAGAAAATGCCTGAAACTAGGAAGACATTTGAGTCTGCAAGGCGGCAGCGTAAGCACGGATCTCAACCTCCTACGCTAATCTCGCCTGCTCCATCGCTTCCATTTGTCTCTGATACTCCATAACATGCCTCTGAAGTTGCTCCTGTAGCTGAGCAGCCTTGGAAGATGCCAACTACGTGAGAAACCTGGAGTATTCTTCAAAACCCCGTCGCCCTGCTGTCCTAGACCCCTATAGTAGTAATTGTTCCCTCGTGGTGGGAAAGCGTGACCCATGATCCTCGTCCCTACCGTCACATCAGATTGATCATTCTGAGAGATGGCCTAGGGGAGGTCCTCATCCTGCGTCTCTGGCCATTGCTCCCTTATCATCTGAGTCAACACCACTTCAGCCATTTCCCTCAATCTCGCCTAATTGATAAGGAAAAAAAAATAACATATTAGTAAACATATATAAAAAAAAAGTTAGACAAAATACATATATAAGCAAATATGTTAAGTTATAAGGGCATAAGACTTACAATATATTCGGTGGACTGATGACACACTTTCTCGTACGTATATACGTACGGGTTGACTTCACTTTGTTTTGTCGCCTTCTCCATCCAACTCGCAAACGGTCTACACCCGGCATGATGGTTACTCATGTTGTGCCCTCGGTTCGCCATGTTTATTTCAGAAATGGCCTTGTTGGATAAACATATATTAAAAAAATATTGGAAACTAATTTCGCCAAATAGGATACAAGTAAACACAAATATGATGTTACATACCTCATATCTGGGTTGTTGAATTGGACTAGAAGTTACTGTCACTTGTACTCCCTATACATAAACTCACTAGGGGTACCCGAACGGTTGTTGTCATGCGTCTTCCAGTGCTTATGAAGCTCATTTTTCCACTCATTGTACCTATATATGCAACACAAATGTTAGAAAATGACAATACACGATCAACAAAATATAACTCAAATATAAAATATAACTCTCATACCTGACGCCGATATATAAAATACTAACAAGAGGTGTATCAAACGCGTATGCTTATTGCGGGGTAAGATAACTAAGCTGTCCTGGAAGAGGCACTCCCCGCTCATCAACGTCAGGTATGGCAGGTGCGCTCTGGGGCATGAAGAGGTGAGGCGGCGACATTTGTACCCCCGACGACGAGCTACTTGAAGCACCAACCAGAGAGGTAAAAGGAGCTGGAGCCGTAGAGGGAGAAGGTGATGGCCGGTGAACAGGAGGCATATAGACACCCGAAGGAGCGGGAGCCGTAGAGATGGTCGGTGAGGGCATAGGGGAGTGGTCTTGCGGCCAAAGATGCCTCGTGCTCTGTGGTATGTGGTGGCAGGCCACTACACCGTGTTGTGGTGGCTAATTAAGTAGTTGAGCTCGTCGACCAAAGGTTCAAAGGGCCGTGAAATGTGATCTGAGGGTTGTTGTGGATAGAGGTGGCCTCAGAATTGTCGCTGTTAGACTCTTGTCCCTTAGACCCATTCTTTTTCTTGAAGAGATTCATGATGCCTACAATAAAAATTACCCTAACAAATTATAAATACCACACTATAAATTCTACACAACATATATAAACCACATAAATTTAACATAAAAAAATTAATCGACATCCTCAACCCTCACACATATTCACCATTAACACCATACTCACCAACAATTCAACATCACCATATACATATATTCAAAAAAAAAATTACACCTTAAAAGCACCCTCTAAAAAATCATACTTTAAAAGCACCCTCTAAAATCAAGTTTAACATCACATTCAAATTAACATGACATTCCAATGAACATATATAAACCCATAAATCACACAAATTTCAACAATTCAAATCAACAATTCAAAAATTCACCAAAAATTTCAACAATTAGAACAAATCAACAATTTCATTAAGAATTTCACAATTAAACAATCAATCAATATGAAACAATTAACCAATTTTAAACAATTATCGTATTTATCCTAAACCCTAATTATTTTTTTTTAAAAACCCAAATTTTAGGGCTTACCGGGATAGAGAGAGAGATGATAGAGAGAGAGAGAGAAAAAAAACCTGGAATTTGAGAGAGGAGGCCATGGTCTGGGCAAAACCTGGGATCTAAACCCGACGATGACAACACACACATATATATATAAATACGTATCTATATATATGCAGCGGGATATAGTTTCACGAATTCATTTTGGACAACTTTCGACAACACCCAACGATTTGAGAGCAGTATGTGTTTTTCTCACCGTTTTTTTTGAATGAATGAGCTGCAGTCCAGATCTGTAAATCTAAAGAACTTTAGCCGACGATATTATTATTTCGTTGGCTAAAAGACATAATTTTAGTTGGCTAAAGACAAAAAATTTGTCGGCTAAAGTCAAACTTTAACCGATTATTTTTTTCGACTAAAGCCGACGACATTTTTTTTCCAGTTGGCTAAAATACTTTAGCCGATGGCACAAAGTTGTCGTCAACTAACGTATAGTATAGCAGACAAAAAAAAAAGTCGTCAACCTGTTTTGCTTACTTTCGTCGACTAAAGTGTTTTTCTTGGTAGTGTTTCTTTGCCGAACAACAAACGAATTGTCGCTTCGCCTATACTGATTGGGAAATTGGAATGGAGGTGAATAATGATGTCAAGCAAGATGAAATTGAAGCTCTTGTTAAGGAAATGTTGGAGGGAGAGAAAAGCAAAGGAGTGGAAGAAAAAAGCAATCGAAGCTACTAATAAAGAAGGGTCATCATACATCAACTTTGATGCATTGATCAAGCATAGGCTCTCCAATATGGCGGGCGACTATTAATAGCAATTCAAGTTTATCTGAATATGTTTATCTTATTGAACTATTGAAGCATACATATGTATTTTATCTCAACATTGATCTTGGGTTTTATTTGCATTGTATGCTATGTTATGAAGCGTACGCTTATGTCTTCGTCAAGGAGAATCAAACCAAAACGGCGATTTGGGGAGTAGTGACTAATACTCGAGTAACAGTATTAATATCTACTTTATTGAAAGAGTGCACAAACCCGACCTTAGCTCAGTTGGTAGAGCGGAGGACTGTAGTGTGTTAGAACGTCAGAAATCCTTAGGTCGCTGGTTCGAATCCGGCAGGTCGGATATTATCTTTTCTTTTTAATAACAAATTTACTTTCTTTACAACCTTATTCTCTATTTTCTTCTGGAATTTGATTCCTCATTTGCAAGTTGGACGTTACTAAATGATGCATGTTATACACTTGTTACACACAATATATACATCACCTTTTGCTATAAAGATAAGAGCATAAAATTCATTGCAACAAACCAAAAAGAGAGAAAGAAAACATGGAACCCCCACAGGCAGCAACATTAGCTCTTTCACTCATCCTCATCTTCAACCTCCTGATTTCCACAACCCCAAACCCTTCATGCCAATCCACCTGCGGCTCCCTTCACCTCAGCTACCCGGTAGGCTCTGGCCCCGGCTGCGGCTCCCCAACCTTCCAACCCTACATAACATGCACCAAGGATGATGACCAACACCAACATCTCCTCCTGACCACCCACACCGGATCCTACCCCATCACCTTCATCTCCTACTCCACCAACACATTAACCCTCACGCCACCTTCCATGTCGACGTGCTACTCCATGCAGCCCTCACCCTCCAACCTGGGTCTCGACTGGGCCAGCCCATTTCAGCTCGGCCCATCAACTTTCATCCTCCTCGCGTGCCAATCCCCTACCTCCTCCTCCGCACCAATCTGCGACCCAGCCTACTCTCACTTCTGCGCCGCCGTCTACACGTGTCCCTCGGTCACAAACCTCGACCTCCCTCTCTTCCCGCCAACCAACAGTTGCTGCGTTTACTCTCCCGGAAACTTAGACTCCAAGGGCGAACTAGACCTAAGGAGCCTCAAGTGTAAGGGTTACACCTCCGTCGTGTCGCTAAGAGATTACCCAACCGACCCCACGCGGTGGGAGTACGGCGTAGCGCTGAAGTTCAACCACGGAGGAGGGTTGGACGGCGGCATTGTGGAGACTAAGTGTAGGAGCTGTGAGATGAGCGGTGGCGTTTGTGGTTATGCAACGTCTGATAACTCGTTTCTTTGTGTTTGTACAAATGGTGACTACAACACCACCTCAGATTGTTCTTATCAGAATTACAGGGGTTTTCAGGAACCAGGTGTGTTTTGGGGTTCAGAATCTGGCTCAGGTTTACCAGCTTCTTCAGTTTGTAAGTTTCTTCTTCCTCTTCAATATTTATTTAATTATAAACAAAAAGAAAATTTCTCTAGAGCTAGCAAGCTAGCCATTGCTCTTTTAATGGAATCTGATGCCTTTGAACTTTATTTAATTAGTTCAGCCCAGTATTGTAGTACAATGTCATATTTCTTTGTCTTGGCATGGGAGAATTAAAGCCAATTTTTACTGCGTTAGCCAAAATTCCCAGAAGACGTTATACTTAATTAGGCTTAAGGTTGAAGTATTGGAAGATGAATAGGTACACTTCTAGATATATATATATATATATCTATATATATATCTATACATGCACACACGTTATTGTGAAGCAATGTTCTAGTTTAACATATTAATTACCGTGTTCTTCTGCTATTAGGTGTGTGTATATATAGCATAATTTTCACTAAAGTATACTTATTTTTAATCATTTTCAAGTATAAAGCATTATATCAATTTTTTGATCATATTTGACAATCTCTACCGTTTAGATCTTAGATCTCAATGTGTAGATCAAACCTGTAAATTTTCAGCCAAAATGATTATCGTTAAGGTATTCAAAACTGTAATTGAAGTTTATAAATATGAACGATTCAGGTTTGATAGATTTGGTATGTTCCTTGATTTAATTTAGTTCAATACCTTAATGGCCACCATTTTGGTTGAAAATTTACAGGAATGATCTACTCATATAGACCTAATATTTGAATGATGAAGATGTTAAAATATGATCGAAAAGTTTGTCTAATGCCCTATACCTAAAAATGACCAAAAAAAATATATAACTTAGTCGAAGGGTCATATATATATATAGTGTGTGTGTGGATATTAGGTCGCCATATGTCTACGAACCTCTATATGGTATGTTAATATGTACTTATAAAAGGGTGAAATCTAGAAGAGGTTGGCCAAAGTTATACAACTTTGATATGATAAGACATTTGCCATTGGGGAGGTAATCACTAAATCTAATCTGCTGAAATATGATTTCACTTTGTAGGGAAACTATGGTTTGGGCTCTTCGCTCTGGTTGACCTGCTCATCTTAACAGCTTGAGAGAGACGGATCTCTTTGTGAGTTTTACTGTAATAAGCTAGGACTTTGAAGGACTTCAAAGCAGTGAATTGTTTGAGAAGAGAAACTGGGGAAAGAAACAATAGACATGTGAAATGGAAAGGGAAGAGGAATAAAGGTATGAGCAAAAGCACCAGCATCTTATAGCCTATATAGGATGTGACATCCTCCACCTTCACAGTTTCAGAAGTTGAGTGGTTTAAATTCATCGGCTTTTGTTTATAACCAAAATTTAAAATCATCAATTCTTTTATAAAAGTAAGATTTGCATAGACAAATAATGGTTTTGCATTATCAGCTGCAACTATTCAATTGGTGAAGAATGGAATCAGAGCTCGAATTTCTGCGTTGTGTACACCAGTTCTTATAACTATGACTACTATTACAAACCCAATCAATTTGGCCATATAATGCCAAATGCAAATCCAAATATATATATATACACACACACACTCACACACACACACACATCCCACATAGAACTGTAAGGTTTAAAGGACAGAAAATCAACACCTCATTTCTATTTCTCTCACCATTGTCGTTCACATTTCATTCCACTTTGTGGCCATTGCTGAGCTTATCTTGTTTAGGCTGAGGGAGTGGATCAAGAAGGAATGCCTTCATGTGCTTGTACATCTCTTTTGGTTTCTCTACGTTTATAGCATGTCCTGCGTTCTTTATTGTCACTAGTTCTGCACTCTCGCCTATTTGACTGTACAGTATGGTGAGGGAAAGAACATTAAGACCAAAAAGTCTACAAATTGAAAAAAAAAAAACAATACATAACCAATATCTTTGAGCTAAGTAATAAGTCCTTTCAAGTTACCTTTTTAATCGATGTGCCAATTCCATTGGGAATACCAGGTCATGCTCACCCCAGATTATCAGTGTAGGCTGCACCAATAAGAAGAAATTGTTTGCTATAAGTACTATGACAAAACCTTATGATGAACATAATTACTGATTTTTTGCCTAGTAACAACCAAAAGTTGTTATTATGATGGATCATTGTGGAAAATTACATGAGATATCTTGAGAAGATTAGACATTTTTCTTTCCTTGTGCAATTCTTGGATCAATTCCTTCCTTTCTTGAATATGTTCAGTGCACATCACCTGCCAGTACATAAAGCCAAACGAGTATACATTATGTCGTATTAATCGGAAAAGAGAAATTTCCAACATTAGCATTCTCAGATTCATATGAGCAACCATGACTGCAATGAGCCAATGAGAATTCAGAAATGTACAATATAAACTCATTTCAGTCCCTCGTCTTATTAACTCAACAAATAATGTTTATTATCTGCCTGAAGATTTCCCACCCATTGACCATTACGACACAGTTACACGAATCCCTAAATAGCCAGCGGAAGATATATATATATATATATATATATATGTCTGCAATACTATACTGCAATTAATGTGGGGAAAACATAGTCCAAAACAGGTGGGAAATGTCAAAAGACATGCAGTTGAATGGTGATAGAGCTAGCACTAAAGAAAACTAGAAAATTAGCACTATGTGTGTGCACAATTAAATAAATTAAAATATTTCTATTAGAAAAATATTATTAACCCAAATTAATAGGAAATAGTTATTTATAAATAAATATATATATCTTTTTATTTATACAGATATATTCGGAAGGGAGAAAAACGTGGTTACTAAAGTGGAGTTATCGAATAGATTGATCGAAGAGACATGTCTCTAGAGTTAAAGTAGGAGAGAATTTATGATTGTATTTTTTATTTTTTATTTAATTTGTTGATGAATATAATATCCTCCAAATATAAATTACAACATAATTAAAAAGGGTTTTTTAGTAAAATTTCAGTTAATGTGAGAAACAAAGGCTCTTCTGATATAGGCAAAAGGGATGAAAGTGATTATGGGGAGGGGACAATCAGTATCTGCTATTCTGTTCATCGTAAAACCCTTTTAGCCCCGTTAACAATTCCTAATCTCTGATTAATAATTAAAACAAGAAAAGCATGAGCATAAGCATCTTTTCCTATTTTGAGTCAGCATCCACCTCTACGACTACTAGCTAGCCTGACTAGAACTACTGTATATGATTCTGATTCCAAACACACGATTAGTGCCTCCCAGTGTTTTAGTACTTTAGCTATACAACAAAACTACATAAGCCAAGATACATATTTAAAGAATCATTTCTAGACTATTGTTTATGAAGACAAAACATGGAGCTAATTAACAACACAATTTGGATATATATGTAAAATGTGAACTCTTCTTCCACCTCCTCCCCTGTTATTACAGAAACCATTTCAAAATTGATCTTTGTAAATCCGTCACGCTTCAATGTTAGAAAGAAGGCTACTTTGAAAGTTTGAATATTACTCACCAAACAAATAACTAATTTGAATATTCAGAATCTCATCAAAGGATACCAAACTCAGTTTTGCTTACCAAGTTTGAATATTTTCAAGTTTCAATAAAATCATTACCTCAATAAAATCGTTGAGAAAACAAGAGGGCACATTGGTGGCCGGCTTGTAAAAAGAGATCTTCATGAGCTGCCTCACCTGCGCCGCCCTCTGCGGCAGCAATATACTCACCGCCTCATCCACGCTCTTCACCTGAAACATCCCCTTCTCCATATCCTTCTCCTCGGCACAGACTCCAGCGCAGCAGAGCACCAGCTTTTCAATCCTCTCCCCGTACTGCGCGGCCATGCTGTAGGCCACGAAGCCGCCGTAGCTGATCCCGGCTACGTGCATTTTGTCCTTGACGCCATGGGCCTGCATGAGGGCCATGACGCACTGGGCCTGGAACGTCTCGGAGCGCTCGCTCCGGGACGAGTAGGAGTCTCCGAAGAAGACGAGGTCGGGGATGTAGAGGTTGAAGCGGGAAGTGAGAGGGGTGATGAACTCGTGCCACTGCCACATTGCGTTGGCGCCGATGCCGTGGATGAGGAGGAGAGTTGGTTTTGAAGGAGAAGGGTGCTTTGGAACCCAGCTGTGGATGATGGTGCCCTCGCCGAGGTCGGTGGTGGTGGACTTGAGGCCGGCAGAGGAGAAGGAGTAGCGGAAGCATGAGTCGCGCGAGGCAATCAAGCTGAAGCAGATCGGCATATTGTTTTGAGATGGAGAGACTCCTGAGTAAGAACTGAGAAGATGAGAAGAAACAGGCAGAGAGAAGTGAGTTTGAGAGTTTGAGAATGAGATGAGATACTGTATGGAAAAGGCGGAGCTGCCAATTTACTTGAGGACAATGAAGGGCTTTTTTATTTGTGGGTTTTTTTTTTCCTGTAGATGAGAAGCGTTGTCTTAATAATCGAGAGAATTGAACTACTGTCGCACTAATTTAAACGACCTAAATTAATAAAAAACACATGATTTGAAATAATAAGCACCAAAATGTAACCAAGTAACCAGGATAATGCCTTCTCATAAGGCGAGCACCAACACGGGTAAACCAAAGTATATTCGCCTGTATACAGAACTTTACGTGCCAGGCTCCAAAATTCGGTTCCAAAAATGGCCCGAACCTGTTGAGATTACGAGAAAGAGGTTAGGGACAGGACCCCCTAACCTTAAGGCCCAACAACCAAAAAGGTTGAAGCCTGACCAAAAGGTTTATTGGGCCAAGCCCAAGGAACAGTCAACCCTAGCCCAGTTGACCTGCACCTTTTCTCCATGATCAGGAGCAATCTCTTCCGCACCCGAAACGAGGAATGTCATCCACTAGAATAGACCTCACGACCTCGCGACCTCGCTTAGTTCTCCTTCTCCTCCCACTAAGAGCATTCCCACCCATGGAAGATGTGAGGAAGCCCCATTTTGAGGAATTCCTCAGAATTTTGAGGAATTCCTCAGAATAGGAAGTCCTCAAACAGTTTTTCGTGCAGCGGTGCCTGTTTGAGGACTTCCTATTACTATTCACGAATAATTAAAATTTTGAAATTTTAAATATCGAATATTATTTTCACCCAATAACTAACCGACACGTGTTATCCCAGAACATATAAGTGGTTACGGATTTACGATAACATTTTCGACAAATTATTTTGAGACACGTGTCATGTATACGTGTCGGTGTCGGCAAAATCATTGATTAAGATAAGACGGTAATATTTCCTGTAAGATTGCGGTCCAACGAGAATGAGACACGTGTCAGTGTCGGCAAAATTATTGATGAAGATAGGACGGTAATATTTCTTGTAAGATTGCGGTCCAACGAGAATGTGACACGTGTATTGTGTACGTGTTGGTGTCGGCAAAATAATTGCGAAAGATATTCGGTAAGATTTTCAACCAACCGACGGTCGACACGTGTCGTTATCTAATCTAATCTGGTTCTTCAAAATGACTATAAAAGAATGAGCTATGGGAGTGGAAGAACTCACACCAACACTTCTTCACATTTCTTATCATCCTCTCTAAACACTTCATCACATTTCCCTTTCCTCAAGATGAATCCTATGGGTTTCACTAATTTTTTCAATAGGAGGCGACAACAACGCCGACAAAATGCTGAAATTGCCAATCAATTCGTTATCGACGCGGTGGCGGTTGATGCAGCATTCGATGATGATCCAACACCACGCCGCCGTGCAAATCAACCAAGGCTGAGGGATGAGAGGGGCCATAATCTTATGGAAGATTACTTCATCGAACGCTCGGTCTTCAGCAACCACGACTTTCGTCGGCGGTTCCGAATGAGCCGACATATATTCAACCGTTTAATGACGGACCTCTGCAACAACGACTCATTTTGGCATCAAAGATCCGACGCCACTGGAATGGTCGGACTTCTTCCCCAACAAAAGATGACCGGTGCTCTTCGGATGTTGGCATACGGCTCAGCTGCAGATCAGTGTGCCGAAATCACAAGGATGGGGGACTCAACAACTATGGAGTGCATGAAGAAGTGGTGCACCAAAGTGGTTGAGCTTTATGGTACTCGTTACCTCCGTGCTCCAGATCAGACATACATCACTTGGCTTCTAAGAAGGGCTAAACAACGCGGATTTCCTGGTATGATCGGCAGCATTGATTGCATGCATTGGGAGTGGAAGAACTGCCCAACTGCTTGGTCCGGGGCGTACTCAGGGAGGAAAGGTCGTCCAACAATCATCTTAGAGGCAGTGGCCTCATATGACACGTGGATCTGGCATAGTTTCTTCGGGGTACCAGGAGCTCAAAATGATATCAACGTGTTGTATCAATAAGATGTATTCGATGCAGTGCTTGCTGGAAGAAGTCCATCTGTGACTTATAAAGTGAACGATATGACATACCGTAACACCTATTACCTTGCTGACGGGATATATCCGAGGTATTCTTCGTTTGTCAAAACAATTTCTAATCCTCAAGAGCTTCCACAAAAGCTTTTTGCGAGAAAGCAAGAGTCGTACCGTAAGGATGTGGAGAGGTGCTTTGGCATCTTACAAGCTCGTTGGAGGATAATTCGTCATGCAGCTCGGTGTCACCGCCTTTCGACGTTAAAAGACATCATGTTGTCTTGCATCATAATGCACAACATGATCGTTGAGGACGAGTTCGTGGAGGATGAGTTTGAGGAGAACCAAGAAGAAGATCTCCAAAACCCATCTACCGCATTCACTGCTTATGATGGGCCAGTGGATGAAGAGGGGAACCGTATTCCATTCTAGCCGGTTGGAAGATATGGAAATGAACAACGGTTTAATGAGCGTATTGTAGATCTCCAATCAGCTTACATCCATGGAGAGCTTCAAAATGACTTAGTTAAGCACAACTGGTTTCTTGAGACCGGTGAACAACTATAAAAATGTTGTCTTAATTGTTGTATTTTTATTATGTGTGTTTGCATTGTTGTGTGTTTGAATTATGTGTGTTAAATAATTTTTGTAATGTGTGGGAACTTGATGGAAATAAAGAAATTGCATTTTTATTTATTTTAATGGGAAACTACATAATTTAAATGCTTGAAGGGAAAATACTTGAAAAAAATACATGTGGGTAATTTAATTTAAGAGCTTGGAAAAAGGGGGCGATAACAATTGGAATAGCCTTCTCCGCTTGCTTCATCTTCAACCTCATCCATTTGAGAAAGGATTTCGGCTTTCCTCTTGGTAAAATACTTCTTGGATTTAGGAGTCATAATCTCGGTATCCATTGACATGATCCGAGTCTCTTCCGCCAAAGCTCTCAAATCGATATCTCTTTTTTGAAGCCCGATTTGCTCTCGAAGAAGGGAAACCTCAATTGCATCATTATCTTTTTGATTGCGACCATAAGCTTCTTGATTTGTCGCAATCCTATTCAAACCCTCGGCTCTTTCATTTGTTGAATTCATGCCTTTTTTCCTTTCTTTTTCCCTTCCTTGGCCGCTTTCACTCCCATAGGACGCTCCGGAGAAGAGGGAGCTTGATTGCTCATTGGTGTGGGAAATGCATCATCCTCATCCAAGTTGACGGCGGGAGGCATTGAGCTTGCGGGATGTGTTGATGAGTAAGGCGGAGTAGAGGATAAGTAAGGTGGAGGTGTACTAGCTTCGACATGGATGAAGTATGGATGATTCTTCACCACATCCCAACAAGCAAAGTCCTTAAACTCTTTCTTCTTTTTGGCAACATAAAATGATTGAGCACTTCTCATCTCAAAAATTAAATAATTAAAGAACATGCCATAAAGAAAATTAAATAAAATGGACATAACTTATATTAAATATTTTTTCAAAAATAACTTGCAAAAAAATGGAGATAAAAAACAATACCTCATCGTGTAAGTTGGAGTCGGAAGATGCATTTCTTCGTGCGAAAGAAATAGCACTACCCCAAAGTTTCAAATTCGCCTTCAACTTTGCGAATCGAGAGGATAATGCGTTTTGGGTCCTAGTTTCCGGCATTGATTCACCATAACCTAGCTCCCAATTCGCCTTGAAATCGCCATGAATCTTTTCCCATAATTTGTCGACCTTTTGACGATTTCCGGTAATCGAATCAACACTAAAACGACAATAAGATATGCTTAATTGCACATCTTCCGAAAGAAACCAATTTGTTGACATTTTTTTTCCCAAAAAATAAACAAAGGATTTAGAGGATAGATGGAGAGATTGAGAGGGGGAGAGAGTGAATTTGTTGTGCACAAATTGATGTAAAAAATGAATGAAATGAAGGTAGTATTTATAGAAAAAATATAGGGGGTGATTTGCAATTTTTTGGGATTTTTTTGCAATTTTTTGGGGTTTTTTTTGCAATTAATTGATTTCTGGCCGAAATGACCGTTGCATATGAATTTGGGCCGTCGGATCAGTTTAGATCCGTTTGAAATGGATGGCTGAGATCAACATATCCGTTGGTCTGTCAGCCTCCCAGAAGCTGACACGTGTCAGCTTCTGGTTGGCTGACAGTTTTAACTTTTACTGTTTTACTTTTTTTTTTACCCTAAAAAAAAAATTTTGAGTCATGCTGACGTCACCCACGTGGCGTGGGTCCCGCCAGCGGGACGTTCCGCTTCGCGTGCTCGGCCGAGGACGCCGCTCGGGACGATCCGTGGGTCAACGGTGGGTCGCCACTGCTCCTTCCCCCCGCTGCACGCATGCCGATCGCCGGACGTCCCCGAAATGGTGGGCCACCCCCCCCGGACGTCCTCGCCGTTCGGTACCGGTGGGTATGCTCTAAGGCATATCGAAGTCGACTTCAAATCACTCGACCGAATCCGTCTGGTCGCCATCAATGTGGAGTCACGGCATCTAAAAAACCCGAGTCGAAGAACCCCGCTCAGTTCAACCTTCCTCCCACCAATCAGCGAGGCTAACCCCTGGACAACCCCGATTGCTGGTTCATCCCTGCCGGAGACCCAACTACAAGGGCCGCCCAAAGCAAAGCAAACTCCACCGCAATCCCAGATCTGTCGGATTGGAAAGGGCGACCGACGTCTCCCTCTTGAAAGTGACGCCCACTTCCTACCAAAATTGCGGCCTCCGAGAGGAGCTGTCACTAATTTTCCTCCGAGGCAGCTCGATGATGCTTCCAAGTGGATGGGAATTGATCTCGAGGTGCTCGACCATGCGGCGGTTGCTGAGCTCCTCCAAAGGCCATGGAGGCGCCGAAGGGATTTAAACCCTAGCAGAGCCATAGGCCATATATTATTTGATTTGCATAATTGTTCCGGTTGATTTTTGTCCTGTGGGTTTAGTTTAGGTAAAGGCGAGATATTAAAGGAATTGAAAGAAGAAAACAAAATGTGAATTTTTCATAAAAATAATTTTCGAGTAAATTGAATTTAAAGAAGAAAAAAATGTAAAATTTCTTGTATTTTGGAGTCATATTCTTCATGAGCTAGTACATTCAAGTGATGCAACTATGGTTATTATATATGTAGGACAAAATGATTTTTGATCAAAGTTTCTCTTTTGAAAAAACTAAAATTTTATAACTGGATTGTTGAACGATATGATATGATAAACGACTAAATAGTACGTTATGCGTTAGTGTTAGTGTAGATATATTATTTATAATCTCAAAGATGCAATTATATGGTGCAAACTAATGGATTAAAGACAAAACCTAAAGCAGGCTACTCAATTACAAACTAAACTAAACCTTCTCCTTGCCCTTACTTGCAAGTTAGGTATTGTAAAACTGTCGTTTTTATAAGCCTCTTAATTGTAACTTTCTTTTCTTACCACAAATTTAATACATGATATAAAATTGGTTGTCGAATTCACTATGCATGAATGCATTAGGTATACATGCATGGCTTGACAGTTGTGACGACTTATAGCAATTTTACGTTATTTTTAGCTAAAATTTAAAAAATTTCTCTTAAAATACACTCTAACAACTCCTTATTTTATTAGCCAATTTGAACAAAATAAGTAAACTTTATGTCAACAAAACATTTGTTGAAGTTGCTGTTACATCTAAATCCATTTCTTCTTTAAGCTAGAATCTTCTTCAAATCGAATATCAATCAATAAAAAAGATCAAATGTGGGTTCATATCCTACAAACTTTGGCCACCAAACCCTAGTAAAGATAAGAAAGGTCCGAAAGATGAAAGTCATTATTGATAATTCCCAGCCTCGTGATACCAGCTTACCTTTTTCTTCTTCTCAGTTTTATCAACATTTGTCTGTTCATTAATTTGGAAAGAAAAGAAACGATGAAAACAAATTTGCAGGTTCCATATAGAAGCTTCTGTCCAGCCATTGACTTGATCAATGAATATTGCTTCAATTCTATCAAATACTACTTGGGATGAAAAAAATCACCTCAATGCAAGTTACTCATATATTTGGTCAAATTGCATTTGTAAAAGCTTTTGCACGGCGTTGATAATTGAACCGGCGAACATCATCGTCAGCAAACTGACTACGATATCATATGATCTAGCTAGCTTGTTAGTTTCAACTGGCCGTAATTCGCAAACTCAAAATCGCAGCATCGATCAAAAAATCCATTCTAAATTTCTAATTTTTTTTTTAATTTACAACATATGATTAACACAGCGGTCTCATATGGTCAGATTATACATATTTCTTATTCTTTTGGCTGGTCCATCAGTATGTTTTTCCATACTGGTCTGAGGTCACAGACTCACAGCTTCACATATATATTGTTTCCACTGTGGTAGGCGCCAAGATCTCCAGAGTTATGTCAAAGATGTTTGAATAGCTTATCATAAATAAAAAAGTACAAATAAACTTGAATATTATGTTAGTTTAATTTAGTTAGAGCAGCACATTTAGGACCTGCTCATATCACTAATATGAACATTGTTCTTTTTCTGTTTTATGTGTAGCATTTTCTTATACAGATTGCGGAAACGACCAAAAAGTCTTGAGATGATAATGTTAAAGACACGTCAGTGCCTCTCAATCTAGAAACTGACCCGAGTACTTCCAAAGACGTGAGATAATTCTCATACTTGTACAATGTATCTGCCTACTCTAAGTGACTGTGATAGGATATGTTACTAGTTATTGTTGTTTGACAAAGAACTCCATTATGTAATTTACAACAGACTCTGCATATATATACGCCAGTATATGAACAGTTTACAAAAAGAAAAAACTGATTAAACATCACGAAAAACCGCTTATTGTGTTTGTAATAGAAATGTGTATCAAAAGCAACTAGCAGAATAAATATACAAAAATCACTCAACTTGTTCTTAATTTGTTCCTGGACAACTCTGTTTATGAGCTTCAAAATTATGGCACGTTTACTAACTTGGAATGAAACACTATCACATTTCTTCCTATTGCCAACGAAATGGGGAAAAAAAGGCCGACGATATCATATATCGTAGGCAATAATAAGCATTGCCAACGAAATATGAAATCGCCGGCAATAGTTTTGCCTCGTCGCCGGCAATGAGATTATTGCTGACGAGTCGTCGATAATGTCTTCCTCGTCCCCGGAAATTAGGGGAAAGTATTGCCGGCGATGGAGAATTTCGTTGGCAATAATTTCATTGTATTGCCGGCAATGTTTTGGTCGGAATATCGTCGGCAATAACTCCATAGCCGACGATTTAATGAATCGTCGACAATAACTCTTATATCAGATCTCCGCCGCAACAGCTTATTCATTTTACAAATATCCGGTGAGAAAGAAGGAAAACGCTCTGAAATCGTTGGGTATTGTCAAAAGGCGTCCAAAACCCGCTCGGAAAGCTATATAGCTAGGTACGTATGTATATATATGTGGATCGATGTATATGTGTGTTGATTTAGATATATGCATGTGTTGATTTAGAGTTGAGATTAATGGTTTGATATGCAAATAGAGTTGATATATTGTTGATTTTGAGTGATTGACCGTTGATTTTGAGTTGATTTGAGATGATTTCGATGAAAATATATATGTTTGTGTATATATAGATGTATATAAATTTATTTTGTGATTAATTGTTAATATGTATATATATACATGTTAATTTGTAATTGTGAATTGTTGATATATATATATATATTTTTATATGCATGGGTCAACTTTTGTTAATTAATCGGATGCATGCATGTAATTAATGATGATTTTTTAATTAATTAGTAGTGAATGTACATATATACATAAATATATAGTACTGTTAGAATTTTCAGGATGGACAAGAGTTGGATGAGCCTTGAAAGATGGGATGTGAGATATCACCATGGAATTAAGAGTTTTGTGGATTTTGTGAAGGCTAATTGTGGAGACACTACACTTCATTATTGCCCATGTAAAGAATGTAAGTGTCGCAGCGATCGATTTCGTTTTCCCATTGATAAAGTCCAGAAGCACCTGACTAAATACGGGTTTTGGGATAAGTACAATTGTTGGATTTATCACGGTGAAACATCGTTAGCGGGTCCGCATGATCATGGACAATTTGCTGAGAGGGCCAGTCCATCCTATGATCCAGTAACGATGTTGATCAATGATATGTTTCCTCATGAGAGCGGTGTATTTGCTGATGAAGCACCAAATGTCCCTCCCGTCGTTGAGGGTTTCCCCCATATTGAGCCAGTCGAGCTATTACTTGGAGCTCATGTCAACACAAGCGGTATAGACAAATACAACAACCTAATTGCATTGCAACAGACTCCGTTGTACGACGGTTGTAGTAAGACTGTTCTTGGAAGTGTCATGGGAGTGATGTAGCTCAAAATGGAGAACAAAATGTCTGTCAAAGCTGTTGATTCTTGGCTGAAGTGAACTGCTTCGCTACTGCCACCCGGTCATCGCCTTCCTACCACTCATCATAAGGTCCGACATATCCTGAAAGATCTTGGGCTTTCCTACATCAAAATCCATGCATGCAGATATGATTGTATTCTCTTCTGGGAGAAAGATCTTGAAGACCTTGAACCCTGCCCGGTATGGTTTACAGAAAGGTATAAGTTGACTCCTGCAGGCAACAAGAAAGCTGTGAAGATACTTCGATATTTCCTGCTAATTGATAGGCCGGAGCGGTTGTTCATGTGTGCTTTCACGGCCGAAGCTATGAGATGGTGGGCTGAGAGGAATTTGCGTGACGATGACACCCTTATACACCCTGCCGACGGAGAGGCTTGGAAGCACATGGTTAGGGAGTTTGATCATTTTGCAGCAGAGGTCCGAAATGTTTGGCTAGGGCTCTCATCTGACGGATTCAACCCTTTTGGCAACATGAGTCTTCAATACAGTATATGGTCAGTTATTTTGGTACCGTACAACCTTCCACCATGGATATGCATGAAGAAGGAATACAATATGCTCACTCTATTAATTCATGGCCCGGGTTATCCAGGAAAGTGTCTCGATGTGTATTTAAGGCCTTTGATTGAGGAGCTTAAGTACTTGAGTGAGTATGGCCACCCCACTTACGATAGGTTCAAAAATGAGATGTTCCATATGCATGCCATGCTTGTTAGCACCATCAGTGATTTTCCTTCCCGTGGTATGTTGTCGGGCAACGTTACCAGGGGTTACAGGGCTTGTTCAGAGTGCATGACTATTGATTGTTGCAGTCCTCATTGCAGTAAAATTGTTCAAATGCGTCACCGTTATTGGCTTCCAGATGATCACCCATTTAGGCAGGATCAAGACGCTTTTGATGGGACCGTGGAAACAGGTGTGGCACCCAGGCGATGGACAGGGGATGAAATTTTGGAAGTGCTGAATGAATATGATTTTGGCCAGCTGAGCAATCATCCTGAGATAGTGTCGTCAATTCCAGACAAGCCCGAAAGGTATAAGTTTTGGACACACAAGAGCATATTCTGGGAACTCCCCTACTGGCCCAGGTTGCCTATCAGACACTACCTAGATGTCATGCACATAGAGAAGAATGTGTGTGAAAGTATGGTGGGCACAGTTCTGAATTTGGAGGGGAAAACAAAAGACATCCCTAAGGCACGCATTGATCTGAAAGCTACGAGACTGCGGAAACATTTGTGGTTAAGAGATGGTAAGAAAAAAATGTCCCAAGCTCCTTACACTGTCAAGCCAAAGCAGAAGCATAAATTTTTTGGGTGGATGAGTAATGTCAGGTATTCTTATGGCTATGCAGAAAATTAATATAATTTTTGCTTATGGTTATATGCAAGAAATATAATTGTTGCTTATGGCTATATATATATATATATATATATATGCAGGTATCTTTATGGCTATGCAGGAAATATAAGCAAGTGTGTTAACTTCTGAGACAATAAGATGTACGGATTAAAGAGTCATGACTGCCATGTACTACTTCAACGCCTTTTCCCTATTTTCATTTTAGGGTACCTGCCCAAAGAGGTGGTGGAGCCGTTAGTGGCCTTGTCAAGATTCTTTCAGAAGTTATGCACCAGAGAAGTTAAAAAATCAGACCTCAGGGAGATGCAAGATGACATCATTTTTATCATGTGCAAGCTTGAGAGGATATTTCCCCCAAATCTTTTCGACATCATGCCTCACCTGATGATCCATCTTCCCGAACAATTGTTGCTTACCGGTCCGGTACACTACACTTGGATGTATCCCATGGAAAGGTACAAATGATTCATACATTTGTGTTTGCCTATGTTTTTATATGTACATTATTATTTTTTAAGTTTCATAACATGCACTTGTTAACTTGTAGACAATTGGGAGACTACAAGGACTATGTGAAGAATAAATCTGCACATGAAGGGTGTATTGCTGAAGCATATCTTGCGCACGAGTGTGTAATGTACACCAACTTGTATTTGGGAGCCCTGGAGGACTCCCAACAACATATGCCGATAGATGAACCCAAGTTCAACCTTTCTATCATTTCCAATGACGTGGTAATACATGGAAGCTTGCTAAAGTTGTACAAGTTGGATGGAAATGAGGTAGTCATTGCCCACTGGTCGGTACTGATTAACTGTCCAGAAGTTCAATATTGGAAAACTATCATCTTCACTGCCCTGCTATTGCCGGTGATGTTGATTACCACAACAGGACGTTTGCAAACTACTTTAGTCAATGGGTAAGGGTATATGTGTATATATATTTTTTATATCCTTATATAGCCTGTAGTGTACCGTGGCAGTAACGAAGCAGTCCACTTCAGCCAAGAATCAACAGCTTTGACAGTCATTTTGTTCTCCATTTTGAGCTGCATCACTCCCATGACACTTCCAAGAACAGTCTTACTACAACCGTCGTACAACGGAGTCTATTGCAATGCAATCAGGTTGTTGTACTTGTCTATACCGCTTGTGTTGACATGAGCTCCAGGTAATGGCTCGACTGGCTCAACATGGGGGAAACCTTCAACAACGGGAGGGACATTTGGTGCTTGATCAGTAAATACACCGCTCTCATGAGGAAACATATCATTGATCAACATCGTTGTTGGATCATAGGATGGACTGGCCCTTTCAGCAAATTGTCCATGATCATGCAGACCCGCTACCGATGTTTCACTGTGATAAATCCAACAAGTGTACTTATCCCAAAACCCGTATTTACTCAGCTGCTTCTGGACTTTATCAATGGGAAAACGAAATCGATCGCTGCGACACTTACATTCTTTACACGGGCAATAATGAAGTGTAGTGTCTCCACAATTAGCCTTCACAAAATTCACAAAACTCCTAATTCCATGGTGATATCTCACATCTCATCTTTCAAGGCTCATCCAACTCTTGTCCATCCTGAAAATTGTAACAGTACTATATATTTATGTATATACATCCACTACTAATTAATTAAAAAATCATCATTACATGCATATATATATATATCATTAAACTAGCTACACTAATTTAATTAATTCTTCGTCTATATATATATATATATATATATCTCTAAACAAAAGTTGACTCATGGATATAAAAATTTATAAAAGAGTACAAAAAAGGTCAATGCTGTACTTGTCACTATAACAGTTCTCTTGTTATATTTTAATATTTTCATTCAAACTCATGGCTGAGAGAGAGAGAGGTCGTGGGTCTTTTCCTCATTTCGGGTCGAATAAAGCCCAAACCCATGCCCGTTTCTGCATGTTTTAATCTGAACCATTGAGCATCATTTAAAGTGATCCAATGGCTGTCGGTAGCCATCCGTAACTCAGATATATTACGGACGTCTGTAGCTGAAACTCACTATATATATAGTTATACACACATACCTTCATCTGACTTGAATTCAAACTTGTTTTGCAAATCCTCCCAGACACTTTTGGCTGTTCTAGACTCATTGCGGATGATAGAAAACACATCACTTCCACAAGACATGAGAATGGCATGTAGAGCTTCAGCATCCTTTGTTTCCCAAGCCTCAAATTCAGTTGCATCTGGTTTATTGGATCATTTTTGACGACTTTCCAAAGCTTTTTACTCTTCAAGTAGGTTTCGACCATGAAACTCCATTGTTTATAGTTACGCTGATTAAGAACTTCAAGTACAATTGCACTACTGGGAACAACCGCAGTATTTTCCATGCTCAAGTTAATTACTTTATGTGGAGCACATATATGCATGTAAAAATAATATATGAAAAAGGAAGAGAGAATTGAAACTCAGCAGTTGATCACTTACGGTTACAAATTGGATCAGAGAAATCTTTGAAAGGCTGTGAGTTGACTGTAAATTCCAAATATGTGTACACTGGTAGTAGGCAAACTTCTGATGATTTATAGAGAGGATGTGAAGAGAAAGAAGAAGAGGGAAGATGAAGAAAGTACTAGAATGAGGGGGCGATTTTGGATAGAAAATGGAAAAATACTGACGTGTCGTGCATGTGGTTTAACCGTGTTGGCGTATACTTACAACTCGAAGATCAACAGTAAGCAATCTTTGGCAAAGAATTATATTGCTCTGCTGTTGCACTATATTCCTGTGCACTCTATTGCTCTGCTGCGCGAGGAGCTTGTTTAATGCCATATAAGGCTTTATGAAGCTTGCACACATGTATCGGGTGAGACGGATCTACAAAGTCAGAAGGTTGAGTTTGTTTGGGACTGAAATAAATATTTCATATTGGGCTTGAAATGTTGAAATCTTGGCTGAAGTCTTAACGAGCAGCCCAATTAAAAATGAAGCTTGGCGAACAGCCAAGTGGAATAACATAGTCCGTTTCCAGATCAATTTAGGACTGTGAGTTAAGATAGCTGATCCATGCGGCTTAATGTTTAACATACATTCCCTACTTCGGTTAGGTTTCCTTCATAAAAGGAGTTGTGATAATATTAAAACTATGTAAAGATAAGACCCGTGTGCTGGAAGGTGTTATAGTTATATTGAGATTCAAAGAGCAGAAGACGTTCAACAGAATTAAAAGACAACTATTGAGCATTACATAAGGAGAGTGAGAGCATTTGAGAAAGGGTCCCTGATCAAATACAAAAGATTTGCTATACACAAACACCTAGACATCTCGTCAGAGATTCTATCCCTTGCAACCAGACGATCAAAGTGCTTGTCACCAATCGAGTGAGAGTATTGCAATCAAAGGAAGCAACGCGACTGGAAGATTGAAAGGTTTGTTACATATCGAGTGAGAGTTCGGATATCCAAGGAAGCAGTGTTCTCGACACATCGTCAAAGAAGTTGCTTTGCTTTGCACTCGTAAATGATAGTGTGAGGTATCGATTTCTGTAGCTCTGCTAGAGACGCAAAACCCCAAAATTCCTAGGTTACTAGGCAAGAAGGACCCATTCAGGCAAGGTTGGTGCTCTCCTTGCCTTAATCGCTAAATCAAGAAGTCAGGCAGCTTACATATTATATATTCCATTGAGAGACGGTGGCACGCCAGCACACGAAGCACTTATAAGATAAACCGATATTTGCGGTCAAACTATCTGAAATCAATAAAAGAGACAGTTTGCAAAAGGATCTCTACGCGCTCCTCGCCAGAGATATTTGGAGTCAAACATTTTGACACGCCCAGTGGGACCGTCTTTTGTGTCTCTAAGTGATAATAGGGGGTCCTTACCGAAGGAAATACCTTCAGTGTCGCAAACATCCACAACCGGCATACCATGAACACACTTCTACTCGATGTCGTTCACTAAGTAATCAAGCGGTTGAGATTATCTTACTTTAAACGAAGCGGAGATCATGAAACTTAAGTTCCCAGAGTACCTAGCCTATGCGGCTATGCACGACGAACATCAGACTAACTACTACACGGCTCTCGGTGAAATAATTGAACAATAAGCAACACTCATCACTACTCAGAGTGAGAAAGCCAACTTGGTGTTAGCCGAAATCCAAGTGTTAAGGATAGAACTCCACAGAGACCAGGAGGAGAGAGAGGCAATTGGAGCCCAAGTAGCAAGTCTTGCGGAAGGTCAGGACAAATTACGGATCAACATCATGCAAACTTTAGGATCAAGTTTGGATGAATACTGCCGGCACTCGGCGACATTGTCTCAAAGGACATAGCGTCCTTAACGAAATCCATTTCTGATCTCGCCAGAAAGACTAGACAAGCAAAGTCTTTCCCGTCTACATGGGAACAAAGATTAAATAGGTTTATCAACGACTGTGACATACATCTCGCCAAGATGTATGAGACATATGAGACACCATTCCCTCCCATGCAGAAAGACGATCCAGATGCTTGGCAATGGCCAAGGTACTACCGACATCAAATCTTCCAGACTTTCTCAGGCGAGGATGATTCCAATGCGGCAACTCATTTAGCGTATTTCACACTACAGTTAGAGCAGTTTTCCAATAACGATGGACTCAAATTGAAAGTCTTTGGATCATCTTTGTCATGATCAGCCATCGTATGGTATACGGGATTAGAAAACGGGTTCAATCAACGAGTGGAAGGACATGGCAGCTTTATTCATAGATCACTTCGGAACGGCAAAACTTGAAACCAGTGTTAGAAAGCTAGCTTCCTTGAGCCAATCGGCGACAGAAAGTCCAGTTATCTTTCTGCACCGTTTCCAGTCAGAATATAATCTATGCAAAACTCTATTAGGTAAAGAAGAGGTAGTAGAGATGGCCAAGAATGGTTTGGAGGATACGTACCACCAATTGTTCTTGAATAGAAAATACTTTTCCTTGAACGAGCTTATCACGGCTGTAACTAAAGCTTACAACACCATGTAAGAACAAGACAACACAAGGAATGCGTCCAAGGGAATGTACGCTGCTAGGTCTTACGATAGACCAAAGTCAAAAACTGTGGCTTATATAGAAGACATAGACGACCAAGATTCAGACCATGATGGAGAACAAGTGGGAGCAGTGGATTTATCAACAAATAAGGTTTTGAAACCCCACAAGCTTCAGAAGAGTAAGGACCCCATTAAGCTTTCAACATTGGCTTTCACTAAGCCAAAGTTTGAAACATACATATAAGATGCCAATATGGCCCATGAGATCCTGGATAAACTCTACAACATGCGAGCTGTCAAAGCAAATTTCGGACCTCTCCCTACATCCGAGCAGTTAAAAGGTAAAAAGTATTGCAAATTCCATGGAGCATGGAATCATATTACGAAGGATTGCATCAAGCTGAAAGATCAGATCCAAAAGTGGATCAATGAAGGAAGACTAGAATTGGAGATCACAACCAAGGCAACAGCATTAGTAGATTCCAAACCCTTCCCACCACCTAAAGTTAACATGATCGCTATCGATTGGTCGCTAGCCGTTAGCCATATAGGAGGAGCTGAGGAAGAAAACACACCTCTCTTTCCATGTTATACCTTTCCACATGGTAAGGTGGAAGAGATCTTGGACATTTTGTATGAAATGGGGTTGATCTTTTATTACCAAGTATTTAAACTGAAACATCTACAGTATGAACGGCCAGCCCAACATTTCTGCAGATTCCATAATAAGTTTGGTCATCGAAAGATAAGATTCAAGGTTTGATCAACTGGGAAGTGATCATAATTAGAGCCAAGAAGGAGTAGTAGGATGGCACCCGCAAAATCATCACTCACCACAGCCTTCTGTTACACCATCTACTTCCCCAGAAACATCATTTTCTCGCGATGCACCTGAGCCCAGACAAAGAAGAAAAAGATCGAGGTGGAGGTTTAAACGCAATATTGCATTCGTCAAACCTAGATGAGCTGAGATAACTTATGATGCATCCAGGCGAGAAGAGATATTTGAAGAGCTACTCCATGCAGGGATAGCAATGGTTCCCGATAACTGGGGAACACCAAACCCACATCCTGAGGATGTAAGGGGGTTACCTTATTGCCGATACTATCACCGTCACCATTCCACGAATTACTGCAATGACTTAATGTTCAGAATTCAACAGTGGATTGAAGAGGGAGAAATACTGATAGAAGATGAGCCCTCGCAAAGCTTGGGGACCGAACAATCATTGACGATCGGGATGTTAGAATTGACTAGGGGCAACCCAAGTAAACGCAAGTAGACTATCGATCTCCACACTACTAGCGAGAGTCCACCAAGCAAGCAATCGATAAGATTAGATAAATGTAAAGAAAAGGTGGATCCAAAAGCAGAGTTGCTAGTAGCCCTTTATGCTCATTGTAAGCTTAAAAGCGGGCTGAAGATTTCCTATGAAGAATTGGCAGAAGCAGCTAAGGTTTTCCCAGAATTATTTTCAAATTCAAATCATCCTCAGCCACGTAGCCCACGAGGGACAAGACAAAGGGATTCCTCAGCACCTAAGCGTTCGCGAGCGACAGAGAAGGTCAATGAAGCAAAGAAGTCCCAATCAGAGGTGACTGACACGCTCGTCAGGCCATACATTCCACGAGCTTCAAGAAACATCACTAAGGAGAATGTACGGTACGTGAAAGAAAAGGGTAAGACCATCGAGGTAACTCCAAGTAGAAGACGGAACCTTCAACGACGATTTGGAGAAGCCAAAAGGGCATTGGAAGCATATGAGATGGGAGTTCTCAAAGAAGAAGAATTGGTATGTTCCCCAGAGGTGCTGCAGAGACAGTTGAACGCTCTTACAATAAACCCTTTAGTGGTTTTTGGGAAAAAGTCTCGCGAGCCTAAAGTGCGAGCACAACGACCAAGTGTCTTTGACCGTAACCCAGAACTATGGTCCAGAGACGAGACACCAGAACCTATTCATGAGGTTCATCGTGAAGTCCCAAAGCGTAAATCAGCGAGACGACGTCTTAGTTTTGGTGATGAAGCGATGGACGCTGTGGGGCTAAATACTCCTCAAAAGGAAAGAGAACATGTCAAGAGGCATGTCACTTCAAGCGAGACTAAAAGTCTACAATGGTGACTGAAGTCTTTAATTATAGAAGAACAAAAGAAGGCCAGTCTTGACAGACTTTTCCCCCACTCCAAAAACAAAGTTCTGGAATATTCATGCCAATAACCATAGATCCTACACCTGAGGATCAGATGCAGTAGGTTGCTTCCCTGGAGGTCATCGTAAACATGGATCACGAGGAAGAGAAACCTGAAAATGACAATAACAAAGGCGATGAAGAGTTGTTGGATTATGGTAAAGATGATGAAGAAGAAATCGAAGAATATGCAGACGAGGTGGACACTAATATAAACACGGTGTTTGTCTTATCTTCCAAATATGCTCTATCTTCACAGAGACCAGCAATGGTTGAACTAGTCTTGAGGAGAGATGTTAATAATTTGGTAGCGCCAGAAGATGAACCAATATTGACAGAACAGTCAGCGCTCGCCAAACAGCCAGAGACTAATCCATCATCAACCAAGGGACAAATGATGTCCGCAAAGCCCATCTTGAACATGGCCATGCACATGCGGCCACTATATGTGACATAAATGATCTTGGGAATTCAAATCAACAAGCTTTTAGTGGATTCCGAGGCAGCGGTGAACATCATCACGATCAAAGCAATGGCCATACTAGGCGTTCCCAAGTCTACTATCCAAGAGACAACCCTCAACGTTAGAAACTTTCAGGGTAGCATATCTAAGACTTTAGGAATTGTCTTTTTGCAGGTACACATTGGTCCAGCCACCGGTACATACTCGTTCTTTGTAGCGGAGTGCATAGCTCCATACAGTGCAATTCTTGGGCGTGACTGGATCCACAGAAGTTATTGTGTACCTTCGTCCCTTCATCAGCAGATGTTACTTTGGATTATGGAGTCTGGCGAGGTAGAAATCTTTAATGCAGACCCTCGTCCATATTCTGTGTCCGCCAATTCTTTAGAAGCCAGTTATTACAACAGTGACATCAGGCCACTGGAGGTATGTGGCGTCGACAACAAAGGCCTCCCAGTTGGTGTTACGTCCTCCGAACTTGCTCAATGGGGTATTATTCAAGCAGATCATGATAGTAGCAGACCCTACACCATTGAGCTACCATACAAACCATTTCAATGAGTGGGTCTCTATCAAGTATAGAGACCGAGGCTTGGTACTCTCTGTACGAACGCTTCCACAATTTTTGATGGAGATTCAAGCCTACAAGAGGGTTCCAATGATTACGGAATTGGAATATGCGGATGAGAATGTATTGAGCGAAGTGGACGAGGAGGAAGAGATCAAATTAGCACCAGCAGCATTAGATGATATACCTCCAAAAGTCAAATATCCCATTGACAAGGTTAACCTTGGGAGTTCAGAAGAGCCAATATTTGTGGCTATAAGTACCTTCCTAGAGCCTAAAGAATGATTAAGGCTTATTGAATTGCTATGGGAGTACGCCCATTGCCAGGACTGTCACCAGAACTGGTTTGTCACAGCTTACCTATCATGGAAGGAAAGAAGCCGGTGAAACAAGAGATGCGTCGGATGAATACAGAAATAACAATTCTAGTTAAGGAAGAAGTAGAAAAAATGCTCAAGTCAGAGATCATACGAGTGGCCAAATACAATGAGTGACTATCCAATGTAGTCCTAGTCAAGAAAAAGAATGGTAAAATGCGAATTTATGTTGACTACAGAGACCTGAACAATACAACCCTGAAGAATGCATACCCAATGCCAATAGCGGATTTGTTGGTAGACTCAGTGGCTCGTCATGAAATGTTGCCATTCATGGATGGGACGGCTGGTTATCATCAGATCTCAGTGGTAGAACCAGACAGACATAAGACTGCGTTTTGGTGCCCAGGTTTTGCAGGAGTATTTGAGTATATAGACATGCCGTTTGGACTCAAGAATATAGAGGCAACCTACCAATGAGCAATGAACTTGATCTTCCATGACCTTATTTGTAAAACCATGGAGGTCTATATTGATGATGTGGTAGTTAAAATGAAACACAGAGTTAATCACATCGAAAACTTGAGACAAGTATTTATCCGGATGAGGCAGCATCAGTTGAAGATGAATCCAGCTAAGTGCGTATTTGGAGTCCAAGCAGGAGATTTTCTGGGATTTTTGATTCATCAGCGTGGGATTGAGATACCAGACGACAAGAAAGAAGCGGTTCTTAATGCAATCCCGCTAAAGAGTAAGAAATAATTATAGCGCTTATTGGGAAAAATCAATTTCTTACGACGGTTTATTGTCAATGCTGCTGGAAAAACACAACCATTTTCCACTTTGCTCAAGCTTCAGAATCAGAAAGACTTTGTATGGGAGCCTATACATCAGGAGGCTTTTGAAACCATCAAAGCATATTTAACAAACCTGCCAGTCCTGGTACCACCAAGACCAGGGGTTCCTCTCAAGCTGTACATCTCAGCTACTGATCTTTCTATTGGGAGTCTATTAGCTCAGGATGACACATCAGGAACAAAACGTGCTATTTTTTTTATCTTAGTCGTACCTTGACCGAATGTGAAATGAGATACTCGCCAATGGAAAAACTGTGCTTAGCCTTGTATTTTTCAGGATGCAAGTTGAGGCATTACATGTTGTCCTTCACCACGTGTGTAATAGCACAAACTGATTTGGTGAAGTATATGCTTTCGAGACTTATACTCAGGGGACATATTGGGAAGTGGATTCTAGCTTTGTCAGAGTTCTCCTTGCAGCACGTTCCCAGAAAGCAATCAAAGGCCAAGTAGTGGCTGACTTTCTGGCTCATCATCCAATGGAGGGTGTTCACGAGGGGCCAGAACTAGAACTCACTCGTATTGATCTAGCACCTTGGTGTTTATACTTTGATGGGTCAAGCACGAGTACTATGGCTGGGGCAGGAGTAGCATTAGTTTCTCCACGCGGCTAAACATTTTCTTATTCTTTCAGGTTGAATTTTCGGTGCACAAATAACCAAGCGGAATACGAGGCACTTATCATTGGCTTGGAACTTTTACTAGATATGGATATCACAGATGTTCATATATACGAAGATTCCCAATTAGTAATCCGACAACTTGAAACCAACTATAAGGCTGGACCAGTATTAAAACCATACGCTAAACGAGCCTGTGAATTACTCAAGTTGTTTACCGAGGTTGAGTTGAGCCATGTTCCTTGCGAGAGAAATTATGCAGCAAATGAGTTGGCCCAACTAGCAACGGGGGTGAGCTTGCAAGATGGAGTACGTGAACGTATATTGAAGGTTGAACGAAGGACCCTGCCATCTTTCTTTGCTCTCCAAGAAGAAAATAATGAGTGGTACGTTGCTATCCTCGATCACATTGATGTGGATTAGAGACAATCTATTATTTCCTATCTCCAGAATCCTAATGATCCGGTAGACAAGCGGATTCATTTCTTAGCTCTTAACTATATACTCAAGGCTGATGAGTTATATAGAAAAGGAGAGGAAGACATATTCTTGCTATGTGTCTTCAGACGTGACGCTAAGAGATTAATGAGGGAAGTTCATCTAGGGATGGCAGGAGCACACCATGCCGGTCCAAAGATGAGATGGTTGATACGACGACGTGGCTATTATTGCCGAGGAATGCTCAAAGATTGTATCACGTTCGCTAAAGGTTGTGAAGAATGTCAAAGATATGGTCCAATAAACCATATGCCCAGAATACCATTACATCCTATAATCAAGCCTTGGCCAGCTCGAGGATGGGCTCTGAACTTAATTGGAATGATTCATCCTCATTCATCAGACGGGCACAAATACATCATATTGGATACTGATTTCTTCACAAAATGGGTTGAAGCTCGACCTCTCAGAGTATCATCAGCAAAGGCCATCCACCAGTTCTTATTTGAAGATATCATTTGCAGGTTTGGTATTCCTGAGAGTTTTGTCTCAGACCGAGGGGCAGCGTTCATGTCTAGAGATGTAGATGAGCTTATATATATATATAATCCAATAATCGATCAACACAACAAATACGCGTACGTACTACCGTACTCCAACTTAACTATCAATCACGTACTCAAAATCAACCATCAATTACTCAAATTCAACAATCAATTAACTCGACCGATCAATATATATATTCAAAATCAACAATCGATCGATCAACACACACATGCATATATATATATAATATTAAGTACGTACCTAGCTATATATAATGAATCATTATGAACTCGATCATTCTCAACAGTTTTCCACATCACCCAAAGATTTCAGAGCATTTTCAGTTTTCGCGGGAGATTTTTTTGAATGACAGATCGAGCTGCTGCCCAGAATGGATCTGAAATAAGAAATTATAGCCGACGATACCAATAAATCGTCGGTTATAGTCTGAAAAAATCGTCGGTATTAGTTGAAAACTATACCCGACGATTTTTCGGCGACTATAACCGACGACAAGATTATCTAGTCGGAAAAAAAACTATGTCCGACGAGGTAATCCTGTCGTCGGTTATAGTAAACTATACCCGACGAGAACCCTTGTCGTCGGTCGTTTTTTGGGAATCTCGTCGGGTATAGGCATTCTTCTGGTAGTGTTATGAAAGATTTTAGAATACATTTTCTACATTCTTCTCCATATTATGCCCAATGTAATGGTCAAGCTGAAGCCAGCAACAAGATCATCATACACATCCTCAAACGAATGCTTGTGAGCAATGCCAGATTGTGGCATGAAGAGTTATTTAACACGCTATAGGCTTATCGAAAAAGCAAAAGAACCCCCACAAGCACCACTCCTTATGCGCTAATGTTTGGCCACGATGCAGTCCTGCCTTTAGAGATTAACGTCCATTCTTTAAGAGTCATGGAACAAAACAATCTGATTGGTGAAGATTATGTGCAGGCTATGTGGTAGGAACATGAAGACTTAGATGAAAAGAGAATACAGGCTTATGACAATCTATGTGCTGAGAAACGAAATGTGGCTCGTACTTATGACCGATGTACTAGGGGCATGAGTTTGCAGAAGGAGAATTGGTTTGGCGAGTGATATTGCCCGTTGGCGAGAAGACTGGAGGCCGAGGAAAGTGGTCAGAGAAGTGGGAAGAACCATACATTATCAATCGACTCTTTGGTAAAGGAGTTGTTCGTTTACGAGATCGAGATGGAACAATTCATGTTAATCCTATCAATGATCGTTTCCTTAAGAAGTATATACAACCAATCTAGGAGTATGAAGACCCGCCAACAGTAGCTTAATCCAGTTCAATCATCCTTATTGGTGACGCTCGCATGATTGAACTGAAGGGGCAACACATAGGGATTATTTACATATAGACAACCTATACTTGAGGCTAAAATTTTTATTTTTATTTTTTTTCAGCATATACTTGTGGCTAAATTTTAATTTTTATTCTTCTAATTAAAGAGTTCACGCTCGCCAACCTCTGTGGCCAAATTATGTACAAACTACATCTGAGTTTATCAATATAAATTTATTGTTTGCATAAGGGAACTCTTTGCTTTAAATAGAAATAGATTACATTAATCAGAAGATTACAAAGGCTTTGCGGCCTTAAGCTCTGATACCATATGAAAACAGACTACAATCAGCAATAGAACAGAAAGATAAATACAGTTTATTTTTCCAAATCCTCAAACAGTTGATAACCAGTCTTTAGGTCTACATATCAGATATGTATACATTGAAAAGGGGGACCTCAAGAGACAAAAGAAGGGAGGATTTGAAATGCCAAGGAAACTAGTCCAGCAGATCAAAAGACCATTTAAAGTAGGCTTGGAGTTTGTTGCCTTTCCCCAGGTTGAACTCCTTGTTCTTCCTCTCTAGTGTAGTCGCGTCCACAGGGCTTGCAGCCCCAATGCATTTAGAAACTGAGCAAGTGCTTGCAAGGAAGACGAGGTGAGTTGTCCCTTGGGATTGAGGCTTCGTCACCCTTTAGATACTTCAGGTGAGTCAACCAAGGCAACACCTGGACATAGATATCACTATCTAGTCCAGGTATGGACATGGATATCACTATCTAGAGTCTATAATATGGGGGGTTCTATCTAGAGGATTTTTCAGATAGGAAAACCAGAGCAAACATGAAGAAGGGGAGTTCATCTCGCAAAGAAGTTTGGAAGGTGTGACCACAAGCAGTTTAGAGGAAGGCCTTTTATAGAAAGAAACTACAATGAGCCGTAGTGGTAAAGCTTTGCGTGATTAAATACACCCGTTAATAGAGGACACGCATCTAATGGAGATTGCGCCATGATACGATTTATCTACCCCTAGAAGAAGGCGTGATGAATGAGTGATTTTTTTTGGGCAGGTAAAACATATTTTGAAGATTTGACGGTTGACGCGATACAGATTCCAAGCTTGGAATTAAAGTCCATTTAATTCAGATAATTAGGTCATGTGAGCGGTTAGGTTCTATAAGTGGGAATAGCTTTGTTCGCATGATTCTTGGAATGCCTAAGTCTAAGGCCCAACATAATATTCAGGGCCTAGTGAAAATATTTATTCCAAAATATGAGTTACGAAAGAAAACACTTGAGAATTGTTGGAATATCATCATAATAAAAGAAGAAGGGCCTAATCACTGTGGCCCAACAATTATAATAAGAGGGCTCTTTCCCTCAAATACACTTTTACAAACTCGAGGTCTCGTCAAGATTGTTTATACATGTGTAGAGCGCTTGTGGCTTCTTCTTTTGCATCCTGCAACAGTTGAGCTTGGCTCTCTCCTTTAATCATGAGTTGGCTGACAGAGGCTCAATTTGAATGAGCGTTTATATGCAGGCCATCCACTTCAGCTTGGAGGGTAACTACTTCAACCTAAATGGCAGCTAGTTTAACTTCTTTCACTGCCAAAGTTTCTTGTTGGGTGGATGTGTCTTTCAGAAGTACCTGGATTTGTTTGTTCTCTTCTTGTGTCTGGCGAGCCAATGTCTCTACCGCCTCTTTCTTGCGTTCAGCCTTAAGTTTCAGACGATGATGGGCTTCGCTTTGACCTAGGAATTGATGAAATTTTTCCTCAAGATCAGGTTTAGTCTGGAGGAATTCAATAGGGGCAGTGGCCTTTAGATTCCTGACTTGTTCCTGAATTCCTTTGATGGCTTGAGGGGAATCTAGGTCACCAAAAAGGATCTTCTGAAGGGCAATATCAATGGCAGAAGGGGAGCTCAATGCACTCAACTTGGTCGAAATCTCTTGCTAGATTAGAATCTCATCTTGAGGGTTGGGTGCTTGAGAAACAGGTCCATTTGATGAAGACGGAGCATCAGTTTCTTCAAGAAAAGTTTTAGGACCTTCATCGATAGTATTTAACGAGCTCGAAGGCTGGGCCACCGCGGCCATCATGGAAAGCTCAAAAGAATGAAGACTTATTGGAGTATAAAGTTGGCCTTGCGAACTTGCCTCTCTCTTTGAATTTGCTTGTGAACCAAGAATTATTTGGTCGCTATTCAGGGGAGCAATTTTGGACTATAAGGAAACACAAGATGTCAAAGTTCAATTGAAAGAAATTAATATACAAGACGAAGTAAATGAACTGAAGTCTTACCTGGACAGGGGACAAGTTTTTGAGTAAAACCAATTACTGTAGTTCTTCAGTCGCTTGGAGTTGAGACGCTCGCAAGGGAGGGGCTTGGTCCTCTAGTTCTGAAATAACCTCAACCAGCTATTGTGGTTTCTCAACTATAACTTGGAGCTCTAGCGAGGACTGAATCTAAATGTCCTGCTCTAGAATGACTTGGTCATTTTGGAAGCTGTTTTCCTCGCCATAGGAGGTAGGAAGGAAGCAAGATTGAAATTCAATCTGAAGGTGCCGAAAGAGAACAACGGGATCAACTGCCTTTTGTCTTTTCTTCTTCCTCAAGCTCCCTTAGTATGATTCTGGCCAGAAACCTTGTGATGAAGTCTTTGCAGTACTGTTTACTGTTGTTAATGATTCCCAGCCATGTTTCTTAGTCTTCATCTCCATACATTATACTGGAATCATCAAACTTCAAAATGTAAGCTTTGCAACACCGTTCGAAAAGCCTTTCCCCCAGTGAGTCGATAATATAATAAGCTTCAGCTTCAGCTTTAAGGACGAAGAAGTGATCATTTCAACTCACTAGGTACACCTGAGGCTTAAGGCTCTTGCTGATATTTTTCCAGATTTCATCAAATGATGCAAGGTCACTCAGGTTTGCAAACTTCTCTAGGTTGAAATACCCAATGAAGGAGTCATCAGAAAAAAATCTTCAGGGGTCTGATGTTTGCCTTCAGAGTAACTTCAAGATCAAAATGCTGATCTTGGTAGGAGCTGGCGAGGGCTTCATCCTTGCAGAGCTTCTGCAATTCCGAAGAACCTTGGACTATGAGGTCATCAAACTCGTAAATTGTGAGGATAGCATCTAGATTTGAACATAACCAATGAGCAATGGTGAAAACCAGTGCTGAGCAGGCGCTTGCCCCTGAGGCTTTTTCACTCCGTTGATCAAAGGAGGCATGAAAGACATTGGCTTGAACCCTAGCCTGTCCATCTCTGCTTGCGATCTTTGTAGCTGTCCAGATACCACTTGGGGGCGCTTCCAAAGCTAAAGGAAGCTTGGAGACATCTTAGCGAGCGGTTTTAGGACCTCGAGCCTTGGATGTTTCTCCAGAAGAAGAGTCGGTCCTCCTACGCTTATGAGACTGATAAAGAATAAGTGGGTCAGTTACAATCGGTGAGAAAGCAAAAAATACAATTGATCTGGGTAAAGAATTCTTGCTACTTACTGATTGCCCAAAAGGATTGGACCTTTTCTTCTTAAGGACTTGCAAGGTAACAGCTACGTCTGTTTCCAAAGCGTGCTGTCGATTAGGAAAGAGAGGAATTTGGTCAGACACTATTAAGAAATTTCTAATGCATGTGGCAAAATTAAATGGAAGGAGTATACTTGTGGCCAGGGAGTTTTACTAGTGTTCTTGTACAACTTCCCAATTGTTGCCAAGTCTTCTTCATTTGTAAACCTTTTGCTAAAATCACAAAAGATGTTGGCAAAACAAGCAAGCGGTCTTATGCATCGTATGTCTTCCCAAAGCTAGGAACGCCATACCAAGTGCGTCTCGGTGACCGATTGAGAAATAGCAAGTGGCTTCGACAAATCAAGAATTATTACCGTCGGAAAGCCAAAATGGGCATCCTGTATATCAAGAATGGAAGGATGACCTGACCCTCGCCAAAGACTATATTTGTTCAAAGAACAAGCGAGGGGCATTGGGGCATCTTGGGTAAGCCCAAGCTGTCTTGAAAGATGATTTGGAGCATAGAGCTCATACCCAAGGCTCGAAGAATCAGGAATTGGCAGGTCCTTGCAGGTGTGACTTTGAAGGAAAAGGTTCCTTCTAGAGTCATCTTACTCTGGCGAGGGCATAAATTCACTCGCGAGGCTGCCGGGATGACGACGATTCAGAATCACTTCAACTGTTGCAGTTGGAATGTCCTTATGCGAGCAGAGGTAGTTGAAGCAGGATAGATAGAACCATGCTCTGGTCCTAGATGGTGCAGACACTAAGGTTTGGCCCAGAAGTTTGTTTTCTTCAAAGGAATGGACTGTTGAAGTGTGAAAGGGTGGAAAGTACATCTGCAACCAGAACTCTACCATCCAGAGTGGTCCTGGTTGATTAAGGTCCTGCTTTGAAAGCCACAATATATGTAGGCGAGAACAGATTCAACCAAGCTCAGTTGTTCACGATTGAAGAGGCATTCGGAAAGGTTGGTTCAACATTTGTTGACCTTGGCGGAAGTAGGACAAAAGATGTACTTAGATAGCCAATACTCCAAGAAGGCTATGTCTCCTTGATCGGTTTCTTGTTTCGCTCGTGTAAAATGATTAACCCAAGAAGAGTAGGAGGAAGGTCGATTTGTGGAGGCCTGAACTGGTGTCCCGATTATGTGATTATGTAGCCAGATGTTTTTGAACACAGGAACTCCAAATAGAGTGTAGAGATCAAGGATTGTAATGCTCACATCACCACAGGGGAGACAGAAGCAGTTGGCGGTGCAATTCCAAAAGCACATGGTTATGGCGAACGATGCTATGTTGCCACCAACAGGAAGTGAAAAGTACAAATCAATGAGTTGGGTGATGCCAGCCGCTTCCCATCGATCAATATCTTTTCCTCGACGGTGCCGGTATGCCAGCCGCTTCCCATCGATCAATATCTTTTCTGCGACGGTGCCGGTACTAAACGAGGTCTTCTACGTTTGGATGCGGCCACTGTCCAAAATTAAACAAAGTGTATCTTTGTTTGTCCACTCTCTGGGTTCTGCCTTTGGATGTTCTTGGAAGATTAAGGCTGAATTGCAGAGGGGATGGCAGAGAAGAGGAAAAAGTTATGGATTGATTGGAGTTTCCAGAAAGAGACCTAGTAGGCCAGTGCCTTTACTTGGGTCGACATTCAGAGAGATGATGGCATCTGGGTTTTGTCGTCTGGCAATGGCCTTGAGGTGTCTTGAGAAGTTCTCGACATTTCATTCTGAGTATGAGATGATGATGTCTTTACATGGAGGCATAATGTTTGGTCGGAGATGATGAACGGCGGTGAGGATGAAGGTTTAGCTTTTGGCTGAGGAGGCTAAAAGGTTAAAAGCAAGGCAAGCGAAGGAGTTTTGTTGGGAAGTGAGATTTTGTTAAAGATAAGACCCGTGTGCTGGAAGGTGTTAGAGTTATATTGAGATTCAAAGAGCAGAAGACGTTCAAGAGAATTAAAAGACAATTACTAAGCATTATATAAGGAGAGTAAGAGCATTAGAGAAAGGGTCCCCGATCAAATACAAAAGCTTTGCTATATGCAAACACCTATACATCTCGTCAGAGATTCTATCCCTTGTAACCAGACAATCAAAGTGCTTGTCACCAATCGAGTGAGAGTATTGCGATCAAAGGAAGCAACGCAACTGAAAGATTGAAGGGTTTGTCACATATCGAGTAAGAGTTCGGATATCCAATTAAGCAGTGTTCTCAACACATCGTCGAAGAAGTTGCTCTGCTTTGCACTCATAAAGGGTAGTGTGAGGTATCGATTTCTGTGGCTCTACTAGAGACGCAAAAACCCCAAAGTCATAGGTTACTAGGCGAGAAGGACTCATTCAGGCAATGTTGTAGCTCTCCTTGTCTTAATCTCTTAATCAAGAAGTCAGGCAGCTTACACATTCCATATTCTGTTGAGAGACGGTGGCACGCCATCACACGAAGCACGTACAGCATAAACCGATATCTGCGGTCAAACTATCCGAAGTCAGTAAAAGAGACAATTTGTAAAAGGTTCTCTATGCGCTCTTTGCAAAGATATTTTGAAGTCAAACAGAGTCATGAATACTTCCTCGGTAAGGAGACCATAGAGAAAGACATTCTTGACATCAAGTTGATGAAGTGACCAGCCGCGACAAATAGAAATACTGAGCACAGTTCGGATTGTGGCAGGCTTGATAACTAGACTGAAGGTTTCGTCATAATCAATTTCAGGTTGTTGATGAAAGCCCTTAGCGACAAGACGCGCTTTGTAACACTCAATTGTGCCATTGAACTTTCGCTTAATGCGAAAAACCCATTTACATCCCACTGTGTTTTGAGAGGCAGTATGCGGAACCAGATACTAGGTGTGATTTTTCAGGAGAGCATTGATCTCTTCTGTCATAGCATTGCTCCAATGTTGGTGCTTGGAGACTTGCGAATAACAAGTAGGCTCAACGGAATCAATGGATGGGATAGGATATCAGACTGATGTATTATACTCATTACGTCTGGACATGGATATGGTAGTCATGGAATGAGTTCGACCGGAAACAAGTGAGGCGGCAGGAGGATCAGCAGCGGTCTTGCTAAGCGTCGGAGCAGTGGCGAAGCCGATCGACGAAGCATCGGTTGAGGCAGGGAGCAGTGAAGCAGAGGCTGTTGGAGCAGCAACAAGTCGGGCACGACGACAATAGATGATCGAAGTCGTTGGGTCAACCACGACAGCAGAAGGAGACGGCGGAGGATCAGGCACGGCTGCACTAGGCGGCATCTGCATCATCGGAGTGGATGGGAGCTCGACTGTGTCGGTGTCAGAAACGGGTTGAACTGTTTGTGTTGATGAAAGCAGTTCTGGATTTGGATCAGCCTGAGAGGAGGTAATTGGGCCTGGGCTAATTTGAAGAGTGAATTCGGATGGATCAGAATTTGGTACCTACAAATTTTTAAAAGGAAAAAAAGTTTCGTTAAATAAAACATGTCTAGAGACGTAGACACGACCAATGAAAGGATCTAGACAATGATATCCTTTGTGGTGAGGATTGTAACCTGAGTAGAGACATTCTAGACTATGACTCGAGAGTTTGTTAGAAACATAAGGACCAAGATAGGGAAAACAAGAACAACCAAAAACACGAAGGGAGGAATAAGAATGCAAACTTTCATAGAGGCGAGTATTAGGGGTGTCCCAATTGAGAGTAGGCGTAAGAAGAAGATTGATGAGATAGACGGATATTAAGGCGGCTTCAACCCAAAGATTATGAGAAGCATTAGAAGTGAGAAGAAGACCGCGAGTCATGGTGGCAATATGGCGGTGTTTACGTTCGGCAAGATCATTTTGTTGTGGAGTATGTGCACATGAAAATCTTTGTTGAATCCCTAATGATATACAATAGTGAGAAAAGGCTTTATTCATATATTCAATCTCATTGCCACTTTGAACAAACTTGATAGTTGTGTTAAAAAGATTTTAGATTAGTGCAACCAAAGCTTGAAAGTGAGTGAGAACCTAATTTTTGTGGCGTATGGGATAAATCCAACTGTATCAGGAAAATTCATCAGAAAAAAGAACATCATATTTGAACCCACTTGTAGATAAGGTTGAGGAAGCCCAAACATCACTAAGAACAATATAAAAGGAAAATGATGTTGATTCTTTATTCGAAGGAAAAGACAACTTATAAGATTTGCTAAGAGCACAATCTTGACAAAAAGTACGAAAAGACAACTTGGAACCAATTGTAGAACATAAACGAGCTAAGACATCAGAGAACCAATGACTAAGATGATTATGCCAAATGGAGGAGTGGATGGACGCTATAGCTTGAGGAGTGGCAGAGACATTAGATAGACAAAGTGGATAGAGACCATTTTTACAAGGGCCCTGAAAGAAGAAACGACCAAAACGTAAACAATAAATTTGATAGTAATTAGGGACAAAAACAAAGAAGACTTGATTATCTTTAGTGAAAACAAGCAACAGAAAGGAGATTTTTACGAATAAACAAAATACGAAAGACATTTTGTAAGGAGAATTGACTAGAACCTAAAGACAAAGTAAGAGTACCCGTATGAGTAACAAGCACAAAATCTCCAATTACCCATATAAACATTGTGAGGGCCATCATAGGCTGGAGGATTATGGACAGGCATGGCAGTCATATGATGAGTAGCACTTGTATCCGGGTACCAATTTGGGTCAGTAGCAAAATGAGCTCCTGCAAAAGGTCGAGTAGCAGTGGGCCCATTATATTTATGACGACAATTTGTCGGCCCATGCTGGTTAGTATGACAATTGTAGCACCATTGGAGAGATGGTAAGAAGGCAAGGAGCCCAATTGGGGCGAGCTGCAAAGAAAGGGGCGACATAGGGCTGCTGGGTCGCGTAGCCTGGATATGGCGCAACATAAGGTTGGGACGGAGCTTGCTGACGCGACTGTTATGGCCGACCACGATTGTGGTCTCTATTGTTGCTCCGGCGATTGGCACGGGACTTGCCTCTATTGTTGGGGTTCCTGTTATTGTTGGAAGGCGAGCGACGATCGGAGCGAGAGTTGGACTGATGATATAAGGCAGTGGCAGTTGCATCGGAGTCAAGAGCCGACGGATTTTGTTGTTCAAAAGAGAGGATGCAAGCCCGAAGATTAGTGAAGTCTGGAAGAGATGGAAGCTGGGTCAGAGCTGTCCGGAGCATCAGGTAGTCAGGACCAAGGCCGCGAAGCGTAGAGAGCACCAAGAGGTCATAAGGAACTGGCTTGTTGATTGAAGCCAAGGAATCAGCAATGTTCTTGACATGACGAAGGTAATCGTCAATGGATTGAGAACCTTTCTGAACCTCGAGAAGTTGGTTGAGGAGACTGGAGGCACTGGCAGTGGAGCGTTGAGAGAAATGGCGCTCAAGGCAATCCCAGATCTCCTTGGAAGTTTCGAATCCAATAGTAAGCTGCGAAACTTTGTCAGTGAGTGAAGTGGTAAGAATACTCACGATTTGTTGATCTGTTGTTTCCCACTTGTCAAATTCTGGATTAGGAGTAGTGCGGGCAGGTGCAGTGTCTGTTGCAGGAGTTGTGACAGTGGGAGAGGGTGCAGGAATAGCTCCGGTGATATAACCCCAAAATTTATGACCACGAAGATATGGTTTGAGTTGTCGAAGCCATGTGAGATAGTTAGTTTCGGTGAGTTCGTGAACTGAGATGGATTTTGGTTGGAGGGAGTGGTCATTGGGATACAAGACTCGAGCGGAGAGGACACAAGACAGTCACTCGAGAAGGACAGACTCGACTCTAAGAATGACACAAGAGATGGGTAAGGACCTAGACCTAAGCGACTGATACCATGTAGAAACTGATTTTCATTACCAATTGAATTGTGTTCTGTACAATATATAGCAATGATTTCCTACAGTTACAATCTAGCCTTTAAACAGTATTTACAGCAAGATCAAAACTGAAGCAATAACTCAGTATCAAATCAGGAAATCATAGCTTGATTTGAGGAATCTGATTTAATTACTGACGCAGGAATCATGGGTCTAACATTTCATTTAGGCAAAATATGACATCATTGATTTTGGTGGGTTTATGTATTGCATATCTTCTTTATAGTTTGGATTTTTCTTAACATTGAATGTTACAATATTGTTGAATTGCCACCAGCCCTAGTTCTTGGATTTACTTCTGTAAAGGGTTGTTTTTATCTTACTTCTCTTATGCATATATTCTAAACATTAAAAAGAGCTTGTGGTTTTGTCTCCTCTAAATGACTAGTCTCTTATGTCACAGTGTAAAATAAGAAAATGCACGGTCCTAGCACAACAAATAACTCTTAATCAGTGGATTCTTACCATTCCAAAACAATTTAAACTGAAAGAAAGAAGAGACGCATACCAGGGTGAGTATCGTAATCTGGCCATCTGGGCTATTTGGAAGTGTCGCTGTGAGTTTGTGTATCAACAGAAACAAATCGATCCGGTGGGCGATAATCGCATATGTGGAATGATGCTGGAGTGTTTATGGACAGTTGCACGTCTCCGGCAACTCTTAAATGGAGTTTGATCGGTGGTAACCTAGCCATCGACATGGAGCTGACACCGGCCACTGTACTATTTTTGAACGACTCGAAGGTCTGACTGAAAAGAATTTAATACCTTGTTTGGTTGGGCCTTTCACGGGCTGATCTTCCCTTTTGGGCTGTTTTAATGAGAATTATCCATTCACCAAAAATTAAATCACTTATCGAAAAGTCGTAGCTATGAATTTGCTAATTTCTACAGAAATTACGATCGTATGATTCCAGACTTCCAGTCATACATCACCTTTTCTCCATATTTTGCAGACCAAGCTACTAAGCTACAATGCTACATCAATTATCATAAAGGAATAAAAGGATAACAACAAAAGCATATATATTCAGCAACTTTCGCAAACCATGCTAGTATGATCTATTGCATTACACAATAGCGCTGAACAATTCAAGAACTTTGAGAAGTGGCTTTTGAGGATTGGAATAATTCAGGATTAGGAAGCATTACAAACTTGCAACATCATCCATAAATAGTTGTAGAAAGAAATACCCCAAAATTTAAACACCAAAAACTGCACAAAACAACATTAGCTGAGTGCTAACACATAAGAACTGAATGGTAGACTTTTGGAATTTCACCATAAACACAATTCTACTGCACTGAAGTGTGTGAGAGAGTGTTGGATTTATAGTATGTTTTCAATTAGCTTGAACTGCTAAATCTTCTCATTTTAGCGTCAACCAGTCCACTAAACAACTTCACAATTGCACTGCATACCAAAGTCACAATAGATGGACAAACTAAATACCAGAATGAGGTTGACCCAAATTTAATAAAATGAAATTTGCATTAATCCCAACCGGCCCCATTACATCAAAAGACCTAAACATATCGCTAACAAATAATTCATAAATTTAGCGAGATATTAAATAATTGGTAAAATAATAATTTATAAATTTAGCAAGATGCATTATCGTCCTCTACAGTCAATATAACCATCTCAACTCCCATATTAAGTTATGAGCACTCAAATAGAGTACTTTCAGTAAGGAATGGAAAAAATGGCTGCTGTATGTTGCCCACTTGCTCAAAAAACTGCTTTCTAAAAACTCATTCTTCACTACCCTTTCCTGAATTCTTCACCCGGACAAATGAAACACCACACACTACCCAGAGAGCTTTCAAAGAAAACTATTCCTATCATATTTGTTATCATTTGGAGCTAATGGACTGTTTACTTTAAATGGTAGGCCTGACCTTAGTAATGGCTCCTTTAAATTTACATCGGAAACACAAGAAAAACCTGAGTTTCCTAGGCTTCAATTTAACTAACTAAACAAGCCCTAAAGATAGGCTAGAACATTGAAACTCTGAGTACTCGACAGTCGAGTTGAAGTTTTAACCTGATCCACAAACTAACTATACTATCTACACCTGATCCATGTAATGTACTAAGCAAGACATCTATGAACAAATCAAAATATCCCAATGGGACTTTATTAAGATTTGCGATCAGAGATTCCATACATGACTAAATCTTCAACAAGAACTTGGACAAATCTCTGGTCACAACACTTGAGCATATACAGAGCTATATAATCTAACCAGCTAAAACAACAAGAAGCCAAGCAAGCAGCTGCGTACCTGACGATCTTCACTGTTACAAATCAACCAATATATCATCCAGGCAAAACTCTTGCATCGATCCCAACCCACTAAACCACTCGTCCCAAAATCCAATCTCATCATCGTCAACAGAATCCGAACAACTCACCACCATCCCCTTACCCTCCACAGCGGGCATGTGGCCTTCGAACAAGGCCATGTGCCCAAACAGCTTGCTCTTCCTGGAGAAGCTGGTCCCGCACGTGCACCGCCACCTGGCCTCCTCGCCGCAGTGCTTCTGGTGGCTCCTGAGGTCCGCCACCACCGAGAAGCTCTTGTTGCGGCACCGATTGCACGAGAACATTTTCGGGCAGTGGCTCCGCTTGAAGTGATTCTTCACGCACGCCATGGATTTCAGTGCCCGGAATTTCGCGTGGGCCCGGTTTCGGTTGCAACCGCCGTACGGGCACGAGAACCGCGTGCTGTTGTTGTTCGATTGGGCCGCCAGGTCGGTGGTGGTTCCGGGTTTGGCCAGCGCTTCCGGAGTCTTGAATTGGTTGCCGTGGGCCCGCATGTGCATTCTGAGATTGGCGTCGCGCTTGAAACCCTTGCCGCAGATCTCGCAGTAATGGATGTGCTCCGCCAGCAGCTCCACCGCATCCACCTCCACGATCTCCGACGAGTCCTCGTCGTTTCCCGGCTCTCTCTTCACCGTCTCGGGTCCAGGGTTGCGGGAGCAGGCTATGAGGGCTGCGCCGCTGGAGATGATGTCGTGGACGGCGGAGGAGATTTCGGCGGAGACGCTGTCCAGCTGGTCCTTGCCGATGACAGCGTTGTTGTGGATCGAATCGGCGAGGAAGAGGTGGAGGGAGTCCATTCTGGTTCGAACGTCGTCGAGGTTGCGCAGCGGGACTCTCGGGTCCGGGTCCTCGCCGATCGGATCGGAGGAGTAAGCTGCCGTCGGGAAATGAAATGAGTGACAGGGAAACGACATCGTTTGGGTCTCTCGGGAGTTGGGAGAGTCTTCGCTGCTAGTCGATCGGTTGGATTGGATTTTGATGTGAACGGGTGGGGGACAAAGGGAGGGAATTGTACACGTGGCGAAAGGGGACAAAACAGGGACAGCGGCCATGGAATTCTGATGGTATTTAGGTCCTACTAATAAGCTGAACTGGACTGGGACTCCGTCCCCGGCCTCTAAGTTATTTGAGATTCTACTTCCTCAAGCTATTAAATATCAATAATATCCCTATTACCGTAGTTTGAGGAAGTCGATATAAATTTTAGTTTCTTTTGGTGGTATTATAGTTTGCGACTCTCGCATTAATTGTAACACTCGTCCAAATAGCATGTCAACTCGCCTTAATTATCTAATTTACCAACAAAATATAAAATACATTCGAACTCTAGTGACCGTGAAACTAAACCATCAGCCCAACTAACTTTTCTACTTATTTATCTTCATCTATTATTTAAATACAAAAACTTTTTTGGTTATGATATATTGATGAACAATTACTAATTTAACATTTAAAATCTTAGTAATCTCTCTCAAAATTGTACTAATATCGATAATTTCTTGATATATCTCTTGAAATTTCAATATTTTTTACGGTCGATATATATTTTGATATCCGATATTTTATTCTTTGCTAACTATAGCTGAGTTTAATATAAAAAAAAACTGAAAGTGGTTTGCTATTTCACGTGATGCCCATCAGCGACATTGCCCGCGATGGGTTATGAAGCTTCCCCTCTATCTTATTATCTCAGGCAGCTTGTCACATTATTAACGGCAAAAGATCATTCTCAACATTTTCTAACAAGAATGTCATAGTTCTAGGCAGTCTTTGTATTATTCTTGATACAATAGATGAGTAGTACTTGTATGTCTCTTTTTCTTTACAGTGTACTTGTATATCATTATATTACTGACTAACAACTATTGTATTTGCAGCCATCGAAGAAAAAAAAAACTAGTGCATCTGTGTGACTGAGTCCAAAAGTATCAAATCTGCTTAAGTTCTTAACTTCTTATGTCAAGTTCAATTTGTGTAGTTACTATAGTCACGTATGGGGATTAAGCTTACGCATGGTGTTGCCTCAAAATCGTCTCGAGTACAAATTAGAGCTCGACATGGGACGGATCGAGCTAAATTTTAGCCGTCCTTATCCCTATCCCTAATGGGATGGGACGAGACGGAATTAAACATTTTAAAGTCCGTCCAAAAACTCGGACGGGATGGGTCTAATTTCGGGCCCAATTTGAAATGAACATTTAATAGACTGTTAAACAATAAAAATTCAAACGGAACGTAACATATCAAATTTCGGTCTCAATATAAGATGAACATAGTTTGATAAGACCTACAAGTCTATGACTACACAAAGTAACATTTTACTTAATGTTTAATTAAAAGCAGTAAAAGTACAAACAATTTTATTTCATGTTTAATTGATCGATATATTTTGTTCATATTACAAGGACTGTGATACTTTAATCGTTGTAGCGTAATTTTTTTTTTTGTTAAACCAGTGGAGGATCTAAAGTAAAAAACATATATAGTTGAGCGGACAAAAATTGTAAAGGAATAATTTTTTTTAGAGCTATATACTTCAGCAATATGAGAAAATTTCAGAAAAAAGAAAAGAATTATAACATCTTGGATTTGTGAAAACATGAAAAAGCGAAGGTAAACAGAAGTAAAAGTAATAAATTGGAGTGAATTTTTTTCTTTGGACTTATTAAACTACACTTTTTTTACCCAGCAATATCTCTTTTTTCTCATAAAATATGGAAATCTTGCCCAACAAATCGAAGTTGGGTTCGCCAACCTTTAGATCTGCATGTGGGTTGAATATTATGGCTAATTGTTTGATAATTTAATATGTCAACTTTTAATAAAAATAATAATGAAATAGACAAAATATATTATGCGAGACGAGGCGGATCTGTCAGGCATTCAAAATTAAGACCCGGTCCGTTCATAAAAAAGGAGATGGGTCAGGACAAGATGGAATAATAAAAATTTTAATTTGCATCCAGTCCCGTCTCTTAAAGAATTGGGACGAAATTAGGTCAAATTCAAGATTTACGAAATTTGTGCCCGACCATAGCACAAGCACATTGACTCAACTCACATCCCTTCTTTTTCCGTAATCAAAGACCAAATGATCAAAGAATTGAAAGCTCAACTGTCATTGCAATCCAATCCAATCCAATTTGAAGCCGATCGAAATCTCCACCAATTACCAAAACATACTCCATTCACGTAGTTATGTAAAGGAACTTATCCAAGGTTCCATGAATTTTGAACATAAATAGTTGGTTTAGTTTGCCTCATTATCCAGTACGAGATCATAAAGATACATTTTTATTTTTTAAAAAAAATCATCAAATCTATTAATCAGTAACTCAAATACATAATATTCCACTCACGTAAGGGCACACAAAAGAAATATTACCTAAATTAAGGCTACAATTTTTTGGTTGGGTACCAACTACGTGAGAAAACAAAAGGCTAACATAAATACTAAATACCCCATGAAACGCATAAAATGTTAAAAAAAAAGGGCAATCGACCTTGAATTATTTTGGTATTGTTTTACTGTTTAATCGGTGATTAATCGGGAGTAAACGTAAACGGTATTTTTATTTATAAAATAATATTAGAATCTTTATTATATTAAAATATACGGTAATATAAAATATCATTAATTAAAAGATAAATCCACTTGTCCCTTAACATGAGAATGTTTTGTTTCAATCTATATATGACTGAGGAAACAACAAATCCACACAAGAGGCACTTGATTTTGCTCTTCGCCTCTTCAGAAGCAATCATCACGCCATAATTCCAGCCAACATCATTTGAATTAGGTTTCAAAGAGGCTTCCGACATTGCGGTGGATGCGGATGAAGCATATGACATAGGATAACTAGCCATATATTTCGCCTAATTCACAAATCACAATCACATAAACATTGACATTGATATTCAATTTATTCATATATTCATATATTCATGTAGAGACAGTTTGCTCTTCAATTTAATCACCGGAAATTATACACATTAACAAAACTTACATAGTCATATTACTCAACACACTAAACCTATAACTATAAGCATTTCGAATTCAAGGTGAGGAACCACTAAATCAACAGTATGCTTTATACACAAAATCTCAATCTTTTTGCAATATATCAATCTCCAAAACACAAAAAAATAGGATTCTCATCGGCTCATCACAGAGAGAGAGAGAGGGAGAGGGAGGGAGAGAGGGAGAGAGAGAGAGAGAGAGAGAGAGAGATCGAGAAGCCATACCAGAGCGATGGAGGAGACGAAACCATAAGCGGCGCAGAGAGTTGCGGGAGGCCGATGGAGTCGCGGGAAGCCGGCTATGGCTTCGACGCATCAAGAGCGGCGATGGTGACAAAGATTGGAGAGAGAGAGAGAGAGAGAGAGAGAGAGAGAGAGAGAGAGAGAGAGATGAGAAGCGAATTGTGATTTTTTGTGAAATTAGGTTTTCACAATTTCTTTTGGTTTTTCGATTAATTAAAAAAAATCAGGCTGTATAAAAGGCCCGTTCAGGCCCAAAACGTTTATTTCTCCCAACGTGTAGCATTTAATCACCTTTTAAACGGCCATTTAGACCATTTTTTCGAGCACCCAACCCTAGAAACAGCCTTACGAAAAATATAGGACGACATAAGACTGTAAACTAGGGAAGGTGATGATCATCAAACCTTACTAATATTTTTCGGATCAGGATCCTCCGGAATCATTACTACCAGAATTAAATAGAAAATTAAAGCAAAACACAACCCTAAGCCTAGGCCCAAAATTATTCTGCCCAATCCCAAGACCCAAACCCATGCAAGCTCATCAAATGAAAACCAACAGCCCAACATCCAGCCCTAAGCCATGTTGGAGTTGCAGCCCTAAACTCCTTGTTGCTGCACAAGAGACCAATCACGCCCCTTCGCCAGTTGCCGTTCCCAGCCAGATCTTCTCGCCGCTTCAGATCCCAAGGTACACGTCGATCGAATGCTTCTTCCTCGACTATCCAGCATCAGATCGAGAAGCACCTCCTAAAGCTTCAGATCACCCCAAAGAAAAAGGAGTGATGATATATTTATTTATATAATTTGCACGTCATTTAATTTCCTCGTATTCTATTATGGATGGTGTTAATATTCAAAACCACTTGGGGTAATTGATATTGAACAAAAAGAATTAATATAGCTCTATTTCAAATTAAGTATGCCGTTGTCGCTTAGATTCGATTGATATCTTTGTCACTTGAATTCGATTGATATCGCTGTCGCTCGGATTCGGTTGATATCACAGTCGCTTTATCAACACGACTGGGTCTAGTCGTTGTCGCTCTTAAATGAATGTTTGTGGGTGTTTTCGTAAACGCTTTCATAATCACCCTTGTATAACTGCTCTCTCTCTCTCTGCTAACAATGACAATCGTTAAGGAGAGACAGGATGTATCGGCCTTCAACCCTCTGATTCCTAAATCAAAAATGAGATAGTATTTAAGTAGAGAAATGACGTGACAACATAATGAATGTATACCATTAATGTTGAATCCCCAAACTTATGAAGGTGGTTTGAACCAGAGCTCTTATCAATTCTACGATGTGGGATCAGTGTTCTTACTCTTTTGCTGAGATACATCCTGGCGGGTTCCTTGGCGGGCGTGTGAGCTGTAACTATGCTGAGATAGAACTCGGGTTGGTCATCGAAGTTGTAGGTCTCTTGCTGGTGAGTGTTTTTATGTGAGCGGTGAGATATAATTAAAAGTATTAAAGGGCGTTAAGTACGTACGGTATGAGATAATTAGCTAGGTGTGTGTACAAGTCCCTCAACTCACTCAGCCAAGGGATCAATCTTTGTTAGTGAGTTGCAAAACCAGATATTGGCGATATTGTTCGTACGTACTTAACGGGCGTTATTACCTGTTAAAGCTGGATACCGTACCATACAGTCCCCTAGTTTGGGGACCAAGGTTGTGACGCTTGGCAAGATTGTGACCTGTAGTGAAGACAAATAAAATAGGTATCAATTGTTAGCAGCAGCGAGATCAGTAAGTAGCTAGTTTACCGTCTCCTGAGATAGAAAAATCGCAAATAATGATAACGCTCATTAGCTTGTTTGCCTCCCGAATGAGTCATGACTTTATATCAAGGTTCCTCCAAGTAATGATTTAACCCAGTAGACCCGTTCCCAATGGAGCCCTTCCCAGTAATTGACATAATCCTCCGTAGCTGTTCAGTTTTGAGGGATACAATGAGCGAATATATTGTACCGACCGAGGGATACGCACTTCGGCATTCAAACACTTAGTCCTACCTTATTTGATAGCTTTTTCTGCTCTATCACTGGTAGCTTAAGCCCGTGGGGGCGTTACGGTAGAGGGAACTCGTTTGAATTAGTAACCCTTAAGTCCCCGAGCCCGATTCCTTCGTGCGACTTTGCGGCACTTAGGCCAGTAACAAAGATCTTTTGGCATTATGATGTAGTTCTTTGGCGATGCTAGTGGGTTTTGGTGTCGTAGGTTTAAAGTGTGATCATTACATTTCTTTTGGAGATCGTAACTTGCGGGCGGAGTCTACACCGTGAAGCCCTTTGGAGATCTTCGTATGTTTCGGGGTTTTGGGCAAGACTTGTCACCGTTATCCTTTCCTCCTGAGGTGGTAGGTGAAACTACTCTGTCTTCATTAAATGCCACCAAATCTTTCGTTGCCACGTGTTGCCCTAGGTGTCTCAGATTAACCAAACATCACGTTGTAGGTTTAAAGTGTGATCATTACATTTCTCTCGGAGATCGTAACTACGAAGATGGTGCATATCATTTCGTGTTCCAAACTCTTCCATGCCTTATGATGTCATCGGATACGTGGTTGTATCTGAGGAACCGACATGTTTTTTTGAACAACTGCGATCATGCCTCAGGGTGGCGTACTTAAACCCCTCCTCTCCCTCTTTTTCCCATATTTTTTCGTATTTTTGCGAATTCTGAACCAGTTTTTTAGAGAGAGAGAGAGATTGAACCCATCTATTGCCACTGTAACACCATCGTTCTGTCGATGCTTTCTCCACCGCTGTTCTCATTTTGTGATCGTCTCCCTCGAACACCAAGTGAGTATTTTCCTTCTCACTCTGTGTTTGTTTTCTCTAAGTGATGGTATTTTCCCCTGAATTCTCTGGGTTGCTTCTGCATGTTTCATTCTTACTTGTGTTGTTAATGGTGGTTTCGCTGCCGGAGTGAATGTAGATAGTCTTGGTACCGTGTCGTTATCGTTCACGGTGGTCGGAGACATCTCCGCCACTGTTGATTTTTTTTTTAAAGTCCTTTCTACCCCTGGTCGTGTTTGCCCTGCGTGTGTCTAGGCCTCGATCCAGTCCCTGGACCCAAATAGTTTTAGGGGATGGTTTGATGTTAATGGCTCCCCCATTATGAGTTGTAGTTTAAGCATGGGTATCATGGTGTTGTCCTCTGATAGTAGTGAAGTCTCTAGTTCTGGTGACTCACCGAGTTCCGGATCTACAGAAGCGCTACTAGATGAATTAATGGTATTGCGTTCGTCGTCTAGCGGTAGGCTCGTAACTGCTAGGGAACCTGCCTTGGTGTTAGGGGGACCTAGCATGTCTCTTGGGAAGTTATTTACCGATCGAGAAGCTGAAATGGGTAAACCTTGGGCTAACCTTATCCGTAAATGTTTCGCAGATAACATGACATCATCCTTTCAACCTGAACTGGGTGATACCGGGGAAACAACCTCACCCTCCGGATGATGCTTGGACTAGGTGGTTCAAGGTCTTGGAGGCTGGGCGATTCGCAAGAGGTAGATGAGCCCACTAAGTCACTGTCCTATTTTGTCATTAAGGAAATGAAAATGGAATTTCAAATTCCTGGGACCGTTATCCCCAGATCCTTGGTAAAGAGTGAATTTTTCACCAGACTGCCTAAAGGTTATATTTCCCTAGATCGCATTCAGCAACACTTCGGCATACGGTTATCGCTCCATCCGTTTCACGAATATATTTTTGGTGAGTTGCGGTGCGCGATCGGGCAAGTTTCTCCGTTGATGCTTCAATCCTTGAATGCCATGTTCATGCTATGGAAGCTTTCCGGGCTCGACCACCTTACCCAGAATAAAGTGTAGCATTACTTCGAGGTGTTGTACTCGATGAAGAAGGGATGCCAGGGGACGCTCCACTTAGTTCAACGATGAGGTAATTCTCTTTCCCTGCACGACTTCAGGACGTCCAATCTGGCGTGGCGGTCTGAACACTTTCTTGCCAGCGGTTCCTAGTCTAAATTGGCGAATGTCGGGGGCCAGACCCGCGTGCCCACTAGATTTCACCCCCGAGCTGATCAGCTGTTTTGACGTTTGTCTCTTTATCTAGCGATGTGACCTGTCTTTTTCTTTTCTGTAGTTTCCCTTGTTATAGTTACCCGTTACTACGTTCTCTGTGCTACCAAAAAATTTCGTTGTCATAGAGTAGAAAAGGGGTACAGGGAGAAGTTTAGGACACTACAAGAAAAGAGGACTTAGACGACGGAACAGTATTAGTTCCGTCGTCTAAGTTACACTTAGACCTCGGAGATTTCTCCGTGGTCCAAGTCACACTTAGACGACGGAGATGTAAATCTCCGTCGTCTAAGTGTGACTTGGACCACGGAGAAATCTCCGAGGTCCAAGTAACACTTAGACGACGGATGTGAAATTTCTCCGTCGTCTAGGTAAGAACCTGGACCTCGGAGACTTCTCCGTGGTCCAGGTTATCACCTGGACGACGGAGAATTACATCTCCGTCGTCTAAGTGTTACTTGGACCTCGGAGAAATCTCCGTGGTCCAAGTAAAACTTAGACGACGGAGATGTAATTCTCCGTCGTCTAAGTGTGACTTGGACCACGGAGAAGTGATCACCTGGACAACGGACCGACACGTCGTGGTGTAAGTTCCACTTAAACGACGTACCGACACCTCCGTCGTCTAAGTGAAGCATTATATATATAGGCCATGCCAAACTCTCTTAGCTTCGATCATTCCATTATATTTTCTCCCGTGGGGAATTTTTGAGATCGAAGGAGAAGGAGAAGGCCGGATTAGGCTAGGCCGGGGCTAGAAATTAATTAAAGGATCGGATCTCCGGTGTTCGATCACTAGCTAGCTTAATTAACTGCAGATATCGAGAAGGCCAGCAGGTACGTACGTAGGCAGTTAAAATTTGCATGATTAAATATATATATATTTAGGGAAACCGTACGTGCGTACATACATGCATGAATGTTAATTAGCTATATATACAGATTAAATTACGTACGTAATTTGATGGATCGATGTAGATCGAGTACGTATAATTAATGGTAAATTAATGGACTAATATATATATATGTAATAATTATTTTTTTTTGCATATTTTGTAGCAGTATGGACAAGAGTTGGATGAAGTTAAAGAATAGATGTGATGTCCGGTATATGGATGGAATTAGCGAATTTGTGAATTTTGCGATAGAACATGGTCATGGAAAGAAGCGTTTCAGGTGTCCGTGCCAGAAATGTCTTAATTGTCAGTATGCGGAGGTTAATGTTATGGTGCAACACCTGTACGAAAATGGTATGATGTGGAGTTACACTACATGGAGCGAGCATGGTGAAGCAGTAGAGTTCAGCGCAGCAGACTTCAGCTCAGGGTACAGTTACCATGGTGCCTCATCCAGCGGCAGTGGTGCCGGACCCCCAGCTTGCAATCCAACTGTAGATTTGGTCCATGATGCGTTTCCGGGATTTAGTCATAGTGGACACCAACACCAAGACGGAGGTTACAGTACCACTCATGAGCATGATGACACATTCCCCGCTGCTAGCTTGGCCACTGACACCAGTGAGATGGATAAGTACAACCGGATGCTACTTGAAGCGCAGACCCCGGTGTTCCCTGGATGTCGAGAGAATGTGTTGCAATATGTGATGGAGCAAATGAAGATAAAAGTGAAGCACAAAATGTCAGTCAGTGCTTTTGACGAAATTCAGGAGCAAATATGTAAGTTGCTTCCTGATGATCACAATCTTCCTAAATCTCATTATAAGGTTAGAAATATCTTGAGCAGCCTCGGCCTAAAGTACAGGATAATTGACGCATGTCCGAATGATTGTGTGCTATTTTACAAAGAGTATAAAGATTTGGACTATTGTCCCGTATGTGGCCAGTGCAGATTCCAGGTGAATAGGAAGAGTTCGAAAAAGAGAATTCCTGTGAAAGTTGTTCGATATTTTCCCTTGATTCCCAGATTGCAGCGCCTGTACATGTCTCTACACACAGCAGAGGCGATGCGATGGTACGCAGAAAAGCGAATAGATGACGATGTCCTGCGACACGCCGCGGATGGGGAGGGTTTCAAACATTTCGACAGAGAATTCGGAAACTTTGCTGCAGAGGTTAGAAATGTTAGACTCGGCCTATCTACAGACGGATTCAATCCTTGGGGAAGTAATAGCTCCGCCGTAAGCACTTGGCCAGTAATTCTGATGCCGTACAACCTGCCTCCGTGGATGTGCATGAACAAGGAATTTAATTTCCTTACTGTACTAATTCCAGGTCCTAAATCTCCAGGGAAGTGCTTAGATGTCTACCTCAGACCTTTGATCGACGAGCTGAAACTGTTGTGGGAAAATGGAGTCCCAACTTATGACAAATTCACTGACACGATGTTCACGATGAGGGCTGCCGTAATGTGGACGATCAGCGATTTTCCAGCGTATGGGATGTTGGCAGCGTGCAGGACAAAAGGATATAATGGATGTCCTATATGTTTGGACGACGTGAACTCTAGTTGGCACGCAGGGAAGGTGTGTTACTTGGGTCACCGTAGATGGCTCCCTCACGACCACCCTTGGCGACAGGATGAAGCTCATTTCGACGGGACGGTAGAGAACAATCCTAAACCCCGTAGTTGGTCGGGCGAAGAGATTTTAGAGAGGTTGAGCTATTTCGACTTTGGTGTGTTGACTAACGACGCGGATGTAAAGAAATGCAATCCAATTCCTCCACATGATCTGAGCTATTGGGATCACAAGAGTATATTCTTTGAACTCCCTTACTGGTCGAAGTTGAAGCTGAGGAACAACTTGGAAGCGATGCACATAGAAAAGAATGTGTGCGACAGCGTGGTGGGAACAATTCTCGGTATTAAGTTCAAGACTAAAGATACTCCCAAAGCGCGCAAAGATTTGGAATCAATGAATCTACGTCGTCCCTTGTGGTTGAGGAGGGATAGGAAATGAGTGTACAACAAGATGCCAGCTGCACCGTACACAGTGAAGCCGACACTTAGACGTTCTGTATTTCACTGGTTTAAGGGCGTTCGTTATCCGGCCACGTATGCAGCTACTATAACTGGAGCAGTGGACGAGGTGCAACACAAGTTTGTTGGTCTAAAGACACATGACTATCACGTTATGCTGCAACGTCTGATTCCAGTGGTAATTCGACCATATTTGCCTCGCGACGTCGTAGAACCAATAGTGGCATTGTGCAGATGGTGGCAGAGGTTATGCGCCAGAGAATTAAAGAAGTCAGATGTCGTGGAATTGCAACAACAAATTGTGCACATCATTTGCAAACTAGAGAGGATTTTTCCTCCTGCTTTCTTCGACATAATGATTCACCTAATGATCCACCTGCCCGAGCAGGTTCTCATTTCTGGTCCGGTCCAGTACACTTGGATGTATCCTCAAGAAAGGTACGTACAACTAATTAATTATACAGGTTTTTCGATTCATAATTTGTTCCACTGGAGATTACTAGCTAGCTATATGCATGTACTTATTTTTATTGTACGTTTGATTAATTTTGTAGACAGCTTGGACAGTATAAGTCATTCGTCAAAAACAGGTCGGCTCTGGATGGCTCCATAGCAGAGACATACCTAATTGATCTGCAAAAATCCGAAAACCACGGGGGGTGGTGGTCTTGGCCAAAGCACTTGCTAGCAGGGAAGCCGATTAAACACTATATTTATCCGGGATGTTTTGTGAACGGTGTGAAGTTCCATTCATTGGCGCGAGATGAAGGAAGAAGAACACAAAACAGTGGGATAGCGGTTGGGAAAGACCCTGATCTATATTACGGAATGATCGTATATGTGGTTCAGCTATGTTACGGGAATGATGTCAACGTTTTCCTATTCAAGTGCAGATGGTTCAAGCGTACAAAGGAAGACCTGGGACTTTTATCAGTCGATACAAACTCAAGCTGGTATGAGGATGAGCCTTTCGCTCTCGCCACCTTAGTTAGGCAGGTGTTCTATCTCGACGATCCGAAAGCTGGTGACGGGTGGAAAATAGTGAACCAGATCTCTCATCGAGGAGTTTGGAATACAGAGACAATTGAAGGGACACCGGCGACGACTGAAGATGCTGCTGAACCAGACAGAGACATTCCTGCCTATCAAGAGCCTAATATTTCTGTCATCCGCTCCGACATAATGGACCTGGTTCAAGACGGTGAACGGTTACCCATGCCTGATGGTTGTACAGATCTAACTGAAGAAGAGATCATTGAGGTAGATGAAGAAGACGTGCAGGATGAGGACGATGACGACGACTCTGGTTATTCCTCGGACGATGTTGAGTACGATGAGGAGGATGAGCAATCGGATAACGGTGATGATGATGATGACGATTATGACGAAGAGTACGGTCACACGACGAGGATCATTACTTGGTAAACCCTAATTTATTATTGTAATATATATATGATCGATCGATGCATCGTAAAAAGGTGAAAGATTTCTATTATGTCGAGACTTTAAGATTCCTCGTCCAGCTTTGGTTGGTTTTATTGTTTTTAAATACTATTTATGTATAAATTGGATTAATTATGGGTCCCTATATATGATTATATATATTGACTTGTGATAGTATTATTGAGAGCACAAATATTGTAGTATATATATATAAAAGTTGTTTGTACCTGGACTAACATCGATCTCCGCCAGCTTAACTTCCTCAGATTTTAAGTCGACTTCTCTCTGTTTCAATTGAATGTCTTTGGACTGTTTTTCTAGTCCCGGCCCCTCTCTTTGCTTTCAACTTCATCGGTGTATTCTCTGATCTTATTAAAAGTAAGCTGAAGCTGCTCTACATTTCGCTCACGCAGCCCTTCAAACCCTAAATCCTAGACCCTAAATGTAGCAGATCGGATCGATCGATCATTTTTTTAGTTATATTCTTGAATGAGAATAATTGAACGAACATACAAATGACCGGGGACGACCTAAACCCTAAACCATACGGCCCTAACCCCTGAATTCAGGGTTTTTACACTTGGACGACGGATACAGTCATTCTCCGTCGTCTAGGTACACACTAGGACGACGGAGAATGTCGTCTCCGTCGTCCAGATGACAAACCCGATACCCTAAACCCTAAGGACCCCTAACCCCTGAATTCAGGGTATATTCACCTGGACGACGGAGACAGTCGTATATATACCCTAAACCTAAGGACCCCTAACCCCTGAATTCAGGGTATATTCACCCTAAACCCTATACCCTAAACCTAAGGACCCCTAACCGAGAACGGAGAAATTAATTGCAGATTCACCTTTGGCGCCAAATCTCAATCTCATATAAAACCCTAGCTAAATCTTGGACCCTAAATCTAGCAGTTCGGATCGATCGATCAATTTTTTAATTATATTTTTGAATCAGAATAATTGAACGCACACACAAATGACCGGGGACGACCTAAACCGTAAACCCTAAGGCCCTAACCCCTGAATTCGGGGTTTTTACACTTGGACGACGGAGACAGGCATTATCCGTCGTCTAGGTACACACTTGGACGACGGAGACAGTCATTCTCCGTCGTCCAAGTGACAAACCCTATACCCTAAACCCTAAGGACCCCTAACCCCTGAATTCAGGGTATATTCACCTGGACGACGGATACGACATTCTCCGTCGTTCAAGTACACACCTGGACGACGGATATTAGCGTCTCCGTCGTCCAGGTGTCTACTTGGACGACGGAGAATGTCGTATCCGTCGTCCAGGTGTAAATTTCGTAATTTTTTCTAAGACAACGACCATCTAGACCATCTTCGAATGCGTATTCTTTTCGTCAAGACTTTAGAGTAGTATATTCTTGGTGTGTGAGCTTCGACGGTTCGAAAATCGGAGTTGCGAAATGTCCTGTATCCACGTTTCCGGTTTGTGAAATTCTCGGTTTTGCGGTTGACTGTGCCGATGAAACCCTTCCCGAACTTATTATTTCCTGGTCCTTTATAGTAATTATATATTATGTTACGACGAACATATCCAACGGTTGTTTTGTCCAAATTCAATTTCGTTAGTACTCTGCTGCAAATCAGCAACTACAAGTGAACACTAAAGTCTTAAAGATTAGTCGATACTTAACAACTTTCAAAACGTAAAATTATTCGGCGGTTCAAATTTATCTGTTTATATATACGATGCGTTCATCGATATTGTACGACTATTTCACTCGAATGACAGATCGCTAAATTCCTAGCGAATTAATTTAAATATTTTTTTTTGCATAATTTGAACCTAGACGACGGATACGGTCATTTCCGTCGTCCAAGTGTTCACCTGGACGACGGAAAATGACCGTATCCGTCGTCTAGGTTCAAATTACCATGGCGGTTCGAATAAAATTTTTATTATTTTTCGATGTAAATATTGACTTGGACGACGGATATGTCGTTTTCCGTCGTGCAAGTGAACACTTGGACGACGGAAAACGACATATCCGTCGTCCAAGTCAATATTTACATGGCGGTTCGATTTGCCGCCTCAATTTTTGGCGCCGCTTGAAATTCCACTTAGACGACGGAAAACACTGTTTCCGTCGTCTAAGTCAACATTTATGGCGGTGAAACGGCCCGCCCATTTATTTGGCGCCGGTTCGAAAAAATTTGACTCTTCACTTAGACGACGGAAAACACTGTTTCCGTCGTCTAAGTGCACTTAGACGACGGAGAATAGTGCTCCGTCGTCTAAGTCAAACTCTATTTAAGGAGGAGCACCCCCCCTCATTTTCTCATCATTCCATCTCCTCCTCTATACTCTCCTCTCCTCTCTCTCTCACTCCGGCGATCCTCCTCCGGCGACGCTCCGACGACCAACTTTCCGGCGTGGTTCCCCCTCTCCGACGACTCGATCAACTCCCCGATATTCCCGAAAACTCCGATTCGGTACATTTCTATTTTTCCCTTATTAAAATAATTTTCATTTAATTAATTAATAAAATTCTAAATTTAATTAATTAGTAGAATTTAATTTATTACTTAGTTTTAAATATTTAATAAATGATTAATTTATTGTAAATTTATTGTAAATTTATTGTTATTAATTATATTTAGATTAATTATTGTTATTAATTAAATAAATGATTACATATTGTTATTAATTAATTAAATGGTAAATTATTGTTATATATTAATAATAATTAAATGAATAATTGTAATTACTTGATAATTTATGAAATGTTTAAATATTATTGTAATTATTTATTAATTAGTTGCATAATTAAATAAATATGAGATTAAATTAATTAGTAGTACGTGTTCGATTTAAATTTAGTACATAGGCTTGGTGTAATTAAGTCGCACTCTTTGGAATAGATGGCGCCTCTTTTCCTTGCTTATCTCCTTAACCCCTCGTGATGTGTGGATTTCATCACCGCACACCATAACCTAAGTGAAGTTATGGACACGAGGTTGAGGGCGGAGTTTGCAAAGGACTTGAGGGAGTGTAAATTTTCGAAAAAATTGGCCGAATGTCGGACATGGTGTCTAGAAACGGGTTATGACTGGTGACAGGATTTGGACTAAGAAAGACTTTTGTCGAAATTAGTCCTGCCTCTCGCGTTATCTCTATCCCTAACTGGCCATGTTTTTCGATTTAACCAAGGCTGATTAATTGAAAATTTACACTTTATCGCGCGGGTCGCACGTCCATTGAACGACCGAAAATGCCAAGCTAGTGTACTCTATTTAAATCTTAAACGTACTTAATTAATTAGCGTAAATTTTTAAGTTGTAATTATTATGGTAAGTAGGTACGCGTATTTTAACACCGTACTCTTAGGTTTAAATGGCTCCGCCAAAGACCACATCCGGCAAGAAGAAAGCCCAACAGGAGTCAGAAGATGAGATGCTCCAAATGTTGGCGGCCCAAGTCGGTTGGGTTCAACCGCAGGACGACGCCCTCAATCCGGGGCCTTCTGGGGAAATTCCCTGTGCCCCATTTCTCTCAAGCGGTGATGACGTCGACCCCTTTTCAACTCCGACGCCCGGTACCGCTTCAACGGGAAGTACTCAGGCGTCTTCGACGGCCGATTCTATCATGTACAGCGCCCGCCGTAAGCAAAGGAGGGCCCCCACTGACCCCCAACCGAAAAAGACTCGGGGTCTCGTTAAAGGTGGAAAGGCGGAGAAAATTTGCAAGGCGACCGGGAGCAAGATCGCCTTGCCCTACGACGAATTCACCGGTGGCCCTCCCACACCTCAGCTAGCAAGTCTCTCGGCTCATAGCATTGGGTCGATTGTTCGTAACCGGGTTCGTATCACTGCCCCTACTTGGAGGGAGGTGCCGGATTCGGAGAAGGCGAAAGTCTTTAAGGATCTTTCGGTACGTAATACGTACAATTTTAGTTATTATATACTATTTTTAATATTAGTTATATATAATTTTATAATATATACGATTATAATTTCCAATTTATTTCTGATAGGAACAATTTGCGGTGGATCCGGATCCGGCGATGTTGAGGCATATCAACCAAACCGCCAACAACATCTTCAAAGATTGGAAGTACAGGCTCCATCAGTACTTCCGAACTAACGGTCCCGTGCCTCCCCCCGAAGAGCTGCGTGGGGATAGAGAAGATGAGTGGGAGTGGTTGTGTAACCACTTTGCCGATGAGCAATTTCAGGTGTTAATTTACTTTTTTTATTTCAATTAAGATAATTGAATACTCTAAATTTTAGTTACTTATAAATTTTTTAATGATTTCATTATGTTGTCTAACAGAAATTCTCCGGTGTCAACAAAGCCAACCGGGGGAAGAAGGACAAGCACCATACTTCCGGCGCCAAGCAACTCATTCAAATTGCCAAGGAGCACAGGGATAAGGGCTCCAAACACCCTTATCTCGATGCAAGCGTAAGCGCGTACGTGACGCCTGGGCTCGATAATGAAGCGAGTCAACGCGGCGTAAGTCATATATATATATATATGTGTGTGCGCTAATAATTATAGTAATTATTATTTAAATATTATTTCATTATAATAAATTTATTATTCTTTTGTAGGCAAGAGTGATAGAGCGTGCGCAGGAAGAATTGGCTAACACTCAGCTTGCGTTCCCAGATGTGCCGCTAGAAGACCTGCCTCCTCTATCTGTGGAGAGCCAAATAGCAATTGCGGATGAGGTCTACGGTCGTAGAGCTGGCAAGGAGGTTAGGCACTTCGGGCCTAAGGTGGTTCGAGATTTGTCGACCTCTGAGTCATCATCTACGGGAGGTTCGGGGCGGCGGAGAAGTTCTCAAGCTGCGGCAGCCTATGAAGAGGCTCGAATCGCACGGGAGGAGAATATTGCCATGCGCCAAAGAATGGACCAGCAAGACGAGCGAATAGCCCAACTCATCGCCCTTATGCAACAAGCTCAAAGACAATGTCAACCTCCTCCGAACCCATTCCCCGACGACGACGACCCGGCTGGAGGCGGAGGACGAGGCGGCGCATCTGCTCCTCCAGTGTTTTAGCTAGCTAGTAGTTCATTATTTCGTTTCTTAATTTCCGCATTACGAACAATATTTTCATTTTTAATTATAGGTTTTTTCGATTATGTATGTACAAATTAATTTTAATTATTTTATTAATTTAGTGTATTTAATTAATTTAATTAATTTTTTTTCAATTAATATTAATAATATTTTTGAATTTAATTTTTTTTTTAAATTAATTTTTCACTTAGACGACGGAGATTAATGTCTCCGTCGTCTAAGTCCCTACATGGGCCACGGAGATTGTTAGCTTCTCCGTGGCCCAGGTGGTGACTTAGACGACGGAGACATTAATCTCCGTCGTCTAGGTAACCACCTGGGCCACGGAGAAGCTAACAATCTCCGTGGCCCATGTAGGGACTTAGACGACGGAGATTAATGTCTCCGTCGTCTAAGTCACCACCTGGGCCACGGAGATTGTTAGCTTCTCCGTGGCCCATGTAGGGACTTAGACGACGGAGACATTAATCTCCGTCGTCTAAGTCCCCACCTGGGCCACGGAGAAGCTAACAATCTCCGTGGCCCAGGTGGTTACCTAGACGACGGAGATTAATGTCTCCGTCGTCTAAGTCACCACCTGGGCCACGGACGTTCTCCGCGGTCCAAGTGAACTTGGACGACGGAGATTAAATTCTCCGTCGTCTAAGTACTTAGACGACAGCACTTGGAGCACGTACCTTGGACGACGGATTTTCCGTCGTCCAAGTACTTAGACGACGGAGATAGGCACTTAGACGACGGAAATTCTCCGTCGTCTAAGTCACTTTTTCTTGTAGTGGGAGTGTGTACCTTTTTTAAGTGATTATCGCATAATGGAGTCAACCGATCTTGCCAAAACGCCCAGTATGTTGTTGGCCATTGGTGTTTTGTTCATAGCGTTATTTTTGCGTACTTACCTTTTTATGCTTTTACTTTAAGCTTGCCGCTAGGTGTAACGCTTCTTGTTTTCATGTACCTACAATTGGTTATACTAACGTAAAACGGGATAAGAAAATAGAGGACCTTTACGGCAATATCGACGACCTGATCGCCCATCATGAGGAGGAGGGAAGACATGCTTAGGAGATCGATCTTGATGTTCGATCGGGTAACACCATTATGCTTGCTGAGCCTACCAATATCGATCCTCCCAATGAGGACGAGACTAATCGAATAGGGAGTGATGACCCTTCGAAGGTCATTGCCACCTCCACTGCCGCTAAGTCTTCCAGCCGCATGGAGAAGAGTAAACCTCCTTCTACTGGCGTATTGCAAAAGCCACCGAAGAGGTCCACCTCCGCTGCTCCTGGTGATGTCACCGTCACTGGGCAGTTAGGCAATGCCTACCATCATTGGACCCTTAGCATAGAGGATATTTCTAAGGGTCGGCCTTTTGTTGATGTCGACCTCTTACCTGATCACGAGTCTGGTAGCTCTGCCTCTGAACCACACACTGGGGATGCCGCGGAGGCCAGCGTTGTGATTCCCCATTCTACTACTTGGCAGGCGTCATTGCCGTACTCTGCCCAGATAGCGTCTTATCTTCTGTCTCAGGTGCACACTGTGGCCGATACTGTTGCGGGCGCTGATGAGTGCCTCAAGTCGATTGCCGGTGCCATCCAGCTGATGTGTCACCAGCGGAAAACCCTGGTATCGTCGGAGGAGGAGTTGGCCTGGGTCAGTGGGGAACTGGCCAATAAGGAGGCGGAGCTGGTGCAGGCCAACGAACAATGGCAAGAGCTTCAGCAGAAGTATGAGCGCTTGGAGACGCGGTTGGAAGAGGTCAACCATTGCTTGGATGACTCAGTCAAGCAGTTGAAGGAGCTAGAGCTCGAGCTGAAGGAGGAGCGGTAGTGGTTGAAGGATGTCGAGCTGCAACGGACGGAGGATGTCCAGGCGGCGTGTTTTGTCCTCAAGGGCCAAGTCACAACACTCCAAGGCTAGGTAAGGGAGCTTGAAGAGCACCGAGAACAAGAGCTTACTAATTCCATTGAGGATTTCAAAGCCGACGTTGAATACTGCGAGGCATTGCAGTCAAACGGGGTCTGCAAGAGACTCAAAATCAGCTCATCTAGAATGGGTGGGTGAACGAGAAGTATCATGCGGATACCGCTCAGATTAATGAAGAGCGCCACGTGAAGCGTGAGGCCGACCAACTTGCGTTGGAGAGGGTGAAGCAAGGGGAGGAAGAAGAAAATGAGTGCCAGCGTGAACACGTGGTGGCAGGTATGAGCCCTCATGGTTCTCATCCTTTAACTCCTAACCCATCACCGTCAACTGCTCTAAAGCGCCACATTCGTAATGTTAAGGGTGTGTCTCAGGAGAGGAGCAGGGACCTGGCGGCCAACTATCGTGAGCGCCAACGTCAGGCTGAGCAAGAGTAGGACCTGTAAGATGGAAAAACTCATGGCCCAACGTAAATCTTGGTGCCCTTTTGTAATAGTGTTAACATTCTCTCTTTTTTCAAACAATTTTAATTATTCTATAATAGTATTATCCTTCCCGCCGTTAAGGCTTTTTGCACTTTGGTCAATGCCATGAAAGTTGGTCACGAACCCGACCAATATGCTACTCTACTTGCCTTGTCAAGGAGCTAATGAGAAAGTGTTTTGCCAAAAAAAATTCAAGTATGATTACATATCGCTGATCAATGAAAGGTTTTGAAGGAAATTCATTTGCTTGTATCGTTTGTTCGTTCTACTAAAGCGTTAGACCAGACAGACGAAGTAAAATAGTAAATATGATAATGCAATAAGTAAATCAACACAAAAAGTATGGTGGTTCACCGAATTGGCTACTCCACTTGTGCCTCGTTAGGCTTTTACTATGCATCTCGGGCTTAACAGAAATTTGAGCCCGAGTGCCTTTTCTTTTGTTTTTACAAGAAAAGGTTTGAAGAATTTTTATTTCATTGATTGTGGTATGTGATCATATAGATTTGGAGCTAGTCCCCGGTATGGTGGAGAAATCTCTCTAACGCTAGAATTGCCAAAATAGTATAACCTGTTTCACTGGTGACAATATCGGAGGTGCTCCACATTCTAGGTTCTTGGCACTCTAGTGCCGCTTTTGTCTTCGAGGGTGAATGTGGTTGGCGTTAGACTCTCGATGATTTTGAACGGCCTATCCCATACTGGTGCTAGTCCTTTTGGCTTTGGGATGACCTCTCTTCAGACCATGTCGCTGACTAGGAGCTTTCGTGCCTTGACTCGGTGGTTGTAATGTCTGGCGACTCATTTCTTGTTCGCCGTTAGTGCAATACTGGTTTCATCCTCTCGTTCTTCTCGCAATATGTTTGCCATGTTGAGCCCGTCTTCATTGGTCTCTTCATCGTATCCCTCAAAACGAGGGCTTTGATGCATGATCTCAAATGGCAGGACCGCCTCTGCTCCATAGGTGAGTGAAAACGATGAGGCGCCCATTGCTTCAGTTGGTGTGGTTCTGATTGGCCATAATACCTCATATAGGCATTCCGCCCATCTGTGGTTAGTCCTCAATTCTTCTTTTCAGTCCCGCTTTGATCTTCTTGTTGGCCACTTTAACTTGTCCATTAGTCTGGGGGTAGTATACCAACACAAATACCAATCGACTCCCCAGGTCGCTTGTGAACTTCCTCATTTCTTCGTTGTTGAACTGCTTCCCATTGTCGGTGACGATGGTGAGTGGTGCTCCATATCGGCAATATATGTATTTCTATAGGAAGTTGATTACCTTCTGCGTGGTGATGAGCACGAGCGGTCTCACTTCAATGTACTTCGTGTGATAGTCAATGCAAATGATGATGTATTTGAATTGACATCATGACACTTTTAATGTCCTAATAAGGTCTAATCCCCACTGTGCGAACAGGATGAGGCTGATGATTATTGACATTAATGCTGTTGAGGCATGTATTCTGGGTGCATACTGGACAAATAATGCATACTTGTCTACAATTTACCATACGTCTTCTCTCATTCCTTTATAGTAGAACCCATAATGGAGGAGCTTGTGGATGATTCTTTTGGGCCACTATGCTTCCCATACTTACACCCGTGGACGTCTTCCAGCAATCCCCGGCCTTCCTTCTTCGTGACGCACTTCAGAACGGGGAATCTCTTCTTGCTTAAGTATAGTTGGTCGTTGCATATGCTGTAGAATGCCGCTCGCTGAGTTACTTTTCTTGCTTCCACTCTATCTGTTGGTAACGTCCTGTTGATTAAGTAGTTGATTAAGTTTGTTCTCTAGTCCTCTGCTGATAATGTGAGTGTGAAAACCTTCTAGAAGTTCTTAGAGATGTTAGGCTTCTCCAGCGTTTCCACCATGGTTTGCCCCCTCGTAGTGTGCAGCAGTGTTGTTGCCAGCCTTGCTAGGGCATCGACCCTTGCGTTCTGCTCCGTGGGGATGTGACTAATGTTGTAAAAAGAAAACTTACTTAAAATTGCCTTTACGTACCCTAGGTATGCCAACATTTGCATTCCCTTTTCCACGAAGTCCCCGGTGACTTGGCTTACCATGAGTTGAGAATCGTTGAAGATGTTAATGCTCTTAGCACCTGAATTGGTGGCAAGATGTAGACCGGTGATTAACGCTTCGTACTCGGCCTTGTTGTTTGACGCTAGAAAGAGGAACCAGAGAGCATACTCGGCATAGACCTTTCCTGGTCCGGTCAGGATTGATCCTACCCCTACTGCATCAAACGTCCGTGACCCTTCGACATATAGGTTCCAATCAGATGATCGTTCAGGTAATGTTGGTGTTGATAATGCTGCAACGGGCGATATTAGTACCGGTAAAATTGGTTGGTCATTCGTTGTTGGTGTGAGTTCTACTACGAAGTCCACCACTGTTTGGCCTTTTGTTGTCGTCCTCAGTTGGTACTTGATATCAAACTCGCTGAGCTCTATCGCCCATTTGGTTAGCCTTCTTCAGTGGTCCGGGCTTTCTAGTTGTCGGAGTGGTTGGTCCGTGACAATATAGATAGTGTGAGATTAGAAGTACGGCCTGAGTCACCTCGCCGACATGATTAGCGCCAAGGCTAGTTGCTCTAGTGTCGGATAGCTCATTTCCGCTTTATCTAGTCCATTGCCTGTAAAAAAATACTGGCAATTCTGTGTCCGCCTCTCGCCTGACGAGGGCGGAGCCAAAGGCTGTTATTGAAACAGTTAAGTAAATATATAAGATCTCATCCTGTATTAGGGCTAACAAGAATGGAATATGGGTGAGATACTGCTTGATCCCAATTAAGGCCGCTTTGCACTCCTCGGTCCACTCCACAGTTTTCTTCTTTGTGATCCTCATTGCTTTGAAGAATGGGTTGCACTTGTCGGTGTAGCGAGAGATGAACCGTGATAGTGATGCTAGCTTCCCGGTCAAGGCTTGGAGGTCCTGTTTTGTCACCGGCCATGTTATGTTGAGGATGGCCTAGACTTTTTCTGGGTTGGCCTATATGCCCCTATGATTTACCATGTATCCCAGAAACTTGGCCGCCGAGACTCCGAAAATGTATTTCATCGGGTTAAGCCCAATCCTGCTACTAACAAGGGTGTCTAGTACTGCCTTCAGATCTGTTACGTGACTCAGTTAGTGTCTGCTTTTTACCACTAGATTGTCGATGTAGACTGCTACCGTATCGATATCAAGTAGGGCCAGCAATTCCATCATAAATCGTTGGTAGGTTGCCCCTGCATTCTTCATTCCGAATGGCATGAAGTTATAACAGTAAAGTCCTCGATCCGTTATGAAGCATGTCGCCTCAGCGTCTGTTGGATCCATTTTTATCTGATTGTACCCCGACTAACAATCCATTGTGGATAAGAGCTCATGCCAGCTAGTTGCATCTACTAGCTGGTCTATCCTTTATAGCGGGAAGGAGTCTTTTGGGCAAGTCTTATTGACATTAGTGTAGTCGATGCACATCCTCCATTTATTGTTGCTTTTCTTGACCACCACGACGTTAGAGACCCATGCCGGGCACTGAACCTTTTTGATAAACCCTATACTAAAGAGCTTGGTTACTTCTTCCCGCATGGCGGCATACTGCTCCTCGTTGTAGGCCCTACGTTTCTGCTTCTTGGGTACAACCTCTGCCGAGATGCCTTACCTGTCTGATACAATATCAGTTGATATGCCTGGCATGTCGATGTAAGACCATGCAAACACGTCGCTGCATTCTCTGAGGATGTTGACAAGGGCGATTTCGATTACCGAATCCAGGTTTGCCCCAATCCTAACCGCTCGCTCGGGATGCTTGTCCGACACTGAGATAAGCTTGGTGGATTCCTCATTGTCGGGCTTGGCCTTTAGGGGTCCTTCTCTTGGGTCGTCTGGCATTTCGGCCGATGGGTTGCTGGTGAGTAAGCATACTTCTCTGGATGGACAGTTGGCATCGTTTGATGATCCTGGCAACATAGGCATTGTACCTCAGAGGGTGTATATGCCGCTAGGTGTAGGGAACTTCATGATCAACATCCGTTGCGATATGATGGCATGGATTCTGCTTAGCGTGTTACACCCAATGATGGTGTTATAGCATGATGGGGCGACCACGACTAGAACTTGATGTGGGTTTCCGCACTGCAGCTTTTCTGCCTGAGGGCAATCCGCAGGTAGTCGCTTCCTAGTGGTTATATTTGATCACTTGAGAAGCTGAGTAACAAGGAGTGATCCTGCTTAATTTGGGGGGGGGGAGCCTCTCAAGTTTCTCATATGCATGCAAGAATATGACGTTGACGGAAGATAATGTGTCTACTAGGCATCTCCCGACACTGCACAAGTCGATGACCGCGTCGACCAGAAACGGGTAATCTTTCGATATCAGGGGCTGATCATGCTCCTCTGTTTTGTAAAACATAATGGAACCCCACCCCATCCTAGCTACCTTTGTCGGATCCTGCTCCATATTGCATATCGCTCGCTCGTTTCTTAGTTCTACCTTAGATTTACCGCTGGTTATTGCGTTGATTCTCCTGATCTGTGCCATTCCTTGTACAGGTGGTGCCCCGTTTCCGAACTTAAACTTCGTCAGGTTGCCCTTCTTGAGCTGTGCTTCCACTGCTTCTTTCATACTGTAGCACTTTTCTGTATCGTGCGATTCGTTCTGGTGGAAGTTACACCATTTCCCGATCTTCCTGTAGGTCGTCACCCTATATGTTTTCTCTGGTAACAGGAACAGGTTCAGATGTGCCGTTACGATGTCGGCATATTTTGTATTGAGCATGCTGAAAACTTGTTGTTCCATTCTAGGTCGAATGACGTCGTTATCATGAGGTCAATTATTTCTGTCATCCTGATACCTTTTGCCGTTATTGTTGTAGTTACCTTTATCATTATAATGCTTATGGTAACCTCTTGTCCCCCGGTTATCCTTTTTCCAATCCCGACTGTTGCGGTCACGTGAGCCTGATCGATTTTTTGGCGATGCTGCTCTAGTTGGCTCGGGTGCGGGGATCGTGTTTTGCACACTGAGGACTGTGGTGTTAGAGAAAGTGTTTACCTGTTGCGTTGATGTAGGGTTGGAGCCAAAGGTTTGTAGTTCTAGCTGGGCGTGTGACGTTACGCAATCCAACAGGTCGTCGTAGGTGACAGCCGGATTCTCGATAAGCTTCCATGGTAGTAGTTGCGGCTGTAGTGCATTCCGGAGTACGTAGAAGGCTAAGTCGCTGGTGATGTCACGGTAATTAGCGATGGCGGTGTTCTATCGTGAGACAAAGGTGATCAATACCTCGGACAGTTCCTGTCGAACAACCTACAATTGATTATAAGTGAGGGAACAGTTAGCTAACGTGATATATCTTTTTAAAAACTCTCTAAGGAGTTGATGATTCTAGGTGGTAGGCTGAAGAACCAGCTCAATGCCTCGCCGGTGAGGCTTTCTATGAATAGATCGCAGTTTTTGCGTCGTCGTATCCTCTACCAGTCATTGTCGAGATGAAATATCGATATGTAGGGACAAGTCCGTCTTTCCTCTATACTGCTCAATTTTTACTTTGGCCAACTGGTGCCGGCCTCGGATCATTATATCAGCTGAGAATGGCTCGACACGAATTGCGGGTAGCGTTCGGTCCAGGTAACTCACCTTCGATTGTGCCAGCTGTCGTACCATAGCCTCTAACTCAGTGATTCTTGCCGCTACCCCCACATCCACCTGATGTAGTACTAGAGAGATCTCGATGGGAGGTGGTGGTGGCAACGGCTGTGCTTAGATAGGCAGGTGGGGTGCGCGTGCAGCGTTGTTCAATTCTGACTTGAGGTTTGGCTGCAACCTTTCTGGCACCGGTGGTGACCCCGCACTCTATAGGTGTTGAGGATGCAATGGTGATCGAATGACCACTTCCCTCTGATGGATCACCTCGCGTGGTTCCATGATCAGAGAGTCTGCCGTGGAATCCGAGTTAAGCCGTCTTTGTTCAACGCCCCTCAGCCTTGACTCAGACTACACATATCGTTGGTGCTCGAATTCTCGGGGACTCTCGAGCTCCATACACTTCTGCATTGCCAACTCATTTCGTTGTTCCATATCGTTAGCCCGTCTCTCGGCGTCGGCTAATGCCTGCTGGTCCCCAGTAACATGCTACTTTCCCGATCGCTGCATGAACACGGGCTCGTCGACGTTTTCATAAGTAATGGGCGTCTGGTAGAGGAGTTCCCTCTGAGTGCTCGATGTCATGCCAAGTGTCAGGTAAGTATCCATGCTCGTCGCTCGCTGCATGCTTCGTGGTTAGAAAAACTATTTTCGGTGTGGCTTGCCACAGACGGCGCCAATGTTAATTTTCAAAACCACTGAGGGTAATTGATATTAAACAGAAAGAATTAATATAGATTTATTTCAAATTAAGTATGTCACTGTCGCTTAGATTCGGTTGATATCGTTGTCACTCAGATTCGATTGATATCATTGTCGCTCAGATTGGTTGATATCATTGTCGCTCAGATTCGGTTGATATCGTTGTCTCTTGGATTTGATTGATATTGTTATCGCTCGGATTCGGTTGATATCGTTGTTGCTCGGATTCGGTTCATATCGCTGTCGCTTTATCAACATGACCAGGTCTAGTCTTTGTCGCTCTTAAATGAATGCTTGTGGGTACTTTCGTTAACGCATTCACGATCACTCTTGATTAACTCCTCTCTCTGCTAAGAATGACAACCGTTAAGGAGAGACCTGATGTACCGGCCTTCAACCCTCTGATGCCTAAGCCAGAAATGAGATAGTATTTAAGTAAAGTAACGGCGTGACAGCGTAATGAATGCGTATCATTAATGCTGAACCATCAGGCTTATGAAGGTGGTTGGAACCAAAACTTTTATCAATTCTTCGATGTAGAATCAATGTTCTTATTCTTTTGCTGAGGTGTTTCCTGGCGGGTTCCTTGACGGGTGCGTGAGAGGTAACCACGCCGAGATAAAACTCGGGTTGATCATCGAAGTTGTAGATCTCTTGCCGATAAATGTTGTTATGTGAGCGATAAGATATAATTAAAAGTATTAAAGGGTTTTAAGTACGTACGATATGAGATAATTAGTGAAATAAGTGTACAGATGGGAACTCAAATTTTCAAGCGCAGGTCGACCCCCTAACTTCTCCAGTCGGGTGATCGATCGATCAGTATATATATAATCGATCCTTTGTTTTCGTGTCCGGCATAAGATGGTCACATGCACCTTGGTCGATCTAGGGTGGAGGCATATTTATTTGCAGATATAACTATTGCACGCAACAAATGATGTAGTGTTTGGTCTTAATCTGTCTTATTAATGTATCGAAAGTGATCGAACGTTAATCATCGATCATCGAAGCAGGATTAGGTGGTACAAATATGTCTGTTTGATAAACACGGAGTTTGAGATGCTTAATTATTTTGATCGACAAAGCATAACATGCTTGACTTTAGTGACTTCTACCTTGTTTTTTCCGGCCATATCAGTTCAAATATAGCTTACTCGACCAGCTAGACTAACATCAACAACTCAACATGTACCATATATATGATTTTGATAGCGCAGACTGTACCCCATCCAATCAATCTTTTTAATTAACGTCTGGAAAAATAGCTTATGATTTGGGAAGCACCATTACAGTCAAACCCTTTTAAGAAAAGTAACAAATTATGTATACCAAACTATATATGCATGTTTGGTTAGATCTAGTATGAGAAGGTTGTCATGATCGATCTGGTATCTGAACTCCTCACCTTTCCACTGCTTTTCAGGTAATCTCTTCCTCTTCTTCTGTTCTACGTACGTACTCAAGTAAGTCGAGAAGTCATGCAGGTGAATGAGGTGATGCAGCCAATTACGAACCCTAGCCTAGAGATGTGGTAGCAATAGTATTCCTAACTATTTGCACTACTAGGGTCCTTCTCATATCATTGAGAATCGTTTTCGTCACTTCTTTGACCCTACTCCACAAGGGTCAGCTATCTCGAGAGAGAGATGGGCTTATCTCCACACCCTTACACGTGTCATCAGCCTGATTAGTTAGTTTTACCCAACGTGGACGAGCTTACAATAATCTGACGCACTAGATCCTCGTCTTTGCCTGCATCAACAGCCGCCTGCGACCGCGCTTCAGCGTCAAAAAATTTCGCCGGAGAAAAGCGACCCGAAAAACTTCCCCAAAAGCCCTCAACGCCACTGCCTCGCCCTCCCGGAGCTCTCTCCCTTTACGACGTTGACCTCCTCTTTTATGTCTCTCTCTCTCAATGGACCGCGCTCCGTCGCCGGGAACCTTCGCTGGCGATCTCTCTCTCCTCCCTCTGCCCGTCGCCCTCAGCTCTCCTCTGGACACCCAGAGCTCCGCTGTCCCCCCCCCCTCTCGCCGGAAACCTCACTGAACGACACCGTCGCCATCCACCTCCTCTCCTCTATCTCTCTGCCTCGATGTCGCCATAGTGAGCCATGAACGAGTAGCGAGTAAGCCGCTGGCGCTCCGAGCCGCCGACGACCAAAAAGAAAGGAAGGTAATTTTTTTTACCTCTCATGCAGATGGCACGCCAACGACCATAATGAAAAAGGTTCCATGCCGATTTCTGAGTTATTTGCGAAACAAAACTCTCGATTTGAAACCCTAAAACTCTCTCGGAGGAGCAGTCGAAAATCTATGGGTTGTGATCGATGACGATTTGGCCATGCGGAGTTATATGAGTGATTGGAGAGGCCTGGGCATGCTATATTTGAATCGAATGTTTGTTATAATTCCTGATTCCAATTATGTCGATGCACTCCTCACCGGCCGTTTCCATCAGGTATCTCCTCTCCTTTCTTTCTTACTTCCTCGCGACTTGGAATTTGAATTCAAATTTAAATTGGAAGTTGGAAACTGAAATAGGCATGTGGTTTGGTTTGTTCCAGGAAACCAAAACAACGTAGCGCTTCACCATCGATTCCCAAACGTAAGTTTTATTTTCTGCTCGACTAAACTCTCAGTCTCAGTCTAGTGGTGGCTCTGGTATTATTGTATTCATACAGTGATTGTTCTGAGGTAATGTTTCCCGGTGCAAGAAGATCAAGGATATTTGCCCTTGAAAACATGCTTGCTACCTCTTCCAGTACTATGGTGTTCATGGCATCACAATTCTGTAGGGGTCGTTGACTTCATGTTCGTTCTCTTCCAGATGCCAAAACCTTGATGACTCATTTGTTCAACTTGGCTAGCTTCATCCTCTAGGTATATACATTAAAGTTGAGGTTATTCACAAATACGAATGTTCCTATCCACTTTTGTCTTAAAGAAAAACTATGTGTGGGTGTCATCTCTGAGATACAACTGAAAACACGTCTTTTCTTGCTTTGGAAGGTGCATGTTACGAGATAAAGAAGTTGCATGCAGAGAGAAGGATTTGGAAACAAGAGATTTAAAGGAAAAAGTAGTGAGCCTGAATAGTATGGTTAGAAAATTGGAGATGGAAAATGCCGAACTTAAGCATCAGGTTAGTTGCTTTTGCACTATTGTTTGTATTCAAGTAAATTACCGTTTTTCTTTCTTTCTTTTTAATACAACTTTGAGTTGAATGGAAGCTGAGTAGATGTAAAACCATCAACATGTGACAAGATTTAAGACAATAGAATGACTCGATACAAGAAACCTTGTCATTATTTAGTCTAAACAATAGAACATTATTTAGTCTTCTGCTTCTAATGTTCTTGTTTCTCCCATTGTCTGGCTATAAAGAAACCTTCACCTTTCTTTTCATAACTGATCTGCAAATTCTAGTTTTTGATTAATCTTGTTTGAACTGCGCTACAGAATTCTGCTTTGAAGAAATCTGACAGTGGGCACAAGTATGATCTACGTAAGCTGGTAAGTGCCACTAGCATTTCCTGTAGGATGTTTCTTTTTGCTCCATAATATACCTTGTCTAAATACCTGTTGCCATTCTGATTTGACTGCCCTTGAATGAAAAATAATATAATAATCTTTCTTAATTTTGTAATTTACTCAAGGATGGATGCTTTATGTTATTAAGGAACCCCGTCAATCATTCATCTGGAAGGATATGGATACGTCTGGCTCAGATGATGAGTGCATAGCTTTAGGAAAACCAAAGAATAAAAAAAGAAAGTCCAAGTATGGAAGTTCAAATGAGGGGTTTAATGCATCAGGTACTATTGATTCTGGAGGCTTCAAATTGGATGGTGCTGGTGACGGAATAATTACTTTGCTAAAGAAAAGTGAGTTAAGCGTATGCTGCTCTTGTAGGAAAACCTCGTCCTGCAAAACAAGTAAATGTAAGTGTCGATTTACTGGAGGAGTCTGTGGGCCATCATGTGGTTATGTGCCTATCAAGTGTTCAAATAGACAAGCTGGCCTAGCTAAAATAGATGGGACTTCAGAATCAGGGGCTGCTGAAGGAACCTGACATGGAGGCACTGACGAAACAGAGAAGAATCAGCTTCTTGTTTCGCAGGGTGCAGAGCTACTTCAGAATGCATTAGTTGAGAGACCTACTGAGACAACTGATGATGGCAGACCAAGAAGGAAAGCTCTTTCAGAAATTGGAAATACGTTGGTATACTTTAGTCTTGCCTTATAAATATATTTGCTTAATAGCTGTTTATTCATGCTTGTCCAGTTTCATTCACATAACTGTAGAACTAGTGATATTCATTTTGCAGTTTCAATTCTTGTAGTATTTTGATCGATTGTTTTCAACAACTGGTGCAGGTCAAATCCAATGTACCAAAGCCTAACCAGAGGAAAAAATGGCGAAGAACCACAATCCAACTTGTTACAAATGCTTCGCCTCCCTCGCAGCCAGAAACTGTTGAAGCACCTCAAAGGACAGATAAAGGAGGGGCACCAGAGGACATGTCCCTGTGAAGCTTCCTAGGGCCATGCGATCAGCTTCATCAAATGGTGGAAATCCATTTAAAGAAAGGAATTCTGATAAAGCAGATCAGTCTGGTGTCAACAAGGAGAGCAGCAGCCTTCCTACCCCAAGAAGTCCTTTCCGGCAGCCAAAAACATCAGATGAGAAGGAGAACTGTGGTCTTTGAAAATGTCATTTCTCCCTCATTGGCATTATTTATACCATCAGCGCTAAAATGACGTAGCTTAGTTGATTATGTTCAAGCCTACTACTGCATTTACAAGGAATAGATCAGTCCAGTAGTAGCAAGCCTTTGATTTTGGGACTCTGATCATCTTGTTGCGTAATAAGATTACCAATTTGGGACTCTGTTAGAGACACAAACAAAAACCAAATCGAATTGAGGGTTCCAGTGATTTTGGGGAAAATCAACTTCAAGGAGTGACAGCTCAATTTCAATCAAGGTTATTAGGGGTATAGGGGTATAGGGGTATAGGGCTTGGGTTTAGGGTATTAGGGTTTGGATTTAGGGTATAGGATTTAGGTCACAGTAAAAAAATTATCACTTTCATTTTAATAATATATAATTTTTTGTGTTAAAGTACCAAAATAGTCTTCATGAAAACTAAATATCAGACACAATTTAGTAGACATTTTGGTCATAACGATAAAATTTACTAAAATGACCTCTATATTTCATTACATCAGTAATCATTACAAAGAATGGAACTTTCAGTAAATATGTGGATTGAGGTCAAATTTAAGTTAACAAATTCTAAATTTTTTATATCATGCTTAGATTATTCCGATCATCGCATTCTATGGTCTAATTTGCAAAATAAATTTTTATTTTCGATTTAGTATCACAAAGGTTCACATTTTCTTATAACAAACAAACATAGTTAACAACATTAGTAGTCATATGGTGATCATGCATGTATGAAATTAAAATACATGATCAAGCATGTATGAAATTAAAATAGTCTAATAAAAATTTATAACACACTCATGCATCAATCTAGCTGGTTATAACGTGTATTGTGTCAAAAATTTAACTTTGTCGAAGTTTGTTTAGACCTCGGTCAACGAGGTCAAACTTATTTTTGTGCAATTACTTAAATACCAATTAATGTGTTTTGCTCATTCTTCTAAGAGTGGAGTACCTAAATCGACTTTTTGGCCAAATTTTTTGTCATGAAGAGGTAGATGCGAACCACGATGAGAATGTGTGTATGAAAATTTGTCTTAAATTATTTATTTGAGTGATTATTCGCATTTTAGTTGTAGGGGCACTACGGTCATAATAGTCAAACACACAGATCGAGGTCAAATTCAAGTAAAAAAATACTGAATTTTTCACAGCATTTTTATATTAACTCAATAATCACATTCTACGGTCGGATTCGCAAAATAAATTTTTAATTTCGATTCAGTATCACAAAGGTTCACATTTTCTTATAACAAACCAACATAGTTAACCACATTTAGTAGTCATATGGTGACTTTGAGACATGTATGAAATTAACATAGTCTAATGAAAATTCATAACACACTCATGCGTCCACCTGGTTGTAACGTGTATTGTGTCAAAAGTTTACCTTTGTCGGAATTCGTTTAAACCTCGGTCAACGAGGTCAAACTTATTTTTGTGTAATTACTTAAATACCCATTAATGTGTTTTGCTCATTCTAAGGGTGGGATACCTAAATCGATTTTTTTGGCCAAATTTTTTGTCATGAAGAGGTAGATACGAACCCACACGAGAATGTGTGTATAAAATTTTGTCTTAAATTATGTTGTTAATGAGTGATTATTCGCGTTTTAGTCGTACGGGCATTACAGTCACAATAGTCAAACACACGGATCAGGATCAAATTCAAGTAAAAAAATGCTGAATTTTTCACAGCATTCTTAGATTAACTCAATAATCACATTCTACAGTCGGATTTGCAAAATAATTTTATTTTCGATTTAGTATCACAAAGGTTCACATTTTCTTATAACAAATATACATAATAAACAACATTAGTCGTCATATGATGACTTTGAGACATGTATAAAATTAAAAATGCTAAGATCTTGATACTATATTTATGCAAGAGGAAGAAGAGGATGAAGAAGAAAACTATGATCTTAACTCTTGTCCTTCCCTTCGCGCTTTTATGTATCACTCAGTTAGAGAATTAAAAAACTAATATTATTACAATTAAATGATATGTTCATGGTGTTCCACTTATTAGTTTGTGGCTGCAAGCAATGATTTAGAACTAGTATGATGGGCAGACTAACTAGTTATAGCTAGTAAATAAATCATTACCTATCTCAGAGGCTGCCATCCTTATGTATATGTCCTGCCCTGCATCAAGGAATTGTCGAATATCAATGAGTTCTCCAAGGCAGAGTATGCATCCGGTTCCTTCTCCTCTAATATCTAAATTAGCATAAGCTGTACAATTGCAGTTCTTTAAGCAAACCTGCTCTCATTCTTTGAGGTTCATTGTCTTGTTATACTAGGAAATTTGTGTATCCGGCAATTTGATACCAGAATACTTTAGAAAACCCTCTCCATCCCGGCAATCCAATGGATTATTTCGTACACAGCCATGTGAGTAATCCACCATTTCCCAGTCTTCGGGAGATTTCGGTGCAAAGCCTTTCAAGCATCCACAAGATGGGAAGTCGTTGATATTACAGCTACCATATAAACCACAAAATGCGTACCTGTCGCAGTCATCAATTTGTGTTAAGTAAAGACTCCAATCCTGAATTCTATCGATCCATGTGAACCGCTGAAGGTTTCCATTCAGTGTTAGTGTTAACCTTGTAATAACTGACATGTTGATGTGTTGGCAATGGTAATATATTTCCTCCTCACCATATACAAACTCATATGTATATATGGGATTTGGTTACAAATTAGGCATTCCACTAAACCTAAGACCATTCCAAGGTCCAGATCTAAACTGCATTGCAGAACCTTTCTTTAGTAGAAATTGTAGTAAATCTGATGTATCAAGCTTATTTGTATAGACCCCTGAGGAAGGATCCCGATCGCTCATCCATGATGTAAGGAACCAGTTGAGGCCTATTACCAAGTTTACTCCATATTTCATGCCATGCAGAAGTGTATCGCATGGATAATTAAAACTCTGCCACAAAAAAGTTTCCGGGTCATTGTGATTTCTCACAACTAGATTACCTGTGTCCAAAAGCTGTGCAATCGGTGTAGTTGCTGGTTTAGATGAGTTGGAAGACCAAATTATGGTGTTAGCATAATTTATAAGGACTAGAATTCTCTGGTCGGAGAACTTCAAAACTCCAGCTGAATCATTAAGTGGTGTATCTCTGTTGGTAACCCACACAACAGTCCTAATAGCTATCTTCTTGTATCATATTCCCAAGTACCGATCAGTGGAATTTTGGGGGCTAAAGAATCCAAGCTCAAAGCTGCCACCGGCCGAAACTATGGTGTCCTCATTTTTAAGTGACTCCAGAGCACTTAGAGTGTCTGATGGTGCATAGCTTGCAGAAAACATAAACATTGGTAATAAACAGAGAAGAATGAGAGGTATGATAAAAGTTTCCGTCAGGACCCTCCTACATAGGTCTGTTATGCATGCAACAATAACCAGAAGATAGGCCAAACATGGGATCTGTTTTCTTAATGTTGGCATATGGTGCTGATTTTTCGTAAGCTTTATTCAGTTGCCTCTTGGCATGCCATAGTACATATTTACATTGGCACATTAAGGCAGTGTAAAGGAAATAAATTTCAGAGTGATTCATATATCGAATCAAAAAGTATACTAGTATAGCAAATTATACACAGGCATTTCATCGAACCCATTATGTGCAAAAACACAAAAATAATAATTTGACTGTGTGGAAACAAGAAAAAGTGCAATGACTTACTTCATACTGCTTTTTGCTAGGGTTTAGCTCCCCTCACGATTGTCCACGTACAGTACTTTGATAACAAAACCCTGAAATACGGAACAGATATATTACAGAGTGAACCGCACTAACATATGGGATCATGCAATCATAATTTATCAATCGCATTGGCAACTCGTTCACCAGTTTACGCGTGTTGAAAATAAGGAAAAGAGCGATCATCAACCCTGAAAAAGAAAAGAGAAACAAGAGTGGTTGCTCTATTTGCTTTCCTTTCCAATGGTTCACTCGGAGGAGCAAATCCATGCACTCTCTATCTTTCCCCATACTAACCTAGCTAACTGGGACGTACTCTCTCCCAATCTCTTTGTAATCCTACTGTTAGTATTGCATAATTAGTTGTACGATTAACATACTTATCCACTTAAGCAGATTAGCAACACCTACTCAACCACATGCAAGACCACCAAGGAAGCACCAACTTCACTCACCGGACCCACCCCTTCCGAGCGCGCACGCGCCCGTGGGGGGCGTACCCGAACACACGGATCACACACCAGCAGGAACAACAAAGTCCCACATCGAAGAACACCACCAGGTCCCAATCTCAACCACCTATATATATCAGGTATTTATTACAGGTAAGATCACTCCATTGAATCTCAACACAACACGTTGGACTCAATCTCACTCCATTACATCCCATCGAACGGTATCTAATTCCATTCGATCACTCCACTAGATCCCATCGAGAGCCAGTTGACTCACTCGATCCACATCACACCACTCGCACGTTCGCTTGACTGTTATATCCGATACATATTCTGACTTAGGCATCGGAGCGTTGAAGGCGGGCCACCCCGTCTTGACCCCTGACCGCCTGCTTCATTGTTGTATTCTTCTAACAGTTGCTCCCGAACGCCCGAGGAAGGAGGCACCCGCAAGAAGGGCCCGCACACACGAAGAGAAGGAAGAAGAGAAGAGCCCGCCCATCCGAACAGCCCCACCGTTCGGACGCACCAAGGAGGAGAGGTCTGCACGCACGACCAAGGAAGGAAAAGGAAGCTTATTCTTGTTGCTTCTTCCCCATTACGCCTCCGCGCGTAATTCGGTAGAAACATCTGGCGCCGTCTGTGGGAAACTTACAAATTGCAAACCTCGTATAAACACCACCGAAACCAAAGGTCCACATGCTCAACCCGGCGACTAACGGCAGCAACACACCTGAAGGAGGGACTCCGCCAGGGTCGATGGGGCGGAACGCACAGACAACCGACAGGGACGACAGGGACGGGCGCATCAACGGCATGGCCCAGGAGTTGCGGGAGGCAGCGCTCGAGATAGCGGAGGAGCGCCAGGTCCGCCGAAGGATGGAGGAACGGCTGGAGGCGCTCATCGGCCGGCAGGTAGAGCAGCACGAAGAAACGCAGGAGACCGCCAGCGAGGTGCGCCCTCTGTTCGCCAGAACCAACGCCCGAGCGCCCTCACCCGTGGAGGAGTCATCACCCCCGACAAACAACGACCTGATCCTACGGAGGATGGAGGAGCTGGCGGAGGAAGTCTCACGCTTACGCAAGGACAAGCTGGCAGGTCAGGGCGGGACGTTCGCCCCCCGGGTCAGCCCGTTCTCGGCGCACATACTGGAAAGAGGAAGGGATCCCCACGCCAAGATAACGAAGATTGCCCAGTTTGACGGGAGCGGGGATCCACGAGCGCACGTGGACGAGTTTCGGTCCACCACGGACGGGACCCGATATTCGGACCCAACCTTGTGTTTCCTGTTCCAGGAAACACTGGCGGAGGAGGCACGGAGCTGGTTCTACGAAATCCCGCCAGGATCCATCCACTCGTTCCTCGAATTGGCGGAAAGTTTTCAGAGGCGCTATCGGCTCCAGGGGAAGTATAACACCACGGGCATCCTCCTGAAGGTCCGCCAGGAGAGGGACGAGAGCTTGTCGAGCTACATTAATCGATGGAGGACGCTCGCAAGCACGTGCAGGGACCTTGACAAGCGAGTGGCCAAGGTCGCCCTGATGGACAACCTGCTCGCCACCCCCTTCGTAGAGAAACTCGTGAGGAAGGAGCATCTCGACTACGACGAGATCATGGACCTGATTGTGCAGAAGGCACTGGTGGAAACGCGGGCGTACGGAGCCGCCTCCGAACCTAGTTCCATCAGACCCGAGGCAACGGACGCTCAACCGCAACAGCTGACGGACAGCGGGAGACCAACCGGGGGCTTCAAGAGGAGCCGGGACACATACAGGCAGAACTACCAAAGGCCCGTCTTCCGCGGATATCAAGGCAACAATTACAACCAGGCGCAGGATGCCCGTTTTCCGCCAACCCCACGCTATCGACCGGCGGCACAGGAGGTCTTCACAATCGACGGGCAGTCACCCGAGCACCTGCTCCGCCTGAACCGACACCGAATACCGCCGCCGAACAACATGGCGAAGGCGGGGGTACCACCCGGCCAGTTACCGGACGTATGGTGCGAGTTCCACAACGCCACCACCCACCGTACCAACAGCTGCATCATGTTGAAGAAGGCCCTCGAGGACATGGAGGACGAACGGACGAATACTCCCAGGGTGGAAGGACAGCAGCATCAGGTAGGCGCCAGGACCCGTGGGACCATCAACACGATATCCGGGGGCAAGCGCAAGGAGAGAGCCTCATCGCCCGATCGCCCGAGCAGGGACGTGCTAGCGATCGGGGCAAGGAGAGCGCCCGGGGCACAACGAAAGGAGGCGCCCACCATCAGCTTCACAGCAGGGGACGAGGAGGAAAATCCAAGGGACAGCACCCTACCGTTCGTGATCGACGCGATCATCGATCAATTCCTTGTGAAGAGGGTACTAGTCGACAACGGAGCGTCTGTCAACATAATCTACCTGGATGCATACGTGGCGCTCGGCCGACCCGCCAGCAAGATGACGCAGGACCATGAATGCATCTCCAGCTTCACGGGCGAGACCTCATATCCTATCGGGAGTGACAACCTGCGGGTCGAGGTTGGCGCGCCCAACTCCCCGCACGGCAAGATCTGGACGGACTTTATCATCATGGACACCCCCTCCCCCTACAACGCCATACTCGGGAGGCCTGGAATCTGCAAATTAAAATTGATCATCGCAGGACACCTGCTCTTGGGAAGGTTCCCAACTGAGCATAGGATCGGCCACGTCCAAGGATACAACCAGCAGGAAACCACGGAGACTCGAGGCAGGCAGGAGGTCCTTACTTTAGGACCCACGGATCTGGAGGCACGATCCACACACGGGCGGCGCAAGGCAACACCACGAGTAATCTACTAGGGGCGAGGAAACGGACCACCCGATCATCCGGACGGGCGCGTCCAAACTGGGGTACGCCCCGCCCACGGAACGCCCAACATTTGGAGAAGTGTTGTTGCGGTCAGTCATAACTTGTTACTCTTTCCGTTAGCCTATATTTGCGCATTCGCGTGCCCTTGACCCGCCCGCCCATGAACTCGGGGGACTGGGGGACTGGGGATAGGCCATCGAATGAAGGCACTGCTTTACATTCTCGCACAAGTTATTTAGAGAGGCACCCAAAAAAAAAAAAAAAAAAAACAGAGCCGCACAGGCAAAAGGTAAAGCAGTTCCATTCAGTCCAAATATTACAACACCTACTCTATTACAAACAAAGAAACAACTACTCCGCCCCCATCTCCACATCCAACTCCTCACCCTCATCCGATGTCACCGCAACTTCAGCTTCCGCCTGTTCGCCCGGCCCCACCCGCCTGACCACTGGCTCCAGCTCAGCCTCGGCACGTCCCCTGGAAGGCCCCGCCACTCTCTCGTACGAAGAAACTTCGACGCCCGACAGCCTCTCGACTTCGGACTCCAGGAACGCCACCCGGGCGGCTGCTTCAGCACGAACACGCTTCAGCTCACCTCGCAGACACTCCGCCTCGGCCACGGCCTTATCTCTGTCAATCTTGGCCAGAGTTTCACTGGCAGCAGCTTCTCCCGCCCGGATATCCGCCTCGTTCACACGAGCAACGTACCGCCGCATCAGATCGACGGCCTTCTCCCGGGCGGTCACCACCACGTCCATCGCCCTCTGGTGCTCCAGCGCGCCCTCCCTGAGGCGTGCAAATTCCGCAATCTCCCGCGAGCGGTAGCGGAAGACCTGCTGCATCAGACGGGCGCATGAACCAAAAACCCCATCCAGCCCATGAGCAGGAGCCTCCTCCACCGACGGCAACGCGACCGCGAGCGCAGCAGCATCATCCTCCAGGGACTGGCGCACTCTCCCCACAACATCATCGCCCGACCCAGAAGCGGGGCCAGGAGAAGCGTCCTCCGCCCGCGCCCTCTTCCGCGCACGTTTTCCACTCTTCCCGTGCGGGAGAGGCTTTGGCGCCTCCAAAGCCAGAGGAGGAGGATCTGAAAAACAAGAAGTCTGGGGAGGACTCGGGGACCGATCTGGGACAATCGCCCGACTTGGAGACGGCCCCACAACAAGCGCACGACTCACCGGCGCCAGCGCAGGACCACCATCCCGCCTACTCGTACCACCACTCCGCACAACCAGCTGTTGCTCACGTTCTGCCTCGACCTGCGTCTCGGCTCCAGCAACATCGCCCGCCGGCAGAAGAGGAGCATCCGCTTGCGGCACTTGAACATATGGAACAGGGGCACCCACACCGCCCACCGGGGGCGCACGTTTGGCATCATCTGCCACCGCGCGGACCTTCTTCCCGGCACCCAGCAACCTAAGCATTCGACGCTTGCTCACTCCATCCATCTTCTTCGCTGCAAACGCACGCGCAGACAGGTTAGCAAACCAGATAACACTTTCGCAACATTTGAATTCTACTTACTGCCACGCCCACACTGGGCGCGCGCATGTACACTGGGGGACTTCCGCCCATGTAGCCCCATTGGGCGACCGAGCCTAACACTTAGCAACAGAGGAACAACACCACAAACACCAAAGCCCACCAAACATCACCCAAATCAGATCTAACCCACCCCACCTCAGGAACCAACCCTGTTCTTGAGCAAAACCAACAAGAAAACCCAGAAACAACCCAGAAGCAACACAAACTAGAGAGAGATACACACGCAATCAGGACTGGGGGACTCACCAGCTCGGGATGGCACGACAGAGTACAACCGACGGGCACGTATTCCGGCAACAGTGGACACAAATGAAGGAAATCTCGGGGAGCAGACCACAGGAAAATTTTTGCAGAGCTTTTTGTGAATCATGGAAGTCTAGGAACAGACCACGCATACCCCTATTTATACTAATCGGTTGATATCAGCCAGCCTGTGACAGCCGTCCGATCCATCATGCCCACCGTAGGATTGGGACGCATGGCACCACCCGGTTCACTTGCCCTTCTCAGTAACCGTGCCAGCCCATCATCTCCCCACCTAACAAAAAAAAAAAAAAAACACAACCCTAGCACGACTCCCAACGGTTCGACACGTGGCGCCCATGCCCCACCCCACGCGCCCACGCGCGCGACGCCTGCCCTTCAGGCAATCACAGCGAAAGCGGTATTTAATGCCTGGCCCACGCCAGCATCAAATACGACGGCCAGCATTCGTCACAACGGTTCCCAAGGAAAAAGCGCAATGTCATCTCAAACCGTTTCATCACCAGCACACCACCAAAACCCAAGGCAGGACACACCACCCGCACGACCGGTAGAGACAGATCACAACGCACACGTCCAAACAAGGTAAACGCCACTACACACACACCAGCTCGGCCCTGGCAGGTTGCAGGCGCCGAGGGTAAACGGGCGCCGGGCGCGGGGTACGTCCCCCCCGTACGTAAAGATACAGGTCGCCTATACGAAAGGGCAAGGGGTCCGTCCTCCCCTTGCAGTCCCTGGAACCAACGGGCGACGGGTGTGGGGCACGTCCCCTCCGTTCGCACAAATCGCAGGTCGGATAAACAACAGAGGCATGAGGTCCGCCCTCTCCCTGTGTCCCAGGCAACAGATGGGCGGCAACAGGCATGGGGTCCCGTCCCCTCTCTTGCGCGCGCCAATGGTGACACGGGCGTGGGGTTCTTTCTCCCCGTTCACCACTTCATTCCAAAGCAGAGGCATGAGGTCCGCCCTCTCTCTGAGTATTCCACAGTTTGATGGGCGCCACGGGCGTGGGGTTCTTCCCCTCCGTGCGACGGCTCATTCCTAGCAGAGGCATGGGATACGTCCCCTCTCCTGACGAAATTTGATTGGCAAAACACGGGCGTGGGGTTTTTCCCCTCCGTGCCAACTGAAGTCCTAGTAGGGACGTGAGGTCCGCCCTCCCCCTATAGGCCACACAAACGACGCGAATGGAGAGTACGCTCCTCATTCGACGATCGCAACAACGAAAGCCGACTTAGCGGGGCTAAGCTCGATGGGCGGCACGGGCGCGGGGTTCTTCCCCTCCGTGTGCGTAACGATAACGATACGCAAGCCGGCTTGGGCGGCAGAGGCATGGGGTCGAGTGGTCCTCTCTCTCCGCTAAGACCGATGGGCGGCGCGGGTGTGGGGTCTAGTGTTCCCTTCCGTGAGCGCACCGTTACCGAACGACAAGCCGACTCGGACAGCTTGGGGGTGTCCTGTTTCCCCCCTTGATCGTACCGATGACCGATGGACGTCGCGGGAGTTGGATTTCCCCCCGGACGCCGACGGCAACACCGGGTTAGGCGGCAAAGGCATGCGGCACGTCCCCTCTTTGCGCGCGCTAAATTCGAAGAATGGCACGGGCACGGTGTCCGCTCCCTCCGTAGCGCGTTACTTATAGGTCGCGGTCTTGATCCCTCCGTCGATGCTATACCGTACGGAACGGCATCCCCGTTTACGTACGCGGCGCACCACATCATTCCAGCGCTGGCATCACGAAAACACATTCGCACACATTCATGCACCATACCATACATTCATGCATCACATATATACCTATACTTATATACCTATACTTATATACCTGCACCTATGTACCTGTTACACTTGTGTATGTTTTAAAGACCAACCCCACCCGGGCGCGCGGCTCCAAACACATAGCAACTCTTGTTTGCGAGCCGGGCCCATAAAAGCACGAACGTTCGCAACACATAGGTACACCATCGCACAAACAGGTACACGCTCGGGCACCCCGGTCCCGCTCCGTCATGCGATCCCTTTCTTGACCGGAGAGTTGGGGGACTTGGGGGGGTCACAGGATCGTGACCACTGCTCAACCGGATAAGTATTTCTTGTTAATCGCCCACCCTTTTTCAACTCCCCAGTCAAGAAAGTTCTCTTTGACTTGGGGAATTGGGGGACTTGTTAGTATTGCATAATTAGTTGTACGATTAACATACTTATCCACTTAAGCAGATTAGCAACACCTACTCAACCACATGCAAGACCACCAAGGAAGCACCAACTTCACTCACCGGACCCACCCCTTCCGAGCGCGCACGCGCCCGTGGGGGGGGTACCCGAACACACGGATCACACACCAGCAGGAACAACAAAGTCCCACATCGAAGAACACCACCAGGTCCCAATCTCAACCACCTATATATATCAGGTATTTATTACAGGTAAGATCACTCCATTGAATCTCAACACAACACGTTGGACTCAATCTCACTCCATTACATCCCATCGAACGGTATCTAATTCCATTCGATCACTCCACTAGATCCCATCGAGAGCCAGTTGACTCACTCGATCCACATCACACCACTCGCACGTTCGCTTGACTGTTATATCCGATACATATTCTGACTTAGGCATCGGAGCGTTGAAGGCGGGCCACCCCGTCTTGACCCCTGACCGCCTGCTTCATTGTTGTATTCTTCTAACAGTTGCTCCCGAACGCCCGAGGAAGGAGGCACCCGCAAGAAGGGCCCGCACACACGAAGAGAAGGAAGAAGAGAAGAGCCCGCCCATCCGAACAGCCCCACCGTTCGGACGCACCAAGGAGGAGAGGTCCGCACGCACGACCAAGGAAGGAAAAGGAAGCTTATTCTTGTTGCTTCTGCCCCATTACGCCTCCGCGCGTAATTCGGTAGAAACACCTACCATAATGAATCATAGTTAACCATATAATAACCCACAAAGCTATCCTCAGTTAACTTAAATAGCTACACACCTGAAAAAATAATGGCTATCAAATTAGTCTACAGATAGAGACTAAACTGAAACCCGCCATCAGGATTACATAAGAAATCATATGAATTCAATTCTAGTGAGATCATTTGAGAACAACTTGTAAATCTGAATCCAATTGGGAGAAACTCATTGATGTCCATCCCATTCGATTGCTTTCTGCAAATAAATTCATCAGTTTAATAACAAAAGTTGAACTCGACGACTTCTTGATTGCGGTTCATGATCTCTCCAGGTCAGGTCCGTCCAACTTTGGTTGGGAATCGCTCCCCATGTCATATGCTCAATACAGAGATGGTCACTGGATACTGATCCGAATATATAAATGTTCAATTATTCCAGATTATTAGATTTTTATAAACAAATGAACATTATGTTGTTGTAGATTACGCAATAGCAAAGTCATAGATGAGATGGTGTTACTAAACCTGTAGATACATACCTGTGAGTCTGCGACTTCATTGCCCAGATTGTAGTTGGGGTGATACTCCATTGTTCGTCGAACAAGGCCAACATCAGATGCAAAACCTACCAAATCTCCATGGAACCCTTTTTAATTATGGCCGTCGGCGTGACAGCCGCTTACTCGTTCATGGCTTCACTATGGCGGCGCACCATAATCTACCCTGGCCTTTGAGCTTCAGGCGTATGGGTTCCTCCGGCAACCGTGTTCCGCCGCCGGAAAAAAAATAGTTGTTCCCAGCTTCTGAAAACTCTCATCGCCGACGAGATCAATTCAAACCACTGACCACCGTTCGGTTCTACGTCACGACAAGATGATCGGATGGCTCGTCCTCAATGGTGCATAGTGGTCATCCTACGCTCTGAATGAGGAGATTGGCATCCTTGATAAAGGCGGAGGTGGGCGGGCGGGCGTAGCGTAGGTCGATAGAGGATGGTTGTAGATAGTGAGGGTTCCAGAAATCGATTGAAAAGGACAACATGCGGAGATGGTGGTTCGTCCTTCTCGAGCAGCGTCGCTCTGGGGTGTCCAGAGTGATTGAGAATAGGGCGATTTTGAGGGAGGAGAGAGAGCAAGAAAGAGAGGGAGGAGGCCAACCTCCGGTGTCCAAAGCAGAGGATGAGATTTGACCCAGTGAGATGGAGGACAATGCCAGAGGAGAGAAAGGATATTATAGACGTCGGCGACGGACGGAGTCTCCGGTGGCGGAGACAGGTGGACTGAGTTGGCCCAGGCAGTCATCTTGTGGCCTTTGCTCATTGTAAGTTCAAGATGGGAGAAATATCCAACAACTGACATTTAATATAAATTGGGGCGTGGGTGTGGAGTTAACTCCCCCGCTCTGTTTCTTCTGATTGCTTAAAAGTTAAAAGGATCCTAAAAGGGAACTGCTGTGTTGAAAAATAAGAAAACTTGGAGCAGAGTCCTAAATAGCTATATATAGAATAGTGGTTGGCGGGCGCAAGTCGATGGAAGATTAATCAACGACCATGAACATGATACAGGCAGAAAGCTTTGCTAGCTCTCGCTTGTATATTCACTGCTGGATATCTTGATTTCAACAATGAATAATAAAAAGGAAAATATAACTTCGTCGTTTCAACTAATCGAAGTGATGACTTTAAAAAATAGGAAGCGACAAATATTGTCCAATATTCGTCACTTACAAAAGTATTGAAGTGACCATATTCATAGTTTGTCGCCTCAAGTTATCCCAGAACCATGTTTAGGGACGATATTCAATCTTCGTCGCTAAAGAATTATTAAAACGACAAAGGTAAGTGAAGTCGTCGCTCGAGTATAAACGAAGCGACGAACATTGGTCAAACTTTGTCGCTTAGGTTTTTTTTCATCTACCTTTGTACTTCGTCTTAAATGCAACCTGTATATATAGATAAAATTTTAGGTTTACAGATGCAGTCGGGTTCTGCATCTGTTTTTGGAGGAGAAGAGGGAGAAGTTAGAAGAAAGTGAGATTGGAAGGCTTTTGTTGCCAATTATTTAATTCTTAAGTAAGGTTAGCGCAATTTCCTTCTATTTATCCCTCTTTGAGAGCATATTATGTATTAATTCAATTTAAATGGTTGTTTATGTTGGTTAATGGAAGTTGGATGATGTTGTGTTGAATTTTGTGTTTTGTTGTTGTTTTAGTGTTAGAATATGGAAATTGTAGTGTTTACTCCCGTTTGAGAATCAACAACTCATCTAGTTGATCGAGATGAGTTGTTGATTCTCGAATTATCTCATATTAATGCATCTAATGTCCAACTCGATTTAGAAGTACACAAAGAGAATGAAGAATCAACCGGTGATGGCTGAGATGATATCGACGTCGACGAATTCGATGAGTAAGAGGAAGAGGAAGATGAAGACGATGATGGCGGAGATGATGAAGATGAAGACTACTAGTTATTATGTTATATGTTACAATATGATGATGATAAATATTTTATGTTGTTATTTTGAACAATATTTATAATATTCTTATTAAATAGAAACATATGCAAAAGCCATAACTAATCTGTTAAGTTTAATCCAAGAGACAAATATTGGTCCATATTTGTCGCTTTAAATGTAAAGCGATGACATATGTTCAAAACTCGTCGCTTTAGATCATGTGAAACGACGAAGTTGGACACCCTAAACCCTAAACCCTAGGGAGAAACCATACACCCTAAACCCTGTTATGAAGCGACGAGGTGGGACTCATTAGGTAACCTAGTGAGTTTAAACTTACTACTACATTTTTTAGTATTGCCGGCGAAACGGAAAACTAAGGCCGGCGATTTTTTTTTTCGCCGGCAATAGTTTTCATCATTACCGGCGACTTGGAGGAAAAATTGCCGGCAATAATACTATTTCCGGCGATTGTTTCCCCAAATCGCCGGCAATAATGCGCTAGAAATAGCCAAAAAAAAAAAACTATTGCCGGCGACTTGGGGAAAAGTCGCCGGCAATAGTTTTTTTTTTTTTTTTTAAAGTATTGCCGGCGACTTTCCCCCAAGTCGCCGGCAATAGTTTTTTTTTTGGCTATTTCCGGCGCATTATTGCCGGCGATTTGGGGAAAAAATCGCCGGCAATACTAAAAAAAAAAAAAGTATTGCCGGCGATTTTTGGGGGAAAAATCGCCGGCAATACTAAAAAAATTTAAAATTCGTCGCTTCACATTATCTGAAGCGACAAATATTGTGTTATTGTCGTGGCTAACTTATACATATTTGAAGCGACGACTTTTGCATAATGTTCGTCTCTTTAGATTGAACAATATATCTGGACTTCAGGCTTCTTCTTCCTCATTTTTGCATTGTTCTTCTTCTTCCTCCATGTTCTTCCTTCTGCGCAAGCCCAATCCCCAAGATTTCCTGCTCCGGTTCTCCCTTTCTCTCCCTAAATTCGCCCCCACACCCCCAAATTTACCCCCTAACCCCCAAACCCCCAATCTCGTCTGTCTCCCTCTCTCTCCGGTTAGTTTTTCAATCTGTTGGGTTTTCTGTATTTTGGATGTGTTAATTTTATGAATTAGATTCATGTATTCTATCGATTATATCGATCTGTTGTTCTGATTTGTGTTGTATTTCCTTTATACTTAGTTTACAAAATTATTTATTTCATGTGCTTAATCGAATGTCCTACACTGCTTTGTGAACATATGAGTTTGTACGTTATTACAGCAAGAGTAACATTTTGTTAAGCAGGAATTGTGAATTCTCTCATCATAATTACATAAAATAATAGGACGAGTATGCTCACGAGTGCAACTGACATGATAGTAATAGCTGGCAACATCACTTTTTGTAGAATTGAAGATGATATTTCGAGAATGAATTAGAGAGCATGAGCATATGATTGATAGTTGTAGCCCATGTCTTGTAACGTTGGTAGTTGTCTTCCAAGTCAAGTTTGAATGCCCCCTTAGTTGTCATTAATACGATAAGATATCTTGTACCAGTCTCTGCCTCTAAATCTTTATACAGCTCTGCATGCATATCCAGTATGATACCTATACAAATAAAACAGATTGAGTACTGGTTTTGCAATCCTAATGAAAATAACAATTACTAATTACTAAAATGTTTGGGAAAAGGTTGGATTTTGTTACAAAGTTTAACAAACCAGAGAACCTACTTTTCTGCTTGCTTTTTAACAAACTGAGCTTCTTTATTTTAAGGAAAACCTACACAGTGAATTGAGAACTGGTTAGGCCAAGCCTTGTACGTATAAACAAAATATCTCGTATTATGCAGCATAACAATATAACTGCGACAAGTTGAGTTCTAACACAAACCTTGGCTTCATTGCTTAGGATTATAGAGACTGATCTAACAGTGTACTTCCATGTCGACACATAATTTCAAATTTATAATTTAAATCAGGATCGGTTTTGGTGATAGAAGTGGAAATCTAGGAAAAGTTTTCTATCTGGTGGATTGGCAGTACAGGAGCACTCCCACTTAGCATGTTCCTGCATCCTGCTCTTGCTTTAAGCGTATCTGCTCCTTTCAAGGCTAGACACATACGCCAAAATAAACAGAAAAGAAATTACCATGCCATAGTAGCTGTTCTTAACGTTTAAGTTGTAGTCAACTATGAAATCATATTCCTTTTCTTTTCTTTTAGTCAAGTTTGTGTTATTAATTAGCATTCTTCTTGTGATGTTTATAATATGTGGAACCTAATTGTGATGTTTGAAAAGGTTTACATATACTAGACAGCTCTATGTTTGTAGTGGATATTCTAGATTGATGTGATTTGATGATATGGACTACAACCTGTTAAAATGATCCAAATGTTTGTAACAGAAATGTATTGTGTGATTTTAGATTTCCTAACTAGCACTAAAACCCCTTAGGTTTATAAAAGCATGACTCGCTATGGACAGGCATAACTTCTTCCTTGTTTCTACTTTTCAAGTGAAATAGCTATGTTTTCGTAAATTTGTTTGGATATTAGTTTTTGATTGATCATTGAAAGATTGAATTACATGTGTACTGTAATGTAACCACTGTAACCATTTTCCTAGCTAAAACAGATTGCCACAATTCAATGGCACCAGGTTCTAGTGCCCAGAAGAAGAAGAATGAGCTCGAGGCGAGAAATGAGAGGAAGGTGGCCAAAGCATTGAGGGCAGCAGCGATGGCAACGGCGACAACGAGACCAGAGGCGATAGAAGACATCACGCTGGTACCCATCCCGTCTTTGGAAGAGACCAACCCTTCGGTGCTGGGGAACGCTGGAGGTGGCGCTGACAGTGGCGCTGGGGAAGGCGATGACGGTCTTCCGCTAAGTATTAGGACCAAGAGGGGTCTTATGGAGCCGGGTAAGCTTTTGCAGCGTTATGTGATATGTGATAATAAAAGTTTTGGTCTGCTAATAACATTGCTCTATCTTACAACTCGGTATGTGTTTTGATATGGCAGAGGTGGTTGATATGACAAGGGGGAAGAAGGTGAAAGGGCGAAACATTGTGAAGCGCGGCATCGTAACGGGCACAAAGACTTCATATTTGAAGAGCATGAACAACAACCAGCCTCTAAAGGTTGAGTACGCCAAAGAACATAAGGGTCCCAAAGAATTGAAGTGGAGGACTTTGATGTTCCGAGACATCGGGAGCGCCGTCCGGAGCAAAGTTCTGATACTTGCGCCTACCTTTGCTGAGCTGGATGAGGAGCACCAAGATGCATTGACCACTTATATGGAGGTAAAATATTGTTTGGGGCTAATTTCGAAAAACTATTTTTTAGTCACATAATATTGAAAATATGATAATCAAAGGCTCGGAAATGGAGAAAGAAGAGATGAAGCAACGTATGACAAGGTTTGAGGCCTCCCTCAATGATGTCATCTCGGCCCAAGGCAATTCGGGTGACAATGTCGCCACAGTAATTCCGTTTGTTGGCGATAAATCCTCATGTGTTTCAGCAGGTATTCTCGGGGATGACCAAGACTAGGACCCTTCATTTTTCTTGTATTTAGATTAATGTACCAATGTTGTTATGAAACATATTGTAGATGAATACTACGTATTTATAAAATGTAGTGTGTTTGTGCTATGGTATATGTGTGTTTTATGTTATTTGAATGTACATATTGTGTTATTAGGATGCGAAGAAAATCGGTTCAAACCAAACCCACAAACCTGTTTTTCTGCTCTGTAACATTGACTAAAGCGACGAAGATTGTTCAATATTTATCGCATGAAAATTTAAGCAACAACCAAACTTCGTCGCTTCCATGAACCAAAGTTTGTCGCTAGAAATTTCAAGCGACGACCAAATGTTTGTCGCTCGAAATTTCAAGTGACGACCCAATGTTTGTCGCTAGCTATTGAGCGACGAAGATGGGGTTCGTCGCTTGAAATAACGAAGCGACGAAAATGTTCAATGTTTGTCGCTTGAAATCTAAGCGACGAGAATGAAGCGACGACATCCGAGCAACAACTTGTGGTCGCTTAAGTGTTCAAGCGACGAATTTGGTGCTGAAGCGACGACAACCTCCTTCAATCGATTTCCGGAACGGTGATCGTAATATTTATAAATACATTTTTTGGCTACTGCACCCTGCGCTGATCATCTTTCACAATATACAAACGCTAATTTGGCTTATTTTTCCGCTACTTTCTAGTATATTAGGGTTTAGTGTTGATGGTAGGAATTTGCATGGGAGATTAGTATATATAGGCGACGAGACGAAGGACAAGAGCAGTTCAGAAAGGAGATAAATCCTGTTGCTCGATCTCCTTCACGATCAAATCAATTAACTACTTTACTAATCACAAAGAAACATATATATTGGTTTAGAACTTTTCAGCTGCCAACAGCAGATCAAATGACTACTACCCTCGCTCATCAGTATTAACAAAGTATTAATGGTTGCCAAAGAAAGATTAGAGAAACGAAAAGGATCGGAATTGAAATGGAAGCAAGACTAGATGACCATCTATATACACGTTCGGAAAACAAAACAGTATGTATCACAGCTATTATTCCATCGATCAATTCCATGCATGTTGCAAACATTAGGTGGATAAGAAAGATGACTGGGAATAGAATAATGACTATAAAAACAAAATGATGAAAATGATGGTAATGACATGCATTATTGGAATTTCATAGGGGAAATCTTTCTGTATATATTGGTGATAGTGATACATGTACGTAGTGCTGCATATTTATATGGTGGCCTGGAACACATATAATACTCATGTAGATTTTGTTTCTCGCTACTTCTCTAGCTATTATAATTTACTAATCACGCTAACTAAATACATAAGTTTATCCAATAAATATCAAGTAAACTAAGATCGAAGCCATTCCACATTACCGCCCGGCACGTTAAAAAATGATGAATACTAACTTAAAGTACACACATTCCGTGAAAACGTTTAATTAAGCGAGCAGAAAATCTAATTAAGCACTCTTAATTACGTACCTCAGGAGGATTAATTATACATAAAATTAAGAGTTTATATGTGTGCTCTCAGAAAGTACACACAGTAAAAAGTGGCAATGTTCATCGTTCATGCAAATCCAAGCCTAGCCTAGCCTCTTTAGTCTTCAAGCTAGCATGTACGTGAAGTAATTAACTAAGAAATTTCATTGAAAAATGGGTAGTCCTCCAGAAGTAGGTCAGACCAAGCAGAATGAGTAGCCACTCCTCCTCCATAGCTTGAAGTGGTAGTGCTGCAAGCATCGCCCATATTATTGTTGCTTGTTGAAGTCTCCGTCACAGGCATATCCGCCACAGGAGGAGGAGGAGAGGGGGTACTAGTATTTGAAGAGGAAGGAATAATATTGTTCCATGAAATATTGTGGGGTGAGTTATCTCCTTGGCTCAATACTGTAAACAACTGATCTGGAGCTTGATTTATGATCATATCCTTTTGATAAGCAGAGGAGGGTACTATTTGCAAATCAGGCAAAGGAGAGAAAGGGATTGAATCCTGGACTGAAGATGACCCAAGGTACTGTGGTGAGGTTTCCAACTGAGATGAACCAAAGACTGGATTAACACCTTTGATTGATGAACAAAGTGAATTCAAAAGGCTAATGCTCTCCATATCAGTGAAATCATTTAGGCTGTTTGAGGTAGAAGTTTGTGGTTGGAGGAGATATTGTAGGTACTGAATTTTGGCCATTTGAGCAGCTTCTGCCTGTAGTCTCAAGGCTTGTTCATCCCAACAAGTGTGGCTGCTGCCATGGTCGATAAGCTCTTTCAAATTGACAAGAGCTAGAAGGTGAGGCAAGCTAGAGAAGATATCAGTTCTTGGCCTGTGAGTCATCGGATCAAAACCCATTTGAATCAGCTTTTTCTTCAAATGGGTGTTCCAGAAGTTCTTGATTTCATTGTCCGTTCTACCCGGTAGGTGGCTTGAAATTGCTGACCATCTTGAAATGAAGAAAACAAAAAACAGGTAATTAAGTTTAATTATACCTCAAGCAACATGATGTGTCAAACTTGATCGATAAACAACATGTCAAACTGTCTGATAAGAAATTAATTGTACGAAAGAAACTTGAATTGTTTTTGAAGTATTGAGAGAATTACTTGTTGCCAAGGATGGAATGAAGATTCAGGATTGTTTGCTCTTCCTCTTGAGAAAATTTTCCTCTCTTTATATCTGGCCTAAGGTAGTTTGTCCATCTGAGCCTGCAACTCTTGCCACATCTGTTTAACCCTGCATATATTAGAACAACAAAACATCAATGCCACTTGATTGATTGATTGATTGAGAGAGAGAGAGAGAGAGAGAGAGAGAGAGAGAGAGAGAGAGAGAGAGAGAGAGAGAGAGAGAGAGAGAGAGAGAGAGAGAGTATATACCTGCAACTTTAGGAAGAGCTCTCCAGCTTCCATGGCCATGTTTCTGAATGTAATTCATGAGCTTCTGATCTTCCTCAGGAGTCCAGGGACCTTTCTTGAGGCCACTGTCATCACAACAAGGAGATCTTCCCATTTTCTCTCGAGCTAATTAATAAATGAGAAGATTTGGTTAACTCCCTCCAATCCAACCTTCAATGATAGCTTTCTATTTATATTCAATCCAGGTTGTCGTCGTCTGCAATCCCATCGAAGCTGACTGACGTGCTAGTCTCCTATTTGCTAGCAAAACAGCTCTACCCTTTTTCTGGTCCAAATGACAGATGTATCCTCCTTCCGTCGACAAACCCCAAACCGTACACCACACCCCCCCCCCCCCCCCCCCCACCCACATATATATGACTTAGATGCATACTTCATATACACTTAATAGATATTATGATGCGTAGATTGTTTTGGTTTGACAATTAGTGTGTCCTGATTAGTAATGGCCCACGAGGGACATACATATAAGAACTGACTGATGTTTGTGATCCAAGATCTCTGTTACTCGATCGTCATATTTAATTATAATTCATAGCAGTGTGCTCGTTTCACCAAAGTTTTGCTTTAATTTGATACTGGTGTTGTTGGGCTACGACAAATTGGAAAATGTCAGCAGAGCAGGTTATAACTTGAGAGCTAATATTACTCGTGGAAAAATGATTATGATCGAGGGCAAGTGCGGCGGCTGCTCCCCTATTTGGATTTTCTTTGTGTGTTTCTACGTTCCAAAAGAAAAAAAAGAAAAAAAAATATTGACGGATCTTCTCCAGAAATTTCATCGGTGAAATTGTCGTGCGATTACTGCTTTTATTTCATCAATGAGATCGAACTTCCATCTATAGAACAGTACGTTCCCTTTCTGCATTTGAATTCGAATGACCATGCAGCATTTCCAGACTGATAGATCGAACAGTACGTTCTGTTATCAGGAAGCACCAAGGATATATATATATATATATCAAATGCACGTAGAAATTAATCAGTTATAGAAACAGAAAATGAAGATCGATATCGTAAAGAAAGAAATTAAGAAAGAGGATTGATCGAGCTAGGGTAGAACTGTAGAAGTCAGCAGCAACAAGGAACATAAAGCACGCCATCGGTGGTTGGAGAAAACTTCTTCCATGCACGCAAGGAGACCCTGTTTGGTTTCGTCACTGATTGCATGGCTCGCAGAACAGAGAAATCTTTTATTATTTACGTACCTAGCTATAAATTCAAATATTTATGCATGGGTCCTGGATCGATCGAATTCCTAATCAAATATATGGCCAGCTTACGCATCACCTTTAGTACCCACTCTCGTCCCATTTTGCCTTCGATGATCGGTCACCACCTTTCTCACTTTCTTTACCGGAAAAGAAGAAAAGACCGAAGCTATTTAGAATGCCAGAAAGGGTTCACTGTACTAGAATTATCAAGCCCTACATTGTATCATCTATTCGTCCCACATTAGTAGCTAGATAAATTTATACTAATAGGTTGGTGTAGGATATTATCTTCAGCTTTGATGATCTAAGTTTACAATAACATCCCACATCACAAAAAAAAGGTCTCAATTTAATTATCAGATGATACACATCTAGACTAGCCATGCCATCCCCTGTGACAAATGACTATATATACGCACTACATACATTATGACTATACTTCTTGTATACCAGCTTGTCCAAGTTAACAAAAGCTGTAAGAATCATGTAGATATATTTGTATCCTGATAAGCATGATAATGAGATCACCATGATATATAGTGCATGTTTAAGATGGATTGTCAAAGTGATTTTCGCTATTAATACTTTCAGGAGGAAACACTTCTAAGATGAAACACCTTCTATGTGTTTTTTACAAAACTATTTTGAAGACTTATAAGTAATTCCCAAAAATTTCTAAAAATATTTTTATATTTAAAAATATTTTCAAAAGTTATACCAATGCCGTTTAAGTTTCAACAATCCATTTTCATATGATGTGGTTAGGGTGGCCCGAACTAGCTAGCTAGGGCACCGTATGTATATGATTCTCATACTTGTTTGTCGAAGAGTACGTTACATTATTGAATAAAAATGCAGCCACCCAGCAGCTCTACTCCTCTAGGATTTGGACAAAACAACAGTTTTTCTATTAAAAGAGACTTTAGAGGAAGATGTATAAATCCAATTCTGAACTCATAATTTCATTTTATATACGAATTCATAACTGTACGTCGAGAAACTTCCAAATTTTCCAGTCAATGGCTAACTTAGCAGGTAAGCCATAATGTATATTCTCCCTAACCCCTGATATGTGTGAATGATACTCTGCATCAGATTACATCGATTCCTCGATCCAAATTTGACAAACAGGGATTTGGATGTATTAACACGTTCCTTCAAGTTCGTTATATATAAGGGGAGTCTGTATGAACTAGCTATCTTATATACCGAAATCATACCAGCAGTTAAAATCACAGAGGATATGGTGTAGTATTAGCATGGTATATTTACTTGCTAAAACGCCTAAAAGTATATAACCGTAGTTTTAGCTAGTGTTTTCAATACTTACAAAGGAATACGGATGTGATTGAGACCGATTTGACCATTGGGTACGATTAGACAAGAAGTTGGTGCAGCAAGCGCTCTAATTTCCAACCCTTAAAAAGGCAGAAAACACATCGTGGCTTCCTTCCTTATCAAGCTATACAGAATCCGTCAATGGCATAGATTGGTGCTGGCTTATCTTCGTCCTTTATCAGTTGTCCTGTTAGGAAAATGCAGGTTTCATTATAGTTTTCACCCAAAAAGAAGGAAGATGCATGCTGATAGATGAATGTAGGTGAATTAGCTAGCTAGGTTTATACTATTCAAATATCAAATACTCTTGATAGTCAATTCCTAACTGCATATATCGGTATTCCTATATATGATCGACTAGCTATCGATTGAACCCAAAACAAGGATGTATTTGTACATCTAAATTATTAATGTAATATTCTCTTAGAATCGACCATATACGGGTTATACCATTACAACGTACAAATATGCATATTAGTGACACTCATTAGTGTTTAACTAAATATTTCGTCACTATTGACACCTCTTTTAGTGTTTAACTAAATATTTCGTCATTATTGACACCTCTTTTAGTGTCAAAAGTTTTGATTCGACACTAAAAAGTGTGATATAATCATTTTCACACTAAAAGTATTTGTGTCAAAATTAATTGCGTTGCTATAGCTTTAAGCATTAGTGACAATATCATTTTGACACTAAAGATATCAATGTCGAAATTAATTCATCACTAAAGCAATTTGAAAAAATAAAAAAAATTCTACATAAATAAGAGAGAGTAGCGACCCTCGTTAGTGTAAAAAGAAAGATTTCGTTACTAAAGCAAATAAATTTCACACACATATTTCATAAACAAGAGAGAAGAAATTGGTGTTTTAAAAAAAAGAACAACAAGAAAAAGCTCTCTACTCTCTAAAGCCATCATCGTCGGAACCATAATCTCCATCGCGGAGATCGAAGAAGAAGAAGAAGAGCCATCATCTCCGGCGCTGCACCACCGTCATGTCAGATTCCAGGTGCGATTAAAAATTTGAAATTCTTAGCTCATTTGATTCGAAATTTGAAATCTCTAGCTCGTTTGATTCGAAATTTGAAATCCCTAACTCGTTTGATTCGAAATTTGAAATCCATAGCTCGATTGATTCTAAATTTGAATTATGTAGCTCGTTTGATTCCAAGTTTGAAACCCGTAACTCGTTTGATTCACAATGTAGTGGTACATTACAATATATTTGATTTTTGTTCTTCATCAATCCAAGTATATATTACATTGGTAATTATGTAAGAGGGGTTGTTGTAGCATCAGCTAGCGATGGTCTTAAAAGTCTTGAGAGTTTTGTGTCCCTAAAATCTAAAGAGAAGGTGTAATATGGGATACCATGCATTTAGGACCGCTACAGGTAGATAGGTGGCCGGCCCTTGATTCAATATACTAGTTCCAAATACTAAATTTTACATAATGCTGATCATTTGTAATCATGGTGGTATGGAGCTACTGGTTTATTGATGTCAAATAGGTCTTGGTTTTAATTTTTGGTCAGATATTTTCTTGGATGTTTGTTATTTTGGATTGAATAATCAAGGTCTCCATAACATATTAAATAATGCCAGAGCTGAATGCCGTTGTAGGGAGGTAGAATCATTGGCATCAACTTAAAATTTTAGAGAAAGTCTTGACTGTCAAATGATATTATGTATTCTAGCTGCGAATGTCATATGTTTTTGGATAGATATTGCTCCAAAATTAAGTTGGGTTATGTTCCCTATAATGCATATATAGTAAATTGTAAATAGCATTCAAGTCTTATTCTTCATTGGAGATGCTAGCTCGTTTGGTTTCTATATTTTGTTATCTTGACCTGTTTTGAGACTTGTTTGTTTAAGTTCTCCTGACATTAGTGTGCCATTCACGTATGCTATCAGGGATAAAGATAGTAAACTGAGCCATTTTCTTCTTAATTATTGCATCAGGCTATTAGAAGATTCCTGCTATTATTATTGTGAATTTGCCTGATAACTTGTTATTGTTATTTATTATGCAGGCTAGAGCGACACTGCTTCACATTGTAAAACTTCAAATATAGCGACATAAACAAGTTGTTGAAGATATTTAGAGGTAAATGCTGGTTAACCACAACCATTGACAACTTCATACATTGCTACCATGTTTTATCAGTGTGTGTTTTGTTTGCTGTGCAATAGAATATCAGGTGTAATGTTTTTGGATTTGATTAATTGTTCACTAGTCTAAAAGAATAAACAAATAATCTGATCACTCGTAGAAACTGTAGGTAACTTAGAAATTGGAACATAGATTTATACTTGGTTCTACATTTCCCTCTTTAGTGTGGTTTTAGTATCAGTAAGAAGGCCTTGCGTGAAGAAGTGCGTGAAGTGAATATACCTTGTACATGTTTGATATGTTGAATTGAATAGAGATATGGATATGCACCTGTAAGTTTGCCATATGTTTGAGCACATAAAATTATTGGTGCTTAATAGATGAGGTTTTCTTCATTCTGGACACTCACTGGCATTTGCCATGGCTACTTGCTTAAATTTTATTTTGTTTTTCTGTCAGACTATGTAATTGAGACTGGTGTAAAAGTTTTATTGTTGTTCACCCATAACTAGTTTCATATAATCTTCATTCTTTCCATAGTAAGCATGTGGCTTAATGTTGTAGAGATTGAAAGTAGAGGTCAAGTGTTAACAAAGTTCCCTATCCTGATAGCCTTTTTATTTTGTTTAACCACTCATTACATTGGTTGATTTCTTTCATGGGATAGTTAGGGGAAAGTTGGACCAATTAAGAAATTTCTTTGAGGTCAGATCCCCACTCCCCCTCTTTTAATTACTTTGTTTTGCTCATTTGAATGAAAAAGTCTCTGATTTATTATCTTCCGGAAGGCAAGTTCAGTTTGTTGCAGGAAGAGATTTAAGACCTGAGCAACTGGGAGCATGATCCAAACACTGTCAAACTTGTAACATCTCTAATTTTAACATGTGTAGTTTCTTTATAATTGCTAGGTTTTATGTTGGGATATAAAACATTGCACTCACTGCTAAATTGGAAGTGCGTACATGTTTGATCTGATTGACGAATCTTGTACCCTAACTATTGGGGCATTTTGTTGCAATCATTAATCAAGTTGTTCCAAGTAGCCTAGGATTCTCCCTGCTATTTATTTGTTTTGTGTACAATTTTGCGTCTTGTGTTGGTATAATAAACACATGGTTTGGATATGTTCATTTCCATTGATGTCAAATAGGTCTTGGTTTTAATTTCTAGTAAGATATTTTCTTGGATGATTGTTATTTTGGATTGAATAATCAAGGTCTCCGTAACATATTGAATAATGTCAGAGTTGAATGTCCTTGTAGGGTGGCAGAATCATTGGCATCAACTTAAAATTTTAGAGAAAGTCTTGACTGTCAAATAGTATTATGTATTCTAGAATCTAAATTATTGATGTGATAAAGATAGTACACTGAGCCATTTTCTTCTTAATTATTGCGTCAGGCTATTAGAAGATTCCTGCTATTATTATTGTGAATTTTCTATAAGATATTTCATTTTGTTTAACCACTTGCCGTTTAGTTGTTTTCTTTATATGGTATACCTTTATGATCTAATCTTTATGACTTGGGGTAATATTTGCAAATGATATACTCTTTCAATTATTTTCTTTCAGGTTTGTCTTTTTTTGAACCTTCTGGTGCTTGAGCGACTTTGAAAGACTTAGCATATAAGAGATACAAGTAAGTTGTTATTGTTCTCTTGAGACTGCTACATCCTCATCATATGAAATTGACAAGTGTTATTCTGCTCATTGTACCTTAGTGATATCGAGACCCGAGGTAATCGAAGAGGTCGTAATGCAGATTCTAATAGTCATGGCATTGTCGAAGGCCTGAGTATTTTTGGATCCCTGGGTCATTCTAAGGGTAAAGGGAAAGAAGTCAAGCTTACTGATAAAGTTTGGGAGCAATGTCGGAGGACCGTCTAATTCAACTGTCATGAGTGCCAACCATATATCCAGTAAGATTCTTTTACTTTCTATCCAACACTTCTCTATATTCATTGATTTGACCTTACTGATTATTGACTAATGATTTCATTCTAATTAAAAAATGTCTTGATGAACTGAAACGAAAGAACCGACGTATGCCCATCCGAGAGCTAGAGAAAACTCAAAATAAGATTTTTCCAATATGGTTTAAGAAACAAGTAAGCCTCCCAATTTATGATTGTTTGCAAGAAGAAAAAACTTAGCAAATATTAACGGGCGTGGTGGGTCTAGAGAAGCGGTACACCGTTCGTGGGTATGGGCATGGTGTAACACCTGAGATGGTTCCCTACTGTCAAATGGATGATATATATTTTAATCAAAGAGTAAGGAAACGATTATATGATGCCTTGCAATCACAATTTGTGGAGCTGGAGTCGAAGTATGAAAAACAACAAGAGCAACATGAGCAAACTCGAGCACAACTTCTCCAAACTCAACAAGAATTGGCAAGCATCAAGCAACTTCTTCAATCTCAACAACCTTCTTTTCAAATTCCTTCATCGTACACTCCTCAGATGCATTGGCCACCATTTTAGATACCACCATTTTAGAGACAACCATCTTACCCCACCAATGGATTTACAACATGTCTAATGGGAAATGGAGACCCGAATTCTCTTGAAGCGTCTTTGTTCAACAAGGCTCCATCAAAACAAAGCTCTTGTGTGCAGGACTGAAAAAGATATGTTTCATACTAGCATTTCTTATATGTTTACAATACTTGCTGGTTTGAATGAGATAGTAGTACTGTAGTTTATGCAAAGTATACTATGTTTTAGTTTTATCAACATATGATGACTTGTTTCACTGTCAGCATAAGTTACAATACATATCAGATTTAAAAATAAGGAATATTTCAGAAAACAACTGAACTCACATATTGGGAAATTCTATGCCCTGTGGAACTTGTTTTAATTATAGTTTCTACTTAACCCTTTGGTATGCATACTGCATGCTACTTTTATTTTCTGAACTCTGAGGTTTAATGGTGACTTACGGTGCCATTAAAATGAAATACAATGGCTTATCGATGTTCTTCTCTGTGGTTTAAGTGGATCATGAACTCATCACAGAGGCTTTTGGTTATTGATTGGTCATTCATTAGTTTATACTTGTTCAAGTTAATAACACATGAACTTGTAACTAACAGAAATATGGAGGAGAGATATTTGAATAATTGCATGAGCTTTTTGAATAAATACTTCAAGAGGAGATTAACGGTTTTAGCTCCTGCTCTTAGCCAACTAATTTGTGTTCTACTTCCTTGTTTTCGTATGCATCCTACTGTGAAGGTTCTACTCCCAGTAATTGCTCTGTGATGAACTACGAAAAGGCAACCTTGGGTGGATTTGATGTTGATGACCATTTTCACAATTTTCGTGTAGGGGTTAGTGCTCTAGAAACCCTAGTGCATGATTCTTATTTTTTGGGTGAGAATTCAAGAAACTTGATGCAGAGAATATCCAAATTCATCATTTCAGCTTACCACAGTAGATCAATAGGGTAAACTATTAGCAGTGGTTAATTTGATTGATTTTGATCTCTTTTATTTTGGAATTTTAATTTTAAATTTCTGAATTTCTTTTCTTTTTTATGTATTTATATGATGTGTATGTATTGTACGTTGTATGTGTATGGTAATGTACAATACATAAAATATATATTTTTTAATTAAAGTAATATCATTACACTACCACAATTCTTCTCATAGCCGACGACTTCAAGAAAACAAAAGCCGACGATTTTTGGTGTTGTCGTCGGCTATAGTACACTATAGCCGACGACAACAAAAGTCATCGGCCTTTGTTTTCTTGAAGTCGTCGGCTATGAGAAGAATTGTGGTAGTGTTAGTGACAAAATAAAAAGTCACTAAAGATCTTAGTGTTGAAAATAATTTGACACTAAAGACTCTTTTTTAGTGTTGTATTTTTTTTGTCACTAAAGATCTTTTAGTGATGAAATTTGAGTGTCACTAAAAGTTAAAAGTGGTGTTAATGTTAGTTGGTCCCACCATATTAATAGTGACGAAATAATATTTTTGTGTGTCACTAAAGGCTTTAGTGACAAAAAAATATTTCGTCACTCATAGTAATAGTGACGAAATTTGTTAAAATTTTAACACTAAAAGTCTTTTAGTGGGAATATTTGTTGTAGTGTACTGTGTCATAAACTCATAATCTACCTTATATGTTTTTATATGTATTTCTTGGTACTTAAGCGATCGAGCGCTGTTAAACTAATTAACTCATAAATAGTAAAGCACCTTCGATAAAAAAAAATAGTAAAGCACCACATATAATAATGAGCACGAACCAATAGGTCAAAGCAACAAGGACGAACAAGGATTGTAACTTACAATTTGTAAGAACCCCATTGATATTCTTTCTTCCCTCCGACCTCATTTTGCTGTCGGTACAAGTTCTACTCTTCAAAAGTCTTCTCAAATTTTGACTTTAGAGAGAGAAAGAGAGATGCCATTAACAGTACTTAGAGTTTAACATTATTAACCTCATATAAGATTGCTTCTTCAACTCAATTAAGGTTCCTTGTCGGATGGACCAACATCGATCATCTAACATCAAACATAGTGGTAATAATTAGCTAGTAACGAGGCTGGTTCTGGATTAAAGAAGCAATTTGTAGTTAGGTCAAGTGATGTCACCTAAGCAGACTAGGAGAGTAATGTCGATTAGAAAAGATCCAATGTTTATAGCTGTGTAGTGTCAGCTAAACAACTGAATTGCTTGCTCTCTTAAGTTTCTACCCAATACATCTAAACTCGGACTTTTATGCCTTCTGTAGCCACGTATGTATCATCTTCTTTCTCTTCCATCCCTCCTTTTCAGAGCAAAAGAAATCTCACAATTTAATTTATATGTATACATATATACATGCACACACCAAACAGTAATCTATGGCATAAGGGCAAGATACTACTATACAAATCTTTGATGAGTTGGTTTGTTTGATATTTTAGGAAGATCCGTTCAGCGTAGATATGGAATTTATCTGTTAATGTTCTGTTAAAGTTTATATAAACCATAATAGAAATCTAAATTCATATACCCTAGCATCAAATACAAGAACCTAACTATCAAGTCATAATGTAGATGATGCAACGGCAAATAGTGAAGTACATCATCAGATAAATGTTATCGACCTAGCTAACGCCCTTCCACTCCAACTCCAACCCAAAAAAGCCTCTAGAATTGCTTGTTCTTGCTTTGAAACGTTATATGTTGGATTATGGGGATATATAAAAGGGTTTTGCCATCGCGATGCCATACAAGATTGTCAAGATAATCAGAAGGAAAAAAAAATGCCATACAAGAATGTCAAGATAAGCAGGCCATAGAGTAGTATTTATGTACGTAGGTATAAAACCTTAGAGTACTAGAGCTCCAAAATGCTTTCCAATTTCAAAATTGAAGCGTCATGTAGGGCACTTCTTAACTATTGGTCATTTCTCTTTAATTATATTGGCTCATAGAAGTTAACTTGTGATGGTCCATGTAGCTAGTTATATATAAATCTAGCTTTATATATATATATATATATATCGATAGGAAAAGTATTTTATATATGTTGAGTTTCTTATGTTTAAGCTTTTCCATCAGTTTATTCATGTCAATGCAGAGCGTATCCACACAGAGCAGGTTTGACGTTAAGTGGCTTATAATTATCACCAGTTATGATAGATCTAACCGAAAATATCAACATTCAATTCCGATGACTCAGAACTCAAACTGTGTTCAGTAATGGTATAGTTTGATCTGTAGCAATGTGCAGATGAACCCCAGGTTTCTAATTCTAGTTTCTCGATCCACAACAGAGAGCTCTGAAAACCCTAGCTAGCTAGCTTACTTTAGGTTTCTATAATTATCCCTATAATTAGTAGCATTTCAGTGTCGTCATCTGTTTAAAATTGTGGTGGATCGATCTCCTTCCGAAAAAGAACAGAACCTAATTTATGTACACCATGATCAAAGATATACACACAGTTTGATCAGCGGTAATAGATCAATTTAGGTTCCTGATCGATCATGATTCTAGCTGGTTTTTCTGCAACATATTTCTTTGAAATCTGGAAAACCTAGCTCATCGGATCGGGTTCGATCGAATAGTTTCCATTTTCAGTGGGATTTCACTGTCGTCATTCTATCAGTTGTTGTCGATCTCCTCCCTGGCAAATCAAACCCATTTTTCTATAAAAACTGATCTACTGGTTTCATCTCCTCTAACATCGAAAATGACAGTTAGACATATAACTATTGTTAAGTGTTCGATTTAGTTAACTAATAAGAGACTGCACCAGAGAAGCAACCAAGCTTTGTTTCTATATATGAGAACGATTTACCCTCCATTACGTCTATTACACGTGAACAGAAATGGAGCATCCATCGAACAACAACTTCACTCTTTTTGTCTATTCAGACCATTCGTAAACCCAATAGCCCTAATACAAAGAAGAAAATTTTCTTGTGGGGTCTTCTAAATCTATATGCTAATTTTATCATATCTTTACCGTTTTGAATCCACAAATAACGTGTCCATGTATCGAAAGGCTTTATTTATTCCATAGTTTTTCTTGTTCTTATTGTCGTACATATATCTAGCTTAATTGGTTTTGACTAAATCCGGCAATTCGATCACATGGTTGCCATCACCTTTCTATTAGATGCTTTCCGATTTAATATATATATATATAGTTTCTTTAGTCTGACAGTATGATTCCAAATTATGCATATATTTTCTTTAATTGTGCTATCAATCTCGATCAGACAATCTATCATTTTCTGAAAGCTTCTCCCTCCCTCCTCATTTATGTTAGAACAAATGAGTATCTTAATACTAGCAGTCTATATATATATATATCAACAATAGAATCAAAATCGTAATTATTAACAAAGAACAAAAACGAAAGAAGAATTCACTAACTTGATCAGATAGAAGCCTGTAAACGCAGTGTCCTAAGACAGAAATTCGCCCCCAATTGTGCTTGTAGCCTGGACGTCTATCTCGAGGATACAACTATCTGGTTTAAGTTCTTGCACACGAACTTGAACCCTGACGATTTTACTCTATGTACTTTTTCGATTAGCAATTTAGAAGAAGAAGACGAAGTTCTGGAAAAATTGGATGTCTGGAATGACGACCTGGGTCGTCCTTATAAAGACGTCAAAGTCGCAATTTTTCCAAAGGTCGCGATAGTTGGGAATCTTTTCACATTTATCTCTTTTTGATAATTATCTGAAATATTAATTAAAAATTATAATATTAATTTTCAAAATTTAAAATCGGATTTAATCAATAGATCCCCAAGGGCCCAATACCCATCTTTTGACGATTTATATTTTGGGCTTTCCCTTAGTGACCTAAGACCCAAATCCACAAATCCATGTGAAAACCCACCTTCTAGCCCAATTACTTCTCTTTATGTGTAACCTTTAATAAAGACACTTGTTTTTCTAACTTCTTTTACGTGGGACTAGTCCCAATAATTTACAGACTATCATGCCATCATCCATTTTTCTCAACCATTTACGCCTAACGTCGTTGAACAGCTACTCAAGCAAACACACAAACACATTGTAGAGCTCTCTTACTCTCTACATTAATTGATTATTACGTACTTACATTGTCTATCGATCGGACCTAACCTACGGCATATTCAGACATGATTCCAAATGTCAACTAACTTTTAACGGTTATTAGCTACTGGTTCTTAATCATTCAATCTGACTATAGGCAAAATGTTTTCTCTCCAAGTTACGGCAGCGACGATTTTGTGTTTTTATGATCAAAGTACTCAACAGTATATTGTTTCGTTTTAGTCGAACAGTTCTATGCATGTCATCTTATCGCACCTTTGAGTTTTAGATCCAAAATCCAAGTCTTCATTCAGGGTTGGAATAAGTATCACATATTAGAGCTATGAAATTGGGGCAGCCAATGTACATGAAGTGCGGCTGCAACATGGAGGGATTGTAGACTTATCTAGTATCCTCCTTGACTGGACAAGGTATGACACAATTTCTAGATCTAAGGTAGGTCGACTTTGGTTATAAATTGTATCATGTAAGCTACATTAGTTAGCTGTCATGTTGACTTTAGGTGCTAGTAATATTGTGGCTCTCTTTGTTTTATGGGAGAGCATGTGTAGTAATGGCTCTCCTTGTTTTAGGAGTCTTGCTCATCAAGTTCAGAGTCTTGATGAACAAATTAAGAGTCTTGTTCCTTATGTTTCTTTTTCATCAAACTCTTATGTTTAATTATTTGTCCATAAATAACTTTCTCTTGTACCGATACCTTGAATACAAATAAAAAAATTTCTCAAACTTGCTCTCTCCTTTTAATTTTGTTCTTTGTTTCCCCTCATAAATTTCTACAATAAGTCTGGGTTCCCACCATTCTTCCACCTGTCATGGGAAGTGAACCATGTGGAAGTCGTGACAAATATATGTCGATCGACTATCGAAGCGTTTTGGTAACAAATACAATCACTCATAATGAAACTCTTTGTGCTAACATATGGAAGATGGCGGCAAAATGGTGAAGGCTAACTTCAGAGACGGTGATGACAAGCTGGACATGGACCATGACACGAAACCCACCCGCTCCTGCATGCTTTTCAATCTAGATCTCGCCGAAGCAAATCTAAATCTATCTCTTGCGCGTTGTGTTAGACCGTCGATATTAGAATCTATCTCTTAGCCACAATGGTGGTTGGACAACGAGATCCACACTTGAACTTTGATTGTTTTTTTTTTATAAGAGAATGAACTTGGAATTTGATTTTGGTTTACTTGAAAACAACTTATGAGCCTCTATCAAAACGGAAAGTTGAAAATTTGAAATACACACAAGCACCAAAGAAATTAAATAACACCCAACAATGCCTGGACACAAACAGCAATGCATTTTCATTCAAACGAAACAATGATCAATGGTTTATATATGTTTACAGTCAGACCCATCATGATTCTAATCACTCCAGTTTAGTAGCATTTGATCAAGAAAACAACTTATGAGCATACAGTCATTAATCGGACTTCGAAATATAATTGATGACATACCTTAAGAGTTTCAGTGAAACACCATGATGTTGGAGCTGAGCAAATGATTCCCAGAAAACTGATTATACTTCGATATGGCATGTCTCAAAGGAAAAGGAAATGATCGTAACTCGATCATAGTAATGAGAGGGATCACTATGAGGCCTGATCAGGTCTTTTATGGGCAAATCCGCAAATATATATTACTATAAATAGTTGATACATCTCGAGTGATGTGTTATAATATGGTTATGGGAACTTTCTGCATGGAAAGCTTTAGATCACATAATATTATGAAGTAGGAATAGATTGCCATCGGAGAGTCGTGTCCATGATTATATTCACCAGTCCATTGGACATATGATCAAAAAGAATCCAGTCAAAGCTTTAAAATTTTCAGCGCAAAGCACATGGAGTTGGTAAAACTAAAAAGAATTCATTATCAGATCAGGGTAGGCTACCCTGAAGACATCCCCATATGTTTTACCATGTCCCCTTCCTTTCTAATGATTGTAATCATGATATATACTATAAGCACAAATGAAATTTCACATAAAGAAGACCACGTTAGTATATAAATACCAGATTATAACTTCCGCTAAGATACAAATCACACACACATAGGCTGGAAAGCTTTGCAGGAAACATTGCAACTTCTGGATCTGTCAAAATGGCACAGCAAGGTTAAGCTGCCAGAACCAACTTGGACAATACTGAGCATAAGACTACTAAACAATTAAACAAGTCCAGATGGTTTAACTTTTCTTTATCAATAATATAAAAATGAAGATGGTGATCAACCCTATGAAAGGAAAGGAATCTTTGATTTCTTCTATAACAAACAACTCCGTGTTTCATCATAGATCCAGGACAAACCACCATACATTTCACGTAGCCAGTTCCTAACTTGAATGATTAGCCAGAAATCAGCAAGATTCTTCATTAATATAAACGGCCAACACTGAAGTCAAGATAACTGTCGATGTCCATTATAATGGACACGATATTCAAAGAGCTTCAATAGTTTTCATACTGTCAAGTATAAACAGCCTAGCTACTCACTAGCAGAACTAGTCTGTAGGGAGAGATCAGAATGTGGAATAGTGTTAGAGTCTTAGAAGTTTATGCAGCGCCTGGCTTACTGTGGTTTTTTGATATTGTTAGCTGAGGCTGTTAGTATTGGTTAGTTAGTTAGCCACGTGTATGGTTGTGATTAGAGTACTAGGCTGCTTAGGCTTCACGCTAGGCTGTATATAGCCGTTGGTTGTTATTCTTATCTGTAACGTGAGAGTGAGGTTGATATACGGAGAAGAAGAAAGAAGCTAGTTTTTCCAGAAAAGTGAGAATAGAGAGAAATGCCATAAGAGCCACATTGTTTTGTACTTGTTCAATTAATGAAATTTACAGAGTTTTGATTACAGTTTTTCATTTCAATTTCTTGATACTATGATTTTGATCATGGTATCAGAGCTATAAAAAGGCTTACGCTGATCGATTCTGGAGCTTCCACGAACTCAATTAAGTTTCTTCTGCAAATCTCAAGGCTCTGAAGGTGTTAATCATCTTCTGGTTCTCTTCTATTACTGGTAACATCGACTCGTTTCAGTTAATGTTTCTCTGCAAGTTGTGATTTGAGTGTTGAATTTGAGAATTCTGTGTTGATTACGAATTTCGATTTGGAATTATGGAATCTCAACATTATCAGAGTTATATCAATAGTCTTCTTCACATGATCACTGTTCGTCTTGATGAGTACAATTTTGCTAATTGGAGCTTTCAACTGGAATCTTTGCTTGATGCTAATGATTTGTTTGAGTACCTTGATGGCTCATTACCATGTCCTTCACACTTTATTAGTGTTACATCTTCTGATGGTCAAGAAAGAACAGAAGTTAATCTTGAACATAGGAAATGGGTCAAGACAGATAAAGCATTGCTTACTTTAATTTCTGCTACTCTGAGTGGTGATATTATGGAATACATCATAGCTAGGTTCTAAGACATCTGCAAAAGCTTGGTCTATTTTGTGTGAAAAATATGCTAGTGCTTCAAAAGCTAGTATACTGCAGTTGAAAACTGAATTACAAACTATAAAGAAAGGTTCTTTGAGTATTGATAAGTACTTGTTGAAGATAAAGAGGGAAAGAGATCAGCTTGCTACTGCTGGAGCCAAGATGGCAGATGATGATATTGTAGTGGTGACTTTAAATGGATTACCTGCTGATTATGACATGATTAGAACAGTGATATGTGCTAGGGAAAGTTCAATTTCACTCAAAGAACTCAAGACTCAGTTGTTGTCTGTTGAAAGCAATATTGAAAGAAGAACACTGGTGTCTATTAGTGGTACAATTTCGGCTATGATGGCTAAGAATAATAACACTGTGTCACAGGTTCAACAATCTGACAATGTTTCAATTCAGGAGAATATTGGTGATGATGAGAATGTTCACAGTGCCTATGTTTCACAGAATAACAGTAATGGTGGCCAAGGGAATGGTAAGCAGAGATGGAATGGTAAAGGAAATGGAATAATGGTAATAATAGATGGAACAACAACAATAACAATGGAGGTAGATTTCAAGGAAATCAATGGAATAACAACAACAAGACCTACACTGGGAGTAATTCTGGAAATGGTGGAAATGGTGTGATTGAATGTCAGATTTGCTCAAAGAGAAGACATTCTGCTGCTACTTGTCACTACAAAAATGGTAATGATGAGACTACAACATCAACCTCTGTCATTCAGTGTCAAATCTGTGGAAAGAGAGGACACAGTGCAGTTAATTGTCATCACAGGAATAACTATGCTTATCAGGGAAATCCTCCTCCTCAATCAATTCAAGCTTTGACTGCTCAGAATGTGTCTGATTTTACTCATCCAGATTCATGGATTTTAGACAGTGGCGCAACTCATCATATGACGGCAAATATTCAGAACATATCTCAAGCTCAGCCATTCAACTCTTCAGATAGAATTACTATTGGCAATGGTACAGGTTTGGAAATCAAATATACAGGTTCTAGTACTATATTACCTGGTGAGCATTATATTAAGTTACAGAATGTTCTACATGTTCCACATTTAGCTGTGAATTTGTTATCATTTAGCAAGGTTTGTAGAGATAACAAGTGCAGAATAATAGCTGATGAAAATGAATTTTGTTTGCAAGACAAGGCGACTCAAATGGTCATTTATCAAGGTCAAAGCAGTAGTGATGGCTTGTACAAAATCTCAAACACCTTGCTACCTTCAAATTCACCATCCAGGCAGCTTACTTAGGACAAAGAGTTAAGTCTTTAGTTTGGCATCAGAGGTTAGGGCATCCAACTAATGATATAATTCATAGAATGTTGTCCAATGCTAAAATAGACTTTGTACCTGATGATGTCCATGGAATTTGTAAAGGATGCATGTCTGGTAAAATGTCAAGACTTCCCTTTTCTGATAGTTTTCATAGGTCTTCTGAACCTTTTGAGAAAATTCATAGTGATGTTTGGGGACCTTCTCCTTATGTGTCTACTCAAGGTCATATATATTTTGTAACATTTATAGACGATTGTACAAGGTTTTTGTGGATTTTTTCAATGATCAATAAATCTAAAGTTACTTCTATCTTCATTCAGTTCCATGCATTTATTTCTACTCAGTTTAATTCTCAGCCTAAGATTTTTCAATCTTATGGAGGGGGTGAATTTAATAACCATACCTTGAATCAGTTTCTTTTGTCAAAAGGGATTCAACATTTTATCTCATGTCCTTACACACCACAACAGAATGGTGTTACAGGAAGAAAAAATAGGCATATTCTGGTTTTTTGCTTGTTCCCATGCTGTATTTCTCATTAATAGAATGCCAACACCAGTTCTAAATATGCAGACTCCTTTTTCTAAACTTCATGGTACTGACCCTATTCTTCATTCTCTCAGAATTTTTGGCACTAACTGTTATCCTTATCTCAGATCATACAATTCTAATAAATTGCAACCTAGATCCACAAAGTGTTTATTTTTAGGGTATTCCACAGGTTATAAAGGAGTCATATGTTACAATCTTGACAATAAAAAGGTCTTTATTTCCAGACATGTTATTCATGATGAGGACAATTTTCCTTATAGTGCATCTGGTCATAACTGTCATGTGTCTGTTGATTGGTCAGTACAAAATCCTTTATAGGTTCTATCCCTATTCGTACCTACAAGGGTCAATTCAGATTCCGATTCATATATTTCTTTACCTAGTTTACAGTCTAGTGTCCCTAGTTCATCAGTTGCCCCTACTATCACTACTGCTACACTTGATCCAAATGACCAATTGCCTGTCCTTTCCTCCCATCAGCTCGAAGTTGTGGTTCCTTCTTCATCTTCTGAGACAATGCAGAATGCTAATTCTGATACTAACCTTACACATTTAGTCAATGCTGCAAATGTTACTGCTGCTTCTCTTGATGATCCCACTATGGCAGCAGCCCCTCAATCATTTCCAGTGAATGCACATACAATGGTTACAAGAACAAAATCTGGAGTTCTTTCTAAGAAGAGTTATGCTGACTATAGATGCTATTCAGCTATGCTACAAGGATCTACTTATGATCAATTTGCTTTTTATTCTGGTTTCACTGGTATTCAGGAAATTAAGGATGTGATTGAGCCTCACTCCTATATGACAGCTTTTGGTAAACCACATTGGGAACAGGCTATGCAAGAAGAGATAGCTGCTTTAAATGAACAAGGTACATGGTCTTTAGTGCCATGTCCTCAGCATAAGAATATCGTGAGATGCAAATGGGTCTATAAAGTGAAAAAGAATCCAAATGGTACTGTGTCAAGATACAAAGCCAGATTAGTTGCTCAGGGGTTTAGTCAACAACAAGGCCTGGATTTTGAAGAAACTTTTAGCCCTGTAGTCAGACATATCACTGTCAGACTTGTTTTAGCGTTAGCTGCATCACGAAAGTGGAATTTAAGGCAATTAGATGTTAAGAATGCATTTTTGCATGGTGATCTTAAGGAGGAAGTTTATATGCAGCAACCAAAGGGTTTCGTGGATCCTCATAATCCATCATATGTTTGCAGATTACATAAGTCCTTTTATGGTCTAAAACAGGCTCCTAGAGCATAGAATGATAAATTTACTTCTTTCTTACCTGCACTAGGCTTCCAGTCTAGTCATTCTGATCCTAGTCTCTTTATCAGACAACATGATCATACAGTTGTGGTGCTTTTGCTATATGTTGATGATATTATTATAACAGGTGACAATGATGCAGCTATCCAATTTGTTGTCACAGAGTTGAGTGCAATATTTGAATTAAAGGACATGGGCCAACTCACTTTCTTTCTGGGGTTACAGATTCAGTATGAACCTCATGGTTTATTTGTCACTCAAACCAAATATGCTAAGGATCTTATTGCTAAAGCAGGTATGACTACCTGTAAGCCCTGCTCTACTCCATGTCTTCCACATGCTTACTTACTTCCTACTGATGGAGTGCCACTGGAAGACCCCTCTATGTATAGAAGTCTTGTTGGTGCCTTGCAATATCTTACCTTTACAAGGTCTGATCTTGCATATGCTGTCAATACAGCATGTCAATTTATGCAAGCTCCCACTGATATGCATTTGAGTGTTGTTAAGAGAATTCTCCGGTATGTTCAAGGTACTGTTTCTAAATGTTTGTACTACTCTCCAGGTCCTATGGATATTACTGCATATAGTGATGCAGATTGGGGTGGAGATCCAGGGACTAGGAGGTCTACTACTAGATTTGTTGTCTTTATTGGACATAATGCTATCTCTTGGCAGTCTAAAAAGCATCCTTCTGTATCTAGGAGTTCTACCGAAGCTGAGTATAGGGCCTTAGCCAATACTGTTGCAGACATCTACTGGCTCAGACAGGTTCTCTGTGCTCTTCATGTCCAGCTTTCCACTTCTCGTTTGATTTGTTGTGATAATCTCTCTACTATTGCTCTCAGCTCCAATGCTATATTTCATTCTCGCATCAAACACTTGGATATTGATTATCATTTTGTCTGGGAGAAAGTTCAGCAGAAAGATCTTGTCTTGCAGTTTGTTTCCACTTCTGAACAGATTGCTGATATTCTCACTAAAGGCCTGCCCTCTGGCTTGTTTCTTCAACATTGTTTCAATCTGAACTTGTCCTCTAGGCCTGGTTCAACTTGAGGGGGGATGTTAGAGTCTTAGAAGCTTATGCAGCACACCGTGGCTTATTGTGGTTTTTTGATACTGTTAGCTAAGGCTGTTAGTATTGGTTAGTTAGTTAGCCACGTGTATGATTGTGATTAGAGTACTAGGCTGCTTAGGCTTCACGCTAGGCTGTATATAGCCGTTGGTTGTTATTCTTATCTGTAACGTGAGAGTGAGGTTGATATACAGAGAAGAAGAAAGAAGCTAATTTTTCCAGAAAAGTGAGAATAGAGAGAAAGTCCATAAGAGTCACATTTTTTTGTACTTGTTCAATGAAATTTACAGAGTTTTGATTACAGTTTTTCATTTCAATTTCTTGATACTATGATTTTGATCAAATAGCACAATCCTTACAAGTAAAAGCCAAATGCTCATCCTTGAATAAGGAGTTCCACTTTGCTTGGAATTCACAGATAAGATTTTAATGGAATCTAGGGCACAAACAAATTTGAGGACTGAGCTTCCATCATAATCAAAACAGGAACCGATAGGCTTTTTTATGTCGAAAGTCCCCTCTCGCTATCTTATAGCAGACAACTAACGCAAGCCTACTCAACAAATCAAAACAAAAAAAAAACCTTCTGAAACCTAAATCTTAACATTTCAATGGAACTCGGGGAAGGCTCAAGCAAATTTGGAGACCAACTTTCCATCATATTCAGGTAGAGAAGAATCTTATGACCAACAGATTAGGTGCCATGATGTTCCTTTCACATAGGAATGGGTTATGGGTGTGGATTTCCCACTAACCAACTTGACTTAAATTTGCATGATATGACCATAACAACCGGATGAGCTCATAAGTCAACAAGTCAACAAAAGAAGTTGATTTTGCACCAAGATAAGAACCACAATTTTTCTTTTACAAAACAGGATCTTATTACTAAAATGGTTACCTCAGTGAGATGTGCAATAACACACAACTATCTGCTTGTCTATATGATTTAACTCATTCAAGTGAACATCAGTGGCAGAACATGCTAACCATACCAATCCAAGAAAGTTGGAAGAATACTTGCAATATCCACAAATTCCAATATATGAAGTTGTTATGTAAGAGGCAACTCATCTAAAAACCAGTTTACGTTTTCTTGAAAACTTTGGCAGCTGCAAATCCTAATAAACAAAATTTTAAAGCATGATTTATGCATTCCTAATTCAATCAGGAATGAATATGTATCCACAAAATTTATTTCTTTATACAGCAGAATGACAAAGCATCGAATCCAATGAAAACATGTTGCAGGGGATGGCAAGCATTGAAAAACATAAAAAAGTTCAACTCATGACTTACTAGTCTGAATAGGATACCTTGAATGAAAAAAGGTTAATCAGCAACCGTAGCATAACTACACAAGTAAATGGACATTAAATTTGATTAGATTTTAGAATTCCAAACAGATAGATATGGAAACCAATATAGGGGAAAGGAATTCTTATTGAAGTTTCCAAATAAAGTATAAAATGTTGTATACTGGGAAACCTCAATTATAACTAAAACATTCACATGAGAAAGTAGAAGGCGTTCTATGCTATCAATCTATGAGGAATAATTTGGAAAGAGCAAATTTTTATTATAAATTTAGGACAACGACTATAATCAGTAGAAACCTACTAGCTAGCATGTTATATTGTTAAACATACCAATACATCTAAACATATTCTGCTTAGCTTTCTCCTAGCTGTTCTGGGGAAAGATGATACAGGAATTCAGACACTGAGATAAAGTTTTTCAGTCACTCGTTTACTAGTTGTGTAATTGAGCTTTAAATTTATTTTTGGAAGCATGAAGAAAATCTACACCGTCATCTGAAAGAATTAAATTATATATGTTACAAATAACAACGGTGTGTCACGATAGAGAAGAGAAGGTCCCATTGGCCCAGCTATAAAGCTACATTATTTTAGTCCAAAGACTCCAAAAGAAAGTCTTCATGTTACTTTAACAGTTTAAACACGATAATCTACTATATAGTTGAGTGGCTATCATTAAGTCTAAACACGAGTATATACTTATAGTTGAGACTATTGCAACTAAGAATCTGAATGAGTATTATACAGTAAGTCCACAAGATATACTATCTGCTGCTAAATCAAGAGATTGAATCTAGTGAAAATTAATTGTAGTTTGAGGGTTGGTGCCTTGGTGTCTCCTCCCCTATCTTGTTCTCTATCTTCCTCTCTTCCATTCCCTATTCCCCCAAGTTCCAGCAACTAAAGCCTGTAAAATTTTCTCTTCTAGAATGCACCTGCACTTAGAATTTCACTCTTTCTAAGTCCGCTACAAACATACCCATAGCCACCTGACTTCATCCTAGACCAGACTTAAAAAGCTTAGTGCGTCAAAATTGTTCCCAAGAAGTTCAGTTTCATACGAATATAACATCAGCCATAAAAGGATCAACATAACAAACATAAACAACTGTGAACCATACTGCAAACCTACAATCAAGGAAATTTCTTCATAGTTCAGGTCCAAATCTCCTAAGTGACTCAGTAATGAATCAAAACAGTGAGTTTCAGCGTGCACTACAAACATCTCAACAAGAAATCAATGTAAAATTGTAATTATATATAGATTTGAATATTTTCCAACAAAGGGCATGAACAAGCATATTACAACAAAACTATGGCCATTGTTTCTGATTTTCACTACCCCAGTCAGCATGCATATCAAACACCATGCGCTAGCTACATTCAAGTTCAATAAGCATGTTGTAAGTCGTAACATTACAACCATGTTGACAGATAACATAAGGAATGATATTCAGAAAACTCATGAAAATATATCACCATTAAAAATCCACTCACATTGCTCTAAATACTCAATACAGCCAAAGAATGTTACCTCGTATTCCACGCTCCGACAAAGCAAAACTAGCAACACCCTAACCCTCGTTAGAAATTTCGATCAATCCAACTCTTTCATTCTCCGGCAAGACTGACCAATTCGGCATTTGAACTGCTCTCAACCACAAAAAGCCATCCACATTGGCCCATTTCTCCGTCTCTTCATCAAGACTGGTCTCCTTAAGCTCTTCCTCAATCCCATCATATCTCAAACAATACGGCCCCAACCCCACATTACAACTGTCCTCAATTATCGGCCTGCTCCTCACTCTCAAATAAAAATCACACATCTTGGCATTGTGGATTACGAATCTGATGCGAGGCCATAACAAAAACGCAATCCTCTACCCCTTCGATCAACACCGAACCCGTAACAGGCCCGGTATAAACCCTACAGTTCGTCACTCTATGAACAAACAGTGATCTCACTGACCCCAACAGTTTCACCTCGCACAAATCCAGGTCCGAAATCGTAATTTCCCCTGCCTCCGAGCCTTGGAACTTATGCACTAGAGTCTCGTCTTTTCTCCTCCAAATCCCCGGCGATTCTGGAACCCAAAACGCCCGAGAAGAAGCTGAAGCGGCGCTTCGGGCTCCGATTCCTTCGGTTTCTCTAAGGGATCGGATTTTTTGGCGGCTTTGTTTCGGAAAGAGAATTTCTTCTTCGGGAGTAGCTCGGCAGAGAGATTGTCGAGGGTTTGGCGCAGATCGGATACGGTTTTGAGCGAGGATCAGAGCTCATACGACGGGAGGAAGTAGGAGTTTTCGGCGACGAGTTTTTCGAGGTCGGAGATGGAGACGGAGATGCGGTCGAGGTGCGGCTTGAGCTGAGTCGGATCGACGAGTCGAGTTTGGGCGATTTGGGACTCGATGGAGGACTTGGAGTCGGAGAAGCGGGAGAGGAAGGTCGATGTGGACTAGAAGGCTGGGGAGGAGTCGGGGCGGCGAGTGAGGTATCGGTGCGGGATTGGTGGCGGTTGGTGAGGCGGTTGAGCATGGATTGGTGTTTCTTTTGGAGAGATGGGTCGTCGAAGGAGTCTAGGGTAGGGTTTGATGAGAGATGCGGCGGCGGTTGCGGTGGTGGTGCTTCATTTTGCATCGGTGGCAGAGTGAGAGAGAGAGAAAAGGAGGGAATTGGGGTCCATTTATACTTGATATATTTTTGAAAAGGGTCGTGACCAGTTAGTCGAGCTCGTATTTCGTATTCGTACGTATTTAATAATAAGAGTAGTATAAGTAATAAAAATAACGTATTTTATGAAGAAAAAAATTATCTTTTTTCTTTCAAAAAATAATAATTAGCTTTCGTCATGCCACAAATTCACCTATAAGCCTTTTGCCTAAACGGTTACTAATGAAAGCGGACACACTACTGTATGTCTTTTAAATAAGAAAAAGTTAATTTTTTACGAATGAAATTTTACCCGGACAAAGATACTCTTTATGTTATGGAACGGTACTATCTATGTTAAGTAATGATATTAGGATACATGATTTTGTTAATTGTACAAGGTAATAAGAATGTAGAAGAAAGATACCAAGTGTACAAAAGAAAGATACTAAGAATCAAAAATTAAGATACTCAGGATAATAACACGACCCATTTTTTTCACCTTCTAGGCAGTTGTCTGCCTCCTAGAGGATTGAATTAGTATGAACAAATATAAAGAACCCACTTTATTCCTCCTTGTGGGCTGTAGTCTGCCTCTCAAGGGAGTTTAATAAGTTTTTATGAACATATATGTAACAACTTGAACGAATTGTAGTAAGAAACCATAGCTTATTTATTCCAACAAAATTACAGACTAAACATCTAGAACCTCATTCTCTGATAAACAGCTATAAGTTGTTTAACCACTTATAGTAGTAGACATACTTTCTTGGAAATAGAGAACTTGACCAGTATGCTTTGACTTTATCTCTCGACTCACCAGCTCTATTCACAAGCAATTCTACTCTCAGATAGATCTCTCCTACTTTGATTTTCGATGCCCAGAACTAAGAATCAAAGCTCCTTATATAGGGAGCGGATTCTAAACTGGAATTAAAATATGTTTAATTAACAATAACTCCACTAAGAAAATGTGACCCCATGCTAATAAGGTTCCGGCTTTCCTCCATTGTCTTGTTTCGAAAAACAGATTCCTTATTGATAAGAAATATTCCCTTCTTCAGAAAAGACGATATGAATTTCATATCTTTGCATGTCATCGTATATTTATGAATTTTCTCCAAGATGAGGCTCTTCAAATTCAAGTCTTCTTCTGGTTTCATTTTCTTCCACATTTGTATCCGCATACATCTTATAGTGCTTGTCATTCTCGATCTTTTTGAGCCACTGGGCACATGCAAGGGTGGAATCAATCTCTTTTTTTTAAGGGAAACAAACAAGTCACTGGTAACGGCCTCTAGGTGGTCGTCAGTGGTGACAATGATCTTTTCTCCTAAAACAAGAAAAGTAATCTCTTGATCTTCTTCGATTACTTTCTTGATATATTCCAATGTCATAACCTTCATCCATGGAATGCTAGAATTTGGAGTTCCATTGTATCCATTACAAGATGGTTCTAAATACTAGCCTTGGATGATTCTGTCATTGTGGTATGGAAAAATATACTCAGTTTTCTATTGGCTTTCTACACCCATTCTAAAGGTGTAGATCTGAACTTGAGTTTAAGAATGTAATTGGACTTCATTACATTCTTGACAGTATTGCTATTAATAACAGGCGATTTTCATTATTGATAGCAGGCAATTGGACTTCAGTGAGATCATCATTAATCTTTGTCCATAGATTGTGAACAAAACCATTTTCAACTAACCACAACTTGTGCCCTTGCAGGTACTCACCTTGAAAATTTACCACATATCTTCCTGGAAATAGTCCTAAAACTATAAAGAGTGTATCAAGGTTCTGAGTTGATTGGGTGTTTTTCAATAGTGTTGTGAAATTTGAACACCTTTGGTTCTTTTAAAGCCTGAATTGACACTTTTGCACTTTCAGAGGTTCTGATGTATTGCATCTCTGGTTTATTAACAACACTTTATTGTTTTCTCTTTTGGTTCAGCTCTTCTGTTAAAGCATTCATGGCCTCTACCATAAATCTTTTATCTTGTTCCTGGAAGGAGAACATCAAATTGTCTAGTTTAATCTTCCGATGAAAGGCTAGACCTGGGTCTTTTCGGAAGACTGACTTGGAGAAAGTGTTCAGTCTATATGTAAATATGTTTACGAACCCTGTAGAAAAAATTCTGCTTTTTGGCAAAGCAGTAGTCTTCAACGGTCTTGATAAAACCTTTGCCGTCTATCATTTGAGATGGGTTAGCCAATCTTTTACCCTGAAATTGGTCAACTAAGGCTGGTCTTTTAGGTCACAGTAAGAAATTTTTAAGAACCTTCTCAATGGACTCATCCGATTGTTCAGGTTCTTTTCCTGGCCTCCTGCTCCTAGGATTTCGACCTTCGTCGCTCTTTTCGCTCCTTCGGAACATTGCAATTTCTCTTGCTAAAGCATCTGAGAGATAGTTCCTGTTTTCTGCAATTAATTCTACATCATAATCATATTGGTTGAGAAATAATTGTTAATTTGCTAATCTTGCTCTATCAGTAGCTTTATCAAGTTGCTAATTCATGAAAATTTTTACTCCAGCACAATCTGTTCTCACAATGAATGGTTTCCCTAAAAAGGCAAGAGAATTTTCAATTATTTTTTTAATTTCCAAAATTTAATTTCCCCTTGTGGGATAGTTCTGTTCTACAGAGTTGAACTTCCCATTGCAAAACTTTAAAAAAAAATCTTTATTAGTGCCTGGTGCTTTTGCCAGCACTACACCTTCCCAAAAACTGTCACTAGCATTTGTCTGAAGAATGATTTTATCATTTTCTTCAGGTTGATGGAGATGAGGGAAATTTTTACAAAGCTCTTTGATTTTCCTAACGACCTTTTCGTCATTCTTTGTAAATTTCTAAGCTTTCTTTGATATCGTTTTTGGGCAGATTGCTGTTAATTCAGCAATTTTGGGAAGAAAGTCTCTTCCATGGTTAATGACTCATAAAAATCTCTGTAGACTTTTAGCGTCAGGGATTTTGTCTGGAAATTTTTAGACATTTTTTAAGATATGAGGTTGAAGCTTGATCATCACATTTCTTATGTTAATCTCTAGGAAGTCAATTTCATCTAGGATGAGAAAGACTTTATTTTCTCCAAGAATGATTCTATGTTGAACTATGAGCTTGACCACCTCATAGAGATGATTCATGTGTTCTTCTTTCATTTTCTAGAAGATTAATATATCATCGATGTAGACAACACAAAAGTGTGCAACTTGTTTGAATATTTTATTTATTTTTTCTTGAATAATGAATGGAGCTTGTTTCAGCCCAAAAGACATTACTAGTCATTCTTAGTGTCCCTGTGGAGTTCCGAAGGCAATAAGGGGAATGTTATCAGGATGTATTTTAACTTTCCAGAATCCTAATTTTGCATCAAACTTTGAGAACACCTTGGCTCCTCTGAGCTTGTTGATTAATACTCTTGCATGTGCTGTTTGATAACCATCTTTACGGTTTTCTTATTGACATCTTTATAGTCTATCACCATTCTTGTTTTTTCGTGTAACTTCTTGTTGCCTGTATTGCAATACTGTTTCATATTTTGGTGTTTATCCACCACTATTCTTCTGTGATCTCTAATATTGCTCTGTAAATCCTGGACCGACAACACTTTTTGCTTGATTCAGTCGCTCCATCCAAAAGATCTTATCATTCTTTTCGAAGCCCAGTAAGTTCACTTCTGGCTTCTGGATGAATGTTTGTTGTAGAAGAAAATCATTGCCAATTAGTATATCTGAATCTTGGCTTTCTGATTGCCAAAGCTCTTCAATTATAAAGGTTCCTCCTCCAATTGAGATTTGAACCTTTTTGGCAGCTATATTCATGAAGATCTTTCTTCCTTCTACAATTTTCACGATTGCACATCTTTTTGAATTAGTAATCCAGAGTTCTTCAAATATAGCAAACTTTTTTGCTAGGTTGAAGTCATAACCATTATCTACATAAGCATGTAAATGATACTTCTTGTATCCTGAAAATTTTAATCCAATTTTCATGTAGTTGCTGAACTTACTCTCGGATGTAATTGTTGCCTTGCATAAGTTTTGTTTCAAAAAACCTACTTCTTCTACTATTTTTGTGAAAGGACTGCATTGTTCTTCTTCACAAGCCGGGCTTTCTACAGATACTACTTCTTCCTTTTTAATAATAGTTTCGAATTTCTTTCTTTCTAGATATCTTCTAGAATTTCATTTCTTTCTTCAATCTCGTAGAAGTAGTCTTCATATTCTTGTTCAATAATTTGATTTATTGAACTATTCTTTGTTTTTGTTCTTGCTTTAGCAATGAATTATTCTTTATGATATGTCTCTCCTAATGCTTCACAAAACATGGGAAGACTATTTTTCTCATAGCAATGGCAGTAGTCACAGATAAATTATCTGAGATTGACTTTGTAAGAAGAAATATTTTCTTCATTAGTGCTTTCTTCCCAATTTTTTACTTCAAGGAAATAAACCCCTCTGGGTTCATATTCTTCTTCAGAATCTATTTTTTTATTCTTCTGACGATTCATCTTTTATCTAGGCATAATACACAGATACATTATCGTCTTCATCTTCTGAATAGACTACCTCATAGCCTTTCACGTTTGTCATTTCTATGACCTCTTCATATTCTCTCATAAGAGCTTTCGAACTTCTCTTATCCCTCTTAGGACATTCGTTAGTATAGTTCCCTTCAGCCTTGCATAGCTAACATTTGCATGTTCTCTTCTTTTCTATTTCTTGAGAGAATCTTTTTTCTTAAAGAATCTTTTTCTTGGGTTCTATCTTTCTATTCTGTAATTGAAGATTTTCTTGAATCTCTAATTCTTCCTTTCATTTTCTCGGAAACGTTTATGGAAGATTTTTCCTTTATTCTTTTGCTTATTTTTGTTGCACCCCCAGTTGGTTAGGATATCAATGATTCTAGTATAGAAATTGTCAAATCCTTTAACCTGCCTCTTTGCAGCTTTTGCTCTTGTGTTTACTTTGCATTGTTCTCGCATCAACTATCTGCTTCTTTCTACAACTCTTCCTACGGAAAAACTTTCTAGGAATTTTTCTTCTATGCTCTCCCTCATGGTTGTCATCATGGGTTCAAGAAGCTTTCTATACAAGAGTGTATTAAGTTGTTGTTTTCCAACTCTCCTATTGTACAGTAGTATTCTTGACATTCATTCATATATTCCTCGAAATACTTCATGTTGCATATTTTGAAAGCATATATGTTAGTTTTTGCTAACTCTTTAGCTTTGTCCCCAACATATGAGATATCTCCACTAAATTGGTCATAGATTGGAGTTACAAAGGTGTATGGAGACATCACTTTTAATTTTCTCCAATCATTCTTGTCCCCTGGAAGTTTGTTTGAAGGCAAAATAGAAATTTTTTGTCATTCCTGTGAGGGTCATCTCATAAATTATCTGTAGGTCAGAAGCTTCAAATATTCCATGAATAAGCTAGTAGCCCAATCATCTATGGCTTTCTTCTTGTCTAGAAATTTGTTTAGATCAAGCCATACACCAAATTTTGTAATTGGTACTTTTGGTGCATTTTCATGTGGAATGAATTTTTGAGAACTTCTTTCCCCTTTGTTTCCAGTAAGACTTTTTATGTTAGGAAGTTTTGTGTTTCCACCGATTATGATGGTGGTGGTTTCTGTTGCTCTTGAAGACTCTCCTTCTTCTATTTTTATTTCTTGATAAAGAAAGACTTTTTTTTTTCCTTTTTGAATGTGAAACTTTCAATCTCTTTAATAAATTGTTCCAGACAAGATGGATCTTTGCACTTTTCTGCTTCTTCATAGAGTGCAAATAGATTCTTTTTTTTATATAGATTTTAACATGCTGATATTTCTTTCTAATTCAGCATCTAAATCTTCTTCCATCACTGGATTGGTTTCTTCTCTTATTGAAATTCTGGCACTTCTAGTACCCATTTCTCTAGAAGAGCTGCACCTTCTGAATGCTTTAAGGCTTGCACCTCTCAAGCTTTCGAGGGATACATCATTATTTCTGCATCCTTCAAATTTTAAGTTAATGTCTCTAGTTCTTCTATTCTCATAGACCGCTGCTCTTACACTCTCTAACTTCTTTTTAGGGCCAGTCAATTTCCATTCTAATTGAAAGGTTACCTCATCCCATGTAACTTTATGAATCTGCTTCGAATGATTTTTTGGATTTGTAAGAAATCCAGTAGTAAAACCAGAAATATTTGTTATTTTAGTCTTTGGTTCTACTGTTGTGCTCATTAGTTTATAGTAAATCCTATAAACTATAGCAAGCTCTTGCATGCCGTCTTTCATTGAGGTGCCATATTTTTTTACTCTTAGTCGTAAACAGCGGGCTGCATGAGTCAGGCTAGTCGAAAAGTTTGGGAAGTAGTTGAAATATGCAACTTGGTTGCACAATGATGCTTAGAGGGTTCCTAGTAGATTTTTCCTGGAAATCAATCAGTCTATTGTCTTGTAAGACACATAGGACTGAGCAATTTATGTCTTCTCTGGTCAGTAATTTTATGCCGAGTTGGACTGCTCCAACGTGCATAAATTTGTAGTTTCTTTTTCTGGTTTTAGCAACTTCCTCAGGTGTTTTGTTTCTACTGTTGTTGCTAGAGTAATGAATTCAAGGATTTTGAACTGATGACTATCTAACATGTCAAAAATTTATCTTTTATAAATTTGATTGAATTTAAATTTTGAAATTGAATAATTTCGAACATTTTCTTCAATTTCATCGAATTCAAATTCTTTAGAATTGAGCAGCGCGCTGTACTGCGTTTTTCTTTCCAACCAAGGCTTGGTCTTGAGAATGATCGAGCTAATCTTCTTAGTCTTTCCAAAATTTTAATCCTTTGTTTTGTAGTGGAAATAAATTCTCGAATTAATTTAAGTTTTTGGCTTAAATCACGTAAAGCTGGAAAAGTGAGAAATTTTAATATTAAAAAATAATTATTTATCTTCGAGTATTGAGGATAAATCTTAGCTAGAAGTGTTAGAACAAAAAAATTATGGGTCCACTACGCTTTTGAAAAATGATACTATAGCATGAACATAACGTCTATTACAAGCAAAAGTATTATCTATCACATATAAGGATACTAACTAAATTGATAAGGTGAATGAATAATGTTGAATGCAAATGGATAGGTGAAATACACAAGTGGGTGGATAAAAAAACACAAATTTGATGACCTTTTGGTTAGTGGAGATGAAATTTGGTGACCTATTGGTCACTTTGAAAATGCTAGGTGACTTTTAGGGATATATTTGATGTATAGATAATTTTTGGGTAATTAACCCTTTTGAAAATGGTACGGGAATATCACTAATTCATATTGTATTTATTTATCTTTTCACCACTAAATTCTTGGCCTGCATTTTAAGATTATTTTTAAGATTAGACTATAATCGACCAACCAGTAATCACAGTTTATATGTAATTCGAACAAGAAATTTCAATGATCACGATTTGAATCTTATCAATGAACCACATACAATTTTAAGATTCAGTATAAGTATCTTGGTGGGAATGGTGGGTCAGAGTGAGTCAATATTTGAATCACTACAAAGTAGACGGATTTATATTTGCATTTTCGTATAAAGTATCAAAACCTATTTTCCTTATCTAATATGCGTTATCAAAGAATGTACAGTACGTACTCCAATGCTTATAATGCTTGTTTCTACTAGTTTCTATTAGGTTACTAATAGAAGCATGGATAGGGTTTAGATGGTGGTGATGCTTTTGTCCGAATATTTTTCCGCTTCGTCCCTGTTAGAAAAATACACAAACAGGCGTTAGAGGTCTAGATGGGATTAGCCCGCATTCAACAGTCTGATGTCTAAGTCAGGATGTGTATCAAATATAACAACAATAGTTAGAGTTGAGTATACGGCGTACCTTTGATTAGTCATAAATGAGTTACTTATAAAGGTGGTTGAGGTAGTTGTCTTTTGCTCTTCCTCAGTGTGTGATCTCTCTCTTCTGGACTCGATACTGATATTGTCGTATCAGGCGTGTGGCTGTTCTTTCAAGGTTGGCCTCGTTAGTGAAGTTGCTGCTTTTGCTGTTGTCTTATGTTCAATCTTGGCAGTGTTGGTCCGACTAGTGTCTAAGTACTCGTAATTAGGCGGTATAGTAGCATACACCAACAAGTCCTCCAAGCCCCCAAGTCAAGGGGATTAGCTCTTGATTGGGGAGTTGTAGAGTGCTTTGCCTAACTATGTGTACTTAGCCACGTTGTAACGGGTTAACGTACCGTACCCCCTAGTCCCCTAGCTCTCCGACCAAGGGTGGGTCCTTATTCTGGCTTTGTTCGGGGCCTAGGTGATGGGGTTTTCGTGTTATGATCTGAAACACATTTGCATGATTTGAGACCAGTGTTGCCGGTTTGGGCAAACTAATGTTGCCAGTTTGCCTGTGATAGCGCGAGCATTCGTGCCTCTCGCCTATCGGATGGATTCTGAAATGGACTTGCTTGTTTCGAAATGCCTCGAATGGCGCAAACTAATGTTGCCAGTTTGCTTGTGATAGTGCGATCATTCGTGCCACTGCCTATTGGATGGATTCCAAAATAAACTTGCTTATTTTGAAATACCTCGAATGGAGCAAACCAATGTTGTTTGTTTGCCCATTATAGCCCAAGATTTCATGCCACTAGCCTATCGGATGGATTCCGAAATAGACTTGCTTGATTCGAGCCATTTGTAGAAATTTTTTCCTTTTTTTCTCATTCCGTCTTTTCTTATGGTGCAACGGTTACTTACCGCGTGAAAGACGCATGTTAGAGACGTGTGTAACGACTACTTTCTGCATGTGTGACGCGTGTCCCATGGAATTCAAAGCATGATAGGGTAGTAACTTTGGGCAAGAGAGCTTGGCGCATGTTGGACACGTGTTGACATCCTACGGTCTGCGGCGCTTGGTATGAACCGCCTAGAATGATCTTAGGGTTAACCCGAGCCTCTATAAATATCTTGGTTTCACCTTTTCTTCTAATTATTTTTCACTTCCTTGCCGAAACACTGCTCCGATACCATCAGAGGATTTCTGTGATTTTCCAAAGCAACACACGTCTTGTGGATGTCGTCGATTTTTACCAAGGTAAAGTAGATTTCTTTTCTGATCTTCTTAAGTATACTTGCATGAGATTGATTTTGATTGTGATGTGGCTTTGGGAAAATATGCATGTGTTTCTGGTTTATGCTTGTGAGTGTGATTATATTTACGGGATATATGTTGTGTGGATTGATCTGCATTTGGTTGTAAAGATTGGTGGTTAGTGTGTTTGCCTTGACTTAGTAAAAAATGGACTAACTGTTGGGATATTCCGTTAGCTTACACTCCCCCTCTTTTTTCTCTCTCTATGTTTTAGGAATATGGACCCTATATCGATTTCAAGTGATGAGTCCCATCAGCGTATACACATATTCGGGATATGATCTTTTAGCTGTAGCTCTACTGGTAGTGTGTCGGACTCCTCGTCTGATAGTGTGCCTATAGTTTCCCTGATATCCATTAACGTCGATGGTGCTTATCGTAGGTTACCTATTTCGATAATGGATCTTTATAGGGAGCAGACGAGCCACCCTGAGAAGCGAATATCAGACGCTGGTGCTAGTACTCATAGTTCGGGTTTAGAGTCTGGTGCGTCTCGCGAGCTGGATCATGATTCAGCCACTGGTGCTCCTAATCCTCCGATCGGAGGAGTTGGTGTTGCCCTTCCCATTTATCCGGAAGGTGGCCCCATCTACTGGCGCTTTTCGGATGGTGAACCTGTTTAGGAGCCCGAAGGATCTCTGTTAGCAAAAGAAATTGAGAGGTGGTACAGAGATTACCATTTAGTCCGAAATGTTAGGCTAGGGCTCTTGGTAAGGGTGAAACGTTTAGCCAACCCCTTCTGTGCCATGTGTGCGTTAGCGAATTCCATCTAAAGTCGGGTTTGAAGCTTCCCTTGTATCCATTTTTTCAGTATGCCCTGGTGCTTTTAAATATTACGTCATAGAAATGTGATCCGACTTTGACGCGGGTATTGGTCGTGTTATAGAACATCTGGTTGCTTAGCGGGTTGGAGTACCTGACACGTGTCGAGATTATGCACTTTTCAGGTTAAAGTATTTGCCCAGTCGCAAGGATCGTGGAATCATGACTATTGAACCTCGAATCAAGTGGTGGCTAATGGAACCACCAACGTCCTCGACGGCCTGGCGTAGGTTTAACTGTCTTGTCGGAGGGGAGTGGGAGTTTGACAATAGTAACAGTGCATTGCCGCACAATCGGGACAAGATTGATTGAGTCCCTAAGTGGTTCCAACTCTTAGGTTGGTTTGTCATTTGTGTTTGTCTTGTTTTGTTGTGTTTGTTTATTTGTGACGGGATGCATACTAACGGGGGTGCTGTAATGCAAATAATCGATTGGTTTCGTTCATACGAATCGAAGAAAGGAGGCTTGATCGCATGCGGTCCATGTTTAACTCAGCTTCGAAAGCACAAAACTTCTGGGCTACGAACAACTGGAAATTGATAAAACGTTAAGGGCTTTCTCGTGGTCCCGGTTCGTTGTATTTTAGGGTTTTACGCTTAGTGTTCTTTTCATAGCACGGGTGTTCTGACTCATTTTTTTTGTGTTTTAGTGAAAATGACCAAGGCTAGATGTTCTGCGAAACAAGACCTTGTGCATAACTGCATAAGCGCATGCTCAATTTGATGAGCAAGGCTGCAGCCGTTCGAAAGTTGGCGAATGATGGTCGTGGTAACCTCACCGTCAACGATGTTGTGCAGCTCAACGCGCAGACTTTGAGTGTCCAAGACTACGTGGATCCCATCCACCCGGTCGATCATGATAACGAGGACACGATCGTTGTCGAAACGTATGGCCAACGCCTGCACACCGCTTCCGTTCATGATGTGGAGCATGATTCGGATGAGACAGTCATCAATGATATTTGTCACACCCCCAAATCCAGGGCCAATATTATACTGAAATATGATGTAAGGATTTGTGATGTGAATAAGAAACCCAAATAATTTCAAAAAAAAATTAAGGTGTCTGAATAGTACATTTATTGAAAAGAGAAAGTGCTAATATTACAATACCGAAGTTTTTAAAAATAATAGTCATTACATTTATTCAATTCAAAATACAAGTAGAAAACAATTTTTTTTATTTAGTAGGCGACGTATCCCATTTTCCTCAAGCATTCTACTCATCACCTGAAAATAATAGTCATTACATTTATTCAATTCAAAATACAAGTAGAAAATAATTCGTTTATTTAGTAGGCGACGTATCCCATTTTCCCCAAGCATTCTACTCATCACCTGAAAAAGAGAAAAATGTAGTATCATGAGTCACACTGACCCAGTAAGTACAGCTTACAAGCATATACTAAATTATCTCTAAGAAACATCAAACCGAACAACCAATTCAAAAATGTGAAATGTTGAAACCGATTATTCTTCCATACTTATACTTTCGTCTTTATAATATATACATTTAGGTACATAATACATATATATATATACACTTGCACAACTTCACATCTACACACAAACATGTCAATACTTCCGAAGAATTCTTTTAGATTAACTGGTAATTACTCAAAAAAAAATCATGTGCTTAGTCTCACAATACCAACACACAGATAAAGCCACAGCATTCTAAGACCACCTGCCAAAGCATGTATACTCCCGGTTTGACACAATTCGTTCTTTAGAGTATAATAATGCACTATCTGTAAGGGACTAGATTCCTTTGATAACTCTCACAATAACAAAATAATTTACCAGCAATTCACTTAAGCACGAGTTAATTCGTACTATACACCCGACTTCACACTTCAACCATAACGATCACAAACAAGTCTTTAAATACGACTGTATATAGATCATAGAGTATATATTTACATCATAATTTTGTAATAAATATATACGTAATAGAATTTGTAAAGGAAGAAAGATCAAACTTAAACGTATTTCATTAATTAACAAATTTGGTCTAAACGTTTCATTCGGCGGTAGTCTGCTCAAAATACTTCATTTGTTCCGAATTATACTTGAAAGTAAATAGATAGAGCGATTAATTATATAAACTTGAAATAAAAATTAGTTATCATTGGTTCAAAAATTTCATTCGGCAGTAGTCCGTCCAAAATCTTCCATTAGTCCAAAATCAAACTTAAGAAGTAAATAGTGCAAGTAAATAAATAAAAATAAAGTCCAAATGCAGAAAATAAAATTATTAATCCTTGGACTAAAAGTATCATTCGGCGGTAGTTCGTCCGAAATCCTCCATTTGATCTGTTTTATAATTAATCCATATTATGTCCAAAACAAAGAAATGAGTATATCATCTCAAAGTGTTTTTCAAGAGGAATCCAATGGTAATAATCACAAAGTTCGGTATGGGGTTCTCAAGTCCAGGAACAAAAATGTTTAGCAACTGTCCAGAAATGGTTACGTTCGCTATTAAGCTCATTTGCACGAATTAATTAGTTAGTAAGTATTAATCAATGCCTTTCAAATTTTTCAGATTGATAGTTGAACTCCTAAACTTCGTTTTGATATAAAGAACACTAAATTTGGTTAATAAATGAGTGAGATATGAATATTTCAAGTTAAGAGCACATTAAGAGTTTTCGAACATGATTAAGGAAAAGATTAGCAAAACTTCTTTTAGCCATAACTTTCTCATTACTTAACATTTTTAAGTGATTCAAAATCCAAAGTTGAATAAATTTTTGTTTAGAATCTGAATATATAAAAATATTTTACTAATTAAAATTTAACATAAATGAAAATATTAAATTTACACTAAGGCTCATTATTTCCCTTTTATTCTTAGCCATGCACTTGGATGTAATCCTAAAAATAAAGAAGTATAGGAATGTACTCACGTACTTACTCAAGAATTTCAGTAGGTGATGGAGGTATTTGATTAACTCAAGTGACCTTCTTGAAGCAAATGAATTAACTACTAAAGTACTTGGAAGAAAGATAGCTTGGTGTGGGATTTTAGGGGAGTTGCATTGCAACTTTGGGAGGACTTCAAATCAGAACGTAAGGGGAAGATTGAAGTGGTGCAAAAATCAGATTGAACTCAAGGGTGATTTATATAGACATGGGAGGAGACATGGAAAATAAATTCATAACCATTTTTATAGACTTTTGTAGACAAGTTGACAATGGAATAGTTGAGCTACTAATTCTAGGGTTAAAATGCATTTGTAAAAACAATAGTAATGTGGTTGGAAATCTGATTGAAATGTTGAAATGTGATTATATATGCATGTGAATGCAATACGTAATGTGATGTGTGAAGAAAATGTGTGGTTTTACTAAAAAAGTGTAATGTAGTGTACAATAAATAAATACATATCAACCAATAATAATTAGCACCAAATTGATATATGAGCATGACCTCTAAAAGTATGAATTGTAATCTTAAAATACAAAGTTCGATTCGGATAAGAGATTTGAACAAGGAAAATTTGGTCGTTTTGCTAAAATTTCATTTCCGAAAATCGGCTAGTTGGAATTAGGGTTTTTTACCGTTTCTAACTGGAGTAAAAATATTTCTATTATTTTTACTAACCTATAAAATGGAATGTTTCACGATTCCAGCTCGTGGCCTCGAATCCAAGACCAGAGAGTTCCTGACTTGAACTTGAGTATCCACTGGATCATTTGCCCCTCTCTGTTAATATTTCTCTAAAACTCGTTTTTATACATTGTTTTCGCCAGACAATTTTTTTTTCCGGATTTCTAAAATCTCTAAGGTTAAACTAAATTATGGTGATTTCTAAGTTTAACGAGTCATACAATAATCTAAACTATTATACTAATTTTCGGGGTATTACAATATTGTCTTGGATACTCGCCGATCGAAGGAGGGTGAGAGGGAAAGGAAGAATCGACTTTGGTGTGAGAAGGAAGTGCGGAGCCTCAAGAGGCGTCAGAGGAGGCTTGAAAAGAATGACAAGTGTGAGGCTGCCAGGAAGACCCGTTTGGGTTTGCGATGCAAATCAGGTTCCTTTTCTAAGTCCACTTCTTCTCCAAACTCGTTTGATCTCTCCTCCCTAGAGGCAGGTGGTGATACTAGCCGAAGCCAGGCGGATAAGTCCTTGAGTACCCAATCCGAGAAAGAGGAGGGTGCAACTCCTCCTGCCAAGCGCCAAAAGACTCTTTCCGGCCCATCCCTATCAGCAGTGAATGTTGTAATTGCTGGTGAGACAACGATCTCCTCTGACTTTCTTGCGGCTCTTGTGACCTATTTCCTCAAGGGAAAGAATTTGAAGAATTTGAAGAGTTTGAAGCGGCGGAGGTGTTAGGTCCATAATTACATTTTAATTATGTGTCTAACCTTATGCTTTATGCTTGCCTTCTTGGAATAAAGCATTGTTTTTGATATGTTTCCTTGTCATACTAGAAAATGGTGAGTTTGTGTGGAAACAAACTTAAACTTGGAGATTAACCGCTTTTTGAATAAGCCAAACAATTTTCCTAAGCATTTGGAGAAGAATGACCAAAACCGGGAAGAAAACAAAAAGTCAACCATCGGTCAACGGTCAACTTCGGCGGTCAACCTTCGGTCAAACTAGGGTGAATCTTCACCAGACAATGTCAGTGTCAAGATAGGATGGCCCAAGACTTCAAGACCCAATCCCATAAGAGCCCACATGAGAAGATATTTTGGTGTGGAGACATGCACATGCAACTCACATAACATGGGTGAGTCATCTTAGGATCACCACTTAAATCCTAAAAGTGTAGATAATGTCTAAGCTTGAATTTGAATTATTTGCACCCAAAATATCTCCCTCAACACTATAGGGTCGAGCTCCCCCTCACACACATAAAGAACTCACCTCATTTTCACATTCTCCATAGTTTTACACTCTCTCTAGACTCCTTATCCTTATTCCAACCCTCTAGCACTCTCTTCTACCTCTTCTCCTCCTTTTGTAGGCCAAAACACCTCCATAAAAACCACCATTACAGACCTTATCTTCCCTCTCTTGGGTAGAGTCGAACCTCTCCACCACCACACCATCACTTTGGACTATTTTTAGAGTTCCTCCTCTCATCTTTGCTTCTAGAGTTTGGTTTGGTCTTTAGAGTTCAAAGGAGTAGGAAGCAATCCCTCTTCCCCTTGGCCCCTTGGAATCCTAAGGACTACCTTTACCTCCTCTTGAAGACTTGGTGCTAGCTTAGAGTGAAGAAGTGGAGCTAGAAACTTTGGAGTCATTTGGTGGAGCTTTGGCTAAGGGGACTCTCGGCTATTTCTCTCCTCTTCTTATTTTGAGCATGTATCTAGTCTTATATTTCATTATGCTTAGTGAGTAGTTGTCTTTTGGAAGGTTATGGCTGATGTACATACAACTATGTTTTGAGTTATGGATTTGAATTTGGTTTAGTTTACTACATGTTGTGAATGAGTTTGATAGCTTGTGATGTGATTGTGGTATGTTTGCATGTTTGGGCTTGATTCAATGTTTTCATACTCATATCTTAGCCATGACTAAGTTGAGATATGGTTAAGGAGGCTAAAAATGAACCTAAATGAATTAGTCACTCACCTAAGGAAGATAAGCATGTAAACATGACTGAGGTTGCATTTGAGAAAATGGGCTTATGGTTTGGTTTTCATTGGGGTTGAGCATGGACCGAAGCCTTCTTGAAGTCCAAATGACTCAAGAAGATTCGGTTAAGCTTACATTGACTCGAAGGGGCTTTGTAGCTAATCGTTACTTCTTCTAATTCATGTTCTAAAAGGTGTGGATTAGGAAAGTCATTAGAACATACTTTCATGTCCTCTAATAGGGACTTAGGAAGGAAAACCATTCACATTCATCATAAGTGAATACATATTAAACTCATTAGGCATATGGTATGATTAGGATACGATTCGTAATTGAGTTGCATTCTAGTTTCGGTTTGCTTTATATTTGAATGTTGGACCGGAACACTTCTAGTACCCTAATGGCCTAGGAGATTCGGTTCACAACCAATGGTGACTCCAAAAGATCACGAATTGGACAATCACATGTGAATCGAACTAAACTCATAACTTGAATATATATTGTTGGTACATTGAGTTGGTTAGTGGCGACATCTCTAGCCGACCAAACATTTACATTTTGTTTTATTTTTCTTTATGTTTTCTCTTAATTTAGTTAGTTAAACAACCTTTCAATCGTCTTTCATTCATTGTAGTTCAACCATCCCTTACAATGCTAAGTCTCCAGAGGATTTAGTATTACGAGATACACTTCTACATCTTGTTTAGTTTTAGTGTCATGTCTTGTGTCTAATTAATCCGTGATTTCAAGTGCTTAATCGAGTTAAACTAAGGAGTTTAAGTGGTCAATCCTCATGGGTTCGACACTCGACTTCCTTACAAATACTATAACTTGACCCCGTATACTTGCGGGTAAGAGAAATCCACTTAGCCTTACACTAATCAATAGTCAAAAAGTTGAGGGGATAAATCTCTCGAACAAGAGGCCAAAAAGCTGAGGTTGTCCCTCCAGCGGCTGAATGTGAATCAAGAGGGTGGCGATGCTGGTGATGCTTAGCGAGCGACTAGTGTATTTGTTTTCCTTGTTTTTTTTTTCTTTTTAGGTTTTGTATTTTAACGCCTTCGTGCGATTTTTGCGTTTTCGAAGAGAGAACAAAGATACAATTATTTTGATTAACGCCATTCTGCCCACCATGCACCATTACCCCAGAATTCTGTGTTCTCAGTCTGTCATATCTATGTTGACATTCACGCCATTGACCTTACACATCGGGTAAACATTTGAAGTTACCAGTTTCTTAGTGAAGAGCTTCAATGTGTGTGACCATTGTGGCTAACCATCATCTTGTACATGGTTTATCTGAAGAAAAAAAAACCATTCACTTTAAATATGAACATTGATATTAATTTATATATATATAAGTAAATATATATAGATATACACACACACACTCACACATTTGCCAAAATAGTTTGCAAACGTCCTATTGTGGTACTCAACATTACTGCTAATAGAAGGGTGTTGAAGATGAATGTCTTTCCAGTATTGAACTTTTAGACGGTTAATCAGTACCCACCGGCGGACAATGACTAACTCATATGGTTTCAACTTGTACGAGTTTGGCTACTTTCCATATACTTCAACATCATTAGAGATGATAGAAAGGTTGAACTCGAGTTCATCTACCGGCATATGTTGTGGAGGGTCCTCGACCGCTCCTAAATACAACTTGGTGTACGTTAAGCACTCATGCGTAAGATATGCTTCAACGTTACATCCTTCAGGTACGGATTTGTTCTTCATATAGTCTTTGTAGTCTCCCAGTTTTCTATCAAGTCGCAAAGTGCATGTTATGATTATTGAAAAATAAGTATTAATTTATATATATAAACAGAGCCAAATTCAAAAGTTGAATCGTATGTACCTTTTCATGGGATACCATTCAAGTGTAGTGTACCGGACGGTAAGCAACAATTGTTCGGGAAGATGGATCATTAGGTGAGGCATGATGTCAAAAAAATTTGGGGAAAATATCCTCTCAAATTTGCACAAGATAAAAATGATGTCATGTTGCATTTCCCACAAGTCTGATTTTTTTCACTTTTCTAGTGCATAACTTCTGAAAGAATCTTGACAACGCCACTAATGGCTCTACCACCTCTTTGGGCAGGTACCTTCGAATGAAAACAGGGAAGATGTGTTGAAGCAGTACATGACAGTCATGATTCTTTAATTCGTACATCTTATTGTCCCGAAAGTTAACACACCGGCCTATATTTCCTGCATAGCCATAAGGATACCTGACATTACCCATTCAACCAAAAATTTCATTTTTCTATTCAGGCTTGATGGTGTAAGGAGCTTGAGGCATTTTTTTTCTTCCCTTCTCTCAACCACAAATGTTTCCACTACGTAAAGCTTTATTGGCAATGGACCTGGCACCTGCATGATGGCCACATATGCTCGAATGAATTTCTCGTAGGTTGTTGCTTCCTTAATCTGGCGTGACGCACTTGAGGTTGTGCCATATTTTCCCTTGTCAACAAAGGCAGTCATTTCGAATGCTAAAGTTGGTAGCCTTTGCTATAATGTTCGGAGCTTCTGCTTTGTCTTTTGGGTGCTCCCCTTTGGTTCTATACTTGACGATTGGGTCCATCCAGCTAGCAACATGGGTTGTGGTGACGAAGACTTCCATTAAAGTCTTGGATATGCTTGGATTTTTTAGGATTTTGACGACTGTTTTCCCTGGTGATGTATGCACGAGTGTGGTACCCAAGCGTGCTAATGTATCTGCCTTTGTATTTATCTTTGTGGGAATGTGCATGATATTGTAAAACTTGAATTTATTCAACAGTGTGTAAGCATACCCGAGATACGCTTCCATTGTGTTGCTTTTGACATTGAAGTCCCCCCCCCCCCCCCCCCCGAATCTGGCTGATGACTGGTTGCAAGTCGCTAAAGATATTGATGTCCAAGACTTCTGAGTTGTTGGCCAGTTGTAGTCCTGCAATCAATGCATCGTATTCGGCCTCGTTGTTGGATGCCTTGAATTTGAACTTGAGGGCGTATTCGGCATGAACTCCTCTTGGTCCCGTTAGGATGACACCTGCCCCTCTTGTCTTGTTTGTACATGATCCATTGACGTAGAGGTTCCACAAGGATTGTGACTTATCTATGACGGTGTTTGGGCAGGTGTCTCGAGTGCTGCCCGGGCTGATCTGAGTTGCTCGAAGGTTGGTGGATTCTCTGCTTCCGTGTATTCTGCTATAAAATATGCTACTACTTGGCCTTTTAGTGCCATTCTAGGCTCTAGTGTATGTCTAGCTCACTTAGCACGATAGCCCATTTTTCAAGACGACCACTGTGATCGGGTGATTGTAGCACTTGTCTGAGTGGGACGTTTGTGAGAATGTGGATGTTGTGGGCCTGTAAATATGGCCTCAATCGCATGGCCGCTACAACAAGTGGAAGCGCCATTTTTTTGATTGTCGGATAGTGGGTTTCGGGATTCGTTATGCCTTTTTCTGAAAAGAAAACAGGTAGTTCCAAATCTTTTTCCCTCCAAACAAGGGCGAAACTTATGACCGTTAGTGAAATAACTAGATATATGTATAGAGTTTCTCCTTTGAGGGGTCTGGATAGGAGGGAATTAAAGCTAGATAGTGTTTGATGGATGAAACGGCTGCCACACAATCGGGTATCCAAACGACAACCTACTTGTTGGTTGTTCGAAGGGCTTTGAAGAATGTTGCGCACATATCAGAATAACAGGAAATTAAGCAGTTCAAGGATGCATGCTTCTCCGTTAGGCTCTGAAGTTTGGCTTTGGTGGTGGGAGGTTTCATATCGAGAGTGGCTTTTACCTTGGGGGGGGTGACGCCTCGATACCTTGCTGACTTAGGATATAACCAAGGAACTTGTTGGCGGTGACAACAAATGTGCACTTGGCGGGGTTGAGCCGTATACCATTCTTGATGAGTAAGCCCAACACAATTTTCAAATTTTCGGCATGATTGGCTGCTTTCACACTTTTAACGAGTATGTCATCTACGTAGACCTCTACAATTTTGCCCGTTAAGCCGTCGAAAATGATGTTCATCAGTCGTTGGTAGGTGGGCCCATCATTATTAAGTCCTAATGGCATTACAATGTAACAATACAAGCCTTTATCCGTTGTGAAGCAAATAGCCTCCTGATCACTGGGATATATAAATATATGGTTGTATCCCGAATATGCGTCCATCATGGACAGTAACTTGTGCCCTGCTATTGCGTCAACCAGCTGATCAGTTCTTGGCAACGGGAAACTGTCCTTAGGGCATGCATTCTTCAAGTTGCTATAGTCGACACACATTCACCATGATCTGTTACTCTTGTTTACCATAACGGCGTTGGAAATCCATTTCAGATAGTTGACCTTTCGGAAAAACCCTATTTTCTGGAGCATATCGACATCAGCATGCATAGCGGTGTAGCTCTCTTGGTTGTAGGCCCTTCTCTTTTGCTTAATGGGCTGGGCCCTTGGTGTGATGCTTAACTTGTGTGAGATAAAGTCTGTTGAGATGTCGGGGATGTCCGCGTAAGACCATGCAAATACTTCCTGTCTATCTTTTAAGATCTGGATTAGCTGCCCTACCAGTTCAGGGTTTAGTTGAGCGCCAATGTGACCTATTCTTTCCGGGTGTTCGGCTAACAATTGAACGGTGCGTAGCTCATCTTGTCCTGCTACTAGTGAATTGCATTTAACCCATCCTGAGGATCATCAGGCTTTTCCTTCTTTGAGGTAAATGATTTTCTCAATGAAATCATAGCCTCAGATTTCGCCAATGCCATAATCGGTTGGGAATTTGGTCAATAGTATATGACTTGCAATTATCAATTTGAGCTTGCTGATTTCGAGCCTCCCGAGTATCATATTGTAGGACGTGGGGAGGTCCATGATGACGAAGTCTATTTTGATATCATTCTTGGGTGTGTCGGATGCACTGATGACGAATCGCATATAGTCGTTTCCGAGAGGATATGTGGTTTCTCCCGAAAAACTCATGTTGCTTTCGTGATCCTGTGTCATTTTGCTCATGGGTCGATTAAGCCCTTCATATGCTTTTCGAAATATGTTTACGGAAGCGCCATTGTCGATCAATATTCGCTTCATGTTGTACTAGTCCACGACTTCATCAATGATAAACAGTAACGTGCTACTTCAATGACCTTGCTTTTCGTCACATGAGAAGGTGATTAGAGGATTAGAGGCCACTCCTTCTTTCCAGCCTCGACAGGCTTGTCATAATATATAGCGAAAAATCCCTTCTCTTGTCGGGGGAGGGGGCATATGATTTTCTCTTCCCTTCGGATATCCTAAAAAATGTGCCTTTTATTTCCATGTTTGCCACCTGACGTGACGTAATCTGTCTGCGGAGGATGATTTTGCCCTTTTTGTGTAGTTCGTGGATTTCTTTGGCGAGTATTTTGCAATTGTTGGTGTTGTGAGTATTTGCTTCGTGGTACATGGACCATACTCCTTTGTCATTTTGTATTGGAATTGTGCTTAACAATCGTGGTGCTGGTAGTCGAATTTGACTCTTGTTGTTTCAAAGAATTTCCTCATTAGAAGCCTGGGATATGGAGAAAATTTCTTGGCGGGGTGGAGGGATGCGTCGGGCTTGATTATTTTGTGGTGCGATAGGACAAGCTTGAGTTTATGGTGATGGGTTATTTTGGTGGCGGTTCGGGTGTTGCTGGTATGGTTTCTGGTTCCTTTGCTCATGGTAGTGATTTTCGTTACACTTTTGGGAGTTGAATCAGGGTTTTACCTCTTTGGCGGGTGGGGTGTTGGTTGGGGGTGGTGGTGGGTAAGATGTTTGGTGGGCTTCGGGTGTGATGGTGTGGTGATAGTTAATCCGGATGCGCCAACTAGTGCCTTTTGCACGATTAAATCGATGACTTCATCGTATCTGAGATAGTTCTTGACGAGCTTCTCGACAAATAGTGTCCCGATCATGTTCTCCAGTGGAGCCATTTTAGCTACTGTCTTATCGAAGCTTCGGCATGTATTGGTTAATGCACTCCATCGATTGATGAAACTCATCAGGCCTTCAGTCTTCTCTTGGCAGAACTTTAGGAGTATGCTTGCAGTGTTGTATTTTCCCTGCAGGCGGTAACATTTAAGGAAACATTCCATGAGCTCATCAAACGAATATATCGATCCCGACGGTATCTCATAGAACCAGTTCCTTGCCAGTCAGTGTCTCTTGGAATAGGAATCCGAATATCGGGTCCCTACTATCGCGGACTGATACTCATCGATGTGAACCCTAGGATCTCCATTTTCGTTGAATCAGTTGATTTTACGGTTTTCGCCTGTGGATCTCTTCCTCATGGCAGAATTGTCTCTGAAAACTTACTAACCCGAGGGGTGTGCATCCTATTTTGCTCGAGATGCCTTCCTTTTTTTAGCGACAAAATTTCAGCTGCCAACTCCTCCATTCGGCGAAGTATTGTCGTTTTCCATGATGGTTCCATTGTCATACTACTGCCTCTTTTCGAGTGGAGGGGGTGGTCCTTGTAGGTGCGAACTGCGAAGTCCTCTGACCAGATTGATCCCGAAGACATCATTCTCCTGTCCTCCTTCCATTTCCTTCCTAAACCGGGGCTCTTCTCTACGCTAGGCTTCTTGACTGCGGATGAGCGCGTTAAGTCTCTCCTCGAGTCTTTCTTGGGCCAATCGCTCTTCATCCCTCTCTTGTCGCACTTGCTCCAACTCACTAATAAGACGGGTCTGGGTACTTTCTTCCTCCGTTATGTCCTCGATGACATAGTCGACTGTTGCCAGATTCATCGTTTTTGATTGACGGCTTGATGGGGGCTGGTGAATGTTGATCTGTCACTGATCTCTCCTGTCATGGGTTGTTACTGGGTGTTTTCGCTTACGGGCATTTGGGTGGTGGTGTTTGTACGTGGTTTGCGATTATTTGTTTCCCACAAAAGCCGCCAAATGTTTCTACCAGTTTCAGTTAGGTTACTAATAAAAGCATGGATGGGGTTCAGATGGTGGTGATGCTTTTGCCCGAATACTTCTCCACTTCGTCCCTGTTAGGAATAATATACAAACGAGTGTTAGAGGTATAGACGGGGTCGGCTCGCCTTCAACACTCTGATGCCTAAGTCATGATGTGTATTGGATATAACAACGATAGTTGGAGTTGAGTATACGACGTACCTTTGACTAGTCATAAATGAGTTGCTTATAAAGATGGTTGAGGTAGTTGTCTTTTACCTTTCCTCGGTGTAAGATCTCTCTCTTCTGGACCAGATACTGATGTTGTCGTATCGAGCGCGCGGCTATTCTTTCAAGGTTGGACCCGCCAGTGAAGTTGCTGCTCTTGCTGCTGTCTAGTGTTCGGTCTCAGCAGTGTTGGTCCGATTAGTGCCTAAGTACATGTAATTAGACGGTATAGTAGCATACACCAACAATGCTCCGGCAGAGTCTAGATTTACTGGTTTTCCCTATGAAATCCAGTTTCCCTATCTATGTGGCTTACATTTTCAGATACCATCAGATCTCCTGGAATAAATAGAGCTTCATAGCAACAGTAGTAATTCGTATTTCTTGACAATATCAAAATTCCATTGATTAGGAAGTTACAACAAAAAAAAAAGCATCAGGAGGACGTGAGAGGACAATACCACATTAACCTACCAATAACAAACAGATCATTATACACAAATCGTCTGGAGAAGCAATTGATTAACAATTTAAGACAAGAAAATCTCTAATTTGCATAGGTAGACTACATGGTATTTTCTGAAAGCATACAACTCATGCAGATTTTGCAGCTTCTGCGGCTTCTGCAGCTGCTTCTTCCTCTTGTAACTTAATCAAGGATGGAGGTGGTCTGACAACAATGCTTCTCTTCCATTGACGATCGAACTTTCTTGATAACCTCTTACCAATTCCATCCTCAATCTCTCTTTCACATTTCACAGTAAGCAAGCGAGCAACCTACAATTCAAACCAAACTTTACATAAATACATCCGTACGAAATTTCTAAGTAATAAGTGAAGTATTTTCCTCAGACCTCAGAATGCTATCATTTAACCGAAAGATGGATAGCAAACAATCAACTTAAGTCTAATAGTTCAGCAATGTCTAACTCAGATGGCACGAGTAAAACTTGTAAATGCTGAGCTAAAGAACAGAAAAGTAATTGAAGCCTAATGGACCGGCAATCTTTAATTCAGATGACAACACTCAAAAATGAAAAAGATAGACTACAGAACCAAAATAAAGTCTATCTCAGAAAGATACAAGAAAGACTTGCACAAACTCACATATCTGAGGACTGTATAGTTAAGTGACACACTACTGTAGAACTTCCGAGTCTGTCATATATAGGTCTCCAATGGGCAAACTATGAAACACTTTTAGAGAGTTGAGAGCATTTCCCTATGCACTAGATACTATTTCGCCCACAATTCAGCAAACTATTTTGGCAATGTTGATTCAAATAGAACCACATTTTCATTCGTGTATTAAGTGTACAGAACAAAAACTAAGACTCCAAGACTCAGCTGTCAATGCCCCAAAACTCGTGCCCAAAACACACACACACCTCAGTTCACATCATATACAAGTTACTAACTTTCATAATTAGCATTAAGCATGCTTACTCTGCAATGCTATCTCAGATAATATCAGTAGCATTGTTCAAGCCAGAAACTTTGTGATTTCCAAGCTTACCCTTTTGCGCATACGCCGGAACTCGCTGGAAGTGAACTCGTTCCTTGCGGATCTCTGGAGGCGAAGCATGAAAAGCTCTCCTTTGAGTTCGACGACTTCTTCATTGATCTCTTCGGTGGTTTTGGTTCTGATTTCCTTCATCTCCTCTTCTCTTTTGGCCATCATCACCACCGAAGAGGTGGAAGACCGCCGAAGCGACGCCGTCGGGAGGCGAATGGAGATGGGGGACACGTGTTGGAGTCTGAGGCCATTGAAGGAGGACTTAGGGAGTGGGGAGAGGAACTTCGTGGGTAATGAGGCCGTGGAAGGTGGAGCTATGGAGATTCCGCCCAACATTGTTCTTCTTCTTCTTCTTCTTCTTTCTGTGTGTGTCTCTCTGCTTTTGGGTTCTGGCGATGTAGAGATAAGGCTTTCTAGTGCGTCCCAATCCAAGTTGCCCTTCAGTCTTCTACTTTTTATTGCATTTTTTTTTCACTTTTTTTAACATTAGCCATTTTGCAAAGAAGAAAATGAAAATAAATAACCAACGACATAGGACAAATTATTTAAATAATAAATTATACTAAAAAATACTTTGGAGAAGTCAAATATACTGAATTAAAATATTTTTTATTTTAAACAATAAATGACAAAATCTTACAAATAAAGATAAGTTATGAGTTGTCATGGCAGGTACAAATTTACTATTATATGTTATTCGTTTTTTTGTATTTAATGTTTTATTTATCCGAATATATTTATTTTATTTTTAGTTTTTTTCATTTCAACATTTTTTTAGTTAGATTAATTTTTTCATTCAATTTTTTTTGTATTCAATTTTTTTTCAACCTAAATTCATTATATATTCTCAATAAATAACACTAATCCATAAAGATTCAATACCAACTCAAACACAAATTTAATAATATTTACAAATTCACTAAAGGTTCCGTGAAAGGACCCAACCCCGATTTAACTCCCTAAACCGGAGTCAAACCCCTTCGAAAACACGAACCAACAAAAACTTTTCAAAATTTTGGCAGAGTTTCGTTACTAACGTGGAATTACCATTACCTGAACGCGGAAAATACACTTCATCCTATGCCACCAAAAAGCAAACCGTGGGCACCAATCCCATCCGGATTTCTCAATATATCAACAGTAAAGTAAATCAATAAATATATCTATACTTTACTGAAATCCGGTGTAAAATCATATAGCATATACAATAGGACGCTCAGAGCGACTTCTAATACATAATCATATACGCATACCACAGTAGGTAGAACAATAAACCTACTAGATGAAACAAAGTAGCTCGAGCACTATGCCTCCGACCACGACGTGCGACACCAGAGCCTGAACTGCAAACTGGGCACGGAAACCGAAAAGCCCAGGGGAAAGACAATAAACACGTTAGAGTGAGTGGACGAAAATAAATGTCTTTCACCAGTTGATATATATGTAAAATAATATATGCGAGTCTAGGTAAATAAAATAGCAAGTACACGAGGTAAAACTCATACTCCTCCAGTGTACTGAGCATGCAAGTAAAAATCCCACGGGGTCACTCATGGACACACACCGTGCTAGTACAGTCAGAATCACGGGATCCCAGACCCACACGTGATTCTAGCCAGAAAGGCCTCAGGTCAGAGGTCTGCCTCCCCCCGGTAAAGACCTCGGGTCAGGAGTCACAGCCTCCCCTGGCATACATCCTCGGGGATCAGCCGGGATGCAAGTGTATCGATACAACATCACATATAAACTGTACTCTGTGTAAACCAAATCATGAACAATTCGATGCAAATGCAATAAACAACATATAGGTATATGTATACTCGTATACGTATATTCGTATAAGTATAATCGTATAATCGTAAAACATATGCTCATGTAATCCGAAATCTCATATGCATGCTCAAGTTCATAAAACGTATATCAAGACTCGCAAATAATCTGTGAAAAGAAATGTCCACTCACAGACTGGCGTAACGCGTATCGCGTTAACCCGTGATCCGGCGGAATGTCCCTCGCCAAAACAACGATCACGAACCCCTGAATATTCACAAAGTCAATTATTCAAAGTCATAATCCGACAATACAAGACAAATCACGAGAAACCACCGTCCTCGGAAACATGAAATCCGAATACGACGAATCGTCGAAAATCCATATATAACACCTCAATACCTCGCTTAACTTTCGGACGCTCAATTCGAAAAACGAACCTCTCCACTGCAATCGGGGCGCGATTTCGAGTGAAATGACATGCAATTCGTCGAAAACTACTCCGGGCGAAAAATCGCCGCCACCGCCGCCGCTGCCTCCGGCCACCGGAAAATCCAATCTGCCCAGAAAAATACATGGCATAATGGTTTTGAAGATCTCGACGATTCCAACAACTTTCCAGTTATAAGTTAATGCCAATTTTGACCGGAAAACCTCCAAAAATCAACTCAAAGTTCCAAACCCTTACCGGAATTTCAATTCAACGGATCTCTCTCCTCCGGCCACGGCAACCCTCAAGACCACTTGGAAAAGCTTCCTTAGCTCAAGGCTAACAAAACCCCTCAAGGTAGAGCCACCAACTCGGCCTCCACGCCGTCACCCGGATCGGACAAAACTCGCCGGAAAATCCATAACTTTGCCGATTCGATTCTCTCTCCTCCGACCACCCCACGGGACGATCTACCTACCAATCCGAAGAGGAGCTTGAGCCCAACAAATCTCGTGAAGAAGTTGTGCCCAAATATGGCCGGAATCGTCCTCAATTTCGGCGAACCATTTCGGCCTCCAAACGGGTTATTCTTGACCCGTGGGTCAACCCAGCTTTCCCAATATGGCAGGTTTCCCAAACAGGAAACCTCTATTTATAGGCCTTTCCTGATTAGGAAACTTCATGTTTATCCATTCCGACGAACTTTAAACCCTCGTAACTCTCTCGTCGTAACTCCGATTCTGATAATTCTCGTGGCCACAAACTCGTCTCGACATGATCTTCAATTATCATCCAAAGTCAAACACATCGGCCAAACGGATAAAAAGTCAATTCTTCAACCAAACACATATTTAATCGACTAAATAACCAACAATCGGAAATAATCACAACTTAATCTTCGTAACTCAGAAAAATGCTCCGGAAGTTCCCACAAACTCGAAATTAAATTCTGAACAACTTTCGTGAAGAAGCCGAAACCAAATTCCTGACCGGTAATTTAGTCGTTAAGAAGGCTGCCTTTAAAACCCGAACTTCAAATATTCATAATTAATTCCTCGGTCGTCCAAATAACGATCCGGAACCGCCCACGAACTCGAAATCACATGTACTACGACTCTTAAGAAGAGACCCAGCTCGAATTCTCGGCCAATAATTTAGTCGTTAACAAGCCTGGCGATTCGAATAACCATCGGACAACTGCGACTACGCAGTAACTCATCGATCAAGCTGATCATACTGCTGATTCTGGTCCGGGTCGTCACAAATCCACCCCCCCCTTAGAAAAATTTCGACCTCGAAATTTCCAAGTCTGCCGACTACACATAGGAGCACTGCCTCTGCATACTGCTCAACTGCTCAGTGGTAACGTCAACTGAACAATTTTTATAACAGACTCCACAATAGGAGATAACTCCGTGCTGGAATCCCTGTACCCTCAAATCACAAATCTGAACTGGCTCACACAATCGCCAAGTGTTCCTACATAAGGAACAGACAGGGTACACAATGCGAAACCAACCTGAAACACAGTTCCGCCACACGGAACACAACTCACATAAAAGCCAACACTATAGGCGATGCCGAACCATACGGCATAACACAAACTCGCCTATGGCCACATACAAATCAAAACAACGTGTCAATTCAAAATTCCGTTCACACACATCAATACAACTCACATACTCATATCAGCATAGCTCAAACATTGAACTCGAGCAATAATCAACCTATTTCCGCTAACCTGACAGTCTGTGGTAGCACATTCCACAAAATCTGAATCAAATGTCAACTCGAACTCAAATCAAACTCATTCCAGCACAATGGAGTACAGCATCGTTCCTCAAAACGACATCAAGCAACGTCAAAATCATAATGGTCAATAAACTGATACTGCAAGCAATCTCAAACAAGAGAAACTGCTGGTTCCGAATCCTCCGGAACTGCAATACCGAGGTCCACAACATGCCCTCCAAGGTCTGAATAGTCCTCAAAGATCGCTCATCAATCTGAGGATAAGAACCGGTACTAACTTGTAATCTGGTCCCTAATGCTCGCTGTAAAGCTCGCCAACACCTCGTCGTAGCTGATTATCTCGATCAGCGAACTGGGACATAGGCACATCACGAAATGAACAATCTTCACCAAACACAGCTATGCCAGCCTGCCACTGAAATCATCTCCGAAAAGTACAAGGAACTGTACTGAGTTCGTCAAATGGTCCACAAAGGCCTGACAACTGGTATCCCAAACCGAAATGCATACAACCATACACACACAAGATCACAGCAACAAACGCCACGTCCAACTGGAAATCTCTAATGGCTGATACTTCTCGGCAAGTCTCTGCCTCCTACCCATCGCCAGTCGACAAATGTGGCATCTGCACAAACAAGCTGCTATATTGCTCTTCATGTTGCGTCACGAGTAGTAAACTCGAAGTGTATGATACATTTCCGCATCACTAGCGCCAAATGCGCGCGAAACAATGAGCTTCAACATCATCTCACTCGAACCCAACTTCCGGAGCTCGCAACTCGGCTGACACGGAAACTCGAGCCACACACACATGAACCACTGAAGCTCCTGACTCTCAACTGAATGCATCAGCAACAACATTCCAGACGAATGGTCAAAGTACAACCTCTAACCTTTCTCGAACAAGCTCAAAAGTGCAGCCATAGTCGCGAATCGACCCATCCATCTACACTGCCTCAAGCCCAAATCTGGCCGAAAATGCAAGTGGATGAAACTCAAGTGATCAGTGTACGTCCTACGCCGCGCTGCACGCCATAGTAATAGTGTCTCTAACTCTCTGATGCTAACATAAGGACAGCTACACCCAATACCATACACAAGATACATAGCTACATAAGGTTCCACTACCTGAAATCACGAGCCACCGCTCCGCTACACAGCAACAAAACACAGCCAAATCCAAACCTCGATGCATCGCCGTAATCTACGAACTCATCACGATGGTCAGGTAAGGTCATAACCGAAGCAACGGTCAACCACCCTGCAGGAGTAAGTAACCCTCCTCGCGTGCATCGAACTACTCGAACTTGACGCCTTCTTCGTCAATCCGGAAAGTAGAGTGGCAATCCGGGAAAATCTTGCATAAGCCATCGGTAATAGCCTGCCGAACCCAAGAGACTCCCGATCTCTGGTACAATGGTAGGGAAATCCCCAAATCAACACGGCTTCAAACTAGTCAGGATCCACGCCAACTCCCTCGGATAGCATCACACAACCCAAAATCTTCATGCTAATCAGCCAAAACTCACACTGGCTGAACTTTGCAAATAGCTGATCATGTCGCGAAGTCCGCAACACCGCTTGCAACTGCTTCAGGTACTGGTCCACACTCCCGGAGTAAATCAAAATGTTGCTAACAAACATGGCCACAACTCATCCAGAAACCATCTGAACACCTGGTCCATCAAGTCCGTAAGATCTACGGGGCATTGGTCAATCAATGGCGTGACCAAGAACTCGTGATGCTTGCACCATGATCTGAAAGCTAACATAGCCACATCTGACTCATCGATCCCCAACTAATGGTATCCAAACCCGAAATCAATCTTCGAAAAGACTGAAGCTCTCGTAAGCTGATCAAACCACTCGCCAGTCCGAAGCGAAGGATACTCACTCTCCTCTGAAGCAAATCAAGCTTCTGGTAGTCAATGCACCACCATGTCGAATCATCCAACAACCACACAAACAATGCAGGAGCACCCCACGCAAAGATGCGGGGTCGCACGAAGTCTCCTGAAATCTCCTCCAGCATCTCCTGGAGTCAAAACTGTAGCTTCATCAGCTCCGCTGGCTCAGAACGACAAGACGTCGGTAAAATGAGTCCAGTGCCCAGTACAAACTCAATGGTGTAGTCGGTCTCCCGAACTGGAGGAATACCTGGTAACTCCTCCGGAATACACCTGGAAAACTCGGGAACCACCTCAATGTCACCAATGTCGGGCACAGTAACCGTAGTATCCACAACATGAGCTACACAAACAACACAACTCGTCTCCACCATCCGCTCGACCATCACCACAAAACAGCATCTCGGGAAAATCTGGTCGTCGAAACACAACCTCCTCCTCGAGGCACCCGAACATCGCCAAATGCGTCGTCAGTAAGTCCATACTCACAAGCACACCAAAACCACAATGTCCAGCTATAACAGATCCACGGCTAAGCCATATCCTCCAACAAGGATCTCACGACCTCCGGATGGATGCAACACTCTCCAAGACCTCGGAAGTGGAGATGCAGGTACAATCGCCATGGACATCAAGCAATAGTAACCTCGGAGAAAAGTCTGTCCTCAAACAAGGTCATGGCACGAACTCCAACATGCCCAACTGGCCACACACATCAACTGTGACTTGCTGACTAACTCGTCAAAAGGGTACATTGGTCAGACCGCAGGAACAACATGAGGATCTCCTCGTAAACTCTGAGCTGCCGAACCGCTACAACAGCTGACCAAGGGCGCTCCCTCGTAACGTGATCCTCCTGGCCACCACAATGGCAACAGAAAGTTCTCAATGAACACAAGTCACAGCGACAGCTGCTGTGAAAAAGGATCACCAACGATCACCCAAAACTCATGCCACAGGAGCAAATCCGCTACTCTGTGATCTCCGCCATCGTCAAACGGATCCTCTGCGTGATCTGATGACCCACAACAATATCGAAAAGGTCGCAGCCTGATGAAGTCACTGATCCCGAAGTGTCGGAACTCAACCTCATCAAAATCTCGACTAAGTCCACTTTCCTCAAACCATCACATCGAATACCGCGTACGTCTTTCCTTCTCAATAGCCTCGCCACTGAGTGCAACACACTAAGCTCCTCACAGATAACTCGAGGCATATCAAACAGTCTCTCTCTGATGCTCAGGTCCAAACTCATCTCGAACCTCATGCACTGCTTCCTCTGAAGCCACAATACAGGTGCAAACGGAAACAAACATGTGGACAATACATCTCTGCCTCAGGTGGGTAAACACTCCTTATTCGACTGCTGGGTAGCCTGATCAAACCATTACCGAATAAACAACACTCTGAATGTAGGCCATGGAGTCACAACCGGAACTCACACCACACTACCAGAATATCTGCTTTAGGCAACGATCTCAAATCGTTGCCTAAAGTTATAAAATCGTTGCCTATAAGTATAGGCAACGAAAATTCATTGCTTATACCGTCGTTGCCTTTTCATCGTTGACTATACTATAGGCAACGAAAAACCAAACCCATCGTTGCCTATAGTTCAGGGTTTAGGGGTTAGGGTTTTCAACTATACGCAACGACATCGTTGCCTATAGTTTCACTATAGGCAACGATTTCTTCGTTGCCTAAAAACCACCGACAGGTCAACTTTGACCACCTTTCAAACTATAGGCAACGACGAACTCGTTGCCTATACTGAAGAATTTCGTTGCCTATAATTAAGAATTTCGTTGCCTGTAGTTTGAATTGTTGTATTTCTGGCAAACTATAGGCAACGAAATTGGTCCATTTCGTTGCCTATAGTTTGTGTAATTTTTTAAAAAAATACTTGATTCTGGATTGGGCCCAATTCCAGAATCTGCAACATTTACATGAGTTCAAACCACAACAGCGTACACATTCCAACCTAAATCAAAAACTAGATACGTGCTACTGATCAAAGTTAACACAATTGAGGAACTCCTCGTGTGAACCCTCCTGGTGCTGCTGGTCGTCACCCTCGTAAAACTGATGAAGCTGCGGTTGCTCGTCACCCCCGTAAAACTGATGCTGCGGCGGCGGCTGCTCGGCACCCCCAAAAAACTGATGCTGCTGCGGCGGCTGCTGGTGGTCCCCATATAACGGCGGCTGCTGGTGACCCCCAAAATACTGCGGCTGTGTTGTAGGCGTGAACAGATTTGGCTGAGTCTGTGGGTGCGGCTGCGAAGCCCCCCGAGGTTGCTGAGATTGAAAGAATGCCCACATTTGGTCATGCTGCTCCTTCTCACGGGCTCTTTCCTGCTCCATGGCTTCCCTGGCACGCCTCATCTCCTCCAACTCCTCCTGCTGCCTCCAAATCTGCTCCTCCTGCCTCCGAATCTGCTCTTGTACGTCGGACGACCTAGAACTGCTGGACCCGCTGGAGAATTATGGAGTCATCTTCAAGACTCCATTTCCTCTGTAACCCATCCCCTTGGCCCAAAACTTGTTCTTTCCAACGGGAATCGCATCTGACACGCACCTCGCCGCATTAATGGGCGTCATGTGGTCAACCTGAGATGCATACTGGGTCACCTCCTCCTCCGTGCACCCCTGATGCAGCTCTCGAGCTACTTTAGCACGCACCTTCGGGATCGACTCAACCAATCTCTCCTAATAGACAATGCAAAATCGGTGACGCATTAATAATTGAGTAAAATACAAGAATTAATTAAACATGAGATGTATCAAATATGGACAAATATTTATTAGATACTTACAACATATTCAGGGTTGTTCGGATACACATGTCGGATGGAATACACGAGAGGATCGGTCTGCGGTTCCAACCTTGCCCCACGTCGAGTCCATCTCTCATACGTTCGGGAACCGCAATGATGTGGGTTCACGTTCTGCGCTCGGTTTTTAGCATTTTCTTTCGAAATGTGCTTGTAGAATAAGAAAATGTGCACAATTATTAGCCAATTATATATTTAGCATAAATTAGAGAATATCCTCGCAACATTAATTTTTTTGATTAAAATCCAACCCATTTATTTTTCACATATTTAGTCCTCTGACCTAGAATTGTTTCCTTTAATTTCTAGGTTTTTTCATGTTATTCTGCAGGGAAATAATTTAATCTTTGTTATTTTTGGTTTTAATTTCTAGCCTCTCAATCACTAATACAGTTCACTATCTTTACTTCGTATAAACAATGTAAGTTGTATAATTTAATTTACCTACACAATATATTAGAGATTTACCTACATATTAAATTAATAACATAGATAGAGATTTACCTACTACCTCTTGCGTATATAAAATATTATATCATAAAATGTAGGTAAATTAATAATAATAATATTAGTTTATATTTAGGTATGCAAATCAATTCATGTGCATACCACAAGCTTGGGATGCTTCCAGTGGGCTATAAGCCAGTTCCACTCGTACTCCCGGTATCTGAACTCACTTGGAGTGCCATTTCGGCCTTTATCTATGTTCTCCTGCCAGAACGTCTTCAAGTGGGACTTCCACTCTCGATACCTATATTGATGCAACAAAAATATCATATAACCAACACTTTATATTCACAAATCTAACGTATTCAGGATACTTAGCCTTATATAAATCCAAAATCACATCACCTAGACGCGAGCTTTCGTTCACACCACCCCCCGGGCTGCTTCAGCCGATCGTCAATAATAAACCATTGCTGCAATACACGTATACATAATTATCCTCATAAATATGTATGTTTGGTGGCTTATAATAATAAGAACGTCTATTTTTATGACAAATTAATGTAAATTTAACTCACCGACAGTGCATTATGCACTCGGGCCTTCACTTGAGCATCAACTGAACCCCACGAGTCCCACAACATCGGGACGAAATCACGTATGACAAATCCTGCTTGGCTAGCATACATCCCTTTGTCAGAATACTCGATAGCCAAGCCATCGTCCTCATAATCAATATGAGCCCGATTGTCACCAACTCGATCTTCAATACCCTTCCCGGTTGTGGTACCTCTGCTCGCTTTAGCTTTAAGGTTGACGACGGTGCCTAAGACACGGTACAAAAGAAGGAAATTAAGAAATAGAACCTAATTTAATGTACTGTATCTACTAAAAGAACATAAACTTACCATTCTCGTAAGTGAGCTGGCCCTTAACCCTCACACTCAACAGAGGTTGAGAGAACGGCTCATATGTGTATGCTTCCTCAGGCGTCGTGAACGGGTCCTCATCATATATGGCCACGTTGTTAGGGTCGAGCTGAGGTATCTTCGGAATAACCGTAGGGAAGAACAAGTCCCTGGGCGGGCATAAGTGCACAGAATCCGTGCGGGATGCACTGCCGGATGGCCCAGATGATCCGGAATTAGGGTGTGGCGTCGCCGGATTGGGGGGAAGAGGTGGCATACGCGGTGGGTCCTGCTGGTTTGGCCATAGTACCCTCGTACTATTTGGGCGTTCGCTGCTGACTGAGTGACGACCGGATTCCGTGGTGGAGTTTCGGCTGCTGTTGCGGGAGGGTCGTTCATGAGACACCGAGTGACGTGGACCTTGGGGATCCTGGGATGCTGTATATAGTTGGAGGTGACGATTGGAATGTACATAGACGGTCTCAAGACTGTCCGGTACGGTGCTTCCAGAACACTGACCAACGGACCTAGACCCACTCCTGGGTCCTTGAGGGTTCAACCCGGAGGACATTTGAGGTGTCGCTCCTTGAGGTGACGAGGAGGAAGCTCCTTTCTGTTTCCCACTTTTCCCGGGAATCAATCTTTTGAACACGGACATTTTTATTAATGTCTGCAACAAAATAACATAATGAATAGCTTACAATTGAGGCAACACTAACCTAAATTTAAATTTTGTCTAACTAAAATGAACAACCCAAACTAAAATCACACTTATTCCCAATTCTAATTACCTAAACTAAATAACCAAACTAAAATCACACTTATTCCCAATTCACCTTACATAAACTAAATAACCAAATTAAATCCTCTAATCCACAATATAATCCCAACCTAATTAAATCAACAATCCAACATAGTTCATCATCCTTACCAAAATCAAACCTAAATAAAACCTAAATTCAACAATACAAACTAAATAACAACACAAATCCAACTAAAATCAACCTAACCTAAATCCAACACAAATCCAACACAACCTAACATAAATCACAAGACAAATCCAACACAAATCCAACTAAAATCAACCTAAATCACGTTGTTTATATATTCAAGTAAGGAGAATCATGAGAGAATGCGAACCGTACTATTCGGGCGAGGGCGAGGGCAGAAATCCGGCGAGAGTACTATTTGGGCAGTCTTTCGAATCGTTGCGGCGGCGCTGGTCGCGACTGGGTCATTTATTCAACCTATTATAGGCAACGAATGGCAGAATCGTTGCCTATACTTTAGGCAACGAGTCTATCGTTGCCTTAACTTTAGGCAACGAGAGGTATCCTTTAGGCAACGATTTGTGTCGTTGCCTATAGTATAGGCAACGAAATCAATACTAAAGGCAACGAAATTTTCGTTGCCTATACTTTAGGCAACGAAATCATTATTATAGGCAACAAACTTCAATTTATAAGCAACGAAATTCACATGTTTTCCACAACATACATGAAAATAACCGTTAAACTAATCCAGAAAATCACACAAGTAAACTTCGATTCGATCAACACATATATACATTTAGGAGTTAATCAATATCAATATACTACAACAAAAAATACAATTTGCGACGGCTAGCTGCCGTTGCAAAAGATGAAAACGCCGTAGCAAATGCTCTTTTGCGACGGCAAAATAGTATTTGCGACGGCAACGCTTCCGTCGCAATTGGTGGCGACGCAATTGCTAATTGCAACGGTTTTTCACCGTCGTCTGAACCTATTGCGACGGTAAAACACTACCGTTGCAAATATAGTCCTTTTGTGACGGTAAAAATGCCGTCGCAAAATTTGTTAACCGTAGTGTTATTTTTGTATTTGCGACGGTAAATTACCGTCGTAAACCCACCGTTGCGACGGCACTTTTGCCTTCGCAAATACATGTTCCCGTGACAAAAAAAATCTCCATTTTTTTGCGACGGTAACTTGTCCATCGCAAATAAATGAAGATAATCAAAATGTGAAAATCTGCTAATTAAGGTGAACCAAGCTGAACCAGGGTGAACCAGGGTGAACCAAGCTGAACCAGGGTGAACAAGGGTGAACCAAGCTGAACCAAGCTAGAACTGGAACCTTGATTCTTTATCGGTTTGCAACTAAGGCTGATAATCAGAATCAGAATCATCGCTAGAGTCTGACGCGGTTTGATAGTTGAAGTCTGGTAATAGGTGTCGCTCCTCGTCCTCGTCACTCGAGTCTTCATCAAAGTCATTTGGATTAACATTTAGAAGTGCTGCTCCAGAATTTTGAACCACAATACCAGGTCGAACATTATTAAGGCGAATTGTATCGGATTCCGGAATGTCAATTCCATTTCCCTCTTGGTATGCTGCAACTTCTTCGTCATCTTCATTCTCACCAAGTGTGGTAGCACTGTACACATTCCTAGCTTGCATCATAAAAATGCAAGGTATATACCTCTCCATTGGATACATCCAAGTGTAGTGAACGGGACCGGTGAGCATCAATTGCTCGGGAAGATGCATCATCAAGTGAGGCATGATGTCGAAGAAATTTGGGGGGAAAATCCTCTCCAACTTGCACATGATAAAAATGATGTCCTTTCGCATTTCTTCGAGGTCTGACATTTTCACTTCTCTGGTGCATAACTTTTGAAAGAACCTTGACAGCGCCACTAACGGCTCTACCACCTCATCATCAAAGTACCCTCGAATCATAATAGGGAAGAGGCGTTGAAGTAGTACATGGCAGTCATGACTCTTTAATCCATAAATCTTATTGTCCCTGTAGTTAACACACCGACTTATATTTCCAGCAAACCCATAAGGATACTGGACGTTAGTCATCCACACAAAAATTTCATGCTTCTCGTCACGCGTGACCGTGTAAGGAGCTTGGGGCATCTTTCTCCCCTTCTTTTTCAACCACAGATGTTCCCGCAGTTTCATTTTTTCCAAATCAACGCGAGCTTTAGGGCCATCTTTGGTTTTACCTTGCCAATTTAGAACGGTGCCCACCACACTTTCACACACATTCTTCTCTATGTGCATGACATCTAGATAGTTCCTGATAGGCAACATCCGCCAGTACGGGAGTTCCCAGAAGATGCTCTTGTGTGTCCAGAACTTATACCTGTCGGGTATCTTCGGTATAGTCGCAACAACCTCAGGATGATTGCTCAATGGCCCAAAATTATACTCATTCAGGACTTCTAAGATTTCATCTCTAGTCCATCCCATGGGTTGCAGACCTTCTTCTACAGTGCCGTCAAAAGCCTGGGCGTCCTGGCGAAATGGGTGATGTCGTGGAAGCCAACATCGGTGACGCATATGGACAATCTTCGAGCAATGAGCTTGTCCAAACATGGCAGTCATGCACTCTGGACAGGCCTTGTACCCCTTGGTTGGGTTTCCCGACAACATCCCTCGACCTGGAAAATCACTGATTGTGCCCACAAGCATAGCACGCATTCGGAACATCTCATTTTTAAACCTGTCGTAAGTGGGATGACCAACTGTACTCAAGTGCTGAAGCTCCATAATCAATGGCCTCATGTACACATCCAGACACTTTCCTGGATAACCCGACCCTGGAATTAACAGAGTCAGCATATTATATTCTTTCTTCATGCACATCCACGGAGGAAGGTTGTACGGTACCAATATAACGGGCCATATGCTGTACTTCTGACTCATGTTGCCGAAGGGGTTGAATCCGTCAGTCGATAGCCCCAGCCAAACATTTCAGACTTCAGCTGCAAAATCAGAAAACACATTCACCAGGTGCTTCCAAGCCTGACCATAAGCAGGGTGTCTAAGGATATCATCGTCAGGCGAAGTCCTCTCAGCCCACCATCTCATAGCTTTCGCCGTGAATGCACACATGAACAACCTTTCCAACCTATCAATAAGTGGGAAATACCGAAGTATCTTCACTACTTTCTTGTTTCCTGCAGGAGTGTACTTCCACCTTTCCGTACCACACACCGGACAGTAATCAAGCTTTGATAGATCCTTCCCGTCATCGTCTACACCCCAAAAGAGAACGCAATCATACATGCATGCGTGAATCTTGGTGTAGGAAAGTCCAAGATCTTTGAGGACATGTCGTATCTTACGATGAGTGGGGGGAAGACGATGACCGGGGGGCAGCAGATCACCAGTCAACTGAAGCCACCTATCGACCGCTGCCACGGTGCTCTTGGTCTCCACTTTTAGCTGCATCACTGCCATCACACTTTCAAGGACTGTCTTAGGACATCCGTGGTACAACGGAGTTTGATGCATCTGAATCAGGTTGTGGTACTTGTCCATACCACGTGTGTTGACATAAACTCTAGGTAATGGCTGGACTGGCTCAATGTGAGGGAAATTCTCAACTTCTGGAGGAACATATACGGGTGCTTGAGAATCATGAAATACACCGCTCTCATGAGGAAACATATCGTCGATGAACCTCCTGGTGGGATCATAATTGGATGAACTCGCAGTATCAGCAAATTGTCCATGATCATGCGGATCGGCTGCTGATGCTTCACCGTGATAAATCCAACGGGTGTACTTATTCCAAAATCCGTTTCTATGAAGGTGTCGCTCAACTGTAGCAATGGGACAACGATTGCCGCGACACCGACATTGTTTACATGGACAATAATGCACTGGCAACTCTCCACAATTAGCCGCCACAAATTCCAGAAATCTCCTAATTCCCTGCCCATATCTTGCATCAGTTCTATCCAGCCTCATCCAACTCTTGTCCATCCTGAAATGCACTGGCGATTCCAGAACGTTTCAGATTTTTCCACCGATTTTGATTTGAATCGAATGGAGGAGCTGCTGGCTAGATCTGATATAATAATAATTATAGGCAACGAATTACTATTTCGTTGCCTATATTGTTTTTCGTTGCCTATTAAACTATAGGCAATGATTTTTTCATTGCCTATAACCATACTTTAGGCAACGATTTGAATAGGCAACGATTTTTTTCGTTGCCTATAAACCAAACATTAGGCAACGATTTGACTTTGAATAGGCAACGATTTTTTTCGTTGCCTATAAACCAAACATTAGGCAACGATTTGACTTCAACAGGCAACGAACTCGTTGCCTATAGTTCACAATAGGCAACGAAAACCCTTGTCGTTGCCTATTGTGAACTATAGGCAACGAATTTACCAGCTCGTTGCGCGTTGTTTTAAAATTCGTTGCCTAAAGTGTTTATGTTGGTAGTGCCATATCAGCCTACCAAATACAACAATCTGACTCAGGCAAACATCAACGCCACAATTCTCAGCTCTGAGGCAACATATAGACGCCCATATACACATCCCCAGGAAAACCGTGCCACACAATTCTCTGAACTCTGAATACTCATCCGAATCCACTGTTCTCTGGCAAATCACGCGTCGATTGATCCTGAACAGGATCCATAACCGAAACGACACGGAAAGAACGTCAGGAGGCATCCTAATGAATAAAACATCGTTCACAACAAGTGGAACGTAATCATGGAACTTTAAATATTTGAAAGTATACAACACCCGGAATATTGATGATTATCCGCCGGCCGGTCGGGTCACCATTCCAGACATGCTGTACATTCTCAAATATCCTTAGTAAACACGACTACAGAAGTCTACAGAACCTATAACCTAATGCTCTGATACCAAGCTGAAAGGACCCAACCCCGATTTAGCTCCCTAAACCGGAGTCAAACCCCTTCAAAAACACGAACCAACAAAAACTTTTCGAAATTTTGGCAGAGTTTCGTTACTAACGTGGAATTACCTTTACCTGCACGCGGAAAATACACTTCATCCTATGCCACCAAAAAGCAAACCGTGGGCACCAATCCCATCCGGATTTCTCAATATATCAACAGTAAAGTAAATCAATAAATATATCTATACTTTACTGAAATCCGGTGTAAAATCATATAGCATATACAATAGGACGCTCAGAGCGACTTCTAATACATAATCATATACGCATACCACAGTAGGTAGAACAATAAACCTACTAGATGAAACAAAGTAGCTCGAGCACTATGCCTCCGACCACGACGTGCGACACCAGAGCCTGAACTGCAAACTGGGCACGTTAGAGTGAGTGGACGAAAATAAATGTCTTTCACCAGTTGATATATATGTAAAATAACATATGCGAGTCTAGGTAAATAAAATAACAAGTACACGAGGTAAAACTCATACTCCTCCAGTGTACTGAGCATGCAAGTAAAAATCCCACGGGGTCACTCATGGACACACACCGTGCTAGTACAGTCAGAATCACGGGATCCCAGACCCACACGTGATTCTAGCCAGAAAGGCCTCAGGTCAGAGGTCTGCCTCCCCCCGGTAAAGACCTCGGGTCAGGAGTCACAGCCTCCCCTGGCATACATCCTCGGGGATCAGCCGGGATGCAAGTGTATCGATACAACATCACATATAAACTGTACTCTGTGTAAACCAAATCATGAACAATTCGATGCAAATGCAATAAACAACATATAGGTATATGTATACTCGTATACGTATATTCGTATAAGTATAATCGTATAATCGTAAAACATATGCTCATGTAATCCGAAATCTCATATGCATGCTTAAGTTCATAAAACGTATATCAAGACTCGCAAATAATCTGTGAAAAGAAATGTCCACTCACAGACTGGCGTAACGCGTATCGCGTTAACCCGTGATCCGGCGGAATGTCCCTCGCCAAAACAACGATCACGAACCCCTGAATATTCACAAAGTCCATTATTCAAAGTCATAATCCGACAATACAAGACAAATCACGAGAAACCACCGTCCTCGGAAACACGAAATCCGAATACGACGAATCGTCGAAAATCCATATATAACACCTCAATACCTCGCTTAAATTTCGGACGCTCAATTCGAAAAACAAACCTCTCCACTGCAATCGGGGCGCGATTTCGAGTGAAATGACATGCAATTCGTCGAAAACTACTCCGGGCGAAAAATCGCCGCCGCCGCCGCCGCTGCCTCCGGCCAACGGAAAATCCAATCTGCCCAGAAAAATACATGGCATACATGGTTTTGAATATCTCGACGATTCCAACAACTTTCCAGTTATAAGTTAAGGCCAATTTTGACCGGAAAACCTCCAAAAATCAACTCAAAGTTCCAAACCCTTACCGGAATTTCAATTCAACGGATCTCTCTCCTCCGGCCACGGCAACCCTCAAGACCTTGAAAAGCTTCCTTAGCTCAAGGCTAACAAAACCCCTCAAGGTAGAGCCACCAACTCGGCCTCCACGCCGTCACCCGAATCGAACAAAACTCGCCGGAAAATCCATAACTTTGCCGATTTGATTCTCTCTCCTCCGACCACCCCACGGGATGATCTACCTACCAATCCGAAGAGGAGCTCGAGCCCAACAAATCTCGTGAAGAAGTCGTGCCCAAATATGGCCGGAATCGTCCTCAATTTCGGCGAACCATTTCGGCCTCCAAACGGGTTATTCTTGACCCGTGGGTCAACGTGGGTCAATCCAGCTTTCCCAATATGGCAGGTTTCCCAAACAGGAAACCTCTATTTATAGGCCTTTCCTGATTAGGAAACTTCATGTTTATCCATTCCGACGAACTTTAAACCCTCGTAACTCTCTCGTCGTAACTCCGATTCCGATAATTCTCGTGGCCACAAACTCGTATCGACATGATCTTCAATTATATCATCCAAAGTCAAATAGATCGGCCAAACGGATAAAAAGTCAATTCTTCAACCAAACACATATTTAATCGACTAAATAACCAACAATCGGAAATAATCACAACTTAATCTTTGTAACTCAGAAAAATGCTCCGGAAGTTCCCACAAACTCGAAATTAAATTCTGAACAACTTCCGTGAAGAAGCCGAAACCAAATTCCTGACCGGTAATTTAGTCGTTAAGAAGGCTGCATTTAAAACCCGAACTTCAAATATTCATAATTAAATCCTCGGTCGTCCAAATAACGATCCGGAACCGCCCACGAACTCGAAATCACATGTACTACGACTCTCGAGAAGAGACCCAGCTCCAATTCTCAGCCAATAATTTAGTCGTTAACAAGCCTGGCGATTCGAATAACCATCGGACAACTGCGACTACGCAGTAACTCATCGATCAAGCTGATCATACTGCTGATTCTGGTCCGGGTCGTCACATTCCGATACAAATTAAATAACAATTTTGATACAAACTCGGTATCAATTTTGACATTTCATAACATTTTCCAATACAATTTAATTCCTGAAATAATAGTAACAGTCCCCGATAACATAATAGCAGTCCTCGAACCGAAAATATAGTAGCAGTCTCAAAAACATAGTAGCAGTTCTTGGACCGAAAATGCAACAACAATTACCGAATTGAAATGCACTAACCCTTCCCAAAAATGTAGTAGTAGTCTAATCCTCAAATAAAGAATGTAATAATAGTCCCCAAAAACACAGTAGCAGTCCTCGAATTGAAAATGTAGTAGCAATCCCCAACGGAAATGTACTAGCCCTTCCCAAAACTACAGTAGCAGTTCTTGAACAAAAAATACAATATCAGTTCTTGAACCAAAAATGCGGTAGCAATCATTAAACTAAAAACACAATAGCAACATGCAAAAATACAGTAGCATTAAAATTTTCACGTAGATAAATTAAATTTGCAGCACTATGCCGCCACTAGTGTCCTTCCCTAATGATCATCAAACTAAACCAAAAGCCAAAACACAAACAATGAAACTAATCCAAATCACAGAAATTTTAGAAAGAAAAATCGATCACACATGCTCTGCTACTACAAGGTGCAAATATTAACTGCTACTAGATCATGGGCGAGACAACCTAATAGCCTTCTAGATCATGGGCGAGACAACCTTGCACCAGCCCAACCCATCTCCTTAGTTTCATTTGAAAGCCTAGAGCAGGAGAAGGAGTTTGTAGTCTCTGTCTCTTCCCCATTGCCTATCGACACAGACCTGCCGGCATCGCCTCTAGTTGCTGCCAAACGCATCCTCATTCGCGGTGGCCTCTGCCTAGGTGCCAGACCAAACCCTAGCACCACCCCACTCTGACCAAAGCCTATTTTCCCTTAGTACCACTTTTGAGAACGGCCTCTTCGTGGACGCCACATGCCTCCGCCAAAAAGCTAGATGATAGTTGCATATTTCTGCAACTTATCTTTGCTTAATTAAACCCGATATTTGGGTTTATTGTAATGTTTTCGGTATTTGTGACTTATGTTTATTTGTTTTGTTAATTTATGGAGAAAATAGACAAAAGAGGTTGAATGGAGGTTCAGATGCAATAACAAAAAGAACAAATGAGACTCTTGCAAATAAAAGAAGATTAAACCCAAGTGGACAATGACTAGTTCAAGGAAACCACTATATAAACTCTCTTTAGGGTTTGTGCAAAGGCTAATTAGAAATTTTGGGAGCAAGAGACGAGCAATGAGTAAGTAGAAGCTCCAAGGAAGTCTATCGCCGGGAATCGACGGGTCGAGAACATCAGCTCGACGATTCGAAATCCTGTCTGCCAGAATTCTTCTTCATCCTTGTTTGTATTAACCTTTCAGGGATTGTTTTGATTTTCTACTATCAGTAGCTAATTTTTCTTAGTTAGATGTTAATTGAAGCCATATATATATCTTCAATTTTGAACCCCTTATGGTTTATATCATCTTTGGATGAGAATTTCTTCACTATAATATCATTGATGAGTTCTATTTATTTGCTGGCCAACTTAGTTGCATGTTTTAGAGTTTATGGTCTTGAGAATGTCTTCGAGTGATAACATCGGTATATATTCTTGAGAGACAAAGCATAATATTTATTTGTGAAGTTATTCCAATGTGATGTTAGGGCACCCATCATAGTAGCTCTAGAATCCTTGTTGTTTCTCAAACACTCTTTGATCGTAATGACTCTAGTTAGCTAGGCCTAGAGCATCATCATAAGTTTATCAATTAGGGATCAATTAAAGCCAGGTACTCAATCCAGATAACATGCCAAGTAGGAGAGTGTACGTAATACAGGTTACATAGTTAGTGTCCTAGCGAGTTTGAGCTAATTGTAAGAAATTCATGGTTATGTAGATTAGGTTTAGGGTAGAGCGAGATTATGCACTTGAATTCCGACGAGTTCACCTCGTCGGTTCACACACCACACATACCAAAACACAATAAAGTACCCAAAAAATGAAAGAGAAGATTAAGAGCTTCAAAACCATACCAAGAATGCCGATAACGGTTGAGATTTCAGGAGGGTCGAATCGCAAAACGAGACTCCGCCAGAGTAAACGAGTCGAGCCTGATGAAAATTATGGTTTGGGTTTCCGCCCAAATTCCCTTATAACCTATAAGCATCTGACCAAAATCAACGACTGAGGTTTGATCTCAGCTGAATCCAACGGCTAAGATTAAATCATCAATTATAAATTCCTTTTCTTATTTAAAATTCACCAAACTTCAAATATTCGTAGAAATTAGCTAGATTATCCGAAAAAATTCCCCAAAATTTCCTAAAACCTCGAAATAAAATTCTCTAGAATTCTCGAGAAGAAACTTAACTCAAATTCTAAAGTGATTAAAATATTTTTTATTGATCTAACACTCATGACTAATTCACGATAAAGCTAATCCGAGTCATTAAGTACGTCATTATGGTTCAGGTCATTACATACATATCTCGAATAACACCGCCAATACCTCCAGAACGAGTCGCAGCATCGAAAGCACTATCTATGTTGAACTTCAACCAACTAGCACTTGGAGGAGACCACGATAGTCCGACTCGTGGTATGATATTGGATTTATGGGGATCCATATCTTTGGAACGCAACTTGTTCCACTGATTTAGCTTTATCTTTCCATACTCGTTGATTTTTCTCTTTCTAAATGCTCCATAAGGGGGTGAAAAGCACAACCAAGTCCTCTTTGTCGAGATGATCACAATACTAGAACAACCAATTATAAATTAGACCTTGACTTGCTCCTTGAATTTTCCTAGTTAAACCCAGAATCCTGCGTAACACTCCTTTCACATATGGACAGTCCCTGCATACATGCTCGATGGACTCTTTCGAGCTCCCACATAGAACACAACTTCCTTGGATCAGAATTCTCCTTGTTTGGAGTCGAGAGATGGTAGGGAGAATTGTCGTTCCGGCTTTCCAAATATGCTGTTTCATTTTTCCTTTCATCGGTAGATGCCATAACTTTTTTCACCCTAACACCACCCCTCATAACCATTGTTGCTGCTAGCTTCTTGTCTCATGGCTCTTGCAACTTTGTAGGCTGATTTCGTTGTGAAAAGGCCATCCTTCTCAAAATTCTAAGACCACTGATATAGTACATGGCGTGAACTCAATGCCAAGCTCCTAATTAGTGTGACATCATCTGCATCAAAGCATTGATCCAACAATTGGACATTCCATTGCCTTGACGGGGTAATTAACTCACTGACCATCAGTGAAGTACTCGGGTCGTATCAAGCTGGCCTATAAGTGAAAGGCCTAAGTACTTAGATCCCGGCCAGAGGCAATACTCATCCAGCAAGCCGATACCGATCCTACCACTGGAGATAAAAGAAAGTCTGAATTTGGATAGTAACACGCCCTTAAAGCCTACTCACCAAAGAATTAGGGTTACGTAGTATGATCCTGTAAATCACGGAAACTTATTCCCCCTTCTTCTTTTGCAGCACACAGTTTTTCCCGTGACATCCAATGAATTTTTCGGTTGTCCAACAAGCTTCCCTACTAAAATTTGGCACACACTTGGTGAAGAGAATCACATACAGACTGAGGAAAAATAAAGTAGCTCATCGAATAAGATGGTAGGGTTTATGCCACAACCTTAATTAATATATCCTTGCCAGCGTTGCTTAACACTTTACCTTGCCAGCCTTCTAATTTGCTTCTTAGCTTCTCCTTGATGTAATGGAAAGTCCCCACCCAATTTATCCCTATATAAGTAGGAAGCCCCGCAAACTTATCATGCTTTGCCTCAATTTGTACTCCTAGCAAAGCCGCTAAAAGCTCCTTTCTACTGTCAGGAACCTTTTTGCTAAAAACAATGTTACTCTTTGAGAAATTGATTTTCTGACCCGAAACTGCTTCATACTCTTGCAACACTTCTTTTATGTGGCTTACTTCTAACACATTCGATTTGCCAAATAATAAGCTGTCATCCACAAAAAGAAGATGATGAATCGTTGATGCTCTATCACAAACTCGAATGCCCTCTAGCACTCCATCTCTCACTTTCTAGTCTAGCAAAGCAGTAAACACTTCATTACATAACAAGAATAAATAAGGAGACAAGGGGTCACCTTGACGAAGGCCTCTATTGGTAATGAGATATCCTATGCGTTGACCATTGATCAAGAAAGAATATCTAACAGTAGAGACACATTGCATGACCCAATACCCCCAACTTTCATCAAATCCAAGCCTCAAAAGAACTGCTTCCAAGAAACTCCATCCATCCAATTAGAAGCTTTACTCATGTCTAATTTTAGGGAGAAAACACTATCAATCGAAGATTAACAATTGTGTATATAATGAGATACCTCATTTGGCACTAATGTATTATCGGATATTAGTCTTCCTAGTACAAAGGCACTTTGAAAATAAGAGATGATAACATCCAGTATCTTCTTCAGTCGGTTTTCTATGGCCTTGGAACATATTTTATACCCTACATTGCAAAGAGAAATTAGACGTAACTCAGAAACCGAAGTAGGATTGGCTACTTTTGATAGACTCTAACAATTGTCCAGTTCTAAAGAAAGATTACACTCCTTCAACTACATCAACTCTTATTTCATCCCAATACTGTTGGAAGAATAAAGGTGGCATGCCATCAGGCCTCGAGGATTTTGTGGGATACATTTGGAAAAGAGCCAACCAAATTTCCTCAGTTGTATACGGTGCCACAAGGCTATCATTCATCTCTCTAGTCATCTAGGAGCCGTCGCCGCTTGTTGCCGGCCATAGTCAATAGGGACCGAGGTGAACATAGTCTTGAAGTAATCTACTACAACTCCCTGCATGTCCTCCAAGCTCACTTGCCAAACTCCATTCGCATCAAGCAGACCTTTAAGATTGTTCTTTGCATGACGATTGCTTGCCTTTTGATGAAAATATTTAGTATTCTCTTCACAATCTTTGAGGTACATCACATTCGCGTGTTTCTTCCAATACTCATGTTCCGCTGCCAGCAACACCTCTAACTTGTGTGACAACTCTACCTGCTCGTTTTGAGATTCCATTGATAACGGAAGCCCCTGCAACTCATCCAATCTACTCATTATTTGTTCTATTTGTCAAACTTGGTTACCAAAGATGTTCTTTTGCCAGTTTTGAAGAGAGAAATGTGTGTTCTTGATTCTTACCTCAACACGATACATAGGATTTCCTTGTACTGGATTCTCCCAACCACTCTTCACCGGCCCTATGCAGTTCTCAGTACTGACCCAGAAGCTTTCAAAACAGAATAAGTGCTTCCTTCTTTCCACCATTCTCTCTTCCCTAACTCTTGCATGTAGAATCAACAAAATATGGTCACCATGAATCGGTGCTAGGTGTTCCACAGTGGCATGTTAAAACATATCACACTATGAAAGTGACGCGGCTGCACGATCTAGGAAACTTCTAACGTGACCCCTTCTCCAAGTAAAAGGTTGACTCGTAAACCCTACATCCACCAACTCCGAATATGACAACACATCACGAAACTGTTGCATCTGGGCTTCTGGATGCCAAGCACCACCCTCTGACTCAGAGTTGCAAATGAGCTCATTGATATCACCAATTAGCACACAAGGCAAAGAGCATTCATCTCGTAGCTAACACATGAGATCGAATGTATGTTATCTCTTCGCCGTCCTCGAATGGCCATAAAAACCTATTAGGCGCCACCGAGTCCCATACCCCTCGTCTCCCTGTATCACCACATCGATATGATGCAACAATTTGAAACGATACTCCACCCTAACTCTGTTGTTCCAGAACATGTCTAGGCCTACCGATTGACCAATGCTTGACACTGCTTCACAATTCAGCATCCCAAATTCAAATCTGAGTAGATTCACATACTCCATGTTGTCCACCTTAGTCTCGCATAAGAAGAGAATCGATGGACACTTTTACTGTTGGACACGCCTCACAGCCTGTACCATAACCGAGTTGTTGAGGCCTCGGACATTCGAGGCCAATATATCCATCGGAGATGGGATATTTAACTGAAAAAAAAACCCTAGGAAAACCCTAGAGAAGAGGTCGGCGACTCTTCAGAAGTTCGTGCACACTTTCTTTTTACTAATCATTCTTAATTGTTAGTGAAACCTTAAACTAATTACATTATTACTATCCGTAAAATCAAATAAAGACGTTTTTACTTCTCGTCGAAATCCTAATTACAACGCATATTATCTTATTTACCGTTGCTCACACGTGAGCAGTTGACTTGAAGCTCCCATAGCAAATAGTGAGCGTCGTCATTTACCAACACTAGAAAATATCCGCATTTGTTGTGTGCGGAACAACGAAAATAGGGTCTGGGAGGGTAAAAATATGTTTATAGTAATTATTTTAATGAGTTATTTTTAATAAAAGTTAGGACTAAGTATGAGTATTTTTTTTTGGAACGAAACTTTAGATATTTTTAGAAGTTCACATTTTGGAAGAGTGATGACACCAAAAAGAGAATTTGGTTTTATTAATGCTAATAGAGAGATATCCAGAGTCCATTTTTTTTTTCAATTTATTTAGCGATTCCATTAACTCTGTTAATAAAAACGATAACTCCATCATTTCTTCTTTTTCTTCGTTGCCTCTCTCTCTCTCTCTCTCTCTCTCTCTCTTGTTCTCACCTTCACTCACGAAAACTCGACCCTTCTCTTCTCTTCTCTTCGTTCTATTTTTTCTTCGTCTTCAGAGAAAACTCATTTGCAGACCAAAACCCTAGCGAATTCAAAACCAACGCGCGCAGACCTCGCCGGCGATTAAAACTCCCGCGATTCCGTACGGCATGCGAATCGCCGAGTCGGAGCCGTGAAAGAGGATCTGAATTATTTTTTTCGATAAAATTGGGGTGAGGAAGGCATTGACTCGGTCTCCGATGGGTGCCGCCGGCTCCAAACTTGAGAAAGCTCTCGGTGACCAGTTTCCGGAAGGCGAGCGCTATTTCGGCCTCGAGAATTTCGGCAACACTTGCTATTGTAACAGCGTTTTGCAGGTTCTAATTTTGCTCTCTTTTTGAGTTTTTTAGTATATTTTGGTGTGGAATTAGGGTTTGAGTTGCGTAGAATTTTGTGGTGATATAATGATTAGATGAAGCGTGTGCATATTTTGAGCTCGGTTGGTTTCTAATTGGTTGATGGTTATTTGTTAACTGTTGGAATTCAGAATTGTAGCTCGGCTTGGATAGTTAGGTTTAGTACGACTTTTTTTTGGTCTAGATTTTCCTAGCCAATGCTATCGCTGAGGTCAATATATGAGAATGCTCTGCATTGCCGATTTGTTCATTTTCGAATCGATAACCCCTATTCCAATCTTAGTACAATTGAGATGCATTGGATTAAGATGGAAGCGTTATTTACTGAATATTATGTCTTTGTTAGGGTGCAAATTAAGTGACTATTACAGTTGATAATGTTGATGATTGAAAGGGGTTGTTGAATTGAGTACAAGGAGCTGTCAACTTAGAGTGATCATTTTCATTCAAGTCAGTGAAAAGTGGCTTATCCTCTTTATATGTTCATGCAGGCGCTCTATTTTTGTGTTCCATTCCGTGAACAGTTGCTAGAATATTATTCCAGCAGTAAGAACATTGGGGATGCTGAAGAAAATCTCTTGACATGCTTAGCGGACTTGTTTACGCAGGTAAAAAACTGTAGGAGTTGTTATGTATATGGAACCTGGTCATGAATTTGACCAGTTCACATTCTTTTTCAAATATGCTGTTGTACCCTTTTTCTCTATTTCCTTTTAATGGAACCTTAATGTGGAGATGTCCCAGCAGAGTAAGTAATGAGAGAAGTAAGTTTATTTTATCCTGCTTCCTGGGTGCAAGGCTGTATATCCTATGGACTACAAGTTTTTTGCAGATGTAATATGAAGACATCGAGTACTTAAATCTTCTAACAATAACAGCTATTGTTTATTAGTGACGTTCTGAAGAAGGTCTTGTGCCTTTTATTTGTTTAAGTCATGGTGCTGAGAACAACTGATGGTTATTGCAGATAAGTTCACAAAAGAAGAAGACTGGTGTAATTGCTCCAAAACGTTTCGTACAGAGATTGAAGAAACAAAATGAGCTTTTTCGGAGCTACATGCATCAGGTATAGCTTCCTATTAAACTACCAATGTGAGCTTTTGCCGGGAAAATTACATTTTATCAATATGTACTTGATTTTGAGATTTAATTAGACAGGTCAATGTTGCATGCATGAATAAAAATTAGATAAAAGAAATTGGCATCGGTAAAAGACATGACCAAGTGTGCTCACTATTAAGGGCCTTGGGGCTGTTTCTTAACGTTAGGTAGTTTAATCATCTGAGCCATTGTATTTGAATTTTGAAGTTGTGGAGAGAAAGTGATGAAATTATATGAAGTGATTATATTTAGACCTCAGAATTGGTAGCCTTTGTTCAGGACAGTTCTGAGGCTGTATAGTTGTAACTGGGAAACAAGACCAAATTTGCATCCAGTTCTTTTGGCAGAATCTTTTCTTTTTGAGTAGGTTATGAATGTAGTTTTGAACAAATGTTTCTGTTACTTAATTGCATTTGTTGTTATGACATAAATGTGGAACTCTTTAATTCGTGGCATATAAGTTCATGCCTTTGTTGTATACTTGTCTAATCATTTTGCTGATCTGTTCAAGTGAATATTCCTCTTATCTGTGTATGTTACTCAAGTACTTTAGTTCTTACTGATTTAGTACATAAATAAAATGTATGATTAAGTGTTGACATCTTTTTCACTCTGGTTTGTAGGATGCTCATGAATTCTTAAATTTCTTGCTAAATGAACTTGTGGATATACTGGAGAAGGAAGCACAAGCTGCAAAAAATGATCAAGAAACTGCTTCACCCCCTGAAAAGGTGGCAAATGGTCCAAAGAATGCTCAAGCTAATGGCACTCATAAAGATCCCTTAGTTACTTGGGTGCACAAAAATTTCCAGGTGATTATCCTCAGTCAATTCATATTCTAGTTTCAGTTTCCAACCAAATTTGATGTACTATACATCTGATATAGCGGTCCTCAGTGCCCTTTCTTTTTCTACGAAAACAAGTACAAAGAAAAAGCAAACACACAAATGCCTTCAGGCCTATACCTAGGTTATGCCTGATATTACCATCTTATCTCCCACTGCGTACATTGCTTTACTAAGAAGAAATATTATTCTTTTGAAGCTTCTATTACTAAGACTCATCATTTTTGATGACTATTGGAGTCAGGGAATACTCACCAATGAAACAAGGTGCTTACGCTGTGAGACAGTGACTGCAAGGGATGAAACATTTTTTGACTTGAGCCTTGACATTGAACAGAACAGTTCAATAACAAGCTGTTTAAAAAACTTCAGCTCAACTGAGACATTGAATGCAGAGGACAAATTCTTTTGCGACAAGTGTTGCAGGTAGATACTTTCACTGAGTTTTTTTTATTTTTTATTGTTTAATGTCCGTAACTTATATATTCAATTTGTACTTCTGTCTTCACCATTGGAGTTCAGATGGTTATTATTTTAATTGGCACAGTTCATGTTTATCATGGTTGATTTACTCGCATAAGGTTTCGGGTAGATATTGTTAAAGCGCATATATGAATTTCTGGTAGTTCATGAGGACAGACTTCCTCCATGTTTCATTATTTTAATTCCTTTTTCTAGCTGATAACTGAAGCATCATACCATATGCAGTTTGCAAGAAGCGCAGAAGAGGATGAAGATAAAGAAGCCGCCTCATGTTCTGGTCATCCATCTGAAGCGGTTCAAGTACATCGAGCAGCTTGGCCGTTACAAGAAGCTATCTTACAGGGTTGTGTTCCCACTTGAGCTCAAGCTGAGCAACACGGTTGAAGATGCAGAGTCTGAGTATTCCCTGTTTGCAGTTGTTGTTCATGTTGGGAGTGGACCAAACCATGGACACTACGTTAGCCTTGTGAAAAGCCATAATCACTGGTTATTTTTTGATGACGAAAATGTGGAGATGATTGATGAGTCTGCAGTGCAAACTTTCTTTGGTTCGGCACAAGAGTATTCAAGTAATACAGATCACGGATACATCTTGTTCTACGAAAGCCTCGCTACCAATAACAAGAGTTAAGATTAAGAACGGCTTTGGATTTAAGATGGTTAGGTAATTCTAATCATATGGACTTTTGCGTTCCTTTTGTTTCCCGATGTTTACTATTTTTCTCTTTCCCCCTCCCCTTTTTCTTCAACCCGTGGGAATAGCTGTCAAATATCAATGAGATGTGATATGGGTTGTGAAAAGAATGTATACTTAGGCGGTTCGCATGTACAGTGGATGATGGAAGCACAACATCCTTTTTCTCTTTTTCTTTTTTAGTTCTTTTTTTAACAATAAGAAAAAGGGTAGTGTATATGGTGAGAATGTTCAGACAGTATTTATTCTTCACGGTTCAGAATGTTAACCCTAGAAATGCAAGGGAATTTGCTGATCACTCTTTGTTTGGAACCTTGAGCCTGGGGGCATTGCTTTTGGTAATATGCAATTTACAAAAATCTCCGTGATACCATTCTCTTCCAACACTCTCTCTCTCTCTGCCAGAAGAACATATTCAAGGTTGTTTCATATATATTTTTTTAAGAGGTATGTAGCAAAATAGGTAAAAGCTAGACTGGTGTGGAGTCAAAATATTCTTTTTTTTTTACGAAAAGAAGACTTCAGTCCTGAGAAAATTAATCAGAACAAATATTACTCTTTAAAATATTAAGCTCAATTATAGTCGAGTTTATTTATATCTTTCAAGAACATTGCGAAATACACAAAAAAAAGAAATGAATATACTCCTAAACACTCAATTGTGATAGATATGACATTTTCATAGATTACGCTGTCCCAAAGAGATGTAAATAAGTCTTGATACCAACATTACTCGACTCTAGAATCTTAAACAAGAGGATCATAAATGTAGTTAGCTAAACTAAAAACCTAGAAAAAGAAACCCAACAACACAACACACAAGGATCAGGCCCAACTGCCTCCGGCCCAAACAACTCTCCCAACCAACAGTAGCACAATTACCACCAGAGTACCGCCGCAGCCTTCCGATTCAAACCTCTGCCCCGCAACGCCCAGAGCAGTCACCCGAGACCCCGAATCTCTGGCCATGACCAAACCCCACTCCCCATCCCACATGGTCGGAGATCATTGCTTGAGCTTCCAATCTTCAGCAACACACCACTCGCCAAACACCAACCCGAAACTGATGCGAGAAAGAACCCTCCAACCTCTGCAAAGCCGGCACGAAGAAGCCCTGACTACGTATCATCAATCATCGTTGCTCACCACCCAGCACGCCACCGCACCACCAAAGACTAGAAAAAACCACTGAGAGCCGAAGACCTCAAACCCCACACTATGTACTGGTAGGGCATGGTTCCCCGTCCCGCAACAACTACAAGTTGAGGCCTGGTCAACGACTAGTCCTAGCTGGGCTGCCACCAAACAGAGAGAGGAGTAGCAGATTTACACCGCCTCTAGATAAAATAGAGGTAGAGAGAAAAAAAAACCCTACCCAAGTCAAAATAATCTTGTTTCAAGAGCATCTAACTAAATTGCTATTCACTAGTTAACAATTTGATGTAAGAATATTAATGCAAAGATATACAAGCTAGAAATACGAATTATGTAAGAATTATTAACCTGATTATGATGTCAATTTATGCGAAGAGACAAGTCTTCTATTCTCTATGATTTCTTATGCAGTTTATAATGTGATTAGATAATTTGCTTGATTAATTATGAAAAGAGAAATTTTGCTTTATATAGAATCCTACTCATAACCGGATCGATTCCTTATTATATATCATGTATTCATACTAGTGTCGTTCACGTCCGATGCTTGGTGAATGGTGAGACTCCGACACTTGGGGACACCGTGTCTAAAGTGGCACGTGACGTGTGTCAAAATATTACTATTTAGACATTTATGGACACTTTAGCGTATTAAATAATATATATTTTTATAATTTTTTAATATAAATAAACAGAAATCCTATTTACTATAAAACCTAGGAGATTGGATTATATGTATTAGGGTTAAGTGGTAAAGACTATGTGAGGTATTGCTGGAAATAAACATGATTCAATGGGAGTAGGAAGTTGTTTTTGATTATGCAAATCTTTCTCTAGATGAACCAACAAGAGAGGGCATACAATTTGAAACTTTAGATTGACAATGTGAGTGCTAGTTTTTATTGAATATTCAACTTACATGATCTATTTATCTTGTTTGGATTTTTAGTATTTTTTTTAAGACATGGATTTTTAAAAATTATGTTTATGGATAGAGAATTTCTATTGGGACCTCCAATTTTGCTCAATACACCTCCTTACTTTTTACACCTTCACTTTTATTTTGATTACTTGAAATTGCTTACTAAACCTCTCATTAATTGCTCATCTTACCATTATTAGTAATTCATCTATAACACATTGAATTTCACACTATACTTCTTATTTTCTCACTACACATCCAATTTTTTTTTCAAATATAAAAAAATTATCAAATAAACTTAATAAAATTTTCATCGGTGATACAAACGATGCTAAATTTCTTTATTATTCCGACCAAGACACTTATCACATGATTTAAGACTAAAGTAAGAACCTAACGAGAATTATTTAGAATTAAATTGGCATAGTTTTACAATGGAGAAATACAAATTTTGATCGCTATTAAACATATATCCCTCTAAATCGAATATTACAAATTCATTCATAATATATATACTAGTTTATTTGATTGTAAGCAAAATTAAGGAAAAGTCAAACAAAGGTTATACTATTGCAAATCTAAAATTCAATGAAAGCAATTGCACAATTCGTAGAGCTTTCAACTGAAAAAAAGAGAGTTTGAAATTTCCTAGTCTAATGGCTCTATATATGAGTGAATTAATTCCTATCAGTTTAGTAGGTTTATAAGATCATTGCATAATCATTTGAAGAACAGAGGAAAAAGACAGTGTTGCACGAATATATAATTTTTTGACTTGTCAAAAGAGAGAGAGAAAAAAATCTGGAGATTTAATAAGATTGTGTTTAAGGAGATTTATTCTCCATTAATCTCGGTGTGTCTTGTCCTAGTTAGATACGGATATTGATTAGATAGATACAGAGAATCCCTGTTATATTGGGATAGTGATTGTAACTGATTGTATCAGCCTGTATTTAAGGCATTCTATCAATGAGAAGAAAACAACTTTCTGTCTATTCTACTTTCTCCCGCAACACGTTATCAACACAACTCTAAGAGCTAATAGAAAATTCTAAAAGTAGGAGAAAGCCACCGACCACTACCGCCGCTACCAACCGCCGCCGCCGATCACCTTGCTCCTCCGTCGGCCTCTCTCTCTCTCATCTCGGCATCCCTCACTCAAGCACAAGTTCTTCAAATCGTTCAAGATTGCTCGTCTTCCGAGGAATCGTTTCAGAAGGGCTTCTACCTCAAATCAATGAACAAGTGTCGCGGTCATACCGAGCATAACACCCATCGAGGTAAACTTTTCTAAACCGTCAATCTCTAGATCTAGCAAGCTTACTCACCGCAAAACCCTAGTTCTAAGTTGATAATAACGATGATATGAGTTGTGAATATTACATGTTTCTACCCTAGCTCCTATGGACATATATCCATAGAGTATACGTGATGGTCCTGGGGGAGTCACAGTTTGGAAAAGAAAAAGAAAAGAAAGGGAAATCGATTCCATGTGACTGTTGTGTCACGGTCACTGGGTGTGGTTTTTACCACCATTTTACAATCAATTTTGTGACCATGCATCATGGATCACGTTCTTATTCAATTTTAAACTTGAAAGTTTTGTGATCGTAGTACTCGATCGTTTTTTAATAAAACATCTCTGTGTGTTTTTGTAGATGAGTTCGAATGAGCCTGCAAGGCCGGAATTCGAGATCCTTGACCTTGAAGGCAATGAGTACCATCGTTGGGTCTCTGATGTAGAGAACACATTCATCGGAAAGAAACTGACCAACACCATCAAACCCACTGGGCCTGGAACAAACCTCCTCCCACCTACTGAAGAAACAAAAGCTCAAGCCCTCATGTTTTTAAAGCGTCATATTCACCAATATCTGAAAAAGCATTAGTTGAACAAGACAGATCCTATGGTTTTGTGGGATGTTCTAAAAAAGAGGTTTAATAATGTGCATAATGCACAACTTCCTGAGTTGACTGCGAAATGGAACAACACTAAAATAGTGGATTTCCCAAAGATCAATGCTTTTAACCAAGCTATGCTCGTTCTGTAGCCTGAACTAAGCTTTTGTGGTGTGAAAAAATCTGAGGAAAATATGATTGAGAAGGCGTTACAAACCTTTCCCACATCTATGTGTCTTCTAGCTCATCAGTACATGATTGAGTACGAGCAAGGGAGGATTACCGAATTCAGTGTTCTCATTAACATTCTTGCGACTAAAGAAAAGCATCATGAGATCATCTTGAATAATAACTCATGACCGGCTAGTACCAAAAAGCCTGAGAGTTATAATACGGGAGGAAAAGCTCGAAAAGATAAGAAGGTTGCTCGTTTAGAACCTTATAATCGTGGTGGACATGCTCCACGTGGGGGAAGAGGAGGGCGTGGGCGTGGCCAAGGCCGCAGCCAAAATATGACTTAGCATAGAGATCAAAACGCCCATTCTCAAAAGAACCAGTCTAGTTCGGTTCCTTATGGTCAATGACATCAACAATCTGGTAAACTTGGTTGTTTCAAGTGTGGCTCTGCTAGACATATGCATAAACAATGTCATGCTAGTAGAGAAATCTAGAATATCTACAAGAAGCACAAACATTATTTGGCTCAAGAGTCGAATTATACTGGAGAATATGAGATGGAGGTTGACACCAACCTAGTTTTAGCAGATGACAAGGTGAAAGAACTTGCTACCCCGGATTTTGATTAAGCCTATGTAAAAGGTAGTAGTCTCTGTAATCTTTCAAGTTTAGTTTTGTTTTTGACTTACTGTTCGGTCAAGAATTTTAAAGATATTTGTCTTTGTTTTGTGAATAAAAACACATCTATGATGTAATATTTGTTGGAAAGCAATGAATATTTCTTTATTTTCGGTATATGAAAGTGTTTGAGAATGTTCTATTCCATGTGATTCTTATGTATGGTTCGATATTTACACATATGGCAAACGGCAAGCCAAGATACCACTTTGACAAAGAAAAAAAAAACGTCGAAAAAAAAAATTTGAAGCAGTGCACAGAGCAGCTTCGACCCGTCGAAAAATTGAACTGAACAATTTTCGACCGGTCGATGCCTTGCTTCTGTCCGAAAGTGGCTGAAATTCGACCCGTCAAAAAATTGAACTAAACAATTTTCTACCGGTCGACGCCACGCTTCTGTTTGACATTGGTCCGAATTCAACCCGTCGAAAAATTGAACTGAACAATTTTTGACCGGTCGATGCAACGACTCTGTCCTCAAATTGGTCAATTTTTGATCCGTCGAAATTTTTTCTCGACCGGTCGAAATCTGATATCGGAAAATCACAAGTTATTTTGGGTTTTCTCGACCGGTCGAAGCCTTTCTTCGACCCGTCGAAAATCCAATCTGAATGTGATGTTTTTAGATGAGTTTTTCATATGTTTCATTGGCTTATGATGTTGTACATACATCGGTTTTATTGGAAAACATCGAAAAAATTTCAAAATTTTCCGTTGGAAAATTGGATTTCAGCATCAGAATTTGTTATTACATCGGTTTATGCCATGTCATATCAACACTCAACGAGGGTCACACCCTTCTCAAATCTTCGAGTATATACTTGAAGTGTGCGCCTCGTCTTTGCTACAAAGACTTACTTATTTACATTTATTTTGTAGATGTATCAAGGCGAAATTGAGTGTCTAGCAGATAGTGGTACTACTCATACCATTCTGCGGAATAGGCAATTGTTTGTGGATTTTTTTCCCATACAAATTCTCAGTGATAACCATGATTGATGCATCGCCCGTTATTCAGGGGCGTGTTAGTGCAGAGTTTCTGCTACCCCATGGTACAAAATTATATATCACTGATGTCTTATATGCGCCTAAGGCCAATCGAACCTTGCTAAGCTTCAAGGATATTCGTGCCAACATATTTCACTTGGAAACCTATTGTGAGAATGGAAAAGAATTTTTGTGTATAACCTCTGATGAATGTGGCCGCAAGCGCAATCTAGAGAAATTTTCGGCAATTCGTAGTGGTTTGTACTTAACCACAGTTCGGATCATTGAATCCAATGCTGTGACTCACACTACTAAGTGTGATTCTGATTCATATAAGCTTTGGCATGTACGACTGGGACACCCAAGTCGTGATATGATGATCAAAATCTTGAAAAATACTCATGGTCATCTGTTATTTAGAGCCAAGAAACATGTGGGATTACCTATTTTCATCGGTTTAGATGGTGAGGATGAGACTACCCATCTCAATCCTAACTTGGTCTCTACGACAAGTATAACACCTTCCCAACAACATACTGTTGGAGCATCGTGCGTCATCCCACCAGATTCTTCTGTTGCCATCTCTGATGCGCATCGCTCGTTCTACAAAGCTTGTTCCTTAGCAAAATTGACGGTCGTCCTTCTTTTGCTGTTGATAACAATGAAAATATTCCATTCCTACAAAGGATCCAATGTGATATTTGTGGACTTATCAAACCTGAATGCGGACCATTTAAATATTTTATGGTTTTGATAGACGCATCAACGCGATGGTTACACGTTGCTTTGCTATCCATAAGAAATGCTGCGTTTGTAAAACTCCTAGCTCAAATCATTAAGCTCCGGGCTCACCACCCGGACCATCCAATCAAGTCTATTAGATTGGATAATGCCGAAGAGTTTACATCAAAGTCTTTTGATGATTACTGCATGTCTCTTGGGATTGATGTTGAACATCCTGTTCCCCACGTTCATTCTCAGAATGGTTTAGCAGAGGCTCATATCAAGCAGTTACACCTTGTTTCTAATGTGACGACCCCAATAAGAATTAGCACGTTAAACGACTTAATCGGCGAGTTTACGAGTAATCACAATTTTTCGTAAATTAATTGAATTGGCGGTTTGGTTCACGACTTAATTATCGGGCGAGAATTTGAGTTGAGTCTCTTCACGAGAATTATAATATGCGTGATTTTGAGTTCGTGGGCGGTTTCAGATAATTGTTTCGATAACCGAGGAATATGTTATGAATATTTGAAATCGCGTAATTTCATCGTGTTTATCCGTTTGAGTTTGAGTTATCCGAAACATGGATGTGATTTGATTTAGACCGTTGATCGTATCGAGTCGCGAGTATAAATATCGGAATAGTCGAAAAATTGTCGAAAAACACTGTTCGGGAAGTTTGACCAAAAATGGGCCGTTGACCCGCGTTGACCGAGGAGGAAGAGCACCACCGTTTGACTCGCCGGCGACTTTCCGTATCCGGCCACCTCCGGCTACAAATTTGGTATGATTAGAATCCTCTCTTGATTTCCTATGGTTTAGAACTTGGAATTGTGTGAATTGATGAAGTTTTGAGGGAGAACGAGCTCGAGGAAAATCGAGGGTTTCGCCGAATTCGGGTTGGGTGTTCCGGCAACCGTTGGAGTCAAAGTTATGGGGGGAAAGGTTCCCCTTAACCTCTAGATGCTTTTGGGTGAAGCAATTTGGTAATTGGTTGAGGTTTGGGAGCTCGCCGGAAACTCCCCGGAAACTCGCCGGAATCAATGGATTCCGTGAGTTTCGGGCTCCATTTCGGCCGGTGGGCTTGAAATTGGGTCTCGGTGTAGAATAGAAATTTGTTGGGCTTGAAGAATACTTGTGATCTGGAAATTTTGGTTGGAATCGGTCACTGTTGACGCCGCGCCGGCGGCGCCGGCGGCAGTCAACGGCGGAGGCGTTGGATTTTTGGAATTTGACAAGTTTTATGTCGTTTTGCTCGTGATCGTGCCCCGATCATCGCCTTGAGGTTTTCGAGTTGATTTGGATATCGGATTTAAGTCGAGGGTTTATGTGGAGAATTTGGGGGTTTCCGTCGATTATTTTGTATCCGAATTATATGTTTCCGGAAATGGTTGGTTTCCGAGGTGTGGTATAGAGTAATGAATTATGATTTTGATCAGTTATTCAGGGGATCGAGATCGTACGTTGGGCGATGGATCTTCCGCCGGATCTCGTTATTAGCGCATTTGCGCGCTGTGCTATCTGTGAGTGGACTTTTATTTACACTGTCGTAGCGAGTTCTTGATTTCAATATTTATTTCCAGTACGGTATTGAGATTATTTATTGTTTTGGAGGTATTGGTTTATATTTTATGGTGATGAAATTTATTTAGCATTGATGCATTGGCTACTCGGCTAATCACCGGTAGTCCAGTTCCAGGGTTGAGAGATTCTCCTGATGTACCCACTAGGCTTGAGAGATTCGCCTAGTCTATCACTGTTGGGCTTGAGAGATTCGCTCTGACCGTCGGGCTTGAGAGATTCGCCTGACACCTCCATTTATTTTAAGAACTCACATTGTTTTTATATTATGTAAATGGTGAAAGGCATATGATTATTTTCGTCCACTCACTCTAACGATTTTATTTGCCTTTCCCCTGGGCTTTTTGGTTTCCGTGCTCAGTTTGCAGTTCGAATTTTGGTGTCTCACGTCGCAGTCGGAGGCTTAGTGTTCGAGCTACCTTTCTTTTTCAGTAGGTTTCTTGTTTTGCCTACTGTTGTATATTTTTGTATATATACACTAGAGGTCACTCTAATTACTCTGATGTGATACTTTTATATGTTTTCCCCTGGATTTCTGTAAAGTACAGTTTTGGTTATTACTTTACATTATTGTTATGATATTAAGAAATCCGGATGGGATTGGTGCCCACGGTTTGGCTTTTGTGGCATAGGATGAAGTGTGTTTTTGGGTGCAGGTTAATGAGAATTCCACGATATAGTGAAACTCTGCCGAAATTTCTATGGTTTTTGCATGTACGTATTTTCAGAAGGGGTTTGATTCCGGTTTAGGAAACTAAATCGGGGTTGAGTCCTTTCATCTAAAGATTTGGTAACGCATAGAAATATACCGGTATCTGCTTGGGGTTATGCAGTGTTACATTCAACAATGCTCCTTCGTTTTAGACCTATTGCCCGTCAACCATTCAGTGTGTACCAGTTGGTAACTGGATATGAGCCTGACATTTCACATTTATGTATTTTTGGTTGCGCGGTCTATATGCCTATTGCGCCTCCAAAGTGTACTAAGATGGGTCCTCAACGAAGATTGGGCATTTATGTTGGTTTCGAATCACCCAAGATAATCCGCTATCTTGAACCTTCGACAGGAGATCTTTTTACTACTAGATTTGCAGATTGTCAATATGATGAGACATATTTCCCGCCGTTAGGGGGAGATAGGAATAGTTTTATTCCAGTTCAATGTCAGAAATTGACGTGGTTTGATCCCACTATGTCTCATCATGACCCATACACATCTCAGAGTGAGATGGAAGTGCGTAGGATACTCGATCTTCAGCAAGTGGTAGAACCCATGCCTGATTCATTTGCTGATATCGCTAAAGTGACAAGATCAGATATACCTACTCCTAATGTTCCTGCAAGGTTGGAAATCCCTGAAAAGGAATTCGTTAATAGCAACACTGAGTAAGGAGGCATTCCTCCTGCTCACGTGGATGGTGTTGCTTTGGCCTCAACTCCCACCAGAAAGAGAGGGAGACCAAGAAAATCCACATATGAGTCGCTGGTCAAAAGGCAGGCCATCAAGGCACCAAAAGATCCACTTATCATTAACGTTGTGAATCCTTCACATGAGATTGTCTCTGATTATGGCTATGTCCTTGAATCACAATTGGCATCTTTGGGGGACGCTCCAGAACCTTTTGTGATATCAGAGAACTCAGAAATCTCACTTAGAACAAATGATGCGCATGTTCTTATGGATAGATCTTCCATGTTAGTTGATGATATGTTTGCTTATTCCGTCGCTCAAGAGATTATTGACGACGATGAAGTGGAACCCCGCTCAGTTGATGAATCTCAACATAGAGCAGATTGGCCAAGATGGAAGGAAGTAATCCAGGCTGAACTAGACTCTCTTAATAAAAGGCACGTTTTCGGTCCGGTTGTGCTATGTCCATCGAATGTTAAGCCAGTTGAACATAAATGGGTCTTTGTTCAGAAGCGTAATAAGAAGAATGAGATCTTGCATTATAAAGCTAGACTTCTAGTGCAGAGTTTCTCTCAGCGCCCTGGAATTGATTATGAGGAGACGTATTCTTCAGTTATGGACATCATCACCTTCCGCTACCTAATAAGCTTGGTAGTGTCCGAAAAGCTTAGTATGAAGCTGATGGATGTGGTTACTGCATATCTCTATGGGGATCTTGATTCAGAGATATACATAAGAGTGCCAGATGGCATTGCTATACCCAAATCAAGTAACTCTAGACCACGGAGTGCTCATGTCATAAAGTTGAGGCGTTCACTGTATGGATTGAAGCAATCCGGTAGGATGTGTTATACACGCCTCAGTGACTACTTAATTGGGAAGGGATATAAGAATGATGATTTATGCCCTTGCGTGTTCATTAAAAGAACAAGTTCAGGATTTACTATAGTAGCTGTCTATGTTGATGATATGATTATCATCGGAACTATTGAAGAGATCAATAAGACTGTTAGCTACTTGAAATCTGAATTTGAGATGAAAGACCTTGGTAGGACTCAATTTTGTCTCAGATTAGAGCTAGAACATCGAGTTGGTGGAATTCTTATTCACCAGTCTGTTTATGTCCAAAAGATGCTCAGGCGATTCAATATGGACAAAGCACACCCTGTTAGCACACCAATAGGTGTACGTAGTCTGGACCCCAAGAAAGATCCGTTTCGTCAGTTATATGATGATGAGGAGATCTTGGGAGCTGAAATTCCATATGTTAGTGCTATTGGAGCTTTGTTGTATTTAGCTCTGTGTACACGTCCAAATATTGCATTCTCAGTGAACTTGTTGGCAAGATTTAGCTCTGCACCAATGCAACGTCATTGGAACGGAGTGAAACAAGTCTTTAGCTAGTTGAAAGGTTCCATTGATATGGGTCTATTCTTCCCTTACAAAGAATACAGAGAAAAGCATGAGATTCTCGGAAAAGTGAAAGTTGAGACAAATTCTGGGGATTTCGACCCGTCGAAGGATTTCCTCGACCCATCGAAACCTGCATCCTGGATCGACTAGAGTCATCTCATTGACCGGTCAAAAGATTCTCTTGACCCGTAGAAAATTGGTCCTGTTCCAAAAGATTTTCATGCTATCCCTTATTCCAAAACACCGGTTGATGTGTTAGTTAGATTTGCTGATGCTGGGTATCTCTCTGACCCACACAAACGTCATTCACAGACCGGTTATGTTTTCACTATGGGAAACACGGCCATCTCTTGGAGATCAACAAAGCAAACCCTTGTTGCTACTTCCTCGAATCATTCTGAGATAATTGCTTTGCATGAAGCAGTTAGAGAATGTGTTTGGCTTAGGTCAATCATAGGTCATATTCGAGGCTCTAGTGGATTGAAATCTACTGTTACTGATCCTACTTGCACCTTTGAGAATAATGCTGCATGCATTGAACAGATGAAGTTGGGTTTCATTAAGGGTGACAATACAAAACATATATCGCCGAAGTTTTTCTTTAATCAGCAACAACAACAGCTATTGAATATTCATGTGGGCCAGATAGGTTCTGTTGATAATGCTGCGGACTTGTTTACTAAGTCACTTTCTAAATCTACTTTTGTGAAACATGTGAGAAGCATATATTGGTATGCACAGGTTATCAGAACTCCTCGACTGAGTTTACAGTCTGGGGGAGTTACATTTCTGTAGACATCAGGGGGAGTCTACCTCACATGTAGTAGCTTTAGTAGTTAGTGCGTTGTACTCTTTTTCCCTTAGACCAATCTTTTGTTTTACCCATGAGGTTTTTGTTTGCTTGGCGAGGTTTTTAATGAGACAACAAGTCATGCATCATTCTTACGGCCATCGACACAAGGGGGAGTGTTTAAGGAGATTTATTCTCCATTAATCTCGTTGTGTGTTTTGTCCTAATTAGATACGGATATTGATTAAATAGATACTAAGAATCCCTGTTATATCGGGATAGTGATTGTAACTGATTATATCAGCCTGTATTTAAGGCATTCTATCAATGAGAAGAAAACAACTTTCTGTCTATTCTACTTTCTCCAGCAACAGATTGTTAATTAAAGTTTTATTTCATGTCTATATTTTTTATTTTGTACAAAGACAATTATGTAATTATATAATAGAAAACAAGAGGAGGTGAATTGAGCAAATTGGGAAGTTCCAATAGAAAAACTCTTATGGATAATTTTGACTATTTAACTCAGTTTAAATTTGTTATATATATATTTAATATTTAAAATTATTCAATTGTCGTATCCATGTCGTGTCCGTGTTCTACTTTTTAAGATTTTACCATGTCACGTGTCCATGCAATATAGTGTAGTTCAAATAAAGTCTTATATTTAAAGGATTCATTCCCGCTCTCGTCCATTTCTCCCTAGTATCCTTAAAACATTTTTACTGTATTCTTAAAATGTTATAGTACGTAGTATCATTAAAGCAATATAATGGTATCGACTATATAAATTAACTTTCTCTATCTCTTTCTTGCTTTTAGCATCATTTTCTATGTATTGAACTATAACGCCGACTCTACGGGATCTATTTCAAGAAATATTGATGCAAGTAAACATCAAAAGTGTGGTAAAACAAATTTAAAAAGTGGGTAATATGAGGATGATAAAGTTAAAGACAGAATTTGGGAAGAAAATATTGAATGACCTAAAAGTATGTAGAGGATGTAAGTGCCAATTTTATTATACTAAAAGCTTGCAACCGAAAAAGCTTCTTCTCACATTTACAATCTTGCCAACTACTAAGAACATTGAGATAATCTTGTCACACAAAGAGCACAAAGCTTTTGAACATTTTTCATGAAGATAAAGAACCTAATTAAAAGTTGGTTATACATGTTGAATGATTTCACTTATCTCTTAAAATTACTCAAAGTCTGAACTCTAATGAGACCCCAAAACAACTATGAACTGCTACAAAAAAGAAGCAACAATTGTGCATGCACAAGAATCAAGCATTCATATAACATTTTCTAACTTATGAAACACAAGAATCAACAAGCACAATCCTTCTCCTCACATATACAAATGATGGAGATCAATTTGAAGATGTAAAATGAAGAATTTAAGGGATTTTTTAGGTATATAACTAACTTTTTAGTTAACAAATTTTTATTTTACTTTAATCTCTTTTTTGAGAAATAACTTTACTCTTTATTATTTATAGTTCTTAGTTATGTTCCCGTTTAACACATTTGATGAGACGCACATAATCTAATCGGAAAGGATTTTATCTGATATATATATATATCACATTTAATGTAAGCACAGTAATGAATAACTAAAATTAAAATTTGTACATTAAATTGTTAATTACATTAAGCATGTGGTTTGAATCTTTAGTAGAAGAAAATTCATGTACAAAAGAGCTATTTTTTTCTCATCATCACAAATAGTCTCGATAAATGAAATTCAAAAGTTGTATACCGCAACATAGACAATAATGTATCACTATAACATTTCGATACAATCTCAACATAATGATATTTCTCTTTTAATAACTATATATAGATTTTTAGTAAAACCCATTTTCACAGAACTATATATAGATTCTTAGTGAAACTCTACTCTACTCTTTTTCAGACGCTCGCTCTTACTCGAACTACGGGCGCTCAATCTCCTCGGAATGCATGATGCATGGCTAATTGATCCTTCCAGGCTTGAAATTTTGGAAATTTTGATGTTTAAACCATTCCTATTTGGTTATATATATATATATACACACACACACACACGCCTTAGTTAGAAAACACAACACATCTTTTTGGTATCTTTATCACATAGGATATTAGATATATTATTTCATTGTCATTAATTTTTAGGTTAATCTACTGTATCAAGTCTTCCATATCTATTACAGGAGGTGAAGAGGTATAATTAGAAAAGCCAAAACATAAAAATTGGATAAACATGGAGAATATATAGGAGGTAGATATTTTCTTTAAGCTTTTACTTAGAACCGCAATATAGATGTGACAACCCGAACCGAAAATGGTAGCTAACTGGCTTGATTTGCGAGTTTCGCGATTAGTCGCGGTTTAGTCGTAATTGTTTAATATGACGGGTTAGTTCACGAAAATATTTTTGGTAATGAATTTGGTATGAGTTCCTTCACGAGAGTTGTACAGTTTATGATTTCAAGCTTGTAGAAGTTTTCCAAGGATTTTTCCGATGTTTGATGAATATGTTATGAATATTTCCGACCGTTGGATTTAATTGTGTTTATCCGCTTGGTTTCAATCCGTTTACGACCGTTGATCGTTTTAGTCACGAGTATAAATATCGAAATAGTCGTAAAATTGTCGAAAAGTTGCATTTGAGCCGAGTTAACCAAAATTGGACCGTTGACCAGGCGTTGACCAAGCCATTTCGGGTAGAATTTTCACCACCGATTGACTTTCTGATTCCGGCCACTTCAGACAACAAGCTTGATATGGTTAGTTTCCTCTCATGATTTCCTATTGTTTTAAACTTGGTTTGAGTTGATTTGGTTGAGTATTGAGGGAGAGCCAACTCGGTGAAGTTTGAGATTTTTGCCGGAATCGGGTGAGCTTTTCCGGCCACTTTTGGGGTCGATGGGGTTGGGGGTTTTGCTCCCCTCAACCCATAGAAGCTTTTGGGTGGAGGGATTTCAGGTTTGGAGGCCGTTTGAAGCTCGCCGGAATAGGTCACTGAAATCAATGGAGGTTGTGATTTTTGAGCTATTTTCCGGCCACGGTGGGCCTTGGATGGTGGTGGTCCTTTGAGAGAAATGGTTGGCCTTGAGGAGAGGAAGAATTCTGGGTTTGGTCCACCGGGAAAAGTCTTCGGCGATGCCGCGCCGGCGGCGGCAGTTTACGGTGGAGCTCCGGCGAGGTCCGGATTTTTGGGAAATTTTATGTGTTTTCAACTTGTTTTCGCTCTCCGATCGCAGTCATGAGGTTATTGAGTTGTTTTGGGTGGTGGATTTTGTGTCGAGGGATAAGTAGAGTGATTTTCGACAATTTCGTTGATATTTAAGTTATATGTTTCCCGAAATGGTTGGTTTCCGAGGTGTGGTTCAGGGTTTTGAATTGTGATTTTGATCAGTGGTATTTGTGATTATTCAGGAGATCGGGATCGTACGTTTGACGAGGGATCTTCCGCCAGATCACGGAATTAGAGCGTTTTTGCGTTGTGCTTGTCTGTGAGTGGAAATTTCTTTTCACTGTTGGCTGCGAGTCTTTTATATACGTTTTACGAGCATGAGCATGCAGTTATGATTATGAATTATATGAGCATATGTTTTGATTATGCATTTACGAATATGCTTTTATAATTATGCATTACGAGTTTGCTTTTACATTACGCTTTATGCATTTGCATGAAAACCTTTATGATTTGGTTTACACAGAGTATAGTCTCAGTAGTAGTTGTATCGATACACTTAGCATCTCGGCTGATCCCCAAGGATGTTTACCGGGGGGGGGGGGGGGGGGGGGAGTAGATACCCTGACCCGAGGCCTTTCTGGCTGGAATCACGTGAGGATCAGGGATCCCATGATTCAAACTATACTAGCGCGGATGTGTTCGTGTGTGACCCCGCGGGATTTTCGATGCATGCTCTGTACGCATGAGGAGTTAGAGTCTCCCTCGTGTACCATATGATTTTTATTCATTTAGACTCACATATGTTTTATAAACATATATATGTATTCAGCGAAAAACATTTATTTTCGTCCACTCACTCTAACAGTTTATCTGTCTTTCCCTGGGCTCTTTGTTTTTAATATCCAGTTTGCAGTTTGGATTTAGGTGTCCCACGTCAAGGTTGGAGGCTTAGTATTCGAGCCACTTTTCTTTTCTCAGTAGGTTTCTAGTTTGGCCTACTGTTGTGTATATGAATACTAGTTTGGCCTACTAGTATTCATATCTTCGTAAAACTGACTTATCTTTTTTTTTTCTTTCATTTTGAAAATGCAATTCATAAGGTAGTGAAGGGAGAACTCAAGGGTGCAAATATGGTTAACAATTTGACACCAACTATTTTCATCAGTGACAGTGACTTTAACTTCGCTAAGGTTCTCTACAACCTCACTCCCGTTGGTAAACATTTATATTCTTTTGCAATCAAACCCAACTGAAACAAGAATGATGTTTATCCTTTGCGCTCTTGATGTACAACGTTATTAGAAATAAACACATCGTACACTAACTTGTGTAAAACCATTGTGCGTGATTGTTATGAATTTGGTGCAGAGCTATATGAGCAGGCGCTATTGCACGAGAAAGGATCCTTCATCACTTGCATTGGTGCCTTGGCAACTTTTTCTGGAGCTAAGACTGGTTGGTGTTCCAAAGACAAACGTGTTGTCAAAGATGAGTCCACTGCTCAAGAGCTTTAGTGGGGAAAGTAAGTATAGTTCTTTCTTTTTACTTTTTATCCTTGTTATTTTTTTTTACATCAATAAAAATTATGGAAACTCAATTAATTTTTGTAATTTCACTTAAAACAGGGGTTCGCAAACAAGGAAATGGATGAGCAAACTTTTCTGATCAACAAAGAAAGAGCATTAGGGTACTTGAATTCTTTGGAGAAGGTTAGCTATTTTTTTAATGTTAGTGTCAAATTTGTCATGAATGTGTGCATGACCTTGTAGCAATAACGTTCTTGAATATATGATTGCAGGTCTTTATAAATGATCAATTTCTGAACTGGGATCCAGAAAACAGAATCAAAGTGAGGATTGTCTCTGCTAGGGCCTATCACTCATTATTCATGTACAACATGTAAGTAACATTAGAGTTATGACGATAAGAGTACTTGGAGAACATGTTTTGACTTAGTGCATCGCTGTCGCATGTGTATCTGACCTACTCCTGAAGAGTTGGAGAATTTCGACACCCCAGATTTCACCATTTACAATGCTGGTCAATTCTCATGTAACTGATACACTAAGTACATGACATCCTCGACTAGCATAGACATCCATCTAGCTAGGAAAGAAATGGTCATCCTTGGAATCATGTACGCTGGAGAGATGAAGAAAGGTCTATTCAGTTTGATGCATTATCTCATGCCTAAGAAACATATTCTCTCTTTGCATTCTGGTTGCAATATGGGGAAAATTGGAGATGTTGCTCTCTTTTTTGGTCTGTCAAATATAGTATTGATCCATTCTTTGAATGTTAGGCAAACAATATGTATACTACATTTTGTGATATAATCTGATATATATTTGGTAACGAGTAGGCACTGACAACACAACCGTATCAACAGACCACAACATGTACTTAATTAGAGATGACGAACACTGTTGGAGAGAGAATGGTGTGTCAAATATTGAAAGTGGTTGATATGCAAAGTGCATTGCTGTCTCCCAGGAGAGAGCAAGACATCTGGAATGCCATAAAGTTTGGATCTGGTAACTTAATGCTCTCACTTTGTTTATCTTGTGATCTGAGTTCTACAGATATTTTCTGAACATGATCGGATTGATCCTCATTTGTTGTGTTAGAAAATGTAATCTTCGATGAGCGTATAAGAGTGGAGGACTATAGTGATAAATCTGTTACTGGTAACATATCAGCTTTTTAAGTTTCAATGATGGACTTTTAACTTAGAAGTTATTAAACATAGATGATTTGTTTGGCTCATGATTGCAGAGAATACTCGTGTAGCCTACCCAATCGAGTACATTCCTAATGCAAAGATACCATGTGTCACTCCTCATCCGCAAAGTGTGTTGGCTAAGAACGAGCGATTTCGCGAGATTTTTCTCACCAATAATGTTCGGCCAACCGTTACTAAAAATATTCATGAGTCATACAATACTGATGGGAAGGCATGTAAGGATAGGAGGAACGGTCCTTCCAATAATCATGGTGAAAAAGGTGGACATTGCATTGTTCGTGGTAGAGAATATAGTCAAAACTTGACTTGGATTGACCATGACAATATGAATCATTCCAATTCCAGTTTTAGGAATGGTGGGAATTTTTCACATTCTGCTTCTATTTTGTGCTTATCATCTTGCTATAGATGTGGTTCTACCAAGCACATACACCAACAATGTTGTGCACCCAAGGATATTCAACGTGCCTACAAGAAGTGCAAGAAATATAGGCACATGAGACTGAACTTCACTGAAGTTTATGAGATGGGAGATTTCTTTGTAGCAAATCTTATAATTGCAGACAATACAGAAACAAGTCTGATGACTTCGATTTTTACGTAGTCTATGTATGCCTTGTCTTCGCTATGTAATCCAGTTTCATTTTATTTTTGACTTGGTTTTAGTCATGTTTTGAGACTTTGTTTTAGCCGATTTTGGAATAAGAACATCCACATGTAACTGTTATTAATTAGTAATGAATATTTCTCTATTTTTTTGGTATATGAAAGTGTTGAGAATGTACGTTCTATTTCATACATTTCTTATGTATGGTTCAATGTTTTACATATATATGGCAAAAGTAAGCCAAGATACCTTTTGAAAAAAAAAACGTTGAAAAACAACTTGAAGTAGTTCACAGAGCAAATTCGACCCGTTGAAAAATTGCACTATAAAATTTTCGACTCGTCGACGCCATGCTACTGTCCCGAAATTGGTTCAAATTCGACCCATCGAAAAATTTCACTATTATTTTTTGACCCTTTGAAGCCATGCTTCTGTCCCAAAATTGGTCCAAATTCGACCCGTCGAAAATATTTCTCGACCCATTGAAATTCTGGTATCGGAAAATCACAAGTTAATTTTGAGTTTCTTTCGACCCGTCGAGGATTTTCTTCGACCCGTAAAAAATGCAACCCAGATGTGATATTTTTATATGAGTTTTTCCATCTGTTTAATTGGCTTATGATGTAGTTTATACATCAGTTTTATTAGAAAAGGATGAAACCTGGATTTAAGCACCATATGTGGTTTTACATTTGTTTATGCCATGCCATGGAATCCAAAAGACAACGGTTTTTTGATCGATAAGTTGTTGTTATACATTGGTTGTGTTTAGGTATTATATACCATATCAGCACTCAACAAGGGTTGACTCCTTGGAAGTCTTTAAGTATTTACTTAAAGTGTTCGCCATGTCTTGGATTCAAAGACGGTTTGATTGGCATTGTTTTGTCAATAAATGATGGCGAGATTGAGTGTTACCATTCAAACCTTATTCAAATTTGAAAATATTTGTGCCAACGTTCTTCAATTAGCATTGTGAGAATGGAAGAGCATTTTGTGTCAAATCTTCATAGAATGCTGCCAACGGCGCAATCTAGAGAAGTATATGAGGATTTGTAGTGGTTTATATCTTACTACGGTTTGGAACCTTGGATCCAATGCAGTCACTTTTATTACTATGTGTGACTTAGCCTCATATAAGTTTTTGCATTTTTGATGATCAAACTATTGAGAAATTCTCATGGTCATTTGTTCTTAAGAGCAAAGGAGCATGTGGGAATATCTAAAAATATCTGTTAAGATGGGGGAATTAAGATTACTCCACTCGGCTCAGGCTTGGTCTCCAAGACGAGTGCAGTACCATCCCGACAACATACCACTGAGGTGTTGTGTGTTATCCCACAAGATTCATATGTTGTAATCTCTTATGCACATTGCTCATTTTGCAAAGGTTGTTTATGTCTGTAATGTTGTAATGCTGTTTACATGCATGACAATCTTTTGTTGTAGACACATCTTTATTTCTCTATAGATTCAAAGAATCTATTTGTGGATATATTAAACCGATAAGCGGACTATTTATCTATGGTTTTGATTGCTGCATTGACGCGTCGGTCACACGTCTTTGTAATCCACATGCTACGCTGCATTTCAAAACTCCTAGCACATATGATTACGCTTTGGGCTCACGACCCGAACAGCTCAATCTGGTCATTCAGATTGGTTTAATATAAGAGATTTTAAATCAAAATATTTTGTTGATTATTGCATATTGATTAGGATTGTTGTGAATATCCCGGTACCCCATGTTCTTTTATAGAATGGTTTAGAAGAGGCAAAAATTAAGCGGTTAAAACTTGTGGCCAGAACTATCACTACAAGAAAACAGCACTTAGATCACGGAAACGTAAAAGTTCCGTGGTCCAAGTGTAACTTGGATGACGGAGACGACTATCTCGGTGGTCCAAGTCCACATCTGGACAACGAAGAATTCTCCGAGGTCCAGGTGAGAACCTGGACGACGGAGATGACTATCTCCGTCGTCCAAGTCCACTTGGTCAATGAACCGACACGCCGTGGTCCGAGTGGCCACTTAGACGACGTACCGATACCTCCGTTAGCTAAGTGAAGCATTATATAAGGCCAATGACAAACTCTCTTCCTCTCCGCTCACTCATCTCTCAACTGATCGATCATAATCTCTTCTTGTCTTGATCAGTGCCTCACGCGTGCACGCAATGCAAACGACAACGTCCTAGCTCGCTAGCTAGCTAGCTACCTAGGTAGCTAGATATATAGCACTATATATATATATCGACCTTCGGCTCCGACCATCGATTAATTCGCCATATATCAGAAAAGGCCAGGTACGTGCGCAGTTAATTTTCCAACACCATTAACGTAGGTTTATATATATATAATTAATTGCATGTACGTTTGTTAAAACGCCCATTGTTAATAATTAATTAGTACGTCTAATATAAAATTAATATATTAAGTTAGGAAATTGATGATATATATATTAGTTAATTATAGACCTGTAGTACGTATATATGTATGGATGTTTTAAAATTTGGTTAATATTTAGTTAAAACGTACATACATGCATGTATGTTAGCTAGACATATTAAAGTACGTAATTGATGTAGATCGAGTACATATAATTAATAGTTAATTGACTAATATATATGTAATAATTAATTAATTATAATATTTTGTAGAAGTATGGACAAGAGTTGGATGAAGTTGCAGAATAGATGTGATGTCCGGTATATGGATGAAATTAGTGAATTTGTGAATTTGCGATAGAACATGGTTAGGGAAAGAAGCGTTTAAGGTGTCCGTGCCAGAAATGTCTTAATTGTCAGTATGTGGAGGTTAATGTTATGGTGCAATACCTGTACGAAAATGGTATGATGTGGAGTTACACTACATGGAGCGAGCATGGTGAAGCAGTAGACTTCAGCTCAGGGTACAGTTATCAGGGTGCCTCATCCAGCGGCAGTGGTGCCGGCCCCCCTGCTTGCAACCCAACTGTAGATTTGGTTCATGATGCGTTTCCGGGATTTAGTCATGGTGGACACCAACACCAAGACGGAGGTTACAGTACCACTCATGAACATGATGACACATTCCCCACTGCTTGCTTGGCCACTGACACTAGTGAGATGGATAAGTTCAACCGGATGCTACTTGAAGCGCAGACCCCGGTGTTCCCTGGATGTCGAGAGAATGTGTTGCAATATGTGATGGAGCAAATGAAGATAAAAGTGAAGCACAAAATGTCAGTGAGTACTTTTGACGAAATTCAGGAGCAAATATGTAAGTTGCTTCCTGATGATCACAAGCTTCCTAAATCTCATTATAAGGTTAGAAATATCTTGAGCAGCCTCGGCCTAAAGTACAGGATAATTGACGCATGTTCGAATGATTGTGTGCTTTTTTACAAAGAGTATAAAGATTTGAACTATTGTCCCGTATGTGGCCAGTGCAGATATGAGCTGAATATGAAGAGTTCGAAAAAGAGAATTCCTGTGAAAGTTGTTCGATATTTTCCCTAGATTCCCAGATTGCAGCGCCTGTACATGTCTCTACACACAGCAGAGGCGATGCGATGGTACGCAGAAAAGCGAATAGATGACGATGTCCTGCGACACGCCGCGGATGGGGAGGGTTTCAAATATTTTGACAGAGAATTTGGAGACTTTGCTGCAGAGGTTAGAAATGTTAGACTCGGACTATCTACAGATGGATTCAATCCTTGGGGTAGTAATAGCTCCGCCGTCAGCACTTGGCCAGTTATTCTGATGCCGTACAACTTGCCTCCGTGGATGTGCATGAACAAGGAATTTTATTTCCTTACAGTACTAATTCCAGGTCCTAAATCTCCAGGGAAGTGCTTAGATGTTTACCTCAGACCTTTGTTCGACGAGCTGAAACTGTTGTGGGAAAATGGAGTCCCAACTTATGACAAATTTACTGACACGATGTTCACGATGAGGGCTGCCGTAATGTGGACGATCAGCGATTTTCCAGCGTATGGGATGTTGGCAGCCTGCAGGACAAAAGGATATAATGGATGTCCTATATGTTTGGACGACGTGAACTCTAGTTGGCACGCGGGGAAGGTGTGTGAAGGTCCCAGAGGGGGGGGGGGGGGGGGTGAATGGGCCTTTTATAAAAAATTTCGTTGTAAAGTTAATTCGAGGATAGCATGGAGTGTTTCTATCCTCCAATAACCTGTAACGAACTTAAAAAGTAATGAAAAGGGAAGTGATAGATAACACCTCGATATTTTTGATAACGCAGAAAACCCCACAACAGGGAAAAAACTGCGTGTTCCTAACTGAGGGACAAACCTTCCACTATGTAAAAACACTTTTCTTTACAAGACAGCATCTTCACAGGATACAAATACGCTCTCCTATCCTTGCTAGTATTCACGCAACTAGACTAAGATCTATCTATCTCCTCGCCAGAACAAGTGCTTACAATCCCTATGTAATACACTGTTCTTTACAAGACAGTAGCCCTCAGGATACAAAGACACCTATCTATCCTTACTGGTATTCACGCAACCAGATTGAAAATCCAACTATCTTCTCGCTAGACAAAGTGATTACAATTACAGTGGCTATGAAGCTTCTCTCAGAACTTAGTACACACCGACTAATTCTCTCTAGAATGCTTCCAACGAAATTGCACCATCATCTCACCTATGATATGCAATATGACAATATGCAAGATAGAAAGATGGTTTGATAAACTTTCCTATGAAGACATAAAATCCCAGGAAAGAAAAATCTTGTTTTATAAACTTCCTAACACATGTAGGAACAAAACAGAGTTTTTAGACAAGTTTAGATAAACTGAAAAACCTCTTTGGAAAACAAGACTACTCTTGCACATACAAGAGATTTAAAAACTGACTTGAAAGAAGAGACAAACACCCTAACTCTTCCTAAATTTTCAAGTACCGAATGGCTTCACACATTGTGGTATTTATAGCCAATCGGTTATGCAAGCTGAGCTTCAAGAAGTGATCTCAGCCCTTCATCAAAAGATGAATCAAAGGTTCTCCTTAAATTGGGGGGATGCCATGCTGAAACCAACTACTGAAACAGCAAATAGCATGCTGAGCCATACCAACCGGTAAGGCAAGGAGAATGAAAATGGCTGAAAAACTGACTCCATTTTATCAATGTGAGAGACCTGCCCTAAAGTGGGAAGGTGAAGCTTTTTACTCTAGTTTTGTCCAACCGGGACATGCAAGTGAGCTAGGGATGTTTACTTCCATGCAAAAGGAGAGATACCTACTCCTTTACCTACCGGTAAGATGAGAGAAAGAGTTTGTGAAAAAGTAAAGCTTGTAGTCAAAGTCTACTAACTCCCATCAGAAAAAGTTTTTGGGATGAAAAACAAGCAAGGTTAATGGTGCATGATTTTACCTTTGACAATGGTTAATTAGTTCAATTCCATTGCTTTAGCTTGTTAATGTTGCTTAGTGCATGTCATCCATGTTTTTGAGAGATTGCCAATTATGTTGTGCCAATAATCTCCCCCTTTGGCATTCTCTACCAAAAACATATCTTCTCATCATCAAGGCATCATAACCTGCAATAATAAACTTTTTCCAACAAGGAAGATGATGACAAGATATAGTAGGTTTTTATCATAGGAAGAACCCATAAATAAGCAAGCATTAATTGTTCACACTACAACAAGCTTGAGTTTTTACAAAACATGGGAAAATATAATATAACCATGATGTTGAACAAACATAATACAAAGCATTAATTGTTCATGCCAAAAGCAACAACCTACACTTGGTTCAACAAAACCTACACTTGGTTCTCCCCCTTTGTGGTAGAGTGTGACAAAGGGTACAAAAGAGATGCAATTTCTAGATACTTGGTTCTCCCCCTCAAAAAAAGCATCGTTTTAGAACCAACGAGGTAATAAACACACATCCTAGAATGGATAAGTAGTATATAAACATACATTAAGTAGAAGAAACCTACTCGTCATCGGACTCATCGTCCCCATTCTCGGAATAATCCTCATCATCATCATTGAGGTGGTCAAGGCGCTCATTATCGGCATCATCATCTGCGGACTCATTGTTGACATAACCAGAGTCATCGGCCCTTGACGAATCACCCGAAACAGCCACACTTGGCTCCCCCTCAGAACTAGCAGCAGTGGCTACGTCAGCAGAAGGATAGGAAAGATCAGAGCTATCCTCTGAAGAGACCAGTCCTTGCCTAGTTTTCAAAAGTTGTTCCATCCTTTTGAAGGACGCATGCATCTCATTCCTCATGATGCAAAAAGCCTCTTTCATCTCATTTTGACCACGCTTAAGAAATGTGATCTCAAGAGGCTCCACATAGACCGTGGATTGGCCAACTGATTTGGAGACAGTTATCTTATCTACCGGGGCTGGAGAGTCAACCATAGTATCAGTTGAAAGAGAGGGTACATGAGAGTTTAGGCAGAAGAGAGTAATCACAGCTGGAAAGACCAATGAGGTGCCTAGCTTAGTTTGGTTGTCTATGGCAGAATTCCTAATGGAATGATAGACATAGAACTCAGCAGGAAGTGTAGGATTCCCAGAAACCAAGTAAGCAATGAGGCCAGCTTGCCTAAAAGTAATTTTGGAGGATTGTGTGTTAGGGGCAATCAATGTGCGCACCAAAAATCCCATAAGCTTATAGAATTCAGTCATGAATTGGCTTTGAAAATAGGATTCACAGAATACGGTGTTTGGGGGAGTAGAGTAAAACTGCCTAGCTAGGGAGTGAGTGCTAAGATTGACAATGAACTTCCTAACATGTTTCAGGATTTTTCTTTCGGTGTTAGGAAGAGCTAGCGCATTCTTTATGGCCCTAGGAGACACATCTACGGGTTTCCCTCGCACATTAACATAAAAGGGTGCATGTGATTGCAAATCCACTTTATCTGGCATGCTGTTCGGATAGTTGGCATAGAATTCCCTAACCTGAGACAGATTAACCCGAGGGAAGGATTTCAGGGCATCTACCCATCCTAGCTTTTCTATCATGTCATGGAAATCACTAGGTAATCCATCAAAATTGAAAGGCTTTTCTAGGATGACTGGCCTAGATATGGCCACAGCTATATAGAGGTTTTTAGCATCAATGCTCTCAAAGTAATGGTCCGGAGGGATAGGCAAGTTTGATACCTCCATGGCGACTTTGTGAGTTCGAGGAGCATGCCTCGTTGAAGCATTCCGGGTATCCGGAGCTCTTTGTGCTTGAGCGGCAGCGGAGGTGGAGGCTTGTGATTTACCCTTCTTTGACGGAGGATTGCCCTTGCTTGCCGGAGCCTTCTTCTTGCTTGCCGGAGCCTTCTTCTTGCTTGCCGGAGCTTTTCCTTTCCTCTTAGGAGGATTTTGTCTCACAGGTTGGGCTTCCTCAAAATCTGAGTTAGGATTTAAATGAGGCATTGGTGCCACAGACTTCCTAGCTCCTCTTTTGAACTGTTGAGCTTGATTTGAGGGGCCGGAACTGATTGGAGAGTGAGACGGAGGGGAAGGCTGAATGTACTCCTTCTCGTAAGGATTACGAGGTTCCTTCCTCGAAGAGACCTTTGAGAGCTTCCTAACCTTTGCCGGAGCTTCCTTGAGCAACCTCTTCCTTTTCTTCAAAGGAATGTTATCGGAGTCAGAGGCCGATTTCTCCGGAATGGGGTCCGAGGGCTCAAGGTTGGTGGAAGCCATGAATGCAGTGGTAGGCATTTCCGGAGGGGCTGTGAGATTGAGGTCGGGAACCACCACTTGTGGCTGAGCTGCCGGGGGTAATTTCACCGGAGAGTCTCGGCTACGTAAATGCATGGAGCATTGAGGTGACTGCTTCGAGGCTTCTAACCGTTTGGATGGGTTTTTACTTCTCATTTCAGATACAATTTGGTGAGGGTAAGAAGTGAATTCGAAATTGTGAGGAGATGAAATGGAGAAGATGAATAAGTGATGGAGAGAGAGTGTCCAACGGGTAGAAAAGCAAGCTGAGGAGTAGGTGGTCTTGGTTACCGGGAAGTCCAGTGGAAGAAGCTAAGTAACTAGCTTGGTTCAAATCTAATGGGCTGGATTTGTATTGGGCATGGATCAACAACTAAGTTGGTTTAAAACCAAGTGATCATAAGTCCATAAGGAGGTGCCCTAAAGAGATACAAACCAGATTTGGTATAGAGATGATGGTTTATACCCACTCTCTGCTGGAATCAGTCTTCCATAACGTGAATGTTATGGAGAGATAAACCAAAAATTTGGTTAACACACCATGTTAACTCATGATGGACAATCATAAATTGAAAAGAAGGATTTTCTTTTCATAACAAGTACATATGTACTTGGTTCAATCTTAACCAAACAAGGTGGTCAAGATTCAATCTCCCTCCCTTTTTCTGTAACATGCAAGGCATGGTATTTAATACCAAAGTGTTGGGTTGATTAATCCCATGATTACCTTAAAACACAAGTTAGGCTTGTAACTTGATTTTGCTTAACAAACATAATAGACCACTTGATAATTATTGTACGAAATCAAGGTGATGATAAGCAAAGTGATGATCTCTTCAAAAGGAAACAAGTACAAAAGTACATAAATAAAAAATAAATTCCTTTTTTTTGAGATGTTTTGAGTGAAAAATATAACAAGCCTATATTTGGTAAAATCAGAGAATAGACCTACTTACATAGGTATTCATAGGCATATTTTTCATCACATTATGAATGTATCACATGTGGTCCATAAAAAGTACTGGAGGATGAATGCATGTGGCATAGTAAAGGGAAAATCATTTTTCCATGGGTAGCAAGATTGTTCCTTGATGAGATATATTATCTCCCCCTTTTTATATTAAATTTAGCCACAAAGGATTTTTCTCCTTTTTCACATTTTTGCATAACATTTGTTTGCTCATCTGAAAAATCGTCCTCTTAGATCCATGTAGCAAGAGGGTAATCATTGATTCCAAGATCAAATGACCTCAGGCAATATGTGTAACAAGGACACTCAAAGGATTACCATCTCAGATCCATCGAAGGATAGAATAAATTTCAGGGATCGTTGCTTGAGAATATGTAGCGAAGAACTTATTAGTAGCTCCCAAATCAGATGATTTTAGGGTACTAAGCATAACAAGGATGCTCCAAAGGATAAGGGACTCCAGACTCAAGCAAAGACTAGCAAAAATAATTAATAATAATTTTTCCAATTTTGACACAAAGAGAAACTGAATTGGGCTAACTCAAGTTTTTGCTTAAAGAGGAACTCAAGCGTAAACCGTGCCACAAATAAAATAAGTTTCACTTAATCATACCACATATTGATGTATGCCTGAAAAATTGGATGTTAGGACCATTTGTGATACACAAATAATGTAATGCATAATTATGCATTAATGAGTACAAAGGTAAGCATATCCATAACTACTCGGTTTTACCTTGTACAGGCTAAAATATATAATAATTTTTGTTTTTTTTGTTATAAAAAAAAAACTTTACAAACAGAAAATATAAATTTTCTTTTTGAAGAGATGATCAAGATGCAGAACACACACCGATTGATTGCCTTAAGCTTTCAAAGCGATGATTATCAAGTGGTTTGGTAAAAATGTCTGCCAATTATTTATCAGTGGGAATAAACACCAGTTCAAGCAAATTTTCTTCGACCAGGCTTCTAATGAAATGATAACGAATTTCTATGTGCTTGGTGCGAGAGTGTAAAACTGGATTTTTGGAGATGTTTATAGCACTAGTGTTATCACAAAATAGGGAAAGCTTACCTTGTGGGAAACCGTAGTCGTGAAGCATATGCTTCATCCATAGCATTTGTGTACAGCAACTTCCTGCTGCAATGTACTCAGCTTGAGCCGTGGAAAGGGATACGCAATTTTGTTTTTTGCTGTGCCATGAAACAAGATTATTTCCCACGAAAAAGCTTCCTCCTGAAGTGCTTTTTCTATCGGTAGCATCTCCTGCCCAATCGGAATCAGAATATCCTGCAATTTCAATGCCAGAATCAAAGGAATAATAAATGCCAAAATTAGTTGTCCCAGAGATGTATCGCAAGATGCGTTTGACAGCTTTGACATGAGATTCCTTTGGATTGGCTTGATATCGGGCACACACTCCTACACTGTAAGAAATGTCAGGCCTGCTAGCAGTTAGATAAAGGAGACTTCCAATCATACTTCTGTAATAAGTAGGATCAGTACTGACACCAGTCAGATCAGCATTAATTTTGCATGAAGTTCCCATTGGATTCCGAACAGAAGAAGAGGATTCCATTCCAAATTTTTTAATTAAGTCCAATGCATATTTAGTTTGTGAAATGAAAAGTCCATCTTTTCTTTGTTGGACTTGCAATCCAAGAAAATAGTTCAATTTTCCACATTGGCTCATTTGGAACACTTTTGTCATCATTGTGGTGAATTCTTTCACCAGTTCATCTGAAGTAGATCCAAAAACAATGTCGTCTACATAAACCTGTACGAGAATGACATGTTTAGCAGAACACTTGACAAACAGTGTCAGGTCAATAGAACTTCTGATATAGCCATTTTTAATCAAGTAGGAAGATAGTTTGTCATACCATGCCCGAGGAGATTGTTTAAGTCCATACACGGCCTTTTTCAGGCGGTATACATATTCTGGGTGTGTAAGACTTGGAAAACCAGGGGTTTATTCCAGATACACTTCTTCTTTGATGTCACCATATAGGAAAGCACTTTTGACATCCATTTGATAAAGTGTAAATTTTAGATGACAAGAAATAGCTAACAATAGCCTTACTGATTCTAACCTAGCGACTGGCGCAAAGGTTTCATCAAAATCTATACCCTCAATTTGATTGTAACCTTGAGCTACTAATCTAGCTTTGTTTCGGGTAATAATTCCTGATTCATCAGTTTTGTTTTTGAAAACCCATTTGGTTCCAATTACATTCTTATCATTTGGTCTAGGGGTTAATTCCCATACCTCATTTCTTTCAAATTGATTTAATTCTTCCTGCATTGCAATAATCCAGTCAACATCACCTAAGGCTTCTTTCATATTTTTTGGTTCAACAGATGATACCAAACCAAAAGTGGTAATGGTATTTATGTTCTTTTCAGACATAGCCAAAAAAGATTTAAGAATAGAAAGATCACATACTAATCTGTGTACCTTACTTCTGGTTCTCATAGGTTCATGTACTGTTCCTATGACGTCTGAAGGGGAATGATCTTTCTTAACCTGCCTCTTTCCCAATCTGTGTGGAGGCTATTGAATTAATGTTTCATCAACCAGATTTCCTTCCGTGTCAGGTTCAGATTCGTGATTAGATAATTCAGTGTCGGAATCTGGATTTTGTTCATCAATTGGAGTTTCCACATCAGATGGAGGGAGTTTCTCCGCATCAACCTGTTCATTAAGAATAGGAGGAGTTATATGATGACAAATATGAGCATCGTCAATTACAACATTTACAGTTTCCATGATTCTGCAAGTTCTCTTATTGTACACCCGATAAGCTCGACTGTTTGAGGCATATCCAAGAAAGCATCCACGATCGCATTTTGCTTCAAATTTTGTTAGATATTGACGATCTTTGTAGATGAAACATATGCTTCCGAATGCCTTGAGATGTGAAATATTTGGCTTTCTTCCTTTCCAGAGTTCATAGGGAATTTTGTTTGTCCCTGGTCTGAGAATGACTCTGTTCAAAGTATAACAAGCATTTGCTATAGCTTCTTCCCAGAAGGAATGAGGAAGATTAGTAGAATTGAGCATGACCCTTCCTATTTCAACAAGAACTCAATTTTTTCTTTCAACGATTCCATTTTGTTGAGGAGTAATGGGAGCAGAAAATTCATGAAACACACCAAACTTATCACAGTAGTCAGCAAAAGATGAATTTTCAAATTCAGTTCCATGATCAGATCTGATTCTTATAATGACTTTATTTTCAGAAAGTTTTTCATTTGTAATTCTTTTAGCTAGATTAAGAAATTCCTCAAACGTTTCTGATTTATTTGTCAGGAACTTTACCCATGTAAAACGTGAAAGATCATCTACGACTACTAGTGCATAGTTTTTCCCAGTCATGCTTTCAGTTTCTACAGGACCAATTAAATCAAGATGCAGTAATTCCAGACATTGAGATGTTGGTTTCGCACTAAGAGAAGAATGTGAAGTACGGGTGAGCTTACCAATCTTGCAATCACTGCACATGCCTTCAGACTTACCTGTGAGTTTAGGAAGTCCTCTCACACAATCCTTGTAGGATAATTTGACTATGTCTTGATGATTGAGGTGACACATTCTTCTATGCCATAATTCTAAGACATTGATAGAAACTTGTGATCTGAAAAAAATCTCAGAAGGGAATTTTTGGTTAGCAGAAACACAATAGCAATGATTTTCAGTTCTTTCTCCCTTCATGAGACATTTACCTTTTCCGTCCAGAACCATACATTTCGTATGATCAAAAATAACAGATTCATGTTCGTCAACAATTTGACTAACACTTAACAAGTTTACCTTTAGCCCTTTTACCAACAAAACATTTTTAAGATTAGGGAGTCCTGGAGTACTTACAGTTCCACACCCAATTATGTCAGCTTGAGCACCATCACCAAACACAACCTTACCTGATGGGTGTGTATCATTCATCGAAGAGAACCAATCATTGTTCCCAGTCATGTGTTTTGAGCAACCACTGTCCATGTACTAGGAATTTGAATCTCTAGGAGCAAGAGCAGTCAAAGCGACATTGCAAATGGCAACTATGTTGCTTTTCACTTTAGATGTATTGTCAATGAAAGAAAAACTTCCTACGAAGTTTTCATCATCAGAACTATTTCCACATAAATCCCAAGGCTTTTGTTGGATGGGGTTCGAGTTTGCCTGACCTTTGGATCTGTTTTTGTTGTTCCTAAAGGATCTCCTTTTATGGGGTGCAGAAGATTTGGCAGAAAGACTCTTGGCTATTTTGGAAAGATAATCAAGGGTTTTCTCAAGAGATGATTGAAAAGAGGAGAGTCTGTTCATGTGACTTGTATTCATTCTTCCCAGTTTTCTACAATTAGGTCGTATGTGACCAATGATACCACAATGGTGACAAGTTGGAACAAAAGGTTTTTAGGTTTGAAAGAGGATACAAAGTTTTCCTTTTGACTTTTTACAAACCTAGTAGGTTTCTTGGAGCTTTCTCCAGCTTTATATCCTAACCCTGTTCTGTCTTTGTCAATCTTGCCTATGCCACACATTTTAGTTAATTTTTCTGACCCGAGAGAAAACTGATTAAAGAGAGATTTTGATTTTTCCAAGGCAAGTTCAAGTTCAGATTTTTCTTTTGATAAAGAAGAAACAAGATAATTTTGACAATCTAATTTTTCTTGAAGCAACTTGACATGTTCTTCTAGACATGATTTTTCTTGCTTCCATTTCTTCTTTATAAGAAAGAATCTTTCTTCTAGACTGTCATTATCTTCATCACCCTTATAAGACTTATCAAGGTCGATTGAAGCAATGAAAGCAATTGTGTCATCTTATTTATCGGAAGCATCTTCAGACTCGCTATCACTCCATGAGGCTTTTAAGACCCTATGTGATTTAGACTTTCTATTTGCACAATCTGCAAATGTCCAAAACCAGAACACTCAAAACACTTTAGTTTATCATCAGGCTTTTGAGAGGAATTTGGTCTGAAATTTCTGTTATTTGAGCTCTCATCCCTTCTAAGGTTCTTTGAGTTTGGAATTCGGTTGCTAGACCCTTTAGAAAAATTCCTAGAAAAAACTTTCCTGTTTTTGAGAAATTTTCCAAATTGCTTTGTTAGAAAAGCAGATTCTTCGGAAGTGATCTCAGAAGGTTCATCATCTTGTTCTTCCTTATTTATTGAGCTAAACGCAATTGACTTCTCTTTCTTCCGACATAGTTTTCTAGCCTCAAAGGTCTTGAGATTACCAACTAATTCGTCAAGTGAATATGTAGACATGTCATGTGACTCTTCTATTGCAATTTGTTTAGGCTCAAAATAGGAAGTGACTGATCTAAGCATTTTTTGAACAATGACTTTCGGCACAATAGGATGACCTATACCTTGACATTGATTAGTAATGTTAAGAAGACGGCTATGAAAATCATCAATGGTCTCATCTTCACTCATTTTAATTTGTTCAAATTCAGAAGTTAAACTTTGAAGTTTTTGATCTCTTACCTTGAGATTACCTTCATGAGTAGTGGATAGTGAGTCCCATGCTGCTTTTGCCATTGGACAGTGAAGAATTCTTCTTCGTTCCTTTTCTGAAAGAGCAGAATATAAGCTGTTTAAAGCTTTTGTATTCATTCTGGAGTTTGCTTTTTCGGCATCAGTCTAGGTGCTTCTTTCCTTCGGGATGTGCACTTTATCATCTTCTGGAGATGGGATAGTGGGAGGGCTGTATCCGTCCTCGACCATAGTCCATTGTCTTCCATCGTCTTGAGAGATGAGAAATGCCGACATCATAATCTTCCATTGGAAGTAATCGTTTCCTTCAAAAAACGGAGGAACGTTAATAGAAGTGGCCCTATCACGATCCATTCTAGGATACAGAGGATCTCACTAACAAAAGTTAGTGGCTGCTCTGATACCACTTGAAGGTCCCAGAGGGGGGGGGGGGGGCGGGGTGAATGGGCCTTTTATAAAAAATTTCGTTGTAAAGTTAATTCGAGGATAGCATGGAGTGTTTTCATCCTCCAATAACCTGTAACGAACTTAAAAAGTAATGAAAAGGGAAGTGATAGATAACACCTCGATATTTTTGATAACGCAGAAAACCTTACAACAGGGAAAAAACTACGTGTCCCTAACTGAGGGACAAACCTTCCACTATGTAAAAACACTTTTCTTTACAAGACAGCATCTTCACAGGATACAAACACGCTCTCCTATCCTTGCTAGTATTCACGCAACTAGACTAAGACCTATCTATCTCCTCGCCAGAACAAGTGCTTACAATCCCTATGTAATACACTGTTCTTTACAAGACAGTAGCCCTCAGGATACAAAGACACCTATCTATCCTTACTGGTATTCACGCAACCAGATTGAAAATCCAACTATCTTCTCGCCAGACAAAGTGATTACAATTACAGTGGCTATGAAGCTTCTCTCAGAACTTAGTACACACCGACTAATTCTCTCTAGAATGCTTCCAACGAAATTGCACCATCATCTCACCTATGATATGCAATATGACAATATGCAAGATAGAAAGATGGTTTGATAAACTTTCCTATGAAGACATAAAATCCCAGGAAAGAAAAATCTTGTTTTATAAACTTCCTAACACATGTAGGAACAAAACAGAGTTTTTAGACAAGTTTAGATAAACTAAAAAACCTCTTTGGAAAACAAGACTACTCTTGCACATACAAGAGATTTAAAAACTGACTTGAAAGAAGAGACAAACACCCTAACTCTTCCTAAATTTTCAAGTACCGAATGGCTTCACACATTGTGGTATTTATAGCCAATCGGTTATGCAAGCTGAGCTTCAAGAAGTGATCTCAGCCCTTCATCAAAAGATGAATCAAAGGTTCTCCTTAAATTGGGGGGATGCCATGCTGAAACCAACTACTGAAACAGCAAATAGCATGCTGAGCCATACCAACCGGTAAGGCAAGGAGAATGAAAAAGGCTGAAAAACTGACTCCATTTTATCAATGTGAGAGACCTACCCTAAAGTGGGAAGGTGAAGCTTTTTACTCTGGTTTTGTCCAACCGAGACATGCAAGTGAGCTAGGGGTGTTTGCTTCCATGCAAAAGGAGAGATACCTACTCCTTTACCTACCGGTAAGATGAGAGAAAGAGTTTGTGAAAAAGTAAAGCTTGTAGTCAAAGTCTTTACTAACTCCCATCAGAAAAAGTTTTTGGGATGAAAAACAAGCAAGGTTAATGGTGCATGATTTTACCTTTGACAATGGTTAATTAGTTCAATTCCATTGCTTTAGCTTTTTAATGTTGCTTAGTGCATGTCATCCATGTTTTTGAGAGATTGCCAATTATGTTGTGCCAATAGTGTGTTACTTGGGTCATTGTAGATGGCTTCCTCACGACCACCCGTGGCGACAGGATGAATCTCATTTCGACAGGACAGTAGAGAACGATCCTAAACCCTGTGGTTGGTCGGGCGAAGAGATTTTAGAGAGATTGAGCTATTTCGACTTTGGTGTGTTGACCAATGATGCGGATGTAAAGAAATGCAATCCAATTCCTCCACATGATCTCCGCTATTGGCATCACAAGAGTATATTCTTTGAACTCCCTAACTGGTCGAAGTTGAAGCTGAGAAACAACTTGGACGCGATGCACATAGAAAAGAATGTGTGCGACAGCGTGGTGGGAACAATTCTCAGTATTAAGTTCAAGACTAAAGATACTCCCAAAGCGCGGAAAGATCTGGAATCAATGAATCTACGTCATCCCTTGTGGTTGAGGAGGGATAGGGAATGAGTGTACAACAAGATGCCGGCTGCACCTTACACAGTGAAGCCGACACTTAGACGTTCTGTATTTCACTGGTTTAAGGGCGTTCGTTATCCGGCTACGTATGCAACTACTATAATTGGAGAAGTGGACGAGGTGCAACACAAGTTTGTTGGTCTAAAGACACATGACTATCTCGTTATGCTGCAACGTCTGATTCCAGTGGTAATTCGACCATATTTACCTCGTGACGTCGTAGAACCAATAGTGGCATTGTGCAGATGGTGGCAGAGGTTATGCAGCAGAGAATTAAAGAAATCAAATGTGGTGGAACTGCAACAACAAATTGTGCACATCATTTGCAAACTAGAGAGGATTTTTCCCCCTACTTTCTTTGACATCATGATTCACCTAATGATCCACCTGCCCGAGCAGGTGCTCATTTTTGGTCCGGTCCAGTACACTTAGAGGTATCCTCAAGAAAGGTACGTACAACTATATTAATTATACAGGTGATTCGATTCATAATTTGTTCCACTGGAGATTACTAGCTATATGTACTTATTGTTCTTGTAAGTTTGATTTTGTAGACAGCTTAGACAGTATAAAGGATTCGTCAAAAACAGGTCGGCCCCGGATGGCTCTATAGCTGAGACATACCTAATGCATGAGTGTGTTACTTACTGCAACAGGTACCTCAAAGATTCACCACCTCCCACTGCCTCTGATCCCAGTTCCCGCCTCAATCTTTCTGTCGTCACCAATGTCGTCCGACCGTTTAGAGGAGTATTAAAGGAAACATTAACACGGGAAGAACTTATTGAGGCACATTGGATAGTGTTGCGAAACTGTGATGAAGTTGAGCCGTACATGATGTCATACAGGGAGAGGCTTCAGGCGTTAAATCCAGACAAAAGTTCGGCTTGGATTGAGAAAATGGTTAAGAAAAAGTTCCTTGATTATTTCTGCCAATGGGTACGTACGTACGTCTCGTTATTTAGTATTTTATATACATATCGATCATGTTTGTTGAAAGTAAACCCTTAAATTTTTCCATTTTCGCAGATGATTGATCTACAAAAATTCGAAAACCACGGGGGGGGGGGGGGGGGGGGGGGGTGGTGGTCCTGGCCAAAGCACTTGCAAGCAGGGAAGCCAATTAAACACTATATTTATCCTGGATGTTTTATGAACGGTGTAAAGTTCCATTCATTGGCCCAAGATGAAGGAAGGAGAACACAAAATAGTGGGATTGCAGTTGGGAAAGACAATGATTTATATTACGGGGCTGTTGTATATGTGGTTCAGCTATGTTACGGGAATGATGTCAACGTTTTCCTATTCAAGTGCAGATGGTTCAAGCATACAAAGGAAGACCTGAGACTTTTATCAGTCGATACAAACTCAAGCTGGTATGAGGATGAGCCTTTCGCTCTCGCCACCTTAGTTAGGCAGGTGTTCTATCTCGATGATCCGAAAGCTGGTGAAGGGTGGAAAATAGTGAACCATATCTCTCATCGAGGAATATGGAATACAGAGACAATTGAAGGGACACCGACGACTGAAGATGCTGCTGAACCAGAAAGAGACATTCCTGCCTATCAAGAGCCTAATATTTCTGTCATCCGCTCCGATATATTGGACCTGGTTCAAGATGGTGAAGGGTTACCCATGCCTGATGGTTGTACAGATCTAACTGAAGATGATATTATTGAGGCAATTAATGAGGTAGATGAAGAAGAAGTGCAGGATGAGAACGAGGACTCGGACTCAGGTTATTTGTCGGACGATGTTGAGTATGATGAGGAGGATGAGCAATCGGATAACGGGGATGAAGATGATGACGATTATGACGAAGAGTACAATTATATGACGAGGATTATTAATTGGTAATTAATTATTGTAATTATTGTAATATATGATGCATTATCGATCAATAATTAATATAAATTTTATAAGGAGGAGTACGTATGTACGTATATATGTAAAACTATTATTTTTATATTTAATTAATTACACGCATCCATGCTCGGATCGGATCGACCGACGTACGTAAATTAAATTTAATTAACTAATTAATTTATCCGGATCGGATCGGAGCGGATCGGATCGATGATTTTTTCGATTGAATTGAATCAGAAGAATTGAGTGGAGAATCTCATGTGCGTCGTCCAAGTGAATTCAAGGTTTTGTACTTGGACAGTTAGGCCTAACCCCAAAATTCAGGGTTTTGTACTTGGATGACGCAAATGAGATTATCTGTCGTCCAGGTCCGTACTTGGACGACGGAAAACTCATTCTCCGTCGTTCAGGTACTCACTTGGACGACAGAGAATCTCATTTGCGTCGTCCAAGTGAAGCAAAACCCTAAACCCTAAACAATTAGGCCTAACCCTTAAATTTAGGATTTTGTACTTGGACGACGCAAATGAGCTTCTCCGTCGTCTAGGTTCGTACTTGGACTATGGAAAACTCATTCTCCGTCGTCCAGGTACTCACTTGGACGACGAAGAAGCTCATTTGCGTCGTCCATGTTCAGAATTCATAATTTTATCTAAGATAACGACCATCTAGACCATCTCCCAATGCATATTCTTTTTGTTAAGACTATAGAGTAAACAATTCTTGGTGTGTGAGCTTCGACGGTTCCAAAATCGAAGTTACGAAATGTCTTGTATCCATGTTTCCGGTTTGTCAAAATCTCGGTTTTGCGGTTGACTGTGCCGATGAAACCCTTCACGAACTTATTATTTTTTGAAAATTATTCTAATTATATATTATGTTACGGCGAACGTATCCAACGGTTGTTTTGCCCAAATTAAATTTCATTAATATCGATATGCAAATGAGCATATACTTAATAACACTTAAATCATAAAGATTAGTAGATACTTAACAAGTTTAAAGACGTAAACTTATTCATCGTTTCAAATTCAATTGTTTATATATACGATGCGTTAATCGATATTTTACGACTATTTCATTCGAATGACAGATCGGCAAATTCCTTGCGAATTAATTTTAAATTTTTTTTAACATAAATTCAACTTGGACCACGGAGATGGCCTTTCTCCGTCGTCCTGGAGTACACCTGGACGACGGAGATTGTCTTCTCCATCGTCCAAGTTCAAAACCCTTGGCGGTTGATTGTACCGCATTAATTTTCGGCACCGTTTCAAAATTTGACTTAGACAACGGAGAATCTATTCTCCATCGTCTAAGTCAACATTTGGAATGGCGCTGATTAATTGGGCACCGTTTCAAAAATTTGAAACGGTTGACTTAGACGAAGGAAACGGCTTTTTTCGTCGTCCAAGTGCACTTAGATGACGGAAAAAGGTGCTCCGTCGTCTAAGTGAAAGCCTATATATAGCACTGCTCCTTCTCTCTTTTCCTCATCCCATCTCATTTCTTCCTCTCCTCTCCTCTCACTCTCTCTCAAAACCTCCGGCCTTCCTCCTCCGGCGACCAAAATTCCAGCGACTTTCCCTCTCTCCGGCGACATTCCGGCGATTTTCCGGCGACTTTCCAGCTAGGTAATAATTATATTTTTTAATTAACATTATTATTATTTAAGTAATTATTTAATTTGTAAATTGGTTAATTAATTAGTAATTAATATATTAGTAATAATAATTATTAGTAAAAATAAATTAGTAATAATTATTATTGGTAATGATAACTAATTATTGGTAATTATAATTATTAGTAAATGAATAATTATTAGTTAAAATTAAATAATAGTAATAATTATTATTGTTAATAATAATTAATTATATTGGTAAATGAATAATTATTATTAAATGCATGATAAATAATAATTATTTATTGTAATTATTTATTGTTTTAATTAATAGTATAATTGGTGATTATTATTGCATGTAATTAAAAATAATTAATTGATAATTATGGGAATTTTGTAGTAAATTGGTAGTCTTTGATTTAAATTTAGTACATAAGTTTGGTTTATTAAGTCGCACTCTTTGGAATAGATAGCGCCTCATTTTTTAGCTTATCTCCCTAACCCCTCGTGATGTGTGAATTTCATCACCGCACACCATAACCTAAGTGAGGTTATGGACACGAGGTTGAGGGTGGAGTTTGCAAAGGACTTGAGGGAGTGTAAATTTTCGAAAGATTGGCTGAATGTCTGACATGGTGTCTAGAAACGGGTTATGAATGGTGACAGGTTTTGGATCTAAGAAAGACGACACCAATAGAGTATATACCATTGATTTGGTTAGCCTCGGGGTGTTTTGTCGAAATTAGTCCTGCCTCTCGCGTTATCTCTATCCCTAACTGGCCATGTTTTTCGATTGAACCAAGGCAGATTAATTAAAAGTTTACACTTTATCGCGCGGGTCGCACGTCCATTGAACGACCCAAATACCACGCTAGTGTACTCTATTTAAATCTTAGGCGCACTCAATACTAAGGTGTAATTACCGTAAATTTTTTTATATAATTATTATGGTAATCAGGTATTTTAACAACGTACTCCTAGGTTTAAATTGCTCCGATCCGTCAGGAAAGAAAAAAGCCCAACAGGAGTCCGAAGATGCTATGCTCCGACGCTTGGCGGACCAAGTCGGTTGCGAATTACAGCAGGGCAACGACGCGCTATCTCCGGACCTTTCAGGTGGTCCGTCGACAGCGCCTACTGGGGAAATTCCTGCTGCCCCAGTTATCCCGACCGGTGATGACGACGCCTATTCCAGTCCGACGCCCGGTTCAACAGGAAGTACTCAGGCGTCCTCGACCTCTGAATCTATCCTCTATAGCGCCCGGCGCAAGTTCAAGAGGGCCCCGACTGATCCGGAACCGAAAAGGACTCACGGTCTCGTCAAAGGCGGAAAATCAGAGAAAATTTTAAAGGCGACCGAGAAAAAGATCGACTTGCCGTACGACGAATTCACCGGTGGCTCTCCCACAGCTCAACTAGCTAGTCTCTCGACGCATAGCATAGGGTCAATCCTTCGTAGCCGGGTTCGTATGACTACCCCTACTTGGAAGGAGTTGCCGGATGAAGAGAAGGCGAAACTGTTTAAAGAACTTTCGGTACGTAATACGTACAATTTTAAATTTATTTTCTAATAACCAATAAAAATTATAATTTCATAATATATACGATTATAATTTTCTATTTATTTCTGATAGGAACAATATGAGGTGGATCCCACACCGGCGATGCTTAGGCATATCAACCAAACCGCCAACTCCATCTACCGTGATTGGAAGTACAAGCTTCATGTGTACTTCGACAATATCGGCCCCATGCCTACCCCCGTAGAGCTGCGTGCGGATATCGAAGATGAGTGGCAGTGGTTGTGTAATCACTTCTAAGATGAAGAATATAAGGTGTTTACTTTTTTAATTTAAATTAAGAGAATTGAATTATTTTTATTTTAGTTACTCATTAATTTTTTAATGATTTATGTTGTCCAACAGAAATTCTCCGAAATCAACAAAACCAACCGGGGGAAGAAGGACAAACACCATACCTCCGGCGCCAAGCAAATGATTCAAATAGCCAAGGAGCACAGGGATAAGGGCTCCAAACACCCTTATCTCGATGCTAGCATAAGCGCGTACGTGACACGCCTGGGCTTGAGAATGAAGCGAGTCAATACGGCGTAAGTGATATATATATATATATGTGTGCTTTTAATTATAGTAGTTATTATTTAATTATTATTTAATTATAATTTTTTTTTTAATTTTTATTTTTTAGGCAAGGTTGGTAGAACGTGCACAGGAGGAATTGGCCAACACTCAGCTTGCATACCCAGATTTGCCGCCTGAAGACCTGCCTCCTCTATCGATGAAGAGCTAAATTGCAATCGCCGATGAGGTATACGGTCGTAGAGCTGGAAGGGAGGTTAGGGGGATGGGACCTAAGGTGATTCGAGATTTGTCGACCTCCGACTCATCATCTATGGGAGGTTCGGGGAGGAAAAGTACTCAAGCTGCGGCCGTCCAAGCAGCCATTCAAGAGGCTCGACTCGCACGGGAGGAAAATCTATCTATGCGCCAAAGGTTTGATCAGCAAGAAGCGCAGATAGCCCAACTCATCGCCCTCATGGAAAATCAAGCTCGACGACAGTGTCAACCTCCTCCGAACCCATACCCCGACGACAACGACCCGGCTGGAGGCGGGGGACTCGGCGGCGCATCTACTCCTCTAATATTTTAGTAGTTAATTTGTGTAGTTTATTATATCGTTTTTTTTCCGATTCCGAATAATATTTTAATTTATATTTAATTTCATGTATGTACAAATTAATTTTTATTACTTAATCATGTAATTACAAATTTATTTTATTTAATTAATTTTAACATTTTTAATTATTTAAATGAGATTGGAGTTTTTTAATTAAATTATTAATATTTTACAACAATTTAAAATTTAATTTTAAAAAAAATTAAATAACCACTTAGACCACGGAGAATTGATTTCCGTGGTCCAAGTGAGAACTTAGACCACGGAGTTTTTGGGTTTTCGCCGCGGTCTAAGTTTTCACTTGGACCACGGAAATCAATTCTCCGTGGTCTAAGTGAGAACCTAGACCGCGGAGAAAACCCAAAAACTCCGCGGTCTAAGTTTCCACTTGGACCACGGAAATTAATTCTCCGTGGTCTAAGTGGGCACCTAGACCGCGGAGAAATCCCAAAAACTCCGCGGTCTAAGTTCTCACTTGGACCACGGAAATCAATTCTCCGTGGTCTAAGTGAGCACTTAGACCGCGGAGAAAGATCAAAAACTCTGCGGTCCTAGTAAGCACTTGGACGACGGAGAATGGTTCTCCGTCGTCCAAGTACTTACTTGAACCGCGGAGTTTGTCCGCGGTCTTAGTAACCACCTGGACGACGGAGAACCATTCTCCACCGTCCAAGTGCTTACTTGGACCACGAACAATCTCTGCAGTCTAAGTTTCACTTGGACCGCGGAGTTCACCTTTTCCGTCGTCCAAGTGCTTGGGCGACAGCACTTGGAGCACGGAACTTGGAGGACGGAGGTTCCGTCGTCTAAGTACTTAGACGACGGAAAAACGCACATGGATGATGGAAACGCTCCGCGGTCTAGGTGCATTTTTCTTGTAGTGTATGGTAATGTATATTAATTTACTAGTATTTTCTTGGGGATATGCAATGCTATATGCAGTTATGCTTATTCACTTGGTATCCATAAACGCCAACTATTGAGTGCATACCAGTTGGTAACCGGATATGAGCCTGATATCTCACATCTACACATCTCTAGTTGCACAGTACATGTGCCTACTACACTTTCACTGTGTATAAAAATGGTTCATCAACGTCGATTAAGCATCTATGTTGGTTCTCCAATGTTTGTCCGCTATTGAGAACCTTTGACAGAAGATTTTTTACTACTAGTTTTTTGCAGTTAGTCACTGTGATGAGACATACTTCCCGCCATTAAGGGGAGATAAGAATGGTTTCATTCTGGTTAAACGTAAAAAATTGACATGGTTTGTCCCCATTATGTCTCATTATGATCCCCGCACATCTCAGTATGAGATTGACGTGCAATGTATTCTTGATCTTCAAAAAGTAGCAGATTCACTGTTTAAATTCTTTACTGATATCATGAGAGTGACGAGATCGTTTATATATGCTGTAAATCTTGCAAGGTTGAAAGTCCCTGATATTGGGCATGTTAATCCAACACCCAGGCAATGTAGTATTTCTCCTACCCATAGTGGGGGTGTAGCGTTGATCAAAATCCACTGATGAGTTGCCGGTGAAAAGGTAAACTATCAAGGCACAACCATTCATCATCAACACATGAGATTGTTTTTTACTACAAATGTGTCTAAAAGTCGATATTGACAAAAACTAGGGGATGCCTCAGAGTCAATGACGATGTCAATAAACAAAGAAATCTCACCAAGTTAAAAAAAATGCTAGCGTTATTATGGATAGTTCTTCCATACTCGTTGATGATGTGTTTAATTATTCCGTCGCTCAGTAATTAATAATGATGAAGTGGAACATTGCTTTGTTATGGATTGTCAACAGTTAATGTAGAGCAAATTCATCAATATGGAAAGTTGCAATCTAGGCTGAACTAGACTCTTAGAAACGGCAAGTTTTTTCATATGGTAGTGATATGACCATGGCATTCTAGTTAGACACATGAGTCTTGTTTGGGAGCACAATGAGAAGAACTTTTGGGGCAAGGGTTATCTCAATGCCCTAGTATTGATTATGAGGAGATGTATTCTCTGGTCATGGACATCATTACTTTTCACTATCTTATCAGTTTGGTAGTGCCCAAAATGCTGAGTATGCAGCTTATAAATGTGGTTACAGTATATCTAAATGTGCATGACAATACCAACTGACATGGTTCTACCTAAATCAAATAACTCTAAACCACGGAGTGCTCATGTAATTAAATTGAGACGTTCACTGTATGGATTAGAATAATGTGGTTGGATGTGATATACACATCTTAGTGACTACTTGATTGGGAAAAGATACAAGAATGATGATTTATGCCCATGCATGTTCAGTAGATGAACAAGTTATTTAAGATGACAGACCTTGGTAGGACTCGGTTAAGTCTTGGTTTAGAGACAGTACATCGAGTTGGTTGAATTCTTATTCACCAGTTTGTTTATGTCTAATCAGGCTATGGACAAAGCAGATCTTATTAGTACATCAATGGTTGTTTGCAGTCTGGAACCCAAAAGGACCCATTTCATCTGAAAAGATGATCGTAAAGAACTTTTGGAGCTGAGATTCTATATTTTAGTGCGATTGGAGCTTTGTTGAATTTAGCTCAATATACATATCCAGACATGCCTTCTCAGTGTACCAACGCAAAGTCATTGGAATGGAGTAAAATAAATCTTCATGTACTTGAAGTGATCCACTGACTTGGGCATATTCTTCCCTCACAAAGAATACAGAGAAAAGCATGAAATTCCTGGAAAAAGGAATACTAAAACGCAGTCCTGGATTTTTGACCCGTTGAACATTTGCTTCGACCCATCAAATTTTTGTTTCGACCCGCCGAATTCTGCATCCTGGATCAACCAGAGTGTCTCCCTCGACCTGTCAAGGGATTCTCTTGGCCCGTCAAAAATTCATTCTGTTTCAGACAATTTTTCATGCAATCCCCTATTCCAAAACACCGGTTGATGTGTTGGTTGGATTTCCTGATATTGGGTACCTCTCTGACCCATATATATGATGTTTCCATACAGGTTATTCACCTTGGGAAACATGACGATTTATTGGAGAACAACAAAATAAACTCTTGTTGTTATTACCTCGCACTATTCTAAAGATTAAAATCTATAAAGCTGTTGATGGGTGTGTCTGGTTTAGGACAATATTATACCACATTCGAGGGTCTAGAGGATTACCATCTACTATGATAGCAAAAACTTGCATCTTTGAGGATATGCGATTTGCATTGAACATATGGAGTTGGTTTACATAAATGGTGTCATACTTAACTTATTTCACCAAAGTACTCCTACAATCAACAATAGCAGCAGCTATTGATTATCCATGTGAACTGATTTGGTTTCGTTGATAATGCTACGAATTTGTTTACAAATCACTACTTAAATCTACATTTGTAAAACATGTGAACGCATGAGCATGTGCAGGTTATCTGAACTCCAAGACTAAGTTTATAGTCAAGGGAGTTACATCTCTGTAGACATCAAGGGGAGTCTACGTCACATGTAGTAACTTTTGTACTTGATGCGTTGTACTTTTTTTCCCTTAGGCCAAGCTTTTGTTTATCCACGAGGTTTTTGTTTGCTTGGCGAGATTTTTAGTGAGGCAATAAGTCATGCATCATTCTTATGGTCATCGACACAAGGGGGAATGTTTAAGGAGATTTATTCTCCATAATTTTTTGTGTGTGTCTTGTCCTAGTTAGATACGGATATTATTAGATAGATACATGAAATCCCTGCTATATCGGGACATTTATTGTAATAGATTGTATCAGCTTGTATTTAAGGCATTCTATCAATGAAAGAGTTACAGATTTCCTAGTTTACACACTTTCTCGATCCTGCAGCAATAACATGTTAACCGTGTGACATTCAATAATATATTGCGCAACACAGCGCGTGTGGGCTTGCTAGTAAATATAGTTTACACACACACACACACACACACACACACACACACACACACACACACACACACACACACACACACAATCCCTATACAGAGCAGAGCAGAGCTTTGAAAAATGGAGCGAAGTTTCGATTTTCACAAGTTTAATAAATTTTTTAGACGATTGAAACCAATCATCATTTAATTTATCATTGGGAGATCACGCTTGCAAAAAACCATCATAATCGGAGATGATTTTGCCATTTGATTATCGCATGCAACTTTTGATAAATACAGTTCATCCGTTATAGCTTAAAAGTTGCATGTGATAATCAAATGGTCAAATAATCTCCGATTGTGATGATTTTTTGCAAGCGTGATCTCACAATGATAAACTAAATGATAAATGATTTCAACTGTCGAAGAACTTTATAAATTTCGTGAAAATCAAAACTTTGCTTTGGATATACTGTATATATACACACACATATATATAACATAAAATACAAAAGTCCAAACCAATTTGAAATTGGAGAAATAGTAAAATTCTGTTGAAATATACTAGGTAAATTTATCCACATAATATATATATATATTCTTTTTTAATGAGAAAATACAAACAAAATAAACGGAGAAACCCAAAGGACAACCAGCTCCCACTTTACCGGCAGACAGGTCTGTTCTTCAAATGCGATGCCTAGACCTTGTTCTTTTCTTTTTTTATGGTTGGCTATCATTATGCTTTGAGGAGTAGTCACACCGAGAGAAACTTTCTTTAACAAATTGCTAACTATGATGAAACATATATAGCAAATGGCAGCAGAGCAATGGCTACAATGAACGACATCGAATTCGAATGCAGATATCAAATCTGTGCAATGTCCCCCATTTTCATACCTTCTTTCAATCCAAAAGTACAGTATATGTAACTGACAGTAGGTATACTATATATTTCAGCCATTTGTTTCTTCTTTCTGTTGTCTGCAAGATACTGGGAGGATGGTGCCTTCAGGTTTGGCTGTGGACCTTTTGGGCATATTTGGTGCTTCAGCTTCAAGTGATATCAATTCAACAAGGAAAAACATAAACATGGTATTTGGGCCTGAAATAAATATTTCATTTTGGGCTTGAAATGCTAAAGTCTTGGCGAGTGGCCCAAAGTGAGCCGATATCTTGGTGAGCGATCAAGTGGAATAACAGAGTCTGTTTCCATATCAACTTAGGATTGTGGAATTAGGATAGCTGATTCATGTGGCTTGATGTTTATCATACATTTCCTATTTCGGTTAAAGTTCTTTCATGAAAGGAGTTGTGATAACATTAGAACTATATAAAGATAAGACCCGTGTGCTGGAAGGTGTTAGAGTTATATTGAGATTCAAATAGCAAAGGACGTTCAAGAGAATTGAAAGACCACTACTGAGCATTATATAAGGAGAGTAAGAGCATTTGAGAAAGGGTCCCCGATCAAATACAAAACATTTGTTATACGCAAGTACACCTAAACATCTCGTCAAGAGTTTCTATCCCTACAACCAGACGATCAAAGTGCTTACCACCAATCGAGTGAGAGTATTGCGATCAAAGGAAGCAACGCAACTGGAAGATTGAAGGGCTTGTCACATAGCGAGTGAGAGTTCAGAGGTAGTAGAGATGGCCAAGAATGGTTTTGAGGATACTTACCACCAACTGTTCTTGAATAACAAGTACTTTTCCTTGAACGAGCTTATCACAGCTGTAACTAAAGCTTATAGTACCATGTAAGAACGAGACAACAGAAGGAATGTGTCCAAGGGAACGTATACTGCTAGGTCTTATGATAGACCAAAGCCAAAAACTGTGGCTTATATAGAAGACTTGCTCTGATGAAGAACAAGTGGGAGCTGTGGATTTATCGACAAACAAGGTTTTGAAACCCCGGAAGCTTCAGAAGAGTAATGGCCCCATTAAGCTTTCGACAGTGGCTTTCACTAAGCCAGAGTTCGAAACATACACATACGATACTAATATGGCCCATGAGATCCTAGATGAACTCTACAACATGCGAGCTGTCAAAGCAGATTTCAAACCTCTCCCTACGACCGAGCAGTTAAAAGGTAAAAAGTTTTACAAATTCCATGGAGCATGGAATCATGTTACAAAGGATTGTATCAAGCTGAAAGATCAGATCCAAAAGTGGATCAATGAAGGAAGACTAGAACTAGAGGTAGCAACCAAGGCAGCAACATTAGTAGATTCCAAACCCTTCCCACAACCTCAGGTTAATATGATTGATATCGGTTGGTTGCCAATCAATAGCTGTGTCGGAAGTGTGGAGGAAGGAACGTACTGGTCTTTCCATCTTATTCTTTCCGACAAGATAAGATGGAAGAGATCTTGGATCGTCTGTATGAAATGTGGCTTATCTTTTATTATCCATTTTTTAAACTAAGACATCTACGGTATGAACGGCCGACCCATCATTTCTGCAGATTCCACAACAAGTTTGGTCATTGAATAACAACGTGTTTCAGTCTTGAAAGATAAAGTTCAAGGCCTGATCAACTGGGAAGTAATCATAGTTTACCAAGAAGGAATGGTAGAATGGCAACCGCAAAATCCTCACGCACCACCGCCTTCCGCTATATTGTCTACTTCCCCAAAAATATCCTTTTTTCGCGATGCACCTGAGCCCACACATAGAAGGAAAAGATCGAGGCGAAGGTCTAAACGTAATATTGCATTTGTCCAACCTAGGTGAGCTGAGATAACTTATGATGCATCTAGGCGAGATGAGATACTTGAAGAGCTACTCTAGGCAAGGATAGCAGTGGTTCCTGATAACTGGGGAACACCAGACCCACATCCTGAGGATGTAAGGAGTTTACCTTACTGCCGATACCATCACCAATGGGGTCACCATTCCACGAAGAAGAGCCATCCCCAAAGCTTGGCGACCAAAAAATTATTGACAGTCGGGATGTTAGAATTGACTAGGGGTAACCCAAGTAAACGCAAGCAGACCATCGATCTTCACACTACTGGCGAGAGTCTACCAAGCAAACAACCAACAAGATCAGATAAAGGAAAAGAAAAGGTGGATCCAAAAGCAGAATTGCCAGTAGCCCTTTGTGCTCATTGTAAGCTTAGGGGCAGGCTGAAGATTTCCTATGAAGAATTGGCAGAAGCAGCCAAGGTTTTCCCGGAATTATTTTCAAATTCAGATCATCAGCCACTTAGCCCACGAGGAGCAAGACAAAGGGATTCCCTAGCACCTAAGCGTTCGCGAGTGATAGAAAAGGTTAGTAAACCAAAGAGGTCCAAATCAGAGATAGCTGACACGCTCGCCAGGCCATATGTTCGACCAGCTTCAAGAAACATCACTAAGGAGAACGTATGGTACGTGAAGGAAAAGGGAAAAACCATTGAGGTAACTCCAAATAGAAGACGGAACCTTCAACGGTGATTTGGAGAAGCCAAGAGAGCATTAGAGGCTTATGAGATGGGCCTGCTCAAAGAAGAAGAACTGGTCTGTTCCCCAGAAACGCTGCAAAGATGATTGAATGCTCTTGCAGTAAACCCCTTTAGTGGTTTTTGGGAAGAAGTCTCGCGATCCTAAAGTGCGAGCACAATGACCAAGTGTCTTTGACCGTAACCTAGAACTATGGTCTGGACAAGACACCAGAACCTATTCATGGGGTTCATCGTGAAGTTGCAAAGCGTAAACAAGCGTGACGACGTCTCAGTTTTGATGATGACGCGATGGAAGCAGTGGGGCTCCATACTCCACAAAAGGAAAGAGAACATGTCAACAATCATGTCACCTCAAGCGAGACTAAGGTTCTACAGTGGAGACTGAAGCCTTTAATTATAGAAGAACAAAAGAGGGCCAGTCTTGACAAGACCTTTCCCCCACCTAAAAACAAAGTTCTGGGATATTCATGCCAACAACCATAGATCCTATACCTGAGGATCAGATCCAACAGGTTGCTTCTCTTGAGGTCACTGCAAACATGGATCTCGAGGAACGGAAACCTGAAGATGACAATAACGAAGACGGCGAAGAGTTGTTGGATTACGGTGAAGATGAAGAAGAAGAAATAAAAGAATATGCAGAGGAGGTGGACACTAATATAAACATGGTGTTCATCTTATCTTCCAAATATGCCATATCTTCACAGAAACCAGTAGTGGTTGAGTCAGTCTTGAGCAGAGACGTTAATAATTTGGTAGCACCAGAAGATAAACCGATATCGACAGAACAATCAGCGCTTGCCAAACCGTCAGGGACTGATCCACCATCAACCAATGGACAAATAATGTTTGCAAAGCCCATCATGAACATGGCCATGCATATGCGGCCATTATATGTGACAGGGAATATCCAGGGAATTCAAATCAACAAACTTTTAGCGGATTCTGGGGCAGCGGTAAACATCATCACAGTCAAAGCAATGGCCTTATTAGGCGTTCCCAAGTCTGCTATCCAAGAGACAACCCTTAACGTCAGAAACTTTCAGGGTAGCATTTTTAAGACTTTGGGCATTGTCTTTCTGCAGGTACACATTGGTCCAGCCACCGTCACATACACGTTCTTTGTAGCTAAGTGCACAGCTCCATACAGTGCAATTCTTGGGCGTGAATGGATCCACAGGAGCTATTGTGTACCTTCGTCCCTTTATCAACAGATGTTACTTTAGAATATGGAGTCTGGTGAGGAAGAAATTGTTGATGCAGACCCTCGTCCATACTCTGTGTCTGCTAATTCTTTAGAAGCCAGTTATTACAACAGTAACCTCAGGCCACTGGAAGTATGTGGCATCGATAACAAAGGCCGCCCAGTTGGTGTTACAGCTTCTGAACTAGCTCAATAAGGTATCATTCAAGCAAATCGTGATAGCAGCAGACCCTACATCATTGAGCTACCATCCAAACCATCTCAATGATTGGGTCTCTATCTAGTATAGAGGCCGAGGCTTGTTACTCTTTGTATGAATGCTTTCATAATTTTTTGATGGAAAGTCAAGCTTATGAGAGGATTCCAATTATTGTAGCATTGGAATATGTGGATGAGGATGTATTAAATAAAATGGATAAAGAGGACGAGATCAAATTAGCACCAGTAGTCTTAGATGATATACCTTTTAAAGTCAAAGATCCCATTGAAAAAGTTAATCTTGGGAACGAAGAAAAACCAATCTCTGTGGTCATTAGTACCTTCCTAGAGCCTGAAGAACAACTAAGGCTCATTGAATTGCTACAGGAATACGTTGATTATTTTGCAGAAAAATACGATGACATGCCAGGACTGTCACCAGAATTGGTCTGTCACAACTTACTTCTTATGGAAGGAAAGAAGCCGGTAAACAAGAGATGCGTCGGATGAATACATAAACCGCAATTCTAGTCAAGGAGGAATTAGAAAAGTTGCTCAAGCCAGGGATCATACGAGTAGCCAAATATAATGAGTGGCTATCCAACATAGTCCCGGTCAAGAAAAAGAACGGTAAAATTTGAGTCTGTGTTGACTACAGAGACTTGAACAATGCAACTCCAAAAGATGCATACCCAATGTCAGTAGCAGATTGTTGGTGGACTCAGTGGCTCGTCATGATATGTTATCATTCACGGATGGGACGACTAGTTATCATCATATCCCAGTGGCAAAAGCAGACAGACATAAGACCGCGTTTTGGTGCCCAGGTTTTGCAGGAGTATTTGAGTACGTAGACATGCTGTTTGGACTCAAGAATGTATGGGCAACCTACCAAAGAGCAATGAACTTGATCTTCCATGACCTTATTGGAAAAACCATGGAAGTCTATATCGATGATGTGGTAGTTAAAACGAAATGCAGAATTAATCACATTGAAGACTTGAGACAAGTGTTTATCCGGATGAGGCAACATCAATTGAAGATGAATCCAGCTAAATGTGTATTTGGAGTCCAAGGAGGATATTTCCTGGGATTTTTGGTTCATCAGTGTGGGATTGAGATACCAGACGACAAGAAAGAAGCGGTTCTTAATGCAATCTCGCCAAAGAGTAAGAAATAATTACAGCGCTTATTGGGAAAAATCAATTTCTTACGACGGTTTATTGTCAATGCTGCTAGAAAAACACAACTATTTTCCAATTTGTTCAAGCATCAGAATCAGAAAGACTTTGTATAGGAGCCTATCCATCAGGAGGCTTTTGAAACCATCAAAGCATATTTAACAAACCCGCCAGTCTTGGTACCACCAAGGCCAGAAGTTTCTCTCAAGCTGTACATCTCAACTACTAATCTTTCTATTGGGAGTCTATTAGCTCAGGACGATACATCAGGCACTGAACGTGCTATTTTCTATCTCAGTCGTACCTTAAACGAATGTGAAGCGAGATACTCGCCAATGGAAAAACTGTGCCTGGCCTTGTATTTTTCAGGATGTAAGTTGAGGCACTGCATGTTATCTTTCACCACGTGTGTAATAGCACAAACCGATTTGGTGAAATATATGCTTTCGAGACCCATACTCAGGGGATGGATTGGGAAGTGGATTATGGCGTTGTCAGAGTTTTCCTTGCAGTACGTTCCCCAGAAAGCAATCAAATGCCAAGCTGTGGCTGATTTTCCGGCTCATCATCCAATGAAGGATGTTAGCGAGGGGCCAGAACTAAAACTCACTCGTATTGATCTAGCACCTTGGTGTTTATACTTTGATGGGTCTAGCACGAGTACTATGGTTGGGGCAGGAGTAACATTGGTTTCTCCACGCAGCCAAACATTTTCTTATTCTTTCAGGTTGAATTTCTGGTGCATAAATAACCAAGCAGAATATGAGGCACTTATCATTGGCTTGGAACATTTACTAGATATGGAGATCACAGATGTGCATGTATACAGAGATTCCCAATTAGTAATCCAACAACTTGAAACCAAGTATAAGGCTAGACCAGTATTAGAACCATATGCTAAACGAGCCTGTGAATTACTCAAGTTATTTACCGCGGTTGAGTAGAGCCTTGTTCCTCGCGAGAGAAATTATGCAGCAAATGAGTTGGCCCAACTAGCAACGGGGGTGAGCTTGCAAGATAGAGTACGCGAACATATATTAAAGGTTGAACAAAGGACCCTGCCAAGTTATTTACCGAGGTTGAGTTGAGCCATGTTCCTCACGAGAGAAATTATGCAGCAACTGAGTTGGCCCAACTAGCAACGGGGGTGAGCTTGCAAGATAGAGTACGTGAACATATATTAAAGGTTGAATGAAGGATCCTGCCATCTTTCTTTGCTCGCCAAGAAGAGAACAATGAGTGGTACGTTGCTACCCTCGATCACATTGATGTGGATTAGAGACAGTCTATTATTTCTTATCTCCAGAATCCTAATGATCCGGTAGATAAGCGGATCCGTTTCTTAGCTCCTAATTATATACTCAAGGATGATGAGTTGTATAGAAGATGAGAGAAAGGCATATTCTTGAGATGTGTCTTCGGACGTGACGCTAAGCGATTAATGAGGGAAGTTTATCTAGGGATAGCAGGGGCACACCAGGACAGTCCAAAGATGAGATGGATGATATGACGACATGTCTATTATTGGCCAGGAATGCTAAAAAATTGCATCACGTTCGCTAAAGGCTGTGAAGAATGTCAAAAACATGGTCCAATCAGCCACATGCCCAGAATACCATTACAGCCTATAATCAAGCTTTGGCCAGCTCAAGGATGGGCTCTGGACTTAATTGGAATGATTCATCCTCATTCATCAGACGGGCACAAATACATCATAGTGGCTACTAATTTCTTCACAAAATGGGTTGAAGCTCGACCTCTCAAAATATCATCAACAAGGGCCATCCGCCAGTTCTTATTTGAAGATATTATTTACAGGTTTGGTATTCCTGAGAGTTTTGTTTCAGACTGAGAGGTAGCGTTCATGTCTAGAGATGTAGATGAGCTTATGAAGGATTCTGGAATATGTTTTCTACATTCTTCTCAATATTATGCCTAATCCAATGGTCAAACTGAAGCAAGCAACAAGATCATCATACACATCCTTAAACGAATGCTTGCGAGCAATGCCAGATTGTGGCATGAAGAGTTATTTAACACCTTATGGGCTTATCGAACAAGCAAAAGAATCCCCACCAGCACCACTCCTTATGCATTAATGTTCGACCACGATACAGTCCTGCCTTTGGAGATTAACGTCCAATCTTTAAGAGTCATGGAGCAAACCAATTTGATCGGTGAAGATTACGTACAGGCTATGTGGCAGGAACATGAAGACTAAGATGAAATGAGAATACAAGCTTACAACAGTCTATGTGCTGAGAAACAAAAGGTGGCTCTTGCCTATGACCAATGTACTAGAGGCATGAGCTTTTCAGAAGGAGAATTGGTCTGGTGAGTAATATTGCACGTTGGTGAGAAGACTAAAGGCCGAGGAAAGTGGTCAAAAAAGTGGGAAGGACCATACATTATCGATCGACTCTTAGGTAAAAGAGTTGTTCGTTTATTTGATCGAGATGGAACAATTCATGTTAATCCTATCAATGGTCGTTTCCTTAAGAAGTATATACAACCAGTCTGGGAGTATGAAGACCCTCCAACAGTAGCTTAATCCAGTTCATTCATGCTCATCATTAACGCTCGCATGCTTAAACTGAAGGGGCAACACATAGGAATTATTCACATATAGCTAGCCTATACTTGGGGCTAAATTTTATTTCTTTCAGCCTATACTTGTGGCCAAAATTTTAAATTGTTATTTTTCTGATTAAAGAGTTCACACTTGCCAACCTCTGTGGCCAAGTTATGTACAAACTACATCTGAGTTTATCAATATTAATTTATTGTTTGCATAAGGGAACTCTTTGCTTTAAATAGAAATAGATTACATTAATCAGAAGAATACAAAGGCTTTGCGGCCTTAAGCTTTGATACCATATGAAAATAAACTACAATCAGCAACAGAACAGAAAGATAAATACAGTTTATTTTTTTCAAAAATTCTCAAGCAATTGATAGCCAGTCCTTGGGTTCACATATCAAATATGCATACATGAAAAAGAGGGACCTCAAGAGACAAAAAAGAGTGGATTTGAAACGCCAAGAAAACTAGTCTAGTAGATTAAAAGACCATTTGAAGTAGGCTTGGCATTTGTTACCTTTCCCAAGTTGAACTCCTTGTTCTTCCTCTCCAGTGCAGCCGCGTCCACAAGGCTTATAGCCTCTATGCATTTGGAAACTGAGCGGGTCCTGTGAGGAATATGAGGTGAGTTGTCCCTCGGGATTGTGGCTTCGTCACCCTGTAGATAATTCAGGTGAGTCAGCCAAGGCAACACCTGGACATAGATATTACTATCTAGTCCAGGTATGGACATGGATATCACTATTTAGAGTCTATAATATGGGAGGTTCTATCTGGAGGATTTTCCATATATGAAAACCAGAGCAAACATGAAGAAGGGGAGTTCATCTCGCGAAGAAGTTTGGAAGGTATGATCACAAGCAATGAAGAGAGAGACCTTTTATAGAAAGAAACTACAATGAGCCGTAACGGTAAGGCTTTGCGAGATTAAATGCACCCGTTAACAAAGGACACGCGTCTGAGGGAAATTGGGCCATGATACAGTTTATCTACCCCAAGAAGAAGGCGTGATGAATGAAAGATGTTTTGGGCAGGTAAAACGTATTTTGGAGATTTGATGGTTGACGCGATACGGATTTCAAGCTTGGAATTAAAGTCCATTTAATCCGGATAATTAGGGCAGGTGAGCGGTTAGGTTCTGTAAATGGAACTAGCTTTGTTCGCATGATTCTTGGAAGGCCTAAGTCTGAGGCCCAGTAGGATATTCAGGTCCCAGTTAAAATACTGATTCCAAAATATAAACTACGAAAGAAAATACTTAAGAAGTTTTGGAATATCATCGTAATACAAAGAAGGGCCTAATCTCTGAGGCCCAACAATTATAATAGGAGGGACTTTTCCCTCAAAGATACTTTTGCAAACTCAAGGTCTCGCCAAAATTGTTTATACATTTGTAGAGTACTTGTGGCTTCTTCTTTTGCATCTTGCAACAGTTGAGCTTGGCTCTCTCCTTCAATCATGAGTTGGGGAACAGAGGCTTGATTTGAATGAGCATCTGACCGTAGGCAGTCCACCTCAGCTTGAAGGGCAGCTAACTCAGCTTCTTTGGCTGCCAGAGTTTCTTGCTGAGTTGATGTGTTTTTCAGAAGGGTCTAGATTTGTTGGTTTTCTTCTTGTGTCTAGTGTCTAGCGAGCCAATGTCTCTACCGTCTCTTTCTTACGTTCAGCCTCAAGTTTCAGACGGTGGTGGGCTTCGCTTTGACCTAGGAATTCATGAAGTTTTTCCTCAAGATCAGGTTTGGTCTGAAGGAATTCAGTAGGGGCAGTGATCTTTAAATTCCTGACTTGTTCTTGAATTTGTTTGATGTCTTCAGGTGAATCTACCAAAAAGGATCTTCTGAAGGGAAATATCCATAGTCGAAGGGGAGCTTAATGCACTCAACCTAGTCGAAATCTCTTGCAAGATTAAAATCTCATTTTGAGGGTTGGTTGCTTGAGAAGAAGGTTCCTTTGATGAAGACGGAGCACCAGTTTCTTTAGGAATTTTAGATTCTTCATCGATAGCATGTAACGAGCTTGAAGGCTAGTCCACAGCGGCCATTATGGAAAGCTCTAGAGATTGAGGATTGTTCAAAATTTGAGATTGGCCTTACAGGTTCTCCTCTTTCTCTGAATTTGCCTGAAAATCAGGTTTGGACTAGAAAGAAACACAAGATGTCAAGATTCAATCAAAAAGATTCCAATATACAAACAAAGTAAATGAACTGATGTCTTACTTGGACAGGGGACAAGTGTTGTGGTTCTTCAGTCGCTTGGAGTTTAGGCTTTGGCGAGGGAGAAACTTGGTCCTTTGGTTCTGAAATAACCTTAACCAATACTGTGGTTCCTCAACCATGACTTGGAGCTCTGGCGAGGGCTGAATTTGAATGTCCCATTCTGGAATGACTTGGTCATTTTGGAAATTGTTTTCCTCGCCAGAGGAGGTAGGAAGGAAGCAAGATTGAAATTCAATTTGAAGGCGCCAAAATAGAACAATGGGATCAACTGCCTTTTTCTTTTCTTCTTCCTCAAGTTCCCTTAGTATAATTTCAGCCAGAAACCTTGTTATGAAGTCTTTACAACACTCTTTACCGTTGTTTATGACTTTCAGCCCTGTTTTTTTATCTTCATTTCCAAACATGATGCTGGAATTATCAAACTTCAAAATGTAAGCTTTGCAACACCCTTCGAAAAGCCTTTCTCCCAGTGAGTCGATAATATAATAGACTTCATCTTCAGCTTTGAGGACGAAGAAGTGATCGTTCCAACTCACTAGGTACACCTGAGGCTTTGTGCTTTTGTTGATGTTTTCCCATATTTCATCAAATGATCCAAGACCACTCAGGTTTGCAAACTTCTCTGGGTTGAAATACTCAATGAAGGAGTCATCAGAAGAAATCTTCAGGGGTCTGATGTTTGCCTTCAGAATAACTTCAAGATCAAAATGTTGATCTTGGTAGGAGCTGGCGAGGGCTTCATCCTTGCAGAGTTTCTGCCACCCCGAGGAACTTTGGATAATGAAATCGTCAAACTCGGAGACCGTGGGCATAACATCTAGATTTGAACATAACCAATGAGCAATGGTAAAAACTAATGATGAGCAAGAGCTTGCCCCGGAGGCTTTTTCACTCTGTTGATCGAAGGAGGCGTGGAAGACATGGGATTGAAGCCTAGCCTGTCCATCCCTGCTTGCGATCTCCGTAGCTGTCCAGATACCACTTGGGGGCACTTCCAAAGTTGAAAGAAACTTGGAGACATCTTGGCGAGTGGCTTTAGATGTTTCTCCAGAAGAAGAGTCAGTCCTCCTGCGCTTATAAGACTAATGAAGAATGGGTGGGTCAGTTATGCTCAGTGAGAAAGTTGAAGATGCATTTCTTCTGGGTAAAGAATTTTCAATACTTACTGATTGCCCAGAAGAATTGGACATTTTCTTCTTAAGAACTTGCAAGACAATTGTCACATCTGTTTCTTGGACGTGCTGTTGATTATAAGAAAGAAGAATTTGGTCAAACACACTATGAAAAATTGCTAACGCATGTGGCACGTTTAAATGTAAGGAGTATAAATGTGGCCAGGGAGTTTTACTTGTGTTCTTGTACAACTTCCCAACGATTGCCAAATTTTCTTCATTTGTAAACCTTTTTCCAAAATCACAAAAGATGTTGGCAAAACGAGCAAGTGGTCATATGCGTCGTATGTCTTTCCAAAGCTGGGAACGCCATACTAGGTATGATTCAGTGACCGGTTGAGAAATCAAAAGTGGCTTTAACAAATCGGGAATTATCACCGTTGGGAAGCCAAAATGTTCATCCTGTATATCAAGTACCGAAGGATGGCCTGACCCTCGCCAAAGACTATATCTGTTAAAAGAACAAGCGAGGGGCATGGGGGCATCTTGGGTGAGCCCGAGCTGTCTTGAGAAATGATTTAGAGCATAGAGCTCATACCCGGGGCTCGCAGAATCAAGAACTGGCAGGTTCTTGCATGTGTGACTTTGAAGAAAGAGGTTCCTTACAGAGTCATTTTGCTCCGGCGAGGGCATAAATCCACTCGTGAGGCTGCTGGGATGACGACGATTCAAAATTACTTCAACTGCTGCGATTGGAAAATCCTTATGCGTGCAGAGGTAGTTGAAGCAGACTAGATAGGACCATGCTCTGGTCCTAGATGGTGCAGACACCAAGGTATGGCCCAGAAGCTTGTTCTCTTCAAATGGAGGGACTGTTGAAGGGTGAAAGAATGGAAAGTACATCTGCAACCAAAAATCTACCATCCAGAGTGGTTCTGGTTGATTAAGATCGAGCTTTGAAAGGATGACTCGCTTCAAGCCGTAGTAAATGTAGGCGAGAACGGATTCAACCAATCCTAGTTGTTCACGATTGAAGAGGCATTCGGCAAGGTTGGTCCAGCATTCGTTGACCTTGGCAGAAGTAGGACAGAAGATGTACTTAGATAGCCAGTACTCCAAGAAGCAAGGAATGGAATATCCATAATATCTTCAATATTTCCGCGATATTTCCGTGTTTTGGACTTTCCGATATTAATTCTACATATCAATATCTTTTGTCCGATATTTCTCGAAATATTCGATATTTTCCGATATATCGCCGAGATTCTCGACATTTTCGAATTTATCTGATATTTTGATTTTACATATATGTTGATCGCACTAAATCAAAAGTACAAAACCCTCCACGCTAATAACCCAAAAGCTCAATCAAATAAACTCTATAAATAATTAACAAAACACAATTTACAAGTTTCAAAACACATATTAATCATATAAGAATCTCATAAAGTTCAAATACAAATTTTCATGTATTTATCTCAATTTCCGTCGATTTTTTATTAAATCGATATTTCTGTCGAAATATCTGTATTTTGGACAGTCGATATATCTTCGATATTCGATATTTTCCTCCTTGCCAAGAAGGCTATGCCTCCTTGATCGGTGTCTTTCTCCTCTTGTACAAAATGCTTAACCCAAGAAGAGTAGAAGGAAGGTCGATTGACGAAGGCTTGAACTGGTGTCCCAATTGTGTGGTTGTGTAGCCAGGAGTTTTCAAACACAGGAACTCCAAAAAGAGTATAGAGATCAAGGATTGTAATGCTCACATCACCACAGGGGAGACGAAACCAGTTGGCGGTGCAATCTCAAAAGCACATGGCTGTGGCGAACGGTGCTTTGTTGCCACCAGCAGGAAGTGGAAAGCACAAATCAATGAGTTGTGTGATGCCAGCCGTTTCCCATCGATCAATATCTTGTCCGCGACGGTGCCGGTACCAAGCGAGGTTTTCTGCTTTTGGGTGCGGCTATTTTCCAATTAAACAAAGGGTATCTTTGTTTGTCCATTCTCTGGGTTCTGCCTTTGGATGTTCTTGAAAGATTAAGGCTGAATTGCAGAGGGGATGGCGAAGAAGAGGAAAAATTTCTGGATTGATCGGAGTTTCCAGAAAGGGACCAAGTAGGCCAGTGCCTTCACTTGGGTTGACATTCAGAGAGATGATGGCCTCTGGGTTTTGTCGACTTGCGACGGCTTTAAGGTGTCTGGAGAAGTTCTCAACACTTCGTTCAGAGTATGAAATGATGATGTCATTACGTAGAGGCATGATTTCTAGTTGGAGAAGATGAACGGCGGTGAGGACGAAAGTTTAGCTTTTGGTTAAGGAGGCTGAAAGATTAAAATCAAGGCAAGTGAAGGAGTCTCGTTGGGAATTGATGTGGACTCGTACTTTTATATTACATCATTCAAGTGACGTAATATTTTAGAGGAGTTGTGAAACGTGGCGCTTGCATGTGATGTTACTGTTTGGATTAACAACGCGTCATTCGGGTAATATTCAAGTTTTTTCGCTTGCATAGGTAATTTAAGCTCAAGGCTTGAGGGGCAATGTTTGGACCTGAAATAAATATTTCATTTTAGGCTTGAAAGGCTGAAGTCTTGGTGAGCGGCCCAAAGTGAGCCGATGTCTTGGTGAACGACCCAGTTGGAAATGAAGCTTGGCAAGCGGTCAAGTGGAATAACAGAGTCCGTTTCCATATTAACTTAGGACTGTGGAATTAAGATAGTTGATTCATGCAGCTTAATGTTTATCATACTTTTCCTATTTCGGTTAAAGTTCCTTCATGAAAGGAGTTGTAATAACATTAGAACTATATAAAGATAAGACCCGTGTGCTGGAAGGTGTTAGAGTTATATTGAGATTCAAATAGCAAAGGACGTTCAAGAGAATTAAAAGATCACTACTGAGCATTATATAAGGAGAGTAAGAGCATTTGAGAAAGGGTCCCCGATCAAATACAAAACATTTGTTATACGCAAGTACACCTAAACATCTCGTCAAGAGATTCTATCCCTACAACCAGACAATCAAAGTGCTTGTCACCAATCGAGTGAGAGTATTGTGATCAAAGGAAGCAACGCAACTGGAAGATTGAAAGGCTTGTCACATGGCGAGTGAGAGTTCAGATATCCAAGAAAGCAGTGTTCTCGGCACATCGTCAAAGAAATTGCTCTACATTGCACTCGTAAAGGGTAGTGTGAGGTATTAATTTTTAAGGCTCTGCTAGAGACGGAAAAATCCCAAGTCCTAGGTTACTAGGCAAGAAGGACTCATTCAAGCAAAGTTTGTGCTCTCCTTGTCTTAATCGCTTATCAAGAAGTCAGACAGCTTTACATTCTATACTCCGTTGAGAGACAGTCACACGTCAGCACACGAAACACATACAGGATAAACCGACAACTGCGACCAAACTATCCGAAGTCAACAAAAGAGACGGTTTACGAAAAGATCTCTCGCCAGATATATTTTAAGCTCAAACACATGGATCCTATGATCTAGGGGGAACAGATTTCAAAACTCAAAACATACAACCGCATCGAGACGACATGCTAATAGAAAGATGGTTAAATAGATTTCAGTTTTATCACACCAGAAATTATAATATAAATGTATATATATCTACTAATCTAGTAAACTAACACAAATCAGGTTGTCAGTCACTATGAAGCTGCTGTAGGCATGAATACTAAGGTGTAATTACCGTAAATTTTTAGGCGCACTCAATACTAAGGTGTAATTACCGTAAATTTTTTTATATAATTATTATGGTAATCAGGTATTTTAACAACGTACTCCTAGGTTTAAATTGCTCCGATCCATCAGGAAAGAAAAAAGCCCAACAGGAGTCCGAAGATGCTATGCTCCGACGCTTGGCGGACCAAGTCGGTTGCGAATTACAGCAGGGCAACGACGCGCTATCTCCGGACCTTTCAGGTGGTCCGTCGACAGCGCCTACTGGGGAAATTCCTGCTGCCCCAGTTATCCCGACCGGTGATGACGACGCCTATTCCAGTCCGACGCCCGGTTCAACAGGAAGTACTCAGGCGTCCTCGACCTCTGAATCTATCCTCTATAGCGCCCGGCGCAAGTTCAAGAGGGCCCCGACTGATCCGGAACCGAAAAGGACTCACGGTCTCGTCAAAGGCGGAAAATCAGAGAAAATTTTAAAGGCGACCGAGAAAAAGATCGACTTGCCGTACGACGAATTCACCGGTGGCTCTCCCACAGCTCAACTAGCTAGTCTCTCGACGCATAGCATAGGGTCAATCCTTCGTAGCCGGGTTCGTATGACTACCCCTACTTGGAAGGAGTTGCCGGATGAAGAGAAGGCGAAACTGTTTAAAGAACTTTCGGTACGTAATACGTACAATTTTAAATTTATTTTCTAATAACCAATAAAAATTATAATTTCATAATATATACGATTATAATTTTCTATTTATTTCTGATAGGAACAATATGAGGTGGATCCCACACCGGCGATGCTTAGGCATATCAACCAAACCGCCAACTCCATCTACCGTGATTGGAAGTACAAGCTTCATGTGTACTTCGACAATATCGGCCCCATGCCTACCCCCGTAGAGCTGCGTGCGGATATCGAAGATGAGTGGCAGTGGTTGTGTAATCACTTCTAAGATGAAGAATATAAGGTGTTTACTTTTTTAATTTAAATTAAGAGAATTGAATTATTTTTATTTTAGTTACTCATTAATTTTTTAATGATTTATGTTGTCCAACAGAAATTCTCCGAAATCAACAAAACCAACCGGGGGAAGAAGGACAAACACCATACCTCCGGCGCCAAGCAAATGATTCAAATAGCCAAGGAGCACAGGGATAAGGGCTCCAAACACCCTTATCTCGATGCTAGCATAAGCGCGTACGTGACACGCCTGGGCTTGAGAATGAAGCGAGTCAATACGGCGTAAGTGATATATATATATATATGTGTGCTTTTAATTATAGTAGTTATTATTTAATTATTATTTAATTATAATTTTTTTTTTAATTTTTATTTTTTAGGCAAGGTTGGTAGAACGTGCACAGGAGGAATTGGCCAACACTCAGCTTGCATACCCAGATTTGCCGCCTGAAGACCTGCCTCCTCTATCGATGAAGAGCTAAATTGCAATCGCCGATGAGGTATACGGTCGTAGAGCTGGAAGGGAGGTTAGGGGGATGGGACCTAAGGTGATTCGAGATTTGTCGACCTCCGACTCATCATCTATGGGAGGTTCGGGGAGGAAAAGTACTCAAGCTGCGGCCGTCCAAGCAGCCATTCAAGAGGCTCGACTCGCACGGGAGGAAAATCTATCTATGCGCCAAAGGTTTGATCAGCAAGAAGCGCAGATAGCCCAACTCATCGCCCTCATGGAAAATCAAGCTCGACGACAGTGTCAACCTCCTCCGAACCCATACCCCGACGACAACGACCCGGCTGGAGGCGGGGGACTCGGCGGCGCATCTACTCCTCTAATATTTTAGTAGTTAATTTGTGTAGTTTATTATATCGTTTTTTTTCCGATTCCGAATAATATTTTAATTTATATTTAATTTCATGTATGTACAAATTAATTTTTATTACTTAATCATGTAATTACAAATTTATTTTATTTAATTAATTTTAACATTTTTAATTATTTAAATGAGATTGGAGTTTTTTAATTAAATTATTAATATTTTACAACAATTTAAAATTTAATTTTAAAAAAAATTAAATAACCACTTAGACCACGGAGAATTGATTTCCGTGGTCCAAGTGAGAACTTAGACCACGGAGTTTTTGGGTTTTCGCCGCGGTCTAAGTTTTCACTTGGACCACGGAAATCAATTCTCCGTGGTCTAAGTGAGAACCTAGACCGCGGAGAAAACCCAAAAACTCCGCGGTCTAAGTTTCCACTTGGACCACGGAAATTAATTCTCCGTGGTCTAAGTGGGCACCTAGACCGCGGAGAAATCCCAAAAACTCCGCGGTCTAAGTTCTCACTTGGACCACGGAAATCAATTCTCCGTGGTCTAAGTGAGCACTTAGACCGCGGAGAAAGATCAAAAACTCTGCGGTCCTAGTAAGCACTTGGACGACGGAGAATGGTTCTCCGTCGTCCAAGTACTTACTTGAACCGCGGAGTTTGTCCGCGGTCTTAGTAACCACCTGGACGACGGAGAACCATTCTCCACCGTCCAAGTGCTTACTTGGACCACGAACAATCTCTGCAGTCTAAGTTTCACTTGGACCGCGGAGTTCACCTTTTCCGTCGTCCAAGTGCTTGGGCGACAGCACTTGGAGCACGGAACTTGGAGGACGGAGGTTCCGTCGTCTAAGTACTTAGACGACGGAAAAACGCACATGGATGATGGAAACGCTCCGCGGTCTAGGTGCATTTTTCTTGTAGTGTATGGTAATGTATATTAATTTACTAGTATTTTCTTGGGGATATGCAATGCTATATGCAGTTATGCTTATTCACTTGGTATCCATAAACGCCAACTATTGAGTGCATACCAGTTGGTAACCGGATATGAGCCTGATATCTCACATCTACACATCTCTAGTTGCACAGTACATGTGCCTACTACACTTTCACTGTGTATAAAAATGGTTCATCAACGTCGATTAAGCATCTATGTTGGTTCTCCAATGTTTGTCCGCTATTGAGAACCTTTGACAGAAGATTTTTTACTACTAGTTTTTTGCAGTTAGTCACTGTGATGAGACATACTTCCCGCCATTAAGGGGAGATAAGAATGGTTTCATTCTGGTTAAACGTAAAAAATTGACATGGTTTGTCCCCATTATGTCTCATTATGATCCCCGCACATCTCAGTATGAGATTGACGTGCAATGTATTCTTGATCTTCAAAAAGTAGCAGATTCACTGTTTAAATTCTTTACTGATATCATGAGAGTGACGAGATCGTTTATATATGCTGTAAATCTTGCAAGGTTGAAAGTCCCTGATATTGGGCATGTTAATCCAACACCCAGGCAATGTAGTATTTCTCCTACCCATAGTGGGGGTGTAGCGTTGATCAAAATCCACTGATGAGTTGCCGGTGAAAAGGTAAACTATCAAGGCACAACCATTCATCATCAACACATGAGATTGTTTTTTACTACAAATGTGTCTAAAAGTCGATATTGACAAAAACTAGGGGATGCCTCAGAGTCAATGACGATGTCAATAAACAAAGAAATCTCACCAAGTTAAAAAAAATGCTAGCGTTATTATGGATAGTTCTTCCATACTCGTTGATGATGTGTTTAATTATTCCGTCGCTCAGTAATTAATAATGATGAAGTGGAACATTGCTTTGTTATGGATTGTCAACAGTTAATGTAGAGCAAATTCATCAATATGGAAAGTTGCAATCTAGGCTGAACTAGACTCTTAGAAACGGCAAGTTTTTTCATATGGTAGTGATATGACCATGGCATTCTAGTTAGACACATGAGTCTTGTTTGGGAGCACAATGAGAAGAACTTTTGGGGCAAGGGTTATCTCAATGCCCTAGTATTGATTATGAGGAGATGTATTCTCTGGTCATGGACATCATTACTTTTCACTATCTTATCAGTTTGGTAGTGCCCAAAATGCTGAGTATGCAGCTTATAAATGTGGTTACAGTATATCTAAATGTGCATGACAATACCAACTGACATGGTTCTACCTAAATCAAATAACTCTAAACCACGGAGTGCTCATGTAATTAAATTGAGACGTTCACTGTATGGATTAGAATAATGTGGTTGGATGTGATATACACATCTTAGTGACTACTTGATTGGGAAAAGATACAAGAATGATGATTTATGCCCATGCATGTTCAGTAGATGAACAAGTTATTTAAGATGACAGACCTTGGTAGGACTCGGTTAAGTCTTGGTTTAGAGACAGTACATCGAGTTGGTTGAATTCTTATTCACCAGTTTGTTTATGTCTAATCAGGCTATGGACAAAGCAGATCTTATTAGTACATCAATGGTTGTTTGCAGTCTGGAACCCAAAAGGACCCATTTCATCTGAAAAGATGATCGTAAAGAACTTTTGGAGCTGAGATTCTATATTTTAGTGCGATTGGAGCTTTGTTGAATTTAGCTCAATATACATATCCAGACATGCCTTCTCAGTGTACCAACGCAAAGTCATTGGAATGGAGTAAAATAAATCTTCATGTACTTGAAGTGATCCACTGACTTGGGCATATTCTTCCCTCACAAAGAATACAGAGAAAAGCATGAAATTCCTGGAAAAAGGAATACTAAAACGCAGTCCTGGATTTTTGACCCGTTGAACATTTGCTTCGACCCATCAAATTTTTGTTTCGACCCGCCGAATTCTGCATCCTGGATCAACCAGAGTGTCTCCCTCGACCTGTCAAGGGATTCTCTTGGCCCGTCAAAAATTCATTCTGTTTCAGACAATTTTTCATGCAATCCCCTATTCCAAAACACCGGTTGATGTGTTGGTTGGATTTCCTGATATTGGGTACCTCTCTGACCCATATATATGATGTTTCCATACAGGTTATTCACCTTGGGAAACATGACGATTTATTGGAGAACAACAAAATAAACTCTTGTTGTTATTACCTCGCACTATTCTAAAGATTAAAATCTATAAAGCTGTTGATGGGTGTGTCTGGTTTAGGACAATATTATACCACATTCGAGGGTCTAGAGGATTACCATCTACTATGATAGCAAAAACTTGCATCTTTGAGGATATGCGATTTGCATTGAACATATGGAGTTGGTTTACATAAATGGTGTCATACTTAACTTATTTCACCAAAGTACTCCTACAATCAACAATAGCAGCAGCTATTGATTATCCATGTGAACTGATTTGGTTTCGTTGATAATGCTACGAATTTGTTTACAAATCACTACTTAAATCTACATTTGTAAAACATGTGAACGCATGAGCATGTGCAGGTTATCTGAACTCCAAGACTAAGTTTATAGTCAAGGGAGTTACATCTCTGTAGACATCAAGGGGAGTCTACGTCACATGTAGTAACTTTTGTACTTGATGCGTTGTACTTTTTTTCCCTTAGGCCAAGCTTTTGTTTATCCACGAGGTTTTTGTTTGCTTGGCGAGATTTTTAGTGAGGCAATAAGTCATGCATCATTCTTATGGTCATCGACACAAGGGGGAATGTTTAAGGAGATTTATTCTCCATAATTTTTTGTGTGTGTCTTGTCCTAGTTAGATACGGATATTATTAGATAGATACATGAAATCCCTGCTATATCGGGACATTTATTGTAATAGATTGTATCAGCTTGTATTTAAGGCATTCTATCAATGAAAGAGTTACAGATTTCCTAGTTTACACACTTTCTCGATCCTGCAGCAATAACATGTTAACCGTGTGACATTCAATAATATATTGCGCAACACAGCGCGTGTGGGCTTGCTAGTAAATATAGTTTACACACACACACACACACACACACACACACACACACACACACACACACACACACACACACAATCCCTATACAGAGCAGAGCAGAGCTTTGAAAAATGGAGCGAAGTTTCGATTTTCACAAGTTTAATAAATTTTTTAGACGATTGAAACCAATCATCATTTAATTTATCATTGGGAGATCACGCTTGCAAAAAACCATCATAATCGGAGATGATTTTGCCATTTGATTATCGCATGCAACTTTTGATAAATACAGTTCATCCGTTATAGCTTAAAAGTTGCATGTGATAATCAAATGGTCAAATAATCTCCGATTGTGATGATTTTTTGCAAGCGTGATCTCACAATGATAAACTAAATGATAAATGATTTCAACTGTCGAAGAACTTTATAAATTTCGTGAAAATCAAAACTTTGCTTTGGATATACTGTATATATACACACACATATATATAACATAAAATACAAAAGTCCAAACCAATTTGAAATTGGAGAAATAGTAAAATTCTGTTGAAATATACTAGGTAAATTTATCCACATAATATATATATATTCTTTTTTAATGAGAAAATACAAACAAAATAAACGGAGAAACCCAAAGGACAACCAGCTCCCACTTTACCGGCAGACAGGTCTGTTCTTCAAATGCGATGCCTAGACCTTGTTCTTTTCTTTTTTTATGGTTGGCTATCATTATGCTTTGAGGAGTAGTCACACCGAGAGAAACTTTCTTTAACAAATTGCTAACTATGATGAAACATATATAGCAAATGGCAGCAGAGCAATGGCTACAATGAACGACATCGAATTCGAATGCAGATATCAAATCTGTGCAATGTCCCCCATTTTCATACCTTCTTTCAATCCAAAAGTACAGTATATGTAACTGACAGTAGGTATACTATATATTTCAGCCATTTGTTTCTTCTTTCTGTTGTCTGCAAGATACTGGGAGGATGGTGCCTTCAGGTTTGGCTGTGGACCTTTTGGGCATATTTGGTGCTTCAGCTTCAAGTGATATCAATTCAACAAGGAAAAACATAAACATGGTATTTGGGCCTGAAATAAATATTTCATTTTGGGCTTGAAATGCTAAAGTCTTGGCGAGTGGCCCAAAGTGAGCCGATATCTTGGTGAGCGATCAAGTGGAATAACAGAGTCTGTTTCCATATCAACTTAGGATTGTGGAATTAGGATAGCTGATTCATGTGGCTTGATGTTTATCATACATTTCCTATTTCGGTTAAAGTTCTTTCATGAAAGGAGTTGTGATAACATTAGAACTATATAAAGATAAGACCCGTGTGCTGGAAGGTGTTAGAGTTATATTGAGATTCAAATAGCAAAGGACGTTCAAGAGAATTGAAAGACCACTACTGAGCATTATATAAGGAGAGTAAGAGCATTTGAGAAAGGGTCCCCGATCAAATACAAAACATTTGTTATACGCAAGTACACCTAAACATCTCGTCAAGAGTTTCTATCCCTACAACCAGACGATCAAAGTGCTTACCACCAATCGAGTGAGAGTATTGCGATCAAAGGAAGCAACGCAACTGGAAGATTGAAGGGCTTGTCACATAGCGAGTGAGAGTTCAGAGGTAGTAGAGATGGCCAAGAATGGTTTTGAGGATACTTACCACCAACTGTTCTTGAATAACAAGTACTTTTCCTTGAACGAGCTTATCACAGCTGTAACTAAAGCTTATAGTACCATGTAAGAACGAGACAACAGAAGGAATGTGTCCAAGGGAACGTATACTGCTAGGTCTTATGATAGACCAAAGCCAAAAACTGTGGCTTATATAGAAGACTTGCTCTGATGAAGAACAAGTGGGAGCTGTGGATTTATCGACAAACAAGGTTTTGAAACCCCGGAAGCTTCAGAAGAGTAATGGCCCCATTAAGCTTTCGACAGTGGCTTTCACTAAGCCAGAGTTCGAAACATACACATACGATACTAATATGGCCCATGAGATCCTAGATGAACTCTACAACATGCGAGCTGTCAAAGCAGATTTCAAACCTCTCCCTACGACCGAGCAGTTAAAAGGTAAAAAGTTTTACAAATTCCATGGAGCATGGAATCATGTTACAAAGGATTGTATCAAGCTGAAAGATCAGATCCAAAAGTGGATCAATGAAGGAAGACTAGAACTAGAGGTAGCAACCAAGGCAGCAACATTAGTAGATTCCAAACCCTTCCCACAACCTCAGGTTAATATGATTGATATCGGTTGGTTGCCAATCAATAGCTGTGTCGGAAGTGTGGAGGAAGGAACGTACTGGTCTTTCCATCTTATTCTTTCCGACAAGATAAGATGGAAGAGATCTTGGATCGTCTGTATGAAATGTGGCTTATCTTTTATTATCCATTTTTTAAACTAAGACATCTACGGTATGAACGGCCGACCCATCATTTCTGCAGATTCCACAACAAGTTTGGTCATTGAATAACAACGTGTTTCAGTCTTGAAAGATAAAGTTCAAGGCCTGATCAACTGGGAAGTAATCATAGTTTACCAAGAAGGAATGGTAGAATGGCAACCGCAAAATCCTCACGCACCACCGCCTTCCGCTATATTGTCTACTTCCCCAAAAATATCCTTTTTTCGCGATGCACCTGAGCCCACACATAGAAGGAAAAGATCGAGGCGAAGGTCTAAACGTAATATTGCATTTGTCCAACCTAGGTGAGCTGAGATAACTTATGATGCATCTAGGCGAGATGAGATACTTGAAGAGCTACTCTAGGCAAGGATAGCAGTGGTTCCTGATAACTGGGGAACACCAGACCCACATCCTGAGGATGTAAGGAGTTTACCTTACTGCCGATACCATCACCAATGGGGTCACCATTCCACGAAGAAGAGCCATCCCCAAAGCTTGGCGACCAAAAAATTATTGACAGTCGGGATGTTAGAATTGACTAGGGGTAACCCAAGTAAACGCAAGCAGACCATCGATCTTCACACTACTGGCGAGAGTCTACCAAGCAAACAACCAACAAGATCAGATAAAGGAAAAGAAAAGGTGGATCCAAAAGCAGAATCGCCAGTAGCCCTTTGTGCTCATTGTAAGCTTAGGGGCAGGCTGAAGATTTCCTATGAAGAATTGGCAGAAGCAGCCAAGGTTTTCCCGGAATTATTTTCAAATTCAGATCATCAGCCACTTAGCCCACGAGGAGCAAGACAAAGGGATTCCCTAGCACCTAAGCGTTCGCGAGTGATAGAAAAGGTTAGTAAACCAAAGAGGTCCAAATCAGAGATAGCTGACACGCTCGCCAGGCCATATGTTCGACCAGCTTCAAGAAACATCACTAAGGAGAACGTATGGTACGTGAAGGAAAAGGGAAAAACCATTGAGGTAACTCCAAATAGAAGACGGAACCTTCAACGGTGATTTGGAGAAGCCAAGAGAGCATTAGAGGCTTATGAGATGGGCCTGCTCAAAGAAGAAGAACTGGTCTGTTCCCCAGAAACGCTGCAAAGATGATTGAATGCTCTTGCAGTAAACCCCTTTAGTGGTTTTTGGGAAGAAGTCTCGCGATCCTAAAGTGCGAGCACAATGACCAAGTGTCTTTGACCGTAACCTAGAACTATGGTCTGGACAAGACACCAGAACCTATTCATGGGGTTCATCGTGAAGTTGCAAAGCGTAAACAAGCGTGACGACGTCTCAGTTTTGATGATGACGCGATGGAAGCAGTGGGGCTCCATACTCCACAAAAGGAAAGAGAACATGTCAACAATCATGTCACCTCAAGCGAGACTAAGGTTCTACAGTGGAGACTGAAGCCTTTAATTATAGAAGAACAAAAGAGGGCCAGTCTTGACAAGACCTTTCCCCCACCTAAAAACAAAGTTCTGGGATATTCATGCCAACAACCATAGATCCTATACCTGAGGATCAGATCCAACAGGTTGCTTCTCTTGAGGTCACTGCAAACATGGATCTCGAGGAACGGAAACCTGAAGATGACAATAACGAAGACGGCGAAGAGTTGTTGGATTACGGTGAAGATGAAGAAGAAGAAATAAAAGAATATGCAGAGGAGGTGGACACTAATATAAACATGGTGTTCATCTTATCTTCCAAATATGCCATATCTTCACAGAAACCAGTAGTGGTTGAGTCAGTCTTGAGCAGAGACGTTAATAATTTGGTAGCACCAGAAGATAAACCGATATCGACAGAACAATCAGCGCTTGCCAAACCGTCAGGGACTGATCCACCATCAACCAATGGACAAATAATGTTTGCAAAGCCCATCATGAACATGGCCATGCATATGCGGCCATTATATGTGACAGGGAATATCCAGGGAATTCAAATCAACAAACTTTTAGCGGATTCTGGGGCAGCGGTAAACATCATCACAGTCAAAGCAATGGCCTTATTAGGCGTTCCCAAGTCTGCTATCCAAGAGACAACCCTTAACGTCAGAAACTTTCAGGGTAGCATTTTTAAGACTTTGGGCATTGTCTTTCTGCAGGTACACATTGGTCCAGCCACCGTCACATACACGTTCTTTGTAGCTAAGTGCACAGCTCCATACAGTGCAATTCTTGGGCGTGAATGGATCCACAGGAGCTATTGTGTACCTTCGTCCCTTTATCAACAGATGTTACTTTAGAATATGGAGTCTGGTGAGGAAGAAATTGTTGATGCAGACCCTCGTCCATACTCTGTGTCTGCTAATTCTTTAGAAGCCAGTTATTACAACAGTAACCTCAGGCCACTGGAAGTATGTGGCATCGATAACAAAGGTCGCCCAGTTGGTGTTACAGCTTCTGAACTAGCTCAATAAGGTATCATTCAAGCAAATCGTGATAGTAGCAGACCCTACATCATTGAGCTACCATCCAAACCATCTCAATGATTGGGTCTCTATCTAGTATAGAGGCCGAGGCTTGTTACTCTTTGTATGCACTACAAGAAAAAGTGACTTAGACGACGGAGAATTTCCGTCGTCTAAGTGCCTATCTCCGTCGTCTAAGTACTTGGACGACGGAAAATCCGTCGTCCAAGGTACGTGCTCCAAGTGCTGTCGTCTAAGTACTTAGACGACGGAGAATTTAATCTCCGTCGTCCAAGTTCACTTGGACCGCGGAGAACGTCCGTGGCCCAGGTGGTTACCTAGACGACGGAGACATTAATCTCCGTCGTCTAAGCCACCACCTGGGCCACGGAGATTGTTAGCTTCTCCGTGGCCCAGGTGGGGACTTAGACGACGGAGATTAATGTCTCCGTCGTCTAGGTGGTGACTTAGACGACGGAGACATTAATCTCCGTCGTCTAAGTCCCTACATGGGCCACGGAGATTGTTAGCTTCTCCGTGGCCCAGGTGGTTACCTAGACGACGGAGATTAATGTCTCCGTCGTCTAAGTCACCACCTGGGCCACGGAGATTGTTAGCTTCTCCGTGGCCCATGTAGGGACTTAGACGACGGAGACATTAATATCCGTCGTCTAAGTGAAAAATTAATTTAAAAAAAAAATTAAATTCAAAAATATTATTAATATTAATTGAAAAAAAATTAATTAAATTAATTAAATACACTAAATTAATAAAATAATTAAAATTAATTTGTACATACATAATCGAAAAAACCTATAATTAAAAATGAAAATATTGTTCGTAATGCGGAAATTAAGAAACGAAATAATGAACTACTAGCTAGCTAAAACACTGGAGGAGCAGATGCGCCGCCTCGTCCTCCACCTCCAGCCGGGTCGTCGTCGTCGGGGAATGGGTTCGGAGGAGGTTGACATTGTCTTTGAGCTTGTTGCATAAGGGCGATGAGTTGGGCTATTCGCTCGTCTTGCTGGTCCATTCTTTGGCGCATGGCAATATTCTCCTCCCGTGCGATTCGAGCCTCTTCATAGGCTGCCGCAGCTTGAGAACTTCTCCGCCGCCCCGAACCTCCCGTAGATGATGACTCAGAGGTCGACAAATCTCGAACCACCTTAGGCCCGAAGTGCCTAACCTCCTTGCCAGCTCTACGACCGTAGACCTCATCCGCAATTGCTATTTGGCTCTCCATAGATAGAGGAGGCAGGTCTTCTAGCGGCACATCTGGGAACGCAAGCTGAGTGTTAGCCAATTCTTCCTGCGCACGCTCTATCACTCTTGCCTACAAAAGAATAATAAATTTATTATAATGAAATAATATTTAAATAATAATTACTATAATTATTAGCGCACACACATATATATATATATGACTTACGCCGCGTTGACTCGCTTCATTATCGAGCCCAGGCGTCACGTACGCGCTTACGCTTGCATCGAGATAAGGGTGTTTGGAGCCCTTATCCCTGTGCTCCTTGGCAATTTGAATGAGTTGCTTGGCGCCGGAAGTATGGTGCTTGTCCTTCTTCCCCCGGTTGGCTTTGTTGACACCGGAGAATTTCTGTTACACAACATAATGAAATCATTAAAAAATTTATAAGTAACTAAAATTTAGAGTATTCAATTATCTTAATTGAAATAAAAAAAGTAAATTAACACCTGAAATTGCTCATCGGCAAAGTGGTTACACAACCACTCCCACTCATCTTCTCTATCCCCACGCAGCTCTTCGGGGGGAGGCACGGGACCGTTAATTCGGAAGTACTGATGGAGCCTGTACTTCCAATCTTTGAAGATGTTGTTGGCGGTTTGGTTGATATGCCTCAACATCGCCGGATCCGGATCCACCGCAAATTGTTCCTATCAGAAATAAATTGGAAATTATAATCGTATATATTATAAAATTATATATAACTAATATTAAAAATAGTATATAATAACTAAAATTGTACGTATTACGTACCGAAAGATCCTTAAAGACTTTCGCCTTCTCCGAATCCGGCACCTCCCTCCAAGTAGGGGCAGTGATACGAACCCGGTTACGAACAATCGACCCAATGCTATGAGCCGAGAGACTTGCTAGCTGAGGTGTGGGAGGGCCACCGGTGAATTCGTCGTAAGGCAAGGCGATCTTGCTCCCGGTCGCCTTGCAAATTTTCTCCGCCTTTCCACCTTTAACGAGACCCCGAGTCTTTTTCGGTTGGGGGTCAGTGGGGGCCCTCCTTTGCTTACGGCGGACGCTGTACATGATAGACTCGGCCGTCGAAGACGCCTGAGTACTTCCCGTTGAAGCGGTACCGGGCGTCGGAGTTGAAAAGGGGTCGACGTCATCACCGCTTGAGAGAAATGGGGCAGAGGGAATTTCCCCAGAAGGCCCCGGATTGAGGGCGTCTACCTGCGGTTGAACCCAACCGACTTGGGCCGCCAACATTTGGAGCATCTCATCTTCTGACTCCTGTTGGGCTTTCTTCTTCCCGGATGTGATCTTTGGCGGAGCCATTTAAACCTAAGAGTACGTACGGTGTTAAAATACCTACTTACCATAATAATTACAACGACGGAGAATTTACGCTAATTAATTAAGTACGTTTAAGATTTAAATAGAGTACACTAGCTTGGCATTTTCGGTCGTTCAATGGACGTGCGACCCGCGCGATAAAGTGTAAATTTTCAATTAATCAGCCTTGGTTAAATCGAAAAACATGGCCAGTTAGGGATAGAGATAACGCGAGAGGCAGGACTAATTTCGACAAAAGTCTTTCTTAGTCCAAATCCTGTCACCAGTCATAACCCGTTTCTAGACACCATGTCCGACATTCGGCTAATTTTTCGAAAATTTACACTCCCTCAAGTCCTTTGCAAACTCCGCCCTCAACCTCGTGTCCATAACTTCACTTAGGTTATGGTGTGCGGTGATGAAATCCACACATCACGAGGGGTTAAGGAGATAAGCAAGGAAAAGAGGCGCCATCTATTCCAAAGAGTGCGACTTAATTACACCAAGCCTATGTACTAAATTTAAATCGAACACGTACTACCATGCAATTTACTAGAAAATACATATAATTATCAATTAATTATTATTTATCATGCATTTAATAATAATTATTCATTTACCAATATAATCAATTATTATTATTACTATTATTTAATTTTAACTAATAATTATTCATTACCAAATAATTAACAACTAATAATGATTACTAAATAATAATAATAACAAGAAAATAATTATTATAATTACAACTATTTATTATTTAAAACTAATAAATTAAAAGTATTTAGAATTTAAATAATTAAACAAATAAAAAAATTGTTAAAGAGTTAAAATTTCGAATTATTACCTCGTCGGAATTTCGCCGGAATATTTGAAGAGTAGAGTCGTCGGAGAGGGGGAACCACGCCGGAAAATTGGTCGTCGGAGCGTCGCCGGAGGAGGATCGCCGGAGTGAGAGAGAGAGGAGAGGAGAGTATAGAGGAGGAGATGGAATGATGAGAAAATGAGGGGGGGTGCTCCTCCTTATATAGAGTTTCACTTAGACGACGGAGAACTATTCTCCGTCGTCTAAGTGCACTTAGACGACGGAAACAGTGTTTTCCGTCGTCTAAGTGAAGGGTCAAATTTTTTCGAACCGGCGCCAAATAAATGGGCGGGCCGTTTCACCGCCATAAATGTTGACTTAGACGACGGAGACAGTGTTTTCCGTCGTCTAAGTGGAATTTCAAGCGGTGCCGAAAATTGAGGCGGCAAATCGAACCGCCATGTTATTTCGACTTGGACGACGGATATGTAGTTTTCCGTCGTCCAAGTGAACACTTGGACGACGGAAAACGACATATCCGTCGTCCAAGTCAATATTTACATCGAAAAAATAATAAAAAATTATTCGAACCGCCATGGTAATTTGAACCTAGACGACGGATACGGTAATTTTCCGTCGTCCAGGTGAACACTTGGACGACGGAAAATGACCGTATCCGTCGTCTAGGTTCAAATTATGCAAAAAAAATATTTAAATTAATTCGCTAGGAATTTAGCGATCTGTCATTCGAGTGAAATAGTCGTACAATATCGATGAACGCATCATATATATAAACAGATAAATTTGAACCGCCGAATAATTTTACGTTTTGAAAGTTGTTAAGTATCGACTAATCTTTAAGACTTTAGTGTTCATGAGTAGTTGCTGATTTGCAGCAGAGTACTAACGAAATTGAATTTGGACAAAACAACCGTTGGATATGTTCGTCGTAACATAATATATAATTACTATAAAGGACCAGGAAATAATAAGTTCGGGAAGGGTTTCATCGGCACAGTCAACCGCAAAACCGAGAATTTCACAAACCGGAAACGTGGATACAGGACATTTCGCAACTCCGATTTTCGAACCGTCGAAGCTCACACACCAAGAATATACTACTCTAAAGTCTTGACGAAAAGAATACGCATTCGAAGATGGTCTAGATGGTCGTTGTCTTAGAAAAAATTACGAAATTTACACCTGGACGACGGATACGACATTCTCCGTCGTCCAAGTAGACACCTGGACGACGGAGACGCTAATATCCGTCGTCCAGGTGTGTACTTGGACGACGGAGAATGTCGTATCCGTCGTCCAGGTGAATATACCCTGAATTCAGGGGTTAGGGGTCCTTAGGGTTTAGGGTATAGGGTTTGTCACTTGGACGACGGAGACAGTCATTCTCCGTCGTCCAAGTGTGTACCTAGACGACGGATAATGCCTGTCTCCGTCGTCCAAGTGTAAAAACCCCGAATTCAGGGGTTAGGGCCTTAGGGTTTACGGTTTAGGTCGTCCCCGGTCATTTGTGTGTGCGTTCAATTATTCTGATTCAAAAATATAATTAAAAAATTGATCGATCGATCCGAACTGCTAGATTTAGGGTCCAAGATTTAGCTAGGGTTTTATATGAGATTGAGATTTGGCGCCAAAGGTGAATCTGCAATTAATTTCTCCGTTCTCGGTTAGGGGTCCTTAGGTTTAGGGTATAGGGTTTAGGGTGAATATACCCTGAATTCAGGGGTTAGGGGTCCTTAGGTTTAGGGTATATATACGACTGTCTCCGTCGTCCAGGTGAATATACCCTGAATTCAGGGGTTAGGGGTCCTTAGGGTTTAGGGTATCGGGTTTGTCATCTGGACGACGGAGACGACATTCTCCGTCGTCCTAGTGTGTACCTAGACGACGGAGAATGACTGTATCCGTCGTCCAAGTGTAAAAACCCTGAATTCAGGGGTTAGGGCCGTATGGTTTAGGGTTTAGGTCGTCCCCGGTCATTTGTATGTTCGTTCAATTATTCTCATTCAAGAATATAACTAAAAAAATGATCGATCGATCCGATCTGCTACATTTAGGGTCTAGGATTTAGGGTTTGAAGGGCTGCGTGAGCGAAATGTAGAGCAGCTTCAGCTTACTTTTAATAAGATCAGAGAATACACCGATGAAGTTGAAAGCAAAGAGAGGGGCCGGGACTAGAAAAACAGTCCAAAGACATTCAATTGAAACAGAGAGAAGTCGACTTAAAATCTGAGGAAGTTAAGCTGGCGGAGATCGATGTTAGTCCAGGTACAAACAACTTTTATATATATATACTACAATATTTGTGCTCTCAATAATACTATCACAAGTCAATATATATAATCATATATAGGGACCCATAATTAATCCAATTTATACATAAATAGTATTTAAAAACAATAAAACCAACCAAAGCTGGACGAGGAATCTTAAAGTCTCGACATAATAGAAATCTTTCACCTTTTTACGATGCATCGATCGATCATATATATATTACAATAATAAATTAGGGTTTACCAAGTAATGATCCTCGTCGTGTGACCGTACTCTTCGTCATAATCGTCATCATCATCATCACCGTTATCCGATTGCTCATCCTCCTCATCGTACTCAACATCGTCCGAGGAATAACCAGAGTCGTCGTCATCGTCCTCATCCTGCACGTCTTCTTCATCTACCTCAATGATCTCTTCTTCAGTTAGATCTGTACAACCATCAGGCATGGGTAACCGTTCACCGTCTTGAACCAGGTCCATTATGTCGGAGCGGATGACAGAAATATTAGGCTCTTGATAGGCAGGAATGTCTCTGTCTGGTTCAGCAGCATCTTCAGTCGTCGCCGGTGTCCCTTCAATTGTCTCTGTATTCCAAACTCCTCGATGAGAGATCTGGTTCACTATTTTCCACCCGTCACCAGCTTTCGGATCGTCGAGATAGAACACCTGCCTAACTAAGGTGGCGAGAGCGAAAGGCTCATCCTCATACCAGCTTGAGTTTGTATCGACTGATAAAAGTCCCAGGTCTTCCTTTGTACGCTTGAACCATCTGCACTTGAATAGGAAAACGTTGACATCATTCCCGTAACATAGCTGAACCACATATACGATCATTCCGTAATATAGATCAGGGTCTTTCCCAACCGCTATCCCACTGTTTTGTGTTCTTCTTCCTTCATCTCGCGCCAATGAATGGAACTTCACACCGTTCACAAAACATCCCGGATAAATATAGTGTTTAATCGGCTTCCCTGCTAGCAAGTGCTTTGGCCAAGACCACCACCCCCCGTGGTTTTCGGATTTTTGCAGATCAATCATCTGCGAAAATGGAAAAATGTAAGGGTTTACTTTCTACAAATTAAACATGCATGATCTCAATATGTATATAAATCACTAAATACGTACCCATTGGAAGAAATAATCGGGGAACTTTTTCTTAACCATTTTCTCAATCCACGCCGAACTCTTGTCTGGATATAACGCCTGAAGCCTCTCCCTGTATGACATCATGTACGGCTCAACTTCGTCACAGTCTCGTAACACTACCCAATGTGCCTCAATAAGTTCTTCCTGTGTTAACGTTTCCTTTAATACTCCTCTAAACGGTCGGACGACATTGGTGACGACAGAAAGATTGATGCGGGCACTGGGATCGGAGGCAGTTGGAGGTGGTGGATCTTTGAGGTACCTGTTGCAGTAAGTAACGCACTCATGCATTAGGTATGTCTCTGCTATGGAGCCATCCGGAGCCGACCTGTTTTTGACGAATGACTTATACTGTCCAAGCTGTCTACAAAATTAATCAAACGTACAATAAAAATAAGTACATGCATATAGCTAGCTAGTAATCTCCAGTGGAACAAATTATGAATCGAAAAACCTGTATAATTAATTAGTTGTACGTACATTTCTTGAGGATACATCCAAGTGTACTGGACCGGACCAGAAATGAGAACCTGCTCGGGCAGGTGGATCATTAGGTGAATCATTATGTCGAAGAAAGCAGGAGGAAAAATCCTCTCTAGTTTGCAAATGATGTGCACAATTTGTTGTTGCAATTCCACGACATCTGACTTCTTTAATTCTCTGGCGCATAACCTCTGCCACCATCTGCACAATGCCACTATTGGTTCTACGACGTCGCGAGGCAAATATGGTCGAATTACCACTGGAATCAGACGTTGCAGCATAACGTGATAGTCATGTGTCTTTAGACCAACAAACTTGTGTTGCACCTCGTCCACTGCTCCAGTTATAGTAGCTGCATACGTGGCCGGATAACGAACGCCCTTAAACCAGTGAAATACAGAACGTCTAAGTGTCGGCTTCACTGTGTACGGTGCAGCTGGCATCTTGTTGTACACTCCTTTCCTATCCCTCCTCAACCACAAGGGACGACGTAGATTCATTGATTCCAAATCTTTGCGCGCTTTGGGAGTATCTTTAGTCTTGAACTTAATACCGAGAATTGTTCCCACCACGCTGTCGCACACATTCTTTTCTATGTGCATCGCGTCCAAGTTGTTCCTCAGCTTCAACTTCGACCAGTAAGGGAGTTCAAAGAATATACTCTTGTGATCCCAATAGCTCAGATCATGTGGAGGAATTGGATTGCATTTCTTTACATCCGCGTCGTTAGTCAACACACCAAAGTCGAAATAGCTCAACCTCTCTAAAATCTCTTCGCCCGACCAACTACGGGGTTTAGGATTGTTCTCTACCGTCCCGTCGAAATGAGCTTCATCCTGTCGCCAAGGGTGGTCGTGAGGGAGCCATCTACGGTGACCCAAGTAACACACCTTCCCTGCGTGCCAACTAGAGTTCACGTCGTCCAAACATATAGGACATCCATTATATCCTTTTGTCCTGCACGCTGCCAACATCCCATACGCTGGAAAATCGCTGATCGTCCACATTACGGCAGCCCTCATCGTGAACATCGTGTCAGTGAATTTGTCATAAGTTGGGACTCCATTTTCCCACAACAGTTTCAGCTCGTCGATCAAAGGTCTGAGGTAGACATCTAAGCACTTCCCTGGAGATTTAGGACCTGGAATTAGTACAGTAAGGAAATTAAATTCCTTGTTCATGCACATCCACGGAGGCAGGTTGTACGGCATCAGAATTACTGGCCAAGTGCTTACGGCGGAGCTATTACTTCCCCAAGGATTGAATCCGTCTGTAGATAGGCCGAGTCTAACATTTCTAACCTCTGCAGCAAAGTTTCCGAATTCTCTGTCGAAATGTTTGAAACCCTCCCCATCCGCGGCGTGTCGCAGGACATCGTCATCTATTCGCTTTTCTGCGTACCATCGCATCGCCTCTGCTGTGTGTAGAGACATGTACAGGCGCTGCAATCTGGGAATCAAGGGAAAATATCGAACAACTTTCACAGGAATTCTCTTTTTCGAACTCTTCCTATTCACCTGGAATCTGCACTGGCCACATACGGGACAATAGTCCAAATCTTTATACTCTTTGTAAAATAGCACACAATCATTCGGACATGCGTCAATTATCCTGTACTTTAGGCCGAGGCTGCTCAAGATATTTCTAACCTTATAATGAGATTTAGGAAGATTGTGATCATCAGGAAGCAACTTACATATTTGCTCCTGAATTTCGTCAAAAGCACTGACTGACATTTTGTGCTTCACTTTTATCTTCATTTGCTCCATCACATATTGCAACACATTCTCTCGACATCCAGGGAACACCGGGGTCTGCGCTTCAAGTAGCATCCGGTTGTACTTATCCATCTCACTGGTGTCAGTGGCCAAGCTAGCAGCGGGGAATGTGTCATCATGCTCATGAGTGGTACTGTAACCTCCGTCTTGGTGTTGGTGTCCACTATGACTAAATCCCGGAAACGCATCATGGACCAAATCTACAGTTGGATTGCAAGCTGGGGGTCCGGCACCACTGCCGCTGGATGAGGCACCATGGTAACTGTACCCTGAGCTGAAGTCTGCTGCGCTGAACTCTACTGCTTCACCATGCTCGCTCCATGTAGTGTAACTCCACATCATACCATTTTCGTACAGGTGTTGCACCATAACATTAACCTCCGCATACTGACAATTAAGACATTTCTGGCACGGACACCTGAAACGCTTCTTTCCATGACCATGTTCTATCGCAAAATTCACAAATTCGCTAATTCCATCCATATACCGGACATCACATCTATTCTTTAACTTCATCCAACTCTTGTCCATACTGCTACAAAATATGCAAAAAAAAATAATTATTACATATATATATATTAGTCCATTAATTTACCATTAATTATACATACTCGATCTACATCGATCCATCAAATTACGTACGTAATTTAATCTGTATATATAGCTAATTAACATTCATGCATGTATGTACGCACGTACGGTTTCCCTAAATATATATATATTTAATCATGCAAATTTTAACTGCCTACGTACGTACCTGCTGGCCTTCTCGATATCTGCAGTTAATTAAGCTAGCTAGTGATCGAACACCGGAGATCCGATCCTTTAATTAATTTCTAGCCCCGGCCTAGCCTAATCCGGCCTTCTCCTTCTCCTTCGATCTCAAAAATTCCCCACGGGAGAAAATATAATGGAATGATCGAAGCTAAGAGAGTTTGGCATGGCCTATATATATAATGCTTCACTTAGACGACGGAGGTGTCGGTACGTCGTTTAAGTGGAACTTACACCACGACGTGTCGGTCCGTTGTCCAGGTGATCACTTCTCCGTGGTCCAAGTCACACTTAGACGACGGAGAATTACATCTCCGTCGTCTAAGTGTTACTTGGACCACGGAGAAATCTCCGAGGTCTAAGTGTAACTTAGACGACGGAGATGTAATTCTCCGTCGTCCAGGTGATAACCTGGACCACGGAGAAGTCTCCGAGGTCCAGGTTCTTACCTAGACGACGGAGAATTACATCTCCGTCGTCTAAGTGTTACTTGGACCTCGGAGATTTCTCCGTGGTCCAAGTAACACTTAGACGACGGAGAATTACATCTCCGTCGTCTAAGTGTGACTTGGACCACGGAGAAATCTCCGAGGTCTAAGTGTAACTTAGACGACGGAACTAATACTGTTCCGTCGTCTAAGTCCTCTTTTCTTGTAGTGATGAATGCTTTCATAATTTTTTGATGGAAAGTCAAGCTTATGAGAGGATTCCAATTATTGTAGCATTGGAATATGTGGATGAGGATGTATTAAATAAAATGGATAAAGAGGACGAGATCAAATTAGCACCAGTAGTCTTAGATGATATACCTTTTAAAGTCAAAGATCCCATTGAAAAAGTTAATCTTGGGAACGAAGAAAAACCAATCTCTGTGGTCATTAGTACCTTCCTAGAGCCTGAAGAACAACTAAGGCTCATTGAATTGCTACAGGAATACGTTGATTATTTTGCAGAAAAATACGATGACATGCCAGGACTGTCACCAGAATTGGTCTGTCACAACTTACTTCTTATGGAAGGAAAGAAGCCGGTAAACAAGAGATGCGTCGGATGAATACATAAACCGCAATTCTAGTCAAGGAGGAATTAGAAAAGTTGCTCAAGCCAGGGATCATACGAGTAGCCAAATATAATGAGTGGCTATCCAACATAGTCCCGGTCAAGAAAAAGAACGGTAAAATTTGAGTCTGTGTTGACTACAGAGACTTGAACAATGCAACTCCAAAAGATGCATACCCAATGTCAGTAGCAGATTGTTGGTGGACTCAGTGGCTCGTCATGATATGTTATCATTCACGGATGGGACGACTAGTTATCATCATATCCCAGTGGCAAAAGCAGACAGACATAAGACCGCGTTTTGGTGCCCAGGTTTTGCAGGAGTATTTGAGTACGTAGACATGCTGTTTGGACTCAAGAATGTATGGGCAACCTACCAAAGAGCAATGAACTTGATCTTCCATGACCTTATTGGAAAAACCATGGAAGTCTATATCGATGATGTGGTAGTTAAAACGAAATGCAGAATTAATCACATTGAAGACTTGAGACAAGTGTTTATCCGGATGAGGCAACATCAATTGAAGATGAATCCAGCTAAATGTGTATTTGGAGTCCAAGGAGGATATTTCCTGGGATTTTTGGTTCATCAGTGTGGGATTGAGATACCAGACGACAAGAAAGAAGCGGTTCTTAATGCAATCTCGCCAAAGAGTAAGAAATAATTACAGCGCTTATTGGGAAAAATCAATTTCTTACGACGGTTTATTGTCAATGCTGCTAGAAAAACACAACTATTTTCCAATTTGTTCAAGCATCAGAATCAGAAAGACTTTGTATAGGAGCCTATCCATCAGGAGGCTTTTGAAACCATCAAAGCATATTTAACAAACCCGCCAGTCTTGGTACCACCAAGGCCAGAAGTTTCTCTCAAGCTGTACATCTCAACTACTAATCTTTCTATTGGGAGTCTATTAGCTCAGGACGATACATCAGGCACTGAACGTGCTATTTTCTATCTCAGTCGTACCTTAAACGAATGTGAAGCGAGATACTCGCCAATGGAAAAACTGTGCCTGGCCTTGTATTTTTCAGGATGTAAGTTGAGGCACTGCATGTTATCTTTCACCACGTGTGTAATAGCACAAACCGATTTGGTGAAATATATGCTTTCGAGACCCATACTCAGGGGATGGATTGGGAAGTGGATTATGGCGTTGTCAGAGTTTTCCTTGCAGTACGTTCCCCAGAAAGCAATCAAATGCCAAGCTGTGGCTGATTTTCCGGCTCATCATCCAATGAAGGATGTTAGCGAGGGGCCAGAACTAAAACTCACTCGTATTGATCTAGCACCTTGGTGTTTATACTTTGATGGGTCTAGCACGAGTACTATGGTTGGGGCAGGAGTAACATTGGTTTCTCCACGCAGCCAAACATTTTCTTATTCTTTCAGGTTGAATTTCTGGTGCATAAATAACCAAGCAGAATATGAAGCACTTATCATTGGCTTGGAACATTTACTAGATATGGAGATCACAGATGTGCATGTATACAGAGATTCCCAATTAGTAATCCAACAACTTGAAACCAAGTATAAGGCTAGACCAGTATTAGAACCATATGCTAAACGAGCCTGTGAATTACTCAAGTTATTTACCGCGGTTGAGTAGAGCCTTGTTCCTCGCGAGAGAAATTATGCAGCAAATGAGTTGGCCCAACTAGCAACGGGGGTGAGCTTGCAAGATAGAGTACGCGAACATATATTAAAGGTTGAACAAAGGACCCTGCCAAGTTATTTACCGAGGTTGAGTTGAGCCATGTTCCTCACGAGAGAAATTATGCAGCAACTGAGTTGGCCCAACTAGCAACGGGGGTGAGCTTGCAAGATAGAGTACGTGAACATATATTAAAGGTTGAATGAAGGATCCTGCCATCTTTCTTTGCTCGCCAAGAAGAGAACAATGAGTGGTACGTTGCTACCCTCGATCACATTGATGTGGATTAGAGACAGTCTATTATTTCTTATCTCCAGAATCCTAATGATCCGGTAGATAAGCGGATCCGTTTCTTAGCTCCTAATTATATACTCAAGGATGATGAGTTGTATAGAAGATGAGAGAAAGGCATATTCTTGAGATGTGTCTTCGGACGTGACGCTAAGCGATTAATGAGGGAAGTTTATCTAGGGATAGCAGGGGCACACCAGGACAGTCCAAAGATGAGATGGATGATATGACGACATGTCTATTATTGGCCAGGAATGCTCAAAAATTGCATCACGTTCGCTAAAGGCTGTGAAGAATGTCAAAAACATGGTCCAATCAGCCACATGCCCAGAATACCATTACAGCCTATAATCAAGCTTTGGCCAGCTCAAGGATGGGCTCTGGACTTAATTGGAATGATTCATCCTCATTCATCAGACGGGCACAAATACATCATAGTGGCTACTAATTTCTTCACAAAATGGGTTGAAGCTCGACCTCTCAAAATATCATCAACAAGGGCCATCCGCCAGTTCTTATTTGAAGATATTATTTACAGGTTTGGTATTCCTGAGAGTTTTGTTTCAGACTGAGAGGTAGCGTTCATGTCTAGAGATGTAGATGAGCTTATGAAGGATTCTGGAATATGTTTTCTACATTCTTCTCAATATTATGCCTAATCCAATGGTCAAACTGAAGCAAGCAAGAAGATCATCATACACATCCTTAAACGAATGCTTGCGAGCAATGCCAGATTGTGGCATGAAGAGTTATTTAACACCTTATGGGCTTATCGAACAAGCAAAAGAATCCCCACCAGCACCACTCCTTATGCATTAATGTTCGACCACGATACAGTCCTGCCTTTGGAGATTAACGTCCAATCTTTAAGAGTCATGGAGCAAACCAATTTGATCGGTGAAGATTACGTACAGGCTATGTGGCAGGAACATGAAGACTAAGATGAAATGAGAATACAAGCTTACAACAGTCTATGTGCTGAGAAACAAAAGGTGGCTCTTGCCTATGACCAATGTACTAGAGGCATGAGCTTTTCAGAAGGAGAATTGGTCTGGTGAGTAATATTGCACGTTGGTGAGAAGACTAAAGGCCGAGGAAAGTGGTCAAAAAAGTGGGAAGGACCATACATTATCGATCGACTCTTAGGTAAAAGAGTTGTTCGTTTATTTGATCGAGATGGAACAATTCATGTTAATCCTATCAATGGTCGTTTCCTTAAGAAGTATATACAACCAGTCTGGGAGTATGAAGACCCTCCAACAGTAGCTTAATCCAGTTCATTCATGCTCATCATTAACGCTCGCATGCTTAAACTGAAGGGGCAACACATAGGAATTATTCACATATAGCTAGCCTATACTTGGGGCTAAATTTTATTTCTTTCAGCCTATACTTGTGGCCAAAATTTTAAATTGTTATTTTTCTGATTAAAGAGTTCACACTTGCCAACCTCTGTGGCCAAGTTATGTACAAACTACATCTGAGTTTATCAATATTAATTTATTGTTTGCATAAGGGAACTCTTTGCTTTAAATAGAAATAGATTACATTAATCAGAAGAATACAAAGGCTTTGCGGCCTTAAGCTTTGATACCATATGAAAATAAACTACAATCAGCAACAGAACAGAAAGATAAATACAGTTTATTTTTTTCAAAAATTCTCAAGCAATTGATAGCCAGTCCTTGGGTTCACATATCAAATATGCATACATGAAAAAGAGGGACCTCAAGAGACAAAAAAGAGTGGATTTGAAACGCCAAGAAAACTAGTCTAGTAGATTAAAAGACCATTTGAAGTAGGCTTGGCATTTGTTACCTTTCCCAAGTTGAACTCCTTGTTCTTCCTCTCCAGTGCAGCCGCGTCCACAAGGCTTATAGCCTCTATGCATTTGGAAACTGAGCGGGTCCTGTGAGGAATATGAGGTGAGTTGTCCCTCGGGATTGTGGCTTCGTCACCCTGTAGATAATTCAGGTGAGTCAGCCAAGGCAACACCTGGACATAGATATTACTATCTAGTCCAGGTATGGACATGGATATCACTATTTAGAGTCTATAATATGGGAGGTTCTATCTGGAGGATTTTCCATATATGAAAACCAGAGCAAACATGAAGAAGGGGAGTTCATCTCGCGAAGAAGTTTGGAAGGTATGATCACAAGCAATGAAGAGAGAGACCTTTTATAGAAAGAAACTACAATGAGCCGTAACGGTAAGGCTTTGCGAGATTAAATGCACCCGTTAACAAAGGACACGCGTCTGAGGGAAATTGGGCCATGATACAGTTTATCTACCCCAAGAAGAAGGCGTGATGAATGAAAGATGTTTTGGGCAGGTAAAACGTATTTTGGAGATTTGATGGTTGACGCGATACGGATTTCAAGCTTGGAATTAAAGTCCATTTAATCCGGATAATTAGGGCAGGTGAGCGGTTAGGTTCTGTAAATGGAACTAGCTTTGTTCGCATGATTCTTGGAAGGCCTAAGTCTGAGGCCCAGTAGGATATTCAGGTCCCAGTTAAAATACTGATTCCAAAATATAAACTACGAAAGAAAATACTTAAGAAGTTTTGGAATATCATCGTAATACAAAGAAGGGCCTAATCTCTGAGGCCCAACAATTATAATAGGAGGGACTTTTCCCTCAAAGATACTTTTGCAAACTCAAGGTCTCGCCAAAATTGTTTATACATTTGTAGAGTACTTGTGGCTTCTTCTTTTGCATCTTGCAACAGTTGAGCTTGGCTCTCTCCTTCAATCATGAGTTGGGGAACAGAGGCTTGATTTGAATGAGCATCTGACCGTAGGCAGTCCACCTCAGCTTGAAGGGCAGCTAACTCAGCTTCTTTGGCTGCCAGAGTTTCTTGCTGAGTTGATGTGTTTTTCAGAAGGGTCTAGATTTGTTGGTTTTCTTCTTGTGTCTAGTGTCTAGCGAGCCAATGTCTCTACCGTCTCTTTCTTACGTTCAGCCTCAAGTTTCAGACGGTGGTGGGCTTCGCTTTGACCTAGGAATTCATGAAGTTTTTCCTCAAGATCAGGTTTGGTCTGAAGGAATTCAGTAGGGGCAGTGATCTTTAAATTCCTGACTTGTTCTTGAATTTGTTTGATGTCTTCAGGTGAATCTACCAAAAAGGATCTTCTGAAGGGAAATATCCATAGTCGAAGGGGAGCTTAATGCACTCAACCTAGTCGAAATCTCTTGCAAGATTAAAATCTCATTTTGAGGGTTGGTTGCTTGAGAAGAAGGTTCCTTTGATGAAGACGGAGCACCAGTTTCTTTAGGAATTTTAGATTCTTCATCGATAGCATGTAACGAGCTTGAAGGCTAGTCCACAGCGGCCATTATGGAAAGCTCTAGAGATTGAGGATTGTTCAAAATTTGAGATTGGCCTTACAGGTTCTCCTCTTTCTCTGAATTTGCCTGAAAATCAGGTTTGGACTAGAAAGAAACACAAGATGTCAAGATTCAATCAAAAAGATTCCAATATACAAACAAAGTAAATGAACTGATGTCTTACTTGGACAGGGGACAAGTGTTGTGGTTCTTCAGTCGCTTGGAGTTTAGGCTTTGGCGAGGGAGAAACTTGGTCCTTTGGTTCTGAAATAACCTTAACCAATACTGTGGTTCCTCAACCATGACTTGGAGCTCTGGCGAGGGCTGAATTTGAATGTCCCATTCTGGAATGACTTGGTCATTTTGGAAATTGTTTTCCTCGCCAGAGGAGGTAGGAAGGAAGCAAGATTGAAATTCAATTTGAAGGCGCCAAAATAGAACAATGGGATCAACTGCCTTTTTCTTTTCTTCTTCCTCAAGTTCCCTTAGTATAATTTCAGCCAGAAACCTTGTTATGAAGTCTTTACAACACTCTTTACCGTTGTTTATGACTTTCAGCCCTGTTTTTTTATCTTCATTTCCAAACATGATGCTGGAATTATCAAACTTCAAAATGTAAGCTTTGCAACACCCTTCGAAAAGCCTTTCTCCCAGTGAGTCGATAATATAATAGACTTCATCTTCAGCTTTGAGGACGAAGAAGTGATCGTTCCAACTCACTAGGTACACCTGAGGCTTTGTGCTTTTGTTGATGTTTTCCCATATTTCATCAAATGATCCAAGACCACTCAGGTTTGCAAACTTCTCTGGGTTGAAATACTCAATGAAGGAGTCATCAGAAGAAATCTTCAGGGGTCTGATGTTTGCCTTCAGAATAACTTCAAGATCAAAATGTTGATCTTGGTAGGAGCTGGCGAGGGCTTCATCCTTGCAGAGTTTCTGCCACCCCGAGGAACTTTGGATAATGAAATCGTCAAACTCGGAGACCGTGGGCATAACATCTAGATTTGAACATAACCAATGAGCAATGGTAAAAACTAATGATGAGCAAGAGCTTGCCCCGGAGGCTTTTTCACTCTGTTGATCGAAGGAGGCGTGGAAGACATGGGATTGAAGCCTAGCCTGTCCATCCCTGCTTGCGATCTCCGTAGCTGTTCAGATACCACTTGGGGGCACTTCCAAAGTTGAAAGAAACTTGGAGACATCTTGGCGAGTGGCTTTAGATGTTTCTCCAGAAGAAGAGTCAGTCCTCCTGCGCTTATAAGACTAATGAAGAATGGGTGGGTCAGTTATGCTCAGTGAGAAAGTTGAAGATGCATTTCTTCTGGGTAAAGAATTTTCAATACTTACTGATTGCCCAGAAGAATTGGACATTTTCTTCTTAAGAACTTGCAAGACAATTGTCACATCTGTTTCTTGGACGTGCTGTTGATTATAAGAAAGAAGAATTTGGTCAAACACACTATGAAAAATTGCTAACGCATGTGGCACGTTTAAATGTAAGGAGTATAAATGTGGCCAGGGAGTTTTACTTGTGTTCTTGTACAACTTCCCAACGATTGCCAAATTTTCTTCATTTGTAAACCTTTTTCCAAAATCACAAAAGATGTTGGCAAAACGAGCAAGTGGTCATATGCGTCGTATGTCTTTCCAAAGCTGGGAACGCCATACTAGGTATGATTCAGTGACCGGTTGAGAAATCAAAAGTGGCTTTAACAAATCGGGAATTATCACCGTTGGGAAGCCAAAATGTTCATCCTGTATATCAAGTACCGAAGGATGGCCTGACCCTCGCCAAAGACTATATCTGTTAAAAGAACAAGCGAGGGGCATGGGGGCATCTTGGGTGAGCCCGAGCTGTCTTGAGAAATGATTTAGAGCATAGAGCTCATACCCGGGGCTCGCAGAATCAAGAACTGGCAGGTTCTTGCATGTGTGACTTTGAAGAAAGAGGTTCCTTACAGAGTCATTTTGCTCCGGCGAGGGCATAAATCCACTCGTGAGGCTGCTGGGATGACGACGATTCAAAATTACTTCAACTGCTGCGATTGGAAAATCCTTATGCGTGCAGAGGTAGTTGAAGCAGACTAGATAGGACCATGCTCTGGTCCTAGATGGTGCAGACACCAAGGTATGGCCCAGAAGCTTGTTCTCTTCAAATGGAGGGACTGTTGAAGGGTGAAAGAATGGAAAGTACATCTGCAACCAAAAATCTACCATCCAGAGTGGTTCTGGTTGATTAAGATCGAGCTTTGAAAGGATGACTCGCTTTAAGCCGTAGTAAATGTAGGCGAGAACGGATTCAACCAATCCTAGTTGTTCACGATTGAAGAGGCATTCGGCAAGGTTGGTCCAGCATTCGTTGACCTTGGCAGAAGTAGGACAGAAGATGTACTTAGATAGCCAGTACTCCAAGAAGCAAGGAATGGAATATCCATAATATCTTCAATATTTCCGCGATATTTCCGTGTTTTGGACTTTCCGATATTAATTCTACATATCAATATCTTTTGTCCGATATTTCTCGAAATATTCGATATTTTCCGATATATCGCCGAGATTCTCGACATTTTCGAATTTATCTGATATTTTGATTTTACATATATGTTGATCGCACTAAATCAAAAGTACAAAACCCTCCACGCTAATAACCCAAAAGCTCAATCAAATAAACTCTATAAATAATTAACAAAACACAATTTACAAGTTTCAAAACACATATTAATCATATAAGAATCTCATAAAGTTCAAATACAAATTTTCATGTATTTATCTCAATTTCCGTCGATTTTTTATTAAATCGATATTTCTGTCGAAATATCTGTATTTTGGACAGTCGATATATCTTCGATATTCGATATTTTCCTCCTTGCCAAGAAGGCTATGCCTCCTTGATCGGTGTCTTTCTCCTCTTGTACAAAATGCTTAACCCAAGAAGAGTAGAAGGAAGGTCGATTGACGAAGGCTTGAACTGGTGTCCCAATTGTGTGGTTGTGTAGCCAGGAGTTTTCAAACACAGGAACTCCAAAAAGAGTATAGAGATCAAGGATTGTAATGCTCACATCACCACAGGGGAGACGAAACCAGTTGGCGGTGCAATCTCAAAAGCACATGGCTGTGGCGAACGGTGCTTTGTTGCCACCAGCAGGAAGTGGAAAGCACAAATCAATGAGTTGTGTGATGCCAGCCGTTTCCCATCGATCAATATCTTGTCCGCGACGGTGCCGGTACCAAGCGAGGTTTTCTGCTTTTGGGTGCGGCTATTTTCCAATTAAACAAAGGGTATCTTTGTTTGTCCATTCTCTGGGTTCTGCCTTTGGATGTTCTTGAAAGATTAAGGCTGAATTGCAGAGGGGATGGCGGAGAAGAGGAAAAATTTCTGGATTGATCGGAGTTTCCAGAAAGGGACCAAGTAGGCCAGTGCCTTCACTTGGGTTGACATTCAGAGAGATGATGGCCTCTGGGTTTTGTCGACTTGCGACGGCTTTAAGGTGTCTGGAGAAGTTCTCAACACTTCGTTCAGAGTATGAAATGATGATGTCATTACGTAGAGGCATGATTTCTAGTTGGAGAAGATGAACGGCGGTGAGGACGAAAGTTTAGCTTTTGGTTAAGGAGGCTGAAAGATTAAAATCAAGGCAAGTGAAGGAGTCTCGTTGGGAATTGATGTGGACTCGTACTTTTATATTACATCATTCAAGTGACGTAATATTTTAGAGGAGTTGTGAAACGTGGCGCTTGCATGTGATGTTACTGTTTGGATTAACAACGCGTCATTCGGGTAATATTCAAGTTTTTTCGCTTGCATAGGTAATTTAAGCTCAAGGCTTTAGGGGCAATGTTTGGACCTGAAATAAATATTTCATTTTAGGCTTGAAAGGCTGAAGTCTTGGTGAGCGGCCCAAAGTGAGCCGATGTCTTGGTGAACGACCCAGTTGGAAATGAAGCTTGGCAAGCGGTCAAGTGGAATAACAGAGTCCGTTTCCATATTAACTTAGGACTGTGGAATTAAGATAGTTGATTCATGCAGCTTAATGTTTATCATACTTTTCCTATTTCGGTTAAAGTTCCTTCATGAAAGGAGTTGTAATAACATTAGAACTATATAAAGATAAGACCCGTGTGCTGGAAGGTGTTAGAGTTATATTGAGATTCAAATAGCAAAGGACGTTCAAGAGAATTAAAAGATCACTACTGAGCATTATATAAGGAGAGTAAGAGCATTTGAGAAAGGGTCCCCGATCAAATACAAAACATTTGTTATACGCAAGTACACCTAAACATCTCGTCAAGAGATTCTATCCCTACAACCAGACAATCAAAGTGCTTGTCACCAATCGAGTGAGAGTATTGTGATCAAAGGAAGCAACGCAACTGGAAGATTGAAAGGCTTGTCACATGGCGAGTGAGAGTTCAGATATCCAAGAAAGCAGTGTTCTCGACACATCGTCAAAGAAATTGCTCTACATTGCACTCGTAAAGGGTAGTGTGAGGTATTAATTTTTAAGGCTCTGCTAGAGACGGAAAAATCCCAAGTCCTAGGTTACTAGGCAAGAAGGACTCATTCAAGCAAAGTTTGTGCTCTCCTTGTCTTAATCGCTTATCAAGAAGTCAGACAGCTTTACATTCTATACTCCGTTGAGAGACAGTCACACGTCAGCACACGAAACACATACAGGATAAACCGACAACTGCGACCAAACTATCCGAAGTCAACAAAAGAGACGGTTTACGAAAAGATCTCTCGCCAGATATATTTTAAGCTCAAACACATGGATCCTATGATCTAGGGGGAACAGATTTCAAAACTCAAAACATACAACCGCATCGAGACGACATGCTAATAGAAAGATGGTTAAATAGATTTCAGTTTTATCACACCAGAAATTATAATATAAATGTATATGTATCTACTAATCTAGTAAACTAACACAAATCAGGTTGTCAGTCACTATGAAGCTGCTGTAGGCATGAATATGTCGTCATCGAACAATGCTTCAATGTCTATGAGGTCATCATCCATATAAGCTGATGTCTCTTCTGGACTATTCAGAACCTGCAATATCCATAACAGTTCAATACAAAGAAGCCCCATCAGATCCCAATCGTATAAGATATATGAAGGCAACTGAGGAGTAGCCTCCCAGATGTCAATTATATCAAAGGTTAATGGAAGATCTTAGTAATATAATGACTCGTCCTTGAAATATAGAGCATTCAATGATGAGAACCAAGCTCTAGTAGACCATGGAAAATGATTTATGTATGTCTTGATTTGTCTGGCTATGAGAACAATTATGCCATATGCAGAACTCATAACTATCCACATCATAGAGTTTGCGTCCTCAAGAATAATACAGGTGCTTGAAGAGATAGTATCAACATTAATACAAGTGTATTTAAATGGCTGCCCAAAGTGCATAAACTCGATAGGAGAGAAGCATCAGTGAAGAAGCAGATATTTTATTATTTTAGGGCAGGGAAGAGGTGAAGCTCTTACCTTGGATTCCTCAATCTCGGTAACAACGTTTAACAGTCGATGGTACTGATCTCTTGCTTCAGGATATTGAACCATGGACTTCACCCTAGCGAGTGCCTTTTGCAACCTCTCCTCCGTTTGCTTCCTTCCCTCTTTCAGCAAGTCATAATCATCATCCTTCGCAGATGAAACTTGCATGCTGGGTCCGTCAGTAAGAGGTTCTGGCTTGAATCCCCGCAAACCACTTCCTTTCCGTCTCCAGCGCAAAATAATCTTCTCCACAATTCCCACGGACCAGACAATCTTTTTATAGCTTTTCCTCACCTGGTGACCTCTTACATGGGCCTGTCACCAAACAGATACAAGTCAAAATTCAAGAATGTGTTTTAAAAGGAACTAGCTGAACTACACTTATAGGACGAAAATATAATGCCTAAAAAACATTAAAGGAGACTATAAAAAAAATCCCTTCACCAAAACATCATATGGATATATACCTGAATTTTGACGATCCGCTGCCGCATTATCAAGAAGTCTTTTCTACCTTTCCAACTACGGAACTTATTTTGTATCCGTACTGCGGCAGCATCCACATGCTCATCACGTTTCCCTGCTTTATTAGACTTGATTGCAATAAGTGATAGCGCCCTTTCATTTGAAACTCCAAATTTATCGCCTTCGTACTCTTTCAACTGCTTCCTCTGGAAAGATTGTACCCTGAACACTTGATGAATACGAGCAGCAGCTTGTGTGGCATTACAGACAGCCGTTAAAGAATCCCGCAGGGAAAGCCCATCCCTTAACTCGCCATCCCTGCTAGAACATGAAACCGCTTTTGTTCCTGAAATATCAGGGGAATTTCCTTCTTTGATCTCCAAAGATGAAAGGTGGGCACTCAAAGCAGACTCTGCAAGATACCCAGCGATTCCTTTGTGACCTTGTTCAGATGCTAGGTCTGCAGGTGTTTCTCCTGCTGGATATTTCGCTGTTGGATCAGTTAGTGCTCCAGGAGCTGCACCAAGGGAGATTAGCGAAGGGACTGTGCGTTCTCTGGTACATATATTATTAAGATAGCAAACAAGGAGAGATTAGATGAAAGAAACAATTACTCATTACATCTAAAACTAATGAAAGATAAGCAAAAAAGGAAGATGATGAAAATCCTAAGTGGTCCCCTGAGCAAAACGGCCTATATCAACCATAAATGTACATAACTAAATGCATTATTTCCATCTTTCATCGATGGTTTTATGAAAAAAAAACCAATGGAGTTCACATCTGACATGCTCTGTATAGAGAAAAAGAGTCTTCCTATTGTTTCTCCCAAACTCACTAGGATTTTAACTGCATGCTAAATATACATTTAATAGCTCAATTTGAGCCGCTTTCTAGAATAACTCTGGAAGCCTGTTTGATCGTTCTCTTATCCACTAGTGTGTAATAAAAATAAAATTAAAGTAAATGACGCGCATCAATGAAATGGTAACAGAGAAAACCAGAACACATGGATACCACAATCAGAAAACAACATTTCTTTAAGATGATCACCTGCCACAAAAAGCTGCCCAGTGAAGTGCCGTCCATCCATTCACATCACGAAAATTGACACTGACTCCAGCAGTTATAGTGGGCACTAAGACCCAGTCATACCCAAGAGCAGCTCCAAAGTGTAGCACACCTTGGCCACCCTCGTCAACAACACTAGGGCCTTTACCACCTTCAGCCAGCTTCTGCAAGAGCCATGCATGCAACTTTTCTTTAAGTAGCTGTTGCTGCAACTGCTCCTCTACTCTCTCCAAGGAAAAGTCTTCATCTGATGTAAGCTGTAGCATCTTGTCCCATTCATCATTGTCATTTTTCAGCAGTGAAGTAATTTTATTGGTCAACTCAGAATTCTCTGCTACATTTGCTGGAGCACAATTTGGAGAGGAAGCGCTTAAAGTCAACAATTTTGTAAAGCGTATATTGAGTGTGTCATTTGAGCAGTCGCTGTAACCGCTTTTAGCATCAACATCTTGAGTTTGAGCGACTCGGTATTCAAATTCCCTTACTTCACTACAAGCCAGCCTATTGGAACATGTCACATAGAAAGGAAGCCTCCCTGCCTTGTGTACGGGCGTATAACAACGAAGAACACCATCTGCTATAACCTCTGCAGGAACTTCAATTTCCCCAAACATACAAGACCATTTACAAGTCTCCGCATTTTGACTCTTCAAAAATCTTCCTGTGATCAATACCTGTATATTTAAGAAAAAAAATTAAGATTTTAGATATGCCAATAATATAACTGACACATCGCTTCAGCAATCTCTCAATCCCCTGGTTGTCCTCTTATACCAGATGAATTATTTAAAGACGTGTGTTGATATGAGATCAGCTAATTTGAAAGATTAAATTTCATATTACCTTGATTTCAGAATTTTCATATGCCCAGTTTGGTGAGAAATCAACAATGCTAAAAAGCTGGTCGTGAGAAAGAGAAGGCCCCAGCATATAGCTATCCAAGCGTACTTGCAGGGGAACACTGGACTCGTCAACCTCATTCTCACTTTCTACAGTATCCCAGTAGGCCCCAGAACTGGACTGCAATTGTGGCTCATCCACATCTTCAAGTTCTTTACTCATCCATCTGTTGAAACTGTCAAGCTTCTTCAGACCATCACCAAATGACCCATCCAATAGAGGCTTAATTGCAGAAGGGTGGTCAGCTTTTCCCTCAAAAATCCCATTTCTCTTTGTTGTGGCATCTGTATTTGAAAGCTGAAACTGAAGGTCATTCTGCTTGTCAGAATCCATTAGGAAAGGCCCCAAGGACTTAAGAAGATCAGTAGCATCAACGCCTTCAGTGAAGTTAGTAGTTGTGTTGTATTCTCTATGTGAATGCATGGGTTGCTCCATAGGCCAGTTTGAAGATCCTTCGGGAGTCTGTAAGCAAGGGCAATTAACATTAATGGTTGATCACACACAGAAAAATCTCAAAAGCTGAACACAATCTTTTAAAAGAAACACTGTTTACACTCCCCTCTGCAAAATATGACATTCGGCTTAATATGTTTATTACTACAAGTATTGCATATAAATTAATTACTAGCCCCTAGTCCCTAGCATCCTTTAAACAATTTTTACACAATAGTGTATAAAACTTCACATACCTGCCAACTGTGTTGGATCCTTGGTTTATTTTCAATCCCATACACCAGCCTGTTATCAAAACCATCTGCAAGGTGCCCAGGTGTATCATTATCTTGCTTGGGAAAGTCTCCCGCTGCATCAGAACGAGTTGCAGAAAATGATGGCTGGAAAGACAAAGACTGGATGCCAGTTGTGCTATTTTCCACATCGTCCCATAATGCAAAATCATGACTTTTCCTGGGCTCATAGGTAACTGAACCATCAACGCTGTCCTCCGTCTTGTATGCTTGAGTAAGTGAGCTAAAATCCACTCCCGGAATGGTTGACAAATTCTCTTGATAATCATCTGTAATCAAACATTTTTACCATTAAGACACTCGGCCATCAAATTTGATAATAGTAGCTCAACTGAAAGTGGAGCTAAAGATTAAATATAGAAAATGTAGAGGAATCAAGTTTACTTGAAAACGGTGTGGGATAGTACGCATCAGAAAACTCCGTATTGATCTTCCCAGCCACAGGATGCAACTGGGAACTCGCTTGGTTATAAAATGCTGCATTGAATATTATTTTAGTTCAGAGAAATATAACATGAAGACCATAACAAATATAGGATTTGACATATGGACAACAAGCACCTGATTCTGCATCTTCGAACTCTGATGCCTGAGCACTACTTAAGCTTGTCGCATCTGTAGCTTGTGAATGCATTTGATAATCACTTGGATTGTAACTAGAAGAAACAGAATTCTCCATCTCAGAGTGGCATGCAATTTGTTCAGCGTTTTTCATATACGGAACAACTTCATCAGCCTCTTTAACATGATTAAAATTTGTCCTATTGCCCTGATCAGGTAATAAAAAAAATTAGATAAACACAGAAAGGAAGTAATTAGCTTAACCATACAGAAATTATGATCTTATGAAGTGTGTAGAGACTGAATTATACTGCCAAATGCCAGCTAGCCTGAGCATAAGCACATCCATGAATAAGACTTCAGGTTTAAATAGTAATATTGTTGATTTCAGGCATTGTCTCTGCCATATCACATCTTTACTAATATTGGAAGAATTTTAGCATCAAACTTCTCATCATTAAAAACTGATTGGCGCCATTTTGATCCAATTTGAACCTAATGGCGCCAAATCAATCTATTGTATTTTTTCCAATAAGTAACAACTCCTACACGATTTGAACCCAACCAGAGATCAATAACATCATAAAGCCTTACCTTTACTTCCCGGTAGTGGACTAGAACAATGTGAGAGAGGTCCCTGCAGCATAGGACAAGTAGGTAAGAAATGGTAATGATAGATGCACATTTTTCAGAACACAAATTTAACTAAAATGCAAACTCACTCTTCAAGCATCCAATAACTGCGTCTTTGAAAATTTTCATTTTCTTCTCCATGAGCATAGTAGCAGTGCAACACATCAACACTACCAGCCTGAAAGTAATGTAAAAATTATTATCTGATCACTTTAATTATAGAACTACTGATAAAAAACAATGTAACTCTTGATGCAATCTGTTCAAAGGAGGATAAAACAGGACAGGTAGAAACACCAGGAACTACTCTAAATACCACCTTGTATATTAGTGGTTTAAAATGCCCTATAAAATTTAAACATAAATTTAAGCTTTTTCTATCATGTTCAATCTTTGACATATAGCACTTATCTGCTACCTCGTGAACTCCTACGCCAACTTCTTTACCTCTGTATTCTAAACAGAAATGTTAATAAGCATCATCCTTCCTCAGTCAGTACAGTTTCTGCTTCCTAATAATTTAGTTTAGTCGAGCCACAGGATCGATTGGCCAGACATGAATTGCAAGATTTTAACTGAACTGAAATATTAGACCAGCCTCAAGGTTCAGCTAAACTTATTTTGCTAGGAGATAGGAGTTAAGGATAACAACTTTTTTAGAAAATAAAAAAAAAAGTAAAATAATAAAAAAAAAGAAATTGAAGTTTTAACTGTTTTCATTTGCTTTAATGCGTGTCTGAATGGGCCGACCCTACCTAAGATTTTCATGAGTATAATGAAGTCAGAAGCGCATTGATGTTTTGGCATTGCTAACTAGTGACATCAAAGTTCTTCAAAAAATTAGACCAACTTTCTTACAAGATTTTTTCACCATACATTAAGAGCACAATTCAGTAGCCCACCTCATCTAATGTAGGTAATGACTTGTCCCCGTGTCTTCCAAATTTATGTCAAATTCATTAGGTCATGGAGTAATGATAAAGTAATCAGAACATTGCTAGCTAGTAAAAACAGTTTCAACCGTATTTGTTATACCCTATCAAAAGTATGTTAAACCTTTAACACCAAATTTGAGGCTTACCTTGAGCCTCTCATGGGCCTCCTTCACTGTCTTTCCATCTTTTTTCTTCCTCCAGTTATGACCATCTTTCCTGAAATATCTCAGCACCTTTCGATCGAAAAGAAAAAGGGATCCACCTAAAACAAGTGATGTGTGTCACCCAAGGCATGTTTGTATGAATATAACTATGTGGCATAATTACATTACAGTCTTCCAGCCTCGACAACTTCATAACTTAATAATGCACATGTTAAACAATCTGTGTCGTAAAGTATATGATCATAAACTATATAGACTGCCACAGCTACCATGTCAAGCACTGTAAAGAGGAATGGTTCATCGACTCGACTTATTCTTGACACAAACAAGCACTGATGTAAGCTTTCCTCGTAATTTAAAATATTACTAGTCAAACATTGTGAGAAGATGCTACCAACTTTCTTTAGACATGTAACTAACAAATCTAAATAGAATATATGGAGGTGATGCACAGAATATGTAGTTTCCTTTGACAATATTATTTGACAAATGTGTAGTTTCCTTTTTGCTTGGGCTTTTTCCCCGTTTGTAACAAGAAAATATATATTATTCGACAAAGTTATTGCAGCTGAAACGTACCAGGTGGAGTAACTGCAGGCTCTGAGGATATATGAAACCTTTTATAATTTTGAAGAATTTCACATATTTCAGCTGGACGCAGCCATCGATGTTTCGCTTCTAAGAGTATTTGCGGAATATCTGCATCCAACCATATAGCAATTAGTGAATGTTCACAATAAGAGTAATCAAACAAATGACTTAGTTCTAATGCTACAATCATCCAAAAAGTAAAGACAGGTATGATTATACAACTTAAAATAAAATAAAATAAAACAAAAGGATAGACAAGATGAATCTTACTAGGTAGATTAAGGGAATTTTCTCAAGTAAAAAACATACACTCATCTAACTACCTGGCAACATAGATACCATGCATGACTGGCCAAATCGTGATAGGGTTCACAACTTATTGACATGAATACAATGAAAACAAGGTGGATACAACTGACTACGGTACCTACGTGACTGTGACATCATACACGGCACCACACCACTACTCTGTCCACAAGCCACAACTCCTTTTGGCAGTGGCAAAGAAAGAGAACCTAACTGTGCAGTTTTGGAAAATAATTACTGATGAGGCAGTAAATTGACATATTTCAGTTTACAGTTTTTCTAATACTTGGGAGAGTTGGTTTATGTGAGGCTGAAACCCTAGAGGAAAATGAGGGTAGCCAGGGAATCTGAAACTGGTTGGTGAATTTTCAGCAGTGACAATCATTGGTCCCAACTGCATACAGAATATGATACTATTGACAGATTTAAACAGACCAAAACAGATGCACAGCCGGAGCTGTGTAGGAGCTGATTAGATATGCAAGTGAAAAAGAGGAAATGAATCTAAGTGCTTACGTTTCTATTAGGTCCTATGAAGCAGTCGTGATAGATTTTTCAATGATAACACATGGAGTTTATATCACAAATTTGAATTTTTGATTCAAATTTGTACTAAGCCAGCACGAAAAACACTAGAGGAAAATCAGCTGGCCGATGCCAGGTCGAGCTCACTGGTTACATTGCTCGGATAAAACAGTCCACGCTGTGCCAGGATGATGGTATGCATGAATAAAAACATCCGGAAATCCGAAAGAACTTGCATACAAGGGGAGGTGGGAATAGGTGGGAGCTAAAAGTGGCAAGGTGGATACACCTATAGAACTCGGAACTCATAGTAAATGACATCAACCAAATCAAGCACATCAAGCTTTCTTTTTTCATAAGCAAGTCAAATTCACAATAGTAGCTTTCTCTAGTAAAGCTCTAGCTATCATTGGTTAAGGTCCATACATACTGCCTATCTCATACTTGATAGCTTCTCCTCAATTTGACTCAATAACACTAAAGATCAAAACTTTAACCAAGCAACTACGATTCCCAGCAAAACCCAATTTCAATACTGAAATTATACTACCACAGAGACTAAAGCAGACCCAAGATTCAAGTAGTAGCAATAGATACGAATCGGTAAAATTAACATCAATCGACTAAGTCACAAACTCACCAAGCTGATTCCCGAGACCGTATCGCTTGGTCTCCGCCATGTTAGACCACAAGAACAACAAGTCGGTGTGTCAAAGTCTTTGATCGGAATAAAAGCTTTGCAGTAACAGAAAGTGATTTACGATTTGGGGGGATTGAAGAAAATAAGAAGAAAGGTGAGAACTTTAGTTTCGGTGGGATTTGGGGAAGTGAGAGAGAGAGAGAAGAGAGGGAAAAGTAGTCGTCGTGGGTGATATGAAGAAGAAGAAGAAGAAAGCAGGAAGCTTCCAAGTCCAAGGTTAAAACGCAGAAGCACAAATGGAATTGTGAAATATTTATATGCCCCTTGGCCCACCTTTGTTGACGTCAATGCTGAGCTGTTTTTTTTTCTGTGTGTGTGGAAGTTTTGGGTCAAATTGACTAGATTGTGTTGGTCTGGTAAGCTCATTCTTCTGGTGCAGGCAGTATAGGCCACAGGGGAGCAGAATGTTTGGAGTTGAATCAGAAATGGGTACGTGGTCTTGGTTCTGGTGGGTCTAATGAAGCTGTAAACTGTGTTGATCTTCTATCTCTGACTCTGTGGCCATGCGATGTCCATAAACATGGCTACATTCAGGGTTTTTTAGAACAATTGTCTTTGGTTTGGAGGTTCGGTCCTTTGACAATCGGAACTAACATACATCTGAGTCTCGGATCATGTCTGTTACATAACTTGAACCCCATTAACGTAGTTTGTGATGTTGTGTTGCATCTATGTATATTAGAGTTTAGGAAACCTTGTTTCACTTTCTTTTTTATTTGTTCTCAACTTCTTACGTCGACTGGATTGTTGTTTAGTAATCACAGTATTGATTTGAGTCAATGTGGTTAGACTCCAAATACACGTATTATCTCTATCTCAGAAAAATGATATATCATCATTGCCCTCGAAAACAAGGGCGTAATATATTTGCTGATATGATTCACTGACGTGTTTTTTTTTTCATTGAATTTGTTTAAATAAACCATGGTGGTTATGTTGCTTGATATAAGTTTGACACAAGCTTGCACCAATAAGCTAGGTAACAAGCAACCAACCGTATAGAGAAAATTTGCAAGACAATCTTTTAATATATAAATTACAATGGCTTGATATTCAAATCATGCATTTTACTTCTTTTTTTTAAGAGCCGATTGAGGTGTCAATCATATTAATGAAAGACATAATAAAGGAGATTACAGAAGTGACCAACCATAACATGAGCAACCAATAATATGTTGAGAGTGCTCCCTTTAAGAAACCCGAACCGCCCCTTTTCTTTCCCATTTCTTCAATCTCTTTACAGCTAAAGAGACAGTGACGTTGTTTGCTTCTCTCTCTTCCTCTTTTCTCCTCATCACTCCTCCCTGTCTCCATGGTTGAGGACACGGACGAAGTTTCTAACCGCCTTGCAATGGTTGACTTTGATCTCGAACTCGATGACATAGAGATCATCGTTCTTGCTCCAGACGCAGTGGAGGAGGAAGATGAAGGTTGTTGTTACACCGTGATACCGTTATTTGGGTTGATGGCTTTGTCGGAGGTCCAAGACAATGATGGTCCAATTATGGCATGACCCTCTTGGTCCGGCGAGGATCTCCCTTCAACGCCAGGGTCCAGATCGGTTTTTTGGCAAGTTTAAGGATCTGACGGTGCTTTGATGAGAAAATAAGCGAGGACCCTGGTATTATCGTGACTTTACGGCGATGGTGGAGGAGTTTGACGGCTTCTCTCCCTTGGATGCAGTGTCGGTAGCAAAGGTAACCGTGGAGGTGATCATTCAGGACGTCCCAGATGCCGCTTTGAACAAAAGCTGGGCAAGGAAGATTGGCAATTCTATTGGGACTTTCTGGGTTCATGATGAGCTCCTTCTCCATGGAGTTATGGTAAGGAAATCGTTTTGATTCGCCCCTTCGTATACTTTGTTAGTAGGTTTTGATTACCCCGCTAATCGGGGTTATTGCAAATTGTGTGGAAAATTTGTGCATGATGAGGAGGATTGCTAGATTTTGCAGGCTCGGGAGGCAAAATTGGTGGTGATGGAAGAGGTGGTAGCGGCCCCGGCAACACCGACAACCTTGGGATCGACAATTGTGATGGAGGTGGTGGTGTTGGTAGTGGAAGCAACGACGGCTGGGTTGGTTGGTGGCATGGGCATTGAGGTTGTGTATGATGACCACGTGGCAAGCATGAAGGAGCCATCGGTTGAGACTATGGGACAAGTGTTCTACATGCAGGACAATCATTTTTTTTCTTGGGCTTTTTTTTGGGGGGGAGGGGGGAAGGGGGGTCCACTGACTTTTTCTAATTCTCTGCAAGTTACAGATTTGCCTGGTACCGATATTTCACGCCCTATAAGAGTGCCCTCTGAAGCCCATCCGGGTAAATGAGTCACCTCAAAGACTTTGGTTTTTTACGTCAAATCAGATTGACAACATGCTTCCCGTCCATCACATGGGGCAAGCATCGCCGCCCATGTAGGTGAGGTATCTTCAATAGACAGGAAGTGGTTCGTTTGTGAAGAAACGCCCCCACCCGTGAATATGGCGAATAGAGGTAGCAGGGGGCACACAAGTTTGAGTCCCCGCAAAAGAAGGTTGTGATGGATCCGTAAGCACTCAGGAAGATACGAGTGGAAGAGCATCATATGACTTTAATGTAGTTTGGGGTGCATAGCTAGATATGATGTGGGACTCCTGATTTTTTTAGTTCTTGTTCTACACCTAGACCGTTTAGCTATGTTTTTTAGGTACCAGATTGAATTGTAATAGTGTAGGTTATTTTGGGGGAGTTCTTTCCATTGTACCATTGACTGGTGAACTTCTTTGTAACTCACTAACTCCTTTTTCTACCATTTCACCTAAAAAATAATAATATAAGCAACCGATAGACAAGAAGCCATAACCTAGCTAGAATAAATAATAACTAGAACTACAAAATAATCTCCCCTAAAAGGGAAAAAAATGTCCACAAAGCTCATAACCAGTACACAAAAGTCCTATCAACTCACTAACCAGTACACAAAATTCTTTGCGGAAGACCGCGGCCCAAGGAGCACAGCCCGATACATCATGGGTCCCAAAATAATTGGATGATAAACCAAATTGACATGAACCCAGAAAAGTCCAGACCAACAACATGAGACCCAAGTGTTCCAAGCCTAGTGTACGCGAACAGGATCACGTGTTCTTTGCCATGCAGCCATCGCCACCCGAGCAACCCAGCACCAATGCTATCAGACCTCTGACATGCACCACCGCAAAGGTGAAGCACACACTCCTTGACCCATGTGTCGCAAAGAAAGTTGCCCTCGGTAGTCACCTTCCCTACACCAACAAACACTTGCAATCCCCTGCAACTTAAGAACCAACCTCTTTCAATTTGTCTTCCTTGAACCTGGCCCGACATAATTGATGATCATACATTCATATTGTGGTTGTACCTAAATGTAAATGAATGAAAGAGTAAAAATATGTAATCTGAATCACTGCCAATACAAATAATTTTTATCAACTCATTTTCAATTGCACTCAAGTCTTTGCATTTGTGTCCACTACAAGAAAAACGCACTTAGACCGCGGAGCATTTCCGTTGTCTAAGTGTGTTTTTCCGTCGTCTAAGTACTTAGACGACGGAGGCTCCGTCCTCCAGGTTCCGTGCTTCAAGTGCTGTCGTCTAAGCACTTGGACGACGAAGAATTCCATCTCCGTCGTCCAGGTTCTTCGTCGTCCAAGTACACTTGGACCGCGGACATTCTCCGCGGCCCAAGTAAGCACTTGGACGGCGGAGAATTCCATCTTCGTCGTCCAGGTGCTTACCTGGGCCACGGAGAATGTCACATTCTACGCGGCCCAGGTAAGCACCTGGACGACAGAGGATTTAATCTCCGTCGTCCAAGTGCTTACCTGGGCCACGAAGAATGTCACATTCTCCGCGGCCCAGGTAAGAACTTGGACGACGGAGAATTCCATCTCCATCGTCCAAGTAGTTATTTAATTTTTAAAAAAAATTAAATTGTTATTAAATATTAATAATTTAATTTATTATTAATTGAATTTAAATAATGAAAAATGTTAAAATTAATTAAATAAACTAAATTTGTAATTACTTAATTAAATAATAAAATTAAATTGTACATACATAATCGAAAAACGCATAAAAATTAAAATATTGTTCGGAATGCGGAAAGAAACGATATAATAAACTACAGGCTAAAACACTGGAGGAGCAGATGCGCCGCCGAGTCCCCCGCCTCCAGCCGGGTCGTTGTCGTCGTCGGGGTATGGGTTCGGAGGAGGTTGACATTCTCCTCGAGCTTGTTGCATGAGGCTAGGGCGATGAGTTGGGTTATTTGTGCTTGTTGCTCATCAAGTCTTTGACGCATGGATTGATTTTCCTCTCGTGCGAGTCGAGCCTCTTGAATGGCTACTTCGACGGCCGCAGCCTGAGTACTTCTCCGCCCCGAACCTCCCGTAGATGATGAGTCGGAGGTCGTCGACAAATCTCGAACCACCTTAGGTCCGAACCCCCTAACCTCATTGCCAACTCTACGACCGTAGACCTCATCCGCGATTGCAATTTGGCTCTCCATGAATAGAGGAGGCAGGTCTTCCGGCGGCAAATCTGGGAACGCAAGCTGAGTGTTAGCCAATCCTTCCTGCGCACGCTCTACCACCCTTGCCTACAAAAGAATAATTAAAAAATTATAATGAAATAATATTTAAATAATAATTACTACAATTAAAAGCACATATATATATATCACTTACGTCGTATTGACTCGCTTCATTATCGAGCCTAGGCGTCACGTACGCGCTTATGTTAGCATCGAGATAAGGGTGTTTGGAGCCCTTATTCTTGTGCTCCTTGGCTATTTGAATGAGTTGCTTGGCGCCGGAAGTATGGTGTTTGTCCTTCTTCCCCCGGTTGGCTTTGTTGACTTCGGAGAATTTCTGTTAGACAACATAATTAAATCATTAAAAAATTAATAAGTAACTAAAATTAAAAAAATTCAATTATCTTAATTGAAATAAAAAAAGTAAACACCTTAAATTCTTCATCTTGAAAGTGGTTACACAATCACTGCCACTCATCTTCTCTATCCCCACGCAGCTCTACGGGGGTAGGCACGGGGCCGATATTTTCAAAGTACTGATGGAGCCTGTACTTCCAATCACGGTAGATGGAGTTGGCGGTTTGGTTGATATGCCTCAACGGTAGACGGAGAAGCTCATCTCCGTCGTCCAAGTGTAGAGACCCTGAATTCAGGGGTTAGGGGCCTTACTGTTTAGGGTATAGGGTCTCTGAACCTGGACGACGGAGATGAGCTTCTCCGTCGTCCAGGTACTAACCTGGACGACGGAGAAGCTCATCTCCGTCGTCCAGGTTCAGAGACCCTGAATTCAGGGGTTAGGGGGTCTTACTGTTTAGGGTATAGGGTCTCTGAACCTGGACGACGGAGATGAGGTTCTCCGTCGTCCGGGTACTAACCTGGATGACGGAGAAGCTCATCTCCGTCGTCCAGGTTCAGAGACCCTGAATTCAGGGGTTAGGGTCTTAGGGTTTAGGGTTTAGGGTGTCCAAGGTCATTTGTGTGTCCGTTCAATTATTCTGATTCAAGTCGATAATTAAAAAATTATCGATCGATCCGATTTGCGACGTTTAGGGTTTAGGGTTTAGAGAGATAGCTCAAGGTATTTATGTATGAACTTTCCTTCTGGCATGATATATAGATTTAACGCCTTAATTAAAACAACATATACGTAGTTCGTGTTCACAATAATACTATCACATGACATAATCAATCATAGAATAATATAGTATAATTTTTGAAACATTTATTTCATTCATCTCTCGCAATAATCATAGGGACCCATAATATCCAATTTACACATAAAAATTATTTAAAAACAATTAAACGAACTAAAGCTTCTTGAGGAAGCTTCTTGGACATAATAGAAAGCTTTCATCTTTTTGACTATCCAAAGCCCAAAATACCCAAAAGGCGAAACCTGGAATTAATTTTTCCGTTATCCAGGATATATATATAATTCAGATTAATTAATTAATTTAATTTAATTTACGTACTTCGGTCGATCCGATCTAATCGAGCATGGACACGTGTAATTAATTAATTAAGTACAAAAATATTAAGATCTACGTACATATATACATTCTCCTCCTTATAATATTTATATTAATTATTGATCGATGATGCATCATATATTACAATAATTACATAAATTATTTACCAATTAATTTTTCTCGTCTTAGTTAAGTAGTCTTCATCATAATCGTCATCATCCTCGTCCCCGGTATCCGATTGCTCATCCTCCTCATCATACTCAGCATCGTCCGACGAATAACCTGAGTCCTCGTCCGCGTCCTCATCATGCTCGTCTTCTTCATCTACCTCATTAATGGCATCGATAATCTCATCTTCAGTTAGATCTGTACAACCATCAGGCATGGGTAACCGTTCACCATCTTGAACCAGGTCCATTATATCGGAGCAGATGACAGAAATATTAGGCTCTTGATAGGCAGGAATGTTTCTTTCTGGTTTAGCAGCATCTTCAGTCGCCGGTGTCCCTTCAATTGTCTCTGTATTCCATATTCCTCGATGTGAGATATGGTTCACTATTTTCCACCATTCACCGGCTTTCGGATCGTCGAGATAGAACACCTGCCTAACTAAGGTGGTGAGAGCGAAAGGCTCATCCTCATACCAGCTTAAGTTTGTATCGACTGATAATAGTCCCAGGTCTTCCTTTGTACGCTTGAACCATCTGCACTTGAATAGGAAAACGTTGACATCATTCCCGTAACATAGTTAAACTACATTTACAATAGCCCCGTAATATAGATCATTGTCTTTCCCAATCGCTACCCCACTGTTTTGTGTTCTTCTTCCTTCATCTCGGGCCAATGAATGGAACTTTACACCGTTCACAAAACATCCGGGATAAATATAGTGTTTAATCGGCTTCCCTGCTAGCAAGTGCTTTGGCCATGACCACTACCCCCCGTGGTTTTCAGATTTTTGCAGATCAATCATCTGCGAAAATGGGCAAATATAAGGGTTTACTTTCTACAAACATGATCGATATGTATATAAATTACTAAATACCGAGACGTACGTACGTACCCATTGGAAGAAATAATCGGGAAACTTCTTCTTAACCATTTTCTCAATCCACACCGAACTCTTGTTTTCATTTAACGCCTGAAGCCTCTCCCTGTATGACATCATGTACGGCTCAACTTCGTCACAGTCTCGCAACACTACCCAATGTGCCTCAATAAGTTCTTCTCATGTTAACGATTCCTTTAATACTCCTATAAACGGTCAGACGACATTGGTGATGATAGAAAGATTGATGCGGGCACTACGATCGGAGGCAGTAGGAGGTGATGGATCTTTGAGGTACCTGTTGCAGTAAGTAACACACTCATGCATTAGGTATGTCTCTGTTATGGAGCCATCTGAGGCCGACCTGTTTTTGACGAATGACTTATACTGTCCAAGCTGTCTACAAAATCAAACGTACAATAAGAATAAGTATATATAGCTAGCTAGTAATCTCCAGTGGAACAAATTATGAATCGAAAAACATGTATAATTAATTAGTACGTACGTACCTTTCTTGAGGATACATCCAAGTGTACTGGACCGGACCAGAAATGAGCATCTGCTCGGGCAGGTGGATCATTAGGTGAATCATGATATCAAAGAAAGCAGGGGGAAAAATCTTCTCTAGTTTGCAAATGATGTGCACAATTTGTTGTTGCAATTCCACCACATCTGACTTCTTTAATTCTCTGGCGCATAACCTCTGCCACCATCTGCACAATGCCATTATTGGTTCTACGACGTCACGAGGCAAATATGGTCAAATTACCACTGGAATCAGACGTTGCAGCATAACGTGATAGTCATGTGTCTTTAGACTAACAAACTTGTGTTGCACTTCGTCCACTGCTCTAGTTATAGTAGCTGCATACGTAGCCGGATAACGAACGCCGTTAAACCAGTGAAATACAGAACGTCTAAGTGTCGGCTTCACTGTGTAAGGTGCAGCTGGCATCTTGTTGTACACTCATTTCCTATCCTTCCTCAACCACAAGGGACAACGTAGATTCATTGATTCCAAATCTTTGCGCGCTTTGGGAGTATCTTTAGTCTTGAACTTAATACCGAGAATTGTTCCCACCACGCTGTCGCACACATTCTTTTCTATGTGCATCGCGTCCAAGTTGTTCTTCAGCTTCAACTTCGACCAGTAAGGGAGTTCAAAGAATATACTCTTGTGATGCCAATAGCTGAGATCATGTGGAGGAATTGGATTGCATTTCTTTACATCCGCGTCATTGGTCAACACATCAAAGTCGAAATAGCTCAGCCTCTCTAAAATCTATTCGTCCGACCAACTACGGGGTTTAGGATTGTTCTCTACCGTCCCGTCAAAATGAGCTTCATCCTGTCGCCAGGGGTGGTCATGAGGAAGCCATCTACGGTGACCCAAGTAACACACCTTCCCCGCGTGCCAACTAGAGTTCACGTCGTCCAAACATATAGGACATCCATTATATCCTTTTGTCTTGCAGGCTGCCAACATCTCATACGCTGGAAAATCGCTGATCGTCCACATTACGGCAGCCCTCGTGAACATCGTGTCAGTGAATTTGTCATAAGTTGGGACTCCATTTTCCCACAACAGTTTCAGCTCGTCGATCAAAGGTATGAGGTAGACATCTAAGCACTTCCCTAGAGATTTAGGACCTGGAATTAGTACAGTAAGGATATTAAATTCCTTGTTCATGCACATACACGGAGGCAAGTTGTACGGCATCAGAATAACTGGCCAAGTGCTGACGGCGGAGCTATTACTTCCCCAAGGATTGAATCCGTCTGTAGATAGGCCGAGTCTAACATTTCTAACCTCTGCAGCAAAGTCTCCAAATTCTCTGTCGAAATGTTTGAAACTCTCCTCATCTGCGGCGTGTCAGAGGACATCATCATCTATTCGCTTTTCTGCGTACCATCGCATCGCCTCTGCTGTGTGTAGAGACATGTACAGGCGCTGCAATCTGGGAATCAAGGGAAAATATCGAACAACTTTCACATGAATTCTCTTTTTCGAACTCTTCCTATTCACCTGGAATCTGCACTGGCCACATACGGGACAATAGTCCAAATCTTTATACTCTTTGTAAAATAGCACACAATCATTCGGACATGCGTCAATTATCCTGTACTTTTGGCCGAGGCTGCTCAAGATATTTCTAACCTTATAATGAGATTTAGGAAGATTGTGATCATCAGGAAGCAACTTACATATTTGCTCCTGAATTTCGTCAAAAGCACTCACTGACATTTTGTGCTTCACTTTTATCTTCATTTGCTCCATCACATATTGCAACACATTCTCTCGACATCCAGGGAACACCGGGGTCTGCGCTTCAAGTAGCATCCGGTTGTACTTATCCATCTCACTAGTGTCAGTGGCCAAGCTAGCAGCGGGGAATGTGTCATCATGCTCATGAGTGGCACTGTAACCTCCGTCTTGGTGTTGGTGTCCACCGTGACTAAATCATGGACAAAATCTGCAGTTGGGTTGCAAGCTGGGGTCCGGCACCACTGCCGCTTGATGAGGCACCCTGGTAACTGTACCCTGAGCTGAAGTCTGCTGTGCTGAGCTGAAGTCTGCCGAGGTGTTTTTCCTGAGGTGTTTTATGGTCATACAAGGAGTGTAAAATCGAAAATATCGGAGATATTTTCCCGATATTTTAGTTTTTTAGACTTACCTAAAAAATCCTCAAATATATCTCCAATTTTTCCAAAAATTTTCGATATTTCCGATATATCCTCGATATTTCTGATATTTTTCGATATTTCACGATATTTTCAAAATTTCCGAAATTTTTTGAAATTTAAATTTTTTAACAAACTATTGTCAAGTGGCTTGTCAATTCGAGACACTGCTACGAGAAAGATAATAAAGCTAACAAAAATTAGGCCATGAAGGAGGGTTACGTACGTAAATCGACCATGTTTTCAATTTAATGGACAAGTTGATCACAGAATAAAAAGAAATGAGAAAGGCTTGGTAGCTAGCTTGGTGTGGATGCACAGTTGTCATCAATCCATCTTCACGTGGCTTGTTAAATCTGCTTCCCACATTGCTTGTCCAATCTGCTCCCCAAATAGAAAGTCTTTATAATAAATAACAAAAGCATCACACCATACCATACCATAAGCCATAATTATGTCATATTTGTATAATAGGTTAGAAATCTTTAGTGTAAAGTAGATATCACACCGAATGCTTTAGTCAATAGGCTATGATCAAGTGTTTATAGGACTTTTGTAAAATATAAAAAATTAATTGAAGCATATCGAATCTATCACACTGATTACCACTTCTCTCTCACTCTCTTAACAAATTTCTCTTTCACTCTCTCAACAAATTATAGTAGATTGACCAATCAAGTATGTTATTACTTAGTTCTTTCTATGTTGATAAATATATTATTATTTTTCTAATATTTCTTGTTAAATGTATTTATGTTAAAGTACTTAATTATATGCATGCTACATTAACAATGTGATATTGATGTCATATTGATTAAGATTTGATAATATTAAAAAAAAAATTATATGTAGGAATTCATTAAATTATTGCAATGGATAGTGGGTCAAGTAGACATGATCCAGCATGGGAGCACGGTGATTCATTTCCCGGAAACAAGAATGGCTCAGTATGTAAATATTGTGGGTTTGTGATGAAGACCGGAGGTGTCACATATTTAAAGTATCATCTCAGTGGACTTGATCCCGGTTCAAACGTCAAAAGATGTGAATCAGTTCCGGATGCAGTCAAGCAATATATCACTTCAATAATGAAGAGCAAACAGAAAGAAAAGGCCAAAAAATCTCACATAATCGACGACATCCGAGCTGAACTTCGTAGAGATCCGATCGTGCAGCTCGAAGATACAAGTGAGGACGAAGATTATGATGGTGATGACATGGGGCCTGAGGAAAGGGCACAATTGCGACAAGTACTGCAAGCGTCTAAGAAAGTCCAATGACAAAAAGAGCATATCCACAAACTCCCTAATAGAGGACAAAGTAGTGGCTGTAATGTGCAAAGAGCCCAGAGTTTTAAAGAATCACAATCAACCATACCATTGGCGCCAAACCTCAGCAAATCAACTCGAGGACGGCAGAAGAGTCTCAAGAATATGTTCTTAGGTGGTTAAGTGAAAGAGGCATTGAAAGGACCCAACCCCGATTTAGTTTCCTAAACCGGAATCAAACCCCTTCTGAAAACGTGAACCAACAAAAACCATTAAAATTTCGGCAGAGTAACGCTACTAACGCGGAATTGCCATTATCTGCACCCGGAAAATAACACTTCATCCTATGCCACAAAAGCCAAACCGTGGGTACCAATCCCATCCGGATTTCTCAATATCATATCATTAATAATAAACAGTAAACATAACTGTAATATATAGTATATCTGGGAAAAAAACGTATAAAACATGTATCAGAATGTATCAGAGCGACCTCTAGTGTAAATATATACAAAATATACAACAGTAGGCGAAACAAGAAACCTACTGGAAAACACAGGTAGCTCGAACAACTAGCCTCCAACCACGACGTGAGATACCAGAATCTGAACTGCAAATTGGGCACGGAAACCGAAAAGCTCAGGGGAAAGACATGAAAACCGTTAGAGTGAGTGGACGAAAATAAATGTCTTTCGCCGAATAATATATGTTATAAAAACATATGCGAGTCTAAATTCATAAAAATCAAATGGTACACGAGGGAGACTCTAACTCCTCACGCGTACAGAGCATGCATCGTGAATACCGCGGGGTCACTCATGGACTCCCTCGCGCTAGTACAGTCTGAATCACGGGATCCCAGAGCCACACGTGATTCCAAGCCAGAAAGGCCTCGGGTCAGGATATCTGTCCCCCCCGGAGCGTACTCGGGGATCAACAGAGAAGCCAATGTATATCGATACAACCCTGATAACTGAGACTGTACTCTGTGTAAACCAAATCATAAATCTTTTCCATGCACATGCATAAAACATAATATATATGTACGTAAATTCATATATGCATATTCGTAAATGCATAATCATTAAACACATGCTCATTTAAATCATGATCATAACTGCATGCTCATACTCGTAAAACGTATATAAAAAACTCGCAGTCAATCCGTGAAAAGAAATGTCCACTCACAGGTGAGCAAAACGCGCACTCGCGCTAATCTCGTGGCCTGGCAGAAGATCCCTCGCCCGAATCACGATCTCGATCCCCTGAATAGTCATAAAATATATCTGATCAAAATCATAATCCATAACACTGAACCACACCACGGAAACCAACCGTTCCCGGAAACATATAAAACTGTGCAAAATAACCAACGGAATTTCCGAAATCTCCACTCAAAACCCTCGACTGAAAATCTGATACCCAAGTCAACTCGAAAACCTCAAGGCGACGATCAGGGCGCGATTACGAGAAAAATGACATTAAAAACATCGAAATCCAAAAAGTCAACGGGTCGCCGGAGATCCGGCGTTGACTGCCGCCAGCGGCGGCGGTGCGCCGTCAACCGGAGAATTTTCCCGGCGACCGAGTTGCCATAATGATCTCCTCAACAAGGCGAACAACTTTAACAAAGGGACCACCACCATCCAACCACCACCGTGGCCGGAAATCAGCTCGAAAGCCACGGTGGTTCAAACCGGCCGGAAAACTTCCCGGACCGATTCCGGCGCCGTCGCGCCACCTCGTCCCTCCAAACCAAAGAGGAAATGATCACAATCCAAAACCCAACAAAATCCATCAAGGATCCATCCCGGAAAGTCACCGAAGCACCTCCCTCCGTCGAGGCCGATTCCGGTCAAAAATTCCCAAATTTCAAATCGAAATATCTCCCTCAAATCTCAACCAAATCAAGCAATTCCAAATTCTAAACTGTTTAGAATCACGAGGAGAACATTTTACCTTCAAGGGTCGTGGCCTGAAATGGCCGGAATCTGCCGGTCCGGCGACGGAAGCCAAACGGTTCGTTTTTCTCCTCCGGTCAACGAAAGTCAACGGTCAATTCTTGGTCAACGACGGTCAAACTTCCCAAACAATGTTTTCGACAATTTTTTGACTATTTCCGATATTTATACTCGCGCCTCGGGACGATCAACGGTCCAAAACGGATAACCATTACGTTTCGGATAAACTCGACACGAACGGATAAACTCGTCGATAAACCGAAACTTCAAATAATCATATTATATTCCTTGGTTATCAGAAAAATCATCTGAAACCACCCCTGAGCTCGAAATCACGTGTACTACAACTCTCGAGAAGAGACCCAACTCAAATTCTCGGCCGATAATTAAGTCGCGAACTAAACCGGCAAACCACACAATTATCGATTATTCGCGATTACACACTAACTTGTGGATTACGCTGATTACTCTACTGATTCTGGTTCGGGTCGTCACACAATGGGTCGTTTAATAAGCAAATTTTTCATATATGAAAATGTCCCTCCAGCAAAAGTCACATCTCCTCACTTTCAAAACATGGTAATTGGATGCCAAAGAGCCGGAGAGGGAGTAAAACCCCCCACACCTCATGAGATCAGGCACAAGTACTTGGATATGGAGTTCAAAGAGATTACTGAACATGTTGCCACATTGAAAAGTCAATGGGAGACGTATGGATGCACGATCATGTGTGACAGATGGACATGGCCAATAAGATTGTCTATCATAAATTTCATGGTCTACTGCAAAGGTACCACTGTATTCCTCAAGTCTGTTGATTCTTCTAAGCATAAAAAGGATCATGAATATATATATATATATATATATATATTATTGAAGAACATTATTAGGGAGATTAGGGAGCATAATGTTGTTCAGGTGGTGACGGACAATGCGGTCAATTATGTTCAAGCTGGAAAGAAGTTGATGAAGCACCCTAATGTTTACTAGACTTCTGGCACAGCTCATTGTATTGATCTCATGTTTGAAGAGATGGGGAAAAGAGAGAGTGTCAAGAACGTGATTGACAAGGGTAAAGCTATTTCAAATTACCTTTATAATCATAATACATTGTTAGCAAAGATGCGTGAATTTTGCAGGGGGGAGATTGTTCGTGCCGCACCTACTAGATTTGCCACTAACTTCATTTCATTAAAGAGCTTAATCAAGAGGAAGTCTAGGTTGAAACAATTATTCACAAGTGATTGGTGGAGCACTGGCAACTTTTGCCTTACCAAACACGGTCATACTATTGAAAGTTAAGTACTTGATCAACTCTTTTGGAGTCGAGCAGAACATGTGTATGAACTATCAGAGCCTCTTTACAAAGTATTATGTGTCGTGGATACAGAAGTTTATCCAACTATGGGTGCAATTTATGAGTTGATGCGTGTAGTGAAAGAGTAGCTGGAAAAAAAGCCAAGTGCAAAATGGGTTGTCAAAATTATCAATGATAGGTGGTTTAAAACTTTAAGACACGATTTGCACGCTATAGGTAATAATAATCTTAATTTTCCGTTCTTATTTTTACTTAAACATAAGTTATTAACATTATAATGTATACTAATAAATTTTTGTATTTGTATTTTTTGTAGGTTTTTATTTGAATCCTCGTTATAATTATAAACAAGGCGTTGGAGATGACCCTATGCTTATTCAAGCTGTGCATAATGTATTCTCTAAGTTGGACCTTAATTGTCCGACACTAGGCAATTTTGGAAGAGAGGTTTGGCTTATAACGAATTATTTTTACAATTTATCATTTAAAGTTGTGACAATAAAATAATTCACTTTTTACATTCAGCTCACATATTTCAAAGATTCAAAGCTTAATTTTTCCATGCCAGCGGCAGTTGCATCTAGAGAAAAGATGTCTACTGTTATGTATACATAGTATATACATATAATTAATGTACTCTTTCATTAATCACAAATTGAACTTGATTAAGAAAATTAATATTTTTTTTCTTATATGATAGCTGATTGGTGGATGATGTATGGGATAAGTGCACCTACCGTAAGAAGATTGACCATTAGAGTATTATCGCAAACTGCTTTAGCTTCAGCTTGTGAAAGAAAATGGAGCACATTTGCTCTAATTCATACAAAACAAAGAAATAGATTGGGATATGCTGGGCTGGAGAAATTGGTCTATTATTATTATAACATGAAGCTTCTGCTCCGAGATAAAGAAGCAGAGTAAGCAAACGTTGAGGCCAGATATCCATTGGATGTGTTTGATATTGATACTGAATTTGATGATGAAGAGAGAGATCAACTTTATCAATTGATTAGACCACTACACTTGGATGACGGGGAACAAAATCCAGCTGAGAGAATTGATGCTGCTGCTCGTGCTGAAAGAATAAGTGTCGAGCAGGTACTTCATGAAGAGGTTATAGAACATGTTGATGAGAATGACTCCTTTAATTCTCTCATGAGTCAAGAAAATATTCAACCTAATCCAAAACCTAGAAGTTCATATGCTTCCCAACCTCCACGGTTGAGGAGGGATACCCCAGGTACGAGATCTGGAAGCTCATCAAGCACTAGAGGAGGAGACAGCGGAATGCAAAGTATTGGAGTCAGTGGTAGTGGCAGCAGATATGGTGGTTACAGTGAAGATGAACCATTTTATTTGATAGAGGAACAAAATTTCACACATGCAACCCAAGATGAAGACTATGGAGACAGAAGAGCAGGTCATGGATACGGTGGAGGAGGCAGAAGAAGTGAATACAATCTAAGAGAAAGGGGTCAAGGGAGTTTATCGAGGAATGCTGAAGATGTGTTATCCACCACTTTTGGCTTAATAGGTGTTGGAGATGGTAATTACCAACCCTATTATTATGGTCAAAATTTTGCAATGCCTTATCCTTCATATGCCATGCCTTATGATCTTCCAACAAGTGACAACTCATCGTCACAATCACAAACAAATGCCTCGAATGATGATAGCAATGAAGAAAGTCGAGCAATGCCTGGTTCATACTACGAGCTCCAGAATCTTCAAAAACCGCCCCCTGACCCATATGGTTGGCATGTAAGTCAATACATGCAGAATTACATGGGAGAGCAATCATTTAATGATTACTCTTCACAATACACACATGATTCTGCACAGGGAGATGGAGAAAATAGTGTGAATTTTAAACCTTATAGGTCCTCTACGTGGTTTTGAAGTATTTGTATATTTGATTTTGTGATGTGTGATGTGTAACATATTGTACAAAAATGTGATAGCCTTGCCTCCCATTAAAGTTTAGCCATCAAAAAAATAAAAATAGAAATATTAAATTATATTTTAATAGTTATTAGCACTTAACACGTACTAATTCATATAGTAATATAGCAAATTCATATGTCTTGATGTTTGATCAATATTTTCTTTTCACATAAGGTAGATAATTGATCATATAACAACCTCCAAAAGTTTCATTACAAATTTCTACGTATTTTTATTAGTTTCTATTATTTCCGTTAAAATTTTCGCTGGATCGATATTTCTTTCGATATATCAAAATTTTGAACTGTCGATATATCCTCGATATCCGATATTTTACTCCTTGCAATATGAACCAGCCGTTGACATGTGGTCTGTTGGATGCATCTTTGCTGAACTACTAAATGGAGCGCCGATTCTGCAAGGAAGAACTGAAGTAAGATGCTCATTAATTTTTATACAGTTTAGTAATTTTGGAATTCATGACTTGGTACTGCAAACCTATAGCCTGAAGTTTGAAGTCAAAGATGTATCAATTTTACTGAGAAAGGTATGTTATAGGTCGTTCTTTTAGGTTTTAAGGCTACAGTGAGTTTGAGGTAATCTACATGTTAAATCACAAATTGTGTGGGGCAGATGGCATGTTGATGAAGCAAGCTTTATAGGATCTAGTTAATGTAATTGCATCTTTAGATAATTTACAGACCAAGGCACTTAATTTGATAGTGTACGGTATTTTTGGTGGTTCGTAGAGAATTGAATCACGATGTCAAAATTAACTACTAAATTAAACACTTAATAATCAGAAAATACATAATAATTAAAATCTTTTCTTGTAGATGTAGCATTGATAAATAAGATTGTTCTTAACCGGAAATTGAGGGTGCATGTATGACTACGCTAAATTTAGGGGGTTTATAAGAGTTTGGTTTAATAACCTACGAAAATAAGAACAAAATATGGCAAGCAAACATATTTCGTCCCCTAGATTTTATCATGCTTCACTTATAGACAAGTAGAAAACAAACAAGAACATAAAATTCTAAACATGCTTACTAGACCGAAAAGAAAACACTAAACTAACATATTTATATGTGATCGACTCATTCTTTCAACCTTCACCGATTATATCTAGACTCCCTAAGTGTCAACAAAATTTATAACTCCAATTAAAACACACACACACACATGCTTATATTGAACGAGACAGCAACCAAATCGAGCTAACTATCTAGTCCAATTTTATCTTTGTTATTAGTTCACGAAACATGCTTAAAGAATAACCAAATTGAGTATCTACTAAAAATAGTTTCAGGCATTAAGAACATATAAGCACACACATGCATTTGAATCAAAGTTACAAACACATGGAAGAACTTAGAAGAATTTAGAAATAAAGAACCTTTTATCAAAACTTGTTCTCAAATTACAAACATAACGAATCTCATACAAAACCGAAGAAAGAGTAAAGGGCCGTGCTACATTTTTTGTCCCTTGAAATCGCACCGCAAACTCGAAGTGTTGAGGCTCTTTAGTGTAGATGGAGGTCGAGAATTCCCAGCCAAATTGAGCAAAGGATGCTTGATGTGAAAGAGAGTGTTTGTGGAAAGTGTTTGGGTGGTATTTCGGCTTTGAGAGGATGACTAAGTCTTTGGAGGTCGAGGAGATGATTAGGGGATAGCTTAGGCATCTAGAATGAGCGATGATTTTTGTTTTGGCCGAAGTCTCCTTTTATATAGATAGCAAACCTAGTCTGCAAGTCTTCTTAAGAAACAAGTTTACTTTACTCGGGTAACCTGACCCTTCTCCACAAAAATGGGAATTTCTGTCATTTTATCACTCCAAACGCAGTAATTCGTTTTTTCCTTGGAAACTAGACTTCTAGATCTTTCTAACCATATGCTAATCGCGTCTAGATTCATCTTGCTTTGTTCACAGTGGTCTTTCGAAGTGGGCTGATGTACAAAAGTCGATTTCTGATAATTAATTTTAATCCATCTTCTTTCTTTGGGCTTCTTTGGACATGCTCTTGGTCTTTGATCCATCTTCATTAATCTTGGTCCATTCTTGAGTAAGTTGGGCTCTCATTCAACAATAAGGTCAACATTTTCAATACACTACAAGAAAACATCACTTAGACCACGGAAACGTAATTGTTCCGTGGTTCAAGTGACACTTGGACGACAGAGTATTTTCCGTGATCCAAGTAAAACCTGGACGACGGAGAATAATATCTCCGTCGTCCAGGATTATTCTCCGTCATCCAGGTGCTTACCTGGACCTCGGAGACTTCTCCGTTGTCCAGGTGAGCACTTGGACGACGGAGAATAATATCTTCGTCGTCCAGGTTCTCACCTGGACAACGGACCGACACGCCGTGGTCCGAGTGTCCACTTAGACGACGTACCGACACCCCCGTCGTCTAAGTGAAGCATTATATAAGGCCAATGCCAAACTCTCTTCCTCTCTCCACTCACTCTTAACTAATCGAGCATAATCTCTTCCCGTCTTGATCAGCTAGCGCCTCACGTGTGCATGCAATGCAAACGATGATCGACGTCCTAGTTAGCTAGCTAGATATATAACACTATATATATCGATCTTCGGCTTCGACCATCGATTAATTCGCCATATATATATCGGAGAAGGCCAGCAGGTACGCACGCAGTTAATTTTCCAACACCATTAACGTAGGTTTATATATATATATATATTTAATTACATGTACGTTTGTTAAAACGCCCATTGTTAATAATTAATTAATTAGTACATCTAATTAATATATACTTAATATATTAAGTTAGGAAATTGATGATCGATATATATATATTAATTAGTTAATTATAGACATGTAGTACGTATATATGTATGGATGTTTTTAAATTTGGTTAATATTTAGTTAAAACGTACATACATGCATGGATGTTAGCTACACATATTAAAATACGTAATTGATCGATGTAGATCGAGTACGTATAATTAATAGTTAATTAATTGACTAATATATATGTAATAATTAATTAATTATAATATTTTGTAGAAGTATGGACAAGAGTTGGATGAAGTTGCAGAATAGATGTGATGTCCGGTATATGGATGGAATTAGCGAATTTGTGAATTTTGCGATAGAACATGGTCAGGGAAAGAAGCGTTTCAGGTGTCCGTGCCAGAAATGTCTTAATTGTCAGTATGTGGAGGTTAATGTTATGGTGCAACACCTGTACGAAAATGGTATGATGTGGAGTTACACTACATGGAGCGAGCATGGTGAAGCAGTAGAGTTCAGCTCAGTAGACTTCAGCTCAGGGTACAGTTACCAGGGTGCCTCATCCAGCGGCAGTGGTACCGGCCCCCCTGCTTGCAACCCAACTGCAGATTTGGTCCATGATGCGTTTCCGGGATTTAGTCATGGTGGACACCAACACCAAGACGGAGGTTACAGTACCACTCATGAGCATGATGACACATTCCCCGCTGCTAGCTTGGCCACTGACACTAGTGAGATGGATAAGTACAACCGGATGCTACTTGAAGCGCAGACCCCAGTGTTCCCTAGATGTCGAGAGAATGTGTTGCAATATGTGATGGAGAAAATGAAGATAAAAGTGAAGCACAAAATGTCAGTGAGTGCTTTTGACGAAATTCAGGAGCAAATATGTAAGTTGCTTATTGATGATCACAATCTTCCTAAATCTCATTATAAGGTTAGAAATATCTTGAGCAGCCTCGGCCTAAAGTACAAGATAATTGACGCATGTCCTAATGATTGTGTGCTATTTTACAAAGAGTATAAAGATTTGGACTATTGTCCCGTATGTGGCCAGTGCAGATATGAGCTGAATAGGAAGAGTTCGAAAAGGAGAATTCCTGTGAAAGTTATTAGATATTTTCCCTTGATTCCCAGATTATAGCGCTTGTACATGTCTCTACACACAGCAGAGGCGATGCGATGGTACGCAGAAAAGCGAATAGATGACGATGTTCACCCAACTTATGACAAATTCACTGACACGATGTTCACGAGGGCTGCCGCAATGTGGACGATCAGCGATTTTCCAGCGTATGGGATGTTGGCAGCCTGCAAGACAAAAGGATATAATGGATGTCCTATATGTTTGGATGACGTGAACTCTAGTTGGCACGCGGGGAAGGTGTATTACTTGGGTCACCGTAGATGGCTTCCTGACGACCACCCGTGGCGACAGGATGAAGCTCAATTCGACGGGACAGTAGAGAACAATCCTAAACCCCGTAGTTAGTCGGGCGAAGAGATTTTAGAGAGGTTGAGCTATTTCGACTTTGGTGTGTTGACCAATGACGCGGATGTAAAGAAATGCAATCCAATTCCACCACATGATCTCAGCTATTGGCATCACAAGAGTATATTCTTTGAACTCCCTTACTGGTCGAAGTTGAAGCTGAGGAACAACTTGGACGCGATGCACATAGAAAAGAATGTGTGAGACAGCGTGGTGGGAACAATTCTCGGTATTAAATTCAAGACTAAGGATACTCCTAAAGCGCGCAAAGATCTGGAATCAATGAATCTACGTCGTCCCTTGTGGTTGAGGAGGGATAGGAAAGGAGTGTATAACAAGATGCCAGCTGCACCTTACACAGTGAAGTCGACACTTAGACGTTCTGTATTTCACTGGTTTAAGGGCGTTCGTTATTCGGCTACGTATGCAGCTACTATAATTGGAGCAGTGGATGAGGTGCAACATAAGTTTGTTGGTCTAAAGACACATGACTATCACCTTATGCTGCAACGTCTGATTCCAGTGGTAATTCGACCATATTTACCTCGTGACGTCGTAGAACCAATAGTGGCATTGTGCACATGGTGGCAGAGGTTATGCGCCAGAGAATTAAAGAAGTCAGATGTGGTGGAACTGCAACAATAAATTGCGCACATCATTTGCAAACTATAGAGGATTTTCCCCCCCTGCTTTCTTTGACATCATGATTCACCTAATGATCCACCTGCCCGAACAAGTGCTCATTTCTGGTCTGATCCAGTACACTTGGATGTATCTTCAAGAAAGGTACGTACAACTAATTAATTATACAGGTTTTTCGATTCATAATTTGTTCCACTGGCGATTACTAGCTATATGAACTTATTCTTATTGTACATTTGATTTTGTAGACAGCTTGGACAGTATAAGTCATTCGTCAAAAATAGGTCGGCCCCGGATGGCTCCATAGCAGAGACATACCTAATGCATGAGTGTTTTACTTACTGCAACAGGTACCTCAAAGATCCACCACCTCCCACTGCCTCTGATCCCAGTGCCCGCCTCAATCTTTCTGTCGTCACCAATGTCGTTCGACCGTTTAGAGGAGTATTAAAGGAATCATTAACACAGGAAGAACTTATTGAGGCACATTGGATAGTGTTGCGAAACTGTGATGAAGTTGAGCCGTACATGATGTCATACAGGGAGAGGCTTCAGGCGTTAAATCCAGACAAAAGTTCGGCGTGGATTGAGAAAATGGTTAAGAAGAAGTTTCCCGATTATTTCTTCCAATGGGTACGTACGTACGTCTCGGTATTTAGTAATTTATATACATATCGATCATGTTTGTAGAAAGTAAACCCTTATATTTGCCCATTTTCGCAGATGATTGATCTGCAAAAATCTGAAAACCACGAGGGGTAGTGGTCATGGCCAAAGCACTTGCTAGCAGGGAAGCCGATTAAACACTATATTTATCCCGGATGTTTTGTGAACGGTGTAAAGTTCCATTCATTGGCCCGAGATGAAGGAAGAAGAACACAAAACAGTGGGGTAGCGATTGGGAAAGACAATGATCTATATTACAGGGCTATTGTAAATGTAGTTTAACTATGTTACGGGAATGATGTCAACGTTTTCCTATTCAAGTGCAGATGGTTCAAGCGTACAAAGGAAGACCTGGGACTATTATCAGTCGATACAAACTTAAGCTGGTATGAGGATGAGCCTTTCGCTCTCGCCACCTTAGTTAGGCAGGTGTTCTATCTCGACGATCCGAAAGCCGGTGAAGGGTGGAAAATAGTGAACCATATCTCTCATCGAGGAATATGGAATACAGAGACAATTGAAGGGACACCGGCGACTGAAGATGCTGCTGAACCAGAAAGAGACATTCCTGCCTATCAAGAGCCTAATATTTCTGTCATCCGCTCCGATATAATGGACCTGGTTCAAGATGGTGAACGGTTACCCATGCCTGATGGTTGTACAGATCTAACTGAAGATGAGATTATCGATGCCATTAATGAAGGAGATGAAGAAGACGTGCAGGATGAGGACGAGGACGAGGACTCAGGTTATTCGTCGAACGATGTTGAGTACGATAAGGAGGATGAGCAATCGGATAACGGGGATGAGGATGATGACGATTATGACGAAGAGTACGGTTATACGATGAGGATTATTAATTGGTAATTAATTATTGTAATTATTGTAATATATGATCGATGCATCATCGATCAAAAATTAATATAAATATTATAAGGAGGAGAACGTATGTACGTAGATCTTAATATTTTTGTACTTAATTAATTAATTACACGCGTCCATGCTCAGATCGGATCGACCGACGTACGTAAATTAAATTAATTAATTAATTAATCCGAATTATATTGGAATGATATCGAATCGGATCGATCGAGGAGCGGATGGGATCGGAGCGGATCGGATTGACGAATTTTTAAGCGAATTCAATCAGATGAATTGAACGGAGACACCTGGACGACGGAGAATACCATATGTGTCATCCAAGTTAAGCAAAAACCCTAAACCCTAAACAGTGAGGCCTTAACCCCTGAATTCAGGGTTCTCACCTGGACGACGGAGAAATTAATCAAAGCTTTCGCCTTTTGGGTATTTTGGGCTTTGGGTAGTTGAAAAGGTGAAAGCTTTCTATTATATATGTCCAAGAAGCTTCCTCAAGAAGCTTTCGTTCGTTTTTAATCTTCGTCGTCCAGATGATAACCTGGACAACGGAGAATTATCTGTTGTCCAGGTTCTCACCTGGACGACGGAGATTAATTTCTCCGTCGTTCAAGTTATCAACCTGGACGACGGAGAAATTAATCAAAGCTTTTGCCTTTTGGGTATTTTTGGGCATTGGGTAGTCAAAAAGGTGAAAGCTTTCTATTATGTCCAAGAAGCTTCCTCAAGAAGCTTTCGTTCGTTTTTCTATAAATCATCCATTTAATTTAGTTTTCCTATAAAATTAGTGACTTTTAAAAGACCTACCTTCCAAGTTCATTGTATTTTCAGTTGAGTTTCGTTTAATTTTTTTTAAATAATATTTATGTGTAAATATGATTATGGGTCCCTATGACTATTACGAGAGATGAATGAAATAAATGTTTCAGAAATTATACTATATTATTCTACGCTTAGTTATGTCATGTTATCGATAGTATTATTGTGAGCACGATATAGTATATGTTGTTTTAGAGAGTTAAATCTATCATGCCAGAAGGAAAGTTCATACATAAATACCTTGAGCTATCTCCCGAAACCCTAAACCCTAAAGCTAGCAAATCGGATCGGAGCGGATCGCGATCGATGATTTTTTCAATTATCGAATTGAATCAGAAGAATTGAACGGAGACACAAATGACCTTGGACGACCTAAACCCTAAACAGTAAGGCCCTAACCCCTGAATTCAGGGTTTCTACACTTGGACGACGCAAATGCCCTTCTCTGTCGTCCAAGTACTCACTAGGACGACAGAGAAGGGCATTTGCGTCGTCTAAGTGTAAAAACCCTAAACCCTAAACAGTAAGGCCCTAACCCCTGAATTCAGGGTTTCTACACTTGGACGATGGAGAACTCACTCTCCGTGGTCCAGGTGAGTACCTGGACGACGGAGAACTCACTCTCCGTGGTCCAGGTGCATAATTCGTAATTTTTTCTAAGACAACGACCATCTAGACCATCTCCCAATGCATATTCTTTTCGTCAAAACTATAGAGTATACAATTCTTGGTGTGTGAGCTTCGACGGTTCTAAAATCGGAGTTACGAAATGTTTTGTATCCACGTTTCCGGTTTGTCAAAATCTCAGTTTTGCGGTTGACTGTGCCGATGAAACCCTTCACGAACTTATTATTTTCTGAAAATTATTGTAATTATATATTATGTTACGGCGAACGTATCTAACGGTTATTTTGTCCAAATTCAATTTCGTTAATACTCTGGTGCAAATGAGCCTATACTTAATAACACTTAAGTCATAAAGATTAGTAGATACTTAACAAGTTTAAAGACGTAAAATTATTCGTCGTTTCAAATTTAACTGTTTATATATAGGATGCGTTCATCGATATTTTACGACTATTTCATTCGAATGACAGATCGGCAAATTCCTTGCGAATTAATTTTTTTCTTTTTTTTTTACGTAAATTGAACTTGGACGACGGAGAATGACCATCTCCGTCGTCCTGGTGACTACCTGGACGACGGAGAATCTATTCTCCGTCGTCTAAGTTCAAAATTAAGGCGGTTGAAACGTCTCACCGATTAATTGGGCGCCGTTACAACATTTTGAAACAGTTCACTTAGACGACGGAAAAGCCCGTTTCCGTCGTCCAAGTGCACTTAGACGACGGAAAATAGGGCTCCGTCGTCTAAGTGAACGCCTATAAATAGAACAGTTCACACCTCTCATTTTCTCATCCCATCTCCTTTCCTCCTCTCCTCTCCTCTCCTCTCCTCTCCTCTCAAAACCTCCGGCCTTCCTCCTCCGGCGACGAAAATTCCGGTGACTTTCCCTCTCTCCGACGACTCTACTTTGGCGACTTTCCGGCGACATTCCGGCAAGGTAATAATTCTATTTTTTAATTAACATTATTATTATTTAAGTAATTATTTAATTTGTAAATAATGTTAATTAATTAGTAATTATAATAATTAATAATAATAATTATTAGTAATAAATAATAATTAGTACTCATTATTAGTTGTTATTTGGTAATGAATAATATATTAGTTAAAATTAAATAATAGTATTAATTATTATTGTTAATAATAATTAATTATATTGGTAAATGAATAATTATTATTAAATGCATGATAAATAATAATTAATTTTTGTCCTTATTTATTGTTTTAATTAATAGTATAATTTGTGATTATTATTGCATGTAATTAAAAATTATTAATTGATAATTATGTGTTAATTTGGTAGTCTTTGATTTAAATTTAGTACATAAGATTGGTTTATTAAGTCGCACTCTTTGGAATAGATGACACCTCTTTTCCTAGCTTATCTCCTTAACCCCTCGTGATGTGTGGATTTCATCACCGCACACGATAACCTAAGTGAAGTTATGGACACGAGGTTGAGGGCGGAGTTTGCAAAGGACTTGAGGGAGTGTAAATTTTCGAAAGATTAGCCGAATGTCGGACATGGTGTCTAGAAACGGGTTATGAAAGTTTACACTTTATCGCGCGGGTCGCACGTCCATTGAACGACCCAAAAAGCCAAGGTAGTGTACTCTATTTAAATCTTAGCCGCACTTAATTAGCGTAAATTTTTTTATATAATTATTATGGTAATCAGGTATTTTAACAACGTACTCCTAGGTTTAAATGTCTCCGTCAGGAAAGAAAAATGCCCAACAGGAGGCCGAAGATGCTATGCTCCAACGCTTGGTGGAGCAAGTCAGTTGGGAATTACAGGAGGGCAACGACGCCCTCAATCCGGACCCTTCATCTGGTCTGTCGACAGCGCCCTCTGGGGAAATTTCCGCTGCCCCATTTATCCCGAGCGGTGATGACGACGGCTATTCTAGTCCGACGCCCGGTTCAACAGGAAGTACTCAGGCGTCCTCGACCTCTGAATCTATCATCTACAGCGCCCGGCGTAAGCAAATGAGGGCACCGAATGACCCGGAACCGAAAAGGACTCGCTGTCTCGTCAAAGGCGGTAAAGCAGAGAAAATTTTAAAGGTGACCGGGAAAAAGATCGACTTGCCGTACGACGAATTCACCGGTGGCCCTCCCACAGCTCAGCTAGCAAGTCTCTCGGCGCATAGCATATGGTCAATCTTTCGTAGCCGGGTTCGTCTCATTGCCCCTAATTGGAAGGAGTTGCCGGATGAAGAGAAGGCGAAACTCTTTAAAGAACTTTCGGTACGTAATACGTACAATTTTAAATTTATTTTGTAATAACCAATAAACATTATAATTTCATAATATATACGATTATAATTTTCTATTTATTTCTGATAGGAACAATATGAGGTAGATCCCACACCGGCGATGCTTAGGCATATCAACCAAACCGCCAACTCTATCTACCGTGACTAGAAGTACAGACTTCATCAATACTTCGAAAATATCGGCCCCGTGCCTACCCCTGTAGAGCTGCGTGGGGATAGGGAAGATGAGTGGCAGTGGTTGTGTAACCACTTCAAAGATGAAGAATATAAGGTGTTTACTTTTTTTATTTCAATTAAGAGAATTGAATTATTTTAATTTTAGTTACTTATTAATTTTTTAATGATTTATGTTGTCTAACAGAAATTCTCCGAAATCAACAAAACCAACCGGGGGAAGAAGAACAAACACTATACTTCCGGCGCCAAGCAACTGATTCAAATAGCCAAGGAGCACAGGGATAAGGGCTCCAAACACCCTTATCTCGATGCTAGCATAAGCGCATACGTGACGCCTGGGCTCGATAATGAAGCGAGTCAATACGGCGTAAGTGATATATATATATATATATGTGCTTTTAATTGTAGTAATTATTATTTCATTATAATTTTTTAATTATTCTTTTGTAGGCAAGGGTGGTAGAGCGTGCACAGGAAGAATTGGCTAGCACTCAGCTTGCGTTCCCAGATTTACCGCTGGAAGACCTGCTTCCTCTATCGATGGAGAGCCAAATTACAATCGCGGATGAGGTCTACGGTCGTAGAGCTGGCAGGGAGATTAGGGGGTTCGGACCTAAGGTGATTCGAGATTTTTCTACCTCCGACTCATCATCTACGGGAGGTTCGGGGAGGAAAAGTACTCAGGCTGCGGCCGTCGAAGCAACCATTCAAGAGACTCGACTCGCACGAGAGGAAAATCAATCTATGCGTCAAAGACTTGATCAGCAAGAAGCGCAGATAGCCCAACTCGTCGCCCTTATGCAAAAACAAGCTCGATGAGAATGTCAACCTCCTCTGAACCCATACCCCGACGACGACGACCCGGCTGGAGGCTGGGGATTCAGCGGCGCATCTGCTCCTCCAGTATTTTAGCTAGTAGTTTATTATATCGTTTCTTTCCCGATTCCGAACAATATTTTAATTTTTATGCGTTTTTTAATCATGTATGTACAAATTAATTTTTATTATTTAATTAAGTAATTACAAATTTATTTTATTTAATTAATTTGAACATTTTTAATTATTTAAATGAGATTGGTTTATAAATTAAATTATTAATATTTAATAATAATTTAATTTTTAAAAAAAATTAAATATGCACTTGGACGACGGAGAATGTGATCTCCGTCGTCCAAGTTCTCACTTGGACCGCGGAGGAAGATGACATTCTTCGCGGTTCAAGTAAGAACTTGGACGACAGAGATCACATTCTCTGTCGTCCAAGTGCTTGGACGACAGAACTTGGAGCATGGAGCCTGGAGGACGGAGCCTCCGTCGTCTAAGTACTTAGACGACGGAAAAATGCACCTAGACGACGGAAACGCTCCGCGGTCTAAGGGCGTTTTTCTTGTAGTGATATATAAGGAAGCCCGTGACAAATCCTTCTTCTAGATGGACTAGGATTTCAATTCTTCTTCAATCACAATTAGAAAAGGTTTCCTTCATCAATTAGGAAAGATCCGAACACTTCCTCTTCACTTTAGGAAATATTTTGCACATGTGTTCCGAATTCACTTTCCTATTCTCCCAAGGACTTCTACTCCAACAAAGATTCCTAGTCAAAATAGGATTCTTTATTTTTTGCGTTTCTGCTCCATTTTTCTGTGTTTCATCTCCTTTATTTATGACCTAAAAATAACAAAGTAAGTTAGAATAAAGAATACTCAGGTCAAAACAAAGCTAAATGTAAAGTGAAAGACGTTAAGAATCAAGCATAAAATGCATATATCAAATTCCTCCACACTTAGACTTTGCTAGTCCCTAACAAAAACTAAATAAAAGAAAGACTAGAAATAAGAAAACACACAAACTCAATGTTGGAGCTAATCTCCATATTAGAAAACTCTAAGAAATCAAATACTAAAAACACTATTAAGCCTTTAGCTAAAATTGTCTTAGAAATTTCTTGAAGTGTATGATGATGAAATCAAAATTTTTTTAAAGTGATAACTCAATAATTTTGAGAAATAATAAAGATATGATCATGTCATGAACAAGTAAAACTTAGAAGAAAACAATGGTGATGTTAAAACTATGCATATTTCGAACAAGTTTAAATCAATCTCATATGGATGCACTCATCATATTTTCATTCATGAAAAAGGGGTTCACTCAAAGTGTATACGAAATAAATCGACAACCTCAAGAATATGATGAATTACTTGCACAAATGAACCCAAAACATATGCTTACTCATGCAATTTACTCAACCAATTGAAGGCTACTCATCTTAAGGATCATAAAGGACTTTAGAGAGGTTGTAATAGGGCTGAGGCTAGGACCTAACTTCATTCTAAACTTCACTTGAGCTTTGTGAATACGAGAAAGATCATATTTTTCACTATTGAGCCTTCAATTCAACGCAAACTCAAAATCCACAAGTACGGGGGACATTAATCCAAATTTTTTACACTTAGAACCTATTGCTGGAGAGCTTATGATTTTTCTTTTCACTTATTTTTTCTTTTTCTTTCTTGCTCTCGATTTTTTTTTTCCTTTTCAAACAATCGGCAATCACAATTTTTCAAGCCATTTGCAAAAGTCTATCCCCATACACACATCTCCTTATATGTCTCACGCCTTCTTCATGATGCTAGCTTCAAAAATCCTCACCAAGTTTTTAGAACAAGGGTTGGAAACTCTACACTAGGCTGATTGTTTAGATATATATGTGGTAAATGAAAGAGAAGGCTTAACGTAGGCACAAAGAGGTAATGTAAGGGTATCGCAACTCGTGCGCTCAAAAGAGACACATGACTATTTGATTAAGTGGTAGAAAACCTAAATATCTTTAATCATATCCAAAATCAGAGCATCTATCAATTTAAAAGCTTTGAAAATCTATATGAGTAAGTTCTAGTAATCTCTAGTTCATTGAAATCTATGGCAAACAATTAGATGAGGCATATAACTGTTTTTGAGACATAATGCATGAAATTCACTCATAAAGGAAATAATGTAGGCTCAAAAACTTACTTTAAAGTTTGTATGATCTAAAGTTTATTCTAACATGCGAAATCTATACCATGTTTATGCAAACCATATCTACTACATGTTATGACAATCAAAATATCTCAATTAGCACTAGAAATTGATTTAGTGATTTTGCAATCGCCAACGTATTCTTTTCGGTCCATTTTCATCATAGACTAACTAAGGGCATCCTAAAGACTCTTTAAAACACTAAGTTAAACAAAAAGATTCAAGACACTCAAACAAGCGTAGATTTAGTCCTTGGATTCTTTGGGCAACCTTAGTAAAATAGCCAGTTGGTGAGAGAGACCAAGAGAGGTATGAGTGATTTTCGAGCTTGTCTTTTCTCACATCCAAAATCCGTCCTAGCAACTGTCCCCTTCTAGACACCAATTCACAATGATTTCTTACTCAAAACAAGTGTTCATCCACTACACTAATTAGACTCTAGAAATATACTAATTAAAAACAAGAAAATACTAAAGATTTTTTTTAGGGCATCATTCATCGGAAAGTTCCATTGTCCGCCTTGTTTTTACAAATTAAGACTCAAATAAAGTTGTAAACCCCTCCCCCACGCTTAAACTCTACATTGTCCTCAATGTACCAAAGTAAAAGCATAGAATCAAGTATGGAGTATAAGATATTACAAAATTTTAACTAAGAAATTAAAAATACAATGAAATAAAAAGAGTAAAGGAAGAGAAAACAAATCTGATTTGTAGACTCCTCCATTGGGTTGCCTCCCAACAAGCGCTTGTTTTTTAACATCTTATAACTTAGACGTCATATTTCTTCATGTGTTTAAAGTGGCCAAGCCCTCTAGCCTATCATCTTCAACGTCCTCCTCTTTGAAATCTTCATAGTAAGGCTTCAATCGGTGACCATTCACTTTGAACAGCTTCCCGGTTTCTAAAGATTGTATCTCCACAGCTCCATGGATAAAACCTTGAACAACAACGTAGGGACCAATCTATCTTGAGCGTAGCTTTCCCGGAAAAAGTCTAAGTCTTGAATGAAAGAGTAAAACCTTTTGTCCGACTTCGAATTTTTTCCCACAGATCATCTTGTCATGGATCCTCTTTGTTTTCTCCTTGTAAATCCATGCATTGTTGAAAACATCATTCCTTATTTCCTCAAGTTAACAAAGTTGTAGCTTTTGATGCAAACCAAACTCGTCTAGATCCATATTGAATTTCTTAACAGCCCACATGCTTTGTGTTCTAGCTCCAACGGAAGATGACATATTTTTTCATAAACTAATCGATAAGGTGACATACCAATGAGAGTTTTATAGGCAGTCCTGTATGCTCATAATGCATCATTTAAACATTGGTTCCAATCCTTCCAGTTTGGCTTAATGGTTCTCTCCAAAATCTTCTTAATCTTACGGTTGGATACTTCAGCCATACCATTTGTTTGGGGATGAGACGGTGTATAAACTTTATGCGTGACACCATACTTCCTCAATAATGCTTCCACCGTCTTGTTGCAAAAATGACTCCCTCTATCGCTGATTAGAAGCGCGGCATTCCAAACCTTGTAAACATATTTTTTTTAAGTTACCTTGTAAACATATTAGCCTTAAGGAAATCTGCAACAACTCGCGAATCATTAGTACGGGTGGTTTTTGCTTCCACCCATTTTGAGAGATAATTCACGGCGAGTAAATATAAGTAAAACCGTTAGATGGAGGAAAATGTCCCATAAAATCTATGTCCTACACATCAAAAATTTCGATATTAAGTATATAATGTTGTGACATTTGATCTCTAGATCCTAAATTACCGGATCTTTGGCACCTATCAAATTTAGCACAAAATTCATGAGTCATGAAATAAACTAAGCCAAAAGAATCCACAATCTAAAACTTTTAGAGCTGTTTTTCTAGAATCAAAATGACCTCCACATGCACTATTGTGACAAAACTCAAGAATGGACTTAAGTTCGGTATCTGGAACATACCTCCTAATAACTAAGTCAGAACATTATTTCCATAAGTAAGGTTCATCCCAAATAAAAGTCATAGCATTACTCTTAAGTTTGTGATGTTGATAACTATGCATGGAAGATGGAAACTCATTTGTAACTAAATAATTAACTATATCTGCATACCATGGAGTTTTAGAGGTACTTACTTGAATTCTAAAAAGTTCTTCATCTAGAAAATTCTCCTCAATTGCCACGGCCTCTTTGTCATGTATAATTTGAGACAAGTGATCCCCCACCATGTTTGCAACTCCCTTCTTGTCTTTGATCTCTATGTCAAATTCTTGAAGTAGGAGTATCCAACGAATCAACCTTGGTTTTGCATCCTTCTTTGTCATCAAATACTTCAAAGCTGCATGATCCATGTAGATGATAACCTTACTTTGAAGTAGATAAGACCGAAACTTGCCCAATGCAAACACTACGGCTAACATCTCCTTCTCGGTTGTTGTATAATTTTCTTGTGCATCATCAAGCGTCCGAGAGGCGTAATAGATGGTGTAGGGTTTCTTGTCTTTCCTTTGTCACAAAACAGCTCCAACAGAATAATCCGAGGCGTCACATATGAGTTCAAATGAGAGAGATCAATCCGGTGCACAAAGGATAGGAGCATCCGTGAGTAACTATTTCAATCCTTCAAAGACAGCTCGAAAATCACTATCAAACACAAAGAGAGTGTCCTTTTGGAGTAGCTTACACAAAGAGTGAGAGATATGGGAGATGTCGTTGATAAATCTTTGGTAAAAACCTGCATATTCAAGGAAAGAATGAATATCTCTAACCGAAGTCAGATATGGTAAGTACCGCATAAGATCTACTTTAACTTTATCGACTTCTATCCCCTTAGCCGAAACTATATGTCCTAAAATGATCCCTTGAGTAACCATAAAATGACATTTCTCCCAATTAATTAAGCACTAAGTTAGTTTCAATGCATCTTTGTAAAATTAATTCTAAGTTACCCAAGCATGTATCAAAATTCCTCCCAAAGACACTAAAATCGTCCATGAAAACTTCAACAATTTTCTCAATGTAATCAGAAAATATAGAAAGCATGCAACATTTAAATGTACCTGGTGCGTTGCACAAAAAAAAGGACATCCGTTGATATGCAAACATTCCAAAAGGGCAAGTGAATTGAACGTTGTCTTCTCTTGATCCTCCTCCACGATGCTTGTTTGGTTGTAGCCTGAATATCCATCAAAAAAGTAAAAATAGGCGTGATCAGGCAGCCTCTCGAGCATTTGAACAATGAATGGCAAAGGAAAATGGTCATTTCGAGTTATGGCATTAAGCTTCCTATAATCGATACAAATTCTATGGCCAGTGATGGTTCGTTGTGGCACCAACTCATTCTCTGCATTCTTAACTACGGTGATTCCAGACTTCTTAGGAACAACTTGAACGGGTAAAACCCATTGGCGGTCAGAAATAGGGTAGATAACTCATCCAAGAGTTTGATCACTTCTTTCTTCATGACCTCCATCATTGGCGGATGGAGTCATCTTTGAGCTTTCCGAGTCGGTTTAGCTCTATCTTCAAGCAAGATTCGATGCATACATGTGGCTGGATTACTGCCTTTGATGTCTGCGAGTGTCTAACCAATAGCATTTTTGTACTTTGAGAGCACCCGAACTAGCTTGACTTCTTGTTCTTCCTCCAATGTTGATAAGATGATAACCGGCAAAGTGTAATTCTCTCCCAAGTACGCATACTTCAAATGAGCCGGTAACACCTTGAGTTTTAATTTTGTTGCCTTGAAAATGGAGGGAACAAACTGATTTGTACCATAGGCCAAAGGAATAAGTGGTGGTCTAATGGTCATCTTGGGAGCCTCATTGAGTGTCATAGCCATTTCACGGATTCTAGGCTCCAAGATGTCGATCAATGCATAAATAAGGGCTTCATCCCCGAGTCGAGTTAGCCCCACTCCTTCTTGAATGACAATGTCGAGCTCATTTTCTCCGATGGTGTCTAAGTATTTTTGTGCCATAACTTTAACCAAATCCACCGAAATACATGCATTGACACTTGCCGTAGGAACCTTCATGACATCTAGGATGTTAAACTCAATCTTCTCTCTATCAATCTCCATGGAAAATGTTCCTTCAAACACATTGATCTTAGTTCTTGTGGTTCTCATGAAGGGACGTCCGAGTAGTAATGGAGTGGTATTCAATGGACTCTCATCCATGTCAACAATGTAGAAATCAGCTGGAAATACCAAGTTGTTGACTTGCACAAGAACATCTTTAGCGTATCCTCTAGAATACTTATGAGAACAGTCGGCTAGTTGAATGATAACATTGTCTTGCCTAAGCTCGTCAAGCTTCATGAATGCATACCAGTAGTAAGGCATGACGTTGATAGATGCACCAAGGTCTAGCATGACATCTTCGAATTTATTGTCACCAATCACACAAAGAATGGAAAAGCTCCCCGGATCCTTCAATTTGGGGGGTAGCCGATGTTGCACCACCGCTAAAACGGTTGCATTCACCTTCACAATCTTTTTCACTCTCGTTTACCTCCTTTCGGTGCATAGCTCTTTCAAAAACTTGGCATAGATAGGCACTTGCTTTATGCACCTCTTGTTGTTGGACCAGTGGAGCTTGAGGCATAGGCTGCATCGGTTGCATAGGTGCTTGAGGTAATGGTGGCCTTGCTTGAAATGGAGCAAGTTGGTAGCCTTGTTGAGGTACCAGAGGGTTTAAACATCCCTCATTGCTACTCCACTTGAAACCTGGATGATCACAGTTGTCAAAATTGTTGTAGTTGTTGTAATGTTGGCCTCTTTGATATCCGCCAATTGCATTTACTTGTTTCCCTCATTACTTTACTCCGTCATTGTAGGGCATTGATCGTTGTGATGCCCTTGCATATGGAAAACGCCACAAACAGGTCCTAGGCTTGCCTTGGCTCTCTTAGTCTCGAGTTCTAGCACTTGTTCAAGCATGGAAGCTAAGTTATCATATTTCTCGTCCGAAACTTGCTTGGAACTCACTTCATGCACTGATTTTCGTGGAGCCATCCCATATTGAGCATCATTGTTTGCTCGGTTCTCCAAAAGTGTACGAGGTTTTGCTTCATCTAAGTCCATGAATGTTCCAGTTGCAGCGGCATCAAGAAGCTCTCTATCAATCGGTTTGAGACCATCATAGAAGTAGTTCATGAGATTGGTCTCCGAAAAATCATGGGAAGGGCAGCTGGCATATAAAACCTTGAAACGATCATAGTATTGGCCAAAGGACTCATCAGCTGCTTGTGAGATTCCCGTGATCTTCTTCCTCAAAACAGTTATCTTTGAGGACGGAAACCACTTGCTTTGGAACGCATCCGCTAATTGCTTCCAAGAGGTGATGTGATTTGGTGGAAGTTCCGTAAGCCAAGTTTGAGCTCTTTTCGTCAAGGTGAAGGGAAATGTCTTGAGTTTCAAGAGTTCTTCATCCGCATCCGATGGCTTCATACTCGAACATACAAACTGAAATTGCCTTAAATGCATATTCGGATCTTCATGGGACATTCCTTGAAAGGTAAGAAAACGATGAAGGAAACTACTTTTAAGCTTAATGTCCTTCTTGTCCTCTTGAGGATTTGGGAATCGTTTGCATGAAGGACCGCTATTCCATTCGGTTGGGCAAGTACGTTGGCGAAGAGATTGCCTCTCATTGTTGGGAGGGTTGAGTGGATTGACACCGATCATCTCTTGCTCTTCTTCTTCTGAAAAATGTTCAATGGAGTGATGGGATAAATGTGGAGAGTTAAAACCTTCCTCAATGAGAGGGCAGTCAAGATCTTGCTCCCTTGGAACTAATTGAGACATCAAATTTTTGCTAAACAGTTTGTAAGTACTTGGAGATCAACTTTAGGAGTCAAGTGGGAGCTGGACATTCATAGAAATCTGATCATCCACCAAAGATCAAGTGTTAGTATCAAAAGAATACACAAGGAATAGAAGATACTAACCAAAAACATTGGAAATTACAAGCAAACAACAAAAACACTCTAAAACACTAAGTCATGACGTTTAGACACTGTAAGTAATTTAAACGTGAATGTAAGACTCTAAAAATCCAAAAATGTATGCAAAGTGGTTAAAATGACCAAAAAACAAGCTAAGACACAATATACATGTTTTCTGCAAAATTAGGTATATATACAATGTAAAACTTAGAATAAACATTAGAAACACATATATACATGTTAAAATGCAAGCACACAATATATTACATCGGATTCATGCACAACACACTTAAATTGTCACCCAAAGGCATCAAACAAGAACCTAAGTGAAGTATGGAGTGAATGTATAAGAGAAAACGTTAGAAACCTGCACAAAATGCACAAGTTACGTGCTAAATACATGATGCAAACGTGACTTATCTTTTGTCATCATGCCCCTAACTTCACTTAGGTTAGGGTACCCGGTGATGAAATCCAAGCATCACAAAGCTGCAAGGAGGTTATGGAATGCTAGATGCAACGGTTTTGTTAGTCCTTTATAGGTTTTAATGTACAAACATATAATTTCGACATGCATTATTTACAAGTATTGAGTGCTCATAAGATTTAAAGAGTATACACTAGCTTGGTCTTTAGGTCGTTCAATAGACGTGCGACCCGCGTGATAAAGTATAAACTCTCAATCAAATGGTCTTGGTTCAGTCGAAAAGTAAGGTCAGTTAGGGATAGAGATAACACGAGAGGCAAGACTAATTTCGACAAAACACCCCGAGGCTAACCGGGCCAATGGTATATACTTTATTGGTGTTAGTCTTTCTTAGATCAAGATCTTGTCACCAGTCATATCCCGTTTCTAGACACCATGTTCGACATTCAGCCAATCTTTCAAAAATTTACACTCCCTCAAGTCCTTTGTAGATTCTGCCCTCAATCTCATGTCCATAATTTCACTTAGGTTATGGTGTGCGGTGATGAAATCTACACATCATGAGGGGTTAAGGAGATAAACAAGGAAAATAAGCGCCATCTATTCCAAAGAGTGTGACTTAATTAACCAATCTTATGTATAGAATTTAAATCAAAGATTTCCTTTAACGTTTTTATCTACATGGCTGCAAAATAGATCGTTAATATGAACAGGTATAAATTATAAACAAGTATGAAAATTTTCGTGAGTATCAAGTATGAAAATTTTCGTGAGTATCATATACATGCTTTGTATATTTTTTCTGTTTATTTAAACATTTTCACATATTTACAAACATAATCACACAATTTTTACAATCCCCGAAAAGGCACCAAAATTGACAACACCAAAACTAAATACTAAATTAAACACTTAATAATCAGAAAAGACACAACAATTAAAATCCTTTCTTGCAGATGTAGCATTAATAAGTAGGGATCGTTTTTAACCGGAGATTGAGGGTGCATGCATGGCTACGCTAAGTTTAGGGGGTTTATAAGAGTTTGGTTTAATAACCTACGAAAATAAGAACAAAATATGGAAAGCAAACTTATTTTGACCCCTAGATTCTATCATGCTTCACTCATAGACAAGTAGAAAACAAACAATAACATAGAATTCTAAACATGCTTACTAGACCAAAAAGAAAACACTAAACTAACATATTTACATGTGATCGACTCATTCTTTCAACCTTTACCGATTATATCTAGACTCCCTAAGTGTCAAAAAAATTTATAACTCCAATTAAAACACAAACACACATGCTTATATTGAAAGAGATAGCAACCAAATTGAGCTAACTATCTAGTCCAATTTTATCTTTGTTATTAGTTCGTGAAACATGTTTAAAGAAGAACCAAATCAAGTATCTACTAAAAACAGTTCCAAGCATTAAAAACATATAAGTACACACATGCATTTGAATCAAAGTTACAAACACATGGAAGAACTTAGAAGAATTTAGAAATAAAGAACTTTTTATCAAAACTTGTTCTCAAATTACAAACATAATGAATCTCATACAAAACGGAAAAGAAAGAGTAAAGGGTCATGTTACACTTTTTGTCCCGTGAAATCGTACCGCAAAATCAAAGTGTTGAGGCTCTTTAGTGTAGATGGAGGTCGAGAATTCCCAGCCAAATCGAGCAAAGGATCCTTGATGTCGAGGATAGTGTTTGTGGAAGGTATTTGGGTGGTATTTCGGCTTTGAGAGGATGGCTAAATCTTTGGAGGTTGAGGAGATGATTAGGGCAGAGATTAGGCGTCTAGAATGAGTGATGATTTTTGTTCTGGCCAAAGTCCCCTTTTATATAGAAAGAAAACCCAGTCTCCAAGTCTTAAGAAACAAGTTTACTTCACCTGGGTAACCTGACTCTTCTCCACGAAAACAGGAATTTCTGTCGTTCTAGGACTTTAAACGCAGTGATTCTTTTTGCGTTGAAAATTAGACTTCTTGATCTTTCCAACCATATATTAACCGCATCTAGATTCATCCTACTCTGTTCATAATGGTCTTTCGAAGTGAGATGATGTACAAAGGCTAATTTCTGATAATGAATTTTTTGATCCATTTTTTTATTCTTTGGGCTTCTTTGGACATGCTCTTGGTTTTTGACTCATCTTTATTAATCTTAGTCCATTCTTGAGTAATTTGGGCTCCCATTCAGCAATAGGGTCAGCCTTTTCAATATATAAGCAAGCCCGTGACAAATTCTTCTTCTATGTGGACTAGGATTTCAATTCTTCTTCAATCACAATTAGGAAAGGTTTCCTTCATCAATTAGGAAAGATCCAGAACTTCCTCTTCACTTTAGGAAATATTTTGCACATGTGTTTCGAATTCACTGTCCTATTCTCTCAAGGATTTCTACTCCAACAAGAATTCCTAGTCGAAATAAAATTCTTCATTTTTCTGCGTTTCCGCTCCATTTTAACCTCCTTAATTCATCTTCTTTATTTATGACTTAAAAATAACAAAGTAAGTTAGAATAGAGAATACTAAGATCAAAACAAAGCTAAATGTAAAGAGAAAGACGTTAAGAATCAAACATAAAATGCGTAGATCACTGAAGAGATATACAACCATTGGCAAAATGTTATGTGCCCTTGAGATGACATTTGTCTCATCTTCTTTTTTCCTTATAGTTCTGTTGCTATTAGACTTGGACGTGGATGTGGTTGTGAAATTATATATGTGTGGGTGTATTCGACTTTCTATTACATAATCACAAACAATGACATCATTCTTCTTCTTTCAAGGCCTCTTCTATACATTTTAATTATATATTATTTGGTATTTATTGTAGCCTGACCAACTGAATAAAATTTGGGAGCTTTGTGGATCGCCTGATGAAAATAACTGGCCTGGTGTTTCATAATTACATTTTTATAACAATTTCAAGCCACCAAGGTCCCTGAAGCGATGAATCAGGGAACGTTTTAAATGGTTAGACATTACTTTGATGAGCTTCTCCAGTATTGCAGTTGAATATTAACCTCCAATAAGCTGTTGATGATTGGCCCCCATACAGTGGCTATGATTGCCACGCTTTTGATTTGCTGGACAACTTGTTATCTCTTGATCCGAATCAGGTATTGTTTGAGTTTGATTTATATATCCTCGTTGCCGTAATCATATTATTTGTCAATTATGTTGGCATCTTTATACACACATATATATATATCATTTGATATGCCTATTTTTAGCATCTGTGATGCCCTTTTTTAGCATCTGTTATGTCACTACCAGTTGCACTAACATGATTAACATTCTATGAAAATCTGAATGCAACAAATACAAAGTGATCGACCTGTTGGTTTGTTTGAAGTGTACTATAAGCTTCAGATCAATTGTATAATGCTTCAAATAGGCAAAGGAATGCAATTTTACACTGACAAACACTAGAAAATATCACCGACTGCAAGTTAGATTTTCCAGTCAAGTCAGCTGCTATATTGTAGACTTAATTTTTAATGCAGATTGAGCAGACTTCCACTTTACTTTTGTAGTATGACACTGTTGAAACTAGAAAATCTTGGGTGTTTTTATGACTGTTTTCATTTTATCTGCATATGTTGTGATCTGTAGAGATGGTCTGCAAAGCAAGCACTGGATGCAGAGTATTTTTGGGTTGATCCTCCACCTGCACATCCTCCACCTGCACTTCCACACGAGTGAGTTTTGATATCTTAAATTTGGGTATTTTCTTAGATGTCAGTGTTTCAGGCTTTTATAGTGTCTGAATAGTATCTGTAACTGTGGTTATCTTTGACACACAGGCTGCCTAAGTATGAATCATCTCATGAGTTTGAAACAAAGAAAAGGAGGCTGGAACAGCGACAACTTGAAGGACAAAATAAGAGACCTAGATCACCACATGGTCGCCTACCTCCCTATCAGCATATCCAACACATGAATGATACGCAGCCATCATTTCATGCCGGACCTAGTCATCACCCCTACGGAAAACATCCTGCTCCTCTTGGAGGTCCAAGCATGTACCCTCTTAGGAACCAGACGGGCGCTTACAATCCAATCCGTGGAGGTCATGCTGGAGGATACAGTGGTGAACCATATCCACCTCAAGGACGGGTTCCACAATATAATGGCAGTGGTATGCCAGCTTCTGGTGGTAGAGGTCCTACGAGTGGTTATGGAGTTGGTCCTCCTAACTATGCCCAAAGTAGTCATTAGGATTTGGTACGGCCGGCAGTGATGGTAACTAAGGCTCTGAGTCGGGAGACTGTAGTAACAGAGATGTTTGGCTATATGGATTTGATATGCAGAACCTGAATCTTATGTCAATAAATCATTCAATGTAGAGGTTTTTTTATTTATTTTTTATTTCCTATAACATTTTCCATGAACTGAGTAGCAGTAGTACGTCTGGCAAAAGTCTTCTATGACTGTATATAACATTGTTGTTTTTGTCAAGCTCATATTTCCTTTGCTCAGTTATTCTTCGTCTCATTCATACTTCAAGATGGCACCTTCCATAGATTTTGTGACTAATTTTGTCGGGAGTCTATATCTTGGATTCTTAGTTATTAATCACTTACCTAAATATTTTTTAAAAATTTATTGCTCATTCTAAATATTTATATTTTAATATTACAATTTTTTTAAACCATGTGACAATTTTTGAACCCAATTTAAATATCACATTCGTTGATGACAACACTGTTATCTTATGCCCTTGAAATATGTTATCTGAGTTAGTAATGGGGTTGGCTAAAGATTAAATGTTGCGGTATAATTTTGATATTTTGTATAATAATTTTGATATTTTGTATAACAGAAGTATAAAAATTTGGAATAAGTGAAACTTAAGATACTGTTAGTTGGATTTTCTCACATTTATTTCTTGAACTTTCAACAACCTAAACTAACGAAGCAACAATTATATTCATCCATGCTAAAAGTAAAGGAAAAAAGTCACTTATAAAGTTTAAATTTTCGTCGACGTATTAATATGATGTCCGAACTTTAAAAATTATCAAAGTGATGCCCAAACTTTCAAAACAACATTTTCGCAATGCTTAGAGTCATTTTCCATCACATTATTGTTAACTTTACTGACGTGACATTTCTTTTGTAAAAAAATATGTTCAAAAAGACCTTAGTACCCTTATATTTTCAATTTTTTTTTTCTTTCTCAAAGATCCGTAGTTAACCCATAAAACGCAGCCCTACGATTAAATGTAAGGCTAAGATTTTTTTTCAAGTTTTTTTTTCCTTGCACTACCAGATGCCCAAATTCTCCTCTCTCACACAAACTCTACTACTGCTGAATCGATATTATGTTAAGAACCTTACCAACCCTCCTCCAAACCTTACCAACCTTTCTCTTCGTCTCGTCCCATCGTCGCCGTCCACGCAGCCGGCTCCGCCAAGAACAACAACCCCTCCACTGCCGAAAGGCTCCGACCCAATCATCTGTTGCACTCACATTGCACAACCCTAAAGCCCAAGCCCAAGGCACATGGTCCCAAGATGATCCTCTCCAATATGTCTGGTAGTTCTGCAACTCTGATGGAACTGAGTCTTTTGTTAGTGTTAGTCTGTATTTGGTCACAGTGGTCCTCTTGGAGTCTTATAGCTCAAGTAGCTGTTATTTTGTTAGCTTATGCTGTTTGCATCCCCTATGGTGTTATATAACTATGTAACTAGAGGCAAGAGGATATGATGAATTGAATATGTTAACTATTCTCCTTCTCTTCTCTCCCAATCCCCTATTTTCCTTCTGGTACCTATCATCATCTCTGTGCACGACGTCGAGCACGTCGTCGGCGGAGACCTAAGGGCCGATGACTTTGAAGGAGGCTTCGATTTAGAGCTACGGGGATTTAGGGTTACCATCAATATCGGGTTTTGGGAATTGGGGGAAAAATTGGCGGAGAAAAAGATGAGGGCGGAGGCGGTGGCGGAGTGAAATATGTGTTGAGAGAAAGAGAAAGAGAGAAAAAAATGAAAATGCAAGGATATTAAGGTTTTTCCTGAATCTATTTTTTTTTAAATGTCACGTCAAGCGTCATATTGATAAAATGTTAATGTATATATCTTGGATTCGTAGTCATTGATTACCTAAAAACTATTTACCTAATTAAATACTAAGGGACCAATCGTAAACCTAAAACTTCTAGGAACTTAAACTCAGGAAACAATGATTATATTAAGCTAGTATCAACTAGAATACGACAAAAAAATTTGGTTGCCTTGGGAAAAATTGGTAAAGAATCAACCATTACGACGAGAAACAACTTCCCTATGTAACTAGTCTTCCCATATAGATAGATATTCTAGATCAAAAAAATATATAGATAGATATTCTTCTTAAAACTAAGACAAAGATCGAAGATGGAAAACAAAGGTTTTGAACATGGAAAACTTCTGATGACGAGCCAAGCTTCAGCAACTACTGCTCACTAGTAGAAACTGCTGCAACAGTTTCAATGGAGTACTGTCTCGATAACAATAACGATGTCTTCAAGTTAATTTGCTTCCGAAATTCGACAACTCTTCTGCCTTCCCGGTGTTTAACCGCCGCAACATTCTTTTAGCAGATATGAGCCAACATGAACATGTAGAGAAGGCTGTCAAGAAAGATGATCATCATGATGCAACTATTGGATCGTTGTGGAGGCCGTGGACATTTAAAAGCTTGCTTTGGCGGAGCAGTAGTAGCCAATGTGAGGCTCTAAACAGTTGGTGCTGTCTTTGATCACTTTCGCCAGAAGGCTAAGCCCCTATTTCCAAGCTCACACAATTCAAGTAATGACAAACATGCCTTTCCGCCAAGTTTTGCAATCCCCAGAGCATAGTGGACGAATCAGCAAGTGGGTTGTGGAACTCAGTAAATTTGACATCCAATACAAATCACGAGTAGCAATAAAGGGTCAGGCAGTGACGGACTTCATAGTGGAACTCACCCCAACTGACGGAGAACAAGCAAAGAAAAACAGATTCCGGCAGCAGCAAACCCATAGGAAGCAAAGAACAAGCTAGCTTCTTTATGGAACCTGTACGTTGACGGATCTTGGAACTCTAAGACGAGCGGTGCAAGAGCTATACTAACGGGGCCTGGAGGAATCTCAGCAGAATATACACTGAAGTTTGATTTGAAAGCTTCCAACAATGAGGCTTAGTATGTGGCCCTCATCGTCGAACTTCAGCTGGCAAAAGAATCAAGAGCACCTGACATCAGCATATTCAGTGATTCACAGTTGGTCGTCAACCAGGTTAACGGAGAATTTGTAGCCAAGGGGAACCGTATAGGTTACGTAAAAACACTACTGAGCAGATTCAAAAGCTACACCATCACCCACATCCTAAGAGAGCATAACGCCAAGGAAGATGCACTTGCCCGTTTGGCTACAACACCTACAACCCACACCCCAAGTCAGACAACAGTGGAAACCCTAAGCAAATCTAGCATTAGCAAATCTCTGACGGAAGTCTTTGCATTGTCAGTGAAAGAGCACAGTTAGATGACCAAGCTCATAAAATACAAGTCTGCAGGTGAACTCCTGTTAGACAGACTGAAGGCTCGAGCAATTGTGATGAAGACAACAAATTTTAGCTTCAGCAATAGGCAACTGTACAGGCAGGTTCCCAATTGGCCCAACTTGAAGTGCGTTACAGAGACAGAAGGGTAGTCCATTTTGGAAGAAGTACACTCTAGAGCTTGCAGCCATCACACTGGTGCAAGAGCATTAGCTTATAAAGTCATGAGATATGACTTTTGGTGGCCAACAATAAAAGCTAACGCGTTAGAACTGGCAACAAAATGCCAGATATTTGCACACTAGAACCAAGCTCCTGTAATACCATTATCAATCATCGTCAACCAGGTCCTGTTTGCACAATGGGGACTTGACCTGATTGGAAAACTCTCAACTTCCAAGGGCCAATTCAACTTCATCATTATCATCGTGGACTACCACACGAAGTATGTCGAGGTAGAGTCGTTAGTTATGGTGACCACCAAGAAGGTGAATAATTTTTTGTGGAAGAACCTATTTGGCGTTACGGCGCTCCTTAACAATCATAACGAACAATGGTGTTCAGTTCAACAACGATGCACTAATCAACTGGTGCAAGCATAAAGGAACCATAATGCTTTTTTCTTCACCCTCGTATCCAAAGACAAACGGACAAGTAGAAGCAGTTAACAAGATTATGAAGAAGGGATTGAAGAAGAGGTTAGGCAATCTCAAGGAGGGACAATGGGCAGAACGGCTACCAAAAGTGCTCTGGTTTATCAGAACTACCGCAACAAAGGTCACTGGACAAACACCATTTTGCCTTACATTTGGAACAGAAGCAATGCTTCCATTAAAGTTGACTCACCTCAGCCCAAGGATTGAAAACTTTGACGAATCTTTAAACGAAGAAGGCCTTTGTCTAGACGTATCACTCCTAGAGGAATGACGTGACGCAACACACCTCCGCAATGTTGAAAACAAGCAGAGGACAACACATCTCTACAACGAACGCGTTAGATTAGGGTTTGAAGATAGCCACCCACAAGGCAACCAATCTCCAACCAAAATGGGAATGCCCATACAAGATAACAGAAGTAGTGAAGCTAGACACTTACTACCTGGAAGACATGGATGGGAAGCCCTTGCCACATCCATAGAACAGTGAGAATCTCAGGAAATACCATCATTGACATCATCGTGTAAGTACCATGACGTAGCCAACTGCACCTACACTGTGGAGCAGGGTTGCGTTAAGGATTTTGATTGTAACAGACATTGTTCTTACTTCTTTATTTTTGTAAACTACAATCAATGAATTGAAGAACTTTTCAAAACATCACATGTGTTATTAGACATTAAACGCACTTCCGTTTGATAGTTATATCTGTTTCATTAACATCATTGGACACATGTGATTAAGTTCTCCTTAGAATATTCATTGGTTAAAGGCAAATGCAACACGATAACATAGCAAAAGAAAACGCAACATAAGCCTACACTTAACCAAAAAGATTGTCCTTAGTTACATAATAAAGATCTTACACTTAGAGAAAATAATAAATAAGACAAAAAAACAACTGCACTACATCCATTTCTTCCTCAGAGTCTGACTTGCCCGAGCTAGAGTCATTAACCTCATCTTCCTTGATGGACTCAACTGTATCGTTCTTGTCACAATCATCTGAATAATCGTTGCTGGTAGTCTCTACCACTACCTCTTCCTTATTCTCTTTGGGCATGTTGAAAGATACGTTTGGATCCACACCGTCTGTTTGCCCATCTTTTGACACAGCGTCTCAGTAGCACTGACATTCGGATAAGCCTCCTCTTCTGAGCCAGACTCATCAACACCTTCATACAACAGATCGTGATCTTTGGCGTACTTCCTCAAACGGAAGTAACCGGAACTCTTCAAAACCTCCATCAAATTGCCCATGGCAACTTGGTTATCCTGTTCCATCTCTGCCCGCTGCTTTGCCAGAGCCTCTACATAGCATTTTCCTTCTCGGAGGACCCAGATGCAACCTTAGCCTTCATCTCGGCAACCTACAGCTTGAGTTCACCAATCTTCTTTTCTAAAGTCTCAAGGGACTCCAGGCTTGCGTCATAGCACTCTTCCGCCAACTTCATCGCCACCTCAGCAGATTTCTTCCCTCGCAGAGCTTCCTCTTGGGATTGATGGAGAAGTTCCTCGTCTTGCTCCCAGCTTTCCACTTCCTTGATGCGAGCTGACCAAGTACATAGCTTCTGTCTGACGAGATGAAGGTTCTTCTCTGACTTCTTCTTCTCTTGCATCAACCTTTTTATCTCTCCTCGCTCCAAGGCAAGCTCGTGTTTCACCCCCACTAACTCTGTCTGCTGGGTTTTAGACCCCTCGAGCTCTGTCAGCATATGAACTTTATGCAGAAGCTCAGTTACATGACTGAAGACACGTTTTTTGTTAGCTTACGATATGCTGGACAACTGACGGACCTTCTGAGTAGACTTAGTATTCTCGTTAAGCATATGAGATAGATGGTTGTAGAAGTCTGAAAAAACCAAGGTGCTAAGAGGAACACCCTCAAACAGAGACTTGACCGCCACGCTCATGGGAAGCTTGTCAGCAGATGTCTTCCCTCTAGAACCACCACCAATAGTGACATGGTCCTTACCCTTCCGCCTGTGCTCCAGGCGGATGTCTTCATCCGTTACCCCACCAGTGGGGGACCTCGTCAGTACGGGGACTAGAAACAACCTCCTCTTGAAAGACTTCATGAACTGGAACACCAACCGAGGGCTTTTTACGATTAGCTCAGTTCTGTTTTGGTTTAGGCTGGGAACCGCCAACACTCGCATCACCAGCGTTGCGTTTGTCGTACCCTGCCTTCTTCCTCACGGCCTCATCCTGCACCACCCATTTGGCAACGACTTCAGTGCTAGCTCCCTATGGAGGCAACTGCTCACCATTACTTGGTGGATTGAGAGTCACTGTGTCCTTCACTTTCGTAATACGAGCAGTAGGATTATTAGCGTCAGCTGACACCACCGACTTGGCGGCAAGTGCACTCTGGAAAAACACATCCATAACAACCTTTACTGCCTCCATTTTTTTGGTTGTCTTGGTATTAGGGAGCTTAACTACAAGGCATATGGAATCAAGTCAGGAAACGCAACATAAAGCTCCAGCACAAAAGTTAAGATCATGAAGCATACCGAGTAACTTTGAAAGTCCGGTACACTATATGACATCCCAATGAGTAGCAACCCAAACGTTGCGAAGCTGCTTATCCTTTTGAAAGATGTAACAGATTCTATTCAGACGTCCCTCTTCGACACACATCAACGAAAACTCCAATTGTTCAGCAACACAACAAACATGATTTAGACGCAAACAAAGAGGAACGTCAAGTAACCATAAATAATAACAAGCAAATGCACGTATGGGGCAAAATCTAGACGGGACTCGTAGGCCTCCTCCCAAACTCCCAATACTCGCTAGCCATAAAAACACATTCCGCTAGTCTGTACTAGACGTAGGCAAGCCCGTCAACCATTAAGGTTGTTTGTTCCCCCTCAGAGTGACGGTAACCCATGTCACCTTCACAAAAAGCATACCCCATATGGTAAAATTGATATATCTCTCCTAACGTGGGATACTCGCAGCCTGAATATGTTGTATATAGCGACCAGAACTTTACACATGATGAGAGAACACTGACAAAGAGTAATCCCCAAACGGGACAAGACGTATTGAAACCAAGGATGCAATGGAAAACAGATCTCCATCTTCAATTGCACCTTTGACATGCAGATGTCTCCATCATGAGGACATGTACAAGGCCACAGTAAACCCTGACGCGGGGATACAATTTAACGCAAGGAGGAATGTTAAATTTTTCCCTCACTGTCTCTATCTCACTTGGCGACATGATTGAATTCAGTTCTTCAACATACTCCCCGTCAAACATTATCCATAAACTCCGGCTATAATTGCTCACCTCTCGCGGAAGTGAGGGAATCTGAACCATTGTGACAACTGTAGAGGACGGACCAGCAGAGGAATCATCCGTCAACATCACGTGCCTCCGTTTGCGCTCATGGCCATCTGGCTGACTCATATATTCATCTATGTTGTCTTCAACATGGTGAAAATCTAAACGAATGCCCGCTGTAAAATGACATATCATCCGTCAGGTCCTAGACACTCAGTTCGAGCCACCACCCAGATGACCAAAACCTAACGAACTCGGGGACTGGCACTACTCACCCATAGTACAAAAATATATATGAAACAAAAACAAGCAACAGAGAGCAATGCAAAGAAAACACAAGATGGAATAGTGGAACTTACAAGGAAGAACAATTGTACGTCAGGAGAAGCGAGAGAATAACAACAAAGCAAGAGAGCAATTCAGCAAAGCTTCGAGAGAGAAAGGGAGAAAAATAATTTCACACTTCCTCACTATTTATAGGCATCGAAGATTTCACTCCACGGAGCTCAACCACTCACTCCAACTGATGCAAGCCATAGGATGATGCCACACGTCCCATTATTCACCAGGCGAAAAGATACCTCGGTTAACGAAGTGGCATCATTATTACCCATCTAATCACAGTGACATTAGCCACCACTTCGGATTTCAAAATTCAAAACTTGAGGGACACGAGTCGCACATGCAGCCATAATCCAAACGGTTGAGTGACATGCATATAAAACCTTATGTGTGCAAATGCATACGATAATCCCCTAACAATTTCATGCAGTATTTGTGTAAGTCACTTCTTAATGGTACTACCAGACGGTACTAAACTCTTGATATGCAAAATACACCAGAGTTTAGTCCAACTTTAGTCACTTAATGTCTGACGCGATCCCAACATTAATATTGACAGATTAATCTCCAGACGCAAATCACACCAGAGATTAATCTCCACCAATAGCTGATGCATATCCCACTATTGGGCAAACAAAACTAAACTCCTATATGCAAAATACACCAAAGTTTAGTTCAGCTTCAGTCACTTAGTGTCTGATGCGATCCCAACACTAATACTGACGGATTAATCCCCTGACGCAAATCACACAAGAGATTAATCCCCATCAATGACTGATGCGTATCCCACAATTGGGCAAACAGAACTAAACTCTTGATATGCAAAATACACCAGAGTTTAGTTCAGCTTCAGTCACTTAGTGTTTGACGCGATCCCAACACTAATACTGACAGATTAATCTCCTGACGCAAATCATGCCAGAGATTAATCTCACCCAATGGCTGAGGTATATCCCACCATTGGCCTAACATATCACACCCTAACAGGCGTGAATTATCACCCATATATATACTCAGGGACTTCACTACTAACGCCATTTTTCATTTACATTCTATGCAGGTTGCATCTCGCCAAAGCCACCAAATCTTACTTGAGAAGTTAGAGGACTATGGGGTTGGATAGACAGAACGTCGCACGTTAAGCAAGTTTAACTAGGCAATTACAAATGCAACTCCCCAACCAAGATTAGTATCTTAGGCTTGGGGACTTGGGGGACTTGTTAGTACACCACACTATACATGCCTAATTAAACATGCTTAATGCTAAACACCTACTTACACCTCATAATCCTAGGGAAGGACCGGCTAGAAAGGAGTAACGTTGCTGACTACACTTACCAGAACCGATCACTTCCTGACAGAACACGCGCCCACCAAACCTAACGGATTAGACAAGTATTGCAGACAACATAATGAAGGCTAATCCCACATCGAACAGTAAATGCTTAACTAACCTCCAACTACCTATTTAAGGTCCCATTTATAGCGGGAAGGAGGTAACACATCTCACACTAGTACTTTACTAACACTATTACACTTTCAATTCACTGACTTATGCATCGAAGTATCGAAGGCGGGCCACCCCGTCTCAACTTCTGACACACTTCGTGAATTGCAATTTGATAGATGCAGTGTAGAGGAAAGGGAGATCTGTCAGGAGTGATCCTCATAATCATTTCACTGTCCATTACCATATTCCCTAACGGAAACCGGTTAAAAAATCATCACCACCACCGCCACCACAACCAACAACAAGGCTGACGAGGAAGAAAATGTATTAGTGAAGGAAAGGAAAAATATTAGCTCGAAGAGCTCAATAGATGGCTCTGATGGATACAACAACAGAGTCTTCCCTGTCTTGGACTGCCAAGTTGCTCTACAAGAAAAAAGCCAACATGACCATGTTAAGGTAATGAAGAAAAGTGACAATGATTCATCGGAGATAGACAAACCTGAGGGACAGAAGTACAGGAAGAGCAAGTCCATGGGAGCTTTGTCGAGGAGGTGGAGTTTCAAGGGTTTGCTAAGGGGGGAGCACTAGCGAGCATGTAGCTTCACCGCCAAGCACCAACGACACTGAAGAAGGAAAGGAGAACTGCTTCAAGTTCTTGAGATCAATGTTAACTTCGTCGTCGAGTAGATCCTCCTCTGCCTCGAAGAAGGAAGGAGAGGGAGGAGAGAAACTTGGATCAGACAAGTGCATAGGTCACTTGTGTCCATGTCTCTCATCGCTGCCTGTTGATCCGCTGCAGGGTATGAAGGAAGCTGATCATCACAGAGAAGAAAATACTAAAATACTAATTGAGACTAGTATTTTAGTATTTCGAAAGTAAATTGGTTTACGAAGTTGTATTTGCTTGAAAGTTTGAACAAAAATTGTCCGAATTGATAGCAATTAATCCACAATTAATCAGAAGCTCTCAGATCATCTCTAGTTTTGTTCATCTGTTAATGTCGAATGTAGAGAAAATGAAAAGCTATTACAGAAGGATGATAGTTTGTAACTTACAAATATAGCCCCACTTTTCAAACTTTCAACAGCTTCCTCTTCAGGTTCCGGTGCTTGACTATATTCCTTCTCAATATCTAACTCCACAATGCATGGAGGATGAGAATCTCCTTTGTTTCGTGGTAAATCATCGCACTTCTGGCAAGTAAATTGTGGATCCATGCACATTGGACTTTTAGATGGATTAAACATTTCCAAGAAGCTCAACAAGGCCAATAGGGAACCCCATTGTGGATTATTGCCTTCCTTGGGAAACATTGACATACTATATACATCTGGGGCCTACATGAAAAAGGAGATGATTTTCACACTGCTGTTAAATTATGTAAAGAGGTTGAAGACGACGACATAAATCATTCTTACAGAGATACACATTGAACTGTCCTCTTCTGTATACAACAAACGTAAGCCAGCACACAATAACTTCAGGAAATTCATTCCAGCTAAATTTGGTAGAAACTTACGAGTGATCTCTGAAAGGAATTTTTCAACTTTGCTGGAAGCTGAGCGTCCTCCAAAAGAAGAGGCAAGATATCTGTAATATGTGAAACGCCATCATAAATGCTGAACGATGATAACAAATGGCAGAGCCATGAGACTACTTCATTATGATTATCTGCTTTCTTATCGCAAAGAAAGACTAAACATTACCTACAGTGCTATGGTCGTTGACCTCATCAAAAGCTGACTCAAGTAATTTAACACTTGAACAACTAGCATGTATGCTGCAACTTCCATTGGAAATTCCAGGAATAAAAGGTTTCCCCTGCCTGTAATGTCTGTTAGATTTAAGCCTCAAAAGACTCCAAAGGAAAGTATCAAATTCACCTAAGATATTGATTGGAGCCTGAAACACCTATAGTGACTAAAACTCAGGTCAAGACCACTCTTACAAGGTCACACCAATGATTACCAAGAGGAAGAGAAGTCCCATACTTTATTTTTTGGCCTTTGTCCATCTTGAACAGTAACGGCAATGAAGAATACAACTTTCAAAAACAATATCTCCTCGAACCATACTCTAATATATATGATTGTAACACTAGTTACTCATGACTCATGATATTGACATGGGATTCTGAAAGTTCAACACTACGGCTCAAGAAAACGATTTCTAGATAGCAATGAGCAACCTTGATCACAAAGGGATCTTCACATCATGACTATAACAGTCTAAAGGAGTCCTCCAATTCTACCAAGCTTTTTCTTTCTTTCTTTTCAGAACTAAACAATTACAAAAGTGAAGTGAGCAAAAGACAACAAATGCCCAGCAGTCCACAACCAATCAATAAACTTATCTCTCCACCAGCAAGCTAGCCAAAACTAAAACAGAAAAAACCATAACATCAAAAAAGTCTCTACCAAACCACCCACTAGATTTTCACATTCTAAAAGTGAATCACAGTCAAAAGCCCAGTTTTGTAATGCAATTACAAGCAAAATCCTATTCATTCATGGACCCAGAAACCAAATTCCTTAACTTGTTACTTTGGCATGGTGAAAAATGATAAAGATTCAGACTTTACATGTTTAATCAGCTCATGTCAAAATTGGAGTTAGACCCAGTAAGCTAGAATTGGACAGGCTCAAGTGAGTGAGCTGAATTTGAAATACAACGAGAGTGGGAGTGAGCTTGAAAATGTAGATAATAACAGAGTTGTACCTCATCAGAGAGATTAGAAGCCATTGCAGAGAGAGTGTTGCCTGTGAAGAATGTCTTAGATTCTCAGCTACTTTAACAGAGCGAAGAGAACAGAGATGAGAGAGAAGTTAACGTTACATTGAATTAGGGTCATCATTTGGCCCGTGGGTCTCGTGGGTCGGTGGAGGTCCGCAAGTCCGTTGGCTAAAAACCCGGCCCGGCCCTAAAAAAAGCCCGTAAAAGTCCGCCAAGGTGGTTGGTGGGCCGAACTTGGTTTAGAGATCTAAAGCCCGGCCCAGCCCGCCAAAAACCCGTCAAGGCCCGTTAGGCCCGGCCCATCAAAGCCTGCAATTTTTTTTATATATATGATAGTAGTACATATATCATTATACCTACACTTATATATATATAATATAGTGACTAGTACTATATAGATATATATCTTATATTTGTGTATGTCTATATTAATATATTACATATACATATATTGATCAAATATTGGAATTCTATATATAGTTATATTTGTGTATCTATTTTACTATTAAATCATTGTTTAGAGTTTAGGATAAGTTAGGGTTTAGGTTTATGGTAAGTTAGGATTTAGGGGATTGAGATTTAGGGTAAGTTAAGGTTTAGGAATTTTGAGGTTTAGAATAAGTTAGGGTTTAGGTTTTAGGAATTTTGAGGTTTAGAGTAAGTTAGGGTTTAGGGTTTCATTGTAATTTTTTTTTATCGATTTACCTTACACAGTAAAACAGTAAATATAATAGATGGTTCAGATTAGATCTTGTAATTTTTCAATGGTGAGAGTTTAATTGAGAGTGTGTGAAATGGCATCAATACCCTTCTCTTATATATTGCTTATTTTTCCATGGAGAAACTAGATAAATCAAATTTTTATGTCAATTTTTTTGACACTATGAGATAGATATGTAATTTACAAAAATGTGTGTTACAAATTTGATCTTAAAAAATTCCTTTAGGGATGGGTAATTTACGTTTTAGTTGTAAAGGTACTACGGTCACATTTAGCGAAACTAATAGATGTAGGTCTAAATCAAGTCCAAAATTTATAAAATTTTAACGGCATGCTTAGAATATTATGAACAACCATCTGACAGTCAGTTTTGTAAAATGATGATACATGATCGATTACGTTTCACAAAGGTCTTTCAACCCATATAACCAAGGAATAAAGGTAAGAACATTAGTGTGCATATAGAGAATTCAAGCAATATAAGAATTAAAAATGTTTTAACAATAAAGAATGCCATATATAATAGTTCACCTTGTAATAAAAGACACCGTACGTAAAAATTAGCCTAATCGAAGTACGTTTGGATCCCGGTCAATACAGTTAAACAAAATTTGTGAAAACACTAAAATACACTCATCTTATTTTCCTTATTTTCCTATGGGGGGAGTAGATAAATCAATTTTTTATGTCAATTTTTTTGACACTATGAGATAGATATGTATTCCATAAGAATATGTGTCCAAAATTTGATGTTAAAAAATTATTTTCGGGAGGGGTAATTTCTGTTTTAGTTGTAAGAGTACTACGGTCACATTTGACGAAATACATGGATCGATGTCTAAATCAAGTCCAAAATTTATAAAATTTTAAAGGCATGGTTATAATATTCTAACCAATCAATCCAACGGTCAATTTTATAAAATAATTAAACATATCCGATTAAGTTTCACAAAGGTATTTCATTCTATATAACAAAGGAACAAACGTAAGAACATTAATATACATATGGAGAATTCAAGCAATATGAGAATTAAATATGTTTTAATGATAAACGAGGATATGTAGAAATGTTCATCTTATAGTGATAAACACCGTACGTAAAATTTAGGCTCGTCGGAGTACGTTTAAACCCCAGTGCATGGATGAAAGTTACGTTTATTTTGAAATGTCTTAATTTTTTAATAATTAAAGCCCGATACGCCCGGCCCGTAAAAGCCCGCAAAGGCCCGGCCCGTAAAAGCCCACAAAGGCCCGCAAAGCCCGCTTGAATGGGCCGGGCCCGGATCCTTATATAAAAGATAAAGCCCGGCCTGGCCCGGCCCGCAAATATTAAAATGTTGTTGAGGCCCGGCCCGGGCTATACATGGGCCGGGTCGGACTTTTTGCCGACCCCTACATTGGATGTTAGTAGAGAAGGAGGAGCGGTTATGTTGTTTATTCTTTATAATTGGCGCGATTCGCCAGGAAGGCTACTGACTGTGGACGTCACCTGTCCTCCCTTGGACCACTCTTCCTTCCTTCTATGACAAATCTTACAATGACCAACTCACCCTTTTTATTTTATTTTTTTAGTTACAATTTCATACTAAAAATCTAGCAAGTAATTTACTATATAACAAATGTGAGTTTTCCCACTATAACTATTTATACTGTTCCTACTTTTGGATATTATTCAAAGCTTTCTAGCCTTGTGGCACATTGTTCTAGATCGATTCTCACCCTTTTCATCCCTTGATTTCCTACTAGCTCTCTCCATTCGCACCTGCTCTCCACTTCAAATTCCAAAGATGAAAATCACATCTTCCTCCTCAGTAACTCACAACGTAGTAGCAACCATGCCTCCTCTTCTCACTTTACTCCACTCTGACTCGTTGCACAACGTCCACGTGTCGTTGCTGCAGGCCCAGCTTCTCTCTGTCGCGTCTCCCTCCTCCTCTTCCCGGAGCCTCCTCCGCCGTCATGGTAGTCGTGCTGGTCCCAAGATGGAGAAGCTACGGAATCGCTACCGCACCGACATCTAGAGGGCTTCATCTCAGTCCTTCAGGAATAATAGGTCTTTCTATCTCTCTCTCTCGGCTGTTTGGAGCTTTGGCTATAACTTGGTCAAGAGATTTGATCGAGGTTTGATTTGGGTTCTCTTTCTCTGCTTCACTGTTTCATTTTTGAAGTTTGATTTTTCTATGTCTTTAAAGTTTGATTTTTCTGGTATGAAAAAGCTTATGCTTGACCAAGAGATTTGCAAGTTTAATCAGCTTATGCTTAGTCAGATGTCTATCATATAAGCAGGAATGAGGTCATATGGGTTTGATGATGATGATGGACTGATAACACATCTTTGATTTAAGCTGAGCTTATATTATATGCTTCTTCTGCCTTTCTTAACCATTTGTATGATATTTTCTGGCAAGGATAAGAGATTATGCATCTGGGTTCTCGAATTCATCAGCTTATTCATCATCGGGTATGTATTTCATGTAAAGTTCATCACTTTGGAATTGTGTTTGCTTCTATTTTGCATAAGTTGCGTGTGTGTGTGTATGTGTGTGTTTTTGTTTTTGTTTTTGTTTATGATTGAGGGTTGACGGGGTTCTATGAATGGGTATTTAGTAATATGTTTGGTTGTTTGCTGTGAATGGATGTATGGAAATAATTTCGTAATGGTGCACGTACTCTATTCTCTTTTGTGATTTTTGATCGCTTTTGGGTATTTCTTGGGTAGGCAAATAAAATTGTTAGAGTGAGTGGACGAAAATAATCATATGCCTTTCACCATTTATATAATCATAAAATAATGCGAGTTCTTAAATGCATAAAAGTTGCCACTCCGGCGGATTTCCCTGCCAGAGTAGCAGGTCGGGCGAATCTCTCAAACCCGACGGTGATAAACTAGGCGAATCTCTCAAGCCTAGTCGGCATATCAAGCGAATCTCTCAAGCCTGATAGATGGACTACCAGTGATCAGCCGCGTAGCCAATGCATTGATGCTAAATAAATAAATGCCATCACCAACAAAATATACAATATCTTCAAAGCGATAAACAATCTGAACATTATACTGAAAACAATACTGAAACAAAGAACTCGCTACGATAGTGTAAATAAATATTCACTCACAGTACAAGCTAGTTTTGATGTCCGGCGGAAGATCCCTCGCCAAAACGCTCCCTCACGATCACCTGAATAACAGGGATAAGATCGATACATATTGAAACACAACATACGGAGCTAATACGTCAAGAACCCTGCGTTCTCGAAAGACGTATCGCTCGAAATATCGACGAGGATGACAAAATTCTCAAACTATACCCAATTAACCCTTGTCCCAAAATAAAGTACTCAAATCAACTCGAAAACCTCAAGACTACGATCGGGGCGCGATTACGAACAAAACGGTATAAAAATTCCCAAAATCCAAAAAGTCAACCCTTGCCGGAGCTCCGTCGTTGACCGTTGCCGCGGCCGGCGACGGGGCGCCAACAGTGAAACTCTCCGGCAGAGGAAGCTCATAACTCATCTACTCCTCAAGCCCAACAAATTTTCCTTCTTCACCTTCCTCCAATTCTACCCACACCAGCCGGAATCGAACTCAAAAGGTCAAGGCCACCATGGATTCCGGCGAGTTTCCAGCGAGCTCCAAACGACGTCAAAACCCAAAATTCTTTCACCCAAAAGCATTTATTGGTTGAGAGGATCAAAACCCCCAACCCCATAGACCCCAAAACATGCCGGAAACCTCCACCCGAATCCGGCAAAATCCTAAAACTTCACCGAGCTCGTTCTCTCTCAAAACTCCATCAATTCTCACAAAATCAAGTTCAAAACAATAGGAAATCTTGAGAGGATTCTAACCATACCCAAATCTTGGCCGAAAGTGGCCGAAAACGGCAGGTCAGACGGTGGCAATTCGCGGTTCGCGGTGGAGCTCCGGTCAACGCTCGGTCAACGCGGTCAACAGTTGTCAACACCGGTCAAACTGCCCAAATGCGACTTTTCGATAATTTACGACTCTTCCAATATTTATACACGTGACCCAAGACAAACAACGGTCCAAAACGAATCGAAATAAAAAAGGATAAACGCAACTAAATCTAACGGTCGGAAATTAACATATCATTCTGATTCGGGTCGTTACAAATCTACCCCCCTAACAAAAATTTTGCCCTCGAAATTTACAAACCTGCTAGCTAAAGAGGTAGGGATACTGATCTCGCATGTGCTGCTCTGTCTCCCAAGTAGCCTATTCAACAGAATGGTTCTGCCACAATACCTTCACAAGAGGAATAGCTCTGTTCCGCAACTTCTGAACTTTCCGATCAAGAATCTGAACTGGTTCCTCCATGTAGGTCAAGTCCTCCCGTATAGGGAGCCGATATGGTGTCAACACATGGGAGGGATCGAAAATGTACTTCCGCAACATGGATACATGAAACACATCATGTACCCTAGCCATCTCGAAAGGTAATGCCAATCTGTATGCCACCGCACCAACTCGCTCAGTGATCTCATAAGGGCCTACATATCGCGCATGAAGTTTACCGCGCTTCCCGAAACGAACAACACCCTTCCAAGGAGAAAGTTTCAGGAAAACCCAATCACCAACCTCGAACTCGAGATCCTTTCGTCGCACGTCAGCATAACTCTTCTATCGATCCTGTGCAGCCCTCAATCTATCTCGAATAATCCGAACGTCTTCCATGGTACATTTTACCAAGTCAGGACCAAGAAGCCATTTCTCGCCAATTTCACTCCAACACAATGGAGTTTGACACTGTTTGCCGTACAACGCCTCGTAAGGTGCCATACCAATGCTAGCCTGATAACTGTTGTTGTACGCAAACTCTATCAAATGAAGTTGCTGATCCCAATTCTCTTTGAACTGCAAAACACAAGATCGCAACATATCCTCCAGAGTCTGAATAGTCCTCTCCGACTGACCATCTATCTGAGGATGAAAAGCTGTGCTGAAGTATAGTCTAGTCCTCATTGCCTTCTGCAATGCCCGCCAGAATTCAGAAGTGAACTGACTATCTCAATCAGAAACTATAGACACAGGTACACCATGCAATCTCACAACCTCCTTCAAGTACAGCTTCGCCAATCTGCTCACGGAAAGCTTTCCTGGAAGTGCTAGGAAATGAGCTGACTTCGTAAGGCGGTCCATAATCACCCAAATACCAGTACTACCACCAGAAGTACGAGGTAACTGATACACAAAATTCATAGTGATATGCTCCCATTTCCACACTGGAATCTCCAAAGGTTGCAGTTTACCTACCGGTTTTTGGCGTTCCGCCTTCACTTGCTGACAAATCATGCATCTGCTCACATACATCGTTATTTCCCTCTTCATGTTTCGCCACCAATAATGAGCTTTAAATGTCCGGAACATCTTTGTACTACCCGGATGCATAGCATATGCAGAACAATGGGCTTCGTCAAGTATTTCCTTCTTCAAATCCTCATCTCTGGGCACACATAATCTTCCTCTGAACATCAAAGTGCCATTACTCCTCATCTGAAACTCGATCAATACACTATTCTAAATCAAATTCTTCTTGCTCAGCAGATAGGCATCTGAATCCTGAGTATCACGAACTCAATCAAGTAATACCAGACGGACTCGGAAACTAGCCAACAATGCTCCATCATCATTCCACTCCAACTCTGCTCCCGTTGCACGTAACTCTGTCAAAAGTGACACTCTAGCAACACGTACATGAAAAAGAGAAGCACCATGTTTACTACTAAGAACATCAGCAACCACATTAGGTTTCCCTGGATGATACTTGAAAGTGCAGTCATAATCATTAATCAGCTCCATCCATCTCCGCTGCCTCATATTCAAATCTGGCTGCGTATGCAAGTAGGTAAGACTTTTATGGTCGGTGTAGATTTTGCACTATGCCACGTACAAATAATGTCTTCAACTCTTCAATGCTAATATTATGGCGGCTAACTCCAGATCATGTGTAGGATAGTTAACTTCGTGTGGTTTCAATTTTCTCGAACCATAAGCCACCACCTTTCCATGCTGCATCAAAACACAACCCAGGCCTAACTTCGAAGCATCATTGTATACCACAAACTCACCGTTATCGTCAGGTAAGGTCAACACTGGTGCAGTAGTCAACCTTTCCTTCAAAGTCAAGTAGCTTTCCTCGCAAGCATCATACCATTCAAACTTGACTCATTTCTTTGTCAAACGGGTAAGCAGTGTTGCTATCCGTGAAAAGTCCTACACGAATCGGCGGTAGTAACCTGCTAAGCCCAAGAAACTCTGTATCTCTGCCATGTTGGTAGGTCTGCTCCAATTCAGTACCGCATCAATCTTATCAGGATCCACACTGACTCCCTCAGCTGATATCACGTGACCAAAAAACTTTACTCTGTCTAGCCAAAACTCACACTTGCTAAACTTAGCGCACGACTGAGCATCTCGTAAAGTCTGTAAGACTGCATGCAAATGCATCTTGTGCTGCCCCATACTCCTGAAATAGATCAGGATATCATCAATGAAAACAATGACGAACTTGTCCAGATGACGTCTGAAAATCTGATTCATCAGATCCATGAAAGCAGCTAGCGCATTGGTCAACCCAAACGGCATAACAAGGAACTCATAGTGCCCATAACGTGACCGAAAAGCCGTCTTGTCCACATCGGATTCCCGAATCCGTAGCTGATGGTATCCAGACCTGAGATCAATCTTTGAGAAGACTGAAGCTCCTTTCAGCTGATCAAACAAATCATCAATCTGAGGGAGCAGATACTTGTTCTTCACCGTAACCTGATTCAACTTCCGATAATTAATGCATAGCCTCATCGAACCATCCTTCTTCCTCACAAACAACAATGGAGCACCCAAAGGTGAAACACTAGGTCGAATGAAGCCTTTCTCAATCAATTCCTGAAGTTGACTCTGTAACTCCCTCAACTCTGCTGGTGCCATACGGTAGGGTGTCTACAAAATAGGTCTGGTACCCGGAAGTAACTCGATGGTGAAATCAATCTCCCTAACTGGAGGAACACCGGGTAAATCCTCGGGAAACACATCTGGATACTCACAAACCACCACAATATCACCAATGTCCGATACACGAACACTCGTATCAATCACATGTGCAAGATAAGTTTCACAACCCTTCCTCATCATCCGATCAGCCTTCATCGCCGAAATCAAACAAGGTAAAGTAGTATTCTTCTCACCTCGAAACAAGATTTTCGGCATGCCTGGACTCCTGAAATTAACCTCATTCTTGTGAAAGTCAAGAACATCCCAATGGTTCTCCCATAAATCCATGCCCAAAATCACGTCAAAATCCACAATATCTAGTAGCATCAAATCCGCGGCTAACCCATAACCTCCAATGAAAATCTCACAATCTCTATATACCCACCCGACACATACTACCTCTCCAGATGGATACAACACTCGCCATAAACTAGGGAGTGGAGATGCAGGTACAGTAGCCAATGATGCTAATCTATATGACATGAATGAATGCGTAGCCCCTGGATCTAGTAAAGTAAGAACTGGTTAACCAAAAATGTACAACGTACTGATGATAACCTCTGGAGAAGCTCTGCCTTCACATAGAGACATGGCATGAACCCGAGCCTGTCCAGCTTATCGTCCACGCTGGCCACGATTCTGCTGACTACCCTATCCAGAAGACTGTGTTGCACGATCACCAGAAGTAGTACCCTGATCTCGTTCAACACTCTGATCCGCAACACCACCAAAAGTACCACGCTGAGGACACTCCCTCGCATAGTGACCCACCTGGCCATAATGATAACAAGTAGAGGGACCATACTGACACTGACCAAAATAATGTATGTGGCAATTGTTGCACAATAGAGATTCCCTCTGTGTAGCTGGTGTACTGAAGAAAGGTCGAGGATAACTCGAGCCTCTAGTACTCCCACTCGACTGCTGCCTCTGCGGTCGACTCCTCCTCCATCTATGACTCTGCCTAGCAGTGCTGGTAGGATATCTATAAGGTCCACTACCCGAAGATGATGCCGATCCAGAAGTACCTGAACTCAGCCTCTTCGAAGCACCCTGGCTAGGTCCACCCTTTTCAAATCGACACGTTTGAAACCGCATCTGCCTCTCTCTCTCAATGTCCTCACCTCTGAGTGCAGCACTAACAAACTCATCAAAGTTATCTCGAGGCATAGTGGTCAAAGTCCCCTTGATATTCAGATTCAGACCCAACTCAAACCTCCTACACTTTGCTTCCTTTGACGCCACCATTTCACATGCAAACCGAGATAAACGAGTGAACTTATCCCGATACTCAAGCACTGACATACTCTCCTGCTTCAGGTTGGTAAACTCTTCATATTTCCGCTGCTGAGTGGCTAGATTGAAATACCGACGCATGAACATCTCTTTAAACATTGGCCAAGGAGTATCAATAGGAACCCTGTCTGTACCAACCCACCAAAAGTAGGCCTCTGACTCAAGCAAACCCACTGCAGCTACTGTTTTTTGTTCAGGAGTAAAATGCAGGCGCTCACAAACACGCTCAACCTGAACCACCCAAGCTTTACAAACTTCAAGATCAGGGGAACCAGAGAAAACAGTTGCTCCCGTTGTCCTGGCCTTAGCCACTGGATCAATACGTTCCTCCAAACGCAATACTCGCATAAGCAAGTCACGCGTACGTTGATCCTTATCAGGATCCCCAGTCCGTTCAGCACGGACTCCACGTCGAGGAGGCATCCTAAGGATAAAAGATATTAGTCACAGGACAGAAAGGATGTAATCATGAAACTTCAAAGGTTTGAAAATATACAACACTCTAGAGCATTGATGATTATCCATCGGTCGGTCGGGTCATCACTTCCGAAATGCTGTACATTCTCAAATGCCCTTAGTAACATAACTACAAGAGTTTACAGAACCTGGAAACTAATGCTCTGATACCAACTGAAAGGACCCGACTCCGATTTAGTTGCCTAAACCAAAATCAAACCCCTTCGAAAACACGACCTTAAAAAAAATTTGCCAGAGTTTGCTTTGAAATACGTGAACTATTCTTAGAACCTGCAAAGAAATACACTTCGAATATTCCACAAAAGGCAAACCGTGGGGCTCCATTCCCCATCTGGATTTCTCAACATCATATACATAATAAACCAAAGGTTTACAAGAAATCCAGAAATATTCAGGAGTAAACTCAACTGAAAACAAACATAAGTATCCAGAGCGACGCCTATATACATCATTTACATCAAGTAGGTCGAACAACAAACCTACAGAAACTGAAGTGTGATCCGAACTCTATGCCCCCACAGTTGATGCGCAACACTGGATCCCAAACTGCAAACTGGGCAAAGGAAACCGAAAATCCTAGAGGAAAGGCAAATAAAATCGTTAGAGTGAGTGGACGAAAATAATCATATGCCTTTCACCATTTATATAATCATAAAATAATGCGAGTTCTTCAGACATTTCAAACATTTGCTTATAAAAAAAATGGTACAAGAAAACGAATTTTCTTCAGACATTTCATTGATCAGCGATATGTAATCTTACTAGGAGAAATTTTCGTAAAAAATACCTTCTCATTAATAGCATACCAGTCAAATTCATGACCAATGGTCATGACACTGACCAAAGAGCAAAAAGCCTCAGCGGCAAGAATGATTAATGTTACATAGCCAAAATATAGTTAAGATTGTTCAATAAAAATGATAAATACTAACACTAGTACAAAAGGACACCAATCTTCACGTTGGGCCATGATCTTCGATGCCTTGTAGATCCTACTCTTTCTTGGCTTCGCACTGATGTTCATAGTAGCCTGCAGTGAGTTCCTGACTGGTCACTTGGTCCAAACCTTCTGCATTACGAAGATGACGGGTTAGCGCGGTTGTCGGTGATGGGTTAGGAGTCAAAGGATGAGCACCATAAGGAGTCATACATGCTACCACATTCTGCCACTGACCTTCCCTCTCCATGGCCTCCTCCTATTCAAGCTTAATTTTCTTCAACGCAGCCCGTTCCGCGGCACGCTTCAAACTCGGATCTTTGATAATCCGAGCGGTTTCAGCTTTATACTTGTCGTTCACCAACTCATTCCGGATGAATTTCTCCCAAGTCTCCTGAAAGCCTTTCTTGAAGGCCAACTGAAGTGCTTCACGAAACTCGGCACCAAGCTTAAAGTCTTCAACGACTTCAGTCAACTCCTGCATCCGACCCTCCTCTAGCTATTTAACTTGGCCCCTGAGCACGGTAACTTGACCCATGGTAGCAGTACGTTCAGTCTCGGAAAACTTTAAGTGCTCCCGCACCTCTTTCAACTCCAACTCCAACTTCCTAGCATGTTTGACCGAGTCCTCCAAGCAACCGTTTGTCTCCTTCAACCTCCCCTCTAAGAGATCCCACTTGTGATCCAACTCCTACTACCTCTCACTGGCCTGCACTAGTTGCTCCTCCTTTTGGCCCAGCTCTACACTTACACGAGCGAGCTCTTCCGAGGATGCCACCATAGACTGCCGTTGATGACACATCAGCTGGATAGCAGCGGCAAAGGACTTGAGACATTCATCAGCACCAGCGGTAATATCGCCCACAATACGCACCTCTGCCAGGAGATAGGACACTATCTAAGTGGAGTAGGGTGGCAGAGCTGCCAGTAACCACTCTCGGGAATAACACTCTCACCCGCATCCTCTTCGATATATGAGTCGTGCCCAGAACCACCAAGATCACGATCTGGTAGAGCGTCGACATCAACAATGGCCCGAGCCGTAAAAATGGTCTCCACGCCGATAGACCAGAGGTTATCGGTACCGAGCTGGCCGGCAACTATAACAACATCATCGCCAAAGGGGGCAGTCTTCTTCGGAGGTCGTTGCGGCCCACCATCTACAACGTTCTTCTGCTTCTCACCACGACCGGTGGCATTAGCCGTTGTCTTAGGAGGAACGTCAATCCCTATCTGATCGGTCTCTTCTTCGTTAGGGGGGATGATGACAAGTGGGACAATAAGGAGGACGGTGTTGCCCGTCTGGGTGTCGAAGTCGAGCATCATGGCATTCTTTCCCTCCTCCTCAAGATAGGCGATCAGATCATCGATGTTACCAAAAGACTCCATCTTCTTTTCTCGCTTGGCGTTACTATAACCAATTACAAATTCATGAAGGAAAGAAGAATTATAACCTTGTTACTATAAGCCGATTGCAGATGTAAGTTTAAAAAAAAATTACACGGGAATAATGTCAGCAAAGAACAGGCGGCAGACGACATACTAGACATCTTGGCAAGACTGGTCAACTCTAGAATTCGATAGTCGCTCAAAAGGTACACGCTTCAAAAATTATCACTATAACCTTTTTCCACTCTGTGGCAACGCCACTTTTCCGTAGCACAGAAATGATAATGGCGGGTAACTACAACAAAGGAAACGACACATAAGAAAAAGAAAGATCAAACCGCTAGTTGAACGACAAACATCATACCGCCCTCGTCACCTCGGGGATGAAACCTAGTGGGCATGCGGACCCGACCCGCAACACCTACTGATTTGGACCAGGCTCCTATGGCAAGAAAATGCTCAGACCTCCACTCTGGGTTGGACGTCTGAAAATTGTGCAAGGCAAGGGGACTACCCCGTTGTTGAACCAAGCGAAGCGTCCCCCGGTACCCCTTCTTCATCGAATACAGCATATCGAAGTAGTGCAACACTTCATTCCGAGTAGGGTAGTCCAACCCGGCAAGTTTCCATAACACGAACATAGTGTTCAGAGATTGAAGCATTATCGGAGAAACTTGCCATACAGCGCACCACAGCTCACCAAAGATGTATTCATGAAAGGGGTGAAGAGGCAACCGTACGCTGAACCGCAACACAGTAAGTGGTTACACCTACCAACTCGGGGGAGGAGCATAACGGCGACAAATGTCACAGGACCCCGGGATGGATACTAACCGCCTCAACCTTTTGTAACTCCCACATTAGTGACAACCGTCAACATTGATAAGATTCTCCTACCGGCCACAATATCTCCTAATCCATAACGTCAAAAGGATTCTCCTACTGGCCATAGTATCTCCTACACCATATTGCCGAAAGGATTCTCCTACCGGCCACAGTATCTCCTACGCCATAACGCCGAAAGGATTCTCCTACCAGTCAAAGATTCTCCTACGCTATAACACCTAAAAGATCCTTCAACCGACCAAAGAGCCGCAAAGTCGCGCAGGGGATACGAACTCGGGGACTTTAGGGTTACCAATTCAAACGAGTTCCACCCACTGTGGCGCCCCCACCAGTGTAGCTACCAGCACCCAACAATAAAAGCTACCAGATTGGGCGAGGCCAAATGTTTGAGCGCCAAAGAGTGTATCCCCCGGTCGATGCAGTGTAGCCGCTCACTACATCCCTCGGCACTGAATAGTTATGGAGGAGTATGTCAGCCACCGGGAATGGCTTCATTAGGAATGGGCCTACTGGGTTAAACCGTTACTTGAAGGAACCCCCATATGACGTTATGACTCATTCAGGAGGAAAACAAGCCTAAGGGTATTAACATCAATACATTTTGCTTACCCCGGGAGACGGTAAACTAGCTACTTACCGGTCTCACCGATACTAACTACAGGTGCCTATTTTATTGTCTAAAATACAGATACCAATTTTGTCAAGCGGGACAACCTTGGTCGGCGAGCTGGGGGACTATATGGTACATATCCGGCTCTAACAGGTAACAACGCCCGTTAAGTACGTACGAATAGTGTCGCCGGTATCCGGTTTTACAACTCACCAACCAAGATTGATCCCCTTGGCTGAGCGAGTTAGAGGACTTGTACATATACCTGGCTAATTGCCCTATCCCGTACATACTTAACGTTCTTCAGTAGTTTATAATTATATCTCACCGCCAACATAACAACGTTCACCGACAAGAGACCTACAACTTCGATGACCAGCCCAAGTTCTATTTCGGCATGGTTATCGCTCATGCGCCCGCCAAGGAACCCATCGGAAAGCACTTCAGCAAAAAAGTAAGAACATTGATCCCACCTTGAAGAATTGGTAAGGGCTCTGGTCTCAACTACCTTTATAAGCCTGGTGGTTCAGCATTAATGGTATATATTCATTACCCTTTTACGCCATTACTCTGTTTAAATCATATCTCGTTTCTGACTTAGGCATCGGATGGTTGAAGACCGACCCACTCGGTCTCTCTTTAACGGTTGCCATTCTTAGCAGTGAGAGCGATTGGACAAGAGCGATCGTAAAGCATTAGTGAAAGCAAGAGCAAGGAATCAACAGAGAGCGAGAACGATAAGACAAAGCGATATCGATACAGCAACAACGGTATAGATTAAGATCAAGCAACAACGGTATAAGAAATCCAAAGTAGATTTATAGTAGTTTCATCCGTTCGATATCAATTACCCATTTGTGACTTTGGATATTAATAGCAACCAATCCAGCCGAAGACCACCACTGCTTCCGATTTATTGTAATAATCTTGAGGTTGAACTCATAAAAAGTAAAATAAAAACGACCTGTAAAATCCCAGCTGCATAAAATTACAAACCCCCAACAGTGTCGTTTGTACTTTTTGTAACTTAGAAACCCTGCCGCAACAGTCCAAGCTCTAACAACAACAGCTATCGACGATGAAAGCTAAATCCACCTGACGGCAATGGAACCAAAGCCAAACCAAACCCAACAACACAAACTCAAACTCAAACTCAAACTCAAACGTCGCTCTCATCTCCAACTCCTCCACAACATTCCCTCCCATCACACTATTATTATTAATATTCCATTCCCTCGTCTTCTTCAAGCTTCTCTTCTCCTTCTCCTTCTTCTTCTTCTTCTTCTTCTTAACCCCTAAATGTCATCTCTCACTTGCACTCCCTCCTTCTCTTTTGTATTCGACAATGCACCGCTCCGGCTTCCGCCTCACTCATCTGATCGAATCCCCACCTGCCGATCCCGATTCGCTCTTCCTCGGCGGCCTCTTTCTCCACCTCGATCACTCCCTAAACCCTCCTAACTTCCTCTCCTTTCTTCCCGCCTCAACCCCTTCGCCGTCGCCTCGCCGTCTGCGTTTCGAAAGCCGCCGCCGTCGCCGTCACCGCCGACGTGGAGGATCGTTCTTCTCCGTCAGCTTGTCTTTGAACGGCGATGAAGAACCCACGTCGGAACCAGAGACGGCGGAGGTTGTTGTGGTGGAGAAGGGATCAGGTGCTATGAACACTACCAAGCATCTCTGGTCTGGAGCTGTTGCCGCCATGGTTTCAAGGTTTGACTTTTGTGTGTGTGTGCGGTTGTACTTTGTTGGTTGGATCATGCAAGTTCAACACTTTGAAGTTTGAAACATGTCTTTGATGTGATAGTTTAACTTGTTTGTTTGTGATTTTGTGGATTTAGAACATTTGTGGCTCCCTTAGAGAGGCTTAAGCTGGAGTATATAGTCCGAGGAGAACAGAAGAACTTGTTTGAGATGATCAGGACGATTGCGCAGACTCAAGGGCTGAAAGGATTTTGGAAAGGGAATTTTGTAAACATTCTTCGCACGGCGCCCTTCAAGGCAATCAATTTTTATGCATATGATACTTACCGAAACCATCTGGTAAGGTTGTCTGGGAATGAGGAGTCAACGAATTTCGAGAGGTTTCTTGCTGGTGCCACGGCGGGAATTACGGCTACCTTGCTCTGCTTGCCCATGGACACTGTATGTTGCAACTTATTTCCTGGTGTCTCTTTCTTATGTTTGTGTGTTCAAAGTTATTTCTCTTGTTAGTTGTTATGCTTTGTAGTTCATAGTCGGAGAGTTAAAAGGGGGTGTGGAATGTTTTCTTACTGTGCATTTTAGGCTGGAAGTAGAGAACAGAGAGCTCCTTAATGCAGAATTTTAGTAAATTTGGAATTCATGCCTTGCTCCATTAGTGTTTACTCATTGGGGTCTGCAGTATGTTTGTCATGAGATTATGAAGCATTGCAATTCTTAGCCATTGAAGACCATACCTTAAGGCTCATTGTATTCCCATAGTCAAGTATCCTAGCCAATGCAGGTTTGATTAAAAGTCTCTTGAAGTGTCCCTGTGTAAGAGTTTCAATGCAGGCTAAAGTATGTGAATATCTTGAGGTTTTGTTTTCTCATTGGCTATCCTAACTTTTTTTCTCGGATGATCACACCTCAGGGAGACAATGAGCAATGTGATATATTCTGTGATGGAAATAAATCTATCCTCAGTCAGTGGCATGGCATTACCCTGCCTCTTGGCTAAGAAAACTGTTTATTTCATCTATTTATGAAAACATTTTGATTACCCCATTTCCCATAAGTTCATGGTTTAGATTGGTTAACACTTCAGTATGCTGTTCTGATCCAACTTTCTTATAGCAACTTCTTTCGGAAATTGCAATCAGAGTTGCACTCTAAATTGTCAATAATTTCAGATCAGGACCAAGATGGTAGCTCCTGGCGGAGAAGCATTGGGTGGTGTAATTGGTGTTTTCCGCCACATGGTCCAGACTGAAGGATTTTTTTCTCTTTACAAGGGCTTACTGCCCTCTATTGTGAGTATGGCACCTTCAGGTGCAGTTTTCTATGGCGTCTATGATATACTGAAGTCAGCTTATCTGCATTCACCGGAAGGGAGGGAAAGACTCCGACACATGAAGCAAGAAGGTGACAAACTGAATGCTCTGGAACAAATGGAGTTGGGAACCATAAGAACATTACTGTATGGAGCAATTGCTGGTTGTTGCTCTGAAGCCGCTACTTATCCCTTTGAAGTTGTGAGGAGACACCTTCAAATTCAAGTTCGAGCAAATAAGTTAAGTGCGGTGGCAACTTGTGCAAAGATTGTTGAACAAGGAGGTGTTCCTGCTCTCTATGCTGGATTGATACCCAGCTTGTTGCAGGTATGGTATTTCGCTGAATCTTTATTCAAAATCACTTGAACTGTAATGGAGTAGTCACACACATTCATATGATAAATCTTTGTATACCATCAATGTCACTGTATTACATCCTTTTTAGTATGAACTTCATGTTATTTATTCTTGTCTCTTGACTTTCAGGTCTTACCATCTGCTGCCATCAGTTATTTTGTATACGAGTTCCTGAAGATTGTTCTCAAAGTAGAGTCTACATAGTACTTGTTAATCCTCATAACAGAGCATAATTTTCTTTCAGAAACAGTTCCTTCAAATGTTTGGCTTTTTGTGAAATGGGAGAAGGAATTAAATACCTGCCATCATAACACTAGCACAGAATTTTCAGTCCCCTTCATGTTTATTCCATTGGCATTTGAAAAGTGAAGGTCCGAGTACTTTCAATGCAACTGCAGGTCTTAATGTCATTGATATTCTGAGGGCATCACTAACCCAGTCAGAATAGGAGCTGCTGAAATATATATTATTCCTGATTTTTGTTATTTATTTTCTTCGAATAACAGCTTCAGGTTAATTTACAATGAAAATATGGCAGGCATATGGTAGTTATTATTCTGCACAAATCGAAATACTTGTAATTTGAAAAAACCAGTGCCGTCGAATAACTTTTTATCAAAGGTGCTTGTACCTCTTTTCTACTTGTTGGTGAATATGATAATATGAACGAAGATGGCCATTCAAAAGAAGGCAATAGTGTGAGTGTGTGACCATGGAAAGTTCTTCCGCACACAGCAGTGCAAGTGTACTGACATATGTGGCATCCATTTGTAGGTTATTGACCTTCTGGTGTTACCATAGATAATCGGAAATGATTCGACTCTGTTGAGTAAGAAGGCAATACAAAGATTCATTGTATCACAGAACCAGAAGGCAAAGCTTGAAAGATGTTCAGTGAACCAAACATACCAGGAAGGCAAATGATGAACGACCTTTTTTGTTATACGGATCTTTTCACATGAACTGTATGGAACACTATAGTAAAGGAAATATAACACACTATAGTCTTTTCCCATAGATCAATTGCTACCTTTGGTTTTTCTACACTTAGAAAACAAGCTTACACCCATAGAACAGAAAACACTAGACTGCTAAGGAATAGCATATACTCAGAATCGGATCTTTATATGGGCTCAACATGGAATTTACTTACTGCCTTCTCTCTTCTCAATTAATGAATAGCCTAGCACGCACAACCTCCTCCTTGCTGGTCTGCGTTGGATGCATTGACAGTTGGCTTCAGGTTTACATCAACCATGTCTTCCTGTTTTGTCGAAGAAAGGGTCTCCATCCCTGGCAATGCACCAGCAATCTTATGGAATAGTAGCTGCAATTTCCCAATAAAGGGTAGTCAGACAAAGTTATCACTAACCAAAATGAGGTCATTAAGGTGAACCAAACAGAATAACTTTCTTTGGATTAAGAAGAAGATGATGCCTAATTGAGTAAGAAGGTTAACATGTACTTTGTATGAGTCGTATGAGGGAGTATTAATATTGATGAAAAATAGTTGAATTTTGTTGCTCCCATATCAGCATGGATGCACGGATGTCTTAAAGAAAATATTCAGATGGATGTTTCAAACTTTCAATGTTTAAAATGTAGATTTACCTTGATATTAAATCCTGCTTTGGCACTAGTTTCTATGAACAAGACTCCAAACTCGCAAGATTTGGAATCTCCTTCCTCGATAGAAACTTGTCTGTTTGATCAACAATACCATAGAGTTAACAACCTTCAAATTTTGGGAATCCCAGACCAAGTAACCGTACTTCAAGCCCTTATATACTGCAATATAAAGAACAATTATAGTCCTGATACAGACAGAAGGATGCCCTGGAGGGGTTACTACTTACTAGGAGTCAATGCTCAAGATGGACTTGAAGATATCAAAATTCTAAGATAGAAAGAAACTGAAAATACTAATCAGAACTGAGTACGATAAAGAAGGGAGTGGATACTTATGTTAGCTTTCACACCTTTTATCAACAAGATCTGTTTTATTTCCAACAAGCACGATAATGACATCAGTACCCCGTTCTGTCCATACTTCTTCAATCCACTTATTAGTATTCAAAAATGACTGTCTATCTGCATGATGATAGTTCTGTCAAGAAATTTGATAAATACACAAACATGAAATGCAAGAGCAGAGACTAGGGTTAACTATGCATTGATCAACGAAACAAGACTGAACATCTGCATGTTATTTTGGTCAGAATGCAAGTCCTTTTTCTGTTATCAAAAGATTAGTGTATGACAACAAAAATGACTGGTTTCATGAGCCACGACAAAAGTTCTTTCTAGTTTCTCAACCATGTAAAAAGAATGTAAACTGAAAGAGAGAATTCTGATTATATTAACAACATGGTTCTCAAAGACCCTTAACTATTACTTACTAGCTACATCATAGACGATTACTGCAACAGAAGAATCCCTGATGTAGCTTGGAATTAGATTCCTAAATCTTTCTTGTCCTGCAATATCCCTGTAAAGGCAAGAACATCACTTCCCCGAACTAATATATTGTGAATAGCACAAAAGATGAACTGACAAAGCACCAAATCTGAACCAATAAAATCATCCTAGTGAAAATAATCATATTCAGGACTTTCATACTCATCTAACAACAAAAACATGTTTCACAGGTTTGTAAACAGCAGTATGTATATGTGACAGTTCTATAAAAAAGAGAAATCAAAGTCTAGAACTTTTGTGAAAAGAATACACCATCTGTTTTTATGCCAAATAATTCAGAGAATTCATTATAACCATTGTCATTAAAAGTCACCGATGTAAGATCAATCCGCTTCCATTAATTTCCTTTAACTTTCTACAAAACAAAGCAAACATAACATGAATAAACTTTACTGTAAAGATTAAAGAAGTTGGGATATATAAGATTTTCTGAAGCGTAATACTTTCAGATGTTCCTAAAAGCTCCACACTCTATAAGTCTATATATTTTGGGTTTAAGGAACAAAGAGAGAAAAAGTGTCACAATTTGAGACCTATTTTTTCCCTCATAATTCTTATGGAACCGTAGAATAGTCACTTTGAAGATCAGCCAAATTGTTACTGAGCCCTAAGAAAATCGATATGTTTCTATTTAAAAAATTTGAATGTAAGTAGGCATACCATAGCTGCAAACGAACTGTACGATCTTCAACGTACATAGTTTTCGACAGAAAATGGATTCCATTGTTGCCTGCAATAATTGCACAGATCATGATCAGAAACCTCCAACAAAAAAAAACATGTAGAGAAGTACAGAAAAATTAATAAAAAGTGGATGAAATAGCTGGAGTACGTACCTGATAGGTGGTCTCGAATTTGTCATACATGAAGCGGGTGATGATGCTGGTTTTTCCGACGGACTGATCAACGAGCTTGTATTTTGCCAGAGGGGACACCGTCGCCATTTTCGAGATTCTATTGTTTGAATCTGAATCTCCCCGATCAGGAAAGAGCGAGGTGCAATAAAAACAAGAAGAATATGACTCTGAAAGCGTGTTGAGTTTTTATTTTGTTATCTTTCGGTTTTTCTGTTTCGACTATATTTTCCCTTTTTTTGAGTTCAGTCTATTTATATGGGGAGGCCAAGAGAAACCGCCAAGCACTTCGAAGACGGCAAAAGTCAACTAATACACACTTCCCTCTTCTCAATCTTAACATTTGGTTCTTTCTTTTTTCCCAGTAGATGATGATGGGCAAGTAAAAGAGGCTAAAATGTCTTGTTAGTTCCGAGCATTAGTCATTGCACTTAAGAAGCTTTTGAAATTAACGCACCAACAATTCAAAGTGAGGGTGGCAAGAAAGTTCAATTTTCATTTCACAATGTGGTTGGTTTCCTTACCTAGCTAGGAAGGAATAAGAAATGACAGTTCTTATTCTTTAAGCAATTTCTAGTCAACTGGGTTGGATTTGGACAAATTCTGTCAAAACTTTGATTTGATCTCAAAGAGAAAACGTAGAAGCACATCTTAAAGCAACGTATTGCATGTGCATAGATTTGTCACTACATGCAAAACCAAGTAAGGAGCACAAGCGAAACTATAGTCTATCCATGAAAGTAGGATCAGGAGAGCAACTCTTACTCTCCACCCTAAAGAAGGAACTTTGTAAAGCAAGCTTTGCCTTAGAATGCAAGGCAAGGAGAAACTTTTCTGGGTACCGCTTTCTTTCTAGTGGCACTAGATGAACCTCTATGAGTAGCTCAACTGGTGCCCCTTACAAATTTCAGTTCAACAAGGTATTATCAAGATAAGTAGATAACATGAATTTCAGTTCGCAAGGTAATATAGTGAACACTGAAAGAGAAAGAGAGCTATCATTTTTTTATATTTTTTTATTAACTGTAAGGCGAATTAACCATTGAGAATTTGGGAGATTAAAAAAGCAAGCTTTCGAAATCTTGGAATGCAAGGTACAAATTACCCACAAAGATCCAACCTAAAAACACTTCAAATTATTCAAAAATAAGAGGGACAAGTCTAGCTCATTCCTGTACCAAGTTTGAATACATGGGGCCCTAAATCCCTAATAACGTCTGAAATTATTGAATACAGATTGAATTGCAAAAAGTCTGGCATACATGTAGGAACTAAGAACACTACAACTCCACAAGTGAAACATAGTCCTACTCGTTTAACAATGACCGTAGAATGTATTCATAATCTACAAAACAGAATTGCCATCCACATGAAACCTTACTAAATCACATGTGACATCAAGACAAATAATTCTATGCAACCCAAAAGATCAATCATCTCATACAAGAACTGAAGAACAAACTCATAGCCACAGAACCCTCATATCTACATTGCTAATAATAGACCTCTCATAGTCACATTCTCCATCTCTTTCAAAACATTCAATCAAATTATCAACAGGTGGGGAAGATTTTGTTGCGCAGAAGCGAGCAACGAAATACCACACACACGGGATCAATAATGCCGATACTCCCCCTATTTAGCCACCCGGGATACAACGGGTATGAGATTTTATCACAAAAAGCCCCGGCATTAGTATGTGTGGTACAACTACTTATCAACAATGGATAACTCTTCTCCTTTCTGACGTGGGATTCCAAATGGCTCAAATCTAAGCCAAACCTTTTTCCAACAGATTTCACCTGCCCTCTTAAGAACACATTGATCACAGCCACAGACTCGAGTCTCATGCAATTACTCCGGCGATATTCCATTCTCTTATATCATACTATTCAGAAGATTCGAGTGTCATTCGTAAGTCATAACATATCCACCCAAACGGTCACTATGAATAAGTCACTAGCTAAAGCACAAAATCCACGGTGTCATTACAATTGCACTGATCAACTTCACGACCATAGCATTGTCCTTCCTGCCAAACTCATCAGCCCAGCTGATAGCTTTGAAAAGAAAGAACACTCCGGGTACTACTGGAATTGAACAGGAAGAAAAAAGTTCTATCATTCATACCCAGTTTTGAACTCAATTTCCTTGTCAACAGTTTCTCTTCCCTCTCACTCTTTCAAATGGTGGGTTCATGCAGGTTTATCACTTCTCATGTCCCGACAGACCTAACAATTCAAGTTCAAGAAATCACCTTCAACGTTCACAAGGTAATATAGCAAGATAACATGAATTTCTATTCAGTATGAAAGGCAGGTTCAACAGAATGTGGACATGTGAGAGCGTTGACACTCACTCACATGTCTGCAAATCAATATAGATGAAACTACATTGTAAGTTACCTAAAAGAGCTCACCAACATGTTTCTCCTAGAAGTTTAGGAGCACATTGCAAGCAAACTCTTAAATACATGGTATAACAAACAATCCATATACAAAAAGATACATGTAAATACTAGTTCTAAGAGGAGAATAGACACCTACTGTTTTCAGTCATATGGAATCATGTACTGTACAGATGAGACAATGATACAACACCATTTCTTTTGTTTCGTTTTACACTTTTTGTCTTAGTATTGAAGATCTACAGAGGTGTCACTCATTTCATGTTTGATCTCTCTTTCTGTAACTAGTATCCTTTGGTAGAAAAATGTGGCTACATAGGTCAACTGGAAATCCAGACTTCAGTCTCAAGTTTGGCTCATGACCTGAAGCTTGAAAACTTCCCAGGTGGACCAGAAACCTTTGAAATCATTCTAAAGTTCTGTTATGGTCTTCCAGTGGACTTAAACCCTGAAAATATAGCGCCACTAAGATGTGCATCAGAATTTCTAGAAATGACAGAAGAGCTTGAAGTTGGAATTCTTATTTCCAAGACAGAAGCTTTTCTTACATGGGTAGTCCTTTGTTCTTGGAAAGATACCCTTACTGTGCTCAAGTGTTGTGACACTCTATCTCCATGGGCTGAGAATCTTCAAATTGTCAGAAGATGTTGTGACTCAATTGCTTGGAAAGCTTCTAGAGAGATCACAACTGGAGCTACTGACAATCAAGAACCATGGTGTTTTCATGAAGTAGCCACCTTTCGAATAAATCATTTCATGAGGGTCGTATCAGCAATAAAGGCAAAGAATGTGAGACCAGGGTTTATAGGTAAATGTATAATGCACTATGCAGAGATATGGTTACCAGGTATGAATGTGGAGTTTGAAGGACTAAGAGGATATGGAATTGGAAGAAATGACCTGCAGGTTAGTGTACTGAGTAGCGGGAAAGAGGAAGGGGGCAATGACCAAAGCAAGGAGCAAAGAGCAATTATAGAAAGCCTCTTAAGTGTAATTCCTCCCCAACATGAAGCTGTTCCATGTAAGTTTTTATTGCAAATGTTAAAGATGGCCATGGTGTACTCAGCACCAGCTTTAATTTCAGAGCTTGAAAAGAAAGTGGGGATGATGTTAGAAGATGCCACTGTCAATGATTTGTTGATTCCAAGATATAATGCTGCAGACCAAGGGAAACTGGTTAAGTGAGTATTCTACATTCTTATTTAGTTTACCGGCTGTAATTTAGTCAAAGTTGGCAAGATAATCACTATGGAATCTTATATTTCTTTTTATATAACTTTTGATATTTTATTGTCTAGTGCAGTTCACCAGGACGTACGATGCACAACATTGATGTTGTGCAGAGGATTATCGAATATTTCTTGATGCATGAGCATCAAGAGCAAGATAAGACTAGTAAATCCAATGTCAGTAAGCTATTGGACAACTACCTAGCTGAGATTGCAGGTGAGCCAAATCTCTCCATAACCAAGTTTCAAGTATTGGCTGAATTACTGCCTGAAGATGCTCGAGCATGTAACGATGGTCTTCATAGGGCTATTGATTCATATCTGAAGGTTACTTTCTAATTTGTTTATCACCAGCTTTACTTCAAGAAATTCTCAATCTTGAAGAAGGCTATGCAGGACAATGAACTGCGAAACACTATCGCTTGATGCATGCATGCACGCTGCACAAAATGATCGACTGCCAATGCAAACTATTGTCCAGGTAACTACTGCCAAATTTCCATTTATGACATACTAGAGTTTAGAAACATGTTCATGCTACATAGCATCTTAGAACGATATGGGGTAGATATAGCAAAACACCCAAAAACAGGTATACCCTTGAGTCATCTAAGTCTTATTAATGGTGTTTTGACATTTTTGATATATATTAACTTGATTATTTTACAAATATCTAAAGTCTAATTAAGTAACAGGAAAAGAATACAACCAAAGAACTTACACCTACCACAAGGTACAGAGACTATAATAAATTTCTTAAATGAAACTGTTCAGACGTCGTCCAATAAAGCATATAGAAGAAACCTAAAAGAGAAAAAGAAGATGAAAACATTGACTGCAAGTTGACAGTGTGATAGTTTCATGATTTATAAACACAGATTCCGTACTACTGACGTAAAGCTAGAATGCTAAATTCATCTAGTCCAGGGTATTCTAATAGTTGAAGGAAATATTGAAGGGAAAAAAAACAAAAGAAAACATTAACGCATAGAGGATGCATGTAAGTGATGCAACTATAACTCAATATAAACTAAACATCCGTGCTCACATGGTTTTTAATGGCAAAACCAACAACGTAGTATCTGAACGACATGCTTTGAAAATTATTTGCCAAAAAAAATTTATTTTAGTCAATTTATACAGACATGTGATAGAGTTCGGGTGACAAATTGGCAACGAAACTCTCTGAGCATTATAACATGTCTTTACTTGTTTATAGATAGGAGGGGTTATTATATATTCTCATGAGGGTCATATTGTAGCAAAGACCACCCAGATTCCACAATTAAACAACTGTCACAATGGTCCCGGGACAAGTTAGATAGCTCAGTCTTGTGTAGACCTAGAAGGCCATAATGCCATATTTGGAGAATAACTACTCAACTCAGTTTCACAAAAGGAAAAAGAAATCATTTTTATCCATGCTGTTGAAGAAGAAATATCTAACTCTTGAATAAGTGTTTCTAAAACCTACGCTTCTAAAAAAATGGAATCCAAAGTACTACATTCCCCAAAAATGGAAAGTAGTCAAAGTACTACAAATCACAGATAGATCTCTGAAAAAATCTAGATTTAATATGCTGATACTGAGAATTATGACCCATGTATTATCCGATAAAGCAAGATTTGAAATTTCTCACAAGAGGAATCTACAGGTTCTCTTCTCAGAGCAAGTAAAGATGAGGAAAGCAATGCAAGAGAAGGAATCAGCACCAAATGGGCACACCTCTGAACAGGAAGTATACTCATCAGCAGATGCAGAAATTAATAATTTAAAAGCAGAACTTGATAATGTAAAGAAACAGATGGCAGAGCAGCAAAGTGACTACTCTGAGCTGCAACAGGAGTATGAACGGATTGCCAACAAGCAAAAGATTGTATCAAGTTGGAGTTCTGGATGGAGGAAAATAAAGAATTCATTCCATACAAAATCTGAAGGCAACGAAACAGGAAAAGAGCCGACTCTATCGGGTGCAGAATCAGCTCCAGATGGAGGTCATCCATGTCCTAATATACTTCAATATAAGAGGCTAAGACTCTCAAGTTAAGGGATAGGACACCCTCCACTATCAACATCATAGTGAGATTCAAGCCTTTAAAGGCACTGTCTGTATGAAAACACCTGGGAGAAAACTAAGCAAATATTTTTAACCAAACTATATAAGCAAGCTTCAATAGTATAAGCTTTATTAACCAAAAGCTAAATGATCAAGCACTATCATAAAATTCACCACCAAACTCCAATCCTCAAGTTTCATATCAAATATTGAGCTAATAAATAAAATAAAAACAAAATACCTAGCGGAACCTCATATTGCCCCACGGAAACTTCTCCTTGGAGGCGGAGGGGATGGTTTCGAGGGCGAACTCTGTGATGTTGGTGAAGGTGGTGGGCATCAGGAGCTTGATCGGTTTTCAAGTTATTTTTCAGAGGTAAAACAATATTTCGTGACTAGGCGCTAGACCCGCCTAAATATCATATCTAAGCTGTCCACTTAGATCCCTACGCACTCGGCCCTTCCCACCGCCCGACTAATGCCTAATGACTTTTAGAACATTGGAGGTCAACTATTTTTTACTTATGCGAATCAATGATGAAGAGGAGAGAATCGAATATGGGTGATGAAGGAGTGACACATTGCCTGAATCAACTCCATCCAAACTTAAGGCTCAGAAGCGGGGCAGATTTATGACAAGTTCCAACTTGAGATTAAAGGGGCCTCAGACCAAATTAGAACCCCATTCCATTGTATGTCTGCATACAACTTGAGATTAAACACCTCAACTACTTCTCTATCAGCTAGGGCAGCTACAAATTCCAATATGTTCAACTAATAAACAGTCTCTGATCAGGGCCAAAATAAGAACACCCTGATACCACCCTGATACAAAATAGGATGTTATGCTTCTTTCTTTTTGACTCGGTAGGGATATTTCTGGTATATTGAAATGCTGCAAACCACGAGGGGAAGAGATGCCAGACAATACAATGTGGGCGGTTTCCCTTCAAATATGAACTGCAGCAAAGCTGTGACAAGAAGTGCAGAGACAATAACAAAGCCCTGCAACCATGTAGATAAAGCTTTTGCAGTAAGTACCTTGAATAGGCTTTCAACCCAAAAACTGCGTTAGGGACTAGTGTAAAAAACGGAAACAACTAAAACAAGTCATGTTTTCAAACATTCCAACCACTTGGCATTTTCTGTCACATCTTAAACTAATCAGTAACTCTAGATGAAGATTGGCCTGAAACTTCAAAAGAAGTTATCAGATTTCAGCTTCATTACATGCTCCACATATATGTAACGTAGCCAATATTTTCCGTAAGTTGGTATGGTGATTTAAGTAACAAACAGTAAACCACTACATTTCTAGGTTTAATACTCGACTTGTCCCCTGAATTTGCAAGATATGTAGGAAGCTAATAGTAAGCTTGAGACAATCGAATAACTACAGTTGTCATACTTATAAAATGTCAAATTTCCATTTATAATTCAGTGTAAATAAGAAGAAACTTGCCTTTCTAACCCCGCCAGCATGAGTTGTGACTAGGCCAACAAGAATTCCACCAAGGGCATTGGACAACACTGGGATCTGAAACACGGAAAAAACACAATGATACATCATAAACCATGCAACGATAAAACAAGTGCAAGTACAAATTACATAAGCATCACTCTTTTATAAATTGAATGCAAAGTTATTCAATCATTATCAAAATCACACTTTCTTGTCATCTTTTGGTTAAGTGCCAATGCAACCTGAAATCCTATCAATCACATGGCATTGCCATGAATGTACAAAAATTGTTTTCCACCAGTCTAATTAGGGAAAGAAAGAAAAGTAGTGGCTTCACTATACAGCTACATCAACCATCATGTAAAGCTAATAATAACAGGAAAATTCTGCATTGCACCCCAGGGCTATGCACCCTGGGGCTAAAGACACGTGACAAAATCTCATTCTTTCATTTTTTCAACTGATATGGTGATTGACTGAGCTCATGATAGAATTAGTGTACCAGATCCTACCTATGCCCAAAGAAAACAGCCCAAAACCGATGTCCATCACCGAGACATGTCCCTCCGCCGGCGAGTTCAATCTTAGACTCAAGATGAGGGGGTCAAGACAAACCCGACATGTCCAGACAAACCCGGCCGACGACACCCTTGCCTCCGTGCTCAATTTGGACTCCGACCCGGCGACCCGCTGGTCTTCGCCAAGCCGGACACCATTGATGACCTGAGGAGGAGGACTGCGGAGAGGCAGTGGAGGCCGATATGAGGACTACCGATTGTGAGGAATGGAAGTTCTATCAACAAGGTCGGCAGATTAAGACGGTGCGAGGCGCGATTCGAGCGGCGTCTCTCTGGGTGCCCAGAGCAGTTTGACGAGGAGAGGTTGTGCATGACGGAGAAAAAGGAGGGAGCAGGAAGGAGAGGGAGAAGAGAGAGAGAGGAAGAAGGAGAGGGAGGAGGGAGAGAGTGCGGCGCATCTGGCGGCGGTGAGGTTACTGGTGGTGGCTGTGTCCATAGTCGACGGCAGAGACCAGTTAGGGTGTCGGGCAAGGACGAGATTAAGATGGACTGAGCTTATCATAAGCTCGGCCAAAATCGAAGAATGTTGAAAAATTCAGCCACTCACATTTTGACACATGTTAAGTTTGAAAATTAGCCCTTGAGGTGTTTAGCCCTTGGGTGCATAGCAGCCTGATCCATACTAACAAGCATACTCACAGTTACAAACAGAGAAGGCAACCAAAGCATGGAAAGGGAAAATAAATGAACAATAAAACAGCAAGATGGACAGATATTATTGGTGAGATAGACGAGGGATGAGCAGATTCATCCAAACTATCTTGATTTAAAAGGAAACCATTATGAGTTTTTAGATATAAACAAAGCTTTCAAATATGAACTGTCATCAAAACTTAAATCAATGGTTCTGGCATTTTTAACATGACCAATTAAAGAAACCCCACAGGAGTCAACCAATATTCAGAAACTAGAGGAAAGCATCAAAATATCATTATGATCATTACCCAAGTCAGTAGAGTCCATCCATAGAAAAGTCCATGCTTTCTGATACCTTCCCCATCGGGAGACTTAGCCATACTAGCCAACATGCATAAACATCCAACTATAGACATCTCTATCGTCATCAAGTATGACGAGCGCTTCTTAACCTAAAACAGGCAAGGAGACAACAATGATCAAGCAAACAAAAACAGAAGTCCAAAAGACATATGTAATGCAGAAACATTCCGCTAACCTGGGAAGCCCATTGACACAAAGAAGATGCCAAGCCAGAAAGCACAGATGCAATTAACACCGGAATAATCCCATTGAACAATATCTGGTTCGAATTGCTACCGCTAGACCCTTTGCTAGACCCTTCCCCAAAACTCAAAAGCACAGCTGCTATGATCAACAAGAAAAGCGCTCCAATTTGTTGGACCGACTGCTTCTGCCTACATAATAATGCAATGCCACTCAGTCTAATATGTACAATCAAAATTCGGTCACAGTTATTCAACTCAGTAACTACATTTCACCTCAATATCAGATATGTACAGAGAGCAGTAAAAATGATCTTAGTCTGGTTGAGCATTGAGAAAGTTAGCGAATCGAGATTCTTATACGAAATCTGAAGCAAACTATTCTGCAGAGCGTAAATAGCAGCGGGAAGCCCAGAAGCGGTCAACGCACCAATCAAAGTCCACTCTTTGAAGAGCTTGTTCAGCCCGCCATCTCTTGCCATGAAAATTAGGGCACATATCACCTTGGCTAGCTCGCACGTTAGCACAGACGACGTTACGATCACTTCTCTTCTGTAGAAATCAAAATCACATACGATTCAAATGGATGAGGGAGACGATGATCTGGGATTTTAGGGCGATGGAAATTAGGGATTTTGTGGAGGAGTGTACCTGATGAAGCGCTTGGAAATGAGAGGCTGGGCTCCGTATTGGAGAGCGAGTAGAAAGGAGTAGAGGAAGACCCTGCGGTTGTTTTTCTCCGAGGTCATCGGCGGCGGCGGACGATTTTTTGGCTTGGTGGCCGTCGCCATTTCCGGCGACCTTCGGAGACCGTTGGGGATTTTGGGTTCCCTCTCTCTCTCTCTCTCTCTCTCTCTCTCTCTCTCTCTCTCCTCCTCTCGTCTAATTTTTTTTTACGAGTTTCTCTCTTTCGCTCGCTCGCCAGCCAAAATTTACAATACATCAATTGTGAGACGGATCTTTACTGTTCACCTTGCGAATATTCGCTCGGTCTCACTATGTTGCGTCTCTCGCCAACGTGTTGTTCATCTCTCCTCCACATTTCTACTGTTTCGGAATCGACTTATTGTTATTCACTTTGTGGCTTCCCTCCCGTTCATGCTTCCATTTCTCTCTACGGCTTCTGTTTCTCTCTCCGTGTCATTGTTCTCATCCTCTCCATTTATTAAAGGAAAGGATCCTACTGTACCTTGGCCAATCAATTGATAATTGGTAGTATTGTAATTCCTTATCTTCAGGGATTCTTATTTCCTTGTACAGCCAGGGTAAGGTCCATATATATATCGATGTAATTGCACACCATAAGTGTGAATATAAGCTTATTCCAGTATCAAACTGTTTATGGTACCAGAGCCTATATCGATCTAGGCAAACGCACACACACCCATGGCAAACAGTGATGAAGAAAAAGCCACCAAGGGCACTTCCAGAACACCTGAACCTTGGGAAAACCCTAACCATGTCCTTTATCTTCATCATTCAGACCAGCCTGCTGCGGTTCTTGTAGCACAGCCACTGATGGAAGATAACTACGCAGAATGGAGTCAGTCAATCAGCATGGCATTGACAATCAAAAACAAAATCGGGTTCATAACTGGATCCGTTGAAAAAGCAATGGTCAATGAGGCAGAGAAGCTTCAATGGGAACGTTGTGATACCTTGGTGAGGACTTGGCTCATTGCATCCATGAGCAAAGGCATATCTGGCAGCGTCAAGCACTGTAAGACAGCGAGGAAGATCTGGCTAGAGCTTCAAGAGCGCTTCTCGCAAGCAACAACAGTTCAACTGTTCAATATCGAAAATGCTATTCATGGTTGTGAACAGGGCACAGAGACGGTCACCACTTTCTTCAACAAGCTCAAAGCTTTGTGGGACGACAGGGATGCTCTATGTGACCTAACTCCTTGTGATTGTGAAGAAGGAACCAAGATAAGCAACTATGTCAAGAACCAGAAGACAATGCAATTTCTCATGGGGTTGAATGAGAACTTTGCAACTATGCGAGGAACTATAGTGGCCATAGATCCGCTACCATCATTGAACACCGTTTTTGCTATGGCCTTGCGTACCGAAAAGCAAGCAGAAGCTTCTGCGGACACCAAGCCAGGATCTCAACCTGAAGGAGCCGCGTTCTCTGTGCGGAATACCAACCAGGAAAAGGAGCATGTCAAGAATGAGCAGCGATGCGCCAAGTGCAACAAAAACAATCACCTTACTAAGAACTGTAAGGCGCACTTAAGGTGTAGCTTCTGTGGATTCAAAGGACATATAGTTGACACATGTCGGAAGAAAAAGGCAGCAATAGAGGGGCTTCAAACTTATGCTAGAGCCAATAATGCAACAACGTTTGATGAAGGCAATGCTAGCAACTTTCCATTCTCAAAGGAAGATTGTCAAAAGATCATGGAGATGTTGAACAAAAACAAAACAACGTCCGCGAACCATGCTGGTAACACCTCACTCTATGAAAACCTCTCAGGTAAAGCCTTTCGTTTTCATAATTATGAGAAGTCTAGTGTGTGGATATTGGACAGTGGTGCCACTGACCATATGGTCTGTAATCCTACTCTTCTTACTCACATCAAGCCAGCACACAATCGTTTTGTCAAACTTCCTGATGGTAATACAGCTAGGGTCAGTCATATAGGCACAATGGTCTTCTCATCCCAGTTCGTGTTACAAAATGTGCTACGTGTCCCAATGTTTTACCTCAACCTCATATCCGTTAGTAAACTAGCACATGATTCGTTTTGCGTCACCATCTTTCTCAAACAAATTTGTTTTGTACAGGACCTTCGATCCGGGAAGATGATTGGGACGGGCCATGAGAGGGACGGACTATACTGCCTCGACCAAATCAAGCAAGGAACATGCAATGCTGTTAGCAACATTTCGAGTGATCTATGGCATCAACGCCTCGGTCACCCTTCCAGTAGAGTCTCTTCTTTATTTCCTTTTCTTTCAAGTAAAACTTGTGATTCAAACAAGTGTCTAGTATGCCCGTTGGCTAAACAAACCAGAAACCCTTTTCCATTGAGTTCTATTTCAAGTGAGTCACCTTTTGTTTTGATTCATGTTGACATTTGGGGAGGATATCATGAACCTTCAATTTCTGGAGCAAAATATTTTCTCACCATTGTAGATGATTACACTAGGTCTACTTGGGTTTATTTGATGGTACGAAAGTCTGAAGCTCGTAAGCTTCTCATTGATTTCATTCAACTTGTCGAAAATCAGTTTGACAAAAGGGTTAAGATTGTGCGTAGCGATAACGGTCCCGAGTTCAACATTGTAGATTTTTATTCCTTAAAAGGGATCGTACATCAGACAAGTTGTGTCAACACACCACAACAAAATGGTGTTGCTGAACGCAAACATCGTCACTTACTCAACGTAGCTCGTGCTCTTCTTTTTCAGGCAAACCTACCAAAAATGTTTTGGGGAGACGCCATTCTTACCTCTGCATACCTCATAAATCGCACACCTACACCCTTGCTTTCAGGTCAAACTCCTTTCGAAAGGTTATTTAACAAATCCCCGAGCTACTCACATTTAAAGGTTTTTGGATGCATGTGTTTTCCATCTACACACCGATCTAAGCCAAGCAAGTTTGATCCTAGAGCAACTACGTGCATATTTATAGGCTATCCACAAGGGAAAAAGGGATACCGAGTCTATGAAATCGAAACCAAACAGGTCTTTGTTTCCCGGGATGTGACCTTCTATGAAACCGAATTTCCTTACCAAACCAAGGTTTCACGTGAACATGGCACTTCACGTGAGCCTAGAGTTACCGATGATATTGGGTTTCCTAGTTCAACTGAGAATAGTGATGATCTTGTCTCCGATACAGTTGATATCTTAGACAGTCCTTCCCCTATCCTTCCGCTGCAAACACCAACCATTGACCAACCAATCCCTGTTGTAGCCAACGCACCACCTCAAACTCCAACCCCCCAAAATCCCGAATGACAAACCCTTGTTCCAGAAGTCATTCCAAACCCTACTCCATCACCTAGACGTTCTTCTCGACCAACTAGGACACCAAACCCTGCTCCATCACCTAGACGTTCTTCTCGACCAACTAGGACACCAAACATACTTGCAGGACTTTCATGTTGAGGCAGCACTACCCCCTCGGTCCTCTTCATCATCTTCCATGGAACAAGGTACTCTTCACTCCCTTTCTAATGTTTTGTCTTACCATCGTCTTTCCTCTCCGCATCGAGTCTTTACTGCTAACCTTTCTGTCCACAAAGAACTTAGCTCTTTCACACAGGCTGTCCAAATCCCAGAATGGAGAGATGCCATGCGCACAAAAATTGATGCGCTCCAAAGTAATCACACATGGAGTCTCGTCCCATTACTTCCTCATAAAAGACCTATTGGCTGCAAGTGGGTCTATAAAATCAAGCTTAAAGCTGATGGCAGTGTTGAACGATACAAGGCAAGACTTGTTGCCAAAGGATACAGTCAAATCGAGGGAGTGGATTATCGTGAGACGTTTGCCCCGGTGGCTAAACTCACCACCGTACGCATACTTCTTGGTCTCGCTTCTCTTAAAGGATGGTATCTTCATCAACTTGACGTGAACAACGCTTTTCTACATGGCAACCTCACTGAAGAAGTATACATGAAACTTCCTCCCGGGTTTGGAGGAAAGGGGGAGACTAGAGTTTGTCGGTTGCATAAAAATCTCTACGGTTTGAAACAAGCTAGTAGGCAATGGTTCATCAAACTCTCTATGGCGCTCAAGGCAGCAGGATTCACTCAATCATGGTCTGACTATTCCTTGTTTGTCAAAGCTCATTCTGGAAAGCTCACTGCGTTGCTTGTGTATGTTGATGATGTGATCTTGGCAGGCAACAGTTTGGAAGAAATTACAGCTACAAAACGGTTCCTTTCACACCGATTTAAGCTCAAGGACCTCGGAGAGCTCAAGTACTTTCTTGGCATAGAAGTGGCTCGGTCAAGAAGAGGGATAACACTTTGTTAGAGAAAATATGCATTAGAGATACTAGAGGACACTGGATTTCTCGGTGCAAAACCTTCTTCATTCCCAGTTGATCAAAACATATCATTGACTCAAGAAGGAGGAGAGCTACCCATTGACCCTTCTCAGTATCGACGTCTTGTAGGCAGGTTAATATATTTGACCATCACACGACCAGACTTAGCTTATGCCGTGCACATCTTAAGCCAGTTTATGGAAAAACCACGGCAGCCTCATCTAGCAGCAGCTCATCAAGTGCTTCGTTATGTCAAGAAAGCACCAGGTCAGGGTATTTTTCTCCCATCTACAGGAAGCATTGAACTCACTGCTTATTGCGACGCAGACTGGGCGCGCTGCAAGGATACAAGACGTTCCATCACTGGTTATTGTGTGTTGTTAGGAGATGCACCAGTTTCTTGGCGGACTAAGAAGCAGAGCACTGTGGCTCGATCCAGCGCTGAAGCAGAGTACCGTTCCATGGCAACGACTAGCTGTGAAGTGACTTGGCTCAGAAGCTTGCTCAATGACTTGAGAGTGAGACAACTCAATCCGATCAAAATGTACTGTGACAACCAAGCCGCATTACACATCGCAACCAACCCAATTTTCCACGAAAGGACCAAGCACATCGAGATTGACTGTCATGTAGTTCGTGAGAAGATTCAAAGAGGTTTGCTCAAAGCTGTGCACATTAGAACTAAGGAGCAGCCAGCAGACTTGTTCACTAAGCCGCTTGGATCAGCAACTTGAGGGGGACTATTAAAGGAAAGGATCCTACTGTACCTTGGCCAATCAATTGATAATTGGTAGTATTGTAATTCCTTATCTTCAGGGATTCTTATTTCCTTGTACAGCCACGGTAAGGTCCATGTATATATATATCGATGTAATTGCACACCATAAGTGTGAAGATAAGCTTATTCCAGTATCAAACTGTTTACCATTGTTTTGGATAGACTCTTCTCTCTCTTCTGGTTTTTATCCCTGACTCTGTCTCTCTCTCCGCCTTTCATCGCTCATAATTGATTGACCTGGAAGAGGCTCTTTTGAAGCTGAATCAGCTAGAGAGTATTGCCGAGGAACTGCAAACAAAGACGACGGATGGAGGCAGATGGTGAATCGGCCGATGGCAGTGACGATCACGGCTTTCAAGGACAACGCTTTCGAGTTCACGGTGAAGTCGTCGTTGGTGACGTGGTACCTGAAGAAAGCGGTCGGGGTAGAATCCGGGAGCGGACAGTGAGACACGTGTACAAGATCGCGAAAGTGAAGCAGTCGGATCCGTACTACCAGTACATGCCTCTCGAGTCGATCTGCTGGGTTTTATGGGTAAGAAGTTTATATTCATGAGGTGCACACAACCTGTTTGATAAAATGGCTGACATGAATCTTCTATTGTGTTTATTTTATGCTTATGGTGAATTTTTTCTCTTATGCATGTGTAAGATTGATGTTGCAGAATGGCGGCGACGGATAGAGGCGGATGCTGAATCGACAAGTGTTCCAAAAGCCGGATAAGCGCCTCATTCTTATCGGTCAGTCCTTACAAACTCATACTGTCACATCCCCATGTAAATATTAGTGTAAAGTTTTTGTTTTTATTTTGGTTCTTGCCAATTTTGGGTGAAAGTTTTTTTTTATTTTTAAGACCCACTCCAGATCTGATAGTTTGTTTTATGTTCTTGTGATCGAAAGTTCAATGTTTTTTTGTTTATGAGTATGTGTGACCATGTTGAGAAGCTGATAAGGTTTGCTGAAAATGGCGTGATTTATTTTAAATGGTTGTTCAGAATTTTGAGTGGTTTATAGTTGAGGTGGTCAAATGTGTATGCAACTTGAATCGAGACCAACAGAGCACTAAGCTTTTGAATCTGACAGTTCTGTAGCGAATGGATCCTTCGTAGAAGAAATCCTGATGACCGCAGCACACCACTTTCTACGAAGTTTGACACTGACACATCTCAATGTAGTCAACAAGACGATGCCCAAGCTCACTTTTAGTTTATTGTCATGAACTGCCTCAACACAGGTCCCTCGCTTCAATATATCATCCTCCTCCTTCTTCACTAACATCATAAACTGTGAATATTGTGATGAATGATCGATCCAGAGAGACTTTGCGCATATATAAGTTGTGGTGCTTTGCGTGAAGTTGATACTTCCAAAGTGTGGGCTCACAAACACTTTTGAATCTAGATTGTTAGGGTTTCTCTCTCCAAACTTTTGGAGCAGCATTCTTACAGGGCATCAAACTATCAATCACAATGCTAGATGGCTCGTTAATGATGGGAGGAGTGTACACGTTTGGAAGGAAAGATGGATCACAGAGAATGAGGATGGTCTCTTGCATCCTATTATCTTTGGTTGCAGGTTTACTCCACTTTTAGCTTATGAAATAATTGATTGGGACAGGAAGCAATGGGATATAGAGCATCTAAGGCCTTTCCTCTCCTCCAGCAAGTTGGATGCCGTGAAATTGACTAAGATTGGGGATACAACAAAGGAAGACAGATTGTTATGGCCTTGGGAGAAAAATGGAGACTACACAGTAAGATCAGGGTACAGAACAGTTCACAAAGTGAATCAATTTCATTAAAGGCATCATCATCTACAGTGGTGGACAGTAAGATCTGGAAGCTGGTATAGAGCATTGTTGTTGTCCCCAAAGTGAATCAATTTTCATGGAGTGCTTGCTCCAGTTTCTTGCCAGTATACAAGGAGCTTTTCAAAAAGAAGATTCGCAAAAGCCCCAAGTGCCCAGTCTGTGAAGATGGTGAGGAAAGCATTGAACATTGCCTTTTGTTATGCCCATGGACCTTGGCAGCTTGGTTTGGTAGTCCTCTTGGCTTAAAGATTCAAAGAGAGAAGGTTACTACTACTTAGTCGGGTGGATTGGGAATATTTATAAGGTGTTGGGTACAAGTTGTAATAGAGATGAGATTATGTCTCATGTGGCAGCTCTACTTTGGGGAATTTGGAAGCAAAGATGCTCTGTTGTATATCAAAGTAAACTCCCTGACCCTAAGGCAATAGTTATTAGTGCTGCTTCTTTTGTGAATCAACTTTGGTCGGCAAGATTGGATGTGGCAGCAAGAAATCCTGCTGTAAACTCCACCCAAAGCTACCTCCACTGGACTAGACCCCCAACCAATGTGGTTAAGGTTAACATTGACGGTGCTTAGGATAGTAAGATAAAGAACGATGGACTCAGTGTTATCGTAAGGAAGTTTGAAGGTCATTTTATGGTTGGCTCAGCAACCTTCTCTTCAGCAAACTCCCCTCTTGAAGCTGAGGCTATGGCTCTTTTGCAGGGGATTAATCGTGCAGCTTCTCTTGAGGTTTGCGATGTTATTGTTGAATCGGATTCAGCTGACCTAATTTCTGATTTAGGAAAAGATGTGGACAAAGTGGATTGGTGTATCTACGGCCTTCTTCTTGAGTTCAATAGAAGGAAACACGTTTAACTTAATTTCTTGAAAGTGGGTTACGAGAAAAGCTAACCATGCTGCTGACGCAGCGGCTAAGCTCACAAAAGGGAAGTTGGAACCTTCGGAATGGGTGAATATCCCTCCAACTTCATTGGTGCATTTTCTTCAGAGTGACGGGTTTCCTTGTCCAGATTGTGGAGTATAATGTTTCCTCTGCTCCTCTTAATTATTTTTGTTGTCACTTGTTGCTCTGTGTTTTCAGTTTTAGGTGTGCTTCTTTAGCTCATTCTTCCTTTTCTTTGATGTTAGTCTGGGACTTTTCCCCCCTTTTGTATCTCCTTTTAGTTTAATGAATTATTTGTTTAGACAAAAAAAAACACTGAAAACCAAATTTGACGGATACTGTTGAGATTTTGGATTGGATAACTTGTTCTAAAAATAGTGTTACAAAGAAAGAGCCATTTTAAAATTCGGTTACAGACTTTCTGGAATACCATGAACTTTCTTCTCAAAAAGCGCGCCTCACACGCGATTAAAAACCTTTGGGGGTAGGGTTTATAGCATTCCCTCGTCCGGCGCTTGCCTCCCCGTTAGCGTCGGCCTTGGGTCGCATCACGGCGACGTGAGTTCAGCCGGACGAGCGGTTTCGTCTTGACATGGTGGCTTGTTTAGGAGTTGTCAATCAAGTTTTGGGCAATTGTGGTGTTCGGGTTCTAAAATTGTTACCTTCACTTCACTCTTACTCCCTCCAAAGACGGTCTTACCATCGTGCGTGAAGGCAGAGGATGAAGCCGATGTCTTCGGAATACTTCGCCGGTCCTCTAGTCTAGATCAATTGGGCAGAGCGGGCGGCCAACAATGGAGTATTGGGTTGTTCAGATCTGTCTTTTTCAGGTTTGAGTATGTTTGTTTCTTCCATTGGGTTGTCAAGCTTTGTTGCTTGTGGGTTCTGGGTAGGTAGACCAGTGTGGTGTGACGGAGTATTAGTGGTGGACGGAAAAGGGTACCGGCGGTGAGCAGTAAGTTGGAGGCGGAGTTGAGTCATTGGTTACATTTTTGGGGTTGGACTGCGACTGTGGCTACTGAGCTGGATCTTAGTTAGGCCTGGGGTGTTAACCTAGGTCTAAATTGTTTAAATTTATTTAGTTTTTGGTTTATGCTTATTTTTTGTTTATTAATTTCTAATAGGCCCCTGCAAGCAGGAGGATTTGTCGGGCGATCGAGGCGATCTGCCTGTGTGTGCACTCTTTGTGCCCTATCAACCTTAGATGAGTGGCGTGTCATGATAAAATGGTCACTTCCACCTAGTGGTCAGATGAGAAATAGTGTCGACATTAGTCGGCAGCGGGTCGAGAAAGATGTTCCATACCGAGTACTGATGCATTGTTCCAGACCGGGTCGGTAAAGATGTTCCAGCGGGCCAAGAAAACTGTTTGTTCTTTGCTATTTGTCACCATCACTTAAAAATAGATATAATGGTCGTTGAGGAGTTGTTCTCTGTTAATTGGTGTGTGTTTGGCTACATAATTATCGTAGAGTGTTTTGTTATTATTCGAAATATTCTATGGGTGCGCATTGCAAAATGAGGTTCAGGTTTTATGTCACCCCCCTATGTATTCAACACTCTCATTAATTAAGACTTGAGGACTGTCGCATCGCCCTTATTTTCAAAAAAAAAATTATTCTTTTAAAAAAACAAAACTAGCTTTCGTCATACTTATGTCAGCGAATTCACAATTAAATAAAATATTATTTTTGATGAACAAATTATTACTTAGATTATGTTATTGTCACCTTTATGTAAGATACTATCAATGGTATACAATATAAAAATGCATGATCTTATCAATAATATATCACATATACTATGAATATACTGGAAATTACTAAACACTAAAACAACAATCAAATCACGTTTTTTTTTTACCTTCTGGCAGTAATCTACCTCTTAGAGGATGAAAACGATTATGAACAACTCGTTTAATGAGTTTTTATAAACTTGTTTAAAAATTTAAAACAATTGTAATGAGATACCATAACTTAATTATTTATTTCTTTTGAGAAGGTCAATCAAAATCTATTAAGAAAATGTGATAGTAATAGAGAACCTCGGCTCGACAAAGAGAAGTCATATCGTATCACTATACTAAAAACACGGGGAAGTACAAAACTCCCTAGACTAACAAATCAGAGTAGCATGAGTAACTATCAAAAGTATATATGTAGCACTTCTTAATTAGCTAGCACCTTCTATATTAAGTTGCATTGCGTTGCAACCCCTTAGCATCTATATCCACTGGTTGAAGAACAGGCTTCTTCTGCGAAGATTCTCTCTTGCGTGACTTCGGAGGAAGGCCGAGATTGGATCTCCTCCTCTTGTTGTATAGATGACGTCCCATGACCTCTTGGTTAGCTGACTGGCTAGGAGAGCCCGTCAACTGCTCCGGTGTACCACCTGAGATATCTTCTGCTTGCCCATCGGACTGGGTCAAGTCAACCATCGACTCCGGCTCATCTATTGCTGGCCCTATGAGCCTAATGGTTTCCTCAGTCAGTTCGCTCTATGATCTTGGGTCGTCGACTAACATAACATTAATGCATGAGGACACAATACTAACACCTACAGGCGACATGACTGATAAAATTGGTACATCAAATGCGATCGCATGCGGCTCCACATCCAACACATGTGGACCCACTGGTCATGAGAATGGTATTTAATCTTATTGATCAACCTGTAAAACAACAACATGTTAGTAGGGTTAACCCTGCATGTGGGCTACGTACTCCATGCGATCCTCCCGAGGCCCTTCTAACGGTCCTCCCATCTGCTTCAGTACCTCCTCCACAATTGCACCTTCTCCCAAAGCTAGAAGCGACAATGATAAATGACTCACCATCTGAGGAGCACTCACCGAAATCCCATGCCATGATCGGTGCATCGCCTCCAACAAATCCATCATCGGACGAGGGTTGTGGCCCTCCCCACATTTTCCTGACCCTCCAACTGAACCTAAAACACCTATGTTACCTCCTTCATGTTCACTTCTCCCCGTTTCCAATAGTTTATCCCCTCCGAACTCAAACGGTGCCTTAGGCACCCCCTCCAATAGTTTTTCCCCTCCGAACCCAAACGGTGCCCTAGGCACCCCCTAACTGGTCCAGCTTCCCAATGTGAACCTGACACTAACAATGCCATTTCCCTCAAACATCTACCAGCTCCACCTAAACCCAAAGGGGCAGCTCCTTGGACAACCCCCTTTGATGGCTGAACCATTCTCACTGGCATCAAACATCCTTCCTCACTATGCTTAAAAGCCCCACAATCACCACAAAACCTTTTAATTGTCTCATGCTGCATAAGCACCTCCACCAAATACGAATTAGCAAAATTAAAGGTAGTTCTTACCACCAAAGGCTGCCGAAAGTCAAGATCAACACGGAGCTTCATCTTCGACTTATATAGTAGCATGTGCCGATCATGATCTTGGTAACTGTCAAGGGCGTTACCAATCTTCTTGCACCACTTGACTTGCAGCATGCCTGCTGCCTATCGACCCTCAACCAGTTACACAAGGACCTACGCCCGCCTCTGGGCTGCCAGTATCAAGAATGGATCAGACAAACCATCAAAGCCCTCGACCACCATAATGGTAGCATAAAAAAACCACGGCCCGCTCTGAATACTTCGTCGGTGATCCACCTCTGACTTAAATTTGCACACGAATCTATCATCTAAAATATGATCAAAGTCGATCACACCTGACCCTGATGCATCTCTCCACTGAGTTACCATTCGAAGCTTGAACACTTGCAACCTATCTGCCACCAAAATGGATAGAAAAAAGACGCGAGCCACAACATAGACCCATTCTTCCTCTTTGTCAGATATAGCAAGATCTATTGCTTTGAACGCTGTCGCCAGATGCTACGGTTCGGAGACCTCTTCCTCGGGAGGGTTTTGTGTTCCATCCATGTTAGGATTTGACATGCAATAAGACTGGAAGAATCAGGGGAAAATTATTTCACACACAACAGTGTAAGGATATTGACATATGTGGCATCCATTTATTGGTTATTGACTAACTGAGAGTCAAACCCAAAATACTATTTTTCAATTTTTCCCTTCACTTTTAATCAAAGTCTCACCCAACCCTTGTTGATGTTTGGAGGTTAACAATGGGGATGTAGTGGTAGATGTAGTTGATGAGGAGGTTGTGGACGAAGGCATCGTTGAGCCTAGAGCAGTTGTGGATGTAGTTGACACCGTGCGTGAGGTCAGTGACTATTCAGAGGCGAGAGAGCTATGTGGAGAGGACGGTCAAGCTTGATTGTTTGTGTTGTGGGGGCTTTCGGTGAGGTTTGGCGACGAGGATTTGTAGGCGAGATAGACATGGTTGCTGGAGAGGGCAGCTCCGAGGAGCTTGACGAGGCTACTTTAATGGGACCGGAAGATGAGGGAGAGGGATTTGTGGAGGTCGTCGAGGTTAAGGTTGACGAGGTAGGACTTGCGCTGGAAGACGACGATGTCTTTGCTGCGGATAGAGTAGCGCCATGAGGAGGAGAGGTGGTGGGCGACAAGGAAGTTGAAGGTGGGGTAGGCGAACTCCAACATGTCATAGATGACAGAGTTCTCAAAGAGATAAGACTTGAGGGATTTCGGTGAAGACGTGATGGAGTAAGCGGTGAAGGATTTAGAGAAAATGTTGCTTGAGTACTCGCCGCCGCTCGTGGTGCTGAAATTCCCAGAGAAACGATCATTGCCAGCAAGGATCGAGAAGAGCGAGCTTGTGAGGGCAAAATAGGAAAGAAGATTGTTTCTCACTTTGGCTATAACCAATAGATATGTGCCACAAAGACAGTGCAAGTGTACTGCTGTGTGCCGACTACCTTCCGAAGAATTAGGATAATGAGAGGAAGATGTTGAAACCGATTGGGAATTATAGAGGAGAAAAGAGAGATCGGAAGGGAAGAGGAAGAGAGAGGCGGCTAGGTTTTAGAGAAGAAATCTAAGAGGAGAAATCAAAGGTAGGAGGATGATGAGGGAAGTGAGGCGATTTGAGGGAGGCCGACAAGATGGACGGACGGCGACAAGCCATCAACCACAGTCGCGACGCTACTCCACGAAGTGAGAGAGAGAAGAAGAAGAAATGTCAAGTTCGGCTTTCACCCAACCCAAGTGAAAAACTATATTAACCAAATCAAATTGACGGCCCAGATCAGATTTAATCAAGATCGAACGGTCTACAAAATTTACCTAATGGTAGATTTTTGATTTAATAATTATTTACAATAAACTTCTAAAATTTGTAGAAATTAGCTTGGACCTCGAAAAAAATCCAACTAAAGTATCGATGTGCTCGAATTAATTTTCTCTACAACTTCCGTGGAGGAAGCAAGTCCAAATTCATAATTTTTTTTTAAAAAAAGTTGATTTCTATTCGCGACAAAACCCGAGAAACATGACGAATGCTGCTTAACTCATTAACTAGAGCGATTAATGACGATTAATTCACTAATCTAGGTTCGGGTTGATACATAATTGTCGAGAAATTCCAAAAATCGTTATCGGATTTTGAGTTTATTTCGATGGGTCGAATATATTTCTCAACAGGTCGAAAATGAAGCAAAAACTAGGCATAGCTATGTCTCGATGGGTCGAGACATTCCTTCAACGGGTCGAAGGTGCAATAACATGACAAAAAAGATCTAGAAGGTCGACGGGTCGGGATGTCGAGATCAAAAAGTCCTCTCTTTTTGCCTCATTTTTCTAGTATTTTTGGTGTCATATTGTCATGTAACTTTGTATATTTTAAATCATTCATGCATTATGAAGTAAAAATAACATTCTCAATACTTTCATATACCGAAAGAAAGAAATTTTATTAATTTGCCAATACAAAACTTACATCAAAGATGTCTTATTCCAAAACCGACTTAAAACAAAGTCTCAAACCATGAATAAAGACAAGCCAAAACAAACTAAACTTGATTACATACTAACTTATCAAAATACAAAGTCTCAAGACTTGCTCTCTTGTCATCTACAATAATAAGATTGGCTTCTCCGCCATCTTCCATCTCATATTCTCCAGCAAAATTAGCCTTTTGTGCTAAGTATTGCTTGCACTTGTTGTAGGCATTCTGAATATCTTTGGTTGCACAACATTTCTTGTGCATGTAGTTTGTAGAACCATACCCATAATAAAGTGACAAGCTAGAAAGAGCAAAACGAGAAAAATTTCCAGCATTCCTAGGACTAGAATTTGATTGATACTTGTTGGAGTTACTTTGACTAGCGTCTTGGCAAGTTCAAGTCAAATTTCAACTATGACCTCTACCACGATCTCTGCCCCGTCCTCCTTTCCCACCACGAGTATTGTAAGTCTCAGAACGATCATTCTTATTATCCTTACGTGCCTTCCCACAGGTGTTATGATTCTCAGGTAATTTCTTAGTCCCAGCAAGCCTAGCATTATTGTTGAGAAGTATCTCATGGTGCCTTTCCTTTTTAAACAAGATGTTCATGAGATCACTGAATGTTTTAATTCTTTCTTGCTCGAAATCCGTTCGATATTGGTGTGCAAACATATCCATGGAAGTAGGAAATGTGCTTAAAGACTTCTTGAACATAGGCTAATCGGTCTTTACAATGCCACAAAAGCTTAACTCCGATTGTAGCTCTAACATAGCTTGATCGAATCCATCAATCTTCGGATAATCCAATAACCGGATAGAGTCTCATCTCTCTTGCAATTCTAGAAGTTGTGTATCATGCGCATTGTTGAAGTGTTCTTTGAATACATCTCATAAATCCTTGGGATCATTCTTTTATAAGTATTGCTTCTTCAGAATTGGATGGATATGCCACATCAAAAGCATGAGGGCTTGAGATTTTCAAGCTGCAGTGGGTTGTGCAACAATTTCACCAGGTGGTGGTGGATGTATAATATTAGTGAGGTCTTTATCAATGAGAGTATTCTCTACATCAGACACCAATCTATGATATTCTTCTTTTTTGGATCAAGGATATCAAACTCAGGCGTAGCCAACTCTATTGATGTCATCTAAAAACAGACAAGAGATGTGATTAGTATTGATCGAAAAACTATGATCACTATATCAAGTTTAGGGCCGGCAATAAGAATCTTGATCAATGAAGTATGGTCACAAAAATTGATGCAATTAATGGTGGCTTTATACCACATCCAGAAACCGTGACTGTCAAAATCCATCACACATATCGATTTCCCTTTTTTTTCAATGTGAATTCACAAATAACTGTGATATTCACTAATATCCGTGAATTTTCCAAGACCATCACTAATATCAAACTTTTTTTTACCAACACGGATTAATCCATAGGAACTAGGGCATAAACGTAAATCACAGTAATAAATCAACCTAAATCTAGGGTGTTACGATAATTAAGTTTTGCAACTTAATAAATAAATCAAAGGTAGAAAATTTACCTCAAGGGTGTTATGCTCGATATAAAAACTTGAAACAAGGAGGAAAAAGACCACAAAAGTTGGCGACGGTGAAGAGCTCCGGTGACGGTGATGGTGGTCGGTGGTGGTGATAATTCCGATGGTGGGATTTAAGTGTTTTAGGGGTTAGAATTCTTTTTTTTTGAGGTGATCAAGAGCTGCTGATAACATGTTGAATGAGAAAATAGATACGCAATACATGTAGATTGAAACTTTATCTTTATTCATTGATAGGTGGTGTGACGACCCGACCCATCTCGAAATCGTCAAAATGAACAAAATAACAAAATAATCGGATAAATCAAGGAAGTACTCGATCAGAAAACTAAATTTGACTAAATCAATCAATCAAATTACAAATACGATAACTTGTTACGACAAAGCAGTCGTAACGATACACAAGAAAACTAATTTGTCCGTCACCCACACCGCCACTGGTGGCAACCCCGGACCACCTTCCACCAACTGGGACGAAGAAGCCTAAATGACATTTTAGACCTCACAACTGTGCTCATATCACCGATACAAACCCAACTACATATAACTCGGTATGTTTCGAAAAAATACTTTTCGGCGAGAACTCTCGGCCACGCGCCACAACCGGCGACCACCGTCGGCAACGGAGATTAGCACATCAATCGAAAGCTCTCAAGGAGCATAACAACCTGTTCCAAAATATCTGAGGTAGATTCTGGCGCGTTTGACCGTGGAATAGAAAGAGGATGAAGAGAGCTTCTAAACAAAACTAGAATCACGACCAGAGGTGGCCGTAATCGGCCGCACCTCCTTTGTCGAGCTCGGCAGTGATTTTGGGTCGCTAGAGCTCGGTCAACACAGGTCAAACCCAGTTCTCCGAAATGGTTAGTTTTATGACTTTCCAATTTGAGAAAGTTGTATTTATACACTCGACTAACGAACTCAAAAATCGTTAAAAATTTTCGTTGACCATAACTTCTTCATCGTAACTCTGATGTTACACACTTGACGTGGCAATGAACTCGTGTCGATAAATTCTATGATTTTCCTCAATATAATTTTCGGAAATAGAAAGTCCCATTACGACTATTTCCCATTACATTTTCAATAAACTTCTACTAATCATAACTTTCTTTTGTAACTCCGTTTTCGGTATTCTTCGTGTCTACGGACTCAGCTTGACAATTTCTACAACTTCCACCCGAAGTCAACCAATTTCGAGAATTTGATAAAAAAAAATCAACTAAAAAGCTCTTAATAATTACTGACGGTGATAAAACTAACTACCTTCCTTGATTAACCTTAAATAAATCATAAAAAGAAAATTCTCAGGACGGGATGTTACAATCTACCACCCTTAAGAAAATTTTGCCCTTGAAATTTACTCACATACTAGCAAAACACGAACGAGTACTACTCCTGTATGAGTTCGTTCGGCTTGCAAGTAACATCCACAATTACGAAAACTGACCATAAAATTGTCGCCATGCAATCATCTTGCTATAAAGTCAGCATCTTCTGATCTTGAGTCTAAATCAACTACCCAATATAAGCCTGATACATGAGAGTGTCTTGATCCAAACTCTGTAACTTAAATATCGGGAAACATCAAGTACCCATGCCAACCCCAGTGGAAAACTCTACTAATGTAAGTGAGCCTATCTGGTTAGTCTAGCCTGGCATCCCCCAAGCTACGATCTCGATAAGATACTGTATGAATGGTGGTGCGACTTTAATTCCTATAGTGGCTCCCTGATCACCACCAGAACCCTGCACCGAAAACTTAACTAAGGTGTCCCTCCGCGAACACACACATAAAATGACCCTCCATGCCACAAAGATATCAAGCTGAGGACCCAGACTAACTATTCTAAAGTCATAACAAAAGTGGGCATTTGACTGATCTCAGGGAACACTCTGACCCTATTTAATTCCCCCATTCTAAAAAAATCTACTGAAAATTAAGCATAGTTTTTCCTAAAACTTAAGGAAACCAAAAACCTGCACGAAGAGAACACTTCTAATAACAAATCCTATAAACAAACCGTGGGCACCAATTCTCATCCGGATTTCTCATAATCAAAATGAACAACACTTTGAACATAAATCACTAATACTCATCCGAATCTGTGCATCACAATGTTCACAATACAAAATATCTTCTCAATTCACATAACTCTCGTTCAATACACTATTAGAACTAATTCAAAAGTCAATAACTATAATGTAGAGAGGCACATAAGAAATTTCCCTAAATTTTCCTCTATTACACCCAAAAATGCGAGCGGACTCTACAGAGTTATATGAACTCAATTCACTGACAAATCTGAAGATATGAACTCAATATTCCATCTCAAGTCTAAGTAATGCTGACAAGCTATGCATATGTCTGTGATGAGTAAGTTGAATCCCAAACTCACAATCTAGTAACGATAACCATAATGTGACCAGACTCGTAAAGGATCACTTGACCTTTGCTTCCGCTACACCCGATAATATGGGCAGATTCCAACGAGTCTAACTACACTCTTCAATCACACTCAAATATTCGAATTTGTAAACTAAATCGTACTGAAAGCTGAGCATCACTAGATCATAACAAGACTCACTAATAGCATATGGACAATTATCCAATGCTGAAAAATTCGTTGAAAATAGATACGTCTTTTCTTAAAATATCTGTCCACTTGAGGTGGTAAAACGAAGAGGTGCAAATTTATATGCCCAGACTCGCTCTCGAATTGAATAGTTGAATTGATGCCACTATACTCTTTATACAACTACCAAAATTTATAATTTCCAAGACACTCTTAACCAATAAAACTAATCAGAGGACGAGAATGTCGTGCAGTAAAACATGACAACTCTTTCGTAGAAATCAATGATAAGACTTATATCCCATCAAGCCGATAAACCACATCTTTATTGAATACAAATCTAAAACTGGTGGAAAGTTTGCGTTTTCATGTAAAATTCTCATATATTCTCCTACGAGTCATGAATGCTTGGTCACCTGCATGATGCTAGTTTAGCGTGAATCCGAAGATCGAGCAACAAATATCAAATCAAGTGATACTCATGTCTTTCTGATTTCAGCACATGCTTACAATGTACACAATTCCTTGTTGATTATCAAACTTAGTGTTTCCTAGGTGTACAAGCATAAAACGCACAACTCTGATCCAGAACTTCAATATCAACATCTTTATCCTCACGAACCCTTTTGATTTAAAACAAGAAAAATTATATTTCTGACCTGGCTACACATCACAAAATGATGTCTTTATAGAGGAAAGTGTGTTTACGACATAAAATGAACACGACATGATCATGAAGAGATTGGTGTAGAGAAACTTAAGATTAATCCTGACTAACCAAACTAAATTAGTAGAATCACAAGATAGTGAATAAGTCTCCATTCCTGAAGTTGATTTGAAACTCTCTACACGTCGAGGTGACCAATGGTGATTTAACAAAATTTCATGTAGTCTGAGGCAACTATCTACCTCGAGCACTACCAATTCGCTCCATGAAAAAAAATCGATAAACAAGGAAATCGAACGTTTGAAATGAAATATGTACGCACTCCAGCGATAACATCTGCTGAAATCATTGCAGATTGCGATGCAAATGTGAAGTTACAAGACGGTAACATAATCCACAAGAACTTTTTCACGTAACCAGCTGGCTAAGGCATCATATAGTTACTCCTTACCTCCGACGTCAACCACGACACGAAGCACATCACCGAACTCAGTGATAAAGTTACATGGAGAGAAAACTATTTGATTCTCTTATACTAGAACTCGTGGGCACAAAACCCAACAAATCAAATCAAGAGAAGGAAGCCTCAGAACGATATCTGAAACACTGATAGTGGTTGACCACAAAAAAAAATGACGAAAGGTTTGATAGTTAGGTCAGATCGAGCCAGAGAGTAAAAATAGGGTTAGATAAAACTTACTCTTGATAAAACATATTTTCCCCAAAAATATCAAAGGATCAACTTGAACTCTGCAATAATTTTCATCTTCAATTTCACAATTACACCACATCCTTACTACTCTACTTGCATCATCCACGACTATGGTACTGCATCTTTTCTTGATGGAAAAGGAAACACATTAACCCAAAACACTTCATGTTGAAGCTACTAAAATCACTGAAATCACCAACTCGAGGTCAATGAATCCAAGGTCTGAAGTATGTCCATCAAGGGTAATCCGGTCGCTAAGTTCATTCATAAGGAAACCTTACTTCTCATAGTAATCATCACAAACACCTCGTCTACTGCAGTAATAATACATATGACTCACATCACCCAAACAAATCTGGAATGAAGGAAAAAGATGAAACGAGCACAGGAAAAAGAATTGTTGATACCACATAACTGAGGGAAAACGATTATAAGACTACTAAATGTTGTATTTTTCCACAGAGGGCAGCCTCATATCTCGACTAACATTCGAGTCAATGCTACAGGTCTTAAACTAGACAATTACTATCACTGAATTCTCATAGTGTCACTTAATAGACCTGATAGAAAGTGTGTAGTACTGCTCAGGTTGCAATCGTAAAACTGAGAAACAACGCATATGGTCAATATCTTCATGTTCTCTACGTACGCATGGGAATAAAAAAACTGAAACCTGAATAAAGACATGTGGTATACAACCATGGTGGTGAAGTATCCGGCTGGTACCATCGTAGAAAAGACACAAGCAAGAGGCAGATAGTGAATACAAAGAGTTCACCATACTACCCAAACAACGCAAGGGAACTGGTCCAATACTTGACTCCTCACTGAACTTACATTCCTTAAGAACTCAATTATTTCTAATCGTTTCATCACGTTCTGCTTAAGGTGGAAAAAGACCCGAACACTTCCATAAATCTGATCGAGGTCGGCGTACGTAAGGCATAGTGACTAGGGTATACTGACTCACAGGATGAAGTTCGTAGTTGGTCACATTCATCACATATTCGACGACGTTAAACACCGTGAGTATTTGATGGGGATTTGTTGCAGTCGAGCCATCACTCCGGAAGTATTGAGAGTAATCAAACACAACGACAGAAGAAACCAAGTACAGTCTACAGAACCTATAACCTAATGCTTTGATACCAAATAAAAGGACCCAACCCCGATTTAGTTGCCTAAACCTGAATTAAGCCCTAATGATTCTGGTAATCTTAGTTACTACTCACTAATTGACAACCAATATGGAGATCCAAAACTCAAAAGTCACGAAATAAAAAAATTTCTCACATATAGGTTCACTACTAAAATATACAATACATACTATTGTTTTCGACATCAGAGCAGATAGACAAATTAAGCTAAGTATGTAAAGTAAAATACTAACTTGCCGGATCAACCTTGAATCCTACAGTAGATACAACTATGTCATGAACTGCGTGCGCGCTCGACCTCAAACGAACTCTACAAATTGGGCAATTTAAACCGAAAAGCCCAAGGAAAGACACATAAAATAATAAAATTATTAGAGTGAGTGGAAGAAAATAAAGTTTCACTTTAAACTAAAAACTATAAATAATATGTTTTTTACTATAAATGTACATAAAAATGATGCGAGTCTAAAAATATGATCATCCAGGTACTCTTGGGTACTAAAAAATATGTGGAGGTTATGACTTGGGTCACCCAACCTCAAGTTATAATACTGCCCAGGTAAGGTTCCTGGCCCTTTTGGGTGCTCTATAAATCCTTGGGTCAGGTGGTCCCTGGCCCTCCCAGAGCATTTCGAGGATTAGCGAGAAGTAGTACATCGATGCATCAACTGTACTATACTCTGTGTAAAATCAAATCATATATGCCTCCAAATGCAAATGCATAATCATATAATCATATATAACTATAAACTGAATAGCTGAAAAATGCATAACTGCAAATGCATAACCGAAGACTCGCAAAACAACAGTGAAAATAAAGTATCCACTCATAATACTGTGCCATGAATTCCACCAAATCGAAACCTGTCAGTCGGCGTTTCTATACATCTGCCACTGACTACTAATACATCATCCTGAAATAAAGATTATTAATTAACAACTACTCGTCGAGAATAATATTGAATAACTAAGTTCGCTCACCTAACAAGCAATACCGTCGAGAACATCGCATTCTAGAATAACGTGCTTTCTGAACTTCTTACCAGTTTAATTCCAATTCTATTTGTGTCCTTAATTCTCTTTGAAAATCATAATGCGTTCCTCAAACGTTGTGCAACTTAAGGTCGAATTGACGTATTACTTGACTGAAAATAAAACTGTAAAAATGTTTAATTAATGTCCGATTAATTCCACGTTCACATCCCACTACGTCCAATGAATTTAATAACCTTATCATTGCGATCAGTACGCGATTAAGAGTAAAACAACATACAACTTGACACAATTCAGAAACTTTTCCGATCAGAAGCGCAACCACAGACGGCGGCACGTGCCGCCCATGCGTCATCTGCAACCACCACTGAGGGTGGCGATTAACCAAACATTCTCTTCCTCTCGTCAAGCCCAACACCTTATTCCAAAGGACCCATACCCGATTCGGCTTGTTTGGCTGTAATCGGGCCCGAAAACTCTACGGCGCCCATTTCCGCCGTCGAACCACCTCGGGGCTCGAGGTTGGGTGCAATAGACTCAGGGCGAGGAGGATCACCAAATCCCTCAATGTCGCCGGCAATAAACTCTGTCAGCCACCGCCAACGATGGCGACGGAACCAGAGAGGTTTTATTGAATACAGATCAATGCAGATTAATGCTCTTATCCCTTATGATTGGTATCAATCCATCTGTAAAGTTCCTTGGGAAGCGTGGCTCCTTGAAGATAATTTTGACTCAGCTACAGAAAAATAGGATTCAGTCGAAGGATTACACAGGAAAATTGGCAATCAATGGACAACCGATAAGTAAACTATATATCGACATTATCCCAAAAACTTTATATGGGGTTAACAATATAATCAAACTCAAATAATGTAGCAGATGCCGCAGCGACATCAATGATAAAGTTGGTTCTGAACACTTTCAAGATGAAGACAAGAGATCTCGTTATACTAGGATATTAGTAGGCATCGACAAGGTAGTACATGGTACAACTCGATCACGTCATTCAATTCTAGGATTGGAGGACAATCTCTGTAGAATGTTCTCGATCACATCATTCAATAGCGTTGCAATTTTTGGCTCTGTCTTGGTCACCAAAAATTAGTCGGAGTCGGGGAAATAAAACTAAGGCGTGGGCGGTGGGGGAGATTGTGAGGGGTCGGAGCTAACTTCCTAAAAATGAAAAATAAGACCTCTCAACCCTTAACTCACAATAAAATAAATAACTAAAAATCAAAATATAAGGAAAACATTTGTGTCCAAACTTAATTGGAAACTATCGTCTAAATTACTCTCATTTATACAACTTTTGATTTGTGATTAATTTATAAAATCGAGACCACATAACATATAATTTACTTCGTAAGGATCATGCATCCAAAAATCTATACTATTTATTAAGAGAAGAGAGTTTGTTTCCCTATTTTACTATTTTTTTCCTTTCATGCTTTTTTATCTTTGATGAAATTTAATCATTCAGGGTCATTATTGTAAAATAAAAAATTATTAAAAAAATTAGAAATAAAAAAAATCTCTATTTTCTCTCCCTAGAATCCACGTGCTCGCTAGTACTTACTCACCCTTGCATCAATGTAACCAATAGTGTAAAAAACTGATTATTGTTCTTTAAAAAAAATGACGTTTGTTTTTATCTCTTCAGATAGTAATTTTTACTTTATTTTTTTTAATCAAGTCATACACACACAACGTGTGCCTCTTCTATTTGATCAAATCATACATTGTTAATTTGCTCATCAAATTTTGTTAAATTAATAGACAGTTGTTAATACAACGTTAAAATTCATAATAACTGTCTATTTATTTAATCAAATTAGATGCCCAGATGATCTTCATTTTGATTCATGTTTTGGTGACTTGATCTTCAACTCATGACCCATAAGATAGGTAGTCTTTATTAGAAAATCCCAAACCGAAAAATTGTATAAATGAGAATAGTTTGGACAGTGGTGTCCAATTGAGTTTGCATCCAAGTATTACTTAGACTTAGGACTAATCCCCATGTCCAACTAAGACCACAAAAAATGAAACCATTGGACAACATCTTGTCGTGAAGCCACCACTGCCTCGCCAACACACCCCTAAGACAACTCCATCCTAGTAAGCTAAAACCGCTACAATGAAAGAACTAGAACCACAAGCGGTCAACCAAGAACTTGATAATCCAAATGAACGTGATCAAAGTCAACGATGTGCATCCCGTCAGTCAAAACCACCGGAATCGATGCTTCACCACAATAAACCACTAGATCTCACCATCTCCCCTGCTCATTGTGCCAACCAAAAGCCACCTGTCCAACAATAAACCCAACTTGCCTTGAGATCAAATTGATTGCTGCCGCAAATTCTCACTACCCAATGCCGACATAACCAAAATCAACAAAAACAAAAACACGAGCGACGAGGCAGAGCCAACTTCGACGTGGATCGCGCCGCCGGACAAGCACTACGCATAAGATCTCTTTGAAACCCTAGTCAACCCCGATATTCTCTCAAGGGAGAAAAATCTCTCTCAAGTAGTAGATAATCAATAGTATTTTTATTTTATTTTCAAAAATTCAATCTACTCGGAAATCTATTTTGTATGAAGAATTGAACCCCTGACCTATAAGTTTATGAGAATAAGGGTGGCCAACAATAGTAGATAATTATTAGTCTAAGTTTAATGTAAAATGGTTAAGAAAAAATTACTCGGATGATCACACACATCACTTGTGACTCTGTCTACAAGCATGTGAGGGGTAGACAACCCTACTCATAGAAAAAGTAGAAAACGTAAAAAAAAAACGATGCACATTGTCAAAATCCAACGGCAGAGAGTTGAGACAGCACTCTATATATAAAACCATGTATTGAAAAACCTCTATATATAAAAGACTAAATTACTTGGACAGTATCTCAACTTTGGTTGCCCGGGCAGTGTGGTACCCGAACTTACAAAGTTATCAATGTGGTACCCAGACTTATTTTTTGCTATCAACTCGGTAAAAAAATGAGTTTACCGTCTCATCTTCGTTAAGTCGATGACGTGGCAATGGTGAAATGGAGTTGAGCAGGTAAAATTAACAAGTCTCTCTATCTATATATTTGCAATGCTAAAATGTTTACTGGGGTCACTCATTACATGTTTTTATTGAATAGGGGAAGTGGTATAAGGCTCCTCAAAAAGCTCCCAACGTTATTGAAGCTACCGTGAGGTCTTATAAGGGATGCAAAAGACAGAAAGCTGCAATTAAGGCAGCTGCATCTCAGGCTAGAATTGCAAGTGAAAGAGTGCATGAAATTCCAACACAGGGAAGTCAAACCCATGCTCCAAGAATGTCTACTACTGAGTAGTATTTTAGAAGTATTTGGCAACAATATGGATGGTTTTAAACATTTTTTGTTGATGCATTTTGTTGATCATGGTGATCACAGCTTATGTAAGCCTATTCTGATGTGCTTAGAACTTATGCAGAGGGAATGTGCAACATTTTGTAACTAGCTACTAAGGCTAGAAACTTATGCACATGTATGTGCAAAGTCATCCAATTATGTTATAATTAGCAACTAATGCATTCATATTCAGTCTGTTATGTTCAGTACACTGTCACATATATGTTCAGATCACATCTTACTACACTATCACATTTTATGCATCTACACATGATCACATTACCCTTTCATATCCAGATTGTAAGATCAAAGGTAAGGGCAACAATACACAAAACGAGCCAACAAGCATTATTAGCACACAACTACCCACTAAACCATTCAATTTCTCACTCTCTCCAACCATCTCACTCTTCATCTTCTGCCCACTCATATTTCTCTTCATATATAACTTCTCATTTAGTGAAGCCACCTCCATCATGCTATCTTCTGTGTAAACCAAACCCTATTCCACCAGAGAAAGATGGCCGGCAAACGAAAGGCAATTATGTCACCACTAAACCCCCATGTTCGCCGCTCACAGAGGCTCAACCCTCCTCCAAAATCAACAGACTGTTCATCATCAGAAGCTTCCTTAGAGGTCCTTTACATCTCTAATGCACCCCATAATCACCAAACTCTACCTCCAGTCCCTGCTTCTACTCGTGATCCGACTTTGCTAAAATGCCAAAGTTGTGGTGTTATCCAAACCCCAGGTGTTCCAGGTCCCTTTACCCCAAACATCTATAATCGCCTAATTTTTCTGGATAACCTCATCAGAGAAAGCTACTCTGCCCAAAATCAGGTTATCAATGAAATTTGGGAGAGGGTGTTAAATCAAAATGGAATTGTGAATGCAAGGCTTGATGCAGTCAGTGTTAAGTTGAGGAGTCTGACAAGGCAATTGAAGAATTTGTAGGAGGGGAGGGGAGAAACTAAGCCAGGGCTTGGTGATCCTGAGGCAAACTCATAAGGAAAGTGAAGATGGTAGTAATTTAGGCAAGGGCTTTTATGTTTGGGTCTGTGTTTAGCATTTCAGTCTTTTAATTGCAATGTTTTCGTTTCAGTTTGAGTCTCTTTTTTTCTAGTGTTGTTAGAGTCATGTGATTTAGTGTCCCTTGCTTTTGATTGAGTACCAGGTTGAGGATTAATGGATAAAGTCTGTTTTTTGCATATTGGTTATGAAATGGGTTTGTAATTTTTTAGACAAGTTGTTAATGGAATGGTACTCTATTATGTTTGTGTTGTTGCATATGAGCTTATCTATCATGTTTGTTCCACCATTCAGCCTAATTTTGATTCATGTAAAACTAATTATTTATGAGCTAATGATAGCAAGAACTACAACTACAACGAATTAAAGCAAGCACAATTCCTACTACTACAAATAAAAGCATCAACATTTTCCTCTCTTTCCTTCTGCTCTTCAGCAATTCATCTTCAAGCACATCAATCTTCTTCTTCCATATCCCAGCCCCAATATCCATTTCTGCACTTAACATAGACAAATCCTCTCATTCCTCTCGAATATGTATCAGTTTCATCCACATCACAACCACAATTGACCAAATACGATTTCCCTTTCTTTCTTTCGATCAATTTCATTATGCAACATCTGTACTCTATCGCTCAGTTGTCACTACAAAAAAAATTAGCAATAGCCACAGACTTTTGCCACGGGAGTGTTTTGCCGTCGCCGTTGGTCCAATTCCTGCGACGGAAAAGGAGCCGTTACCAATTTTAGCGACAGAAATCCCGTGCCGTGGCTAAGCCGTCGCTCAATATTTATGTTTGGCAACTGCAGACTTCTGCCGTCGCCAAATATATATTTTTGGCGACGGAATATCTCATGATACGTTTTGCCGTCGCTAACTCTAATTTTTTTTTTGCGACTGTTAGGCTTTGCCGTCGCCAAGCCACAGCGTGAGAATAACTTTTTGGGTTGAGCGGGAAATTTTTGGCTTGCGCGGGCTTATCACTTAGACGAAAAAACTTACAAAGTCCCAAAACCATAACAAAGTCCCAAAACCCCCAAACATATTGACCTAAATCCCAAAACCATATTGACCAAAATCCCAAAATCCATCGGTATGAACTCGAAGGTAGCTTATTTCTGAGGTGAGTGTTGCTCATCGTTATTGAATGCTTAGTTTTAATTTCATTAGATTAGCTTTCATGAGGTGAGTGTTACTCATTGTTGTTTCAGGTTTTGGCTAAGAGAATTGTTTGACTTCGATTAATTGGCTGGGCAACGTACGGGCTGGGATTCTAGAGCTCACTCTCAATTCCAGGTAGTCCTTATCTCAATTCCAAATATATTTGTGTTTGTGTTCTGAATGTTACAGAGGTTCTGGGTTTTATTTGAGAGATCTGTGTTCCCTGAGTTAAATTTGGTATGGTGTGAGTTGTGAACTGGGTGGGTAAGGAGAGGTTTCATGGCTCAGCTCTTCATCCACCAAATAATAGGCCAATTATAAGTATATATCAATATATGTATCCAGATATTGACTTGTTGGCTATTACTAGTTTTGAATTGATTCGTTTTTCCAGTCCCAATTGATCGTTTCGTTGTCAGCTTTAGGATTTTCGAGGGAGTTGCTTTGTTGGGTTTTACTAAATTGTTGACTAGTGTTTTAAAGGTTGGGTTTTTGGGTGTTATAAGCTTCTGAAACTTGTGAATTCCGTTGAGTTTTAAGTGCCCACCAAGTGTTTGTGAAAATGCCAGACTGCCCAACTCCACATTATCGAAATCAGTTTATTTCTATAGCAGCATTGTTTAGAAAGAGTTCTGGCATATGCATTGGGACAATAATGCATTACTGCCTGTATCTAATGAATGGTATTTTGTGTTCTTTGGAGAAGCACTCTCCGAAACTAGCTGGCACTGTCAACTGGGGCACTGTCAAAAGTTGTTCATTACAATGACAGTTTATTTCAACAAAAGAGCTAGCTATTGTGATCATGTTTGTTTTTCCCGTTGGTGTGAACTTGATGACGATGTTGTTGCATCTGTTGCTTCCCTGCAAACAGAGTAAGTTGGTGTTAAATCAACTATGACGGATGATGCAAAAATAGTCAATCCATATTGATATATTTTCCTATTGGCATGCAGCCAACATTTTGTCAACCGTTGATAATGCTAAAAAGTAATGTATTACTCTACCTACATTTCAATGTCACTGAAAAAAAAAGATATTATTTATAACTCTTCCACTGATATATAATGTAATTTTATATGTCTAACAAAACATATTCTGTTACAGACTCAACTCAGCCAAAGGAAAAGTTTGTGAAACATATACTTATTTAGGCAAAATATGTACTTGTTTTGGTGAAACATATACTTGTCTTGGATTCTAAGAAACTGATGCATATTCAATCATGATAAAAACAAAAGCAGTTTAAAAGAGTGAAGAGGTATAGTCCTCATTTTTACGAAGATATGCCAGAAGGTGTATATACTTGTCTTTTTGCATCCCATCACAAGTCACCAACTATTATTAGATCATACACACATTGCAGTTTTCTTATACTACATTAATACTGATCATCATCATCTAGTTCTTTTGGATATTCTTTACTTCTGTAGCACAGTTGCTAACACATTCTTCTCTCACTTTTCTAGCTATACCTGAATGTGTATATATATATATATACATATATACTGTAGCACAGTTTCTTTAGGGCTAATCAACTTATTAGTAGCTTTTGGTTTTGTGAATGGTTCTAGTTATGAACAAAAGGAGAAGGTGAGGATCATAGGGCAGTGCTTGTTGGTTGTGGATCCTACTGATAGTTACTGTTAGTTATGAACCATTACTGATAGTGCTTGTTGGTTGTGGCCTCACTACTAATATATAGTCTATTTACATTAGGTTTAGCTCTTAAGCATTCAGTGTTAGTTATTTAGTCTAATATGATATAGCTAATGGTGAACAAAATGTCATGAATTTCTAATATTTTGTTTGGCTCTTATTTGTGTATTACAGATCTTCTTCGGAATCAATTGAGGATAGGAAGATAGCTGCACTACATATTTGTGGAAGCGTTTGAATTTCATACTGGTGAGTTTATGCTTCTGAACTTTTTGTATCTTGGATGTTATGTTTTAATCTATGCTTGCTATGAGTTGTTTGTTGTGAGTAATCTATGCTTGCTGTGAGTAATCTATGTTTGCTGTAAGTAATCTATGCTTGCTGTGAGTTGTTTGAATGCATGTGAGTAATCTATGTTTGCTGTAACTAGTTGTTTACTGTGAGTAATCTATGTTTGCTGTAACTAGTTGAATGCATGTGAGTAATCTATGTTTGCTGTAACTAGTTGAGCCAAAAGCTTGAATCTTTGAGGCATGGAGCTGTTTTGATCTCTTGTGCATGAGTATGAATGTTCTGATAATACAGGACATGACATTAAGAGCTGTTTTGATCTCTTGTGCTGTTTTGATTATTTTATGTGTTCTTTAGAATAAGATTTAAGACAGGACATTAAGACATGCCAATTGCAACCTTGTTTGAAAAAAAAAAACTAGATTTTGTGCAGAGTTTGGTTGTGGGTTGCCAATGGTAATTGGTCATTGATAGGAGAAAGTTAGAGAAGTGTCTTAGGAATACACATTTGGTTAGGGTCTGAGTATCTGAGGAGATACCAGGGCCATAGTAGTTGCTGTTTTATCATGCTGTGTTATCTGAGGGAATTCCCTGATCATCATGCTGTGTTATTACATAACAGTTTTGATTATACTGTAAATGATAGTTAATACTAGATTGTAACAGTAATGCTAGGATGTAACAGTAGAAAGCTACTACTATATATTGTACAGATTACAATTCAAGGGATTACAGATTACAAATTTGGTTTTTTTTGTTGTTGAAGGGATTGAAGAATCAGGGGGTACTGTGGTGATGCAGATCAGATCAGTGATGCAGATCAATGATGCAGATCAGTGTACTGTGGTTTGTCTACAATGTTTGCCAATCAGTTTTGGTGCAGTAGTTTACTAGCAGTTTGAACACTTGGGGTTTAGTTTTGGTGCAATAGTTTACTAGCAGTTTGAACACTGAAGTACTGATGTCTAGTTTACTAGTTTGCAGACTAAAACAGTGGCTAGCAGTGTTGAATTAACAGTACTGATTGATGTGATGAATGCACAATTAAATATATGGCTATTGTTGTGATTGTGATTGAATATGTATTGATGTGATGAATGTGTATTGAATATGTTCCAGGTCATTGGCTGATTATTGGCAACGGTTTAGAGCCGTCACAAATTTCAATAGCCACGGCAAAGTGCATATATAAAATGGTGGTGGAATTGAAAATTTGAACATTAGCTACAGTAAGAGCCGTCGCAAATTTCCCAAAGACGACGGCAAGTTGCCGTCGCCACAATAATGGCGGGAAAACTAGGTGCAAAATATTTAAAATTTGAATTTAAAATTTGAACATTAGCGACGGCATTAGCAGTGGCGTAGTTTACAATGGCGACAGTAAATGGCGACGGCCATTTCCGAAGCTAAAAGTGTAGCATTGTCACGGAAATGCTTGCGACGGCTCGCGCAGTCGCAAAAAAGCATGGCGACGGTGAATTGCCGTCGCTAAAGAGCATTAGCGACTGCACCAACGACGACGGCTCCGTTGCCGTCGCCACGCCGTCGCCAAAGGTCTTTCGCGACGGCAAAACACCCTTTGGCGACGGCTCCGAGCCGTGGCCGTAGCAATTTTTTTTTGTAGTGTGTTTTACCACAACGTCACCTCTATCACAGTAGGGATGATCAATCCAAAAGAAAAACCCACATTTTCTCCGTAAAATTCAACACAAATCATTGCACGTTGCATTCTAATTTTCATCAGTGAATCTTTCAAACTATGGGAAGGCATAGGCATACCTCAAATTGAACCCCACCACATCCCCAATATCATCTTCCATAATTCTCATCGGAGTAGGACCGGCAATATATTTCCACACTTTTTTGGGTAGTGGCAAGTATTGCCTTGATTCATCGGGTTCGAATTTCTTCTGCGCATCATCTCTTTAAGTTCGATGTATGGTTTGTCCGGTTTGGTTGAGATTTATGATTGTGCTTGGTCGATTGAAAAAATGGAGGAAAATTAGGATGCCACTGTTCAATAAATAGTGTTTGGCACGAACAAATCAAGGCAAACAAGTCAGCAAGTATGGAGGGAAACCACATCGGGGGTATTTAGGTATTTTTGTCAATCATTGACAGAAATGGATTGCCACGTCATTGACTTAATAAAGACGAAACGGTGAACTCATTTTTTTACCGAGTTGATAACAATAAATAAATTTAAGTACTATATTAATAACTTTATAAGTTCCGATATCACACAACGGGACAACAAAGTCGGACACTGTAGTAATTTAGTCTCTATAAAACCGTAAAGATTCCTACTCCACAGCCTTTACCTTTTCAAAATCTGCCACTCATTCCTCTCTCTCTCTCTCGCACACAGACAGTCTAGTCTACAGTACACATAGTCCTTCTCCGCCTCCGCCGCCATGTGTGGGATTCTAGCCGTCCTCGGTTGCGTCGACGATTCTCAGGCCAAGCGCTCTCGTATAATCGAGCTCTCTCGCCGGTAACATTTAGTTTCTTTCTTTCTTTGATTCTCGTATGTGAAATCAGAATAGAGATTGAATATGCTGATGATGATTTTGAATTTGAATGTGATTGGTGTAGGTTGCGGCATCGCGGTCCTGATTGGAGTGGATTGCATTGCCATGGAAACTGTTATCTCGCTCATCAGCGATTGGCTATTGTGGACCCTGCCGCAGGGGATCAGCCACTCTACAACGAAGACAAGACCGTCGTCGTCACCGTAACACCCTGTCGCATTTTTCTCTGTGAAATTTATGATTCTGTTTTAATTGAATAGGATGAAAACATGAGATTGGGGTAGTGTATTGAATGCAAATTGTGTTTTAACTGTTTATACAAGCTGAATCAGCTGAGTGTCAAACTTCGACATTGAGCTCTGAGTCCGATATTATGAGCTCTGTTATGCTTCTTTAGTATTTGAATCCTGGTTGTTGGTTGACAGAAAGCTATTGTTTTGTTTTTCTAATTTCAATTGAGTGAGATGTAAAGTGAATAGCTGCAGATTAACTTGGATATGAAGTGGAGCTCAGAGTTTGTTATTTGTTTGTCTTGATCTTCTACTTGATTTTTGGATAAATATGCTTGTAGGTTAATGGTGAGATATACAACCACAAGCAACTGAGAGAAACATTGAAGTCCCATAAGTTCCAAACTGGCAGTGACAGTGAAGTGATAGCCCATCTTGTAAGTAATCAATGACTCAATGGGATGTGTTTGACCATGCTTAAATGGCTTATTTCTTGGATGTAAAAAAAGAAGAAGTTATATCCTTCGTTACACATCCGTGTATTTCTATTCTACCCCCTTATTTAATAACTCGGATGTTTATCTTTGTCAGTATGAAGAATGTGGAGTGGAATTTGTCAACATGCTGGACGGGATGTTTTCCTTTGTCCTCCTTGACACTAGAGACAACAGTTTCATGGCTGCTCGAGATGCTATTGGCATAACCCCATTATACATGGGATGGGGTCTTGATGGTAGGTCTCTATTCTCTTGATATTGCTTCACAGCCTTTACTTGTGTTTCCCATTGAGAACAACAACTGTATTTGATTTTTAATTGAACCATACTCGTTTGATTCTTGCTTCAGTTTTTCCTTTGCATGTGTAGAAAAATGGAAGTCACTTTGAGTTTTTGGCCCACCTGATGCTGCTTCAGTATTTCTTTCCACCAATAAACATAGCTTGTGACATATTTTTATATTGTAATGTTTTTATGTTTTCTCCTTTATAGCTGTAATCATTCTCGAATAACATGGGATCATTAGATCTGTTGAAGCTTTAATATTGTAGCACTTCTAAGCTGTTTTTGTTCGTGTTTGTTGTTGTTGCAGGATCAATTTGGTTCGCTTCAGAGATGAAAGCTTTAAGTGATGATTGCGAAAGATTCATATCTTTTCCTCCTGGCCATATCTACTCTAGCAAGCAAGCTACATGGAACTGAGTTCTAGTTACTAAGAGCAAATGCACTGCAAGGTGTTTTGCCCGACCTAGTCTGATATAAATTGCAATTAATTCCCCAACAGTTTAACCCCCATACAAAGAAGCCCAGGTCGACTTACTACTCAGGCAAGTCTTGCCTGCTCTTCAAGTCGATCAAAGTGCTAGAGCCAATTATAACCATGTATTTGGCTGACATCATCCACTTTTATCTAAAAAATTACTCATAAGACAAAAAGCAAAAGTTATTCACTCAAAACACAAAAGTTAAAAGGCAAAACTTGCCTTTTGCCTTTGCCTTTTATCAATTGGGGGTGCATTTGCTCTAAAATATTTGTGTTCAAGATGTAATTGATAACCTGATACTCAGCATAATTTTCCATATCAATCTTCTTACATCAGCATACTGCTTTAATGTTGTTCTCCTTTGCCAGAGGTATGGAAGGTGGAGAACAAATCTTTCTTTTACTTCCATAGACTTAAAACATTTCTTAGCGTATAATACACTTAGGGAGTCTCGACATACCTTATAGTATATACTTGTTTATGTTTCATGTCACCAGAAACACTATTTATCTCTATTTGTCCACTAGAAAACTCTTGAGTCTGAGTCAGGAAGATTTCGTGTGGATAAATAAAAACTTTGAAGATGCCTCATTTTAGTTCACAAGATATTAAAAAAATTCTCATCTTGCAATGAACCATTTAGACGATGTATGAACTGCCTATAGCTACTTACAAATTAATTGTTGCAGGAGAGCTCAGAAGGTGGTATAACCCAGAATGGTTTTCAGAGAAGATACCATCGTCTACTTATGATCCCATTGTTTTACGTGAAGCTTTTGAGAAGGTATGCATTGATGTGTTTTACTGTACATTTCCATTATTTCTTTTATAAAATTTCATTTTCCTCCCTTTCCATACCCCCTTTTTTTTCAACTTTCAACCATCTTGTAATAAATCTATTTCCATTTTTGCTTCGTCTTTTTGAGAAGTATTTCTGGGTCTACTATACAGACATTTCCTTTTGTTTACTGGGCCTATTGCATAGATATTGGTTCTTTCACTTCTTTGTGTGCATACCCCCGTGCATTGAAATAAAAAGAAGAGGTTGACCGATGCTAACTTTTTGCCTCCTATATCTCTTGAGTCATTTGCTTGGTGTGCAAAGTATGTTAGTTGGGACTTGAGGAACATGCTTGATTGGAACTTTGATGAAGAGGACTTGAGATATACTTAATATATAATTGAGTATGATATATGGATCGATTACTTAATATAATTGATTGCTTGATATATATTCAATCAAGCCAGTACGGAGGAATTTTTTGAAATTGGCTTTTAGCTTCTCAGGAGAGCGATAAATTCTTGTATATATAAGGAATTGTTCTATTAATAATCTAGTGGAACCCATGGGTAACTAGGTTGTTCATACTCGCCTTAAATTTGGATCGATTATGCTATGAATTAATGAATTTATAGTAATGGCATGTAATGCAGAATATGTATATGTCAATGATTTTGTTTACTTGGTTTGAATCATCATCAGATATGTGCTTTGTTATGAACTATTTAAATTGCCCTCCATTAGATTTTACAGTTTCTTCACAATTTCTTTCCTTTCCCCAATCTTGTAGGCTGTGTTTAAGAGACTTATGACGGATGTACCATTTGGTGTTCTTTTGTCTGGAGGACTGGACTCATCACTAGTTGCTGCTGTGGCTAATCGCTATTTGGCTCAATCAGAAGCTGCTCGTCAGTGGGGATCACAGTTGCATACCTTTTGTGTTGGTTTGGAGGTCAGCATATTTTCTCTTGTCTGATAACCAAATCTGGGCTTCTTAATCAAATGCAGTCCATCAACCTGAGGCCTTGATGCTTTTTCCTTTTTTATAATCACATGGGTTGTGTACTTGGTATGTTTTTGAAGTTAATGAAAAGTTAAGGATTAACTTCATGGTGAATTATTTGTAATGAGGGTATTGAAATGGTAATACATGTATGGGATGTTAACCGAGTATGTTTAAAGTTAATGAAAACCCTCTTGGTGCCAGTGGGGTTAATGGCCTTTCTCATGCAAAATTTGGGACCTGACAGTTCTCGATGTACTTTCCTGCAGTCAATTTTTGTCCAACATATCAAATTCCTGATACTTATTCTCTATATTCAAATTCTATTGAATTTTTAATTTTCTGGGCTCTCCAGATTTGAAAGCAGCAAGAGAAGTTGCAGATTATCTGGGAACTCATCATCATGAGTTTCACTTTACTGTTCAGGTAACTAATAAGTTATAAGTGATGTATGAAAAATATTTTCTGTAGCCTCAAGGTTGAAAGTTTGGTTTTCTTATATCTAGTAATCTATGTGCTGCCTTTTTTAAATAAAAAAGTTGGGTATTGCTTTAGTTTTATATATACTAATCATATCGCTTGGTGATCGAAATAAAAAATGGTGGTCACCTTGATTTTCTCACTCCCACTCATTGTATTTTTCGTCTCTCAGTATCTTTCCAGTTATCTTACTTATCATCACCTTCTTTCTAGATCATCACCCTATAGTATTATCAGAAAGTTATTCTAAATTAGTAAACCCAAATGAATGGCTGGATCTTTATTAATCGCAAGAATTATGAAGATATTTTGTTTCTTTTCTTTGATGTTTCAGGAAGGCATAGATGCAATTGAAGAAGTTATCTATCATGTTGAGACATATGATGTGACCACTATCAGAGCGAGCACTCCAATGTTTCTTATGTCTCGTAAAATCAAATCTCTCGGAGTAAAAATGGTTCTTTCCGGTGAAGGTTCAGATGAAATCTTTGGAGGTTACTTGTATTTCCACAAGGCACCAAATAAGGAGGAGTTTCACCAAGAAACATGTCAGAAGGTATTCCATATACCCAATTTCTTCTATACTTGTCTTGTTTTGTGGAAAATGTTGGATGTACTTGCTAATTAATGGATGTTGTTACCCTACTGTCGATGGCTATCATGACTAATTTCTTACAAAAATTTTGTGACTTTTCAACAGATTAAAGCCCTTTATCTGTATGACTGTTTGATGGCCAACAAATCAACTTCAGCTTGGGGTGTTGAGGCTCATGTACCCTTTCTAGACAAAGAATTCTTGAAGATTGGTATGAATATTGACCCAGAATGGAAAATAGTATTTAGCACTCGCTAATTTTTGATGCTCAAATTTATACGAATTCATGTAACAATAGTGATTTATAAATACTATTCCTGGCATTTGGCAAAATGGCTGCTCAAGTGTCTAAATACTAAATTAAAATGTATACAATTCTTCCTTCCCTATTTCCTTGTGGAAGTAATTTCTGAGCCACTATGGCATTGTCGTGTGTATAAAGTTATTTCAATTATGACCCACTTCATGCTGAGTTGTAGGAGCATATACCTGGCCTAATGGGCAATCTATGGTGGATGCTAGTCTCATTATATCTTCATTGTTGTAATTACATTATTGGGATTTCCTTTCTAACTGCAGATCAGGCCTGATCTTGGCAGAATTGAGAAGTGGATCTTGCGCAAAGCTTTCGATGATGAACAAAAGCCATATTTGCCAAAGGTTTGCACCTTTTTGTTTTTGCCCAAAAATTGTGCAAATCAAGTTATACATGGTTATTGCTTTGTATGTTTTAAATTATTTTGCCTGTCATCTAGTTGTTGTGTGTGTTGGTGCAAGAACTAGTTATTTTCAAGTTTTCACTAATTCCTCTTTGGATATAGGATATCTTGTACAGGCAGAAGGAGCAGTTTAGTGATGGTGTTGGTTACAGCTGGATTGATGGCTTGAAAGATCACGCCAGCAAACAAGTATGCCTCAATCCTTATACACACCCTTAGAGTTCAGACAGAAAATTTTGCTTTCGTCTTTTCATTTGGTCTCATATATCATATTCCCAACCGGGAGCAGTGATTGGGTAGAGTTTAGGTGAACTGTGTGGTCCAGATAAAGAGCTTGGTAAGTAACATGTCAAAGTTAGCCTGACAAATTTATGTATTTCATGGATTCTTTGCATTTTGTTAACATTTCAGGGACAAAGTTGTTTTCTTTTTCCTTGGTTGTAATACTAAATGATAGTCTCTTTTTTGTGTGTGTGTAAATGTACAGGTAACAGATGCGATGCTGCTGCATGCTAACTTTGTCTACCCTGAGAACACTCCTACTACCTTTTAGAGGTTTTTTCCAAAGGTGAGCCGCCTTCTTTCTTCTCTTCTCGTACAATGTCACTCAACTAAAAATGATCGTGTTTGTTTAATCGAGGAAGTTGACTTTGCTATTTATGAACAGAATGCTGCAAGATCGACAGTTCCAGGTGGTCCAAGTGTAGCATGCAGCACCGCAAAAGCTGTGGCGTGGGATGCAGAATGGTCCAAAAACCCTGATCCATCCGGTCGTGCTGCACTGGGGATTCATGCAGCTAATGCAGCTGCCTATGAGGAAGCAAAAGATACAGCGACGGGAAGCTTTGTGGGTGGCACTTCACCAAAAAGCTTGTAGAAGGGATGTCACCAAAAGCTGCTGCTGCAGTTGTTTGAATGGAACTTCATTGGAGTGCTACCTCATACTAAATGAAAGGTACTGAATGTCGCGAATAATTTTTTTTTCTGTTGACCATGTATTTTTGGCCATTAGTGAAAAAGACTCTCTGTAGATTGATATTTTTGTGTTGATTTCTTGGCAGATCTGGAGCAAATGAAGGCTTTATAACTCCATCACAATCGAGGCTTGCTAATTTTTACTTTCGTTGGGAATTGGTGGTTAGACTATGAATGTAAAATACAGATTCATGGGTGTTTCATTGTCTCTTAGATGACACCAGACTCTGGTTGATGCTTTTACATTCAAACTGTAGTTCTCTTTGACTGCAACAGGATTCTAACTGTGAAATAAAATCTACATGTAACATGTCTGTATGCGAATTCACAAATAGGTTTATATTACTACGTTTCTCAATTTAACTTATTATCTATTATAAGTACTGTATTTTACAAAATTCTGTCTTTTTATGTATGATAATAAACACTGTTTGAAAAGTTGGGAATAACACTATTTATTCTGTGGAGAAAGAGACCCAAGAGGGTACACAGTCTCAAGAACTAGATGGCAAATTTATTGAAAATCTCAAGTACAAACTGGAAGATTTATAAACATACAACTGTTATTTTAGTTAATTTCTTTTTTTACATTTGTCATTTTCCCGATACATAAGTGGTTCAAAAGCAAAACAAATTTTTTAGCACAGGAGCTGCAGCTACAATCAAGATTTCAAGTTGAAGAAGTCATCTCCTCAAACGTTTTCTTTGGCTTCCCTCCGACCAGCATTGCGCATGGACAACCCAACTCTGCGGTGCATTCAAGTCCTTGTACATCCACTTGTCTATCTCATGGCTATAAAACTCCACAAAAGCCTCTCTACACAAGGCACATTCCCTCTGGTTCTCCTCGGCAACTACATTTTCTTATCACTTATCTTCCTCTTCTTGTCCTCCACAACGGTCCAAAAAGTAGCCGGAAACTCATCTAAAATCAGCGCTGAAGCCTCTGCGCCAGCACTCACTCACGAGAGGGCTTCTTCTTGCGGTTCTTGGCTTGACATGCCAATCCATATGGCTGCCGTGTTCTTCTTGACTCTTGAACCTGAGACCACATGTCTTGCATTGCCTTGCGAGATTACCTCCATACAAGCCATCCCATATCACAGATTCGCGACGCAAATTGAGACTAAGGCCTAATAGCAGAGTCAACGTCAAGAAATGAAGAAATGAAGAAATTGACTGTGAATTTACTCTCTCACACCAAGCTGTGCAAGGATAATAAGTGTTTTATAACACTTGATGATATAGATATCTGTGTGCAGGACAAGGGAACAAGAGCCCTACTGTACCAAGGCAAGAGTAATGAAGATGACCTGTTCTTGTTCAAGAATCCTAAGTTCAGATCTTCTTCATCACAAATTGCTGCTTTTCTAGGAAGTGTTGTCAAGTCTAGCTTGTGGCATCAAAAGTTTGGCCATCCTTGTGCTGAGGTCACTGCTAAAATGTTGTCTATGTCCAATATTAAATGTAGTTCTAAGTCTTTGGAGAGTCTTTGTCATCAGTGTATCCAAGGGAAAATGCATATATTTCCCTTTTCAGATTCTACTCATCATAGTGATAGTCCTTTTGCTAAGATTCTCTCTGATGCTTGGGGCCAGCTCTTTGTGTTCCTTTGGAAGGATATAGATACTATGTAACTTTCATTGATGAGTGAACAAGATTCTCATGTATTTTTCCATTAATCAATAAATTTGATGTTTACTCCACATTTATGAAGTTCTATGCTTTTGTCTCCAATCATTTTGCTACTTCAATCAAGGTGTTACAGTCTGATGGGGGAGGAGAATATAACAGCAAGGCTTTTAAGTTTTTCTTGGAATCTAAAGGCATCTTACATCATGTCACATGTCCATACACTCCTCAACAGAATGGACTTGCAGAAAGGAAGAATAGACATTTAGTTGACACTGTTGTTACATTGATGACAGCTGCTTCTCTTCCAAAGGTGTTCTACTTTCATGCCATAGCACATGCTGGTTTTTTGATCAACACAATGCCCTCCAAGGTTTTGAAATTTTCTTCTCCTTACCAAATACTTTTTCATAGCATACCTCATGTTGAAAACCTCAAGGTGTTTGGCTCTACCTGTTTTCCTTATTTGAGACCTTATGCCAGTGACAAACTTGATCCTAAGTCTCTTCCATATGTCTTTTTGGGGTATGCATTAGGTTATAAGGGGGTATTTTGTTATAATATTCCACTTAACAAGCTGTGGATGTGTAGGCATGTGATTCATGATGAATCACTTTTACCTTTTGCTTCTGTAACTTCTCCTATCCCCACCATTGCCACTGGTCCTGTATCAGCTTCATTCTTTGATGTTTCTCCCTCTTCTACAGCTTCTCCACAGTCCTCAGTCTTTTTTACACCACCTGCTATGTCACCTTCTCCTAGGACTCGTCTTCCTGTGTTGAGTTCTTCCCAACTACATGTTGTCTTACCTTTAGCAGAACCTGAAGACAGAAATGATACTAATGTGTTGCATAATGATGTTGCTGAAGAAAGTGAGTCACATAGCCCTTCATCTGATGTTTTTGTTTCCTCTACTAGTTCTCCTGAGGGTAATGGTTCTAATCAATTGCCTATTGATAATGTTGATATTGATGTTGTGCCTACTGTGCCTATTTTTAATGCTGCTCAAAATGCACCTATTGAGCATCCTATTGATCCTATCCTTATTGATCCAGAATTTCAGTTTGTGGTTCAACAAGACTATAATACTCATTCTATGCTCACAAGAGCTAAGAATGGTATTGTTAAAAGAAAATCTTTTAATGACTACTGTGCTTTCTCTGCTGTTGTTCAACAAAAATTGTTCCATGAATATGCCTACTTTGCTGGATTCACTGCTGTTACAGATATTACTAATCATTTTGAACCAAAGTCATTCACAGCTGCTTCTGGAAAGCCTGAGTGGGAGTTAGCTATGCAAGAGGAGATTGATGCTCTTAATAAACAAGGTACTTGGTCTCTAGTCTCTGTCCTCCTCGTAAGAATATTGTAGGTAGTAAATGGATATATAAAGCCAAGAAGAATCAGGATGGGACAATGTCAAGATATAAGGCACGCCTTGTTCCACAAGGTTATTCACAAGAAAAAGGGTTAGACTATGCAGAAAATTTTAGTCCAGTGGTTAGCCATAGTACTGTTAGAATTGTTCTTGCTCTTGCTGCTATGTACAAATGGGATCTAAGGCAACTAGATGTCAAGAACGCTTTTCTTCATGGTGACCTCAAATAGGAGGTTTATATGAAGCAACCACAAGAATTCACTGATGTTGCTCATCCAGATTATGTCTGTCTTCTCAAGAAATCTTTGTATGGCCTTAAACAGGCACATAGGGTCTGGCATGAAAATTTTACCAGTTATCTTCCTGGCATGGGATTTTGTTTCTCACATTCCGACCCTTGTTTGTTTGTTAAATCCAGTCTCAATGGTGTGATCATTCTTCTACTCTATGGTGATGACATAGTTGTTACAGGGTCTGATACACAAGGCATTCAGTCTGTTATTGATGAACTCAGTTCAGTTTTTGATATGAAAGATCTTGGCGCCTTATCTTTCTTTCTTGGATTGGAAATATGCCAGAGGGATTACTTATTAATTAGAAGAAATATGCTACATATATACTTGCTAGAGCTGGTATGAGTGCCACCAAAGGCTGTTCTACTCCTTGCTTACCTCATCTTCAAATGTTTAAGAATGAAGGCACTCCCTTGACAGATCCTACTACCTATAGGAGTCTTGTTGGTGCACTCCAATATTTGACCTTTACACGACCTGACATTGTCTAGTCTATAAACACAGTCTGTCAATTCATGGCTCAACCTACATATGTTCATTTTCAAGCCGCCAAGCGTATCCTTAGGTATGTTCAAGGTACCTCTTCTAAAGGTCTATTCTATGGTCAAGTCTGCTCTTGTTCATGGTGTGTGTCTTAAGGCCTTTAGAGATGTTGACTAGGGTGAGGAAGCAAACACCAGACGTTCAACTACAGGCTTTGTTGTCTTTATTGGTAATTTTCCTGTGGCATGGCAATCCAAAAAGCAAGGATCTATTTCCCGAAGTTCCACTGAGGCCGAATATCGGGCTCTTGCAAACACAGTTGCTGAAATCTCATGGATGCGACATGTTTTGTGTGATTTACACATTCGTATTCCTCGTCCTCCTCTCCTCAAATGTGACAACCTCTCACAACTTGCCCTAGCTTCTAATCCTATTTTTCACTCCCGGATTAAACATCTTGACAATGATTTTCATTTCGTTCGGGAACAGGACATTTTAACAAAGGGTCTTCGCAGTCCTCCATATCATTATCATTATCATTGTACCAATCTCATCTTGGTATCTCCTGCTGAGAATGAGGGAGGGTAATAGCAGAGTCAATGTCAAGAAATGAAGAAAAGTTGGATGGAGACGTGACTGCTGTTTTCTGTTATAGATTAGAATCTTCCAGATTCGTTTAGACACATGTTTGTCATTTTGTGGTTGTTAGCTGAATAGCTGTTTTTTTGTCGTTTTGTTCTGTTGATGCTCTATATATTGTTGTATCATGAACATTAATGTAAGCTCTTCAATTACATAGCAAATCTCTGCCATTTTCACTTCTTAAATTTCTCTTGAGGTACTGTGTAGATTTCTGCTTCTGTTTAGTGTGAATCTCTGATATGATATCTGTTTCTACCGAATTACGCGCGGGACGTAATCTGGCAGAAGTAAGTACGAGTACTCCTTCCCTCTCGTTGTTCGTCCGAACGCTCGGGCTGTTCGGATGGTCGGGCGCTTCTCCTCCTTTCGGGTCTTCGGGTGCGCGTGCTCGAGTACGGCTGTTAGAAGAATACAACAATGAACAGACAGTCAGGGGTCAAGACGGGGTGGCCCGCCTTCAACGCTCCGATGCCTAAGTCAGAAGGTGTATTGGATATAACAGTCGTGCGAGCGTGTAGAGTATAGTAAATGAGATCAGATGTATCAATGAATTGAATCAGATCGGATTGGATGCCCTTACCTGTAATAAATACCTTGTATATATAAGTGGTTTGAGATTGGTGCTTACTTGTGCCCTTCGATGTGGGACTGGTATGCTTGCTGGTGTGTGATCCGTGCATTCGGGCATGCGCCCCACGGGCGCGTGCACACTCGGATGAGGTTGGTCTTGTGAGTGAAGCTGAAGCCTCCCTGGTGGTCTTTCGGGTAGTCGGGTAGGTGTTGATTACCTGCTTAAGTGGATAAGTATGTTTAACCGGACAACTAATGCCATACTAACAAGTCCCCCAAGTCAAAGAGAACTTTCTTAACTGGGGAGTTGAAAAAAGGGTTCGTGCGATTAACAAGATTACTTATCCGATTGAGCAGTGGTGTATGATCCTGTAACCCCCAAGTCCCCCAACTCTCCGGTCAAGGAAGGTCTCGCATGACGGAGTGGGTACCTGTGCGTTTTGATCGTGTACCTGTTCCTGTATTCTGGGCCCGGCCTCCAAACGGATCTTGCTAGTTTGGAGCCGCGCGCCCGTGGAGTTTGGCTGGTGAGCATGAATAGGGGCAGTCAGATATATAGTTATGCAAATGTGTGAATGTATGGTATGATGTATGAATGTATGCGAATGTTTTTCGTAACACCAGCGTTGGGATGCCGCGGTGCACCTCGTATGTCAACGGGGATGCCGTCGCGTACAGTGTAGTGTCAATGGTGGGATCAAGACCGCGACGTACAATTAACGCGCACGGAGGGGACGGACCGCATGCCCGTGCCGTTCTTCGGCTTAGCATGCCCAGAGAGGGGACAGACCGCATGCCTCTGTCTATGACAGGCGGCTTGCTTTCGCGCCCGAGGAGGGCGTACCTTTGCCCGCGACGCTCATCGGTCTCGGAACGCGCAAGGAGGGGTCGGACCGCACGCCCCTGCCGTTCCGAGTCGGCGAGTCGATCGTTAACGTTACGCACACGGAGGGGCCGAACCCCACGCCCGTGCCGCTCATCGGCTTAGCATGCCTAAAGAGGAGTTGGCCCCATGCCTCTGCCATGACAGCCGGCTTGCGCTTCGATCGTTAACGGTGCGCTCACGGAGAGGACGGACCCCAAACCCGTGCCGCCCATCGGTCTCAGCTCGCGCAAAGAGGGGGCGGACCCCATGCCTCTGCTGCCTGATCCGGCTTGCTTTCTAACGTTTGCATGTACGGAGAGGAAGAACCCCATGCCCGTACGGCGCAAGTTCTTCACTCGGGGAGCGGCCAAAAGGGAATTCAGGCGTTAGCCCTCTTTCGGGGCGCCCGAATGGTGTTTGTACTAACCTGATGGTGTTTTTCGAACGCCCGGTCCTATGGGTGGCGTACGCGCTAGTACGAATGGTGGATATTGTGGTGTGTGTTGTCCTGCCTTGGGTGGGGTGATTTCGTCTGACGAGGTGTTTTGAGGTGACAGTCCTTTTGAGTGCTCTTTGGGAACCGTTGTGTAATAAATGCTAGCCGTGGTATTTAATGCTGGCGTGCCCTGGGCATTAAATGTTGCTGACGTGATAACTGCTTGAAGCCCAGACGTCAGGCGCGTGGGCGCGTGTGGTGTTGCATGGACGACATGTGTCGAGCTGTGGGAGACCGTGCTAGGGTTTTAAATTTCAAGGCGGGAAGCTGAAGAGTTGGCGCGGTTACTAATGAGGGTTAGTAAACCACCATGTGCCACGTGTTGCAATCGGACGGTGGACACGCGAAAATGGACGGATGGCGTTCGTTCGTGTGTCCCGCCTGATTAGTATAAATAGGGCCTTTGATTGTTGTCTTCCTCATCACGCTCATATTTTACCAAAACGCTGCCGAATTCACTCTGCAACCTGCTTCTCTGATTTTGCTGTGTTCGTGTTCTTTTCTTGCCGGAATACTTGCTCGACGCGCAACCTTTCAACCTACAAACCTTAATTTGGTGAGGCTTTTGTTCTTTCTGTTTTGGTACTTCTGTTTGTTTGGTTTTTGGGTTTGGTTCTGCTTTTTCTGGGTTTGCATCCCAAGAATAGGACGCGTTCTTAGGGTGTGCCTGGTTTTGATCTTGTTTTGGGGTGGGTTTGTGGGTTTTAGGTGTTTCTGGCAGGGAATTTTTTTTGTTAAGTGTGGGTTTTTGCGCGTGCGTGCGTCTAGGAATGGAGCCAGTAGAGATATCAAGCGGGCAATCGTGTGAGCGCATATACATAAAGGGGGTGGGGTGGATTAGTTGTGGGTCGGGCGGGTCGGGCGGGTCGAGTACGTCATCGTACGAGTCTGTGTTGAGTGTGACGCCCCTGCGATGTGTTCCTAATACCTCTCCCCTGGTGCAGTCAATGGATTCCAAGCAGGCGCGCGCAACCACAGGGTTGGAAAGCTCGTCAGGGTCATCGGGCGGGTCCTCGGGTGGTTCTGGACCATGGGGGGAGAGCGTTCAGGGGGAGGAGTCCGTTCCTCAGTTCGCGGAAGGTGGACCCGTTCACTGGGTGCTACCAGATGGAACGCCGGTTCAAGAACCGGAGCAGGCGCCGTCTGTTACGGAGATGGCCAGATGGGCACGTAACTATCATATCCCGGGCTCGGTGCGTTTGCGGATACCTGGGAAGGGCGAAACGTTTACCCATCCTCCGCCTGGGCACGTATGTCTGAGCGAGTTCCACCTCAAGGCTGGGATCAAGCTGCCATTGCATCCCTTCTTTCAATACATGCTGGCGCTGCTGAGGATCTCTCTCGGCCAATGCGAGCCCACGCTCACCCGCACGCTCGTGGCTATGTTTAATATCTTCCGGGTGAGCGGTATGGATCAGCCAACGCGGGCGGAGTTTCTTCATTTCTTCCGTCTTCGATACTCTACGCGCCAGAGGGACTCGGGGACCTTCACGGTAGAGCCCCGCGTGAAGTGGTGGTTGGTGGACCCGCCAAGCTCTTCAACCTCCTGGCGCACAATCAATTGTTTGGTGGGGGGAGACTGGGAGTTCGGCGCCTTCCCGGCCGAGTATGCCGCCAATGCAGACCAGATTGATCGAGTCCCCCAGTCCTTCCATTTACTTGATATGAACGAGTATCCGCTCACGCCGGTTGAAGAGGCCAGGATTGCCCGTTTAAAGTTCGTTTTCGACCCGGCGCCCGAGTCAAGATATTTCTGGGCGGCGTGTCACTGGGATCTTATCGAGCGCACGCGTCTCGCCAGGCCGCCTGGTCCGTGGGTCCTTGTAGTTTGTTGCTAGGAGTAGGAGTAGAATTTTTAACTAGCTGTTTGCCTCTGTTGCTGATCTTCCGTTTGTGCGTTCTGCAGTTAAGATGACCAAGTCCAAGGTGACAGACAAGGACGAGGCGCTCAAGCGCCGTATGGCCGCGTTGCTGGATACTGCCGAAAAGGTCCGCAAGGTGGCGGATGACGGGCGCGGTGGGCTCGTGCTGGGGGAGACTACTCAACCCAAGATTCCAATCCCCCAATGTTGCTGATTTTGCCCAGCCCATCCGGGGGCCACAAGCGGATGCTCCTCGCCCGCCCCCGGGCAATGTTGCTGGCCCCAAGGCTCAGGCGCGAGCGGATCATGAGCAGCAACATCGCGAGAAGCGGCAGGTGGAACGCAAGCAGCGCCGGTCCGACCGGGATGACCTGCGGGACAGGCGGGAGGCTGTACGTACTCCCTAGTCATCGATTCGTACTCCCGTCATGCCTCAATCATCTAGCCGACCTCCAAGTCCTCCACGGGTGTCCAGGCAAGGGGGGACGTTGAACCTCCGTTGAAGCGGCCAAGGACGGATGGTCCGTTTGCTTTCTGTGCCCCGATGATGGAGGCCATCGAGATTAGTGTGAGGTCCATCAATGGGCTGATACCGCAGGCGCCTGTTGGTCCGGATGAGATGGATCGGGCATACAACGCCTGTACGATGATGCAGTATAAGCTCTTCCAGGCGCGCGAGCGTTATGCAAATGAGCGGCATTCGGAGGGACTGAGGGAGGAGATGCGTAAGCTCACCGAGGTGAACAAGAGGCTTCAGCACAGTCAGTCCAAGTCGGATGAGCTGGCGGATCGTATGCGCCGTGATCTCCGTGAGGCTGCCGAGCGGGAGGCTGTACTGAAGGCCGAACGCGATAGTGCCTTAGCTGCCGTGGAGGAGGCGTAGGCCGAGGCGGCCAATCGGGTGGCTTTGATGGAGTCCCGCCTGATGGAGGCTGAGCGACAGGCGTGGACGAGGGAGCGCGTCGAGCAGGCCCGAGCGGAGGCGGTTGCTGATTTCAAGAATTCTTCGGAGTTCCAGGAGTTGGTGGCCGCTGAGGCTGATAGCCAGGTGCTTGAGTTCTAGGCGGCGGTATCGCCCATCCTGGACTTGGAGCGGTACCGAGATCATCTGGCGGGTGGGGCTTCCGTTGTGGTGGAGCAGGCGCAGCCAGAGGCGGGGACTGGTGGGGCAGCGGGCGGACCGGCTGGGGGATCAGTAGAGTAGCTTTTCTTTGTCTGTAATAGAGTAGGAATTTTGTAATCGGGCCTTCGTGCCTTTGATGATTATTAATGGTCTCTTTTCTTTCCGTTCGTGTGCCTTGTCTCTAAATTTTTTTTTTGGCATCTTTTGAATGACTCTCGCGAACATGCGCCTTCCCTTTGTTTAGAATGGATTTTCGACCGTGTTACATTCGTACGAACAGCCTATCCCCAGTCCCCCGAGTACTGGGCGGGCGGGGTAAGGACAAACAAACGCGACAATGAAATGAACCAAAAAAATGAAGTACATCACAACAGAATTTAATGAAAATACTTCCTCAAATGTTGGATGTTCCATGGGTGCCGTAGTCGTTGACCCTGCATATCACGGAGGTAAAAAGTGCTGGCGCTTATCACCTCATCGACGACGTACGGGCCTTCCCACAATGGACGGAGTGTCTTCACCTTTTTCTGGATCGCCTTCATCACCCAGTCCCCCAGTTGGATTGGTCGAGCCCGGATGCGCTGGTTGAACAATCGGGCGATCCTCTGTTTGTTCGCGGTGTTGTGGAGGTGCGCCGTGTCCCTCCGTTCTTCCAGCAGATCACTGCTGAGACGTAGCCCCTCGCTGTTCGTGCGTGGGTCGTACCCCTCGATCCGTGGGCTCTGATGGGTAATCTCCAGAGGTAGCACAGCTTCCGTTCCAAATGTCAGGCTGAACGGAGTTTCGCCCGTGGCTGCGTTGGCGGTCATTCGGATGGACCACAAAATCTCTGGAACGACCTCGGGCTAGCGGCTGTAACCCACATCCCCGGGTTCGATGTCTTCAATTTTCTTCTTGATGCCAGCCTTGATGATCTTATTGGCCGCCTCCACCTGTCCGTTCATTTGGGGGTGCGCTGGTGATGCGAACATGAGGTCCGTTCCCTGCCTCTTGCAGAAGGCTATGAGCCTGGGGTTGTTGAACTGTGGCCCGTTGTCCGTTATGATGCTGATCGGCGTCCCATATCGACAGAAGAGGAAACGCCAGAGGAAGCGCTCTACCTTCTCCGTGGTGATCTTCGCCATTGGCTGGGCCTCGATGAATTTGGTGTGGTAGTCAATGATGATGATCAGATACCTGTATTGTCCCTTCGACTTTGGGAGCTGTCCGATCAAGTCCAGTCCCCACTATGCGAACGGAATGGGCGATAGAAGGATGGACAGTAGGACAGCAGGCACGTGGTGGTGATTTGCGTGCAGCTGGCACTGGTGAAATTTGTTGGTTAGCGCCGTAGCGTCCGCATGGATGGTGGGCCACCAAAATTCGTACCGGAGGGCCTTGTGCGCGATCGATCTGGCGCCCGCATGATGGCTGCACGTGCCCGAATGGATTTCCTTCAGGATCAGGTTGCCCTTTGTTGGAGTGACGCATTTGAGACTTGCCCAAGTCCTCCCTTGTCGATATAATGCTCCATCCCGTACGCTGAAGTTGGCCGCCCGTGCGACAATGGTTCTGGCCTCTCGCTTGTCCTTCGGTAGCTCTCCCCTTGCTTTGTAAGCGACGAGCGCGTCCATGTAGCTATGCTCGTGTGGTTAGATTGCCAGAACCTGCTCCGTTCTTGAGATGCTCGGTCGTCCAGTACTTCAACGATGCGTTGTCCTGGTCCTGTGTGCACGGGTGCCGTGGCAAATCGGGCCAGCCTGTCCGCCTTCGCGTTGAACCCTCGGCGTATATGGTTGATGTTAACGTATTTGAATCCCTTGATTAGCGCCTTCACGTGCTTCAGATAGGCGATCATGGACTCCCCCTTTGCCTGGAATTCTCCTTCGACCTGGCTCACCACCAATTGCGAGTCACTGAATATGTTGAGGTCGGGCGCCTCCGAGTTCCTAGCCAACTGCAGGCCCGCAATGAGCGCCTCGTACTCAGCCTCGTTGTTGGTTGTCTTGAATTCGAACTTGAGGGCGTACTCCGCGTTTACCCCTCCGGGCCCGGTCAGGATGATTCCGGCGCCGCTCGCCTTCTTTGTGCATGAACCATCGACGTAGAGGTTCCATTCCGACAACGGTCGCTCCTTGACCCCCGGTTTGTCGGATGCCTCCACCATCATGTTGTCGGATGCGCGGACCGGTGTTCCCTCCGCTTCCGTGTACTCAGCGATGAAGTCCGCCACGGCCTGTCCCTTGATTGCCGTGCGGGGCTTGTACTGGAGGTCGAATTCGCTGAGTTCAATAGCCCACTTCGCCAGGTGGCCGCTATGGTCGGCTGATTGGAGTATCTGGCGCAAGGGCACGTTGGTGAGGATGTGGATGCTGTGCGCCTGGAAGTATGGCCTCAACCGTCGGGCGGCGGTTACGAGCGCGAGCGTCATCTTCTTGATCGTCGGATATCGGGTCTCAGCGCCCGTCATGCCCTTTCCTGAGAAGAAAACGGGCAACTCCGTGCAGTCCTCCCTGCGGACGAGGGCAGAACTGACGGCCGTGAGGGAAGCGGCTAGGTAGATGTACAATACTTCCCCCGGGATGGGTCTTGAGAGGAGTGGGATGGACGCCAAGTATTCCTTAATATGAAGGAAAGATGCCTCGCACTCGAGCGTCCACGCGACGTCACGTTTGTTCATTGTTCGGAGAGCTTTGAAGAACGGGGCACATCTGTCCGAGTAGCGGGATATGAACCGATTCAGGGACGCGAGCTTGCCTGTGAGGCTCTGTAGGTCCACCCTTTTGACTGGAGGCTTCATGTCGATGATGGCTTTTACCTTGGTGGGCGCGGCTTCGATCCCCCGCTGACTGACAATATATCCAAGGAATTTGCTATTGGTGACTCCGAACGTGCACTTGGTGGGGTTCAACCTCATGCCGTTCTTGATGAGGACGTCGAGCACAGTCCCCAAGTTCTGGACGTGGTCGACCGCTTGAACGCTCTTCACCAGTATGTCGTCTACGTACACGTCCACAATGTTGCCAATCAGGCCATGAAACATTGCGTTCATGAGCCTCTGGTACGTGGAGCCAGCGTTCTTCAACCCGAATGGCATGACGATGTAGCAATACAGGCCCTTGTCAGTTACAAACGTCGTCGCCTCCTGGTCTTCGGGGTCCATGAAGATCTGGTTGTAGCCCGAATATGCGTCCATCATCGACAGGAGCTCGTGCCCAGCTGTTGCGTCCACCAACTGATCGATCCTCGGTAGAGGGAAGCTGTCCTTGGGGCACGCCTTGTTAAGGTTGCTGTAATCGATGCACATCCTCCACTTCTTGTTGCTCTTCTGCACCATCACAGCGTTGGAGATCCACTTCGGATAGTCCACCCTGCGGATGAACCCGATGCCCAGCAGTCGGTCCACCTCCTCGTGCATTGCCGCGTAGTGTTCCGCCTTGTACGCACGCCTCTTCTGTTTTACCGCCCGGGCGCTGGTGCTGATGCTCAGCCTGTGGGATATGATGCTCGTGTCGATCCCGGGCATGTCCTTATACGACCACGCAAACACCTCCTGCCTCTCCTTTAGCAGCGTGATCAGCTGTTCGGCTATCGCGGGAGCCAACGATGCTCCAATCTGGACCGTCCTCTCCGGATGCTCGGAAGATAGCTGAATCGTCCTCAGCTCCTCGCGCTCGGGGACGGGCGACACTGCCATCAGCCCGTCGCGTGGATCGTCCGGTATCTCCGTTCCTGGCGTAGGCTCTAAGGCGAGGACCTCCTGCCTGCCCCGGGGTTTCGCGGCTTCCTCGTGATTGTATCCCCGAACGTACCCGATTCCATGCTCGGTTGGGAATCATCCCAAGAGAAGGTGCCCCGCGATGATCATCTTCAGCTTGCTGATCCCCGGCCTCCCGAGTATGGGGTTGTAGGGGGAGGGGGTATCCATGACAATGAAGTCCGCCCGGACCTCGCTGTGCGGGTTCCCACAGACGGCGCCAACTGTTTCTACCGAATTACGCGCGGGACGTAATCTGGCAGAAGCAAGTACGAGTACTCCTTCCCTCTCGTTGTTCGTCCGAACGCTCGGGCTGTTCGGATGGTCGGGCGCTTCTCCTCCTTTCGGGTCTTCGGGTGCGCGTGCTCGGGTACGGCTGTTAGAAGAATATAACAATGAACAGACAGTCAGGGGTCAAGACGGAGTGGCCCGCCTTCAACGCTCTGATGCCTAAGTCAGAAGGTGTATTGGATATAACAGTCGTGCGAGCGTGTAGAGTATAGTAAATGAGATCAGATGTATCAATGAATTGAATCGGATCGGATTGAATGCCCTTACCTGTAATAAATACCTTGTATATAGGTGGTTTGAGATTGGTGCTTACTTGTGCTCTTCGATGTGGGACTGGTATGCTTGCTGGTGTGTGATCCGTGCATTCGGGCATGCGCCCCACGGGCGCGTGCACGCTCGGATGAGGTTGGTCTTGTGAGTGAAGCTGAAGCCTCCCTGGTGGTCTTTCGGGTAGTCGGGTAGGTGTTGATTACCTGCTTAAGTGGATAAGTATGTTTAATCGGACAACTAATGCCATACTAACAATATCCATGTTATCAAGGCCAGTAAACTCACATCCTACAACATCCTTCTTCTTCTCCTGCGGTTTCTCCAAGGAGATGACACCTTTAGATAAGAGAGAATTTAGCAACTCAGAGACTCTTCCTAGCCCAAAACTGTTAACAGGAATCAAGCCCAAAGTCGAGCAACCCTGTCCTTGAAACCCACCATTCCATGGCATTGATGGAACAAAGTTTTGTCGAGGTGGAAGAGAAGGTAGTTGGAAAGGTCTCGCCAGAACATGGTGTTGGTGATGAACCGAGCAGGGATGAACCTTGGCCTACATGGATCTCTCATATTGTTCCCATAGACTTGCAACATATCGAGAGATTCTTGTTCAGTAAAATCCCTTGAAGAACAGGAAAGAAATCAGATGTACGTAGAAGTGGACGATGGTTTCTCGTATTTATAAGAGTTTGCGATATGGAAACTTGCCGACGTTGTTTTGGATTCCCGATCATATAGAGTAAAAGCTAGACTTCGATTTCCGACTCTTTTTGGGTAAAGGATTTGCCGACTCTAACCAAGTATTCCTACTTGCATGAGGAAAGTTTTAAATTCGGGAAAGCTTTTTATTTGGGTTTTTTACTCTTACTTGATTTATATAATTCAATTTATAATAGAGGATTTTTATTGGGACCTCTGTTTTTATTCAGTTGACCTCCTTATTATTTTAAAATAAAATATATCTCATTATACCCTTGCTCTTTAGAATATAAAAAAATAAAAAATACAATGGTAGCATTATTCATACGAATAGGAATTCACAAATGGTGGAGAGGTTGTATATCAGTTACTTGATTATATCATTAGATCAAATTAGAAGTTCTTGGCATAGTCATTGAAGTGAGCTATATGCAGCTTGCAATGAATCAATATGATCTCGTTTGAACCCAAATAGAGGCAATGGTGAAGAAATACCAACAACGATTCTGGAAGGTGAGAGACGAGGTGGACACATGGTCCAATCTTCAATCTTTCTTCATTTCAAAGTACAAAAATGACTCCTCCATCATCCAGGTTTCCATACTCTCTCTCTCTCTCTCTCTCTCTCTCCATTGCTGCTGACAACGAGAAACCCACTAAGCACATCACCATATTGATCGATCTAAGTTATGGAGCTACTGAACCATATATATATAATTATAGAGATCGATGATGACTAGAAAGGGAAACCATATCATAGTCTGCACTTGTTTAATTGCTCCGATCAAACACATTTATTTCTCCAAACTCAATTTTATTTTGAAGGGCAAAAGAGAAAATTTAAGGATAAAAAATTAAAAGAAGGTATAAAGAGAAAATTGGGAGATCCCAATAGAAAAATTATTTACAATAAAATGATGAAAAGGAAAAACCATGAAGGTGATTTCGAATTTAATTCAGAGTTTTATTGTAGTGTGTATTTTGAAATGAGATCAGTACTATAGTCGACTAGTTTCTTTCGACTTTTGAGTTCTGACAAATTGTCATGTGATTTGTTGATTAGTATTCCTCACTGCATTCGCACGAGTGCTTGGAAAGTTCCAAGAATGCATGTCATTTCCGATCATAACGGTTTGTCAAAAAAGTGTCAAATTTATAGGGTTTCCCATTTCTCCAAAAAAATTCCATATCCTGTTAACTTCTCTCTTTTTTTTTTCTTTTTTCTCAGAAGAAATTTATTTGAAATTGCTTGAACTATAATTTCTTTTCCCAAACATTTACTCATTTTAAATGTTCATATCTCAATTTTACAAAATATCAAAACTATACCCTAACTTTTAATCCTCACCCAAAAATTTTACCCATCATTACTAACATTGTTAATTTTATGCCCCTAAAAATATTACATGCGGCAAGAAATTGGAGTTAGTAATGGCGGATATAATTCTTTGATCGGAGTCAAAAGTTAGGGTATAATTCATATATTTTATAAAGTTGAGATATGAAAATTTAAGAATGAGCAAAAATTTGGATATTGTTTTTTGAATTTTTTCCATTTCTTTTTTAATCAAACCCCCCAAAATAATGTTTGATGATTTGAACTTTCACCTCATCTTATCATTCTTATGTGGACTTAAAAACTATCTTCCATTTTATTATACTAACAAAAATCCGCATTCGATGTGTACGGAGTGACAAAATAAGACTCTGGGAGAGAAAACATATTTATAGCAGTTATTTTTTGTTTTTTTGGGTTTTATTTTTATTTTTTTATCATTAAGAATAATTTTAGAAATTTAAAATTTGGTATGTCTGATGACACCAAACTCACTCACTCACACTTGACTTTATTATAATACAGATATTTGAATAATTTGATCATATTGAGGAGGGTAAAAAACATCCAACCTTACTCAAACTCATACCAAAAAATAGATTCTAAATTGTGTAATCTTGGAGTCTTTGTAATAGCTACATTCATGAGCAGAATAGCATTAGCGTCTACCAGGCTAATTGCTCATGTGAAGTATATGATGCATGCCGTTTTCATCTTTAATTGCTTCTATAAGTTCTATTTGGAAAGGTTAGGTCCTCGTCCATTCTCCATTTGAAGGAGTAAGGCACCCCCTTTTTCAAGTACATCACATTGTTTGTTCGAACTGATGGTTTATAACCAAGTTGAATTTAATTGACAACACGAAACTGATCACTTAATAAATAGAAAATTGAGAAGCCTACATCGGATCAGCCACAACCCATAGCCTCATTGAGAGCTCTCCTGAGTCACTGTACAGTTTCAAACACCGAACTACAAGTCTACAATTACTTATCTCCTTCATATAATTAACATTACAACTACATTTTAAAAAGCACACCCATAGTCCTACCAAAACTAACCTGTTCACGGAAACAAAACCTCTTTGGTACCATTACTAGTAGTAGTTGAAGCTGATCTTGAAATTAATCTCTTGCTTTCTTCGTACTTCCCTGCCAGAGAATCAAAGAGAATACCGGCTCCAACCCCAACCGCCAAGTCTATTGTGTAGTGTCCTCTAGTCCCCAACAATCTTACCATCTGCAACAGATTAAGTGCATCAAATATCCATGCCAGTTCCCACCTCTTCATTCTTCTCATGTCGAGCGATGCAATCACAGACCCTGCTACATGCCCGGAATAGAACAAGAAAAACGATACATTCCCCACCGGGAAGTCTGCTCCCGAGCCCAAAAATCCCTGTTAACACAAGAAACATAAATCACACTGTGACCACAATCTATTTGGTAACGAAAATTTCTTGACTTGTGAAACATTAAAGCATTAATAAGAATACCTGAGGCAAAGGAAGTTGGGTGGAGTAGCCAAGGATTCCCCGGCAAGTGAACATGAACAAGGCGGAAATGGTGGCTCTAGGACGGCCCTCAATTAACCATGTCCACAATATATAAGTCGTCTGCATTCCTACAAACACCTACACCAGAAAATCATTGCCATTCATTCCTAAAGCAAAATGTGGCTAATGTAAACCCCAAATCAAAGTCTTTGAACCCACTCAACTACCAAATTAAAGACTAAGGTCAAAAGCTACCTTAAACTTACCAAATGATAATGCACCTAAACTCCAACTACAATCCCCAGATTGTACACTAGATATAAATGAGCTCAAAAGATTAAACCACATTTACCAGGATGCATGCATAAATGTATAAGCATTACTGTCTCTATCACATAAATGTAATTTTATTCTCAACATGAAAATGGCAAACAAAACAAAAGAAACAAAATACCCAGAAGAACAAGATGAAGATTACAATATAAACCCACAAAATGAGGCAGTAAAAAGAAGAGAATGGTAAATGATAATTTTGGTTACCGTGTTGAGGGCAGCGAGCAATGTGTTGAGTTGAGGCTTGGAGGACAAGAGGAGGTGGAGGGAGCGCGTAATGACGAAGCCGATGTCGAACGGCGGCGCGGAAGACGGCACCATCCGGAGCGTGTACTCCACGCCCATGAAGAAAAGGAGACCCAGAGCGAAGAAGCAAGGTATCCAGTGGTGCCTCGCCACGTGGACGACGTCATGCCCGGTCCACGTCATGAATGAGGGCCCCTTCTCCTTCTCCTTGTTGACGAGTTTCTTCGACATGAGAATGGGGCTGATGGTGGTGGTGCCGTTCGGTTTTGTGGCTGCTCGTTTTTTTTGGTGGCGCGAATTGAGGGACGAAACGGCGCCGTTCATTCTTAGGGCGAGATTTGAGGGCTGTGAGGATGTGATATTATTATTTGTTGGGTTTAATGGGCTGGAGTCGGATAAATAAAAAAGGGAGAGAGGGCGCGGAGTGGACGAAGAAGATTAGAGAGGAGGAGCTGGAGATCTGAGAAATGTGGATGCTTTCTACAACAATGTGTATAGTGTAACCACTTTAAAACAGTTCCGTGGTTAAAAATTAGAATCCGAATATGGGTATTCACACTTCAAGGCTGAATCACTAGACCATTGCAAAATGCTATTGCAATACAAGGAACGTTGCATCGAAATTATATCCCCTCGCTCCGACTTTTACAGCAACCATGAAGGATGGTGATTGGTGACTGATTCCACGAATGGAAGAGGAATGGAATGAGATGTCTAAGTGAATGACTAGAATTAAAATTTAATAAACAGTGTATGTCAAGTAGAGAGAGAAGACTGAATCGCAACCATCCACTTAACATCTCATTCCATTGCTCATAGATTGTCAAACAAGATATGAGCTCAGACCAATTAACATAAGAACCGTCGAGCCCACAACTGAAAACCATTGCACCGAGACAACGTTCGATCTCCAGCACCCAAACCTAGCAGGCTATCACCAACTGAGAGTCAAATTAAGCCTAGCCAAACGCAACTATATAATCATTAGATAGCGATTTGTAGACGTAGTATTGACTAGATGTCTTAAATAGAAGGTGAGAAAAAACATGTACAGTAGGTCCCAATTGCATTCAAGCTGCCTCTTTACTAAAGTGCCCATTTGAATCAGTGTACGGTGCAGACTGCAGAGGAGGTCCCATGGCAGGCATGAGCTCGATCATATGTAAACCATTACTGTCCACCGGACTCCAGAGATATATGGAGTGATAGATACCAGATTACAAAGTACCACCCTCTGCAATATTATAGGCCAACTACCATAGTACCATATCCCACTTCCATATAATCTTATTTATTACATATTAAAAACCGCCTTGCACTACATAGATTACTCATTTGGGTGGGAAGTTTCGACGAAAAATCAAATTGAAATATGAAATAATTCGATCTAAAATTTGTTCGGCCCAAAATTTGTGGAATAGATTAGTCCAGAAATTACACTGAATTAAACTCGAACCAAATTAATTCTTACAATACGGTAACGAATATAACCAAATCGTTCCAAAATGATATACACGCGTGTCAAAATTATGCTTATTTTCTTATCCAAATGAATATACACTCACGTATATTAAATCTTTTTTGGACATATATAAAAAATACTATAACAAAATACTCTCTCTCTCTCTCTCTCTCTCTCTCTCTCTCTCTCTCTCTCTCTCTCTCTCTCTCTCTCTCTCTCTCTCTCTCTCTCTCTCTCTCTCTCGTTGCGCCTTTATCAAACAATAAGTAACCTCAAACCATTGCTTAGCCTAGAGAATAGTCATACAGAAGATTATAATCGATCCCTATTATTGCTGAAATTGATATCGATCATGGTTCTTGGTTGTCCTACCTTGTGGAAAAATGCAAGGTTGGGTAAGAAAGGAAATTACGTAGATCTTGAAGCAAAGACATGTTCTAGAAAAATAGTAAGTGATTAAGTTTCTGTCTCTTTTAATTACCTGTTGAAGTTAATGAAATATGTTTTCTTATAACATCATGATGTATGATGTGTTAGGATGAGTTGAAGAGACAAGGTTCAGATGGAGAGATAACTGTAGAAGTGACAGATGATGTACTCACCAAGGAGTTAGAGAATCAGGAACATCAGGGAAGGGTTCAAGGTGTTGGTGGTTTTGTGAAGCAGAAGACTTACTTTAACAAACCGAAATCAAGAAAGAGGACCAATACTGCGGACATATTAGGAAAATATTGGTTGAGGTTGAGGCAAAGCATGCCAAGGAAAGAGCTAAATGGGAAAAGGAAAGAGAGAGAGAGTTGCAGGTGTACTCTCAAGGATAGAAGCAAAGCTTATGAGAGAGGAGGCAATGGTTGAATCTCCCAAAATCCATGGCCCTCCTTTAGGCCAAGGCAGTTGTTCAAGAGCATATGAGAAAGTGAAGGCTCTAGCCAATAATGTCACTAGTGACATTGTGAAGAAGAAGCTTGTATTGTCGGAAGAGATGAAGAATCAAGAGACCCGTCCCAGATTACTGTAGTAATCCAAGATATGTCTTACTGGACCTGTATTAGGGTCTGTAGCACCGCCTAAACAGTAACAACTACCCTAGAACGAGCAATCTTAAACTTCAATTGAGTATCTACTCTGAGAAAATAAAAGGTGTGGATTGTCATATCTCGTACTCTAAACAGTCATGACTTCAACCAGCTAACCTGCAATCTGGGCAACTTGAAATAAATGGCCCAGGGAAAGACATTAAAACATAAACGTTAGAGTGAGTGGACAAAAATCATAATCGTAAGATATACGTAAAATTGTAGAAAACTGTAGCTATATGTTTTTCCATTATTTATGATAAAATTGATGCAATTTCGAAATATCGTAAAACAAAAGGCAGAGGCATGTGGTCGCCCAGGCGCCCTAACTTGAGTTGACACTAACTGAATAACAAAGGTGATGGGATCGTCCCAGACCACCTAATCTGAGTCGATCTGGGTCAAACGAGACCACCTAACCTCCCCTGACCAGACTATCCGGTGATCAGTCGAATAGTTAGAGCATTGATGCAATTAAACAAACCATTACAAAGAAAACATCCGAAATATAAAAGCTCTTAAAGCATAATCATAAATTTACTACATAATAACTGAACACGCAAATGACTGTGAAAATAAAATGTCCACTCACAGTATTATGCCGTGATTTTCATCCAACCAAACCTCGTCTGTTGGCGCTTCTAAACATCTGTCACTCGCTGCTAACATGTCATCCTGAAATAACGATTATTATTTAATAACTAATCATCGAAAATCATAATGCATAGCTAAGCTCATTACCAAAGAGCATTATCTTCGAGAAACTCGCATTCTCAAATAACATATTTTTCGAACTAATGACATGCATTAATCTAATTCCAAATTCTAATTCTTAAATCTTTTTTAAAGTCGCAACACATTCCTCAAACGTTACTCAACTCGAGGTCGAATCAACGATCGACTCAATGGTTCATAATTATTGTAAAAACATTTAATTAATATCCGATTAACCACACGTCATAATCAATTATGTCCAAATGAATTAAATAACCTCTTCATTACAATCGGTACATAATTACGAGCAAAACGGTATAAAATTTACATGAAAATTTCCTTCACCGTAGCGCCACTGTGAACCACTGCCGGCGGCGCCTAAATATTCCGGCGACCAAAAGCTCAACATGCTCAAAATCAACCCAACAACAACTTTCTCTTCTATAACAAAGTCCAATTCTAACTATAACTCACCGAATATCATTTTGAAACCATGAACATCAAAAGCTTCAATTCATCGATTCTTCCTCCACAAATAGAATTAGAACTCGATCTTGGTGTCTTTAGCTTCGTGGTGAGGAGAGCTTCAAAGCCCAGTAGGAAAGAACCATTAACTCGAGCTTGAAATAATCGCCCCTAAAACTTATGGTTCGACAATTCTTCTCTTGAACATCATGGCCAAGGCCCCCGAATTGAAGGTTGAGATTATAGGGGTTTGAAAGAGGAGGTCGAGACGCTTCTTTTGACACCAAGATCACCAGATTTGGTGGTCGGCCAGTGGTCTGTCGCCGGCGAGGCCGATGGAAAGAGATAGAGGCACAGGAGAGAAGAGAGATAAAAGAAAAAGGTTGACTAAAATAGAAATTTTTGATTTACCAGTTTCGAAAATTTGTATTTACACTTGCAAATTGCGACTAATTTAAATTCGTAAAATCGTACAAAATTTTCGCTGATCATAACTTCTTCATCGTAATTCCGATTTTAACACTTGACGTGGCCACAAACTCGTTTCGATAAACTCCATGACTTTACCCAAAGAAATTTCTCGAAAAAAATCAATAAAATTCTCATAAGAAGGTCATCGATAATTACCAACGATAAAAACAAACTACATTTCTCAATTAACCTTAAACAAATCTTAAAAAAATATTCTCAGGTTGGGATGTTACAAAGAATGCAACTAAGCACAAAGAAAATTTGGACCTGAAAATTGTTGTCTCTGAGGAAGACCGTTAAATGTCCCAGAGAAGGCCATGTGATCACAATACCATCTCCATATGAGGTTAGTTTAGCATCATTAAAAAAGTTTGATTATGCTATTGTCACATTTTTCCTACTCTTTCATTAGATTTAACTTAAGTTTTTGTTTAACTAGTAGGTACATTCCTCCAATGAAAATGAGGTCAAATTAACAGTAGATTCTCTTAGCAATGTCGTAGCTATTGGAACTATTGTTGAGGTAGGTGCTTAGTTCATCATTAACTTATCCATGGTGTTCAATTAGCAGATGATTGTCTGCAAGTATCAGTCATCCGGGCGATTATTGATGATACTATGCTCCCATGTCCTATTAAAGATGAAATAGTTACTGTAAGAAATGATATCGGTACATATGTTGCTTGGCCTAAGAACCTAGTCATTCAAAATGAAAATGCAAAGGTAACTGTTTTAGTTTCTATTTTGTTTAAGTAAATCAGAATAAATTGATCTCTAGCACTGAAACTTTATGTTTTATCTAGAAAATACCAAAGCGTCAACTGATCAAAAAGAGAAAGCTGGATTAGATAAATAGGACCTAGTGACGTTGCCTAACAATTTTCCTACATCATTAAAGAGGTTGTGTAAGTGGGCGAACACAAAGCTGATTAGTGGAAAAACCATATGCACCACCACAAAGGAAGAAGTATTTGGTCACACACAAAATATAGTTGTTGAAAGAAGTCAGATTCATGCCATGCTACACCTTGGTGAACTTAGGGCTAACTCAATTATCTTGTACATCAGGTAACTTGTCTAATTTTATATACAGTTTTGATTAGTAGGTAGTTGTATATGTTTTAGTTACTATTGGTTTTAATGCTATGAGAATTTTACGTTTAATTATTTTTGTAGTTATCTTCATGAAGAACTAATGAAATCTGACGTGAAAGACAAATATGCCTTTGTTAATCCAGCTCGCACCGGTGCACAGTCTGAGAATCCAACACAGCGATCTCACTGGTTATTTGAAGGCTACAACCAAGGAACACATGGACATAATTTTTTTTATAGTGCCCTATAACACATTTTATGTGCATGATATTATGTAGTTATGCCCCCATATTTTTTTTAATGTTGTTGTGGCATGGTCTAGACATTATAAATAAGAAAATCATACTTATCATCTACTGACTTGGTTAATATCAGTGGACATTGGGTGTTGAGCGTTGTCAACTTAAAGGATGCAGTTGTGTACTTCATGGATCCCTTGATCAGGCGGTTGGTCTCCGGTGAATGGAGAACTATTATCGACAAGTACACTAATTGTCCAACAGCCTTTGAAAACCTTTGTTTGTGTTACTCAATTTTCTGTAAATGTAATGTTCTATTTTGTTCTTATATCTTATCTTTCTTTTGGCAATGAAGCTCTATAAGATTTATAATGCACAAGTCAATAAAAAGGCCAGGAATGCACCGATGCGGATTACTCTTTCGGTATAGTACTTAAAACTCTTCTACTTTCCTCGTACACGTGTATTGTATACTTTAAACCACATTAAATATGTTTCATAATGGCAAGGCATTCCGGAGCAGAAAGGTTCGACTACCTATGGTTATTGGATTATGCGTTATAAAGAGATTGTTAAAGATAGCTCAATGGAATTCATAACTAAGGTAATATCAAGTTCTGTGATACATTTAGTGGCTATTATAGGTACAATAGTTATAGGTATAGGCCTATTGATATTAAGCATTAATTAAAAGGTATAGTTTTAAGTTATGTGATATGTATAGATTACTGCAACAATAGTTATAGGTACAATATTTTCTATGGATTCATGAAATTGACATTCAGGGCCGGCCCTGAGTTTCAGGGGGCTCTAGGCGGTAAAAAAATTTGGGGCCTCACATGTAATGATAGAAAGAAAAAAATTTTGCTATTTGAATAGTTTTTATATATATATATATATAATATAAAATTTTCAAATTTGGGGGCCTCAACATTTGGGGGCTCTAGGCACCGGCCTATATGGCCTATACCCAGGGCCGGTCCTGTTGACATTGCATCTATCCCTATTGATATTAAGCATTTCAGTTTGTGTGGTGAAATTACTGCAGTCTAGTTTGATGAAAAAAAAAGAAGGCAGAAAGCAGTGCCTATATGGCAGTGTCTATAATTCATGAAATGCATTTTTCGTTCTTGTTTTTTGGTTTGGTATAGGCTAAGTTCCAGAAGGCGGTATCCTAAATTTTATGTGATATTTGCAATGTTTCAGTGGGCTAAAAAAGAGCAATTGAAGTACACAATGAAGGAAATTGATGTAGTGCGGACACAGTGGGTAAAGTAGGCAATGCTATACTTAGATTAGCTAGAGTACTTGTATGTTTGTGTGGTTTAATTTGGACCTTAATTAGTTTATATAAAGAACTTACCTATGAGGCTATGATTGTAGACTTCCTAGGATAATTTCATGCTTTTGCTAGTTGATCGAACATGTACTCGATTTAGTTACTCGTAACTTATGTCTATTTGGTTGATGGTTAAGTGCTACAAGTTGAATTTTGCTACCTAACTACTTCAGTTTTAATGATGAATATTGTAGCTAAAATCATTCATATATGTAGTTAATTTGTGGAGATTATGTGTAGAAAGTGGTTTGGTTATATGTATACGGACAACTAAATATAGATCAAAGTTTGTCTTCTAACTCATACTCGTACCAAAAGAATTGCATAAGCATGGTCATTGAAGGACTACTCAGAGAACTGAAATAAGTTTGTTTGTTAGATATTCAAACAATTATTATTATCGTCTCACTCAACTTCATACTCCAAAAAATACTGTCTAATGATCACTTTAACAATAGATTAAATTAAAATCTAACTCCATGATTCATATTCTAACAACAAATTTTTTTATAATTTGTTGGGATTAAAGTTACCATCAGGATCTAAACTTTCACAAAGTCGTCAATATGATGCTCAAACTTTAAAAACTATCAAAGTGGTACCCAAAGTCTCAAAATCGTATCAACGTGATTCATCGAGCCATTTTCCGTCACAGAGCAGTGTATATCGATGACATGACAATTTTAAGAAAAAACATACGAGAAAATACTTCAATGCCCTTAATTTTTTTTAATTTTTTTTCTCTCTCCTCTTCCCGATTGAAAATGAATGTAGTAGCAGTGGATATGGATCCACCTGATCTCGCCGCCGACACTCTGCCATGAGCCCTCTATCACACCAACGATGACTCCCACTCCCCCTTATGTCACGTTGTGCCACCCTCCTCGCGTCATTGTCTCTTTGCTGCCGTCCACCACCATCCTTGGGGCTCCTCGGCCTCGTGGCCACTCGGCCTTCGCACTCTGATGGCGTTGACCATGGACAGTATCCATTTTATTTGAAATACATATGTTTCCCATTTGCTGACTGATTATATATTTTGTGGCATGGTTCTAGTTTTCAACTATGCGAAAGCTGCTCACAATGTGGTGGCTGTGAACAAAGTTGGGTACCAAAGATGTTGTACCACTCTAGCAAATGCTAAAGTGTGTCAGACTGGGAGAGATAGCATCAGGCTTGCAAGAGGGCAGAATTTCTTCATCTGCACCTTCCCTGGACATTGCCAATCTGGAATGGAAATTGCCATAACTGCAAGCTGATCAATTCAACCACATCTGTAGTATTAAAGCTTAGCAAGAAGGGGTACATATAGTGCTTTTATTATCAGGAAAAAAATCTACCTCCTAACTATGCTTATTAGTATATCCACATACCCTATATAAATACAAATGAAAAGATGAACAAGAGCTGAAAAGATATGGAACAAGAGATATTAGCTGAATTGTATACATCGATTACATCTGCACAATAGTTACAAAGCTTTATACAGAGAAGACTAGGACTAAGAAAGGAAACGTAGAAACCTAATATGCCAGAATTAAGCAATCTAAATCTAGGCATTTACGATGTGATATTCCTAGGATCAATTACTTTAATACAAAATAGTCAAACTTTCCAACACTCCCCCTCAAGTTGGAGAATGAATATCTCGAATCCCCAACTTGCGAATCATGGAGGCAAATACATCCTTTCTCAAGGCTTTCGTAAGAACATCAGCTAATTGATTTGAGGAGCCCACATATTTTGTACCAATTGAACCATCTTCAATCTTATCTCTAATAAAGTGACAATCAATTTCGATATGCCTGGTCCTCTCATGGAAGACTGAATTTTCTGCAATATGCATAGCTGCCTTATTATCACAAAACAGCAAAGCGGGATGAGGATGAAGAATGCCTAAATCTGAAAGAATGCCTAAATCTGCCTTAACTCACAACATGCACCTGCCATTGCTCTGTACTCTACCTCAGCTGAAGACAAGGAAACAGTTTTCTGTCTCTTTGATCTCCAAGACACTAATGAGGATCCAAGAAAGGCACAATAACATGTTGTTGATCTCCTAGTAATTGGACAACCAGTCCAATCTGAGTCACAATAAGCACGTAATTTGAGATCTCTTTTTGTGAAGAAAAAAATAGACCCTGTCCTGGTGTATCTTTGAGATATTGAATCACACAAAGAGCATAATCCATTTGTTTACGCGACTCATGCATGAACCTACTCAAGACATATAATGAGTATGTAATATCGGGTCTAGAGATAGTGAGGTAAATCAATCTACCAACAAGTCACCTATAGTGTGCAGGATCTTTGAGCAAATCACATTTATTAGACAATTTTAATCCACTCTCCATAGGTGAATCAACTGGAGCTACACCTAATAAACATGCATCATTGATAATCTCCAATGCATATTTTCGTTGAGAGACGAAAATTCCATTCTTTGAATGAGACACTTCAATGCCAAGGAAATATTTCAAATTCCCAAGATTCTTGATACGAAAATGACTGCAAAAAATCCTTAAGTGCAGATATACTACCAGTATCATTCCCGATAATTATAATGTCGTCCACATATATTAAAAGGGCAGTAAACGACACCCCCTTTCTTTTTGTAAAGAGTGAATGGTCAGCCTTTGATTGAGTGTACCCTGCAGATTTCATGGCTTGACAAAACTTTGAAAAACATTGATGGGAAGCTTGTTTTAACCCATACAAAGACTTATTAAGACGACATACTAGATTCTCCCCCTGTCGCTGAAGACTTAGAGGAAGTGACATGTAGATTTCTTCATGCAAATCACCATGTAAAAATGTATTATTCACATCTAACTGATTAATGGACCAATTTTTAGAAGCACCTAAGGCCAATAAGCATCTAACAGTAATAATCTTAGCAGTAGGAGAAAATGTGTCATGATAAACGATACCTTCCATCTGAGTGAATCCCTTTGCAACCAAGTGTGCTTTGTAATGCTCAATAGTGTCATCCCAGTGGTGCTTAATTTTGTAAACCCATCGACAACTTATAGGAGTCTTTCCAGGAGGCAAAGGCGTCACAGTCCATGCATTGTTAGCCTGCAAAGCTTGTAACTCAGAATCCATCGCAGCTTGCCACTCCGGTTGCGAGGCAGCTTCCACATAGGTCTGCGGTTCATTGATGGGCAAGCGAATAATGATGATACGAAATATAACTGCACAGTGGATATCTCGTACCTTTTCTAGAACCCGGAGACGAAGACGACGATGAGTTTTGGGAAGCAGTGGTGACCTGTGAGCAGACAAAGTCCTTGAGGAGGACTGATGGTTGGCGGTCTCGGGCAGAGCGACGGAGAGTCTGTGGAGGTTCAAGGATAGGATCTGTGACGAGAGCAGAGCGGTCTGGAGATGGCGGTGGCCGAATCCGTGGATGTTGAGCCGGCGATGAATCTGATTCGCCCGAGGTAGGCTGGGTCGGTGGCGGGTTAGAGACGACGCGACAACGAGTGGTGAGGACGAGGACGACGAGTTTGGTGAGGGCGACACAGGCGCGTGAGTTCGATGAGGATGTGGGAAAGATGATTGTTGGGTTTGGGTGTTGGTGATCCGTTAGGCCTGTGATTTGGGCTTTTGGATGAGATTGTGTTTGAGATGATTTGGGTCAGCAGACGCTGAAAGTTCCGGTGAGGATGTGTATAAAGGACAACATTGAGCAGCATCAGACACGATAGGAGGTGACGTATAGGGAAACTGAGTTTTATGAAAAACAACGTTACAACTAGTAAAAATTTTGTGAGCAGAGACATCATAAAGCTTATATGCTTTTTGACGGATTAGATAACCGATAAAAATACACTTGAATGCTTGAGGTGCAAACTTATGTTTAATATTGACATTTATAGCATAAGCACGACACCAAAACACACGAAGATGATGGAAAGAGGGAAGCTTGAAATAAAGACATTCAAAAGGAGTTTTAAAAGAAAGAAGTTGAGTGGGTAAGAAATTAATAACATGAACAACAGTAAGCACGCATTTTCCCCAAAATTTTGGAGGTATATTAGCTTGAAATTGGAAAGCACGAGCAATTTGAAGGATGTGACGATGCTTGTGTCCTACTATCTCATTTTGTTGAGGCATATAAATACAAGAATGTTGGAAAACAACTCTATTTGCTTTGAAGAAAGTTTGAAGAGAAAGGAACTCGGCGTCATTGTCACTACGAAAGCTTTTAATTGGAGATGAGAATTGAGTGGATGTATAAGCAAAAAACTGTTTCACAAGAGATTAAGTTTCATGTTTGTGACGCATTAGGAAAATCCAAGTAAAACGAGAATAATCATCCACAACAGTTAAAAAATAATGAACACCGATAAGAGAAGAATGTTTATAAGGACCCCAAATATCACAATGAATAAGATCAAAAGGTTTCTCTTACGAAATAGAACTAGTACCAAAAGAGAGACGAGTTTGGTTTGCCAATAGACAAACATCGCAAACATGATTAGACTGGACAGAAATATTTTAAAAAAATGTTTAGCTATGTAATCAAGAGGACGAGATGAAACGTGACAGGAACGACGATGTCAAAAATTTGTTGGCGGCATGATAAAATGACAAAAAGGTTGATCGAGTGATTTGGATCAATTTTAAAATTTAGTGCACACAACACATCTTGTAAATAGGAAGATTTACTCAATGTTACTGGTCCAGTATAGGTTATTATTGCTTGTTCACCACTCAGTAGTATTACCGAGGCAATGACCGATATTCAAGGTATTAATAAGAACTTCAACTCATCATTATTCAATAACATCAAAAGCAAAAAGCAAACAGAATTACAAAGGGCTACTTTAGAAATTATGCGGAAGGGTATTGAGCAATCTAACAGTGATAAATAAAACCCTCGGACAGAGAAGTTCTATCTACAGAGACCATATAGAAGAATTTTCTTTTTTTATGATAATTTACGAATATACCTGTAATCGAGACCATATAACCTGGAAAGAAAAATTACAGAAAAAGGTCAACATAGCTGCATAATGATGAGGGACAAATAATGAACCAATGCAAATAATTACCTGGAAAGGATATGAAAGAAGAATGGCTGCGACTTTGGATGATGCCCCTAAGGCTGCATAGTCAAATGAATTCTGCACAAAAAGCGATAGACTATTTGATGTTATAAAAGCAGATCTACAGATTTAGATGGGCCTATTTCCTACAAAATTGTTCGGTATATCAAGAGACCATACCAACACAGTATCTGAACCTGCATAATCACTTCCAATTTTCTTAGACTTCAAGTCAACGATAACTTTACGGAGTTCTTATGCATTATGAGAAAAAAAAAATTCTTAACACTTTTATATAAACGGAAGGAAAAATTGTTCGAATGATCACTCATGTTTGATACGTTCTAAACTTTGATCACTTGTGTATTACAAATATCACTAAGGTCACTACCGAACTACGCTGTTAATCACTTTGATTACTCCGTCTCTAACAGACGTTAAAAACTATATAACATCGTTAAAACAAAGACATATGTCACTCGCGTGCCATTCATAAGGATTTTTTTTGGAAATTTATATTTGTGACCCATGTTTGGTGCATTACTGCAGCAGATTACGTAGAGATAATCTTCTTCACCTAACAAACACACCTCAATGTAGCATTAAGAACCCAGTTTTCGATCAACTTGTGTTGTACTCTAGTGGTACTCTTGTAATTTTTTTCGAGGAAAACGACCATCCGGAGGAGCCGAAGGATCATTTTATTAAATGAATACGACTAAGGTTGTGTAATAAAGGCATCCAAAATAGGCTCTGGAGCGGAAATGAACCATTCATAATGAATGTCACGATCATAGACCACACTATGTGCTAAACTATTACAGGTGCTAGCACTATACTTGAAACCCATGAATCTCAACAAAAGTAAGATTATTTGCATCACATCGGGATCACGAGAACCAGAGACAAACAGAGGTAACCATACCCCTGAGCACCCAATTGTGGTAGGTACGTTACCCCTACAGAATCTCACAATCCACATGAGAGGCAAATGAACTATTGACATTAAACTCAAACATGTTCCCAAAAGGCCATAATCACCAGGCCCACTGAAAGGCTCGCCAGGATCCTAGCACCATCCAAATCCAACGGCTTCAACTTCAAGCTCAACAGTCCAAATCGACGCAAATGAACACCATATGCGGCATGCTTTGATCATCAGCCCCGCCCTCAGACCTGGTCGAACGTCACACCTAAATATTGCATGGACCACCACACAACGACTTACAACACCCGTTTGAAATCGGCACCGACCGACCAAATGCGTCTCCGTTGTGGGCTTCTGATTTAGGTAGAACTTTTTCAGACGCGCATGACAGGTCATGGCCCAAGTCGAGAGAGACCGCTATCCAGCAAGGCAGAGCCGTCCTCCCATAGCAAACGTCCACTGCTCGCGACAACAGTTAAGAACCTCGATAAACACCTCAACACAGCAAATAGGCCACATCGGAGTGGTACTCTTGTAATTGCAACATAATATAGGGCATATATGTATGATATTTCTTTATGGAAAAAATTCATCCTTGATGCCTAAACTCTTTCGGTCAGGTCAAAAGGGTGCTCAAACTCTTAAAATTATCAAAATGATGCTCAGACTCTTAAAACACAATAAATGCGATGCCTCCGTGCTTTCTTCGCTACGGCTCTGTTTGCCTTGATGACATGACGCGTTTTTTGGAAGAAAAAAAAAGGTCAAAAGATATTTCTTCCCTTAAATTCTCTCTTCTCTCTCTCTCTCTCTCTCTCTCTCTCTCTCTCTCTCTCATTTTGCACTCTCACGGCTGCAGATTAATAGTAGCAGCCGTGAGGTGATCTACCGCCAACACTTTGGCTCCGCCACAACTGCCTCAAACCCGCTGCCGTCGTTGGCATCGGCCCGTCCACTCAATCCAATCAGTGCTCCCACGACGTCGCTGCTGCCAGGACTCTCCTCCTCTCGGTCTCGTTGTCCCAACCTTACCACCTCTAGGTATTAGCATCTAGTGCGTGCCTCCTCTCGATCTCGGCATTTCGGCGCTGCCTCCCCATCGAAGTCGACCGTCGTCCCTCGTCCAAGTAAAGGTCGGGTTTGACCCATTCAAATAATAAAGCTAAAGCCCAATATTTTTAATCACTGAAAATTGCAGACTATCTTCATTGCTCTCTTCACTCTTTTCAATATCTGGTGTTCAAAACTATGACTGCAAAATGCTACAGTGACGCTTCAACCAACCATGGAGAATGTCATACTGATGAATGAGACACAAAGGCGACGACGGGTCACCTCTGAATGGGTTGGTTGAGCTTGGATGCAATCCAGGTCTGGTCGGAGGTGATGGCAGGCAAGAGGTTGTCGAGTTTTTTGTGACGATTGTGATTGCGAGTAAGCTAGAAGAGGAAGTGATGGACGACCAGGATTTGATGGAGGATTTGGTTGATAAAAAATAAAAATTACAAGAGCATAAATGACTTTTAATCTTTTTTTTCAAAAAAAGTGTCACGTCATCAAAATAAAAGGAGTCGTGACGAAAAAAGCACGAAGCTTTTTAAGAGTTTAGGCATTATTTTGATAGTTTTGAAAGTTTGGATACCCTTTAGACCTGACCGAAATAGTTCAAACATCATGGGTGATTTTTTTTCCTTTCTTTATGGCCTTATAGAACTTGCATGTATTCCAAAGTGTGTTGTTATATATACTTCGATAACCGAGTGCACCTATAGTGTGCGAAACACAAAAGTGCAGGATACTTATTAAAATTTAAATTGCGTTAAGCTTAGATAAATAGTACATGAGAGAACCTAAACAATAGATTACCCAATTTACATTTGTGTTCTTTACATTGTAGAATTAATCTTCTCGATAACCACGATCATTAATGTGAATACTCTTATCTCTCTTCTACAGAGATTGGCAAGGGCATGATGCAGCCAAAGGCAATAGTCGCCGCCCGACATGTCAGCATTAACTCTCAATTTCATTTTTTTAATAAACACGCAAGCAAGCAAGTTATTTACTTATTTAAGTACTAAAATGTCTACAAATGAATGAAAAAGAGTTAAAAGTACGTAACTTGTTTTTCTTGACAACGAAGAGAAATTGTACCCTATTGAACTCCGATTGGAAGCATTAGCTAGCTCAACATATGAAAGTTAATCCCAATTTTATTTCTAAGTTATATATCCATACACATAGAAAGCTAGTACGTTGAAAGGCTAAGTACGATTTTCGCCTCTCCCATTCGAATTCCGCCGCTGTCTCATTCGAATTCGCCGTCGATCCTCAGCTAGCGGCAGAGGCACGCCACTAGTTGCTCGTCCTCGCACCGTGCCTCTGAACCAAAATGACTCACGGCCTCGTCGGCAACAGCACTAGCAGCCAGCCTCACATCCAGCTCGGCCTCTCTCCCACGACTCCGGGCACCCAGAGATTGACCAATCTCAATCCTCTCACAGATCTATCTCGCTTCTCTTCTTTGCCCTCACGTCGTCAACCTTCCCTCCTCCTCCCGCCGCTCCCAACAGCCTCCTCGATCGACACCAACGCGGAGGAGAACGACTAAGTCGTCTGTTGTCGAGACATCGAACGGCGTCGTCGTCATTCTGGTTACCTGAAAAAATGGCCCAGAAAATTCGGAAGAAAAAAAAAACAAAAAAAGGAAAAAATGGGCCACTCAGATGCACATGACTTTAATTTTGTTATTAAAAGTTTCTGTAATTCAATCTTTCTAAAAAAATAAAACAAATTAGTCACAATTACTTAAAAATCTACGAAAATTTTCGCGGAATCCTTTTGACGTTAATATTATTCTAAAATTATGGAACACACACACAAAAAATTCAAGACCAAATGCCACTTTTGATTATCATTGATTAATTGTAAAGAAATATAATTGTTTGAAAAATCTACTAAGTTAAAAACAAAATTCGAAAAACGGACCGTACGATTAGAACTATGGATTATATTGAACCTCCCAAAAAAATTGAGCCAATTTGGTGACCATTTTGGGTTCTATAACCATACTTGACTATTATTTTGAATGAAAATTTCGATTTGATACTCCCAAAAATAAAATAAAAGTAGCTTGGTCAACGAAAAAATTATATAAAAATACGCAAGGTCAACTTATGGTGTCTATTTCCACTTAAAATATCTTATCTTAGAAAATTCACTAATTCGTGTCGATGGATGAACGAATTAACTATGTGTCCACTAGTATTGTATAACTTGTTGAATGCTTCGAAGTAATATGATCCTTCAAAAGTAAAAAGATTAGAACAAAATTGAATAAAAAAATAGACCATAGGATGGGGACATAGAACTATTGTATACGTAGTCTTCAAATTTGAGTCACTTTAGTCATCATTTGGACCTCGATTTACGCAGTCAACCTCGACGATCATTTATACCCCTATTTTCATTAGATACAAGTCTCAAAGAGAAACACTATCACACATCCATTTGGGAAAGTAAAATATCATACATGCACATAAAGTCGCCCATTATGATGTCCTGGACACGAGAAGAGCAAAAATTAAAATTACCGAAGTCGCCGATAAGACAGAATTAGCGAAAATAAAAAATGGGGGCATAAACGACCATCATGTTTGACTGAACGAATTGAGACAGAAATCATGACGAAACCTGCTAAAACTTTTTTATCACACTTTTATAATAGTTCAACGATCACATCGTATGGTCGATTGATTAAAATATTTATTTTTTACCTCAATCGATCCGCACAGTCAACCTAGGCGATCATTTATTCCCATATTTTCATTATATACAAATCACAAAGAATAACGCTACTGCACTATCATTTGGACATATAAGTTCTTACTAAAGCATATAAAGGTATCCAGTGGGATGTCGTGGTCATGATGATATCTAATATTGAATTGTCGAAACACGTAATAAGGCACATTTAGCGAAAAAAAGGACTGAACGGATAGAGGTCCAAATGATGACCAACCCGGCTCAAATTTGTACACTACGTATACAATAATTCTATGTCCCCATCCTACAGTCCATTTTTTCATATCCGATTTATTTCTAATCTTTTTACTTTCGAATGGTCTTATTAGTTCAAAACATTCAACATGTTATACAACACTAGTGGGCACATCGTCAGTTCGTTCATTCCGTCGACATGAATATTAGCAATTCCTAATATAGGACATTTTAAGTAGAAATAGGCACCATAAGATGACCGTGTATATTTTAAAATAATGTTTCAGAGGACCGAGCTATTTATTTATTATTTTGTTCAAAAATAATAGTATAGTATGTCGATCGAACTCCAAATGGTCACCGAAATTGGTCGAATATTTATAGCCGATGCATAATAAGTCATTGATATAATCGTACGGTTGTTTTTGTGGATTTTATTTTTTTAACTACTGGTAAAAAATTTCTAATATTTATATTGCTATACAATTAATGAATGATAATAGAAAGACACATTTGAACTCAAAATTTTTTCGAAGTTCGATAATATTAGAGTAATTTAGAAGTTAATATTCCTCGATAATTTTCATAGATTTTTTGGAACATTTGTTTTAATTTAGATATTCTATATGTATATCGTTGGGCTCTTGGAAAAGAAGGCTAGAGAAAGTGCAGATAATCAATTAAATAGTATATGAGTGAGATGATTGTTTAGAGGTTGTTTCTCTAGATCCGCATAAAACTCAATCAAAACCAAATAGAAACCCGGAGGAATAACAAATTGAACAAGATGAAGGAGGTAATGCCATCGTAATCTAGCAGGGCTAGCTTGGTGTGGCCATTTTGTGAATTATTTTAAGGTGGGGCTGGAGATAGATTGGATGATTGATGAACATCGACAGGAGATCTGGGATCAATACGAAATAGGTTTTGTTTTCCAATTCAATTTGTACGAGGGTAGAATTGGAATTAAAAGGTAACAAAATTGAGAGGAGGTCTAAATATCAAAATGGGAGGTGTGAATAGATACACCTCTCATCTTTTTTCCATTCCAGAATTATAATACATCATTTATTCCTCTCCATATAATCAAAAGACTTAGAATTTAAAAATAGGTGAACTAGAAAATAATTTAAAAAAATTGGAGTGGTCAAATTTTTAATTTTCATATTTTGAACTAAAATTAAGTTACGATATAATTCTTTTTGTTTTTTCAAATTTTGTAGGTTGTGACTCATCGTAATCCAAGTATAGCTCCGTCTTTGCATATGACAAAGGTCATACTTGTTAATTACTATTTATCTTTTAGACCCATGCTTGTTAATTTTCTCTCATTCTTATGAGATTAAAATGTAACCTACTATGATATGAAAATGCATTCTAAATAAATGTGGTAAACAATATACATTACAACAATCTCATGTTTGGCATGCACCAATTAATGTCTTGAAAATATACAATTGAATAAATAGACATTGTAAGATGATTTCATGACTTGACTATCAATTTTTAGAACTTAGTGATTTTACAACTTGACTAAAGTGTCACTATAAGGTTTTTTTTAAAAAAAAAAAAATGAAAAGTAGGGTTTAAGTTGGATATTGTTTGTTTTACCTTTAAAAGTTTAACTTCTTATAAAAAGTTAACGGCATATACTATTGTTGTATAAGTTTACAAAATTGAGGTACATGTCTGATAGTTTCAAAAGTTGAGGTATATAAGTGATGAATGACTTATATTTGAGGTACCATTCCTAAAATTTTCTAAAAAAATAATTATATCGTAGCTTAATTTTAGTTCAAAATATGAAAATTAAAAATTTGACCACTACAAATTTTTTTAAAATTATTTTTTATTCCACCTATTTTTAAATTCTAGGTTTTTTAGTTGTATGGAGAGAAATAGATGATGTGTTTTAATTCTGGAGGGGAAAAATGAGTTGTCTACATTTTTAGAGAAAATTAAATTCTAATGTAGAGTTTTGGTGTCAAGACTTAGTTGGACTATTTTATCCTCAAAAGTTTAACATATTATAAAAAGTTAACATTAGAATTGAAAGCAATTATCGTTTTTATATAAGTTTACAAAATTGAGATACATATATTACATATTTTATAATTTTAAAAATTGAAATACATAAGTGATGAATGACCTATATTTGAGATACTGTTGCTAATCTAAAAGTCCAAGAATAGCAGGCACATTTCCAAGTAGTTGTAGCTTAATAAACATGTAATGATTCACATGTCTGTATATAGAGCCAGCCAATTTATTCATAAAATAAAATAAGCTCCAAAGGTATTGAAGGTTTGTCTTGTTGGAGCTAGTATGACTCACCAAAAGCGGTAACACTGTTGTGACTGAGATCAATGATTGGTATGTCGCCTTTACTTACTAATTAAGGAATGTAATTGGAACGTTGGATCAAAGTCATGGAATTTTACCCTTTGTAATGATTAATTTTGTGAATGTGTGAAATGACATGGGTTAAAAGTTATTTGTTAATTATATTCCCGAGTTTTAAAGTAAAATTAATTACATATAATATCTAAATATTTGTTTAAAGAGAAACTCTGGATTAATTAGTTATTATCTGTAATTTGTTCTTAAAGCCAGAAATATATCCTAACGACATACTTGACATATTCATCATTTTGACATTACAGTTATAAAACTTAAACCATCATGAAATTGTGGTCTCAAAGATGCCTGACTCATGACTGTAACCCAAAAGAGAAAATAAATGTCGAGCATGATGGACTCCCCGTCTTCCCCACATCAAAGCCTCATATAATAAGGTTTTATAAACAAATTATTAGCCTACAAGTTTTCTAACAAAGCAGTGATTTTTCTTTCTTTCTTTTCGATTAGGAACAAAACTGTGGTTATCATCAAGCTTTGTTGCTGTTTTCTTATTCCAGCCACTTTTGGCTTCTACTGCCTACTTGAGCGTTTCTTCTAGGCTCTAGCAACCTCGTGCAATTTCATCTCACCTTAACTAATCACAGTTCAATTCAAATGATGTTAAAAGAGACAAAAAGTAAGTTACATTTCCAAGTTCCAACTGTCTGGGGCAGAGGGGAATTTGCTCATTTTGTGCAAACCAATAACTAGTGTCTTGTATCAAAAAAAATTTCATAACCAGTCTCTTCAGATTGCTAGTTTGCTAAATCTTTATCATATTAATCATTAAAAGTATTTATAAGTTAGAGGTAGAGTTATATGTACAATGGAGCATCTCCCCTCTGCTTAACAAAACCTAGGGTTAAGTGCTTCTCTTTCGGCTTGAAGAACGACGACACCCTATTCGGGTAACAATTCTCAGACACGATCTCCTAACGACATAGCACCTCAACCCTCACTTCAATGGTCTTTAAGTCCCGCTTTCAAATGGATTTCCTTCTTTGTTCACGCCTGTGGGGGTTGTGACTGGAGATCCATTGGTTGGTCGGGATGGGAAGATCGCATCCGGCAAGGCCTTCGTCCGGCGAAAGCTCGACTGAAGGAACCAGATGGTTCTCTTGAATCTGCGATGCCGCTGGCAACTGTGGTGGTGATACTTCGTCGAGTTTGTGAGATTTGACGGAGGGTCACGACGGTGATGCATGTGAAGAGGAATTCTAGGCAGTGCCTAAGCTATGGTGGGCAATGGGTGCAATCATCAGTCGAGACGAGCACTTGGCGGCACGAAGGCGTTCTGGGTCGTATGGTTGCCAACAACTGATGGTCCAAGTTTGTTTGGCTGTGAATCCTGTTTAGGCTATCCCTGTGGCCCAACTGTGTTTTGGAGGACTCCAATTTCAGTGGTTTAGCCACAAGATATGGGATCCAGGAGGATCATATTATAAAGGCAAAGGGGTGTCTTTTCCCTTTGCTAAGCATAATTATGTTTATCGCATATGTTCGGGTTCAAGTCTTGGTTTATTCTGTTTCTAAATCCTATTTTCGGTTAAGTGTTATTGCATATCAGGTTCTTTGTTCTTTGCGCTTCATTGCTGTAAGGTTGCGGTGTTAGGTAGTTAGTATACCTGTAGTTAAATATTATCGAATCTTTCAGGGGTAGCTATGGTGTAATCTTGTAACCATTTGTTGATTATCAATGCAAGACCTTCGTTATTGATAAAAAAAAATCTTTATCATATTACTTTATCGTAAAAAAAGAGGAACCTCTTTGATAAAAATGGACAATCTACTAAGTTTTTTCTTTCTTCTTATTTCTCATCATAATAAGAAAGAGTTTCCTACCGGAGGCAGTTAGTTCGAGGAATTATTCAAGTTTGAGTATTGAACTGAGCAGTAAATCAACAATTAATTTTTTTTAATTGACCGACAATTTACTTAGCAACAGTAGTCTAAGCATGTATCGTACCAATATTTTTTGTTTCTCATGCGAAATCGTAACTAAAAGGTTTTCTGTCTGTATAAATATTCTTTTTGTATATGCTATGAGTTAAAAATGGATAAATGAATAAACAATAGATGGGGACCCAGGTATGTGTGTGCTTTGAATTGGAATTTGAAAGCTGAATGAGAACAGCTGGACTTAAAACTTGAAACGCAGAAAGAAAGTAAGAAACGGAAAGCTTCAACAACAAGAGTGTGGACTTCTTTCTTTACCTGCAAATCCACTCTGTTAAATTTCTCAAAGGCCTCCACTCAATAACCCAGCCATCACGCTTCGAATCTCCTACCCTCTTCAACTGAGAGAGCTTCACAATATCTCGGTTCTTGAACTCAGGACTCAGCACCTGATTTGTTTCTTGACTCACTATGAGTTTTCCTCGAATGTTATGCTGTGGAAAAGGCCTGGATCGGTAAGTTATTCGTTTTCTAATTCTGGGTCCAACTTGATTGTTCTGGATTCGACTATTTGCTGTTGCTTGTTTCTTTTCTTTTTTAATAATTGAAGTATCTGAAATTGGAGAAATGTGCTGCTTTATTTTCGCAAGGTGAGAAAATGAAAGTAAATTTAAGTTAGGTTTTGGATCAGATTTTAGGGAGTTGGGGTTTATGAAGGGTAGAGCGTGTGTATTAAATTGATATTTTTAAGCTTGTCTGAGTTATTTAATTTAAATGGACTTGAGTTGAATACTAGCTTCTCATCATCTTAAGGTTTGATCAAATATCAAATAGACCGCTGCAGAAGTGAGTTTCTGATTAGGAAAAGAGTGAACTTTTGTATTCTGGGTTTATCTCAGATTAAACAGGCTAGGCTAATAGGTGTTACTAAGATCTTGGATCAAGTGTCACAAACACGGCGCTACAATGAGTTTCTGATCAGAATCAAGCTTTTAGTCTGAGAAAAAGTTTTTTTTAAAACCACACATCAAAGAAATGAGTAGACTTGGACTTTTGCGGTATAAATTTTCTTCCGTGGATGTTCTATCAAATTTCCTGTATCTGCATATAAAATCTTTAACAGGAATGGATGCATCTTTGTCCAAGTCTCCAACAACCAAGAAAAATGTACCCAAATGTAGCCATTCTTTCTGTAGTAGGTGGTCTCTTTGATATGGGTGTTTGGGTTTTGAATTTATTTATTTTGGTTACATAAGGGGCCAACAGCCCAAAGAAAAGCAAAGCTGAGCTAGACCAACACTTCTAATCTTTCTGGGAAGTGAGACCCCAGCCATATCATTAAAGTAGGACTGTAGGACATGAATTGGAGGAGCATCATACAGCATAAGACCAAGGCTGTGGTTTGTGCTATTCTTCGCAAGAGTATCAGCTGTCATGTCACACTCCCTGAACATATGAATGAGAGTAAACTGCTTAAAAGTAAAAACACATTTGGGTTTTGAATTTCTACTTTGCTGCATTTTTCGTGTTATTAGACATTGGATTTTGCTGTAGAAGTTCTCTGTTTCATTAGAAACTTCTATTTAAATATTGTTTACCTCATGCTATGATTGAATCAAAATTCGATGTGCAGGAAACAACGAGGAAAGAAGACACCAACTTGGAGAGTCTTTTCCTTGAAGGAACTACATGCAGCAACAAACAACTTTAATTATGACAACAAACTTGGAGAAGGAGGATTTGGAAGTGTTTATTGGGGTCAGCTGTGGGATGGATCACAAGTAATCTTCAATACTTTCAGTTTCAGTTTTTTATTTTAATCTGAATTCTTCTGGTTCCTTACTCACTTTCAGTAGTATAGAGTTAGTTGATCGTGGAAGATATTCTTTTTGTGAAACCAATTTCTAGGCGTTACAGAAAAGGTTACTGTTTATTGGTCCTCAAGTTGGGTTCTAAACACACATGTATTTATTTGATTGTACATAATTCTAGAGTTCTGAAATTTCCTTTTTGTTTTCATTTTAATTTTTCACTCATTAATAGGACACTTACCCATACTAAAAAGAGGGTACTTGTTTTCTGTCTCTCAGTGGATATGATTATGAGGATAGCATAGACCTCAGAAATCGGCATCGGACCTCTATTGATAGTTTTAAGTAAATATTTAATTGAGGCATTAAAAATTGGTATTTAGTGACCAGTTCAGTGTCTTATAGTTGGTAAATACATCATCATGTATGTAGAGCTTTCATATAGTCTTTAACAGTGATATCTGTAACACACTTCGATTTCTTGCCCTGTCAAAAGATTTTGCGGTTAGTCAGAGCAGTAGACATGCAATGATCTGTACTAGTAAGTATTGCTCATCTGAATTTTGACAATTGTCTGGTTAAGAAATCAAGATCCTGTTTATGTTTTTGTTTGCAAGTATACAGAAAAACATTTTTAAAGCTGCTAGCTACTTCTTGCTTCATAGCTTCCCTTTTACTACTGTAAGTAGTATTATTCAGACCAGTGCTCTTTTAATTAATTCACCTGTTTTTCTAGAAAAAATTTAGCATGAGATAAATACTACCTCTAAGCTTATTACATGTTACGAGAATTTCTTGTCATGGAAGAGAAACTACGAGGGAAGTACTGGAGTTTTATCTAGGAGCAGTGTTGATTCCTGGCAAGTTTTCCGAGTGGGTGTCATACTTATGTAGATCTTGCTTACTTGCAGATGTTAGAATCAACCATATGATTAAAGATGTAATTTAAACAAAAGAATAGGAAGTCTCTATCTAAGGTCTTTTATTTTCATAATGACTTAAAATAGATTGTTTCTTTACTGTCTTGAGTCAACTTGTTTGAAGAAGTGCTTGGCATTTTTTTATCCATTAGTCATTTAATAGTGATTCAAAGCATGACTGAAGCCAGGTTACTGTCAGGATCTAGGATTTCCTTGGAATACATCGCATGATAGCGATTCATTCATTTCAGTGGAATTGCATATATTGTTCATCCCTTGGTTTGATCATGAAAATTGTTGGTCTAATTATCTGCCTATATTTACCCAAACTATGTTTAGGGTAAATTTCTTTTGTAAATCTGAATTAATTTTTGTGCAGATTGCAGTGAAAAGGTTGAAGGTCTGGAGTAACAAAGCAGAGATGGAATTTGCTGTTGAGGTTGAGATACTGGGACGAGTTCGGCATAAAAATCTGCTCAGTTTACGTGGTTATTGTGCAGAAGGGCAAGAGCGTTTGATTGTATATGATTACATGCCAAATTTGAGCTTACTTTCTCATCTTCATGGGCAGCACTCAGCTGAGTGCCTTCTTGACTGGACTCGGCGGATGAATATTGCAATTGGGGCAGCTGAGGGAATTGTGTAAGTCTTGAACCCTGACTTTTGTTCATCTCTCCGTGACTGAATCTATATCTAATGTTGATTCCTGAATGACTAAATTCAATCAATGCAGCTATCTTCACCACCATGCAACCCCACATATAATCCACAGAGACATCAAAGCTAGCAATGTATTGGTAGACTCAGAATTCCAGGCTCAAGTGGCTGATTTTGGTTTTGCAAGGCTAATCCCTGATGGTGCAACGCATGTGACCACAAGGGTTAAGGGTACCCTTGGCTACCTTGCACCTGAATATGCAATGTTAGGGAAAGCATCTGAGAGTTGTGATGTCTACAGCTTTGGCATTCTACTGCTAGAGCTCGCCAGTGGCAAGAAACCCATTGAGAAACTATGCGCAACACAAAAACGCACTATTACTGAGTGGGCACTGCCATTGGCTTGTGATAGGAAGTTTGATGAACTAGCAGACCCCAAGCTCAACGGAAAGTATGTCGAAGAAGAGCTTAAAAGAGTCATCTTTGTGGCCCTACTATGTGCTCACAATCAACCCGAGAGAAGACCTACTATACTGGAAGTGGTAGAGCTTCTGAAGGCAGAATCTAAGGAGAAGTTGGCAAAACTAGAAAATGATGAACTATTTAAGAATCACCTGGCCGTACACTATAATGATGGGACATCGGGTGCTGAAGACAGCTCTGATTTCATCTCAGAAGAAAAAGATGACAAGTTGGATTCGAGAGAGGAGGCAGTGCCTGACGTTGCACATATTGGCTGATAAAATGTGGAAACATGTAGATTTGTGTTTCAATCAAACCTTAAGTAAAGGTGGCGCTATCCTGTCAATTTATAAAAATGTTCAGGGATGGTAGCTACCTTTTTGTTAAAATTGTTTGGGTGAGTGCCGTGTTTTCTGTGTGCATTCCTTGTGTGCCTTTTGTGCATTTGTCTTGGTTTGTATTGGGCTCTGAGTGAACGAAAAACTATTTCTAGTGTTCATCAGTATTTTTTTTTTTAGTTGAACTGTAGTCTATTTTGATGAAACTCGTGTCCAAGGTCTCCCTACGATCACCAACTGAAACCTTCCCATCTAATATTTATTTTGATGGTCTTGGCTTCTCTTCCCGTAATGGACTTGGCTTCTCTTAGGCTTAGGTTCGGTTCGGATTCTGTCGAAAAATTTAGAATCCGGAATTGGAGCCATTTTCTTATATTCAGTTCGGTTCTTTAACTTCGATGGTAGAATCCGACATGGAACCGGAACTATTTGTTTCCGGTTTTGTTCTGGCGGTTTTTCTGTTCTCATGTGAAGATCTGTTTGAATAAAAAAAACGAAAAACCTTTTGAAATAATATATAAAGTCAATGATATTTTACAAATTTTATATCACAATCCTTTAATTTTATGCTTCACATGGCTGCAAATATTGTCTATATATATAGTATAGGTCTGCAACCTAGACTACATGTGGTCATCAACTCATCATTCATCAACATACATGCATCAAGTCATCAAAATAAGACTAAGGACTTTTACAGGCCTGAGACAAATTGTTTGAATCAAGTCATTCTTTAATTAAGAACGATGAAGTGACGAAGTTATTTTATTTTTTCAGAAAGTGAATTTGATTTTAGCTAGTTGGTCAATTGTAAAGTGTTTAAGATTTGGTATTGGACTATTAGGCTGATCGAGTTAAATTGGGTTGGATATTTAATATGAATGGGTTATCAATATATTTTGATTTTTTATAATATATTGCCTAATAATACGGTTCTTATGCATCTAGCATTTTAGGGAATCGGGATCCAAAACCGAGACACATGGATCCAGGGGCGGAGGCAAGTTGCCCCCCCCCCCCCCCCCCCCCATTTTCTCAACTACCTTTTATGGGTTTAGAATTAGCAATATAAAGATCTGGCACGGTAGAGATTATTAATATTTTAAGTTAAGTATCCAAGAGGTTCAGATTTTGAACTTTAGGGGTGTACATTGGTTTTTAAAAGTTTTTCTTCTACTTTTCTCCAAGTGTAGGTAAGGGTTTCAAATTTTGTTTCCTTCCATTTTCTTCCCCATGTTTTGATTGCCCCTCTGATACTGAAAGGTCGCTCCCCACTGCATGGATCCGATTCTTTTAAAACACATAAATTTTTAAAGATCTGAAACCGAATCGAACGGATCTGGTTCTTTCAAATCGGTTATTCGTGAGATGGATCTCACACCGAGATCTAACTTCGCTTCCCATTTAGGCTGTCATTTTCCACTCACTTCATTCCATTTCGTAGAGGAGCTGAACATACTAGTCTTCGCTTCTTCCTAAAAGCACTAGGCGCACCCGAACCATCATGTTGACGTCAACATGATGGACCTGCTTGAGAGTAAAAATTGGCTTGTCGTATACTTCAGAAGAAATCACAAAATTCATGACGTCAATATGATGGACCTGCTTGAGAGTAAAAATTGGCTTGTCGTCAATACTTCAGAAGAAATCACAAAATTTATAGGGCAACCTCAGAAAAATGGTTACAAGGCACCTGCATGGAATCCATTTGTCCTTGGCTCTTGTTTGGGCCTGAAATAAATATTTCATATTGGGCTAAAATGGCTGAAGTCTTGGCGAGCGGCCCGTGAATTATAAGAAAGCTTGGCGAGCAGCCGAGTACAGGAAATATAGTTCAGTTAGAACTGTGATTCATTAGTTAGCTGATTCCATGCGTCTTTGGATGTCTATCATTTCTGTTTTATCTCAGATAGGTTTCTTTGATAGAAGAGTTGTGATAGTATTGAATATCTTTAAGGATTAATAACCCGTGTGCTGGTGTCGGAGTTATATTGGGATTCTAAGAGCAAGAACAGAGGAAGTTTAATAGAATTGAATGACTGTTGGTATGCGAGTATATAAGGAGAGTAAGAGCTTTGTGGAAGAGGTCCCCGATCAAATACAAAACATTTGCTATACGCAAGTACACCTAGACAGACATCTCGTCTTCGAGATTTCTATCTTCTTTGCAACCAGAAGGTCAAAGTGCTTGTCACCTGTCGAGTGAGAGTGTTGCGACTCCAAGGAAGTAAATTGCTACTGGAAAGTTGAAGAGCTTGTCACCTGTAGGCTGAGAGTTTGGATACTCTAAGGAAGCAAGTGTTCTCAACATATCGTCGGAGAAGTTGCTCTGCTTTGCACGGATAAGGGCGTGTGGGGTGTCGATTTCGAAGGCTCTTCTAGAGACACATATCCAAAAGTCCTAGGTTACTAGGCGAGAAGGACCTATTCGGACGAGGTTGGTGCTCTCCCTGTCTAAATCGCTTTATATAGAAGTCAGGCGACTGTAAACAGTCCATATTTCGTTGAAGAACGGTGGCACGCCAGCATACGAAGCACACGATACAGGATAAACCGGTACCTGCAGTTAAAGCTATCTGAACCTGTTAAAAGAGACTGCTTCGCGGAAGGATCTCTCCGCGGGAGATATTTTGCGCTCGAACATTTTGGCACGCCCAGTGGGACCTATAAAAAAAATATATTTTGTCCAAATTTTCGTGTCTCTAAAACAAGATACCACTGTTGTGTCAAAACGAACATTTTGGCACGCCCAGTGGGACATCTCTTTGCGTCTCTAGGTGACAATTGGGGATCCTTATCAAAGGGTTTACCCTTAGTGTCGCAAACACCCACAACCGGCTTACTGTGAACATACATCTACTCGGTGTCGTTCATTGAGTATTCAAGCGGTTGAAATTATCTTCGCAAGAAACTTCAATATCATGACGTTTAAATCTTTGAGTGAGGCGGAGATAGCGGAACTTACGTTCCCAGAATACCTAGCTTATGCAGCTAGGCGTGATAGCCACCAGGCTAGTTACTATGCGGCTCTCAATGAAAGGATCGAGCAGCAGGCGGTTCTTCTAACTACCCAAAGCGACTTAATAAATACGGCGGCAGCCGAAATTCAATCAATACGAGTAGATTTTAGTAGAGATCGAGAGGAGAGAGAGGCCATGGGAGCCCAGGTAACTAGTTTTGTGAAAGGTCAAGATAAACTACGGATAGAAATCCTTCAACACTTGGGATCAAGTTTGGATGAATACCGCCGATATGCGGCGACACTGTCTCAAAGGAAAGATAGGGACATAACGTCTCTAACCAAATCCGTATCTGACTTGGCAAGAAAGACTAGACAAGCAGAGTCTTTCCCTCCTGCTTGGGAGCAACGGTTAAATAGGTTCCTAAACGATTGCGACATACATTTAGCTAAGATGTATGAAACATACGAGACACCGTTTCCTCCCATGCAGAAGGACGATCCTGATGCATGGTAATGGCCAAAATTTTACTGGCATCAGACCTTCCAAACTTTCTCTGGCGACGACGATTCTAACGCGGCAACACACTTAGCATATTTTATGCTGCAACTGGGACAGTATGTCGATAATGAGGGACTCAAATTACGAGTCTTTGGATAATCTTTGTCAGGATCAGCCCTCGTATGGTATACGGGAATAGAAAATGGCTCGATCAGTGAGTGGAAGGACATGGTGGCCTTTTTCATAGATCACTTTGGAACGGCAAGACCAGAAACCAGCGTTGAAAAGTTGGCTTCCTTGAGCCAATCAGCGACAGAAAGTCCAGTCACTTTTTTTACACCATTTCCGGTTAGAATACAATCTATGTAAGACCCCACTTGGTAAAGAAGAGGTGGTCGAGATGGCCAAGAATGGTTTGGAGGATACGTACTACCAACTATTCCTAAACAGCAAGTACTTCTCCTTGAATGAGCTTATCACGGCTGTAACAAAAGCTTACAGTACCATGCAAGAAAGAGACAACAAAAGGAATGCATCCAAGGGGACGTACAATGCTAAGTCTTATGATAGACTAAAGCCAAAAATAGTGGCTTATATTGAAGATATAGACGACCAAGAATCAAACTCTGAGGGTGAGCAAGTGGGTGCTGTGGATCTAACAACAAGTAAAGTATTAAAGCCCCGCAAGCTTCAAAAGAACAAGGGTCCAATCAAACTTTCAACAGTGGCTTTTACCAAGCCAGATTTTGAGACATACACTTATGATGCCAATCTGGCTCATGAGATCTTGGACGAGCTATACAACATGCGTGCTGTTAAAACGGATTTTAGACCCCTTCCTACGGCTGAGCAGTTAAAGGGTAAAAAGTACTGCAAGTTCCATGGAGCATGGAACCATATTACAAAAGACTGCATCAAGCTTAAAGACCAGATCCAGAGATGGATCAACGAAGGAAGATTAGAGCTGGAAGGAACTTCCAAAACAGCAGCATTAGTGGATTCTAAGCCTTTCCCAACACCTCAGGTCAATATGATTGATGTTGATTGGTCATCATCTGACAGGCGCATTGGAGGTTGGGAGGACTTGAATCGATCTGTCTTTGTAGCCTACTCTTTCAAATACGAACAAATGGAGGATATCTTTGATAGGCTAATGGACATGGGTTTGATCCATTATGCCCCGGCTACTGAACTCAGACAATTACGGTATAAGGGTCCAGCCCAGCACTTCTGCAGATTTCACAATCACTTTGGTCATCGAACAACAAAGTGCTTTACCCTGAGGGATGAAATCCAAGGGTTTATCAATTGGGACGTGATTGAAATCAACGACAAAGGAGAGGTAGAATGGCATCCTCTATACCCTCATAGGCCATCACCTTCTCCCGACACAACTTGTCCTACCATCGAAGCTTCTTCCCATAGAAACCAAACTAAACCAACATATAAAAGGAAGAAGTCAAGACGGAGGTCTAGACGTAATGCGGACTGAGATTACTTACAATGTGTCTAGGCGAGAGGAAATATTTGAAGAGCTAGTCCAAGCAGGAATAGCAGTGGTTCCTGATAATTGGGGAGCTCCTGACCCACATCCTGAGGATGTTAGAGGTCTCTTTCACTGTTGATACCACAATAGGTGGGGTCGCCATTCCACAAGTGCTTGTCGTGATTTGAAGTTCAGGATTAGTGAATTGACGAGGGAGAAATAATGATAGATCAAGAACCCTCGCCAGGCTTGGCGACCGACTTATCGATGACGGTTGGGATGTTGGAATTGACACAAGACAAATCCAATAAAAGGAAGCAACCCAACAGCCATCCAACTACTGGCGAGAGTCCACAAAGCAGACAAACGACGAAACCAAACAAAGGAAAAGGAAAAGTGGACCCAAAAGCAACGTCGCCAGTAGCCCTTTGTGCTCATTGTAAACTCAGAAGTGGGTTGAAGATCTCATATGAGGAATTGGCTGAGGCAGCTAAATCATTCCCAGAATTATTTGCACAAGCAGATCATCAACCTCAACAAGCAAGACAAAGGGACACTCCAACTCCTAAGCGCTCGCGAGCAACAGAAGTGGTCAGTACTGTACATAGATCCGAATCAGAAGTTGCTGACACGCTCGCAAGACCATATATACCTCCAGCTTCAAGAAATATCACTAAGAAGAATGTTTGGTATGTGAGGGAGAAAAGAAAAACTATTGAGGTAATTTCAAGCAGAAGAAGAAACCTTCAACGACGCTTTGGAGAAGCCAAGAGAGCACTAGAGGCTTATGAAGCAGGCCTGCTCACAGAAGAAGAGCTGGTGTGTTCTCCAGAAACGCTGCAAAGGCGGATGAATGCCCTTAAAGCAAACCCATTAGTGGTTTTCGGGAAGAAGTCTCGTAAGCCCAAAATGAGAGCATAAAGACCAGGTGTCTTTGACCGTAACCCAGAGTTAGAGGCTAAAGGAAAATAGCCTGTACTTACTCCTGAAGACCATTGTGAAGTTGCACAACAGAAACCAGTAAGAAGACATCTTACTTTTGAAGATGACACGATGAAGGCAATAGGGTTACACACACCTCCTAAGGAAGGGAAAAGCATTCAAAAGAAGAAAACTCCAAGCGAGCCCAAGGTCTTGCGATGGAAACCAAAACCTTTGGTTGTGGAAGAACAAAAGAAGATCCGACAACCCGTTTCCCGTCCAATGGAGCAAGATCCAGCACTCCTCATGCCAGCAACTGTTGATCCTATACCTGAGGATAATTTGCAACATGTTGCTTGTCTCGAGCTCACCACAGATTTGAGTCCCGAGGTGCAACAGGCTGAGGGTGACAACTGTGAAGATGATGAACAGTTGTTGGATTACGGTGAAGGTGAAGAAGAAGAAACTCAAGATTACATCGAAGAGGAGGATATCACTGTTAACATGGTGTATATTTTATCCTCCAAGTATGCTTTGCCTTCACCAGCAATAATGGATGAGTCAATCATGAGCGATAGCATAAACAACTTGGTGGTACTAGATAATGAACCAGAACCAAAAGAAGACCTAGTACTTACCAAATCACCAGAATTTGATTCATCCACAAAGGGACAGATGATGTTCGCCAAGCCTATTGTAGACATGGCCATGCACATGCGGACGTTATATGTTACAGGGAAGGTCCAAGGGATACAACTAAACAAACTCCTAGTGGACTCAGGGGCAGCCGTAAACATCATCACGGTTAAGACAATGGCCTTATTAGGCATTCCCAAGTCTGCTATCCAAGAAACCTCACTACACGTTAGAAACTTTCAGGGTAGCATTTCCCAGACTTTGGGCATTGTCTTTTTACAGGTTCACATCGGTCCAACCACAGGTACGTATACATTCTTTGTAGCAGAATGTGCAGCTCCGTACACTGCAATTCTGGGCGTGACTGGATCCACAAGAGTTATTGTGTACCTTCGTCCTTCCATCAACATATGTTACTTTGGGATATGGAATCCGGTGAAGCAGAAATTATTAATGCTGATCCTCATCCATATTCTGTTTCTGCTAACTCATTAGAAGCCAGTTTTTACCACAGTGACCTCAGGCCATTAGAGGTATGTGGCGTCGATAGCAGGGGCCACCTAGTTGGTGTTACAGCCTCTGAACTAGCTCAGTGGGGTATAATTCAAATCAATCAAGATAGTGGAAGACCCTGCACCATTGAGCTACCATCCAAATTTTCTCAATGATCGGGTCTCTATCAAGTATAGAGACCGAGGCTTGTTACTCTTTACACGAGCGCTTCCACAATTTTCTGTTGGAGAGTCAAGCCTTCGAGAAGATTCCAATGGTTGCAGCATTGGAATATGTGGATGAAGACGTTTTACAGGACTTGGAGGAAGAAGAAGAGATTAAGTTAGCTCCAGCAGCCCTAGATGATTTACCTCCCAAAGTCAAGGATCCCATTGAACATATTAATCTTGGGACAACTGAAGAGTCAATCTCTGTGGCTATTAGTACCTTTTTGGAGCCTGAAGAAAGACTTAAACTTATTGAATTGCTACGAGAATACGCTGATTGTTTTGCAGAAAAGTACGACGACATGCCAGAACTGTCACCAGATTTGGTCTGTCACAACTTACCCATCATCGAGGGAAAGAAGCCCGTAAAACAAGAGATGCGTCGGATGAATGCAAAAACTGCAATTCTTGTCAAGGAGGAGGTCGAGAAGATGCTCAAGTCAGGGATCATACGAGTAGCCAAATACAATGAGTGGCTATCCAACGTAGTCCCAGTCAAGAAAAAGAACGGGAAAATGCGAGTGTGTGTTGACTACAGAGACTTGAACAATGCAACCCCAAAGGATGCATACCCAATGCCAGTAGCGGATTTGCTGGTGGACTCAGTAGCTCGCCATGAGATGTTAACACTCATGGATGGAACTGCTGGCTACCACCAAATTCCAGTGGCTGAATCAGATCGACATAAAACTGCATTTCGGTGTCCAGGATTTGCAGAAGTATTTGAGTACGTAGACATGCCATTTGGAGTCAAGAATGTTGGGGCAACCTACCAACGTGCAATGAACTTGATCTTCCATGATCTTATCGGCAAGACTATGGAAGTATATATCAATGATGTGGTAGTTAAAATGAAACGCAGAAGTGACCATTTTGAAGACTTGCGGCAAGTGTTTCTCAGAATGAGGCAACATCAACTAAAGATGAATCCAGCCAAGTGTGTATTTGGAGTCCAGGCAGGAGACTTCCTGGGTTTTTTGGTTCATCAACGTGGGATTGAGATACCAGACGACAAGAAACAAGCGGTACTTAGTGCAGTCCCACCAAAGAGTAAGAAGGAGCTACAACGATTATTAGGGAAGATTAATTTCTTATGACGGTTTATTGTCAATGCTACTGGGAAAACACAACAATTCTCCACCTTGCTCAAGCTTCAAAATCAGAAAGACTTTGTATGGGAGCCTATCCATCAAGAGGCGTTTGATGCTGAGCAATGCCAGACTGTGGTATGAAGAATTATTTAACACCCTGTAGGCTTATAGAACAAGTAAAAGGACACCCATAGGTACAACTCCTTATGCATTAATGTTCGGCCATGATGCTGTCTTGCCTTTGGAAATAAATGTTCAATCTTTGCGGGTGATGGAACAACACAACCTGATCGGTGAAGATTATGTACAAGCGATGTGGCAAGAGCATGAAGACTTGGATGAGAAACGAATACAAGCTTATGATAGTCTATGTGCTGAAAAATGAAAGGTGGCTTGTGCCTATGACCGATGTACCAGGGGCATGAGTTTTGCAGAAGGAGAACTCGTCTAACGAGTCATTTTCCCTGTTGGCGAGAAGACTGAAGGACGAGGAAAATGGTCAGAAAAATGGGAAGGACCATACATTGTCGATTGAATTTTGGGTAAAGGAGCAGTTCGTTTACGAGATCGAGATGGTACAATACACGCTAATCCAATAAATGGTCGTTTCCTTAAGAAGTTCATACAACCAATCTGGGAGTATGACGATCCTCCAACTGTGGCTTAATCCAGTTTATTCATGCTAAACTTCTACTCACATGAGTAAACTGCAGGGGCAACATACAGGGATTATGTACATCACAATAGCCTATACTGGAGGCTAAATCTTTAGTTAGAGCCTATATTTGAGGCCAAATTAATTTTTTTTGTATTTCTTCTAAATAAAGAGTTCGTGTTAGCCAATTACTGTGGCCAAAGTTTTGTACAAACTACATCTGAGTTTAACAAATAAATTTACATAAGGAACTCTTTGCTTCAAACAAAAGATTACATTCATCAAATAGAAGAATACAAAGGTTTTGCGGCCTCAAGCTCTGATACCACATGAGAAACAAACTACAAATCAACAACAGATTAGAAAGATAAAATACAGTTTGTTTTTCAAATCCTCATAGTTGATAGCCATCCCCTGGGGTCGATGTATCAAATATGTACACATGTAGAGATCGACCTCGGCGAGGGGATGATGAGGATTTGAAACGCCAAGGAAGCTAGAGCATCAGATCAGAAGACCCTTTACACTACACTTGGCGTTTGTTGCCTTTTTTCCCGGGTCTGAGGCTCCTATCTTTCCCCCTCAGTGTAGCCATGTTCATAGGGCTTACAGCCTCTATGTTGTAGAAACGGATCGTGTGCACCGGAGGAAGACGAGGAATTTTTCAAACCTCGGGATTGTGGCTTTCCCTTCTTCTACTGACACAAGTTGGGATAGCCAAGGCAACACCTAGACGTAGATGTTGCTATCTAGTCCAGGTTTGGACGTGGATGTTGCTATCTAAGGAACACAAAATAAAAGATTTTATCTGGAGGTTTCTTTAGGTAGGAAGACCAGAGCAAAAGAACAAGAGGGGAGTTCATTCTCATGAGGAAGTTGGTTCACAAGACAAAGAAAGGGAAACCTTTTATAGGAAGGAGTCATAGCGGTAAGGCTTTGCGAGAGTAATTACACCCGAAAATAGAGGACACGCGTCTAGCTGGAATTGGACCACGATACGGTTTATCTACCCACAAAGAGAGCATGATAAATGAAAGATTTTTGGGGTAGGTAAAACGTATTTCAAGGATTTGGTTGTTTGACGCGATACGGATTCCAAGCATGGAATTGAATTCCATTTAATGTTGAACAGTCAGGTTAAGCAAACGGTCGTAGCCTATGAACGAGGCTAGTTTTGTTGGAACAAGTTTAGACCAGGCCTAAATCAGAGGCCAATTTTCATTGTTGGTCCCAATTTACACTGTCTCCAAAATTTGGATTGAATGAATAACTACATAAAGAATTTTGGATCAAATAAAATAGGGCTTGAATCCTGAGGCCCATTAAATTTACAATAAGAGGGAAAGTTTCCTCACTGTTGCCTTGGAAAATTCCAAGGCCACCCAGGCTTGATGGACCGTCTGGCGAGCGTTTCTTGCTTCTTTTTGTGCCTCCTGTATGAGTTGAGCTTGGCTCTCACCTTCCATCACGATTTGGCCTACATTACGTTTAAGGACATCTGCTCGCAGAACATCTATTTCAGCGTCAAGGCTGGCAAGTTCAGCCTTGAGAAGTTCTCTTCTAGCCTCTTTGTTCCTTATGGCTTCTTCTTGAGTAGATGTGTCCTTTAGAATCGCCTGTATTCTCTCTTTCTCTCTTCGAGTTTGACGCTCCAATGTCTCTGTTGCTTCTTTCTTACGCTCGGCCTCGAGCTTTAGACATTGGTAGGCTTCACTTTGTCTCAAGAGTTGAGAGAGGTTCTCCTCAAGTTCGTTCAGGCAGGGAATTGAGTCTGCTGGGACGGTGGCCTTCATGTTCTTGATTTGGATGCAGACAGCTTGAATGTCGTGAGGAGAATCCAGATCCCCAGATAGGATGTCCTGAATAGTGACATCAGTGTCAGAAGGAGAGCTCAGTGTACCCAGTTTGCTTACAAGTTCTTGCAATTGTACTGTTGCTTCTTGTGGTCTGGATAACTGAGAGGAGGCTCCTTGTGGTGAAATTGGTGCGGTAACTTCTTCGACTGTAGACTTAATATTTTCACCATTGACATCTGGAGAACTAATAGGCTGACCCTTGGTGGCCGTTTCAGTCGTTTGGCCTGATAGGATTGGTTGTTCCTTTGGACTTGTGGGAGTTATCTCATGTGCTTCAGTGTCCATATGAACGCTTTTGGACTACAATACAGATACATGTTATCAGGTTCAATCAGAATTAATAATTTAGAATGAAGTAAGTTAAAAGATTCTTACTTGTGTGGGAGACAATGACTGTGTTTCCTCAGTTGCTTGGATTTGAAGCACTGGCGAGGAAGGAATTGGGTCCTCGCGTTCTGAATTAACCTCGACCAATGATAGTGGTTTGACAACTGAGTGCTCTGGCGAGGAGGGGATTTACTGTTCTGGCTCTGTGATGACTGGGTCATCCTGAGTACTTGTGCCCTCGCCAGAAGAGGAAGGAATGAAGCAAGATTGAAATTCAATCTGCAAGTGACGAAATAACACGACGCTATCAACAAGCTTGTTCTTCTCTTCTTCCTCAAGTTCTGCTTGATGGATTCCAGCTAGAAATTGGGTTATGAAGTCCTTGCAGCATTCTTTACCGCTGTTGATGACTTCATGACCTGTATCATGATCTTCACTACCATATATGATGCTGGAATCATCGAACTTCAGGATGTAGGCTTTACAGCATCCCTCAGAGAGCCTTTCTCCCAGTGAGTCTACTATATAATAGGCTTCGCCTTTAGCTTTGAGGATGAAGAAATGATCATTCCAACTCACTATGAATACCTGAGGTTTTTGGCTCTTCTTGATTTACTCCCATGATGCATCAAAAGATGGAAGACCACTCAGGGTTGTAAACCTTTCTGGGTCGAAATACCCAATGAAGGAGTCATCAGATGAGAACTTCAGTGGTCTGATGCCGGCCTTCGAAATAACGTCCAGATCAAAATGTTGATCTGGGAAAGCGCTTGCAAGGGCCTCGTCCTTGCATAATTCTTGCCACTCCATGGAACCTTGGATCAAGAGGTCATCGAATTGAGAGAGCGTGGGCAGGCTGTTGGGATTTGCACATAACCAATGTGCAATGGTAAAGACCAGTGTCGAACATGCACTTGCCCCGGAGGCTTTGTCACTCCTCTGATCAAACGAAGCATAGAAGACTTGAGCTTGAAGCTTTGCTTGTTTGTCCCTGCTTGTGAGCTCTGTAGCTAGCCAACCTCCACTTTGAAACTCTTTGGGCTTCAGGTGGATCTTCCTGCGTTTCTGAGACTATTAAAGAATTTGGGGTTAGTTACAACTCAGTGACAAAATCAGATATTTGTCTGGGTAAATGAATGCAAATACTTACGGAGTGCCCAGAGGGATTGGATCTTTTTTTCTTAAAAGACTGTAAGGCCACAGTCACGTCTGGTTCAGGGGCGTGCTGTGTTTAAGAAGGAAAGTTGATCAGTTACAATATCAGAAATTGCTAATACATGTGGCATTTTTGGATGAAGAGGCATACCTGTGGCCATGGTGATGTGCTTATGTTCCTGAAGGTCTTGCTGATGACAGCCAAGTCCTCTTCATTTGAAAATCTTTTGCCAAAATCATAGAACATAGAGGCAAAGCGTGCATACGGTCCCTTGTGTCATATCCCTTCCCAAAGTTAGGAGCACCATACTCGGTACGACTCGGTGACCGAATGAGAAATCACTAGTGGCTTTGATATGATTGGGAGCATTATTGTTGGAAAGCCAAAGTGTTCATCTTGCACTTCTGCTGTAAGAGGATGACCTGTTCCTCGCCAGAGAGTATATCTGCTCATAGAATTGGCGAGGGGCATGGGTGCATCCTGTGTGAGCCCGAACTGTCTGGAGAAATGGTTAGGGGCATACAGTTCATACCCGGGGCTCGCTAAGTCTGGGACTGGCAGGTCCTTGCAAGTGTTGCACTGAATGAAGAAGCTCCTCGCGAGAGCGTCTGGCTCTGGCGAAGGCATAAATCCACTCGCAAGGAGGCCAGGATGGCGACGACTTAGTATGATGTCAACTGCTGCAGTTGGAAATTCTTTATGCAAGCAGAGATGGTTGAAGCAGTTGATATAGGACCATAGTCTGGTCCTAGTTGGTGCAGAAACCAATAATTGGCCCAACAAATTCTGATCTTCAAAGGCAGGAGATGCTAAATTGATTCACGCTAAAACTAACTCCTAAATAAATACTTAGAAATCACTCAAAACGTGCATGCAATTAAAACCCTTGTTTGTAGATGTAGCATTGATAAGTAGGGTATCGTTCTTAACCGGGGATTGAGAGTGTATGCATGACTACGCTATTGTTAAAGGGGGGATTTAAAAGGGAGTTTTCTAATTCCTATGAAATTAAAGATATAAAATGGTTAGTAAAAACATAGAGAAATCCTAGGTTCTAGCATGCTTCACTCATAGACAAGTAGAAAACAATCAAGAACAAAGAACCTTAAACATGCTTACTAGACCGAAAATAAACACTAAACTATTATTTACATGTGATCGACTCATCTAGCTTACCCTTGCTCATTCCTAACCTGCAAATTAAACAATGTTAATCGAAATCCTAACTTCTCAATTTTACAAAACACATGTTCATAATTTGTCGTGCTCGGGATCGCCCTATACACATACCATTGATTTAGACTTGGGATCGCCCTATATCTAAGCCAAAGCATTGAGAATAGATGAACATGTATAATAAAAACTAAGAAACTAGAACACATGAAAAACAGTGGGAAACATTGCAAGTAAAGAAAAACCGAAATACTATAAACTACTTCATTAAACCAATAGTTCATACAAGGAGAAGCTACAAATTAAAGAGGATTCATGTTACACTTTTTAGTCTTCGGGATCGCCCTATTGAGCTAAGGTGTAAATGACTCTTCTTTGGTGGAGGAGACACTCGGGATTGCCCTATATGTCAATGGAGGTTGTTGTGGTGGCGGACAGTGGTCTAGATTGCTTCCTTGAAGAATTTCTTGGCTTTGTGGAGAGGAGATAATGTTTAGGCAGAGCTTGAGAGTCTAGAATGAGTGATGCTCATGAATGAGTCGAGCTCCCCAATTTATAGAAGAAGATTAGGTCTTTTCCTACCAAAACAAGACTTTCCTTATGTACCAGGGTAAATCTGACAGTCTGCATTCAAACGCGTTTTCCCGGAGTTTCATATCTTGGAAAATTCTGATTCTTGTTTCATTGGAAAGCTTATTCAAAGGGCTTTAAATCCATATAAGTAACCCCCTATTTGGAATTGAATTGGATTTACTACGGATTTTAGAAGTTAAGTGACCTGGCTGCCCTGTTTTCTTCTTCTTCAAGGAAAAGGAAATCTTCATAACTTCAAATCTTGCATTCCTTATTCCCCAATCTTCCTTGGCCGATTATACCATATATTTGCACATAATTTTACCCTCAAATCAGGTATAAATATTCATGGAATATCCTCCAAATTCGTCCATCATTTATGCTCCATATATTCCGCCATTTTTGCTCATTCCTGGATTGCGCAGGAGAAATGTCTTCAACTTCTTATCCACCATTTTGGCATCCATTTCATTTGGCATTTGGTCTTCAATTCATGACACCATGTGGGAAAGCATTTTAGTAACCATTTTGAAGACCATTTTTTTCTCCGGAATTAAGAACTTCCTCCTTAGCACTCTTTTCACTCCAAATCGCCTCCTTTATTGATCTCCTTTATTCAAAACCTAAAAACAACAAAGTAAGTAAGAAATGATAATACTAAGGTCAAAACAAAGCTAAATGTAAAGAGAAAGACGTTAAGAATCAATCATAAAATGCGTAGATCAATGACCTGTTCCTCGCCAGAGAGTATATCTGCTCACAGAATTGGCGAGGGGCATGGGTGCATCCTGTGTGAGCCCGAACTGTCTGGAGAAATGGTTAGGGGCATACAGTTCATACCCGGGGCTCGCTAAGTCTGGGACTGGCAGGTCCTTGCAAGTGTTGCACTAAATGAAGAAGCTCCTCGCGACAGCGTCTGGCTCTGGCGAAGGCATAAATCCACTCGCAAGGAGGCCAGGATGGCGACGACTTAGTATGATGTCAACTGCTGCAGTTGGAAATTCTTTATGCAAGCAGAGATGGTTGAAGCAGTTGATATAGGACCATAGTCTGGTCCTAGTTGGTGCAGAAACCAATAATTGGCCCAACAGCTTCTAATCTTCAAAGGAAGGAGGTGCTGATGGGCAGAAGAAAGGGAAGTACATCCGCAACCAGAACTCTACCATCTAGAGTGGTCCTGGTTGATTAAGGTCGAGCTTTGAAAGTATGACTCGCCTCAAGACATAGTAGATGTAGGCGAGAACGGACTCAACCAAGCCTAGTTGTTCACCGTTGAATAGGCGTTCGGCAAGGTTGGTCCAGCATCTATTGACCTTTGCAGAAGATGGACAGAAGATGTACTTCAATAGCCAGTACTCTAGAAAGGCTATTCCTCCTTGGTCTGTGTCTTTTTCCTCCTGTGCAAAGTGCTTTACCCAGGAAGAGTAGGAAGAAGGACGGTTGATGGAGGCTTGGACTGGTGTCCCACAGTGTTGATTGAGCGACCAGGGGTCCGCAAATGCAGGAACTCCAAAGATGGTGTGTAAATCGAGCATTGTAATACTTACATCACCACATGGGAGACGGAAACAATTGGTTGTACAATCCCAGAAGCACATGGCTGTGGCGAACGATGTTTTGTTGCCACCAGCTGGGAGAGAAAAGCATAGGTCAATGAGTTGAGTGATTCCAACCGTTTCCCACCGGTTGATATCTTGTTCGCGATGGTGCCGGTACCAGGCGAGATCTTCTACGCTTTGGTGCGGCCATCTCCCAATAAGACAAAGTATATCTTTGTTAGTCCATTCCTTTGGGTCTGCCCTGGGGTTTTCTTGGACTATCAGGGATGAATTACAGATGGGATGGCGAAGGATATTGAATAACTCTGGATTTATTGGAACATCCAAGAAATGACCAAGAAGGCCAGTACTTTCGTTTGGGTATATAGAAAGGGTGCAGACGGCCTCTGGGTTATGTCGTCTGGCGACAGCTTTGAGGTGTCTGAAGAATCTCTTGATGTCTTGAGTTTCATGAGGAATGAAGATGTCTTTGCGAGGAGGCATTTTTCTAGATCGGAAAAGATGGATGGTGGCGTTAAGAATGAAAGGTCTTAGCTTTTGATCGAAAAGGTTGAGAGTGCAGGATTAAGGCAAGTGAAAAGGTCTCGTTGGGGAATGAGATTTTGTTGATGGAGACTAGTGCTTTTATATTACGTCAGCCGAGTGATGTAACTCTTCGAAGAAGTCGTGCAACGTGGCACTTAGGTGTTATGTTACCGTTTGGTTTAACAGCGCGTCAGTCGGGTAATATTCAAGTCTTTTCGCTTGTTCAGGTAATTCAAGTTCAAGACTTGAGGGGCAATGTTTGGGCCTGAAATAAATATTTCATATTGGGCTAGAATGGCTGAAGTCTTGGCGAGCGGCCCGTGAATTATAAGAAAGCTTGGCGAGCAGCCGAGTACAGGAAATAGAGTTCAGTTAGAACTGTGATTCATTAGTTAGCTGATTCCATGCGGCTTTAGATGTCTATCATTTCTGTTTTATCTCAGATAGGTTTCTTTGATAGAAGAGTTGTGATAGTATTGAATATCTTTAAGGATTAATAACCCGTGTGCTGGTGTCAGAGTTATATTGGGATTCTAAGAGCAAGAACAGAGGAAGTTTAATAGAATTGAATGACTGCTGGTATGCGAGTATATAAGGAGAGTAAGAGCTTTGTGGAAGAGGTCCCCGATCAAATACAAAATATTTGCTATACGCAAGTACACTTAAACAGACATCTCGTCTTCGAGATTTCTATCTTCTTTGCAACCAGAAGGTCAAAGTGCTTGTCACCTGTTGAGTGAGAGTGTTGCGACTCTAAGGAAGCAAATTGCTACTGGAAAGTTGAAGAGCTTGTCACCTGTAGGCTGAGAGTTTGGATACTCTAAGGAAGCAAGTGTTCTCAACACATCGTCAGAGAAGTTGCTCTGCTTTGCACGGATAAGGGCGTGTGGGGTATCGATTTCGAAGGCTCTGCTAGAGACACATATCCAAAAGTCCTAGGTTACTAGGCGAGAAGGACCTATTCGGACGGGGTTGATGCTCTCCCTGTCTAAATCGCTTTATATAGAAGTCAGACGGCTGTAAACAGTCCATATTCCGTTGAAGAACGGTGGCACGCCAGCATACGAAGCACACGATACAGGATAAACCGGTACCTGCGGTTTAAGCTAACCGAACCTGTTAAAAGAGACTGCTTCGCGGAAGCATCTCTCCGCGGGAGATATTTTGCGCTCGAACAACTCTCTACCCTTAATGTTGACCTACCTCCTGACGACATCAACTCCGAGCACACCACCTCATGTCCCTCCTTCACCACCGTTACACAAATAACACCATGTCGTTGATCCTCCAGCACCACGCCCGTGCATGACCTCCAACATGCTCATCAATGGCTCCATCAAACCTATAGTACCACCATGCTCTGCACCAAAATCTGGCGGCACCAAAGGTCTCTCCCAACCCACAGAATCCTTTCCTACTCTTGCCCCGCCATTATCCTGAGTACCGGTCTTCAGGACTCTACCTCTAACCCTCTTCCCACCACCTGCACCAACAAGACACACCATTCACTCCAAGCACAAAACAATCACAATAACAATAATACCCTTTCACATCTATACATGCAAACGATAAAGTCACAACACTGGAAGGAAGGAACTGAAGTTTCTTATGCACCATAAGAGAACGTACACTGCATATAAACCTCCACAAAGATGTGCAACTCATGATCATACTAAAGTTGAATATTGTCATAATTCCAGTAGACGAAACTAATATACATTTTCTCTTTGTTAGAGCAATATTAAATGAAGGGTTTTTTTTTCTACTAGTTCAAGAAAAAGATCAAATATATCTATTAGCCCACAAACATTTCAAATATTCTCATTAACCCACTAACGTTGAGAAAAGACGATCGTACCCTTTCTACAAACTAACCCTACGTTCTCTCTCTCTCTCTCTCTCTCTCTCTCTCTCTCTCTCTCTCTCTCAACTCTCCGCTCCTCTGTCGCCGATCAACTTGTCACTACAAATCAGTTGCTTGCTGCTTCGTCACTTTCACTCGCCGCTCAACCTTCTCATTCGCTTGCTGCAAGTTTACAAATTCAGTTTATGAAAGTACCCGACTCCGATTTAGATGTCTAAATCGAAATCAAACCCCTTCGAAAACATGACTTTATAATTTTTTTTTGCCAGAGTTTACTTTGAAATACATGAGCTAATATTAGAACCTACAAAGAGAATCACACTTCGAATATTCCACAAAAGCCAAATCGTGGGGCTCCGTTCCCCATCCGGATTTCTCAACATCATATATAACAAACCACAAGGTTTACAAGAAATCCATAAAAAACATTCAGGAGTAAACTCAACTGAAAACATGACATAAATATTCAGAGCGACGCCTATACACATCATATACAACCAGTAGGTCGAACTGAGAACCTACACGAACTAAATTATGACTTGAACTCTACGCCTCCACCGTTAACGTGCAACCCTGGAACCCAAACTGCAAACTGGGCAAAAGAAACCGAAAAACCCAGGGGAAGGCAAATGAAATCGTTAGAGTGAATGGACGAAAATAATAATATGCCTTTCCCAACATATAAATATATATATGCTCATAAAATCATAATGCGAGTCAATGCACATGAAAATCCCGACCAGGTACATTTCCCTAATCCATAAAGATGCACATAAAATCATGCAGGGTCACCTACGGACTCCTCCACATAGTATAGTCTAATCACGAGATCCCAGAACCCCTCATGATTATAAGTCTGAAAGACCTGGGATCCCAGAACCCCTCATGATTATAAGTCTGAAAGACCTCGGGTCAGGATATCTGTCCCCCCTGAAACATCTCGAGGATTAGCCGAGAAGCCGAAGCATCGATGCTACCTCTATATCTGAGACTGTACTCTGTGTAAACCAAATCATAAATACTTTCCATCCACATACATAATCGTAAAATGCATAATCATAATTGCATACTCATAAAATACATAACATAAAATGCATAATCAAGACTCGCAAATCGTAACGCTCGAAATATCGACGAGGATAACAAAATTCCCAAAATACACCCAAACAACCCTCGTCCCAAATTAACACACTCAACTCGTCCCAAAAACCTCACCTTTGTGTTCAGCACACAAAAACGAGCAAAACTACATAAATCTTTGTCGAAAATCCACATCGCCGGAGCACTGCAGCAAACGGCGGCGCGTGGGGCCATTGGCCGGTGGAATTCCAACCAGCCCAGAAAATGCCGACTTATATATGGATTTGAAGATCTCAACATTTCCAACAACTTTGTAGTTCAATGAAAAGCCCAATTTTAACCAGAAAAGGTCCAAAACTCACCGTGAAGTTCAAAAAATCTCGCCGGAATCACCTTCTCCGATCGGTCACCACCGGCCACGGTAAGGGCCAACTCACATTTCCATGGGCTAAAAAACCCCCATAGCCTCAACCCTCATCGCCGTCGTCTCCGCCACCTCCATCACCGGCGAATTCCACCGGAAAAATCTCTGTTTTCTTTTCGTCGGTTCTTCCTCCTCCGGCCACGAATCTCGACGATCCACCTACCAAATTAAAGAGGGAACAAAGCCCAACAACATTCATCAAGGGATCACGGAGAAATACTACCAGAATCAAGCTCACCGGCACCAAGAAGATCAAGGCCCAAAGGGCCAGAAATCCAAAAATGGAAAGTTTCCCAAAATAACTCGTATTTATACCGTATACAAACCCATACACATACAGCCCAAATCAACGGCTACGGTTCAATCTAATCCAAATCGGACGGTCACGATTAAATCAACAATAAGAATAACATTTTTATATATAATCACCAACCGACTTCAAAACTCGATAAAACATTGGTCGCTTATCCGAAACATTCTCCGAAACCTCCTACGAGTTTGAAATCAAATCCTCTACCATTTCCGTGAAGGAACTCAAACCAAATTCTTGCCCGATAAATTAGTCGTTAACAAACCACATATGTACAATCAGCTCACAATAATCACATGTTGTGCCGATAATCACATAACTCAAAGTTCAGGTCGTTACAGTTCAATTTTTGCTTCAATTCAGTTTATAAAATGTTTGGTTTGAGTTTGAATAGCCCTATTATATCATTCAAGTTTCAATTTCTGTTTGAATAAGTTTATTAGGGTTTACAGTTTATAAATGTTTGATTTCTAGGTTTGATGTTCATCTGTTACTCATGTGAAGTTCAATTCTAGTTCATAATGTTATGATATAGTAGAATTTTAAGTTGTTAGGGGGTTCAATTTAAGATTAGGTTAATCTGATACTCAGATTAGGGTTCAACTGAGTGTTAGTTTAACTTCAACTGATCCTCAGTTGAACCTAAACTGAGTGTTGGTTCACCTTTAATTGGGTCTCACAACTTATATTTGACTTATGTTTCTTGTTCTTAATAATTAGGATGTCAGATACTCACAATACATCAAGCACCGAATAAATTGAACGATTTCATTGTCAATAAATTAAAACGTAAACCCTTACCTAGGAAAAGGAAGAGGGATCAAGACAAGAAAGGGGATAAGCCTATCAAGGAGACCACTGCTCCAGTGAAGAAGATGAAGAACTAGAAAGGAGAATGACACAATAAAACGGAAAAGGAATCAAAGGAGAAACCGACGTTTAAATATACGCAACATAGATATGGACTCACTTCATTTCACAAGCTGCTTTAGTCGAAGAATATACCGCATGCTGCATGGAATGTTCTAAAGAACACTATATTTTGGCCAATATTGGAGCCGTTAAAAATTGGATAGTAACAGAAAACCAGTTGTGGAAGAAGGAAGTGGATTTGGAGAATATTCTCCACCATTACGACAACGAAGGAAAACAGTTCATATTTGGCAGTAAGGAAATAAAGAGGACAGAAGACTTTGTGCAGAAACTCCTAAGTTTGCCGACATGAGGGTTCGTATTTGATGCGAACCATAAGGAGAAGGGTGAAAATATACACTATGAAATCCTTAAAGACATAGGCAACCCTGAGGGTTTGAAGAAATTATTGATAGATCAAGCTTTGGATAAAGAGTTGAGAAGAGGAAGAAACGTAGATCCGAAGATCGCATCCCTGATGCCCATGATTTTATGTGTGACGTTCTTCTTCTCAAGATCGACTATAAGCATCAACTTTGATGTTGCAGCCATCTTTGTAGACATTGACAACATTAACAATTTCAGTTGGTGCAGATCGATTTTGAATTACTTCTATTATGGCATGAAGCTTTATAGTAAAGGTGAAACATTAACATATCATGGTTGCTTGTTGTTGATCTACATAAGTACATAACTATTTTGTTTACTTTTCTAATTGCTTATTCCCTAATAAGTTGACATTATATACTGACTAATTAACAACATTGATAACATTTGTGTTTGTAGTACTGGTTCTTGGAGAACATGTCTATGAAGAAGATGATCAGGGGAAGTAGAAGAAAAGGCCATTATTCCTCTGTTGGAACATCAAGGAAGTATTCAACTGGAAGGAGGTTATGAGGACCCAAAGCTTGTAGAAGATCTGATCTACAGAGGTCAATCGTGGGAAGATCAACTCATTACCTTATAAGACGATGAAGTTGTGGCCGAGGAAGAAGAAGCCTCATTGAATAGATGGGTAAGCTTTTGATACTCATTTGATGTGCAGTTGATATGTAGTTTCTTTCTGACTCTCAATTGAGGGTAAACTGATACTCAGGTGAGGCTCAACTGATACCCAGTTGTTGTGTTTTTGGAAATACATCACTATATTGTTGCCTTATTCATTTAAGGTACCTCAACCAAGCCAAGAGGACCAAAAATTGAGCAGTGAGTTGACGAGCAACATGTAAACTCTCATCGATGAGTTGAGCAAGAATGATGAGAGGGTGTAGAACCTAGACAAGTATGACAAGTTGCTCACAATTGCAAACCATCTTTCCAAGCATTCAACATGACTATGCGTAAAGCTTGATCAAACTGATCCACAGATCTCAACCATGGCAACTGAGATGGAACAAAAGGAAAGAGAATGAAGATCACTCAAGAATCAGGTCGCTACACTCAAAAGGCTGTTGAGAAATGTCACTGGCAATGAAGTCGGAGGTGAAATAGCGCTGAAAATGGTACACAAACAGCAGAATCAAGATGGTTCTCATCCACAGAGGAATGAGGAGATGAGTTTCACTTTGAATCTAACAAAGAAGACAGGGGGTGAAAAGGAAGATTTTGTGGAGCATATGCCTTAAAATCCTGTGGACGAGGAAGGTCAATTAACGTTGAATGAGGACATGAACATCACTCTGAAACTGACACAGAAGACAATGGTTGAAAATGATGATTTTGTGGAGCATATGCCTGAAAAGCCTGTGGATACGAATGTTAATACAATAGAGATGGGTGTGAAGAAGCACAAGAGAATCGTGACAACAAAAGTCCCTAATGAGAAGAACTACTGCTATGACACCCCGGAGGAAGACAAGATGAGACTGCAGAAGAAGAAAAAAGAGCCAGCCGCAAAAGCGAAGAAGGAGGACGTGAAAAGGATTCCCAATATCTACAGCTTCGAGTCTATAAATTAAGACAAAACTACATGGATACTTCTGAAAGACGAAGAGAAAGTGCATTTCAAGGATTTCTTTGAGAGAAACAAAAATATATCCAAAGAGTATGTTACCCACCTTACTCATTTCGATTCAGATTACTCGTTAGCAATTTACTAAATTATGTTTTGTGTTTCTGCAGCTTCATATACTGGTGCTCAACTACTAACACTGGACTCACTGCCAGTATTGTAGATATCGTAGACCTCATTAATGAAAATTACATTGAAGCTGCAATATGCTTCTTCTTTTTTATTGTTGTTGTTGTTGTTGTTGTTGTTGTATTTTTTAGGCATTACTTGTGGATTAGTTTGCATTAAAATGTGTATGTATCTTACTATAGTAGGTAATTGATGCTTACAAGGAAAAGATAGTGTGACACCTCAACTTTTTATATATATAATTGTTAATGTTTACTAATAATTCGAGTTCGAATTAGTAGTTGTGATAATTGATTTTTACCGTCGGTAAATATTGAGGTTCAAAGGTTGAATTTTTATTAAATTATCGAAGTTGGTTGACTTCAAGTGAAAATCATAGAAATTGTTGAGACGAGTTTGTAGACTCGAGAATCGTCAAAAACGCAGTTACGACGAGAAAGTTACGACTATTGAAAGTTTGTCGCAAAGTAAGTACCAAAGTTACCGTAAATGGAAAAGTATATTAATGAGGGGTTTCCCTTTTTGGAAGGGAAAGTTTTTTGGTGAGGGTTGACTTCGGTCAACTTTCTCTCCCGTAGAGAGAGAAAGTGAGTAGTGGCGGTGTGAGGTGGTCGCCGACGGTGCAGCGCTGTCCGATTACCTCCGACCTCAAGACTGGTTGGAATCGGTTCGGCTTGACGTCCTCTACTTTCGGATGGGCTCAATTCTGGTGATTAAAGCTTGTGGAGAGAGAAATGACGAGTTGAAATTTCTAGGGTTCGGTCGAGTTAGGGTTCTCCGTCGCCAGCGTTGATTCCGGTCGATGCAGGTATAGAACGAGGTCTTGAGAACCTCTTTATGTGTTGTTGTATTTATTTTGATTGATTTTGTAAGATTTTTCACCGTCAGAATCGAATTGATTCTGATCGGTTTCGCTTCAGGCACCGCCGTGAGCGGTGGTTCCAGTTGTTATTGGTGTCGGGGATAGAGGGGTTATGCTCCTCTCTCCTCCCTGAGTCAATTGCGACTGGTCCCAAGGGTCATCGTCGGTCTTGCTGCGCTGTCGATTTGTTTTCCGGCCGAATTTGGCGGAATTTGATTTCAGGGCCAATTCCAGCCAAATAAGCCAAAATCTGCCTTTAGTCCTTTGGGAAAGTTGGTTAGGTTCAAGGATTATTTTCCAACTATGTGTCACTATATGCCATTAGCGGTGGTCGCCGGTGGTGGTGCGTGGGCGGCACGCGCCGCCGTCTATGGGGATGCGTGGCTAGAAAATTTGTCTAGAAAATTTATTTCCGATATTGGTTGAGTTACATGTCTTTATGTTCGTATCGATGATACAAACACAGTAGGAAAGTTTAAAATGCGACCAGGCTTTGTCAACCCAGTGGGTGGGCGGTGGTGATGCGGTTCTCTACCAGTGGCGGTGTGGTCGACGATGAAACTAGTTTTGTGTTATGTCGTTACAATTGTTTTGTCGTAACAAGTTTTTTGAATAAGTTTTTCGACTAAATTAGTCGAAATTATTTCATATCGAGTACTTCCTCAATTTATCTGAATATTTTATCATTTTAACAATTTTCGAGAAGGGTCGGATTGTTACAGATAGAATTCGATATGAGTTATAAGTACCCAATACTGACAATCTATAGCACAATAAGTGATGATCAAAATTTGTTGAAAAGCTCTTCAATTTTCAAATCCTATATTTTTCTCATTCATTCTTAAATATGATTTTTGGTTCTTTTTCAGAGTTTCCTTGTGGACCATGAACTTAAGGTGACGAAGTTCAAAAAGAGAGGGAAAGGTATCTGTGACGACCCGGACCAGAATCAGCAGTATGATCAGCTTGATCGATGAGTTTGTGCGTAGTCGCAGAGTTGCGACAGTTGATTTAATCGCCGAAGCTTCTTAACGACTTAATTATTGGCCAAGAATTGGAGCTGGGTCTCTTCTCGAGAGTCGTTGTACGTGTGATTACGAGTTCGTGGGTGGTTCCGGATCGTTATTTGGACGACCGAGGAATTAGTTATGAATATTCTAAGTTCGGATTTAAATGGTGGGCTACTTAACGACTAAATTACCGGACGAGAATTTGGTTTCGGTTTCTTCACAGAAGTTGTTCAAAATTTAATTTCGAGTTCGTGGGAACTTCCGGAGCATGATTTTGAGCTACGATGATTTAGTTGTGATTATTTCCGTTTGTTGACTATTTAGTCGATTTAATGTGTGTTGCTTTGAAGGGTTGACTTTTTATCCATTTGGCCGATGTGTTTGACTTTGGGTGATTATTGAAGAGTACGTTGAGACGAGTTTGTGGTCGCGAGAATTATCGGAATCGGAATTGCGACGTGGAAATTACGCGTGTTTAAAGTTCGTCGAAATGGATAAACATGAAGTTTCCTTTTTGGGAAAGTATAAATAGTGCACTTACCTGTTTTGGAAAGTCAACCACCTTATTAATTGGTTTGACTGAGTTGACTGAGTCAACTCGGTGGGAGGAGGAGGAGGCCGACGGCTAGCTCGTGCTCCACGATGGCTTGGAGGTTTCCGGCCACCCCACGGTGCGGCATCGGTCTTGTTCGATTCGTCTTGGAGTCCTCGACCTCGTGCCGGCCACCGTTCACGGCGAGGTGGACGGTGGAGGAAGAATTTCCGGCGAGAAAATGGAGGAAAACTTTGTTATTCGGGTTCTTGGATTCGGACCGAATTGAACTTCAAGAGGTACTGGGTTTTGTAGCCCTCTTTCATGTGATTCTAACCATATAAACATGGTGTTCTAATTCGATTTGTGGATTGAGAATTTTGGATTTGAAATTTGTGTTTCAATTCGGTTTTACATGAAATTGGATGTGTTAGAGTGAGAATTGGACTTTGGTGCAGTGGACAAAGTTGCTCAGTGCATGATTTTGAGTGGAATAGGTGCAGGTCCGCCGTGAAATTTTCCGGTCAGCGGTGGCGCCGCCGTGGGCGGCGGTCAACGGCGGTCAACGGTCAAAGTTTGACTTTTTGGACTTTCGGCAAGTTGCATGTCATTTGACTCGAAATCGCGCTCTGATCGCAGTGGGGAGGTTCGTTTCTCGATTTGAGCATCCGAAAGTAAAGCGAGGTATTGAGGTGTTATATATGGATTTTCGACGATTCGTCGGCTTTGAGTTATGTGTTTCCGGAAACGGTGGTTTCTCGTGATTTTTCTTTCATTGTCGAGATATGATTTTGAAATATGGATTTTGTGAATATTCAGGTGTTCGTGATCGTTTGTTTGGCGAGGGACTTTCCGCCTGATCACGGGTTAACGCATATCGCGTTACGCCAGTCTGTGAGTGGACAATTTCTTTTCACGGAATCCTTGCGAGTCTTTTATATGATTTTCGAACTCGAGCATGCGTATTGAGATTATGAATTGCATGAGTATGTGTTTTACGGTTATACGATTATACTTATACGGATATACGTATATGATTATACATACACTCATATGCTGTTTCATGCATTTGCATCGAAATGTTTATGATTTGGTTTACACAGAGTACAGTCTTGGTTACATTGTTGTATCGATACACTTAGCCTCTCGGCTGATCCCCGATGGTAGGCATCCCAGGCGGGGCGTTACCCCGACCTGACCGGCGAGGGGCGTATCCCCGGAACCGAGGCCTTTCTGGCTTAGAATCACGTGTGGGTCCGGGATCCCGTGATTCGGACTGTACTAGCACGGTGTGTGTCCATGAGTGACCCCGTGGGATTTTTACTTGCATGCTTAGTACACTGGAGGAGTGTGAGTTTTACCTCGTGTACTTGTTATTTTATTTACCTGAACTCGCATATGTTGTTTTAAACATATATATTAAATGGTGAAAGACATTTATTTTCGTCCACTCACTCTAACGTGTTTATTGTCTTTCACCTGGGCTTTTCGGTTTCCGTGCCCAGTTTGCAGTTCAGGCTCTGGTGTCGCACGTCGTGGTCGGAGGCATAGTGCTCGAGCTACTTTGTTTCATCCAGTAGGTTTATTGTTCTACCTACTGTGGTATGCGTATATGATTATGTATAAGAAGTCGCTCTGAGCTTCCTATTGTATATGTTATACGATTTTACTCCGGATTTTCAGTAAAGTATATATATATTTACTACTTTACGTTATTGTTGATATATTGAGAAATCCGGATGGGATTGGTGCCCACGGTTCGCTTTTTGTGGCATAGGATGAAGTGTATTTTCCGGGTGCAGGTAATGGTAATTCCACGATAGTAACGAAACTCTGCCCAAATTTCGAAAAGTTTTTGTTGGTTCGTGTTTTCGAAGGGGTTTAACTCCGGTTTAGGGAGCTAAATCGGGGTTGGGTCCTTTCAGTATCTCTGACCCGAAATTCGTTGGATGCAAGAATTCAATCTAACTGCGGTTCAGTATGAAACTTCTGGAATCATTTTCTTATGACCAAATCTTCATTCTAGTGAACCATTCTAAAGAAGACCACTTCTCATTGTTGGTCATTAACAACAAATGCATGATTATAACACATATGAACTCACTCAGGAATCTGTTACCGAAGTACACACATGGACACAAGTAGCACAAGACTGTTGACTTTATACTAAGTTTAACATTTCCTTTTATGTTCACTCTCATTTTATGTCATATTTGACATTTTATATTCTTTTCGAGCGTTAGTTTAACATCATTTAAGTGTCTTTGGACTTATATTTTTACTCATCTTAATTGAATAGAAGAAACACATTGGTATATGTTTCGAAGAGGTTAGAAATTCAGTAAAGTTCAAAGATATGGACAACCATGATGTGGAAAACACCAGAGAGGTTGCTACCAAAGTCGATGACGAAGGCGAACTAGTTTTTTAAAGGCATCCAATAGAAAAGAAGGAGAGAAAGTCAAGGGATTTTATAGTAAAAAATGGACTACGATTAGTCCTACAAATCTTATGAAGCAATGGGTATCATTGAGCAGAAACTTGGATTGTAAGTAAGGCTTTTATGGTTTGTTATTATTTGAATTATTTTACAAATCAAAAAAGACTAATGAATTTAAATGAATGAATTTATAAGCTGGACTGTGGCGCGTATGTTTTGCATTTCATTGAGGAAATTGCATCCGCACAACAACCTACCACTTAGGGAGCGGACAAGATGAGGGCTAAGATCATCAGATATTTCATGGAAACCAGAAGCTTAAATGAAAAAGTACTTCAAGAATACATAAAATGAAAGAATTGTACTAGTAGTTTGTTTTAGGGAAGATTTGTAAGGAAAATTTGTTGAACTTGTAGTTGAACATGTACCAGTGGTGGTTTGTTTTTGTTCTCAGATTGAACATGTACAAAAAGTAGTTAGTTGTTATTATCAGATTGAACATAAATTAATGATGTATGTTTTTATCAGAATGATGTTTAAATCCTCCCTGAGTTTGTTATGAATGGTCAGCTAGTTCAATTTTTCTTCCAGATTTGGTTCAACTAATACTCAAATGAGGTTCAACTGATACTCAGTTGCATATCTTATTTATTGTACTGCTAACACCAGTGTTCTGATTAACAGATTCAACAACAGGAAAAAAAATAACTAATAAAACACTGTAGTATAGATATATCCATGTGATTTATTCATAAAGTCATTAACAACTACATTTTTCAATTCATCAATCACAAACCTGAATCTAAAAAGAACAAAGTCATTAACAACCAAAATTTTCAATTCATCAATCACAAACCTGAATCTAAAAAGAACAAAGTCATTAACAACCAAAATTTTCAATTCATCGATCACAAATCGTTCGATTCAGTAACTACTGTTCTCAAAGGATCCTTACATGACTTCCTATTGTGATGAGCCATTTTCTGACATTGGCTACAACGAATAAGCTTCTTCTCCGTCTCTCCTGCACATTTTAACCTCTTGTTATTTGGCCTTCCGAGTGCTCTCTTTACATTTAAAGGCAATATGAAACCATCAAAGCAAGCCTCTGCAACAGCCATATCCGCATTGCCTAATTGAATGATTGGAAAATCATAGCACTTCTTGTAACAGTCGAGGTGAAAATGCTTGTCAATAAAAGAGTAGCTATCCGTAGGGAAGCTTGCATTGCAGCAAGACTATGAGCACAAGAAAAGCATTCAATCTCCTATTTCTGACAAGAACAAGAACAAGCTCCAAGGTCAACAACATATGCATACTTTGAACGCACCTCATACACATTTGAATGAAAGTAATGCACATGGTATTGAACAACAACATCCATCTTCTCCTTCAAATGTTGTTGCATTACAGGAGTGAGTCGGGTTATCCATCTTAAAGCTTCATCTCTCCTCTCAGCCATCCGCTCCATAATCTTAATCTAGGTTTGGACAAGCATTGCATATACTGGCATCTCACGCTCAAGAGAAATCCAAGCATTAAATGATTCAGCAATACTATTCGCCATGACTCTATAATGGGATCCACGAAAAAAGCACCACACCAAAAACCTTCAAGAGTAGTATCCCCACCAATTTCTTTTAGTTCTCTCAAATGGAAACAATATTCCTTGTCGGAAGATAAATATGCCTACTGGGAAAACTTATTTCTCTCTTCAGTTTTGAGCTCAGCAGTTGTGTTTCCATACTTACCCCTTAGATTGGTCACCAAATGCTTGTAACAAAAAATGTGAGAATTACCATGAAACACTTTATCAAAAGCACTCAAAAGTTTAGCTCCATGATTGCTGATATATGTAATCTCTCTTCATGTATTGGAAAAAATATAACCAATTATCTTATGTCTCATAATGACATGCACACATAGCCAAAGGAAAGAAGCCTACATAGATAAAACATAAACAAAGAACAAAGGTTAATGAGTCTATTCTGGAATGACAATGTTAAACTGATACTCAGTTTAGGTTCATAAAAATAAAATAAAAATTAACCTTGTTTCATGTCCTCCCAGTATCACTAAGGATCTTCCCTTTATATAAACTCTTCCCAAATAGGCTATCAATATACAACATGGGTAAACATAATTTAAAACCTTTAACATAGCCAGCATATGCACAAAAAGTCTCGGGAGTTGATTTGTTTCTAGATCCATTTCCAAAATAAAGAAAGAGCTAAGGTTACTCTCTAAAACAGCTTCTTTATACCATCTTAACTTGCTGAAGGATTCAGCCTCAGATCCACAAATCATTTCCTTAGCTCTCTGCTTTGCTAAACTAAGCAACCTTGTACGATATGTTAAAACCATACGTTGTCCCTTCAACTTGTTTATAATATCCTTCGGCTTCATTGCCATGTTGTACGTTAGATCCTTTAAGATACAAGTCTTAACAATCTTCGATCCTAGAAAATCATGAGTCTCCTTCCTTATAACAACTTGACAAGTACGTACATTGTTAATATCATCAACAACAAAAATAGCCCTTGTGGGAATTTGAGTACCCAGAAACATGTCATTCACACTATTCTATACCAAAATTTGAGCACACTGCAACTATCCTATACCAATCATTCCTGAGATAAACAAACTTGAAACCAACTTGGATGAAGTACTTCATAAACATTTCTCTAAACTCATCAGCGTCTCCTCAGAATTTCTGCCCTTGGGACTAGATTTAAGTCTTCCACTCATTCGACAAATAGGTCTTAGTAGGTTCATTCCTATATCCCTTAGTGAGGTAATTATCTTCATCAATCACACAAGACGTCTCATCATCATCCACAACAAATCTCCTACTTGTGCTTCTACCATTCTTAGAAACAGTGACATCAACAAAATTCACCTTATACATATTTGCACCAGTGAACATCTTAAAATCATTGTCATTATTCAAGGAACAACCACTGCATCCAGGAAGTGCGTGATCAAGTATGATCACATCACTTTGATAGAATCCAAACCTCTCACAAATGTACTTGAAAAGGATGGCATAACTCATATGTTGATTAACATATAACATGAATCCCTTCCTAGAATACAAGAACTTAACAACAACTCCAATATATGTAAAAGGAAAGAAGAAACAAACAAAAATTTATTGAGAAAAGGTTAAACTGGTACTTAGTTGAACATAAACTAATACTCAGTTTAACTTCTACAACTGCATATTCTAACTTAACTCAATTAAACCTCAACATAAAAATTCAAAAAATACAATGATTCACATCAACAACAGATTTGATAACACACAGATTCTATAACACTGTATAACAAAACCAAAACTTAAAAATTCCTTCACACAAAATCAATTACATCACCAATAGTACAAAAGCTTTACACATTTGAATTCAAAACACAACAATAGATTCAAAAAATCAAAATCTAGAGAGAGAAGAGACAGTTTGTCTATCTCGAGTGTCCAAATCCATGAGAACATCACAACTTGCTGTTTTCATTGGATCTTCATTCCAGATCCAGAAGTCAAACTCGCCACTTGCACGAAATCAAAGCTTCGCTCCCAATTCAAATCTCACTATCACTCACATTCTCATTCTCTCTCTCTCTTTCTCTCTCTCTCTCTCTCTCTCTCTCTCTCTCTCTCTCTCTCCATTCGTGAACTGAGTTTGAATCTTGTAATTCAATTCAAAATCAAATCGGTCAAGGTTGAGGCTATCAAATATATGGAAGAGCAATTTTGGAAAGAAAATATAAGAAATTATGTATAGTTGGCTGGTGGAATAGATTCTCTTAAGCCTAGTTGGCTGGTGGGAATATTTGATACTTATGTAGGCTAGTGGGAATAATTTCTCCAAAATTAGGGCTGATGAAAATTTTTACTTAAATAAAAGCGTGCATACACACTGTGTGTATTAATAAATAATATATAAATAATAAATATAAAGAGTTATGAAAAAAAAAGGGTTAATCTTTTGTTTTTGTAGGACCAATTTCTCAAAAATATTTATTTTCCTTCTAAAAAGAAAATCGATTATGTAGATATGGGATAATTTCTAGTAAGAGTAAATTCCAAAATAGGTCAATCACAAGATTCTCTTCCAAAATAGGTCACTTGGGTCTAAAAATGCCTAGGAGAGTAGCTTTCTTTATAGGTAATACCAACACTCTCCCCTACATTACAAAAGGTTTTAAATTTTATTTTATAATATCACATGCACCTAGTTTTTGGTGCATCAGACTTTTTGATAACTTGTTTTGTCTTTGCTTGCATGACCATTCCGCCTTTATCTTTGCATGGAAACCTTGTGTGTCATGTATACCATGGGAAACAAGGTTTTCTTGTATAAAGGAGGAGTCAGTATATGTAGAAGGCAGAAGAAAAGCATACATCTTTGGACTTTCTCTCTTTGTGAATCATCTTTCGATCAATAAAATTTCCAGTTTGTTCATCTTCAACTACTACCACCTCTCTACAAATACACTATTGCAACTACTTAATAGTAGTACCACTACTACTCAGATACACTATTATTCACTGCCTATTCTATACCTCATCCCCCACTGTATAAATAATGAATAACCTTTCATCCATCACAACACAGTAGCTGTTTATATTTGTAGTTGTTTATCATCATCATCCATGTATACCTAGTAGCAGTCCATACTAGTAGCAGTTCGCGTGAGCTATTCATATTTGGAGTTCCATAGTAGTGCATGTCATCTAGTAGTTGTCTATAATCGTTGTTGTTCATCTTCAAAGTAAGATCATCATAACACACTTGCATGTCCAGTAGTTGTTCATACTTTCATAGTCGATCACTTCCCGGAGCCTTGAAGAATCTCGACTAATTTTTCAACAACCTCTTGTTATATAATTTAGCTACTTGCAAGTATACTAGGTCAAGTTTTAGATAGGGGTAAGTGAGGATGTCTAACCACAAGGATTGATCGATCCTTCCTAAACTAGGTAAACCAATAGGCAAGCTAGAAAACACACATATATACATATTCACAAAAACTCAAAGAGATTAAGAACATGGTGACTATATACAGTGTGAAGTTTAGTGATTCAATTGTCGGGAATTTGTTTGATTACACTAAATGCAACGAAAATAATTAATTAAACTAAGCTACGACTAAACTAAACTAGTGCAAAATGAGATGGATGTTAGGGCTTCAAGTTGATCACCAAAGTCTCTCTAGCAAGTATTGATGTTCAAGCTACAAATGATGATATTCACATGTCCAATTACCCTCTTAGCATTCCAATTAAGTTTACTAAGGCCAAGACTCCTTTGTTGTTATCAATTCTAACCGGTTAAGTCTAGAACTAACTACCTAAGAATAAATTCTATTACTGGTTAAGTCTCAATTCATTATTCCTAGATGCTTAAAGGTTTGAGTCTAGATAATTATGCAAGCAAACTAATCCTAGGTCTAGGTGATTGTAACTCACAATCCTCACACGCACATATGATATTCTTTCATGCTTCAAATGTTTAAAGTTGACTACTCCTTAAACATTACTCATGCAATAACAAACACTCATAATTAAACTAGTCACATTCAAATTTGAGCATTCACTTCTTGAATTAGCATGTGAGAATGACAATCAAAATTTTCATCAATTGTAAACTTAAACATTAATCCAATATAAGATTTTCTAGGGATTACAACCCTAGCCCTAACCAAATGAACTACTCACACATAGTGTAGCATATCAACAACAACATCAATAAATGAAATACATAAGGTAGAGTAAGAGAGAGAGATACAAGTGACTAATCATGGTGTAGAGGATGGTAGGTGGATGGACTCTTCAAGTCTCATCTTCTTCTTCTAGCTCTTCTCTTCCATGAATTGATGACCTAATATGGAGTAGGTGAGATGGTGGAGATGATTTGTGGTGGTGGAGTGATAGGTAAATGAATTTGATGGTTGTGTTTGGATTTTGGGGAGAGATGGTGATGGTGGAGTCTAGAGAGAAAACATGAAAGCTAGGTAAAGTGGTTGTGTGAATGAAGGAGTATGATGTGTCTTTTGGGGGCTTTTGAGATTAGATTTGGGTAGAGAGAGAAGATATGGGTTGGGCCAAGTGGGCTCCAAGTGATATAAAGCTAAATGACACATGGGTAAGAGCCTACTTGGTGTATGAGTATTAGTTTGATGTTCATCTTCTTGATGTTCCAAGTGATATAACCCGCCGAGATGTCCATAAAAGAGTTGCTGGGTAGTTGGAAAAGTCGCCAAAAAGTCAACCAGAAAAGTCAACCATTGACTTTTAATTTTTGACCCTTCTTTTGATCGTCTCTTCTCCATTTACGCCTTTCTTGAGCTTCAAAACAGTGATTTATCTCTTCTGACTCCGATCCTTACAAAAATACAAAAAGTGAGTTAAGATGGACAAAATTAAGGTTAAGAGAAGCATAAACTCAAAGAGTTGAGCTGTAAATTAGTATACAATTTGTCACTCAACAAACACCCCCACATTTGAGCATTGTTTGTCTTCAAGCAATTTGATATGATCTAAAAGTCCATAATAACCCAACATCATGAGGACATAACCTTCCAACAATATCCTCAAAGAACCTCAATTAATTTGGGCAAAAAAATCATGCAAACTTTAAAAACTTTTGATTCATGGATAAAAAATTGGAGAATGAGATATAATCATATAAAAGATGCACACAATTCACATTCTAATGCATTAAAAGAAAGAAGGCATATTGAAACTGAAAGAACCCAACCCCGATTCAGTTACCTAAATCGGAATCGAACCCCTTCTGAAAATACGAACCAACAAAAAATTTTCGAAATTTCGGCAGAGTTTCGTTACTAGCGTAGAATTGCATAACCTGCACCCTGAAAATAACACTTCATCCTATGCCACAAAAGCCAAACCGTGGGCACCAATCCCATCCGGATTTCTCAATATCAATATATGAATCATAAACAGTAAACAGTACTGTAGTGTATATATATATCCGAGAAAATCCGTGTAAACAAGTATCAGAATGTATCAGAGCGACCTCTATAGTAAAATATATACAATATACACATCAGTAGGCGAAACAAGAACCTATTGGAAAGCACAGGTAACTCTGATCACTAGCCTCCAAACCGCGACGTGAAACAGCAAAATCCGAACTGCAAACTGGGCACGGAAACCGAAAAGCCCAGGGGAAAGGCAAATAAAAACGTTAGAGTGAGTGGACGAAAATAAATATATGCCTTTCACCAGTTATATACATAATCAATGTAAAACAGTGCGAGTTCGGAAAGCATGTATATATAAGGAGGTTGTCGGGCGACCTCTCAAACCCGACGTCAGGTGAATCGCTCAAACCTGACGGTGATAGGCCAGGGGACCTCTCAACCCTGGCGGCATACAAGGGACCTCTCAACCCTGCCCAGAGGACCTCTCAACTCTGGTGGACTACCGGTGATCAGCCGAGTAGTCGAAGCATCGATGCAATAATGCCATCACCAATAAACATAAATAATACCTCCGGAAACAATACATATCATAATATCATATAAAGTAAATACGAAACTCATAAAATCCACGAACTCGCAATTCAACAGTGAAAACATAAACTTGTCCACTCACAGGTCTGCTAGCGCGAACTCGCGCTAAACTCGTGGTCCGGCGGAAGTTCCCTCGCCTGAAGCACGATCACGATCCTGATCTCGATCTCGATCTCCTGAATATTCACAAAAACATAACTGATCAAAATCATAGTTCTCAACCCTGTACTGATTCACGGAAACCAACCGTTCCCGGAAATATGCAATGCGATACAAAATGAATAACGGAAATTCCGAAATCCCCACTCAAAACCTCGACTGAAAATCGGCTAACCAAATCAACCCGAAAACCTCTGGACGATAACCAGGGCGCGATTTCGAGAAAAACGACATTAAGAACGTCGAAATCTGAAAAAGTCAACCCTCGCCGGAATACCAACGTTGACCGCCGCCGCCGGCGGCGGCGCGCCGTCAACCGTGAAATTTCACGGCGAGGAAACTCCAGAATGGAAGCTCTCCACAAACCGAGTCACTTTCATAACTACAACATATACCAATTCAACCTCTAACATCCCCAATTTCACAAAACCCAATTCAAAATTTCAAACCGGAATCCCTAATCGGGTTCACCCCAAAACTTCATCTCGTCCCAAACCAAAGACCCAGGTAGCATCAGTGAGGTGTGGGGAGCAAAACCCCCAACAGCCCCACCACCAACTTTCGCCGGAACCACCGTCACCATCACCGTCGAACTTCCTTAACTCGGCCCTATTCGGGTTCCAAGAAATCCTCACCAATTTTCACAAATTCCTATACCAACCAACTCGAAATCAAACAAGGAAGCCAACCATACCTGTCTCGTGGCCGGAGGTGGCTGGAAAGTTGGTCGTCGGACGGTCAAACCAATTCGGAAAACTTTCCTTATCGGGTCAACGGGTCAGATTTCCAATTTTGGAAAGTCAACGTCTGGTCAACGAAAAACAGTGTTTTTACGACAATTCATGACTATTCCGATATTTATACTCGCGCCTCGGGTCGATCGACGATCCGAAATGGATAACCATCACGATTCGGATAAACTCGAAACAATCGGATAAACTCGTCGGAAACTGAAACTTCGAATAATCATAAAATATTCCTCGGTTATCAGAAAAATCTTCCGGAACCGCCCACGAGCTCGAAATCACGTACTCTACAATTTCCGTGAAGATACTCAACTCAAATTCTCGACCGAAAACATAGTCGCGAATCGAATCGGCAAACCACATATACGACATAAAACCGCGACTAAGCAGAATCTCGAGAATCGTGCCGAATACGCAACAGATTCTGGTTCGGGTCGTCACAATTCTACCCCCCTTAAAGAAATTTCGACCTCGAAATTTACGTACATGTCAAGTGAACAGATGAGGATACTGCTCCCGCATACGCTGCTCGGTCTCCCAGATGGCCTCCTCAACTGAGTGGTTCTGCCACAAGACCTTCACTAGAGGAATCACACAGTGCCTCAACTCCTGCTCACGACGATCGAGAATCTGCACTGGTTCCTCAACATACGATAAATCCTCTCTGATCGGCAACTGCTGTGGGGCTAACACATGTGAAGGATCTGAGATGTACTTCCGCAACATCGAAACATAGAAGACATCATGAACACGAGCCATCTCAGTCGGTAACTCAAGTCTATAAGCAACAGCTCCAACCCTCTCCGTAATCTCATACGGACCAATGTACCGCGGTCGAAGCTTGCCACGCTTCCCAAAACACACAACTCCCCTCCACAGAGATAGTTTCAGGAAGACCTAATCACCAACCTCGAACTCTAAACTCTTCCTCCTCACATCTGCATAACTCTTCTGCCTATCCTGAGCGATCTTCAACCGATCCCGAATAACCTGAATGTCCTCCATCGTGGTTTTCACCAAATCAGGACCAATGAGCCAACGCTCGCCTACCTCACTCCAACACAATGGAGTGCCACACTACTTTCCGTACAGAGCCTCGTACGGTGCCATCTCAATACTGGCCTGATAGCTGTTGTTGTAGGCGAACTCGATCAAATGTAACTGCTGATCCCAGTTTCCGCGAAACTGCAACACACATGACCTCAGCATGTCCTCAAGAGTCTGAATGGTCCGCTCGGACTGCCCGTCAGTCTGAGGATGGAAAGCTGTACTAAATCGCAACCTCGTGCCCAACGCTCGCTGTAACGCCTGCCAAAACTCAGAAGTGAACTGACTATCTCGGTCAGAAACAATCGACACAGGAACACCATGCAAGCGAACAATCTCTGATAAGTACAACTTGACCGATCTGCCCACTGAAATCTTCCCTGGAAGTGCAAGAAAGTGTGCGGATTTCGTCAGTCGATCAACAATAACCCAAATGCCAGTGTTGCCCGCCGAGGTACGCGACAACTGATAGACGAAATCCATCGTAATGTGCTCCCACTTCCAAACCGGAATCTCAAGTGGCTGTAGTTTCCCTGCAGGTTTCTGCCTCTCCGCCTTCACCTGCTGACAAATCAAACATCGACTCACGTACGCGGCAATCTCCCGCTTCATATTGCGCCACCAATAGTACGCTCGAAGTGTACGAAACATCTTCGTACCTCCGGGATGCATCGCATACGCTGAACTGTGGGCCTCATCCAGAATTTCTAATAACGCCTAAAGTGACTACTAAATTAACAGTCAATAATCAATCTAGACGAAATGCAATTTAAAACCCTTTTGTGTAGATGTAGCATTGGTAAATAGGGTATCGTTCTTAACCGGGGATTGTAGGGTGTTCACCTGCATGAAAACGTTAGAAAGTATGGGGGGAGTTTGAATTGGTGTTCTAATGACCTACGAAATTAAAGACAAAAAAAATGGCAAGTAAAACACACTTAGAAATCCTAGGACTCTATCATGCTTTATACTCATAGACAAGCAAAACAAACAAGAATCAAAGAACCTAAACATGTTTACTAAACCGAAAATAAAACCTATCTAATATATACATGTGATCATCTCATCTTTTTCTCTAACTCTTTATAACCTAACCAATTTCATGCAACCTAAAAGTGCCTATGTCCTCAACTATATAACTCATGTTAATTTCGTGATTAAGTGCTTCGGGACTCCCCTAACACATCAATAATCTAAACCGGGACTCCCCTGCATTCAGATTAAGTAGTAAGCATAGAATAAACATGTATAGCAAAAACGTAAGAACTAGAAGATGGCAGAAAATTAACTAGAATTATATAACCAAAATCCTTTACAACTTCACTCCAAAGAATGCCAAAAATACAAAGAAATAAGAGAAGAGTTATGGTTACACTTTTTGTTGTCGGGACTCCCCTAGACTACTTGGTGTAAGCTGTTCTTCAATGGAGATGGCGAAATACTTCGGGACTCCCCTAATATTTCGGTGGAGGATGGTGTTTATGGCGTTGGAGGGATGGCTTCTTCAGATTTGGTGCAAGGGAGGAGAGGTAGTGTTTTGGGCAGAGCTTTGAGTACTAGAATGAGAGATGATCATGAATGAGTCGAGCTCCCCAATTTATAGAAGAAGATTAGGATTTTTCCTACCAAAATAAGACTTTCCTTATGTACCCGGGTAAATCTGACAGTCTGTCTTCAAACGCGTTTTTCTGGAGTTTCAGATCTTGGAAAATTCTGATTCTTGTTTCATTGGAAAGCTTATTCAAAGGGCTATAAAATCCATATAAGGAACACCATATTTGGAATTGAATTGGATTTACTACGGATTTTAGAAGTTAAGTGACCTGGCTGCCCTGTTTTCTTCTTCTTCAAGGAAAAGGAAATCTTCATATCTTCAAATCTTGCATTCCTTATTCCCTAATAATTCTTGGCCGAATATACCATATTCTTGCACATATTTTGGCCCTCAAATCAGGTATTTATCTTCATAGAATATCCTCCAAAATTCGTCCATTATATGCTCCATATATTCCGCCATATTTGCTCTTTCCTGGGTCGCGCAGGAGAAATGTCTTCATCTTTTTGTCCACCATTTTGGTATCCATTTCTTTTGGCATTTGGTCTTCAATTCTTGACACCATGTGGGAAAGCATTTTAGTAACCATTTGAAGACCATTCCTCGGACCATTTCTTCTCCGAAATTAGGAATTTCCTCCTTAGCACGCTTTTTGCTCCAAATCGCCTCCTTTATTATTTTCTCCTTTATTTCTCCCTAAAAGCATAAAGTAAGTAAGAAATGATAGTACTAAGGTCAAAACAAAGCTAAATGTAAAGAGAAAGACGTTAAGAATCAAGCATAAAATGCGTAGATCAAATTCCCCCACACTTAGACTTTGCTAGTCCCTAGCAAAAACTAAATAAAAGAAAGACTAAAAATATAAAACCAACGTTAGAGCTAGCCTCCACGTTGAACAAATTCATGGACTCAAATAAAGAAAAACAACTTCTAAGCCCTTAGCAAAATTTGTCTCAGAAATTTTCTTAAGTATATGGCGATGGAGTCACAAGATTTCATAGTGAAAAGTTCAATAATTTTCGAGAGATAAGAGAAATATGATCATGTCATGAACAAGTAGGACTTGGAGTAAACGATGGTGAAGTTAAAGCTATGCATGTTTCGAAAAAGTTTAAATCAATCTCACATGGATGCTCTCATCATATTTTCACTCATGAAAAGAGGTTCACTCAAAATGTATATGTATTGTATCGTAATACCTCATAATTTCTTGCACAAATGAACCAAACCATATGCTTACTCATGTAACTTACTCAACCAATTGAAGGCTACTCATCTTAAGGATCATAAAGGACTTTAGAAAGGTTGTAATGAGGCTAAGGCTAAGGCATTCGAAATTTAGATAAGTGGTGGTGTAAAAACGTTCCAAAGACTTAGTTTAGCACTTAGAATTCTTCAAATTCGTGGCTCATCCTTTCTACACTTCTTCTTGTGTCAAACTTCAAGATCGGGGGCCAATTTTCATCTTTTTGGGCCCCAACTTCATTCTAAACTTCACTTGTCCAAACTTTTACACTTAGAACTTTTGCCGGAGAGCTTTTACACACATTTTTTTCTTTTATTTTCTTTGGCTCTCGATTTTTTTTTCTCTTTCTTTTTTTTTTATTTTCGGCAATCATCTTTTGGACAAGTCTTCCCTTCTTTTGTATTCTTTCATCACTTTTTTTTCGCCACTTCTTTTATGCTAGCTTCGAAACTTCTTCACCAAGTCTTTGAACAAGGGTTGGAAACTCTACACTAGGCTAAGTGTTTAGATATGTATGTGGTAAATGAAAGAAAAGGCTTAACGTAGGCACAAAGGGGTAATCTAAGGGTGTCGCAACTCGTGCGCACAATGGGACACAAGGCCATTTGGTTTAAGTGGTGGTAACCTAATTTGCCTTTAATCATATCCAAAATCAGAGCATATATCAACTTAAAAGCGTTGTAAATCTACATGAGTAAGTTCTAGTAATCTCTAGTTCATTAAAATCTATGGCAAGTAATTAGATGAAGCATGTTTTGTTTTTGAAAACCATATGCACGAAATTCACTCTCAAATGAAGTAATGTAGGCTCAAAAACTCACTTTTAGGTTTGTATGATTTAAAACTTCTTCTAACATGCGAAATCTATACCATGTTTAAGCATACCAAATCCACTACATGTTATGACAATCAAAATATATCACTTATCACAAGAAAACAGTTTGTGTTTATTCATCGCCATATATATTCTTTTCGGTCCATTTTCATCATAGACTAACTAAGGGCATCCTAAAATGAAAAAGACTCTTTAAAAACAATTTTTTTAGGGCATCATCCGCCGGAAAGTTCCATTGTCCGCCCGGTTTTATGATTTTAAGACTCAAATAAAGTTGTAAACCCCTCCCCCACACTTAAACTCTACATTGTCCTCAATGTATTTAAGGGAATCATAGAACTAAGTAGGAAGAGAGAGACCCACGAAAATTTTAGCTAAGGAAAATAAATAAGCAATGAAATTAAAAAGATAAGGGAGGAGAGAACAAATCCTTAGCGATTTCCTCCATTGGGTTGCCTCCCAACAAGCGCTTGTTTTTTAACGTGTTACAGCCTAGACGTGATAGTTCTTCATGTGTGTGAGATGGCTGGATCTTCTAGCTTATCTTCTCATGGCATCTAATATGTTGAATTCGATCTTTTCTCCATCAATCTCCATGGAAAACGTTCCCTTAAACACATTTATCTTCGTTCTTGCAGTCCTCATGAAAGGTCGTCCAAGAAGCAATGGCGTGGTATTCAAAGGACTCTCCTCCATGTCAACAATGTAAAAATCCGCTGGAAAAATCAGGTTGTTGACTTGCACAAGAACATCTTCAACGTATCCCCTAGGATACTTATGCGAACGGTCGGCTAGCTGAATGATGACGTTGTCTTGTTTGAGCTCGCCTAAATCCATGGATGCAAATAAGTAATAAGGCATTACGTTAATGGATGCACCAAGGTCTAGCATAACATCTTCGAATTTGTTGTCACCAATCACGCAAGGAACAGAAAAGCTCCCCGGATCCTTTAATTTGGGGGGTAACCGACGCTGTAAAACCGCTGAGACGGTTGCATTCACCTTCACAACCTCCTTCGCTCTCGTTTGCCTCCTTTGGGTGCATAAATCTTTGAGAAATTTTGCATAGATATGCACTTGCTTTATGCACTCGATCAAGGGCAGATTTACTTGCACCTTCCGAAAGATGTCCAAAATGTCTTCGTATTGATCATCTTTCTTAGATTTCGTCAACCTATGTGGGAATGGTGCACGAGCAAACGAAGCATTAGTATTAACCAAACTTGAAGGGATAGAGTTAATACCTTTGTTTGGGGCAGATTGTGATGATGAGGGTTGTGCCTTAGTGGCGTGAGGAGCCACATTCTTTTCCTTCTCGGCTTCCTTAGTAGCCGGATCTTTTTCTAAGTCCTCCTCCTCAAAATAGTGTTAGTATCAAAAAAATATACAAGTAATGCAAGACACTAACCAAAAACGTTGAAAATTAAAAGAAAGTAAGAAAAACACACAAAATCACACCAAAACAAATCACACGAAGAAAAACAAACCAAAAACACACGAAAGCTGTAAAACACTAAGTTAAGACACTTCAAGAATTGTAAACGTGAATGCAAGGCTTTAGTCTCCCTAAAATGAATGCAAAGTTGATAGAATAAGTTAAGACTCAATTTACACGTTTTCTGCAAAATTAGGCATATATACAATGCAAAGACTTAGAAACACATATATACAAGTAAGGTAATGCAAGCACACCACGTTTCATTCAAATTCATGCTCAAAACAATTAAATCGTCATTCAAATGCATCAAACAAGAACCTAAGTGAAATATGAAGTGAATGCATAAGAGAAAAACGTCAGAACCTGCAGAAAACACACAAAGTTACATGTTAAATACATGATGCAACGTGACCATACGTTTGGCCTCATGCCCCTAACTTCACTTAGGTTAGGGTACCCGGTGGTGAAATCCAAGCATCACAAAGCCGCTGGCAGGTTATGCAAGCTAATGCAACGTGGTTAATTTTTTTACAAGTTTTAATGCACACGAAATTTACAAGTAATATGCACAAGTATTTTGTTCATTGAGTTTCGCCTTCAATTTAAAGAGAGTACGTTCATTTGGCCTTTAGGTCTTTCATTGGACGTGCGACCCGCGCGATAAAATGTACATTCTCAATCAATCGGCCTTGGTTCAATCGAAAAACATGGCCAGTTGGGGATAGAGATAACGCGAGAGGTAGGACTAATTTCGACGATGCATCCCGAGGCTTACCGACCATGGAAAGTAGATTTAGTCCTTGTCTTCTTTGGGCAACTTTAATAAGCTTGGCCAGTTGGCAAGAGAGACCACGAGAGGCAGGACCGATTTGAGATCTCGGATCCAGAACCCGTCATAGAAACTGTCACCTTCTAGACACCAAGTTACCAAAGATTTCTTACTCAAAGACAAGTATTCATCCACTCACCGGATCATTGGTATATACTCCATTGATGCAAGTCTTTCTTAGATCCAGAACCTGTCACCAGTCATAACCCGTTTCTAGACACCATGTCCGACATTCAGCCAAAATCTCGAGAAAGACATTCCCTCAAGTTCTTGTAGACTCCGCCCTCAACCTCATGTCCATAACTTCACTTAGGTTATGGTGTGCGGTGATGAAATCCACACATCACGAGGGGTTAAGGAGATAAACAAGAAAAAGAGGCGCCATCTATTCCAATGAGTGAGACTTAATCGCCCAAACTTGCGTACTCAATGTAAATCGAAGACTTCCTTTAATATGTACCTATTTACATGGCTGCAAAAACAAAAAGTTAGAATGAAACTTATTATGAACATGTATGAAAATTTCGACACTTTACATATATATACACTTATTTACACAATTTCACATATTTACAAGCATAAACACACAATTATTTACAATCCCCGGCAACGGCGCCAAAAATTGATAACGCCTAAAGTGACTACTAAATTAACACTCAATAATCAATCTAGACGAAATGCAATTTAAAACCCTTTTGTGTAGATGTAGCATTGGTAAATAGGGTATCGTTCTTAACCGGGGATTGTAGGGTGTTCACCTGCATGAAAACGTTAGAAAGTATGGGGGGAGTTTGAATTGGTGTTCTAATGACCTACGAAATTAAAGACAAAAAAAATGGCAAGTAAAACACACTTAGAAATCCTAGGACTCTATCATGCTTTATACTCATAGACAAGCAAAACAAACAAGAATCAAAGAACCTAAACATGTTTACTAAACCGAAAATAAAACCTATCTAATATATACATGTGATCATCTCATCTTTTTCTCTAACTCTTTATAACCTAACCAATTTCATGCAACCTAAAAGTGCCTACGTCCTCAACTATATAACTCATGTTAATTTCGTGATTAAGTGCTTCGGGACTCCCCTAACACATCAATAATCTAAACCGGGACTCCCTTGCATTCAGATTAAGTATTAAGCATAGAATAAACATGTATAGCAAAAATGTAAGAACTAGAAGATGGCAGAAAATTAACTAGAATTATATAACCAAAATCATTTACAACTTCACTCCAAAGAATGCCAAAAATACAAAGAAATAAGAGAAGAGTTATGGTTACACTTTTTGTTGTCGGGACTCTCCTAGACTACTTGGTGTAAGCTGCTCTTCAATGGAGATGGCGAAATACTTCGGGACTCCCCTAATATTTCGGTGGAGGATGGTGTTTATGGCGTTGGAGGGATGGCTTCTTCAGATTTGGTGCAAGGGAGGAGAGGTAGTGTTTTGGGCAGAGCTTTGAGTACTAGAATGAGAGATGATCATGAATGAGTCGAGCTCCCCAATTTATAGAAGAAGATTAGGATTTTTCCTACCAAAATAAGACTTTCCTTATGTACCCGGGTAAATCTGACAGTCTGTCTTCAAACGCGTTTTCCCGGAGTTTCAGATCTTGGAAAATTCTGATTCTTGTTTCATTAGAAAGATTATTCAAAGGGCTATAAAATCAATATAAGGAACGCCATATTTGGAATTGAATTGGATTTACTACGGATTTTAGAAGTTAAGTGACCTGGCTGCCCTGTTTTCTTCTTCTTCAAGGAAAAGGAAATCTTCATATCTTCAAATCTTGCATTCCTTATTCCCTAATAATTCTTGGCCGAATATACCATATTCTTGCACATATTTTGGCCCTCAAATCAGGTATTTATCTTCATGGAATATCCTCCAAAATTCGTCCATTATATGCTCCATATATTCCGCCATATTTGCTCTTTCCTGAGTCGCGCAGGAGAAATGTCTTCATCTTTTTGTCCACCATTTTGGTATCCATTTCTTTTGGCATTTGGTCTTCAATTCTTGACACCATGTGGGAAAGCATTTTAGTAACCATTTGAAGACCATTCCTCGGACCATTTCTTCTCCGAAATTAGGAATTTCCTCCTTAGCACGCTTTTAGCTCCAAATCGCCTCCTTTATTATTTTCTCCTTTATTTCTCCCTAAAAGCATAAAGTAAGTAAGAAATGATAGTACTAAGGTCAAAACAAAGCTAAATGTAAAGAGAAAGACGTTAAGAATCAAGCATAAAATGCGTAGATCAATTTCCTTCTTCAAGTCCTCGTCTCTGGGTACACATAGCCTGCCTCTGAACAACAACGTACCGTCGTCACTCAATCGGAACTCTGTAGGCACACCATTCCGTATCATGGTCTTCTTACCCAACAGGTAAAAATCCGAATCCTGGGCCTCTCGTACATGATCAACCAGTACGGATCGAACCTGAAAACTGGCCAACAAAGCTCCATCATCATCATACCCAAACACAGCACCCGTAGCTCGAAGCTCGGCTAACATCGATACTCTGGCCGCACACATGTGAAACAACGAGGCTCCCGATTTCCGGCTAAGTGCATCTGCCACAACATTAGCCTTCCCCGAATGGTACTCGAACGTGCAATCGTAATCATTGATCAACTCCATCCATCGGCGCTGCCTCATGTTCAGATCTGGCTGCGTCCGCAAGTAGGTGAGATTCTTGTGGTCAGTGAAAATCTTACACTGAGCACCATACAGGTAATGTCTCCAACTCTTCAACGCTAACACGATAGCAGCTAACTCCAGATCATGCGTCGGGTAGTTGACCTCATGCGGTTTCAGCTGCCTGGAACCATATGCCACAACTCTACCATGCTGCATCAACACACAGCCAAGTCCCAACTTTGACGCATCGCTGTACACAACAAACTCACCACTGTCGTCTGGTAATGTCAGAACCGGTGCGGTAGTCAATCTCTCCTTCAGGAGCAAATAACTCTCCTCGCACGCATCAGACCACTCAAACTTGACGCCTTTCTTCGTCAATCTGGTCAGTGGTGTAGCAATCCGGGAGAAATCCTGTACAAACCGTCGATAATAACCTGCTAACCCCAGGAAACTCCGAATCTCCGACACAGTAGTGGGTCTACTCCAGTTCAGCACGGCCTCGATCTTGTCAGGATCAACACTGACACCCTCGGCCGAAATCACGTGGCCCAGAAACTTCACACTATCCAACCAGAACTCACACTTACTAAACTTCGCGAACAACTGATGGTCCCGCAAAGTCCGCAACACTGCTCGCAAGTGCTTCTTGTGTTGGCCCACACTCCTGGAATAGATCAGGATATCGTCAATGAATACAATCACGAACTTGTCTAGGAATCGCCGAAACACCCAATTCATCAAGTCCATGAATGCTGCGGGGGCGTTGGTCAATCCAAACGGCATAACCAAAAACTCATAGTGCCCATATTGCGTCCTGAATGCTGTCCTGGCTACGTCAGAGTCACGGATCCTCAACTGGTGATATCCGGATCGAAGGTCAATCTTCGAAAAGACTGCTGCTCCCTTCAGCTGATCGAACAAGTCATCAATCCGCGGCAACGGATACTTGTTCCTCACTGTAATCTGATTCAGCTTCCGATAGTCGATGCACAAACGCATGGACCCATCCTTCTTCCGCACAAACAACACTGGAGCACCCCACGGAGAAACACTCGGTCGAATGAATCCCTTCTCTAACAACTCCTGGAGCTGAATCTGCAACTCCTTCAACTCCGCAGGCGCCATCCGGTACGGTGTCTGGGAAATCGGTCCAGTACCCGGCAACAACTCAATGGTAAAATCAATCTCCCGTACAGGGGGTATACCAGGTAACTCCGCTGGAAACACATCCAGAAACTCAGACACAACCTCAATACTACCAAGATCCGGCACAACAGCTGTAGTATCCACAACATGGGCTAAGTAAGCAACACAACCCTTCTTCATCAACCGATCTGCCCTCATCGCGGAAATCAAGCATGGTAGTGAAGTGTTCTTCTCGCCACGGAACAGTATCTCAGGTAACCCTGGTCGACGAAACGCGACCTCCTTCCTGTGGCAATCAAACATGGCCCAATGCGACTCTAGGAAGTCCATACCCAAGATCAGATCAAAATCTACAATATCAAGCAATAACAGATCTGCAGCTAATCCATGGCCATCAATAAACACCTCACAGTCTCGGTAAACCCAACCGATGCTCACAACCTCACCTGACGGATACAACACTCTCCACAATCCCGGAAGTGAAGATGCAGGTACCGTAGCTAATGATGATAATCTAAATGATATGAATGAATGTGTGGCGCCTGGATCTAACAATGCAAGTACAGGAATACCAAAAACATGTAACGTACCGATAACAACCTCCGGTGATGCCCTGCCCTCACGTAGAGTCATAACATGTCCAAACCAAAGACCCAGGTAGCATCAGTGAGGTGTGGGGAGCAAAACCCCCAACAGCCCCACCACCAACTCTCGCCGGAACCACCGTCACCATCACCGTCGAACTTCCTCAACTCGGCCCTATTCGGGTTCCAAGAAATCCTCACCAATTTTCACAAATTCCTATACCAACCAACTCGAAATCAAACAAGGAAGCCAACCATACCTGTCTCGTGGCCGGAGGTGGCCGGAAAGTTGGTCGTCGGACGGTCAAACCAATTCGGAAAACTTTCCTTATCGGGTCAACGGGTCAGATTTCCAATTTTGGAAAGTCAACGTCTGGTCAACGAAAAACAGTGTTTTTACGACAATTCACGACTATTCCGATATTTATACTCGCGCCTCGGGTCGATCGACGATCCGAAATGGATAACCATCACGATTCGGATAAACTCGAAACAATCGGATAAACTCGTCGGAAACTGAAACTTCGAATAATCATAAAATATTCCTCGGTTATCGGAAAAATCTTCCGGAACCGCCCACGAGCTCGAAATCACGTACTCTACAATTTCCGTGAAGATACTCAACTCAAATTCTCGACCGAAAACATAGTCGCGAATCAAATCGGCAAACCACATATACGACATAAAACCGCGACTAAGCAGAATCTCGAGAATCGTGCCGAATACACAACAGATTCTGGTTCGGGTCGTCACAGAAACTATGATTACCATGAACTCACAAGATAATCACTTTATTCCCACAAGTGTTTGTGAAATAGTGTTTACACTCACAAATCAAATTAATTGCATGCTTTCCTTATGCTTATTCGTCAACCATTACTCCAAAATCAACATCATGAGAGTTTCAAATCAAGAGGACTTTTATTTAAGATTGTAATGACGCTTATGAAATTGGCTAGATGGAGAAAGGGATAGGATATCAGAAAAACCAAGCAACCTAGTAAACAACTCACTTGTTGAATCCTAACAATGACTTAGGTTCTTCATATGTTCTCATTCTTACTAACACAATTCAAAAACACTTATTCACATCTACAACCCAAACGAATACCTCTTGTAGCGACAAAAAAAAACTAATACCTCTTTTTGTGATACTTATTTTCTTTGCTTTTCTATTTTTCTTTTTTTCTTCTTTTCTTTGCTTTCTATTTTTCTTTTATTTTATTTTCTTTTCTTTTGTGACTTTACAAGCATAAGTACTCAAATTCCTCTTCCACTTCACACTTGTTCCATTAACATCTGTTTGGATTACAAGCACAAAATTACAAAAACAATGTACCTAATTATGACTTCATCATTACTTGCTCGATCACCTAGTTAAGGGTAAGGAGAAGTGTTTAAGCTTGGTAAAAATTTATGGTGCTCAAGAACTGAAAGACTAAACATTTAAAGGCTCAAATTGGTTTACTACATGTATTTGTTAGGTTCATAAGCAATTTAGATATAGTGGTAAATCTTAATGTCTATCATTTTCGACAACAACTCATTATGTTGAACACAATTCAAAAGGTATCAAACAAGTTCTAGAGTGTAAAACAATTAACCGATGCCACACATGAAAAGAAAGGTGCAATTTACAAACTAGATATGCACAGTAAGGCTCAAATTCTCACATAGACATAAATGTCTCCCACAAGTCTCACTATGCTTCTCTCCTCTATTGCATTGAAATAACACTTCATGCTAAAGAAATCGAAAGTTTGATCCACAATTATTTTCTTTGAAAAATGTATGTCACGTGAACATTAACATGAATTCAAATCCATTTTCGATTTATGTTCAATCTCATCATTGGTGTTGGAAGGAACCTAATCACAAATAAACATAGTAATCCTTCCCCCCATACTTATACATAACATTGTCCTCAATGTTGAAATATGCTCATGAAAATCTTAATGATGAAAATTTCAAGCATTCACAAGCAGAATAGCAACTTGTATACATTCAGACTTAAGGGGTCATATAGTCTCTAAGAATAATTGAAGCTATTAGAATCATATCAACCACAATAGGGACATGCGTACTTATCGCATTTCAAATGAACACAACATTATAATCATGCTCATATCGTCATCAATATCCACATGCAGTGGCAGAACTGGAATTTTAATTTTATTAAGGGGCGAAAAAAAAGTACACGACAAAACTTACAAATCAATTAATATATAAATAAAATCTTCATTACATATCAAGACCTTGTTCTACATGAATATTACAAAATAAGCACATATTATGCACTTGTATACCTAATCTGATCAAAATAGGTATATACACAAAATAGAAAAAAGACTAACATCATCAGCTTAAGAAAGTTGCAATCGTTTGTAGCTTGAAGATTCAAAGTCCTTAATTATAGAATCAGAATCAAATGTCTTTGTAGTTTCTCTTTCAATTTTGTAGACCAAGTTATCAGCAAGAAACTCATCATCCATCTTGTTTCTAAATGTTGTTTTAATAGTCTTTATGCTGAAAATGACCTTTCAGTTGTAGTTGTAGATGTTGGCAAAGTTAACACAAGCTGAATGAGTCTATCAACAAGATAGAAAATTCCATACCTATTTGTTTTCACTAATCCTCTACAAAGATCAAACATTGAAAACATATGCATGAAGTGTGGATGATGCAGCACATCAACTTCATAATTGATCAACTGATATCTCAAAAGAGTTCTTTCATGCTCTATAAAATCCGTAGGATAAAATTTATTTGCTAGGCTGAAAGTCTTATCAACATCAAATAACTTATAGGCATCTTTAGGATCCAAAGTTGAACTAAGAACTAATAACTTTACTGTTTGTTCACTGAACCTACTATTTAGTTCTTGTATTTGATAATCAAGTATAGCATAAAAAATTTCAACCTGATAGTGATGCTCATTTATGATATTATCAGCCTCTGGACGTATCCGGCCTCCTCGTCCCAATCCATAACGAGCATTCCTGACATGTCAATGTTAAAAAAAACGGTAATCAGTCGTGAATTATTTCGGTACCGATTACTGTTTAACCAATTACTTGGTGATTAAAGGGATTAATCGGAATCAGTATTTTTTATTTATAAAATAATATTATAATTATTAATATATTAAAAAATATAATAATATTATTAATCATAAGAGAAAATGATAAAGTCAAAATAAAATGTTATAAAAGTGATCAAAATTAATAAACACACAGTTCAACACTCAAATAAAAGCACAACAAAATGTATTTCAAACAAGAAAATCAATCCATATTGCTAAATCCTCAAAATGCGTCCTCATCAAGTTCAGTGTTATTTTCAAAAATAAAATCATCATCATCAAGATCACATCATTATAAACTATAAGACATCATCTCCATCCTATGTAAAATTGGATTTAAGATCATCCTCACCATTTCCAACTAGCAATCCTTGTGCTTGACTAAAATCAGTTGTAAGTAATGGTCTTTCATTTTTCTTCTTGTTAATGATCTTGGCATTAAATTGCACATACACAAGATTGCTCGCTGTGAAAAACAAAAAAATGAAAATAGGTTTTGCATTTTGTTTTTTTAATTATGATTTCTTAGAAGAAAAAAAAAAGAAAAAAAACTTGGGCCGTGTAATCGGCTGATTAATCGGCGAATCAGCCGATTAATCCGTGACTGTGTAGTGGACCATGTAGAAGGCCGTTCAGGCCAGAATCAACACGTTTCTTACCGATTACCAATTAATCAGTCATGTAAACCATTTTTTCCGAACATTCACTTCAATTCCATTAAGTAGACAGAAGGTGTTCACATCTCAAAGTTGTGTTGCCCAAACATGATCTCTCTCTTTTTGAATTAGAGTCTTCGTAGTTGACACTTGATTCATTGCATTCGCAATATCTTGAGATTTTTGCTGCAAAGCTTGAGAGAGCATATTACTTGTTGCAAGAATTGTACACATCATGTGCAAAACAAATGCAAACTCATATGACATCATAAATTCTATAGTTGCATCCGCATCACCACGAAGATGAGCAAAGAGTTCCAAATTCAGAAATGTCTTCAATAACTGATAAAGTTGACCCAATCATTCTCATCAAGTTGCATAAGGAATAAAAATGAGACCCGCACCTAGTATCAACAGCCCGTTTTAAACTACCAATCTAATTCATACCTCTTCATGCATCAGGACACTCAATTTCTATCATGTCTGCAATATGACTTGCTTGAGCAGCTTGTAATTGAGTATGACGCTTACAAGATGCACCAACAACATTAACAAGAAAAGATAATCAAATTTTTGTACAAGTCTAGCACAAGTTCCTACCCAAAGTATCTACCAATGCTTTCAAGAGATGAAAGACAATCAAAACAAAGACCTAAATGAAAAAATAAACAAAAAATACAAAGCTAAGAAACAAATGTCACACGCATATTCAGATACACTGCAATCAAAGGGTAACGAAGGCTAAGAAATCAAAGTGAAATCAATCCCCGTCAACAGCACCAAAAATTTGTTAAGAGATTTATACTCCCTCAACCTTTTGACTAACTATTAATTAGTCTAAAACTAAGTGAATTTACCTTACCCACAAGTATACGAGGTCAAGTAATATAATTTATATAGAAGTCGAGTGCCGAACCCACGATGATTGACTAACCTAATTTCATAGCTTTTTATGATTAATTATTTTAATTATGTGACACACAAACAAGTAATGCAACAAAAAAACACAAAATATGGAAATGAATTTTACGATGTCAAGTCCTTTAGAGACTCAACATTACAAGGGATGATTAGACTACGGTGAATGATTTAACGAAAGGTTGATTGGCTGATTATGACTAATGCCAAGATGGTAAATAGGGATTATAAAAAATTCAAGATAAAAGAAAGGTAGGCTAGGGATGCCCCGTTAACCATTTGATGCTCAGACAAGGTTTAATTAAATTCATGAGTTATTTAGTCCGGTTTACATGTTCAAATATCTTTTGGATCATATGAACAAATCCTTTCATTGTTCAAATCATGCCCAGCCGTCTCGGGTCATGCTTGGTTATGGGTCAAAAGTCCTAGACCTTTTGGGATTTTAGAAGATTTCGGTCCATCCATGAAGCACAAAGTAAACCAAGATTATGAGCTACACTTTTGGTGCCAGGCTTCTAATATATTTCTTGTGTAATGAGTTTTGTTTCTACCGAATTACGCGCGAGGGCGCAATGGGGCAGAAGCAACAGTGATATGCTTCCTTCCTTCTCGTACGTCCGAACGTTGGGACTGTTCGGATGGGCGGGCGCTTCTCCTTCCTTCGTTCGGGTCTCTCTTCTGTCGTGCGCTTCCTCTTCCTTCGGGTGATCGGGTGGGTGTGTTCGCGTGCGGCTGTTAGAAGAATACAACAATGAATAGACGGTCAGGGGTCGAGACGGGGTGGCCCGCCTTCAACGCTCCGATGCCTAAGTCAGAAGATGTATTGGATATAACAGTCAAGCGAACGAGTAAGTAGTGTGTTTGGGATGTCGAGAGATATCTTACCTGTAATAAATACCTGATATGTATAGGTGGTTGAGTTTGGAGCCTGGTGGTGTTCTTCGATGTGGGACAACCTGCACTCTGCTGGTGTGTGATCTGCTTGTTCGGGCGCGCCCCCCACGGGCGCGTGCGCGCTCGGAAGGGGTGGGTCCGGTGAGTGAAGTTGGAGCCTCCTTGGTGGTCTTGCGTGTGGTGTGGTAGGTGTTGCTAATCTGCTTAAGTGGATAAGTATGTTAATCGTACAACTAATGATGCAATACTAACAAGTCCCCCAAGTCCCCAAGTCAAAGAGAACTTTCTTAACTGGGGAGTTGAAAAAGGGTGCGCGATTAACAAGACTACTTATCCGCTCGAGCAGTGGTCATGATCCGGTGACCCCCCAAGTCCCCCAACTCCCCGGTCAAGAAAAGGGCTCGCATGATGGAGCGGGACCTGGGTGTCCGAGCGTGTACCTGTTCGTTCGATGGTGTACCTGTTCTTGTGTTCTGGGCCCGGCATCCCAACTGATCTTGCTAGTTAGGACCCGCGCGCCCGTGGGTTGTTTGGTGTACCTATGGGCCCGGCCTCCAAGCACGACTTGCAATATATGCTTGGGAGTCGCGCGCCCAGATGGGGTGGGATTTTGGAGATAGTCATGGGGTAACAGATACAGACGTATAGGAAAAATAGGTAGATAGATATATAGGTATATAAATATATAGGTATATAAATATATAGGTATATAGATGTAGTATGATATGATGCGTGAATGTATGGTATGAGGTGTGTATGCAAAAATGTTGTCCGTACGCCAGTTATGGGATACACTGCGCACGCCGTACGTCGACGGGGATGTCGTCGCGCACGCTGTAGCATCAACGGGGCGATCAGAACCGCGACCTACAAGTGTTACGGCGCCCACGATCACGTACTCGTGCCGCCCATCGGCCTTAGCGCGCGCAGAGGCCTCTGCCGCCTAACCCGGGAAGATTTCGCTCCCGGAGAGGACGGACCCCACACCCGGTCTACGCTCATCGGTCTCGGGCCCTTAGGAGGAGAGGACGGACCCCACACCCCCCAGCCGGAACCTGAGTCGGAGAATCGATCGTTAACGTTACGCCCACGGAGGGGAAGAACCCCACACCCGTGTCGCCCATCGAGCTTAGCCCTGCTAATTCGGCTTATACCGTTGCGATCGTTGAGGAGGGGCGCACCCCACACCCGCGTCGTGTCCGTGGCCTATAGGGGGGACGGACCTCACGCCCCTATCAGGGCTTAGCTTGGCGTACGGAGGGGAAGAACCCCACGCCCGTGGTCGCCAATCGTGCTTAGCGCGCGCAAAGAGGGGACGGACCCCATGCCTGTTGGCGCCTAAACCGATTTTGTTTCGTCAGGAGAGGGGACGTATCCCATGCCTATGCTAGGAAGGATCTAACGCACGGAGGGGAAGAACCCCACGCCCGTGGCAACCTTGGCGTGCGCAAGAGAGGGGACGGATCCCATGCCTGTTGCCGCCCATCGAACTTTGGAATATCCAGAGAGGGATGTACCCCATGCCTCTGGTTGGGATGAGGCGGCGCACGGAGGGGAAGAACCCCACGCCCTTGGCAACCTTGGCGCGCGCAAGAGAGGGGACGGACCCCATGCCTGTTGCCGCCCATCGAACTTGGAATATCCAGAGAGGGATGTACCCCATGCCTCTGGTTGGGATGAGGCGGCGCACGGAGGGGAAGAACCCCACGCCCGTGGCAACCTTGGTGCGTGTAAGAGAGGGGACGGACCCCATGCCTGTTGCCGACCATCGAACTTGGAATATCCAGAGAGGGATGTACCCCATGCCTCTGGTTTCTTAAGCCAGCCTGTGTTTGTGCGAACGGGGAGGACGTACCCCGTACCCAACGCATGTCGGTCTTAGGGTCTGCAAGGGGAGGACGAATCCCTTGCCTTTCGTAATAGGCGACCTGTGTTTTTTGTGCGTACCGAGGGGACGTGGCTTTCGTTTTCAGTGCCTGCAACCTGCCAGGACTGAAAAAACAGTGTCGGTTGGTCGTCTTATCGCTGCGCGCACGACGGGGGGTCTCCCCGTTCGTGTGCGCCCATCGATTTTAGCGCGCCATGCCAGTTGCCGCGTAAATCATGCTGCCAATTCTTACCAATGGGCGCCCGTTGACCCGTAGTGCTTGCCTTGTTTGGACGTGGGCGGGTGATATGTTTACTCCGGCCGTGCGGGTGGTGTGGCTTGCCTTGGGTTTGGTGGTGCGTTTGATGATGGAATTGTTGAGGTGACATTCCCGTTGATCTTCCCTTGGGAACCGTTTGTGATGAATGCTGGCCGTCGTCTTTAATGCTGGCGTGGGTCAGGCATCAAATGCTGCTGTCGTCATGACTGTTTGAAGGGCAGGCGTTAAGCGCGTGGGCGCGTGGGAGTAGTGCATGGGTGCCACGTGTCGATCTGTTAGGGGCCGTGCTAGGGTTGAATTTAAGGCGGGAAGATGGTGGGCTGGCACGGTTACTGAGAAGGGTAAGTGAACAGGTTCGTGCCACGCGTCGCGATCCGACGGTGGGTGAGATAGAATGGACGGCTGTCGTTGGCTGGCTGACGTCGGTCGATTAGTATAAATAGGGGTGTGGTTTGTCTTGTTCAACTCTTTCATGACTCATAAGAAACTCTGTCGAAATCACTTGCGATCTACCTCCTCGAGCTTTTCTGTGTTTGTGTCCTCTGTTGCCGGAATACGTGGTCGACGTTTATATCCTGTACTACCATTCCAACCTGGTGAGGCTCCTGACCCTGATGTTGCTTGTTTCCCCCCTCTCTGTGTTTTGTGTGTTTCTGGGCTGTTTGGGTGTTTCTGGGTTTTTGGCTTGTTTTTCTCAAGAACAGGGCTTGTCTTTGAGGTGGGGTGGGTTTGATCTGTTTTGGGTGGTGTGTGGTGGGTTTTTGGTGTTTCTGGTGTGTTGTTGTCTGCTGCCAAGTGTTGCTTCCTTCGTCCGTGAGCCGCATGGGCGAGAGTCCTCCAGTTCTTGCGCGCGCTTGGCATGGGTGAGCGCCCAACGGGCGCGGGCGTGCCAGTATGCCATGCCAATAGTGTTTGCGGTGTCTCACAAGAAATAGGAATAGAATTTTTACGAAGTGTTGTATCTGTTTGCTAACCTTTCTGCGCGTGCGCTTGCAGCGAAGAAGATGGATGAAGTGGCCAGGCGTCGAATGCTCAGACTGCGGAGTGTTGGGGCGAAGGCCCTCGGGGTGGCGGATGAGATCGGACGTGCGCCGCCCGTGGGCGATGCGGGTGCCCCTTCTCTGCCCGTCCAAGTGCAACAAGCGGATGTTCCTCTCCCGCCACCAGGCGATGTTGCGGGGACCGAGGTGCAGGTCCAGGTAGAACGTGAGCAACAGCTGGTGGCGCGGGATGATGTCGTGGATAGGCGGATGGTTGTTCTTGCGCTTTCGCCGTCGAGTCGTGCGGTCGCCGTGCTTCCATCTCCAAGTCAGGCGATTGTTCCAAGTCGACCTTCAAGTCCTCCACGAGGCTCTTGCTCTCCAAATCCCATGTCTCTGTCCTTGGGTGCGCCAAAGTCTCCCCCGCAAGGAAAAGGAGGGGAACAGGCGCGGAAGCGGGCGCGGGTGGAAGACTCCTCTCCCGGCCCTTCCCCAGGGTCGGGCGATGATGTTGTGGATAGGCTGCGCCGTTCGCTGGTGGATGATGCTGCCGTGCTTGCGTCCCTGCTGCCGCCTGTGGAGGATGCCCCTTTTGATGGGCTGGATGCGGTCTTTGGCTCGTGTACCCGGCTGATGCAGCAGGTCTTCCGCTATCGCTCGCGGGAGATTGCGGAACTTGCACGCCTCAGGGCTGATGCGCTGGAGCACCGGAAGGTGGTGGATCGGTTGGTGGTCAGTCGAGACAAGGCCAATGATCTGGCGCGCCGGTACGTCGCTCGTGCGGACGAGGCGAATACCCGGGCGGAAGAAGCTGCTGCCTGTGAAGCTTTGGCAAAGATTGAGAAGGATAAGGCCGTGGCCGAGGTGGAGTGTCTGCGTGACGTGCTGCGGCGCGTGCGTGCGGAAGCAGCCGCCCGGGAGTCGTTCCTGCAGTCTGAGGTTGAGAGGCTGGCGGGCGCCGAGTTTCCTGCGTACGAGAGAGTGGCGGGGCCTTCCAGGGGACCTGCCGAAATGGAGCTGGATCCGGTGGTCATGCGGGTGGATCCGGGCGAGCAGGTGGAGGCTGAGGTGGCGGCGTCATCCGATGAGGGTGAAGAGCTGGATGTGGATACGGGTGGAGTAGTGTAGCTTTTCCATTTCTGTTGTAATAGAGTAGGTGGTATTTGAATGAATGAAATTTCTTTCTTTCCGCATGTGTGCCTTGATTTTTTTTTTTGGCATCTTTTGAATAACTGGCGCGAACGTGGAAAGCAAAATGTTACATTTAAATGGCCTATCCCCAGTCCCCCAGTCCCCCGAGTACATGGGCGGGCGGGTCAAGGACGAGCGGGCACGACAATATAGGTTAACGGAAAGAGCATAACAAAAGTACAGTGATCAATAAGTAATAAAAGTACTTCCCCAAATGTTGGACGCTCCATGGGCGGGGTGTTCCTCTTCCATTAGGTGCGCTGGTCTGGACGATCGGCGGTCCGTTTCCTCGCCCCCTCAGTAGATTACTCGAGGTGTGGTTCTGCGCTGCTCGTGTGCGGATCGCGCCCTCCGGTCCGTGGGTTCCAAGGTGAGAACCTCCTGCCTGCCCCGAGGCTCCGTGGTTTCCTCGTGATTGTATCCCCGAACGTGCCCGATCCCATGCCCGGTTGGGAATCTTCCCAAGAGCAGGTGCCCTGCGATGATCAATTTTAGTTTGCAGATCCCTGGCCTCCCAAGTATGGCGTTGTAGGGGGAGGGGGTGTCCATGATGACGAAGTCCGTCCGGATCTCGCTGTGCGGGGAGTCGGGCGCGCCAATCTCGACCCGCAGGTTGTCGCTCCCGATTGGATACGACGTCTCGCCCGTGAAGCTGGCGATGCACTCATGGTCCCGCGTCATTTTGCTGGCGGGTCGTCCGAGCGCCGTGTATGCGTCGAAGTAGATTATGCTCACGGACGCCCCGCTGTCAACCAGCACCCTCTTCACAAGGAATTGGTCGATGATCGCGTCGATCACGAACGGTAGGGTGTTGTTCTTCGGGTTCTCCTCCTCGTCCCTTGCCGTGAAGCTGATGGTGGGCGCCTCCTTCCTTCCTGCCTTGGGCGCTCTCCCTGCCCCGATCGCCAGCACATCCCTGCTCGGGCGATCGGGCGATGATGCTCTCTCCTTGCGCTTGCCCCCGGATATCGTGTTGATAGTCCCACGGGTCCTGGCGCCCGTTTGGCTCTGTTGTCCTCCCGCCCTGGGAGGGGTTGTCCCTTCGTCCTTCATGTCTTCGAGGGCCTTCTTCATCATAATGCAGCTGTTGGTATGGTGGGTGGCGGCGTTGTGGAATTCGCACCATACGTCCGGGAGTTGGCCGGCTGGTACCCCCGCTTTCGTCATGTTGTTCGGTGGTGGTATTCGGTGTCGATGCAGGCAGAGTAGGCACTCGGGCGACTGCCCGTTGATCGTGAAGACCTCATGCACCGCCGGCCGGTAGCGCGGTGCCGGTGGGAAGCGGGCACCCTGCGCCTGGTTGTAGTTGCCGTGATAGCCGCGGAAGAAAGGTCTCTGGTAGTTCTGCCTGTACGTGTCCCGGTTCCTCTTGAAGCTCCCGATTGGCCTTCCGTCGTCCGCCGGCTGCCGTGGTTGGGCGTTTGTTGCTTCTGGTCTGCTGGAGCTAGATTCGGAGGCGGATCCGTACACTCGCGTCTCCACTAACGCCTTCTGTACAACCAGGTCCATAATCTCGTCGTAGTCGAGATGCTCCTTCCTCACAAGTTTCTCTACGAATGGAGTGGCGAGTAAGTTATCCATCAGGGCGACCTTGGCCACTCGCTTGTCAAGGTCCCTGCATGCTGGCGAGCGTCCTCCACCGGTTGATGTAGCTCGACATGCTCTCGTCCATCCCCTGGCGGAGCTTGAGGAGGATGCCCGTGGTGTTGTACTTCTTCTGGAGCCGATAACGCTTCTGGAAACTCTCCGCCAGCTCGAGGAACGAGTGGATGGATCCTGGCGGGATCTCGTAGAACCAGCTCCGCGCTTCTTCCGCCAGCGTTTCCTGGAACAGGAAGCACAAGGTTGGGTCTGAATATCGGGTCCCGTCCGTGGTGGACCGAAACTTGTCCACGTGCGCGCGTGGGTCTCCGCTCCCGTCGAACCGAGCGATCTTCGTTATTTTGGCGTGGGGGTCCCTTCCCCTCTCCAGTATGTGTGCCACGAATGGGCTGACCCGGGGGGCGAACGTCCAGCCCTGACTGGCCAGCTTGTCCTTGCACAAGCGTGAGACTTCCTCCGCCAGCTCTTCCATCCTCCGTAGGATCAGAGCATTATTCGTCGGGGGTGCCGACTCCTCCACAGGCGAGGGCGCTCGAGCCGCCTGGGCGTTGGTTCTGGCGAACGGATGTCGCTCCTCGCTGGTGGTCTCCTGGGTTTCTTCGTGCTGCTCCATCTGCTAGCTGATGAGTGCTTCCAGTCGTTCTTCCATCCTCCGGCGAATTTGGCGCTCCTCTGCTCTTTCGAGCGCCGCCTCCCGTAACTCCTGGACCATGCTGCTGATGCGCCCGTCGTCGTCGTTCCTGTCGGCCGCTAGTGCATTCCGCCCCTGTGAGTCTGGCGACTTCTCCCCATCGGGCGTGTTGCTGCCGTTAGTCACCGGGTTGAGCATGTGGACCTTTGATTTTGGTGGTGTTTATACGAGGTTTGCAATTTGTAAGTTTCCCACAGACAGCGCCAGATGTTTCTACCGAATTACGTGCGAGGGCGCAATGGGGCAGAAGCAACAGTGATATGCTTCCTTCCTTCCCGTACGTCCGAACGTTGGGACTGTTCGGATGGGCGGGCGCTTCTCCTTCTCTTCGTGCGTGCGGGCTTCTCCTTCCTTCGTGCGGGTCTCTCTTCTGTCGTGCGCTTCCTCTTCCTTCGGGTGATCGGGCGGGTGTGTTCGCGTGCAGCTGTTAGAAGAATACAACAATGAATAGACGGTCAGGGGTCGAGACGGGGTGGCCCGCCTTCAACGCTCTGATGCCTAAGTCAGAAGATGTATTGGATATAACAGTCAAGCGAACGAGTAAGTAGTGTGTTTGGGATGTCGAGAGATATCTTACCTGTAATAAATACCTGATATGTATAGGTGGTTGAGTTTGGAGCCTGGTGGTGTTCTTCGATGTGGGACAACCTGCACTCTGCTGGTGTGTGATCCGCTTGTTCGGGCGCGCCCCCCACGGGCGCGTGCGCGCTCGGAAGGGGTGGGTCCGGTGAGTGAAGTTGGAGCCTCCTTGGTGGTCTTGCGTGTGGTGTGGTAGGTGTTGCTAATCTGCTTAAGTGGATAAGTATGTTAATCGTACAACTAATGATGCAATACTAACAAGTTTAGTTGTAAACACATGTGAATATTATAGATGACTCCCATTCCCAAGCCTCTATTGGAGTACTCGAGAATGTGTTCTAATGAATCCTCCTAACTCGCACATATTGGGTTACAAACCGAAAGAACCAACACTAGCTACAAAACATCTCGGTTCATTGTAAGCGAACCGAAAACTCTTGAGTCACTTGGACTTTAAAAGTATTCCGATTCATGCTCAAACAGAAGGAAACCAAATCCTAAGCTTAACCTTTTGAGTCTAAGCCTAAGTCATGTTACATGCTCATCTATTACCTATATGAATGACTAGTTCTCTTTAGTGTCAATTCTTAGTCCATTAGACAAATCCTAATTTAGCCAAAGATAAGGCATACATAAGTAAAACTAATCATTAAGCACAAATAGAATAACATGCCACAATCACATCACACACACAACAAACTCATTTAATAGCACAAACACCCAAAATATACTCATTAGCATACAGTAAAGCCTCATTATTTTACATCAAATTGCTAGGGTTTGACCCCTAGCCTCCCGGCCCATAAGGAAACTACTCACTACTCATAGCTAAAATAGAGTATAGATACATGATTAGAGAGAGATAAGTGAATAAAAATAAACCAAGAATCCCCAAAGCCAAGCTTCTAAGATCTTCAAGCTCTTCCTCCACTTCTTTCTCCTTTCTTACTTCTAGCTCCAACAAAGAGGATAAACATCACCTTAGGCTTAGGTGAGAGAATGGATGTGAAAATATGGTGGTGGTTATGCAGGATTTCTAGGATTTTGTGGTGAAAATGTGTAGAGAGAGAGTGCTGGAGGGCTTGGGAGAGAATGAGGGCTAAGAAAATATGCTAAAACTATGAAAAAGTGTAAAATGAGGTAAGATGTGTGCTAGGGTATGGGGGAGCTCGGAAGTATGAAGCACAAGGAGATATTTTGGATTTCAAATTATAATTAAAATGCTAGAGACATGATCTTAAAAATTAGGCCTAAGTGGTCCTCAATTGATTCACTAAATGGTCCATAAATCATGTGACTTGCATGTGCTCTTTATCTCACTTGAATTTGCATTTGCATTTGGCTTTAAATATCTCCATGGGTGACTTGATGACTTGACCAAGAGTTGACCTTGACGTTGACCACCGATATCTTGAAATATTCCGACGAGTTTTCGGCGACCCTTTTTCGTCTTCTAGCCAAAGTTGCTCCATCTTCTCTTGTGACTTTGGAAATGCCTTCGCCTTCTAAAATAAGTGTGTCATTTCTCTTCTTAATGCATTTTTGAATCAAACCATAAATTTCTAGCAAGAATAGGAAACGTCAAAAGAACGATACTTTATTCATGAAAAGCAAGCAATAAACCTAAAGGTAGGAGCAGATGAGACACATAATTATGGTCTTAACAAACTACCTCACACTTAACCATTGCTTGTCCTCAAGTAAACACGAAAGAAATGAAAACACACTAAACTAGACTTAAAACATAAAAGAAACACAAGACCAAACACAAAAGCATGTAAGTATCCTGAACGGTGAACATTTCTCTCAAAGAACCTTGACTAATGGATTGAACTTCTCTTAAGCACAGTTAAAATAAGAAATCAATGTGTGACGACCCGGAACAGAATCAGTAGTGTAATCGGCTTAATCCACGAGCTTGCGCGTAATCGCAGTTTTTCGTAAATTGATTGAATTGCCGGCTTTGATCACGACTTAATTATTGACCGAGAATTTGAGTTGAGTCTCTTCTCGAGAGTTGTTGTACGCGTGATTTCGAATTCGTGGGGGGTTCCGGATTATTATTTCGACGACCGAGGAATATAATATGAATATTTGAATTTCGGAATATTGTCGAGTTTATCCGTTCGTGTTCGAGTCCATCCGAATCGTGATTGTGATCCGTTTTGGACCGTCGATCGACCTGAACCGTAAATGGAATGATTATCGACTTGATTTGCGAGTTTCGCGATTTGTCGTGATTTCGACGTAATCTATTAATATGGCGGCTTTATTAACGACTAAATTATCGGGCAAGAATTTGATTTGGAATCCTTCGCGGAAGTTGTAGAGAATTTAATTTCGAGCTTGTGGGAACTTCCGGAGAATTTTTCCGAGTTACGAGGAATAAGTTGTGAATATTTTCGTCCGTCGAATATTGTCGTATTTATTCGTTTGGGATTTGATACGCGTACGGTATAAATACGGGAGAATAATTGCCGATTTTGGAAACTTTCCATTTTGGGAAATCTGGCCCATTGACCTGTGGGTCAAAACTGACCCATTCCAGGCTGATTTTTGTTTGCCTTCGTTGAGCTTGATTCCGGCCTCTTTTGGTCGTGGTGTCTTCATGAAAGTTGTTGGGCTTGAGCTCCTCTTTCTTTTGACAGGTCATTCGTTCAATTTGGTTGCCCGATGAAGAAGTTATGGCTTGTCAAAGTTTGGGAATTTTGGGTGTTTTCCGGCGAGATTTCGTGGTGGTCAGAGGTGGCTTTTCTGGCCGATTTGGTGGCTCCTCTTTGAGGGGTTTTGTTAGCCTCGAGGTAAGGAAGCTATTGCAAGTGGTCTTGAGGGTTGCCGTGGCTGGAGGAGAGAGATCCGTCGATTTGAAATTCCGGTAAGGGTTTGGAACTTTGAGTTGATTTTTAGAGGTTTTCCGATCAAAATTGGCCTTAACTTTGAACTGGAAAGTTGTTGGAAACGTCTAGATCTTCAAAATCATGTGTAGCATGAATTTTTCTGGGCAGGTTGGATTTTCCGGCGGCCGGCGGCGACTTTTCGTCCGACGTGTTTTTCGACGAGTTATATGTCGTTTTGCTCGGAATCGCGCTCCGATCGCAGTGGTGAGGTTTGTTTTTCGAATTGAGCATCGGAAATTGTAGCGAGGTTTTGTGGTGTAATTATCGGATTTTAACGAGTTCGTTGTTATTAGATTATATGTTTCCGGGAACGATTGTTTCTCGTGATGTGATTTGAGGTTTCGAGTTATGATTTTGAGCGGTGGATTTTATGATTATTCAGGGGTTCGTGATCATTCGTTTGGTAAGGGATTTTCCGCCGGATCACGGGATTAACACGTATTGCGTTACGCTCACCTGTGAGTGGACATTTCTTTTCACGGATTGACTGTTTGTCTTTTATATACGTTTTACGAGCATGAGCATGCAGTTATGATCATGATTTATATGAGCATGTGTTTTACGATTATGCATTTACGAATATGCGTCTACGAATATACATACATTTACATTATGTTTTATGCCTGTGCATGGAAAGTGTTTGTGATTTGGTTTACACAGAGTACAGTTTCAGTAGACAGGGTTGTATCGATACACATAGCTTCTCGGCTGATCCCCGAGTACGCTCCGGGGGGGGGGGGGGGGGGACAGATATCCTGACCCGAGGCCTTTCTGGCTTGGAATCACGTGTGGGTCTAGGATCTCGTGACTCAGACTGTACTAGCGCGAGGGAGTCCATGAGTGACCCCGCGGTATTTATGATGCATGCTCTGTACGCGTGAGGAGTTAGAGTCTCCCTCGTGTACCATTTGATTTTTATGCATTTAGACTCGCATATGTTTTTATAATATATATTATTCGGCGAAAGACATTTATTTTCGTCCACTCACTCTAACGGTTTATATGTGTTTCCCCTGGGCTTTTCGGTTTCCGTGCCCAGTTTGCAGTTCGGATTCTGGTGTCGCACGTCGTAGTCGGAGGCATAGTGTTCGAGCTACCTTGTTTCTTCCAGTAGGTTTCTTGTTCTGCCTGCTATGGTATATTTATATTATTATACACTAGAGGTCACTCTGAGCATTCTGATGTTATATTTTTCATACGATTTTTCCCGGATTTCTGTAAAGTATAGTTATATTTATTACTTTACATTGTTATGATATTGAGAAATCTGGATGGGATTGGTGCCCACGGTTTGGCTTTTGTGGCATAGGATGAAGTGTATTTTCCGGGTGCAGCTTAATGGTAATTCCGCGTAAGTAGCATTACTCTGCCGAAATTTTTATGGTTTTTGTTGGTTCGTGTTTTCAGAAGGGGTTTGATTCCGGTTTAGGAAACTAAATCGGGGTTGGGTCATTTCACAATGCATGTCTAATAACCCAAATATGCTATATGTCAAACCAAATGCATGCCTTGTGATGTATTCAAACCAACATGTTCCTAACTATCTAACTCACAAGATATCACTCAATGTACTCAAGTGTCTAGAGAGTTAGTGTTTGCACTCAAAAATCAAATTGGTCACTTATTTTCCATAGGCTTGATTTTCAACCAAATACTCCAACAATTCCACACACAAGAGTTTCAAATTAAGAGAACTTTTATTTAGGTTGTAATGGGGTCTAAGGAAGGGGGTTCAATGAAAGAAAGGGATACAATAATCAAAGACCAGACAACCTAGCAAATGATTCATATGTTGAAGTTCCCAAAATATTTATTCTTTATGTATAACACACATTTTTTTTGGATATTCCCCCCCCCTGAAAGAATCCAACCCCGATTTAGTTTCCTAAACCGGAATCAAACCCCTTCTGAAAACACGAACCAACAAAAACCATGAAAATTTCGGCAGAGTAACGCCACTAACGCGGAATTGCCATTAACCTGCACCCGGAAAATACACTTCATCCTATGCCACAAAAATCAAACCGTGGGCACCAATCCCATCCGGATTTCTCAATATCATAACAATAATGTAAAGTACTAAATAAAACTATACTTTACAGAAATCCGGGGAAAAATCATAGGAAAGTATAACATCAGAGTGCTCAGAGCGACTTCTAATATATATATATATATATACAAATAGTAGGCCAAACTAAGAACCTACTATAAAAGAAATATCGTTCGAATACTAAGCCTCCGACCGCGACGTACGACACCAGAATCCGAACTGCAAACTGGGCATGGAAACCGAAAAGCCCAGGGGAAAGGCAAATAAAAACGTTAGAGTGAGTGGACGAAAATAAACATATGCCTTTCACCAATTTCATATACAATAAACAATGTAAAGTATAGTGAGTTCGGAAAATATATATGGAGGTGCCCTCTGTGCCAGGCGAATCTCTCAAGCCTGACGGTCAGGCGAATCTCTCAAGCCCGACAGTGATAGGCTACGGGAATCTCTCAACCCCAGCGGCATAACAGGAGAATCTCTCAACCCTGCCCAGAGGAATCTCTCAACTCTGGTCAGACTACCAGTGATCAGCCGAGTAGCCGAAGCATCGATGCAAGTAATGCCATCATCATAAAATATAAAATAATGCCTCTAAAAGTAATAAATAATCTTAATATCGTATATAAATAAATATGAAAAATCACGAACTCGCAACGACAGTGAAAATAGAAAAGTCTATTCACAGATGAGCATAACGCATTACGCGTTAATCCAGTGATCCGGCGGAAAATCCCTCGCCAAACGAACGATCACGAACTTCTGGATAATCATAAAATCCACTGCTCAAAAACATAACTCGAAACCTCGAATCACATCACAAGAAACAACCGTTCCAGGAAACATATAATTCAATATCGACGAAATCGTCAAAATCCGATAATCACACCATAAAATCTCACTATAATTTCCGATGCTCAATTCGAAAAATAAACCTCACCACTGCGATCGGTGCGCGATTCCGAGCGAAACGACACACAACTCGTCGAAAAACACGTCGAACGAAAAGTCGCCGCCGCCGGAAAATCTCACCGGCCCAGAAAAATGCAACCTACACATGGATCTGAAGATCTAGACATTTCCAACAACTTTCCAGTTCAATGTTAAGCTCAATTTTAACCGGAAAAGGTCCAAAACTCACCTCAAAGGTGCAAACCCTCGCTGGAATTTCAACTTCTCCGATCTCCCTCCTCCGGCCACGGCAAGACTTGAAATCACTTCTAAAAGCTTACTCTCTCCAAGGCTAACAAAACCCCTCAAACCCCGAGCTCCATCTCGGCCACCTCCGCCGCCCCCAACGTCGCCAAAACTCGCCGGAATACCATCCAAAATTCCCAAACTTTGACAGGCCATAACTTCTTCATCCGGCAACCAAATTGAACGAATGACCTATCCAAATAAAGAGGAGCTCAAGCCCAACAACTTTTATGAAGACACCATGGCCAAAAGAAGCCGGAATCGAGCTCAATGAAGGCAAACAAAACTCGGCCTGGAATGGGTCAGTTTTCACCCACGGGTCAAACTGGTCAACGGGACAGGTTTCCCAAAATGGAAAGTTTCCCAATTCGTCATGTATTTGCCCGTATTTATACCGTACACATATCGAATCTCGAACGGATAAATATAACAAAATCCAACGGCCGAAAATATTCACAACTTCTTCCTCGTAACTCGGAATAATCCTCCGGAAGTTCCCACGATCTCGAAATTAAATTCTCTACAACTTTCGTGAAGGATCTCAAATCTAATTCTTGCCCGATAATTTAGTCGTTAACGAGGCCGCCATATTAACCGATTACGACGAAATTACGACTAATCGCGAAACTCACAAATCAAGTCGATAATCATTCCATTTTCGGTTCGGGTTGATCGTCGATCCAAAACGGATCACAATCACGATTCGGATAAACTCGAATACGAACGGATAAACTCGACAATATTCTAAAATTTCAAATATTCATATTATATTCCTCGGTCGTCGAAATAATAATCCGGAACCGCCCACGAACTCGAAATCACGCGTACAACAACTCTCGAGAAGAGACTTAACTCCAATTCTCGGCCAATAATTAAGTCGTGATCAAAACCGGCAATTCAATCAATCTACAGAAAAATTCGATTACGCGCAAGTTCATGGATTAAGCCGATTACACTACTGATTCTGTTCCGCGTCGTCAACCCCCCCCCCCCCCCCCACCCACTTTTTTTTTCAAACACAACTCTTTTTGTATAACTCTTTTCTCTTTTCTATTATTCTCCTTGCTTTTCTGTGGTACTCTTTTTTTCATTTTTTCTTTTCTTTTTGGACTACTAATCACTCACATTGGCATGTTGGATATATTCATCATATGTTTAAAAGCTATTTGGCCATGGTGGTGATCCTAATGCCTTTATCATCTTTGAAAACTACTCATAATTCGGAAAAACGTTTTGCACGGTTTCAAGCAAGTTCTAGATCACACATAACTAATTGATATCACACATGAAAGAAAGGGTGCATTATATAAGTTAGTCATGCACAATTCAGCTCAAATTTTTACATAGGCAATGATAGCTTTGAAACATGTTGATCCTTGTTTTTCTTAAATGAACACATTTTGAGAGATAAAAGTTTTTCAACCGATTAAGAATGCTTTGTTTCCATTTTTCACACATGCTTAAAATCATGCAATCCACTAGTCAATAGTTGGCCTTGACGTTGACCATCATTGACCGGACAGAGTTGACCATTGATCGGCGGGATCTTGGAATATTCCGGCAATTCTTCGGCAACCCTTTTTCGTCTTCTTGCCAAAGTTGCTCCATCTTCTCTTGTGACTTTGGAAATGTCTTTGGATTCTCAAATAAGTGTGTCATTTTCCTTCTTTAATGCATTTTCGAGTCAAACCATGATTTCCTAACAAGAATTGGAAACGTCATAAGAACAATGCTTCATTCATAAAAAGCAAGCAATAAACCTTAAATTAGGAGCATGTTAGGTTAATAATTATGGTCCTAACATTTACCACTTTATGGCATCAATTGACACAGATAGCCTCAATCGATTTTTTTGAATTTGTTTTGAATTTAGAGCATGCCTTACTCTATCAATATGTCTAGACGGAACCATGAGATCTGCACAAAGCCCCACTGCAATGTTATGTGATGAAGACGCATCATCCCCCACATGTTTCATAAATGCATAATTCTTCCTCGTAACTTTCTTCCAATTCAAAAATCCTTTTACTATGAAAGCAGTACATCCAGGATGACCATTTGGATGTTTTCCAAAAAGAAAGCATGGTAAGCAGTAGGCAGAATCATTAGAAAGGGAGTACTCCAACCAATAAGAATACAATATGAACCAAGATGATATAAACCGGCAATGATGCTTTCCTTTGGACAATGGATAGCTTTATTTGAGATACTGATATGGACCCAATTGAATATAACCTCTTCGAACTGTATCCCTTTGGTCAGAAGGATATTTCCATATTTTTTGTTGTAATGCAAGTTCACGCCATTGAGTTGGCCATTTTTTTTGTTGCTTTTTTGTAACCATTGAGTTGACTTTCGTTGCAGTTTTAAGTTTTTTACTATGTTTAAGACCGAATTTTTAATGATTGTTTTGGCTTAACAAATATAACTGAACCCGCACTTTTAAATTTGGTATCAGATCCTATTTTGACTTTATAATTGTATAGTTATTACACTAAAGTACCTTGAGGACAAAAGTGATAAAAACAATAAGTGAGAAAATCGTAATTTGTGCTTGTATGTTCTTGCATATGTGTTTTCCTTTATTGCATTTGTTTTGTTTGATCATTAAAAAACAAAAGAAAATTTTGGCATCTTTATTTTTTAATTTGTATGATAAATTATCTTAACTTGAAAATAACTGAGTATCAAAAAAGAAATATCACTTAGGACCAAGATAATTTAATTTGTTATTTTCTGCAAAAAAAAATCACAAATATCTTTTTTACATGGTGAAGTTTTCTATTATAAATAACATCGTTGATTTTATAGTTAGTCAAACTGAGCATATAATGTTTGAGCAAATCAAGCATAATACTATTTTATAGCATATTTTGGAGCATTTTTTTAAGAAAAATTCGTCACAAATTATCTGACAAAATTTAAGTTTTATATTCTCTCAATTAGAAGATAATAATAAAAATATACAGTGTTTTTCTAATAGAAAAAAAAATTAAAGAGCTTATTGATTTCATTTATAACAAGTTGAACTAAGTTGAATTACAAAATTTGGAAATGTTTGAAAATCTAAAAATTGAAGTAGCAAAAATACAATTAATACAAAAAGAATTAATTGAGAAAATAGAAAAGTTACATAATAAAATCAATAATCGATAATAATTATTATTATTTACAAGCATTTAAAGAAGTTGGTAAATTGGACGATGATCCTGTAGGATTTTTCGAGCATCATAACTACTATTCCGAGCAATAATTCTTATAAGGAAAAATAATACTATTATTCAATTACTAATTAATTTACCAGAAAAATTAGATAAAATCGAAAATCAATTCACATATATTAATCTAGTATTAAGTACATCCTCAACATCATCTTCTATCCCACCATCTTTAATTAAAAAGTTAAAGGATTTGAGCATAAGTAATCAACCAAAAAGATAAGAATAAATCCTTTTTGGTAATACAAAATGAAACTTTTTAAATGAAAAGGAAAGAAATAGTACGAGTAGAGGATATTTATCATAATGAAGATGAAGCACAAGATTTTCTAAGAAATGAGTTTTTACGATCACAAAAGAAAAAACATATTTTATATCAATTGGGAACATTTGAAAATCGTAAAGCATCATAAGCAGCATTAGCCAACATGAAATAAATTGTATTAATAAAGACGTCACTTTAAATTTATTGAGCAATTGAGCAACTTAAAAAGCTTCAATATATAGAAATACATATTAAAACTATATTAATTGGCATAACAGGATTAACTCGAGCACAAGTTGGTACAAAAACATTAATATACATTTGTTGGTGGGTGATGGTACTTTTATTGCGGTTTGGGAAGACAATTGGTTATCTCATCCTGGTCAATTTAAACTAGAAACACCGTTGAGGTACTTTGCACCTATCCGCTTTGTTTTCCAATTCATTTTGCCTCACAATTAGTGGAATGTTTCTCTTTTGGAAAGATATTTCAGTCTGGCAAATGTGACTGCAATCATGTCGCTAACTTTAAGTCATCGTTCAAGACAAGATAGACTAATTTGGCATTACAACGCCAAGGGTGAGTACAAGGTGAGTTCGGGTTATATTTCTGCAAGAGATTTGATAGTACTTCCCCAACATGATATTCTAGTACCTTGGGACCATTCAGATTTCTATAAGACGTTCGAGTTAGCAATAGTTGCTCCAGCAGCTAAAGTTTATGCTTGGAAGGCTTGGAAGGGTTTTCTCCCAGTATATACATTTCTATGCTCCAGAATGGTAGAGGTCATTCCAGATTGTGCCTTATGTGGTGAGCAAAAACATAATTGCACATGTTCAGGGATTACAGATGTACTAACCCTCTGATTCAGACAATCACCTTTAGAGTGGGGAACACTAGTAATTCATTCACGAATTGGTTCTTAGCTTGTCAGACAACCCCAACATTGGAAAGTACCGCTGAATGGTCGCTACAGTGTAAGTATGGATGGGGCTTTTGACCGAGCTTCTGCACGAGGAGGGATTGGTATAGTTGTCCTGGATTGGTTTGGCTGGTTCATCGTGGTCCTGGCTCGACGCATCGACAGGCAATATTCTCCCTTATTAGTGGAAGTTGAGGAGGCCTATGAAGCATGTCAGTTTAGAAGGTTGCATAACCTTCACCTGGTCTGGTTTAGTTTAGAATCACTTATAGTAGTAAAGGCAACCCAAAACGTCACAACAATTGAGGAGGAATTCCAGGACTCGATGGAGGATGTCAGAGAGCTTCTCACTCGAAATCCAAATTCGGTATTTGTTCATCACCCAAGAGAATATAATAGGGTAGCTCATGTTTTAACTAGGTGACCGCTTCTAAATGCGGTAAATATGCATGTTTTCTTGGATGCACCGACATTCCTAAAAGGTGTGCTGTTGCTGATGTAACCTGATCTTATTTAATGAAATTTGTGTTTCCCTCAAAAAAATGGTAACAGTTTTTTGAATGGAACTCAATGATTATTACCTAAGTTACAAGGGTCAAAATATAGACAACCAGATAATGTACAAATTTTTGAAAATCACTTAGGAGAAGTATCATTTAGATTTACTAATTGTCGACAAATTCAAAATATTACCAATGATTTGGAAAGTGAAGAAAAAATAAATATGACTTTTGATAATCTTGAAATAAATATGGTTGAAAATAATTTTTACAGCATTGTCGATAAGTTAATCGAATATATTGGTAACTTAAGTAAAGAGCAATACCTTAACAAATATAAAACTTATGAATTGGGAATACATCGATTAAAAGAAAAAGAAAAGAATAATTTAATATTAGAAATTGGTCTTGAGCATACATTAGGAGAAAAATAATTGTTACGACCAAACCAAAATTACGCACTTATCAAATTGTATTAAGTTTTATCGCGGATTAGTCGCACTATCAAGGTTATTAATGACATTTTCATCACGTGAGAATTTAACTTGACTTTCTTTATGAGAGTTGTAGAGTATTTTATTTCGAGACCGTAGGAATTTTTAGAGAATTTTTTGGATAAGCTAGCTAAGTTTTATGTTTATCGGAAGTTGGCGCGAGAAATAATTAGAAAGAAAATGATTTTTGGTCGATTTAATCTAGTCCGTTCGATCGTGATGAGATTGATTTTGGGCCGTCAATCTAGTGAGGAGCTTAGGGGTATAAATCATATGTAGTTTATGTATGTAGAAGTCTCTCTGGATACCAGTTGTAGTATGTTGCTTTCAGTGAGACTCTTGTGTTTAGTCAGTTACTCAAGTAGTCGTTAAGTTTACTTTCCTTCGTTTTCAGAACCAGTACTTTGTAAGTATATTTCTAAATTCCTAAGTTGAGTTACTGGTTTTGTTTATGACATATGTAGAGAAATTCGGAAGGACAACGGTGGTCCACGGTTTGTTTGTGGGATTCGGTTTCTAAAGTTTAGGGTTATATATTTTTGGTTATGTTATATATAACATCGATATGTTATATATTTTTGGTTATGTTGTTTATAATTTAATAGATCTGGGGGTAACACACTCTTTTATCTCCATGAGATTAGCATTAATAATTAGTGTACCTGCCACTCACTTATCGATGATGTGGCAAGTGATATATCCCTTCGGTGATGTGATTTTAGTCGGGTTAGTTTATAGAGGTTGTAGTGTTATGATTGGAGGTTTTGGGTTGTCTGCTGACTTGATACCTCTTGATATCATGGATTTCGATTTGATTTTGGGTATGGACTTTCTGTGCAATCACCAAGCTTTGGTTGATTGTCATCGAAAAGAGGTGGTATTTCGAAGTCCAGGTTTGCCAGAGATTTTATTATGCGGAGAAATGAATGTTCTTTCTTCATGCCTTATTTCAGTTGTGAAAGCCGAGAAAATGTTACGAAAGGGGTGTACTACATATTTGGCGCATGTCGTGAACACTTGTACTTCCTCCCCTAACCTGGAGGAGATTACTGTGGTTAAGGAATACCCTGATGTGTCTCCTGAGAAATTACCTGGTCTTCCTCCAGAAAGAAAAATAGATTTCACGATTGAGCTACTTTTGGGTACAGGTCCCATAACTCATGCGTTGTATCGTGTCGTTCCAGCTGAATTAAAGGAGTTACAGGTTCAGCTTCAAGAACTGAATGATAAAGGCTTCATCTGCCCTAGCGTAACACCATGGGGAGCTCTAGTTTTATTCGTGAAGAAGAAGGATGGATCGATGAGATTATGCATCGATTATCGAAAACTGAACCAAGTTACAGTAAAGAATAAGTATCCAATACCTTGTATTGATGATTTATTTGATCAGTTGGAGGGAGCTACGGTATTCTCTATGATTGATCTTTGATCAGGATATAATCAGTTACAGATTACAGAGTCAGATGTTTCTAAGACCGAATTCCAATCGCACTAAGGTCACTACAAGTTTCTTGTGATGCCATTCGGTTTGACGAATGCACTTGCTGCCTTTATGGCTTTGATGAAAAAGTATTCCGGGCTTATCTTGGTAAGTTCATCATTGTATTTATTGACGATATCCTGATTTACTCAAAGGATGTGAGGCAGCATGCGAGGCATCTACATGTAGTTTCAGAGACATTGAGGAAGTCTCAGTTATACGTCGAGTTAAGTAAATGCGAGTTCTGATTGAATAATATGAAATTTCAGATTTTAGCAACACAAATGATATTTTAGACTATTTTGCATACTTTGATAGCATGGTTTTTTATAATCATGGAAAACAAAAAATATAGAGCAATATCAAGCAACAAAATTAGCTTTCAATATTAATACTTTTGTTAAACGTATTACATATGAGTTTTTGGATCATAATCGACATGATGGACGAAATGACCAAGAGCAAATTCGAGCAATACATAATTTGGAGCAATTACAAATATGTGATTTACAATATATTTGTGAATATACTTCTGATTTATTTAAACATTTGGATAGAACTAGTAGAAGAAATTATATAAATCTACTAAATACTTAAATGACAAAATAAAAGGTTCTAGAGGAGAAAAAATTGTGGAAAGAATCACAAAAACACCCTAGGAAAAACGATATAGCAATTGGTCTTCGAACTCAACATGTATATGATATATTACGAGAAGAGTGTAGCCAAATTAAAGCAAAGAGAGAAATAAGAAAGCAATTTTACATGAGATGTAAAAATATTGAGTTACCTAAACAATATGGGTGTCATTGAAAGGAAATACATACTAAGAAAATTAAGCATTATAAGAAGAGCTTTGAAAGAAAGGGAAAATTGCTGGTTTGGTCACTCATGTTTGACAGATGAGACGGAATGATCACTCATGTTGGACAAATATCACTTTGGTCATTCATATTTTACTTTGTCATTCAGATTTGTCACTTTGTACATTTTAGATGTTAAAAACCACATAGGTGACACACACATGCTTTAGTTAAATGGATATTTTTGTCATTTTCAAGATAATAAACTTATTTAATGCACTGTAAAAATAAATAAATAGGTTTTTTTTTAATGTCCAAATAGACAAAGTGATCAATCTGAATGACAAGGTAAAACATGAGTTACCAATCTGATATTTGTCAAACATGAGTTACTAATCCATTTTAACTGTCAAACATAAGTGACCAAACTAACATTGTCCTAAAAGAAAATATAAATATTATAAGTGGTATAGAAGGTTTGATATACAACCTTCAAGAACTTTTAAAAAGAAAAAATATATACCTAAGCAACTTTAAAAAAAACACTAAACCTTGGATGAGAAAATATAAAACACCAAAAGATAAGAGCACTCATAAATATTACTTTTGTGGTGAAATTTGACATATTAGACAAAAATATTCTAAACTAGGAAAACAACCTAGAGAAAAAATTCAATTACTTGAGCAATTTGATTTAAAAAAAGATGAAAACTTGGAGAACATTTATAGTTTGGATAACTTAAGCGATAATAAAAGCATCTATAGCCTTAATAACATCGATATATTTTTTGAATCAAAATCTGAGTGTTATGATAGTTCAAATAGTGAACTAGAAAACATATGTATGTTTGAAGAGCATTAAGAATTTAAAAATGTAAATCTAGGATAGCCAAAAGAATGGAAAAAATGTAAGAAAATAGCAGCCAAAAAATATTATACAAGCAAAATAATATTGTGCAAGTCTTGTTATAATAACAGAGCATTAGAGGTAAATTCTGTTGAAGAAGAAGTTAGCAGAATACAAAGTCTTGATATCAAAAAATAAAAAATTAGCACCTTAATAACAATTAATTGTGAGCTTGAATTAGCAAAAGATCAGAAATACTAATAGTGGCAATGATTGATACTAGGAGCACTAAGAGCACTATAAGAGAAGAGCTAGTACAAGCACCATATAGGCAAAAACTTGCAAACCAGTTCGAGTATCTCAATGGGATTTGAGAACTGTACACATCACACACTATCTAAACAATATACCTCTTCGAATTGAAAAACAGCAATTTAATTTACCTTTAACCTTTGTTTCACTAGTAGGATCTTACAAATTTGATCTTCTAAGGGACACAACATAAGGGATGGAAATAGATGAGCGTATCTAATGGTTGTGATTCAAAAACACGAAAACTATGATGGGATCGTGTTAATTACTTTCCATCGCAGCCATTAGATGTGATCATCTCTTTCTATCCTTATATTGTGTCCCTTAGAAGAGCCAACCTCTAGGATTTTCTCCCTTTATTTTGGGATTAAATTTTCTAGAAAGTTTGCAAGGTTTTTATTATAATTCACTTTGTTAGTACGCCGAGGCTTAATCCCTAATTAGGTCACACTTAGCACTTTAATAGCTAATCAGAGAAGCCAAAGAGAAAAAATTGAAATGGAATATTCTGCAGACCACTAGCCACTAGGTGAGTCATCAACTATGAGTGAAAAACCAATTTGCCTTCAACTATGTTAAGTGTGCATGCACTCCCACATTGCTAAAGGAGAGAAGATGTCAAATTCTCTAGCCTATATAAGGAAGCCTCTCACAACCCGTAAGGTAAACTTTTCTAGTTTAAATAGTTTTACTTGTTACTCTACATGCTTACTGACTTTGGCATTAGAGCATTAAAGGCGGGTCATCCCCATCTCAACCTCTAACGTCGTTCGCATGTTGTTGTAACAGGTACCCATGTCTCTATTCAAGACCCCAAGGAAATTCGGTTAAAATATTTGGCGCCATCTGTGGGAACGTACATTTTAAACCATGTACAAATACCACACAAAATCAAAACATGTCACGCTACCTAGTTAAGCCTAAGGCCTGCTAGGCTGGTTAACTCTAGGTACATACAAACAAACAAAAAATTTGAGCGCCACATAAGCTCACTAGGCTTAAGAGAGCGAGAGCACCAGGCATTGGTCACACTATAGACATGCCAATGTTAGGCACCAAAGCTTGGCCTTCCCGCACGGTGCTTCTTCCAAGCAGACTCCACCCATCAAGTGCCTCGAGCCACATCCGTTACGCAAGCTTGCTAATCACCGGGTCCGCCTCACAAGCACAGTGTCCCCGTCTAAGCAGACTCTGCCGACCAGGCGCCTCCCGCCACGTTCGTTACATAAGCTTACTGCTCACCGGGTCTGCTTTGCAAGCATGGCACCCCATCCAAGCAGACTCTACTCGCGCCCATGTGCACCCGCCCATGCACCTAAAGGCCTCCGCTCGCGCCTTGAGGCCCCCGCTTGTACCCAAGTGCCCCTCCAGGTTCCCCTTCCCCCGCCCAGGTGTCCCTCTCTCCCCCTCCCCGCCCAGAAGGCCCCCCCCTCCCTCCCCCAAGCGCTTACGCCCAGAGGCCCCCGTTAGGCCCCTCCCGCCACAATTGGGCTTCACATCATAATTGGGATTAACATTTGCTCCTAACTTGGGGACTTCATCTACTTAAGTCCTCAACCTCATATGACTCATGATTATATTCTGAATGAGTCCTTAAGCAAGATAAGTCTTCTACTCTCTTCCCTTTGCTACTATCACTGTAGCATGCCTATCTTTATTATAAAAACGAAACGTAGATGTCTATATAGTTTACATAAAAAAAACACTTCATCATCAAGAGTTATTACTCTACCTTCGCACAAAATAAGTGATCACCTAAACTATGCATGTGTGCACTACACCAAAAGGGTAAATTTCTGTTGTCTATTGAGTTGCCGTTGGATACCTCCTCATACAACAGATTTTTTCTGTTGTTAGAAGCTAGTTGCAACAACGTCGAATTATAATGTCTGTTGTCTGTCAGTAGCCAAAAAATTAAGCATTTTTGGGCCATATATGTTGGTTCAAGTCTATTCCAACAACAGATATTTATAATGTCTGAAGTTAGAGTTGATCAATGAGCAACATGAATAACAACATATATTTTAAATACTGTTGTTGTAGTTATCTTCAACTAGCATATTCATTTTATTTTCTGAAGTTGGATATGTATTACAACAACAGTTATTTATATTGTATGTTGTTGGAAAGCTATTTAAACAACAGAAAATGTGGAATTTCTGTTGTTGTAAAGGTATTGAAACAACAGAAAATTTGTAATTTCTGTTGTTGTAATGTTATTGAAACTACAGAAAATGTGGAATTTCTGTTGTTGTAAAGTTGTTGAAACAACAGAAAATGTGGAATTTCTGTTGTTGTAAAGTTGTTGAAACTACAGAAAATGTGAAATTTCTGTTGTGAGAGAGATGGTTGAACTGCAGTTTTTGTGAACATTTTGTTGTCTGAAAATTGGAACAACAATAGACTAGAAATTCAGGTCATTCCTAATGTGCATGAGCATTTGTTCCAAAATAAACATATATACATGCAATAGTTATCTAGCACCAACAGTACATGATCACTGTTGGTGCCAAAATGTACAGCTGCAACAGTACATGATCACCTGCATTGCACTAGCAACATACATATACAGCTAGCTAGCTTCATAGTGAAGTGTGCGAGTTAGTGCTCTACATACACATTCACATGATCTACAAAAACAAAATGCGCGCTACACAAACTTATAGATCAAGCATAATTGTTCACAAAAGAGTTGCATGATCTTAGTATTACCACCTAATTCGATAGGGGCGCGCCAACTACTTTACAAACTGAATGCTGCTGACATAATTTGCCCATTCATTCCGGACAGCATCAATTTCAGTTGCTGTGTACACTTGCTGTTTTCTGCCCTTTCTCACCTCCCACTGGAAACACAAGTGTAGATACAAACAATTACCCAACAGTAACTCAACAAGTGTAAGTGATATATACAAATTAAGGTCATAGCTGTAAGTGATATATACAAATCAAGACTTCTCCACTCTTCCAACAGAGAGCTTGATCAATGAGTTAGAACCCAGAAAATTAAAAAACAACAATAGATGAAGCTACCATCCTAAACATTAAGAAGCAAGCCCAGATGACCAAATTCACCAAACAAAGGCAAAAATGAAAAATCAATGAAATATTGAGACTCGATCAAGCAACTAGACAGCAGAACTCAGTTCTCACCCATCCCTTACTTTATTTCATAGTTTTCACCTGCAAAATCTCAATTTCACCTTCAATGCCCAATCTAATATATCTCAATTTCACAAATCTATCTCACTTTTTCCATATATCTGATATAAAAGGTACAGCTCTATATATAGAGTTAAACACATCAGCTGACAACATATCGTAACCATTCATTGGATCATGACTACCTAATCGTAACCATACACGTAGCATAGCTTGATAACAGAATTAGGACCAGAATAATGCTAGTCTACAGCTAGTCTATCGTATACTCTCATGCCAACACATTTCACAGTTGAGAAACAGATTCACATGACCAGCTCAGTTCTATATATTAAAGATCACAGTTCCCTTCATAATGCATAACACAACTTACACTACAAATCATAGCATGACATCAATCAAAGTTTAGCTGCTAATCTTACCTTGGTTGCAAATCCCAAATTCTTGTCCTTCACTATGTCATTCATGTACAGCATTACCCAAAGTCCACAGCCTCTACCCTGTTGTGGCGGAATTCCCTGAATAAAATTCAAAAGATTAAGTACACATATAGAAAACCCAAGATACAATACATGGCACATAGAGTTTAAAGGAAAGAATCAAACAGAATACCGATAAAGGCTTCCATGTAATCGATTTCCTGCTTTTGTTCTTCACATTCGCATTGTAAATTACGATTGCACTTCACATGTCAGAAACAAGAGAGGATTCAGGGTACTATAATATTATTTTTATAGACAATGCATGTGAACAACTTCCGAAAGGAAAAAAATACGTACTTGTCAACAATTGTTCGCCATTCACCAACAGGTAAACGCCTCCTCGATGGATCTAGGTGGTACACGATTCCCTCATCCAACATAATAACCGACAACTCCCAATGATCCCTATGTGACACATAAACAACAATTAAAATGCTTAACAGAAACCAACAGTAGGCATAAACACCATATATACCCTGAGTTATATGGTACAAGAAATACTTGTCCAGGCTGGCCTTGCAGTAACCGGGTGGACAATGTGCGAGTGCGTTCAGTTTCAGTTTCCCGCTTCAATTTCAGATCTTTAGGAGTTCCAATTGGATTAACAAAGACAAACTTGCCCCGTGTCTCGGATTTCTCAACTTGTGCATGAAGATAGCTACAAAAACAGATTCCCACCATCACATACATTTGAAGTAATCAAACAGCTTATTTAGGTTAATTAATGTGGCGCGTTTAGATGAATACCTCATATACATGGCAATGGAATTGTTTGAGATGTCCTCCATATTAGCCATTTGATATATATCCTCAATTCCAATTGCAGAAAATCTGGTCTTGCCAAAAACCTCTGGGCCCAATCTCGTATGAATCATTACTCCATCCTTCATGTCAGAGTTGGCATAGTTGCACAAAGTTTGAAGTGGGAGTGGCAGATTTTTAGGCATCACCTCCATACAAGTAGCGTTCTTCCCCTTCCCAAGTCTCTCTGAGAAGTCTCTCTTATTTGTTTGCTTAGGCTGCATAGATATTTTTTATAAAAATACATAACATTTAGAGATTTCTATGTGGTGTGTGTATATATATATATGAGCAAATCAAGTCCAGATTGTATACATACCTTCTATGACATTTCTTCGCTTATGACCAGCTCTTTAGGCCAAGCAACACAGGTACCAATCGCATCAGACGCTGTCATTATTTCATCTTTGATAGGAATTGGCAGCAAAGCTTCACCAACAACTGCCCGGATCACCGCAACACGTACATTGGCCTCTCCAAGTGGAATACCATGGATCATTGCAGTGCTGGACTCAACCCCGGTGTCAATAACGTGTCCAACTGCCACAATGTTGTCCACACAATCTTTGGCCAGTTGATATTCCTTTGGAGCAGTTAAGTCGATCTAAATCAAAAGCAGTATGTAAGGTGCATATCAGCATATATATAGCAGCAAAATAGTATCAATGAAAGGAAAATGAGGAAACGTTACCTTCACATGCTCATTCTTATTCTCTGCAGGCTCTTTCTCTTCTTCTAAAACCAACTTCTTGACACAAGGAGCTTCAACGGTTACCATATTCACAGTGGGTTTTTCTCGAGTACAACTGCCTTGACCAGATTGACCTTCCTTAGGTGACGGTACATTGGGGGCTGTACATGTAGAGCTCGGCATCTTCCCTGATAACATTGCTTCATACTTTTCGATTGTGGCCTGGAACATTCGTCTTTCTTCCTCTCTCTGTGCATCTAGTTCAGCTTTTTGTTTCTCAAACTTTTTCTGTGCATCTGAAAATACACATCAATGTCATTCCCTGGTTGTTTAGGGCCAGAGATCAACATGGTTAGCATCATAAACTTTCTTTTCATGCAAAGTGATGGAGGCAAGTTGTACGTAACCAACATGACTGGCCAGCATGAGTACTTACTACTTAGAGAACGGAAAGGATTGAACCCATCCGTTGACAAACCTAGTCTGAGGTTCCTAGGTTCCACACCAAACACTGGGAATCCAGTGTCCATCACCTTCCATGTAGGAGAATCAGCAGGATGGCGCATAATTCCATCCTTTTTTCTGCTATCAGCATGCCAAGTCAGATCCTTCGCTATTTTCGGGTCTGCAAACATCCGTTTAAATCTAGAAAAAGGTGGGAAGTACCATACAACCTTAGCTGGCACACCTACTTTCTCTACTTTAGCTCTACTTATTTTCCACCTAGACAAACCACACCTAGGGCAGATTGTAGCTTCAGCATGTTCCTTCCTATAAACTATACAGTCATTAGGACATGCATGAAACTTTTGATGATCCATCCCCATTGCAAGAAGGGTCTTCTTAGCCTCGTAGAAAGAAGCTGGGACCTCATTATCTTCAGGAAGCCAACCTTTATACATTTTCAGCATAGCTGAATAGTTAGCATCACTCATTCCAAATTTCGCTTTCAGGTTCAAAGACTCCAGTAAAGCACCCATCTTAGTTGTCCTAGTACAACCAGCATACAAAGGTCTATCTGCATCTTCAAGAAAATTTAACAAGAAACCAGCATCCTCCTCAGATATCTCATCATCCCCATTTTCTCCCATGTCACCTAAAGGGTCCCAATTTACAGTGGTTTCGGACGTACTAGGTTTGCGCTTCATGGCCTTACTTTCTCCATGCACACTCCAATGCGTATAGTTTTGATTAAACCCGTTAAACGTGATATGGTCCTTAATCACATCTTTGGTAAACTGTTTACCATTGCAACACTTAATGCAAGGACACCTGATTCTGTCTTTATCTACAGCATTGCTATATGCAAAATCTAGAAACTTGTTCACCCCAGATACATAAATGTCTGATCTCCTATCCTCTTTCATCCATGATTTATCCATCTTACGTACATACACAAAGAAGAAAAAAGGATTTACTGTATTTTTAACCTAAATTCTTATAACTACATACACATTTTAATGCTCCTACTCACAGACAATTTTAAACTTAGGCAAACATGCTCACAGAAATTTCAAAAGTTAATCAACTAATCTAACAGACATTTCATCACTTAATCAAACATGCTCGCGTCCATTCCAATTTCAAGACATACCAGAAAACCTAACAACATCCATTTAAACATATTACCTAACACTATCATAACAGAACACAACATAACAGAATGAACCACACATCCCATTCATCAGCAGAATTATCAAAACATCCCACTGAAAATCCTATCAGCACCCTACTTATATCATATTAACACACACATCCCATTCATAACAGAAAAGAACTTCATACCTAGTACTCCAACGTAAGCTCCAGCGTATGCTCCGACACACATGAGTAATTTAAAATTATGCAAACATACTCACATAGGCATCAAAACTTAATCAAACAATGACACAGACAATTCACGCATCCATTTCAAATTCAGCATAAAACAACTTCATACCCTAATTATACCATATTAACAAACAAATCCAATTCATAACAGAAAACAACTTCATACCTAGTACTCCAACGTAAGCTCCAGCGTATGCTCCAACGTATCCTCCAACGTATGCTCCACCGTATGCTCCAAGCTTCTCTACCAACAACTAATAATCATCAATAAACAAACCTATATTAACCTTTTTTCATTAGTTAAGAATTTAGTGAGATTTGGACAATGCAACCAACTCATAGCATCTGTTAAAAATATTAGCTGATCCATCTAAATACTACTAGCCCAGTCACTGAAAAAACAGTTCACATCTCATTTTCATTTGGGGAAGAGTACCAAAAGGACATGACTCAGTGGAAGAGTATCAAACAAGTAAAATTAACAAAGCAAGAAGCTAGCATCCTACTTAAATGCTTCTCTTTTGGCTTCAATGAACTTTTAATACATAAACAAAAGTAAAATCAGTGGAAGAGAAACAGACAAGTAAAATTAACAAAGCAAGAAGCTAGCATCCTACTTAAATTCTTCTCTTTTGGCTTCAATGAACTTTTAACACATAAACAAAACTAAAATCAGTGGAAGAGTAACAAAAAAGTAAAATTAACAAAGCAAGAAGCTAGCATCCTACTTAAATTCTTCTCTTTTGGCTTCAATGAACTTTTAACACATAAACAAAAGTAAAATCAGGTTTTTCCAAAAACCAAAAGTACTAGATGAAGACAGCAAAAGAGGGTTGCAAAGGCAGAGAGCTGTATATAACAAAGAGTGGCCAAAAGCTTACTACATTACTACCTTTGGGCCTCTTCAGTTGTAGGGCATCTTCAGTTGCTGTACAAACCAAAATCGATCAATCAGTTCAGCTTACCTAAATCGAGTAGACAATTCAAATAACCCAGACCTAAAATAGAACAAGATAACCTAACTTCTCGATTTCAAGAACTACCTCTTCAGATTTCGATTGTTGCGAAGATGAGCATCGATATTGTCTTCTGTATAGAGTCCCTCTCTTGATTTCGATTGGGGATGATTTCGAATTTGGGAAGATAGCTATTTCGGTGAGTTGGGGTTGGTTGCTTTTGAAAGGACTCAACCCCGATTTAGCACCCTAAACCGGAATCGAACCCCTTCGAAAACATGAACCAACAAAAACTTTTCGAAATTTGGGCAGAGATTCGTTACTAGCGTGGAATTACCAATACCTGCACGCGGAAAATACACTCCATCCTATGCCACAAAAAGCAAACCGTGGGCACCAATCCCATCCGGATTTCTCAATATCTCAATAGTAAAGTAAACAATACAAATAATAGTACTTTACTGAAATCCGGTGTGAAAATCGTATAACATATTCAACAGAAACTCAGAGCGACCTCTAATACATAATCATATAAGTATACCACAGTAGGTAGAACAATGAACCTACTGGAAGCAACAAGGTAGCTCGAGTACTATGCCTCTGACCACGACGTGCGACACCAGAGTCCGAACTGCAAACTGGGCACGGAAACCGAAAAGCCCAGGGGAAAGGCAAATAAAACGTTAGAGTGAGTGGACGAAAATAACATATGCCTTTCACCAATTTATACACATACTCAATATAAAACAGTGCGAGTTCGGAAAACACAACAACACAACACATATATATATATGGAGGTTGTCGGGCGAATCTCTCAAGCCCGACGTCAGGTGAATCGCTCAAACCTGACGGTGAAAGGCCAGGGGAATCTCTCGACCCCGGCGGCACTCAGGGGAATCTCTCAACCCTGCTTCAGAGGAATCTCTCAACTCTGGGCCAGAGGAATCTCTCAACTCTGGTAGCATCGATGCTATAAATGCCATCACCCATAAACACATAACAACACCTCCGAAAATAACATATATCTCAATCATCGTATAATTTAAATACGGAAATCAATAAATCCACGAACTCGCAAAATCAACAGTGTAAATAGAAACTTGTCCACTCACACGCTTGCGTAACGCGGTTCGCGTTAACCCGTGATCCGGCGGAAAGTCCCTCGCCAAAACAACGATCACGAACACCTGAATATTCACAAAATCCATATCTCAAGCTCATAACTCGACAATACAAATCAAACCAGGAGAAACCACCGTTCTCGGAAACAGATAATTCAAAGTCGACGAATCGTCGAAAATCCGTTTATACCACTTCAATACCTCGCTTTACGTTCGGACGCTCAACTCGAAAAACGAACCTCCCCACTGCGATCGGGGCGCGATTTCGAGTCAAATGACATGCGACTTGTCGAAAGTCAAAAAGTCAACTCTGACCGTTGACCGCCGCCGTTGACCGCCGTCCACGGCGGCGCTACTGTTGACCGGAGAGTTTCACGGCGGAGCCACCCCTATTCCACTCAAAATCACCCACTGAGCAACTTTGTCAACTGCACCAAAGTCCAATTCTCACTCTAACATGGTCAATTTCAAGCAAAACCGAATTGGTTCACAAATTTCAATCCCAAAATTCTCAATCCACAAATCAAATTAGAACACAATGTTTATATGGTTAGAATCACCTTGAAGAGAGCTACAAAACCCAGTATCTCTTGAAGTTCAACTCTACCCGAATCGAAAACCACCATTAACCCAAAATTTCACAAACTTTGGCTCACCATTTCTCTCTCCACCGTGCACCATGCCGGAAAACATGACCGGGGCTAGACTCGTGACCTCGAGACGAAGAGAACAAGACCGGAGGCAAGCCGTGGGATGCCGGAAAACTCCTCACCGCCGGCGAGCCAAAGTCACCGTCGAACTCTCTCTCCTCACCACGGTCAAACGTGGTCAAACCAGGTCAACACTTCCAATTAAAGTCTTTGACTTTCCCTTTTAGGCAGGTCACTATTTATAGCTTTCCCGAATAGGAAACTCATAATTATCCATTTCGACGAACTTCAAACCCACGTAACTTTCTCGTCGTATATCCGATTCTGATAATTCTCGCGGCCACGAACTCGACTCGACATAATCTTCCAACATCACCCAAAGTCAAACATATCGGCCAACCGAATAAAAAGTCAACCCTTGAAAGTAACACACATTAAATTGACTAAATAATCAACAAACGGCAAAATTCGCAACTAATTCCTCGTAACTCCAAATCATGTTCCGGAAGTTCACACGAGCTCGAAATTAAATTCTGAACAACTTGCGTGAAGAAGCCGAAACCAAATTCTCGTCCGGTAATTTAGTCGCGAGCAAACCTGCCAGTTAAATCCGTTTCCGTCGAAACTTCAAATATTCATAATTAATTCCTCGGTCGTCCAAATAACGATCCGGAACCGCCCACGAACTCGCGATCACACGTACAACGACTCTCGAGAAGAGACTCAGCTCCAATTCTCGGCCAATAATTTAGTCGTTAACGAGTTCGGCGATTCAAACAGCTATCATAAACCTGCGACTACGCAGTAACTCCTGTACATAGCTGATCATACTGGTGATTCTGGTCCGGGTCGTCACAAATCCACCCCCCTTAGAAAAATTTCGACCTCGAAATTTCCGAGTCTGCCGATAAAAGTAGGAGCACTGCCTCTGCATACTGCTCAACTCTCCAGCGACAACGTCGACTGAACAACTCTGATCACAAACTCCACAATAGGAGATAACTCCGTGCTGGAATCCCTGTACCCTCAAATCTCGAATCTGAACTGACTCCACATAATCGCCAAGTGTTCCCGCATAAGGAACATGTAGGGTACACAACATGTAACAACCCTGAAACACAGCTCCGCCACATGGAACACAACACAACTCACACGCCAAAAGTAAACACTATAGGCGATGCCGAACTATACGGCACAACACAAAATCGCCAATGACGACAACTGGATCAAAACAATATGACAAAGCACAACTCAGTTTACACACATCAACATAACTCACACACTCATAACAGCATAGCTCAACATCGTACTCGCGCAATAATCAACCCATTTCCGCTAATCTGACAATCTGTGGTAACACATTCCACAAAATCAGAATCAAACATCAACTCAACTCAAATCAAACTAAACTCACTCCAGCACAATGAAGTACAACATCGTCCACAAACGACAACATGCATCATCAAAAACCATAGTGGTCCACAAACTGGTACTGCAAGCAATCTCGAACAGCTGAAACTGCTGGTCCTGAATCCTCCGGAACTGCAATACCGAGGTCCACAATATGCTCTCCAAGGCCTGAATAGTCCTCCAAGATCGCTCACCAATCTGAGGATAAGAACCGATACTAACTTGTAATCTGGTCCCCAATGCTCGCTGCAAAGCTCACCAACACTTAGTCGTAGTTGATCACATCGATCGGCGAACTGGGACACAGGTACACCACGTAGATGGACAACCTCCATCAAACACAGCTATACCAGCCAACCACTGGAATCATCTCCGAAAGTACAAGGAACTGTACTGAGTTCGTCAAACGATCCACAAAGGCCTAACAACTGGTATCACAAACCAAAGTGCATACAAACACACACACTCACAGCAACAAACGCCACATTTAACCGAAAAGATCAAATGGCTGACACATCTCGGAAAATCTCTGCCTCCTAGCCATCGCCAGTCGACAAATGTGGCATCTGCACAAACAAGCCGTTACATTCTTCTACAAGTTGCATCACGAGTAGACAACTCGGAGTATCTGACACATCTCCGCACCACTAGCGCCAATTGTGCGTGAAACCACGAGCCTCATCATCATCACACTCGTACTCAACTTCCATAGCTTGCAACTCGGCTAATACGGAAACTCGAGCCACACACACATGAAACACTGAAGCTCCTGGTTTTCGACTGAATGCATCAACAACAACATCATCCCAGACGGATGGTCAGAGTGCAACCTCAAGCCTTCTCGAATAAACTTCAAATGTGCAGCCATAATCAATAGTCAACTCCCTCCATCTACACTGCCTTAAGCCCAAATCTGGCCGAAAATGCAAGTGGATGAAAGTCAACGGTCGGTGTACATCCTACTCCGCGCTGCACGCCGTAGCTGTAGTGTCTCGAACTCTCTGATGCTAACATAAGGACAGCTACATCCCAAATCATACACAAGATAAGCAACTACACAAAGTTCCATTGCCTGGAACCATGAGTCACCACTCTGCTACACAGCATTAAAACATAAACAAATCTATACCTCGATGCATCGCCATAACCCACGAACTCGTCACGATCGTCGGGTAAGGTCAACACCGAAGCAACGGTCAACCATCCTGCAGGAGTAAGTACTCTCCTCGCGTGCATCGAACCACAATTCGGAAAATGAAGTGGCAATCCGGGAAAATCCTGTACAAGCCGTCAATAATAGCCTGCCAAACCCAAGAGAAACACCGGATCTCTGGTACAATGGTAGGTCAACCTCAAATCAAAACGGCTTCTAACTGACAGGATCCACGCCAACTCCTTCGGCTAGCATCACATAACCCAAAATCTTCATGCTAATCAGCCAAAACTCATACTGGCTGAACTTCGCAAATAACTGATCACCTCGCGAAGTCCGCAAAATCGCTCGCAATTGCATCAGGTACTGGTCCACACTCCTGGAGTACATCAGGAAGTTGCCGACGAACATGGTCGCAACTCGTACAGAAACCGTCTGAACACCTGGTCCACCAAGTCCACACGATTTACGGGGCATTGGTCAACCAATGAAGTGACCAAGAACTCTTGATGCCCGCACCGAGATCCGAAAGCTAGCATAGCCATATCTGACCCATCGATCCTCAACTGATGGTATCCGGTCCCGAAATCAATCTTCGAAAAGACTGAAACTCTCGCGAGTCGATCAAACCAGTCATCAATCCGAAGTGGAGGATACTCGCTCTCCTCTGAAGCGAATCAGGCTTCCGGTAGTCAATGCACCACCACATCGAACCCTCTAACGTCTGCACAAACAATGCAAGAGCACCACGCAAATACGCGGGGTCGCATGAAATCTCCTGAAACCTCCTCCAGCAACTCCTGAAGTCAAACCAATAGCTCCATCAGCTCCGCTGGCTCCGAACGACAAGATGCCGATAACATGAGTCCAGCGCTCGACACAAGCCCAATGGTGTAGTCAGTCTCCCGATCTGGAGGAACATCTGATAACTCCTCCGGAACACGCCAGGAAACTCAGGAACCATCTCAATGTCACCTACACCAAGCACAGCAACCATAGTATCCACAACATGGGCTAAGCAGGCAACACAACTCGTCTCCATCATCCGCTCGACCATCACCGCGAAACAGCATCTTGGGGAAATCTGGTCATCAAAACACAACCTCCTTCTCGAGGTAATCAAACACCGCCAAAATGCATCATCAGTAAGTTCATACCCACAAACACACCAAAACCACGATGTCCAGCTATAACAGATCCGCGGCTAAACCATATCCTCCAACAAGGACCTCGCAACCTCCGAATGGATGTAACACTCTCCAAAACCTCGGAAGTGGAGATACAGGTACAATACCCATGGATATCAAACAATAGTAACCTCGGAGAAAAGTCTGTCCTCAAACAAGGTCCTGGCACGAACCCCAACATGCCCAACTAGTCGCCCATGTCACATGCGACTTGCTGAATAACTCGTCAAAATGGTACATTGGCCAGACTACAAGAACAACATGAGGGTCTCCTCGTAACTCTGATCTGTCGAACCGATACAACAGCTCGCTGAGGCGCTCCCTCCCAACGTGACCCTCCTGGCCACCGAAACAATAACTAAAAGTGCTCCTCGAACACAAATCACCGCAACACCTGCTGCGTGAAAGGATCACCAATGATCGCCCAAACTCATGCTACAGGAGCAAGTCCGCTACTCTGTGATCTCCGCCATCGCCAAATGGATCAGCAGAGGATCCTTAACACAATCGAAAAGACCACAGCCTGATGAAGTCACTGATCCCGAAGTGTCGGAACTCAACCTCATCAAAATCTCAACTAAATCCACTTTCCTCGAACCATCACATCGAAAACCACATACATCTTTTCCTCATAATAGCCTCGCCACTGAGTGCAACACACTAAGCTCCTCACGGATGTCTCGAGGCACATCAATCAGACTCTCTCTGATGCTCAGGTTCAAACTCATCTCGAACCTCGTGCACTGCTTCCTCTGAAGCCACATAACACGTGCAAACAGGAACAAACATATGAACAATGCATCTCTGCCTCAGGAGGGTAAACACTCCACATTCGAATGTTAGGTAGCCTGATTAAACCATTACCGTATACACAACACTCTGAATGTAGGCCGTGGAGTCGCAACCGGAACTCACACAATATCAGCCCACCAAACACAACAATCTGACTCAGGCAAACGTCACTGCCATAAATCTCAGCTCTGAGGCAACATGTAGGCTCTCACACACACAACCAGGCAACCCGTGCCACACAGTTCACTGAACTCTGAATACCCATCCAAATCCACAATTCACTGGCAAATCATGCGTCGATTGATCCTCAACAGGATCCACAACCGTACCGACACGGAAAGCACGTCAGGAGGCATCCTAATGAATAAAACATCGTTCACAACAAGTGGAACGTAATCATGGAACCGCAGATATTTGAGGACACACAACACCCGAAGTATTGATGAGTACCGCTGGCCAGTCGGGTCATCACTCCAGTCATGCTGTATCAACTCAAATACCCCAAGTAAACACGACTACAGAAGTCTACAGAACCTATAACCTAATGCTCTGATACCAAGCTGAAAGGACTCAACCCCGATTTAGCACCCTAAACCGGAATCGAACCCCTTCGAAAACATGAACCAACAAAAACTTTTCGAAATTTGGGCAGAGATTCGTTACTAGCGTGGAATTACCAATACCTGCACGCGGAAAATACACTTCATCCTATGCCACAAAAAGCAAACCGTGGGCACCAATCCCATCCGGATTTCTCAATATCTCAATAGTAAAGTAAACAATACAAATAATAGTACTTTACTGAAATCCGGTGTGAAAATCGTATAACATATTCAACAGAAACTCAGAGCGACCTCTAATACATAATCATATAAGTATACCACAGTAGGTAGAACAATGAACCTACTGGAAGCAACAAGGTAGCTCGAGTACTATGCCTCCGACCACGACGTGCGACACCAGAGTCCGAACTGCAAACTGGGCACGGAAACCGAAAAGCCCAGGGGAAAGGCAAATAAAACGTTAGAGTGAGTGGACGAAAATAACATATGCCTTTCACCAATTTATACACATACTCAATATAAAACAGTGCGAGTTCGGAAAACACAACAACACAACACACATATATATATATGGAGGTTGTCGGGCGAATCTCTCAAGCCCGACGTCAGGTGAATCGCTCAAACCTGACGGTGAAAGGCCAGGGGAATCTCTCGACCCCGGCGGCACTCAGGGGAATCTCTCAACCCTGCTTCAGAGGAATCTCTCAACTCTGGGCCAGAGGAATCTCTCAACTCTGGTAGCATCGATGCTATAAATGCCATCACCCATAAACACATAACAACACCTCCGAAAATAACATATATCTCAATCATCGTATAATTTAAATACGGAAATCAATAAATCCACGAACTCGCAAAATCAACAGTGTAAATAGAAACTTGTCCACTCACACGCTTGCGTAACGCGGTTCGCGTTAACCCGTGATCCGGCGGAAAGTCCCTCGCCAAAACAACGATCACGAACACCTGAATATTCACAAAATCCATATCTCAAGCTCATAACTCGACAATACAAATCAAACCACGAGAAACCACCGTTCTCGGAAACAGATAATTCAAAGTCGACGAATCGTCGAAAATCCGTTTATACCACTTCAATACCTCGCTTTACGTTCGGACGCTCAACTCGAAAAACGAACCTCCCCACTGCGATCGGGGCGCGATTTCGAGTCAAATGACATGCGACTTGTCGAAAGTCAAAAAGTCAACTCTGACCGTTGACCGCCGCCGTTGACCGCCGTCCACGGCGGCGCTGCTGTTGACCGGAGAGTTTCACGGCGGAGCCACCCCTATTCCACTCAAAATCACCCACTGAGCAACTTTGTCAACTGCACCAAAGTCCAATTCTCACTATAACATGGTCAATTTCAAGCAAAACCGAATTGGTTCACAAATTTCAATCCCAAAATTCTCAATCCACAAATCAAATTAGAACACAATGTTTATATGGTTAGAATCACCTTGAAGAGAGCTACAAAACCCAGTATCTCTTGAAGTTCAACTCTACCCGAATCGAAAACCACCATTAACCCAAAATTTCACAAACTTTGGCTCACTATTTCTCTCTCCACCGTGCACCATGCCGGAAAACATGACCGGGGCTAGACTCGTGACCTCGAGACGAAGAGAACAAGACCGGAGGCAAGCCGTGGGATGCCGGAAAACTCCTCACCGCCGGCGAGCCAAAGTCACCGTCGAACTCTCTCTCCTCACCACGGTCAAACGTGGTCAAACCAGGTCAACACTTCCAATTAAAGTCTTTGACTTTCCCTTTTAGGCAGGTCACTATTTATAGCTTTCCCGAATAGGAAACTCATAATTATCCATTTCGACGAACTTCAAACCCACGTAACTTTCTCGTCGTATATCCGATTCCGATAATTCTCGCGGCCACGAACTCGACTCGACATAATCTTCCAACATCACCCAAAGTCAAACATATCGGCCAACCGAATAAAAAGTCAACCCTTGAAAGTAACACACATTAAATTGACTAAATAATCAACAAACGGCAAAATTCGCAACTAATTCCTCGTAACTCCAAATCATGTTCCGGAAGTTCACACGAGCTCGAAATTAAATTCTGAACAACTTGCGTGAAGAAGCCGAAACCAAATTCTCGTCCGGTAATTTAGTCGCGAGCAAACCTGCCAGTTAAATCCGTTTCCGTCGAAACTTCAAATATTCATAATTAATTCCTCGGTCGTCCAAATAACGATCCGGAACCGCCCACGAACTCGCGATCACACGTACAACGACTCTCGAGAAGAGACTCAGCTCCAATTCTCGGCCAATAATTTAGTCGTTAACGAGTTCGGCGATTCAAACAGCTATCATAAACCTGCGACTACGCAGTAACTCCTGTACATAGCTGATCATACTGGTGATTCTGGTCCGGGTCGTCACAGCTTTCGATTCGATTGGGGGTTGATTTCGATTTCGATATGAAATTGGGAGCAGGCTAGGGTTCGTGAGAGAGAGCTCGATACACTTTGTTTGGGCTAGGTAGCTGTTTTGGGTTACTTTTTTACACTTATGTTGTTTTTGGGTTGAGAATGGTACGTATATGGGTCAGAAGAGCCACTTTTTTCAGTCAATTCCTTTTTCTTTGCAAAGTCAATTTTTTTTTCCTTCATAATCCACAAACCTAGCTCACTTCATTTTGGAGGGAATGACATAAAACTTCCCGCTACTAACCTCACTTGTTGGAGGGAGAAAAGGAAAGTTTCCCGCCAATATCATTACTAACTGACTAACAACAGATACCATCCTTTCTGTTGTGTGATTCATGCCAACATTGGGGGGAAACTCAAATATTTTTTCAAGTGTCAAACCCTAATATAAAATCAGTCAACACACAACAGACATCTAAAAATATGTTGTTTTACTATTATGAACAAATTTGTAAACAATTTATCACACAACATTACATGGAAATCTGTTGTGTGATTATTATTAGACAATTTTATCACACAACAGTCCTATTTTACTGTTGTTTGAAGCAAAAATATCAAAATATAATCAACAGAAAAAAATAATTTCTGTTGTTGTATAATGTCCCCAGGTGGAGCTATTTTCGATATCAAAATTATGAAGTTGCATAGGTCTTTAGACAGCAGTAGGCAGAACTATATGTTGTCTTTATCAAATTTTTCTCGATTTCCTATTCACACAACAGATAATAACTCATCTGTTGTTGTAATGGTGTTGTCTATCGACAGTTTTGGTGTAGTGGTGCTATATGGAAGTTGTTTATAGCTTACGTGATCAATTGATTCATAGCTAATTGGGTCATATTGAGTTGGTACAAGTTATGTTACATCCTCCGGGATATACTTTACGTCTAAGGTCACATCGTCTCCAACCATCTCTGGATACTTATCTACCAACTGATATACTTGACTCAATCAATATGACCAAATTTAGATTGATACACCAAGCAACAATTTTTTCCTATACGCTGCAATCTATATGTTCTAAGTACTTCACGAACAGCTATATTTCAGCATGTGCTAATATAATTCATTTCAGCTCATTATAGTGATTACTTACCCGCTACATGCCTCCCCTATATGTGCTACAAACATGCTCTAAATATGTCTTGCCATGCTACGAAATCAAATAATTTTCAAGTCATATGCTTCACTAATGTGACAGGGGACTGCATGGTATCAATTCACCTACGTGTCCACCTACAACGGGTAGCACTATGGTTCAAAAAACTAACCTACGCATCCACCAACAAGGGGCAGCGCTATGTTTCAAAAAATTCACCTACGCGTCCGCCTACAATGGGCAGTGCTATGGTTCGACGAGCTCACCTATGCGTACGCCACAAAATAGAAAAAATGCTAAGTGACCCAGACTTAGCAAAAAAACGTGTGTCGCTAGCCTAGCTCTCGGCCTAGCGGCATGTCAATCGACATTTTTCCAGCTTAACGTCACCACAAACGGCTCTTACCACAAACAGCTCTTACCACCAACTCACTCAGCACAAGGTTTGCTACCACAATAGGCACCATTAAGTTACACATCCCTTCATTTGATAGCGCCAGACATGCTATATTCCATAGCGAACTAGGGAACTGTGCCCTGTTAAACGAGCACATATACTCGCTTAAAAACCCCTAAACACGCTAAGGGCTACGGCAGACCTCAAAATTCTACTCCGCTAGTCTCGACTGCTTTCCCTTTTTAGCACAACTGATAGACGACTAGCACTCAAAGCCCATAGCTTCCTCATACGAACTCCCACAATGGTTGATCACCTTAGACGGGATATCTTTTGACGTGGTCATCAACCTAGCGGAAATGGTGACCTGGGGACTTAACGTTGTCGTCAACAATCAAGTGGCCTCAAACGGGCTAAACGCACGCTAGATCGTGCACGTCGCTCAAATACTGACCTTCTAGCAACTGATCCTCCTAGGCATGTTTCTTGACGCGGCTCTCAACTTAGAGGTATTGGCTTCCTGAGGATTAAACTCCTCTCAGGCCCAAAAAAACCCTAACATCGTAGCGCCAGTCAGGTGGCCTTAAATTTGGCCATAGCAAAATCTTCTTAGAACACACCGCTCAACGATTGGAACTGGTTGTAATCATGCACAATGCTAACGCCTACAGGCAAATGTTACCCAAGCGCACACCGCCTCACACTTCCAAACGGCCCTCGATCTAGCGCCATTGGCTACCTGGGAACTTAAACTCTCCTCGGGCCCAAAAAAGACTTGGCGCCGGTATCACCCATCAGGCAACCTCAAATGGTCTGAGCGCACACTGCCCTAGTGCACGTCGCTTCCCGCTAAATGCTCTCACGCACAACGTTTCAAGCCTAACGCAAGCTGCCGCTGCCCTAGCGTACATCGCTCCCTGCTTAGCACTCCTTGCCCTCACGCATGACATTTCAAGCTTAGTGTGGGATCCATCACGCACGCCGTTTCTACTTAAACACTCACTGCTATCACGCACGATGTTTCAAGCCTAACCCACGCTGCATCATGCACGTCTACCCCTGGATAAACGCATGCTGCTCTCACGTACGTCATTTTCAAACCTAACGCATGCCACTTTGCACACGTCGTTCTACGCTAGCACAACGACTGCTCTAAACATACTTCACCAAGCGCGACCTACCAAATGCTAGGAAATACCCTACAAGCGTATGTTCTGTGTAGGAGACCAATCTTGAGAGGAGTCGAGGGGACTCCGGGGTACCCTACGTTACACCGGCCTAACGGCGGTAAGTGTGGTCACATTAGAGGTTTCAATTTTCAACTCCCCAATCAAGATTGATCTCCTTAACATGGGGACTTGTTAGTACGCCAAGGCTTAACCCTTAAATTAGGGCACACTTAGCACTTTAATAGCTAATTAGAGAAGCCAAAGAGAAAGAATCAAAAAAGAATATTTTGCAGGCCACTTGCCACTAGGTGAGTCATCAACTATGAGTGGAAGACCAATCTGCCCTCAACTTTGTTAAGTGCACATGCACTCCCACATTGCTAAAGGAGAGAATATGTCACCTTTTCTAGCCTATATAAGGAGGTCTCTCACCACCCTCAAGGTAACCTTTACTAGTCTAAATAATTTTACTTGTTACTCTACATACTTACTGACTTAGGCATCAGAGCGTAAAAGATGGCCCATCCCAATCTCAACCTGTAACGTTGTTTACATATTGTTGTAGTAGGTACCCATGTCTCTATCGAAGACCCCAGCGAAATTTGGTAAAAACACACCTGATACAACGTTTTGTAAAAAAGCTATAACTACTACAGATGAAAGCAATTTATTGGAAACATATCACTACCACACTAAGAGGTATTGCCGGCGAGAAGAGAAAAAAAAAGGCCGGCGACGGAGCAAGTCGCCGGCAATAATGAGCATTGCCGGCGATATGGACCGTCGCCGGCAATGAGTTCAAAAACTCTCCGGAAAAGGTCCAAACTATTACCGGCGACCTTCTCCCTCGCCGGTAATAATCTCTCCACAATCAATGGTGAAAAATTATTGCCGGCGACTTTCTCCGTCGCCGGCAATAAGTTTCCACAATTTCCGGCGATTTTTGGCCAGAATTTCGCCGGCAATAACTCCATTGCCGGCGATTTAATGAATCGCTGGCAATACCTCTTATATCAGATCCAGATCGCAGCAGCTCATTCATTTGGATATAGAAAAATCCGGTGAAATCGAAAGAAGGAAAACGCTCTGAAATCCTTGGGTATTGTCAAAAGGCGTTGAAAACCCGTTCGGGAAGCTATATACGTAGCTATATATAGGTACGTATATACGTATGTATATATATGTGTGTTGATTTAATTAGATCGATATATATATATATATATATGCATGCATGTGTTGATTTAGAGTTGAGATATCGATTATTGGTTTGATATGCAAATAGAGTGGATATATTGTTGATTTCGAGTGATTGACTGTTGATTTGAGATTATTTCGATGAAAATATGTTAATTTGTGTATATATATATGTATGTATATAAAATTATTGATGGTATATTAATTGTTAATATGTCTATATATATATATATATATATACAGGCATGTTAATTTGTAATTGTGAATTGTTGGTATATATATATATATTTTAATTTATATGCATGCATGGTTCAACTTTTGTTAATTAATCGGATGAATTCGAATGTAATTAATGATGATTTATTAATTAATTAGTAATGAATGTGTGTATATATATATATATTTATAGTACGTAATGTTAGAATTTTCAGGATGGACAAGAGTTGGATGAGGCTCGAAAGATGGGATGTGAGATATCACTATGGAATTAGGAGTTTTGTGGATTTTGTGAAGGCTAATTGTGGAGACACTACACTTCATTATTGCCCGTGTAAAGAATGTAAGTGTCGCAGCGATCGATTTCGTTTTCCCATTGATAAGTCCAGAAGCACCTGAGTAAATACGGGTTTTGGGATAAGTACACTTGTTGGATTTATCACGGTGAAACATCGTTAGCGGGTCCGCATGATCATGGACAATTTGGTGAGAGGGCCAGTCCATCTTATGATCATGGACATTTTGCTGAGAGGGCCAGTCCATCCTATGATCCAACATCGATGTTAATCAATGATATGTTTCCTCATGAGAGCGGTGTATTTGTTGATCAAGCACCAAATGTCCCTCCCGTCGTGCAGGGTTTCCCCCATATTGAGCCAGTCAAGCCATTACTTGGAGCTCATGTCAACACAAGCGGTATGGACAAGTACAACAACCTGATTGCATTGAAACAGACTCCGTTGTACGACGGTTGTAGTAAGACTGTTCTTGAAAGTGTCATGGGAGTGATGCAGCTCAAAATGGAGAACAAAATGTCTGTCAAAGCTGTTGATGCTTGGCTGAAGTGGACTGCTTCGCTACTGCCACCCGGTCATCGTCTTCCTACCACTCATCATAAGGTGCGACATATCCTGAAAGATCTTGGGTTTTCCTACATCAAAATCCATGCATGCAGATATGATTGTATTCTCTTCTGGGGAAAAGATCTTGAAGACCTTGAAGCCTGCCCGGTATGTTTTACAGAAAGGTATAAGTTGACTCTTGCAGGCAACAAGAAAGCTGTGAAGATACTTCGATATTTCCCGCTTATTGATAGGCTGGAGCGGTTGTTCATGTGTGCTTTCACGGCCGAAGCTATGAGATGGTGGGCTGAGAGGAATTTGCCTGACGATGACACCCTTATACACCCTTCCGACGGCGAGGCTTGGAAGCACATGGTCAGGGAGTTTGATCATTTTGCAGCAGAGGTCCGAAATGTTTGGCTAGGGCTCTCATCTGACGGATTCAACCCTTTTGGCAACATGAGTCTTCAATACAGTATATGGCCAGTTATTTTGGTTATCCAGGAAAGTGTCTCGATGTGTATTTGAGGCCTTTGATTGAGGAGCTTAAGTACCTGAGTGAGTGTGGTCACCCCACTTACGATAGGTTCAAAAATGAGATGTTCCAGATGCATGCCATGCTTGTTGGCACCATCAGTGATTTTCCTGCCCGCGGTATGTTGTCGAGCAACGTTACCAGGGGTTACAGGGCTTGTTCAGAGTGCATGACGGTTGATTGTTGTAGTCCTCATTGCAGTAAAATTGTTCAGATGCGTCACCGTTGTTGGCTTCTATATGATCACCCATTTAGGTAGGATCAAGACGCTTTTGATGGGACTGTGGAAATAGGTGTGGCACCCAGGCGATGGACAGGGGATGAAATTTTGGAAGTGTTGAATGAATATGATTTTGGCCAGCTAAGCAATCATCCAGAGATAGTGGCGTCAATTCCAGACAAGAGCATATTCTGGGAACTCCCCTACTGGCCCAGGTTGCCTATCAGACACTACCTAGATGTCATGCACATAGAGAAGAATGTGTGTGAAAGTGTGGTGGGCACAGTTCTTAATTTGGAGGGGAAAACAAAAGACATCCCTAAGGCACGCATTGATCTGAAAGCTATGGGACTGCGGAAACATTTGTGGTTAAGAGATGGTAAGAAAAAAATGCCGCAAGCTCCTTACACCGTCAAGCCGAAGCATAAGCATGAAATTTTTGGGTGGCTGAGTAAAGTCAGGTATATATTCTTATGGCTATGCAGGAAATTTATATAATTTTTACTTATATATGGTTATATGAGAGAAATATAATTGTTGCTTATGGCTATATATGCAGGTATCCTTATGGCTATGCAGGAAATATAAGCAGGTGTGTTAACTTCAGGGACAATAAGATGTACGGATTAAAGAGTCATGACTGCCATGTACTGCTTCAACGCCTTTTCCCTATTTTCATTCGAGGGTACCTGCCCAAAGAAGTGGTGGAGCCGTTGGTGGCCTTGTCAAGATTCTTTCAGAAGTTATGCACCAGGGAAGTTAAAAAATCAGATCTCAGGGAGATGCAAGATGACATCATTTTTATCATGTGCAAGCTTGAGAGGATATTTCCCCCAAATTTTTTCGACATCATGCCTCACCTGATGATCCATCTTCCCGAACAGTTGTTGCTTACCGGTCCCGTACACTACACTTGGATGTATCCCATGGAAAGGTACAAATGATTCATACATTTGGTTTGCCTATGTTTTTATATGTAAATTCTAATTTTTAAGTATCATAACATGCACTTGTTAACTTGTAGACAATTGGGAGCCTACAAGGACTATGTGAAGAATAAATCTGCACCTGAAGGGTGTACCGCTGAAGCATATATTGCGCACGAGTGTGTAACGTACACCAACTTGTATTTGGGAGCGCTGGAGGACCCCCAACAGTAGATGCCGATAGATGAACCCCAGTTCAACCTTTCTATCATCTCCAATGATGTGGTAGTACATGGAAGCTTGCCAAAGTCGTACAAGTTGGATGGAAATGAGGTAGCCATTGCCCACTGGTCGGTACTGATTAACTATCCAGGAGTACAATATTGGAAAAACTATCATCTTCACTGCCCTGTTATTACCGGAAATGTTGATTACCACAACAGGACGTTTGCAAACTACTTTGGTCAATGGGTAAGGGTATATGTGTATATATATATTTTTTATATCCTTATATAGCATGTGTGTATGTGGTTTTCTTTTTCTATGTTCATAATTTATGATGTACGTACCTGGTTTCTTATCGTTTTCAGATGAACCATGTAGAAAATGATGGTTGCCCAGAGTGGTCAAACGAATTGAGGGTCTTGGCGATGAAACCGATAGCTTCAAAAGTTTACTCGATGTGTCAGGTCAATGGCGTGAAATTTATATATGAAAATTGAGACGACCGACTGAAAACACAGAATTGTGGGGTGATGGTCCATAGTTGGCAGGATGGCCTTGACTATTACGGTGTCCTTCATTCAGTTGTTGAACTAATTTATGGGAACCGCATGAAAGTGCACTTGTTCAAGTGTAGATGGTTTGATACTAGCCCAGAGAACAGAAGGACCGATCAGTACAGAATATTTTCGGTGAATACTGCTACAAGCTGGTATAAAGAAGACCCTTTCGTTCTTGCCACATCAGTAAAACAAGTGTTTTACCTTGACGATCTTCTCAAGAAAGTCCCGTGGAAGGTGGTTAACCATGTTGCTCATAGAAACATATACAGTGCTGCCACACTTGGTGAGACTGCAGATGATGACGAAGTTACTGCATACCAAGAGCCGAACACTTTTGACATTCCGAAATCATCTACGATTCGCCTTAATAATGTGAGATCTGGGAGTGTGGTTCGAATTACAGGAGCAGAACTTTTCGATGTTAATCCAAATGAAGTTGACGCAGATTCAGATGACGAGGAGCGGCACATATTGCCAGAGGTTACCTATGATACCGAGTCAGACTCAAGTGATGAAGATGATTATGATTATCATCCTTAGTACGTTAATGATGTACGTATTTATAGTCGTAAATTGGCTTGGAGGTAAATTATAGTTGGAAATTATAGTCGGAAATTCTAGTGGGAAATTATAGTCGTAAATTATATATAGTCGGAAATTCTAGTCGAAAATTATAGTACGTCGGAAATTATAGTCAGAAATTATAGTAGGAAATTATAGTCGTAAATTATAGTCTGAAATTCTAGTCGAAAATTAGAGTCATAAATTATAGTCGTACATTATAGTCATAAATTATATATAGTCGGAAATTATAGTCGGAAATTTTAGTCGTATTTATAGTACGTTGTAAATTAGAGTCGTAAATTAGAGTCGGAACTTATAGTCGTAAATTGACCGGGAATTGGCCAGGAATTGGTCGGAAATTGGCCCAGAATTGGTCGGAAATTGGTCGGAAATTGGCCGTAAATTGGTCGGAATTGGTCGGGAATCACTATCATTACCAACGAGTTGATAACTCGTTGGTAATAGTATTGCCACGAGTTAACTCGTAACTCGCCGACAATACTTCGATATATCCCAGGAGGCAGCTCGAGCTTAGCTTCCTCATTTCTTCACCTTCTTCCTTCAAAACCCTAAAATCTCCCCATCTCTTCCTCACCTCAAATCTCTCAAATTAACCTCTCTTCCTCTCCTCAAATCTCTCCTCCCCTCTCCCTTCCCCTCTCCCCTCTCCCCTCTCCCCTCTCCACACAAAAATACCTAAACCCCAAATCTCCCCTACCTCTCCTCCCCTTTTCCTCTCCTCCTGCCCTCCTCCTCTACCTCCTCCCCTCACCTCCGCCGCCGGAATCCGAGCTCCACCATCACAGGTCCTCTCTCTCTCTCTCTCTCTCTCTCTCTCTCTCTCTCTCTCTCTCTCTCTCTCTCTCTCTCTCTCTCTCTCTCTCTCTCTCTCTCTCTCTCTATTTTTGTTTTGTATAATTATGTGTATATATATGCATTTTAATTATATTTGTATGCATTTTAATTAACTTGATTAATTATGTTTTGGGTTTTGAGTTAATTTTTTATAATTATTAGGCAAGTGTATGTATGTATATATGTAGAAAATATTTAGGTAATTTAAGGTGATTTAATTGGATTAATTGATATAGTTTAATTGTATTTTTAAGGTGTTGCATGGGCAAATTAAGGTGATTTGGATTAATTGATATATGTAATTTAAGGTAATTTAAGGTGTTGGGCAAATTAAGGTGATTTAGATTAATTGATATAGTTGATAATTTAAGATATATTTTTTAACTTAATTAATTGGTTAAATAAGCATTTGGGTAATATTTAATTGATATTTTGATAATTATATTCGTAATGATCGATATGATATGATGCAATTTAATTAAATGTTTTATATGATATCATAAGCATTTGGCCTATGAAATTTAATTTAATGTTTGATATGATGCAAACGGTTCCGGTTCCGGTTCCGAACGGTTCCGGTTCAAAACGGTTCCGGTTCCAAACGGTTCCGGTTCCAAACGGTTCCGGTTCAAAACGGTTCCGGTTCCAAACGGTTCCGGTTCCAAATGGTTATCGGTTCCAACAATTAGTCCTGGATTCGGTTCTATGAAAAACCGGAACCGTTTGGAACCGGAATCGTTTGGAACCGGAACCGTTTGGAACCGGAACCGTTTTGAACCGGAACCGTTTGGAACCGGAATCGTTTGGAACCGGAACCGTTCGATTCTGGTTCTGGTTCTAGCGGTTATCGGTTCAAAACGGTTCCGGTTCCGGTTCCAAACGGTTTCGGTTCTATGAAAAACCTGTGATGACCCAGAACAGAATCAGCAGTGGAATCAGCTTAATTTGCGAGTTAGCGTATCATCGTGGATTTCCGATAATGGATTTACTCGCCGGATTTGTTAACGACTAAATCATTGGCCAAGAATTGGAGCTAGGTATCTTCTCGAGAGTCGTTTTACATGTGATTTCGAGTTCGTGGGCGGTTCCGGATCGTTATTTGGACGACCGAAGAATTAATTATGAATATTTGAAGTTCGGATTTAAATGGTGGTGCTGTTAGCGACTAAATTATCGGACGAGAATTTGGTTTCGGTCCCTTCACGAAAGTTGTTCAGAATTTAATTTCGAGCTCGTGGGAACTTCCGGAGCATTTTTCCGAGTTACGAAGATTTAGTTGTGAATATTTCCGATTGTTGATTATTTAGTTGATTAAATATGTGTTGGTTTGAATGGTTGACTTTTTATCAGTTTGGTCAATGTATTTGACTTTGAGTGATAATTGAAGAGTACGTCAAGACAAGTTTGTCACCGCGAGAATTATCGGAATCGAAATTACGACGTGAAAGTTATGGGTATTTGAAGTTTGCCGAAAAGTGTGTTGTTGGTTTCCATTTTGGGTAAGGCTATAAATAGAAACTTGCTGTTTTGGGCAAGTCAACACTTGCTATAAAAGTGTTTGACCGAGTTGACCAAGTCAACTTGGTGGAGGGAGAGGATGGCGACGGGATTCACGGCGGTTCATGGCGGCGCGACGATTCCGGCCACCCCAAGGCTCGGCCTTGGTCTCCATCGATGCGCCTCGGTCCCCTCTACCCATCTCCGGCCTCCTTTCACGGCAAGGGACGCCGGAAGTGGAGGAAATTCCGGCAAGAATTGGAGGAAATTTTGATGAATTCGGGTTGCTTGATTTTGGCCGAATTGAGCTGCAATTTTTAATGGGCTTTGAAGCTCTCCTCACCATGATTCTAACCATGTAAGTATGGAGTTCCAATTCATCTTGTACATGAAGAATTTTAGGATTGAAATTTGTGTGAACATTCGGTTTTTCATGAAATTGACCTAGTTAGAGTGAGAATTAGCCTTCGTTACAGTTGTGAAAGTTGCTCAGTGGGTGGTTTTGCATGGAATAGGGGTTGCTCCGCTGAGAAATCTCACGTTTGGTGGCGGCGCCGCCGTGGGCGGCGGTCAACGGTGGTCAACAGTTTGACTTTTTGGGTTTTCGACAAGTTGCATGTCATTTCACTCGAAATCGCACCCCGATCGCAGTGGGGAGGTTCGTTTTTCGAGTTGAGCGTCCGAAAGTATAGCGAGGTATTGAGATGTACATATCGGATTTTTGACGATTTGTCGTATTCGGATTATGTGTTTCCGAGAATGGTGGTTTCTCGTGATTTGTTTTGAATTGTCGAATTATGTTTGTGAGAATTGGACATTGTGAATATTCAGGTGTTCGTGATCGTTCGTTTGGCGAGGGACTTTCCGCCAGATCACGGGTTAACGCGAACCGCGTTACGCTAGTCTGTGAGTGGACAAGTTTCTATTTTCACGGTTGATTTGCGAGTTCGTGGATTTTATGATTTCCGTATTTATTTTATACGATGATTGAGATATATGTTATTTTCGGAGGATTTATTATATATTTATCGGTGATGGCATTTATTGCATCGATGCTACCAGAGTTGAGAGATTCCTCTGGCCCAGAGTTGAGAGATTCCTCTTAAGCAGGGTTGAGAGGTCCCCTGGCCTATCACCGTCGGGTTGAGCGATTCACCTGACGTCGGGCTTGAGAGGTCGCCCGACAACCTCCATATATATATGTGTGTTGTGTTTCCTGAAAGGACCCAATCCCGATTCAGTTACCTAAACCGAAATCAAACCCTTTCGAAAACACGAACCAACAAAAAAATTTCAAAATTTCGGCAGAGTTTCGTTACTAGCGTGGAATTACATAAACCTGCACCCTGAAAATAACACTTCATCCTATGCCACAAAAGCCAAACCGTGGGCACCAATCCCATCCGGATTTCTCAACATCAATATAATCAATAACAGTAAACAACTGTACTATGTATATATATATATATCCGAGAAAATCCGTATAAACAAGTATCAAAATGTATCAGAGTGACCCCTAAAGCAAAACATATACAATATACACATCAATAGGCGAAACAAGAACCTACTGGAAAGCACAGGTAACTCTGATCACTAGCCTCCAAACCGCGACGTGAAAACTCCAAACCTGAACTGCAACTGGGCACGGAAACCGAAAAGCCCAGGGGAAAGACAATAAACACGTTAGAGTGAGTGGACGAAAATAAATGTCTTTCACCAGTTGATATATATGTTTAAAATAACATATGCGAGTCCAGGTAAATAAAATATAACAAGTACACGAGGTAAAACCATAATCCTCCAGCATACTGAGCATGCAAGTAAAAATCCCACGGGGTCACTCATGGACACACACCGTGCAAGTACAATCCGAATCACGGAATCCCAGACTCTCACGTGATTCGAGCCAGAAAGGCCTCAGGTCAAGGTATCTGTTTCCACCCGGAACTGCATCGGCATAAAAAACAGACATCTGTACCTACCCGGAAATACATCGGCACAAGACACAGAAACCAGTACCCACTCGGAACTACATCAGCATAAGGTACGGTACCCCCCCCCCCTAGTAGGCACCCTCGGGGATCAGCCGGGATGCGTGTGTATCGATACAACAACATGAACTACAACAGTACTCTGTATAAATCAAATCATAAACATTTCGATGCAAATGCAATATACGACATATTAATGCATATAAATATAATCGTCTAACACATGCTCATATAAATCATAAACTCGTATGCATGCTCAAGTTCGAAAATCATATTAAAAGACTCGCAATCATTTCCGTGAAAAGAAATTGTCCACTCACAGGTGAGCAAAACGCGCACTCGCGCTAATCTCGTGGTCCGGCGGAAGATCCCTCGCCTGAAGCACGATCACGATCCCGATCTCGATCTCCTGAATATTCACAAACATAACTGATTGATCTACGCATTTTATGCTTGATTCTTAACGTCTTTCTCTTTAAATTTAGCTTTGTTTTGACCTTAGTACTATCATTTCTTACTTACTTTATGCTTTTAGGTAGAAATAAAGGAGAAAATAATAAATGAGGCGATTTGGAGCTAAAAGCGTGCTAAGGAGGAAGTTCCTAATTTCGGAGAAGAAATGGTCCGAGGAATGGTCTTCAAATGGTTACTAAAATGCATTCCCATATGGTGTCAAGAATTGGAAACCAAATGCCAAATGAAATGGATACCAATATGGTGGACAAAAAGATGAAGACATTTCTCCTGCGCGACCCAGGAAAGAGCAAATATGGCGGAATATATGGAGCATATAATGGACGAATTTTGGGAGGATATTCCATGAAGATAAATACCTGATTTGAGGGCCAAAATATGTGCAAGAATATGGTATATTCGGCCAAGAATTATTAGGGAATAAGGAATGCAAGATTTGAAGATATGAAGATTTCCTTTTCCTTGAAGAAGAAGAAAACAGGGCAGCCAGGTCACTTGACTTCTAAAATACGTAGTAAATCCAATTCAATTCCAAATATGGCGTTCCTTATATGGATTTTATAGCCCTTTGAATAAGCTTTCCAATGAAACAAGAATCAGAATTTTCCAAGATCTGAAACTCCGGGAAAACGCGTTTGAAGACAGACTATCAGATTTACCCGGGTACATAAGGAAAGTCTTATTTTGGTAGGAAAAATCCTAATCTTCTTCTATAAATTGGGGAGCTCGACTCATTCATGACCATCTCTCATTCTAGTACTCAAAGCTCTGCCCAAAACACTACCTCTCCTCCCTTGCACCAAATCTGAAGAAGCCATCCCTCCAACGCCATAAACACCATCCTCCACCGAAATATTAGGGGAGTCCCGAAGTATTTCGCCATCTCCATTGAAGAGCAGCTTACACCAAGTAGTCTAGGGGAGTCCCGACAACAAAAAGTGTAACCATAACTCTTCTCTTATTTCTTTGTATTTTTGGCATTCTTTGGAGTGAAGTTGTAAAGGATTTTGGTTATATAATTCTAGTTAATTTTCTGCCATCTTCTAGTTCTTACGTTTTTGCTATACATGTTTATTCTATGCTTAATACTTAATCTGAATGCAGGGGAGTCCCGGTTTAGATTATTGATGTGTTAGGGGAGTCCCGAAGCACTTAATCACGAAATTAACATGAGTTATATAGTTGAGGACGTAGGCACTTTTAGGTTGCATGAAATTGGTTAGGTTATAAAGAGTTAGAGAAAAAGATGAGATGATCACATGTATATATTAGATAGGTTTTATTTTCGGTTTAGTAAACATGTTTAGGTTCTTTGATTCTTGTTTGTTTTGCTTGTCTATGAGTATAAAGCATGATAGAGTCCTAGGATTTCTAAGTGTGTTTTACTTGCCATTTTTTTTGTCTTTAATTTCGTAGGTCATTAGAACACCAATTCAAACTCCCCCCATACTTTCTAACGTTTTCATGCAGGTGAACACCCTACAATCCCCGGTTAAGAACGATACCCTATTTACCAATGCTACATCTACACAAAAGGGTTTTAAATTGCATTTCGTCTAGATTGATTATTGAGTGTTAATTTAGTAGTCACTTTAGGCGTTATCAATTTTTGACACAAACCACAACACTGTACTGAATGCACGGAAACCAACCGTTCCCGGAAATATGCAATGCGGTACAAAATGAATTACGAAATTCCCGAAATTCCACTCGAAACCTCGACTGAAAATCGGCTAACCAAATCGACCCAAAAACCTCTAGACGATGATCAGGGCGCGATTACAAGAAAAACGACATTAAAAATGTTAAAATCTGAAAAGTTGACTTTTTCCACCGGAGCGCCGCCGTTGACCACTGTTGACCGCCGCCGCCAACGGCGGCGCGCTGTCAACCGTGAAATCCCACGGCGAGATTCTCCAGATCACAAATTCAAACCAAGGCAAACCATTTTCCTTTCTACCACAACGTCCAAATCCCACCGGAACCCGTCCAAAATCAGCTCGAAACCCGAACGGAAATCTCCTTCGGTGACCTAATCGGACCTCTTCAATTCCTCGATTTCAACTCAAATTAAACACATGGGAAGACACACGAGGTCAAGGGGAGTCAAACCCCCCTAACCCCCACCACCGAGGTTCGCCGGAACACGGCCAACCAACATCGGCGACGAACTCGAACTCGACCCGATTCGGAACCCAACAAATCCTCATCAATTCTTATCAAACCACACACCAATCCACTCGAAATCAAAAGGGGAAGCTAACCATACCTGTCACGTGGCCGGAGGTGGCCGGAAAGTGGTCGTCGGACGGTGAAGCCGAAAATGGAAACTCACCCCCTCGGGTCAACGGTCAACCTTTCTATTTTTGGAAAGTCAACAACCGGTCAACGTCAAACAGTGTTTTACGACTCATTCTTGACTATTCCGCTATTTATACTCGAGACTCGGGTCGATCGACGGTCCAAAACGAATATACGAAATGATTCGGATAAACTCGAAACAATCGGATAAACTCGTCGGATACCGAAACTTCGAATAATCATAAAATATTCCTCGGTTATCAGAAAAATCTTCCGAAACCGCCCACGAGCTCGAAATCACGTACTCTACAATTTTCATGAAGACACTCAACTCAAATTCTCGACCGAAAACATAGTCGCGAATCGAATCGACAAACCACATATACGACATAAAACCGCGACTAAGCAGAATCTCGAGAATCGTGCCGAATACACAACAGATTATGGTTCAGGTCGTCACATTTTCCGAACTCGCACTGTTTTACATTGAGTATGTATATAACTGGTGAAAGGCATATGTTTATTTTCGTCCACTCACTCTAACGTTTTTATTTGCCTTTCCCCTGGGCTTTTCGATTTCCGTGCCCAGTTTGCAATTCGGACTCTGGTGTCGCACGTTGTGGTCGGAGGCATAGTGCTCGAGCTACCTTGTTTCTTCCAGTAGGTTTATTGTTCTACCTACTGTGGTATACTTATATGTTTATACATTAGAGGTCGCTCTGAGTAATCTGTTGATTATGTTATACGATTTTACTCCGGATTTCAGTAAAGTACAGTTATATTTATTGTTTTACTTTACTATTGATATATTGAGAAATCCGGATGGGATTGGTGCCCACGGTTTGCTTTTTGTGGCATAGGATGAAGTGTATTTTTCCGCGTGCAGGTAATGGTAAATCCACGTTAGTAACGAAACTCTGCCAAAATTTCTACGGTTTTTGTTGGTTCGTATTTTCAAAGGGGTTCGATTCCGGTTTGGGTCCTTTCTAAATCGGGGTTGGGTCCTTTCAAAACCGGAACCGTTTGGAACCGGAACCGTTCGGTTTCGGATCCGGTTCTAGCGGTTATCGGTTCCGGTTCCAAACGGTTCCGGTTCCGGTTCCAAATGGTTCTGGTTCCAAACGGTTCCGGTTTATTAATTTTCATAGAACCGAATCCAGGACTAATTGTTGGATGTGCAGGAGGTTTTGCGGCAAATTGGCTTGGAGGCATCAAACGGAGAGGGACTAGAAACAGTGGATGGAGCAGCAGTCAAGGTTCCTCAGCCACAGTCAGCAACACACGTAGTGGCCCAATTATGAATGCTCGCACACAAATGTTGCTAGCTGCGCGAGGAGAGGAGGAAGCTGCACGATCCGGATCCGTGCAACCCCCAGTCCAGCCTCGAGCCTCAGTCAGCAGACGCTCAGTCAGCAGACCCTCAGTCAGCAGACCCACAGACGAGCGACAGTCAACGGGGGCATCAGAAACTCCCTCCATCTGAATGCCCCCTATTGGCCCGGTGCCTACTCCCGTTTCACGGGAATCATCTGAGGCAGATGGTGCTGGCGCCTCATCGTCCAGGCCTCGTCTATCTCCGCCGTCCGGTCTCTTCCTTCCCGACGAGATTCCTATGATCCCTGAATTAGATGATAGGGGGAGGCCTGTTTATATTGAAGGACGGCCGGAGTTCCTGAGCGTGGAGGAAGCGTACAACTTCATCCTGTTCGACCCCGTGTATCTTTGGAGTGCGAGGTGCAACAACCAGCAAACGGACGATGCAGGTAAATTTTATTTAACAAGATTGATTACTTAATTATTACTTAAGACTTACGATAGGTTCAATTAATGATTTCAATTTGTTGGCATTGTATTATTAGGCAATTTCATTAATGGCACTGGAAAACGAAATACTAGAGGCCCCTGCACCAAGAAGAATCTTGAGCAGGCCACCGGGGGAAGGAAAACGCCCATTACGGCCAATGAGAATGGTGAGGTGATCGAGACATTTGACACCACGCGAAAGTATGCCAGCATGGCCGGGGTCGTCGTGCGGGACAAGGTCCCAATGCTTTGGCCAGATTGGGAATCTGTGCCTCTCTATGTGAAGATGCAAGTGCATAATGCACTGAGTGTGAGTTAAATCGTATTTTCATTACCTAAATTTTACATTTATTAATTAAGTCCGAATAAATATATAACTTTACCATTTATATATTCATCTTGCAGGTGTGGTTTGATGTGAATGAATGCCTTATTCACACGTGGGTAGAGCGTCAACTACATATCAGGTGATGTGATTCGAGTTATTTGAGTATATATCGAGTTAGATTTTTGTTTATCAAGTGTTTTAATACCTCTAACTTTTTTTTTTCTGGTGTTAATATAGGTATAAAGAGTGGAAGAACGAGCTTTCAAAACATTACACACAATACAAGGAGCTATGCCGAGGTTCTACCCCTAGCGAATTCCAGTTTAGGGAGTACGAGTGACTGTGGCTGGTAGCCCACTTCGAGCACCCCAAAGCGAAGGTATGCATCCTGAATATATTTTACAACCCTAATGTATCGTATCACATTGAAATAGTTAGTTACTAATTTGTTTACATATGTTTATCAAACAAGGTGATTTCCAAAACGAACAGGGAGAACAGATTGAAAAACACCAAGGCCCATCAAGCAGGTTCACTCAACTATTTGGGTTGGTCGAGTAAGGTGCAGCAACAACAAGAAGTCAACCCGTTGGTGTTTATTCATCAAAAGTTCTATCCGCAGTGCCCTGAAGAAGCGGTAAGTCTTTAGCCTCATTATTTTGTACTTCACATATGCATGTGTTAATAAAACTATTTTTCTCTATTAATTTTTTTTTAATAATATGTTATTCATATTCGCTTTTCAATTAGGCAAGAGTGGAGGATGCGATTACAGAAGTCACCATGAATATAGCTCGAAATAACCATCCTGACTGCTCGGAGGAAGAAGTGACCCAGTATGCCTTTCAGATCGATCAGCTTGATCGCCCTATAGCGGCTCAAATCATGGCAAAAACGTGCGGGACTGGAAAGAATACCTACTACTGCAGGGGAACGGGCTCGGCGGGCGAATGAGTATTGAAGAACACTTCGGAATACTCTACCGGGTCAAGAACTTCAACTTCCAGGAACACTAACCTAGCAGCGGAGCTTCAGAGGACGCAGAGGGAGTTGGAGGAGCAAAGGAAGCAGATGTAGGAGATGCGGAAATTGGCCAAGCAGCAGGCAGTAAGAGATGCCGAGTACCGGGTGATGGCCGAGCAACACCGAATTATGGTCCAGCAGCAGACACAAATGTTCACATGGATGCAGACGATGTACGTGTGCCAGACTACCGGAAAACCGCTCCCCACACCTCCCCTGGTCCCTGTGTTCCACAGTGATCCACCACCGCAGCAGTCACCACCATAGCAAGACCAGGGTAGCCACCGGAGTTCAAATGATTACGTCCACATGTATTTCCTCGACCTTTAGTGTAGTTGTAGTTTATTTTCGTATTGTTTCTGTTTGTACTGTACGTTGGACAATTATGTGTGTACTGTTGAATTTGTATTTGTACGGTTTCTGTTTTTCAGTGCAGGTTCTGGAATTGGGCCCAATCCAGAACCGGCTTTTTTTTGACAAATTTCTCCTGGTATTGCCAGCGACTTGGACCAAAGTCGCCAGCAATACCCCTCATTTTCCGGCCACGGCGGAGGGGCATTTCCGGCGACTCAAGTCACCGGTGATTCATTGAGCATTGCCGACGACTTTAAAAATAAGTCGCCGGTAATACTTTCACCGGCGCCAAATTTCCGGCGAGAGTATTACCGGCGACTTAAAAAGAAAGGCCGGCGACTTTAAGTCGCCGGCAAGACCCTAAAATGTTGTAGTGTATAATAATTTAAGCATAGAAGAGTCAAATAAAGAGTCAAATAAAGAGCAAAAATGATTTTTTTTTAAAGCTACAAACAATAAAATTTTGAAGAACAAGATATTGAGTGTGATGAGTCAATTTTTTAGTTGGAATATCCAATTTTTGAAACAATGAATTTTAATAGACCTAAAACATTGGGAAGCAGAGCAAACAAGGATTATTGGTGAGGAAAATGTAGCCTGACTATTTTTATCAACAAACAAAATAGGATGCAAAAAGAAATGACTCGCGTAGGGTTTCTACGCTATCTACTTACTGCAGTTCCTTTTCGTAAGATTTATACACCGGTGGCCCTCACCAGTGTCTCTCCTAGGATGTCCCTCGTGGGCGTCGCGACCAGGCCTGCTCTCAGGAGGTTGGTTGGGCTTGAGTTTTGCCAAGAGTCGTTGGCTTCTATGCCTTGGAGGGTGGAGAACCCAATATGTACAATGGAAGCTTTTGGTAAGCATGGTCTACGTCTCGCCCATGCGCGTATGAAGAAAATTAAAGGGGGAGGCATGTGTTCTTGATGGGTTGGTAGTGGTCGACAATGGAAGTCACAAACGGTCATTTTATAGGTGGCACTTTAGACTCTCGGATAGGATGGTGTGGTTGGTCGAAATGATCGTCGGGCGTTGGCGCTTCTGGATTTCGGACGGCGATGACGACGGTGGTCGGGAGTTCGTGATCGAGTCGAGATCTCAGGCAAGGCTGGTTGTCTGGTAGCAGCAGCCTAGGTGCAAGTTCCTGGTGGGCTCAATTTGGACATGCGGGCCTAAGACTTATAGGCTTATGGTTTGTGGGTTATCGATTGATGTATATGGAGTCGTCATTGGTGGAGGTCGCTGGCGAGAAGTTGCCACCTGTCACGATAGTTATGGAATTAACGAAGCCAAAATGATCTCCAACGAAGAAGGAAAAGTTGTAGAGGAGTACGAGAGAAGCCTAAGCATGTAAATTTTGGGGTCACCAGAGGTGGCACGTGATGGCCACCCGCCACCCTTCAAAACGGTGTTCCTGCGAGGCAGAAAATGAATTCTTGCGGGTGGGTTATAGGTATGGTTTTCAAGTTGTTTTCACTATTTATTTTACAATATTGAATGATTTCATGCGAATAGGACATTAAGATTTTGGGTTATTGTTAGGAATTTTAGGTTTTTATTGGATAACGGATAGTTTTGAATTTTGGAATTTGTTTGAAGTAAATATTATCGCATTTATTACTAGTGCACTGTTTATTCTAGTTCCTACTGCTTTTTTACTTATAATATATGTAAAAACAGTCAGCCAAGGCGATTAATTTGAATTAAACTTGACTTTTTCCTTCTTATCATTAATTGAATTGAAGAGAAGAATGGGTACGTATTCAAATTATACTCATTCAATTGGAAGTCTTGATCCAATAAAAAAATTATGATCACGAAGTTAGCGAGGGAGCTTCCGCCGGATAACAGGGATAGCAGTGTACTGTGAGTGGACCTCTTTTTGTTTTCACTGTCGTTATGCGAGTCTTTATGATTTATTTATGAATCAGTTATTCCACGCAAGTCAAAACTTTTATGCTTATGATTTTCCTCTATATATATACGGTTTGATATAGAACACGTTTACAATTACGTATGCATATCAAATATGATCGATGTTTACGATTTATGCACGGCAGTGAGTCCTTTACGTTTTTTAATTATGATTTACTTTACGTGCATATGATATGATATGAATATATGGTTATGAATTTTTACGGGGCTATATAGGTATATTTTAGGTATCAAGTCATGTTGGAAGTAACATTGCAGGCAGGTAATCGATGTTGGAGGTTACGTTATGTTTACGATCATGCACGCATTTGCGATATGATATACGTTTATGATTTATACATGAAGGCTATGTATATATATTTTAAGTTTTCATTCATGGAAGTTGTAATATAGTCATGTCAAGTTGCATCAATGCGCTAGTTACTCGATTGATCCCTGAGTAGCTCCGGATTGGGCCACGATAAACTCTCCTCTGGCATTCAATCATTCTTGGGTCACAGCAAACTCCCCGGATGATCTATAGATAGTCCTTAGGCCACGAAAACCTCCCCGAACGATCCATGAGATGTTCATGGGCCATGGAAAACTCCTCTGACGATACTAGGTTCTAGAGATCGGAGTACCCTAGTTACTACCTTCATGAGTCTTTTGTCATTCTTCGGGTTACGACAAACTCTCCAGATGATAGGTATTGGTGTATTATTTATGATTTTGCATGATTTTTGAAAGGACCCAACCTCGATTTAGTTTCCTAAACCGGAATCAAACCCCTTCTGAAAACACGAACTTGCAAAAACCACAAAAATTTTGGCAGAGTTTCACTATAACACGGAATTGCCATTAACCTGCACCCGAAAACACACTTCATCCTATGCCACAAATGCCAAACCGTGGGCACCAATCCCAACTGGATTTCTCAATATCATAACAATAAAGTAAAGTAGTAATCAAAACTGTACTTTACAGAAATCCAGATAAAATTATACGAAAAACATATCAGTAGCGTATCAAAGCGACGTCTAGTGTACATATACAAAAATATACAATAGTAGGCAAAACAAGAAACCTACTAGAAAATAAAGGTAGCTCGAACGCTAAGCCTCCGACCACGACGTGAGACACCAAAATCTGAACTGCAAATTGGGCACGGAAACCGAAAAACCTAGGGAAAAGGCAAATAAAATCATTAGAATGAGTGGACGAAAATAAACGTATGTCCTTCACCAAACATATATCATAAAATAAAGCAAAGCGAGTTCAGAAAATGAATGGAAGTGTCAGGCGAATCTCTCAAGCCCGACGGTCAGGCGAATCTCTCAAGCCTGACAGTGATAGACTAGGCGAATCTCTCAAGCCTAGTGGGCACAACAGGCGAATCTCTCGACCCTGGATCTGGACTACCGGTGATCAGCCGAGTAGCCAATGCATCGATGCTAAGTAATGCCATCACCATATAAAATATAAAATAATACCTCCAAAAGCAATAAATAATCTCAACATCGTATCGTAAATAAATACGGAAATCATGAACTCGCTACGACAGTAAAAATAAAAAGGTCCACTCACAGATGAGCACAGCGCGCACACGCGCTAATCACGAGATCTGGCGGAAGATCCCTCGCCCAATGCACGATCTCAATCCCCTGAATAATCACAAAATATAACTGATCAAAATCACAGTTCATCACACTGTATCACACCTCGGAAACCAACCATTTCCGGAAACATATAACTCGATACAAAATAATCGACGTAAACTCCCGAAACTCTCCACATAAACCCTCGACTAAAAATTCGGCATCCAAATCAACTCAAAAACCTCAAGGAGATGATCTGGGCGCGATTACGAGCAAAACGACATATAACTCAACAAATTTCAAAAAGTCAACGGGTCGCCGGAGCTCCGTCATTGACCGTCGTCGGCGCGCTGTCAACCGGAGGAATTTCCCGGTGGCCAAGCTCACCGAAGCTTCTCCTCTTCAAGCCCAACATATTCTACAACTACACCAACCTCCAATTCAGGCCCAAATCGCCGGAAAACAGCTCGAAAGTCCCGGAATCTCAAATCGCCGACCGCCCCTGTTTTTCGTCGAACATCCGTCCACGGCTCACGGCGGCCCTCGAGATCACTCCCAAAGGCTCCACCATGGCCCCACGGGTCGAACCCCTCTAATCTTCAGCCACCATCGTGGTCAGAGCGTCGTCGTCCAACTACCCCGATTCCGGCCGGAAAACCTCTAATTTCAACTCACTCGTTCTACCTCAAATCGACACCAATTCAAACAATTCCAAGTTCTAAACTGTTGCAAATCACGAGAGGAATCCAGACCTTCCAAAATTGTGGCCGAAAACGGCCGGATACGGCAAGTCCGCCGGTGGTTCACAAACGGTCAAAATCCTCCACGGGTCAACGGTGGTCAACGGGTCCAAGACTAGTCAACGCCGGTCAAACTTCCAATCAGTGTTTTCGACAATTTTTCGACTATTTCGGATATTTATACTCGCGCTTTGATACGATCGACGGTCCAAAATGGAACACATCCACGAACGGATAAACACGACGAAATTCCGCGATTTCAAATATTCATAACATACTCCTCGGTCGTCGAAATAATTATCCGAAACTGCTCACGAACTCGAAATCACGCGTACTACAATTATCGTGAAGAGACTCATCTCAGATTCTTGCCCGATAATTAAGTCGTGATCGAAACCGCCAATTCAATTCATTTACGAAAAACTATAATTACTCGCTAACTCACGGGTTAAGCCGCTTACAATACTGATTCTGTTTCGGGTCGTCACAATTTCTTTGTGATTCAAGATTGAACAAGCAAGTGAGTGTTTACATGGTTTTATAAAATGATTATGTTCTTATTTTCATGATTAAAGTGGAAAGGCATAAAATATGTTTTACTATCTCTTACGAATCTTTGATTTTCGTCCACTCACTCTAACGGTTTTCATATTTCTATTTGCATTTCCTTGAACTTTTCATTTTTTTGTTGCCCAGTTTGCAGTACATATATCTCTAGAAGTTATTGGTTCACGTCAGACTGTCGGAGGCTTAGAGATCGAGTCATTTGTCATCACGAGTAAGTTCAAGTTTCTCTTACTGGTTGTATAATGTGTACAATGGATGTCGCTCTGATAACCATGTCATGTTTCAATTCCGTTATATGTAGTGCGATATGAACATGTATGAATGTAATGTTATATGTTTTCAAGAGTTTTTGAGAAATTCGGATGGGAATCAGCATCCTACGGTATGTTTTTGGGAATTAAATTAGAAGTGTGGTTTCAAGTGCAGGTTTTGGGTTCTCTTATTTTTAAGGAAAACTATGTCAAATTTTTAGTAGTTTCCTATGTGTTAAGTTGTGTCGTTAAGATCTGATCCCGGTTTAGGCAAATAAATCAGGGTCAGGTCCTTTCATCTATACCTACCACAATTAAGTGCTCAGGAGTATAGAAACTCTTTTCAATATGACTCTCGGAATTCTTTTGAGATACGAGTAAGCTCGATAATGATGAGCTTAATGATTTAAAGATTAGTTCTTGCTTTGATTAGTTTCTTCTTCTCTTGATAGAGTTAGGGTTACTTTTCAACTGTGTATGAACTATTCAGGCCGTGAAAGTTTTAATGAACTCTTCTGTAACTCGGGGGAAAAAAGAAGAAGAAGAATTATTGGAGAAGATCCACAACTATATTAGAGCAAAAATAAAATTTTGGAAAAATTAGATACTATAAACTTAGATTTAACAATTAAAATAGCAGATATGCCTTTTAATTTGTTACATAAGCAAGAAATTTGAGCAACAAATAAAAGAGCTTTTAAATCTTAAAGTAGACCATCTAAAGCAGACATAGATCAACAACTTTTATTCTTCGAAAGCACTCTGAGTTTAAATGTAAAAAATGTTGAATAGTATAGAATTATAGATGATTAAATGATAATACTTATGAAGATAGTTATAAATTACATAATAAAGATGAATAAACAAAATTCAAGAGAGCAAATACTTTAGCAAATTTGATTGTAAATCAAGTTTTTGGCAAATTCGACTAGCAGAAAAGTCGATAGAGTGAACAACTTTCACTAGTCCAGAAAGATATTTTGAACGGCTAGTCTTGCCATTTGGGTTGAAAAATGTACCTTGGATTTTTCAACGCAAAATTGATCAAATTTTTAAGAAATATGATAGTTTTTGTAGTATATATGTTTATGATAGACTTATACACAACAAAATAGAATTAAGCATAGAAATCATTTGGAAATAATTTTGAGTAAGTTTATAAATAATGGCATTATTATTAGAAAAAATAAAATAGACTTGGAAAAACAAGATATAGAATTCTTAGGAATTTATATCGAGTCAGAATTATACAACTACGAGAGCATATAGCTGAGAAAGTTGTTAAATTTCCTGAGAAATTAGAAGATTAAAAGAAATTACAAGCATTTTGGGACTTCTCAATTGTGCTAGAAATTTCATTCCTGATTTGGGAAGAAAAATAGTTTTTTTACATAACAAAACGAGCAATACCGGGCAAAAGTATTTTAATACTGAAAATATTAAAGTAGTACAGCAAATTTAAAAAAAAAAACTACTCAGCTAAAACTTTTAGCATTGACTTTAAATAATAGCTATAAAATAATTGAAACCGATGCATCCTCTCTCGCATGGGTAGGAATTTTATATCAAAAAAAAAACAAAGAACTATCAAAATCGGATAAGCAAATATGTAGATATGCATATGGAAAATTCAATGATATTCAATCTTAATTGCCAGCAACTAACATGGAAATATTAGGGTCTGTTCGGTAATGTTCTACAAAATCGTTTTCCAAAAATGATTTCATAAAACGAAAATGATAAATTATATTTGGTATTTTTAAAGATAAAGAATGTATTCGGTGTTTATTTCCAAAAATTGAGTTTCATCTATCTTCCACTTACGGCTTCTTCTTCTTTTAGTTATATATAACTATAATTATTTCAATTCACACCCATTGATAAATACACAACAGCTCCAACCAACCAATCAAGACAATCCCAGTTTACCAGAGTTAGCCATTACTCGGCTGGCACTGTCACCGTCCTTCTTCTATTCCTCTGTCGGACGTCGCCAGCCACTACGACTTAGTCAGAGACGTCGTCCGGTTGTTGTCGGAAGCTTCGAGATTCTTCATGGGAAGATCATAATAGAGACAATTGAACTAGATATGTCTATGAACTCTAGTGATGATGGAAGATTGTGGTTGCAGAGCCAACTTATGAGAATCAAATAAATAAGAACGGTGATTGAGAACGAACAAAATTTTCCTTTCTGATTTCCATATGTGTTTTGAATACAATGAGAACAAGAAAAAATTGTTTCTCAAATTTGCACAGAGCATCGAAGTTGTGTTCTCAAAATTGTTTTTAGAATATTTTAGATTTAACTCACCAAACACATATTTCTACCGTTTTTGTTTTGATAATACAAAAAAACTGTTTTGTGAATGCTTACCGAACGGAGCCTTAGGAATCATAAACTCTCTTGAAGCATTCTCTTTGTTCTTGCATAATGAAGTGATCGATTAGAACAGTGAAAAGGGTCAAGCTCAAACTAAATCGAGCTAACCCAGTACGTGATTCGATTTGAGGGTATGGGTTGAGATGAGATTCTACAGTTACAAATCAATGGAGAAGATTTGGGTGGAATTTTGAGAGTGAATTGAGTCGAGCTAGCTAGGTTTGTGTTTGTAAGAGAGTGAGTTGAGCTTTGGGTTTGTGCAGGAGTGAGAGAGTGAGTCGAGCTTTGGATTTTTGTCTAAGTGTTAGCTCACCCAAAAAAAAAAGAGCGCAAAAAGTGTGCAACTCTCGCGCGAATTAATTAGCTAGGTTTTGAATATTTGAATGGACTATAGACAACTGACAGTTAAATCTGTTGTCTGAATGTTACCATTTGATACTTTATCACACAACTAAATTCAAATTTTGTTGTTTGAAGGTTTTTTGTGACAAATTTCGGACTACTGAAATTCTAATTTCAGTTGTCAGAAATCATCTGTGAATCTCGAATAATTTTCTCATGAAAAAATAGTGACCTAAAATGTCTTCCAACAACTGAAAAAAAAAAACACTTGGTTGTCTCATATTTGGGACAACAGACATCACAACTCTCTGTTGTGTGTCCTCAGTTGTCTGAAGCCGATTTTGTAGTAGTGAAAGAGCACATGGAGCAGGAGCAAGAAGACGAATTTTCAAATTCAAAAGCCGGAAGTCTTCGTCAAACTTTTCGCTTAAAATTTAGAGTTTTATATAATATAATAAGGGCATTAAAGCCTTTTCATGACCAAAAAATGACCTAAAAACAAGAACTTTTTTTTATGAAATGGTGACGGTAGTCTATTGATGAAACTGATAAGTTACAAGAAGTTCTCCGGTTCACCGGCCTGATCAATAGAATCTCCTAAAGCAACCTATAAGAGACGATTGTTTCAAGTACCTAAACATAGTTGTACGGACCAGGTGTAAAGCAATAATAAAAAAAGTTTTAGGCCCTACATTATATTCAACTATGTCATCTCATCTATACCAGCGTCATACGTTGTGCCTCATGTGCCTTTGTCAAGGCAAGAGGGTCACGAGCCACCTTCTTCTGAGGAGACTCCAATTTGTGCACTCCTCGGGGGCAACTGGCATCAGTGCCGCCTGAGCTCTATCTTGATTTCTCCTCACGTGCAATTCGCTTAGCGCCAATATGCACTACTAGAAAAATGCTCTTAAACATTGGTTCTGGACTGATGTCTAAAAAAAATTGGACCGATGTCTTAGTGGGTGATGTAAAGATCAAAATCACTTTAACATCAATTTCAAAGCGATGTCTATATATGAGGCAAACTTCAGTTCTACTTACAATGGTCACTATTAGATGTATGTAGCTAGTGTCAAACCTTCATATTATTAGGTTTTATGCCTAATGCAATAGATCTTCATAACAAAATTTTGACATTTAACCAATGATCGGTTATAATTACACATCGGTTCTCAAGTGTAAGACAACGATTTTTCTTACAAAAGCAATGTCTATGTTAATCTTAGACATCAATAATTTTTTAGTCTGATGTGCAATGATTGTATTGACATTGATTTTTGTGTGTACACTGAAGTGTTTTCTTTTCATTCACATCATTTTTTGTCACAAAAGCTACTGTATAATCTTGTTCTTGACAATAGATTCTCACACAACATATAACAAAAAAGATACAATAGCAAATTCTTTTCATACCAAAATATTAGTTACAAGATGTATTGTAAAATAAGCCTCCTTGATTATCTCTATCAACCACAGCTTACACATGTCTAAGTGAACGTGTTTATATACAGTGAATGTGTCTAAGTTAACTTCACATATCACATATGCCTTCTCTTTCTTCCTGTGAGTTGTCAAGGTTAAGGGGGTCAGCAATCCAAGTCCCTCAAATCCAGATCACTCCTCGTTTGCCCCCTGCAAAAGACCATGAATGATCATATGTAGAAAAATTATTGGATTAGAACTACTACCATGTTGACCCTATTTGTCAAACTTTCGGTTCAAACAATAAGAGGCATATACAGATACAACTTCCAGTTATCAACAGTAACAACCATACCTATAGTTATGATCATACGACCTAGGTGGACCACTTTCGGCTGAGCCTAAAAATATGGTAAAAATCAACTAAGTTATACTGCTCTGAAGAAAAAAATTTATACGCTCCATCACGTAATAATATGATGATACTACATGTTATGATAAAGAGAAGTGGGAGCAGCATCACTACAAATGTGAAGAGGAGAGAAGAAATATATAACAAAAATAAGACAAGAGATACTTAGAGAGTAAACCAAACCAAAACAACACCAACAAAATTCAGAGTTACTCAGGACATACTCTTTACTACTACTTTGTTAGGGCTAGCTGATATTTAACTGAGATTTTGACAATCATACAGTTAGAACTGGCTAACAGAGGAATGTGAAGAAGTCTCCAACTTGGAGGAATGACTTGATATCGAAGTCTTTCCCATACAGAACTGCATTAGTGAAGAGATTGGAGGGCTGCCAACTGCCATAGATACACAGCTACAACCAAAACCTTCATAAACAAAAATTATCAGAAAACCACGACTTCATTCAAACCATGCCAACAAAATATTCTGAAGCTGACAGCCACAAATGTCATCCACTATAAGGCCTTCACAAAATCTTCACTGTAAAGCATCCAGTTCTTTGGTCTTCATTCTTTAACTAAAGCAGCAAACATTTCAACATCATATACCATAGTCCCAAACAAAATGATTCAAACTCTATAATGGTTCAGACTTCAGACTCATTAAAACGTCAATCACACCTGAACATTAGTCTCAAACTCTCAAGTTCTCATTCTATAATGGAACTCAACACATATCCGTGGTTGTTCCTCCGTGCTAACTTGAACAACAACACTCATAGTCATGAATGAAATCACAAAATTTCATTGTAAAAAAAGCAATTCACCAAACACCCACATGAGTTAGAATTCAAACAAATCAACTTACCAACCCAAAATGACATTAGGACTTTTTGAAACTATATCAAATTCAGATACACCATCCACTTGCTTTCAACAAATTAAACCTTATAACCCACAAAAAAATCTTATAACCCACAAGCACCCATCTCGATTTACAGAAAAAATTGTAACCTAAAATGAAACAAAAGCATAGAGTCACAAATCGATATATACAAGCCACAAAAATTCGATTATTCATTATTTTTTAACACTAATTCAAACAAAATTGGTAACTGAGAGAAAGAAATTAGGGTTTACAGGCTCAGACCGTCGCAGCAATTCGAATCACTCGAGCTTGACCTCCGTTCGCCGCCTCGGACGCCGCTCGTCCTTGCTCGACACACCTAGATCTCCGCTAGCCTCGACCTCTGGCTACGTCGGCAACCTCAATTTGAGCACACCTCGATCGCCCGGTCGCCGTCTTCTCTCGACTCGCCCGGATCTTTGGTTCCACGTCGTCGTCCTCTATGCCTTCTATGCAGAACCTAAATCGATGGCCAGGTGCGGAGAGAGAGGTTTGAAGCCACTCATCTAGAGAGAGAGAAGGAAGAGACGAGCTTTCATAGAGGAGGAGAGCTCGGAGACGAGAAAGGAGAGAGGGGTCAGGTTAGGTTTTCCTTTCGCGTGGTTTTTTGTAATCCTAATATGGTTCCTGCATGAGCCTAAGTTTTAACTTGGTCTTTTTCGTGTATTCTAAAATTTACGAAAAAGACCGAGACATTGGTTAGTTATAACAATCAATGCTAATTCTTAGTAAAGACATGGAATTTCAAAAAGACGATGATGATGTAAAACTATTTTACATCGGACAAGTTTTTAACCAATATTAAAAGTATCTAAGACCACAGTCCGTCTCAGGTGCGGACGTCCGTACGGTGAACAGTACGTACGGATTTGGCTTTTCCGGCCACTTCCCGGCCGAATTTGGGTAAACTTCCTTCTAGACATATGTAAATACACCTGTGTAGATCATTTGTCTAGAAGAAACTTTTGGCTAATTCGATCTCTAAGACCCTCAAAATCGCGTTTCAAAAAAACTGAACATAAACCGGTCCGATTTATGTCCAGTTTTTTTGAAACGCGATTTTGAGGGCCTTAGAGATCGAATTAGCCAAAAGTTTCTTCTAGACAAATGATCTACACAGGTGTATGTACATATGTCTAGAAGGAAGTTTACCCAAATTAGGCCGGGAAGTGGCCGGAAAAGCCAAATCCGCACGGTGAACAGTACATGCGGACGTCCGCATTTGAAAAGCCCCGTCTAAGACCATATTTGTAGTAGTGATGTGATGCCTTAAACCACGTTGTTGGGCAAACTTGCCTGGGAATCTCCATGAGTTGAGATCCTATAGCATCTGTCATCTTCTCCACTACTGGAGAAGAATTTGCCAGATGTCCACCTGAATCTGCAATAGCAAAATACCCTTCCCTCGGGACCTGAGTTATCATTATACCACCAACACCGGTAGCCTGAAACAGTGGATTTGCATGCACTGAATCAACACGTGTCCCCACCCCATCAGGACTCACTAGACCAACTATCGTCACACCATAACCACCTCCTAGTGGTTGCACCACTATGCTGTGTGCCCCCGAATGACCCACCTTCAGAACCTCACCGGCTGGGATATGTCCCAGCGTAATTGTCTCGGCTTATTGCTGCACCAAATGCATGAGGCTCAACATGGAACTGACTATAGGACATTCAAAACCAGGAGGTGGCCCTGACGAAACGGACGCCTTCACCGATGCATTGTCCCTCTCGGCCTCCATAGAATTGGAGTTGGCTGAACCTGCATTTTAGGCCACCACCACAAGGCAAACCCCATCCACATGCACAAATGAACCACACAATCCACAACAACCCTTCAAAATCTCATACTTGAAGAAAAGCATTACCGACAAACCTTGGGAAAACTTGAATTTATGCCGGACAACCAATCCACGGTGTAGATCCACTGCCACTTGAATCCGCAACTGTTGGGAGTACTGGAGCTTAAGGAGATCATAACTCTTATACTCACCAATAGCTCTCCTAATCTATTTGGCCTAACCTTCATCCAAACCACTATCTGGAACACCAAACACATCAGCCCAGACCTTCACCTTGGATGCTGCCACCGCCATCACATCCGAGAAGCCATCAAACTTGTCCACCACCACTGTTACATGTCCAAAAAACCATGGACCATTATACATGACCTTCCTCAACACACCAATATCACATAATGTGCAAAAAAACTGATGCAATGCCTTACGGATGAACATAACCTTCGCCGATTCATGTGGCAACCACCACAACCGCTTCATGAAGGCCCAAAAATATTTGAGCCAATTTTTCAAGATCAAATGGATGGGAAAAACCTTAGCTACCACGTAGAAACAGTCGGCTCATCATCACCATCGGAATCTGCCTCAAGGTCGACCTCCGGCCACAACTCAACGTCGCCCTCCGCAAATTTCATGGTCATCGAGAACTGATGTGCCATGTCCTCAGTAGATCAGACATGTAAGGAAGTCGTAGGGAAGCTCTCAACGAGAAGAGGAAAATAGGATTATTGCAGAGAAAGAATGAGCAATGAGAGAGATTGGGGACGATGGAGGGCCGATGGCTCTCTCAAAAAGTAAGGTTTAGTTTTTTAGATTTTTGGAAAAACTCTTTTCTCTCTAGCGAGATTACTAGGGCCGCGGCCTTGCCCCATTGTTTAGTCTGAACACAAGTTAACAAAAACTTCTTTCAACATGATCTTATTTGAAATTTACTAACACTTAGGGAATCTCCAACAGATACCCTATAGCTGTATTTTTTGAAAATTAACAAAATTTAACTGAAAAGGCTTCCAACAACTACCCTATAGTCAGATTTAGCTTTCCTAAACAATCTGTAGCTACTTTTAACTTTTGAGGAGAGAGAAAATAACTTGAAGTTAAACACTCTAAACATTCCAATTTCTATTTTAATGTTTCAAATTTTTAGTTTTAGTTTAAATTTAAAAAAAAAATATTTAAAATAACTTTGTAGTAACTATATTACTAAATAGAACGTTAAAATATAAATAACTAGATACAACTTTTAAGTAAGAGCATACTACTCTTAAAGACAAGCTAGAAGTTTGACTTGCATTTAAGGATAAAGGTACATTATTTGTACACTTAAATACAAAACTTAATACATAAGGATAAATTGCTTATAAGCTATCAGGTATAAATTTACTTTTATACCCTGTCTTATTTTTTGTGTGTATTTAGTATTTATTTTATCTGAACAAAATACACACACACTCACTCTCTCTCTCTCTCTCTCTCTCTCTCTCTCTCTCTCTCTCTCTCTCTCTCTCAAGAATTATATAGTAGCAGTAGGCAGAAACAGCACTACTTCCCGCCGTCGTCGAGCTCTGATCACCGCGTTGCCCTCGGCCTTAGTCCCTTCCTCTGCCGATCGAATCCATGTGTTATGACGTTCCGTGTTGCTCCGCCCTCGTCTGCCTCCATGCCGAGCTCGGCGACGTGTCGCTTCTCCGTAGCGACTCTACTGTCGTCGTGGCTCGCCTTCAAGGCCTCTGTGCTTCCAACTTCGACGTGGTCGGTGCTCGCCGTTCTCCACATGTCTCTCACTCGTGGTTGTTGCTCAGCCTTCTATAACGCGTCGCCCGGGACTGTATCTCAGCCTCGTCCCGCGCCTAAATCTCTGTCATAATTATTTGTTTAGATCTGTCAACGTAAGACGTCGCTACTACAGACAAATCTTGATCTCTTCCCGGCCAACTTTGCCGCCATAAATCCAGGTCAGTTTCGTGTTTTCTCTCTCTCTCTCTCTCTCTCTCTCTCTCTCGATCGATCGATCGATCCACGAGTTATAATTTGTTTATCGAACAATCAACATCATTTGATTTTGGAAATTTCAATTGCGTGAGGTTTGGTTTTACTTGTGCTTATTGATTGTGATTGACTGAATCGTATGGGTTTTAGTTATGTTCATAATGTGTTGATTATGCTTAGTGAAGTGTGACTTGCTTGATTCTATGCGATTGAGTTTCTACAACCAAATCTAATCGTGTTGATATGAAAGTTTCAGATTTGCGGCTCCAGTAGCAGTTCGTGCTTTTTCTTCAGTAGCAGATGGTTTTGACGATGTCTTATAGTAGCAAGTCACTATTTATTCTTCAGTAGCAGGTGGTTCTGACGATCTTACAGTAACATTCACTATTTATTCTTCAGTAGTAGGTGTTTCTAACGATGTCTTACAGTAGCAGTCACTATTTTTTCTTCAGTAGCAGATTGTTCTAACGATGTCTTACAATAGCATTCACTATTTATTCTTCAGTAGCAGGTGGTTTTGACGATGTCTTACAGTAACAGTCCATATTTTTTCTTCGATAGCAAGTTGTTCAGGCGATGTCTTACAGTAACAGTCCCAGCTTTTCTTCAGTAGCAATCCTAGCGTTTCTTGAAGTTGCTACTGAAATATTTTTGAAACTGCTACTGAAGTTTTTTTTGAAGTTACTACTGAAGCTATTTTGAAGCTACTACCGAAGTTATTTTAGAAGCTACTACTATTTTTTTTCCAAATATAGTGTCGCATTTGTATCAAAAAAATCCTTCTAAAGTTGTATTGGCACTATTGAATTTGCATTAGAACTGCTACTAAAGTTGTAACAAGTTTTATTTCTCAATTCTGTATAAAAAGTCTTATGTATTTGTATCGGAACTGCTACTGAAACTGAAGTTATATCAAGATTGCTTTTGAATTTTGCGCGAACTGATACTGAAGTAAATATGGGTTTGATACTAAAGAATATGCAACGCTAAACCAAAGAGAATCCAAAATAGTAGTACATAAGTTGCCTCAAGCATAGGTAGCAGTCCTAGAAAAAGTATTCTTCAAGAGAAATGAAGAAAAAAAATAAACAACAGAACACAAAACACAAAACACAACCTTAACAACATTTGCATTCTTAATTTATACACAAATTTCATGATCAGCAAAACAAAACCAACATTCTCCATAAGAATCTAAAATCCAAGCAATTAAGTAGCACTTAAGTAACGGCCTTGACAAGCAATTAATGAAGCACTTTGAGAAGAATCCAGTAGCAGTCAGAGAAACGATTTAGTCGCGGTCTCGACAAGCAATTTATTAGCACTTCGAGAAGTATTCAATAGCAGCATGGTGAAACTTTACTAGTACTTTAGTAGTAGGTCAACTAACAATAGAGTAACAACTCGAGAAACAATACAACAGTAGCTTGAAAAAACTTCAATAGTAATTTGACGAACGATCCAGTAGCAGATGGACTAACGATTTAGTAGCAATTCTATAAACAATGTAGTAGCACTTCAAGAGTGATTCAGTAACAGATGTATGAAACTTCAGTAACAGTTTGAAAAAATATCATTAGCAGTTGAAAGAAACTCTAATGGCACTTCAGAAACAACTTGGGTAACACTTTAATATCAACAATTTGAGAAAAAAAAAATCAGTAGCAACTGAAAGAAATTCTAGTAACACTTCAATAGCAGCTTGAATAACACTTTATGACAACAATTTGAAGTAGTAGCAACAGTTTAAAAAGAACAGTATCAACCATTTGAAAAGTACATTATCAACACTTTGAAAAAATGCAGTATTAAGATTTTGCAGTATCGGCAATCATGAAAAATACAATATCTATCTACCAATATCTACTTAAAAAACAAATCGCAGTGACTAATTAACAAACACTACTATTGTCAAGCTGCTACTAATCCTTCTGATCTATGAATCAACCAAATGAACATGATTCGAAATGACATCTCAAAACACCATTTTCAAAATGTCAACACAACAACGAATAATCACTATTATACCTTTTTTCCTCATGGAAACAGATCTCTATGTTAACAACTAACTCATGAATTCACAGTAGCCAAACCATCCTAGTAGCAGTGCGCGGTGTGTGTGATAGGTAAATTCAGGAACGGCTGCGCAAGCCAAGACCGTGGCGAGCCCAAGCCGAGCAAGGCGGTTAGGGAGGATTTATAGATCTGTCGTCGAGGAGGCGCCTGGTGTGCTCAGTATGCGCGTGAGTTAAGGCGCGAATTGGCAGTGATGGAGGATGAATAAGAGATACGGCGACAAGGCACTGGAGGCGAGCCTTGCGAGGCCGAGCGCGACGGCGCGGAGCTCGTAGTTGAGGTATATCGAGGGGGAGAAAGACACAGAGAAGGAGAAGTCGCGGTGGTCAGAGATGTTTTTGTTGCACGGAGATTGAGGCGAGCCAAGCTGCTGCTTTAAGGGAGGTGAGGCAAAGGGCGACGATAAACCATGTGACGTCCCGGAGATTCTGCTGGGTCAAGGCGTAGGTGCGACGAAGCTCTATGGTGGTGGACGGCGGAGGAGGCAGAGCTGTCACCTGCCTGTGACTGCTACTACATAATTCTGTTTCTTTTCTGTGTGTGTAAGTGAGAGAGAGAGAGAGAATGTTATTTAGGGCAATTTCGTCCTTTCGATCTGTTTTATGGGCTAGGTTGCTGATACTACATTTTGGGCTTCCAGTCCACGTCCTTTGTTGTCTAAATAATATGGTGATTGAGTTGTTGTGCTCACGCTTACGAAATGTGAGTGTTTATTGAGGGTGTGTAAATATGATAGACAAAATGAATAACAAAAAAACCCATAAATTGAAAACAGGTAAAATAGAACGAATAATGAAAGGGGTGAAGAAAGAAGAAGATATAATTATTTAATGGAGGAGAAATAAACCATTTAGAACCATGTAAAACAGTAAAAGTTAAAACCTCTCATTTGTTGCTAATTTTCTTCGAATAGGTCTCTATTCATCGTCTCTCTTCTATATTGTTTCATTTGTTATCAATGGTTGTCAATGAGCTTCGTTAGTTAGGGGTCTGTGGTGCGTTGGTTGGTCTCACTAAATCTCCTCGTATGTGATCGGCTGACCAAGTATGCCACAACTCAAATTTGCCCCGCTACCTCGATAACCCATAACCACCCAACCCCAACTCATCTCTAATTCCACTCCCATATTGTTTCTCTCTCTCATACACCATCAACAAAACCATCTATAACCAAATCTTATCACTTTTGTCAGGATTGAGAGGAATAGAGAATTTCCAATCTGAGAGCGACCACAGTGAATACGGGATAAACTGCAGCGACAAACCGCTCCTCTATTGTTTTTACTTTTTAGCCCTTTTATTTTTCAGATTCTAACATTACGAGTATGTATGATGGAGGACAAATTTGAGTATTTTAAAAATTTAACCTTAAGCACTATTTGCATAATTAATAGAGATTATTGATACTATCCTTGTTCTTGTTTACCTTTAAGTAAATATAATTATAACATTTTAATCGTCTTATGATGTCATTAAGTCCATATCCAAAGGCGTCGATCACTCGTCACGTGCCACCGCCATTCCATTCGTAGAAACCCAGTGTATACCAACCTCCTCCGCACTCGCAATTATGCACCCCTCTCACTCTGAGAGACCCAAACCCCTCAAAACCCTAGAAAATCCCAAACAGCCATTGGAGCCCCTCAAAGCTTCACCGCTTTAGAGGTCACGAACGCTCCCTTCTCTCTCTCCACCCTTACGCGTAGTCTCACCATTCAATAACCAAATCGACTAGGGTTTTTGTTTTTCAGTGTGAGTCTCCATTTAGTTTCTGGTTCCGAGTATGTGGAACAACGGCCAGATTGTGCCGCCTGGCACCGGTGGCTCGTCGATTCCGCCGCCGGCCGCGGCTCAACCCTCCTACACGGTGTTGCTGCCTCCGCCAGATGCCGAGACCGTGCTCGAAGAGAAGGCTCGTAAATGGCAGCAACTCAATTCGAAGCGGTATAGCGACAAGCGCAAATTTGGCTTTGTCGAGACGCAGAAGGAGGACATGCCTCCGGAGCATGTCAGGAAGATTATTAGGTCAGTTTGATCTGCTCTTCTGCTTTGTATTTTGGTGAAATCTATTGATATTTAGGCGAAGATACTTGTGGTTACTTTGTGGTTGTTGTTATTTACGAATGAAGTATCTGTTAATGTTCTATAAGATATTTGAATCTAAGTTGGGTTATATACGAGTTGGGTTAAATATCTAAGTTGGGCTATATGCGAGTTGGGTTATTCCGTAGGATGGGTTAAATCGTGGTACCAGAATTCCTGTTCTGCTTTGATGTAACGCTATTTTCGGTGTAGCTTTCTTTTGGCATATGTTGTGAAATTAGATACAGTGGATGATGTGAACGGCATAGTATTTAACTTAATTTTTCTATTTACAGAGACCATGGTGACATGTCCTCGAAGAAATTCCGTCACGATAAACGTGTCTATCTAGGAGCACTTAAATTTGTTCCACATGCAGTTTACAAGCTATTGGAGAATATGCCAATGCCATGGGAGCAGGTGACTGCTTTTTGTCTGTTGACTTTTTTCATCTTTTTTTATCTCCATGCAAACTACAACTTATTGTTAATTTTTTGCAACAGGTGCGTGATGTGAAGGTTCTGTACCATATAACTGGGGCAATTACATTTGTGAACGAGATACCTTGGGTTGTGGAACCTATATATTTGGCTCAGGTGCATGTCCCTTTCTCCTACTTTTTTTGTCTACTCAAATCATATGTAGTATATCTAATTTTAGAGATTATTGGTCTGCTTAGATGATCTTTATTGAATACTTCTAAATTCAAATGGTACAGTGGGGTTCGATGTGGATTATGATGAGAAGGGAGAAGAGGGACCGTCGACATTTCAAAAGAATGCGGTTTCCACCATTTGATGATGAAGAACCTCCATTAGACTATGCTGATAATCTGTTAGATGTTGATCCTCTAGAGCCAATTCAACTGGAGTTGGATGAAGAGGAAGATTCTGCTGTTGTTAATTGGTTTTATGACCACAAACCTCTTGTCAAGACATCGCTCATCAATGGTCCAAGTTACCGTAAATGGCATCTATCACTTCCAATCATGGCGACACTTCATCGGCTTGCAGGGCAGCTGCTTTCAGATTTGATTGATCGCAATTATTTCTACTTGTTTGACATGGAGTCGTTCTTTACGGCAAAAGCACTTAACATGTGTATACCAGGTATACATCTTTCTATCCTAACTTCAGTTTTTGCTTCCGTTGGTAGCTTAAATTGTTTACTACTTGTACTGTTTTATGGTGGCGTGCTGGTTTTGGGATGTGCTAAAATGGTTACTTGCTTATGCTATTGGAATCTTGATTCTGTTCTGACCTCTGAAGTTAGGTTTTTTTATATAATTCTACAGTGGTGTTGTTTAGTATTGAACCATGAGTCAGTTCTTTCTTCTATTGTGAAGGTTTATGGACTTTGGAACTTATTACATTCATCTTTGGTGTATCTTAAATTTGCGCGTAGATTTTTCTTTCGTGTCGGTGACTTCTTATTGTGCTACACTATTTTCAGGGGGACCCAAATTTGAACCATTGTATCGGGACATGGAGAAAGGGGATGAGGACTGGAATGAGTTTAACGACATCAACAAGCTGATTATTCGGTCACCTCTCAGAACTGAGTACAGAATTGCTTTCCCTCATCTCTACAACAATAGACCCAGGAAGGTAAAGCTCTGTGTGTATCACACGCCCATGGTTATGTACATAAAAACTGAGGATCCTGATCTACCTGCATTTTATTATGATCCGTTGATACACCCAATCCCCAGCATGACAAGCAGGGAGCGACGCGAAAAGAAGATTGATGAGGAAGATGAAACTTTCATACTGCCGGAAGGGGTTGAACCATTTCTGAGTGATACTCAACTTTATACTGACACGACAGCAGCTGGAGTTTCCCTCTTGTTTGCCCCACGCCCGTTTAACATGAGATCTGGGCGGACTCGTCGAGCAGAAGATATTCCCCTTGTGTCAGAGTGGTATAAAGAGCATTGTCCTCCTTCCTATCCAGTTAAAGTTCGGGTCAGTTATCAGAAATTGTTGAAGTGTTTTGTGTTGAACGAGCTTCATCATAGACCACCCAAGGCTCAGAAGAAGAAGCACTTGTTTCGATCACTTCAAGCTACCAAGTTTTTCCAAACCACAGAATTAGATTGGGCTGAAGCGGGTCTTCAAGTCTGCAAGCAGGGTTATAACATGCTAAATCTCTTGATCCACAGGAAGAATTTGAATTATCTTCACCTTGATTACAATTTCAATCTGAAGCCTGTGAAAACATTGACAACAAAAGAGCGTAAGAAGTCACGGTTTGGTAATGCTTTTCATCTTTGCCGTGAGATCTTGCGTCTGACAAAGCTGGTAGTTGATGCTAACATTCAATTCCGTTTGGGTAATGTTGATGCCTTCCAATTGGCTGATGGCCTGCAGTACACTTTCTCTCATGTTGGACAGTTGACTGGTATGTACCGTTACAAGTATAGGTTGATGCGTCAGATCAGAATGTGTAAAGATTTGAAGCACTTGATTTACTATCGCTTTAATACGGGACCAGTCGGGAAAGGTCCTGGATGTGGATTTTGGGCGCCTATGTGGAGGGTCTGGTTGTTCTTCCTTCGTGGCATAGTTCCTCTCCTGGAAAGGTGGCTGGGAAATTTACTTGCCCGACAATTTGAAGGGCGCCATTCAAAAGGAGTGGCAAAAACTGTTACTAAACAGCGTGTGGAAAGCCATTTTGATTTGGAGCTTCGCGCAGCAGTCATGCATGATGTTCTTGATGCGATGCCTGAGGGGATTAAGCAAAATAAGGCCAGAACTATATTGCAGCATCTCAGTGAGGCATGGCGTTGCTGGAAAGCAAATATTCCTTGGAAGGTACCTGGTTTGCCAGTTCCAATTGAGAATATGATTCTTCGCTATGTTAAGTCAAAGGCAGACTGGTGGACAAATGTAGCGCATTACAATCGTGAACGTATAAGAAGAGGTGCTACAGTAGATAAGACAGTGTGTCGAAAGAATCTTGGAAGGTTAACTCGGCTTTGGCTGAAGGCAGAGCAGGAACGACAACACAATTATTTGAAAGATGGTCCATATGTTACACCTGAGGAGGCAGTTGCTATTTACACGACAACTGTGCATTGGTTGGAGTCTAGAAAGTTCAGCCCTATCCCATTTCCTCCACTGTCGTACAAACATGATACCAAGCTCCTCATCCTTGCTCTGGAGAGGTTGAAGGAATCTTACAGCGTGGCTGTGAGATTGAATCAGCTTCAAAGAGAAGAGCTTGGGTTAATTGAACAAGCCTATGACAACCCGCATGAGGCATTATCACGAATCAAGCGTCACTTGCTCACTCAGCGTGCATTCAAAGAAGTTGGCATAGAGTTTATGGATTTGTACAGTTATCTCATTCCAGTCTATGAGATTGAACCTCTGGAGAAGATTACTGATGCATACCTTGATCAATATTTGTGGTATGAGGGTGACAAACGCCACCTCTTTCCGAACTGGATCAAGCCTGCAGATTCAGAGCCACCTCCACTCCTGGTTTATAAGTGGTGTCAGGGAATAAACAATCTACAGAGTATATGGGACACAGGTGACGGCCAATGTGTGGTGATGCTTCAGACCAAGTTTGAGAAGTTTTTTGAAAAGATTGACTTGACAATGCTCAATAGGCTTCTACGTTTAGTTCTTGATCACAATATAGCTGATTATGTCACTGCAAAGAACAATGTGGTATTATCCTACAAAGATATGAGTCATACAAATTCATATGGTCTTATACGCGGTCTTCAGTTTGCATCCTTTGTTGTACAATATTATGGGCTTGTGTTGGATCTGTTGCTTCTTGGATTAACTCGAGCCAGTGAGATTGCTGGTCCACCGCAGATGCCTAATGAGTTCATCACTTACTGGGACACAAAGGTTGAGACTCGGCATCCAATCAGGCTGTACTCAAGATACATTGACAGAGTGCACATCTTGTTCCGCTTCACTCATGAGGAAGCTCGGGACCTTATCCAGCGATATCTCACTGAACATCCTGATCCTAATAATGAAAATATGGTGGGATATAATAACAAGAAGTGCTGGCCAAGAGATGCCAGAATGAGGCTCATGAAACATGATGTCAATCTTGGGAGGAGTGTTTTCTGGGATATGAAGAACCGTCTCCCTCGAAGCATCACAACTTTGGAGTGGGAGAACAGTTTTGTGTCTGTTTACAGCAAGGATAATCCAAATCTGCTCTTCAGCATGTGTGGGTTTGAGGTCCGCATACTTCCCAAGATAAGAATGAGTCAAGAAGCATTCAGCAACACAAGAGATGGAGTCTGGAATTTGCAGAATGAACAGACAAAAGAAAGGACTGCGGTTGCTTTCTTACGGGTTGATGATGAGCACATGAAGGTGTTTGAGAATCGTGTGAGGCAGATACTAATGTCTTCAGGGTCGACAACATTTACAAAAATCGTCAACAAGTGGAATACAGCCCTGATTGGTCTGATGACTTACTTCCGTGAAGCTACTGTACATACACAAGAATTATTAGATTTGCTAGTCAAGTGCGAAAACAAAATCCAGACCCGTATTAAGATCGGTTTGAACTCAAAGATGCCTAGTAGGTTTCCACCTGTCATCTTTTACACGCCAAAAGAAATTGGAGGTCTTGGTATGTTATCTATGGGTCACATACTGATTCCCCAAAGTGATCTCAGATACAGTCAACAGACAGATGTTGGTGTCACCCACTTCAGGAGTGGGATGAGTCATGAAGAAGACCAGCTCATTCCAAATCTGTACCGTTACATACAGCCGTGGGAAAGTGAATTTATTGATTCCCAGCGTGTTTGGGCAGAATATGCACTGAAAAGGCAGGAAGCTCAGGCACAAAACAGGAGGTTGACCCTTGAAGATTTGGAAGTGAGTATCTGATCTTGCTAGTGTGTTAGTACAATTATTTGTCATGTAACTTTAATTGTCTTTAGCTCTATGTTGAATTTAACATTTTGTTTTTGTTGACAGGATTCATGGGATAGGGGAATTCCACGTATAAATACTTTGTTCCAGAAGGATAGGCACACTTTGGCATATGATAAAGGGTGGAGAGTTCGTACTGATTTTAAGCAGTACCAGGTCCTGAAACAAAATCCTTTCTGGTGGACACACCAAAGGCACGATGGAAAGCTTTGGAACCTGAATAACTACAGAACAGATGTTATTCAAGCTCTTGGAGGTGTAGAGGGTATCTTGGAGCATACCTTGTTTAAAGGAACATAGTAAGTGTTTTCATTTTTCACTTTCATTGAAAATCTTCCCTCAATGATTTAACTATAGAAGTCCAACTCATTTGCTTTTTACTTCTAAATTTCAGCTTCCCCACTTGGGAGGGTCTTTTCTGGGAGAAAGCTTCTGGGTTTGAGGAATCAATGAAGTACAAGAAGCTGACTAATGCACAGAGATCTGGGCTAAACCAAATTCCGAATCGTCGGTTTACGCTTTGGTGGTCACCAACCATCAATCGGGCTAATGTATATGTGGGTTTCCAAGTGCAGTTAGATCTTACTGGGATCTTTATGCATGGGAAGATCCCAACCTTGAAGATATCTTTGATTCAAATATTCCGTGCACATTTGTGGCAAAAGATCCATGAAAGTGTCGTGATGGATCTCTGTCAGGTTTTGGATCAGGAGTTGGATGCTTTGGAAATTGAGACTGTGCAGAAGGAAACTATACATCCCAGGAAGAGTTACAAAATGAACAGTTCTTGTGCTGACATTCTTCTCTTTGCCGCCCATAGATGGCCAATGTCTAAACCTAGTCTTGTGGCAGAGCCAAAAGATGTGTTTGATCAGAAAGCAAGCAACAAGTACTGGATAGACGTCCAACTGCGATGGGGAGATTATGATTCTCATGATATTGAACGATACACCCGAGCCAAATTTATGGATTATACGACAGACAACATGTCTATATATCCATCTCCCACAGGTATCCAGTTTTTCTTTCAGTTTCTTTACTTCAAATATCTCTGTCTTCGATTTATGAAAGTAATATGTGATTGATACAGGGGTGATGATTGGTCTGGATCTGGCGTATAATTTACATTCTGCTTTTGGTAATTGGTTTCCGGGTTCCAAACCACTACTTCAGCAAGCAATGAACAAAATCATGAAGGTATCTTTTAATTTAACAGTTACTGTTGAAGGTTAATATGTCTCCTGTTTAGATTTGGAAACCAGATAATTAAATGCTACTCGTGTCTTCGCAGTCAAATCCAGCGCTGTATGTTTTGCGGGAGCGGATACGGAAAGGATTGCAGCTTTATTCATCTGAGCCTACCGAACCTTACTTGTCATCCCAGAACTATGGGGAGATTTTCAGCAATCAAATTATTTGGTTTGTTGATGATACTAATGTGTATCGTGTTACAATCCACAAGACTTTCGAGGGAAATCTCACCACAAAACCTATTAATGGAGCTATTTTCATATTTAATCCAAGGACTGGGCAGCTGTTTTTGAAGGTATGCCTCAGGCTTTGATATTTGACACAAGATTCTCTTTAATTGTTTGTCTGGAGCTTATATTTTATGTTGTTTCTTGATAGGTCATCCACACAAGTGTCTGGGCAGGACAGAAGCGTCTTGGTCAGCTTGCCAAGTGGAAAACAGCAGAAGAAGTTGCTGCATTAGTTCGCTCTCTACCAGTTGAGGAGCAGCCCAAGCAAATCATTGTGACTCGAAAGGGAATGCTTGATCCACTGGAGGTGCACTTGTTGGATTTCCCTAACATTGTCATCAAGGGAAGTGAACTGCAGCTTCCTTTCCAGGCTTGTCTTAAGATTGAGAAATTTGGTGATCTGATATTGAAGGCTACTGAGCCACAGATGGTTCTTTTCAACATCTATGATGATTGGTTGAAGAGTATATCTTCATACACTGCATTCTCTCGGCTCATTCTGATTCTTCGTGCACTTCATGTGAACAATGAGAAAGCAAAGATGTTACTGAAACCAGATACAACGATCATTACCGAGCCACACCATATCTGGCCTTCTCTTTCTGACGATCAGTGGATGAAGGTAGTTTTATTGTTATACCGTTGTATGTTTTTTGTTATCTGTTACTTACTGATTTGCATACATGATATTATTTATGTACATTTAGTGTGTTACCCCTGTAAGCAACATGAATTGAATTCCATGTCTTCTCTTTATGCTATTTGTTTTTATCTACTTTTGAAATGGATGGTTTGCAAGAACCCTAACTTGTTTGCAAATATGCTCTATGTGCAGGTTGAGGTTGCTTTAAGAGATCTAATTCTTTCAGACTATGCAAAAAAGAACAACGTGAATACATCGGCTCTAACACAGTCTGAGATTCGTGATATCATTCTTGGAGCTGAGATCACTCCTCCCTCGCAACAGAGGCAACAAATTGCAGAGATTGAAAAGCAGGTGATGTTTCTTTCTTCAAAATTTGGTCGATAATGCTTTTTCTGTTTGTCAAATAATAACTGCATTTGTAGATTATATGAATAAACTTGCGTTTTTTTTTCAGGCCAAAGAAGCAAGTCAGCTTACAGCAGTCACTACAAGGACTACGAACGTGCATGGTGATGAACTCATTGTTCACACTACTAGTCCTTATGAGCAAGCTGCATTTGCTTCCAAGACTGATTGGCGTGTAAGAGCTATATCAGCTACCAATCTGTACCTTCGTGTCAATCACATTTATGTGAATTCAGAAGATGTAAAGGTAAAGTTCTATCATAAATACTTCGAGTAGTTGAGTTCTTTTGTCCTACCGGAGAAGGAGTTAAATTTTTTTTGTTTTTCTTTTTGTTTCTGATTTTTTTACTTACATTTGGCCATATGCAATAGGAAACGGGTTACACTTACATCATGCCAAAGAACATCTTGAAGAAGTTCATATGTGTTGCGGATCTTAGGACACAAATTGCTGGTTACTTGTATGGTGTAAGCCCACCTGACAATCCTCAGGTTAAGGAGATTCGCTGCATTGTCATGGTACCTCAGTTTGGGACCCACCAGCAAGTTCAGCTTCCATCGGCTCTTCCGGAGCATGATTTCCTCAATGATCTGGAACCATTGGGATGGATGCACACACAACCAAATGAACTTCCTCAGCTTTCTCCCAAGGTAATATTCATGGATTGCTAGTTAATCTTGAAATGTCAGACATCTCATCATTTAAGTTTGATAATAGGATAAAATAACCTGTGCTATGTTGTTTCATTGCAGGATCTTACCACTCATGCTAAGATTCTGGAGACCACCAAACAGTGGGATGGAGAGAAGTGCATTATCTTGACCTGCAGTTTTACTCCTGGTTCCTGCTCGTTGACTGCATACAAACTCACTCCATCTGGTTATGAGTGGGGACGGACCAGCAAAGACGACAGCAATAATCCTCATGGTTATCTCCCAACTCATTACGAGAAGGTCCAAATGCTTCTCAGTGACCGGTTCCTTGGCTTCTATATGGTATGACTATTGAAATACATATTTACTTCTGGGTAATTAATTTGCAAGTATTGGGAGTTCTCATCAATTGTTGATATCTGTTTGTATTGTAGATTCCTGATAATGGCCCGTGGAACTACAACTTCATGGGGGTCAAACATACAACTACCATGAAGTACGGTATCAAGCTCGGGACACCAAGGGAGTACTATCATGAGGATCACCGGCCAACACATTTTCTTGAGTTCACCAACATGGAGGAGGGCGACACAACGGTAGGAGATCGTGACGATACCTTTGCATAAATCTTGGGTGCAATGTATATTGTATTTTCTTAGTCAAGAAACATGGGAGTCCGTGATGTTGTAGCCTCTGCACTTGTAACGATCATGTTTAGTTTTGGAGAAGGCCTGTACATATTGATACTCTGGCAACTTGCATGTTTCTGAGATGTTAACTATACTCGGTATTTTGTATTGCAATCCTTGTGGCATAAGCTTATACTAAATATGCCAGAGGAGTTTCTTTTGTAGAGAAACGAATTGTGCAATGCCTTTTCTCTTGTTTTTCCTTCGCGTTTAACTTAATCCGTTTGATCCCACCTTCTCTGGCTTCTGGCCCTTCTATTCTATAATTTGGGTCTTCCGACGGTCCGACCTACATATCACTGGGAGAATATAAACAATAGTTACAATACATTCGTTATGTTGAGACGAAACCTTTCACGGGTGTAGAGAGATCTCTATTCTTTTACAACATTTATAATACCATAAAATATTCTTAACAATATATAAGTTCAATACAATAGAACTTAATAGAAAAATGACAATAGAGTAAAAACAATGTAAACACATTTACTGAAAAAAAAAACTTACGATTTACAGTTTTTCATCTCCTAAAGAAAAATTACCTCCTCCCACACCCATCGAGTGTGCCTATTCTCTAGTTAAACATTAATATATGTAATTATGAAGAAATTATGAAGAAAATAGTTCCATTAATCTATACTATATATAAGAAAAAATAGGTGTGTCAACTATAACTATTATTATTATTATTATATATAAGAAAATAGGTGTTTGTCAACTATAACTACTTTTTTATATATTTTTTTTAACCTTTTAAGTTCAAAGTTTGTTAATTAAATAAGGACACATTGGTAATTAGCAAGAGCAAACAAGAAGAAAAAAAGAAGGAAAAAAGAAAAGAGAAAAGGTAGTGATCGTCACATTCCTCTCCTTTTTTTTTGATAAGCAGCGCACTCATGGTGCCATATATTGAAATTTGTCGAGTACATCAACGCACATAAAATAACCTTCTTTCATCTGAAGAAGTAAATCTATTCTAGGTAATAATGCACCCCTTGGTATGAAGCACATAGATCCAGAAGAGAATAGAAACCTAAGAAATTAAAAGAAACTCCCAAAAGACCACAAAGCAAAGAACTAAGTCCAAAAAAAAAACAAACAAAAAACTATGGGTTCTGGAAATTAAGTGACAAAGATCACTTCTGTTTTGCCTTGCCCTCTGCGACAAAGCTCACCTCCTCCGTCTCCTTGTAAGTCAAGCGAAGAGATCCGACCACAGGAATCTTCTCTTTCTCTTTATTCTTCCCGGTGTTCTTGTTCTTGCTTTCACCTGGTCTCCCTCTTCTCTTTCCTTTCGAACTTTTCTTCTTCTCAGGTGAAGATACAAAGGGAAAAGTAATAAAACAATAAAGATGAAAGAGAAAATGAGTGTGAGAATAAAGAAGAAAGAGAAAAGGGGAGTGTGAGAATCACTTAAAAAAAAACACTCGCGGATAAAAATCTGCTCCAAAACAGTTACTTCATTTATTTGTACAGGAAAAAGAAAAAACTGCTTCCAAGTTAAATTTTTACACCTATATGGCGTGTGTTGCTATCTAGTATGAACTTATTTTTTCTTAGTTTTGAATCAGGAGACAAATATGAACATGAACTTTATTTATTGAGTAGTACTATACATACAAAGAAGTTGTACAAAAAACTAATGTACGTGGCAATAACTATGTCATCATTATTTGATTATAATTTCAATAAATTACCTAGTTTCCTTCATTTACCAAAACAAATTGCAACTTCATCTTTCTCTTCCTTAATTGGTCAAATTTCTGAGACTTTACTCTTTAATTTATGTTAATATGCCTTGAATTAGGTTTGTATGCCGGTAGCATACGGGGTCCGGGGGAGATGAGCCCTAATGGGGGTCGGGGGCAACGCCCCAGAAGCTAAATGTAATCCGAGTCATACTGGACTTTAGTTTTTTGTTAGGCCTACCATTTAGGGTGTGTGTGTGTGTGTGTGTGTGTGTGTGTGTGTGTGTGTGTGTGTGTGTGTGTGTGTGTGTGTGTGTCATTTAGGTTATTTAACATAGTGTTCTGTAATATGTAATATGTAATCTGGTTTTCCTCAAAATAATAAATTTGTTCTCCTTCTACCGTGGACGTAGCTAATATATCGTTACTGAATCGTGTAAATCTGTGTTTTTTCTTACATTAGTTATAACAATTCAAATGAGTATAAGAAGAAGGCCAGTTGTTGCTCTTCCAGCCTTTGTGTATATGCTTATACGAAACCATCATCTTCATCTATTTCATCATTTTAATGATAGCTAAACAAAATAAAATCCCCTAAACTAAGAGGTCTTTATTGAAGAGGCTTTGCACATGAAATATGACTAATGAAGATCCAGAAGAAATGGTACAGGCTTTCTAAAAGATGAAGATGCAAAGGGAACTACCGTCGTCAGACCCATGAATCTCTCTCTCTCTCCCTAAGCGATCGACGAGATCTGCTCAACCTCGCAATCATCCTTGCCGATTGCTTGACTCCAACAATGTCACCGACTACAATCTTTTACTTTAATTAATCGTTTGGTTTTTAAGAAATTAGTATTTATTAACAATGAAAATATGATAAAATTCCATCTACATAATAGTTGGTAAAGAAAATAATGATGTGGAAAGTGCCACATTATTTGATATTAATGTTCTGTATAAATTCTTTGTAATTCAAGCATTTTTCTTATTTGAAAGTCATAGATGCAAAATTAATATATTTTGGATTAAAAATGAGAGATAGAACGGGATAGTCTATTCCCAGCCATCCATTTCTAAATGACCAAGTCCTAGGGCTGAGATTAGACAAAGTCTCATCCCCTCACTTGGGCTATCTACCTCAGCTCGCTGCTGCCCATTCACACCCTCGCCCATTTCCATTCACTCACAACAAAGACTTGCCGTCGGATTCTCATATATATGAGTAAACTAGTAAGGTAAGATACCCGCGCTCTGGGCGGGACAAAAGACTATTGAATCGATGATACATAATTCTAAGAGTTGCGCGCTTTGTATACCACATAGTCACAAAGAATTGACAGTCGAAGGAAAATGTCTCCATTATATGGTCATTAACGACGCAATCAAGCAAATGGAGAGCCTCTTGACTACACCTTGTTTCCAACAAAACCTGTTAACATTAAAGCTATTTATTTGTCAAAACTCAAAAGTACCTTTGGCAAATAAGCAAGTATAAAATGATCCTTTTCATTTTCATAGATTATAAACATAAATTAATCAAGGAGCAACAACTCAAGCAGTACAGGTTTTGTTTAATACACTACAGGGAAAAAAATGTAGCTAAAATGCATTTTTCATAGTGACGACTTCATCTGGAGCTAAGTTACAGATAACAGAGCCTACAGAGACATACCAGAAAAAAAATGATTACAATTGATTAATTCGGCCTAATTTTAAACAGAGCCTCACTAACACAGCATATATATAAGCAATAAAAAAAAACACAAAAAAAATTGAAGCTAAAAACATATATTCGCTCTTCTTTTTAATTATTTTTCATTTTAGCAATCCTAGATCAATCAACAGAGAACAAAGATATTGAGACACTAAGATATATAGAGCCATTAAGGAGGGGCAACACAAAGGAGAAGCAAAACAGTAAAGTTGTGGGGATCGGAACGGCTTACCTGCCGATTTCTGAAAAGTTCAAAACAGATAGCGTATATTCAAAACAACATTCTACACGGCCTACGTTTTACACGAAGTACACATGTATTCTAATGGCATTCTAACATTTTGAGTAAAAGTATAACAAACTGAATACAATGTAGTTGTATAACATCTTAGGATTGTATAACATCAACTTGTTCCGAAGCCTTGCATGAAATTCCAGAGTAATAGAACTACGAAGTAAACAAAGTGGATGAGTGTTATTTACAACCATAAGCATTACAGTTTTAAAGACAACCCAGAAACATAATTGGAACAACGAATACAGAAGCGCAAATGCCTTTAATTCTACTAATCTCTACTAACATGATATCTATGAACACAAATGCTATCTATAAACAAAAATACCATATGCATCTGGCTAAACATGTATTAAAATACGAACAGACCTTTGAAACCAACAGTTTTCTAAAGGACAGATTGACATAGCTAGCTAGGTAATATATCTATCAGATGGAGCTTCTTAAGCATAAGTTACTCTAATCTTCACTGAATGCAATAAGCTACTATAATCTTCTACACACCTAGTTCTAAACATGTTAATTGCATTTGGTGAAGTTACAACAGCTTATTGCATTTGTAGCTATGCAATCAAGCAACACCCATTAAATGATTGATTGATAATACACGAAATGAAAAGCAGAAAGTTACTGCCAATAAGCAAAATCAAAGTTACTTTCTAAAATAAGCAGCAGTCAAAGCTGATACCTAATTAAGCCTCCGGAATTGTCAGCTGAATCCTTCTCTTTCTTGGCAAAGTCGCTCCAGCAACTGCTTCTTAGTACCAGAAGCCGGAAGTCAACGGAGAGATGCTTCTTCCTTGAGTTGCTTGACATTCAATTTCTCGGTGGAGTGAGTTTCTTCGAAGCAGTTGAATCCTCATCATCTTCTTCTTCAGAGTTTCTTCCCCCCTTTTCTACTTGTCGAGCCGTCCCGGTAGAGTCTGTGGTTTAGTCACGAAGAGCGGACTCGAGCCTCCAAACCTGAACCTAATTCAAATGCCCGCACAATTTAGAAAATCATATCCAAACCCAGGAACCAACGATGAGGATTTGTTGAGATAAGATGATGAGAGAAGAGTGAGGCTGTGAAAGAGAAGATTGAGGCTGTGAAAATCTACTAATCTTATGGATTAGATTTGTGAAAACCCAGAAACAATTGGGTTGGGGGGCTGATAGAGATTGAAAGAGAGAAGTGGTGCAAAGCAGTAGCCTCTTGATCTCCATGAGTCGCCATTTGTGGAGAGCAACGAAGAATCTGATCACCAACACCCAATTAGATCCACCCAAAAACACAGAAAAAGAAAGACCGATCAAAAAACTGACCTCCAAAATCCGGGTTTGCTGATCTGAAATCTGGGCTTCAACTGCAATCTGAGAGTGGAAAGAGCGCTCAGAGCTGAGAGAGAGCACCGAGAGCTTTGAACTGAGAAGTAGATTAGGTCGACGGATGGAATAGACAGAGATATGAGAGCGAGTGACTGAAAATCGCAAGGTGGAGAGTGAGAGAGCAAGTGGAGGACTGAGATTGAGAGCGAGATCGAGAGGGAGATGCAAAGGTGAGGGGTTGTGATGCAAGGCTTCAAAGGGGAGAGATGGTTTGGGCAAGTGGAGGTCCGAGATTGAGAGAGAGTTCCAGAGGGAGGCTACAAAGGTGAGGGGCGAGGAAGAGGGTTGGGGATCTGAAGTCAAGATCGAGAGAGCTGAGACTAAGACGACGGAGAGGAAGCGTTGATGTTAACTTCGCACGTGTGATCCACCCACTTAAGCACTGTAGTTACTATTTTAGCTACAGGAAAACCCACGCCTGTTATATAGGTAATTTGAGATGGGTGAAAAAAAGACAAATTTGAATTGAGAACAAGACAAGTTCCTCCTGTAAAAATTGGCATGATTCTGACGAACATCCTTACCAAGACTAACAAATGTAAGCCTCAATTATACATACAACTCTTGATTGGCTCCTAGTTTCTTCCCGTTGACCACATACCTTTGTAAAATTAATTGCAGCCAATGCGAGATGTCTCCGACCCAAAATGGAGGTGATAAAATGAGAAGCACGTGGTCGAGAACAAGACTCGAGCTTGTAGCTTCACCGGGGGGTGAGCTGGAGTGGGCAGCCCAAGGTGTAGTAGAGGTCGTCAACAGGCCGGACTTTAAGCACAATTGTGAAGCCCAAGTCCGACTCATGGAACCGGACCTTATGGGTTGGGTATCTCTATAATTTTTGGGTTGGGCCAGACCAAATTGTTTTATACATAAAAAATAAATTTTCAACTCACTAGTTGCAAACGTTAGATCAATACCCAAAAATCAACTCAAAACCATATGGTATTTTCAAAACAATGAACAAAAAATTTCTTTATATAAAACTAAATTTATTCATTAAAACCAAATAGTCAAACTACGAATCTAAAAGCAAATTCAACTATCCAAGTAAACAAGAATAATGCAGTATGAAGAAAAACAAACACTAGAGCTTTCTTTCATTTTAAAGAGTGACTACATATATAGAAAAGATTGAACTAGTAATTTGTGGTAATCAGGATCCTTGTGCTATGTTGTAGTCTTATTTCCATATCTTATTGCTAGGCCTGTCAATGAGGCGGGTTTTGATCCGGACCCTCTCCAGACCCGTACTTATTAGGTGGATCTGGATCCAATTTTTGGACCCGTTGATCCGTTTGTGGCTCGGACTCGTTGACCCGTTTATTTAACGGATCGGATTCGGATCACAAGCGATTCGATCCGTTTATGATCCGCCTTGTTTATTTTTTTAAACTTATTAAATATAATTTATTTTTATTTACATATATGGAATATTTATAATCTAAAACTCTCCTTTTAGAAATAAAATATAAATATCTTTAGAAAAGTTATATAAAATTAATTATAAAATTAAAATATTAAAAACCAAAAATGATTTGTTTTTTGTCAAGTTCATCGATGTAAATGGAGATATTTTATTTTGATCTCTCTAGTTTGTTTTAATGAAATATTTATGTTATGTAAAGATGTCATGTGACATATTTTTAATAATTAACATATTGATAAAATATATAAATTTAGTAATTAGCACATTGAAAAACGGGTCTGAATCCGCTCCGTTGACCTATTGATCCGCCGGATCCGGATCCGGGTTTGATTATTAAAGATCCGTCGGATAAACGAGGTGGGTCGGGTCTAATTTTTTCTCTCCTTAAACGGATCCGAGTCTAGGTTGATCCGGTCCGGATCCGCCCCATTGACAGGCCTACTTATTGCAGCTTTGTTGCCTTATCTAATTGCAAATATTTTATAGCCTGCTTTCCTTATATTAAGAGGAGATTAAACTATAAAGAGATTATATATAGCCTTGTTTTCTTATCTTATTCCAATTTCTTTATATAATTATAAATTATAATCCATATATTAAATTTAAGAAATTAAAATACATGACGGACTTTCGAGCCAGGCCACGCTGGACCGGGCGGGCTTCTTATGGGCCAGGCTTCTTTGTTATCTATGATCGATTTCGAGCTGATCTGTAAATTTCGAAGAGGCCACCAATGCGAAGGTTTCCCAACTTTACGACCCCAGCAAACCCTAGGAAGAATATATTGGGAGCCTCCAGCCTATGTAGTAGAGCTCCCACAAGTAGTTAGAAGCTTTGTGGTTGCCGCGTGCCGATGAAAATGGTGGGGTAGGGAGCCATTTTCTGGCCGGAATAGTACTTCCAGAAGGAGTCGTTGTGCTCCATGTCCTTGTAGTTTAGAGGCACGTTCAAGCTGTTTAGATCGTTTTGGTTTCTCGATCAGGGCTTGAAAGTTGCCGCAGCAGAGGAGGAGGTCGATTTTTGTGTTTTGAGTTCTTTCGATTTTTGTAGGGTGGCGTAGACGGCGTCGAGGTCGCCGTGCATGCAACCTGATCTACGACGATTTTCATGATGAAAAATTAAGCTCAGATAGAATTTGCAGTGTGGGACTATATAAATTGGTCGCGATCGAGACCTAAGAGAAGTTGTGTGGGACTATATAATCTTCCGGCTTCTCCTTCAAAGTCTCAGTCTTCCTCTTCTTTGCCTCATTTTTGTCAGAAGAGGAATTCAAGTTGTTAGGTCGATCATATACCACATAAAAGCCATTGACATAATCTTCCGATTGGACCAATCCTATATACACATTCGAAGAACCCCAACTTCTTTTACGATGTGGAAAACTAACTCCTCGATCTAAACCCCCGCAAACTTGCTTTAATTTCTCAGTGTGATCAATTTCTAACTTGAAACCTGTGATCGAGCATATTAAACGTCCTATTTCATGATTTTGTTTAATTTTGTGTACTTTCACTGCCTTCCCTTTTACGTTTGAGCATTCTAACGTTGCGCGCTGTTTTACGCAACTCAAGTTGCAATTCTTGACCCGCAACAAGGGCGGACAATCCCGCTAGTTCGACCTGTATATATGAAATTCAGACGCTGACCAGTTGACTTCTCCTTTTCGAATATCATTCCCGAAAATGAAAAAAAAGAAGAAAAAGTAAAGAAAATTAGAAATCCAGTGATCCGAATATTTGGATGAGATGATAGCTAGCGAGGGACATAAATTTTGGCATGTTTTGCCGTCTGACGTGTCTGGATAACCAGCTTCTCTGCTCTATCTTCTCCCCTCAAGATTCTATTTTTCTTGTCTCATTCTCTTCCAAAGTCGATCAAAGCCAAACAGAAAACGATAGGAATTAAAAACGCTTTACACACACACACACATGTATGTACTTCTTTTTACAATTAAATTCTTAAAAATAGAAAGAAAAAAAAAGAAAAGGAAAAGAGACTTTTTCTGGTCTGGTTCGTCCTTCCTTCCCGGCCATCTCAGAGCTTGTGAATCTCTCTAGTCTCTACTACTCTGTATGTCTCTGGTTCTATGTTTCTACTTACTCAATTAGCTTAATGCTTCTGTTTTATTGTTTTCAGTTTTTAATTTGCTTTTTTTTTTATCAGATTGGATTGATGAACTGTGTGATATCAATTGTAAATTTTTGATGAGGATTTTGAATCGAATTGAATTAGGATATTGGGTTGTTTTTTACGATTGTTAGGTAATCTTGCCACGGTAATTATATGCCGCCTACTGTTTGAATTTTTTTCATTTTTATCCAGCTTAATTGGGTTCATGGATTTCTAGTTAAAAGTTAATTATAAACATACTCCATGTATATGTAATTCTTGCAGAAAAAAATGGAAGAGCAAATTGTGAAACTGAAGGCAAAGCCGTCACTTTCTTTTGAGTATGAGCTGTTTGAAGAAGACCCTGATCACCTAACAACTGTTGTAGCCACACCCACTCCTACTGGTCCGAGGATCAGTCCCGATTCGTTGAACTTTAAGTACCGAATTGGACGAGGACCCTTTGGTGAGGTTTGGTTGGCAACTCATCATCAGTCAGCAGATGATTATGATGAATGTCATGAGGTAGCTGTTAAGATGTTCCATCCTTTGACGGAGGAAGGTAGAGAGAAGTTTTTGCGCAGTTTTGAGAAGTTCTTTTTCAAGTTCCGCAGACTGAGTGGTGTAAGTTGGTTTCATGGCATTTCGGTCATTGATGAGAAGGTGAGACCCTTGGCGGAAGAAAAAAAAAGACTTTTAGTCATATCCATTCGTTTTCATTCTCTCACATATCAATTTTGGTGAGACATGATATGGTAATATTTTGATTAGTGATCATTTTAATGTCTTGGTAGATCTGCATCACTATGAAAGTTTATGAGGGATCAGTTGGTGACAGAGTTGCTGGGATGAAGGGCGGAAAACTTCAACTTTCTGATGTTTTAAGGTTATGGCAATGCATATGTCTTTCTTTTCACCACATACTTTGTGTTAGAAGATCACATTACCTAAGAAAGCGAATGTTTTCAGGTATGGGATTGAGGTGGCAAGAGCGATTTCAGACTTGCACTCACTGGGGCTTCTGGTGCTAAACCTGAAGCCATCCAATTTCCTTGTAGATGAACATGGCCAGGTGGTTCTTGCAGATGTTGGGATCCCGTATCTACTTCTTGGGAGTTCATTGTCAAATTCTGATATGGCTCTCAGGCTCGGAACTCCAAACTACATGGCTCCAGAACAATGGGAACCAGAAGTGAGGAGTCCTGTATCTTTTGAAACAGATTCATGGGGATTTGGATGTTGCATTGTGGAGATGTTGACTGGTGTACAACCCTGGTTTGGTAGTTCGATTAAAGAAATATATCATTCGGTTGTGATCAAGCAAGACAAACCACCTGTTCCAGATGGCTTGCCTCCTGCAATTGAGAATGTTATCAACGGGTGTTTCATGTATGATCTCCGCAATCGTCCTTCAATGGAAGATATCATCTGTGCATTTGAAAGGTATCCCTCTCTAGATGTAATAAGACTCACTTATATTGACAACTAAGGCACCAGGAGGGTTGGAAAATCTATATTACCCCTGTACTTGACTGTGCATAAACCAATATCAGTGGCCAAGTCTAATTTCACCTTTCGTTTAAAAAAGAAGAAGATATAGCTATTGGAATACCCGTTGATGTAGTCCAGAACCCATCATCTAATTCCCAAGTAAGGACGTTCTCATTAAGATATAGATATTGAATTAGTTTTGAACTACAACCTGCTTGTTCATAATACTTTTCTTAACTAGTAGTAATGTAAAATCAATACATTAAAATGTTATGCTAATGTAGGTATTTTTTATTTTTATTTTTGCAAGGACTAATGTAGGTATTTAACTTCACCATTTTGGTCGTCATGTATGTTCTTTGTATCATTGCATGCTGATTACCTGCAACTAATCATGCAGCTCACAAAATGATGTTCCAAATGACGGAGAATGGGTTGGATTGGGGAGCAGTGTGCCTGCTGGAAAATTTAGTAGTACTAATTGGCATCTCTTGAAAGACAAACTCCAGGTTGGAGACATAGTTCGCTCAAGAAAGCCACTGTATGGACACAAGCGTCAAATTATGGATGTCTCTGAAGGAACTGTAACTGGTCTGGATACTGATTCTGAGAGAGTCGGTTATGCCAAGGTGAAGATCCCTGGAGCACGCAAACCTGTAAGAGTATCAGTGTCAACACTTGAGAGAGTCACTTCTGGCTTGACTGCTGGTGATTGGGTGCAGTTGAAGGGAGAATGCCGCAAGCACTCTCCTGTTGGAATTCTTCATTTTGTACATCGTGATGGAAGTGTTGCTGTTGCATTTATTGGGTTAGAGACTCTCTGGATAGGGAAGTCATCTGACCTCCAACTGGCTAATGCATATTACGTGGGAGAGTTCGTGAGGCTGAAGGGGAATGTGCTTTCTCCTAGATTTGAGTGGCCTCGTAAGGGTGGAGGTGGGACATGGGCTACTGGAAGAATCTCACAAGTCCTTCCAAATGGTTGTCTAGTTGTAAGATTCCCCGGAAGATTGGAATTTGGAGACGAAGCTCGCAGCTTTCTGGCAGATCCATCTGAAGTAGAAATAGTGTCCTTTGACAATTGTACTAGTGTGGTCGAAAAATATCTACATGTTGAGGATTTTCACTGGGCAGTAAGGCCACTAGCAATTGCACTCAGCGTCTTTACAGCCATGAAGTTCGGCTTGTTTGTTGGGAAACATGTAAGCACAAGGGTGAAGAGTCGAAGAAACTCAGTACTATATAATGGTAAAGGAGGCCAGAGCAGTGAGAATTCAGCTTGGCTTCCTCCAACTGTTGCAAATTATTTCAAAGAAGGTGCTTCTACTGCTACTGCTGGGTAGTAGTTTCTTATGGTTATCAGGCCAAATGAGTACTGGGACTGGAATATGATGGTAGAAAGCTGTCAGGCAATGTGTACATATTTGTAAAAAGAAAACAAGAAAACACGTATGCAATTTCTTTTGGTTGTAAATACATACTCCCAAAAAAAAAGTGTAATTCCTGTAATTTGGTATACGAGGGGTCAAAGACTCAAAGGTTGCAAAATACATCCCTAGTTGGATGACCACAAGTGACCAAACGTATATATACTGCTTCTATCAGGGTTTCAGATGATAAAATTCTTACAGTGAGTACCAAAAATAGAGCCCTCAATTATTCAAGGATCAAAGTGTAAATAAACTATATTACCTTTTGTCCATTTATTTTCTTTTGGCTCCCTCCTATAATCAGTTACAGTCCCCAAAGTTGAAAGAAAGCTTCAGAGAAATTCCAAGAACGCCATTAACACAGAGACGTCTCTGCTACTGACGTCTCAATCCTCCATGTAAGTTATGACATCACCTTACCTCTTCTTCTTCGTCCTTATTCAATTGGCAGAGAAAACAATTTGGACATAGAAAATGTGGGGTTTTTAGAAACCCAAATTTCTCTTTCTACTTTTCTTGATCAGAAGAATAATGGGTACGAGTTAATTCTGGGTTCCAAGAACAAATGGGAACCAAGTTTGAATCTTTTGCGTTAATTTTGCTGCTACAGGAAATACCCAGATGAAGATGAATATGAATTGCAGAAACAAGGAAATGGTGGATTGGTGAGAAAAGAGAGAGACCCAATAGAAGGTGGTTTTGCAATTGAGGACATCGCCGGAAAGTTTCAGTCTCAGTCTATCAGCATTTACAAGAGAGACATGGCAAAGAGAGGTAAATTATCTTTACCCCAAGATCGATACTTTTTGCTTTTAATCAAATTACTGTTTTACTTTGAGAATAGGAAGACATTGGTGCTTAGAATTTGAAATACTAGCTCATGCCATCTTGTATCAAATTCAGACATTACCTAGTTATGCATTTGAACTAGGGAACTGCAATATGAATCTGTAACTTGATAATAGTTCTCGCAATGGTGGCTCCTATACTATTAATGCTAGGCTTTAGTGCCTCACGATCTCTCATTGAATATGATGCATTGACATCATTGTATGTGTTTGAATTGAGGCTGCTAGTTTTTCCTTGGTAAATTTTTATATGATTTTTTAGGGGATGAGGTCCCTTTTGAGAAGAATGGTCTGTGGAGGCAAGAGCAGAAGGGCAGAAGTGCGAGGCTGGAGAAACAGCTGAGAGTGAGATGGGAACTTGAGGATATAATTGATGAACAAGTGAACAGGTTTCATATCCACTACAACTTGGATATGGTCCCAACCCGTCTCAAGGACATTCCCCAAATCCTCATGCCAAGTTGGACTCTGCCCGACGAGCTCGCCTCTGTAAGTTGGTTTGGCGATTGGCGGCCCTCTGCCATTCTGGAACTCGTGCGTGGCTTGTCTCCTTCCTCTTTTCCAATGTCTACTGGCACAGAACAGCTCTTATTGCAGCTCATTCATGAGATTCGCATTGAAGAGGCAATTCTGGATGCGGAGATGGCTGAGATTCAGTCGACCTGTATCCTCTACCTCCCATTTGCTCCAATCAGCACTCATACAGGTGGATCCACCTTGGCTTATGTTCACTCTGAATTCAAGAAGATCGAAAGGGTGGTCACAAAGGCTCAGCAGCTCAGGTCAGTTGTTATTCCTTTGATAAATTTTCTGAGTTTGTTTACTGTTGCAACTTCAAGAACGTGGGAGTTTTAATAATATAGTATCATACCAGGTGTAGTGAATACATGCAATGGAAGACCCTATGCTATAGGGGTTTGGTTTTGCTTACTTTCTATTCCTTACTAACTGTATATTACCCACAAATAAATATAGGAAATTTGCTCTTCACTAACTACTAGATATTTTAACAGGTTCAAGGCACTGGAATTGGTATTGAAGAAGATCCTGAATGAAATTGATGCAGCTGAGTTCTTAGTGGCATTTGAGGGAATTCAAGAAGCTATTCACCAGTTTTCAGCAAACCAGAGGATCCAAAAGGGTCCAGTCACAATGCCGTTCAAGCCCTCCGGCTCTGCCTGAGAAGAAATAAGAGATATTGGTTGGAATTAGCCAAATCAGAAGTAGTCGTCATTGGGAGAAGAGACACACATCTTTAACTGGCTTATCATTGCTGTATGATATGATATCTAGTCATAGTCTTAGGCCTGTCTTTGCGTTGATCCGCGATGTTATGTGTTCTATGTGCAGAGTGTGGAGAAGTCAAAACAATTTTACGGTGTTGTTATTTCGAATCTGTGCATGCAGATATGTAGCAAGCATTGAGCTGGTGTGAAGGATAGGCCAGTACTGTGAATGTAGTAGCAAGCAATATTAATAACTGGTTGATATTGGCTTGACCTTGTAGGTAATATGCCATATTCAAATTTCATCATGCCCACTTTTTCTTCTGTTCTGATCGTTTGGGGTTAAAAGTTAAACCAAGTTCATCAAGTCAATTTTGGTGAAGAAGATTGGATCCTATATACCTTTATTTTCTTCCGTTATTGTATCTATATTTGGAAAGATGCATGAACTATTTGCCTAATATCAAGTACAGAGCTTTTGGCCTGTACATGAATGCATAATTTTCATTATCAACCAGACTTTTAGGTTAAGTTTAATATGATTGAAACAATTTTTTTCAATCAAAACCCAGGTCGCTAATATTTCAAGAAATAGATGAGGCATTTCGTATATATTTCATAAAGCAATGGTAGTTCTATTCCTCGTTTTTGGTGCGGCCTTTTAGTGCATAATGTTTGTTGCGACTCACATGATATATGGTAAACAGTTGTCACTCTCGCTCTTACTTATGATACTAACTTTAACATGAAAACAAAAGATTGATTACTCTACTGAATCATTCATTGAGATACGAAAAAATAGATTAATTATAGAAACATGCACTCTCCAACTAGGAAATATCCAAGACATTTCCAATTGTTTTTTGGTCTAACGTTTCTATTATTTTTACTATTTCTTCTTATTTCTTCACAAATTTTTGAAGCTAAGCAATATTTTGGGATGCCATGACACTACCGTTATCCAATCTAAATGCATAGTTATATGCCTTGTTTTCAGTGCATCCTTTTAATGCATAATGTTTGTTGTGGCTCACATAATATATCAGAAACGATTGTCAAATAACTCACTCTCGTGGTCTCGCTTATGATAAGTAAATTTTAACATGAAAATAAAAGATTAACTGCTCTACTGAATCATTAATTAGATACGAAAAATTGATTAATTATATAAACATCCACTTATTGATGTTGAACAATTGAACTAGGAAATGCCTAGTAAATGTTTCAAACTAGTGTGGACTCCCGTGCGCAAGGCGCAGGTGGCAATGAAAGAAATCCAAAGAGGAAGAATTATGAAACTTTAGAACTGAAATTGATGCCAATGTATGGTGCAATCTTGTATTGTAATTTAAAGATACAAAATGGTTACAATATAATTGGTACCATATGCAAATAGAATCTTTCATATGAATAACATAAGTCCATGTTATATTTCAAAGTAGACATCGGAAGTTAATTGCATAACCGAATATGCAAAATAGGTGCTTTCCATATGAAAGAAACGTTGTCTCATCACATATTAAGAAGAACAAAAGCATAATCACTAAGATTCATCTAAGTAGAGAAAAAAATTGCAAGAGTCCATAGTGGTGGAGCCAGATCTTAGACTTAGGAGGGGCCAAAACTTAAAGAAGAAAAAAAAATTAAAAGAAGGGAAGATGATGGTCTGAAATAGAAGGGAAAATAATAGTCTGAAATGGAAATGGAGGAAAAAGTGAAAAATTGCATGGAATGGGTTTCGAACCAAAGATCTAGGAGCTAAGAATACATAAGTCTACCACTACAGTAACATATAATTAATGTTTGAATCATGAAGAAAATTTATATATGGGAAATTTCGGGGGGGGGGGGGGGGGGGGGGGGGGGGGGGCTCACCTCTGAATGGCTCCGCCCCTGGTGGTTCCATGTAAAATGAATTGGTCTTCCACAAACTGCAAGTTCTATTGATCATATTCACAGCATCCATTAAGAACAGTCTAATTGTGAGCTTCAGAGAAACTTCCTAAACAGTCATATATAAACAACAATTATGAACAAAAGTTGATTTCTTTAGTGCTTACCCATCAGGAAACCTATTTGCTATAGTCTTCTCTTTGTTAATGAGCCATCTGAGAAGAATGGTTACCCCATCACTCGTCTCCATAGTAAAAATATTGTACTTTTTACCCATGGGTGTAGGCTGAAAATTTTCCGGGGAATCACCCCCCTAAAGATCGAAACAACACAAATAATCCAATCTTCAATTCCCAAATTCACAAACAGTAAACCAACAACAACAACAACACAAACCGACCATAAATTAAAAGGCTTATGGTTTTCTTACAAACTTTTCAGCCACAAACTCATGTAATCAAAAGTAAAACCACAAAATCCATCAAATTCAGCCACCCAAACTTTCAACCATTATATCCAATGGCAGCAAATCCAGTAATCGAAGACAACAATCCAGTAATTCAACTCCCTAAGTTAACCACGCATAAATTCAAATTTTAGATTCAAAGACTGTATAGTAAGAGAATAGAAGGATCAGTAGCAAATAAAGGCAAATAAGCATCAAAGTAAATATGCATTACTCCTACTTTAGGATACTTATGAGCAAAGAAATTATTGCAGACGCAAATAAAGACAAATAAACATCCAATGAACTAAGTTAGATAATCTGGTAAATCAAGTCACAATCTTTATGTGTAGATCAAAATCCCTAAATATCAAAACCAAAACGGAAAAGAACATGTTACTATATATCCATATATTAAAAATTCAATCTAAAGAATAGAGTACAAAAGATGTAGAACTCTCTTATATAACCATACAAAAAATTCAGAGTAACACTGATCTACCATCTTAAGTTTAATTTGTATATATAATAATCATACATCAACGGGACAACGTTTGTGAGCTCTTAATTAGGAGCTCTTTGTTTCTTGGTGCGCCACCTCTTAAAAAACTAATGGAAACCTACTAATCGACTGTTATGATCATCATCATTACCTCTGGTCGGTCATGTAACGAAAGAGACCAAAACACCCCCACATGAACAATGCTTATGAACAGTCCAAATGAAAGGAAAACCCAAATTTTTTATATAGTAAATTGTGTTTTGGTCTAACATCTCTATTATTTTTACCATTTTTTTTCCATATATTGTGGCATATGTCTAATTTCTCTTTACAAATTCCCGGTATTACTTAAAAAAGAGTTAAAATTTCAAATAAAAATCGGGATCCCCAAATTACAGACAACACGCACACAACGCGCGTGCAATACCCTCTCCTCCTCGACCGTCTCTATCTGCCACCACCACCACCACCACTAGTCCAAATGATAGTATATAAATACCAAAACCAAAGCCAATCCAAAGCTTTCATAGCATTCCTCCGCAAAACTAAAACCAAATAGAAACCTAAAAACCCAAAGGAACAGGAAAATAAAAAAGCGAAGCCTTTCAAATCCCTAACCCTAAATTAATTAAATTATTATTATTATTCTCCGAACAATCCGCGGCTCCGGTCGATTCGTCGCCCTGAAGGATGTCTGCGGCGGTGTGCGGAAGCAAGAGGTCCTTCTTCGAAGAGCTTCCTCCGTCGCCTCCATTGACAAAGAGACTCCGCTGCTCTTCGTCTACGTCGCCCGTTCGATTCTCCGCTCCTTATTTAATTGAACAACTCCGCTCTCTCTTCCCTCATATGGACCCCCAGGTACTAACCCCCCAATCTCTATTTAGGGTTTATAGATTTGCGAGAATATGATGTGTTATTGATAATGTTTTTTTTTGTATTGTTTTGATTAGTGTAAAGATTGTAAATAATGGTTGTGTTTGTTTTGTTTGAATATATTTGGGGAAAAGTTTAGTGAGTTTGGTAGTGGAAATTTGATGCTGCAGATGCTGGAGAGAGTGTTGGAAGAATGTGGCAGTGATCTTGATGCTGCTATCAAGAGACTGAATGAACTTCACCTAGGCTATGCCAAGGAAAATGCAGTTTCCGCTGAAGAACCTAATGGCACATGTACGATCTTTTCTTGTTATACTTGGTTAGTCATAAAAAGCATGATCTTGATGATACCATTATTAGTTGCTGCATAATTTTTCTTGATCGTAATTTCACAGGAATTAACTGATAGTGTTTGATGATTGTGATTTATGCCTACATGTGTATAGAGGCTGGTTTGAATGGTCTGTCAGGGTACATTTATTGACTCTAAGTGTAAATTGTTGCATCAAGTTCTAACCTTTTTCAGTCAGTTTAACTCAGAGTTACTTGTGAAGTCAGGGGTCAGTAAAAATAGCTATGTTCTCTCGGAAATGATGTCTTTAGAATAATAGAATTATATCACACAATGAATTCTTAACAATGTTATTTAGTCGTCTTTCTGTTTTTGGCTCTTTGCTGAGTCTGGATAATAGTGGTTTTTGTAGTTGACATTGCATATAATGCTCTAAGTATGGTTTTTCGTGGAAGCAAAAACTTATTATTCTGCTTTTCCCTTTTGAAATGTTTTAAACCCTGTATGTATGCATATTTTACACTGAAGTGTTATACTGCATGTTTGTGGTTCTAAACAATTGAAATTGGGAGTAACTGCTTCAATTGATGCTGATCATAGGACTAGGCATTATAAGTTGTTACTTGAAACAGTTGCTTACTGATACCTGAATTGTATGTTATGATGATCAGAAGTTCAGAACAAATATCCTACTACCGATAAGAAAATTCTTTCTGCAATAGTTAGTATTGAGATAAGTGTGTTTCATGAGTAAGAATAGTCACCTGCTAAATTGCCAGGTACATCGACTGTTGAGGAAACTGCAGCTGCTTTTGAGAACCATTCTGTTCCAAACAACCTTCCTGCAGATGGTGCAGAATGGGTTGAATTGTTTGTTAGGGAAATGATGAGTGCAAGTAGTGTGGATGATGCTCGGGCACGTGCGGCAAAAATTCTTGAGGTTTTAGAAAAATCCATCTGTTCATGTGCTGGTGCTGAGGCAGTCCAAAGTTTACAAAAGGTGAGTGTTATTCATGCCTCTCTCTATAGGGGTCGGCAAAGGGCTGGGCTTTTCCAAAAATGTCAAGCCCGCGGGCGGCCCACGGGCCGGGCCTTGACGGGCTTTTTGGGCCGGGCCGGACATTTTATATTTATTAACATAAAAACATGAAAATTAAAAAAAATTCTCTTCAACTCTTCAACTCTTCAAATGAGACTACAATAAAAGAACTCTTCAAATGAGACTTTATTGCTATTGTAATAATTAATAGATTTTTTTTTGGAACAAATGGGAAATAAGATAGAATGTATTGTAAGGAAAAAAAACAAATACTACAAGACTAAAATTTCTATTGTAATACTAACACTATAATTAGCTAATTAAATATCACTATACTTGGTTAATTTTAAGACTATAAGACTAATTAATTAATTATGAATTCTTGAGTGTTTAGTTTGGTGATATGTAAATCATTACTATGTGGATTTTGCCCCTTATTGTTGTTGTTGTAGTGTATGACTATAAACTATAATTATAATTGTATATGTAACAAATGGTTCATATATAATGTATTTGTTTATGGGCTTGGCGGGCCGGGCTGGCCTCGGCGGGCTTTTGATGAACTGGGCTTTTTCGGGCCTATGGGATTTGAGACTTCGGCCCAAGCCCGGCCTTATGCCTATCGGGCCTGGCTTTTTTCCGGCCTAAATTTGGGCGGTGCTGGGCTTGGGCTTAATGGGCCTCGGGCCACCCATGGGCTTTTCGGGCCTATGGGCCAAATGGTGACCCCTAACTCTATATGAGGATGATGGAAATCCCTTTCTTTTGTTTTATAATTTTTTATCTTGGTAAGGATTCTGATAATGGTTTTATGATGTGCAGGAAAATATGCTACTGAAGCAACAAATTGAAGGACTGATTAGGGACAATTCTGTCCTCAAACGTGCTGTGTCTATCCAGCATGAACGCCAGAAAGAGTATGAGGGAAGAAATGAAGAGTTCCAACATTTGAAACAGTTAGCAGCTCAATATCAGGAGCAGTTGAGGACACTTGAGGTTAGTATCCGTATCTTCTAACTGCTCATTGATGTTTACCTTACAGATGATATAATGATCTGAAACCTACAAAATTCTTATTTTCTGTGTTTGGTATTGTAGAAGTTAAGTATGAAAAATTCATGAATCCCATGTAGGGGGATTATATTTTTGCTAGAGGGTTGACATGTTATTGGACTGGGGCGATTATGGTGATGGATTTTAATAACATTTTACATATCAAATGGAAAATAGATATCACAGATGGATTTTAACTGAGCTGGTTCTTGCCCTTGTATGAGTAGGTCCTCAAGGGCTTGTAAATGATATGTAACTATTTTAGTTAGAATCTGTTCTTTGTTTAACATGCTAATTAGCCTTTAACAAATGATTTTGTTTGGTGGCAGCTCAACAACTATGCATTGACAATGCATCTGAAGCAGGCACAGCAAGGCAACTCCATGCCCATGCCTGGGCGTTTCCATCCTGACGTATTCTAATAAAACAATATTTATGCGCATAGTGCTGGAAAATTATACCCTGTTGGTAGCCTGGTCACCTCTTGTTTGTCTATGTATATCAAGGCTGCTTGATGTTTCCAGTCCATGTCAGTCTGGATTTTTCAATGAATTGCTGAAGTTTTTAACTTTATTGTCGGATTTATCCTTGGTGCATTTGTATTTATGCACATGTCTACCTTGTAAAAGGTGGGTTGGGACATGGAAGATAAGAATAGGGTGCTATGGAGGTGGTGGATATAGCTGAGCAACTCTCTTTTGCTGTTGTACCTTTGGATGTTGTTTGTGTTTCGCTTAATCTTCACAAGCTTATAGTGGACAAGCACACATGCTAATAAAGTTTCTGTAATTGTTTTTTGTTTCCTTTGGTCCTGAATCAGCTACCTTGTTATTTCATAGAACAATTTCTGTAGTCATGTCCTTCGGTTCTGATATTGAATTTTCTAGAATTCTGCGTTTGGTTATCTATCGGTTCCTTTTTTTTTGTACCAACACCAACTTATCAGCTCACTTGTTTATGACTTGAATTGTTGAGACATTCGTAACTCACTTTGGATTTTATTAGTCATCTCCATCAGTTCTCCTCAAGATGATCAATGAATCACGTACTTTGATTATTGTTAATGGTGTTGGTAACAATTCACGTATTTGTGTATTGTTAATGGTGTTGGTATCAAGGTTTTAAGCGTCGCCTAGATCTCCGGTTGGGGATTGAAACTGAAGATCGTGGAGTTGAAAATGGGTTGTTAAAATTGACCAGTGAGGCAGCAGACCACATATCCTTGGCATTGTAGGCTTTGCCACTTCACCACCACTCCCTTCCACCCATATAAATAAACTAGACCACTCCTCTCTCAGAGCATTACAGTACTAACTAATCATACCACCGCCATGAACTGAGCTCTCCGCTCCGCCACTTCGATGGCCGCCGCGGCGCTCTCTCTCCTCCCTTCCTCCTCCTCATCCACTCACCTTCTCTTTCCTCCGTCGTCTTCGTCTTCGTCTTCGTCTTCCTCGTTTGTGCTGGGCGGGACCCGCAGCAGGAGCTTCGTGTCGCTCAATTCCGTTGGATGGAAAACGAAACGCCGCGTTGCGACGGTGTTCGCGGCGGCTTCGGGAGACTACTACGCTACTCTCGGTGTCAGTAAAGCTGCGACCAGCAAGGAAATCAAAACCGCATATCGAAGATTAGCTCGTCAGGTATGGTATCCCTCCTCTACTTACTAATTTCACAACCTCACTGACTAGTCTCGCATTTTCAATTTAGTAGAAATGTTTTCTAGTGTATCAAGTATTTAGGTTGATTTTTCAATACTAGTGCAATCAGTTTCTTTAATGTAATATGAAATACTCCTGACGTTGTGTTTGTATTACTCTGTGCTTTCAAGTACCATCCCGATGTGAACAAGCAACCTGGAGCAACCGAGAAATTTAAAGAGATCAGTGCTGCATATGAGGTTGGACCCTTTCACTCTCTCTTTCTTTCTGTTTTAATACCATAACACGGATGTTGTTTAAGCATTTCAAAATGTGCAGGCCTGCTTTGCTGCATTTGGTTCTATTTTGTTTTTACTGAAAAGACATCTTATGAAGTGCGGTAATGACATATTCATTGAAAATGAGTTGTCCAAATTCGACCAGGCATTTTTTTGTGTTCTAAGCACTTTTGTAATATGTTGCCCTATGGTGTTGGACTCTTTTTTGGTAAACGCGATTCACCATTTTCATTTTGTACCAATCTTCCTCTTTTCTGTCAAAGAGGTAGTATTGATAGCACTCGTGCATATATATACTAAGTTCTGAATATTGAGCAAAATTCTTGTAAAACTAGTCGTACAGTGTTGAAATTTGGCTAACTCCCATCTTTGTTTTTTGTATTCTCATATATGCTCATAATTTCTTCTTCCTAGCACAACCTCCATGTATTTCCATGATATCGACAGTCTGGGATTTTCTGTTATCTGAAACTTTCTAGTTTTGACGTTGGATGAAATTTGTGTTATTCAATCAATCTCTCTGTTGTTCCTGTTCCAGTGGGGTGACTATTATCTAATACTCTCCTATGATGTATGCCATTCTGTTTGTATTTTTTCTTTTCATTGTAAATAGTATTGCCTTTTGAATCCTGAAGTACAAAACTGTCAGGTACTATCAGATGATAAGAAGCGAGCTTTATATGATCAATATGGAGAAGCTGGAGTTAACAGCACAATGAGGGGGGGACCTTCAACCTACACGGTAGTAGACTTGGGTGCAGGTTCTTTTTTACTAATTTCATCAAGTAAATTAAACGTGAAAGGGTGGCAGTTTCTTGAAGTATGTGAGAGTTTTTATGCCAGCTATACACATCATGCATTATCTATTTGTTGAATAAACTCTGGGATAATCTGGCCACGATTTGGTGTGGCAGTATTTCTAACAGCTATATACATGATTCCAGTTTCTTTGCAAAATTTTCTATGGAGCTGATTAACTTCAAGTAAACGTTCTCTATCTCCATCTAGGATTTTTTACAGTTCGTTTTTGCTACATTTAGACATATGTTGCTTTATTAGGGGTCTCTGCCCATTTTTACATTCAGGTTGATTTATTAACTACTATTCTTGCTGACTTAGATGTTCAGTAGTTGATTTCTCTTGAGTGACTTGTTGATTGTATATATCTAGCATATGTTGCTCACAAGTAATCCATGGGGGAGAACTCTCTGTCTCTATTTGATTTCTATTTTGTGATTTTTATCAATAATATAACCATCTCTTAGAGAAGTATTGAAACTACAAAAAACTATATTTTTTTGGTTCTCTGATTGTTAGCAAGTTGTTGAATGTTCAATTTTAGTGAACTACATTGCTGTTCTAAATCTTGATCCGTTCTTAGTTTATCATGTTCTGGAATAGATCTGTTGCAGAAACTATAGAGTTTTGAAAGGTTTCCATAACTATATGGGTAATGTTAAGCATATTAAAATCTTCAAAACTTACACATATTTTGTTTCCTTGCAGACTAATCCTTTTGATTTGTTCGAGACATTTTTCGGGTCTACTAATCCATTCCCCGACATGGATACTCGTTTCGAAACACGCCGTCGTAGTACTGTTACTAAGGGAGAAGACATACGGTCAGTCATAATGGTGCAGACAATAGACATTGGTTCTTGATTAACATTTTCTGCTAAGTGGCACCATTATTGACGTTCAATTAATATCAAGTGCTATCATAATTGTGATGATTTTTTGTGTATTGATGAAATTGAATCAAATTAGAATTTTAAATTCTCTCCAAAGTCTAGGTGATTAAGTTCTTCTTGAACAAAGAAATCATAACGTTTTTTAGCTTTACCTGCTGTCATGTTTTTGTTTTTGGTGATAACTTCATCAGAATTTTTTCAACATAGGTTTTATTTAATTATTTATTTCATGGAATTATTGTTTTCCTCTTGTCAGTGTCATAACTTCCATTTCACTACACTGTCTTAGAACCGCTCTCCTTCTATTGTTCAGTGATTTGTTGTGATGCAAAATGAATATACCATGGACGAATACTTAGTTGACTCCTGATCCACATATGTTCAGTTATGACATCACTTTAGAATTTTCTGAGGCTATATTTGGAGTGGAAAAAGAATTTGAACTTTCCCATCTGGAAACATGTGAAGTTTGCACTGGAACTGGAGCAAAAGTTGGCTCCAAAAGGAGAATATGTTCTACCTGTGGTGGTAGGGGTCAAGTTATGAGAACAGAGCAGACACCTTTTGGCTTGTTTTCTCAGGTAATGGGTCTCTGCATATTTTGTTCAATTATCTTTTCATATGTTTGCTAACTGTATATACAATTACTTCTGAAAGATAATGTACTTTTGGGTAATGCGTCAAATATTGGAGGACATTTTGTGTATATATAATGAAGTGTTCTAGTTTTATTTTCAGCTTTTTTACTGGTTAATTGTCCGTGTTCAAATTGTTGTTTGGGCTTGTACTAAATGGGGCTTGTATTGAATGCACCAGTATCTTGAAGGGATACTTTTTAAATGAAATAATGCTTTTTGTTCATTGAAATTGAAGTTGACATAATCTTCACATATTTGTTGATTGTCGTTTGGTTGATTATTCTGTATATTGTTCTTTGATCTGCACTAGGATATAACTCAATAATTCAAACCAGATATCATTTAGATTGGTTTCACGATTCATACTTGCAAACAATCAGCCAAGTCAAAACAATGAATGTGGTAATCAAGAGGCTAAATTATTTTGAATACTATGAATAGTTTTTTATTACTATCCTTGAAGGATGACTTGCAAGACGAATTAGTTTGATTATTAGCTTATACGGAGGATGAATAGTTCACATTTTGCTCTCCACTTTCACTTATTTACATATTTGTCTTATACCTGCTAGGTTTCTACATGTCCCAATTGTGGTGGAGATGGTGAAGTCATTTCTGAGTACTGTCGGAAGTGCTCTGGAGAAGGTCGAGTCCGCGTTAAAAAAAGTATTAAAGTGAAAGTTCCTCCTGGTGTTAGCAGTGGAAGTATCCTCAGAGTTGCTGGAGAGGGAGATGCTGGACCAAAAGGGTAGGTTGTGAATTTCATATGTTTGGAAATTGGATAGATCATTGAAAGTAGTTCCAAGGTACCATTTCTATTGTGTTACTCGTTGTCATGATTTCGGAGCTATATATCTCACCATTTGACCCAAGGAAGAATCTGATATTCATTTTTTTTTGGCATTGAGCTTCATTCTAGGATGTCTAGTAATTCGACATAGTTTAAAAAGCTCATCAGTAGGTCAAAATCATAAACTGGAGCACAAAAAAATTGTCTGATGATTTTAAGAGATTTACTGTAAATTTATTTTCTGTGCATTGTTCCTTCACAATATCTATTGTATGTGGATTTACGTACTTGTGCTCCAGGCCAAATGTGCATGTAAGTGTCAAATTTGCATGTTATTAAAATTTTCTTATTCATACCTTGCCATGTTGACGATGTATGGTCAAGAAAACTGAAGTCTTCATCTGATGGTTTATTATTTTTTGTTAAGAATGTTTTTTTGGAAGAGAGAGTCTTCCTTAAAACAATAAAATATCTATATTATATATATGAGTATATTTGTAATTTTGTACATTTGTTGATCATGTTATTCCATCAGGGGCTCTCCTGGTGATCTATATGTATATCTTGATGTCGAAGAAATAGAAGGCATTCGAAGAGATGGCATAAATCTCTCGTCAACAGTATCTATCAGTTATCTGGACGCCATATTAGGAACTATTGTTGAGGTACATATTATTTTTAACACCGTAGTTCATTGGATAATTTGATGCTCCCAAGATTCCAGTTATATACTTCAGATTCTATTCCACTGAAATTTTTTGTTTTACGTGTTTTGACTTTTGAGTGACCTTTTTGATGCTTGTTCCCCAACATAAAGCCCTTTCGTTACCTTCACTATGTCGGACTGTTGACCATTGTTCTCCCTTCCCTTTGTTTTGACCGACATGACTGCTGGCATCCTGTTTTTGGTAGATTTTTCCCCCCTTTATAATTGATGCAAGTTCTGGCATGTAATTAGGTCAAGACGGTTGAAGGACTTACTACACTACAAATTCCACCTGGCACTCAACCAGGGGACATTCTAGTCCTTGCCAAAAAAGGAGTACCAAAGCTGAACAAGCCATCAATTCGAGGCGACCACATATTTACAATTAAAGTGGCTATTCCGAATCGTACCAGGTAGCAGCTGTCACCTTTGCCTTTACTTGTCATTTTTTTTCATACAATAGCTCTTAGTGCCACTTTAATTTACTTTCGTGTCTTTTCATCAGTTCAGTTGACTGATAGTTTAGTACCGATATCAATAATCTTTGACGTATGCTCAGTTGAATCACGTATGCTCTGCTAGTGGTGAACAACTTTTATGACAGTAGAAAGACACTAGCATGCTTACAAAATGATTTGGAACAATTAAAGTTACCGTGTTAGAAGAGAAGCAGATGATAATGTACTATTCAAAACATGCATAATATATTAAACCTGGGGAAAGTGGACAAAGAAAAAAACAAAATAAACTATTGAAAGGAAGGGGGCCTGCTCATGCATGCATACTTGGCTGTGGCTGTAAAGAGCATTCATGCAGAGATTTCAAATGAGGGGGGTGAGGGTATGTGTATAGAGGGGGGTGGAGATGAATGTTTAGATCTTGTAAATTTGTAAGCTGTAAACAATGTGTTATTATTGTTGAAATTTAACCGCGCAGAATTTTCTTTCATTTAAAGTGTCAAGGAACGTGAATTACTTGAAGAACTTGCGTTACTCAGTAACACTACTGCCAGCCGTTCACGTACTCGTCCTAAATCCCAGCCAGTTGGTAAGTAGTTTGATTTTCTGGAGAGGAATGTGTTATATATGTGCACTCACCTTGGGAAATGTTCAAGTTTTTCAGTACATGTTTTTGAATTTTGTGCTGGGCTGGATGGATAATGACAATATATGCCCAACAAAATTCTTCCATATTCATTGGAAAAGAGAAAGCAGAACTCATCTATAGTTTCCAACTATGTGTCTATCAATATTTGACTTGAATTACCCCATACTTCTGCAGTGAATAAAAAAACGGAGTCGGAAACAGTTGCGGGCGAAACAGAGGAAGGAGGAGACGAAAGTGACCCATGGAAGAAGTTAAAAGACTTTGCTGGGTAATTATCTTTCTTTTTCTCTCTACTTTCTCTTTCTCCTTCTTTCTATCAGCAAAGTATTACGTATCTTCAGTGCATTTGACCTTTAGAGCTTCCGGAAATTGCAGGTCTGTTGCAAATGGTGCTCTTAAATGGCTGAGAGATAACCTCTAGTCTATTGTATCTGTATAGGCACCCCTTATCTCGATCAAATCGGCTTTAGATTGTTTTTTCCCTCCAGGTTCCCTAGCAGAAATGCCCCAGAATGAGCCCTGCAGTCATTTACTTCTTATGTCATACCATATTTGACATGTAGTTGTTTAGGTATTAATTCATTAGTGAAACTTGTAATTTAATATCTGCCACATGATCAACTACTACTGGCCAATTCCTTGCACAATGATGTCTACTTTACGAGATGTAAACGTGAGCATACAGTAATTACCATTGTGTTTTGAGAAAGGTTTGGTAATTAAGTCGATTCGTCATCATACATATTGTGTTGCGGGAAAGTGATTTGATACGGGAGTGTGACTAAAGAAGGCAAGGTATATTCTAATAATGAGAGAAGAATAAATTTGGATTGAGTATGAAAAATCAGGAATTGATTATGATGAGTATTATTGTGCTTACTTGTGTAAATTGATTTTGGAATGAAATGAGATCTACACTTTTATCAGGAATCGATTCCTGAAGAAACTCTCGACTTGATACCTAAATGGGGGTACGTATTTGGAATGTAATCACAGAATCATATTTTTTTTTTAAATATATTATAATCTGATACAATCAATATCCTTATAAGTTATGGATTGAGATATCTATTTCTGTTCCAATCAGGATAAGATACACACCAAGATATCAGAGATATTTCTCCTGGAACACTCCCCTTGTGTCACGATCTTGATGTATAATGTATAACATGTTCCCTCATTAAAAACCTTACCAAGTAAACAAAAAACCTCTTGGGTAAAAACAAAGCTTGGTCTAAGAGAAAAAAAGTACAACACATCAACTACAATTGCGACCACATGTGATGTAGACTCCCCCTGATGTCTACGAAATGAACTCTCCCTGATCAGTAACTCAATCTTGGAGTTCAGACAATCTTCACATTCCAATGTGTCTCACATGCTTTACAAATGTAGATTAGGCAATGACTTGGTGAACAAGTCTGCAGCATTATCTTCCGAACAAACCTGATTCACTTGAATGTTCAATAACTGCTGTTGTTGTTGATTAACAAAGAACTTAGAGCATTATCTTCCGAACAAACCTGATTCACTTGAATGTTCAATAACTGCTGTTGTTGCTGATTAACAAAGAACTTAGGCAATATATGCTTTGTATGATCACCCTTGATGTATCCCAATTTCAGTTGTTCAATACAAGCCACATTGTCCTCAAAGATACAAGTTGGTGTTATCGTAGTGGATGGTAATCCACTAGATCCTCAAATGTGGCATATGATTGACCTAAGCCAGACACATTCCTTAACCACTTCATGTAAAGCAATAATCTCATAATGATTTGAGAAAGTAGCAACAAGGGTTTGTTTAGTTGATCTCCAAAAAATTGTCATGTTTCCCTTGGTGAATACATAACCTATCTGGGAACGTCCTCTATGTGAGTCAGAGAGATACCCAGAATCCGCAAAACCAACCAAGATATCACAATGTGTCTCTGAGTGGGGGACCGCATTGAATTGGGGTACAATGCGTGCAGCCGAATCACTGTTCAACGGGTCGAACATTTCACTCGACATGTCGAATGAATGGTTCTGATCCGTCCAGGGTGCAACCTTCAAAGGGTCGACAAATTCCTTCAACGGGTCGAAATTCTTGGAACCTGCATGCTGCGATTCAACCATTTTTTTTTCCGGGAATTTTAAGCTTACCTTTGTATTGTTTGTAGGGAAATAACAAGCCCAAGTCTATAGAACTCTTCAAGAACCTAAAGATGTGCTTTACACCATTTCAATGACGTTGTGTAGACGCAGAACTAAACCAAGCTAACAAGTTCACAGAGAATACAATATTTGGTCTTATGCATTGAGCTAAATATAACAAAGCTCCAATAACACTAAGGTGTGGTACCTCAGCTCCCAATAGTTCCTCATCATCATCTTTCAGACAGTACAGATCCTTATTAGGTTCCAAACTGCTAACCATCTCATTGATTTCATCAAGAGACCCAATGATATTTATATCATCAGCATAGACCGAGACTATGGCAAATCCTGAACTTGTTCTTTTAATGAACACACATAGGCATAAATCATCGTTCTTGTTTCCCTTCGCAATCAAGTAGTCACTTAGACGTGTGTACCACATCCTACTATATTTTTTTCAATCCATATAGTGAACACTTCAATCTAATCACATGAACACTTCGTGGTGTAGAGTTACTTGACTTGGGTATGACCACACCTACCGGCACTTTCATGTATATTTCTGAATCAAGGTTTTCATAGAGATATGTTGTCACCACATCCATCAGCTATGTTTCTACCAAATTTCGTGAGGGATATTAGCAGAAGAGCGGATGATGCTATTTTGGGTGATCTGAGCTATCACGCGTATGTCGTCCTTTACCTGTTGTTAAGAACAATATACCAAACGGGCGTTAGGAGTCTTGACGGGGTGTTCCCGCCTTCGACTCTCCGACGCTCTAGTTAGAATGTATGGAGTGTAACAGTAGTATTGGTAGAGTAACATGCGTACCTTGTATCTCATAAATGTGTTTGTTTATATTGTTGGCTGAGTGTGGAGTATTTTGTTGTTCTTCAATGTGGGATCTTGTCTATTGTACATGGCCTGTCCTGGTACTTTCCATTTTCCGTACCGAATGCGTGGACGTTTAGATGGTGTTGATTCCTTGTTTAGAGTTGATGCTTGCATTGCTACCTTGCGTTTGGTCTAAGCTATGTTGACCCGTTTGTAGTGACTAAGTGTGCGGTATTTGTGTGTTTGTGGGATCACACACTAACAAGTCCCCCAAGTCCCCAGGTCAAGGGAATCAGCTCTTGATTGGGGAGTTGTAAAGCTTTTTCCCGGTTGCGCACACGTGGTCACTCGGGGAGGGATCTACGCCCTGATACCCCCAAGTCCCCCAACTCTCTGATGAAGAGCTGGTTCGAGGTCGGATGTCGAATGTTTCGTGCCGTGGGGCCATCTGTTTGGACTCTGAAACTTGATGTTGCTGTTTGGCGCCGCTTTCGTGGCAACAAGTGATGTTGCTACTCGTCCCATGATAGTGCGAACGTTGTTGATGTTTGACTATCAGGGTGGACTTCGAAACTTGATGTTGCTGTTTGGAGCCGCTTTCGTGGCAACAAGTGATGTTGCTACTCGTCCCATGATAGTGCGAACGTTGTTACTGTTTGACTATCGAGGTAGACTCCGAAACTTGATGTTGCTGTTTGGAGCCGCTTTCGTGGCGACAAGTGATGTTGTTACTCGTCCCACGATAGTGCGAATGTTGTTGCTATTCGACTATCGGGGTGGACTCTGAAACTTGATGTTGCTGTTTGGAGCAGCTTTCATGGTGACAAGTGATGTTGCTACTCGTCCCACGATAGTGCGAACGTTGTTGCTGTTCGACTATCGGGTGGACTCCGAAACTTGATGTTGCTGTTTGGAGCCGCTTTCGTGGCGACAAGTGATGTTGCTACTCGTCCCACGATAGTGTGAACGTTGTTGTTGTTCGACTATCAGGGTGGACTCCGAAACTTGATGTTGCTGTTTGGAGCCGCTTTTGTGGCGATAAGTGATGTTGCTACTCGTTCCACGATAGTGCAAACGTTGTTGATGTTCGACTATCGGGGACTCTAAAACTTGATGTTGCTATTTGGAGCCGCTTTCGTGGCGACAAGTGATGTTGCTACTCGTCCCACGATAGTGCGAACGTTGTTGCTGTTCGACTATCGGGTGGACTCCGAAACTTGATGTTGCTATTTGGAGCCGCTTTCGTGGCGACAAGTGATGTTGCTACTCGTCCCACGATAGTGCGAACGTTGTTCTTGTTCAACTATCGGGGTGGACTCCGAAACTTGATGTTGCTATTTGGAGCCGCTTTTGTGGCGATAAGTGATGTTGCTACTTGTCCCACGATAGTGCAAACGTTGTTGATGTTCGACTATCGGGGACTCTGAAACTTGATGTTGCTATTTGGAGCCGCTTTTGTGGCGACAAGTGATGTTGCTACTCGTCCCACAATAGTGCGAACGTTGTTATTGTTTGACTATCGGGGTGGACTCCGAAATTTGATGTTGCTGTTTTTGGAGTGGGCCCCCCTTGTCTTTTCGCATTCTGACCTTTTTGACTTCGTAATGGTTACCTATTGTTTGACATGCCCGTGTGTCAAACGTTTTGACAGTTGTTTGCTGCATGTGTGATGCGTGGCTTGCCGAATTCGAATTGGTAGGGTAATTAATTTTGGCGGGAGCGCGTGAGACACATGTCACAATCCTGCAGTCGGAAGCGCTGAAAATAAATGGTAGGCGTTCGCCTAGGGTTAGTTTCGCTGCCTATAAATAGTCTTGCTTTCACCTTCACTTTTTTACACATTCGTGCTCAACTGAAACTCTGCCAAAATGCTTATCGCAAAGCTTTTGTAATCAATTTGGAGCTTTTTAGTCTCGTGAATCTTCCTGTCGTCTTGTAAATGTATTTGCTTGTTCATTTGCTTTGCTTCAAAACGTGTGGTTTTGTGTTGCTTTGGTACGTTTACACTTGTTACTGTTTACAGTAATTTCTGGATTTTTGTGGTACGTTTCTTGTGTTTTTGGTAGTGAAGTGCATTTGGCTAGGTAGGGTATTGCGTTTCTTTGTTTTTGTTGGGCAAAAAAAATGAATTTCTGGCTGTTTTGTTGCTTTCTGGGTTTGAGTCCGGGTATGGTACGAAGAACAGTCTTTGTTCTTGAGGTTTTTTTTGCTGTTTTTGGGGTTTTTGATCTATTTTTGGGAGTTACGAAATGATGGGATCTGTTTGTACTGTTTGAAGAACTGGGTTGGTGACATACTCCACGCGTTCGAGGAAAGGCGTTTGGCTCAGATCAAGTTTGCCTTCGATCCCCATCCGGACGCAAGAAACTTTTGGGTGGCCAACCACTAGAAGCTAGTCGAACGTTGTGGTCTCTCACGCCCTCCTGGTACGTTCGACTTCCCCGTTTACTGCGTTTGTTCGTACCGCTTGTGCGGGTTTTCGGGCTGACGTTTCCCTTGTATTTTTTGTTGTAGCCAAGATGAAGAAGTCCCGTTCCTCAGCCAAGCAAGATACGGCCCACCAGCGTATGCTGGTGCTGATGGAGAGGGCCAGGAAGGCCTGAATGGTCGTGGAGGATGGAAATGACCATCTCATTCATGGAGACACTCCGCAGCCCGTGCTGCACGCCCCCGACTGAAATCAGTACCTCGATCTGGTATCGGAGGTCGACGAAGAGGTGGATGCCGTGGGCGCGGCTATTGGGGCTCCAGCTGTTCGGGCCGTGACTCCCGAGGACCGGGTCGAAGAAGCCACCCTTGACACCCGTCAAGGGGAAGAGGGTGAGCAGGCCCGAAAAGACCGTCTTCGTCGGGAGAAGGAGGTTCGAAGCAAGGAGCATTGCGAGCGTCGGATCGATCATGGTGACAAACACCAAAGTGAAGGTCGGCCACGCTCCGGTTCTCGGAGCAAGTCCTACTCCGCCAACACGGGCTCCTCCAAGAGTTCGTTCAAGCTCTCTCCCATCCGTCATGCTGGAGACACGGGGGTGCCCCGGCCTGGGTCTTCGGTGAGGAGGCCAGATGATCAAGGGGTGTCCATCCATCCACTCAAACGCTCCAAGGGTCTTTCCACCGAGGCTTCGCCGAGCGTGACTGTTACTGTGGCGGGCGAAACAGCCCTATCTTCAAAGTTCTTTGCTCGTATCCAGAGCTCCATGGGTGTGGGCATAGAATCATTGCAGAAGTGGCGTCAACTGGGCGCGACTTCGAGCGAATCTCTAAATGCAGCGTTTGACATCTGCACCCAGCTTCAACACTAGCTCTTCCTGATCAAGGGCCTGAAAGGGTCGATGTTGCAGACAACCGCAATGTCAAAGGCGAAAGCCGAGAGCAGGCGGCTAACGGCCGAAGTGGCCAAGATGCATAAGGGTCTGATGAGGTCTACGGACATAGCCAACAGCAAAATTTCCCGAGTGAACGAGCTGGTACGTGAGCTCGATGAGCTGAAGAAAGAGTTGGTAGAGTCTCAGTCTGGGATTGCCATCCTCGAGACAGACCTTGCCGCCCTCCGATCGTCCAGCGGTGCCTGAATTGCGGAGCTGGAGCGTGAGCTTGCTGAGGTTCGGGCGCATGAGATGACGGAGGAAATTTGCAGAAGGATTGCGGAGGAGGCGGTGGCCGAGTTCAAGGCGTCGTCTGAGTTTAATAAATTCAAGGCCGATGTGGTCGAGGCTTTCAAGAGTTCAGACGAATTTGAGGACTTGGTTGCTGCTGAGGCCAACGTCTAGTGTGAGAACTTATCCTCGCTTGTGCTTCCGTTTGTCAAGGTAGATGAGTTCGAGGCGTGGCAAGCCGCTGTGGCTGAAAAACTGAAGCGTTCGCTCGAGGAGCCTGAGGTTGATGCACATGCTGATGGGGTGGCGGAACAGGATGGTGGGGCTGATGTAGTGGATGGGGCCAACTGATTATGTACTTTTGCTTTCTTGCGCCTGCGTGCGTTTTGCTGGACATGTATTAACTCTTTTTTTGGAATATATCTAAGTGCCTTTGTTTCGCTTACATTGTGTCTGAATGCGTTTGATGTATAGTTACTTTCATTCACTGGCTAAAAACAAAATGTTCGATTGTACTCATACAAAAAGTTACAAAGCAAGCTGATGTACGCACGTTAGTGCCAATCAAACGCAGGAAGATGAACACTTAGTGAAAATATTTTCTTAAGTGCTGTGTGTTCTAGGGGTTGTATATCCTTCTTCAAAACATGTCTTTGATGTAGAACGTACCGGGGCTTACGACTGCGTCGATGACGTAGGGACCTTCTCATGACGGACGTAAACTCTTTGGCTTCGTTTAGATTGCCTTTATGACCCAGTCCCCCAGTTGAAGCGGGCGCTCCATGACACGTTGGTTGAATAGTCGAGCGACTCGCTGCTTATTCACAGTGTTGTGGAGATGTGCCGTGTCTCGTTTTTCTTCAAGGAGGTCGTTGTCTAGTCGTAGTCTGTCTCCGTTTGTGGTAGGGTCATAGATTTTGATTCTTGGGCTTCTGTATGTGAGCTCGAGTGGTAGTACGGCCTCCGTTCTGAATGTGAGACTAAATGGGGTTTCTCTTGTTACTGCCGTTGCGATCGTTCAGATCGACCATAGTATCTCGGGGAGGAGTGTGGGCCATCGTCTGTACCAGATGTCTCATTTCTCAATGAGTTCGATTTTCTTCTTGATTCCCTCCTTAATGATTTTGTTTGCTGCTTTTACCTGTCCGTTTGTCTGGGGGTGTGCTGGTGATGCGAATACCAGATTGGTGCCTTGCTTTCTCCAGAATGCTCTGAGCTCGTCGTTATGGAATTGCGGCCTGTTATCAGTTATGATGTTGAGTGGGGTGTCGTAGCGACAGTAGAGAAAATGCCACATGAATATCTTCACCTTTTCGGTTGTGATCTTGACCATCGGTTCGGCCTCGATAAACTTGCTGTGGTAGTCAATGATCACGATGATTTAGCGATACTGGCCCTTGGTTATCGGAAGTTCTCCGATGAAATGGAGTCCCCACTGTGCAAACGGAACTGGCGAAGTGAGGATTGATAGGGGAGCCGCAGGCGTATGGTTCTTGTGTACGTATAGCTGGCATTGGGGGTAGGTCGTAGTAATTACGGTTGCGTCAGCATGGATGGTAGGCTACCAAAATCCACTTTGGAGTGCCTTCTGTGTGAGGGATCGTGCTCCTGCGTGGTGACCACATACCCCCGAATGGATTTCCCTTAGTATCATGTCGCCTTGCTCTGGTATGACGCATTTGAGGTTGGCCCACGTCTTCCCCTGTCTATACAGGCTGTTGTGTCGGATGCTGAAGTTAACTGCTTTGGCTATAATGTTTCGCGTTTGTGCTCGGTCTGCTAGGAGTTCGCCCTTTGTTTTGTATTTGATGATGGGGTCCATCCAGTTGGTCACGTGTGGCTCGATGGTAAAGATCTCTTCTAATGTTTTCGTGATGCTTGGTCCTTTTAGGACTTCAACTACCCATTGCCCCGACTCCGTTTGTACCGGCGATGTTGCTAAACAGGCGAGTGCGCCTGTCTTGGTGTTTTTGCCCCTGAGGATGTGGTTGATGTTGAAAAACTTAAACTTGCTTAGCATCATGTGGACGTGATCGAGATATGCCGTCATCGTATCACCCTTTGTTTTAAAGTCGCCACAGATTTGGTTAACGACTAGTTACGAGTCGCTGAAGATGTTGATGTTTCTGCCCCTGGGGATGTGGTTAAAGTTGAAAAACTTGAACTTGCTTAGCATCATGTGGACGTGACCGAGATATGCCATCATTGTATCGCCCTTTGTTTTAAAGTCACCCCGGATTTGGTTAACGACTAGTTGCGAGTCGCTGAAGATGTTGATGCTTGGAGCTTCTGAGTTTTGGGCTAGTTGCAGTCCGGCAATGAGAGCTTTGTATTTGGCCTCGTTGTTTATTACTTTGAATTCGAATCTGAGTGCGTACACTGCTCGTACGCCCCCTGGCCCGGTAAGAATGATTCCAGCCCCACTGGTGTTCTTAGTGCACGATCTGTCCACATAGAGGTTCCATGGTGATTTGGGTTTTGGGGGTTCTTCCTTGGGTATGTCTATGCTAACGGATGGCATGCCGTTGAGGGCAGGCTGTGTTGTGTCCTCGGCCTCGGTGTACTCGGCTATGAAGTCTGCGACAGCTTGGCCCTTTATTGCTGTCCGGGGGGTATAATAGATGTCGTATTTGCTCAACTCGACGACCCACTTTGCTAAACTGCCGTTGTGATCGGACGATTGCAATACTTGTCGTAATGGAACGTTTTTAAGGACATGGATGCTGTGGGCCTGGAAGGACGGCCTGAGTTGCCTTGCTGCCGTTATGAGTGCGAGTGCCACCTTCTTGATTGTTGGGTAACGGGTCTCGGGTGGTGTCATGCCCTTTCTGGCATAGAAAACTGGTAGTTCCGAACTTGTTTCCCTCCGAACTAGGGCGGAACTAACAACCCTTAGAGAAGCAAATAGGTATAGATATAAGGTTTCTCCTTTTACGGGCCTGGATAGAAGAGGGATTAAGGCTAGGTATTGCTTGGTAGATGTGAATGCGACTTCACTGTCGGTTGTCCAAATGACGTTTCGTTTGTTTATTGTTTGGAGGGCCTTGAAGAATTGAGCGCACTTGTCGGAGTAGCGAGAGATGAAGCGATTGAGGTATGCTAGTTTTCCCGTTAGGCTTTGGAGTTCGGCCTTGGTCGTGGGGGGTTGCATGTCTAGTATTGCCTTGACCTTCGTCATTGAGGCCTCGATGCCCCCCTTGCTGATGATGTATCCGAGAAACTTGCTTGTTGTTATGCCGAATGTGCACTTAGCCGGGTTCAATCGCAAGCCGTTCTTGATCAGGAGCTCGAGTACGGTTCACAGGTGTTTGGGGTGGTCCATTGCCTTGGTGCTTTTGACCAGCATGTCATCAATGTAGACCTCCACTATTTTGCCCGTTAGCCCATCAAATATAATGTTCATCAATCTTTGGTAGGTGTAGCCTGCGTTCTTGAGGCCGAACAGCATGACTACGTAACAGTAAAGCCCCTTGTCCGTTGTGAAGCAAGTGGCCTCCTGGTCTTCATGATTCATTAGAATTTGGTTATACCCTGAATATGCATCCATCATGGATAGCAATTCCTGTCCGGCGGTGGCGTCCACCAACTGATCGATCCTGGGCAACGGAAAACTGTCTTTCGGGCAATCCTTGTTCAGATTGTTGTAATCTACGCACATGTGCCAAGATGTGTTGTGCTTCTTGACCATAACAACGTTGGAGATCCATTTCGGATAGTTGACTCTTCGGATGAAACTGATTCTCTGCAGTATGTCTACCTCCGCGTGCATAGCCGTGTATCGATCCTGGTCATACGCCCGTCGTTTCTGCTTTACTGGTTTTGCGATTGGGTTGATGCTGAGTTTGTGGGAGATGATGCTTAGGGCGATTCCGGGTATGTCTACGTAAGACCATGCGAACACCTACTGGCAGTCCGATATAACCTGAACCAGTCAGGCTGCTATGTCAGGTTCTAGCTGTGCATCGATACGGATCGTGTGCTCCGGGTGTTCACTGTACAGGTGAATCGTGTGTAGCCCTTCTCGCTCCGTGGCGGGCCAGATAGTGTTCAGCCCAACTCATGGGTCATCAGGTTGCTGTTCTTTAGGAAAGCCCTCTGCCATTGCGAGTACTTCCAATCGCGTGCTGTCTTCTTCCGGTCGTGTAATCTTTTCCACGAAATCGTACCCCCTGACCGTGCCGATTCTGTAGTATGTCGGGAACTTTGTCAGGAGCATATGGCTTGTGAAAATCAACCTTAGCTTCGAGATGCCTGGATGTCCAAGGATCATGTTGTAGGACGTGCGAGTGTCTACGATGACGAAGTCCGTTCTGACCTCGTTCTGGGGGGTTCCTGGCATCCCGATGCCGAATCTTATATAGTCACTACCTAAAGGGTATGTGGTTTCACCTGAGAAGCTGGCAATGCTCTCATGGTCTTGTGTCATCTTGCATCTCGGGCGTTTGAGCCCTTTGTATGCCTCCCGGAAGATGATGTTGACGGAGGCCCCGTTGTCGATGAGGATACACTTGACCATATATCGATCCACCATTCCGTCAATGACGAATGGGAGTGTGCTGTTCTGGTTGCCTTCTTCTTCATTATAAGAGAAAGTGATTGGAGGTCAATCCTTCCTGCCTGCCTTTGGTAGATTTTTGGGGTGTACTGCGAATACATCCTTTGGGCAGGGCTCTTCTAGTTCGCGTGGGCACTCGGGCTTCCGCTTCTCTCTTGAGATGTTGTTGATGGTACCCCTCGTTCGTATGTTTGCGATCTGTTGTTCGGCGTTCGATTTTTGGAAGATTAGCATTCTTTGTGTGTGCAGCCGTTCGATTTCCCTTGTTAGGATTTCATAGTCATTGGTGTTGCGGGTGTTCGAATTATGGTACATGTACCACGTTCCCCTGTTATTCCGCATGGGGGCGATACCGAGCATCCTCGGCATTAGTGGGCGGATCTGGTGTTTATTTTACTTGAGCACATCCCCTCGTTCGTGATCTGGGTAATCGAGAAGATTGTGCGGCATTGGTGGGAATCTCTGGGTGGTGGTGGGTTCTATCAGGGTAGTGGTTCGCGTCTGCATTGCGCTTGCTGGTACTGTCTGTTGTTTTTGTGTTCGATGTAGTGACTCTTGCGTTTGCGGGAAGTTAATTCGGGATGTGTTTTTGGTGGTGGCCTTTTGGCTATATGGGAGGATGGTGGGAGGTTGTGTGTGTAGGGTGTTTTCGAGGGTGGAGCTGCGTTCCTACCTTGTGCCCCGTATACATGGGTTTTTACTAGTGCCTTTTGGATGATTAGGTCGATGACATCGTCATACCCGAGGTGGTTCTTCCTGACCAACTTCTCCACAAACGGAGTTCCAGTCAGGTTTTCTAGTAACGCCATTTTTGCCACGTTCTTGTCGAGATTCCTGCACTTGTTCGCAAGGGCTCTCCATCGATTGATGAAGCCGGATAGGTTTTCATTGTCCCCCTGAAGGATCATTATGAGCGTGCTGGCGGTGTTGTACTTGCCCTGCAGCTAGTACCGTTTGAGGAAACACTTTGTTAACTCCTCGAACAAGTGTATGGATCCTATGGGCACATCGTAGAACCAGTTTCGTGCTTCTTCCGCCAGCGTTTCTTGGTACAGGAAACAGAGGGTTGCGTCCGAATACCGGGTACCTAAGGTGGCGGATTGATATTCATCGATGTGTGTTCGTGGGTCTCCCTTCCTGTTGAACCTGCTGATCTTGACGGTTTTGGAATACGGGTCCCTGCTCTGTGCTATGATGTCGTCCGATAATGGGCTTATACGGGGAGTGTACATCCCTTTTGGCCCAGTTTGCGAGCTTTTCTTGAGTGATGTGATTTCGGCCTCCATTTCTTCCATCCGTCGAAGCATGGTATCCTCGATTGTCGCAACTAGTTCCTCGTCATTGTATTCTTATATTCTTTTGGGCGGTGGAGGTGGTCCCGGAAGTTGGTTGTTTCGTAGTCCCCATGGTGGGTTGATTCTGATGACCTGCCTGCCCGCCCTTGGTTCCTCTGTCAGTCCCGGCTCATCACGTTGGGTCACCTGGCTTTGTATGAACGTGTCAAGTCATTCCTCCAATCGCTGTCAGGCTTGGCGTTCCTGATCTCTTTCGGTTCTTTCCATTTGGAGTTCCTTCACGAGGTGGGGTGCCTCCTCATCCTCCAGTAAGTCGTTGATGCTACTGATCGTGTCTACTGGTGTGTCTCTTGTCTTCTGGCTTTCGGGTGTGATGTGGTATGCCACCATTTATGTTGTCGGGTTTGTACGTGGTTTACGATTGCTCGCTTCCCACAGACGGCGCCAATTGTTTCTACCAAATTCCATGAGGGATATTAGCAGAAGAGCAGATGATGGGGTATTCCCGCCTTCGACTCTCCGACGCTCTAGTTAGAATGTATGGAGTGTAACAGTAGTATTGGTAGAGTAACAGGCGTACCTTGTATCTCATAAATGTGTTCATTTATATTGCTGGCTGAGTGTGGAGTATTTTATTGTTCTTCAATGTGGGATCTTGTCTTTGTACATGGCCTGTCCTGGTACTTTTTGTTTGCCGTACCAAACGTGTGGACGTTCGAAGGGTGTTGATTCCTTGTTTAGAGTTGAGGCCTGCATTGCTACCTTGCGTTTGGTCTAAGCTGTGTTGACCCGTTTGTAGTGATTAAGTGTGCGGTATTTGTGTGTTTGCGGGATCACACACTAACAAGCTGCATGTTCAATTTTTTGGACACTACCAAACTGACAAGGTAGCATAAAGTAATGATGTCCATAACCGGAGAGTATGTCTCCTCATAATCAATGCCAAGGTGTTGATAGAATCTTTGTGCCATAAGTCTAGCTTTATAATGCATGAATTCATTCTTCTCATTACGCTTTCGAACAACGATCCATTTATTTCCTACTAGCTTCACATCCAGTGGGCATAGCACTACCGGATCGAAAACATGCATTTTCTTCGAGGAGTCTAGTTCAGCCTGTATTACATCTCTCCACTTCAGCCAATCCGCTCTCTGCTGACATTCAGCAACCGAGCGAGGTTCCACCACATTGTCATCAATGATCTCCTGAGCGACGAAATAAGCAAAAGCATAATCAACTACCTTGGATGACCTATCCATAACAATGCACGCATCATTGTTAGTTAGTGAGATTTCATCGTTCTCTGACATCACATATGGGTCTGAAGAGTCCTCCAGAGATGCCATTTGGGATTCTAGGACATAACTGTAGTTATGAATAATAGATTCACAAAGTTGATGATGAAGTGATCAATTTGTGCCTAAATAACTTGCCTTTTTGTCGCAGCTCATCTGCGGATTTTCTTGGTCTCCCCCTCTTTCTGGTGGGAGCCGAGACCGATGTTACTCCATCCACATGGGCAAGAGGCACGTTACTCTAACCTGGAGTTGCATTATACTAGCCTTTGTGGACTTCCAACCTTGTAGGAACATTTGTAGCAGGAATGTCTGATCTGATCACTTTGCCAATATCAGTAAAGAAGTTAGTCATCCAGTCTGCTACATTTTGAAGATCAAGTATACGTTGCACTTCAATCTCACTTTGAGATGTGCATGGATCTTCTTGAAATATAGTGGGAGGAGTATTCTACGTCAATTCCTGACGTTCAACCAAAATGAAGGCATTCATATGTCCCCCTAACATCGGGAAGTATGTTTCTTCAAAGTGACAATTTGCAAATCTTGCAGTAAATAGATCTCATATCTAAGGTTCTAAGTAACATACTATATATAGTTGGAGATTCATAACCAACATATATTTGTAATCAACGTTGAAGACCCATTTTAGTGCGCTGTGGAGACACAATTGACACATACATTGCACAACCAAAGATGCGTAAATATAAATTGACAGGCTTATATCCAGTTAACAACTAGTACGCACTGAATGGTTGATGGTCTCTCTCTTCAATTTATCATCCTCCTTCTTATTCACTAACATCATAAACTGTGAATATTGTGATGAATGATCGATCCAGAGAGACTGTGCGCATATATAAGTTGTTGTGCTTTGTGTGAAGTTGATACTTCCAAAGTGTTGGCTCACAACCTGTTTGATAAAATGTATGACATGAATCTTCTATTGTGTTTATTTTATGCTTATGGTGAATTTTTTCTCTTATGCATGTGTAAGATTGATGTTGCAGAACGGTGGCGACGGATAAAGGCGGATGCTGAATCGGGAAGTGTTCCAACAAGCCGGACAAGCGCCTCATTCTTATCGGCCAGTCCTTACAAACTCATATAGACTGTCACATCCCCATGTAAATATTAGTGTAAAATTTTTATTTTTATTTTGGTTCTTGCCAATTTTGGGTGGAAGTTTTATTTTATTTTTAAGACCCACTCTAGATCCGATAGTTTGTTTTATGTTCTTGTGATTGAAAGTTCAATGTTTTTTTGTGAGTTTTGGTTTGTGAGTATGTGTGACCATGTTGAGAAGCTGATAAGACCATGTTGAGAAGCTGATAAGGTTTGCTGAAAATGGCGTGATTTATTTTAATTGTTTGTTCAGAATTTTAAGTGGTTTATAGTTGAGGTGGTCAAATGTGTATGAAACTTGAATCGAGACCAGCATAGCACTAAGCTTTTGAATCTGACAGTTCTGTAGCGAATGGATCCTTCGTAGAAGAAATTTTGATGACCGTAACACACCATTTTCTACAAAGTTTGACACCGACACATCTCAATAGAGTCGACAAGACGACGCCCAAGCTCACTTTAAGTTTATTATCATGAACTACCTCAACACAAATTCCTTTAAAATCATTATCAACCCACTAACTAAAACAATGAAATTGTAATTAATTACAGAGTTACCTGTGGAAACATGTGGATAAGCAACATCAATACCAACATCTCTATGTCTTGCAGCTATTGCTACTCTTTCAACAACTTCAAATCTATTTGCCTGTACAATATTATACAAAGAAGAAGTTTAACATCACTTAACTACATGCAGGAAATTAAGACGGTATCCATAATCAAACTAGCTCCAATGCAAGAGTATTAATTTGCATATAAATTGCCATAGCCATAATATATTGCTTGAAGTTGGTTACAAACATAAGATGTGCAACATATATAAAGAATGAAAAGCCAGATACAACACCAAGCAACCCCAAGAAAGTTGTAGAGCTTCTCCGATAAACCTGGACTTGTCTAATCCTACAGTTATCACGAGGGCATCGATCGAGACATTTAAGGAAACATCATATGAACCACAACACCAAATTATTATAATTATTCTAAACCTCAGCAACACCAATTGATTATATCTATCCTAAACCTCAGCAACACCAATTGATTATATCTATCCTAAACCTCATCAACAATTGAGTCGACATTTTGGCAGAATCAAAAGTGTTACTACAACCATATCTTATGTTAGGTTTCCAGCAAGGATCCAGCAAACCTAAAAATTGAATCAAGTCCAAACTCTTCTTTGATAAGATTAACTTCATCTGGAGTACAAGGAGCTTCATTTCTGGTGTCATGCATTGAACAGATATTGCTAAATAACCTCTGGTATATAACCTCTTGTCCTTGTTGGTCTATCCATAATATGTCCAACGTGGAGCATAAGCTGGAAATCTTAGTTATATTCAACCATTAAACAGATATTGCGAAATAAGGTGGTTGGTAACTCGGGTATGATTTAGGTAACAAACATGTCAATGTAATTGGTGGAAGATGCTGGGCTGTGAAAGAATAGGAGAAGTCATCGGAACTGCTACTGCTTTTAAGTTCACTAGATGAATTCAACTTACTAGAGACAAGAATTTCACCAAGAACTTCAATGTGTATATGTATCTGCAATAATATATATCCTAAACCTCATCAACAATTGAGTCGACATTTAGGCAGAATCAAAATCAAAATCCTTATGAAATTCAAATTACTGCAAAATGAGAGAGATTACCATGGTGACCGAAGCAGAATCCCAATCTCAGTTATATGAGAACCTTCTCTTCTCGGAGACCTCAACCTTGGCGCCATAGCTCGACCGAGTAGCTTTTACAACACAACGGTTTGTCAGCTCTGACTCTTGATTATTTTCAGCGAGGCTCCTCTTCTTCTAACTCGACCTCACCTTGCTCTCTGATCTGAGATAATTTTGCTCGACTTGCACGAAATGTTGCCAGCGAAGTACGAGCACAAGGTCGAGTTCACAGAGGTCTCACTGTGAGAATTCAACTTACGAGAAGATAAGAGAATCGGTAAGATCTGAGACCCCGACGCCGGCAAGGGAGCTTTAATCGGATCTTCTTCGCCGTCGTGAGGTTCTGCGTCGCTCGAATCAATCAGAGTTTCATTTGGAGCTGCTGAGCGACGAGAACCCTAAGGTTGAAAGCGAATGAGAAATGAAGACGACGAAGTTTAGAGAAGATCTAGGGTTTTAGTTTCAGAGGAAGACGATGAAGTTTAGAGAGAGAGAGAGAGAGAGAGAGAGAGAGAGAGAGAGAGAGAGAGAGAGAGATGGTCTGGTTGAGATGGGTTGTGCGAACAAGAGATAAGAGATAAGAGGGGTTAGGTTTTTGATTGGAAGAGAGAGAAAGAGAGATTGAGAGCGTTAGGTGATCGAGAAAGAGGATGGGGGATAGGTTAAGCTAGGGTAAGTTAGCTCTGGGTTTTGAGAGAGATGAGAGAGATATCGAGAGAGCTAACTCTGGGTTGAAGAGAGATACATGAGAGAGTTTTAAGAGAAAGAGTTTGCTTTTTCAGAGTTTGGTTAGTCACTTAATGTACCCTCCACAAGTCAATGCAGGTCAACTCAAATTAGAAAGGGGAGAACCAAAATTTGGCCAAGTGTTGGGAGGGAATCCAAATTGAGCTTCCCGCCAAGACAATTGGCCGAAATCACATTATTGCCTACTTACATATCAGACAATAGCCAAACAAAACCTATTGTCTGAAATGACACAATATGAAGAAAAAAAGCTATTGTTTGAAAGAGGTTTATTCAACAAAAATAAACCATTGTATACAAATTTATAATACAACATCAAAAAGAATGAGTGTTGTCTAAATCTGGTGGCACAGACAATAGAAAAAAATGGGTGTTGTACGTTAGAGCATATTACCATCTACAGCTGATTAAAATCTATTGTCTCGTTGGCACATCTGGGCACATTCAGACAATGATTTTTTTTGGGTGTTGACTGAATTTTTCAGACAATGGACAAGTTGGTTGTTGTCGTCTATTAGGTGTTATCTATAACAATTTTTGGCGTAGTGGGCATTATTGGCACAATGGTAGGATGCACCGATCAAGGTCGAATTCAAGTCGAAAAGCTCTAATTTTTTTACAGCATGCTTAGATTAGTCTGATCATCTTATCCTACGGTCACATTTACAAAATGATTACTTGTTATTAATTTAATTTCGTAAAGGTTTATTTTTTATATAACCAACAAACATTATAAGTAACACTATAATGTGGAATTAAAGATATATGAGAAATCGAAAGGTTCTGATGGGAATTGTGTTCATACACGAATGTTAACCTCATAATAATAGAGATCTTACGAAAAAATTAGTCTTATCGGTCAATGAGGTCAAATATGACCAAAAGACTTAAATAACTTTTTTGAAGGATTTTACTCATTCTCCTATGGGGGGAGTAGTTAAGTGGACATTTTTTAAATATTCTTTGACATGATAAGATAAATATGAACTCCACGATATTGAAAAATAACCAAAGCTTGAATTTTTAACGGAGACCAAAGCTTAAATTTTTAACTAGTATAATAAGGTTTTCTTTGTTATTTTGAAGGGAAACTTTTCATTACCAAAGTATGGCCGAAGAAATACATACATAGGTATATAATATTTGTGTAAGGTAATTTGAACACTAGGTATCTACCGAAATAAATACTACTCTTAAGAGCTAATGAGCTCGACATTAATAAAGCTCATTCTCCGTGCAAACTAAAACATTGAACACACCTCATACAGTTTAACTCAAACAAATCTAAAACATGTGTCAACGTACTGAAACAAAAAGGTTTTGAGAGATGAAAGCAGCATAAACCAACTGAAAAAAAAATTGTTGTATTTTTCAACTTTTAAACAATAGAAAAGGAATATGCATGATGCCATGGCCAATCAAGAATAGAGTTAAATTAACCAGATCCTTGACCTAGAACGTGCCTCACGCACGGGACAAAAAAGTTTTTTCTTCACAGTTTGTTGCTTCGTCCGGTAGCCATATGCTTTGTGTTAGCCTTTGCCTCGCCTACACTTATGGGTGCAGCCGGACGGGGTTTGGTGGACCCATGTCTAGTTGTGCTGTGTTTTGTCAATAGAGGTATCTTCAATCTACGATATGGGGCGAGTAGAGGAGATGCAGACTTCGGCTTGGACACTGACTTTAGTAGATAGGCTCTATTGCTTTGGTCAAGCCGTACAACGACGGGCGAAGCAGAGATGTGGTTGGAGAGAAAGGCGTTGCGTGTGGAAGGGTTAGCTTCGGATGGCCTCAATATCTGTTTCTACCCTTTTCGACTGCTCCCGACTAGTGGCTGGTGGCTGGCGGCTCAGTCGCGGTGATGGCGACACAGCAAGGCCGACATAAGCGCTTGTTTGGATAAGGTCACGTATTTGGGTTGTATTTGTCTATATTTTGCCTCATTAAATGATTGGGTTATCATTATCTATATTGTTCTATTCCTTCATCAAGATTGTATAGTTTCCTACTCACCTTTGTGTGATTTTATACCCATTGTGGTTATACTGGATTCGTCCAGATCTAGAGGGCTTTGTTCCTCCTTAGATTTAAGTTTTTCTAATTACTGCCAGTCAATCTCATATGTTTCCAACAGCATAATCAAAAAACACCAAAACAGCTATATTCTTGCTACTCCCAACCTCGATGAATACAGGTACTGATGATTGCAAATTAAAAGTGCAAGTCAATTATATTCACGATTCTGGGTGCTTACGCATGGGATTCACACCCCCCATTCTCCATCATTAATGTTTTTGTTCTTCTTTATGTTTGTGCTCAATGTTCTGGATTTTTGATCTCGAGGAGCAATCATGGGTACTTCTCGATCTCGGAGGTGGTGAGAGTACTACTAATCTGGTGAGGGATCTCATCTTGTTGGTTGTTTGTTTTTTGAGTTATGTGTTAGGATTTGCTTGGCTTCGGTCCCTCGGATGGTGTTTTTGGATTAAGACTTCTATTGCAACATCTTTGTTGATTATTGTGCGGCAGTTTGTGGCTGGAGAACACATTAATGAAGTTGGCTACAGTAGTTTCAATCTAAGATATTTTCTGTTATTTTTCAGGATTGTGCTCTTTGCCTTGACTGATATGGTTTAAGTTTGAGCCGCAAATTTTCTCTTCTATTTGCATTGTATTCAGACTGTTAGGAATTACTTTATTGGATTTTTCCCAATGGTGGTTTAATGAAAGTTTCGTGGATTTAAAAGAAAAAGGAATATGGTGACTCAACTGAACACTTGGTCAGATGTGTTTGCTAGCTAAGTCACCAAAGTTCCTTCCTTTATTTAACACTTATTAAACTCTCAAAGCTACAATCATTAATCATCTATGATTCTCAGCTCTCTCGAAAATGATCAAACCAAGTTGTGCATTTTCTCTCATCGTCCTCCTCCTCATCAATCTTCATCTGGGTAGTGTTTTGGGAGCTATTCCCACAAACCCACTTGTCCAATAGTGATTGGACAAGGTCCTTAATCTTCTTGGTCAAAGCTTCAATGTGAGCTTCACACATAATGCAAGCTATGTAAATGTCAATGGAGATTCTGGGAGAGCTCTCTTCTACTGGTTCATTGAGGCTGCTGAGGACGCTGCTTCCAAGCCCCTTGTTCTTTGGCTCAATGGAAGTGTTGTCTTTTTTCTTCTTCAAAGATTCAAGCTTTACTTTTTTATGTGTTGGCAAATGAAGTTTTATTTTAAATCACCTTGGAGTTACAACTGTTCAACACACCAATCAAGTAAAATTCAAGTCAAACAGTTATAAATTTTTAATGACGTACTCAAGTACTCAGAGTATTTTAATCATCCTATCCAATGGTCATTTTTTGTGAAACAAAATATATTTTTGACAAAAAATGATTTTGCGAAGGCGATTCATTTCCGTCGCAATTGATGAAACTTTTTGCAACGATATTTTTTGCCGTCGCAATTGATGAAACTTTTTGTGACGACATTAATGTGCTATTACAATTGATAAAATCTTTTGCAACCGTGTCGGTGTGCCGTCACAAAAAGTCTCCACATTAGCGACGATGAATTTGCCATCACCAAAAGAATGTAGCAAATTAAATTTTTTATTGTAATGAACACACTGACTTTGTAGGAAATCTCTTCCGGATGTCGACCAGGATTTCGATGGGCAGGCTCATCAAAGTCAACTTCATTTTGTTGTTCTTGGTGTTGTTGTAACTGCAGGGCTTCATTCTCCACATTTTCATCTCCCTCATCTTGATCTCCATCTCCATCTCCTATCCTATCCTAGTACATACAAAATTGATCAAACCCCATCGATTCCTATATATAACCATATATAATTACATGCACTTCTTTTCAAATCTGGAGAGGGATATTGATATCCAACTTGTCCTGGAATTGAACTCTCCTAAACGATTCAAGTCTCCTAAAATGAACCAAGCCTTTTAAGAGAGAGGAGATTCAATGACAAAACTTACCTGCTCGATTTACAAATCGGAAGGGGGTGATTTTGCAGTCAACAGACACCGACAGAAGCAACATCATCAAGTACACATATCGTCGTTTTCTTCTTCTTCGCTAGAAGGATCTAGATCCACATATACATCCACCTGCGACCGAGACTCTTTCTCTTTTAGTTGGTTTTGTGTTTTCAAACATTAAAGTACCCCCCAAAGTCCCTTGTATCTTGCACCAACTAGTTTTAGTCAAAAACTTTCTAAGCCACTGGATTACTCTGCGTCTCTGAACGGCTGAAACCCCCTAAAAAGACAAGACTGGTCTCAAACCCTATCTCATGTTTGGATGGCTTTCTCAAACTCAAACTCAAACTCAAAAGTTAAAAGTCAAAAGTTCGTTTTGTTTGAGGAAAAATTCTGCTATGCACCCCAATCCTAATCACTCCATAAATTTTTTAGGCCTATGCCACGTGTCACCATATGAGTAGTTATTTTAGTCCTATGTTGACTAGCTTATCATAAGTAAACCCTATTCGATCTTCTCCTCCTCCTCCTCCTCTCTTTCGACAACAGTAATCGAAGGCAGAGCACATACTCGTGACAGAGTGGCGGCTTATCGGGCAACACTCGTCTTCGTCCTCTCTCCCTCAACGTTCCCGCTTCTACTTTGCCATATTAACTCTTCTGACAGTCTCGCTAGCCAACCCGATAGGGACGGTGTCCGAGATTTACTACCAAGTCAACCTCACCCGAAATTGAAATATAAAAAATTGTAGTAGAAATTTAAAATATATATTAAAATATCAAGTCTATAGAATCTGGATTCATTTTAATAGTTGTTTGCTCAAAAATTGTCACGGCCAATATCACGACGGTTGACAGACTTCTTGTTCAAAATGTCCTTCTGGTTGACGCGGGCGTGCCAAAAGATGTTTGCTTAAAAATCGTCATGGCTAATCTCACCACGACCGATAGACTTCTGGTTCAAAATGTCCTTCTGATTGACATGGGCGTGCCAACTCGCGGCCTATCGGTCGAGCAAGGTTTGATAGGTATGCGCTGGATCTGGCTCTTTAAGCGACTGATGGCCAAGAAAGGAACCCTCTCGGTCATTGGTTCGAATGCCTTGTATGAAAGGACTTGACCAATGCACTAATCTTGATTCTCGATCATGTTCAAGCTCTAAATGAACTTGAAGGTGCGCTTGACCAAGGAGAAATCAACCGGGTTGATGTACTCATAAATCACTGTAAAGGTGAAAGTGACATGGACTCGGTAGTCGAAACGTTGTGAGATGATGTGAGTGTGAACAACAAATCACATCAACCCAATCCAGATTAGCCAAGAGAGATCGTGAGTCTGAATACTAAGTTAACCAGCTACTCCTAGGTGCAAGGAATGGAACTGCAAGAATATAAAGAACACGAATGTAAATGGCGAAAATTAAATCTATGTTATCAAAGTAAATGATGAACAAGGTAAAGTACTTATGGATGCAAAATCTAGAAAATTTTTAAGTAGGTTTGTGTATTTGGTGTAGGACCCTTTACAATATGTTATAAAGTTCTATATATACAATTTCTACAAAACCTTAGCCTAACTGACTCGCCCATCCAACTAATGAATCCCAATAGAACTCGAATTCCTTGATTTCAACCGAGTAAAACCTTCATTATCTCGACCACCACTGTTGAAATAAAAAAAAAACTACTGACGATATATAGTGATAATGGGCTTGTATTGATTCTATGGGCTTATGCTATGGGCTTATACCAAGGTTACAACATGTGAAATGGTACATATGCACGGTCCACAGCTATAATAAATAATAACAGTAGGGTTGAAGCCAGCAAAGTCCAAATGCCTTACGCCTCAATCAAATCTTTAAACAGTTGGTCCTTATCAAAAACTGAGACTTCGTAGTTGAGTGAGAGTCAATCTCTAGAGGCTCATGATCTTATATATGGTGGACATAAAACTCACAAAGATATAGAGAAGCACACGGGGAGCAACAACAACAACAACAACAACAAAAAGCAGAGGAACAAAAAGGAAGCAAGGAGAGGAGGAGCAGCTCGGCCACAAGAGAAGGACAATCAACAACAGCAGCAAAGCAAAGAGAACAGCGAGTAAAAGCAGTCCTACCCCAGCCAAACTAAAGCCAAACTGGGAGAAGAAGCTTGTGTCAAAACCCGGATCGAAGGTGGGAACCTTTCCACAACTCTGATGTATCTATTTTATGTAGGTTCCACGGCGTCGGAGATGACCCAGAGGCGCAAGATTCTTGACACCTGAACATGGAAAAGAAGTCTCTGTTCAATCAACTCACTCTTTGAGATGTCCTGTTCCTCAACAAAATTACAAAACACCACATAGAAAAATTCTACTCTATGCCCACGCAGCAATCACCACACTCCAAAGAAATCAACAAAGTAGCAGCAAAAGACTACACAACAGTAGCAGCAGTTCAAAGCAGTAGATCTTGTTGCCTTAAAAAAAAACAGAACCTCACCTCTACTGCCTTCACCAAAGTTACTGGAGAAAGACGCAGAGACCGACGACGACGGCGAAATCAGCAGAGATCAATGATGACACCAAAGTCGGTGAAGACCGGTGACAGCAACAGAGATCCTAAGAGCCTGCCTGCACAACAAAAGTCAATCAATTGGTGACCATAGCTGCCCCAATTTCGATTGAAGACTGATAAATCAAGCATAATCAAGCACAAAGGCGGCTGTTCGCTCCCGATTTCGAGGGTGATACCCGAAGTAATTGAAGCTAACTAAACTTACCGGCGGAATCGAGAGATGGTTTCGAGAGTTCGTCGTATTGGGAGTCTTCTTTTTCTTCTTCCTAGCCCGCAGCACCAAGACAAAGCAAAAGAGCTCGTTTAATTAATGTCGAGCACAACTTTGATGATTGAGGAAGACCAGGAGGAGAACAATTTCGCAGAAGCATATACCCAACTTGATCCGAATCCATACCCAACTCGGATTCAAGCAGGCCTAGAGCTACGGGGACTCTTTCAATAATCAAATCCATTCTTGGGTTGTCCTTTTCGAATTTGAAGAATAGAAGAGGAAATTCAACTAATTTGCTAAAGAAAAGGAAAGAGTGAGCTAAGATAGTTGCAGTATGCTTCGTGAGTGGTGGTGGGCTATTTGAGCTGCTGGGTAGCAAAATGAAAGAAGAAAGTCATAATAAGAATGTGTGATGGTGGTGAGCACGTGAGCAAAGGGAGAAGAAAAAAAAAAGGCTAACAAAGAAAGAATAAAAAGAAAGAAATGGTGAATGGAAATGGGCTTGGGCCAACAGGAAGAGAAGAAGAAAAGTGGGCTGGGCTAATTGCTTCCAACAACAAAAATGGCCTCATGGATCACAATTTGGACTCATACCTGCTCCAGAAAATATCTGAAGTCCTCCGGTGTCACTTCTCCGAAAAAAGAAAACGGCGGTTTCTAATAACTCATTGGAATCGTCAATTGTAAAATATTGGCATAAAAACCAAAAAAATAAATCAAAACATCAGAACTACAATCGGTTTGATCCCTTCAAAAGGGTATGTAGGCAATCCGACACAAAATTTGGATGCAACCACAAAATATATTTGAATCACTGGTTATCTCGAAACCAAATTCACCAACTCACTTTTATTGAACTACGAGTGGCTTGATCCCTTGACGGGGTACGTAGGCATCCTGATAAATAAATTGGGCGCAGCCGCAAAATTTCACAAACACACACATCCCTGTTTTTCTTGTCTTTATATTTGGAATCAAAAGGTTTTCCCTTTCATCTCAAGGGTTGTAATTAAGAGATTTATATTTGTCTCGAATGGCTCGAACTAAATGTATTAAATTCTATTTATCTATTTAGATAGGGTGAAATTATGTTGAGTATATTATTTTACAATTTTTGCGCAACATACATTCCTTCTCAGACTTGGTTACTTTGATTTGGCGATGATCTTCCCATTAGTGCTTGATCTATTCAGCCAACAGAATCTTCACATTAAAAGCTCTCCTTTTCAAATCCATTGCACTCCTATCAATGGATTCGAATCCAACTCACTCTCCGTCGAAGCTCAAAACTGATCTGACCCACTTATGCTGACCAATATCAAACATCATGCGCAAATACCAATTACGTGGTCACCTAAGTCAAATTTGGGCCATAACCCAAGTGTCGTCAAAGACTGGTTGACATTGATTATATATATGTTGACCGACCACCCTTCATCGGTCGACTGCGTAGAACAGGTCGGTCAACTAACAACGTTAACTGTAAAAAATCCACCGGCGGTGACCACCTCAACCACTGCTTTGTCGATCGACAACCTGTGCACATCCCGACGAGTCAACTTGTACCCATAAATTTAGGCACAAACATTATTCTCTTAGTCTCATGAACTTCGACTCACAAGCCAAATAGTTATGAGACTAAAACAAACAATTTGTTATCTAGGCTACTTCATTAACCAAAACTCTCATTTTCCATCAAAATAATTTCTATTCCTCCTCGAATCGAATGCCAAAAAAATTTCTTTTCTGGCTACTCCCCACTTGTCTTTCTTCTTCTCTCCTTCTTAATCATTCTTTCTTCATTTTTTTAATATTTTTTCTTTCTCTGCACGTGAGCTCCTTCACACCCATTGCTTCCTCATTTCTTCTCTGTTCTTTCTAGGCCTGGGCATTTGGATCCGGAACCCGCATATCCGACCCGATCCGATCCGAAAGTGGACGGATCCGTTCGGTTTTAAGAGAGAAAAATCAATAATAGTGTAGACCCAAACCGTTTATATATAGACGGTTTACATGCACGGGTTGCAAATATTTGAACTTCAAAACCCGATACGATCCGTTCAATCCATTAAAATACCACATGTCTTTATATTAGTGGTTTGTGATGCATGTACTTGATTATAAGCTCAGATATATATATATATATATATATATCAACTTTAGGTAAAAAAACCCTACATCTTTAACTCTCTCCCGCAGCCAAAGCCCAAAGCTAGCTATCGAACACTCTCTCTCTCTTTCTCATCCCATGTCCTAAAATCATGATTATCAAAACTTCATCCCATGTCCTAAAATCCTCAATTGATTGAATCGATATTCATCTCCTACCACCCAATCAAAATCCTAGCAATTTTCAATCCTTCAAATTAGCCTTGAATCAAAACCCCAATTTCATAAACCGCAAAGCATCCTGGTTGTCTTAAGACTCTTAACGGTGAGTTTCGGTCCACTTACTGCTTTATTTGGATTATTTGGTCGCTTGTGTACACTGATATGTTAGATATTAGGTTTGATAGAACATAATCAGTATGATATCATTGAAATGTTAATTTTTGTTGTCAAGTAATTTTTTCTTGGGTGTAGTTGTGTACTAAAACTGTTCTCTATTTGTTTGTTATGAGAATCAGTAGATATGTCTTCTGGCTCGAGTCAATCAATTTCCCCGGTCATCGATTTGCTAGAAGATGATGTTGTTGAAAGTATTGTGCCCTTACAACGTCAAGTCGGTCAAGAGGAGATGACAAAGAAAGCTGGAATGAAGAGAAAGACACCGGAGGTGATTCCTTCTACGAAGAAGAAGCAGAGGGTAGTCAGGGTACTTGTGAAGTCCGTTCAGAGGAGTTGGGTATGGGAGCACTACACCAAGGAGCAACATGGCCTCACTGAGATGATCAATGGTGTGGAGACTGTGGTTGGGCACACCACCAGAGCACAATGTAAGTACTGCACAACACACCTAGCTTGCGATTCTACTAAGTTGGGGACAAGTACATTAGCAAAGCATTTAGAATTGTATTGTACGGAGTATGGTGGTAGTCTTAAATGTGTTCATGTGAATGGTCAGAGTCATGTGATTAGGAATAAGGATGGTACTGTTGCTGTTCAACCATGGACACAACAAGCATGTATTGATGCTGCAACTAAAATGATTGTTATGGATGAACAACCATTTAGTGCAATTGAGAGACCTGGTTTTAAGATGTTTTGTGAAGTTGCTGTTCCTGGTTTTATCATTCCATCTAGGAGAACCATCTTTAGAAACTTCATGCATATGTACAAGGTGAAAAAAGAAGAACTTAGAAAGGAATTAAGAACACATAACATCTGTTTGACAACTGATACTTGGACATCTCTTCAAAACATTAATTACATGGTTTTGACTGCTCATTTCATTGACAATGGTTGGAAAATGCATAAGAGGGTACTGAATTTTTGTCCAATTGGAGACCATCAAGGCCATACCTTAGGAAAAGTATTAGAGGAATGTTTGAAGTCATGGGGAATTGAAAATTTGCTCACCATTTCTGTTGATAATGCTTCTGCTAACAAAGTTGTTGTGGATTACGTTAGAAAAAGGTTTGTGAGTCAAGGTAAGAAACTCCTTTGTGGTGGAAAGTACTTGCATGTTAGGTGCTTAGCTCATATAGTCAACTTGATAGTGAAAGCTGGCCTTGCTGTAATGGATAGATCAGTTGCTAGCATCAGGAACGCTGTGCGATATGTTAGGAGTTCATCATCTAGGTTAGATGTTTTTAAGTTCTGTGTTGAGAAAGAAGAGCTGGAAGTAAAAAAGGTTTGCGTGTTGGATGTGCCTACAAGGTGGAATTCAACATATCTAATGTTGGAAACTGCCTTGGAGCTTAAGAATGCCTTTGATCGGATGGCTGAGGAGGAAGAAGCCAAGTACCTCAAGTATTTCACTGAAAAAGAGGATGTTGAGGATCAGCTTGAAGAGGAGTGGGATAGACCTGTTGGAACTAAGAGGGTAGGGCCACCATCAGGATGTGATTGGGAAAATGCTGAGGTATTTGTGCAGTTTCTAAAGGTGTTTTTCGATGTAACTCTTTGGGTTAGTGCTACATTGGAGCCCACAACACCTAGAGCTTTTCATGATGTAGCTGCGATTTATGCACAGATTGAGGAGCTGTACAATAAGCCTGTTAGTATGCTTTCTCATGGTACAGACAAAATGTTGCATGATATGGCAGTGAAGATGAGGCTTAAGTACCAAAAATACTTTGGGCAGCTGGATGACATGAACCAACTCTTTTTGATTGCATTGGTTCTTGACCCTCGATATAAGTTGACCAATTTCTGTAGAATATGTAGGATTGGCCTGAATTATGATGATGCAGCGGTGAAGAAAAAACAAGCTGAAGTAAAGGACTTACTTGTGACTTTGACTGACTTGTATTCCACCTCAAGCAATTCACTTTCCGCGTCACAGAGTGGACAAAGAACAGCGAGTAAGAGTGTGATTTCAAGTAGGAAAAAAACAAAATTCACCGGAAAGATGGCTGAGTTTGAAGAAGATTGGAATAAGCAGCTTAAAGATGTGGATTCAGTGGTGGTGTCTAATGAAGTAGATCGCTATCTACTAGATGGATTGGTGAAACCTCAGAAACCGGATGAATTCTGTTTGTTGACATGGTGGAAGGTGAATGGCTGCAAGTATCCAATTCTGCAGGCTATAGCTAAAGATGTGCTGGCAATTTGATCAAGTTTCTACCGTTGCTAGTGAATCATGTTTTAGCACATGCAAGAGAGTGATTGATCCACATAGGAGCTCACTGACTCCTAGATCTGTTGAGGGTCTAATTTGCCTTCAGAATTGGCTGAGAGCAGATTGCATCACAAATTTGGCCTATGTTCCTACTCCGGAGGAAATGCAGTTGATCCAAGAATGGGAGACAGGTCTGTACTTCTAATATTCTTTTTATTTTTTTGTGAATTGTGAAATCTATATCTATGTTGTTTCAGTTTTGCTCTTCTAATATCTTCCTTTTTAACTGTCATATTAATCTCATATAGATCTGGAAAAGGAAGAACCGGAGAAAAGAGAAGAGATACAGAAAAATGAAGCTCTCTTGAAGAACTCAAGATCTGTAAAGAAAGCTAGGGTACCAAATTGAAGGGATCAGGTATGTTTCTGCAAATGGCAATGGTGTTATACTTATACAGTAGAACTCATACTGAATGTTACTGATTTATCCTTTCGATGAAAGTTTCTGCTGGTCTTTAAATGAATTTTGCAGGCCTTGTCAATGATGAATGTTGTATATTTTGGAGGTTGCATTAGCTAGTATATATCAGAGGTGGCAGATTATTATGGAGATCTTTTGGAGGTTGCAGGCCCTTGTCACTAGAGAATTGCCTTCAAGTGAACTAGTGATTTGAGGGTCTCTTACTTTTGATGATAACTATGAACCATGCATTTTGAAAGACCTGTGTTTTGTTCATGTACTAGTCTGCCGAGTTGTTGCCTCTTTATTAAATCTAAGATTAATGGACCTGTAATCTAATCTATTCTAATCTAAGGATTATTTGACGTACTTGCTTTCAGTTTTTCATGGGTTTCTTCAGCTTGTTAAAATATTTTTTTTAATTCAAAATTTATGTTTTCCCTATGAATTGTTTGTCGTTAAAGGGCTTTACAAAATAAGGTCAAAAGTAGAGAACCCGAGAACCCGAGAACCCGATCCGAAACCGTTCGAGTTGGATTCTTAATGGGTTGAAGCTTTAAATTGCATAATCCGATCCGTTCTTATGTGTTTTGGTATTTGATTTGGGTTCGTCCTTTTTTGGGCCAACCCGATCCGTGCCCAAACCTAGTTCTTTCTCCTTCTCTCACACACACTTGCGTCCCATTTAATTAATTAGCTTCATTCTCTCATTCCACGGCAGCCACTCTTTTTCTTATCTCCCCTTGTTCTTGTTCTTGTTCTTTTTCTCCTTTGTTTTGGCATTTCCAGAAGCAAGCTTTTGCTGCCATGTCGTAGACTTCACCAAGATGGACCAAATCCTGAAGAACCCGTAGTTTGTTGATAACTTGAGACGAGAAGCTTCAAGCGATGCCGCAGCCTTCCAAGAGATCTGCAATTGATTCCTAAGCCCAATCGAAACTATTCCCACAGGTAATTCCAAAACGCAAATTTAAATTCGAAAGCTTATGCTTTGTAAGGTCAAGGTTTTGCAGACTTCGGTTGCTAGCTCGTTAACATCATATCAACTCGATTTGCATTATTGCAGGTCAAGGTCCTTGGGATTCAGAGGCGGATGTTAGAGTAGGCAAGCTCAGCAGTTGCTGGGCAAGAATTGAGTAGATCACATGTAATAATTTTTTTTGCTGCGTAGAAATTCAGCTAAACAGTCATATATCCAGCCAAAATTTAAAACCTCCGGCCTATCGAGTTGAAGCACGTCACTTCAACAAAAAAAGAAGAAGCTTAAATCTAGCTCCTCCATACGTTATTAATTGATCAAGAATTAAGTTAATACCACATCTTTCCTCTATAACAGCTCTTTATATATTTTCTTATTATTCTCATCAAGTAAAACCAATATTTACTCTTATTTGAGTCTCTCATTATTTGTCAACATATACATATAGTTATTATACATGTTTAAAATCACAACATAAATATTTTATTAAATTCATCATAAGTTATATTCAAGATATCAATTAACTAATCCTAAAAAGGTTCAATGTATATATATATATATATAAAATTAGTTTTTGATGTCAATCTAGGAGAGCATCTTTAGAGCATCGGGTGCACTTGCACTAGACATGTGCAATACAATCTCAACCATTCATTTGATCTAATTATTTATATGGCACTAACATTAATGTTAACATCAAAATAATGAATTGTTGAGATCGTACTGAAAGGACCAAATCTCGATTCAGTTACCTAAACCGGAATCAAACCCTTTCGAAAATACGAATCAACAAAAAATTTTCAAAATTTCGGCAGGGTTTCGTTACTAGCGTGAAATTGCCATAACCTGCACCCAGAAATTAACACTTCGTCCTATGCCACAAAAGCCAAACCGTGGGCACCAATCCCATCCGGATTTCTCAACATCAATATAATCAATAACAGTAATCAAACTGTACTATGTATATATGTATATCCGAGAAAATCCGTATAAACATGTATCAAAATGTATCAGAGCGACCTCTAAAGTAAAACATATACAAGGTTCACATCAGTAGGCGAAACAAGAACCTACTGGAAACCACAGGTAACTCTGATCACTAGCCTCCAAACCGCGACGTGAAAACACCAAAACCTGAACTGCAATTGGGCACGGAAACCGAAAAGCCCAGGGGAAAGACAATAAACACGTTAGAGTGAGTGGACGAAAATAAATGTCTTCCACCAAGTAATATATACGTATAAAATCATATGCGAGTCAAATGCATGAAAATCAAATTGTACGTGAGGAGACGCTGACTACCACTCACGTACAGAGAATGCAACGTAAAATATATCACGGAGACTCTCGCGGGCTTCCACGCGATAGCACAGTCTAAATCACGGGATCCCAGACCCACACGTGATTCTAGCCAGAAAGGCCTCGGGTCAGGATATCTGTCCCCCCCCGGAGCGTACTCGGGGATCGGCCGAGAAGCCAATGTGTATCGATACCACAACATATACTGAGACTGTACTCTGTGTAAACCAAATCATAAATCTTTTCTATGCACATGCTTAAAACATAATATATATACATGTATACTCGTATACGTATATTCGTATATGCATAATCGTAAAACACATGCTCGTAAAATCATAATCAATCCGCATGCTCAAGTTCGTAAATCATTTATAAAAGACTCGCAAACAATCCGTGAAAAGAAATGTCCACTCACAGACTCGTGTAACGCGCACTCGCGCTAAACTCGTGGTCCGGCGGAAGATCCCTCGCCTGAAGCACGATCACGATCCAGATCTCGATCTCGATCTCCTGAATATTTACAAAAACATAGCTGATCAATATCATAGTTCTCAACACTGTACTGATGCACGGAAACCAACCGTTCCCAGAAATATGAAATGCGGTACAAAATGAATTACGGAAATCCTGAAATCCCCACTCGAAACCTCGACTGAAAATCGGCTAACCAAATCGACCCAAAAACCTTTGTACGATAACCAGAGTGCGATTACGAGAAAAATGACATTAAAATTGTCGAAATCTGAAAAGTTGACTTTTCCTCGCCGTTGACCACCATTGACCGCCGCTGCCGACGGCGGCGTGCCGTCAACCGTGAAATCCCACGGCGAGATTCTCCAGATTTCAAGGTCTTGATGAGCTGAATCAGTTTCTCTTCTACCACTAAGCCCAATTCCGAACAGAAACACTCCAATTCCACACAAACTCGAACGGAATCCCAAGCTCCGGTGACCTAATCGGGTTGCCATCGAACATCCATCAAACCCCAAATAAACCATATAGGAAGACTCAGAAGGTCAAGGGGAGTCGAACCCCCCTAACCTCCACCACCAAACCTCGCCGGAAAACGGCCAACCGTCACCGGCAAAGTTACCCAGCTCGGCCCAAATCGGGTACCCCTAAATCTTCATCAATTCTCACCAAACTTAACATCAAACAACTCGAAATCATGCAAGGAAACTAATTATACCTGTCCCGAGGTCGGAGGTGGCCGGAAAGCTGATCGTCGAACGGTGGAGACCAAAACGGAAACTTTCCTTATCGGGTCAATGGGTCAGCTTTCCAGTTTTGGAAAGTCAACGACTGGTCAATGCAAAACTGTATTTTACGACAATTCTCGACTATTTCGATATTTATACTCGTCCTCGGGTCGATCAACGGTCCAAAATGAATTTACGAAATGATTCGGATAAGCTCGAAACAATCGGATAAACTCGTCGGAAACCGAAACTGCAAATAATCATAAAATATACCTCGGTTATCGGAAAAATCTTCCGGAACCGCCCACAAGCTCGAAATCACGTACTCTACAATTTCCGTGAAGAGACCCAACTCAAATTCTCGACCGAAAACATAGTCGCGAATCGAATCGGCAAACCACATACATGACAATAAACTGCGAATAAACTCAACCTCGAGAATCGTGCCGAATACACAACTGATTCTGGTTCGGGTCGTCACATGTACTTTGCATGCCTGGTGCACTTGCACTTGGTGCACTGACAAATCTTCCTGAATCTGGTCTAACCAATTTTTTTTCCCTAAATCCACCCTTGCAAGTCTCCGACAATCATCGATTATGAATTTTTTTTCTGCACACCTAAATTTCGGACTCAAGATCCGTCACTGCTGGGATTATGAAGTCTCTTTTGATTCTTAGTTCCACCTCCAGCTCCCAATCGGAAAAAGTGAGCACCTCTTTTTTCAATTACGACGATGGTCTTCCGCATTAGAGATTTACTTTCGGGTGAGTAATACTACGCAATTCTATACTTTCCTTCTAATAAAACCGGCATGAGACTAAGTAGCCTGTGTTTTGAATTGCGTCACTACTGTCGTAGATACATACCTCACAAGCTTGATACTTGTCGAAACATATTGATGGCTGCTGATTGTTACTCTTGAATTCCAGTGTAGCTCACAACTCGTGTAGAGTATTGCGAATCAATCTATTTTATTGTGACATCAAAACTTTGATTCGATCCGGGTATTCAATCCCGAATTTATAAAAAACAAATTATATATTCGTAGTTTGTTAAACACCTTTAACGTACCAATTGATCAAATAGTGTAAAGAAACATGTGTTTAGCCTGGTAGCCAAATGAAATGAATACGTTAAACTTGGGTGTTTTCCCTTTTTGGTAAGATGGACATGTTTGTTTCACTTTTCACCAGGGCTGCTGGATTATATAGTTTTTGATTCGGAGGTGCGCACCCTGGACCCGACTACACCATATCGTATCATCTACTACGTTAACCCCAAACCCCAAACCCGTTCTCTCTCTCATTTTTTCGTTTTTGGTCTTCCACAGTATTGATCACTCACCCTTCATTCACTACTCTCTTATAACTTCATGGGCAGCTACAGAAACGACGCCGTTGTGGACCAAAGCGGCGCCGGCAATGGCGGCGGCGACGGTGCTGCTGCTACGGTGGACAAAGGCGTCGACTTTGCTAATTACTTCTGCACCTACGCCTTCCTTTACGACCAGAAAGAGATGTTCTTCGATCGAGTTCCTATGGATGCTTATTACAAAGCTGTCATCGAAAACAAGCACCATTTCCATGGCAAGGTACTAACAACCCGTAAAGTTCTAAACTTTACTACTTAAAGCTCAAGACTTTGAACTTTACTTTGCATAAAGGTTGAAGCTTTGACTCAGCCTTGCTTCTATAGTGAGCATTTACATATCAAGAGCTTATAATATTTGGTTGGAAAGGGTTATACTTGAGGTTAATTTGGATAAAGTTTAGAACTTCACTGTGTAGTGGGTATGTTGTTGATTTGAAGCATGATAGCTTTGTTGGGAGTATGAGATTTTTGGGTTGATGTGGTTGATTTTGTCGTGAAGGTTGTGTTGGATGTGGGAACAGGGAGTGGCATTCTCGTGATTTGGTCAGTGCAGGCTGGTGCGAGGAAGGTTTATGCTGTGGAAGCCACTAACAAGTCAGAATACGCACAGGCCACTTGTGAAAGCGAATAATGTGCAAGATGTGGTTGAAGTGATTCAGGGCTTCGTGGAGGATGTTCAGCTTCCAGAGAAAGATTTGGCATTGTTACAGATTTTTCAAAAGTTTAGCTCAATTTTTGTGTATGCGTCTGTCATGTTGACGATATTTATGTAACAGTGTGCAGTTGATGTAATAATTTTGGAGTGGATGGGGTATATCCTACTGCACGAATTGATGTTTGATTCTGTGATATGTGCCCGTGACTGATGGTTGAAGCCAACCGGTTGCATGTAAGTGTTCCCTTGCATTTTCATGTTTAAAGTTTTTATTGGTTCGCCTTTGTGCTCAAGCCTAGCTCCTTTGTGGAGGAGTATGTTTTATCTACTACATAGAAACACCACACTTGTCTTATTTTCAAAAATTTAGAAACTCGGAAGAAGCACTCACAATTGTATATTTGTGGAGCATTTGTCACTCAGAAACCTTATGATCATGAAAAACAGTGTTATGAGCTATAGTGTTGTGAAAGCATACATCGTTCTTTCAGTGTTGTGAATTTTGAAAGCACGCCCCTGTCTTTCCTTCTGGTTTAAATATCTGTTGTATTGCGATAGGCTTCTTTTTTTTCCTGGAAAAACACCCTTACATCTGTTAATTAAAAATGACAACTTCCATCTGCTGTAAAACCTACTATGCGAATTGTATTTTGATGGAAATTTTATCTTCATCCTGTTGCTTCTGATTATTGTAGTGGGAATTGTACAATGATGGAAACTTTATCTTAATCCTGTTGCCTCTAATTTTAGATTTTTTTTTCTTGGAAATGTTTGTGTACGTTTAGATGATTCTACATTGTACTTTTGGAATAATGTTCTATTGGTTCTACAGGTATCCAAGTCATGCTCGTATTTGGGTGGCACCTATTAGGTCTGAATTGGGAGATCAAAAGCAAAATGATTATGACTCATCTATGGAAGAATGGTATCGTTTCACAGAGGAGACTCAAACTTTTATGGTATTGATATGACTACTCTGACAAAGCCTTTCTCTGAAGAGCAGAAGAACTACTATTTTCAGGTGATTGTAACTGTTTACCTTTTATCTCATGATGCATGTATTTCAGAAATGTTAAAAATGCCAATTCAAATGTGCACTTGTGTCTTTGACTTTCATTTTGGTTTTATTACAACTTGTCACTATTCTTGGGGAATTTTCCAACTCACTTCAAGGAAAGGACCTGTTCAGTTACAAACTCATAGTCTCATATGTTTGTATTGTAATTCCTACAGCACAATGTTGATGTCTATCATTTGCCCTTTATTCCCACGTGATAGAAATGCAATCTATTTTATGTTGTCAACATCTTACATATGGTGCTATTAACTGTTTGTAGACATCAATGTGGAACAACCTTCATCCCAACCAAGTTACAGGGACACCTGCTTTACTAAGGGAGATTGATTGCTTAACTTCTTCTGTCAGTGACATCCTACAAGTTCATTCGAACTTTTTATCCACGATAACTCTTCCAAAAACAAGGCTGTGTGGGTTTGCAGGATCGTTTGATTTTGATTTTCGAGTAAGTTGATCGTTATCATCCCTGTATCCTTTGTATGCAGAATATCTGAACATCCAAATCCTTACTATAACGTGAAACTTATTACACTGTGGTGTAGCAGGGAAACAAGGAGGTTCCAGCTCAGAAAGAAATTGAGTTGACGACTGCTCCTAGTGTAGATGATGGTACACTACTGCTCAGAAAGAAATTGTTCTTCAATATGATTTGTCCAGTATTCTTTTAGTATGGCCAAGCATTCAATATCCAGTTGAGCATTCTTTTGTGCAAAAGTCAAAAGTAGTATGAATTCAGCAAAACTTACTTCATCCATCCATAAAGCTATACATCTTTGAAGTCATTTTGTTTACAATGGAGACTGAACTTGCAAATTGATAGGCCAAGTGAATGAATAATAATCTGATAACTTGTTTTGTTATTCATTTAAGTGCAATGTTGCGTGTGATATAGGTTTGCTTCATCTTTTTTTGGGTGCTTATCCAGTGTTTGTTGAATAGGTTTTCCTCTTGAACCCGCCAATCCATGTCGCTGAAGGGGATAAACTGAATGGTTCTTTCTCCATGAAATGCAACAAGGAAAATCGTCGTTTGATGGAGGTTGAGTTTAGCAGCGAGATTAGACACTCTTCTGGACAGCAACTCTCACCTGTCAAAAATAGGTATTTCATCGAGTGACTGGAGGCAAGATTCAACACCATCAGCATATGACTGGAAGTGTGATTGTCCGAAGGAAGCAGACCTACAAACCATCTGTAATTTTTTGTGTGGAGTTTCCAGGCTTTGCTGCCGTTCTGCTAAACTCGGAGCTTCATTCGTTTTAATTTTGCTAAGAATCATCTTCCCAGTGTTCTTTACCCACCTTACTGCTATATTGCCATATGCGGTTTTACACTTTTGGATTTTCTCTCGTCCAGTTAAATTGTAAGTTTTGAAGATATGTAACTCTGATATACTCCTGTACAAGTAATATGGTTTGGAAACTTTGGATGAAGCAAATGTACATTGCAGGGGCGGATCCAATATGTTGGTGCATGAGACTCAAGTCCCACCCAAATTTTTTGGGGAAAAAAAAATACTACATATACTTAGCTTAATTAAAAAAACAAATACCTAATTGTTTAAGGAGATTAATTCTCCATAATTTTCGGTGTGTGTCTTGTTTTAGTTAGATACGGATATTAATTAGATAGATACATGAAATTCCTGTCATATCGGGACACTTATTGTAATAGATTGTATCAGCCTGTATTCAAGGCATTCTATTAATGAAAGAACTATAGTTTTTCCCGTTTACATATTTTCTCCTACAACACGTTATTAGAACTGAAGAGTTAACAGCTCAAGCCCTCATGTTTTTGAGGCGTCATATTCATCCAACTCTCAAGAAGCATTATCTAAACAAAACAGATCCCATGGTATTGTGGGACGTTCTGAAGCAGCGCTTCAACAATGTGCATGATACACAGCTTCCTGAGTTGACTGCTAGATGGGAGCACACTAGACTTGTGGATTTTCTCAAAATCCAAGAGTTTAATCAAGCCATGCTAGACTTGTAGTCAGAGTTGAGTTTTTGTGGGGTGCAAAAGACTGAGAATGACATGATTGAGAGGGCGTTACAAACCTTCCCAACTTCCATGAGCATTCTCGCACATCAGTACCGGATTGAGTACGAACAAGGGAGAATTACCACCTTCAGTGATCTCATCAATAGCCTTGCGAAAAAAGAACGGCATCATGAGATCATCCTCAATAATAACTCAAGACTAGCTGTTACTAAGAAGTCTGAGAGTTACTAAACTGGAGGAAATACCCGCAAAAATAAGAAGGTTGCTCATTCAGAACCTTATGTTCGTGGAGGACATGCTCCACGTGGGGGTAGAGGAGGGCGTGGGCGTGGCCAAGGCCATAGCCGAAATCTGACTTGGCATAGAGATCAGAACGCCAACTCCAACAAGGACCAGTCTGGTCCGGTTTCTGATGGTCAACGGTCTCAACATTCTGGAAGATACATTTGTTTCAAATGTGGTTCTAATAAGCATATGCACAAAAAATGTCGTGCTAGTAGAGAAATCCAGAACATAAAAAGCACAAGAAATATTTGGCTCAAGAGTCGAATTATGCTGGAGATTTAGAGATGGAGGTTGATACCAATCTCGTTCTTGCAGATGACAAGGGGAAATATCTTGCTACCCCAGATTTTGATTAAGCCTATGTAAAAGGCATTGTCTCTGTAATCTTTCAAGTTTTTAGTTTTGTTTTTGGCTTACTTTTCGGTCAAGAATTTTAAAGACACTTGTCTTTGTTTTATGAATAAGAACACATTTATGATGTAATTTTTGTTGGCAAGCAATGAATATTTCTCTATTTTCGGTATATGAAAGTGTTTTGAGAATGTTCTATTCCATGCAATTCTTATGTATGGTTCGATGTTTATAAGTATATGGCAATATGAGGCAATGATACGGTCCAAAAGTGACACAAAGGAGAGGATGTTATTTTGAACTCAGTGACATTTTCGATCTATCGAAGTATTGCACTTCGACCCATCGAAAATATGTCTTGGGTTGTTTTCTGGCATTTTTCGATCCATCAAAAAAATACTTTGATCCATCGAAGCCTATCCTCGGGTCCTTTGGTTGCACATTTCGATCCATCGAGCACTTCTTCGACCCATCGAAGGGATGTCTCAGGTAAAATTTTTCGACCCATCGACAATCTCTTCTACCCATCGAATACTGATGTCGGAAATTCGATCTCGTTTTTGGGTTCCTTCGATCCATCAAAAACCTACTCGACCCATCGAAGACATCGTTCTGGTCATTTTTTCGATCCATCGAAAAATCATTTGACCCATCGAAGAACTGTCTCAGGTTAATTTTTCGACCCATCGAAACTTTGCTTCGACCCATCGTAAATGGTATCGGAAAATCACATGAAAAAAATTTGGAAATTTTTCGTTGGAAAACTGTTGGTCTAAATCGACCAACTTGGATTTCAACACCAGATATGGTTATACATCAGTTTGTGTCATGCCATATCAACACTCAACAAGGGTCACACCCTTATCTAAATCTTTAAGTATGTACTTAAAGTGTACGTCTGGTCTTTGTTCCAAGGACTTACTTATTTACATTGATTGTGTAGATGTCTCAAGGCGAAATTGAGTGTCTAGCAAATAGTGGTACTACCCATACCATTCTGCGGAATAAGCAACTATTTGTGGATCTTTTTCCATACAAATCCTCAGTGACAACCATAATTGGTGCAGTGCCCGTTATACAAGGGCTGGTTCTGCAGAGTTTCTGCTGCCCCGTGGTACAAAATTACATATCATTGATGCCTTATACGCGCCAAAGGCCAATCAAACCTTGCTAAGTTTTAAGGATATTCATGCCAACGGTTTTCACTTGGAAACCTATTGTGAGAATGGAAAAGAACTATTGTGTATAACCTCTGTTGAATGTGGCCACAAACGCATTCTAGAGAAATTTTCGGCTATTCGTAGTGGTTTATATCTAACTACAGTTCGGATCATTGAATCCAATGCCATGACTCACACTACTATGTGTGATTCTGTGTCTTACACGCTTTGGCACTTTCGACTGGGACACCCAGGTCGTGACATGATGATCAAAATCTTAAAAAAATACTCATGGTCATCCGTTCTTTAGAGCGAAAAAACATGTGGGATCTATTTCCATCAGTTTAGATGGTGAGGATGAAACTACTCCTCTCATTCCTGGCTCGGTCTCCAAGATGAGTGCAGCACCATCCCAGCAAAGTACCGCTGAGGCATTGTGCGTTATCCCACCAGGTTCTTAAGTTGCAATCTCTGATGCACATCGCTCGTTCTGCAAAGCTTGTTTTTTACCAAAATTGATGGTTTGTCCTTCTTTTGTTGTTGATAATAATAACAATATTCCATTCTTACAAAGAATCCAAGGTGATATTTGTGGACCTATCAAACCCGAATGCGGACCATTTAAATATTTCATGGTTTTGATAGATGTATCAACGCGATGGTCACATGTTGCTTTGCTATCCACAAGGAATGCTGCGTTTGCAAAACTCCTGGCTCAAATCATTAAGCTCAGGGCTCACCACCCAGATCATCCAATCAAGTCTATTCGATCGGATAATGCAGGAGAGTTTACATCAAAATCTTTTGATGATTATTGCATGTCTCTTGGGATTGAAGTTGAACATCCCATTCCTCATGTTCATTCTCAGAACGGTTTAGCAGAGGCTCATATCAAGCGGATACAGCTTATGTCTAGAGCTTTGGTAATGCATACAAATTTACCAGTCTCTGCATGGGGATATGCAGTGTTACACGCAGCAATGCTTCTTTGTTTTAGACCTATAGCCCGCAAACCATTCAGTGCATACCAGTTGGTAACTGGATATGAGCCTGATGTTTCACATTTGGGCATTTTTTGTTGCGCGGTTTATGTGCCAATTGCACCTCCACGGCGCACTAAAATGAGTTCTCAAAGAAGATTAGGCATTTATGTTGGTTATGAATCTCCAACGATAGTTCGCTATCTTGAACCTTCGACATGAGATCTCTTTACTGCTAGATTTGCATATTGACACTTTAAAGAGACATATTTCCTGCCGTTAGGGGGAGATATGAATGTTTCCATTACAGTGGAACGTCAGGAATTGACGTGGTTTAATCCCACAGTGTCTCTTCATGATCCTTGCACGTCTCAAAGTGAGACGAAAGTGCGAAGAATACTTGATCTTCAGCAAGTAGCAGACTTTATGCCTGACTTATTTGCTGATATCGCTAAAGTGACAAGATCGGATATACCTGCTGCAAATGTTCCTGCAAGGTTAGAAATCCCGAAAAAGGGATTCGTTAGTAGAAACACTGGGCAAGGAGACTTTCTTCTTGCTCATGTGGAAGGTGTTGCATCGACCTCGGCTCCCACCAGGAAAAGGGGGAGACTAAGAAAAACCACTGATGAGCCGCCGGTTAAAAGGCAGGCCATCAAGGCACAAAAAGATTCATTAATCATCAACATTGTGAATCCTTCACATGAGATTGTCTCTGACTACAGTTATGTCCTTGAATCACAATTGACAAGTCTGGGGGACGCTTCAGACGCTCTTGTGATGTCAGAGAACAAAGAAATCTCGCTTAGAAAAAATGATGCGCGCGTTCTTATGGATAGATCTTCCATGTTAGTTGATGATATGTTTGCTTATTCCGTCACTCAGGAAATTATTGACGACGATGAAGTGGAACCCCGCTCTGTTGTTGGATGTCAACGTAGAGCAGATCGGCCGAAATGGAAGGTAGCAATCCAGGCTAAACTAGACTCTCTGAATAAAAGACAAGTTTTTGGTCCGGTTGTCCTATGCCCACTGAATGTAAAGCCAGTTGGACATAAATGGGTCTTTGTTCAGAAATGTAATGAGAAGAATGAGGTCTTGCATTATAAAGCTAGGCTTGTAGCACAGGGTTTCTCTCAGCGCCCTGGAATTGTTTATGAGGAGACGTATTCTCTTGTTATGGACATCATCACCTTCCGCTACCTGATAAGCTTGGTAGTGTCCGAAAAGCTTAGTATGCAGTTTATGGATGTGGTTACTGCATATCTCTATGGTGATCTTGATTCAGAGATATACATGAGAGTGCCAGATGGCATTGCTCTACCCAAATCAAGTAACCCTAGATCACGGAGTGCTCATGTTATAAAATTGAGACGTTCACTGTATGGATTGAAGCAATCCGGTTGGATGTGGTATACACGCCTCAGTGACTACTTGATGTGGAAGGGATATAAGAATGATGATTTATGCCCTTATGTATTCATTAAAAGAACAAGTTCAGGATTTGCTATAGTAGCTGTCTATGTTGATGATATGAATATCATCAGAACTCTTAAAGAGATCAATGAGACTGTTTGCTACTTGAAATCTGAGTTTGAGATGAAAGACCTTGGTAGGACTCGATTTTGTCTCGGATTAGAGCTAGAACATCGAGTTTGTGGAATTCTTATTCACCAGTCTGCTTATGTCCAAAAGATGCTCAGGTGATTCAATATGGACAAAGCACACCCTGTTAGCACACTAATGGTTGTTCGCAGTCTGGACCCCAAGAAAGATCCGTTTCGTCCGCTAGATGATGAGGAGATCTTGGGAGCTGAAATTCCATATCTTAGTGCTATTGGAGCTTTGTTGTATCTAGCTCAGTGCACACGTCCGGATATTGCCTTCTCAGTGAACTTGTTGGCCAGATTTAGCTCTGCACCTACGCAACGTCATTGGAATGGAGTAAAACAAATCTTTAGATACTTGAAAGGTTCCATTGACATGGGTTTATTCTTCCCTTATAAAGAATATAGAGAGAAGCATGCTTTAAACTGTGCTGACCCGAGCATGCCCTTCGATCCATCGAAGGATTTCCTCGATGCATCGAAGGATGCTTCCTAGACGGATCAAAGTAACCCCTTCGATCCATCGAAGGAGTTGTTCGACCCATCGAAAGATGGAGCTGTTGTAAATGATTTTCATGCTGTCCCCTATTCTAAAACATTGGTTGATATGTTGGTTGGATTTACTGATGCTGGGTACCTCTCTGACCCACACAAAGGTCGTTCACAGACCGGTTATGTTTTCACTATGGGAAACATGGTGATATCCTGGAGATCAACAAAGCAAACCCTTGTTGCAACTTCCTCGAATCATTCTGAGATAATTGCTTTTCATAAAGCAGTTAGAGAATGTGTTTGACTCAGGTTAATCATAGGTCATATTTGAGGCTCTAGTGGATTGAAATCGACTGTTACTGATTCCACTTGCATCTATAAGGATAATGCTGCATGCATTGAACAAATGAAGTTGGGTTTCATTAAGGGTGACAATATAAAACATATATCACCGAATTTTTTCTTTAATCAGCAACAACAGCAGCTGTTGAATATCCAAGTGAACCAAATTGGATCCGTTGATAATGTTGCGGACTTGTTTACCAAGTCACTTCCTAAATCTACTTTTTTGAAACATGTGAGAAGTAATTGTATGCGCAAGTTATCAGAACTCCTAGACTGAGTTTACAGTCAGGGGGAGTTATACTTCTGTAGACATCAGGGGGAGTCTACATCACATGTAGTAGCTTTAGTAGTTGGTGCGTTGTACTGTTTTTCCCTTAGACCAAGCTTTTGTTTTACCCATGAGGTTTTTGTTTGCTTGGCGAGGTTTTTAATGAGACAACAAGTCATGCATCATTCTTATGGTCATCGACACAAGGGGGAGTGTTTAAGGAGATTAATTCTCCATAATTCTCGGTGTGTGTCTTGTCCTAGTTAGATACGGATATTAATTAGATAGATACATGGAATCCCTGTCATATTGGGACACTTATTGTAATAGATTATATCAGCTTGTATTTAAGACATTCTATCAATGAAAGAACCACAGTTTTTCCCGTTTACATATTTTCTCCTACAACACTAATATATTAATTATGATGCAGATCAAGTCCTACTAAGAGAGTTAAAGTGATGAGTGATATCTACACATTGTAGCCTAATTTGAATTGAAGTCCAAATCTTATAATTCCCGTTCTGCACGTGCCAAGTGAATGAATGATGATAGAATATGTTAGTCGTTTCTTTTTATCCTTTATATGTAATATTTCTCTAGTTTTTACTCTTTCAGTATCTACAGCAACAACTGAAAGAATTTGAAGCTTTAGGTACTCGTAGAGTTAGTTTTAGTTAGTATAGCTCGGTTTTACATTTATATTGCATTTGCCCGTTTATTTGACTTCTTTTGTGTTGCATTTAGAGAGTTTTATGAATCTTGTCTTGTATTGATATGCATTTTAGGGGTAAGGCTCACTACGTCCCCCCCCTCCGTATCTTTCTTTTCAATATATAAATTACTCTCGCACCGTCGAAATTTTTTCTATAGTAGAAAATTCAAGTCTCACCCAATTTTGAATCATGGATCCCCCCTTGATACTAAGTAGAAAAGTATTTCAAGGAGAATTCAAGGATTTCATTCACCCCAATTTTGGAGTTAAGTACTTTAAAAGTGGTTTCCTAATAGGAAAAATATATTTACACAATCATATTATATCTACAACAATTAATTCTAATTACAATAGGATTATACTTTCCAACAATTAAAATCACTGGTAGAAAGATAAATGAAAATCCAGTAAAAAAGTGGAAGTAAATAACTTTGTTCTTGTAATTGTCTTCGATCCATCAAGTAGAGGCTTGATTTCCTAAGTGATACATTCTAAGAGATAGAAATGGATGAACACATTCAATGACAATGATTGAAAATAATTAATACGGCCCCACAAAAGTTTTCATGTCTTTGAATCACAACCGTTAGATGTGCTCATCCGTTTCTATCCCTTAGAATGTGTCATTTAGGAGATCAAACTTGTCATCAAGTGACCAAAGAGGCAAGAGAACACAGACTCAGACAGTGAAATGGCCAGACAGGCTTGAGGCTTGGTATTTTTCTTGTCTAAAACTTCCATCATCTCTACCAATACACTGTGTGACGACCCGGACCAGAATCACTAGTATGATCAGCTATATACGTGAGTTACTGCGTAGTCGCAAAGTTCCGACAGTATTTGAATCGCCAGATTTGATAACGACTTAATTATTGGCCGAGAATTGGAGCTGAGTCTCTTCTCGAGAGTCGTTGTACGTGTGATTTCGAGTTCGTGGGCGGTTCCGGATAGTTATTTGGACGACCGAGGAATTAATTATGAATATTTGAAGTTCGGATTCAAATGGTGGTGCTCTTAACGACTAAAGTACCGGACGAGAATTTGGTTTCGACTTCTTCACGGATGTTGTAGAGAATTTAATTTCGAGCTCGTGAGAACTACCGGAGCTTTTTTCCGAGTTACGAAGATTAAGTTGTGAAAATTTCCGATTGTTGATTGTTTAGTCGGATTATGTATGTGTTTGGGTGAACAGTTGACTTTTTATCCGATTGGTCGATGTGTTTGACTTTGGGTGATAATTGAAGAATATGTTGAGACGAGTTTGTGACCGCGAGAATTATCGGAATCGGAAGTACGACGAGAAAGGTACGAGTAATTGAAGTTCGTCGAAATGGATAATTATGAAGTTTCCTAATTTGGAAAGTCTATAAATAGCAGTTTACCCTTTGGGAAAGTCAAAGACTGAAATAGTGAAGTTGACTATGGTTGACTTGGTTTGACCGATGGGGGAGGTGAGGCTCACGACGGTGGTTCGGCTCGCCGGCGGCGAAGCCCGTCCGGCCACCTCCGGCTCCCGGCTTGGACCCTTCCCCTTCGTCTTGACGTCCCGAGTCCGTTCCCGGCCACCACGCACGGTGTAGCTCGCCGGAAAGGGAGGAATTTCCGACTTGAAAATGGTGAAAACTTGGTGAATTCGGGTTCCCCGTTTTTGGCCGAATTAAGCTGAAATTTTGGGTGGGCTTTGTAGCTCTCATCCCCTTGAGGCTACCATGTAAGTTTGGCATTTCAATTCGATGTGTACTTGGAGAATTTTGGATTGGAAAATTTGGTACCAATTCGGTTTATCGTGAAATTGAGCTAGTTAGAGATTGAATTGGCCTTTGTTGCAGTTATGAAAGTTGCTCAGTGGATGATTTTGAGTGGAATAGAGGTTGCTTCGCCGTGGAATTTTCAGTTCGAGTGGCGGCCCCGCCGTGGGCGGCGGTCAACGGCGGTCAAAGTTTGAGTTTTTGGGATTTTCGGCAAGTTGCATGTCATTTCACTCGAAATCGCGCCCCGATCGCAGTGGGGAGGTTCGTTTTTCGAGTTGAGCGTCCGAACTTACAGCGAGGTATTGAGATGTACACATTGGATTTCCGACAGTTTGTCGTAATCGGATTACGTGTTTCCGAGAAAGGTGGTTTCTCGTGATTTGATTTGAATTGTCGAATTATGATTTTGAGAAATGGTTATTGTGATTATTCAAGGGTTCGTGATCGTTCTTTTGGCGAGGGACTTTCCGCCGGATCACGGGTTAACGCGAATTGCGTTACGCTAGTCTGTGAGTGGACATTTCTTTTCACTGATTGTTTGTGAGTCTTGATATACGTTTTATGAACTTAAGCATACAGATGAGATTTCGGATTACATGAGCATGTGTTTTATGATTATACATATACGGATATGCGTATACAAGTATACATACACTTATATGTTGTTTCATGCATTTGCATCGAACTGTTTATGATTTGATTTTTCACAGAGTACAGTCTCAGTTACGTTGTTGTATCGATACACTTGCCTCTCGGCTAATCCCCGATGGTAGGCTACCAGGAGGGGCGTTACCCCGACCTGACCGGCGAGGGGCGTTTCCCCGGAACCGAGGCCTTTCTGGTTTAGAATCACGTGTGGGTCTGGGATCCCGTGATTCGGACTGTACTAGCACGGTTGTGTCCTCGAGTGGCCCCGTGGGATTTTATGCATGCTCCGTATGTGTGAGGAGTTAGAGTCTCCCTCGTGTACCCGGACGCGTGAGGAGTTAGAGTCTCCCTCGTGTATCATTTGATTATTTATACTTTCGACTCGCATATGTTTTTATAATATATATTACTTGGTGAAAGACATTTATTTTCGTCCACTCACTCTAACAGTTTTCATGTCTTTCCCCTGGGCTTTTCGATTTCCGTGCCCAGTTTGCAGTTCGGACTCTGGTGTCGCACGTCGTGGTCGGAGGCATAGTGCTCGAGCTACCTTGTTTCCTTCAGTAGGTTTATTGTTCTACCTACTGTGGTATACTTATATGATTATACATTAGAGGTCGCTCTGAGTAATCTGTTGTTTATACTATATGATTTTACACCGGATTTCAGTAAAGTATAGATATATTCATTGTTTTACTTTACTGATGATATATTGAGAAATCCGGATGGGATTGGTGCCCACGGTTTGATTTTTGTGGCATAGGATGAAGTATATTTTCCGCGTGCAGGTAATGGTAATTCCACGTTAGTAATGAAACTCTGCCAAAATTTCTACGGTTTTTGTTGATTCGTATTTTCGAAGGGGTTTGATTCCGGTTTAGGCAACTAAATCGGGGTTGGGTCCTTTCACACTGGCTTTGTTGTGATATCATACCATATTGACTGACATTATGTAGTTTAGGCCTCGGCAATGGGCCGGACCGGACCGGGTTTTTTCAAAAATTTCAAGGCCGTGGATGTCCCACGGGCCGGCCTTGATGGGCTTTTCGGGCTGGGTTATGCTCATAGGGCCGGGCCTATTGGGTCTTTTATAATTAATAACATAAAAACATGAAAATTAAAAAAAAATTATAATTTCTTTTCTCTTCAACTCTTCAAGAGAGACTATGATAAAAGAACTCTTCAAATGAGACGTTATTGCTACTCTAATAATTAATAGACTTTTTTGGAGTAAATGGAAAATAGGATAGAACGTACTGCAAGGAAAATAAATAAATACTGTAAGACTAAAATTTCTATTGTAATACTAACACTATAATTAGTTAATTAAATATCACTACACTTAGTTAATTCTAAAACTATAAGACTATAATTAATTAATTATGAATTCTTGAGTGTTTAGTTTGATGATATATAAATCATTACTATGTGACTTTTGCCCTTTATTGTTGTTGTTGTTGTGTATGATTATAAACTATAATGTATAATTGTATATATAACAAATGATTCATATATAATGTATTTGTTCATGGGCTTGTCGGGCCGGGCCGGCCTCGGCGGGCCTAGGCAAACTTTTGACGAACCGGACTTTTTCGGGTCTATGGGCTTTGAGACCTCGGCCTAAGCCCGACCTTATGTCCATTGGGCCAGAAATTTTTGGGCCTAAATTCGGGCCGCGCCGGGCTTGGACTTAATGTACCTCAGGCCGCCCACACACTTTTCGAGTTTATGGGCCAAATTGTGACCCCTAACGTAGTTGTAGTTGTAGTTGTTTAAGTATCTTATTTCATCAGTGAAACTAGCTAGTAATTCAATATCTGCCGCATGATCAATAATTACTTTTTGCAAATTTCCTCAACATAATTTGTTTCCTTTTACTTTACGAGATCGATAAGGCTCTTTGTAAACATGGGCATATATACAGTCAGTCGTTACCATTGAGTTTTGAGAAAGGTGTCATCGATCATTCATTGTGTTGCGGCCTGAGGGGATTGATTTGATACAACACAGAAAGGAAATATATAATATCCAAAAAGCCACGAAACAGAGAATGACTGACTGAAGAAGGCAAGGCAAGGCATAATAATGAGACGCGTTTTAGGAAATCGTAAATTTAGAGAGAGAGTATCTGGAAGAAAATCATTTTGTTGTATTGTATTACAATGTTTCACATCTTTTTATAGGTGGATGTGAGTACTCGATAATGATTACATTGATAATGTAAATGACTGTTACATAACTATTACAATGGTTACTTACATAAGTGACAATGATGATGGGAGTTAAGAATATCTCATTAGTGGTGATTAATACCACACACTAAGTATGATTTAACACTACTAATTCTACATAACTAGACACACTAATTATCATATTGAATATCCTTCAACACTTCCCCTTGTGCCGGTTATGCGTAGTTGATGCTTCCTTGATGCCTCATTATAAACTTTGTCAAGCCAAAAATATTTGCAGGAGAAAAAGTGATCTCGAACAAGTAAAAAGAGTGCAGGTCATCGTAGACTATGATATGACACTTATCTATGTTGCCTCATTAAAACCTTGCCAAGTAATAAAAATTCTTTGGGATAAAAACAACCTTGGTCAAGGAAAAAGAGTATAACGTGTCCTTCACATTTAGAAATGCTTATGTGTATGTCAGACTCCCCTTGAGGTCTGCAACTCTCCCTGATATTGACAGTCAGGGTAGCTTAAATAAGCTGAACAACCTTATGTTCTTCACATGCTTCTTAAATGTGAATTTGGCCAAAGATTAATGATTAAGTTTGACACATTATCCTCATATGATCTCGAGAATTGTTATTGCTGATTAAAGAAAAATTTAGGCTATATATGCTTGGTGTTGTCGCACTTGATGAAACTACCTTCATCTACTTGATGCAAGCAACATTATCCTCATCAATACATGTAGGTTCATCAAGTGGTTTAGAAGATCAATAGTTTATTCTAAACCACTTGATCTACGAATATGTGCAACTATGGACCTCAACCATATGCACTTCTTAACACATTCATGTAGATCAATATCTTAGCATGAATAGAAGATGTAGCGACAAAAGTCTGTTTCGAAGATTTGTAAAATATCATGGTGTTTTCCATGGTAAAGACATAACTATTCTGAAAACTACCTTTATGTGGTCAAAGAGATAACCAATATCAGGAAAAACTAACAACACATCACAAAGATTGTTGTGTAGGGGGTGAAGGAATAAGCAATGCCATTCTCACCTACGACATCCTTACTTTCTTAATTACAACGACAAATGCCTATCATCCTGTCTCTATGTTGGGATAGAACAAACCCACTTATATCTTACTCTTTAAGTATCGAAATATTGTCTTTATGCCAGCTCAATGGCATTGTGTGGGCACAAAGCTAATCTAGCATACAAGTTCATCTCATGTGTGAAGCCGAGTCTTGTGTATTATGCTAAGTACACAATTGCACTTAGATTAGACACTTCAGCCTCTAAACATTTTTGTCATCATCCCTTGGACGAAATAAATTCCTCTAAGGGTCAAGATTTCAACTGATCATGGAAATACTCTTAAGCTTCACTTCTTCATCATTAAAGTATTATATATCTTAGAATATAAGTTGATTGATGGATAACTCTAGCATTACGGTGCTCGAGTCCTTGCTCGAGATAAAACCATGTCTTCCCAAGATCTTTCATCTCAAATACGGATTTCAAATACTTTGCAAATTTGGAACTTAGCCTTTGAATCAACACGCATGAGGAATGTTCATCATATCCCTTCCAAATCAAGTATTTAATTAGTGAGTGCTTCAATCTCGTTGCAAACACGTTCTGTGATTTATAGCCACTTGATTTGGGTAAATGAAGTCTATTTGGGATCTTCATGAATAGCTCTTAGTCTAGATCCCCATAGAGATACTTTATGACCATGCTCATATGCTGCATGTCAAGTTATTTGGAAACTACCAAATTGACAAAGTAGTGAAGTGTTATGACATCCATTATGAGAGAATTTGTATCCTCGTAATCGATTCTAGAGTGTTGAGAGAAACCTTGTGCCGTAAGGTGGGTATACTTCTTTATTCTCATCACACTTTCTAACAAAGACCAATTTTGATATGCTTTACACTTGGGTGTGTCGGCATCACCAACCTTTCTCTAACAAAGTAGTGAAGTGTTTTGATATTCACTAACCTTTCTCTTTGTTAGTGAATATAATTTAATTTAAATCGCTTTCTTTCCATGTTGATCAATTCTACTACGTTTAGAAGTTTCAACGTAGTGTGGTTCAATATTATTAGTGTCAATATTCCATGTCCTCATGTACACTAGTGTAATTTATACTTTGTAAAGATCTCTATATTCTCAGGAATTAGTTTTAACATCAAGGTGTCCCTTAATGATAACCATAATCCACAAATATTCTCATGAGACGGATATTGAGTATCGATGATCAACATATCAAATTGTGCCAAACTCGTTTCCTTCCTTTGACAAGTATTTATCGAACCTATGGGTCTCCTAAGCTCTTCTAGCGGAACCCATGACCTGTGACATCGTTGTGCCACTATTGTGATATCACTATGTCACCTTACATGGTGACAGCGTCATGCCCAATTCCTTTGGGTGGCGTCATGTCCTCTTGAAATAACATGAATCCTTACATGCATACTTGTAGCAAGTGATCTCGTCACTTTAACGATATCATAAACACACCAGGCATCGAAACTGCTACGTTTTATCATTTTTGGGATCAAGATAAGATAGAGTGGGCATAGACCACGACAATTCATGTCGTTCTGTTGAACATACTTGTTCTTATCTCCCCCTAACAACGAGAAGACAGTCTCATCAAAGTGATTATCTGAAATACTAGCAGTAAAGAGATCGCCTATCAAGGTATTTACATAATAGACCATAGTTGAAGACAAATTTTCAACATAAATACTCATTCATCTCAACGAACCCACACGATGTGTTGTGGCAACACAATTTTGGTACATAAATGCGTAAGTGCGATGTATCATAATTAGTACACAGTCACTAATTGTAATGCAGCATTGAGTTGTGGTGGGTCTTAGACAAATTATTATAACTGTATATGATATTGCATAATCATCAAACTTTTTCGATGTAAACTCTCTAGCATTATCAAGTCAAATTGACTATATGGGATGATCTGGGTAGTGGGTCCGCAATTACATAATCTGAGCTAGGAATTCATAAGCAACATTACTAGTGGGAGATTGCACAAAACATGACCAATGTGTTTCCATGTCAACCAATACCATAATTCATCAATGTGGTCCATTAGTTGGTTAGATCAGTCCATAGAATCTCATTGGATTCTTTACAAGAATAGAATATTTTCCTTGGTGTCTTTAGCATAAGATGGTCTCAATCTTACCTTAGCTAAAGAACAAACTTTGCCAAATGAGTGATGAGTGTCTTTCAAAACCAATGAGGATGCTGCTTTAGACTTTGAGTCATCAATATCTCGGAAGCATATGGAATTGTGACACTATGTTCAATCGTTGTCGTTGGGGGTGGGGGTGGGGACGACACCAACCACCTCTTGGCTACGATGGTTGATGGCGCCACCACTTGAGGTTTCCATCGCCATTCTGGTTTAGAACCAACTTTTAAGGTCCCTGCTTCCTTTCACTCGAAAGAAGGGATCCGTTTGAGTATTTCAAGATTATTCTAGTTTGACGTGTCAAAACCTATATGTGTTGAAATATCAGAGATCATCTCTTAGAATATGAATAAATTCAACAACTTGGCGGTTGTTATACATAGCTCATCAGGCTTACACATATGTTTCTCTAATATTTGATTTCTTCCATAATCATTAGAGGTGATGCATAATAATGCAATTCCTTCTCACAATAAGATTTGGAATGATATTTGTTGGTGAAAGGACCCAATCCCGATTCAGTTACCTAAACCGGAATCAAACCCTTTCGAAAATACGAACCAACAAAATTTTTTCGAAATTTCGGCAGAGTTTCGTTACTAACGTGGAATTACCATAACCTGCACGCGGAAATTAACACTTCGTCCTATACCACAAAAAGCAAACCGTGGGCACCAATCCCATCCGGATTTCTCAACATCAATATAATCAACAACAATAAGTAAACTGTACTATGTATATATGTATATCTGTGAAAATCCGCACAACATGTATCAGAATGTATCAGAGCGACCTCTAGAGTAAAACATATACAATATGTACATCAGTAGGTGAAACAAGAACCTACTGGAAAACACAGGTGACTCTGATCACTAGCCTCCAAACCGCGAGGTGAAACACCAAACCTGAACTGCAAACTGGGCACGGAAACCGAAAAGCCCAGGGGAAAGACAATAAACACGTTAGAGTGAGTGGACGAAAATAAATGTCTTTCACCAGTTAATATATATGTTATAAAAACATATGCGAGTCCAGGTAAATATAAACAACATAGTACACGAGGTAAAACTCATACTCCTCCAGTGTACTGAGCATGCAAGTAAAATCCCACGGGGTCACTCATGGACTCCTCCGTGCTAGTACAGTCTGAACCACGAAGTCCTTGACTACCACGTGATTCTAAGCCAGAAATGGCCTCGGTTCCGGGGAATACGCCCCTCACCGGTCTGGTTGGGGAAACGCCCCTCCAGGCGGCCCTCTGTCGGGGATCAGCCGACGAGGCAAGGTGTATCGATACAACAACGTAACTGAGACTGTACTCTGTGAAAACCAAATCACAAGCAAATCGATGCAAATGCATGAAACAACATATAAGTGTATGCATATTCGTATACGTATATCCGTATAAATATAATCGTATAATCGTAAACACATACTCATATAATCATAATCTCGTATGAAATCTCATGCTCGTAAAACCATAATCATGCTGCATGCTCAAGTTCATAAAACGTATATAAACGACTCGCAATCAATCCGTGAAAATAAATTGTCCACTCACAGATGAGCAAAACGCGCACTCGTGCTAATCTCGAGGACCGGCGGAAGATCCCTCGCCAGATGCTCGATCACGATCCCGATCTCGATCCCCTGAATATATTCGTAAAATACAACTGATCAATATCGTAATCCTTAACACTGTACAGATGCACGGAAACCAACTGTTCCCGAAAATACGAAATGCAGTGCAAAATGAATTACAGAAATCCCGAAATCCCAACTCGAAATCTCGACTGAAAATCGGCTAACCAAATCAACCCGAAAACCTCCGTACGATAATCAGGGCGTGATTACGAGAAAAATGACACTAATTACATCGAAATCTGAAAAGTCAACTTTTTCCCCCACCGTTGACCGCCGTTGACCGCCGCCGCCGCCGGCGGCGCGCCGTCAACGGTGAAATCACACGGCCAAACTCTCCAGTTCCCTAGGTCTCATCAAGGCGAGCAAGTTTCCCTTCTACCCCGTAGCTCAAATCCTATCGGAATCCGTCCAATTAAACCAAAACCACTCGGAAAATCATGCCGGAATCCCTAATCGGGTTCTCCTTTAAACACCTCCTCGTCCAAAACAGATCAACCAGGAAGCTCCACCAAGGTGTGGGGAGCAAAACCCCCAACCTCACGGCCCTCAACAGTCGCCGGAACCACCTCCACCGTCACCGGCGATTCCATCCCGATCGGCATAGCTCGGGTTACCCCAAAACCTCACTAAATCTCATCAAAACGTATACCAACGTACTCGAAATCACATAGAGGTTCGATCTGTACCTGTCCCGTGGCCGATGGTGGCCGAAATCCGGTCGCCGGAAATCAACTTCCCGTTTGGGAAACTTTCCCCTTTCGGCAGCTGGTCTACTTTCCAAAATAGGAAAGTCAACAATTTTGCAAGTGGTCAACGCCTAAAATGAAGTTCCCGACTAATTCTCGACTATTCTTCGACTTTTCGATATTTATACTCGTCCCTCGGGTCGATCAACGGTCCGAAATGAAAATACAAAATGATTCGGATAAGCTCGAAACAATCGGATAAACTCGTCGGAACCCGAAACTTCAAATAATCATAAAATATTCCTCGGTTATCGGAAAAATCTTCCGGAACTGCCCATGAGCTCAAAATCACGTACTCTACCATTTCCGTGAAAACACTCAAACCAAATTCTCGACCAAAAATAAAGTCGCGAATCGAATCGACAAACCACATAATATCACAAAACTGCGACTAAACTCAAATATCGAGAATCGTTCCAAACACACATCTGACTCTGGTTCGGGTCGTCACAAATCTACCCCCATTAAAGAAATTTCGACCTCGAAATTTACGTACCTGTCATGTGAACAGATGAGGATACTGCTCCCGCATACGCTGCTCGGTCTCCCAGGTGGCCTCCTCAACTGAATGGTTCTGCCACAAGACCTTCACCAGCGGAATCACACGGTGCCTCAGCTCCTGCTCACGTCGATCGAGAATCTGCACTGGCTCCTCAACATACGATAAGTCCTCCCTGATCGGCAACTGCTGTGGGGCTAACACATGTGAAGGATCCGAGATGTACTTCCGCAACATCGAAACATGGAAGACATCATGAACACGAGCCATCTCTGTCGGTAACTCAAGTCTGTAAGCAACAGCTCCAACCCTCTCCGTAATCTCATACGGACCAATGTACCGCGGTCGAAGCTTGCCACACTTCCCGAAATGCACTACTCCCCTCCACGGAGATAGTTTCAGGAAGACCCAATCACCGACCTCGAACTCCAAGCTCTTCCTCCTCACATCCGCGTAACTCTTCTGCCGATCCTGGGCAATCTTCAGTCGATCCCGAATAACCTGAATGTACTCCATCGTGGTTTTCACCAAATCCGGACCAATGAGCCAACGCTCGCCCACCTCACTCCAACACAATGGAGTGCGGCACTGCTTCCCGTACAAAGCCTCGTACGGTGCCATCTCAATACTGGCCTGATAGCTGTTGTTGTAGGCGAACTCGATCAAATGCAACTGCTGATCCCAGTTTCCACGAAACTGCAACACACACGATCTCAGCATATCCTCAAGAGTCTGAATAGTCCGCTCGGACTGCCCGTCAGTCTGAGGATGAAAAGCTGTACTAAATCGCAACTTCGTGCCCAAAGCTCGCTGCAACGCCCGCCAAAACTCAGAAGTGAACTGACTATCACGGTCAGAAACAATGGACACAGGCACTCCGTGCAAGCGAACAATCTCTGATAAGTACAACTTAGCCAGTCTGCCCACTGAAATCTTCCCTGGAAGTGCAAGAAAGTGTGCGGATTTCGTCAGTCGGTCAACAATAACCCAAATACCAGTGTTGCCCGCCGAAGTACGCGGCAACTGATAGACGAAATCCATCGTAATGTGCTCCCACTTCCAAACTGGAATCTCAAGTGGCTGTAGTTTCCCTGCAGGTTTCTGTCTCTCCGCCTTCACCTGCTGACAAATCAAACATCGACTCACGTATGCGGCAATCTCCCGCTTCATGTTGCGCCACCAATAGTACGCTCGAAGTGTACGGAACATCTTCGTACCTCCGGGATGCATTGCATACGCTGAACTGTGGGCCTCATCCAGAATCTCCTTCTTCAAGTCCTCGTCTCGGGGCACACATAGCCTACCTCTGAACAACAATGTACCGTCGTTGCTCAATCGGAACTCTGTAGGCACACCATTTCGTATCATGGTCTTCTTGCCCAGCAAGTAGGGATCTGAATCCTGTGCCTCCCGTACCTGATCAACCAACACAGGTCGAACCTGGAAACTGGCTAACAAAGCTCCATCATCATCATACTCAAACACAGCACCTGTAGCTCGAAGCTCAGCTAACATCGACACTCTGGCCACACACATGTGAAACAATGAGGCTCCAGATTTCCGGCTGAGTGCATCCGCTACAACGTTAGCCTTCCCTGGATGGTACTCGAACGTACAATCATAATCATTGATCAACTCCATCCATCGGCGCTGCCTCATGTTCAGATCCGGCTGTGTCCGCAAGTAGGTGAGACTCTTGTGGTCAGTGAAAATCTTACACTGAGCACCATACAGGTAATGTCTCCAACTCTTCAATGCTAATACAATAGCGGCTAACTCCAAATCATGCGTCGGATAGTTGACCTCGTGCGGTTTCAGCTGCCTGGAACCATATGCCACGACTCTACCATGCTGCATCAATACACAGCCAAGTCCCAACTTCGACGCATCGCTGTACACAACAAACTCACCACTGTCGTCTGGCAATGTCAGAACCGGTGCGGTAGTCAATCTCTCCTTCAGGAGCAAATAACTCTCCTCGCACGCATCAGACCACTCAAACTTGACGCCCTTCTTCTTCAACCTAGTCAGTGGTGTAGCTATCCGGGAGAAATCTTGAACAAACCGACGATAATAGCCTGCCAACCCCAAGAAACTCCGAATCTCCGGTACAGTAGTGGGTCGACTCCAATTCAGCACGGCCTCAATCTTGTCAGGATCAACACTAACTCCCTCGGCCGAAATCACGTGGCCCAGAAAATTCACACTATCCAACCAGAACTCACACTTGCTAAACTTCGCGAACAGCTGATGGTCCCGCAAAGTCCGCAACACTGCTCGCAAGTGCTTCTTGTGCTGGCCCACACTCCTCGAATATATCAAAATATCATCAATGAATACAATCACGAACTTGTCAAGGAATCGTCGAAACACCCGATTCATCAAGTCCATGAAAGCTGCGGGGGCGTTGGTCAACCCAAACGACATAACTAGAAACTCATAATGCCCATACCGTGTCCTAAAAGCTGTCCTGGCCACATCTGAATCCCGGATCCTCAACTGGTGATATCCGGATCGAAGATCAATCTTCAAAAAGACTGCTGCTCCCTTCAGCTGATCGAACAAGTCGTCAACCCGTGGCAATGGATACTTGTTCCTCACCGTAATCTGATTCAGCTTCCGATAGTCGATGCACCACTGCATGGACCCGTCCTTCTTCCGCACAAACAACACTGGAGCACCCCACGGAGAAACACTCGGTCGAATGAATCCCTTCTCCAACAACTCCTGAAGCTGAATCTGCAACTCCCTCAACTCTGCAGGCGCCATCCGGTACGGTGTCTGGGAAATCGGTCCAGTACCCGGCAACAACTCAATGTTAAAATCAATCTCCCTCACAGGGGGTATACCAGGTAACTCTGCTGGAAACACATCCGGAAACTCAGACACAACCTCAATACTACCAATATCCGGCACTACAGCTGTAGTGTCCACAACATGGGCTAAGTAAGCAACACAACCCTTCTTCATCAACCGATCCGCCCTCATCGCGGAAATCAAACACGGTAGGGAAGTGTTCTTCTCACCACGAAACAGTATCTCAGGCAACCCTGGTCGTCGAAATGCGACCTCCTTCCTGTGGCAATCAAACATGGCCCAGTGCGACTCCAAAAAGTCCATACCCAATATCAGATCAAAATCCACAATATCAAGCAGTAACAGATCAGCGGCTAAACCATGGCCATCGATAAACACCTCACAATCTCGGTAAACCCAACCGATGCTCACAACCTCACCTGACGGATACAACACTCTCCACAACCCCGGAAGTGGAGATGCAGGTACCGTAGCCAATGATGACAGTCTAAATGATATGAATGAATGTGTGGCACCTGGATCTAACAATGCAACTACTGGAATACCGAAAACATGTAACGTACCGATAACGACCTCCGGTGATGCTCTGCCCTCACGCATAGTCATAGCATGAACTCTCGCATGTCCGGCTGGTCGCCCTCGCTGGGGCTGACCCTGCTGTCTACCCTGACCTGCAGTCTGTGCTGGTCGAGCTCCCGAAGTGGCACCTCGCTCAACTCCGGAACTCTGGGCTGCCTGTCCGTCACCGCCATATAACTGAGGACACTCCCTCGCATAGTGACCCACCTGGCCACAACGGAAACAAGTGACAGGACCTCGCTGACACGGACCCACATGATGTCGACTGCAGAGACTACACAACGGGTACTCCCTCGGTACTGCAAATGTGCCACCAGTGCGCCGAGGATAACTAGAACCGCTGGAACCTGCACTAGCCTGTGGCCGCTGTGGTCGATCTCTCCTCCAAAACGGTCTCCGCCTCGATGTACTAACTGGTAGGCGGTAAGATCCACCGCCTGAGGATGAAGCTGAACTAGAAGTATCAGAACTCTGCCTCTTCAAAGGCCCCTGACTCGGTCCACCTTCCTCGAATCGCCTCGGCTGGTACCTCTGCTATCTCTCCTGCTCAATATCCTCGCCTCGGAGTGCAGCACTAACAAACTCATCAAAATTGTTCCGAGGCATCGTAGTCAGTGTCGCCTTGATGTTCAGATTCAATCCCAGCTCAAACCTACGACACTTGGCTTCCTCTGTAGCCACCATATCCCGCGCAAAAAGAGACAAACGAGTAAAACGATCCCGATACTCAAGTACAGACAAACTGCCCTGCCTCAAGTTCGTGAACTCCTCGTACTTGCGCTGCTGGGTAGCCTGATTGAAATACCTCTGCATAAACAGATTACGAAACAATGTCCACGGAGTATCCACAGGAACTCTGTCAGTACTAACCCACCAAAAGTATGCATCCCCCTCAAGTAAACCAACTGCGGCTACTGTCATCTGCTCAGGTGTAAACTGCAGACGCTCACAAACACGCTCAATCTGAACCAACCATGCCTCGCATATCTCTGGATCAACTGAACCCGAAAATACAGTAGCACCCGCAGTGCGAGCCTTGACCACAGGGTCAAAACGCTCTTCCAAACGTAGCACTCGCATCAGCAAGTCGCGCGTTCGGCGATCCTCATCAGGATCATCATCCCGATCAACACGGGGACCACGTCGAGGAGGCATCCTACTGATACAAGACAAGCATTAGGTACAAGCAGAAAGAACGTAATCATGAAACCGCAGATATTTGAGGACATACAACACCCGAAGTATTGATGAGTACCGCTAGCCAGTCGGGTCATCACTCCAGTCATGCTGTATCAACTCAAATACCCTAAGCGTCACAACTACAAGAGTCTACAGAATCTGACAACCTAATGCTCTGATACCAAGCTGAAATGACCCAATCCCGATTCAGTTACCTAAACCGGAATCAAACCCTTTCGAAAATACGAACCAACAAAAAATTTTCGAAATTTCGGCAGAGTTTCGTTACTAACGTGGAATTACCATAACCTGCACGCGGAAATTAACACTTCGTCCTATACCACAAAAAGCAAACCGTGGGCACCAATCCCATCCGGATTTCTCAACATCAATATAATCAACAACAATAAGTAAACTGTACTATGTATATATGTATATCTGTGAAAATCCGCACAACATGTATCAGAATGTATCAGAGCGACCTCTAGAGTAAAACATATACAATATGTACATCAGTAGGTGAAACAAGAACCTACTGGAAAACACAGGTGACTCTGATCACTAGCCTCCAAACTGCGACGTGAAACACCAAAACTGAACTGCAAACTGGGCACGGAAACCGAAAAGCCCAGGGGAAAGACAATAAACACGTTAGAGTGAGTGGACGAAAATAAATGTCTTTCACCAGTTAATATATATGTTATAAAAATATATGCGAGTCCAGGTAAATATAAACAACATAGTACACGAGGTAAAACTCATACTCCTCCAGTGTACTGAGCATGCAAGTAAAATCCCACGGGGTCACTCATGGACTCCTCCGTGCTAGTACAGTCTGAACCACGGAGTCCTTGACTACCACGTGATTCTAAGCCAGAAATGGCCTCGGTTCCGGGGAATACGCCCCTCACCGGTCTGGTTGGGGAAACGCCCCTCCAGGCGGCCCTCTGTCGGGGATCAGCCGACGAGGCAAGGTGTATCGATACAACAACGTAACTGAGACTGTACTCTGTGAAAACCAAATCACAAGCAAATCGATGCAAATGCATGAAACAACATATAAGTGTATGCATATTCGTATACGTATATCCGTATAAATATAATCGTATAATCGTAAACACATACTCATATAATCATAATCTCGTATGAAATCTCATGCTCGTAAAACCATAATCATGCTGCATGCTCAAGTTCATAAAACGTATATAAACGACTCGCAATCAATCCGTGAAAATAAATTGTCCACTCACAGATGAGCAAAACGCGCACTTGCGCTAATCTCGAGGACCGGCGGAAGATCCCTCGCCAGATGCTCGATCACGATCCCGATCTCGATCCCCTGAATATATTCATAAAATACAACTGATCAATATCGTAATCCTTAACACTGTACAGATGCACGGAAACCAACTGTTCCCGAAAATACGAAATGCAGTGCAAAATGAATTACGGAAATCCCGAAATCCCAACTCGAAATCTCGACTAAAAATCGGCTAACCAAATCAACCCGAAAACCTCCGTACGATAATCAGGGCGTGATTACGAGAAAAATGACACTAATTACATCGAAATCTGAAAAGTCAACTTTTTCCCCCACCGTTGACCGCCGTAGAACGCCGCCGCCGGCGGCGGCGCGCCGTCAACGGTGAAATCACACGGCCAAACTCTCCAGTTCCCTAGGTCTCATCAAGGCGAGCAAGTTTCCCTTCTACCCCGTAGCTCAAATCCTATCGGAACCCGTCCAATTAAACCAAAACCACTCGGAAAATCATGCCGGAATCCCTAATCGGGTTCTCCTTTAAACACCTCCTCGTCCAAAACAGATCAACCAGGAAGCTCCACCAAGGTGTGGGGAGCAAAACCCCCAACCTCACGGCCCTCAACAGTCGCCGGAACCACCTCCACCGTCACCGGCGATTCCATCCCGATCGGCATAGCTCGGGTTACCCCAAAACCTCACTAAATCTCATCAAAACGTATACCAACGTACTCGAAATCACATAGAGGTTCGATCTGTACCTGTCCCGTGGCCGATGGTGGCCGGAATCCGGTCGCCGGAAATCAACTTCCCGTTTGGGAAACTTTCCCCTTTCGGCAGCTGGTCTACTTTCCAAAATAGGAAAGTCAACAATTTTGCAAGTGGTCAACGCCTAAAATGAAGTTCCCGACTAATTCTCGACTATTCTTCGACTTTTCGATATTTATACTCGTCCCTCGGGTCGATCAACGGTCCGAAATGAAAATACGAAATGATTCGGATAAGCTCGAAACAATCGGATAAACTCGTCGGAACCTAAAACTTCAAATAATCATAAAATATTCCTCGGTTATCGGAAAAATCTTCCGAAACTGCCCATGAGCTCAAAATCACGTACTCTACCATTTCTGTGAAGACACTCAAACCAAATTCTCGACCGAAAACAATGTCGCGAATCGAATCGACAAACCACATAATATCACAAAACTGCGACTAAACTCAAATATCGAGAATCGTTCCAAACACACATCTGACTCTGGTTCGGGTCGTCACAGTTGGCTTGTATGCAATGGTGGAGCCAGCCACGGGCTCCCCTAGGCTGGAGCCCTGGTAACTTTTTGGGATTAAAAAAAATAACTACATGTACTGCTTCTTTCAGAATGTATGATAAAGCTAAACTAGTTGATTCCATTGATTAGCCAATAGTAGTTTCTCGTTCTATATCCCAAAAATCTAGCACATCAATATTCTGGCAATGTATAGGAAACTTTCAATTGAGTATCGGTTATGGTCACTTAATTGCTTTGTTTCCCTGAAATGTTATATACAATTAACTTTATGTACTTCAAAAAAAAAATTAACTTTGTGATTGAAGTTGGATGCATTTTGGTGCTTAGGCAAGCCCAACTACAATTCACAATGGTCAAATTGCACAGTTAATTTGCAAGGATTGTTGTTTAATCCAGCTCTCAATTTGTCGATTTCACACCGCTCATTTTGGGTGTACTTGTCCTCCGACCATGCCTTCATCTTCTTCAGTTGTAAGTTAAATTGGGATGTCATGTAAGATTGGATTTTTGGATTTCATTATTTGTTCATTTGTCTTGTGTGAATTTATTGTTGACGGTATTAATTTTTATCTTATTTGAGGTTTCTCTTTTAGATCATAAAAAAAAATCACACCGTCAAATTTTAGAGAAATTTTTTAGTTATATGATGAACCTCTCGCTCTTTCACATCTCTATATGCTTTTAATTTTACAGCCAATTTGCCTTGCAATGTCTAAAATTATGCTCATTAGATCAATATCTATAGCATACCTCAACTTCTTTTGTGAGTTTTACTCCACAGATTCTCATTAAAAGTGAGAAAATTATCAACGTTATTCATCCATCGGTGATACTCTAAGCTATTAGAGTCAAGTATAGCTAATTACAACCTTTGAATATGACGTCTTAATAAACAAGAAGATGTATTAGTTTCACAATCCCAAAGACTTCCTCAACAACTAATATTTTCAAGAAATTTGGATTAGACCAAAATCATGGTGTTAATGATCATACGAACTCTCTTTGTTCGTTATCGATGCTTTTATGAACTTCTTTGTTCAAATCGATAATGAATTATCTTGATTCACACGGATTCTCATTGTCCATTTAGGAACATTGTTTCGTATTTCTCAAAGATGAAGAAGGGGGAAGGAATCTCCAAATTCTCCAAGTAAAAAGAAGTTGCTAAAAGAGTAATTATTCTAATTTAAATCAAAAGCATGAACTCTTATAAAAGCTTACTTGCTTAGAATACACAACCATATATTTTTCCTCTTTTCCGTTCTTTGCATTGTGCACACCGCATTTGTTGGTCTCTCACCAGTTCGATGTATTAATTCTCAAATTTCAATCAAACATGCATACAATTATAACAAAATTAGATGTAGCAATTTCAAATATTAAATTTAACGATGCATAAATTTAAATAAAGCGTGTATGACAAACAACATGATTATTTTTAAAATAATAAGTTGTGCATGCAGTTCCACCACCAATGGATTATACGAAATTCACATGTACATGTATCTTCATTGTTCGTGAACAAGAGCTGAATTCAGCTCAACTTGCTAGGAGCTTAGCTAGGATCATAACTTGAGTCGTGCATGGTGTTTGAGATTTGAGTTTTAGTTGCACGATAAACCTTTTGCTCTTTTGCATCCTATATGCTTTGTATTTTGCAACCAATTGGCCGGACAATTACCTTGGAATGTCAAAAATAATGCTCATTAGATCAATATCTATAGCATACATTCTGTGAGCTTTACTCCACAGATTCTCATTTGAGATTGAGTAAATTATCGACTTCATTCACCCATTGGTGATACTCTAAGCCATTAGAATCAAGTTTAACAAATTACAACATTTGCATATGACGTCTTGATAAACAAGAAAATGTATTAGTTTCGCAGTTCCAAAGACTTCCTTGACAACTAATATTTCCAAGAAATTTAGATTAGACCCAAACCAAGATGTTAATGGTCATACAAACTCTCTTTTTTTGTTATCGATACTTTTATGAAGTTCTTTGTTCGAATGATAGTGAACTCTCTTGATTCACATGGACTCTCATTGTCCACTTAGCAACTTTGTTCCATATTTCTCAAAGGTGAAGAATGGGGAAGAAATCTCCAAATTCCCCATGTAAAAAGGAGTTGTGAAAAGAGTAATTATTTGAATATAAATTGAAAGTATGAACTCTTATAAAAGCTTACTTGCTTAGAAACAATCATTTCTTCTTTTTTTTCTTGAATTGTGCACGTCGTATTCGTTTATTGGTCTCTCACCAATTTTGATGTATTCCTCGAATACTAATCAAACATGCTTAAAATTCTAACAAAATTAGATGTAGCAATTTTAAATATTAAATTTAACAATGCATAAATTTTAATAAATCATGTATGATAAACAACCTGGTTATTTTCAAAATAATAAGTTGTGCATGAAGTTCCACCACCAATGGATTGTACGAAATACATATGTCTTCATTGTCCGTAAACAACAACTGCATTCGGCACGACTTGTCAGAAGCTAAGCCAGGATCACGACTTGAGTCGTGCTTGGTGTTTAAGATTTTACATGAGCTCTAGGTTAAAGCTTTATGCTGATAACGTGTTTTAGGAAATCATAAACTTATAGAGAGAGAGTATCTGGAAGCAATCATTATGTCATATTGTATTCCAAGGTTTCACATCTTTTATAGGAGGATGTGAGGACCCGATAATGATTACAAAGATAATGTAAATGACCATTACAATGGTTACCTACATAATTGACAATAATGATGGGAGTTACGAATATCTCATTAGTGGTGATTAATACCACACACTAAGTATGATTTAACACTACTAATTCTACATAACTATGTACACTAATTATCATATTGAATATCCTTCAACAAAACGAGAATAAATTTGAAGTGAATATGCAGAAGGAATGAAATAGAACCCCAGGAGGAAGAAAAGAAAGGAAAAAGTGGGGGAGCTAAGTAAGAAATAAATTTCCTAATTAAATTGTTCATGAAAAAACGAAAGGAATAATTCTGGTCTTTTTTTTTTGAGCAAAATGATTAGCTTCACAAGATGGAGTCACTAAGTGCTCTAGTTTAATGGGAGGAGTTCCTATCCATACACAATCCGTTTTCAAAATCAAACTATGCATAACAAGCTTATATGTTGTAAAGCTTCATTCTCTAACAACATGAACTACACTAACACTACCAGCAATAGATAGTTCTTCTCTGATATCTTCTTCTAACCAGCCTGTGTTGGAAAGTGCCTCACCTCTCTGCTTCATGGATTGAACCACCTCTAGGCAATCTGACTCTAGGATAATCGAACTCCAATTATACTGCTTACAAGTAGCACAACCTTTTGAATTGCCAACAACTTACTTATAGTTGGACTATCCACCTGTATCCTATAACAAGCAAAACCTTCAATCACCGCACCTGTCATATCTTTCACAATTTCACCAATACCTCCCGAATGAGATTCAGAATCAAAGGCCCCATCTATATTGAATTTCATCCATCCGCTCCTGGAGGAGACCAAGTTACTCTAACTTTCGGTAAAGTATTAGACTTACGCAGATGCACAGCTTGGTACGTGGAAACATGGACTTAAGCTTGAAAAGCCACCTGTTTTGCTGTCTAAGTTTTACCCTTCCATACTCGAAGCTTACGCTCCTTCCAAATACACCACAATGTAGTACTACCAAATCCTCCTTTTTGAGATGTTCACAACACCCAAAACACCACTCGTCAAACCTGCCTTCACTTGCTCCATTGAGTTTTCTGGTCAAACCAGGAATCATGTATAGAACAGCTTGCACAAAAGGACAATCACGAAATACATGCTCAACTGACTCAGAAGAGTGATCACAAAGTACACATCCCTCATCAATAGGAACTCTTCTTGATTGGAGACGAGTAATTGTAGGTAGGATAGTGAAAGGACCCAACCCTAGCTTACTAGTAAACCAGATAGTTTAACTAGTAAGCTAGAATTAAATCCTACGATTAACTAACTCTGAGAAATTTTGAGAAATTTTTGACATCACTCCCTTTGAAAACTGGACAACCCAAACATGGACACTTCACACATAATTCCACAGACACACCATGGACCACCAACTTCCATCCGAATTTCTTAACAAATGACATGAACTAAAAACCAGCAACTAAACTCAGGAATATTTAAAAACATATTGACAACATGCTGGTTATGAATACAAAGGAAGTAACTCTACGACTATAGAAGTAGCTGACTCAGCTGTTTACAAAAAACACTCTATTTGTGACGACCCATAATAGAATCAGCAGTGAAATCAGATTAATCTACGAGATTGCGCGTAATCGCAGATTTCCGACAGATGTTTGAATCGCCAACTTGTTAACGACTAAAGTATTGGCCCAGAATTGGAGCTGGGTCTCTTCTCGAGAGTCGTTATACGTGTGATTTCGAGTTCGTGGGCGAATCTGGATCGTTATTTGGATGACCGAGGAATAAATTATGAATATTTGAAGTTTCGATATAATCGGGTTAAATTAGTGGCTCTCTTAACGACTAAAATACCGGACGGGAGTTTGGCTTCGGATTCTTCACGGAATATGTAGAGAATTTAATTTCGAACTCGTGGGAACTTCCGGAGCATTATTCCGAGTTATGAGGATTATGTTGTGAATATTTCAACCGTCAATTATTTAATCGGATAAGCTTGTGTTTGGGTTGAACAGTTGACTTTTTTATCGGTTTGGTCGATGTGTTTGACTTCGGGTGATAATTGAAGAATACATCGAGTCGAGTTTGTTGCCGCAAGAATTATTGGAATCAGAATTACGACGAGAAAGTTATGGATATTCGAAGTTTACCGAGAATGGTGTTTGAAAGTTTCCTTAAATAGAAGGTCTATAAATAGTGGAGTTTCCTGTTTGGGAAGTCAACCTTGCCATTTATATTGTTGACCGAGTTGACCGAGTCAACTCGGTGGAGAGAGAGAGATTCACGATGGAGGCGACGTGCTCCACGGCGGCGTGAGGATTCCGGCCACCCTAGGGCTCAGCCCTTAGCTCGTTCGACTCGCCACTATCCCCTCATGAAGACTCAGGCCACCGTTCGCGGCGTGGCTCACCGGAGGGAGTAGGAATTCCGGCCAAAAGTTGATGAATTTTGGGTGAATTCGGGTTCTATGATTCCGGCCAAATTGAGCTGCAAAAAGGACTGGGTTTTGTAGCCCTCATCACCATGAAGCTACCATGTAAGTTTGGTGTTCCAATTCATCTTGTACATGGAGAATTTTGGAATTGAAATCTTGATTGGAATTCGGTTTTACATGAAATTGACATGGTTAGAGTGAGAATTGGCCTTTGATGCAGTTGAGAAAGTTGCTCAGTGGGTGATTTTTCATGGAATAGGGGTTTCTCCGCCGAGAAATTTCACGGTTGGTGGTTGCGCCGCCGATGGCGGCGGTCAACGGTGATCAACTTTGACTTTTTGGGGTTTTCGACAAGTTGCATGTCATTTCACTCGAAATTGCGCCCCGATCGCTGTGGGGAGGTTCGTTTTTCAAGTTGAGCGTCCGAACTTACAGTGAGGTATTAAGGTGTGATTTTCGGATTTTCGACAGTTTGTCGTAATCGGATTACGTGTTTCCGAGAATGGTGGTTTCTCGTGATTTGATTTGAATTGTCGAGTTATGACTTTGAGAAATGAACTTTGTGAATATCCAGGTGTTCGTGATCGTTCTTTTGACGAGAGACTTTCCGCCGGATCACGGGTTAACGCGAACTGCGTTACGCTAGTCTGTGAGTGGACATTTCTTTTCACGGATTGATTGCGAGTCTTTTATATATGATTTACGAACTTGAGCATGCAGTTTGATCATGATTTTTACGAGCATGTGTTTTACGATTATACATATACGGATATGCGTATACGAGTATACATACATATATATTATGTTTTATGCATGTGCATGAAAAGGATTTATGATTTGGTTTACACAGAGTACAGTCTCAGTTACGTTGTTGTATCGATACACGTTGGCTTCTCGGCTGATCCCCGAGTATGCTCCGGGGGGGACAGATATCCTGACCCGAGGCCTTTCTGGCTAGGAATCACGTGTGGGTCTAGGATCCCGTGATTCAGACTGTGCTATCGCGTGGTAGTCCATGAGTGATTCCGCGATTTTTATGATGCATGCTCTGTATGCGTGAGGAGTTAGAGTCTCGTTAATAGTAACGAAACTCTACCAAAATTTGTATGGTTTTTGTTGATTCGTGTTTTCGAAGGGGTTTGATTCCAGTTTAGGCAACTAAACCGTGGTTGGGTCCTTTCACTATTAACGAGAGTACTACTATAGATAACATAGTAAACTGATATCCAGAACGACCTCTATATACAAACTGACAGTGAGCTAAAACATACTGCTGACAGAAGACTGATAGACTCAAAGCCTGCGACGACACCAAGCACACTGTCGGGAAATAAACTTCAACCTAGGTGACAGAAAAAGAAAAGCTCAGGGAAAGACATTAAAATATAAAACTTTGTGAGTGGACAAAAATAATATAATTTGAATAAAACTGATTAAACATGCCTTTCCGCCAATTTCGGGGAAATAATGCTAGTTCAAAATAATTAAACTGAAATGCAATGGAGGTGGTCGTTCAAGACTCCTGACCCGGTATGACTATAAACAGAAAAATACATATGATGGGAGCGTCGAGGGTGTTGTCTGACCAATGACGAATCAGGGTTGGGCAGAGATCCTGACTCGGTTCAACCGACTACTCAGTGATCATTCGAATAGCTAGAGCATCAATGCAACTAAATAGCCATCACAAATAAACCTCCAAATTGGAAAAATATATCGTAAAGCGTAATGCATAAAAACCATGAACTCGTTATCGATAATGAAAATAAAGTCCACTCACAAGCCAACGAGTATTGTTGGGGTCCAGCAGAATTTCTTTCGCTGCTACGGCCACGATCTTGATGTCCTGAAATACGGATCATACGATATCAAAATACGTAAATATCAAGAAAATTGACCCTAAAAATAACCCTGAAAGTCCCGATGAATAATCCCTCAACTTTCTTCGCCGGAGCTCTGTCGTGGACGGCGGCGCGTGGTCGTCACGCGCCACCACAGGCGGCGGTGCATGAAACACATGCGTCTATGGTGAACACCTCCAACGGGGGTGTTCAACCCCTCATTCAAAAGCTCACATTGAGCCCTGCAACTTTCCCAACTGGACCAAGATCTAATTCGCCGGCGTTTGGCCGAAAATCGAGTAAACAGACCAAATACCTAACTCCGACAACTGCCAGCAATGGCGGTGATTCGGCCCCCAAAAGACTCCTCTTGCAAAGCCTAATCAAACCCCCAACCTCACGTGCCTCAACTCGCTGCCATCTCGCCGGAAAACCAAACGAAAATAAACGACCCAATTCGGCCTAAAAACCCTCCGTCATCGAAGCTCCTCCATGGAGCTTTGATGAACCATTCTACCTAACGCAAAAGACCCAAGGGGAGAAGAGAATCATTTCCTCTCAACTCCCGACCCCGGAAACACACCGGAGCACCGCCATCGATGGCGGCGACTCCACGGATAAACCTGATTCGGGTTTCCCTTAAACCTGCAAATCACCCAAAAATATTCATAACAATCAATGTAGGAAGCTTCAAGCTTCGATTCTCTACCTTAAACGTCGCCGGAGGTGGCCTGTATCGCGAAACGGGTTGGGTCGAGCGAAACGGGTCCCGGGATAGAAAATGTGTCAGACCAAGAAATTTTCTGATTTTACAGAAATTAATTTCAAAAAAAAACCTCTATTTATACTAAAAATTTCTTATCCGATCAACGGTCCGAAATCAATTTTATCACGATCAAAGGGTTGAGAATTAACCGACTAAAAAAAATTCACTTTTAATAATTTCCCACGCCAACTTCCAATAAACCTTAAAATTAGCTCGCTAATCCAAAAAATTCCCTGAAAATTTCCTCGAGCACAAAATTAGATACTCTACAATTTTTGCGAAGAAAGTCACAACAAATTCTCACCCGATATAAAATTGGTTACCAAACTCACTTATGCGACTAATTTACGATAAATCTTATTAGGTCTCAATAAGCGTGTAATTTTGGTTCAGATCATAACAATCCACCCCCCTTAAAAAAAATTTGCTCTCAAAATTTACATATCTGCTAGAAAAGATAAGGATACTGCTCTCACATATGATACTCTGGTTCCCAAGTGGCTTCTTCCATAGTATGATTCCTCCACAAAACTTTTACTAGAGTAATGGTCTTGTTCCAGAGAACTTGTTCTCTACGGTCAAGAATTTCCACTGGTTCCTCAATATAGACCAAGTCCTCACGTAGAGGAATTTGGTGAGGTACAATGACATGAGAGGGATTAGAAATGTATTTTCGAAGCATAGATACATGAAATACATCATGAACCCGTGCCAATTCCGAGGGTAACTCCAAATGATAAGCCACAACACCAACATGCTCAATGATCTCATAGGGTCTAAGTAACGTGGTTGGAGTTTACCATGCCTTCTAAAACGCATCACCCCTTTCCATGGAGACAACTTCAGCAATACCCAATCATCAACCTCAAACTCAAGAACTTTATGCCTAACATCAGCATAACTCTTCTATCTATCTTAAGCAATCTTCAATCTGTCTCGAATAATCTGCACATTCTCTGTAGTCTCCTGAATGATGTCTGGACTAATGAGGAGCTCCTTTCACCAACCTCACTCTAGCACAATGGAGTCTAACACTGCTTCCCGTACAGAGCTTCATACGGTGACATTCCAATGCTGGAGTGGAAACTGTTATTATATGCGAACTCCATCAAATGCAGATACTTATACCATTTTTCCGAAAATTGCAATACACAAGATCTAAGCATATCCTCCAGTGTTTGAACAGTTCTCTCAGACTGACCATCTGTCTGGGGATGAAAGGTTGTACTGAACCACAACTTGGTTCCCAAAACTTCCTGCAAAGCTCCTCATAATCGTGAAGTGAAGAGAGAATCTTGATCTGAGATAATGGAAACAAGCACACCATGTAGCTTCACAATCTTCTGCATATACAACTGAGCCAATTTTCTCACATAAAGCTTTTCTGTAACTGGAATAAAATATGCAGACTTCGTGAAAAGATCCACAACTACCCAGATACCAGTATGGCCCTTGGATGTACGAGGTAGTTGTACACAAAGTCCATATTCACATGTTCCCATTTCCAAACCGGAATCTCTAATCGTTGCATTAAGCCTGAAGGTTTCTGGCGCTCCGCCTTCACCTGCTGGCAAATGAGACATTGACCAACATATACCGCTATTTCCCTCTTCATATTAGTCCACCAGTAATACCCTGTGAGAATGCGGTACATCTTTGTGTTACCAGGATGCATAGCATAAACTGAACAATAGGCTTCATAAAGTATTTCCCGCTTTAACTCCTCATTATTTGGAACACAGAGTCTAGTCTACCCTTTAACACAAGTAACCAATCTCTCCTTAAAGTGAAACCAGGTTGTCCACCAGCACTACTGTTTCCTTTAACCTCAAAAATGGAGGATCAGAATCTTGCAATTCCCGTACTCTGTCAATAAGAATGGGTTGGACCTGCATACTGGTGAATAAAACTCCATCCTCGTTCTCATCAGTGTACAACACTGCTCTAGTGGCTCACAATTCTGCAAGTAAGGGTACTCGAGCCATCTGAATATGAGATAAGGAAACTCCAGACTTCCGGGTGAGAGCATCAGCAACAATATTCGCCTTCACTGGGTGATACTCGAAGGTGCATTCATAATCGCTTATCAACTTCATCCACCTTCTCTGCCTCAAGTTCAATTCGACACCTGACATCATACAAATAATGTCCAGATTTTTAACGCAAATATTATTGCTGCCAGCTCCATATCATGAGTGGGGTAGTTCACCTTATGAGGTTTTAACTGTCGCACACCATAAGCAACCACCCTTCCATGCTGCATCAAAACAGAACCCAAACCTAACTTAGAGGCATCACTGAACACAGTAAATTCCCCACTATCGTCTGGTTAAGTTAACACTAGGGTTGTAGTCAACCTTGTCTTCAAAGTCTGGAAACTCTCCTCACAAGCCTCTGGCCATACAAATTTAACTCCTTTTCGTGTAAGTCTCGTAAGAGGTGTGGCCATCCGTTAAAAGTCATGCACAAATCGACGATAATAACCCACTAGACCCAGAAAACTTCTAATATCTGGCACACTCACAGGTTTGCTCGAATTCAATACCGCCTCAATTTTTTCTGGATCAACACTAACTCCCTCTGCAGAAATCACATGGCCAAGAAAATTAACATTATCCAACCAAAACTCACATTTACTGAACTTGTTGTATAATTAGGACTTCCTCAAGGTCTCTAGAACAAAATGTAAATGGCTTGCCTGCTGCCTTGCATCCTTTGACTAAATCAAGATATTGTCAATAAATACAATGACGAATTTATCAAGATAACCCCGAAATACTCGATTCATCAATGCCATAAAGGAAGTAGGCGCATTTGTCAAACTAAATGGAATCACCCGAAACTCGTAATGACTATAGCGCGATCGGAACACAGTTTTAGAGACATCAGGCTCTCTAATCCGTAATTGATGGTGTCCTGATCGAAGATCAATCTTAGAGAACACCGTAGCTCCCTTCAACTTATCAAACAAATCATCAATACGAGGCAGTGCATACTTGTTCTTCACTCCAACCTGGTTCAGTTTTCGATAGTCAACACATAACCTCATAGACCCATCCTTCTTTTTCACGAACAAAATTGGAGCTCCCCATGGTGAAACGCTTATACAGATGAAACTTTTATCAATCAATTCCTGAAGCTGGACCTATAACTCCTTCAACTCAGTTAGAATCATACGGTACGACGTCTGAGCTATGGGACCAGTACCCAAAAGTAACTCAATCGTGAAATCAATTTCCCTTTCTGGAGGGAGACCAGGCAATTCCTCAGGATAGACATCAGGATATTCCCTGACCACAAAAAACTCCTCCAAATTAGGAGTGGACACACAAGTGTTCACGACATGTGCCAAACACGCACTACATCCTTTACGCAACATTTTCTCGTCCTTCACAGCTGAAATAAGACACGAAGAAAGCACATTTCTTTCTCCGCAAAAAATAAAATCTCAGGTAACTCTGGACTTCTAAACACCACCTCTACCCGATGACAATCAACCAAAGCTTGGTGGTTGCTAGAAAGTCCATACCCAAAATCAAGTCAAAATCTATGACATCAAGAGGTATCAGGTCGACATACAACCCAAAACCTCCAACCATCTCTGAAAACGACCCGGACATCGTGCACTAGGCGCAGGGGTGGAAGATCCCTAACCAGAAGATGAAGTGGAAGTGCTTAGGCTTCCCCTCTTGGAAGGACCCTGGCTAGGCTCACCTTCCTCAAATCGTCGTATCTAGCCCCGCTCAGATCGAAGCATGTCTTCGCACTGGATTGCGGCACTCACAAACTCACCAAAATTGGTACAGGGCACACCAGATAAGTATGGAGCAATGTCAGACGGCAATCCCTTCTCAAATCTCCAACACTTCTCCTTCACTAGCCTGACGGAGTTAGGTGCAAACCAGGCCAAACGAGTAAAACGATCTCAATATTTCATCACAGACAAGTCCCCCTACCGAAGATTCATAAACTCATCATACTTCCCCTGCTCGGATGCTTCACTGAAGTAGTGACTCGTGAACAAATCCGTGAACTTTATCCACAGAGTGATGGCTTCATTCCTCTCAAGACTTTACCACCAACGATATGCATGGTTCTACAGAAGGCCAACAGCTACCTCAATTCGTTGCTCAAAAATCAATTGGGGACACAGATGATCACAAACTCGTCCAATTTCCACAAGCCAATTCTCGCTTGTCTCAGGGTCATGAGAGCCAGTAAAAGGAACGGCTCCATCCTTTTTAGCCATAGTGATTAGATCCTTATGATCCTCTCGTGGTGCTGGCATCTTGCGTGAAATTAACTCACGCATCTGCTAAGCCAAAGACTGTGTATCATCCCGTTGTGCTGGATGTCGAGGCATAGTGGCCTACGAGTCCAAAAATAGATTAGCTCACTGAAAGAAGTCACAACTGACTCGACTATGGAACTCTAGACATCTGACAATGCACAACACTTGGAGTAATGGAAATCTGCCGGCTGGTCGAGCCATCCTCACATAAGTGTTGTACATTCTCAAATGTCTGCACAGACACGACCAAAAAGAGTCTACAGAATCTGTGACCTAATGCTCTGATACCAACTAAAATAACCCAGCCCTAGCTTACTAGTAAACCAGATAGTTTAGCTAGTAAGCTAGAATTAAATCCCACGATTAACTAACTCTGAGAAATTCCGTGAAAATTTTGATATAACTCCCTTTGAAAACTGAACAACCCAAAAATCTGCAGGAAGATAACACTTCACAGATAATTCCACTGACACACCGTGGACCACCAACGTCCATCCGATTTTCTCAACAAATGACATAAACTAAAAACCAGCAACTAAACTCAGGAATATTTAAAAACATATTGACAACATGCTAATTCTGAATACAAAGGAAGTAACTCTACGACTATAGAAGTAGCTGACTCAGCTATTTATAAAAACACTCTATTAATGAGAGTACTACTATAGATAACATAGTAAACTGATATCCAGAGTGACCTCTAGGCAAAGGTTAAAGCTTGCACTACCTAAATTCAATAAGGAGTTCATTTTAGAGTGTGATGCCTCGGACCTTGGGATTAGGGCTGTGTTAGTGCAAGAATGACATCCGATAGCATACATGAGCACGGCATTGGGGCAAAGACATTTGGCTTTATCTGTCTACGATAAAGAGATGCTAGCGATGGTGAGCGCCGTCCAACATTGGCGGATGTATTTACTTGGGAGGCACTTTACCATAGTTACCGATCATCGGACCATTGAGTATTTTCTTAAGCAACGGATTACTACACCATCGCAATAAAAGTGGTTAGTAAAATTGCTGGGATTTGATTATGCTATACAATACAGGGCAGACCAGCAGAATCAGGTGGCATACTCTCTTTCACGAGTTATTGATTTACAAATGGCCACAGGGATCTCTATGCCTATTACAAAGGTGGTACAAGATATTGCTAAGGCTTGTGAAGTAGATGTTGAAGCGATCAAGTGGAGGGAATTAGTAGACAACAAAGTGTGCACTAACAGCAAGTACTCAGTGGTTAATTCAGTGCTCATGTATCGTGATCGAGTGTATGTGCCCGAAACTGATCAGTGGAGGCAAAAGGTCATACAAGAATACCACAATGGCCACATGGGAGGACACTCGGGTTATTTGAGGACCTATCATAGAGTTTTCCGGAACTTTGGGTGGCCGGGAATGAAGCGGGACATAAAGAAGTTTGCTGCGGAGTGTGATGTGTGTCAACGCAACCACTATGAGACACAATTTCCACCGGTTTTGCTGCAACCTAATCCTATTCCGATTAATGCTTGGTTGGATATATCACTTAATTTTGTGGAAGGGCTTTCCCCTTCGGATAACAAATCGGTAATATTGGTGGTCATCAACAGGTTTACCAAGTACGCCCATTTCTTTCCCCTCTCATCCCTATAATGCTAAATCCGTGGCAGAAGTGTTCATAGTATTAACCATAGCTGGTTAACTCAGCTCAGTTAATATTTTCAGTATTATTACAGAGTTAGTTAGCTTGGTTAGTTAGTACTGTTGAGCTGTTTACAGCTGTCATGTGCTGTTAGTAGTAGCTGCTGTATATAGTGATCACACTTTCCTCATTTCTGTAACAATCACATAATATACAGACGTTTTCTTCTTCTTCAAGAATACTTGCTCTCTGTTCTTAATATCCTATCATGGTATCATCGCCTAGGTTTATCGATCTTGGGGCTTCCGTACAAATCAATGGACGTGGTCTCTAATCTCAATTGCTGCTGTGTCTCATCATCATCATCTTCATCCTCTTCAGCTCAAATCTGCATCTTCTTCAGCTCAAGCTTTTCAGATAAGCTTCATTTCTACTGAGATAGCTCTCAATCTCAATCTGTTTATTGTGTTCATACTGTTCTTTTGTGAAGTCTTACTTCGATCGAAGCTGAGGTTTTGTGAGAGTTTGCTGAATTGTGCTCTGATTCTTAAAAAAAATTTGGTGTGGAAAAGTCTAGATCTGATATCTCTGAATCATACTTGCTTGTTTTGTACTGCCATGGCTTCTTCACAACCTGTACACACAACAGTCTACTTACCTAACATACTACTTGATGCCACAAACTATCCGTCTTGGTTGTTTCGTGTAGAGTCTTTTCTTCAAGGCTTGAGACTTTTTGGTTATGTTGATGGTACAATTCCATGTCCTCCGGTTACTATCTGTAATTCTGATGGTGTTGTTGGTCCTAATCCGGACTATGATGTGTGGCGTACTCAAGATAAATCCATTGTAAACTTGCTTGGCCAAACCCTGAGTGATGCTGCTATTAAAAGTGTTGTTGGTTGTAAAACTTCTCGTGATGTATGGACTAAGCTTCGTATGAAGTTTGCAATGCCTGATAAGCGTAATATCATGCAACTTAAGTCAAATTTCCAGAAACTGAAGAAGGGCTCAGACTCTATTGAACTTTTTCTAGAACGTGTGAAGGAGGCACGTGATGCTTTGGCCACTGTTGGTGTTGAATTGGATGATGAAGATGTGGTTGTCACCATTCTTGGAGGGTTACCTGCTTCATACACTTTTTATAAGAGTCAGATTCGCACTACTTATGCAAATGCTTCAATTGATGAACTCAAGTCCTTTCTCAAAGCTGCTGAAGCAGACATGGCTGAGAGTCTTGAAGAAACTTCACCAACTCTTCTCACTGCAATGGTTGCTGCACCAGCACCAAGTATTCCTCCTGGATTTAATAGCAATCCATGTTTCAGTTCCACTACCTCTCAGGCATCTAATGTTGAGCCTAGTCTGTACTCATTGTTTGAGGGTGCATTTGCTGGTTTTCTTGCAAGTAATGGTGGGAAGTTTGGTGGTAATGCCAACAGAAACAACACTAAAAATTGAAATGCTGGTAATAGGAACTCAAGAAGGTTTCATAATGGCTTCAATCAGAGTAATGGACAGCATAACAACAGTGGTTATAACTACAACAATGGAAATAATCATATATCTTTTGAACAGCAGCAGAATCATAACAGCTTTGGTAACAACAATGTTCTTGGATGTGCTCATAACACTCAGTGCAACTCTTGTGGGAAATTTGGTCATATTGCTCGCACTTGCAGAATTCTGACTCAGTCTGCATCATATGGTCACCCTGGATTTAATAGTGGAGGCTGTTCTTATTGTGGTCTGCATAATCATGTTGTGGCATAGTGCAATTTTCTCAATGGTTTTCCTGATCAAGGTGGCAGGAATCATTTTGCAAGCAACAACTCATCATATGGCAATAATGGTTTCAATCAGAACACAAATTATAATAATGGTGTTTCCAGTCAGCCTAACAGTACCAACAGTGGAGTGTTTAATCAGAACAACATCAATAATCACAATGTTGCTGTGTTCTCTGGCAATGCCTCTATGCCTCAAACTATCAATGCTTCTCAGTCTTCTACTCAATCTCCAGCTCAGCTTGCTCAAGCTTTTCAACAAGCAATGGTTGCTTTACTGCAGAACCAAAACAACAATGTATCACCTCCCACTGCAATGCTTGCATCTCATGATGCTGGATCAAACATCAATTCTTCCCCCTCTTTCTGGCTTGCAGACTCAGGTGCTACAAATCATATGACCAGTGAAATAAGTCTTCTCAACAATGTAGCACCCTACACTTCATCAGAGTCTGTTCAAGTGGGAAATGGTGCACATCTTGATATTACTCATACTGGCAATGCACTGCTAGGATCTTTAAAACTTGATAATGTTCTTTTAATACCTACATTAGCTGCTCATTTGTTATCTATCTATCAACTCTGCAAGCAGAATAACTGCAGAGTTTGGTTTGATGAATTTTTGGTGTGTGTGCAGGACAAGGTGATGGGAACCACCATCTATCAAGGACTGTGTAATCAGGGACTGTACCCCATACCATTTGATTTACCAAGCAAGAAGAAAGTTCAAGGTATCAGTGATAATAATAAAGCTTCTGATCAGGTTCATACTCAAGTACAAGCATCTACAACACAGTATACTCAGTCTGCATTCTTGGGAAAGTGTGTACAACATTCTTTGTGGCATAAACGTCTGGGTCATGCTTCCAACTCAATTGTGAGTACTATGTTGAAGAAATGTCAGATTACTAGTTTTAGTGATCAGTCTTTAGTTTGTGAACCTTGTCTGTTAGGAAAATTTCACAAACTACCATTTGAAACCTCAAATTCTCAGTCTTGTGAACCTTTTGATCTAGTGCATTCTAATGTTTGGGGGCCATCTCCACATCTTTCAATTGATGGTTTTAGGTTCTTTGTACTGTTCATAGATGACTGTACCAGGTATACCTGGATTTTCCCAATGAAAAATAAATCAGAAGTTTTTGCATACTTCAAGTCCTTGCATGCCTTTGTATTTACTCATTTTCAAAAATCTATAAAGTGCTTAAGATCTGATGGTGGTGGTGAATACACTGGAAATATTTTTAAGCAATTTCTTACTGATAAAGGTATAGCACATCAAGTTTCTTGTCCCTATACTCCACAACAGAATGGCACATCTGAAAGGAAAAACATGCATTTAAGAGAAACAGCAGTGACATTGTTGCAGACAGCCTCTTTACCAAATCTTTTTTGGTATCATGCTTGTGCTATGGCAAATTATCTTATCAATAGGATGCCTACACCTGTTCTTGACATGATCTCCCCTTTTGAAAAATTATATCAGAAAATTCCTGCTGTAGATCTTATCAGAATTTTTGGATGTGCTGCATATCCACTGATGACTCCCTATAGACACAACAAACTGGATCCTAAGACTGTAAGGTGTGTTTTCATTGGTTTTGCTGCTGGATATAAAGGATATATTTGCTATGAACCACTTTCAAGAAAGTACATCCTTTCTAGGCATGTGTTTTTTGATGAGTCAGTTTTTCCTTATGCTGCAAAGAGCTTAACATCAGGCCTTCATGTAGCACCTCAAGCAAAATCCTTCATTCCACAACAGGTTGTAGTACAGTCCAATATCCCTATTACACAGTCTCACTCAGTGGTTCCATCCCTTGTTCCAACACCAGGTATGTTTTCTAATCCTTTAGAAACAACTGTTAATGAATCCTTATCATCATCTGAAGATATGAGGATATCATCTCCAACTGATATTACTACTTCTGCTGATATTGTTTCAACTGCACCATCTGCTGAAGATCCATTATGGACTGCACCTACTATTTCTGATTCCTTGAATATCAACACTGTTTTTAATTCCAATCAGCATACTCAGGTTGATTTCAATGAGAATGATGGTGTGTTAAATGTGGCTTCTCAACCTGGTACTAGAGTTTCAGTGACCTTAAATTGTTCTCCTTCCAGGGTAATCACTCAAGTCTCAGATTGTAATATTCTTCATCCCAATTCTGGTCTTACAAATGCTACAATGAATGATCACACCATGCTTACTAGGAGTAAAAGGGGTATTGTAAAACCAAAGTGTTTTCTGTCAATAATGAACACTCCTTCAGAAGATCTTACTATGATTGAACCTGCTAGTTACAAATCTGCATTAACTTGTCCAGTGTGGAAAAATGCAATGCAAGAGGAGTACAATGCTCTTATACAGCAGCAGACTTGGGAGTTAGTTCCTTTACCTCATGGTAAGAATCTAATTTCCTGTAAATGGATCTTCAAAATAAAAAGGAATGCTGATGGGTCTGTGGCTAGACATAAGGCTAGACTTGTTGCACGTGGCTTCTCACAAGAATATGGAGTTGACTATGAGGAAACTTTCTCTCCTGTTGTTAGACATACTACAGTAAGATTGGTTCTGGCTCTTGCTGCAAGATCTAGCTGGAATTTACATCAGTTGGATGTTAAGAATGCTTTCTTGCATGGAATATTGACTGAGGAGGTTTATATGACACAACCAAGTGGTTTTGAAGATGAGAGATTGAAGTCCTATGTCTGTAAACTAAGAAAATCAATTTATGGTCTAAAGCAGGCACCAAGGGCCTGGAATGAAAGGTTTACCAATTTTCTGCCATCCATTGGTTTCACTGATTCCTATGCAGATCCCTCTCTATTCACAAAGGTGATTGATAAGTCTGTCATTTATCTACTCTTATATGTAGATGACATTATAATCACTGGGAATTCTGAGAAATTGATTGCTGATGTCAAAACTGTATTGCAAAATGAGTTTGATATGAAGGATCTTGGTATTTTGCATTATTTTCTTGGTCTGGAAATTAAGTATACAGATGAAGGTCTGTTTCTATCACAAAGAAAGTATGCAACTGAGTTGATTCATAAGGCAGGTTTGAGTTCATGTCATTCTCAAATTACTCCAAGTCAGTCTGGTGTGAAACTTATTAAGGAAGGAGGTACACCACTCTCATCTGTTGAAATACCTATCTTCAGAAGCATTGTAGGATGTTTGCAATACTTGACTTTCACAAGACCTGATATCACTTATAGTGTCAATACTGTGTGTCAATTTTTACAATGTCCTACTGTCCAACACTTTGTTGCTGCTAAAAGAATTCTCAGGTATGTGAAGGGAACCATTGATCATGGAATTGTGTTTCAGAAACACTCTTTTCCTCTTCAATTACATGCATACTGTGATGCTGATTGGGCTGGAGATCCTAATGATAGGAAATCAACTACTGGTTTTATTATAATGCTCAATCAGTCCCTTGTGTCTTGGTGCTCTAAGAAGCAAAATTCAGTATCCAGATCATCCACTGAGGCTGAGTATCGAAGCATGGCTGATACTACTTCTGAAATAATGTGGTTGACACAATTGATTAGAGATCTGCATGTCAGTCTTAGTATCACTCCTACCCTGTACTGTGATAACATTTCAGCCCTTGCTTTGGCAACAAACCCTGTACATCACTCCAAGCTAAAACATATTGAAGTTGATGTACACTTTACAAGAGATCAGGTGAAGTCTGGTTCTTTAAAGCTGCAGTTTGTTTCTACACATGAGCAGGTTGCAGACCTGTTTACAAAAGGATTGTGTTATCCTCAACATTCCTATTTGATGAAGGTTTTGCTGATTTCATCTCCAAAAACTGATACTGATTGCAGTAACAAAAGTAGAGATGAAGAGGAGAAAACTAGCACTGAATGCAGCAATGAAGAAAGAGATGAAGAGGAAACAAACAAACTCAGCTATGGACCATCAATTTGAGGAAGGCTATTAACCATAGCTGGTTAACTCAGCTCAGTTAATATTTTCAGTATTATTACAGAGTTAGTTAGCTTGGTTAGTTAGTACTGTTGAGCTGTTTACAGCTGTCATGTGCTGTTAGTAGTAGCTGCTGTATATAGTGATCACACTTTCCTCATTTCTGTAACAATCACATAATATACAGACGTTTTCTTCTTCTTCAAGAATACTTGCTCTCTGTTCTTAATATCCTATCACAGAGAAGGTATTGTCAAGCTTCATGGCATGCCTAAGAGTATTATCTCTGACCGTGATCAACTTTTGGGGGGCTTTCTTTAAAGCTCAAGGCACCAAGCTCTGCAAAAGCACGGCCTATCATCCACAAACTGACGGCCAAACCGAGAGCTTGAATCGCACTTTAGAGCATTACCTACGCTGTGTTGTTGGAGAGCAGCCGTCTACATGGGTCAAGGCACTTCCTTGGGCAGAATTCTGGTATAACACGGCTCATCATTCCTCCCTAAATATGTCACCATTTCAGGCATTGTACGGATATCTTCCACCTTCTGTCAATCTGTACTTGCCAGGATCCACAGCAGTCCATGAGGTAGATGCAAACCTCAGGACCAGCGACATGTTGCTCACTCGAATAAAAATAAAAAACTGATGAAGGCACAAGCTAGAATGAAGCAGCAATATGATCAGAAACATGTGGACCGCCAATTTGAAGTCAATGACTGGGTGTATCTCAAACTACAACAATATAAGCAACAATCTTTGGAGTCAAGGAGTAGCCAAAAGCTGGCAGCGAGGTATGTAGGTCCTTTTCGTGTGCTTGAAAGGATTGGATCGGTTGCTTACAGACTTGACCTCCCAAGTTCTGCAAAACTGCACCCTGTATTTCACGTGTCTCTCTTGAAGAAGAAGGTTGGCAAAGGAATCAATGTTCAACCTCATCTTCCACCCCTTCATGATCCTACTAATCCACGTTGGTACTCTGGTAAGGTACTTGAAACCATGTTGGTCCAGAAACGTGGGAATGCTCGGTGAAATGGCTGGTACTGTGGCTTGGTTCAGCAGAAGAGGACGCTACTTGGGAATTTGCAGATGAGATACAAGCAAGATACCCAGATTTCATCGCTTGAGGTCAAGCTTGAAAGGCAGGGAGATGGAGTTAGAATCTGTTTCTTTTGGTCATGTAATTACGGCATGTCGTAGACTCTTTTGTGGTTGTCGTAGTGAGTAGGTATTTTCCATGTGACCGTTCGGCTTGTCGTGGCACATGTGTGTGCGTGGCTTTAATCTAATCGTTGAACTATCCATATAAATGTAAGACCTTGGCCGCTGTTTTGGCTACATCAATCAAAATCAACTTTGTTCTTCTGTTTTGCATTTCTTGCTTTCGTTTCCAGAGCTCCTCTAGGGCTCTATCAATTTGATAATTCCAAATTACATTATGACCGCTATTCATCCCCAATTGGATGAAGAGTGAGTCGTTGGAAAAATTGACGAGGCTTACCTTCACTTTTTGTGACAGATGCGAGTGCCTCTCCTAATTTTAGGAAAATTGGAGTGCCTTGAAACACTGCAATTTCAACTGATGTCCAATGTGAAAAAGGTGGGATTTGAGCATTCTAGCCTTCTCGATCAAGAAGTCACTTTGTTCCCAAATCTGAAATACCTCGAGTTTGTCTTACTAGGAGGATGGGAAGAGTGGGAGGATCATGATTCTCTCTCAAGGATTGAGGTAATGCCATGCCTTTCTCCCCTCATACTATGAGTGTCCCAATCTCAATACACTGCCAGATTTCCTTGGGAACACGCCGCTCCAGAATTTGACAATCGAAATATGTCGGATGCTCAAAACACTGCCAGACTTCCTTCCAGAATTTGATCATCAGTGAGTGTGACATTCTCTCCCAAAGTTGCAAAACCAGAGGAGGCACAGAATGGTCCAAGATTTCTGACATCCCAGACATCCAAATTGAGGATGACTTTGTGCAAAGAGACGGCGTATGGATCCAACAACAACAGCAGCAGCAGCAGCAACAAGAGCAAGAGCAAGTCGCTGTCTAAACTCTGATCATCTCACGCCTACCTCGTACTGTCTATGTCTTTCTTTCGTTTGGGTAATTAAGCTCTTCCTCTCATATATATTTCATCACGTTTTCTTCCTCTAGTATTATCATGCTATAGAATAAATTGCTCATCTTGTTAATCCTTCGTTGGTTTCTTCAGAAATTTAATCGAGTTCATCCTGTCATTAGTCATTAGACTAAACTTTTTTTTGGTTCCCTATAAACAGGATCTACGTGTTCTATCCTGTACTAAAGATTCCAATTTCAGATTGGGCAACTGCACGAGGGTATTTTGTCAAGAGGTGATCACTAAATTACATATCAAGGACTAAACTTGAGCTAGCTAATTTCAAAACAATAATTAGTACCATTGTTTATTTGTGTTTGGCTTTGATTTTTCACTGTTAGGTTGCTGCGAGTAGAGTGATCGCAAACTATCTCTTTTTGTATCCACAGTTGTAGATGTGCTGTGTGCGAGGCGTGCCGCTGCTGAGGGCAGAATGTTGTTGTGTAGTGCGCCGCGTAGTCTCTGCTTCTTGTCAAGCGATTGGAGCGAGGAGAGCACCAACTTTGCACGTTGAGTCCTACTTATCTTGATACAAGACGTAAGCTTCGTGTCTCTCTACTGAGCCACAAAGAATCAATACTTTACACTATCGAGCAAGTATAAAGCAGAGCAATTTTAAGGACGTAGTGTTGAGAACACCGGATAGAGTGACTTCGTAGATCTTAAGAATCTCCACGCTCTGTCGGGTGGCCATGACTCCGCTGGCTTCCGTCGTCGTAGTTCGAGTGAATCTTCGAATCCCCACACTCTGTCGGGTGGTCTAGATCCTGAATTCGCTGTTGTCGGTTAGTTAGCTTGAATGAACCTTCAAATCCCCACTCTGTCGGGTGACCTAGATTTTGAGTTCACTGGTAGCTGGTTGTCTACTCGCAGTAGAGTAAGATTTGCTGGTGTGCAAATTGTGTATGAGTGTAAAGGTCTGCAAATTTGATTCGCTTCGCCTATTTATAGAGGTAGGTACTCTGATCCTCCTCGCTTGACAAGGTAACAATTATTGATTAGGAATAATATCTTGTTTTTAGATTCTCCTAGATTATCTAGGAATCGCATAGATATCTTTCCGGATTCGCAGCTTTAATCGAGCCACACGTGGCTAGCCCATTTTATCTCCAAGGTCCAAAAGTATCAGAATAAACATTAAGTTTATTTTGAACCCAAACATTGCCCCCCCCCCCCCCCCCCCCCAGACCTTTTCAAGATTAACCCATGGGCAATCAAAGGAGTCTTGATGTGACGTGCCGTTTTTACGATCAGCGGTTTTGAAATAGCCTCACACTAGGCTGCTCAAGTGTTTTCTTCATGGGATATGAGTCAGAGTCACCTCTGTGAATAGTTCCAACAACTCGCTAGCCATTTTCACATACAGCTCGAGGATGAAACCTGTTTTGAAAATGACTTGGAGCTGTCTGATCACAAGTAGCAAGTCCCCCCAAACTTGTATATCAGTAGCGCCCAGGTCCCATAAAAGTTATAGTCTGATGATTAAGGCCTCGTATTCCGCTGCATTGTTGGAACAATTGTATTCGACACGGAAAGAATAGGCAAATGTTTCACCTTCTGAGTTGACCAGCGGTATCCTTACTCCTGCAAAAGCACTAGATCCATCGAAGTAGAGTTTCCAAGGAGCCAAAGAGATATGTGGCAATTCTAACTCCTTCTGCTTCGAGATTTCCTCTATAGGGTGGTGTGCGAGAAAATCGGTCACTGCTTAGCCCTTCACTACCTTCTGCGGGACATATTGTAGGGAAAACTCGGACAGCGCGATAATCCATTTCCATATCCATCCTCGAAGTATAGGTCGGGCTAACATGTATCGAACCAAGTCTGTCTATGCGATGATGCACGTTGTGAAGGACAGCATGTAATACCTCAATTTGCAGTCGGAGAAATAAAGAGCAAGGCATAATTTTGCCATCGATGCATATCTACTCGCACAATCTGTGAAGGTTTTGCTTAAGTAGAATATTGCTCTTTCTGTCTTCACCTCGTCATCTTGTGCCAATAAGCTATAGAGAATTCGGTCACTAAAATGTAAAACTTAAGTGGCACACCTTTCCGCGGTGGTACCAAGACTGGTGGGTTGACTAAGTATTGTTTGATCGTGTCAAAGGCCTCCTGGTGAACCAGCTTCCATACGAACTCCTTCTCGCCGTGTAATTTAAGTAAAGGTGCGAAGGGTTTGGTCTTTTCCGCAACGTTTGCAATAAACCTCCTTAGAAAGTTGATTTTTCCAAGTAACTACTGAAGTTCACGCTTGTTCTTTAGAGGGGAAGCTTTAAACACTGCTTCCTTCTTATTATCCGGGACCTCTATTCCTCTTTGATGTACCAAAAACCCAATAAAGTCTCCCGCTTGTACCCCGAAAACGCACTTGGCAGGATTTATCTTAAACTAATGTTTTCTCATTCGCTTGCGAATGCCTGCTGCAGATCCTCCCCATGAGTTGACCTCTGCCTTGATTTGACCACAACCTTGTCAATGTAGACCTCCATTATATCACCTACTAGGTCGTGGAAGATGTAATGCATTGCTCGCTGATATGTTACCCCTGCGTTTTTCAACCCGAATAGCATATTAACGTATTCGAACACTCTTAACACCCCTGGACATCTAAATGCAGTTTTGTGCCTATATTCCTCAGCGACCGGAGTTTGATGATATCTCACTGTGCCGTCCATGAATGAAAGCATCTCATGTCTCGCAACTGCATCAACAAGCAGATCAGCGACTGACATTGGGTAAGCATCCTTCGGAGTAGCTTGGTTTAAGTCTCTATAGTCCACACATACTCTGATTTTTCCATTCTTCTTTCGTATGGGAACTATGTCTGATATCCACTCCGTGTACTTAGCCACTTGGATGACTCCGGACTTCAACATCTTTTCGATTTCTTCCTTGACCAATGTTTCCGTCTCCGGGTTCATCCTTCGCATCTGCTGCTAGACTGACTTTCTTCCTTCTGTGATCGGGAGCTTGTGGACAACCAGCTCTAGTGAAAGTCCGGGCATATCTTCAAATTTCTCCACAAAGCAGTCTTTATACTCGAATAAGAGGTCAACGAGCATCTCTCTTTCTTCAGGCTCTAGAAAAGTATTGATAGTCACCTCCATTGGCTCAGCGATAGTTCCAAGGTTAATCTTCTCGGTTGGATCTTTAACTTTAGGTGGTGTGTCATCCAAGGCTGCAGATGCGAGCCGAATGATATCCTCCTTTATCCCTTCTTGTTGGACATCTTCATTAATACATTCTGCCGTGATTATGGTTGGCAGACGATCGTAGGCTTGCGACTTAATCATATAGATTTGCAATCTTGCATAGAGAAGAGCTTAAGCCTCTTCCTCCTCGTCTTTGGACGGATGTATCATTGCTGGCTTGTGGAGGCTAGCTCCAGAAAATAGGGTCGTTCTTTGTCTTCTCTTGCTTGCACTATTCCCCATTGAGCTAGTTCTGAGGCCATGACCCCAACAGGTCGGCCTTTTTTATCAACATCACACACTTCCAATGGTCAAAGATTTCCATTGTAGTAATCGGCATCCAGCGCATTCGCAGAGACCAAATATGGTCGTGGATCGGCGTTGACTATATGTACTGATGTCTCAATATCCAATATGAGGAGCTGTTGATGAAGCGACGAGAGCACGCAATAACTCTTATGGATCCAATCTCTACCCAATATTGCACTGAAATGTGAATTGCATTCGATGACGAAGAAAGTATGCAACCCTATAACGGGTCCAACCTTGACTTCTATGAATAGCAACCCTAACATCTGTGAGATAGTCCCTGCAAAGTTTTTGATCGTCATGGAAGTTGCTTGAATAGCTGATCTTGGGATACTCAACAATGTCATTGCTCGAGTAGTTAAGACATTCACCGTTGTGCTGGTATCCACCATGACCTTGCTAAGTTGGATACCCCCCATGCCCACAGTGATGTACAATGGTCTAATATGCGAGGCCATCGTAGTTGTTGGTTTAGAGAACATCATGTAGGACTTTTGCATCGCGGGGTCCACAGTTGTTCCCCGTTCCTCTGGTTCCTCACACTCTGCCAAAGGTAGTCTTTGAGCTGCCTTGCTCACAACGTCCACGTGCGTCACCTTGGTCATCTTGGCGAATTTGGCTTATAACAAGTAGACCATGCCTATGTGCACGTCCTCGGCATAGACTTCTTCTAAGCCCTCACTATCTTCTCCATAGTCAACCAATTGCTCATCCCCATCGTCTGCTTCAGTTTCGACTAACAATGGCTCTGGCTGCTGATCTTCAACGGGAGGGTAATGTTGCTCTCTTACATAAACCTCGGACTTAAGTCTCTTCGAAGAGTCTATCCTCACTGTGAGTCCTGACTCACCAGCCATTACTTTTATGACCTTGGGCTTGAAAGAAGTAAGAGCGAGCTTCTTTTGCTTTTCAATCACTAGAGGTTTTGGCTTCCACCGCAACACTGGTTTCTTCCTCGGCTCATTGATTGATTCTATCTTGGATTCGATGTGTTTGAAGACTGATTTCCCACTGACTTGTCCTCAATCATCTCCCGAACCGTTTTTAGCGCTCTTTATGCCTTTGCATTAGGCTTTACTCTGTTGATCCGGGAAAATACACTGGATCTGGTTGCTTGCACCTTTGGTCTGGTGGAGCCTTTGTCGAACGTAATCATGGGTGCAGCTGCGAGCCTATTTATCCGTCTTTGAATCTGCTCTGGTGACTCCGCTAGCTACTCTGGTTTGATCAAATCTCTATCTAAAACTTCCAAAGTTCTTTTCGCAGCTCCGAATTGACGCTGTAATTTCCTTCTCCTAGTGGGAGTAACTTCCACAGTCTTTCCCCCTGACTTTACATACCATACGTCTTCTTTAATCACCGCTCGACTCACATGAGGGATATAAATTTTGCTCGACCTCTGCCTATCATCAGCGGCCTCAACTTTCTTTTCGGCAATTCGTATCCGTTTGACAGGTTAGATTCCTTGGCCACTGTGCGTGGTTCCTTCGGGCTTGCCGACTGATAGTTTTCTGGCAGAGATTTAGTCGTTGAATCAGCTCGTACAGTGTCTAAAAATTCTTCGTATGTCATCTTGAGACCGCACGCTGCTTTGCAACGAGTGCAAAGCACTACCAGAGTCGCCTCTCTATAAATCTCTTTTTGGTTCCCCTTGGGATCCTCTTTGCTACTGCTGCGAGCGACTACTTCGTTAGTGGTTTTAAGATCCAACGTTTGCTTCTGCTTGGTTCCTCCATACCAAGATACCTCCATAGTGCCCACCATAAATGATCATGCAGCAGTCTCTTCTCCCGCAAAATCTGGAAGAGCGATGTCCCCTTCGTCTATCCACCGCTGGATCTGTTCCCGCAACACCGCACACTGGTTGGTATTGTGTGTCCAAGAGTGATGGAATTTGCAATACAATCCTTTCTGCGGAGTCGTGGCTGTAGGGTTTGGTACTTTCACGATACCAGCTTTGATCAGGTCCTCTAGGATTTCTCCCATCCTATCACTTTGGAACCTGTCAATAGCTTTCGGCTTTACCAGCTCCACCGCTCTTATCGAAGTATCTGCGAAAGGTTGCCGATCAAGCAGAGCAATTTGCGGTGACGCATCAACCGCAAGTTTTCCTTCATTAATCCACTTTTGGATTTGGTCCTTCAACTTGATGCAATCCTTGGTCGTGTGATTCCACATGGAACTTGCAATACTTAATTCCCTTTAGCTGTTCTGCAGTTGGGAATGCTCCAAAGTCTAACTTGGTCAACTTCCTATCAATCAAATCCCCTATGATCTCGTGCGCTGCATTCGCATCATAAGTACAGGATTCGAATTCTGGTTTTGTGAACGCGCTAGTCAAAACCCGCACTAGTCCCTTTGAAGGAATTATCTTATTTGGCTTGACTGTGTTCTTGGCTATTAATTCCAGACCAGCTGCCATTGCGTCGTCTGAATCGTATCCCTCGAACTCATCCTCTTCTTGCACGGCTGCAATCATATTAGGGCAATCTTGATATGGAGTCTTTGGAGTATATGTTCCCCTAGACACATTGCGCCTATTATCAACTTCTTTATACGCAGCATGAGTCTGGGCCACGACATCAATGAGAGCGTATAACGATGTGAACCTTGCATCTACATACTTTGTATGCAACCGTTCTTCGAGTCCTCTTACCGCAATGTCCACCAATTCTTCCATAGTGCATGATGTTCTGCTTTTGGTGTACTCTGTTCGGAACCGGTGTAGGTATGCTACTGGAGATTTGCTTGGCATCTGCACCATTTGGCACAACTTGCCAAGCTTCACAACCGGTTCTGACCCGCCACAGTGCTCAGTAAACAATCTTTCCATCGTCGCCCAGTCGCGGACCGAGCCCTGTGGTATGTTTGTGTACCAATGCAATGCTGCACCTGATAGTGAGGACGCAAAGACTCTTAACTTGAACTCGCTGAGTCTACCCCATGGTCCACACTCGACCCTGAATCAAGCAATATGGGTAGCTGCTAGCTCTGCTCCCTCACCGCTGAAGCGAGTAAACGAGATAGGTCGATAACCCTATGGCAAATTTCAACCGAACGGAGGTGGAGGGAAGGGATCGTTGTAGGTTATTAGAGCTCATCCCACACTTGACAGCCTTTGATTGATGATGTGGTTAATCCGTTCTTCCAACTCGCACTTAGGGTTTTCCTGTGAAGGAGGCGGAGCTGGAACATCGTCGTCCTTAACTTCCTCATCATCATGGAAAAGAGGTTCTCACTCCCCCAACTTGTCGTTGATCAGCGCGAAGCTGGCTGTCATGGTATTGGTGAGGTTTGCGAGAGCTGCTGTGAGAGCATCAAACTTTTTACTATTGACAGCACGCTCAACCTCTCGAGCCTCGTAAAGGTTGTCGAGCTTGCTCTGAACCCTGGACATAGTCCTGTCCCTGGCTTCCATGTTGTTCAGAATCTGTTCCATGTTAGCGTTTCGCCGTTGCTCTTGTTCGAGCGAAAAATCTCTATAGGCCTCAAAGTCCATGGCCCTTATTTCTTTGATATTCTTAGGTTCTGACGATGATGATGATCGACCTTTAGTCATCGTTGCACCGAACCTCTAAAGTACTTCCTCGTTGCTTAAACCCCTGCAAGCGGCTGAGTTGTGCTCTCGGAACACAGGTGCTAGATGTTTAAGGCAACTCATGAAAATTTTGCGGTATGGATCAATGATTATAAGACACTAAACCCGAGTCCCACTGGGCGTGCCAAAATGTTTAGCTTCAATTTTTCTCTAGTCAGGTTGTTACGAGTGAAGTGATCGCAAATTGTCTCTTTTTGTATCCGCAGTCGTAGATGTGCTATGTACGCGGCGTGCCACTGCCGAGGGCAGATTGTTGTTGTGTAGTGCGCCGTGTAATCTCTGCTTCTTGTCAAGCGATTGGAGTGAGAAGAGCACCAACCTCACTCGTTGAGTCTTATTTGTCTTGATACAAGACGTAATCTTCGTGTCTCTCTGCTAAGCCACAAAGAATCGATACTTTACACCCTCAGGCAAGTATAAAGCAGAGCAAACCTAAGGACGTAGTGTTGAGAACACCGGATAGAGTGACTTCGTAAATCTTAAGAAACTCCACGCTCTGTCGGATGGCCTAGACTCTGCTGACTTTCGTCGTCGTAGCTCGAGTAAATCTTCGAATCCCCACGCTCTGTCAGGTGGCCTAGATCCTGAATTTGCTGTTGCCGATTGTTTAACTTGAGTGAACCTTCAAATCCCCACGCTCTGTCGGGTGGCCTAGATTCTAAGTTCGCTAGTCGCTGATTGTCTACTCGCAGTAGAGTAAGATTTGCTGGTGCGCAAATTGTGTATGAGTGTAGAGGTCTGCGAATTTGCTTCGCTTCGCCTATTTATAGAAGTAAGTACTCTGATCCTCCTCGCTTGACAAGGTAACAATTATTGATTAAGAATAATATCTTATTTTTAGATTCCCCTAGATTATCTAAGAATCGCATAGATATCTTTTCGGATTCGCAGCTTTAATCGAGCCACACGTGGTTGGCCCATTTTATCTCTAAGGCCCAAAAATATCAGAATAAACGTTGAGTTTATTTTGGGCCCAAACAATTTCTTATCCAGGTCAACTGCAGAACTGGTGCTAGTACCCTATTTCCATTAGCAGAATTGAGTATCATGCATGATCTTCAAACATATCTATATTTGCTTTAATCTTCCCTCCACTGACATACTTCTCCCAATTTCCATTAGCAGAATTGAGTATCATGCATGATCTTCAAACATATCTATATTTGCTTTAATCTTCCCTCCACTGACATACTTCTCCCAGGTCTATCCAATGGTTAACATGTTCCACAAGACTAACCCTCAAAAGAATGATCTCGATCTCGATCTCGAAATGATATGTTTAACAGAGTTCTTGCGCCTATTTGACTGATTGGTGAGGCTCTTACCGAACTAAGCAACTTTCGCAAATAATGATCCCTCGTTATACATGTTAATTGTGAAACTCTAACGTTGCCAAAGCTGATTTTCTCAGCAGCTGATTAAAGAATATGTTACGTTGCTCGAAAAAGGAAGAAAAAAAAAGGTGGGAGAATGAACAGGAGTATCACTTGATGTTACCTTCAAGTTCACCTGAATCGATGTAATGTTGCACATTGCAGCACAAAAGACTTCAATTGAATTTGTTGTAGCAGACAACAAGGAAGATGAAAGCCAACTGAATGAGAAACAACTCATTCTACAAGCATTGACAACCCTTGAAAGAAATCTATGTGCTTATGCCATTCTCTTCGTACTAGCTAAATTTTCAAAAGGATCAATTCATTCTTATACTGTTTTAGAGAACATGTAGAAGTCTTGCATACCTAGCTAGCTTCATCCCTTTGCACGACTTTCCTTGATGAGTAGCAGGGTTGCTATAATGACAGGAGTGAATATCATGATAAGAGCCAGTATGATGTTGGGTCTGGTTATCTCAGGAAAAACTATGCTTCCATACTTTATCACAGCTCCACCCACAATGGAACCGACTAGCAGCCTTCCCAAATATTCCGAATCCTCCTGTTTACACCAAAGAAAACGTACATTTCAAATTTTCAGGACACCATAATATGAGAATCTTCAAAAAAACCACTGCATTTCAAAACATATAAACGAAAATGGAGCATGACTCATCGAGATAATCAATTAAGCAGCTCGTTGACCCGAGTTGGATATTGTAAAAGCTCTAAAAATTGTCTAATGAACATCTATAGCATTCGATCTTCTCCATACATATAAAGAAATCTTATACATAAACCATAACTACTTGATTCTCTCAAGTCTCAACCTTAATTTTCCTGCAGATGGAACCCAGATGCTAATGAAAACAAAAGCTAAAGAACTAGCTTGAGATTCTTTGCGAAAGCTCATAAATTTAATTATCAGAACCAAATTAAAATCCGCTATCGAGACTATGCCTCATTATAGACATGTGACTAAGCCGACGACAAGAAAGGCCAATATCAATCAACATGTTAAAGGAACAAGAAGTATAGATCAATCACCTGAAAGTTGAAACTGGTGCGGCCTGAAGTATCATTTTGTTGTTGTTGTTGTTGTTGCTGCTGCTGCTGCTGCTGCTGCTGTCGGTGAGCCCGGATGGGGAAAGACCATTTGGCCCTCGTGGAAGAGAAGCAATTTGGAATGTGAATGGAAAATGGCGAGCCCGAAGTGAAAGTGGAAGTGGAGAAGTGTCGGAGGAGCTTCGGAGCTGCTACACTAGTTGCCGCCGCCATACTCTTATCTACTTTCTCACCCCTCTCTCGCTGTTGACTTCCCACTCAACTGCTGTCAACGGCGTCCATCCATTTTTTTTATATATTAAGAATATTTTGACTTTTGGTCTCATCCTAACACACCTAAACTCAATTTCCTTTAAATATTTTTCATTATTATTTTGCATACGTACGTACTTCTTATTATTGTTTTGACTTGTAATTTGTAGAATGTTTTAGCCAGTCTTCTAGATTTTCTAGATTACTGAATGCACTTCAAAAAAACTTTCTGCTTCATGTTTTTATTGCAAAAGGACATGGTGCATTACTCATATATATATATATATATATTAACCAGTGCTCTAGATTTTTATATTAGACACTAACGAATTTGCCACGGAAAGTGCTCCACTTTTTTAGATCAAGTTAAGCTAGTATATATGTATGATCGATACAGAAGCTTTTTTGGTTTTAATGTTGTACACTTCTACTTAGAAATTTGTGTATGTTGTAGGTTTTATTGCTTTTCTATGATGTGATTAGAAATAAGCTGCTAACTAGTTGTGATCCACAACAAACACAAACAAAAATGTAGATTTTTCAAAGACTGATCGAACTGCAATGGACTTTGCATGCATTGAGATTTTAGCATGCATTATATTGTTTATATATTACATCAAGAACACAATGAAATTAAGATTCTAATACTAGTATTTACAATTTTCCAAACATGGAAATTACGTACATATTGGATCAAGAAGGATGCCAGAACTAATCTAAGCTTCCTAAACCATACAAAACCCCCTACATTCTCTGCAGAGTTTGCAGTACTTGTCATAGTCCCCTGTCTTCTCCATCTTGAGAATCTTGAAGAAAGTCTGTAAGATCAAAAGGCTATCGGAACCCGCCTGGTGGCTACTCCCGGACACACGGCCGACTTTAAGCGTCTCCGCCACTCTGTCCAACCCACCAAACTATTAACCAGTCTACATGTTGACTGTTGACTTCTATATTTGTTAGTAGGTGACAGCTGTCATTGGGGTCTTAGATATTTGCTGTATTGATTTTCTCCCTTGGCCCATCTGTATAAGTAGTTCTTGTAATAGAGTTTTCAGATGTGATGAATGATATATAGTAGCGAAGCTCTACCATTTTGGTTTCTCAATTCAATAGAAGAGATACATATCTCCATTGTTGGGTTTGTGTGTGATTCTGGTTACCATGTTATCAGACAGTCCATCACAATACTTCATCTTGTTCTTGACGTCGTACACTTTGTCCCCAAAGTAAGTCTTGACATCTCCCATGAACTCTCTGATGTCCTCGGGCAGTGTCTCCGTCCCGTTCATCATGCATCTTCACCATGTAGCCCAAGTCGTAACCGCTCTGGAACGTTGCCCACGTCAAGCGAGGAAGCAACTCGGCGAGGCCGGACCGCCGAATCTCCCTAGCAAAGTCCATAGAAGAAATGCCGGTGCTCTTGTTTTCGGAAAAGTCTATTCCTTGTTTGACTAGGAGATGGATGGAGCCACTGTTCCGGAGATGGTCGCCGCGCTCCACGTCGAAGTCGGAGAAGTTGAACTCCCAACAGCGGAGGGCTCCGCTGGAACAGTCGGAGAGGGTGAGTCCGAGTTGGATGCTGTGGGTCCTGTCCACGTTGTCCTTCATCGTGCTGTAGACGTCGGAGGCCGGTAGTAGGGCTTGGGAGATGAGGTGGTTAGGGATTTTGGGTGGGACTGTTGGAAAATGATGGACTTAAACACAGTCTGTAGCTTTCTTAAACACAGTCTGTAGCTTTCTTAGACACAGTCTGTAGCTTACTTAATGAGACTGTACTTGACTTCATCTAGAATAGCTGGAACATTAGATGTTATATTCTGATTCGGTAAAGGATTCCAAGTTGTATATCAGTTGGATATCTAAGAGGTTCATGGTATAATACCTGTTATACAAGGAGTTAGTATTGTGGATTGATAGATATTAAGATGTTATCATTGTTCTGATAGGATTCTGATTATGGGATCAGATCCTATGATGATCACTATATATAGAAGTCTTAGTCCCTATGATCTGGACCACGTTTCTGCCTTCCTCAGCTTCCCATTGTGCTAGCAGTTGTGTGCAGAATCATAGAAGACAGTCTTCAAGTCAGTACAGGAGTTCTTGTTATCAGGATCATGGTGTCTTCATCGAGCATGTCTACCAAGTCTCAATGGAAAAGCAATGAAGGTATGTTCTTATAAGTTTATGTTCTTTGTATGGTGTTGTAACAGATTTTTTAAGTGATCTGGTTTATGTGCTGAGTCCAGATCAAAGCTTAAGTTCATATTTTAATATGGTATCAGAGCAAAATTTACAACACTTGCAAAATCACAAACAGTTGACCCTTCATCAAAGAAAAAGGTTTTTTCATAAGTTTTATGGATGGTAATTAAGAATAATTATGTCATCTAATGGTGTTTTGATTACTGTTGATTCATGTCTTACACAAAGTATGCTTGAATCAAATAAACAGACTGCAGCATATCATTTAAAGAAAAACATCAAATTGTGCAGTATTATAAAATCTTGTTTTTATATTTTGACTTCCAAAGAAGTAATTGAACATGATTCTGTGATGAAAGCAGTGATATATGTGTGTGCAGGAACTTATTCAGATTTTTTGAAAACTTTTCTTTGTCTAAAGACTTAGACTGTTTTTCACCAAATACTTTGTTTCTGTTGTATGCAGTATATCAATTCAGTTTTCAGGATTTTCAAACCATATGTCACAAAGACATTGTTTTGTTACTATAACTTACATATAAGCAGTATGACATTATGAAAGTATACTATTATGTTTGTGTTTTGTATGTTTTCTGTTATGATTGAAGAAAAACCTTAATGGAACTAGTAAACTCACATAGGGAAAAACTCTTATGAAGGCAATTTTGCTTCCATTGGAGAAGTTGTGGAGCTGAATGGAAACAACTTTAGGAAGTGGAAGAATGATGTAGAGTTCTACATGGGAATGCATCAAAACATAGACTACTGTTTACTCAATCCCAAACCAGTAGGAAGTCAAGAAGAGAACAATGCAGATGCAGACAGCTCGTGGCATTTTTATGAATGGTTTAGAACCAATAGAATGGCTAAAAATGTGCTTAGAAGAACCATGTCTGAGGTTGTCAGAGGATCAATAGAGGAACCTGAGGATGCTGTGGATTTTATGGCAGCAATAGCTGAAAAATATGAAGAGAGTGAAAAGGCTGAAGCAGCAAGGCTCCTTAAAGAATTCCATGAACTTAAGTATGATGGGAATGGAAGTGTTAGGGAGCATATAATGCATAAAGTTCAGCTAAATGGGCAGCTCAGGGATTTAAGAATGGGAGTAGCAGATGCACAGCTTGTTCATGATGCACTGTGGTCTCTACCATCAACATTTAGTCAGCTGAGGTCTACCTATAATGCTCTAGAGGTCAAGTGGTCAATTAACAAGCTAATTTCAGTATGTGTGGATGAGGAAAACACAATCCGTGGAGAGGCTCAACCTACAACTGCAGTAAATCTTGTAGAGAAGTCTAAATGGAAGAAGAAAAACAAGAATAAGGTTATGCAGACTACCAATTTTAAGACACCAGGCAAAACTGCAGATTCCAAAGGGGATAAGTCCTTTAAAGTAAGGTGTTTCTTCTGTAAAAAGATGGGACACATTAAGAAGGATTGCCCTGGATTTAAGGCTTGGATGGTTAAGAAAGGTAACTGTTTCTCTAAATCAGTTTTTTCTTTAGAAGTTAATTTCGTAAATATTAGCTCACACACTTATTGGATAGATTCAGGCTCACCAATACACATTACCACTTCATTGCAGGGTATCATAAGGAAGAGAGTACCAAGGACAAGTGAACAAAACGTCTGCGTTGGTAATGGCCAAAGAGTAGCTGTTAAAGCCATAGGATGCTTAAGAATAGATTTAGGAGAAGGAAATTTTTTGTTTTTAGATAATGTTTACTACATTCCCTCACTTAAGAGGAATTTAATTTCTGTAGGTCTTTTAGTTGACATTGGCTGTAGGCTCATCATTGATTTTAATGGAATAAAACTTTTTCAGAATTCAGCATACATTGGTTCTGGTTCTTTTTCAAACAAGTATCTTATGCTTGATTGTTCTGCTGTTAAGGATGAGATTCTTTTACTTGAAAACAGTACAAAGACTAATGCTGAAAATCAGATTACTGGAGTTAAGAGAGTTTTGTTCAACAATAAGTCAGCAGCACTTTGGCATAAAAGACTCGGGCATGTATCTAAAAACAGACTAAAAAGGCTTGAAAAATTAAAAGTACTACCTGCATTGTGTTATGATGATTTGAATGATTGTGTGGAATGTTTCAAGGGAAAATTAACAAAAACCAGAAAACTCACAGCAACAAGAACTGTCAGAGTCTTAGAACTTATTCATACTGACATTTGTGGTCCATTTTCACACAAGACTATATGCGGGAATTTTTACTTTATTACATTCATTGATGACCATTCAAGATATTGCTATATTTTCTTACTTTCAGAAAAGTCTCAAGCCTTGCAAGCATTCAAAATATATAAATCTGAAGTTGAATTGCAGCTAGAGGCTAAAATTAAGTCTGTCAGATCAGATAGAGGTGGAGAATTCTATGGTAGGTATACTGCAGCAGGCCAACAAAAGGGACCTTTTGCAATGTTCTTACAAGAGCATGGCATTCAGGCTCAGTATACCACCCCTTACAGTCCAACTCAAAATGGTGTGGCAGAGAGGAAAAATAGAACATTAATGAACATGGTCAGGTCAATGATGTGTGCTACAGGTTTACCTTTGTTTTTGTGGGGTGAGGCTCTTAAAACAGCAAATTATCTATGCAACAGATCACCCTCAAAAGCTGTAGACACAACACCATATGAATTATGGTGTGGCAAACAGCCTAGCCTACATCATCTCCACGTTTGGGGATGCAAAGCTGAAGCCAAAATTCCAGATCAACTAAGAGTGAAATTGGATCCCAAGACTGTTGGCTGTAACTTCATTGGTTATTGTGAAAAATCTAAAGGCTACAGGTTTTATGCACCTCATAATTCAACCAAAATTATAGAAACCAGCAATGCAAAATTTCTGAATGAAGCTTACAGTAATTCAAATTTTAGAGACTTATCTTCAGAATTTGATGAACAAGTTGAAACTGGGGCTACAGTCAACATGCCCTTGAATACTGATACCACCATGAGTGATGTTTCAAACCAAAATAATTACAATGTAGCAGTTGAATTTCCTGAACCTTTAAATAATGTTGCTGAAGAAATTCAACAACCTATAGAGCATCCAATACAACTTGAACCTGAAAATCCACATTTTCAGAACATTGAACCTCAGAATTTAGAGCAACCTCAGAACATAGAGCCACCTCCATTAAGGAGATCAGAAAGGCCAAGAAAGCCTGTTTATGGAGAAAATAGTGACTACTATGTTTATCTTCAAGAACATGATGAACCAGTAGAACTAGATGATCCACTGAATCTTAGACAAGCTCAGGACTCAAATGAAGCTGAAAAATGGGATGCAGCTATGCAGGAAGAAATAAACTCCATGCATAAGAACCAGGTCTGGGACTTGGTAAAACCAGACCCTAATCATAAACCTATTGGTTGCAAATGGGTTTATAAGACAAAAAGGGATGCTGAAGGCAACATAGAGAGACATAAAGCAAGGCTGGTGGCTAAGGGTTTTACACAAAAAGAAGGTATTGATTTCAATGAAACCTTCTCTCCTGTATCCACTAAAGATTCTTTCAGAATTATAATGGCACTAGTTGCACATTATGATATGGAACTTCATCAAATGGATGTAAAAACTGCGTTTTTAAATGGAGAATTAGAAGAAGTAATTCATATGAAGCAACCTGAAGGTTTTGTGCAAACAGGAAAAGAGGATCATGTATGCAAACTTAAGAAGTCAATCTATGGCTTAAAACAGGCTTCTAGACAGTGGTACAAAAAATTTGATTCAGTCATCACTTCTTTTGGCTTTTCAGAAAACATAGTTGATGAATGTGTATACATCAAAAATACAAATGCAGGATTCATTTTTCTAATTTTGTATGTTGATGATATTCTTTTAGCTAGCAGCAATGTCAGATTACTTCATGAGACTAAGGATTTTCTCTCAAACAACTTTGACATGAAGGATTTAGGTGAAGCTTCCTTTGTTTTAGGAATTGAAATTAAGAGGGACAGAAGAGCAGGGTTTTTAGGATTATCTCAGCAGAGTTACATACAGAAGGTTCTGAAGAGATTCAATATGGACACTTGCAATACAAGTGATGCCCCAATGTCTAAGGGTGACAAACTGTCCAAAATTTCTAAAAATGGGGGGAAGATGTCTCCTATGGAGGGCAAACCTTATGCACAGCTCATTGGTAGTCTTATGTATGCACAAGTTTGCACTAGAGCTGATTTGGCTTTTTCAGTTGGAATTTTGTCCAGATTTCAGTCTGCACCAACTGAAGAACACTGGACTGCAGGAAAAAAGGTTCTTAGGTACTTACAGAAAACTAAAACTCACATGTTGGTTTACAGAAGGTCTGATAAGCTTGAACTTGTAGGTTATACTGATTCAGACTTTGCTGGTAATTTTCCTAAGTCAAATAAATCCACCTCAGGTTACATATTCATGTTAGCTGGAGGTGCTGTGTCTTGGAAAACTGAGAAACAAAAATTGATTTCTACATCCACCATGCAAGCAGAATACATTGCTGTATATTCAGGGGTCTGTCATGGACTGTGGATCAAAAATTTCTTGTTGTATACAGAAGTTTTAGGACATATAGTTTCAGATCCGTTAAAGATCTTTTGTGACAATGAGGCTGCAGTGTTTTTCAGTAAAAACAGTAAGAGATCGAATAGTTCAAAGCATATTGGCCTAAAATACTACAGTGTAAGACAACAAGTTAAGTATGGTGAGATTGAAGTTTTAAATATTGATACTGACTCACAGCTAGCTGATCCATTTACTAAAGCCCTTTCCATATCAAGTTTTCAAAAACATATTGAGAATATGGGAATTCTTTCAGATTTCAATTCTTAGGTTCAGTGGGAGCTGATACTAGATTTAGGATGTTCCTTCAAGTGTAATCTCAAAACTCAACAGTTCTTTTGTAATTCTTCATTAATCAATAAAATATTTACAGATTACAAGTGTTCATCATGTATTTGAGAAGTTTCTATTTTATTGCCATTATTGTACAGATTTCATTACTTATACTTATAAACATAATGTTATTCAGTTCATACATTCTACCAAATTTTAGTTCAGTACTGGTAGAATGTTCTGCTGCTAGATTTCATTCAGTTGTGAAATCATTAATTTGGACTGTGAATTTTTGACACATCAGGGAGATATACAAGTCAAAATCATTCACCCTTCCACTCATTAGCTTATGTGATTACAGTAGCTGGTTGTTGTGGTTTTTAGCCGAGAGGATTACTTGTTATCCTTTAGGTTCTTGATTCAGCAACAGTAGCTGTATATTGACCAAGCTGGATGAACCAAGAATTTTCTTTTGTTTCAATTTGCGCAACTTCAGTTGTTATTCTTCATTTATAAGTTCAGTAATTAGTTTACAGACAGTGTTAGTCCAAGTGGGAGATTGTTGGAAAATGATGGACTTAAACACAGTCTGTAGCTTTCTTAAACACAGTCTGTAGCTTTCTTAGACACAGTCTGTAGCTTACTTAATGAGACTGTACTTGACTTCATCTAGAATAGCTGGAACATTAGATGTTATATTCTGATTCGGTAAAGGATTCCAAGTTGTATATCAGTTGGATATCTAAGAGGTTCATGGTATAATACCTGTTATACAAGGAGTTAGTATTGTGGATTGATAGATATTAAGATGTTATCATTGTTCTGATAGGATTCTGATTATGGGATCAGATCCTATGATGATCACTATATATAGAAGTCTTAGTCCCTATGATCTGGACCACGTTTCTGCCTTCCTCAGCTTCCCATTGTGCTAGCAGTTGTGTGCAGAATCATAGAAGACAGTCTTCAAGTCAGTACAGGAGTTCTTGTTATCAGGATCATGGTGTCTTCATCGAGCATGTCTACCAAGTCTCAATGGAAAAGCAATGAAGGTATGTTCTTATAAGTTTATGTTCTTTGTATGGTGTTGTAACAGATTTTTTAAGTGATCTGGTTTATGTGCTGAGTCCAGATCAAAGCTTAAGTTCATATTTTAATAGGGACCACCATGCCGGGGAACTCGGTGTCGAAGCTGGCCAACTTGTAGACGCCGGTGGCGATGAGATTGTGAATTAGGGCCAACTCGGCTTTGAGATTGTAGCGGCAGACGCGTTGGATTTTGACCTTATTAGGTTTGTTGCGCATGGTCGCCGATTCGTGAAGGGTAACTGGGCAGCGGCCGGCGGTGAAGACTGGAACGAGAAGAGGAGGGCGGCGGTGGAAGAAAGGGACCGCCACTTGGGGCATAGGTCGGCGGTAGGTCACTGGTCGAAAATGAGGACTGGAGGAAATGGAGGAATGATCATTTGGGTGGTGAATGATCATCATCTTTGATCACTTCAAGAAAGCTTTGGTTTCAATCTTGGAAGGAATAGAGAAGATTTTCACTTGGAGTGTCTACTATTATATCGGGCTTGAGTTTCTTTCCCGTTTGTTATCCTCGAATTCAAGCTATCTAATCGACAGAGGGTATGTAACGTGGTCCTCAAGCTTTAAAACCAATTTTTGCTCTTTCAAATAGGACCTTGGGATATATTGTAGCGTGGACCTCAAGCTATTACTTGACCTCTTTCCCTCCTTCAAATAGGATACAAAAATATTGGATAAAGAAGAAACAGAGCCATATCTCGGCAGACGCTATGAACTTTTGGTTAGAGAGTTGTGTCAAAGTATTTGGAGTTTTGGACCCAAGCATCGATCTGGTCTTGTTGTGGTTTCTTATAACGAGGATCAGCATACAGATCAATAGATTTGTTGACACATGTAACTCAAGCAAGTTACTACCGTCGCTGCTGAACAGCGGGGCTATGGATCCACAGATTTTGAGGCATTTTTTACTGCTAAACGATAATCAAGATGGCTCTTCAGAGAAGGGAGCTATGATGTTGGAACTTGGCTGTTCTAATAAGCCTTACAGCCTTGAACTTGATCCCGACCCTGATTGGAGCTCTGAGGATCTTATATCAGAGCTAAATGACCTTGACATCAAGATCAGTAGTGGTTCTAAGGAGATAGCCAACTGGAAGAATAATAGGAGAACCTCTATTAGCCCGTCTGTTATGCGTTTGTTGGAGGATGAGATGGACAAAGTCGACAGTGATGAGCAAATATCCACTGTTGATAAAAGGTTGGATTTGATGGAATATATTTCAGTGACAGCAATGAATCTGGTGATGAATTATCACTTGACCAGATGAAAGCAGTTTGCTCGATCATTTGAAAGTCGAAGAGGAAATTAGGAAGCAAATATCAGCATTAGAGCTGAGAGAGAACTCGAGGGTGAAACCGAAAGGTCTGTTACTGCACTTGCTCGAGTTGAGAAATATCGAAAAGATAGATTGGATGCGGAAAGGAAACTTGATACTCAGTATCAACGCAACATAGCACAAGCACTTGATAATCACTTGACTCTTGTCCAGCGGGACTTTGGAGTCAGATTGAGACTTGATGGCAGCCGCTGACCGAGATGCTATAAGAAATGAAGCTCAAGTGGAAGCTGAGGCAAGACGAGTGGGGGAAGCAGACTAAAAGAGCTGCTTTGGATGCTCAGAAGAGGGAAGCTGCCGCAAAGGAAGCATCCAAGGCCGCAAAGAGATGGTTTGAATGCTCAGTCCGGACTCAGTGCTGCTGAAACCGCTCGAGATTAAGAGCATGGGAGACTTAGAAAAGCTAAAACAAATGGATGAAGAAACACAGACACTAAGAAAGTTCCGACGAGAATTTCGGCACGTATGAGAAGCAAATTTCTAAGTTGATTCGACAGATTAACTGAAAAGGCAATCTCAGACAAAAAGAAAATGAACTAGTTAACATCTTGTGCGATGTTGCTCATTGCCCTCAACCTATCAGCACTGCAGGATTCACGAACAAGTTGTTGAACAAAGTCTCGGACAATTTCTTGAAAGCACTGAAAGAACAAGTAGATTCACAGCTAAAATCAGTCATTGTAGAAATTGAATCCTACATGGTGGACAGGGAGTTCCTTCATGTGCCCAAGGGAATGGAAATGCAGAGAGATTTGCAACCAGATCGTACTGTGTGGTATTAGATTACTAGGCAGCCATACCAGATATAGAAGCACTGGCAGACTCTACCTCTATGTACGAGGATTTGTATTACATATCTAGTATAATGATCTTGAGGACTCATATCACCTCTCCAAAAACTTGCTAAACACTGTTTTCCTTGAATGCAAATCTTCATCATCATCATTTTCTTCTTTCATATTAGCATTCAAAGCACAACGGATTACTGAGTTGACCTGCATCCTTAATCTGGCGTTGTCAACAAACTGATCTGTCAACATCTTCCTTAGCTCATCATCAGCCATCCTATCGCTGCCCTTGACATTGTGAGCTTCGTCTACAGCAATAACAGCATTTTCAACATCCTGGGCAAGGAGCTGTGCCTGTTCCAATTTTGTGAACCAGTTCAATAGAGGTTATGATTTGGGTGCACTTAAAGTGAGTAAATTGGGTTCTCCGCTAGGAGAGATCCCAAGAGAATATAAATATTAGTCCACATATAATGATAAATTTGCCCTTCTCTGCGATTCGAAAAGGACTGGCTACTGTCATATGAACATATCAATTGAAATTCACATGCCGAACCCAAATGTTTGCCCAAAATTTATCACCATTCTGCCATTAGTATACAATAATTAGTTGGACCTACTTTTAATAACTACACATCTACAATAAAAAAGAAGAGACATTCCTTTTTCTAGCAGTCCAAGTTTCAGATTGCAGTATTTTCAAAAAAGAAAAGAAAAAAAAGGTTCAGACTGCAGAATGAAGGATGGTCCCTCATTGTAAACCTCTTTCAAGTGAATGCATAGGGCTTCAATAGCAAAGCTACTGAAGACCTTCACTTCTAGAATTTTACTTCCATGAGCAAGCTTGTGGCAAAATAGCTGCATGAAAGATGTCACTACACAAAACACGACAAAGTGACCAACTAGAGTAGCAAAACATACCTCTGCAAGCAGAAGACCAATTCGGTTGTCAGAGGTTGTCAGTAGATCTAGAGCATCAGATGGTGATGAAGTATCTAAAATGAGATTATCTTCCTCTTCAACCAGGAAATCGACGCTACATTCTTGAAGCCGACTGCGAAGGATTTCACATTCATGAAGCAGCTTCGAATTTGTCGTCGTTGCGATCTCTATTCTAGACTTTTCTTTTTGAAGATTTCTCTGACAGATAATCATGGAATATATAAAACTTTTTGAACAAAAAGGCAGAGAGGAGTAAATACAAAATACTCGCATGATTATTTTTTGAGGTCACGTCATTTAAACCACCTGATAAACCTAGAAACTAGCTAAATACACATTATCATATTATGGATCTAAGAAATCCACTGAACTCTGTTATACTGAGTTTCATTGAAGGGAAGCAGCAAGTCAAAATGATGTATTGTTACAGTATCCTTATCCATATTATTGCAACCTTGGTTAGATTTTCATGTCTAGACTTACACTCATCTTTTCTCCCCTATCTAATACTGCAATTTTCCTATCTGGCAAAATCAAAACATATCTTAAAGTTTTCAGAATTTTACATTGCAGAAGAAAATGATGACGGATTGATATTAGTATCTCATTACGTAAACTTAATGAAACTTTGAAGATATTACCTCTACTTCTAACTTTTCTTTCATCAAACGACTGAGATCCTGCTTCAGTTCTGCCTGCGTATTTCGAAGAGATTTGACTTCTTTAACAAGTAGCTTCACATCTGTCTTTGATTTCACCTCAAACTCTTCATGAAATTTCCGCAAGTTTTCCAGTTGCCACCTAGAGTCATCCAACTCTTGTAGCAATATGTCATTCTCCTGACTGATAGAAACTTTTGTTGACTCTGAATGCTCCCGTGCATCCTGGATTATTGTAGCACACAATCAGCAGAAGGCCAGGCGATGAATATTGAAACGACAAAAAATAAAATAAAAAATTATTAAAAAAAAATGAAACCTGCTCAGATCGTAATCGTGATTCCAACTCCAAGCACTTTCTTCGGAGTTCCTCCATATCCCACTGCATTTGGGTAAATCTCTCCTTTTCATTTAAGACAGCCTGCTGCACGTTTTCTTTACAGTTTTGTTGGGTAGTTTCAAGTTCTACTTCCAGATCTTTAACCTACAATAGAAAATTCCCAAAAGTAACAACTTAGTGACATAAATTACAGGCAAGTAATGAGGAGTCAAGTTTATATATGATTTTGGATTCCCTCCAACAATCCTGCATAAATCACTTAGCACTCAGGTGTAAATATCAAGATTTCCCAAAGTCATTCCTCAATTTTGAAGATGGAAAAGTGTTTTCCATGCTTATAGTGCATGCCATCTAGATATCTTGATGTGACAGTAATTCAACTGCAGCTACACAGCAGGTGGCAAACAATCAGGCTAGCAGTCACCTAACTATAAATACACGGTGATAATTCCAATAGAAGAGTTGGGTTAAGCACATTTGGTAATCTTTAGTTTGATAGAAAAAGCGTTGCCAATGTATCTTATCAAATTAAGCCTAACATCAGCAATAGCTATCTGCTGGACCTAAGAAATAAAAATAAAAGTAAAAGAGGTTGTTATTAGTCTGAACTCTGAAACAACAAAAAGCATCTATCTGCAGAAAATCTTTGCAATCCATTAAATAGATGTAATCATTTGCTATTATTAATATAGGAATCATTCTTCTCTTTCAGCCACTTCTGGGACTACTTAGAAGTTACCACTACGGCACTACTAATTAGTCTTCAATAAACTCAATCTTTGACTAGAAGTCTGACATAGCCTTGGCTGTGCTCTTACTGCATTTTAAACTCGACTCTGAACATGCAGGACAGATATCCTCTACAATATAATTTAAAATAACACTATAAGTGTTCTTACAAAAGCAACTCAACCATGGTAAATACTGAAATCAATTGAGAACCAACCCCTGCAATGCATATATGAACAGCCAAAGCCAGGATAGGGCAGACTATATTCTGATGCAGTCAATCGCTAGCAGTAAATACTTATAAACGTATCTATTTTTACCTTTGTCATGAGGAATTGCCTCACAGCAACTTCTTGATCCAATCTTGCTATAAGATCCTCAATGTCAGTTTTTGCAGTTCCTAATCTCTGTTTCAATGTGCTTAGAACTCTGTTTAACTTTTGTCGCTCATCATAAGGAAAAGCAGCTAGTAAACCCCTCGAGAACTTTAAATCTGAGTTATCAAAGCCATCTGCGATCCTAGGAGCATCAGAACCGTGAGCAAAGTTGAGAGTATCATCTCCAAATAAATTTGCCACCTGCGAGATACATGTAACACTTCCAAAACTCTCTGTTGACAATCTTCGAGTATGGCCATCCTGCTTATTTTCCATAGATTCCGAAATGAACTCTGTTCCATCCATGCAGATGGGTTTAAAACCAGAGGCACTTTCACTCGTTTGGTCCCTCTCTAAAGTACTAGCATTACTTCTACCAGCAATTTGGCGCCTGGACAGCCTCTCTAGTCTTTCCCTAATAAACCTCTGCCCAAAGTTAACTGATGCATCACCTAAGTCCTGATCAGATGTCGAATGCTCCACATCAAGATCACCATCTCCATGCCTTGGTGATCCAAACTCGGATACCTCATATGGAGTATCATTACCATATTCTGATGTGATAGATGAACTACCGGCAACCATAGAAAGATCTGAGTGTGCTTGTCGCAGAAATGACGGAGCTGCGCCACTTGTTGAAGAGTTTACATCTGAAATGTGCTGCGGATCATTGAATGCTGAAATGTATGATAACCAAACCAATATAAGCAGATGATATTCGAAATTGACATGATAGAATTTATCTGTAAAATGCATCAAGGATACACCTACAAGACCTCGCAGCAGCTTCCAGCTCAAGGAAGGTTGCTACCAACACACTTCTTGATATATCAATATCCGATAATAGCTTTTCTATCCAATCCTCCAAAGAACACCTTCTCTGCAACAAGCTAACCAGTTTAAGAATAAGAGGACTAACCAAATCAATTTTATGCTAAGCTTTTTAACCAAGTTGTACTATAACATTAAAACAACATGCAAAAACGGAAGCCCTTTCCCACAGTAAAAGACACCTCTAACTTGAAATGGTATATCTAGGTCATTTAACATCAGTTTGACCCCATAAAGACTGACGTTTTACAAATACAAATAACATATAAATATAAGTTAAGTCTACTATCACTAGACCAAAACAAAGAGTCAAAGAGAAAAAATGTAACCCACCTCTTCCAATAATGCCCGACTTTTCATTCTCAGAATACCCTTTGGAGGAGCTGGGGGAAGGTGTTTCGAGGGAAATGCCTTTTTGAGCTACAAATGACATATGAGATTGTTCAAGAATCGCATAATAAAATAATCCAAAAAAAAAAATTAAAAATGAAGCAACTCTACCTGAACAAACGAACATAAATTTAAATCACCACACAATAGCTAAGTCAAGACACTTCCACCAAATGGAAGAACAAATATCATAGCTAATTCAACCAAGTGTTCCTCTCAATGCCCTATATACAATGATTGGGCTTACAAGTTACTATCTTGTTGGCTACTATTAAGATAGCTATTTATTACAACTCCTTACCTGTCACCTTCAGATGGAACAGACCACATCACAGTGATTCTGTAAAATACAAATTCTTTTAGATAAAATCTCTCTCTAAGTGAACTATGTTGTAAAAGCCCTTATCTCAGCATATATATTCAGAGTATATCTCTAACTCTTACTTTTCTTACGAGATAACCGAACCGGTCAGTTCCAGTTTGGTCCCTCGGTTTTTGGGTCAAAATGGCCACGCCTAACTATTGTTATTGATTACTTGTCGCATCCATATTGACATTCCAAGTTACCACATGGAGTCATGGATACCTTGCTCATTCTCTTTCTCCGTTGTCCAACATCACACTGGCTAGAGAAAACAACTAGCATAACAATGACATAAAACAATTTGATTCTGTTGAGTCTCTTTTCATGACAGTAGCGTGTCCACCTTATGTCCATCTTGCTTCATTATAAGTACTAAGTAAACACCAACTTCACCGTCATTCATAGTATTAGCCTCAAATTCCATTAATAACTAGTTTGAGTGATCCTTTGACCTGAATTTATTTAGGCAAATGTTATTTTCTGTGTTTCTGTTGGATATGCACTTCTGTTATTTTAGGGTAGCTGGTCTATTAAAAAGAAATTAACTTACACCAAACTTTCCAGAAAAAGATCTATCACTTACCTCAGAAAATAGCTTCAGAAAATCATTGAATCTTCGCAATACCCTTCGAGTGGTTGTGATTCCTTCCGGTGATTGAAGACCAATTTGAAGCCTATAAAACTGTTATCTGTAAAGGTTAATACTCTATACAACTATTTTATAAGGTAGCACGGATGCTCATACAAGAATGTGGATATGATTGTTCCAGAGCATATTTTCTTTGACGCTACTGTGTTGAAAGAAAAATGTATAAAGTTTACCACCACAGGATCTGAACCTCTTGGTTTGGGCCGGTAAATCCAAGAAGGAACTGTGACACAGTAACTCCATCCTGCATGAGGATTCAGTGGCCAAACAGAGTTGCATCCATCCTACATCAAAACCCCATACAATATTATCAATTTAATTAAAAAAAGAACAATTATACAACCTTTTGTATGCAAACCCAGATTAGGTAAATACTGAAAAATTACCCTAACATGTTCTCCATGTCAGTAATATCATATACTTTTAACATTTACCTACACAAATAAACCAGTCATACAAACGTGCCACAAAAAGAATTTACGGACCATATGTTCCTAAATTATTGCAAATACCATTTGATATTACACGTAACACAGAGAGACGAGTCATTAACCATAGTTCAAACGTGCCACCATTACTACTACGACAAGTCTACAACCTCATCCAAGTTTCGTTAACTCACTTGCTCTCTCTGATAATTCGTATAAACAGAGTAGCTACAATTCTGATTTAATGTCTATACCATCGGTGAGGTCAAAATCAAGTACTTGAAACTAACCCGCATAAAAAAAATAAAAAATAAAGATTAAGAGAACAAATTGGCGGAGGGAGTACCGATGTGCGAGGAGGAGGAGGAGACCAATCCATGCCGAGAGGGAGAGGCGAAGTGCCGTCGTGGCGATACGTGGGAGGGCTGCGACTGCGCTCCACGCGCTCGGCAGTATCATCGGAAAACGAAGAAGTGGTGAAGGGATCGGAGTGGTTGAAGTTGAAGTCAAGGAGAGAGAGGTCGTGCGCGTACAGATTCATACTCGCTGCCGCCGATGCTCTGCCTGATTTGATTTTCCCGGAGGTGGACCGTCGAATGAAATGAAATGAATTGCGCAGCAAGGGAATAACAACACGTAAAAAGAGATTTATAAAGGGGGCATATATGACCGTATAAGGAATTAGATACAGAGATTTATCAATAGAAAATCTCTATTTATAAAGCCAAATGTCACATCCCAAAAATTGAACTTTTTTTACTATAATAGAGCTAAGTGTTGAATTTGGTGTCACCACGTACTACAAATTGAATTTCTAAAATTATCCTTAATGATAAAAGAAAACATAATTAAAAAATAATAATGCTATAAATTTATTTATACTCTCTGAAACTTTTATTTATGTTGTTCCCCACACATCGAGTGCGGGTCTTTGCTAGTTACATATAAGGTCAATTAGAGGCTCTATTTCACACATAAGGTCATTTATCCTTTTTATCTTAATTAATGTCACCTTTTTTTATCTATATTTTTTGTATTTCCAATTTTGCCTCTTTATATTAACTTTTCAGGTCATTTATTCTTTTTATCCTAATTTAGGTCACTTTTTTTATCCATCTTTTCTGTCTTTCTAATTTTCATCCTTTATATTAACTTTTCTTTCTTCGTCTTCTTCAAAATTTCAGAGGGAGAGAGAGAAACAATGGGGAACTACTGTTCTATAACACAATGTACTACTGTTTTGTAACACAATGTACTACTGTTGTTTCTAGTAGACACTACTCCAAAACTTTCAAGGTACTACTTCAAAACATTGTAAGTACTACTGTTCTATAACACAATGTACTACTGCTATCTTTAGTAAGCACTACTCCAAAACATTCAGGGTACTACTTCAAAACATAGTAAGTATTACTGTTCTATAACACAATGTAAAACATTCAACATGGACCCTAACACAATGTAAGAACTGTCACTACACTACTACTTGGACTTTGAGCTTTTGATTGCTTTCTTCCTGTTGTGTAGTCGAAATGAGCGTCCAAGTTTGTCATCTTTCTCTTTTTGACTTCTACTACCATTTCTTCCTCTACCAAACAACAAAATGGACATTAAAATAAACACTACTGCTTAACAACTTAGACACTACTACTTAACAACACATGCACTACCACTGAATCACAAATGGATTACTACCACTGAATCACAAATGCACTACTACTCTTTCACAAATGCACTACCACTTTCACAAATGTATTACTACCACTAAATCACAAATGCACTATTGCTATTTTACAAATGCACTACTACCACTGAATCATAAATGCACTACTGCTATTTCATAGATGCACTACTACCACTTTCACAAATGCACTACTACTATTTCACAAATGCACTACTATTATTTCACAAATGCACTACTACTATTTCACAAATGCACTACTACCACTTTCAAAAATGCACTACTATTGTTTCACACATGCACTACTACTATTTCATAGATGCACTACTACCACTTTCACAAATCCACTACTACTATTTCACAAATGCGCTACTACACTTTCACATATGCACTAGTACTACTATTTCACATATGCACACTAGTACTACTATTTCACATATGCACTACTACACTTTCACATATGCACTACTACCACTATTTCACATATGCGCTACTACTGTTTCACATATGCACTACTACACTTTCACAGATGCACTACTACCACTATTTCACATATGCACTACTACTGTTTCATATATACACTACTACACTTTCACATATGCACTACTACCACTTTCACAGATTCGCTACTACTAGTATTTCACATATGCACTACTACACACTACCACAAACAATTGTAGACATTACTGCATAAAAGCAAAGCACACTAATTTGTACACACTACTCCAGACTATTGTAGACACTACTGCATAAAAACTAAAGAATATCAATCTGTACATACTACTACAGACTAACATAAGCATTACCACAGACTATTTTAGACACTACTACGTACGTAACAACTAAAACACAACAACTTTTGTGTAATAACCAAACCAAACCAAAGCAAACACTACTACAGACGACGTTCAACGGTAAAAGCTAAGATGCGAAGTCGTCGTCGGGGTTTCAGAGCGTCGTCGAAGAAGACACGGCTTGAGGAAGAGGAAGAAGAAGAGGATGAGGCGATAAGCTTAGGGTTCGCCGCTGAGAAAGATGAAGCGAAGTCGCCGCCGTAGAGTTTCTTCGAAGAAGAAGAGGAGGAGGCTCTATTAGGGCTTTGGGAGAGAGACAGAGACAGAGACAGAGAGAGAGAGAGAGAGAGATTTTATGACTGAATTTGGGGGGGGGGAGAGGTTATGAGGTTTATATATTAATGACATATGTATAAATAAGTCAAACTTCTTGGTTTTTTTTGTTTTTGGTTTTATGTCAAGTAACCTTATTTGGAATAAAAATGTGGAGTAACCTTATGTAGTATAGATCTTATCTATATGACCTTATGTGTAATTTACCCATTTATCAATCCCATTATTAATGATACAATTTCAGTCTACAGTTCTTGGGTATACTCTTATCATTCAATATGTTATCAGTCAACTCTGAGTTGATAGTCATCACCACAAAAAAATAAACCCTAAAAATTCTAACATACTAATCCCACTGCCGACTACCACCACCACCATCACCAATCATCACCGCCGACGTTATTCTCTTTGGGTACCGTCCGATACCTCTTGAAAGCATCTTCTCCATATCGTCAAGATAGCTCGACTGCCCAAATCTCGAGTCAGATGAACATTATCTCCTTGTTGTTCATCTTTATTTATACCAAGCATAACATCAATCAAGGTAAATTTTCTACCATACTATTTTATAGATTAGGTTGCAAACTTAATTTCTGTAGCACCTTAGAAATTAGGTTTGTTTTATGCTTTGAATTATATTATGGAATTATACTATGTTGAGAGAAGGGGGTTTCATCACCCTTTTTACTCAAAAAGTTTGATTAGTGTCGGTCTTGAGGGAGTCACAGTAAAAAAAAGAAGGAAATCAATACAAGTGATTGATTATGAATATCATAGTTTTTGGGTGTGGTATGAAGTCATTGTTTATCGAGCATCAATTTTTGTGACCATACATCTTGGATCACGTTCTTATTCTCTAAACTTGATATTAGTGATTGTGGTTTCGATCGTTACTAGTTATCTTCATTACCTCTTTTGTAGATGATCACGACTACTGAGCCGGCTAGGCCAGAGTTTAACATCCTTGATGCAAAATGAACATAGTATCATCAATGGGTCTATGATGTAGAGAATACTTTCATCGGAAAGAAATACACCAACACTATCTTCCCACCGATTGAGCTCAATTCAGCCACCCCAAGTGCGGAAATCAAAGTTCAAACCCTCATGTTTTTGAGGTGTCATATCCATCCAGTCCTTAAGAAGCAGTACTTGAATAAAACTGATCTCAAGGAATTATGGGTTGCTTTAACAACGTGCATGATGCACATTTTCTTGAGTTGACCAAAAAATGGAGACGGTACGTCTTCTAGATTATCCAAAGGTTGATGCTTACGACAAAGCTATGTTGGAACTACAATCTGAGCTGAGTTTCTATGGGGTAGAAAAAACTGATCAAGACATGATCGAGAAGTCTCTAAACATCTTCTCTTCTTCCATGAATATACTTCCTCATCAGTACCGGTTTGAGTACGAATAAGGAAGAATCAAAACATTCAGTGATCCCATGAATATTCTGGCTAGAAAGGAGAGACATCATGAGATAATTATCAACAACTCAAAGCACGTTGGGATCAAGAAAACTCCTTAAAAGAACAACTGTTCTGAGCCTTACAACCGTGGTGGGAGGGGAAGCCGTGGCAGAGGCCAAAGTCAAAATTTGACTTGGCAACGCCACTAGGAGGTCGGCCCCAATGCTTCAAACAACAATTAGTCAGTTCTGGTTCCAAGCATGAATGATCTTCTTCACACTCTGCTCCGTCTTAAAAGTATCCATGTTTTAAATATGGCTCTACTAAGTGTATGCACAAGAATTATTGTGCAAGCAAGAAAATTCAGAGTATCTATAAGAGGCACAATCAATACTTGACACAAGATGCTAACTTTACTAGGGGAGACTATGAGATGGAAGAAGACTGTGATATCAATCTCATTGTAGCAGATAACAACAAGGAGAGTCTTGAGACTGTATTTTGATTAGTCTCTATGTATTAGACTGTTATATTTGCTATATAATCTTTCAATTTTTATTTCTGTTTGGCTTGTTTAGTCATTTTTGTCAGACTTTGCTTTTAGTCGTTGTTGAATAAGACATCTTTGATGTATTTAAGTTGGCAAAGTAATAAAATTTCTCTATTTTTGGTTATATGAAAGTGTTGAAAATGTTATTTTACTACATAATGCATGAATGGTTCGTGATATATAATATTACATGGCACTATGACACCGAAAAATAGAAGAAAAAAACACAAAAAAGAAGATTCTGGTCAAGGTCACGTTTCAACCAGTCAATGAGGTACTTCACCCGTCGAGAAGTATTCTCGACCCGTCGAACCCAGAATCCAATGCAGTCATGCACACTACTGTGTATGACTTTGTCTCGTATAAGATTTGGCATTATCATCTGAGTCACCCAGATCGAGATATGATGGTAAAGATATTGAAAAATTCACATGGTCACCTCGTTAGGTGGATATATGAATGGTTCTATTCCAGTTGAATATTAGAAATTGACGTGGTATGTCCTCACTATGTCTTATCATGATCCCCACATATCTCAAAGTGAGATTTAATTAAGTGCAACTTATTCTCGATCTTCAGAATGTGGCAGATTCGATGCCAGACTCTTTTAATAATATCGCGAAAGTGACAAAATCAGATATACCTGCTGCAAACGGTCCTGCAAGGTTGAAAGTCCCGATAACTGGGCAAGTCAACACCACACCTGAGCAAGGTAAAATCCCTTATGCCCATAGTGAAGGTGTAGCGTCAGCCTCGACTCCTACTTTGAAGAGGGGGAGATCAAGAAAATCCATTAATGAACCGTCGGTTAAAAGGCAGGTCATGCAGGCACAAAATGATCCATTTGTCATCAAAACTGTGAATTCTTCATATGAGATTGTTTATGACTACAGTTTTATCTTAGAATCATAATTAACTTCTCTGGGGGGACGCTTCAAATCAGTCAATGGTGATGTCAGAAAACAAAGAAATCTCACTAAGTAACACAAGCGCATGCATTATTATGGATATATTTTTCATGTTAGTTCATGATGAATTTGCTTATTCCGTTGCCTAGGATATCATTGACGACGATGAATTGGAACCTCGCTCTATTGCGAATTGTCAACAAAGAGCAGATTGACCGAAATGGAAAGATGCAATCCAATCTAAACTAGATCTCTTACAAAAAGGCAAGTTTTCGATCTGGCAGTGCTATGTCTACCGAATGTTAAGCCGGTTAGACATAAATGAGTCTTTTTTTGGAAGTGCAATGAAAAGAATGAAGTCTTGCAATACAAAGCTAAACTTGTGGTGCAAGGATTTTCTTAACACCTTTGAATTGATTATGAGGAGGTGTATTCTGGTCATGGTCATCGTTACTTTTCGGTACTTAGTCAGTTTGGTAATGTTCGAAAAATTGAGTATGCAACTCATGGATGTGGTTACATCATATTTCTATCGGGATGTTGATTGAGAGATATACATGAAAGTACCAGACGACATAGTCATACATGAATCAAGTAACTCTAAACCACGAAGTGCTCATGTGATAAGATTGAGAGGTTCACTATATGGATTGAAGCAATCCGATCGAATGTGATACACACATCTAAGTGACTACCTGATTGAGAATGGATATAAGAATGATGAGTTATGCGCATGTTCATTAAACCAATAAGTTCAGGATTTACTATTGTAGCAGTTTATGTTGATGATATGAACATTATCGGATCTCTTGATGAGATTAATAAGACAGTTGGCTACTTGAAATTCGAGTTTGAGATGAAAGACCTTGGTACGACTCGATTTTGCTCGTTTTAGAGCTGTAACATCTAGTTAGTGGAATCCTTATTCATCAATCTATTTATGTCCAAAAGATGCTAAGGCGATTTAACATGGATAAAGAACACCTTCTTAGCACACCAATGGTTGTTCACAGTCTGGAAACCAAAAAAGATATGTTTCGTCCGAAAGATAATAATGAGGAACTTTTGGGAGCTGAGGTTCTATATCTTAGTGCTATTGAAGCTTTGTTGTATTTAGCTTTGTGCACACATCCAGACATTGCCTTCTCAGTAAACCCTTATTAGCTAGATTTAGCTCTACGCCTACGCAACGTCATTAGAATGAACATATATCTTCAGGTACTTGAAGGGATCTATTGACTTGAGATTATTATTTCCCTACAAAGAAATTAAAGAGAAACTGAAATCCCCGAAAGGGATGTCAGAAACACAGAATTTCGACTCGTTGGACATATGTCTCGACCCGTCAAACAAGACTTCCAGGGAGTCTTCCAACCTGTCGGAAGAATCCTTTGACCCGTAAAAAGATCTTGACATCTAGGTAGTGCTACAGTGTAAGCACCTCCTAGATCTGTGGTTTTAAGACTAAACAAGCTAAAACAAATGAATACCAAAAATAGAAATAAACACAACAATTTAGAGTGGTTCAGCTAAAACTATAGCTTACGTCTACTTTGTGATATCTCTTGACAGATGTACTAGCACTATGTAGAATTAACTGATTACAAGTACTTATTGTAGATCTCCCAAACCCTTCAATCTCTCTATCACTTTTAGCTCTTGTTTTCTGCCTTCTGCTTTAGAACATATCCCCCCCCCCTCCCCCCAGCAGTTCTATATATAGATATAGAAGCTGCCAATGCATCATAAGAAATGGAATCCTAATCCTAATAGACTTAACCTTAAGTCTATACACAAATCCTAACCAAACAAGAATAAACTAACTCTCCTAGGACTTATAGAAAATCAAAGCTAACTCCATTCATTGCTAGATAAGGACTTGTATCCCGAATCCTTTCCTAGACTGGTTCAACAAGCCAAAACACAATAAGTGCCTCATCAACAACTTACTCTAGTATGGGAGTTACCAGAATATGCTTTTGTGTATCTAGAATTTATACATGTCGGGTCTGTTAGGTATTACCGTCACTATATTAGGATGATTGCCGAGCTGCCCAAATTTGTATTCATTCAGCACTTCCAAAATTTCATCCCTCGTCTATCTCCTGGGTTGCACATCATTTGCTATAATCCGATCAAATATCTTGTCATCCTTCCGCCATGGGTGATCAAGTCCAAGCCAACAACGGTGACACATCTGGATAATCTTCTTGCAATTAAGTATGCTGCACTCATCAGTCAAGCATTCTGAGCAAGCCCTCTATCCCCTAACAACGTTGCCCGACAACATCCCGCAGGCAGGATATCACTGATGGTGCTAACAACCATGGGACACATCTAGAACATCTCGTGATTGTATTTGTCATAAGTGGGATGGCCATCGTTCCACAGAAACTGAACCTTCCCAATCAAGGGTCTCAAATACACATCCATACACTTTTCTGGATAACTCGACCCTAGAATTAACGGAGTCAGCATATTGTATTCCTTCTTTATGCACATCCATGGAGGAAGGTTGTACGGTACCAAAATATTTGGCCATATACTATATTTATGACTCATGTTGCCAAAAGGGTTGAATCCGTCAGATGAGAGCCCGAGCCAAGCATTTCAGACCTCTGATGCAAAATCAGGATACACCCTTACGGCGTGCTTCCAAGCCTCTCCATCAGCAGGGTGTATAAGGATATCATCGTTAGGCAAATCCCTCTCAGCGTGCCATTTCATAGCTTTGGCCATGTGTGAATTCATGTACAACCATTCTAGCTTATCCCTCAGCGGGAAATACCGAAGTATCTTCACAACTTTCTTATTCCCTGCAGGAGTCAACTTATACCTATCTGTGTGACATACCGGACATCCACCAATGTTTCCAAGATCATTCCCTTCAGGATATTTACCAGAGAAGATAACATAATCATATCTGCATGCATAGATTTTGATGTAGGTAAGGCCAAGATCTTTCAGGATATGTTGCACCTTACGATGAACAGTAGGAATGCGATGACCAGGGGGGCAACATCGAAGCAGTCGACTCTAGATAATCATCAATAGCTTTGACACTCAATTTGTTCCCCGTTTTGACCTTTATTACTCCCATGACCATTTCAAGAATAGTCTTATTACACCCGTTGTACAATGGAGTCTGTTGGAAGGCAATCAACTTGTTGCATTTGTCAATACTAGTAGTGTTGACAGCTCTAGGGATATCTTGTACTAGAGAAAATACATCGTTCTCACAAGGAAACACATTATTGATCAATCTCGTTGTTGGATCATTGGATGTACTGGCCCTCTCAGGAAATTGCTCATGATTATGCTAACCCCCTGATGATGTTTCATCGTGATAAATTTAACATATGTACTTATCCCAAAACCCGTTATTCTTCAGGTGCTTCCATACTATATCAATGAAAAAAAGATACAAATCACTACGACACTGACATTTCGTACATAGACAATAATGAATTGTATTCCCGTTAGCATTAGCCTTCACATATTCAACAAAACTCCACATTCTAACCGCATATCTTCGATTCCATTTTGAAAGGCAAATCCAACTCTTGTCCATCCTGAAAATATATATTTCAACACCCAATAATTTGAGAGCAATTTATGTTTTTCTCCTTTTTTTTTTCTGAATGAATGAGCTATTGCCCATATTTGTAAACATAAAGAACTTTAGCCAACGATATTATTATTTTCGTCGTCTAAAAACATAATTTTCGTCGGCTAAATTATTTTTGATCTTGAACCTCACCTTTAAGCTCGAGCTTCAGCCTCAACTTTGATGAGTTTATTTTCTTTATACCCGGTCATTCTCCCCAGCGGCGGCCTTGGGCTCATGCGATCGTATAGGGCCTCCGATTTTATGAGGGCCTCAATTTTTTTTTACCTAATTTAGATGTCAAATAAATATGGAAAAAGCGCATACATGACACACTTTTACGACAGTTCAGTTGGTTAAGACTTTTGTTGTTGAATGTTTCACCCAAGTTCGAATCTTGGGCTTTGCACTTTTCACTTTTTTTCTTTCTATCTTTTATTAATGTTTCACTGTAAACTTATTTCCCTCTTTTTTGAAAGGGTGCCTGCAAATTTCTTTCCGTTCTTTCTTTTTGAAATTGATTTCTTTCCCTTCTTTTTATACAACTTCACTTCCACGTGCCTCGGCTGTTAACTAATTTAACGAAATTTAATTTTGATGATAAAAGACGTAAATTAGATTGTTAAGCCATAATGATACAAAAAGAAAAAAATTAGGTCTTTCACATTTGCATAGGACCTCCATCGACTCAGGACCGCCCCTGCTTCGCTCATTCGGGTCTTGAATATATTGACGTCATCTAATAGACCATCACTTTCATAGGTTATTCTACAATAACAATCTCAAAAAGACTTGCAAGATCTAATCTCATCACTTTCGATTGACCAATCATTCCAAGCATGAATATATATACATATATATTTATATCAACCAAAACAAGTATTTAAAATACTACACATGCAACTCGATGTTCATGAAATATTTGATCAATATCATAATATACTTACGTCATGCACAATTAGTGTTTCACATGCTTATGAGGCTACACTTCAAACCTCAAATCAGCATCTACATAAGCATTTCAAGCCGACACATCGATCCGTCTATTATATATTCAAGATATGCAAAACCCTCTTTCACTAAATTGATCAATATGCATATCATATCTTGAAATGTAACAAAGCAATTTGATAACACAAATTTTTTACCTCTAATCTTCACCGTCATGTGATCTCACCTCATATAGCGAGATGTTCCCAATGAACTAATCTCTCAAGTAGCTGATTTGTTCTTCGACTTCATACCTTGTTGTAGGTTCTAACTGCCCTTAAGTATACACATCTCCGCACATTTTGCAAGCCCCATTTGCTACAACGCCTCGAGCATTTGCTCTATTCTTTTGGCAAGCTTTTCTCACCAATCTCAATCTTGGTTATTGCTAGACCTCCTACATCGATCTTCAAAGTTCGATTTGCTCGAAGCTTCTCGTTCTTTGGTTGTTAGGATACCATGAATTTTATCATTGGAATGCAACTTTTCCTTTAGAAGTACCTCTTTCTCATTTTTGAAATATGCAAAATTTTGGGAAAACAACAAACAGTGAAACTCCAATTCATCTCAATGTTAGGTACGCAATCATCCCAAGCTTTCTATTCATCACAATCTTTTGGGAATTGCATTCTCCTGCAAAGTCTTTCATAAGTATCAAAAGATTCTATCTTTCTTTTGAACCATGAAGCCTACACATGCATCATGTTCTTGAATCCTTGATCATCCAAAGCACCGTTATTGCTCTATTTTCTTTGGCCACAAATCAGCCTTGGTCATCAATCCTTAATCCATCATGGATTCTCCGAGTCTCTTAACATTCTTTTGCGCCCCTTCAAGTTTCCTTGAAACATTCTCATCGTAACCATATCCATGTTACAGAATAAGAGACATAACCATATCAAATTCCAGAAACAAAATTAGATTGAATTACTTGGCTCATGAGATGATGCTCAATTCCAGAAACATATCCCATTAAACTAGACTCGGGTCACTTGGTTTCAACCCGGCCGATCTCGCTGCTCGTTCAGATGCTGTGAAGCCTCGATGCCATCGATTTCCAATCGACCTTATCTGGGTGCAGAGACTAACACTGTTAGTGCCATCTGAGAGCGCAATACGATTCTAGCAACAATCAGCTTGTGCTGGTGATGGTGCTGAGCCCCATCCATTGAAACATGAGATTTTCTATGTTTTCTTTTTTTTTTTTGTCTTCTCTATCTCAGTCAGATCAGTTTCGTTTGTTGTGGAGAAACTTTCGGTCGTCATTCTCAAGTACGTCTGTTACCATCATTTCCCACAAACAGCGTAAGTTGTAAGAGCACAAAAAATGTAGTAGATTCTTTCTGCTTCCACAAGACAATTCCAATGAACAACAGACGAACCTCATTGATGACACTTGCGATGAAGATCTTCAAGATGCATGAATATGGGGGGAGAAGGTACCAATAAGAAACACTCTGATGCTCAAGTCATACATAGTATTAGTGCAAGAATGTTCTGAGTAGAGTCTAACCAAAAAACTTACTCTTTTCGCCTATTTATACTACCTGGGAGCCGCCAAAATAGGAGCCACTACCTTTTCTGCCAAAATTCAAAGTTCATGCCCAAAACTTCTATCCTCGAACTTTCACCTCAACTCCAGTATCCTCCTATTTCGGCACCACCTTCCTAGGCTTGTGCCTTACTCCACATTTAGTGCCCCTTCTTAAGGGCTACGTAGGTTTTTAGCATACCAAACTCGATCTAATCATTGCCCCTCGCTCTGGGCCTCATGACACAGGCATGGGCCTCATGATCCATCTGTTCCATGTGATGGATCTTATCTGAATATCAAACTTTGAGACTCATCTCGACCTTCGATATTCACCTTGAAGTTTTAACCTCAAACCTCAAGCAACCCTTCCAAAATTGAACGTCGAACTTCAACATACTCTTCGAAGAACCAATTCTTGACGCTTATGCTTCGACCAACCTCGACTTTATGTTGGTTGATCTTAAGTTCGAATCTAAAAATTCTTGTTTCCACACCGCTCACCATGTCCGCCTGAGTCTGAGCCACCATCGTCATCGTTCACCTCGGGATTCATATCGGACGACCCTGATGACATGGAGGTCACAATTTACAAGTTAGGCGTTGTGTGATGATAGTTGAGCAAATCTAAAAGGGTTTTAGCCTTTTAGCTAAAGCAGAAAATGGATGATTTGTGCGTCTCTTTTATTTTTTTAATATTTATATATTTAATCATTTAATTTGCTGATCAAATGTGAAGAAATTGAGCGACTTTCGATGTGTTGGAGTGTAGAAAGCAATGAAAGTTGTACTTAGAAGTGAGATGAGTACTTTAATTATGAACATTGGTGGAAAGAGTTGAGCTTTTCATTGAAGTTGAGATTGGAGTTTATGTTTTTCTTTCTTGTTGTTTTCCCTACATTGTTTGATTGCTTAGAAGAGTTTTTGTGGAAAACAAGTTGAATATAAGTTTGTTTTATGTGTTTTCCTTTGGGTTTCACTCTGCTATCTGTTTGTTTTAGTATTAGATACAATTTTGTTCTTTAGATAATGACATATAACCTAGAAGATGAGTTTTTGTTTTTTTCACTAGCTGATGAGAAGTGATTGAGTTATATTTGAACAATTAAGTTGTTTAATATAGTTTCTGGACACTCTGGCATATACTAAGCTAGGTCATTTCATGTAGTTAACTTTATACCATTTCTTCTTTCTCAGAAGTAACAGGTGCTGATGTCATGGGTATAGGCGGGATGGACTTCTTGGTTAATAGCTTGGTGACATTTAAACCTATGAATTGTTTTTCTTTTATTGGTTTTCTGTTCTAATACCATATGTGATTTCCAGAAATTTTGTGGCATGGGAGGTCATGATGCAATAGGCGGAATGGGAGGCTTGGGTGGATGAAATCGGTAAGTTTCTATCAGCTTATTAGATTTCACATTCTGCAGTAGTTTCATATATCATATCAATGTTTTAAGTTCTTATTGGGACTCTATTCTGCATAAACTTGTTGACATGGGAGGTGAAGGTGGAATGGGTGGGATGGATTTCTCGGTGAGTTTATATCATCTTATGAAATTCTTCATATTTTTAGTATGTTTCATTTATGTGATCATTATTCTACCTTCAACTGTATCTTCATAAACTTGCTGGCATGGGTGGGATGGATTTTTCGGTTAGTATACACTATACCGTGTGTTGTTTTCATTATCTGAACTATGATTGTTCATCATGCTAACTTACGGTGTGTTTGGAAGAGAGTGAAATCCCTGGAATTTAATTAAATTTCAGGAATTTAGAATTTCATCACTTAAATTTATGTGTTTGGAATCTTTTAAAATCAGGAAAATTTGAGACTCAAATTCCTTGTTTCAATTCCCTCAAAAATAAGTATCATTCTACAATTCCCTCAAATTACTCATAAAAGTTTGAAATTCTTGTCATAATTAAATTTCTATATAAAGAACCCCAAACACTAGAATTCACAAATAATGGAATTTAAAATGATGAAATCTAATTTTCATGAATTGTGAATTTCAGTAGGAATCAAGAAATTGTGTATTATGAAGAAATTGGCTGGCATGGGAGGTGATGGTTGTGACGACCCGGAACAGAATCAGAAGTGTTATCAGCTTAATCCATGAGGTTACGCGTAATCGCAGATTTCTGATAATTGATTGAATCACGACTTAATTACTGGCCAAGAATTTGAGTTGAGTCTCTTCTCGAGAGTTGTTGTACGCGTGATTTCGAATTCGTGGGCGGTTCCGGATTATTATTTGGACGACCGAGGAATATAATATGAATATTTGAAATTTCGGAATACTGTCGAGTTTATCCGTTTGTGTTCGAGTTTATCCGAATCGTGATTGTGATCCGTTTTGGACCGTTGATCGACCAGAACCGTAAAAGGAATGATTATCGACTTGATTTGCGAGTTTCGCGATTTATTGTGATTCCGGCATAATCTGTTAATATGGCGGCTTACTTAGCGACTAAATTATCGGGGGAGAATTTGATTTGGGATCCTTCGCGGAAGTTGTTGAGAATTTAATTTTGAGCTCGTGGGAACTTCCGGAGGATTATTCCGAGTTACGAGTATTAAGTTATGAATATTTTCGATCGTTAATCGTTTAATCAGATAAGCTTGTAATGATGTGAACCGTTGACTTTTTATCGGATTGGTCGATGTGTTTGACTTTGGGTGAAAATTGAAGAATTTGTCGTGATAAGTTTGTTGACGCGAGAATTGTTGGAAACGGATTTACGACGCGAAAGTTACGTTTGTTCAAAGTTTGTCGAAAAGTATATTTGGAAGTTTCCTAAAATGGAAAGTATAAATAGTGGATTTCCTTTTTGGGTAAGTCAGAATTGGGTGTTGACTGAGTCAACTCAGGTTGACCAGCCATTTTTCTCCCTTTCCAGGTCGAATTTTGTTTGCATTCGTTGAGCTTGATTCCGGCCTCTTTTGGCCGTGGTGTCTTCATGAAAGTTGTTGGGCTTGAGCTCCTCTTTCTTTTGATAGGTCATTCGTTCAATTTGGTTGCCGGATGAAGAAGTTATGATGTTTTAAAGTTTGTGATTTTCCGGCGAGTTCGACGGTGGTCGGAGGTGATTTTTCCGGCTGATTTGGTGGCTCCTCTTTGAGGGGTTTTGTTAGCCATGAGGAGAGGAAGCTATTGCAAGTGGTCTTGAAGGTTTCTGTGGCCGGAGGAGGGAGATCGATCGGCTTGAAATTCCGGTAAGGGTTTGGAACTTTGAGTTGATTTTTGGAGGTTTTCCGGTCAAAATTGGCCTTAACTTATAACTGGAAAGTTGTTGGAATCGTCGAGATCTTTGAAACCATGTATAGCATGACATTTTCTGGGCAGATCTGAAATTTCGGCGGCCAGAGGCACCGGCGATTTTTCGTCCGACGTGGTTTTCGACGAGTTATATGTCGTTTCACTTGAAACCGCGCCCTGATCGCAGTGGTGAGGTTTGTTTTTCGATTTGAGCATCAGAAATTATAGTGAGGTTTTGAGGTATGATTATTGGATTTTGAACAATTCGTCGTTATTGAATTATATGTTTCCAGGAACGGTTGTTTCTCGTGATTTGATTTGGGGATCCGAGTTATGATTTTGAGAAATGGATTTTTATGATTATTCAGGGGTTCGTGATCGTTCGTTTGGCGAGGGATTTTCTGCCGGATCACGGGATTAACGCGAACTGCGTTACGCTCACCTGTGAGTGGACAATTTCTTTTCACTGATAATCGCAAGTCTTTATACACGTTTTACGAGCATGAGCATGCATATGAGATTTCGGTTTATATGAGCATGTGTTATACGATTATGCTTATATCATTATACCTTACGTATATACATTTATATATTGCTTTATGCATTTGCATCGAACTATTTATGATTTGGTTTACACAGAGTACAGTCACAGTTTATGTTGTTGTATCGATACACTCGCATCCCAGCTGATCCCCGAGGGTGCCTACCAGGGGGGAACTGTACCTTGTGCCGATGTATTTCCGGGTGGGTACAGATTTCTGTTTCTTGTGCCGATGCATTTCCGGGTGGAAACAGGTACCCTGACCCGAGGCCTTTCTGGCTAGAATCATGTGTGGGTCTGGGATCCCGTGATTCGGACTGTACTAGCACGGATGTGTCCATGAGTGATCCCGTGGGATTTTTACTTGCATGCTCAGTACGCTGGAGGAGTATGAGTTTACCTCGTGTACTTTATTATCTTTATTTATCTGGACTTGCATATGTTTTTATAACATATATTATTCGGCGAAAGACATTTATTTTCATCCACTCACTCTAACAGTTTTCATGTCTTTCCCCTGGGCTTTTCGGTTTCCGTGCCCAGTTTGCAGTTCAGATTCTGGTGTCGCACGTTGTGGTCGGAGGCATAGTATTCGAGCGATGTTTCTTTTATGGTAGGTTCTTAGTTTGGCCTACTATTTATATATCTATACTAGAAGTCGCTCTGAGTATTCTGATGTATATTTTTATACGATTTTCCCCGGATTTCGGTAAAGTATAGTTATATTTATTACTTTATATTACTGTTGATATATTGAGAAATCCAGATGGGATTGGTGCCCACGGTTTGATTTTTGTGGCATAGGATGAAGTGTATTTTCCGGGTGCAGGTAATGGCAATTCCGCGTTAGTAGCGTTACTCTGCCGAAATTTTGATGGTTTTTGTTGGTTCGTGTTTTCAGAAGGGGTTTGATTCCGGTTTAGGAAATTAAATCGGGGTTGGGTCCTTTTAATGGTGCAATGGACGATTAATTCGTTTATTTTGTAGAGCTAACCTTCTGTTGGATTCTTCTAAATAGTGATGGCCTGTTGCGACATCGTTCAATCTGAGGTAAGAATTTCTTACACGGTGTGCTGCAATTTGATTCAAATAGATTATTGTTCACTTTTCTTGTTCACCAATTTCTATCAAGTTGTAGAGTAAATTGGTTTCACAGGAAAATATGATTGTGGCTTCGATTTGTTTAGAGTAGTGTTCAATGATTATTACTTCATAAGTATTATGTTTTATACTCAGCAGTTACTTTATTGGGTTTCCAGGTTTCTTAATGGAAGGGCCAAAATCTAACCAATTTCGTGAGACCATGGAAAGAATTCTTTGTTTGGTGGCGCAAAACCGCGTAAGTCTCTGATCCACATCTCTCATTTTGGGTTGCTGCGAATTGGATTCAGATTGCTAAATGTATTCTTTCATCTCCAACAGACAAACTCTACGTTCAAAGATGAGACTACAGAAGACAAGCTTTCATCTCCAAGTGTTTAAACTATTTGGTTACTAATGATATTCAAAAAATTATGATTAAACTTGATGTTTTGATCTAATCATTTAAAGGATTTACCAAATATTGATGTAGACAAACATCTAAAAACTTCATTTTGAAAAAGAGATGCGTAGCATAAAGAACTATTAGGATATCAATTTTGTGAGGACTCGACCCCGATTTAGCTGCCTAAACCAAGATTAGAACCTAATAATAATTAGAACCAAAACATGCTAATCTATAAGAAAATTGAAGGAGGAAAAACAAGGATTTATACTACATAAATTAGACAATCTAATTTCACTGAAAGTAACTCGTAAATCCACAAAAATCAAAACTTAACATTGATTGTAACACCAAAGTAGCTAGACACCTAATTTAACTATGACCACTGAGATACTAATCCGTAAGATCATCTTGGATCTTACAGGGAATACCGCTATGCCTCGAACTTCGTACGCATCCGACCTCTAGATAAACTCTGCAACCTGGGCATTGGAAACAAAAGGGCACAGGGGAAAGACATATAAAACAGGAAAACCTTTAAAGTGAATGAACAAAAATAAAGTCTCGTAACAAAAATCTTAAAATATATATGTATGCCTTTCACCAAAATCATATTAAAAATGTAGCGAGTCTAATTAAAAACATATCGTAGACGTGTGTAGAGGCGTGCATAACATATTCATCTGGTAAGGTGTTTTTCGTGATCCCCCAGGAGCGTACTCGGTGATCATCTTAGCAGCCAATGTATTTATGCATTCATACATAAACATGCTTGCATGAAATCATAAAATCATATCATAGGCCTCCGTGCATATCATATACGTATCATAAATCATATCGTAAATGCATAAGAAAATCATAAGCATAAGAGAAATGTGAGCATAATATCTAGACTCGCTAATCGACAGTGTAAAACAAATGTCCACTCACCTGGATCGCCAGCTGAAACATAATTATTCAATTTCTAACTCAAATATCTTAGTCGACGTTCCTAAGGCAAAACAAGAGCCTAACATTAATTAATGACATATGTTACGAGTGTACAACTAAAGTGAGAGTGGAAATCGAGGTAAAACGTCTAACGGTACCTCACATATATATTATGGTAATCACATGCCAACACCTAAAGTAGTCATATCAACAAATCTCAAATTTCTCTTAGTCGTCATGCCTTGCAACAGAATTCTGCCGAAGGTGAGCCTCGACTCGACACTCGTCGCACGATAGCATAAAAGTGTCGAGTCGGCCCGAATCCTGAAAATAGCCGATAACACCACTAAAATTGTTGAATCACACAAAAATACGCATAATTCGATTAGAAATGAATTTAGGAACTTTCCATAAAAATTTGAATTTTCGGGATCGCCGGAGCTCTGCTATCCAAGGCGGCTCATGGGCCCACGCACCACTACCGCTGACGGTCGGAATCCGACCGGCCCATAATTTCTGACTTGCATATCAAAAGACTCAGTTCAACAAGCCCAACAACATTTTAGGTCAACCCTAAGCTAAATTCTAGCCGAAAAAGGTTGAATTCTCACCTCAAATTTCCAAACCCTAAGCTAAATTCGGCAATGTTCGTATGCCATCCTCCGGCAAAATTGGGTCATGCCAAGGGTGGCATTAGACTCCTGGGGAGGTGGGCTTCAAAATCCCTCAAACTTTGAGGCGGTTGGACGCCCGTGGAGGAGGCCGAAAGTCTTCATTTTTTTCGTCAAAAATCGTCGCTGGTGGACGGGAGTTGGAGGCTGTGGTGGTGGGGGATGAGATGAGGAGGTTAAGGGGAACATTTTGAGCCCAAGATTGGCCAGAATGGTGGCCGGCCGGTGAGACATCACCGACAACAGAGGAGAGAGAAAGAGAAGAGGGGGAAAAGAAAAATAGGAAAAAGGGAAGAAAAATACCCCATATTTATAGTTTTTCTGGAATACTTCAAAAATTCGCAAAAAATAACTCAGGTATCGGAAAAATTCAAATAAAATATGTATGAGCTCGAAATGATATTCTCTACAACTTCGGTGAAGGAAACGAGTCCAATACCAGATTTTATAAAAAGTCGATATTTAAATTACGACTAATCTCAAGAAGCGTGTAACGAGCTGCCACGTTCGATCATTAGCGCGATAACGATGATTAACACCCAAATTTGGGTTCGTGTCGTTACAAATTTAGAAGTAGTGGATTAATCACTATAAATTGTGTTAACTGTGATAAGGGAAGGGTGTAGCAAAACTGCAGCGTGAATGTGATCAGACTTGGATAGCTCCACAACTACGTACCTTGGCTGATCAATTAAGAAGTTAGTTAATAACGAAGAGTTTATTGGTTCGATAGTCATGGACTTTTAAATAGTGAGATTTAGATGTCTTACTGCACCAACATAACCTTGTAGCTTCTTATTGACATGTCATATAAGTTTGCCAAACTGCTTTTTATTTGTCATTGTCTGATTGTTGTGTATTCATGTTTTTTCCTCAAATCTCGTTTGAAAGTAAAAGAAAAGGTTACAAAGTTGCCGAAGTTGGAATTTGAGGCTAGGTAATCAAAGGATGAGGCATGATAATTTTCTACACGAAACAATGACTTCATGGTATATTTCTCTTTGGTCTTTTTATGTTAAATCTATTGGATTTATCAACTTGATTTTATCTTGCCAATATAGGTTTATAGGAAATGTGATGTGTGGTCTGTGATACTAGATTCGAAGAAACAAATGTTCATGCTCAATTAACTATCAAAAAAACTATATCGGCTTATTGCCTGGTGCCTTTGGCATATACATTTCTTGATCAATTATGTAATCACATATACTAATCCTCTTATAATCATTTTTGGTCATAAGGACTTCTAAACATTTGTATTCATTCGAACTGTAGGTTCTGATTGGTAAGTACAGAGATACCATGATAATCTACAAGAAAGGGTGTTTCTCTCTGATTGATTTATTTGATTCAAGGGTTTCTCTCTATTGAACTCGGTTCAATTTTCTTCTTCTTATGTTACATATTAGAATGTCAACATAGTTTTTTGGCTTTATTTTCATCTATAATTGTGTTGAATAGGATCCCCCACATGCTCTTAATTTCTTACATCACTTTGCAGGTATGATGTAGGTAAGTTACTTTGTCACAAAGTTGATAGTGTAGGAGAAACTGTAAGTATATCACAGTCATTTAATAAATACTTCTAAAGCTGGTGAAATGTTTCCAATTGATGTAATAGTCTCCTCACTTATATTCACCTGATTATTTTATAGGTTCGTTATAGATTTTCATAAATCTTTGTTCCATTTATTTAGGTTCATTTGCAAATTAATTCATGGATAGTATTGGTTTTGGTTTAATTCTTTTGTTTGATCGAGGTGGACAAAAACGACAAGTCATTTTCATGATTTAAAATTAATTTGAAATGAGAAGAAATACCCCAATATGATTCAAAGTGATCTTCAGAATGGTTCTATACATTATACATAGTTAAAAAGAATGACAAGGAGGTCAAGAGTATTGTTTGATCGAGTTAGATGGGAAGAGTTAGACCTAGGATTATGGTTTTACTGGTTTGGTTTCACCTCAACGTCAATTTTTGTTGTTGTTGGGTAATTAGTAATTTGGATAATTTGGTTTAATTAATTATTCTTATCCGCTGAATTTGAGTTGGAACAACCAATAAACTGTATTACTTATTAATCCGTCTGCCTTATTTGTGCTGGTATATGTGAGTGTTTGATTTCTATCTTTTTGTGTTGTCTGACTTTAATGCTTATCATTGGCTACTTTGCAAAGTGATGGTTCTTTGTTGAAAGATTATGAACTTTGAAACATTTTAGATGCCACCCGTGTTATATGATTTCAAATGACATCTCAATAAGTTATGATTACAAATGCAGGGGACAACATGTTTTTGATAACTAAGCTATTGTATATCCCTTTTTGCGGGTTTTAGATTGTGCATATTGTGCCACTCAATGGAAATACAAATGATGTACCATATGAAGTCGTTCATATGAATTTAGCCGCTTACTTAAATGAGTACCATATTTTATGACTGAGTTCTATCCCATTATGAATTCAGCCGCAGGTTAGAGTTTTCAGATCATTCTTCCTCTATAGGAACTGTACAAACTCATTAGCTTCAATGTTTGAGGTCACTTTTTGGTTAAAAGTAAACTCGACCTCTAATGAAGATTTCTGAATCAGTGTCTTAATCTTGATTACATTGGTCGTAGGTTTCACCTAAACCTGAAACTAAATTTTGCATTGGTTTGCTCGGTTCGATTTCATACAGATAATCAATTAAGAAGTTGCTTCTTTTTTATTTAAGGTCAATATTATTTGCGCTATGATTTTTCATTTTTTTGGAAAAGTTGTTTACTCCCATGTCATTGTGTTGTTTCAGTTTTGTGCTAATACTCTTGGTGATCTGAGAAGTGAATGCTTCAGAGGGATTCACTCATATTTTGTTGGAGTCCTATGTTATTAGATCAAGATTTTTGAACCTTGGGTTTTAGTTTGCTTTGGTATATCATTGAGTTTAATATGACCTTAATTTTTTTTTCCTTTTTCATGGAACCTCGTTACAGCTCTAATTATATGACTCTTTATTGAACGGATAGAATGATCATTAATTCGCATCAGTCATAATTGGAAACGATTTCAATAATATGCACGAGGTTTTATGAGAGGCCATATGTACTTCAAAATCAACAAGAGGAGGACAATGTAAGCACTTCTCTCCCTGCCTACTCCCTTCTTATAGCTATCGTAGGACTGCTACTACATATATGCCTTCTTTAATAATCATCCATCATAAGTACTTAAGTACATGCATGAGCATGAGGTGTTTTTGGTTTGATATGCATGATTTTATTCTATGATATCTCTAAAATTTGGCATGCTCTTCTTTTTGCAGATCGTTTGACGTTGAAGCCTAGAACAAAACTAAAGCTACTATTTGTTAGGCTAGTGGTTTAGCCTTGGTCAAAGGTGTGGAGTTCCCTTCTTATTATCTTATGCCAATGCCAACAACAGTCCTAGAATCATCCAAGTTGAAATACCTTTTATTTCTAGAAATATCTAATTTGTAATTCCATCTTTGTTGTTTTGAATGATCAATGTCGATCAGGTTGAAATCTTAACTTCATGTACTCTTTCAGAAGTTGAGTAGTTCCATTATTGACGATGGCTTGATTCACTAGACGGGGTTGGTAGCTATTGTATTTTCTGGATTTTATTAGTTCATGTTGGAAACATATTGATCTATGTTAATTTAGTTGCAGTAATACATAGAAGATATATGCAAACAAAGTGTTAAACAAGGATCAACTTATGGGTTTTGGGGAAAGAGTTGGGGGCAATCAAGATACTAAGAACGATAAGTCAATGCTTATAATGTAATATATCTATATTTTAACTTTTCATATCGTAGTATCGTAGAACATCTTAATATAGTTTTTCAAAAAAGTGAAGTCTTTTGTTGTGGTACAAAAATTTCATTCGAAACTATATGTATCATAATACTCTTTTGTATTTCTCTATTAAGTCAATCTTAATGTTAGTGAATGGGAAATATCATCTGCATTTTATATTTTATATTCTTGCATTTTCACTTCTTCGGCGGGCAGCCACTTAGCAACATTTGGCGGAAAAGCTTTTCCTAGTTAACCGATTCTTAACCTCCAAGCCAAAACCAACAGCCGATTCAAGCTCCACGTAACGGAATTCCATTAAACCAACGGCTCAGATAAAACAAGTTGTAGGTGGCCAGGTGGGCTCTGTGTGTGGATGGATTTAATGGTCAATATACCCAAATGGATATAAAAATGGACATGAAGAGCCGCGAACCCGACGAGTCCATCTAACCGAGTTGGGAGTTGCCCTTCAGGTCCATTTAGGGTTTTTCCGCTGCGAGAGAGCCCATCAACTTGTTCGTTCCACCCTCGCAAATTTCAAATTTCCCTATTTTCTGTTTTCAATTTTTATTTGAATTTCGAATAATTAGATGAAGGCCGCTTCCTGATCTTCGCTGCTGCAAATTAGGGTAAGGACATTTCGCTTCTTTCTCGTTCGCTTTGGGTTTTTTTTTTCTCTGTAATTTGGATACTGGATTTGTTAATTTCTTATGTTTTTGATTGCCAATTTCGGAACTTTTACCTTCTAGGTTGTATATGGTAATGTTAATTTGTATATGACTAATTCAGTTTTGGTGCTTTATGGCCGTGAATTAGGTTTTAGGGTTTAAAGTGTTCCATTTAAGTTTTGTGAAACCTAATCAGCTGTTAGTTATGTTATCTGGGTTCTTTGTAGTCATAGTTGAAGAACCTGAGAACAATTCTGGGAATTCAAATCACGGTTCAGACTACAATTTGGCTGGAGTTTTCCAAGTGTTCTATTTGTAGTTATGCTAATGAAACCAAAAATGATATGCTCACCTTGAAATGACATACTTTTGTTGTTTTTAAAAATGCGTTAAATAGTGTCAATAGACTTTTTAAAGCATTGTTTGGTGGAATATAAGGACATATTTTTTTGTAGTGATGCCTTGCTATGACTTTGGGTTATGTAATCATTGGAAGAGGTTTATATCTGTAGGTAGCTTTTAGTATGTAAAGGAATCCCTTAAAAGCCTTGAAGGACTTTGGTTTGTATTGATACAGAAAAAGATCATTAGTAGCTGGCTTTTATTGAGCGTTTCTTCTGAAGGCCGAACCGTGTGTTGATTGGTTATATTGTGAGTTGTTTCTGATGATGCTGTAATGTTGTTTTAGCTGTGCTGGATAATTGTTTCAGACACTTCTTGAACACAATCATAGCAGACAGTAGTTCAAATGGTCAAACTGTGATTGTGTGAATGCAGGAAACCTTGTTTGTCTAAATGGATATGGTTAAATTTTTAGCTTTGTGGTACTTGGATCCATTTTTTCGAGGGTTTTTGTCTTGCAAAAGTAGTACATTCCTAGCTTGAGATTTCTAAGATGGCGAGTGGTCATGCGGCTATGTCTGAATGTCCTTGAGCTATATGTTTTCTGAATTTTTAACGTTATGCTCAGTATAGTTATATTTTCTTCTTTTTCATCATATTGTAAGTGTGTGGGATGTTTTGATGCGGTCGATATCATATATATGTATTGATTGTTTTTAATCTTCTTCAGGTCAGCTCTTGCTTACTTATAGATGGAAACTCCTACTAGCCCTTCTGATAACGGGGTACTCACTTCTGAAACCCTGCCAATTAAGCGGAGGAGAAAGAAGTCTATTGTCTGGGAGCACTTCACAATCGAAACAGTTGGGGCTGGATGCAGCAGGGCTTGCTGTAACCAGTGCAAGAGATCTTTCGCATATATTACTGGTTCAAGAATGGCAGGCACAAGCCACTTAAAGCGACATATATCTTTGGGAATCTGCCCAGTTAGCCGTCAGAAAAACCAGGTGACAGTTTGCACTCGAGACGCCAAAACTGGTGCTACCGATGCACCAAAACGATGCTATACTAGAGCAAATGCACGCTTCTCTTTTGATCAGGACTGCTGCAGCCATGAGATTGCTCAGATGATAATCATGCATGAGTATCCACTTCACATTGTTGAGCAACAAGGATTTATTAACTTTGTCCGATCTCTTCAACCCCAGTTCATTATGGTAAACTTTGACACTATCAAAGATGAGTGTGTGGCTATTTATGTTAGAGAGAAGCAAAGCCTTTTGAATCTTATCAGTGGAAGTCCTGGGCGGATCAGTCTAACAGTGGACTTGTGGACTTCAAATCAGAATCTGGGTTATGTTTTCTTAAGTGGACATTTTGTTGATGGTGACTGGAATTCATATAGTCAGATCCTGAATGTGGTTGCGATACCTTCTCCTGATGAAGGCGACACCTTTAGTCAAGCTATTTTGACTTGCCTGTCTGATTGGCATTTGGAGGACCGGTTGTTTACTATCACACTTGACCAATCCCTGTCCAATGAAACTATAATTGGAAATCTGAAAGGACTCCTTTCTGTCAAGAACCCCCACATGCTCAACAGTCAGTTATTAATAAGAAACTGCTATGCTCGTGTTCTTGGACGTTTGGCACAACATGCACTTGGAGCATCGAGTGAGATAATCACAAAAGTTTGCGAAAGTGTGAAGTTTGTGGTAACTTCAGAACCCCACGAAGAAAAGTTTACCCAGCTTCAGCACCAGCTTCAAGTTCCTAGCACGAAAAAGCTTTCAGTTGATGATCATACTAAATGGGATACAACATACCATATGCTGGTATCCGCATGTGAATTGAGGGAAGTTTTTGCTTGCTTGGATACTTATGATTCAGAATACAAGATAATTATATCATCGGAAGAGTGGAGGCGGGTAGAAACTGTATGTACATATGTGAAGTATTTGTTTGATGCAGCCAACGTCGTAGCTGCTCCGAAATACCCAACAGCAAATGCTTTCTTCCCAATAGTATCACAACTTCAAATGGAACTAATGCAGGGGGCGGCGAGTGAGGATTCCTTTGTTGGCTCTTTAATCAGACCTCTATCTGAAAAGTTTGACAGGTATTGGGAAAATTGCTGCCTTATTTTAGCAATAGCTGTGATTTTGGATCCTAGGTACAAAAAGCAATTTGTAGATTTTACCTTTTCCAAAATCTATGGTGAGAATGCTGAGACTTGGATCAGAATAGTTAATGATGGACTTCATGAGCTCTTCCTCGAGTATATGGTGCATATGATTAGTCTACCAGAAGCTTTGATGGATGAAGGGAATGAGGACATCATCAAATCAGAGCCACCTGAAGCAGCAGAAGCATCACATGAAGAAGGCGCAGATGCTATTACAGATTTTGATATCTATCTTTCAGATATCACAGGTGGCCAGCAAATGAAGTCGGAGTTGGATCAATATCTGGAAGAAGCCATCTTGGCCCCTCGAGGGCAAGACTTTGATATTCTGGGCTGGTGGAGTGAGAAGAGCACCAAGTACCCAACACTAGCAAAGATGGCTTCTGATGTTTTGTCTATACCTGTATCCACAGTTGCCCCCAACTGTGTCTTCAACACTGAAATAAAAAGAATGGACAGTTATCGAACTTCGTTGGATGCAGCAACTCTCGAGGCCCTCATCTGTGCCAAGGATTGGCTACAACATGGACCGTTCCCACAACCAGAGCCGCAGTCACTAGAAGTTTCTAATAATCTGGTGGAGATGGACTTTCAGGCATAGGTATCTAATCTCGGTGTAGGTAGAGATCATTGGTTCAAGTTCAATTTGGTTTGTGTTTTATTGGTTCTAGGATGCTGACAGTTCCAGGTCTTATGTAGTATAGCTATTGGTTACATTCTTCGATTAGTGAATCATTTTAAAAGAGAGGTAATTGGGTTCTCTGTTCCATTTGTTATGTTCTTTCGAGATTGATTCTATAGTTGCATGTATATAACTATCATGTACATGCATGCATGATAAGTTGTGCACTTCGTACCGAATCTGAAACAAAATATAAGGACGGAACTCAATTTTAGTCCTATGTCATTCTCACTTGTCTTCAAAACTCACTGGCTCTGCTCTTCTTTAACCTTTTCAGTTCATCATTCTTTAACCTTCATCCTATGTCGTTTACACATTCCCTGTTTCATTCTTGTGAAATGCTACCAATGTCTCTTTTTGGAAACTGCAAATCGATGAATCAACTGAAGCGAATACATGCCCAAACCATTGAAGCTGGCTTCACATCATGCCCAGCTATGCTCAACAGAGTCATAAGTGTTTGTTGTACCCACGATTTTGGTGACATGAAGTATGCACGCAAGGTGTTCGATACAATTCCTCAACCAAGTGTGTACGTTTGGAACATAATGATCAAAGGCTATAGTAGGATACATTGTCCCCATTATGGGATAGCTATGTATTCAGAAATGCAGAAGATGGGTGTGAAACCTGACAGCTATACATTTCCGTTCTTGTTAAGGGGATTTATTAGTGAAGTTACATTGGAAATGGGGAAGGGGATTCATGCTCATGCTTTGAAACATGGTTTGGATTCTGATGTCTATGTTCACAATGCGTTGGTGCATATGTACTGTCTTTGTGGTCAAGTTGATATGGCACGTGGGGTTTTCGGCATGATCAGTTGGAAGGTTGTTGCTACTTGGAATGCAATGATCTCTGGGTATAACAAGGTCAAGAAGTTTGAGGAGTCGTGGAGGCTTTTCAGTGACATGGAGAACGAGGGAGTGTTGCCCACTTCTGTGACACTTGTCTCGGTGCTTTCAGCTTGCTCCAAATCGAATAATTTAGGTGCAGGGAAGCATGTTCATAACTGTGTCAAGGAGTGCCTGATCGAAACCAATTTAAATTTGGAGAATGCTTTGATCGACATGTATGCTGCTTGTGGGACAATGGATTCTGCGCTTGACATTTTCGAGAATATGAAAAGGAGGGATGTAATTTCTTGGACCACCATTGTTAAGGGGTTTTGTAATGCAGGACAGTTTGATTTTGCTCGGAAATACTTCTGTGAGATGCCTGAAAGGGACTCTATTTCATGGACTGCAATGATTGATGGGTACTTAAAGGTGAACCGGTTCAAAGAGGTCTTGGAACTCTTCCGTGAGATGCAGTCTTCAAATGTAAAACCAGATGAGTACACCATGGTAAGCATCCTAACAGCCTGTGCACAACTTGGAGCACTGGAACTCGGAGAGTGGATACAAACTTACATTGACAGAAATAAGATCAAGGATGACACGTTTGTCCGTAATGCTTTGATAGACATGTATTTCAAGTGTGGACAAGTTGAAAAAGCTCTGAGAGTTTTTGATGCAATGTTCCAAAGGGACAAATATACCTGGACGGTTGTGATTGTTGGCCTTGCTACTCATGGACTCGGTAAGGAAGCTCTAGACATGTTCCATAAAATGATGAAGTCTAAAGTAGCGCCGGACAAGATAACATACCTTGGTGTTCTTTCTGCGTGTACTCATTCTGGCATGGTACATGAAGGAAGAAAGTTCTTTTCTAATATGATCTCCCAACATGGAATTGAGCCTACTGCCACGCATTACGGTTGCATGGTGGATCTTCTCGGACGAGCTGGGCATCTTAATGAAGCTTATGCGGTTATACAGAATATGCCAATGGAACCAAACTCGGTTGTATGGGGAACACTTCTGGGCGCTTGTAGAATGCATAAAGATGCAGAGCTGGCCGAGCTGGCAGCTAAACAGATGCTAGACTTGGATCCCGAAAACAGCGCAGTTTATGTTCTCTTGTGTAATATATATGCAGCTTGCAACAAGTGGGAAAATTTCCGCAAGGTAAGGCAAACAATGATGGCTAAGGGGATCAAGAAGACCCCCGGTTGTAGTTCGATAGAGGTCAATGGTGTTGTTCATGAGTTTGTAGCTGGGGACCGGTCGCATCCTCTATCCGAAAAAATCTATTCCAAGTTGGATGAGATGATCAGAGACTTGAAATGTGCAGGGTATTCGCCAAATACGTCTGAGGTTTTTCTTGATGTTGGGGAAGAGAATAAAGAGAATGCAGTTTATAGGCATAGTGAGAAGTTAGCAATTGCGTTTGGAATGATTAGCTTAGGACTATAAGAGTCATGAAGAGCCTTAGGATCTGCGTGGATTGTCACTGAATGGCAAAGCTGGTTTAAAAAGTGTGTGATAGAGAAGTGATTGTAAGGGACGGAACTCGGTTTCACCATTTCAGGCATGGCTCATGTTCATGTAAAGAATATTGGTAACTGTTTAATGGATTGTGTGTAGATAGATGATTTATACTTTCTTTGTCCACTGAGCATTTCAGATTAGCAATAGTGCCACACCGGATAATAACACTGAGTAGATCAAGGATTGACTCTAGGGTTGAATAATTCTTTTTCTGAAAATGGATTTAAACTCCAAATAATAACGAAGACTCATTTTTGAGTAATTCTACAATGAGTTGTGCATGGACGTGCAAGTTTACTATCGATAAAAATATCCATGTCAACATTAAGTACTTCAGTCGACTCTAAACATCAGGTGAATCTCACAAACATTTCTTAAGTTTCTCTAGTAAAACTTCTCAAACTCAGATTTTGAACGTGAGGTAACTAGCTAGCTCTGGTAACATTAGATCGTTTACTATCCTCACGACGGCAGGTCGTTTTGAGGCAAGCAGCCATACGACGTGTAGTTTTATGTAGAAGACCCTGGATCATTTCCTATAAAGTTACTACCAAAAAAGCATTGGCGCCAGTGGAAGCCAGAGTCAGTCTTGGGAGCTTCAAATCTTGACCCCCAAAAGGTTAGATTCACAAACCCTAATTCACTCCCCAACTTAATGTGCTTCATCGAAATCGTTCAGCTTTAGATTTTACCCAATTTTGAAATGACAAACCCTACTCACTCAAAAGTATTATTCCTATATAAATTGTTGATTGAAGAAAAGTGAAGAGCTGCTCGCATACACAAAACCCAGAATTAGATTTGTAATTTTTTTCAGAGAGAAATGTTCAGGAAATCGGTCGAATTAGTTTATTTTACTGTGTTTCTGGATGTGATAGGAAACTGAGTCTTTGACTCTTTCTTTGTGCTTGGACATTTGATGCACATACACAGTTCGAGGATTACTGTTTCATAGTCATAGCGATTGCTGATGAAAATGTGGCAGTAATAGTGACATTAAATGGTACTCGTATCCAATGATTCGCAACTCAGCTGGAAAAGTTCATCATAATTGTTGAACTGAATGATTTCTGTAAAGATATGCTCACTCTTTATGTCGTGAAATAAATTAAGGAACCATCTTCAAGATTGCATTTCAGTAAAATTACATGCACTAACACTTCTTGTTTTGCCGAGAAGTGAGACAGAAACAGACAGAGATAGAGAGGAAGGAAGTTCAAGGCATTTCTCACGATGAATGGTGTAAACCTGTTAGAGAAGAGGTTCTTACCAGCACTGGACAAGATGGGTAAGATATGCCATCTCTTCTTCAACAGGGATCGTGTTTTCTTCCTCCACAATCTTCTCAATGGAGATGGAGTTCAATCCATTGCTCAGTTCAGCAAAGAAGCTCTTTTTGACGACTACCGTATCTCTAGCCAATATGATGACTGCATTGCCTTTACAGTGGACATTTCTCTCTTGCACCGTGCTCTTCGCAGCAGTGTCAGCATCTGTACTGAGTTTGGAAATGGGCCCACAGCCAATTGCCTCCAGATTAAACTAGCAAAGAAGCTTCCTAAAAATTCCACACAGCGATTGCTGTTCCTTACCTTTGAGACAAAGGGTTATAAATCTGCAGGGATTCAGGACGTACCAATCTCATCACCTTTATCTAGGAGTCAGGTTCTTGAACTTCAGACTGCTCTTGACATGGCTCAGGATTTGCCTCAGACTCTGGTTCAGGTTCCAGATTTGAATCAGTTGCAAAATTTTGTGGATCGGATGAGGCTTGTTGGTGATCTGCTGAATATTTCCATAAGTAAGTACGGTGATTTACACATTCAGATTTCAACTACACTAATCACACTTGGTGCCGAGTTTCAGAAGCTTTTGGTCATAGGTGAGCGAGCTGATGCCCCATCTGAAGATCGAAACCTGAGTGCTCAGACTCGGGCAGCAAGGGCTGTTCTAAGGGGAGATGCTCAATCTGTACAAGTGAGTGTGAAGCATTTTGGTAAGAGCCTTCAGTGCCGCTTGACTAAGCCAGACTGCGCTTTCTATGGTATCGCCCCACAAGGTGCTTGCTTGACACTGGTCTTTCAATTTTTCATTCCTGGTACCTATCGACTTGATAAGTCAATCAGTATGCACTGCAAACTCCCTGTACTTGACCGAGGGTCCAGCTGAAGAATATCCATTTGTCCATATCTTTTCAAGTTTTAGATCTTTCGAAGTTGGTAGTCAATGTGAAATATTTGTCGATAAATTGATTAAAACTTAAGATATGGTGTAGTTGTATATTACCAATCATAGGGGTCATCATTTGGCCCGTGGGCCTCGAGGGCCGGTGGAGGCCCGCAAGTCCATGGGCTAAAAGCCCGGCCCGACCCGACCCGACCCGAAGAAAAGTCCGCAAAAGCCCGCTTAGGTGGATGGTGGGCCGGGCTTGGTTTAAAGGTCTAAAACCCGGCCTGGCCCGTCAAAACTCGCAATTATATATATATATATATATATATATATATATAAGGTAGTACATATATCATTATACCTACATTTATATATATATATGATATAGTGACTAGTACTATATAGATATATATTTTATATTTGTGTATGTCTATATTAATATATTACATATACATATATTGATCAAATATTGAAATTCCATATATAGTTTTATTTGTTTATCTATTTTTTACTATTAAATCATTGTTTAGAGTTTATGATAAGTTAAGGTTTAGGTTTAGGGTAAGTTAAGGTTTAGGGGATTGAGATTTAGGGTAAGTTAAGGTTTAGGAATTTTGAGGTTTAGAGTAAGTTAGGATTTAGGTTTTAGGGTTTAGGGTTTCATTGTAATTTTTTTTTATCGATTTACCTTACACAGTAAAATAGTAAATATAATAGATGGTTCAGTTTAGATCTTATAATTTTTCAATGGTGAGAGTTTAATTGAGATTGTGTGAAATGACATCAATATCTTTCTCTTATATATTGCTTATTTTTTCATGGAGAAACTAGGTAATTCAAATTTTTATGTCAATTTTTTTGACACTGTGAGATAGATATGTAATTTACAAGAATGTGTGTTAAAATTTTGATCTTAAAAAATTCCTTTAGGGATGGGTAATTTACGTTTTAGTTGTAAGGGTACTACGATCACATTTAGCGAAACCCATAGATGTAGGTCTAAATCAAGTCTAAAATTTATAAAATTTTAACGGCATGCTTAAAATATTATGAACAATCAATCTGACAGTCAGTTTTGTAAAATGATGATACGTGATCGATTACGTTTCACAAAGGTCTTTCAACCCATATAACCAAGGAATAAAGGTAAGAACATTAGTGTGTATATAGAGAATTCAAGCAATATAAGAATTAAAAATGTTTTAACAATAAAGAAGGCCATATATAATAGTTCACCTTGTAATAAAAGACACCGTACGTAAAAATTAGCCTAATCGAAGTACGTTTGGATTCCGGTCAATATAGTTAAACAAAAATTGTGAAAAGACTAAAATACACTCATCTTATTTTCCTTATTTTCCTATGGGGGGAGTAGATAAATCAATTTTTTATATCAATTTTTTTGACACTATGAGATAGATATGTATTCCATAAGAATATGTGACCAAAATTTGATGTTAAAAAATTATTTTCGGGAGGGGTAATTTCCGTTTTAGTTGTAAGAGTACTACGGTCACATTTGGCGAAATGCATGGATCGATGTCTAAATTAAGTCCAAAATTTATAAAATTTTAAAAGCATAGTTATAATATTCTAACCAATCAATCCGACGGTCAATTTTATAAAATAATTAAACATGTCCGATTAAGTTTCATAAAGGTATTTCATTCCATATAACAAAGGAACAAACGTAAGAACATTAATATACATATGGAGAATTCAAGCAATATGAGAATTAAATATGTTTTAATTTTAAACGAGGACATGTAGAAGGGTCTATCTTATAATGATAAACACCGTACGTAAAATTTAGACTCATCGGAGTACGTTTAGAATCCGGTGCATGGATGAATGTTACGTTTATGTTGAAATGTCTTAATTTTTCAATAATTAAAGCCCGATAGGCCCGGCCCGTAAAAATCCGCAAAGGCCCGCAAAACCCGCTTGAATGGGTCGGGCCCGGATCCTTACATAAAAGGTAAAGCCCGGCCCGGCCCGCAAATATTAAAACGTTGTTGAGACCCAACCCGGCTCGGCCCGTGCCGGCTATACATGGGCCGGGCTGGGCTTTTTGTCGACCCCTAACCAATCATATTCTAGACCTTTTTCGGAAGTTTTTTGATATCACCAGTGTTACTGTGTATAATGGATCTTCAGGTCTTAGGATCTTATGCTTATGAAGTTCATAGCCTTTATCCATCAACTAACATTCATAGGAACCAATACGGAAACACTTGACAATGAAGATAAAAGCTTTGTATTGAACACATTCTCTGGTCAACGCAATGTGCATACACAATTTGAACTCTTCATGATCTTAAAACCTATAACTTTACAAGGCACAATTTTCAGTAGTACACAGCTTATTCAATATCCCATCCAATCCCTGCAATGCAAGCTTGTACCGGTCTTGCGATTTCCTCCCTTCCTCCACAACTTGCACAATGCATTTATACAACTGGTCGTACCTGTGAACTGGGTTATTAATATCAATGCCACTGCAGCTGTGATCGTAAACATAACTCCGCTTAACATCTTTTCTCCATCGTTTAAGGACGTATTGAGCTGGAATCTCCTGCACACCAATTTGGTTAAGGATGGCCAGTGCATGCCTGCACAAATATCCTTTCAAGTTGAACATACCACAAATGCAAAGGACCTCCATCTCGGATGGATCATACAAGACCTCATAGTCTCTCATCTCCATCCTATTTCCATCAACTTCAGTCTGTTCCTGCACTGCTTATGTAATGACTGGCCCGTCGACATTCAATTGTCTTATGCTAAAACAAGAATACATCCCCTCTACCTCCTTTCCGAACTTCCTTAAGATGTCACTAGTGTATATTTCTTTCACTGTATTTGTTCCCAATTCCAACATATAGCTTGAATCCAAATCTGACAAGGTTTCCAGCTGATAATGAGTCTGCAGAGCATGATCATACTTATCTAGAAATTCTTTCAGTGGAGTACTTTTATTCAAAATTGTTTCAGAAAATGAAGGTATAGCCTCACTGGGTTGCATAGAAAACATCCCTGCTAGAAATGTATGCTTCAAATATACTGGAACCCACCGCTTTCGATCTTCATATAATCCTTGGAGCCATTGATGATCTCTAACTCCAAGACGCTGAACCATATCCTCCCAAGCTGCTTCAAACTCTTCCACCCTCAAAGAGTAGTAAACTGCTCTACTAAGAGCTGCTTTAATAGCTTCATACTCGAACAAGCCTCCCAATTTATCAGGAATCGTGTGCATTATATGAGATAAGCAAAGACAATGAGAAGCTCTGGGGAAAACATCAGCAATAACCGTTTGCAACGTTTTGCATTGATTAGTCATGATGGCTTGTGGAGGTCGTCCCAATATGCATGTAAGTCAAGCCCTAAACAACCATGTATAAGATTCAACAGTCTCACTTGCAAGTAAACCACAACCCAGAAGCACAGATTGTCCATGATGATTGACTCCGGTGAAAGAAACCAAAGGGACTTTAAATTTGTTTTCCAAGCATGTTGTGTTAATCGCAACTACATCACTGAAATAAGTGTAAGTAACCCTGGTCCTCGCATCAGCCCAAAACAAATTCCTCAAGCAACCTTTCTCATTCAGATCCATTACATAAAAGAAGTTAGGATCCATCAATCGCAAGCGAGAAAAGAAATTCTGAACAGCTTGGGCATCTCCTTGTTGTAGCTTCAGTTGATTGGAGCAGTCAACTTTTTTACCCGATACTCCCTCATCAACATCTATGCCTCTGTTACCCTCAGAATCAATAACCACCGTTCGAAATAGCCTGATCTTTTGTACTTCTTCAGCACTATCCAACACCAACGATCTTTTGGTTCCGCCACCAATGCTCTTGTGGGATTTATAAAATCTACCACTTGCTGGTTTGATCAAGTGGTTGTGCTCAAGCTCAACTTCAATAATTCCGTCATTGCGCAGTCTCCTTCAACCTCATAACCATCAGCATCATCATCGCCCGCCGGCTCAGCGTTGAGAGAAACATCATCGATCTACCCAAAAAAAAAAAATTAAAAACCAAGATACTAGTTTACGAAAAGAACAGTAGCATAAACCTTATTGTTTCAAGAAATACGACAAAATATAGAAGTAGTTTGAAGCAAAATTGTGTAACTTTATTAGTGAAGAAGTAACATTTTTATATAAGAGAGTACAAAATATACAAACAGTCAAATAATCCTATTACATATCTGGATAAGATATATTGTCATATTTGTGATCTTCACCATAACTAGGTACATCAAATATCCTACAACACTCTCCCATGTGCTGGTGTATGGTGGTGACGCTTCTTCATTTGCTTTATTGATGCCTCATTACAAATGTTGCCGAGCCAAAAACCTTTGCAGGAGAAAATCGGTCTCGCCAAGTAAAAAGAGTGCAGATCGTCGTAGACGATGATATGACACATAACCATATTGCCTCATTAAAACCTTGCTAAGTAATAAAAACCTAGTGGGATAAAAACAACCTTAGTCAAGAAAAAAGAGTACAACGCGTCCTTCACATCCGGAAACGCTCATATGCATGCCAGACTCGCCATGAAGTCTGCATCTCTCCTTGATATCAACATCTAGGATAGCTTGAATAAGTTGAGCAACCCTATGCTCTACACATGCTTCTCAAATGTGAAATTTGGTCAATGATTTAGAAAGTCTGCCACATTACCCTCAAATCAAACTTGGTCAACCATAACCTTGATGAATTGCTATTGTTTGCTGACTATAGAATAACTTATACGATGTATATTTGGTGTTGTCGCCCTACATGTAATCTAGCTTCATCACCTTGATGCAAGCAACATTATCCTTATAATGCATGTAGGTTCATCAGTGGTGATTCATAAACCACCTAATCTTCGATATGTGCAATTATGGATCTCAACCATATGCACTCCATAACAACTCCATGTTAGATCAATAATCTCAACATGGTTTGAAGATGTAGCGACAAGAGTCTACTCTCTAGACTTCAAGATATCGCGGTGTTACCCATGGTAAAGACATAACCAACTTGGGAACAACTTTTGTGTGGATCAAAGAGATATCCAACTTTAGCAAAACTTGCCAACACATCACAACGATTTTTGGTGTAGGGGTTGAAGGGAAATCAACGCCACTCTCTTTGTGGTGCCCTTACTTCCAATGTCACTCTCTTTATGGCCTCTCTGTAGGGATAGATTAAGCCCATATCTTTCATACTATTTGATACTAAAAGATTGTCTTTAAACCATTCCAATGATATTGCGTGGGCGCATAGCTACATCTAGTTATTAAGTTCAATAAGAATGAGGAGCTAAGTCTTGTATTATTCTAAGTACACTCTTGCACTTAGATTAGGCACTTTAACCTCTAACACTTCTTCGTCATCATCCCTTGGACGAAAACAGATCCCTCTGAGGGTTAAGACTATAGCAGATCATAGAAGTACTCATAGATTTCACTTTATCATCATAAAGTGCAACATATCTTAGAGTATAAACCGATGATGGAAAATCTCATCATTCTGGCGCTTGAGTTCCCGTCACTAGCTGTGACTCCTTTATTCGAGACAAAACCGTGTCTTCCCAAGATCTTAATCTCAAATTCAAATTTCAAACTCTTTGCAAATCCTGAACTTATCATATAAATGAACACGCATTGGCATATCCCTTCCCAATCAAGTAGTCACTTGGTGAGCATTTCAATCTTATTGCAAACGCGCTCTGTGGTGTAGAGCCACTTGATTTGGGTAAATGAATTCTATTTGAGACATTCATTATCTATCTCTTATTCTAGATCCATATAGAGATACGTCATGACCACGTTTATAAGCTGCATGTCAAGTTTTTCAAAAAGTACCAAATTGATAAGGTAGTGGAGTGCAATGACATCCATTATGAGAGAATTTATCTCATCGTAGTCGATTCCAAAGCGTTGTGAGAAGCCTTGCGCCATGAGGCAAGTATAATCTCTTTATTCTCATCACACTTTCTAACAAAGACCTATTTTGATAGGGTTTACACTTGGGTGTGTCGGCATCACCAGCCCAACGACCTTTCTCTTTGTTAGTGAATATAATTCAATCTGGATCGCTTCTTTCCATGTAGGCCAATTACTACTACGTTCGGGAGTTTCAACGTAGATATGTTCGATAAGTCTCAAAATTCCATGCTCTCATGTACACTAGTGTAATTTATACTTTGTAGAGATCTCTATATTATGAGTAATTGGTTTAAACATTAAGGCGTCTCTCAATGATGACCATATGATGGAATTGAGTATCAATGATGAATGATATTGTGCCAAACTCACTCCCTTCCTTGGACGAGTATTTATCGAACATTTGGGTCTCCTACGCTCTCCAGCGGAACCTATGGCCTGTGACGATACTATGCCACTTTGTGACATCACCATGCCACATTCCATGGTGGCAGCGCCATAACCAACTTCTTTTTGGTGGCGTCATGTCCTCTCAAATGGACATAAATCCTTACAGACATGTTTGCAACAAGTATATGTGATCTCATCACTTTAACGATACTAGAAAACATATCAGACATCGAATCAGTTACGTTCTATCATTTAGGGATCATGATGAGACATAGTGAGGACACGACCCTTCTTGTGATTCCTATTTGAACATGCTTGTTCTTATCTCCCCCTAACGACGGGAAGACTATCTCATCAAAGTGACATCCGCAAAACTAGCGGTAAAGAGATCGCCTATCAAGGTTCTCATAGCGGAATATACTTAAAGACTCATATCCAACATATGTATTCATTCATCTTGATTGACCCATCATAATGTGTTGTGGCAGAGCAAGTTTGGCACATATATGCGTAAGTGTGAGACATTACCTTCACACACAGTCACTAGCTGCACAAAACAAGATTGAGTGATGGTGGATCATAGACGATGAAGTATAGCTGTATGTGATATTGCATAACCCTAAGCAGAAATTATTGGTGTGCATCACCAATGCTCAGACTACGATACTCAGACTACTATCGTAGTTGCTAAACAGTAGTTTTCTGCGAGACCATTTGGATTTGTTCATGAGAGTGTGATACCAATATCAAATCTCAATGCTGTGCAATATAAGTCATCGAAACTCTTTGATGTAAACTTTCTAGCATTATTAAGTCGAATAGAATATCAATGGGATCATTCGGGTAGTGAGCCTACAGTCATATGATCTAAGCTAGAAGTTTGAGCAGCATTTCAAGTGGATGATGGCACAACACGTGACAAGTGTGTCTGCATTATAACCAATACCAAAAAACATCTTAGTGGTCCGCTAGTTGGTTAAATCGTTATATAGAATCACCTTAGATTCTACTAGTGAGAACATGTGTGCTCTTTGCATAGGATGGTCTCAATCATAATCTCTTGAATGAGTGAGCTTTGCAATAACGAGTGATGAGCCGTTGAAAATAACCAATGAGGATTTGGGTTGAGACTTGTAGTTTCCATGAACTCGAAAAGCAGAATAGGAGACTAGCACGTCATCTTCGGAGTCTAGTTTTCTCCTCTCGGGGGAAGAGGCATCAATCACTAATCGACGTTTGGATGATAGAGCCACCACTGAATGGTGCCCAACTCCAATCTCTTATGAACCATCTCTAGTTCTTGCTTCCTTTCACTCGAAAGAAGGGATGTTTGAAAGGACCCAACCCCGATTTAGCTCCCTAAACCGGAATTGAACCCCTTCGAAAACACGAACAAACAAAAACTTTTCGAAATTTTGGCAGAGTTTCATTACTAGCGTGGAATTACCATTACCTGCACGCAGAAAATACACTTCATCCTATGCCACAAAAAGCAAACCGTGGGCACCAATCCCATCCGGAGTTCTCAATATATCAACAGTAAAGTAAACAATACATATAATATATACTTTACTGAAATCCGGGTAAAATCGTATAACATATTCAATAGGAAACTCAGAGCGACTTCTAATACATAATCATATACGCATACCACAGTAGGTAGAACAATAAACCTACTGGATGAAACAAAGTAGCTCGAGTACTATGCCTCCGACCACGACGTGCGACACCAGAGCCTGAACTGCAAACTGGGCACGGAAACCGAAAAGCCCAGGGGAAAGACATAAAACTCGTTAGAGTGAGTGGACGAAAATAAATGTCTTTCACCAAGTAATATATATATTAAAAACATATGCGAGTCGAAAGTATAAACAATCAAATGGTACACGAGGGAGACTCTAACTCCTCACGCGTCCGGGTACACGAGGGAGACTCTAACTCCTCACGTATACGTACACGAGGGAGACTTTAACTCCTCACGTGTACAGAGCATGTGTATAAATCACACGGGGCCACTCGTGGACATATAGCAACATATAAGTATAATCATATAACACATGCTCAATATAAACATAATCTCGTACGAAAACTCATACTCGTAAACCATAATCATACTGCATGCTCAAGTTCATAAAACGTATATAAAGGACTCGCAATAATTCCGTGAAAATAAACTGTCCACTCACAGACTGGCGTAACGCGATACGCGTTAACCCGTGATCCGGCGGAAAGTTCCTCGCCAAACAAACAATCAAGAACCCCTGAATATTCACAAAATCCACTTCTCAATATCATAACTCGACAATACAAATCAAATCACGAGAAACCACCGATCTCGGAAACACGTAATTCAAAATCGACGAATCGTCGAAAATTCATATATAACACCTCAATACCTCACTTTACGTTCGGACGCTCAACTCGAAAAACGAACATCCCCACTGCGATCGGGGCGCGATTTTGAGTGAAATGACATGCAACTTGTCGAAAACTCCAAAAAGTCAACATTGACCGCCGTTGACCGCCGCCACTGACTGGAACGTTTCACGGCGGAGCAACCCCTATTCCACTCAAAATCATCCACTGAGCAACTTCCATAACTGCACCGAAGTCCAATTCTCACTCTAACCATGTCAATTTCATGAAAAACCGAATGTTCACACAAATTTCAATTCCAAAATTCTCCAAGCACAATCAAAATTAGAACTCCAAACTTACATAGTAGCTTGCTAGTGATGAGAGCTTCAAAGCCCATCCAAAATTGCAGCTCAATTCGGCCTAAAACATGAAACCCGAATCACAAAGTTTCTCTTGAATTTTTGCCGGAAATTCCTCCTCCTCCAGCGTCCCACGCCGTGAGAGGAGACCGGAATCAAGTCAAGGGCTCCAAGGCGAGTCTAAGGACACCAGGGTCGAGGCGTGGGGTGGCCGAACGGTGAGCCACCGCCGTGGCCGACTCACCACCGTCGCACTCCTCCTCCCACCTCGGTCAAACTGAGTTGACCAGGTCAACTCCCAAAATGGCATAGTTGACTTGCCACAAATAGAAACCTGCCATATATAGACCTTCCAAAAATAGAAACTTTCAAACACCCTTTTCGATAAACTTCAAATATCCGTAACTTCCGCGTCGTAAATCCGATTCCAATAATTCTCGCGGCAACAAACTCGTCTCGATGTACTCTTCAATAATCACTCGAAGTCAAACACATCGGCCAAAAGAATGAAAAGTCAACCCTTCGAACCAACACACATTAAATCGACTAAACAATCAATAATCGGAAATATTCACAACTTAAACTCCGTAACTCAAAATCATGCTCCGGAAGTTCCTACGAACTCAAAATTAAATTCTGAACAACTTTCGTGAAGAAACCGAAACCAAATTCTCGACCGGTAATTTAGTCGTTAAGTAGCTCGCCATTATAATCCGTTTCCGTCGAAACTTCAAATATTCATAATTAATTCCTCGGTCGTCCAAATAACGATCCGGAACTGCCCACGAACTCGTAATCACATGTAGAACGACTCTCGAGAAGAGATCCAGCTCTAATTCTCGGCTAATAATTTAGTCGTTAAGAAGTTTCGGCGATTAAATCAATTGTCGCAACTCTGCGACTACACACAAACTCATCGATCAAGCTGATCATACTGCTGATTCTGGTCCGGGTCGTCACAAATCCACCCCCCTTAGAAAAATTTCGACCTCGAAATTTCCGAGTCTGCCGACTACAAGGTAGGAGCACTGCCTCTACATACTGCTCAACTCACCAACGGCAATCTCAACTGAACAACTCTGATCACAAACTCCACAATAGGAGATAATTCCGTGCTGGAACCCCTGTACCCTCAAATCACAAATCTGAACTGGCTCACATAATCGCCAAGTGTTCCTACATAAGGAACATATAGGGTACAAAACACATAGCAAACCTGAAACACAGTTCCGCCACACGGAACACAACACACATAAAAGCCAACACTATAGGCGATGCCGAACCACACGGCATAACACAAACTCGCCTATGGCCACACACGGATCAAAATAACATAGCAAATCTCAACTCAACACATTCATATCAACATAACTCAAACGTCGAACTCGGGTAATTATCAACCCCATTTCCGCTAACCTGACAGTCTGTGGTAACACATTCCACAAAATCAGAATCAAACATCAACCCAAAATCAGTCAAACTCACTCCAACACAGTGGAGTACAACAACATCCCTCAAAACGACATCACGCAATGTCAATATCACAGTGGTCAACAAACTGGTATTGCATGCAATCTCGCACAACTGAAACTGCTGGTCCCAATTCCTCCGGAACTGCAATACTGAGGTCCATAATATGCCTTGCAAGGTCTGAGTAGTCCTTAAAGATCTGCAATACTGAGGTCCATAATATGCCTTGCAAGGTCTGAGTAGTCCTTAAAGATCACCCTCCAACCCGAGGATAAGAACCGGTACTAACTCGTAATCTGGTCCACAATGCTCGCTGTAGAGCTTGCTAACACACAGTCGTAGCTGATTATCTCGATCGGCGAACTGGGACAAAAATACACCACGTAGAGGGACAATCTCCATCAAACACAGCCATAACAGTCTGCCATTGAAATCATCTCCGAAAGTACAAGTAAACATACCAAGTTCATCAAACTGTCCACAAAGACCTAACAACTGGTATCACAAACCAAAGTGCATACAAACACACACAAACACAGCAACAATTGCCACGTCTAACCGGAAATCTCAAATGGCTGACATTTCTCGGCAAGTCTCTGCCTCCTAGCCATCGCCAGTCGACAAATGTGGCATCTACACACACAAGCTGCTACATTGCTCTTCATGTTGCGTCACGAGTAGTACACTTGAAGTGTCTGATACATTTCCGCATCACTAGCGCCAAATGCGCGTATAACAATGAGCTTCACATCATCACACTCGAACACAGCTCCCGTAGCTCGCAACTCGGCTAACACGGAAACTCGAGCCACCCACATGAAACACTGAAGCTCCGACTCTCGACTGAATGCATCAGCAACAACACCCCAAATGGATGATCAAAGTACAACCTCTAGTCTTTTCGAACAAACTCAAAGGTGCAGTCATAGTCGTTAATCAACTCCATCTATCAACACTGCCTCAAGCCCAAATCTGGCCGAGAATGCAAGTGGATGAAACTCAAGTGATCATTGTACGTCCTACACCTCGCTGCACGCCATAGCTGTAGTGTCTCAAACTTTCTGATGCTAACCCACAGACAGCTACACCCAAAACATACACAGGATATGCAACTACACAAAGTTCCACTGCTTGGAACCATGAGCCACTGCTCTGCTAAGCTGCATCAATACACAACCAAATCCAAACCTCGATGCATCACCATAACCCACGAACTCGTCGCGATCGTCAGGTAAGGTCAAAACCGAAGCAACGGTCAACCATCCTTCAAGAGTAAGAAACTCTTCTCGCGTGCATCGAACCACTCGAACTTGACGCCTTTTTCGTCAATTAGGGAAGTAGAGTGGCAATCCGGGAAAATCCTGCACAAGCCGTCAAACATAGCCTGCCAAAACCAAGAGACCCCTGATCTCTGGTACAATGGTAGATCAACTCCAAATCAACACGGCCTCTAACTGGTCAGGATCTACGCCAACTCCCTCGGATAACATCACACAGCCCAAAGTCTTCACGCTAATCGGCCAAACTCACACTGGCTGAACTTCGCAAATAGCTGATCATCTCGCGAAGTCCGCAAAACCGCTTCAGGTGCTGGCCCACACTCCTGGAATACATCAGGATTTTGCCGATGAACATGACCGCAACTTGTCCAGAAACCGTCTATACACCTGGTCCATCAAGTCCACACGATCTACGGGACATTGGTCAACCAACAGCGTGACCAAAAGCTCCTGATGTCCGCACCGAAATCCGAAAGCTGACATAGCCACATCTGACTCATCAGACCTCAACTGATGGTATCCAGATCTGAAATCAATCTTCGACAAGACTGAAGCTCACACAAACTAATCAAACCAACAATCAATCCGGAGCGGAGGATACTCGCTCACCTCTGAAGCGATCAGGCTTCGGTAGTCAATACGCCACCTCATCGAGCCAACCAACATCCGTACAAACACTGCATGAGCATACCACGCAAATACGCGGGACCGCATGAAATCTCCTGAAACCTCCTCTAGCAACTCCTAGAGTCGAAATAATAGCTCCATCAGCTCCGCTGGCTCCGAACGACAAGACGTCGGTAAAATGAGTCCAGCACCCGTACAAGCTCAATGGTGTAGTGGGTCCCCCGAACTGGAGGAACACCTGGTAACTCCTCCGAAACATACCTGGAAACTCGGGAACCACCATAATGTCATCAATGTTGGGCACAGCAACCGTAGTATCCACAACATGAGCTTAAGCAAACAACCCAACTCGTCTCCATCATCCGCTCGACCATCACCGCGAAACAGTATCTCGGGGAAATCTGGTCGTCGAAACCCAACCTCCTTTTCGAGGTACTCGAACACAGCCAAATGCATCGTCAGTAAGTCCATACTCACAGTCACACCAAAACCACGATGTCTAGCTATAGTAGATCCGCGGCTAAGCCATATCCTCCAACAAGGATCTCGCGACCTCCGGATGGATACAACACTCTCCAAAACCTTGGAAGTGGAGATGCAGGTACAATAGCCATGGATATCAAACAACAGTAACCCCGAAGAAAAATCTGTCCTCAAACAAGGTCATGGCACGAACTCCAACATGCCCAACTAGTCGCATACGTCAATTGCGACTTGGTGAAGAACTCGTCAAAAGGGTACATTGATCAGACTGCAGGAACAACATGAGAATCTCCTCGTAACTCTGAACTGTCGAACCGCTAACACAGCTGACTGAGGGCGCTCCTTCGTAACGTGACCCTCCTGGCAACCGAAACAGCAACTAAAAGTGCTCCACGAACACAAGTCACTGCAACACCTGCTGCGTGAAAGAATCACCAACGATCACCCAAACTCATGCCACAGGAGCCAATCCGCTACTCTGTGATCTCCGCCATCGTCAAACGGATCAGCAGAGGATCCTCAACATAATCGAAAAGGCCACAGTCTGATGAAGTCACTGATCCCGAGGTGTCAGAACTCAACCTCATCAAAATCTCGACTAAATCCACTTTCCTCAAACCATCGCATCGAAAAACGCGTACATCTTACCCTCACAATAGCCTCGCCACGGAGTGCAACACACTAAGCTCCTCACAGATGTCTCGAGGCATATCAATCAGACTCTCTCTGATACTCAGGTTCAAACTCATCTCGAACCTCGTGCATAGCTCCCTCTGAAGCCGCATAACACGTGCACACAGGAACAAACATGTGAACAATGCATCACTGCCTCAGGTGAGTAAACACTCCACATCGAATGCTGGGTAGCCTGATAAAACCATTACCGTATAAACAACATTCTGAATGTAGGCCATAGAGTCGTAACCGGAACTCACACAATATCAGCCCACCAAATACAACAATATGACTCAGGCAAACATCAACTGCCAACATTCTCAGCTCTGAGGCAACGTATAGACGCTCATATACACATCCCCAGGCAAACCGTGCCACACAATTCTCTGAACTCTGAATACTCATCCGAATCCACTGTTCTCTGGCAAATCGCGCATCGATTGATCCACAATAGGATCCACAATCGAAACAACACGGAAAGCACGTCAGGAGGCATCCTAATGAATACAATATCGTTCACAACAAGTGGAACGTAATCATGGAACTTCAAATATTTGAAAGCATACAGCACCCGGAATTTGATGATTATCCGCCGGCTGGTCGGGTCACCATTCCAGACATGCTGTACATTCTCAAATATCCTTAGTAAACACGACTACAGAAGTCTACAGAACCTATAACCTAATGCTCTGATACCAAGCTGAAAGGACCCAACCCCGATTTAGCTCCCTAAACCGGAATTGAACCCCTTCGAAAACACGAACCAACAAAAACTTTTCGAAATTTTGGCAGAGTTTCATTACTAGCGTGGAATTACCATTACCTGCACGCAGAAAATACACTTCATCCTATGCCACAAAAAGCAAACCGTGGGCGCCAATCCCATCCGGAGTTCTCAATATATCAACAGTAAAGTAAACAATACATATAATATATACTTTACTGAAATCCGGGTAAAATCGTATAACATATTCAATAGGAAACTCAGAGCGACTTCTAATACATAATCATATACGCATACCACAGTAGGTAGAACAATAAACCTACTGGATGAAACAAAGTAGCTCGAGTACTATGCCTCCGACCACGACGTGCGACAACAGAGCCTGAACTGCAAACTGGGCACGGAAACCGAAAAGCCCAGGGGAAAGACATAAAACTCGTTAGAGTGAGTGGACGAAAATAAATGTCTTTCACCAAGTAATATATATATTAAAAACATATGCGAGTCGAAAGTATAAACAATCAAATGGTACACGAGGGAGACTCTAACTCCTCACGCGTCCGGGTACACGAGGGAGACTCTAACTCCTCACGTATACGTACACGAGGGAGACTCTAACTCCTCACGCGTACAGAGCATGTGTATAAATCACACGGGGCCACTCGTGGACATATAGCAACATATAAGTATAATCATATAACACATGCTCAATATAAACATAATCTCGTACGAAAACTCATACTCGTAAACCATAATCATACTGCATGCTCAAGTTCATAAAACGTATATAAAGGAATAGCAATAATTCCGTGAAAATAAACTGTTCACTCACAGACTGGCGTAACGCGATACGCGTTAACCCGTGATCCGGCGGAAAGTTCCTCGCCAAACAAACAATCACGAACCCCTGAATATTCACAAAATCCACTTCTCAATTCATAACTCGACAATACAAATCAAATCACGGGAAACCACCGATCTCGGAAACACGTAATTCAAAATCGACGAATCGTCGAAAATCCATATATAACACCTCAATACCTCACTTTACGTTCGGACGCTCAACTCGAAAAACGAACCTCCCCACTGCGATCGGGGCGCGATTTCGAGTGAAATGACATGCAACTTGTCGAAAACTCCAAAAAGTCAACATTGACCGCCGCGTTGACCGCCGCCCACGGCGGCGCCGCCACTGACCGGAACATTTCACGGCGGAGCAACCCCTATTCCACTCAAAATCATCCACTGAGCAACTTCCATAACTGCACCGAAGTCCAATTCTCACTCTAACCATGTCAATTTCATGAAAAACCGAATGTTCACACAAATTTCAATTCCAAAATTCTCCAAGCACAATCAAAATTAGAACTCCAAACTTACATGGTAGCTTGCTAGTGATGAGAGCTTCAAAGCCCATCCAAAATTGCAGCTCAATTCGGCCTAAAACATGGAACCCGAATCACAAAGTTTCTCTTGAATTTTTGCCGGAAATTCCTCCTCCTCCGGCGTCCCACGCCGTGAGAGGAGACCGGAATCAAGTCGAGGGCTCCAAGGCGAGCTAAGGACACCAGGGTCGAGGCGTGGGGTGGCCGAACGGTGAGCCACCGCCGTGGCCGACTCACCACCGTCGCACTCCTCCTCCCACCTCGGTCAAACTGAGTTGACCAGGTCAACTCCCAAAATGGCATAGTTGACTTGCCACAAATAGAAACCTGCCATATATAGACCTTCCAAAAATAGAAACTTTCAAACACCCTTTTCGATAAACTTCAAATATCCGTAACTTCCGCGTCGTAAATCCGATTCCAATAATTCTCGCGGCAACAAACTCGTCTTGACGTACTCTTCAATAATCACTTGAGGTCAAACACATCGGCCAAAAGAATAAAAAGTCAACCCTTCGAACCAACACACATTAAATCGACTAAACAATCAATAATCGGAAATATTCACAACTTAAACTCCGTAGCTCAAAATCATGCTCCGAAAGTTCCTACGAACTCGAAATTAAATTCTGAACAACTTCCGTGAAGAAACCGAAACCAAATTCTCGACACGTAATTTAGTCGTTAAGTAGCTCGCCATTATAATCCGTTTCCGTCGAAACTTCAAATATTCATAATTAATTTCTCGGTCGTCCAAATAACCATCCGGAACCGCCCACGAAATCGTAATCACATGTAGAACGACTCTCGAGAAAAGATCCAGCTCCAATTGTCGGCCAATAATTTAGTCGTTAAGAAGCTTCGGCGATTAAATCAACTATCGCAACTCTGCGACTACACACAAACTCATCGATCAAGCTGATCATACTGCTGATTCTGGTCCAGGTCGTCACATGTTTGATTGACTTACTCAAAATCCAGATCATCATATCACAACTTGGGTGTTCCAATTTGTCGTATCAAAGCCTATATGTGTCTGGATCCCTAAAGTCATCTCTCATGACATGATTTGATTCTACAACTCTCTTTTAATTGTCTTACATAACCCATCTGGCTGACATATAAGTTTTTCTAATATTTGGATTATACCGCAATCATTAGAGATAATGTAAAGAAACTCATGTCCATTATCACTTGAAAAGTGTTGGCATAGATGATGAGAAAACCCATGTCCATTCTCATAATATAGAAACATAATCGACAAGACACAAAGTGGATATAAGTTTTCTATGTCATAACATAGTATATGTAATTCTCATTTCAATGAGACATTCAAAGTTCTCGGGGGAAATACTTGCAAAAAAACAAGTGTTGCATGAGGAAAAATTGAAAAATAACTCAAAATTTTGGTTTTCTGGGGATATCCCTTCGATCCATCGAAGGGACTCCTATGGTTATTCCCTCGATCCATCGAGGTGCTCCTTCGATCCCTCGAAGGGCTTTCTCAGGTAGTTTTTTTGATCCATCGAGGTACACCAATTCGTGTCCTTAAACAAGCATAACTTTAACTGGAAAATAGCTATTAACGATCCGAATGAAGTTTTGGAAACTAGACATCCGTAGCTTTCCAATCATATATTACTCATATGTTAGTTCGTTCTAATTTGTGTTAAAGCTAAGCAATTTTCATAGCTAATTCGTGTTATGTCAGTTTTTGACCCCTGTCAAGTAAAACGAGCATAAACTTTTTCTAAAAAATAGATATTGACGAGCCGGACATATTTCTGAAAACTAGAGGTCAGTACCTTTTCAACCATATGCCATCCATATGCTGGTTTGTTCTGGGTAAATCCCAGTTTGTCATCGAAGTTGACTGATCTACAGAGCATATTTCGTTGTACCCTGTTTCTGACCTTTGTCCAGTAAAACGGGCAAAACGTTTTTTAGAAATTAGCTATCGAAAATTCAGAGGTAGTTCTGAAAACTAGACATTCATAAATTTTTTTCCATATACTACTCATATACTGACTCTTTCTGAGCAATTCCCAGTTTGTTGTCGAAGCTGGCTGTTAGTGCGGCAGATTCTGTTTTCTGTGTTTTTAGGGATTTAGAGCACTCTTAGCTATCCCAATTGATACATGGACGAATTTGCAAGTTTGCTAGGATATCTAAAATCATTTGGGTAGCTCTTTTCACTTATGACCAGGTGAAGAGAGATCAATGTAGGTGGGACATAAAGTCCGCTCAAATACCTTTATCGAAAATTTCTTAATCTAGACATCACAAGTTACTAAGGTGAGCCCTAGTAGACAATAGTTTTGTAGCAACCACAAAGCATGTATATCATGTAGAAAAATGTAACAAGTCTGTTATTAATAAGCCAATATAATGGTGCATTTATTAATAAGCCAACATGATACATCAAAGTTTGTTAATCCAAAGTAATTGACCAACATTATCAAGCATAATACTTAGGCACACACGCCTTTTTACATGGAAAACATAAAGCTCTAATCAAAATCCGGTGTCTCAGCAATTGAGTCTCTGCCAATTTTGAAGTTTGCCTTAATGAGATTAACCTCTTCTCCATCTCTATTTTCTGCTTCATTGTTTATTTGATCCTTTAAATTCACAAAATCTGAGCATACTTGCTTGTTGATTTTCTGCCGAATTGGCGTGTCTGAAATTTGTACAATAGTATGCAGAAAACAGTTCTGAAAACTGATGTGTTCAAGGATCAAGTAGATTCGGATTGGGTGGTTTCAATATAACGATGATGATCTTGGCAATCCATAGATCCCTCACATCTATTGCCTATCAATGGTATTCATACCTATTGACCCAAAACTTCCAAAATCTTTCTTTTCAAACATTTTGAGAATAAACAACTCATTTGATTCGAGAAACATCATGCGTCTTATCTTGGCCTCTCTTGGCATTGGTACCTCAGCCTCCATGGCTTCCTTGGTCACCACGGCTTCTATGGCTGGCGTTTCCTCTATCATGGCCATTGATCATGACCTTCCTGGGCCAACTTACGGCGTCCTTCCTTGTGTGGGCGGTTGCAAAGACAAAAAAAATTGTCTCATCTAAATTCCCTTTACTTAAGGGTTCCGCTCCTTGAGCCTCGCTTTTTGGTGCGCTTCATAATTCGTATTGTGAACTCTCTTAGTTCCCATGTTGCCTTGAATTATGATTATTCACGAGCATAAGCTTTTCCTTATCATCATAAGATTAATAAGCTATTTGAATGTCGTGATTCGTTGAACATCGAATTACAATCAATATTGTTTCGATATTATGATTGCTACAACTATCGAAGGTGTAGAGATTTTTCTCGTTCAACTCTCGCTCTTTAATTGCATTCCGCATAATTAGAGCATGGATCTAAGTTTTAGCATCTCATAGTTGATTGATGCAATTTGCTTGAAGTCAGAAAACCACATGCTATTCCACTTCTCTTTTAGATCCGGGAGCATGGTGTCAATGCACTTTTGCATATCAAACACAATGAAAAAACAGAAGATGTATTAGTTTTGCAGTCGTAAGAGACTTCTTTGACAACTAATTTCCTTTCTAATATAATATTTGAATTAGACATTTACAATATCTCTTTGTTCATTTTAATCGATACTTTTATGAACACTCTTTATTTAATTGATTTTGTGAATTCTCTTTAATTTGTTCACGATGAACGCTCTTAGTTCATCTAGGAACTCTCTTTGTTCCAAATTCCCACCTTCAAGAAAGTTGTGGTGTAGAAAGGAGGGATAGGATGTTATCCTGAAATCCCTACGGAAAAATCCAAATTTCCCAAAAGAGTAGGTTATTTTGAATTTTAATTGAAGTTGTATTCATAGAAAACTTACTTGAGATTATTACAGAACAATCTTCTTCTTCTCTTGTTTTCTCCAGAACAATTTTCTTCTTCTTTGAGATCTGCGCACAAGGCTAGAGTCTCGTGCTGATAACATGTTTTAGGAAATACGATAAAGTATAGAAGTAGTTTGAAGCAAAAATGTGTAACTTTATTAATGAAGAAGCAACTCCTTTATATAGGAGAGTACAAGAGGTACAAACAGGAAAGTAATCCTATTACATCTCTGGATAAAATACACTGTCATATTCTGTGATCTTCACTGTAACTAGGTACATCAAATATCCTACAACATTGATTAATATTTAAAATTTTGAACTTTAGCCTTCCTAAACTCATTTCTCTACCATTTGAAGTGATAAACCCAGAAACCATATAAGGGGTCCATTATTAAAACTAAGAGAAACCTAATCACTAGTATTCAATTCTAAAACATGCATTATCATAAACTGGATAAAGAAACACTCATTTAGCTCCAATTGGGTATTTATCTAGAACTCATCTTCTCATTTTATCTGCTAGCTGAAATATGTAAGCAAAGAATTCTAGACTTTCCGAACAAAACCATGACAGATTTTGGTGTTGAGTTTTACCTGTTCAGAGATCTCCGCCTGAAAGTAACCGGAGAAGCAAAGAAGAGTGGCTGCTCCGACCAAAGCTCAAGCTTTGGGCCTTGTTTGTGAGAAAAGCTTTTAATTTTTAACAAACAATAATGGGCTTGGCACATGCCTTTGGTGTTTAGGCAACACATATTTTTTCCATTTTAATTTTTTTGGGGGGAGTTTTTATTTGAGAAAGGAATCATAATATGGTTTTTTTTGAAAAATTATTTAAAAGCCCAAAAAAATATTTGGTTTAAAAAAAACTCAACTAATCACACAATGGTAAAAAAGACCCAACTTATGACCCCTATTTTTCAACAAAAGAAAATTTAGCTGATATCATTTTCTCAAAAAAAAAAAAAGTTATAAAACGCAATTTTCACTTTTTGATTTTTCCCTTCTTTTCTTAATTTGAATTATTGCCGTTGTTAAGAGAGAGATGCTTCACAACTCTCTCTTCCCTCCTCAGTTTTTATCGAGAAAGAGAGAATCTCTCTCTCTCTCTCTCACGATCGTGATCGCGATCATGATCTCACCGCCACAAACACTCTGTTAGAACTCGCCGTCATTCTACATTGAAAATTTCAAGCGTTGTAAGTTTGAAGTCTCTCTCTCTCTCTCTCTCTCTCTCTCTCTCTCGATCGATCGCTATATAGAAATTTCTTTGACACAATTGATGATTTTATATGTTGAATTCTGTTGTACATCTAATTTCAATATATATTTGTATATGATAGATGATTTGAATTGAGGTTGAATGAAACTGTTTCCGTTCGTAGTTGTATTACTTGATTTCATAAAAGTATTGATGAGCTTAATCAATTTGCTCCTCTATAAGGTTTGGATTTGATTTTGCTTCTGAAGATCTGTTTGGATATCTGGTAGAGTATTTGTCTAGTTATTTGTTTATCTATTTGTTATGATAACCAATATGTTGGAAGTATCAGACTTAACTGTTAGTTAACCAAAGCTACTACATGCGTTTCTTCAACTATTTAATGACTTTTTAATGTTTTTCTATATTATATTCAATGGCAACAACACCATCTCCAATCATTGTGAAATATATTCACGGTCAAGAAGGTGTGATGGATATTTTAAGTGCTGATATCACACTTACTGACATGTGGATACTGTCCGTCAATGATTCAAATCACTGATTAACTCAAACTTGACGTACACGTACAATATCCCACCAGAGGAGGAACACATTTTTCTGGAAACTGATTGTGACGTATTTTTGATGATGCTTTCTCTCCAAATGCTCAATTCAAAATATATTGAGATCAGAGTCATTGACCTGAATGAGGTAGCACATCCAAAACTCATTTGAATATCTGTTTGCATATCAACTTGAATATCTGTTTGAATATTTTGTCAATCTAAATATGTTTACCTTTTCTCTTTCTAGCAAACTGCAAATGTCAGTTCTAACAAATCAGTTTTTAGCACGTAGAATGAAAACTCAGGAAATGATGTGCAGATGGATGGCTACATGGAAATTATTAATGTTCCTGACGTTGGTTTTGGATGCTTTCGAGAAGAGGAGACAAATGATTACATGGCAAAACTATGGGCAAAACTGATACAAGAAAATGGGCAGAAACTCTTATGTGGTGGGACAGAATTCAAGCTGAAACTCAAAAAATACTTAATTAAAATTGGATTCAAGTTCACATATGTGAAGAATGAGCCGTAACTATACATTGCAAATACAAAGGGCGCGATAAATGCGAATAGTCTGTGAAGGTAAAACTATATTGGGTGAATGGATCATTTTACATCACTAAAATAAACAATAAGCATGCATGCAAAGAGAAGGTCCAAAATAAACTAGTGAGATGATGAGATCTTCTATTGTCAGGTATGAGACATTTTTCTAACATTACCAGTTGTTAAAATATCTATCTAAAGAATTCTTCCTTTGTGTCAATTGTTTTCTATACTTGAAACTTATCATTTCTTCAATACTCAGCTCAATTGTTAAGGAAAAACTGCGCACTAATCCTAATAAGGAAGCCAAGGCCTTACAGATAGAAATCAGAGAGTTTTGGCCTGAAAGTCCCTTATAAGATGGTGTGGTATGACAATGAATTTGCTGCATGAAAATGAAGCCGAATCATACACAAACCTTCTTTGGTTTCGAGATGAATTAATGAAAACAAATCCTGGCTCAAAAGTTGTTATCGATGTTCATCCGGAAACACAAAGTTTTTAGCGCCTTTTTGTGTCATTCTGTGCTTGGATGCAATGATTCCAATACTGCAGACCCATGATATTTGTTGATGCAAGTTTCCTAAAGAACAAATACAAAAGAACAATCTTGGGGGACTCTGCAAAAGATACAGATAAAGATAAAGTAGACATGTAAAGATAGGAGTTCATGGATAGCTGTTTGGGTAGTTGTCTGGATATTTATTTTTGGTTTATAAACGGCATTTCACTACTTACTATACAATTAGGATTCTTACCTTTTTTTGTTCTTTTCAAGACGGTATCCAATTGCATTTGTGATAGTTGATACTGAAAATGACAGCAACTGGAGGTGGTTTTTGATGAACTTAAGAGATGAGATAAATAGACAAAGTATCAACCAAGAAACTAATACTCGAAGTAAAATAACATTCCTCTTCGATCGTCATAATGGAATTCTGAGTTCTCTTCTAGAGGTGATCCTTAATGATAAGCATGGCTACTGTTTTTGGAACTTGGTTGCTAACCTCAAAGACAATTTAGAGGACCCTTGAAGGATAAAATTTCTAACCTTTTCATGCAATGTGCATATGCAAGAAGTGAAAGACAATATGAGTTCCTTCTTAACCAGATGAAGGTAGAAGGTGGATATGGACCTATCAATGAATTCTTGAAGCATCTCCCAAAGTAAAAATGGTGTGTTGCTTTCTTTGGAATAGATATGTATGACAAAATGACAAATAACATCTCAGAGTGCTTTAAAAGTTGGATACTATATCTCCGCATAATGCCTGTCTTCTATCTTGTTGATGAAATCAAGTCATCAATTACACCCTGATGCATTCTATTATTTCTAGGATATCTGTAAACTGCATTGTTTCATTCCTTTTTTCTGTTACTACTCTTTCAGGAGAAATGTGATAGAAAGGATTGCAAGCAAAAAAGAAGAATCAGAAATGACACACTATAATAGGACCGAGGATAGAAGGAAAGCTCATTGAAACACTTAATATATGAAGGCATTGGAAAGTGATGAACTCCAATAGTCTTGTGTAGGAAGTTCAGGCTGATAAATACAGTAGTGTAATCAACATGGAGACATGGACCTGCTCATGTGGACAGTGAAAGTTGCTCTGATTTCCGTGTGCCCATGCCATGTTGTCATTCAAGAGATAATAAAAGATCCTTACGATTACGTGGACAACTTTTACAAAGTTTCATATTACAAACAAGCATACTCCTTCACAATCAATCCAGTGGCAAACATTGAGAAATCGCATCAGGATATGTCACAATATGGACTGGACATCAGGTCTCCATTAACAAAGAAGCAATCGAGAAAACCAAAGAAAAAGAGAATGAAGAACAAGAGCAAAAAACAAACAATACCGACAAAGTGCTCAAGATGTCCCCAAACTGGTCACAACAGAAGAACCTGCAACGACCCTATCGATTGAAAAATACATGTCTGTGTGGATTATCAAAAATGTTGTCATAATAATTTTCTAAAAGTTTGAATATTTGTTCATCTAAATGACTGAGTATCTGTCTGGATATCTGTAAACGAGTTTTAGATATGCGACTTGTTACTTGCAATACAAAAATAAATTTGATGTTGTGTTTGGGTCCCTTGTTTTTGTGTTTTATACTACATCATTAACAAGGGAAAAAAATATATTTTATTGCATAGATTAATATATTGATTTACTAAATTCATGAATAGATGTCTATGTAGTTGTCTGTGGATCTGTTTGGATATCTTACTGAACCTGGCTGATGATGTTGTACCATTCAATGACTTCATACATACATTCATTGATCAAATCCATTGCAAAACATAAAATGAAGAAAAAAATACATCAAAGATACAGAAATAATATATTTTATTGCAGAGGTTAATACATTGATTCACTAAATTCATGGACAGCTGTCTTGTAGCTGTTTGTGGATCTGTTTGGATATCTGACTGGACCTGGCTGATGATGCTATACATACATACATACATACATACATACATACATACATACATACATACATACATACATACATACATACATACATACATACATACATACATACATACATACATACATACATACATACATACATACATACATACATACATCAAGTCCATTGCAAAACATAAAATAAAGAACAAAAATACATCAAAGATACAGAAATAACACATTTTATTGCATAAGTTAATATATTGATTCACTAAAATTCATGAATAGCTGCTTGTGTAGTTGTCTGTAGATATGTTTGGATATCTGATTGGACTTGACTGATGATGCTGTAACATTCAATGACTTCATACATACCACATTCATTCATCAAGTCCATTGCAAAACATAAAAATGAAGAACAAAAATAAATCAAAGATACAGAAACATTAGCTTAATTAACATTACTGATTCAATTACAAACAACAACAAAAAATATCAACTAAGAACAAACATAAAGTTCAAACTAAAAACCAAATAAAAATCATCTGCTTCACATCTTCCTCTCTTTGTTGTTTCCCTCTTCAAAACCTGATGGTAGACGAGATATGATGCCCTTAAGCAAATCAAGCATTTGGTCCTGTTTGGCAAGAACCAGGTTCATATCCTCCTTCATCGTCTCCATCTGACTCTTCGTACGACCTATATTCTTGACCAAAGGTTGAAGTGGGTCATCAGGAATAAGACTTAAAGGAGGTCGAGCAACAAATGAGGAGGAGGGCCAGAAATACAGTCTTCAAATGAGGAGGAGGAGGATTCGGACTTGGACTTGGATGAATCAAAATCCTTATATGTTCAATGACTAGAGGTGTCTAAGTTGTTTGGGTTCTTCTTCCTTGGGGCCATTATTTTTTTTGTTGATAAAACACTTCGAGAAGAAGAAGAACTCAAGCAGAAGGAGTAACAGTTGATAATAAAACATGAACACATTATGGAGAATATGGGAAGCCAGTCATATTTATAGAGAATGAAACACTATGTCGTTTCTGGCTGAAATGGTTTTCTCCCGCTTCTTTTCATCTTTTCTTCTATTTTTATGATAAGACGCTTCCTCTCTCTTTGATTTTGTTCTTCTCTTTTTACGATAAAACTCTTCCTCTCTTATTGTTTCTCCCAACAAGCGTGCATAACTGCATTGAACAACATTAATACACAACTCTTCAACCAAGAAAAAAAGACGCAACTACTCCCTCAACGCAACCTTTCACTCTCTATAAATAAAAACGCATAGAACATAACTTATTCACATAAAAAAAACATTATTCTTCACCCTATTTGGCTTCTACTCAAGAGATAAAATGGCCAACTCATCCAACAACTCATCTCAGGCCTCCCCTCCCCACAAAAAATCCAAACATGAACCACATGACTCTATTGAAGAAATGATCCAAGAAGGCAAAAAAAATGAACGCTGTCGCTGTCGTCGTTAACAAAAAACTGCTTCACCTTCACCTATACTCCAATAATTATCACAAGGATAAATAACCTTGAGGATCACCTGGAGAACCTCAAGAAAAATCAGAAACGCATTCAGAAGAATGATGAGACAATCCTTCAACTGCTTCGCCAAATCTTTGAGATGCTACCTCCTCCACCACCAGAATTTGAAAGAGCAAGCAGCAACAAGTAGAGGAAGCATCGAAGAACTACAAGATTATAATTCTATATTAGCTTTTGTAGTTTTTTATGTACTATTCAATTTTTATCATTTCTATTATTGTATTATGTTTCCTATTATCAATGATTCTATCTTATTTTAAAGAATGAATAATGTTATTTGATTTCTATCCATCAACTCTATCATTTTCAAAGTCTAACTATCTAATTATCTGTCAATATATCTAATCAAGTATTTGTTCATGTATCTATCATTTGATTCAAAAATTTCCAAAACTTAAGGAGTGTTTTATATTGTTCCTTATGTGTCACTAGTGCCATCATACAAAAGACATGACCAAAAATTGGAGACAAATAGATGATGGCTCAGTAAAATGAACAGATGCGACAGAAAATGATATGTCGTTTCTGAACTATCATGGATAGCTGTCCAGAGAGTTATTTAAGTAGCTGTCTGGAGAGCTGTCTTTGGTTTATAAACTACGCTTCAATACCAACTATACACCCAACTTTAAGTTATGTTTGTGTTGTAAAATGCATCAAAAAGTGCAAAAACAAACATTTTAGTTCCATAGGCTTAATACATTGATTCATTCATTCTAAATTTAATATTACACAGACAGATACTAAAACAGATAGTCATATGATTTCATTCATAATGCTCACCAAATGTACCACTTACAAGATAGACCACTACAACTTACAACAATGTTTATAGAATGATCACTACAACAAAAATATAAACATTGATTATTATCCTACACTTGTTCATGAGCTAATTCATTCCCTTTTACTTTGTTATGTGATACCCATGATAGATCGTCATCCATAAATGATTCCAACACTTTGGCCTTGAACTGAGCCACATCCTCACGATTCAGAGTTTGCTTTATTTCCTTGCCGAGAGCTAGGTGATATATGATGTAGCAAACAAGCCAAGAGGTTGTTGAGGACTGTTAATGATGGACTGCACATGTATTTTATCAAAATCTATCTTATGATCTTTCACCCATTAAATGATTTTGCATTCATTTTCATATATTAGGATTTCCCTCATCTTCAATTGCTTGCTGGTGCTCTAAGAGTCATCAACCAATATATGAACACCGAGTGATAGCATATCATCACTAACGTCCTTGACAGAATCCATCCATATAGACACCAAACGAACCTGCCTCAATACAGAAAAGTATCTGTCAAACCTATCTGTAAATTGTAAATACTACCAAAAAACTGAAAAAGAAAAAGAAAATAAAAGTAGGAAGAGAGAATAAATACCGTTTTTAGTGCCTCCCAAAAGTGCTGGTTGTTTATAGACTTTGCATTCCTTCTCAGTGAGTCAAAGTGAGACCAACATGACACACTTTTATCAAACACTAGAAGGTGGAAATGTGCATGAGAAATGATCGGGAACAACAGCTTGCCACTGTTGCCCAAAACCTTGAACAACCTCTCAAAAAGACGTTCATGCATCATCTTTACTTTTAACTCTGATGCAGAAACCTGTCAAAAACAGCATACAAAAATTAAAGACACACATAGGCTAAAAAAAACTAGGAACATACATAAAGAAGAAGGATTACATGAACCAACGTGTGGAAAGCATAAAAAATTTGATCTCCCATGTCATCCATTTCTTCACTAAGGATAGTGGAATAGAAATTCAAGACAAAGTTTGAGATCTTATCCCCATCAATAATAGACTGTAGATCTTCCCGGTTGAAGAACTGAAAGGAAGTAATGTCATTCCAAAAGAAATCTCTGTCAACAATAACAACAAAACACAAAAACAATTTTAAAAAAATTGAAACATAATTAAATAACCCTCTAAACAAAAAACTTTGAAAACTTGAGAGACTTACTCAGTTTTGACAGTTTTCCTCTAGTACCTCACCAACTCACTCTGGTAGCGCTCTCCAATGTACTTGAAAACGTCACAATCAAGAAACGGTACAGACATGGTCTCTTCATTAGACAAAATAACCCGGATTGTTCTCAGCTCGCCCTATCCTTGTTGAATGATTTCACTATCAAAGGTGAAACTACTTCAACAATTGCAAACTCTCTAGTGGGTACTACCTCCGCCACATCAACATTTTTCTTCCCCTTCTACTCCGGCGCTTTGCCTTGACATCATCCTGGGAAATCTTCTTGGTCTTCGACAAAATCCTTAATAGAGATACACTAAATGTCCAGAGCACAAACAAATATTAAAATATATATCCAAACAGATGTCCAGACAGATAGACGATGTAAACACAGATACACAGATAAATACTCATACATATAGACAGACAAATATATACATAGATAGATAGACATTTGAGTTTTCTATAAAAAAAATTATAAAATAATAAATAAAATCACTCATAAAAGTACTTGTGTTCTATTCCTTAAAATTAGGGGAATTATACAAAATGAAATGACTAAAATCTATTCTTTTGAAATGTTAGAATCGGTACCCACAAGTCTCTTTTTAACTATAACAACATTCTTCATGTTCTCATTCTCTTCATGAAGCTGCTGCTTGGTAAGTTCCAGTTTTTGCTTTGCATCTTTAATATTTTTCTTTTGCTTCTCAAGTTCCTTCTTTTCATGTTGCAAAACATCCAATCTCTTCTGAAACTCTTTATTTTCTATTTGAGATGATTTAACTGCTTCAGCGTCACCATCTTCAACTTGCTTCTGCAGGTTACTCTTCTCTTCAGCAGCAACTCGTGTCTTCACTTGAGCAACAACTTGTGCTTCCTTGAGTTGTTTCTTCAAAATTGTAAACTCTCCAGCAGCAACTCTGATAGAAACTTCACCAGCATACTATATCCCTTAATTTGGCCTCAAGCACAGTCTTCTCTTAGACAGCTACAACAAGTTCTCCTTTGCTTTCGGCAGTTTCTTCTCATAAATAAAATTCTCTGCCCTCAATGTTGCAATCTCATCTCTAGCATCTACAAAAGCTGATAATTAGTTCTTTAGAACATCATTCTCCTGGTCTAGATTCTCCATTTTCATCTGAATGTATTACTTCTGCCTTTTGAGGCCATCAACCTCCATCCGCAGTTCAACCGGTTGATGATAGTTGGGAGCAGATGGCTTTGTTTTCAAGTCCGCATTTTCTTGCTTCAAAGACTTGAAATCTTTTTTCAAAACACCAAGCACTTGCCCAAGGATTGTATTGACATTGTGCATTTTCTGCATTTCATCATTCATACCAGAGATCTCATTATCCTTTTGCATAATGATGTCTTGCAACTGCACAACATAGTCTTCACTATCCTTCAAATCATCTGCCTTGGCAATCAACTCGGCTTGAACCTTTTCATAGTCATCATCTTGGGCCATATCATAAACTAGCCTCAAGATAGGACTTCCACCAGCATGAGCTTAAGTTTTCTTGGTCCTCGATGGCAAAAAGTACTTACTCTGTGAGAAAGAGATCAATGATATTAATTATTAGCTATTTACACAGATATCCAGACAACTATTAATAACAACACACAGTTAGATATTCACTCTCAACATATCCAAGCTTTTGATGTTTCAGAAGTAGTCCAAAATATCACTAAGGCTGTACTTGACCATGCCCAGCTTTGAATCCTCCTTACTAGCTCTTGGTTTGAAAATGTTAAGGATCAAAGCAAGATAAAATTAATACAAACAACAATAATGAAACAATAAGTGATACATACAGAAAAAATAAACTAAATAAAATCAAGGGATCAAAAGGAAAAAAAAAACTGAAGGAAATTACCGGAATAATAATCGCGCAACCTCCAACATTCTTCGAAATGTCTCTATCAAAAATTTTCTCATCCTTATCATTATCATTCTCCTCCTTCATCTTCTTTGCCTTCTCCATTTTCTGCTTCTTTGCTTCCTCCCTCTAAATGACTACTTCAGGAGCAAAGTTCTTTGCGTAAATGTCCAATGCATTGAACATATTGTCATAGACAACAGTTTTCCAAGCATAATCTTTCATTAATTCAATGTTGGTCACGCAGTTTGCAAAACTAGCTAGTAGCCAAATAACCATTGGAATTTGGCAGCAAAACAGAGGCCAGAAAAAGCAAAACAAAAAGACGAACACAGTCATCAACCTTCTCTTTGTCAATAATTATTTTCTCCAACATCTTCCTAATATTTGTCTTGTTAATTGTCTCACCACCAAGCAACTTACTTAGCCAGTCTGACAACTTGATACTTTTATCGCTCAATGAAATTAATCTCCCAGAGCAGCTGAGACCCAACACAGATCCAACAAAACCAGGAGAGATATGATGAACACATGTCAGATCACTACCAGAAAAAGTACTATAACCGACGAAAAAAATTTGTTGGCCCGTTAGACAATTTTGTCGGCTATCATTATTGTCGACGACCCTTCGTTGGCAGAAGGGCATCAGCTATAACTATAGCCGATGACAAAAAGGGCAACCATCGGCTAATTAAAGTCCGCAAGTTTCAGGAAAAAAAATTGTAGATTCTAGGAATTCTATTCCCAAAACATGCAAATTCCCAGATTCTGGATTTCTATTCTGGGTTGTTGAAGTGGACTAGCTAAAGTACACAAAACTACAAAAATTACACAAACTATTCTGGATTTCAATTCACAAAATTACACAAACTACAACAATTACACAAATTACATAGTGAACTCGGCGGCGGAGAGGGCTGGGCAGGCGGCGGCGGCGAGAGGAGAGGTAAAATCTGTAATTTTGGTGAGGAGAGAGAGAGAGAGAGAGAGAGAGGAAACTTGAATTTTAGAGAGGAGGGGCGAGCGGTGGAGAGAAAAGGAAAACCTAATCTGGGATTTAAACCCGATATTTTAGCCGACGATGGAATTTATTATCATCGCTATACTTTAGTCGACAACTATTTTAAAGTTGTCAGCTAAACTCCCAAAATTTGGGATTTAAACCCGATAGTTTAGCCGACGATGAAATTTATTATCGTCGGCTATACTTTAGCCGACGACACTTGTCGGCTAAAGTCCCAAAATTTGGGATTTAAACCTCATACTTTAGCCGACGACACATTTCACAGTCGTCGGCTAAAGTTCCAAAATTTTCATTGGCTAAAGTTTAGCCGACTAGCATAAACTTTAGGCGACGGCTAAAGTATACTTTAGCCAACGAAAAAAACTCGTTGGCCTGTTTTTTTTTTTGTCGGCTATAACGTTTCCTCTGGTAGTGTGTATGTGTCAACCATCACAATAATTGCGTCATCCGACTTCAGGCAGTCTCGTTGATCAATATCACCGTCGATGAATGCTAAAATTAGATCATTAAACAATGTATCCTGCAGCCTCTGCTTGACATCCTCGCTGATTTTCTTTCGGATACTCATAATGATTTTCTTGATGTAGTATAAAGAGCAATAGAACTGACACTTCCACGTCCGTTCCACATGAACAATTCGTTGTTCAGCTAACTTTTCCTCTCCTTCCTGCTATTTTACAGCTACTTCCTCGTTAGTCTCAGTCTTTGAATCTCCATCAGATATTGATCCAGGAGACTCCACTATCTTCTTGCCCTTGCCCTTGATCTCCTGCTTCTTGACACCCTTAGTTTTCTGCTCTTCCTTCTTTAGAGTTTCTCTAATAATCTGCACAATACGATATATGGAAACAGAAGGACCAGATGAAGAGGAAGCCACTTTTCTTCCCTTGTTCCTTTTTTTCTTTCAAAATAAACTGCTCGTCCTCCTCCTCTGAAGAAGAAGCCAACCCGTCAGATTCAGAAGATTGAACATACTTTACTCTCTTCCTAGATGATCTTCTATGGCTTTTAGCAGATTCACTGTCTGAATCTGAGAGTGCTCTCTTGTGTTTCGCTATTAAATATATTAAATATAGAATAACTGTAAATGATAAACACACAAATAGTTAGACATATATCAAAAATACATAGCCAATAGTTAGAGGCATACCACACTAAAAATCATATAAGCTAAAAGAAAGGATATCCAGACAGATATTCAAATAGATACTTAAACATATATCTAGAAAAAGCCTTCTATCACAAACACAACAATAACAACAACAAAAAATCCATTCGAACAAACATCACATAACGTCTGCAAAAAATCACGAAAAAAGTTGCAAAAACACCGAAACTCAAACTGAAAACCCTAAAAAAAAAGGTCAACAACAACGACAACATTTCAAAATTCAAAAAGTATAGATACGAATCACGAAAACGAACATTCAAATTGCTTAGAAACAAAGAAAATTAACATCGAACAGAGATTACTTATGCAGAACGATAACAACAAAATGAGATGACAACGAAGACCGAGAAGGCAACAGAGACAACGAACTCAACGACAAAGATTTTGAAACGCAGAGAGAACGGGTGAAATCTGAAACCTAACAGTGAAAACGCGTAAGGTAGTAGATAGGAGAAAGAGTGACAAATAACGTAAATATGATGAAAATACTAGTCTGTTACGTACTTAAAAAACATAATGAGTTTTTTTGAAATTGAAAATTTATAGTGAGTTTTTTAGGGAAAAAGAGCAGTAAAATATGGTGTTTTTTTTCATTTCCCTCTCTTTTTTTTGGCTTCCTTCCTCTGTAGGATCATAACAATTGGATATCAAAGAGAAGAGAGGAGTGATAAGATCCTGCATCTCTAAACATTAACATTACAAGTTTTCAGGCTCATGCTTGTCTTCGACCTCGTGAACCCTATTCAAAGACTCTTCAAATGCTTGCAATGCTACATTGTGATGGTCAAGAGAGATCACACCTTCCTCTACGACTTGCAACGCACTTCTATACAACTGATTAAACCACTGCCCACGGTCAGTAACATGGCCATTATTGGTGCTGGGATCCGGGATATACAATCGCTTGTAATCCTTTTTCCATCGCGAGAGAACGTATTTAGAAGGGATCTCCTCCACTACATTGAAATTGAGGACACATTGAGCATGTCGGCAGAGATATCCATGGAAGTTGAAGCAACTGCAGATGCAACGAACCTCACCCGCTGTTCTGTTGTAAAGAACTTCATAGTCTTTTATCTCTCGCCTATTCCCATCAGCCATCACTCGCTCCTTCACCAGGAATATAATGATTGGCCCATCGACGTGTAACTGCATGGTGCTAAAACAAGAATACATCTCTTCCGCTTCAAATTGGAACTTCTTGAATATGTCTCTAGTGTAAACTTTTGAAAGCTGCAACTCAAACGAACATCTTGTTTTCAACATGGGACCTTCTTTACTCAATATCTGCAACGGCTTCCTCCTTATGCTTCTTTTGTTGAGCCAATTCGTACTTGTCTAGAAACTCTTTCAGTGGGGTTTGCTTGTGCACGTATTTATCAAAGAATGGACTTAAGCTTTCACCTGGGCGTGCAGCTGACATTCCTGCAAAAGGTGTCTCCTTCAAGTAAACTGGAGCCCACTGAAATCGGTCATCATACAATGATTGAAGCCACTCATGATCACTGACTCCAAAATGCTGAATCATGAATCTCCATGATGCTTCAAATTCAATCACCTTCAGAGATTCATAAACTGTTTTGAGGAGTGCCTTCCTAATTGCATCGTAATGGCGTGATCCACCCAACTTTTCTGGAACCTTTTTGATGATCAGGGACAAGCCAAAACGATGATGACAGTTTGGAAAGACCTCGGCAATTGCACTCTGCAAAACATTGCACCCGTCAGTAATTATTGTTTGTGGAGAACTTCCTGACACACACATATATAAGCCAAGCTTTGAAAAGCCATAAATAAGATTCTGTTGTCTCCCCAGCATGCAAAGCACAACCAAGCCCATGGTTATTTAACCCAACTAATGCCACAAGGGGGGTCTCATACTAGCCAAGTATGTGTTGTCAACGTAAATGGCATCACCAAAATAACCACATGCTGCTCTTGATACTTAGTTGGGTTATAGGTATCTCTGGTTGGAATGATCTTTGAGAAAGACGAGAAAAATACCGAGGTTGATTTGGTTGTTGATGATCACTACAAGAAAACAGCACTTAGACCACGGAAACGTAATTGTTCCGTCGTCCAGGTGACACTTGGACGACGGAGACTTTTCCGTCGTCCAAGTACCACCTGGACGACGGAGAATACCATCTCCGTCGTCCAGGTGATCACCTGGAGGACGGAGAAGACTCCGAGGTCCAGGTGATCACCTGGACAACGGACCGACACGCCGTGGTCCGAGTAATTAACTTCCACTTAGACGACGTACCGACACCTCCGTCGTCTAAGTGAAGCATTATATATAAGCCCGATGCCAATTCAAACTCTCTTCGATTCATTCCATCCGATCATCGATCTCTTCATTCCATTCGAAGAAGAATTGAAGGAGAAGGGAGAAGGAGAGGCCGGAGAAGGAGAAGGGAGAAAGCCGAGGGAATGATCAGGATAAGGGATCTCCGCTGACTAGCTAGCTAGCTTAATTAACAGATATCGAGAAGGCCAGCAGGTACGCACGCAGTTAAAATTTGCTTAATTAATATATATATTTAGTGAAAACGTACGTACATACATGCATGGATGTTAGCTATATATACAGATTAAATTACGTACGTACGTAATTGATGGATCGATGTAGATCGAGTACGTATAATTAAGCGTAAATTAATGGACTAATATATATATATATGTAATATATATATATGTAATATATAATTAATTAATTAATTATAATATTTTGTAGCAGTATGGACAAGAGTTGGATGAAGTTGAAGAATAGATGTGATGTCCGGTATATGGATGGAATTAGCGAATTTGTGAATTTTGCGATAGAACATGGTTAGGGAAAGAAACGTTTCAGGTGTCCGTGTCAGAAATGTCTTAATTGTCAGTATGCGGAGGTTAATGTTATGGTGCAACACCTGTACGAAAATGGTATGATGTGGAGTTACACTACATGGAGCGAGCATGGTGAAGCAGTAGGGTTCAGCGCAGCAGACTTCAGCTCAGGGTACAGTTACCATGGTGCCTCATCCAGCGGCAGTGGTGCCGGACCCCCAACTTGCAACCCAACTGCAGATTTGGTCCATGATGCGTTTCCGGGATGTAGTCATGGTGGACACCAACACCAAGACGGAGGTTACAGTACCACTAATGAGCATGATGACACATTCCCCGCAGCTAGCTTGGCCACTGACACCAGTGAGATGGAAAAGTACAACCGGATGCTACTTGAAGCGCATACCCCGGTGTTCCCTGGATGTCGAGAGAATGTGTTGCAATATGTGATGGAGCAAATGAAGATAAAAGTGAAGCACAAAATGTCAGTGAGTGCTTTTGACGAAATTCAGGAGCAAATATGTAAGATGCTTCCTGATGATCACAATCTTCCTAAATCTCATTATAAGGTTAGAAATATCTTGAGCAGCCTCGGCCTAAAGTACAGGATAATTGACGCATGTCCGAATGATTGTGTGCTATTTTACAAAGAGTATAAAGATTTGGACTATTGTCCCGTATGTGGCCAGTGCAGATTCCAGTTGAATAGGAAGAGTTCGAAAAAGAGAATTCCTGTAAAAGTTGTTCGATATTTTCCCTTGATTCCCAGATTGCAGCGCCTGTACATGTCTCTACACACAGCAGAGGCGATGCGATGGTACGCAGAAAAGCGAATAGATGACGATGTCCTGCGACACGCCGCGGATGGGGAGGGTTTCAAACATTTCGACAGAGAATTTGGAGACTTTGCTTCAGAGGTTAGAAATGTTAGACTCGGCCTATCTACAGACGGATTCAATCCTTGGGGAAGTAATAGCTCCGCCGTCAGCACTTGGCCAGTTATTTTGATGCCGTACAACTTGCCTCCGTGGATGTGCATGAACAAGGAATTTAATTTCCTTACCGTACTAATTCCAGGTCCTAAATCTCCATCAAAGTGCTTAGATGTCTACCTCAGACCTTTGATCGACGAGCTGAAACTGTTGTGGGAAAATGGAGTCCCAACTTATGACAAATTCATTGACACGATGTTCACGATGAGGGCTGCCGTAATGTGGACGATCAGCGATTTTCCAGCTTATGGGATGTTGGCAGCCTGCAGGACAAAAGGATATAATGGATGTCCTATATGTTTGGACGACGTGAACTCTAGTTGGCACGCGGGGAAGGTGTGTTACTTGGGTCACCGTAGATGGCTTCCTCACGACCACCCGTGGCGACAGGATGCAGCTCATTTCGACGGGACGGTAGAGAACAATCATAAACCCCGTAGTTGGTCGGGCGAAGAGATTTTAGAGAGGTTGAGCTATTTCGACTTTGGTGTGTTGACCAATGACGCGGATGTAAATAAATGCAATCCAATTCCTCCACATGATCTGAGCTATTGGGATCACAAGAGTATATTCTTTGAACTCCCTTACTGGTCAAAGTTGAAGCTGAGGAACAACTTGGACGTGATGCACATAGAAAAGAATGTGTGCGACAGTGTGGTGGGAACAATTCTCGGTATTAAGTTCAAGACTAAAGATACTCCCAAAGCGCGCAAAGATTTGGAATCAATGAATCTACGTCGTCCCTTGTGGTTGAGGAGGGATATGAAATGAGTGTACAACAAGATGCTAGATGCACCTTACACAGTGAAGCCGACGCTTAGACGTTCTGTATTTCACTGGTTTAAGGGCGTTCGTTATCCGGCTACGTATGCAGCTACTATAACTGGAGCAGTGGACGAGGTGCAACACAAGTTTGTTGGTCTAAAGACACATGACTATCACGTTATGCTGCAACGTCTGATTCCAGTGGTAATTCGACCATACTTGCCTCGGGACGTCGTAGAACCAATAGTGGCATTGTGTAGGTGGTGGCAGAGGTTATCCGCCAGAGAATTAAAGAAGTCAGATGTGGTGGAATTACAACAACAAATTGTGCACATCATTTGCAAACTAGAGAGGATTTTTCCCCCTGCTTTCTTTGACATCATGATTCACCTAATGATCCACCTGCCCGAGCAGGTGCTCATTTCTGGTCCGGTCCAGTACACTTGGATGTATCCTCAAGAAAGGTACGTACAACTAATTAATTATACAGGTTTTTCGATTCATAATTTGTTCCACTGGAGATTACTAGCTAGCTATATGTACTTATTCTTATTGTACGTTTGATTTTGTAGACAGCTTGGACAGTATAAGTCATTCATAAAAAATAGGTCGGCCCCGGATGGCTCCATAGCAGAGACATACCTAATGCATGAGTGTGTTACTTACTGCAACAGGTACCTCAAAGATCCACCACCTCCCACTGCCTCCGATCGAAGTGCCCGCATCAATCTTTCTATCGTTACCAATGTCGTCCGACCGTTTAGAGGAGTATTAAAGGAATCGTTAACACGGGAATAACTTATTGAGGCACATTGGGTAGTGTTGCGAGACTATGACGAAGTTGAGCCGTACATGATGTCATACAGGGAGAGGCTTCAGGCGTTAAATCAAAACAAGAGTTCGGTGTGGACTGAGAAAATGGTTAAGAAGAAGTTTCCCGATTATTTCTTCCAATGGGTACGTACGTACGTCTCAGTATTTAGTAATTTATATACATATCGATCATGTTTGTAGAAAGTAAACCCTTATATTTGCCCATTTTTGCAGATGATTGATCTGCAAAAATCTGAAAACCACGGGGGGTGGTGGTCATGGCCAAAGCACTTGCTAGCAGGGAAGCCGGTTAAACACTATATTTATCCCGGATGTTTTGTGAACGGTGTAAAGTTCCATTCATTGGCCCGAGACGAAGGAAGAAGAACACAAAACAGTGGGGTAGCGGTTGGGAAAGATAATGATCTATATTACGGGGCTATTGTATATGTGGTTCAGCTATGTTACGGGAATGATGTCAACGTTTTCCTATTCAAGTGCAGATGGTTCAAGCGTACAAAGGAAGACCTGGGACTATTATCAGTCGATACAAACTCAAGCTGGTATGAGGATGAGCCTTTCGCTCTCGCCACCTTAGTTCGGCAGGTGTTCTATCTCGACGATCTGAAATCCGATGAAGGGTAGAAAATAGTGAATCATATCTCTCATAGAGGAATATGGAATACAGAGACAATTGAAGGGACACCGGCGACGACTGAAGATGCTGCTGAACCAGAAAGAGACATTCCTGCGTATTAAGAGCCTAATATTTCTGTCATCCGCTCCGATATAATGGACCTGGTTCAAGATGGTGAACGGTTACCCATGCCTGATGGTTGTACAGATCTAACTGCAGATGAGATTATCGATGAGGTAGATGAAGAAGACGAGCAGGAAGAGGATGCGGACGAGGACTCAGGTTATTCGTCGGACGATGTTGAGTATGATGACGAGGATGAGCCGTCGTCTAACGGGGATGAGGACGATGACGATTATGACGAAGAGTACGGTCATACGACGAGGATTATTAATTGGTAATTAATTTATGTAATTATTGTAATATATGATCGATGCATCATCGAACAATAATTGCAAGTTGTCGCCTTTGGGTGTTTTGGCTATCTCCCTAAATCCTCGACCCTAAATCTAGCAAATCGGATCGATCGATAATTTTTTTAATTTTTTTTTCAATGAATATTTAATTGAACGGACACACAAATGACCCTGGACAACCTAAACCCTAAACCCTAAGGCCCTAACCCCTGAATTCAGGGTTTTTACACCTAGACAACGGATATGGTCATTATCCGTCGTCCAGGTACACACTAGGACGACGGAGATGGTAATTGTCCGTCGTCCAAGTTCACAAACCCTAAACCCTAAACAGTAAGGCCATAACCCCTGAATTCAGGGTCTATACACCTGGACGACGGAGAACGTCATTCTCCGTCGTCCAGGTGTTCACCTGGACGACGGATAACTTCATATCCGTCATTCAGGTGATTACCTGGACGACGGAAACTCTAATATCCGTCGTCCAGGTGCAGATATCGTCATTTTTTTTAAGACAACGACCATCTAGACCTTATTCCAATGCATATTCTTTTCGTCAAGACTTTAGAGTAAACAATTCTTGGTGTGTGAGCTTCGACTGTTCGAAAATCGGAGTTGCGAAATGCCTTGTATCCACGTTTCCGGTTTGTGAAATTATCGGTTTTGCGGTTGACTGTGCCGATCAAACCCTTCCCGAACTTATTATTTTATGGTCCTTTGAAGACAATTATATATTATGTTACGACGAACATATCCAACGGTTTTTTTGTCCAAATTCAATTTCGTTAATACTCTGTTGCAAATGAGCCTCTACTCATGAACACTTAAGTCGTAAGGATTAGTCGATACTTAACAACTTTCAAAACGAAAAATTATTCGTCGGTTCAAATTTAACTGTTCATATATACGATGCGTTCATCGATATTGGACGACTATTTCACGCGAATGACAAATCGCTAAATTCCTAGCGAATTAATTTTAATTTTTTTTAACGTAAGTTGAACCTGGACGACGGAGAACGACATCTCCGTCGTCCAGGTTCAATTTACCATGGCGGTTCAATTTATTTATTTATTTTTTTTAAATTAAAATTTCACTTGGACGACGGAGAACGACATCTCCTTCGTCCTGGTGTTCACCTGGACGACGGAGAACGTCCTTCTCCGTCGTCCAAGTCGAAAATCATGGCGGTTCGATTTACCGCCTCAATTTTCGGCGCCGCTTGAATTTCAACTTAGACGACAGAAAATGAATTCTCCGTTGTCTATGTCCAAATTTATGGCGGGTGAAACGTCCCGCCCATTAATTACGCGCCGCTTCGAAAAATTTTAACCCTTCACTTAGACGACGGAAACAGTGTTTTCCGTCGTCCAAGTGCACTTAGACGACGGAAATTAGTTCTCCGTCATCTAAGTGAAAGCCTATATATAGGCAGTGGCTCATCTTCTTTTCCTCATCCCATACATTCTCCATCCTCTCCTCTCTCTCTCTCTCTCACTCCGGCGATCCTCCTCCGGCGACGCTCCGACGACCAACTTTCCGGTGTGGTTCCCCCTCTCTGACGACTCTACTCTTCCGATATTCCGGCGAAATTCCGACGAGGTAATAATTCGAAATTTTAACTCTTTAACAATTTTTTATTTAATTAATTATTTAATTTCTAAATACTTTTAATTTATTAGTTTCAAATAATAAATAGTTGTAATTATAATAATTATTTTGTTGTTATTATTATTATTTAGTAATCATTATTAGTTGTTAATTATTTGGTAATGAATAATTATTAGTTAAAATTAAATCATAGTAATAATAATAATTATATGGTAGTACGTCTTCGATTTAAATTTAGTACATATGCTTGGTTTATTAAGTCGCACTCTTTGGAATAGATGTCGCCTCTTTTCCTAGCTTATCTCCTTAACCCCTCGTGATGTGTGGATTTCATCACCGCACACTATAACCTAAGTGAAGTTATGGACACGAGGTTGAAGGCGGAGTTTGCAAAGGACTTGAGGGAGTGTAAATTTTCGAAAAATTGGCCGAATGTCGGACATGGTGTCTAGAAACGGGTTATGACTGGTGACAGGATTTGGACTAAGAAAGACTTTTGTCGAAATTAGTCATGCCTCTCGCGTTATCTCTATCCCTAACTGGCCATATTTTTCGATTTAACCAAGGCTGATTAATTGAAAATTTACACTTTATCGCGCGGGTCGCACGTCCATTGAACGACCGAAAAAGCCAAGCTAGTATACTCTATTTAAATCTTAACCGTACTTCATTAGCGTAAATTTTGCACTTGTAATTATTATGGTAAGTACGTATTTTAACAACGTACTCCTAGGTTGAAATGGCTCCATCCGACAAGAAGAAAGCGCAACAGGAGGCAGAAGATGCCATGCTCCGAATGTTGGCGGACCAAGTCGGTTGGGAATTACCGGAGGGCAACGACGCCCTCAATCCGGACCCTTCATTTGGTCTGTCCGTAGCGCCCTCTGGGGAAATTCCCGCTCCCCCATTCATCTCGAGCGGTGATGACGTCGACCCCTTCCAATCTCCGACGCCCTGTACCCATTCAACGGGAAGTACTCAGGCGTCCTCGACCGCCGAATCAATCATGTACAACGCCCGCCGAAGGCAAAGGAGGGCCCCCACTGACCCGGAACCGAAAAAGACTCGGGGTCTCGTTAAAGGGGTCAAAGCGGAGCGTATTTGCAAGGCTACCGGGAAAAAGATCGACTTGCCCTACGACGAATTCACCGGTGGCCCTCCCACAGCTCAGCTAGCAAGTCTCTTGGCGCATAGCATCGGGTCAATCGTCCGTAGCCGAGTTCGAATCACTGCCCCTACTTGGAAGGAGGCGCCGGATCATGAGAAGGCGAAAGTCTTCAAAGATCTTTCGGTACGTAATACGTCCAATTTTAGTCATTATATAATATTGTTAATATTAGTTAAAATTTCATAATATATACGATTATAATTTTCTATTTATTTTTGATAGGAACAATTTGCGGTGGATCCGACACCGGCCATGTTGAGGCATATCAACCAAACCGCCAACTCCATCTACAAAGATTGGAAGTACAGGCTCCATCGGTACTTCCAAACTTACGGTCCCTCGCCTCTCCCCGTAGAGCTGCGTTGGATAGAGAAGATGAGTGGGAGTGATTGTGTAACCACTTTGCCGATGACTCTTTTAAGGTGTTAATTTACTTTTTTTATTTCAATTAAGATAATTGAATTATTTAAATTTTAGTTATTAATTTTTTAATGATTTAATTATGTTGTGTAACAGAAATTCTCCGGTGTCAACAAAGCCAACCGGGGGAAGAAGGAGAAACACCATACTACCGGCGCCAAGCAGTTCATTCAAATAGCCAAGGAGCACAAGGATAAGGGCTCCAAACACCCTTATCTTGATGCAAGCATAAGCGCATACGTGACGCCTGGGCTCGATAATGAAGCGAGTCAATGCAGCGTAAGTGATATATATATATATATATGTGCTTTTAATTATAGTAATTATTATTTAAATATTATTTCATTATAATAAATTAATTATTCTTTTGTAGGCAAGGGTGATAGAGCGTGCGCATGAAGAGTTGGCTAACACTCAGCTTGCGTTCCCAGATGTGCCGCCGGAAGACCTGCCTCCTCTATCCTTAGAGAGCTAAATTGCAATCGCGGATGAGGTCTACGGTCGTAGAGCTGGCAAGGAGGTTAGGCACTTTGGGCCTAGGGTGGTACGAGATGTGTCGACGACCTCCGGCTCATCATCTACGGGAGGTTCGGGCCAGCGGAGAAGGAGTCAGGCTGTGGCCGTCGAAGCAGCCATTCAAGAGGCTCGACTAGCACGAGAGGAGAATGAGTCAATGCGGCAAAGACTTGACGAACAACAAGCACAAATAGCCCAACTCATCGCCCTCATGCAAAAAAATTGAGAAGTATGTCAACCTCCTCCGAACCCACACCCCGACGACAACGACCCGGCTGGAGGCGGAGGACTCGGCGGCGCATCTACTCCTCCAGTGTATTAGCTAGCTAGTTAATTATCGCGTTTCTTTATTTCCGAGTTCCGAACAATATTATATAATTTTTATGGGTTTTTAATTTGGATGTATATGTACAAATTAATTAATTATTTAATACATTAATTAATATTAAAAATTTAGTTTATTTAATTAATTTGGACTATTTTTCATTATTTAAATTAAATTAATAATATTTATTTACAATTTAATTTTTTTTAAAATTAAATAGGCACTTGGACGACGGAGATTATGTTCTCCGTCGTCCAGGTACCCAAACCCTAAACCCTAAACCCCAACCCCTAACCCCTAACTCCTAAACCCTGCAATTCTCCGTGGCCCAGGTGTTCACCTGGACGACGGAGAATTAGTTCTCCGTCGTCCAGGTGAACACCTGGGCCACGGAGAATTTCCGCGGTCCAAGTGAATTTGGACCACGGAGAACTAATTCTCCGTCGTCCAGGTGCTTGGACGACAGCACTTGGAGCACGGATCTTGGACGACGGAGATTCCGTTGTCTAAGTACTTAGACGACGGAAAACTGCACCTAGACGATGGAAATGGTCCGTGGTCTAGGTGCAGTTTTCTTGTAGTGGATGGAACATGCTCAATCAAATGCCGAAGATGGTACTTTTTTGTTTGGGCCTAAATAAAGAATTTCATTTTGGGTTTGGATGGCCGAGGTCTATGCGAGCGGCCCATTATATTAATGGTGCTTGGCGAGGAGTCAAGTTATATAGCGTCTGGCGAGCTTCGCTAGAGGAAGACTTTGAGTTTTATTGGAACTATGTCTTATTAGCTGGTTCTATGCGGCTTAGATTCTGTCATAACTAGTTTGATTTTATATAGAACTCTTGGAAGAGTTATGATGGTATTTGAAGATCTATGAGTGATACGACACGTATGCTGGTGTTGGATTCAGACTGTGATTACAAGAGCAGAGGAATTTGACATAGAATGAATGACTGTTATTAAACGAGTATATAAGGAGAGCGAGGATCTTATGTAAAGCCCCCCCCCCCCCCAAAAAAAATCGATCAAACAATCTTGCTATACGCAAACAAACCTAGACGGACATCTCGTCCTCGAGATTCCTATCTTCTTTGCAACCAGAAAGTCTAAGTGCTTGTCACCTATCGAGTGAGAGTATTACGACTCCAAGGAAGCAATTACAACCGGAAAGTTGAAGAGCTTGTCACTTGTAAGTTCAGAGCTTGAATACTCAAAGGGAGCGAGTGTTCTCAACACTCTGTTAAGAGATTGCTCTGCTTTGCACGAGAAAGGACGTGTGGAGTATCGATTTCAAGACTTAGCGAGAGATTCACATATCAAAGTCCTAGGTTTCTAGGAAAAAAGGACCTATTCGAGCAGGGTTGGTGCTCTCCCTGTTCTAATCGCTTAATATAGAAGTCAGGCAGCTGTGATCAGTCCATATTCCGTCAAGAGACGGTGGCACGTCAGCATACGAAGCACATACAGGATAAACCGACCCACGCGGTTAAAACATCCGAGATAAAAGAGACTGCTTCGTGAGAAGGATCTCTTCGCGAGAGATATTTTTGCATCGAACATTTTGGCACGCCCGGTGGGAGAATATCTCTTTGCATCTTTAAGCGACAATTGAAGATCCTTATCGAAGGGTCTATCCTCAGTGTCGCAAACATCCACAACCGGTTTACCGTGAACACACATCTACTGAGTGTCATTCATTAAGTAGTCAAGCGGTTGAATTTATTTTCGCTAGCAACTTCGATACCATGACGTTTCAATTTTTGAGTGAGGCGGAAATAACAGGGCTCATGCTCGAACAGTACCTGGCTTATGCAGCCAAGCGAGATATTCACTAGACTAATCACCATTTGGCACTCGAACAGAAAATCGAGCAACAGGCAGAACTTCTCACCACTTAGGCCCACTTAGTGGATACAGCGACAGTTGGCATCCAAGCAATACGGGCAGAGTTAATTCAAGATCGAGAGGAGAGAGAGGCCATGGGGGTCCAGGTGACTAGTTTGGTAGAAGGTCAAGATAAACTACGGATAGATATCCTTCGCCAAATGGACAAAGGATTGGAAGAATACTGCCGATACGCGGCGACTCTATCACAAAGGGTAGACAAAGACATAGGATCTCTAACCAAATCCGTATCGGACTTGGCCAGGAAAACTAGGCAAGCGGAGTCTTTTCCCCTTGCTTGGGAGCAACGGTTAAATAAGTTCCTAGATGATTGTAATATACAATTATCCAAGATGCATGAAACCTACGAGACACCGTTTCCTCCGATGAAAGATGATCCTAACGAATGGCGTTGGCCAAAATTCTACAAACACCAAACCTTCCAGACTTTCTCTGGTGATGATGATGCAAATGCGGCAACGCACTTGGCCTATTTTACTCTGCAGTTAGGCCAATTTGCCGAAGATGAAGGGCTCAAATTAAGGGTCTTCGGGTCATCGTTGTCATGATCAGCCCTTGTATGGTATACTGGAATTGAGAAGGGTTCGATCAGTGAATGGAAGGATATGGAGGCCTTATTCATAGATCACTTTGGAACTGCAAGGCCAGAGACTAGGGTTGGAAAGCTGGCTTCCCTGAGCCAATCGGTGACAGAAAGTCCGGTCACCTTCCTGCACCGTTTCCGGTAAGAGTATAATCTATGCAAGACCCCTCTGAGCAAGGAAGAGGTGGTCGAGATGGCCAAGAATGGTCTGGAGGACACGTTCCATCAGCTATTCTTAAACAGCAAATATTTCTCTCTCAATGAGTTCATCACGGCTGTGACTAAAGCTCATAGCAATATGCAGGAGATGGATAACAGAAGGAACGCGTCCAAAGGGACGTACAGTAGTCGAACCTATGATAGGTTAAAGCCAAAGACAGTGGCTTATATTGAAGGTGTAGACGACCAGGAATCAGACTCTGATGGCGAGCAAGTGGGTGCTGTTGACTTATCAACAAACAAAGTTTTAAAACCCCGCAAGTTCCAAAAGAGTAGGGGTCCAATCAAGCTCTCAACAGTGGCTTTCACTAAGCCAGAATTTGAGAAGTACACCTATGACGCCAACATGGCTCATGAAATTTTGGACGAGTTGTATAGTCTGCGTGTCGTCAAGGCAGACTTTGGACCACTTCCCACAGCTGAGCAGTTAAAGGGTAAGAAATATTGCAAGTTCCATGGAGCATGGAACCACGTTACCAAAGACTGCATTAAGCTTAAAGATCAAATCCAAAAGTGGATTAATGAGGGAAAATTAGAATTGGAAGGTTCGTCCAAAACCGCTGCATTAGTGGATTCCGAGACGTTTCCTACTCCACAGGTGAATATGGTTGATGTGAATTTGACATCGCCTGACAGGCACCTTGAGGTTGTGGAGGACTGGAATCAATCATCCTATTTAGCCTATTCATTCAGACTAGATATGACAAAAGAATTCTTTGATAGGCTAAAGGACATGGGGCTGATCTCTTTTCACCCAATTACTGAACTTTGACAATTACGGTATAAAGAACCAGCCAAGCACTTCTGCAGATTCCACAATCACTTTGGTCATCGAACAGCGATTTGTTACACCTTGAGAGATGAAATCCAAGGTTTGATCAACTGGGAAGTGATTGAAATAAACAACAAGGGCGAGTTGGAGTTTCACCCGAAATATCTTCATAAAACACCATCCCCTCCAGTTACAACTTCTCCTGCCAGTGGCACTTCTTCAAGGGGTAGTCAAACTAAACCAAATCATGCGAAGAAGAGGTCTAGGCGAAGGTCTAACCGAAATATAGCGTTTGTCCGACCTAAGCGGACTCACATAACATATGATGCGTCTTGGCGAGAGGAGATATTCATTAAGCTATGCCTAGAAGGAATAGCTGTGGTTCCTGACAATTGGGGAGCACCTGACCCACATCCTGAGGATGTTAGGGGTTTGCCCTATTGTCGATACCATCACAGATGGGGACGTCACACTACGGCTGCTTATCGAGATTTGATGTACAAGATACATCAGCTGATTGACGAGGGAGTGATAGAGATAGAACAAGACCCCTCGCTAGGCTTGACGGCCCCCACGGTTGGAATGTTGGAATTAACACGTGACAAATCAAATAAAAGAAAACAGTCCAACGACCAACCAACTGCTGGCGAGAATCCATCTTACACACCAAGGAATAAAGGAAAAGAAAAGGTGGACCCCAAGGCAGAATCGCCAGTAGCCCTTTGTGCACATTGTAAACTAAGAAGTGGACTGAAGATCTCTTATGGGGAATTGGCTCAGGCAGCCAAGTCTTTCCCAGAGCTATTCTCGAGTACACATCATCAGCCCCCACAAGCAAGACAAATGGATATTCCAGCTCCCAAGCGCTCGCGAGCAACAGACCAAGCTAGTTTGGCTAAAACACCTGAGTCTAAAGTTGCAAGTACGCTCGCGAAGCCATATATACCTCCAGCATCGAGAAATATTACAAAGGAGGATGTTTGGTACGTGAGGGAGAAAGGAAAAACCGTTGAGGTAACTCCAAGCAAGAGGAGAAACCTTCAATGACGCTTTGGTAGGGCCAAGAGAGCATTGGATGCTTATGAGGCTGACCTGATCAAAGAAGAAGACCTGGAGTTTCCTCCAGAAGTGTTGCAAAGGAGATTGAACACCCTTGTAGCAAACCCATTGGTGGTCTTTGGGAAGAAATCTCGCGAGCCTAAGTTGAGAGCTCAAAGACCAGGGGTTTTCGAACGAAACCCAGAATTAGGGAATAAAGGGAAAGAGCCTGAATCTACTCAGAAGATTCATCATGAGACTGCAAAACGACAGCCAGTAAGGAGACGCCTCACATTTGAGGAGGACACGATGAAAACAGTAGGGCTAAAGACACCCCCTCAGGGAACAGGGGACATGCAGAAACAGAACACTCCAGGCAAGCCTCCAGTCTTGCGATGGAAACCCAGGCCTTTGGTTGTGGAAGAACAAGCGAAGGCCCAAAATTGATCCCTGCTCCCAAGGAAAAAACTCCACCACTACTACTACCAGCAGCCATTGATCCTACTCCTGAGGATCCAATACAGCAAGTAGCCCATCTCGAGGTAACCACAATGTCTAATGAGGATGGACATCAGGCCGGAGATGATAACTACGACGACGATGAACAGTTGGTGGACTACGGTGAGGATGAAGATGAAGAAGCACTTGACTGTGTCGAGGAAGACACTTCCACCATTAACATGGTGTATGTCTTATCTTCTAAATATGCTTTGTCTCCGTCAGCACCAAAAGGTGAATCCAAGAACGTCAACAGCGTGGTATTACCAGTTGAAGAACCAGAACTACCAAATGATTCAACACTGGTTGAACTACCAGAGATGGATTCATCACACACAAAAGGATAGATGATGTTCTCCAAGCCTACTATTGACATGGCCATGCACATGCGGCCATTATATGTCACAGGACAAGTCCAAGGGATTCAATTGAATAAACTCCTAGTGGACTCAGGGGCAGCGGTTAACATCATTACCGTTAAGGAAATGGCCTTAATAGGCGTTCCCAAGTCTGCTATCCAAGAGACCTCGCTTAGTGTCAGAAATTTTCAGGGTAGTATAACCAAGACCTTGGGAATTGTCTTCTTACAGGTACACATAGGGCTAGCCTCAGGCACTTACACATTCTTTGTGGTAGAATGCACATCTCCATATAGTGCAATCCTGGGGCGTGACTGGATACATCGAAGCTACTGTGTACCTTCTTCACTTCATCAGCAGATGTTACTCTGGAACATGGAGTCAGGCGAGGCAGAACTTGTCAATGCTGACCCTCGTCCATATTCCGTGTTTGCTAATGCATTAGAAGCCAGATACTACCACAGTGACCTTAGGTCATTAGAGGTATGTGGCGTCGACAGCAAGGGCCGCCCTGTTGGTGTTACGGTCTCTAAACTAGCTCAGTGGGGTATTATTCAAGCAACTCAAGATAGTAAAATACCCTACACCATTGAGCTACCATCCAAACGTTCTCCATGATTGGGTCTCTATCAGACATAGAGGCCGAGGCTTATCTTTCTCTGCATGAACGCTTTCATAATTTTCTACTAGAGAGCCAAGCCTTTGAGAAGATTCCAATGGTTGCAGCCTTGGAATATGTGGATGAAGATGTTTTGCAAGACTTAGAGGAGGAGGACGAAATTAAATTAGCTCCAGCAGCTTTAGATGATTTACCTCCTAAAGTCAATGATCCCATTGAACACATCAATATTGGGACACATGAAGAGCCAATCTCTGTGGCTATCAGTACCTTCTTGGAGCCTGGGGAGAGGCTCAAGCTTATTGAATTACTAAAAGAATATGCAGACTGTTTTGCAGAAAAATACGATGATATGCCTGGTCTGTCACCAGATTTGGTTTGTCATAATTTGCCCATCATAGAGGGGAAGAAACCTGTGAAACAGGAGATGCGTCGCATGAACACAGAAACAGCAATTCTAGTCAAGGAAGAGGTCGAGAAAATGCTCAAGTCAGGGATTATACGTGTAGCCAAGTATAATGAGTGGCTTTCCAATATAGTCCCAGTCAAGAAAAAGAATGGAAACATGCGAGTATGTGTCGACTATAGAGACTTGAACAATGCAACCTCAAAGGATGCATACCCTATGCCAGTAGCTGATTTGTTGGTTGACTCAGTTGCCCGCCATGAAATGTTAACATTCATGGATGGCACTGCTGGCTATCATCAAATTCCAGTGGCTAAAGTAGATAGACATAAAACTGCGTTTCGGTGCCCAGGCTTTGCTGGTGTTTTTGAGTACGTGGATATGCCATTTGGACTTAAAAATGCAGGGGCAACCTACCCACGAGCAATGAATTTGATCTTTCATGATCTTATTGGTAAGACCATGGAAGTATATATTGATGACGTGGTAGTCAAAACGAAACGCAGAAGTGACCATTTTGAAGACTTAAGGCAAGTGTTTCTCAGAATGAGGCAACATCAACTGAAGATGAACCCAGCCAAATGTGTGTTTGGCGTCCAGGCAGGAGATTTCCTAGGCTTTTTGGTTCATCAGCGTGGGATTGAGATACCAGATGACAAGAAACAAGCAGTTCTCAATGCAGTCCCACCAAAGAGTAAGAAAGAGCTACAGCGTTTATTGGGAAAAATCAATTTCTTACGACGGTTTATTGCCAATGCTGCTGGGAAAACACAACCATTCTCCACACTGCTCAAGCTTCAAAATCAAAAGGACTTTATATGGGAGCCTATACATCAAGAGGCCTTTGAAACCATTAAAGCCTACTTAACAAACCCACCTGTCTTGGTTCCTCCAAGACCTGGGGTTCCTCTTAAGCTGTATATATCAGCTACTGATCTCTCCATTGGAAGTCTATTAGCTCAGGATGACACGGCCGAAGTTGAACGTGCTATTTTCTATCTGAGTCGTACGTTGACCGATTGTGAAACGAGGTACTCTCCAATGGAAAGATTGTGCCTAGCCTTATACTTTTCAGGGTGTAAGTTGAGGCACTATATGCTTTCCTTCACTACGTGTGTTATTGCACAAACAGATTTAGTGAAGTATATGTTGTCCAGACCGATTCTCCGTGGACGCATTGGAAAGTGGATTCTGGCTTTGTCAGAATTTTCTTTGCAATATGTCCCTCAGAAGGCGGTAAAAGGTCAAGCAGTGGCTGATTTTTTGGCTCATCATGCCATAGAAGAGGTGGTTGATGGGCCAGAACTGGATCTTGCTCGTATTGACTTGGCCCCTTGGTGTTTATATTTTGATGGGTCCAGTACGAGTACTATGGCTGGGGCAGGGGTAGCTTTGATCTCCTCACGCGGCCAAACTTATTCTTATTCTTTCAGGTTGGACTTCAGATGCACAAATAATCAAGCAGAGTACGAAGCTTTAATCATTGGATTAGAACTTCTACTGGATATGGAGATTACTGATGTGCATGTCTTTGGAGATTCCCAACTGGTGATCAGACAACTTGAAACAAAGTACAAGGCAGGTCCAATATTAGAACCTTATGCGAGGAGGGCCTGTGACCTACTAAAGTTGTTCACAGAAGTGGAGTTGAGTCATGTTCCTCGCGAGAAGAACTACGCGGCTAATGAGCTGGCTCAACTAGCAACGGGTATCAATTTGTAAGATGGAGTACGCGAACGAATATTAAAGGTTGAAAGAAGAACCCTTCCATCTTTCATTGCACGACAAGAAGATAAAAATGAATGGTACGTTGCTACACTTGATCACATTGACAAGGACTGGAGACAAGAAATCATCTCTTATCTCCAGGATCCTAATAATCCGGTCGACAAGCGGATTCGATTTTTAGCTCCCAATTATGTACTCAAGGATGCTGAGTTATATAGAAGGGGAGAGGAAGGCATACTGTTAAGGTGTGTCTTTGGACGTGACGCTAAGCGGTTAATGAGAGAAGTCTACATTGGGATAGCAGGGGCACACCAGGCTGGTCCCAAGATGAGATGGTTATTAAGAAGACATGGCTTTTATTGGCCAGGAATGCTTAGAGATTGCATCACGTTCGCAAAAGGTTGTGAAGAATGCCATAAACATGGTCCAGTCAACCATATGCCCAGAATACCATTACAGCCAATAATCAAGCCTTGGCCAGCTCGAGGATGGGCTTTGGACTTAATAGGAATGATTCACCCTCATTCATCTGAAGGGCACAAGTTTATCATCGTGGCTACTGATTTCTTCACAAAATGGGTTGAAGCTCGACCTCTCAGGGTATCTTCTAAAAAGGCCATCCGCCAGTTCCTTTTTGAAGATATTATTTGTCGGTTTGGCATTCCTGAGAGTTTTGTTTCAGACCGTGGGGCTGCATTCATGTCTGGAGAAGTAGATACTCTAATGAAGGATCTTGGGATCCATTTTCTTCACTCTTCTCCATACTATGCCCAATCCAATGGTCAAGCTGAAGCGAGCAATAAAATCATTATTCATATCCTAAAACGGATGCTCGCGAGCAATGCCAGACTGTGACATGAAGAACTTTTTAATACTTTGTGGGCTTATAGGACTAGTAAGAGGACACCCACAGGTATAACTCCTTATGCATTAATGTTTGGGCACGATGCAGTCTTGCCTTTGGAGATCAATGTTCAGTCTTTACGCGTGATGGAACAACACAAATAATTTGGAGTATGAAGATCCTCCAAATACAGCTTAGTCTAGTTTATTTATGCTCTCGCATAAGTAAACTACAAGGGCAACACATACCGAGGATTATGTACATTATAATAGCCTATTTATGGGGTTAAAAAGTTAGGGCCTGTATTCGAGGCCAAATTTTTGTAATTTTTATGGTTTTTCTTCCAAGTCAAAGTTCATATTAGCCAGTTTTTGTGGCCTAAGCTTTGAGCAAACTGTATATGAGTTTATCAATACAAGGAACTTTTTACGCTTCAAATAAAATATTACATTCAATACTTGGAAGAATACAAAGGCTTTGCGGCCTCAAGCTCTGATACCATATGGAAAAACAAACCTGAATCAGCAACAGAGAAAAAGAAAATAAAAGTTTGTTTTTTCACAAGATCCTCTGCGTTGTGTGCCATCCCCTGAGGTAGATGTATCAAATATGTATACATGGAGATCGACCTCGGTGAGGGGATGGAGAGGATCTGAAACGCAGGAGGTGCATCAGGACAAAAGACCTGTGCACCTGCCCTGGCGTTTGTTGCCTTCTTCCCAGGGTGATACCCTCATCTTTTCCCATCGTTGCATGCCACATTGAAGTGGTCTATCACCTCCTATGCATATGGACACCGAGTGGGTGCACTGGGGAAAGGTGAGGGGGTCTTCACCTTGGGATTGTGGCTTCTCCCTTCCTGATTCCTTCAATCTGGGAAGAGCCAAGGCAACGCCTGGGCATAGATATTGCTATCTAGTCCAGGTTTGGGCATGGATATTTCTATCTAAAGAACACAACATGAAAAGATTTATCTGGAGGTTTCTTTTGGTAGCAAGACCAGAGTAAATAGGCAATGAGGTAGTTCATTCTCGCGAAAGTGTTGGTTCATAACACAAAGGAAAAGGAAACCTTTTATAGACAGGAGTCACACCGGTTTGGTTTCGCGAGAATAATTACGCTTGAAAATAGAGAATACGTGTCCAAATAAGAGTGGACCCTGAAGACGGTTTATCTACTCGCAAGAAGTGCATGATAAATGAGGAGTTTTTTGGGGTAGGTAAAACGTATATCAAAGATTTTGATTGTTGGACGCGATATGGATTCCAAGTTTAGAATTCAATTCCATTTATTGTTGAACGATCAAAATAGTCAAAATTAATTACAGCCTAAAACGAGGCTAAAGTTAGGAAAGGGGCTTATTGAGAAGCCCAATTTGGTTTTTGGACCCAATTCAGACTTTGTTATCAAAACGATTTGAATACATAAATAGTTTAATGTTTGGTGACAAATAGAAGAGGCCTACATCTGAGGCCCAAAAATTTTACAACTTAAGGAGGTAGCTCTTTATCGAAATTTTAGTCATCTTTGAGGCCATCCAGGCTTGGTGAGCTGCTAGGCGAGCTTCATTGGCTTCATCGCGTGCCTCTTGCAGGAGTTGAGCTCGGGTCTCGCCTTCCATCAAAAAGTGATGCATTTCGTCCTGATAACTGGGGACGTCAGTTTCCAATGCATTTACTTCTGCTCTAAGTGTTGCGAGATCAGCTTCGAGAGCAATTATTTTGGCACGTTTGGTTGCTAAAGTCTCCTCCTTTGTAATTTTTTCCTTTAGAAGCTTCTGGATTCTCTCTGTCTCCTTGTGAGTTTTTTGCTCCAAGGTTTCCGCTGCTTCATTCTTACGCTCAGCCTCGAGTGTTAGGTCTTGGAAGACTTCGCTTTGGTGCTGGAATTCAAAGAGATTTTCTTCTAGTTCGTCCAGGCGAGGAATGAAGTCTGCTGGGGCAGTGGCCTGCAGAGTTTTCACTTGTTTATGAATGGCCTGAATGTCTTTTAGAGAATCTAAGGGCCCAGAGAGAATTTTTCGAAGCAAGGCTTTGGTGTCAGAAGGAGTGCTTAGTATACTCAATTTGCCTACAAATTCTTGTATCTTGGTGGTTGACTCTTGTACACTAAGCAGTTGAGGATTGTTTTCTTGTGATGAAGATGAGATAGGACTTTCTTTGGTCAGAATTATGGGATCTTCATCATTGACACCTGGAGGACTGTCAGGCTGATCTTCAGTAGCTATTACAATTGGCTCGCCTGACGTGCTCGCTTGTTCCCTTGGACTGTGGAGAATTGTCTCGTGAACGTCCAGGTCCACAGGAACAAATTTGGACTACAATATGAATAGCAGGTCATGTCAGGACCAATTTAGGAATCATTAATCTAGAAGTAAGGGTACAGGGTTCTTACTTGTTGAGGAGACAATGGCTATGTTTCTTCAAGAACTTGAACTTGTTGCTCTGGCGAGGAGGGACTCGGTTCTTCGCCTTCTGGGTTGTTCTCAACCAGGATTTGTGGTTGTTCAACTATGAGCTCTGGCGAGGAGATAATTTGCTCAGGCCCTGGAATGGCTTGTTCATTCTGGGTACTGGGGCCCTCGCCAGAGGAGGAAGGAATGAAGCAGGATTGAACTTCAAATTGCAAACGCCTAAACGAAATATTAAGATCCACAGGCTTCTTCTTCTCTTCCTCCTCGAGTTCTGCTCGATGGATTCCAGCTAGGATTTGGGCTATGAAATCCTTGCAGCATTCTTTGTGGCTGTTAAAGACTTTAGGGTTTCTATCCCTATCCTCGTTGCTGAATATGATGCTGGACTTATCGAACTTCAGAATGAAGGCTTTACAGTTTCCTTCAGAGAGCCTTTCTCCTAGTGAGTCAATTATATAGTACGCTTCTTTTTCAGCTTTGAGAACGAAGAAGTGGTCATTCCAACTCACTATGTAAACTTGTGGCTTCTGGCTCTTCTGGACTTGTTCCCATAAACCATCAAAAGAGGGAAAGCCATTCAGGGCTGTAAACCTTTCAGGGTCAAAGTACCCAATGAAGGAATCATCAACTGAAAATTGAAGCGGTCTGATGTTCGCCTTCAAGATTGTGTCCAAATCAATATGTTGGTTTGGGTACTTGCTCGCAAGGGACTCGTCCTTGCATAATTCCTGCCACTCCCTTGAACCTTGAATTAGGAGGTCATCGAACTGGGAGAGTGTAGGTGTGCTGTTTGGATTTGCACAAAACTAGTGTGCAATGGTGAAAGCTACAGCCGAGCAAGCACTGGACCCTGAGGCTTTGCTACTCCTCTGATCAAAAGAGGCTAGGAAGGCTAGAGCGGTGAGTCTTAGCTGTTTGTCCCTGCTGACGACTTGTGTATCCAGCCAAACCCCACTTTCAGTCTCTGGGGTCTTCAATTTAAGCTTCTTGTGTTTTGGAGACTGTTAAGGGATTGGGATTAGTATCAGGATCAGTGGTAAAATCAGTTTGTTCTGGATGGACAACAGTTTGAAATACTTATAGAGGATCCAGAACGTTTTGTTCTTTTCTTCCTAAAGGATTGAATGGCCTCAGTCACATCTGGTTCAGGGTTGTGCTGTGCAAGGAAGAAAGGAGTGGTCAGTTATAATCCAAGAAGTTGCTAATATATGTGGCAATTTTTGATGAAAAGACATACTTGTGGCCATGGGGGAGAACTTGTGCTGAGGTGTGGTCCAGTTAGTGCAGCCAAGTCCACTTTGAGCGAGAATTTCTGGTTGAATTCATGGAAAATGGCAGCAAAACATAGGTCTGGTCCCTGGTTTCGTTTCTCTTCCCAGAACTGGGAGCACCATGCGAGATACGATGGGGTGACTGACCTTGATATCAACAGTGGCTTTGTAATTGTTGGAAGCAGCACCATTGGAAAGCCAAAGTGTTCGTCGCGTATTTCTACTGCAACAGGCTTGTTGTTTCCTCGCCAGAGAGTATACTTGTTAACGGAGCAGGCGAGGGGCATAGGAGCATCCTGGCTGAGCCCAAACTATCTACAGAAGTGGTTTGGGGCATAGAGCTCATACCCGGAACTGGCTGAGTCTGGGATTTGCAGGTCCTGGCAAGTGTTGAACCGAATGAATAAGTTCCTCGCGTGGACATTTTGTTCAGGAGAGGGCATGAATCTACTTGCGAGGAGGCTAGGATAGCGACGACTCAGAACTTTCTCAACTGCAGTATGGGGGAAGTCCTTACGTGAACAGAGATACTTAAAGCAGTTGAGATAGGACCAATGCTTAGTCCTAGGCATTGTGGAAACTAATGATTTGCCCAGCAGCTTTTATTCTTTATAGCGAGGGGTTGCTGAGGGGCAGAAGTAGGGGAAGTAGATTTGCAACCAGAGTTCTACCATCCACAGTGGTCCTGGTTGGTTCAAATCAAGCTTCGATAAAGTTACTCGCCTGAGGCCATAGTAGATGTAGGTGAGGATGGGCTCAACCAAGCTTAGTTGTTCACTGTTGTAAAGGCGTTCAGCGAGGTTGGTCCATGTCTTGGTAACCTTTGCAGAGGTTGAACAGAACAGGTACTTTGCTAGCTAATATTCCAGAAAGGCTATTCCTCCCTGTGGTGTATATCTTTCCTCGCGAGCAAAATGTTTCACCCAGGAGGAGTGGGATGAAGGGCGTTCTGGAGAGGCTTGATTGGGTGTTTGGAGGGAATCTTGAGGATCCCAATTGTTTCCAAAGGCAGGAACTCCAAAAATAGTATAGAGGTCGAGCATTGTGATGCTCACATCCCCACAAGGGAAACGGAAACAATTTGTTGTGCAGTCCCAGAAGCACATGGTTGTAGAAAATGGGGCTTTGTTACCCCCAGCTGGAAGAGAAAAGCATAAATCGATAAGTTAGGCTATTCCAGCTGCCTCCCACCAGTCGATGTCTCGCCCACGGCGGTGCCGGTACCAAGGGAGATCGTCTTGGCTTGAATGTGGCCACTTCCCGATAAGACAGAGAGTGTCTTTTTGAGTCCATTCCTTTGGGTCTGCTCTGGGGTCTGCCTGAAGTATAAGGGATGAACTGCAGATGGGCTTGCAAAGATATGTGAAAAGCTCTGGATTAATTGGAGTGTCCAGAAATGGACCAAGCAGACCTGTGTTTTCTACAGGGTCTACAGTAAGAGTGTAGACGGCGTATGGGTTGTGTCGTTTAGCGACTGCCTTGAGCTGTTTGGAGAATCTCTTGGCGTCATGAGTTTCATAAAGGCTGGAAATGTCTTTACGAGGAGGCATTTTTCTGGAGGAATAAGGATTGACGGCGGTGAGAAAGAAATATTTGATCTTTTTGACTGAGAGAGTTAGAAAGTGCAAGTTTCTGAGCAGATGAAAGGGTTTTGTTGAAAGATGAAATTGGTGGATATGGACTGGTACTTTTACAGAGGTGTCAGTCGAGCGTCATACTTTTTCGAAGAGTTGGTTGACGTGGCGTTCGAGTGATGGTGTAGCGTTTCAAAGTCAATGGGCACATTGGTCAAGATATATTCAAGTCTTTTTGCTTGTTCAGAAAGTTTCCAAGTTCAAGACCTGAGGGGCAATGTTTGGGCCTAAATAAAGAATTTCATTTTGGGTTTGGATGGCCGAGGTCTATGCGAGCAGCCCATTATATTAATGGTGCTTGGCGAGGAGTCAAGTTATATAGCGTCTGGCGAGCTTCGCTAGAGGAAAAGGAAGACTTTGAGTTCTATTGGAACTATGTCTTATTAGATGGTTCTATGCGGCTTAGATTCTTTCATAACTAGTTTGATTTTATATAGAACTCTTGGAAGAGTTATGATGGTATTTGAAGATCTATGAGTGATACGACACGTATGCTGGTGTTGGATTCAGACTGTGATTACAAGAGCAGAGGAATTTGACATAAAATGAATGACTGTTATTAAGCGAGTATATAAGGAGAGCGAGGATCTTATGTAAAGCCCCCCCCCCCCCCAAAATCGATCAAACAATCTTGTTATACGCAAACAAACCTAGACGGACATCTCGTCCTCGAGATTCCTATCTTCTTTGCAACCAGAAAGTCTAAGTGCTTGTCACCTATTGAGTGAGAGTATTACGACTCCAAGGAAGCAATTGCAACCGGAAAGTTGAAGAGCTTGTCACTTGTAAATTGAGAGCTTGAATACTCAAAGGGAGCGAGTGTTCTCAACACTCTGTTAAGAGATTGCTCTGCTTTGCACGAGAAAGGACGTGTGGAGTATCGATTTCAAGACTTAGCGAGAGATTCACATATCAAAGTCCTAGGTTTCTAGGCAAAAAGGACCTATTCGAGCAGGGTTGGTGCTCTCCCTGTTCTAATTGCTTAATATAGAAGTCAGGCGGCTGTGATCAGTCCATATTCCGTCAAGAGACGGTGGCACGTCAGCATACGAAGCACATATAGGATAAACCGGCCCACGCGGTTAAAACATCCGAGATAAAAGAGACTGCTTCGCGAGAAGGATCTCTTCGCGAGAGATATTTTTGCATCGAACATTTTTTACATTTTTATATCTACATTGTATATATACAGTTTAAAAGTTTTACTACAGATTTTGATGAATTTGGTTAGTTCTTGAGTGTTCATTCATTTCAAGTTTAAGCTATAAGTAATGGTCAAAGTACTTAAAATCTTAATATTAAATTGTGTTTCTTATTAGAAAATACAAGTACTTCGCATGAATAAGTTTCGCTTCGATTCATATTCTTGTTCATCAAATACTTTACAGGAAGATGTTTTTGATTTGGTAACTGTCACCAAGAATGTTGGTGTCTATTGTCATTCAAAAGAATGAGACCTTGTTGCATATCACAAACCACCATCACCTTCTGAAGTAAAAGGCATATTAGAAAAAAAAAAACAAGTGAGTGAATCCTACTTCCTTAGTTCCTAGTAGTTACAGTTTTAATATCTTCTGTCATCAACAACTCAACAATATGTGTGCCATGAGGCTTGTGTTGAAATTCTGATTGTTTGATCCTAGGTTGTAGTGTGGGATTCATTTATTCATTGGATACTGATATCTCGATCATGATTATTCTAACTGTGTAGATGGATCAACACAGTCGCGAACTCAGTAATGCTCTCAACTCTAATAGATGGGAAAGTAGTGAGGAGTTTTGATGGGATCCCTACAGAGGGTCTTGTACTGTATGATGGGGATGAGGGAAATCAAGCTCTTCACTTGCCCATAATCCTACCATTCCATAATCCTATTAAAAGTTCCTAGCCAATTTTATTACTATTTGGGAAACCAATCGAAACAGGAGGTAAGCGTTTTGACTATGATCAACTGACTATATATAGTGGCAGTACTTGTTTGATAAGAATGAAATGTATATATGTAGTTAGCTAGCTAGATGGTGACCTATCACCTATGTCATGATGTGAAATTTTAGGTTGTGTATTTGTTTGACGATCAATTGGTCTTTCAGTTAAATGATATCAAGGCTCTTGTTGTTCTTTGTTATGGGTGTATGCATGCAATATCTAAAGAAGTCATTTTAGCATGTCTATGCTTTTATTTATCTATGCTTAATATATATCTTCTAACTAGTGTACTGACTTATGTAGGTCACACCACCTAAGTCCTCAATGCCAGCACTTTAGCTATACTCAATATCACCCTTAACTGTAAGTTTAATCTTTGAACTGAATGGTTAAATTTGATGGTTCATTAGTTTGGTGCTAGAATATTACTTGATATTAGCTGGTGGGATTATAGCTTTGTAGGTTTGTCTTTAAATGAGTATATTATCATGCTGAAGTAGCAGAACAGACTGTATAGTCTTTGTAATAAGACTTTATGTCGATATGGTGTTATGTTTTTATTGTCCAATCAACTCTACAACATATGACCTAGAAACAAATGTATTGATGTCAGAGGAAGGTGGAGTACCACTGAAGCTTGAGTTTGAAGTCAAGAGTGTCAAAGATGATGTCAAAGGAAGGTGAAGTACTACTGAAGCATGAGTTTGAAATCAGTAATGTTAAAAACTTTTAAGTATTTCGGTTTTATTTTATGTTTCTAAAAATTGATATATGTATCGCGCACGCATTTTTCCCCTATTGAGATATTCGTTTTGTATTTGACATTGGTATGTTGAATGTATTATAATTTTCACAATGACTGATCGATGATTGCAGCCAATATATGTAGTTAATTTGTAGAGATTATGTAAAGAAAGTGATTTGGTTATATGTGTAGACAACTAAAAACTGATCAAAATCTGTGTTCTAATTCGTACTCATGTCAATAGAATTGTATAAACTCTGTCATTAAAGAATCACTCAAACGACTGAAATATTGTAGTTTATACATACAAACAACAATAATATTAACATTCAGTTGTTTGAAAGAGCCATCAACTCTATTTAGTTGTTTAAAACAAAGTTTAACATCAGAATTTAGTTCTATTCTTCTATGTCACACAACATTTTCGGACATCAAAATTTAGTTGTTTAAAATAAACTGCAACATTAGATATTTTGTTGTCCTCTTCATGTAACACAACAAAACATCAGTTTGACATAAGATGAAACATCAGATACGTCCTTAAATAACATATTTTCGGACTTTTTAAACAATTGAACTTCAGTTGTTAGAAAGCATGAATCAAACAACATAATTTTTGCCGTTGTGTAAGCTCTATTCAGACAACTACTGGATATACAACTGATTTTCAGATGCATCAGATAACTAATTTCCCTAGTTGTCTGATGCACTTTTTGTACTAGTGGTTATCGGCAATTTCTTTTTCCTTCCATAGTTCACATGTATGAATATTGTGGCCAGGTACATTGCAATTCTTGCAAGTAATCGGTCGTCTTGTCGATTCCTGCCTAGTACATTTCTGGACTCCCTTTGCAGGTGTTGAAGGGTTGCTTGCTTTTCCACAGGAGTTATCGACAGTTTCTGTCTCTTTCCTTTCATTCTCCTTCCTCTCTTCACATGACTGAATATTGTGGCCAGCTCCCTTGCAATACATACAAGTATTCGGTCATCTTGATGATCCATTTGATTTGTTGGCTTCTCTGCCTTTGGTCTTGACGATCATAGGATCTCTTACAACACGGCCTTAGCTCTTGGGTACTGCTGCATTTTGAACAAGCTTTATGTCGCTGACATATCCTTTCGCTATAGCTGCCAGTCTCTTTACCTTTCTTCACCATGTTAAACCCTTTTCGCGTCTTTGAAGAATATCTACACATCTGATTGCATTCTTCACTCAGAGCAACGTACCTACTCAACTCCATTGTTTCTTTGCTACATTCAAGTTCCTCAGTAGCTTGTTCCAGATATTCTTCGCTTATAGCAGCCAGCAGCTATCTTTTCACAATAAGTGAGTTAGGAATTGTATGCCTGTTTTTGTGTTTCATCGCCGTAAATATGTGCAGGCATGGGTCTCCCCTATACACAAACATTCCATTATTAAGATGTTGAGAAGGCCTGCTTCATCATCATCTTTCATCACAACGTAGTAAACTACCTCGTGCTTAAATTCTATCTGTGTCTTTTTATTCTTTTTGTAAACCCCGAGAATATAAACACGGCGAAGGTCTTCAATAACTTTAATTGCTTCAGTCATTATACATAGGCTCTCCTTCTTTATCTCCTTCCTAACCCACTTAAAGACATCATGTGTATATAGAAGCTGCATGCTCCTCCAAATCCGGCATGTGAGTTTCAAGCACGGGCAATGAGTTATGGTTGTTATAATCATCACAGTATTCATTGTTTCTCTATCTCTCAAGTGCTCGGTCAATCAGGGGTATCATTTCAATCAACTTCTTCCCTCCACTCCCAATTGACTTTTTAATGAAATTATTCATGCTCTCATACCTCTGCGTACTTCTCATGCCAGCCATATAAATGTCACCGAAGAATGCTTGTGCCCATAAATTTCTTATCGAGTACATTGTGCCATTGTGGTAATCCACGGAGTGGTGCAGATCATATTTCTCCACCATTTTCTTCCACATCACCTCGAACTGCTCAACAGTTTGAAATTTTCTAGTGCATATGTTAAAAGAACTAACCTTCTTGGCAATGTGCAAATTTGACTGGGCAATTCTGGAAAGGTGCCAACAACAAAGATGGTGCCTTGCTTGCGGCATCACTTCTGCAATCGCAATACGCATGGCTTCATCTCCATGGGTTAGCACGGCCTTTGGCATCTTCCCCTTCATTAAATTCAAAAATGCACGCAACACTTCAGTATATGTTTCCGTTGTTTCGTTCGAAACAAGCGCAACACCATATAAAATACTAGCCCGATGATTGTTCGACCCAACAAACAAAACCAATGACATGCTAGAGTGATTAAATTTGTACGTGTTATCAAATATCAGCACATCACCGTAACACATATAATCAAATTGCCCTGAACTCTTCGTCTCGATGTGATAGGTCACACGAATATAGGCAAGTGCGCCTTCAGAATCATTCTCAAAGGGTTGCGTGCGTTGTTGGTCGAGCCTGTTATACACGTCTTTCTTGTTTCATTTAACGAATTTGTACCCCCTGCTAGATTCACCATGTACACGAGCATGGCATGGTCTGATTGATACTTGTCATTGCATTCACACGAGCAATCTCTGCTTTGCCAACTTTCGGATGGGGAAGGTGCCGGAGTTGGGAAAAGATGAAAGAGGGGATGAATGATTGGAAGAGAAAGAGATGGGAAGGTGCTGAGAGAGAGAGAGAGAGAGAGAGAGAGAGAGAGAGAGTGTTTTCAAATTCAAATTGCTTAGAGTATTTCGAGACAGTAGGTTTGGATTCAAATTCAAATTTCATATGACTGGTTCATTCGGTTGTTAAGTCTTACTTGGTGAACGACCCTATCATACAGACACGTAGTTAATACACACATGAATAATGAAATGGTGAATTTAGAATGAATGTGATGATTAGAGAATTGATTGGTTAGTGTGTGTTTGGTGTTTTCTGGGTGCGCGCAGGTTCCCAGATCAGAGCGGCGGCCAGGGTACCAGATCGGAGAAATATTATGAACTGTTTTCTCTGCTATTCATATTTTTTTTCAGTGACGGTAACTATCTAATTTACAGAAAGTGATACACAATAAAATGACCATAATTTACAGAGTTTGCTGCCGAAACTTCTAAGAAACTAATCAAACTATGCATGCATGTCAAAGGGAAGAGAGTAGAGTTCAAGTGGCATCAATGTAGAAACAAAAGACTGATCTGTAACCTTGCCTTAGTGGTGGCTGGTAGATCGATATTATCCCTTCTACTATTCACTTACCACATTTTTTCTTCTTGCATGTGCCCAAGTTACCTGCAGTTATTCAAACACGTTTAAAAATCCATCAAGTATTGGTAAAAATAAGAAAGAACCGCATATAATTGACAACACTAACTGAATATTCAAACATCAAGAGAAGCCACAGAGACAATCCAAAATCACATCAAGTTGTAGTACTTCTCCACAAACAAAAGTAAATCCAAATAGTTTTGAGACAAGATAAACAAATTAGATATATCAGTCATAACACTATAATCACAAAGATGGAGAAGTGTAATTACGAAAATCATTTTGTTCTCTTGATCATGACATGAATTATATCATATTAAGCAACTCTAAGAGCAGGCGCCATTCCAAAACCAGCCAAAATCAATTATTGAACATTTATGTAAGTCTTCAATTTGTAACTACACAACGACCAGCCTCAGGGAACAACACTGTGTAGCCTACGGACCCAAAAAAAAAAAAACAAAGCACTGAACTTGATTTCTTTACATTGTACTATTAGAAAAGGTAAATTCAGTTTGCATGGTAGTATTGTTCAACTATTGACCCCAAAATTAACTAGCAGAAATATTAAATGGTTCATTCAATAGTTTTACAGTAATTCTTGTGTGTAAAACTGTAAATTGTAAAGGCTTTAAGGAGATTTCTATACTGGACTTTCAGAAGTTACCTGTGGTGATCCCTGTCAATGAATTATTGGTACAAATTTGTCCTCTCTGGTTCCACTTTTTCATAAAACAGAGCATTAGTTTGTTCTCTCTTTTTCCCTGTATATTGATCTTCAACCGTATAGCAGCACTCCAGAAAGGTTGATTGGAAGCTTCATATACACATCAGTATTAACTATACATGCTTGTCAGATACAAGACGGACCTTATTCAAAGACTCCTTAAATGACTGCCAAGATACCATATAATGATCCTGAGAAATCATCCCTTCCTGAACAACTTGCATTGATCTTCTATACAAATGATCAAACCACTGAACTGGGTTGGTAATATCAACATTATTGCAGCCAAGATCTGATACATACATGCGCTTAAAGTCTTTCCTCCATCTTGAAAAGATATACTGAAAGGGTATCTCTTCAACACCATTATAGCTAAGGATACATAGGGCATGTCGGCATAGGTATCCATTTAAATTAAAGCAACTGCACACGCAACGCACTTCTGCTCCTGCTTTGTCATACATAACTTCAAAGTTCCTAACACCCCTCAATATTTCCTCCCCTTCACGTTCTTTGATCATGTATGTCACTATTGGTCCATTTGTCTGAACCTGAGTAATGCTAAAACAAGAAGACATCATCACCACCTCATGTTGAAATTTCCTGAATACATCTTTTGTGTACAGTCTAGAGAGCTGCAACTCAAAATAGCATCTGGTCCTCAATACAGGGTTCAATTCTCTGGATTCTACATCACTATGAGCTTCTTTCTGACGCTTATTCTGCAAAACTAGATCATAAACATTGAAGAGCTCTTCCAAAGAAGTCTGTTGATGAACATGACCATCAAAAAAAGGCCTTGTCGATTCACCGTTTTGGAAATTGGGCATTCCAGCAAAACATGTGTCTTTTGAGTAAACTGGACCCCAACGTTCACGATCTTCATATAATGTTTGAATAAATTCGTGATTCTTAATTCCAAATCTCTGAATCATATCTTCCCAAGCCAATTCAAACTCATCCACTTTTACTGAATCATATACAGTTCTACTCAAAATCATCTGAAATGCCTCGTACTCTTGCAGTGCTTCCATATTCTCTAGAATACATTGCACAACATGTGAAGTACAAAGACGATGATGAGCCCTGGGAAATACCTCGACTACAGCACTCTGCAAGGTCTTGCACTGGTTTGTAATAATAGTCTGCGGAGGGCGGCCAGATATACAGGTAAGCCATGCCCTAAATAACCATACATATGTTTCCAGCGTCTCATCAGCAAGTAAACCACAACCCAGAAAAATCGTCTGCCCATGGTGATTAACTCCAACAAATGCAACAAGAGGAATCTCAAATTTGTTTGACAGGCATGTAGTGTCAAATGAAACTACATCACCAAAGTAACTGTACGCAGCCCTAGACCTAGAATCGATCCAAAATACATTCCTCAAATGTCCTTCATCACTGAGATCATTCACATAGAAAAAATTGGGATCGGTTAGCTGAGCCCGACAGAAGTAATTATATATCGCTCTTGCATCTCCCCGTTTGAGTTTTAATCTCTTGGACATATCAAAGTGGTTGTAGCTTTCTCCTTCATAAGAGTTCGAGCTTCCATAACCAACTGTATCAGCACCAGGTGTCCGATATAACTTGATGGTGCGTACTTCAACGTCAAGGGTTGATTCCATCTTTCTTTTGGCTCGAGAATCCATCTTCTTGTGTGACTTTGAGTTCTGAGCCCTTTCAGGATCGAATAAATGATTGTGTTCAAGCTTGACTTCATCCACCCTCCATCTGTTAGATTCCACTAGTCTCAACCTTATCATTGCTAGACAACCAGTCCTTGTTTCTTTCTTGCGACTGTTTGCTTCTTTAATTGTTTTGAAACCCTCACAGTTGCAACATAATACGGCACCCCTCTTCTCTTTGCTGTTACGTTTTGTCCATGAAGATTTCACCCTGATAGCGAATCCAAGTTCCTTAGCATAGCAGTTGTAATAATTGTAAGCATCATCATATGAATCAAACTCCAACCCCACAACTGGTTGGGGATAGAACTTCTCTTGAGATCTTCCATTTTCAACATCAATTACAGTATCATCATTCCTGCCCATACCATGGTCATTGCTTTGAATTTCAAATAGCTGCTCATTTAGATCACCTCTGTCCATTTCATTATCATTGCTATCAATCTCAAAAAACTGATCACTTGTATCATCCCTTTCACTTTCAGGCTCATTCTCTTCAATCGCAAACAGTTGCTCGCAGTCATTTCCAAGATCATTGTTTTCGTTCTCCAGAAGTTGCTCACTGCTTTGAGAATCTTCTTCTATCTGCAATAATAAACAATCCTTAAATTTCTTGATGACAAACAGCATCATTAGTTTAAAATATGAAAGGGAGGTTTACTTTTCTCTAACAGGGACAAGAAAGAAATGTGGAGCAAACATCTGCCAAGCTAGCATTCTTGTTAAGGTTGCTTTGTTGCCACAAAGTTGCAACACTGTTTGAACATATTTACTTCATGATTTTGTTTTACTTTCACTGTAGATGAATGTATTGACCATGTGCATAACTATGATGCTTAATCGCATCCTTTAATATTGTTAAATTTCTCTTCTTCTTTTTTTTGCAAAGTGACAAAGTAATTTTATAATTTATTCCCAACAAGTTCATTTCCCTCAGCTTCCTGATTCCTCCTTGGCAATCCTCTACAGATGCAGAAAGCTCTCCTAAAAATTGTTTCCAGCCTCTATTCCGTAGATACAGCCTCTATCATCACTCTGTTAAGTTCCGCAGATAACGTGAGGGGCTAACATAGACATCCCTGTGGTGGAATACATTATTTTTCTGCTACCTAACCTACTGCTAGTGCAACTGTGTTGTTTTTAAGGCTTCATCATCCAAGCTACATGATTTGTTCCAAAGTGCACAGCTATCAGGTTTTCTTTTCGCTGAAAATGTTACGAGCCTTATTTGGTTGTGCAATGTTAAACACAAAAACCTTATTCCACAGACTGAGTAAACAACACATGGGTGGCCATTTCAAATTGGGCAGTACCTATTGAGTTGAATCAAATCGAGTAACAAAGGCTGGAGGCAATTTGATTATACTCCAATAGTATATCGAATCTCAACATATCAACATCAAAAGTATTCAATTTCCTTTCTCAATTCTATTTAATAATCAAAAAGTATTAAGATAATCGAACAGAAAATGAGCAATGTAAAACGGAGAGGGTGTGGGCGAAGATAATCTGAGAGAGGAAAGCGAACTGAAGAAGAAGGACTTACAGTGATTTGGAGGTCGGAGTTGAGTGACAAGGCCTGGTTCGCCGGAGAAAAAGTGGTGTCGCCGGACATGGTTTTTAATTTGCAGAGAGAGAGAGAGAGAGAGTTGACAGGTTTTGTGTGAAAGCGGTGTGACCCTAGTTTTGCCCTCCGCTTTGTTTTATGTAAGTCCTCCATGTTAACGCTATTTGCAACTTGGACTCAAGAAAATAGAATCAATTCTTTTCTTTCACTCCTCCTACTTACAAAACATTCTAACAAAAATACATACATTTGCGTTTGTTAATTCTGTTAATTTAAGTGCGAGAAACTCAGCGTACTATATAACATTTAAACTTAATCTCATCAAAAAAAATTCTTGCAGTATCTGCTTCTTTCGTCAAATCTTCATTGTGACTTTAATTTGTATTTTCTTACAAGAAAAAGAAAAAGAAGAAGAAGAAGAAGAAGAGAGGATGTGTTTGCTATTTTGGAAAAACACGAGGGGCTTGTTTAATAATAATCGCAGACATTGGACTATGTTAAAGTGGGTTTCAAAACGGTTGGCTTGGTTTGGTTCTCAAGTTCCAAGCTCCAACAGCCACAACTGTAAAGAAAGAAGAAAGAAGAAAGAAGAAAGAAGCATCATGACTTGGGCTCTGCTCTCTCCTCTCCCTCTCCCTCTCCCTCCTCTCAAAACCAAGTCCAACAGTCGCCGGTCTAGAACACCAACATTCACTGCTAGTGTTTCTGACAAAGACCAAACCAACAAGACACAAGAATCATCAGACTCACAGGGTGGTTTCAATCCATTTGGTTTTGTCACCGACAACCCTTCGAGCCGTGCTGCCATTCAGCTCCCTGATAGCCCTGCTGATGATGGCAATGTCGGCCAAATGCTTAATGTAAGACACCCAGTTTTTAGTTCCACATACTTAAACTGGTGTTCTCTCAGTTTTGGTGTACAATTGTTCTGTCTTTATCCTTTATTCTGTTACTCAATATGATGATCTTCTTCTTATTATATTGTCATTTTGTATCAACTGTGTTTCACTTAACAGTAACACAGTCTCATTGTAGAGTGTCACTCTGAGAATGTTGTATGTAAGCCTTTCATACTTGTGTGTGAAATCATTTCAGTCAATTATACTTGAAAAGTAATCACGGCTAGCTTGGACAGAAAGTGCAAAGCTAGAGTTTTGGTTGATAATGAGCAGGATAGATGTTATTGCCCGACTTGTTATCAAAAAGGAAATTCTATTCCTTGGAAATACTACGCATTTTATTCGGAAGTTGTTGAAACTGATTAGGTGTTTTATATATTGTAAATGTTAATGCTACTCATTGTTGTTTTTGACTTCGTGTTTTTGTTTCTAGAGGATAGAGGACAAGGGAAAGGATTATGGGAAATACATCAGGTCCGGGGAGCATGTTTGGTTTGTGAGAGAAACTGGTAGACTTGTTTCTGCGGCAACAACATTTATTAGCTTCTGTTAGTGGTCTATAAAGCTTCTTATATTCGGTTTTAACTTGCAGGATCAAGTGAGAGCAAACGTGGAACAATTGTCTTCCTTCATGGGGCTCCTACTCAGTCGTATAGCTATAGGAATGTTATGTCTCAGGTTGGCCTAGCTGAACTTTGCTTTTGCATGTTACATTGTCCCACTACTACATTTCGTCGTATAGGTTTATTGTCAATGCTTGGGACATAATGGACAAGAAACTATAAAGTAGTTACTTTTGCATCTCATGTTCATGCAATTTGAACCGTTTATACTCCCTTGTCTTTCAACTGAACTCCAAAGTTTGGCAACTCTTAATATAATCTGGAGCAGATGTCAGATGTTGGGTTTCACTGCTTTGCACCTGATTGGCTAGGATTTGGTTTCAGTGATAAACCTCAGCCCGGATATGGATTTGACTATACAGGTTTACTCTCTTTTAAAAGCATTTATGACATCAAACTTTGTTTCCTGGGACTCTATAATGTGCATTCTTATTTTGAAAAACTTATGTTTCCACCACAGAAAAGGAGTTCCACGACGAATTTGACAGATTGATAGATGTGCTGGGGGTAACATCTCCTTTCTACTTAGTCGTTCAGGTTTGAACACTTCTAAAAGACAAGCTTTAGTTAGGTAAATTTTGGCTCTTCTGCACCTTACATGCTTTCTAACTTCGTCCTCCTCTATGAAGGGATTTCTTGTAGGATCGTATGGATTGACATGGGCCATAAAAAATCCCAGCAGACTAGAAAAGCTTGCAATTCTAAATAGTCCACTCACTGTTTCATCTCCTCTTCCGGGACTATTTAAGCAATTGAGGTTCGTTGTTAATATGTTTTGGGCATATAATGGCCTACCTTATAGATAGTAAGATAGGTCTGCCCCTCGAGTCCTGACTATTTTTTCTCTCGGTGTTAGTTCTGCCACCGGAGTCCAATTCCCCTTCATATCAGCGCAGTTAAATTTTAATTTTCTTTTGTAGTTCCTATCTTCCGATTCATATTTTCTTTTATTTATTTTCAGATTTCCTCTACTTGGCGAATTTACATGCCAGAACGCTATTATGGCTGAGCGCTTTATTGAAGCAGGTAGCGCGTATGTATCTAGTTCTTTTATGCAGATCTTTCAAATCACATCAAAAATATCTCGTTACCAACCCTGTTTGGGTTCTGTCTTTATTTTTATTTGCCAACAACATCTCTACTATTTGTATGTAATGGATTAGAAAGCAGCATTTATCGATAGGCTAAGCTAACCTGAGGATGCATGGTAATGGTAGTACTTGGTACTTGGTAGTATGCCTTGTGTAAAATAAAAGTTATGCTTTAAATTACGCACATCTGCCATGCTGTAGCAAAATATTGTCCAAAGCATCAGTGATGCATGTAATAGGCATGTGAAGTATATTTGCAAACAGTTCAAAACAAGATATTACTTTTGAAATTGTGATGTTGTGTCGATAAAAATCAACATTGTTGAAGCTCTGGAACTATTATATTGACCACTTTCCTCCATTTTATTGAGATTTTTCTAGTTCTCTTAAAAATATATCTTTATTTTCAACAGTTATGCATTGAAGCTGGAAAAGGCTGATGTGTATCGGTTACCATATCTCTCAAGCAGTGGCCCTGGATTTGGTATGTACTTCAATCCTTTTTCTGATGGTATTTCGACTCAAGCAGCTGTCAAGGTTTACCTAGCTCTAAGTTTATCAGTGAAAACAGAAAACTTTCCTTCAGTAGGTTCACAAATAGTTGCAATACTCTAACATAAAGCTATTATATCTATGATTAAATCAATTAGTCTATCATAGAACTAAGCTGTTGCCCATTCACTTCAGATAATCTTCCACTTATCTTTGATGGACCTCTAAAAACTAATCCAAATCTTCAATTAGGTTGTTTGTGTGGTCGACTGAGCATATACTATGATTCCTCATAAATCTAAGCACATTATGTCTTAATCCTGCAATTAGAAAATGGCATGTAGTCACTTTTGCAAATTATAACTTGTCTTACCATCACAACAGGCTTAGGCCAGACTTAATTTACTCTCACTTAGAACTTGAAATTAAAGCAAGTGTGACTGATCCACACACATACGATTTCACAAGCTTTTTAATTACCATTTGCTATCCATGGGGAAGCTTTTCTCATTTTTGCATAGACATGGAGATTTTAAGTAGAAGTTCGACAAATAATGTTTTGTCAACACTTCCATTCTTTTATTTGTTTGATTTTCAATAATTAATGGGTGTGTACTGTGTAGTCCTTGACATATTTTTGATTGGAACTTCAGTGCTGAATCTAAGCAAAATTAAGATTCTTTGCACACTATAATTCTTCCATCAATGTTTCAGCTATACTTGAAGCTGCAAGGAAAGCTAATTTCCAAAGCATCTTGAGCCAAATAGCATCTGGTTTTGCATCTGGAAGGTATAGCTTTACTGAGCTATCATTTGAATACATTCTGGCTTGCTTATTCATTTCCTTAGCTTATAGTTTAAGATAATTAATTGAATTAAGATGACAGTTTGAGCTTCATTTTGAAATATAGCGAATGTGAATATTATAAGCCACAGAGTAGCTTCCCTTGTACTTTTAGAGTGTTTATACCGGAGATAAATCATTCCACATAATTAATTTACTTACCAATGGTAACATACCAGCATCATTGAAAATTTGGTAGAAATATGCAAACACCTCATCCCAGTATCTCAATATATGAAATCGATGATGCTTGATATCGATGTTGATCATAGGAACTCAAATTTGTATACTCTTTCTAACTTCATCTTTTATACTTCATGCTTTAATCTATTTTTGCTAAACAAACTTGGTTAAAAAGGAAGGAGAGGCCCCTGGCCTCTGTTGATGATTTTGTAAGTAATTGCTTGTGCACTTCAGATGGGATATACCGACTCTTGTTGCATGGGGCATTTCAGACAAGTATCTACCTCAATCTGTTGCAGAGGAGTTTAAGAATGCAAACCCCACTGTTGTCAGCCTAAAGTTGATAGAAGGTGCCGGGCATATGCCTCAAGAGGACTGGTAAATGACTTCTGCATCACATTTTTTCCCCTCTCATTTCTACCTTTAATCAAGTATTGAATAACATATATACAACAGGCCTGAGAGAGTTGTTACTGCTCTGAGAGTGTTCTTTTAAGTTCAATGTACAAATTCACATCTAATCTGGAAATTGGCATCGTCCTCGATCCTAAGGCAGTTGATTAAAGGTAACTACATATATTTCCCTAAAATATTACCAACTTGCTTATACACTTATACGAGTTTCCTGGTGCCAATTGGATTTGCCTTTTTAATATGTTTTTTTTCTTTCTTCCAAATTTCTTTCTTCAGTTAAACAGCTGCAGGACTTTAGAGGATTTGTAAGCTGGACGAAGATCCAGGGAGTGTCCTTAGCAATTGATAAGTAAAGAATTAAAGAGTTGTAATTTCTTGTCTATATCAGATCAGAAACATTTTCAAATGTATACCTTTTTCCATAACTATGTGTTTGTCAGCATCAGAGTATATTACCAAGTGTAGACTAGACTTGTTTTAGAGATGCTATCAACTCTTTGAACACCTTGTTGTTGAAGCCAAATATAGTAGGGCCGGTTCGGTTCCGTCCATTATTTTTAGGAACCGGAACCGGAACCGTTCAATATACATACGGTTCAGTTCCTTGTATGTTTTAGGAGGAACCTGTATGGAACCGAATCGCAACAAACTGGTTCGGTTCTACGGTTCTAACGGTTCCTAAATATATAAAGAAAAATCAATAAATAGCTTAATTTGGAAGAAAAAGTACAAAAAAAACTACAAAATAGAAAATTAAATACATCCACAAATCACTCGATCCGCAAGTATCCAACAATCTTCGAGTCCTTTTAGTTCAAATATATTACAAATTGCAAGCTAAAATAAGTTACGTCAAATAAGTCATTGAATTTTTTGTTGAATAGAACAACTAAAGGCAGCAACTATAGTTCACAAAAACTTCTGAACCAAATACTACATATGTACCTCAAAGTTGCATTTTATTTAACAAACTAATTTTTGGTAACTTTTGTTGCCCTTGCATCATCCACATTTTTTTTAAGCGTGAGGGTTTTTTGGTGAGAGTGTGAGGGTTGTTGACTAGGTAAATTAACTAGATTTAGCGTTTTGAGAGGGTTTTTTTTCATATACTTTATAGTTAGAAATGAATGATTTTCTATACCCATGTCTATAGTACATAATATAGACTTTACAAGACTACCAATAATATATTGACATGTGTTATTTTCATATTACCGGTTCTTTTAGGTTCCTTAAAATTTTGTAACTTGAGAACCGGAACCGGAACCGAAACATTTGCACTTGAAACCGAACCATCAATATTACTTTGCAAAATTCAAAGAACCGAATCAAACCTAACGGTTCCAGTTCCGGTTCGATTCTCCGGTTCTTCGTGGAACCAGTCCCAGCCCTAAAATATAGTATGGCTTCTTAGTCTGTCTGCGTACAGCGGCTTGAGATACATTACCATCATAGTTGTCTTCGAACCACTTGGCAAGATCAATTTTCTTCCAGTTGGGATTTGATTATTTCGAATGCATATTCCCGCCCACAGCTAAGCACAATAACATTCATTACTCGTTAGTTTAACCACAAAGTTACAGGCGTACAGCTAAATCCAGTTATATGACAAAAATTGCGCACCAGGAGTTACCAAACCTAAAAGCACTCGCACACCATGTTTCGGGTTACCCATTTGCCATCAAAACACGAGTAAACTTGTGGATAAATCTGCCTAATATATCTCAGAACCTACTTAGCTTTCTTTGCTCTACTGTTTGGAGTCTTTCGACCGGTCTGCACCTTCTTAACGTATGTCTTCTTCTCTGCCTTGGATTGGTTATTGGTTGTCACCTTTCTTGTTTTATTCTTTCGATCTTCATCAGCATCGTCATCATTATCATCTTCATCAACATCGTCTTCATCAACATCACTGTCATCAGTTTCATCATCACTTTCTTTAGATTTCCTTTTCGCTGAAGACTTCTTGGCTTGACCTCCAGGCTTTCTCCCTTTATTAGATTTGGCAGGTGCCTTAACTTCTTGATCACTTTCGTGATCAACATCATCAGCATCATCACCATGCCCGACGCTCTTATTACCTCGTTTACTTCCAGCTTTGGCAACTTGATTGCCGGGTAACTTCTGAAGCTCTGGGACAAATGCTGAAGTCTACAAAAGAAAAACGAAAAAAAAAATCACTAAAAACATAAAATCATGAAACCCAATAACAATAAAAGATTGAATCATTTAGAATGACATACCCTGCCACCAACTGTGATGAACTCAATTTTCTTCCCTGCATTACATCAAAATAGAATTACACACAAGATGATAAAAAAAACAAAGGTTGACTTGTGCTGAGAGAGAGAGAGAGAGAGAGAAGCATCAGGAACCAAACCATCAACCAAAGCCTTTCCCAGCTTCTTTTCACGGGAATGATAGATCCAATTACTAGGAAATTGGTCACTATCTGCTCCAACTTCAAGTGATTTTTCAATAACCTGTAAAATCAAATGCCAGATATTACCAATTTCTTACCACTAATTTTTCCAGGCCTTTTTCCCCAACGGAAATGAAACAACCAATCACGGGGGAACTGGGTAGATTCAGCATCAACGTGGACCGCATACTCAATAACCTACAGGTAAATTACTCTATATTTGCAATGAAATGCACACTGATGTCCAAAAGACAAATTACAATGCTGAAGAGACTGAACCTAACTCAACATCAATATTCTAACCTCTTTGATGCTTTTGTGTAAAGCTCCAACATTTTCTTTGGAGAGGGTGGATGAACTATGCTCGGGATGAATCCTTGCCTTCAAGAAATAATATAAACAACAAAGTACACCAGTTAACAATTGTAAGCAGGACCCAAAACTTGAGTGTCTAGCTTCAAGAACGATGACATATGTAAACTAAAAAGTTCCTACTGTATCAAGATTAAATCAAATTTACTATACATAAAAAATTCCAGGAAATATAGCTCGATGTACTATATTAAGCTATAACTAATGACAGTCGCACTTCTATGTCTTTCTCCCTGATACAACTGGAAGTTATATTCAACTCTCTGCAGTTGACTAACTTAAAGCATACAATTTATCAAGCAAGTCATCACTGTCAGTTATAACAAAATATGATCATCTTCGGTTGTATATGAATTCCCTATTTAAAACTGGAGATGTAGACTAGATTGTAACAGACAACTTGATCCATTTCAACAGGAGTAGGAAAAAAGAAAAGCTTATCTTCTATTGATCATTGAGAGTGAATTTCAGTGCAACTTTTTGTTGATTACTTAGATTTACTATATCTAAAGTTGTCAAACTTACGTGGATTATCGCAAAAACCACATAATTCTAAAGTCTGATTATTTACACACCACAAAATCTAATATAATCCCTTGTATACTCATATATCCGGATGCACTTTCAGTGATGTTAATAAGGCTTGACTTCCTTATTTGGGTGCACCCAATAAACACATTCTGTGCATTAGATCTCTACCATCTTTTTCAGTCCCTTAACAGCACAAGTTTCATGATACCACCATCCTAGATAGAGGAATATCAACAGATACCTTTATAAAGGAGAATGTATGCCTTTATCGTTTGCTACTTTGCTATATGTGCATTAGTCACAACCAATTGAGGGATCAAAAACTATTATAAGTGCACTGTTGAACACGAAATACATATGTCCCTCTTGAGCTCCCAACCATTCCTCGATGAATAGGATAGTAAAGAATAATCCAACAAATATGCAAGACAAACATTCACATTACGCAAGGCCAATTACTGAAGAATAATCACATGTAAATGATGTAATTATACTTACTATCCCACCCAGAGGGTAATTTTCACACATGCATCTTCTCCAGACTAACTTATGTAACTCTTGTGTTCTCTCAAGAACTGAAATATCTTAACCTTAATTTGCAGTATCCCTTTTACCATTTGGTACATTAATCCCAATTTCATTCCCTTTTCTGGTCCATAAGATAGTTCAATCACATTTCAAATAATAGGATAGTTCAATCACATTTCAACCATACAGTGAATTTGAATAGAAATAAATAATGATATTAAAGTATGAACACCAGACTCACTTGATACAGTACTTCATCAGCAACCCAATTGCCGATTCCTGATATAAAGCTCTGCAAGCAAGTAAAACAAGGGAGGTTCTGTAAATGAGTAATAGAGGTTATAGAGCCCTCCAAAAAAAATAGTTATTTACACACCACATTGTTCATTTCTAATCCTAGATTACAATAGGGTTGTATTTAAGTATCATGAGATCATTACATCAACATGCTTCTTGCTCATATAGAAGTACGTTGACTAACCTGATCTAGCAATAGAGCCTTAATACTTGTTTTTTTCTTACTTAATGATGCAAAAAGTACATCCACTGTCATTGGCTCCAAGAGAGCATCCGGCCCAAGCTCAGATATCGGGGGCGCAGCAGATGGCTGGTACAGATGCATTTAAATGACACTTAATTATATTCCAGCTCAAAACGGAGAAACATGAAAGCTTGACAAAATACAGGTAACTTTTACATACATCTTTGAGCAGGCGGACTTTTGCAAATCGCCTCTTGTCAGTGAAAGAGAACTCCATACCATCCTCTAGCTGCCCAATGAACTCATTAGTTAGCAGTTAGCAGTTACGAAGCACACTCATTGGCTAGAAGCCATTCATAAATAGCCTGCCCCCAAAATTCAATTGATGACAGACCCTAAAACTCAAAACTTGTGCAGTAACTATAGTTCCCGGATTGTAGTTGAGATGATTTATTGGTAAAGTCTAAAAGTCTGGACAGGAACACATAAATGATCCTACCTTCAGCCATTTTAGATTCCTTTTATGACCTCATTGCTATATATGCACACAAGAAATAGAAAACCGACATTGGAGTCAAAATAACTCTCTCCTTACCTGGACAAAAACCTTGGAATATTTGGAAGGCCACTCATCAGTGTCCTTCACAGCAGATCTGCAAAGCAACTCTCGAAAATATAACTACCAAAAACCATCTCTGTGCATAGAACCATTATTTGTGCCAACGAAAAACACTTCAAACAGTTCCCAAACAAAATTCGATCTATCTTCGTTGATAAAACTTTACAGGACATGAGACAACATTCACCTCTTATATTTGGTGACAGCAACCCCTTTTATATACACAGCCCCCGCCATCCCTACAAAAAAAAAATCTCAAAATAACATTCAAACCCTATTTCACAAATCCACCAAACTCTATATATGATTTTTGTATGGCACATTACCATAATCAAGGTTCAAACCAAGTGAAAATTTAACAATAAATCAATTTCGAACTATTAATTTCTCGCTCTCAAATAGTCAAATCACGTTAAAAAAATAGAGTTAGGAATAAATTTGAAAGTAAAAAGAAGATGGTGAGAGTGAGACCGAATTGAAAGGAGGGAAAGGGAGGAGAGTCGAGGCGGAGCCACATGTTCTTGCCCTTGCGGTGAGATGAGACGATGGTCTTCCCCAACAGCGACGCCTCGAAATCGGCGCGTGAGACTCCGTCAATCACTTTGGAGTCATCGGCGACGACGACTCTCAATATCTTCTTTCCGACGCAGTTGTCCTCTATGGCCCTCCGAGCCGCCTCCACCTCCGGTAGCTCTGGCATTTCACGCGCTGCTTTTTCTCTCTCTCTCTCTCTCTCTCTCTCTCTGTTCGCTGTGCAAAGAGGTTTTTATGGGGTTTTGTGGAGGACGATTTTGGATCTGGTGTGGTTAGTATAAGGGAAGGCGTTGGATAGGAGCCGCTCGATGTGTAGACCAAGGATACTGATGTCTTGTTCTCATGCTTACGTTTCTTTTCTTCCTTTAATTATCATATATCAAAATTGGTATTTCTAGCTGCCCACAATCACATCGGAGCATTGGACACTAACACCCGCATGGGTAAAATCGAATAGGAGGAGCAATTTGAGGAGGAGCAGGCACTGTTTGAGGTGGAGCAGTCACTGTTCATCGAATAGGAGGTGCAGAAGCTGTTTTTCGCGCAGCGGTGTCAAAAAATAGCATGTGCTATTACTGTTCATAAATTTTTTTATTTTTTTTTATTTTTCAACCAATCCATAAACGACACGTGTCGTTGTCGTATGAATAATTGAATAAGATTTCGGGTAAGATTTCCAACGAATGACGAGTTGACACGTGTCACGCCGACAGAAGGTTATCGGGTAAATAATTGTACAAAAATTCCGATAAGATTTTCAACCAATCACGAGGCAACACGTGTCATGTCCACTATTCATGATCGGGTCTAATAATTGTATAAGATTCTCGGAGAGATTTCCGACCAATTGAAAGACGACACGTGTCATCAGCTTATCTAATCACGTCATCTACACTCGGCTATATATTTGTTGATCGGTGCTCATCGTTCATTCACACCAAAACCAACCATATATTCCACATTCCGATAAGATGAATCCTTTTAGTTATGAGAATTTTTTCCGGAGGAGGCGACAGCAACGTCGGCGAAATGCCGAAATTGCTAATGCTTTCATCACTGAAGCGGTCGTGGTCGATGCAATGTTCGATGACGAACCACCTCGCCGCCGACCAAATGAAGAAAGAATGAGGGAGTCAAGGGGACATAATCTGATGGAGGATTACTTCATCGAACGGCCCGTCTTCAACGAACAAGACTTTCGTCGAAGGTATCGAATGAGTACCAATTTATTCAACCGTATAATGACGGATCTCTGCAACCACGACCAATTTTGGCACCAAAGAGCTGACGCCGTCGGATTGGTTGGACTTCTTCCACAACAAAAGATGACAGGCGCTCTTCGTATGTTGGTGTACGGCGCAGCCGCAGATCAGTGTGCTGAAATAACAAGGATGGGTGAATCCACAACACTACAATGCATGAAGAAGTGGTGTATGCATATCTACGAGCTTTATGGTGACCTCTATCTCCGCGCTCCAAATGCCACAGACTTATCCCGACTTCTAAAGATAGCAAGGCATCGCGGATTTCCTGGTATGATCGGAAGCATTGACTACATGCACTGGGAGTGGAAGAACTGCCCCACAGCTTGGCAAGGAGCATTCTCGGGCCGAAAGAAGCGTCCAACTATTATTTTAGAGGCGGTGGCCTCATATGACACGTGGATATAGCACAGCTTCTTTGGGGTACCCGGATCACAAAATGACATCAACGTGCTCCACCAATCGGACATATTTGATTCGCTCCTTGCCGGAAACAGTCCGAGTGCGACCTATAAAGTCAACGGTATGACTTACCACAATACTTACTATCTAGCTGACGGTATATATCCCAGGTACTTCTCGTTTGTGAAAACAATCTCCAATCCCCAAGAGCTTCCACAGAAACTCTTTGCCAAGAAACAAGAGGCATACCGCAAAGATGTAGAGAGGTGCTTTGGAATTTTGCAATCTCGTTGGGGAATTATTCGGCATGCAGCTAGGTGTCATCACCAATCGAAATTGAAGAGCATCATGTTGGCTTGCATTATAATGCATAACATGATTGTCAAAGAAGAATTTGTGGAGGAGGAGTTCGAGGAGTTGGAAGAAGAAGATCTTCAAAACCCATCAACTGCTTTCAATGTTTATGATGGGCCAGTAGATGAACAAGGTAATCGTATTCCTTTTGAGCCTGTTGGAAGGGATGCACAAAATGAACAACGATTTGCCGACCGTGTTGTAGATCTCCAATCTGCGTACATCCATGGAGAGTTGCAAAAGGACTTAGTTAAGCACAACTGGTATCTAGAGACCGGCGAACGACTTTAAATGATGTGGGTGTGTAATTTTAATTAACCTGGTTTGCAACATGTTTGCTTTATTTGTTTTTCCTTTTAGTTGTTTGAGTGATGTGTGTTTGATTTTAAGTCATTATGTGTTGTTGTACTGTGCGTGAGCTATGATGGAATAAGAAAAGTGCGTTTTTATTACTTGGAAATTTAAAGTACATAATTTCAATCAAACCCTAGAATTATTGGAAATTTAAAGTACATAATTTCATAATGGAAAAACAAATACCAAACTACTGAAACAGTGGGCGATAACAATTTGAAAATGTTTCATCGCTACCATCTCCTTCCTCTTCCTCCATTTTCTTTAGGATACTCTCTTTTTTCTTCGAAAAATACCTCTTCGATTTTGGGGTCATAGCATCCGTATCCATTGCCATTATCCTTGAATCCTCCGCTTCGCCCTCAATTTGTAGTCCTTCTCCTTAAGGGCGAATTGTTTTTGGTACAAAGCTAGTTCAGTGGCATCAGTTTCTTTTTGCCCGGTGAGATGCATTCTTTGATTTTCCATCATGCTTTTCAAAACCTCATCTCTTAGCTCATTTGAAGATGAGCATGCTCTTTTCCCCTTTCTTTTGGCTTCCTTGGCCGCCTTCACTCCGATTGGTCTAACCGGACTAGAGTACACTTCTTCTTCATTGCTTTGTGGTGTTGGAATGACTTCATCATCCTCCACGTCGACGGGGGGAGGCATTGAGGTAAAAGGAGGAGTAGTTGCGAAGTTGGAATATGAAGGAGGTGGTATCGTAGGTTCGACGGCCCGAAAATTTGGATGGTTTTTCATCACTTCCCAACAATCAAACTTGGTAAACTGTTTCTTTTTTTGTGCCACGTACCATGATTGAGATTTTCTTATCTAAGGTGCCAAAAATTTGTATGTCAAAATAATATCTAGGAAATGGAGATGTCAACATTGATTAAAATAAATGTAATAGATGAGCTTTACGACAAAATTATTAACACTTACCTCATCTTGCAAATTTTCCCCGGATTGTACATTCCTTCGTGCATATGCAAGAGCGGCACCCCAAGTTCGAAAACTCGGCTTCAACTTTGTAAAACGAGAAGAAACCGCGGTTTGGGTCCTAGGCTCCGGCCTTGATTCACCATGCGCAAGCTCCCAATTTTCCTTATAATCGGCATAGACTTTTTCCCACAATTTGTCGGACTTTTGCGAGTTGCCGGTAATTGGGCAAACGCTAATGCGACAATAAGAAATACAAAGTTGTAAATCTTCGGAATCAAGCCAATTGGACATTTTGTGAGGAGGATGAAGGAGAAGAGGAAGGAGAGGATGAATTTGTGTGAGATGTGAATGAAATTGATGTAGTATTTATAGATAAATACTAGGGTGTTATTTGCAATTTTTTAGAATTTTTAGGGATTTTTTTGCAATTTTTTAGGGGTTATTTTGCAAAATGGCAGAAAAAATCAGAAAAAAAATCAGGTTATCGTTTCGGTTGAATCTGGACCGTCCGATCAGATTTTTTGATTTGAAATGGACGGTCCAGATCAATCTGACCGTTACTTTTTTTTTAACCCAGGCTGCCACGTGTCACAATCCTATTGGCCGGTAATTTTTTTTTTTTTATCGGCGCGTGTCATCCACGCGCCTGGTAGAAAAAAAATAACCCTGCTGACGTCACCCACGCGCGTGGATGACGTCAGCACCTGCACGAGCAGCAGGACGAGCAACAGCTGCTCGAGCCTCCGGTCAACGAGCGGTCAGCTCAATCAATCTCCCCCGCTGCGTGCTACCGCCGCCTGGGGTCCACCGTCGGAGCAGCTGCTCCACCTGCTCGAGCAGCTCGCGCTGCAGGTGCTCTAATAACATCATCAATAAAACTTGTATGAAACTCAGATTACCTATAAGGTATAACCAACAATTATCCACAAATCGTGTTAACAATTATTGAGCTCTTAACCCAGACTGACTGCTATTTTGCTCATTCTTATAATAAAGAGAAAATACCCGTCTTTCCGAGAAGGGAAGAAAGCAGACGAAATTATAGACGGGAGAAATGGTTTATACCAACACAGCATTCAGTCCTGTAAACACCAAGAGCGCAGTCATTGGTCGACTCCTGTGTGGCATCTCTTCTACGCTTTTTTTTCTTAAAAGTCCGCTGCAATCAAATCAAAGAAAATAATGCCAAATTAAGCTATAGCCCAAATGCCCCAACTCCATATTAAACTCTTCGCCAATTTTTCTTTTTCCTTTTGACGATTCTGCTTTTTTTTTTTACTGTTGGAATATAAATTCTATACTTGAAACAAAGCTTAGACCTTTTCTATTGAAACCTCATAATTTGTTAAATTCATTTCCTCTTCTTTTCTATTATATAATTATTTTTGTACAAAATGACAAATGGAGACATGAAATAAAACTTTAAATTGTTGTAGGAGAAAATAGATACGCAGAATATTAAAACTGTACTTTATTTATTGATATATGACATTTAAAATAGACATTACAATTTGTCATAATCAATATCCTTTTAAATCAGGAACTGAGATAATATATACTTCTATACTAATTAGAACAAGACACACACCGGGACACCAGAAATATTATTTCATTTCATTAAACACTTCTCATTGTGTCGTGATCCTAATGGATTATGCATAACATGTTGCCTCGCTAAAAATCTTGTCAAGCAAACAAAAAAAACATCTTTAAGTTTGGTCTAAGGGAAAAATAGTACAACGCATCAACTACATAAGCGACCACATGTGATGTAGACTCCCCCTGATTAATTACTCAATCTTGGAGTTCAGATAACCTTCGCATTCCAATGCGTCTCACATGCTTCACAAATGTAGATTTTGGTAAAGACTTGATGAACAAGTGTGCAGTATTATCCACTAAACCAATCTGATTCACAAGGATATTCAATATCCGTTGTTGTTGCTGATTGTAGGAGTACTTTCGCCAAAGTAGATGATGATCCAATACACCCTTGAATGTGGTGTATTATTGACCTAAGCCTGACACACACTAACCGCTTCATGCAAAGCTATAGTCTCAGAATGATTCGAGGAAGTAGCAACAAGAGTTTGCTTCGTTGATCTCCAAGAAATCATTGTGTTTCCCATGGTGAATACATAACTTGTTTGGGAACGTCCTTTATGTGGGTCAGAGAGATACCAAACATCAGCAAAACTAACCAAGACATTACATGGTGTCTTTGAACAGGAGACTGGACTGAATTGAGGTATAGTGCTCGCATTTGAAGGGGATTTCGACGGGTCAAAAATCTCAAGACCTGCATGCTGCGATTCAACCATCTATTTTCTGAGAATTTCAAGCTTCTCTCTGTTTTCTTTGTAGGGAAAGAACAAGCCAAAGTCAATGGATCCCTTCAAGTACCTAAAGTTATGTTCTACTCCAATCCAATGACTTTGCGTAGGCACAGATCGAGAAAGCAATGTCTAGATGTGTGCACCAAGATATATATATATATAACCAAGCTCCAACTACATTAAGATATGAAATCTCAACTCCAAAAGTTCTTCACCATCATTTTTTCAGATGAAACATATCATTTTTTGCTCCAGACTGCAAACAAACATTGGTATACTAAGAGAGTGTGCTTTGTCCATTGCCTGACTTGAACATAAGCAGGCCAGTGAATAAGTTTTTCACCAACTCGATGTACCATCTCTAAAACCAAGACAAAATCAAGTCCTACCGAGATTTATCATCTCCAACTCATTCATGTAATGAACACGCATGGGCATAACTTATCATTCTTATATCCCTTCCCAATCAAGTACTTACTTAGAATGGTGAACGTCTCAATGTAAATACAGGAGCACTTTGTGGTTTAGAGTTACTTGAATTAGGTATAACCATGCCAACCGGCACTCTCATGTATATCTCTGAATCAAAATCATCATAGAGATATGTTGTAACCACATCCATAAACTACATACTCAGTATTTTCGGACACTACCAAACTGATAAGGTAGCGAAAAGTAATATGTCCATAACCAAAGAATACATCTCCTTATAATCAATACTAAGACGTTGAGCAAAACCCTCGTGCCTCAAGTCTAGCTTTATACTGCATGACTTCATTTTTCTCATTACGCTTTTGAACAAAGACTTATTTGTGTCTAATCAGCTTACCATTCGGTGGTTATAGCACTACCATGCCGAAAACTTGTCATTTGTAAGAGAGTCTAGTTCGGCCTAGATTACAACTTTACATATCGGTCAATCTACTATATGTTGACAATCCGCAATAGAGCGAGGGTCCACTTCATCGTCGTCAATTCATGTGCAATGAAATAAGTAAATGCATCATCAACGACCATGGAAGAACCATCCATAATACCGCTAGCATTTGTTTAACTTGGTAAGAGTTCTTTGTTTATTGACATTGTCATTGACTCTAAAGTGTCCCCAGAGTTTGTCAATGTCAACTTTTAGACACAATTGTAGTCAAAAATAATCTCATGTGTTGATGTTGAACTGTTGTGTCTTGATAGCTTGCCTTTTTCACCGATAACTCATCAGTGGATTTTGACCGATGTTACACCCCCACTATAGGAAGGAGAAATGCTACCTTGCCCAGGTGTTGTGTTAACTTGCCCAAAATTTCAAGAACTTTCAACCTTGCAGGATTTGCAGCAGATATAATTGATCTCGTCACTTTCACGATATCAGTAAAGGGGTCAGGCATCAAATCTGCTACTTTCTGAAAATCTAGAATTCATTGCACTTGAATCTCACACTGAGATGTGTGGGAATCATGATGAGACATAGTGGGGACATACCACGTCAATTTTTGTCGTTTAACCAGAATGAAACCATTCCTATCTTCCCCTAACAGTGGGAAGTATGTTTCATCAAAGTGGCATTTTGCAAAACAAGCGGTAAAGAGATCTTTTGTCAAAAATTATAAATATCAGATTATCGTTGGAGAATCATAACCAACATAACTACTTAATCGTCATTGAAAACCCTTTTTTAGACACAGTGAAAGTGTAGTAGGCACATGTACCACGGCATAAGAGATGCGTAGATGTGAGATAACATGCTCATATCCAGGTACGCACTGAATGGTTGGCAAGTTACAGGTCTCAAGTGAATAAGTATAGTTGCATGTAACATTGCATATCCTAAAGCAGATACCGATAAATTAGTATGCATTACCATTATGATGGCCATAAGCTGTAACCGCTTGATTTTTGCATCTGTTAAACCGTTATGTGAATGAACATAAGGGGAGGGATGTTCAATTTCAATCCCAATTGACATGTAGTAATCGTCGAAAAAAATTTGACGTAAACTAACCTGCATTATCCAATCTGATAGACCTGATTGGATTATTTGGGTGGTGAGCCCGGAACTGAATAATTTGTGTTAGGAGTTTTGCAAATGTAGTATACCATGTAAATTGCAAAGACATGTGATCTATGCATCAATACAACAATCAAAACAATATATAAAAACAATCTGCATACCGGTTTGATTAGTCCACAAATATATTATTTGGAATCTGTGGAGGAATGAAAGTCGTGTCTACAGAAAAAGACCGTCATGCATGTAAACAGCATTACAGAAATGAACGAGCTTTGCAAACTGAGCAATATGCATTGGATTTTGTCATAAAGGCATCCAGTGAGAAAAACGCACGGGATTATGTTTCACTCATCTTAAAGACCGAGCTAGACCAAGTGGAGTAATCTCAGTCCTCCCATTTAAACCGATGGTTTTAGGTATTCCCACATGCTTCTTTGCTCTTAAGAACCGATTACCATGAGAATTTCTCAATATTTTGATTATCATAATGCAAAAGCTTATATGAGGCAGAATCACATACGTATTATGAAATATTACATTGGATTAAATGATATGTACCATAGTAAAATATAAATCCTCATAAACATCTCCAGATTACGCGGTTGGCAGCATTCAATGGAGATTACACACAAAACTCTTTTGCATTCTCACAATATTGTTCTGATTGAAAACCGTTGGCACAAATATGCTCAAAACTTAGGAACGTTGGATTAGAGTGCTAATCAATACAACATCCAAAAACCAATGTAAAACAACATCTGACCAGTCGAAAAGGACCCTTGTAGATTACGGCTCATGACATGACAAAACCGATGTAAAACCACATATGATGTTGAGTATCAGACGCAGTAATATGTATTGGTCGTAAGACCAACAAATACGATTTTTTTTCTAAGCCTTTTTTTTTCCGGTAAAACCGATGTAAAACACATCAAAAACACCAATTCCAGGTTAGGTTGTCGATGGGTCTAGAAATCTACTCATCGGGTCGAAATAAACCCAAAAACCAATATGAATTTCTGATAGCAATTTTCAAAGGGTCGAAAATCAAAAAAATTGTGTCCAGGGAGACCTCTTCGACGAGTCGAGGAGATAATTTGACAGGTTGAAGAAAAACCTAAAACCGATATCGATTTTCCGATATCTTTTTTTGCGGGTCAAAATTTTCCATCAACGGGTCAAATTTGGACAAATTTAGAGATAGTAGCATGTTTTTGACGGGTCGAGAATATAGTTTGACGAGTCCATGGCGCAAATAAGAGGACCAAGGACCATCTTTTGACAGGTCGAAAGAAATAGGGCAAAAAAATTCAACAGGTCGAAATAGTGCCAAAACCAATCTAAGGGGTGTTCTTCGACGGGTCGAGGTAAACCTTCGACGGGTCAAAAATTCCCAGGATCAAACCATCCTTACTTTTTGTCTCCTTTTTATGGTATTTTGGTGTCATAGTGACATAGAGCTATGTATATTTCGAACCATTAAACAATATGTATGAAAATAACCATTTTTAACACTTTAAATATCGAAAGGAAGAATTTTTTTTATTACTTTGCCAACATTAAACTTACATCAAAATATTGTCTTATTCAAATAGAACCGACTACCACAAGTCAAAATAAATTAAACTTGATTACATAGCAGAATCATAAGCTTAATACATAAACTAATAAAAATCCTTAGTCTCTAAGCTTGCTTTAGGGATATCTTCTACAATTAGATTGGCTTCACTGCCATCTTTCATCTTATAGTCAGCATAGTGTGTTCCCTTTTACTTTGCTTGGTATTGTTGACACATCTTGTAGGCATTCTGAATATCCTTTGGTGCTCTGCATTGTTTATGCATATGTGTAGTCGCACCACACCTATAACAAGGTGCTAAGTGAGAAGTAGAAGTTGAAGAATTCTCACCATTTCTAGAACCGAAATTGGATTGATTCTTGTTGGAGTTGTTGTGGTTGTTGTCATGGCGAGTCCACGTCAAATTCTACCACGACCTCTACCACATCATCCTCTACCACCACGAGTTTGATAAGGTTTAGAACGTTATTTCCACTTATCATTTGGGGACTTCTCACCAATGTTGTAAGTTTCGTGGACTTTCTTTGTATCGGCTGGCCTATCATTGTTGTGGAGAAAGATCTTGTGATGCCTCTCTTTCTTGGCCAGCATACTCATAAGATCACTGAATGATTTAAGTCTTCCTTGCTCATAATTAAGGTGATACTAATGTGCAAGGGTATCTATAGAAGTAGGGAAGGTGCTCAAATACTTCTTGACCATAGCTTTGTCCATCTTTACAACACCACAAATGGCAAGTTCTTACTGTAGCTCTAGCATATCTTGATAAAAATCATTTATCTTAGGATAATCCAATAACCAGATTTTATCCTACTTTTCTTATAGCTCTAGAAGTTGTGCGTCATGCACATTGTTGAACCATTCTTGCAAAGTTTCCTACAAATCCGCGGTGTCATTCTGTAACAAGTATTAATTGTTTCCTCAAAGCAGGATGAATGTCTCCTGAGAAACATGAGAGGTTGAGATTTTCATGCTAGGGTATCCTCGTTGTCTTCAGTACCAGGTAGTAGTGATTGGACGGTGTCAGTAAGACGTTTACTAATAAAAATATTCTTAATGTCTGATACCCATCTATAGTATTCTACTCCTTGAATGTCAATGATATCAAATTCGGGTCTTGCCGGCTCAGTCATTTACAAAAGACAAGAGATGTAATTAGTATCTGATCGAATGAACCACAATCACTAATATCAAGTTTAGGGAATAAGAACCATGATCAATGATGTTTAGACACAAAAATCGATGCAAAATCGGGGGCTTCATACCACTCCCCAGAAATTCGTGACTGTCAAATAGTCACAAAGATCGACTTCCATTTCTCAATGTGAAATCACAATTAACCGTGATATTCACTGATAACCTTGACTCCCCCAAGACGGTCACTAATCACAAGCTTTTTATAATATATATTAATCCATAGGAACTAGGGTATAAAAAGTAAATCACGGTAAGAAAATTTCAACCTAAATCTAGACCTAGATTTAGGGTGTTGCAGTAATTAAGTTTTGTAACATAATTTTAAATCGAAGAAGGTTAGACAGTTTCGAGGAATGAACTATCGATAATATCCTCGATATTTTCGCAATATTTACGTTTTTATTACTTCCCGATATTAATCCTCAATATCAATATCTTTCGCATGATATTTCATGATATATTCGATATTTTTCTATTTACCGCTGAAATTCTCGATATTTTCGAATTTATCCAAGATTTTAATTTTACATATATATATGTTGACCTCGTTAAATCCAAAGCCCACCACGCCATTTTGAATTTGAATTCTAATATTTTTCTCTTCTTCTTTTTTATTTAATATTTGATTATATTGACACATTTGGACCTTTAAGATTTGAACCTCTGTCATTAATGATTTCATATAAGAATTTTCTAGCTATATGCTATAGGTAAGAACCAAAATAACTCTATTAAAATTTCTTAAAATATGTAATAAAAAAAACGTACAAAAGGCGTGAGGATTTACCATCATTTCAAGTTTAGCTATGGAGACACAATATTTCATAAGTATGGGTAAGGCTATGGTAGGGAGGATCTACCTTGAACATTTATTTACAATTAGTTGAACAAAACTACACTTTTTTGAACTAGAAATTACTACATTTAGAATAAAATTACGATAATTTTTTTATCATTTACAAATAGTTAAACTGAAATACGACATTGACAATAAATGTTTTCAAATTTATAAAAATGTGTTCATTGGAATATATATACAAAAAATTGAATGAAATTACTAAAAAATCATCTTATTTTACAATAATAACAACAAAATTAGTAAATAAAATTTACGGTAGAGTCACTCTACCCTAGAATTTTTCAGTATTAAACTATATAGTAATAGCTATCAGTATTCAAAACGTACTAATTCATTTAACATTATCACAAATTTATATGTCCAAAGTACTTTATCAATATTTTTTTTTTCAAAAAAGGTAGATAATTGATTATATAAGAATCTCATAAAGTTTCAATACAAATTTTCATATATTTATCTTAGTTTTCGTCCATTCCGTCAATTTTTGTACCGAATCGATATTTCCGTCAAAATATCCATATTTTGGATCATCGATATATCTTCAATATCCAATAATTTACTCCTTAGACAATTTACCTCAAGGGTGTTATGCTCGGTATGAAAACTTTGCTGAAAGAAGTTTGAAGCAAGAACAAAATCTGGAGACTGAAAAAGCTTAGCGACGGTGATGGTGCTCCGGCAATGATGAAGGTTTTAAGTGTTTAGGGGTTATGATATTTTTCTATTTAGGGTTTGGGTTTAGGGCTATCAACTCAAGAGCTGCTGATAACGTGTTGAAAGAGAAAATAGATACGTAGAAGATTGAAACTATATTTTATTCAGTGATAGATAAACTTTAAATTAGCATTACATTATGTTACAATCAATATCTCTATAAATCAGGGATTGAGAGAATATCTACTTATATATTAATTAGGAAAAGACACACATTGACATATCAGGAATATTATTTTCTTAAACAAAAATAACACATTTAGTTTCTTTTTCTTTTTCTTTTGAAACATCAACAAATTCTATATTCATGTGACATTGTCTTTTGCAATGATCATATATACCTACGAAACTGATAGACTAGATAATTTCTATTTTTTTCGGTTGAAAACTCTACGAATTGCGTAGTTACTGAAAGGGCCCAATCCCGATTTAGCTCCCTAAACCGGAATCAAACCCATTCGAAAACACGAACCAACAAAAACCGTAGAAATTTTGGCAGAGTTTCGTTACTAACGTGGAATTACCATTACCTGCACGCGGAGAATACACTTCATCCTATGCCACAAAAATCAAACCGTGGGCACTAATCCCATCCGGATTTCTCAATATATCAACAGTAAAGTAAAATAATAAATATAACAGTACTAAATCCGGTGTAAAATCATATAAACATATACACCAGAATACTCAGAGCGACCTCTAATGTATAATCATATAAATATACCACAGTAGGTAGAACAATAAACCTACTGGAAGAAACAAGGTAGCTCGAGCACTATGCCTCCGACCACGACGTGCGATACCAGAGTCCGAACTGCAAACTGGGCACGGAAACCGAAAAAAGCCCAGGGGAAAGACATAAAAACTGTTAGAGTGAGTGGACGAAAATAAATGTCTTTCACCAGTTGATATATATGTTGTAAAAACATATACGAGTCGAATGAATAAATATAATAAAATACGCGAGGTAAACTCATACTCCTCCAGCGTACTGAGCATGCAAGTAAAAATCCCACGGGGTCACTCATGGACACCTCCGTGCTAGTACAGTCCGAATCACGGGATCCCAGACTCACACGTGACTCTAGCCAGAAAGGCCTCAGGTCAGAGGTCTGCGTCCCCCCGGTAAAGGCCTCGGGTCAGGAGTCACAGCCTCCCCTGGCACACATCCTCGGGGATCAGCCGGGATGCAAGTGTATCGATACAACATCATATATAAACTGTACTCTGTGTAAACCAAATCATGAACAGTTCGATGCAAATGCAATAAACAGCATATAAATGCATATACGTAATATATAATGATATAAGCATAATCGTCTAACACATGCTCGTATAAATCGTAATCTCGTACGCATGCTCAAGTTCGAAAATCATATAAAAGACTCGCAAACATTTCCGTGAAAAGAAATTGTCCACTCACAGACTAGCGTAACGCAGTTCGCGTTAACCCGTGATCCGGCGGAAAATTCCTCGCCATACGAACGATCACGAACCCCTGAATAACCACAAAATCCACTTCTCAAAATCATAACTCGACAATTCAAATCAAATCACGAGAAACCACCGTTCTCGGAAACATGTAATCCGATTACGACAAACTGTCGGAAATCCGGAAATCACACCTCAATACCTCGCTGTAAGTTCGGATGCTCAAATCAAGAAACGAACCTCCCCACTGCGATCGGGGCGCGATTTCGAGTGAAATGACATGCAACTTGTCGAAAATCCCAAAAAATTAAACTTTGACCGCCGCGTTGACTGCCGTCCACGGTGGTGCCGCCACCAACCTGAAAATTTATCGGCGGAGCAACCCCTATTCCACTCAAAATCATCCACTGAGCAACTTTGCCAACTGCATCGAAGGCCAATTCAAACTCTAACTAGTTCAATTTCATGCAAAACCGAATTGGTACACAAATTTCAAATCCAAATTCTCCATCCACAAATCGAATTAGAACTCCATACTTACATGGTTAGAATCATGGTGAGGAGAGCTCCAAAACCCAGTGCTTGATCAAGCTCAATTTGGCCGGAATTGATGAACCCGAATTCACCAAGTTTCTTCAAACTTTTGGCCAGTTTTTGCTCTCTCCTCCGGCAACCTTGCCGTGAAAGGAGACCGGGAAGGTGAAGAGGAGATCAAGGCGCACCGAACAGGACAAGCCCCACCCCTTGGGGTGGCCGAAATCGTCGCGCCGCCGTGGAGCACCGTGGCTCCTCCCGTCGCCACACACACCACCGAGTTGACTCGGTCAACTCGGTCAACATCATAAATGTCTCCTTTGACTTTCCCAAAACAGTAAGTTCACTATTTATACTTTCCCAAAATGGAAACCCCATAATTCATTTTTCGGCAAACTTCAAATGCGCGTAACTTTCGCGTCGTAAATCCGATTCCGATAATTCTCGCGGCAACAAACTCGACTCGATGTACTCTTCAATTATCACCCAAAGTCAAACACTTCGACAAATTGGACAAAAAGTCAACGGTTCAGCCCAACACATATTTAAACCGACTAAATAATCAACAATCGGAAATATTCACAACTAAATCTTCGTAACTCGGAGTAATGCTCCGGAAGTTCCCACGAGCTCGAAATTAAATTCTCAACAACTTCCGTGAAGAAGCCAAAACCAAATTCTCGTCCGGTAATTTAGTCGTTAAGAACATCACCATTTAAATCCGATTACGTCGAAACTTCAAATATTCATCATTTATTCCCCGGTCGTCCAAATAACGATCCGAAACCGCCCACGAACTCGAAATCACGTGTACAACGACTCTCGAGAAGAGACCCAGCTCTAATTCTCAGCCAATAATTAAGTCGTTAACAAGTCTGGCGATTCAAACACTGTCGGAACTCTGCGACCACGCAGTAACACATGAAGTGAGCTGATCATACTGCTGATTCTGGTCCGGGTCGTCACAGTTACTTTCATTGAATTTTGGGTTTGCGGTAGTGTAACCTCGGTTTGATTTTTCCTTTTGCTTACGATCAAAATTTGGAGGAATGTATGTTTAATATCAATCAAAATTTGTATTCCTACATTGTAAAACTATACCATTTTACTTCTAAATAATTCTAGTTCGGTTCTTATTTTAGTGTTAAATCATGAGATAAGTGTTTTGTTCAAAATAATAAAAAAAATTAGGGTTGTTTGTATCATTGAGGGTGTATATGATTAGTGATTGTATTAACTCGAAGGGGGATTTCTCTTATTCTCATCTGTTATCCAACTTTTACTTTTGATAATTCAAGATTGTAGTGCTATCTCCGACTGGAACATTAATCTTTTTGAATATTTGCTTTACAACATGCCTCATGCCTACTATTTTGGTGTACACTCATTTTTTGATTGTAATTATTTTCCAGCTTGAGGGTTCTGCTTCAAAAGTTCAACACTAAATCAATGGATCAGTCTGATATGGATAATTTAGAAACTTCTTGGTGTCTGGTTCCGAGAGTAATAAATGAGAGAGCTTGAAGAAATTGGAGGATGAGCCTGCCAAGTCTGAAAGGCCTATCAGATGGGAACTTGGTTCTTGCTGGGTGCAACATCTACAAAAGCAGGAAACTTCAGTTAACAAATCTGATAGTACCGACCATGATAACGAGGCAGCTGAACCAGTTGTGAAAGGTTTAGGCAAGCAATTTAAATTGCTGAAAAAGAGGGAAAAGAAAGCTAGTGGAGCTAGAACATATGATGAGGAAGAAATTGATGATAATGGGGGATCAGATAAATTAGAACTTAACAATGGCGAGAGCCACGAGAACAGCAATGAGGCAGAATTGAAGACTTTCATTTCAGAAGAATCCTATCTGCGCCTCAAAGAAAGTGGAACTAATCTTCATTTAAAGGTTAACCAACTATCTTCAAATAATTATCAATTTTTCAATCTGTAGTTTACTGAGTCCTTTCCTGAAAAACAAAGGTATGGCCAAGTTTTCTTTTTGTTGTTGAGAGCTAACTATATAAGCTTGCTTGCTGTAACACTGTGACAGTCAACAGATGAGCTTTTGAGGATGGCACACAAATATTACGATGAAGTTGCCTTGCCAAAGCTGGTAACATGTTTAAAATATGTACTTTCCTTTTCAGATAAGATTACAATTGTCTTCTGTATGATTCATGATCTAAATCTTTCACATAACTAGGTAGCAGACTTTGGATCACTTGAACTTTCTCCTGTTGATGGCCGCACACTAACAGACTTCATGCATTTGAGGGGACTGAAAATGCAGTCTTTGGGTCGTGTGGTGAGGAAGCACTCTTTCTCTCCCCTTGCCCTACCTCCTACCACATTAAATCATTATTATCTTATAGTTTCTATTATGGACTGCTTAGTGATACTTATTTATTTCTACAGTCCCTAGCCTCGTGTTATTTTCAGTTGCTTGTACTTAAAACTTGTAAATTTTTTAGTATGTTTCTAATATCAGTTGTACAATTCAGGTCGAACTGTCGGAAAAACTTCCTCATATACAATCGCTTTGTATTCATGAGATGAGTACTCGAGCTTTCAAGCATGTGGTTGAAGCAGTAGTTGCTTCTGTTAGCAAAATAAACGACTTATCTGCTGGCATATACATAGCTGCAACCTTAAATTTTCTACTTGGAAGCTCTGGGAACAAAGATGAGGTCCTCCATATTCAATGGCTAAAAGTATTCCTATCCCAAAAATTTTGTTGGGCACTCAAAGATGAATTTCAGCACTTGAGAAAGCTATCAATTCTCCGAGGACTTTGCCATAAGGTATTTTAAATATGACTGGAGTCGGTACTTATACATTATTAACCAGTCATGGTTTTTACAACTCCATTTCCCAGGTTGGGCTGGAGTTAGCTCCAAGAGACTACGACATGGACTGCCATAATCCTTTCAGCAAATATGACATTATTAGCATGGTTCCAGTCTGTAAGGTGTTATTTTGTTCATTAACCCTTGTGCATTGACTCAGACTAGTGGACTCTAAATGTCTAATATGAAGTCTCTTCTGTGACAGCATGTAGCATGCTCTTCAGCTGACGGACGAAATTTATTGGAGTCATCTAAAATAGCCCTCGATAAAGGAAAGTTGGAGGATGCTGTTAACTTTGGAACGAAGGTATCCTCATTATTTTCATGGGAAATGATGTTGATTCTGTCTTGAATTCTGATACTGATTTTTCCTCTTGAATTTCGAGGCACTAGCAAAGATGATAGCTGTTTGTGGCCCCTCTCATCGAGTTACTGCAAGTGCATACAGCCTGCTAGCAGTAGTTCTGTACCACACCGGTGATTTTAATCAGGTAATAAAAACTTATGGCAGATTGCAGTTGTTCTCCTGCTGTTCTGTATACTAACTATCTTTTGCTTTGGTTTGATCGGTTAGGCAACCATTTATCTATTGTGTGTGGGTTTCACACTTGCTCGCGTAACTCTCGCTCGCTTACGGTTGCTCGCGAGGTCCGTGTGATGTGCACGTGGGGTGCATGAGTCGTATGGTAGAAGTTTGGATTGGTGTTGTAGCGTACGCAAGAAGCTTTGTGGTCTTTGGCGAGGAACAATGTTCTTGACGAGTAAGTTAAGTGTTAGTAAGAGAGTTGTATAAATACAGAGAATTGAGAGTTTATGTACGTGTGTGGTATACTCTGAGTAATTTTAGGGCTTTGTTTATAACCCTACTCTCTCTTTGTAACCTCTATTGATAGTGAAGATTCTCCCTGCTGTTCCGTGAACGTAGGCTATTGCCGAACCACGTATATCTTGTGTTCTTGTTCTTGTCTTCTTATCTTCTCTGTATTTGTTAGGTTGTTTGTTGTTTCAATTCGATTCTCTTGGTATTGTGTTCATCTATCTATTTGGTGCCTTTAGAAGCACAACATTATCAGCAGAAGGCTTTAGCTATTGATGAATGGGAACTGGGGCTCCAGATACTATGAAAAGCTACGGGGATCTTTCTGTTTTTTACTATCGTCTTCAATACATTGAGTTGGCCTTGAAGTTAGTCTAATTTACCCTTTTCTCAATACAGTATTTTCTATATATGTTGGTTTTATTGTTACTCTATCTGTATCTTTATCACCTATTCTGTATGACTATGGTTATACAATACCTTCTCCCTTTATGGGTGTGATTTAACTTTTGTGTTTCTTTTGGCAGGTATGTTAATCGTGCATTCTTTCTTCTTCATTTTACTTGTGGACTCTCTCACCCCAACACTGCTGCGACATACATAAACGTGGCTATGATGGAAGAGGGTATGTGAAATGTCCATGTTGCTCTCAGATACCTGCATGAAGCTCTCAAATGTAACAAGAGACTTTTGGGAGCAGATCACATACAGGTGTGACTTCATTTGGAATGTGTGCATGCATATATCTCTCCCACCTTTTCCTGCAAACCTCATATATGTCTAACATTCCGAACTGAATCTTATATGTATTTTCACCTTTTAGACTGCTGCAAGCTATCATGCCATTGCTATAGCTCTTTCTTTGATGGAAACATATTCCCTAAGTGTGCAACATGAGCAAACAACACTTGAGATACTTCAAGACAAACTTGGAGCTGAGGATCTTCGTACTCAGGTAACCACAAATCTTTGAGATTATTAAACTTCTGTTGGTTTTATTTGATAAATAATGAATGCTCTTCTGACATTTTCAAATACTTCCTCAAAGAAAGAGATATGACCGTGGCTTATATTTAGCAAACGGTTTTGAAGTTGCAAAGTCAACATGTTAATGATTTGTGAATTACTGAGCAGGATGCTGCAGCATGGCTTGAATATTTTGAATCAAAGTCCCTAGAGCAGCAAGAAGCAGCACGAAATGGATCCCCAAAGCCCGATGCGTTAATTGCAAGCAAAGGTCACCTTAGGTATTAATACGGTATTCCCAAATTACTTGGCTGCAACTTGTGTAAACGTGTGGCCACTGAACACCTTCATGTTCCGATGCAGCGTATCAGATCTCCTTGATTACATTAGCCCTGATCAAGATTCAAAAGTAATCGATGCACATAGGAAGCAGCGATGAGCAAAGGTGGTTAGGTTTACCTCCTATATAGTTTGCTTTCTTAATTGATATTAGTGTTAATGCTTTAAACTTTAGGTCGGCTCTGGTACAACTGCGTGATAATGCTTATATTTACAGGTGCATCAGTTGAGTGATACTATTCATCAGGCACATCAAGATGTATTAGCAGACGATGACTCGCCAAATGATGGCCTTGAAAACAGTATGATTTCGATGGATGATAATACTGAAGTTGTTGAGGAAAGATCGGTTCATCAGGAACTGGAGGAAAAAGATGATATGTCTACAAATGGTTTGTCAGTTGCAAGTGTAACTGCCGAAGAAACAACCTCAGATGAAGACTGGCAAGAAGCCAGTTCAAAAGGGAGGTCTGGGAATACCATTACTGGGTGGAAGTTCGGTCGAAGGAGGTCAGATAGTGAATCTTCACACTTCAGGGAAGTCAAATCCTCATCACAGGCTGCAGCTGTGAAGAGCTTACTTACTGAGTCGTCTTCATCAAAGCAATCAAAGGTTCGTATTGTGAGTACTGGAGAGGATTCAGTTAGACTCCAGTCCAAACCATCTGTCTCTAAGAGCTCTTCTCCAGCCAGTCTTACGAATTTGACTTCAAAATCTATATCTTACAAAGAAGTAGCTTTGGCACCTCCAGGTACTATTTTAAAGTCACTGCTGGATAAAGTTGAAGACCTAAATGTTGAACAGTCTGAAACAAAGATGTGTAACACTACACCTGAGACATTGAAATCTGAAGAAACCAGAGGTGAAGTTGAACTGATCCAAAATGATGTTGTTCGACGCTAAAAAATCTCCCGCAGAGAGATCCTTCCGCAAAGCAGTCTCTTTTACTGATTTCGGATAGTTTAACCGCAGGTGTCGGTTTATCCTGTATGTGCTTCGTATGCTGGCGTGCCACCGTTTCTCAACGGAATATAGAATGTAAAGCTGTCTGACTTCTTGATAAGCGATTAAGACAAAGAGAGCACCAACCTTGCCAGAATGAGCCATTCTTGCCTAGTAACCTAGGACTTTGGTTTTTGTGTCTCTAGCAGAGCCCCAGAAATCGATACCTCACACTCCCTTAATCACCGCAAAGCAGAGCAATCTCTATGATGATATGTTGAGAACACTGTTTCCTTGGATATCAGAACTCTCGCTCGATATATGACAAACCCTTCAACCTTCCAGTCGCGATGCTTCCTTTGATCTCAATACTCTCACTCGATAGGTGACAAACACTTTGATCGGCTGGTTGCAAAGAATAGAATCTCTTGATGAGATGTCTAGGTGTACTTGCGTATAACAAATATTTTGTATTTGATCGGGGACCCTTTCAACAATGTTCTTACTCTCTTTATATAATGCTTAGTAGTTGTCTTTCAATTCTCTTGAACTTCTTTTGCTCTTGCTCTTTGAATCTCAATATAACTCTAACACCATCCAGCATACAGGTCTTTTCTTTATATAATTCTAATGCTATCACAACTCCTTTACCAAAAGAAACCTATCTGAAACAGAAAAGGTATGATAGACGTTAAGCCGCATGAATCAGCTATCCTTAATCTCAACCCACAGTCCTAAGTTGACCTGGAAAAGGACTTGTTTCTCCACTCGACCGCTCGCCAAGCCTTCAGCCTTTCAAGCCCAATATGAAAATTTTATTTCAGGCCCAAACATTGCCCCTCAAGTCTTGAGCTTAAATTACCTATGCAAGTGAAAAGACTTGAATATTACCCAAATGACGCGCTGTTAAACCAAACGGTAACATCACACGTGAGTGCCACTTTACACAACTCCTCTAAAAAGTTGCATCACTCGACTGACGTAATATAAAAGCACCAGTCCACATCAACAAAATCTCATTCCCCAACAAGACTTTCTCACTTGCCTTGATCCTGCACTTTCAACCTCCTTAGTCAAAAACTAAGACCTTTCATTCTCGCCGCCGTTCATCTATTCCGATTAAAACATGCCTCCACGCAAAGACATCTCCATTCCCTACTCAGAGCGTAACGCCGAGAAATTCTCTAGACACCTCAAGGCCGTCGCCAGACGACAGAACCCAGAGGCAATCATCTCTTTAAATATTGACCCAAATGATGGCACTGACCTACTTGGTCCCTTTCTGGATACTCCAATTAATCCAAAGCTATTCAATCTTCTCCGCCAACCCCTTTGCAATTCAGCCTTGATAGTCCAAGAACATCCCAAGGCAGAACCCAAAGAATGGACCAACAAAGATACCATTTGTTTAATTGGGAAGTGGCCGCACCCAAACGCAAATGATCTCGCTTGGTACCGGCACCATCGTAGATAAGATATCGATCGATGGGAAGCGGTTAGGATCACCCAACTCATTGATTTGTGTTTTTCACTCCCAGCTGGTGGCAATAGAATACCGTTCGCCACAGCCATGTGCTTTAGGGATTGCACCGCCAACTGCTTCCGCCTTCCATATGGTGATGTGAGCATTAATATCATTGATTTATATACCCTTTTGGAGTTCCAGAATTTGAAAACTCCTGGTTACATAATCACCAAACCAGGACACCAGTTCAAGCCTCCCTCAATCGTCATTCCTCCTACCCTTCCTAGGTTAAACATTTTGCACAGGAGGAGAAAGACACCGACCAAGGAGGCATAGCCTTTTTGGAATATTAGCTATCAAAGTACATCTTCTGTCCTTATTCCGCAAAGGTCAACAAATGCCAACCTTGCCGAACGCCTCTTCAATCGTGAACAACTGGGCTTGGTTGAATCCGTTCTCGCCTACATCTATTATAGTCTGAGGCGAGTCATCCTTTCAAAGCTCGACCTTAATCAACCAGGGCCACTCTGGATGGTAGAGTTCTGGTTGCGGATGTACTTTCCTTTCTTTCACCCTACAACAGTTCCTCATTTTGAAGAACACAAGCTTCTGGGCCAAACCTTGGTATCTGCACCAACTAGGACTAGAACGTGGTCCTATCTACTTTGCTTCAACTACCTCTGCTCGCATAAAGACTTTCCAACCGCAGCAGTTGAAGTGATTTTAAATCGTCATTACCCTGGCAGCCTCACGAGTGGATTTATGCCATCGCCAGAGCAAAATGACCTTGTCAGGAACGTTTTCCTTCAATGTCACACCTGCAAGGACCTGCCAGCCCCTGATTCTGCGAGCCCCGGGTATGAACTCTATACTCCAAACCATTTCTCAAGACAACTCGGGCTCACCCAAGATGCCCCCATGCCCCTCGATTGTTCTGTGAACAAATATACCCTTTGGCGAGGGACAAGTCATCCTACAACAACAGATATGCAGGATGAACACTTTGGCTTTCCAACAATGGTTATTCCTGAATTGACAAAGCCACTTGTGATTTCTTAGTCGGTCACTGAGTCGTACCAAGTATGGTACTCCCAATTTTGGGAAGACATATGACACAAAGGACCGCTTGCTCATTTTGCCACCATCTTTTATGACTTTAGCAAAAAGTTCTCAAACAAAGAAGATCTAGCGATTATTGAGAAATTGTACAAGAATACGAGTAAAACTCCCTGGCCATATGTATACTTCTTACATCCAAAAGTGCCACATGTATTAGCAATTTCTTATATTATGTCTGACCAATCCTTCCCTCTTAAAATAAATAGCACACCCCAAAGCCAGACGTGACTGTTGTTGTGCAATCCTTTAAGAAGAAAAGGTCTAATCCTTCTGGGCAAATAGTAAGTATTACAAATCATTTACCCAGAACAAATAACTTTCAATTTTGTCACTGAACCATAGCTGACCCAATTTTTGATAGTCTCATAAGCACAGGAAAACCCACTCCAGGCCTGAGGGGCCCCCAAGTGGTATCTGGACAGCTACGAAGATCATCAGCAGGGACAGACATGCCAAGCTTCAAGCTCATGTCTTACATGCCTCCTTTGATCAACAGAGTGACAAAGCCTTTTGGGCAAGCGCCTGCTCAGCACTGGTTTTCACCATTGCATACTGGCTATGTACAAATCCAAACAGCATGCCCACGGTCTCCGAATTTGATGACCTCATAGTCCAAGTTTCTTCGGAGTGGCAGAAACTATGCAAGGACGAGACCCTCGCCAGCTCCTACCCGGATCAACATTATGATCTCGAGGTAATTCTGAAGGCCAAAATCAGACCCTTGGAAATTTCGTTTGATGACTCCTTCATTGGGTATTTCAGCCCAGAGAGGTTTGCAGCCCTGGGTGATCTTGCATCGTTCGATACGATATGGGAGCACATTAGCAAGAGCACCAAGCCTCAGGTGTTCCTAGTGAGTTGGAATGATCACTTCTTCATCCTCAAAGCTGAAGATGAAGCTTATTATATTATAGACTCACTCGGAGAAAGGCTTTTCGAAGGATGTTGCAAAGCCTACATCTTAAAGTTTGATGATTCCAACATCATGTGTGGAACTGAAGATCATGACACAAGACTGGAAGTCATAAACAGCGGCAAAGAGTGCTGTAAAAATTTCATAGCCAAGTTTCTGGCTGGAATCATACTAAAGGAACTCAAGGAAGAAGAGAAGAACAAGCCAGTAGATATTGCTATTATGTTTCGGCGTCTTCAGATTGAGTTTCAATCTTGCTTCATTCCTTCTACGCCTGGCGAGGGCACAGGTGCTCAAAATGACCAAGTCATTTCAGAGCAAGAAATTCAAATTTCTTCCCCGCCAAAGCTCCAAGTCGCAGAACCACAGTTATTGGTTGAGGTTATCCTAGAACCAAAGGACCAAACTCCCTCCTCGCCAAAGCATAAGCTTCAAGCGACCGAGGAAACACGGCAGCTGTTCCCTGTCCAAGTAAGAATTTTATTTGCTCACTCTGTTCTGTATTTTATTTACTTCCAACTGGCCCTAACACCTTGTATCATTACTTTTTAGTCCAAAACCATTCCTTTGGAAATCGATGAAATGAATCCTGATTTACTAGCAAGTCCAAAGGAAAAAACGAGCTTGCAAGGCCAATTCCAATCTTCCAAACATTCCGTAATGGCCCCTATAGATCAGCCTTCCAGTTCACTACTTGTCAGTTATGAAGACCCTGAAACTGCAACTGAAGAAACTACTACACCGTCTTCATCAAAATGACCTTCCTCTCAGGCACTCCACCCACAAGAAGAGACGTTAATCTTGCAAGGAATTTCCATCAAGTTGAGTGCACTGAGCTCACCTTCTGTCATGGATATGGCCCTTCAAAAAATTCTTTCTAACAACCTGGATTCTCCTCAAGACATCAAACGCACTCGCGAACAAGTCAGGAATTTAAAGGCTACTGCCCCTACATAATTCATTCATCATATACCTGACCTTGAGGAAAAACTTCATCAACTCTTGAGTCAAAGTGAAGCCCACCAATTCCTAAAACTCGAGGCAGAGCGTAAGAAAGAGGCGGTGGAGACGTTAATTCACCAGACTCACGAAGAAAATAAACAAATCCAGGCCTTTATGAAGGACACGTCTACCCAACAAGAAACTTTGGCAGCCAAAGAACCTAAACTAGCTATTCTCAAAGCTGAAGTAATTGCCCTTCGAGCTAAAATAGATGGTTTGCGTGTTGATACTTTTAAAAATCAAGCCTCTGTGCGCCAATTCATGATTGAAGGAGAGAGCAAAGCTCAACTGTTGCATTATGTAAAAGAAGAAGCCACAAGCGCTCTACAAACATTTAAACAACCCTGGCTAGCTCTTGAAATAGCAAAAGCATCTCTGAGGGAAAAGACCCTCCTATTGTAATCATTGGGCCACAGATCTTAAGCCCTTTTTTTTATGGTATTCCAAAATTCTTGAGTATTTATATGTTTAATCCAAATTTTGGAAACAGTGTGTCAATTGGGCCTTGGACACCAAAACTGGGCCTCAGAATTAAGCCTTCCAAGAACTTATTCGAACGGAACTAGTCTCATTTATAGACTCTAACTGCTCGCCTGTCCTGATAATCCGGATTAAATGGACTTTAATTCCAAGCTTGGAATCCGTATCGCGTCAACCATCAAATCCTCAAAATACACTTTACCTACCCAAAAATCTTTCATTCATCATGCTCTCCTTCGGGGGTAGATAAACCGTAACATGGCCCAATTTCTATTAGATGCATGTCCTCTATTAACGGGTGCATTTACTCTCACCAAGCCTTACCGCTATGACTCATTTCTATAAAAGGTTCCCTCTTTATTGTGTTGTGATCAAACCTTCCAAATTCCTTTGCGAGAATGAACTCCCATTTTATATGTTTGCTCTGGTTCTTTTTTCTGAAGAAACCTCCAGATAGAACTATCCATATTGTAGACTCTAGATAGCAATATCCACGTCCAAAACTGGACTAGATAGCAATATCTACATCCAGGCGTTGCCTTGGCTGATTCAACTTGTGTTTCCACAGGATGACGAAGCCACAATCTCGAGGGAAAACTCACCTCGTCTTCCTCGCAAGCACCCACTCAGTTTCTATATGCACTGAGGCTGCAAGCCCAATGGACATGGCTGAACTGAAGAGGAAGAACATGGAGTTCAACTGGGAAAAGACAATAAACGCCAAGCCTAGTTTAAGTGGTCTTCTAATCTGCTGAACTATCTTCCTTGGCGTTTCAAATCCTCTATTTTTTATCTCTTGAGGTCGCACTCTCTTTTCAATGTGTGCATATTTGATACGTAGACCCAAGGATTGGTTATCAACTGTTTGAAGATTTGGAAAAATAAACTGTATTTATCTTTCTGTTCTGTTGCTGATTATAGTTTGTTTCTCATATGGTATCAGAGCTTAAGGCCGCAAAGCCTTTGTATTCTTCTAAATAATGTAATATTTTCATTTAAATCAAAGAGTTCCTTATGTAAACAATAAATTTATATTGATAAACTCAGATGTCAGCCACGGTAATTGGCTGACACGAACTCTCTTAATTCAGAAGACAAATACAAAAATAAAATCTTGGCCTCAAGTATAGGCTAAATCTTGGCCTCAAGTATAGGCTATTCTGATGCACATAATCCCTGTATATTGCCCCTGTAGTTTAATCATGCGAGTGAGTTGGGATGAGCATGAAGAAACTGAATTAAGCCATTGTAGGGGGGTCTTCATACTCCAAGACCGGTTGTATGAACTTTTTAAGGTAACGACCATTTATAGGATTAGCATGTATGGTTCCATCTCGATCTCGTAAATGAACTGCCCCTTTACCTAAAAGTTGATCGACGATGTATGGTTCTTCCCACATTTCTGACAATTTTCCTCGGCCTTCAGTCTTTTCGCCAACAGGCAAAATGACTCGCCAGATCAATTCCCCTTCTGCAAAACTCATGCCCCGAGTACATCGGTCATAAGCACGAGCCACCTTTCATTTTTCAGCACATAGACTTTAGTAAGCTTGTATTCTCTTCTCATCCAAGTCTTCATGCTCCTGCCACATTGCTTTCACATAATCTTCACCAATCAGGCTATGTTGTTTCATCACCCATAAAGATTGGACGTTGATTTCTAAAGGCAGGACCGCATCATGGCCGAACATTAATGCATAAGGAGTGGTACCTGTAGGCGTTCTTTTACTTGTTCGATAAGCCCACAGGGTGTCAAACAATTCTTCATGCCACAATCTGGCATTGCTCGCAAGCATCCATTTAAGGATATGTATGATGATCTTGTTGCTTGCCTCAGCTTGACCACTAGATTGGGCATAATATGGAGAAGAGTGTAGAAAATGCATTCCAAAATTCTTCATGTCTACATCTCCAGACATGAACGCTGCCCCACGGTCTGAAACAAAACTCTCAGGAATGCCAAACCAAAAAATAATATCTTCGAATAAGAACTGGCGGATGGCCTTTGCTGATGATACCCTATGATGTCGGGCTTCAACCCATTTTGTGAAGTAATCAGTAGCCACGATGATGAATTTGTGCCCATTTGATGAATGAAGATGAATCATTCCAATTAAGTCCAAACCCCATCCTCGAGCTGGCCAAGGCTTGATTATAGGCTGTAACGGTATTCTGGGCATATGGCTGATTGGACCATGTTTCTGGCATTCTTCACAACCTTTAGCAAACGTGATGCAATCTATGAGCATTCTTGGCCAATAAAAGCCATGTCGTCGTATTAACCATCTCATCTTTGGACCGGCCTGGTGTGAACCTGTTATTCCAAGATGAACTTCCCTCATTAATCGCTTAGCTTCACGTCTAAAGACACATCGCAATAATATGCCTTCCTTTCCTCTTCTATACAACTCATCATCTTTGAGTATATAATTAGGAGCTAAAAAACGAATCCGCTTATCTATCGGATTATTAGGATTCTGGAGATAAGAAATAATATCCTGTCTCCAATCCACATCAATGTGATCGAGGGTAGCAACGTATCACTCATTTTTATCTTCTTGGCGAGCAAAGAAAGATGGAAGGGTCTTTTGTTCAACCTTTAATATATGTTCACGTACTCCATCTTGTAAGTTCACCCCCGTTGCTAGTTGGGCCAACTCATTTGCTGCATAATTCCTCTCGCGAGGGACATGGCTCAACTCCACCTCGGTAAACAACTTGAGTAATTCACAGGCTCGCTTAGCATATGGCTCTAATATTGGTCCAGCCTTATATTTGGTTTCAAGTTGTCGGATCACTAGTTGGGAATCTCCAAATATATGCACATCTTTAATCTCCAAATCTAATAAAAGTTCCAAGCCAATGATAAGAGCTTCATACTCCGCTTGGTTATTTGTGCACTTGTAGTCCAACCTGAAAGAATAAGAAAAAGTTTGGCCACATGAAGAGACTAATGCTACTTGACTCATCAAAGTAAAACCACCAAGAGGCCCCAGCCATAGTACTCGCACTTGACTCATCAAAGTATAACCACCAAGAGGCCAAATCAATACGAGTGAGTTCCAGTTCTGGCCCCTCGCGAACATCCTTCATATGATGATGGGCCAAAAGTCAGCCACTGATTGGCCTTTAACCGCTTTCTGAGGAACATATTGTAAAGAAACTCTGACAAAGCCAGAATCCACTTCCCAATCCGTCCCCAAAGAATGGGTCTGGAAAGCATGTATTTCACCAAGTTTGTCTGTGCTATGACACATGTGGTGAATGACAACATGTAATGCCTCAACTTGCATCCTGAAAAATACAAGACCAGGCATAAATTTTCCATTGGCGAGTATCTCGTTTCACACTCGTTCAAGGTACGACTGAGATAGAAAATAGCACGTTCAATTCCTGATGTGTCGTCCTGAGCTAATAAACTCCCAATAGAAAGGTCAGTAACTGAAATATACAACTTAAGAGGAACCCCTGGTCTTGGAGGTACCAAGACTGGCAAGTTTGTCAAATATACTATGATGGTCTCAAATGCCTCTTGATGGATATGCGCCATACAAAGTCTTTCTGATTCTGAAGCTTGAGCAACATCGAAAATGGTTGTGTTTTCTAGTAGCATTGGCAATGAACCGCCGTAAGAAATTGATTTTTCCTAATAAGCGTTGTAGTTCTTTCTTACTGCTTGGTGGGGTTGCACTAAGTACTGCTTGTTTCTTGTCGTCCGGTATCTCAATCCCACGCTGATGAACCAGAAATCCCAGGAAATCTTCTGCTTGTACCCCAAACACACATTTAGCTGGATTCATCTTCAGTTGATGTTGCCTCATCAGGATAAACGCTTGCCGCAAGTCCTCAATGTGATTACTTCTGCATTTCATTTTAACCACCACATCCTCGATGTAGACTTCCATAGTCTTACCAATAAGATCATGGAAGATTAAGTTCATTACTCGTTGGTAGGTTGCTCCTGCATTCTTGAGACAAATGGCATATCCACGTACTCAAAAACTCTTGCAAATCCTGGGTACCGAAACGCAGTCTTATGTCTATCTGCTTCTGCCACTTGGATTTTCGACGATTTCGTTGATATTTGAGTTATATGTTTCCAGAAATGGTTGGTTTCCGAGGTGTGGTTCAGGGTTTTGAATTGTGATTTTGATCAGTGGTATTTGTGATTATTCAGGAGATCGGGATCGTACGGTTGGCGAGGGATATTCCGCCAGATCACGGGATTAGCGCGTTTTTGCGTTGTGCTTGTCTGTGAGTGGACATTTCTTTTCACTGTTGGTTGCGAGTCTTTTATATACGTTTTATGAGCATGAGCATGCAGTTATGATTATAAATTATACGAGCATGTGTTTTATGATTATGCATTTACGAATATGTTTTTATAATTATGCATTACGAGTATGCTTTTACATTACGCTTTATGCATTTGCATAGAAAACTTTATGATTTTGTTTACATAGAGTACAGTCTCAGTAGTAGTTGTATTGATATAGTTAGCATCTCGGCTGATCCCCGAGGATGTTTACCGGGGGGGGACTGTTACCCTGACCCGAGGTGTTTACCGAGGGAGAGCAGATACCCTGACCCGAGGCCTTTCTGGATGGAATCACGTGAGGATCAGGGATCCCGTGATTCAGACTGTATAAGCGCGGATGTGTCCATGTGTAACCCCGCGGGATTTTCGATGCATGCTCTGTACGCGTGAGGAGTTGGAGTTTCTCTCGTGTACCATATGATTTTTATGCATTTAGACTCGCATATGTTTTATAAACATATATATGTATTCGGCGAAAGACATTTATTTTCGTCCACTCACTCTAACAGTTTATATGTCTTTCCCTGGGCTCTTTGTTTTTAATGCCCAGTTTGCAATTTGGATTCAGGTGTCACACGTCGGGGTTGGAGGCTTAGTATTCGAGCCACTTTTTCTTTCTCAGTAGGTTTCTAGTTTGGCCTACTGTTGTGTATATATGTATATACTAGAGGTTGCTCTGAGTACTATTATGTTTATATTTTCACATGATTTTCCCGGATTTCTGTAAAGGTACAGTTTTGTTTATTGCTTTACGTTATGATATGTTTTTGAGAAATCCGGATGGGATTGATGCCCACAGTTTGGCTTTTGTGGCATAGAATGAAGTGTATTTTCCACTGCAGGTTAATGGTAACTATGCGATATAGAGTAACTCTGCCAAAAATTTTATGATTTTTGAAAGTTCATGTTTTCAGAAGGGGTCTGATGCTGGTTTAGGAAACTAAATCGGGGTCGGGTCATTTCAGCTTGGTATCAGAGCATTAGGTTTTAGGTTCTGTAGACTTCTATAGTTGTGTTGCTAAGGGTATTTGAGAATGTACAGCATGTCTGGAGCGATGACCCGACTGGCCAGCGGTTACTCATCAATGCTTTGGGTGTAGTATGCTTTCAAATGTCTGAAGTTTCATGATTACGTTCCTTGTGCCTTGTGACTAATGTTTTTCTTTTATCATTAGGATGCCTCATAGACGTGGTTCCCGTGTCAATAGGGACGTGGATCCTAATGAGGATCGCCAGACGCATGACTTGCTTATGCGAGTATTGCGTTTGGAGAAGCGTTTTGACCATGTGGTCAAAGCTAGAACAACTGGAGTAACTGTTTTCTCGGGTTCAGCTGATCCAGAGATATGTGAGTCTTAGTTGGTTCAGGTTGAACGAGTTTGTGAGCGTCTGCATTTCACTCATAAGCAGATGACAGTAGCAGCAGTTGGTTTGCTTGAGTCTGATACATACTTTTAGTGGGTTAGCACTGACAGAGTTCCGGTTGATACTCCATGGACATTGTTCAGAGATTTGTTTATGCGGAGGTATTTCAACCAGGCTACTCAGCAGAGGAAGTATGAGGAGTTCACCAACTTGAGACAGGGTAGCATGTCAGTACTTGAGTATCGGGATAATTTTACTCATTTGTCTCGATTTGCTCATGATATGGTGGCCTCAGAGGAAGCCAAGTGCAGGAGATTTGAGTTGGGCTTGAACCTGAATATCAAGGGAACATTGACTACGATGCCTCGAGACAACTTTTATGAGTTTGTGAGTGCTGCACTCCGAGGCGAGGACATAGAGAGGGAGAGGCAGATGCGATTCCAGTCTCGACGGTTTAAGGAAGGTGGACCGAGTCAGGGACCTTCCAAGAGGCTGAGTTCAGGCACTTCTGGATCGGCACCATCACCTGGCAGTGGACCTTATAAACATCCTGCTAGTACGGTTAGGCAGAGTCAGAGATGGAGGAGGAATCAGCCACAGAGACCACAATCCAGTGGGAGTTCCAGTGGATCCAACTATTCTCGGTGTACTGGTGGCACTTTTGCTGTACCGAAGGAGTATCCATTGTGCAATTTCTGCAATAGGCATCACTTTGGTCCTTGTCAGCGGGGCACTACCATTTGTTATCGTTGTGGCCAGGAGGGTCACTTTGCGAGGGAGTGTCTCCAGTTTGCTGGTGTTGGTGGTCAGACAGCTCAGAGTTCAGAAGGAGATCGAGGTACTGCCTCTGGAGCTCGACCAGTACAGTCTTCTGGACAGGGCAGACAACAGAGTCGCAATCAGCGTGGACGACCAGCTGGACAGGCCAGAGTTCATGCTATGTCATTGCGTGAGGGTAGAGCTTCACCAGAGGTTGTCATTGGTACGTTGCATGTTTTAGGCTATCCAGTACTTACTTTACTAGATCTAGGTGCTACGCATTCATTCATATCATTTAGATTGTCATTTTTTGCTACTATGTCTGCATCTCCACTTCCAGGGTTGTGGAGAGTGTTGTATCCATCCGGTGAGGTTGTGAGTATTGGTTGGGTGTATAGAGATTGTGAGATCTTTGTGGGAGGTTATGGTTTAGCCACAGATTTGTTGTTGCTGGATATTGTCGATTTTGATGTGATTTTGGGTATGAACTTCTTGGAGACACATTGGGCTATGTTCCACTGTCACAAGAAGGAGGTGGTTTTTCGACATCCAGGTTTCCCAGAGATATTGTTTCGCGGTGAGAAGAATACTTCCCTGCCATGTGTGATTTCAGCGATGAAGGCCGAGCGGATGATGAAGAATGGTTGTGTGGCATACTTAGCTCATGTTGTGGATACAAATGTTGTTGTACCATACATTGGTGATATTGAGATTGTTTCTGAGTTTTTAGATATATTTCCGGAGGAGTTACCAGGTGTTCCTCCAGTCAGAGAGATTGATTTCACCATTGAGCTTTTATCAGGCACTTGACCTATATCTTAGGCACCTTATCGTATGGCACCAGCAGTGTTGAAGTAGTTACAGATTCAACTTCAAGAGTTATTAGATAAAGGGTTCATTCGACCTAGTGTTTCACCGTGGGGGTGCTCCTGTGTTGTTTGTGAGGAAGAATGATGGTTCCATGCAGTTGTGTATGGATTACCGGAAGTACGGTGAAGAACAAGTATCCATTTCCACGGATTGACGATTTGTTTGATTAGCACAAGGGAGCTTCAATCTTTTCAAAGATTGATCTCAGGTCTGGATACCATCAGTTGAGGATCAGAGAGTCAGATGTGCCCAGGACAACTTTCATATCATGGTACGGGCATTATGCATTCTTGGTTATGCCGTTTGGGTTGACCAATGCCCCTGCAGCTTTCATGGATTTGATGAACATGATGTTCAGGCGATTCCTGGACAAGTTTGTGATCGTATTCATCGATGACATCCTGATTTATTCCAGAAGTATGGGCCAACACAAGAAACATTTGCGAGTTGTTTTGCAGACTTTGCGAGATAATCAGTTGTTTGCAAAGTTCAGCAAATGTGAGTTCTGGTTGAGCAGCGTGAAGTTTTTGGGTCACGTGATATCTGCTGAAGGAGTCAGCGTGGATCCTGACAAGATTGAAGCCGTATTGAATTAGAGCAGACCTACCACTGTACCAGAGATCAGGAGTTTCTTGGGTTTGGCAGGTTACTATCGACGCTTTGTGCAGGATTTTTCACGGATTGCCACTCCACTTACCAAATTGACAAAGAAAGGTGTCAAGTTCGAGTGGTTCGATGCTTGTGAGGAAAGTTACTTGCTCTTGAAGGAGAAGTTGACTACTACACTGGTTCTGACTCTACCTGACGACAGTGGAGAGTATGTGGTTTACAGTGATGCATCAAAATTGGGTCTTGGTTGTGTTTTGATGCAGCGTGACAGAATGGTGGCTTATGGTTCCAGGCAGTTGAAACCACATGAAGTCAATTATCCTACGCATGATTTGGAGTTGGCTGCCATTGTATTAGCCTTGAAGAGTTGGAGACACTACTTGTACGGAGCTCAGTGCAAGATATATACAGATCACAAGAGTCTCACTTATTTGCGCACGCAGCCAGATCTAAACATGAGACAGCGCAGATGGATGGAGTTGATCAATGACTATGATTGCACCTTTGAGTATCATCCAGGGAAGGCTAATGTCTTTGCTGATGCACTCTGTCGAAAATCTGGAGCTTCATTGTTTCATGTGCGTGTGGCCAGAGCTTCCATGTTAGCAGAGTTACAGGCTACGAGAGCTGAATTAGAGTGGGATGATGATGGAGCCATGTTGGCTAGCTTCCAGGTTCGACCAGTATTGGTTGATCAGGTCCGTAAAGCTCAGGATGCGGATTCCTATCTGTTGGACAAAAAGACCACGATTCGGAATGGTGTGCCAACAAAGTTTCAGTTGAGTAGTGACGATACATTGTTGTTCAGAGGCAGACTTTGTGTACCCAGAGATGAGGGCTTGAAGAATGAGATCTTAAGTGAAGCCCATTGTTCTGCTTACGCTATGCATCTAGGCGGTATGAAGATGTTTCGCACACTTAGAGCCTACTATTGGTGGCAAAATATGAAGAGGGAAATTGCAGCTTATGTGAGCAGATGCCTCATTTGTCAGCAAGTGAAGGCAGAAACCTGCTGGAAAGCTACAGCCTTTAGAGATTCCAGTTTGGAAGTGGGAGCATATCACTATGGATTTCGTATATCAGTTACTGCGTACTTCTGCTAGTAACACTGGTGTTTGGGTCATTGTGGACCGTTTGACGAAATCAGCTCATTTCCTTGCACTTCCAGGGAAGATTTTAGTGGGCAGGTTAGCAAAGCTGTATTTGGATGAGATTGTTTGTTTTCATGGTGTGCCTGTGTCCATCGTTTCTGACCGAGATAGTCAATTTACTTCAGAGTTTTGGCCGGCATTGCAGCAAGCTTTGGGGACCAGACTACATTTCAATACAGCTTTCCATCCTCAGGCTGATGGGCAGTCTGAAAGGACCATTCAGACCCTAGAGGACATGTTGCGGTCCTGTGTATTACAGTTTAGAGGGAATTGGGACCAGCAGCTTCATTTGATCGAGTTTGCCTACAATAACAGTTATCAGGCCAGCATCGATATGGCACCTTATGAGGCTTTGTACGGGAAGTAGTGTTGTACTCCATTGTGTTGGAGTGAGGTGGGTGAGCGTTGGCTCATTGGTCCTGATTTGGTAAAGAGCACCACTGAGGATATTCAGATAACCAGAGACAGACTGAAGATTGCTCAAGATCGACAGAAGAGCTATGCAGATGTGAGAAGGAAGAGTCTTGAGTTCGAGGTAGGCGATTGGGTTTTCCTGAAATTGTCTCCTTGGAGAGGAGTAGTTCATTTCGGGAAGCGTGGCAAACTTCGGCCACGGTATATTGGTCTTTATGAGATCACAGAGATAGTTGGTATTGTGGCATACAGGTTGGAGTTATCTTCAGAGATGGCTAGAGTGCATGATGTCTTCCATGTATCTATGTTGTGGAAGTACATTTCGGATCCATCGCATGTTTTAATTAACACCATATCAGCTTCCTATTCGGGAAGATTTGACCTATGTGGAGGAGCCAATGCAGATTCTTGATCGACGTGTACAGGAGTTGAGGCATAGAGTTATTCCGCTTGTGAAGGTCTTATGGCAGAATCATTCAGTTGAGGAAGCCACTTGGGAGACCGAGCAGCACATGCGAGAGCAGTATCCTCATCTTTTCAGTTAGCAGGTATGTAAATTTCGAGGTCGAATATTTTGTAAGGGGGTAGATTTGTGACAACCCGAACCGGAAATGGTAGTTAACTGGCTTGATTTGCTAGTTTCGCGATTAGTCGTGGTTGAGTCGTAATTGATTAATATAGTGGGTTAGTTCACGACGATATTTTTGGTAATGAATTTGATATGAGTTTCTTCACGAGAGTTGTAGAGTTTATGATTTCGAGCTCATAGGAGTTTTCCGAGGATTTTTCCGATGTCCGATGAATATGTTATGAATATTTTCGATCGTTGAATTTAATTGTGTTTATTTGTTTGGTTTTGATCCGTTTTCGACCGTTGATCATTTTAGTCGTGAGTATAAATATCGAAATAGTCGTAAAATTGTCGAAAAGTCACATTTGGGCCGAGTTGACCAAAATTAGACCGTTGACAAGACGTTGACCTGTGTTGACCGAAGGGATTTTGCACCGCCGTCGATTTTCTGATTCCGGCCACTTCAGACCACAAGCTTGGTATGGTTAGCTTCCTCTCTTGATTTCCTATTGTTTTGAACTTGGTTTGAGTTGATTTGGTTGAGTATTGAGGGAGAACCAACTCGGTGAAGTTTATGATTTTTGTCAGAATCGGGTGGGCTTTTCCGGCCACTTTTAGGGTCGATGGGGTTGGGGGTTTTGCTCCCATCAACCCATAGAAGCATTTGGGTAGAAAGATTTCAGGTTTGGAGGCCGTTTGAAGCTCGTCAGAATCCATAGTGGCCGTGGGTTTCGGGTGGAATTCCAGCCACGGTGGGCCTTGGATGGTGGTGGTCCTTTGAGAGGAATGGTTGGCCTTGAGGAGAGGAAGAATTCTGGGTTAGGTCCGCCAGGAAAAGTCTCCGGCGGTGGTCCGCGACGGACCTTTGGCGAGGTCCGAATTTTTGGGAAATTTTATGTGTTTTCGACTTGTTTTCGCACTCCGATCGCAGTCGTGAGGTTATTGAGTTGATTTGGGTGGTGCATTTTGGGTCGAGGGATAAGTAGAGTATTTATGGCATTTTCGACGATTACGTTGATATTCGAGTTATATGTTTTCGAAATGGTTGGTTTCCGAGGTGTGGTTCAGGGTTTTGAATTGTGATTTTGATCAGTGGTATTTGTGATTATTCAGGAGATCGGGATCGTATGGTTGGCGATGGATCTTCCACCGGATCACGGGATTAGAGCGTTTTTGCATTGTGCTTGTCTATGAGTGGGCATTTCTTTTCACTGTTGGTTGCGAGTCTTTTATATACGTTTTACGAGCATGGGCATGCAGTTATGATTATGAATTATACGAGCATATTTTTTATGATTATGTGTTTACGAATATGCTCTTATAATTATGCATTACGAGTATGCTTTTACATTACGCTTTATGCATTTGCATAGAAACCTTTATGATTTGGTTTACACATAGGACAGTCTCAGTAGTAGTTGTATCGATACAGTTAGCATCTCGGTTGATCCCCAAGGATGTTTATCGGGGGGGGAGCAGATACCCTGACCCGAGGCCTTTCTGGCTGGAATCACGTGAGGATCAGGGATTCCATGATTCAGACTGTACTAGCGTGGATGTGTCCATGTGTGACCCCGCGGGATTTTCGATGCATGCTCTGTACACGTGAGGAGTTGGAGTCTCCCTCTTGTACCATATGATTTTTATGCATTTAGAATCGCATATGTTTTATAAACATATATATGTATTCGGCGAAAGACATTTATTTTTGTCCACTCACTCTAACAGTTTATATGTCTTTCCCTAGGCTCTTTGTTTTCAATGCCTAGTTTGCAGTTTGGATTCAGGTGTCGCACGTTGAGGTTGGTGGCTTAGTATTCAAGCCACTTTTCCTTTCTCAGTAGGTTTTTAGTTTGGCCTACTGTTGTGTATATATGTATATACTAGAGGTCGCTCTGAGTACTATTATGTTTATATTTTCACATGATTTTCCCGGATTTCTGTAAATGTACAGTTTTGTTTATTACTTTACTTTGTGATATGTTTTTGAGAAATCCGGATAGGATTGGTGCCCATGGTTTGGCTTTTGTGGCATAGGATGAAGTGTATTTTCCGCTGCAGGTTAATGGTAACTATGCGATATAGAGTAACTCTGCCAAAAAAATTATGATTTTTGAAAGTTAATGTTTTCAGCAGGGGTCTGATGTTGGTTTAGGAAACTAAATCGGGGTCGGATCTTTTTAGCTGATATGTTTTACCCTAATGTTACTAACTGGCCTGTTGAGGAGGCCTTAACCTTGGCTAAGCTAGCTTCACAGTGTGCTGAAATGAGGGGAAAAGACAGACCGGATCTTGGGAAGGTTGTGCTTCCTCAGCTTAAACAGGTTGAGAGCACTTGCCCAAAATAGTGTGAATGCTTTCATGTTTGGTGGTGATGTGTTCTCTGCAAGACATGGCCAATTTTCCACAGGACAAGTGAGTTACATAACATGAGTAGCTAACATCATGCATATATTCGTTTCAGAAAATCATTGATCAACATTAGCTGCAAAAAAAGGACTTCAAATTAAGATTTTATACTAGAATGAAATTTATGGAAACCCTAACTAAGAATTAATACTCATGAGCACAAATAAACACCAAAATTTATAGAAGAGATCCATACGTTTCGTAAAGCTTGATCTCTCTTCTAGATCATGGAAGATTCACCGGCCACACTTCTCTTTTCTCTCTTTATTTTCGGTGTGTTCTGATGCATGTTTCATAATTTCATAAACTTTTTGTCTCAATTTGTTTCTGTAATTAACTTTCCGGGGTTTATTTGCAGGATGTGATCATGACCCCAACTTACGACAGTCCGGTTAGGATAGCTACATGACTCAATCGAGCACATCATCTTATAGCGGGAGAAGATTATTCTCGGATTTCTTGGATAAGTCAGAGACTTGGTCCCAATCAGTCTACCAAGTCATCTATATAACCAGAAACTTGTGTTTAAAGAATCAGCAGATACAGTTTGATTAGTTAAAGCTGTTGCTACACACACACACACACACTCAAATGAGCTAGCTAGGTGGGAAAATGTGGTCTTCAAAACGAGAATCGATCTCTTGTATTATTGATATACTTCCGAATTCTCTATTTGAGAAAAATCTTTTCATGACCAGTCTCATATGACATTACCCTATTCTTTTCTACCATTTTTTTTCCTTTTGATCAAAGTGATGAAACTTTCATCAAACCACCATTAAGAAAACCAATTAAGGGAGCCCCAACAGCACGAATACGATGCTAACAGAAGAGAAAAATCAGGACAAAGAACACAATCTTGAAAAATAACAGAAAAATATCCTAGATCGAAGCTACTGCTGCCAACCTCACTAATATTTTCTACCATGGTCTCATTTTTTGATGATTGCAGGGAGGATGTTACTTAGAAATACGGAGACAAATTTGAAGGATTTTTACCAGTTAATGCTCGTGGATTTAAGAACAATGACTAGTTTGTTAACACTAGAAATCAATTAAGCAAATCGAATCATTTTCTTTGTCTGGAATCCAAAAAGAAATCAACCAGTTAAGAGTGAAGACTACTACGTATTCGTTTGTACCAGATCGAGTACAGTATTAGTGACTAGTTTTCATTGGACTCACTGACCAATTTAGAATCACTACTGTTGTTTTCACCCTCTGTTCGAAAAACCAATACACGCATGGAGTACCTTGATATGATCACAAGCTCATATGTTCACAACAGTAGCAGTGTCTAAAAGTATATTGTAAATTCAAAAAATAAAAATACATTCTAGCTAGCTAGCAACTTTCTGGACGGAACACCAGAAAAATAAAAGGTGCACGCCACAGGCACTTTTTTGCGTCACATTTATTCCAATATTAGGGACAAGATTGGACAAGTGTGGTGCATGCCACATTATTCAACTTTTATTATTATTCCGTTTGATTTATAATCATCCCACAATTTAATTTGGTACTCTAATTCTCTAAACCGTACCTAATGAATGTTTTCTTCGTACACTACAACCCGATACATACATGAAGTTAATTAAATTATAAATCAGATCAATGATCTCTAGATTAAGACCCCGATTACATAGATGTTGTTACTTTTCTGGGCTGCATTCTCGATCATAAACGAAAAACAACATAGCAGAAATACGTACAGACAACATAATTAGAGGGGAAAAGGAAGCTAATTAACTAATAACTAGTAATGAAGCTAATTAACTAACTGAAGATCTAATTAAGAAACGGAAAGTGATCGATCTTCAACTAGCTAGCTAGGAGAATTCAAAGGAAACAAAGGCAAAAGCTGAGGAGGGGGCTTATGAAGCGGACTCGGATGCAGATAGAACCCTTTCTCCGCCTCCTTCTCTACCTCTCCGCACGGTGACACCGGACTCCCACGTGCCAGCAGAAACTCCAACGGAGACACCGGTGATAACATCACCGCCCTGCCACAAATGGCCGTCGTTGTTGAAGCGGTGCTGCTGACGAGGTTGAGCTGATCGAGCTTCTTGCCGCTGTGCCTGCGCTCGTGGAGCTTGAAAGCTGGTCGACGGGGCCCCACATCGGCGGAGGCGGGTTTAGGGTTGGCGTAGCGCGCCGGGAGGGTCACAGGGAGTTTCTGGCATGACGGGTCCTCCGTTGCTCCGGTGAGCTTCTGCACCACGGCTCGGAAAGTTGACGGGTCGGATAATTGGACGTAGGTCGTGTTTGGGGAAGCCGGGCGGGAACCGTAAGCCGACGAAGGGTTCATGTTCATGTTGGTCGACCGAGAGAGAATAACAAAGCAAAGGTAAGAAGAAGAAGAAGAAGAAGAAGAAGCTGGGAGGCATCAAATTAATGGTAGGGAGCTGAGGAAGGGTGAGGAAACCAACCCGAGGGAGGGTTTTAAAGCGAAAATTCTATAGCAGTGCGGAGTAGAATTGTTTTTCAAGTTTAGAGTGTTTCTGCGGTCTCCACTTGTTGTTTTGAGAAATAAAGTAAAACTGGAGAATTTTGTTAATACGAAGTAGTAAAGAATACTCCGGTTTTAAAGGTCGTAGCTTTTAGTCACAAGGTTGTTTCTTTTTATTTTCTTGTTATGGGGTAGTGTGTGGTGGAAGTGTCAGATATATTATATTATACAAAGAGGCTCTCTATAAGTCAAGACCCAATTAGTGCACCATTTTTCTACACTACACTACGCCTTTTCACAATATTGTCAAGAATACGGTCTTGCATGCATGTTGATTAATTAGGTATAACGTTGGACTCGGGAGTCAATCTGTTGTGAATCGAGGTCCACGGATGTCAACGACACAATAATTAATACATTGGATTTCTAATGCAATTATTTGCGTATGTGATTTCGATTCTCAATATACGTATGGTATATATGCACGTATCATCTATGTATATAATAGTGCAATACTCGTAGCACATATTAATCATATATATACACGTCAATTTATACATAAGAATCTCGTAACAAAATTTCAATGCTTAAGAGACACGTACTCGTATGAAATTGGTAAGATAATTGTGACATCGACTCTAACTAGTTTAAAAGCGAATTTATAATATAGTCCAAACATTCATTATTCCAACAACAACAAGAATATTGTTAGAGATAAGCCACTTTGATGGTCTTTCTTTTCATTTGTCAACCGTTCATTTGAAAATTTCAACCAGAGCTTCCCGGCCTTTAAGTGAACCACAAGCATAATGTCACACTCTCATCATATGTAGCTAGCATCATAATTAGCAGAAAGACAAATGCGATAATTATTACCAATCATCACTTTTGTGTGCTAACTGCCGAAAGAATTTGTAATTCAATAGCAATTTTCAGAAACTCATCTTTAAAGTATTTATATTTTATTTGGATCGAGTATAATTTTCGGAAAGCAAAGTAACTTCATTGTTAAAAGCATTAGAAATCAGATGTATAAAGTAGTTTAATGAAATACAGTTATGTTCTAATGATCAATGGTTTCGTGGTCAATCACTGTTAGATCTGCATTCAACAGATGATATTTATTTATTTTCTAACTGTATTTTAATTAACTATCGTTAGATGCAGATCTAACGATGATTGACCACGATTGATCACAAAATTCATTGACCACCAGAACGGGACTCTAATGAAATATTCAAAAAATGACTCAGAGAGTTTCTCTCTATACCCCTCAGGGTTCTCTTAGAACAAGTTCACCATGAGGTGTTTTGCCTGGTTGTCATATAGATGTAGCCCTAAAAAGGAGAAAAAGTGAAAAATCAACCATCAAACAGTGTTTTTTTGTCTGGGCAAGAACTCCCCTGAGACAATCTATGGGACACTTCTAGTCTCCTGACCTAATTGCCACGTGACCTGACCTGACCCAATTGCCACCTGACCTGACCCAATTGCCACGTGGTACTCTTAATCTCGACCGTATATACTTCCACGTTATCAGAGTGAAGTTTGATGACCGTATATACTTTCACGTTATTTTAAATGATTAATAAAAATTAAATAGAAATAAAGTTCAACCTTAACCATGACCCAACAGGTGGATGCAACTATCAAGAAGTGAATGATACGTCACTGACTTATTGCCCTATTATCCCAACGACCCTGACCCCGTGACCTAACGGGTGAACTTGCTCTTAGCGGCGACAGTCTCCTTTGGCATCCGTCATGAGAATTAGGTTCCTGTCATCCTCTTTGTTGCGGTAGATCTGACGTCACTCCCTTGACCATGTTCGTTTCCATTGGTTGTATCGGGTTGTTGTTCAAGGTTTGCAGCACCATCCCTTGACACCGCGTCTGGTATAGGATAACGGCGGTGTCTAGGGTGTGAAATCTTCCTTAGGTGGCCAGCAGGTCTCGTGGGAGTCGTGGAGGTTCCCATTCGTCAAGCAGGTTCCTCGCGTTAATATCGGAGCGCAACGGGAGTGACTTAAGGTCTTTGGTGTCGTGATTGGTGGATGACGTTGTGCGTCCGATCCCAATCATGATTGGCTTGGCTTATATGGGCAATTTGTTCGCCTAAGGTTGCTCGCGTCTTCTTTGGGTTGGCAACGAATAGTTCGATGGCCACAACCCTTCCTGATCGGTGTGGTGATGAGGCCGACGTTGGTGTGCTTGGCGGAGTACAAGAGCTCCATGAAGGCAATATCTCGACATGGTCTCAAGGCAGATTTGATGTTCAGCCGAGTTTGGGCCTGCAATTGGGCTTAGTCATAAGGGTTGTGCTTATTGTCCCGGGTCGGTGTTGTTTCGGATATGGAACCCTGGCATTTCTTTTTATTATAAGATCTGCTCGAGTTCAATAACAAAGTTGGCTTTGGGTTGCCCTTTCAAATTTTGTCTTCCAATTCAGTATTTTATTGTTTGTAACTTACGGTTGATCTTGGGATAGGTATTGCTTATTGTTCATAGATTCACTACGTCATTGGTTACTTGTCCTTATGCTCATTGTTAGTTTTCGATTATTTGGGTAGGTTTAGTAACTTCGGTTGCTTAGTTTATTTAGACGACGGCTTTTTTCTTTAAGCGCTCTTAAGTGGCATGAATAGTCGTAGTTATACATAGTTATCTCTACTTTTTCTTATTAATGAGAACTGACGTATCACGTATTATCCTTGAAAAAAAAATTAGTTTAATGAATATCGATATGCAACTTTCAAGTATTTGAATTTGATTTTTCGGACCTGGACATACTTATTCTTTAAGTTTAACATGTAAAAGAAATCAATTTTATTATTCTATCAATTTGTAGAAGGGAAAAGAAAAAAGGGCAAGCTGGCATTGAGTGAATAGTAGTTTTTGAAACAAGAAACGAATATTCATACATCCTAGGCAACGATAACGTATAGCATAGACCAATAGACAAAGCAGTTTGAAAACGTTCTTAATTTTGCGTACTCGAAACTTCTGTTGGTTCTTTCAGGTTTTGAGGTAAATCTTATGTGTACGTTTTGAGGTTTGTTGATAGCGTGAAGGATTCAAGTTTGACATTATGATAGAGAAATTTTGCACATCACTACTAAAAAATGCTCATAGACATCATTAGCGCACAACCGATTTACAAAATCTGAACCGATGTCTTAATGGGTGATGTAAAATATTGAAACCATTAAGACATCGCTTTCACATTTGAGGTAGACATTGTTTTATTATAATATAGTGATGTTAAATATCTTATGTGACATCAAAGTTTAGCTTTCTACCTAATGTTAAACATCTTATGTGACATCGGTTTTGTTGTAATTGTTTGATTTCCAGTTCTTCTTATACATCGTTTTATAGTTACAATGATTCTCATATTTGTCTTAGACACCAGTTCTTTTATTGCAATCTGATACCCATGACATACATATCAGAACAAACATTTGAATCCAAAATAGGAAGTACAAGATGGCTACAATGAGAACCAATTCAAAGTTTCCTACTACAGTACGTACTTCAAATTACACAATGTCAAATTCAAGTTGTTACAAAAAGATGGATATATATAAGATAACCAGCAATCCATCTTCAAAATATAAGACATAGCCATCTCGAGTTCCCTAGCTATCTAATCAATCATCAAAATATTAGACATAGCTAGATCGATCTAAAGCAAAGCTTGTATATAGTCGGCCACTTCGAGGCGCACCTCGCCGATTTCCTCGTGTATATGGCCTCTGATTTTTTTATGCCCACTGCAAATGTGTCCAACAAAAGGTACAAATAAAATAAGCAAGGGCAACACAACAATTGACAGCAGGAAATAAAAGTAGTATTCTAGAACCAACCCCGTATTCCCCTCACACCAACTGAATATGAAATATCATAGAACCAAGAAAGAGTCTTACCTCTTCACTGCAACCTCAACATTGGGGACCTTTCCAGTATTTCGTTCAGCATTTCGACTGTATATCTCAACAGAACCATCCTCCATGTAATGTGTTTGTGCAGTAGCAAGTCATGAATACAATATATCACTAGGGAACAAATTACAAGTTGTATTTAGCTATGAAGTGTTACCTGGGCACATTTTCCATCATACTTGTGAATACAGGTGTATTCTGTACCCTGAAACTTTTGTACAATCTCAGATACCCCTATACTTGGCTTTGCAAGCATAGGTCCAACTGGGCTACCCAAAGTAAAGCTACACGTATTTGGAAGATTCCAAACACCATCACTCAGAAGGGCAGGGATCGATGATTTTATCGTAGACAGGAAGCAGCGAGTACACTTGTTTAACAATCATTGCTGCTTGATCATAACAATTTTAAAGAACATATGAGAAGAGCAAAGAAACATCTTACACAAATCTTCTTCAGCTAGTAATAAAGCAAAGTTTCATTCTGCTTCTATGATCACAAAAATGAGTCATACTGAAAAGTAGCCAAAAATTGTTATCGAAAAGAACAAGAACTAACAAATCTAAATTCTTAGAAGTTAAATAGGCCAAGTCATCTGTAGATCAAAATTCAATAAATTAGGAGGCAAAAATTGTTGTTTTGAGAACAATATCATACTCATCTCTTCTAAAGGAGACTGAATATAAGGAGGTGGTGTAGAATGCTTTTCAGTATAAACTGCAGCTTGTTCCAGTGCAGCCAAAAGAGTTTGCTCAGCCAATCCAATACGCAACTTCGTCTATGTGTGGAGAAAAAAAAGGCGAGGTTAGAAATCATGTGTGACACAAAATATCTCCAAATAATAAAATTTTAGGTTACTTACATTCTGGCTCGTACTGCACGCCAGCAGTTAGACTTCCCATCTTGCTCACCAACCATGCCTTCTTTGGCAATTCATCTTTCACTGCAAAATGGAATCAAGTCTTACAAAATACTCGAGGTATAATGGCCATTCACAGCATCTTAATGACATGCCGACCGATAAAAATAGAGCTATTCTCTAAGATGTTTAGCTAAAAAAACCAAATGGAAAAATAGGAAAAAGCAAAATGGGTGGATTCAAGATCCTTCCTGGCCCAAGCCCAAGAAGTAACTAGTCCAGTAATGGACGTCTGAGTTTTTGTGTGTGAGGATATCCTTCTCAATGAGCAACAATCTAGGAAATTATAATTTATATGGGGAGAAAACTCATAGGGAAAAACATCTGGTTTCATACCAGAGAAAGGCTGGACTGTGGCACCAATTGATAAGTTTGCTGAGCCATATCTCAATCCCATAATGCCAAAGTCCTCAGATGATATCCTACAGGGTAATGAGATTTTTCATCATATATTTCACGAGTGAGAACAACATTAACCACAAGCTATGTAAACAGTTATTGCTGTCGGTATGTAAACTATGTAGCAAGCTGATACTCTTGATTTCAAAGAGATGCATCTATCAAGAAAAACAACAATAAACACATGAATATCTGAGAACCAGAGGTGCAATACGATCAATGAGACTAGAATGATGACCTTCAATTATTTTATCATACACTTTTCTACCCAACACGAAGTAAACAACACGACCAAGAATTTAACAATCCCTCTTCTGTTCTAATAACCGCCACCATTTCACAATCAGTTGTTTAACTCAAGGCATCTATTAACTTTAGCACCAAATAAATACGATTGTTGTTGCCCGACCAACCATATTTGCTGCTGCTACTTCAGTACTCATACAGAAAAGTGAATCCAGGAGTATTAAGAATGAACAAAAAAACTGCAAAGAAAAACTAGTATCCAGTAAGGGGTGGTCTCATCAATCAAAAATGTGTAACTCATACTCATATGAAATCAAGCAAAGAATTATAGTTAATGTAGTAGCCATTAACATACTCAACACGATACACCGGATAAGGTTCACAGAGAAATTCCAATCAGAGAGATCTGGCAACATACCTTTTGCATTATGTATCTGCAAATCCTGCAAATCCCAAACTCGTTACATCAACACCTCTCTGTGACCCGGAAACCTTTTCGTCCCTCTCTCCAATAGAAGAACAAAGGAATGAGAGGGCTCATACAGTTTGGTATCGTCATCGATTTCAAGCTTCTTCAGCAACCCAGTGCTGGGGTTTGTGATATTGAACAGAAACCAACAGCCAAAACGAAACACATAAAGTTAGATCAGTAAAGCAGAGAAACGCATCAGATTATGGTTACGGTTTGAGGAGGAATTCGAACCTTCATGGTTGCTGGTGGTGATGCACTGCTGCGGCGACCAAGATGAGAAATGCTCGGCTTCTTCCTGAATCGTGCTTGAACCCTCCGCGACTCGTTCTTCCACAACCACATCAAGACCTCCAGCGTCGTCGTCAAAGATAAAAGGCCGACTAATGTTGGCATTATGGGCAAACGGGCGGGTACCGCCCTTCCCAACGGAATACTCAATTTTGAACTGGTAAAATTCGTTAGTGATAAACAGGTAACATCCATGTCCGTAGGGCTGTTAATCGGTACAAACGATTCGGTTATTAGGCCGAATCGAAAATTAAATCGTATTTTTTAATCGGTTTGGTTCGATTCGGTTTTCTTGATTTTTTTACAAAAAATCGAATTGTTCGGTTCGGTTCGGTTTTTTTTTCGTTTTTAAATAAAAAAAAATTTTCTAAAAAAAATACTATTTCTTTCTATTAGTTTCGAAAATTCGAAGATCTTCATTAGCTACTTTTTTCAATAACTTTGTAAAAGTGTGAAACATAGTTTATGTCAAATCAAACTACAACAAATATAATTAGTCACAAATCACACATTCAAAGTTTCAAACCATAGCAAATGGCCAAATGTTTACCGAAAGTTTACATCACAAATTCAAAGTTTCAAACATCAACAAACATAAACCAAAGTCCACACTCCATAGTCCAAGTTTAAAACAATCTACAGTCCATCCAAATAAAAATACAATACAAATATCACATAAAAACACTCAATTGAATCCATTCTCAAACTATACTCAACTTGTCCACTATTCTCACTTTCTCAGCTAGGGAGTTTTTCTTTGGCAACTTAGTATTCCTTTTCTTAAACCCACAAGAACCCCAATAATCATTGTTAAGTATCAAACTATAGCACATACCAAATACTACTTTCATATGGGACAAAGAGAGATATCCAACAACATACCCAACAACATCAAACTTGATTGACACTTGTAGAACGACGTCATTTTATTCATTTCAGTTCAAACGATTCGGTTCGGTTTTTTCGGTTTTTTTGGAGATGAAAACCGAAACCAAATCGAATTTTTCGGTTCGGTTCGGTTTTTTTGTTTTTCAGTTCAGTATTTGTTCGATTTCAGTTTTTTCGGTTACGGTTTGTTTTCGGTTCAATTTTTTTTTCGATTTTCGATTCGGTATTAACAGCCCTACATGTCCGCCCACTAAAAATTCGAGTAACCTACAGATACTCGTTCAATTTTTATTTTTATTTTTTATAATTTGTATTTACAATTATCTTTTTTTCTTTTTCTTTTTGCTTGGAGTTTAGATTTAATTATTTCAACCTTAATAAAAATAGTGGTTTTAGCTAATTTTTTTTATAAAACTTTCTCTTCTGTACGTAGATAGCTAAAAATTACAAATTATAAATTACAATCTTACCAAAATTTTCTTATGAAAATAAAATAATAATTAAAAGTGATATGGAGATGGTCATCAAGCTTGCCTATAAGTCCACTACAACAAATGATATTGTCAATTACTGTGTCTATTACAAGCAACATACAAAAGTCTCGCACTTGATCCAAATTAGATGCACACCTAAAGGGTTACAAGTATAGATTGAACTTGAGTCCATCCCACCAAGGAAAGAAGCTACTAGTGCTCATCGATCCACAACTAAGTACCCACTCCAACTCATGCTCATATCATATCATCTGCACCAGCATGACTCAACCCCTACAAAGATAAATATGATAAAAATAAGTCAAAAGTACACAATAACACATGCAATAATACCATTACTTATGTAGTCAGAAACAAAGTATACATATAAATAGTTCATCATTAGCAGCATCATCATCATCATCAAGTGTGCCAAGTAGGGTGGTATCTCCAAACTCACTCCTTAACCAATCACGAGGGCACATCAGAGCCTCCACAATGTTATTATGAAGACTGTTATGATGCGGGTTAATAACCCGACCACCAATACTAGATGCCGACTCTAAAGCAACTGTGGAAATAGGAATGACCAACACATCATGTGCTACCATGTGCAAGACAGGATATGATCCCCGACTTGTCTTCCACCAAGAAAGGATGTCAAAGTCCTTATCAGTCCTAGGTATCACTGCCTCTTCCAAATATTTCTCTAGATCAGACTTGTCATCCACTCGACTCGTATCAGAAACAAACATGTCATACTGGTCCATATCATCATCATCATCCATACCTGACCATGACAAGCTTCCATACGGTGCATCAGATGTGAAACTCGATGTTGGACATGATTGGTACTCCTTAACCAAGTCATAGAGAAGTACTCGAATCTTCTCAATTTCATCAACATATGAAGTAGGAAAGATTTTCCTAAAGAAAAACTCAATTGTCTTCATCTTATACCTCGGATCCAAAATAGTGGCGATGACAATTGTCCCAATTACACTCCAATACTTCTCAAAATTCTCTTCCATTTACCTCCCCATCATTCTCACTTGAGGTATATTTGAATTAAGCCACTTGGTAATCGATAGTCTGATAGTGCATACCTTTGGAAAAAATAAGTTGGACGTAGGATACTTCGTACCAGAAAATAATTGTGTGAATTTGTAAAACATCTGCAACTTATCGGCAATAACTATCACTAACTTCCAATCATCCTCCGCTGGCACATTCTTATATCCTCTACACCTAATGCTTAGTAGTGAAAACACTGTCTTATACTCTAAAGCTGAATAAATCATCAAATATGTATAGTTCCACCTCGTCTTACAATCAAGCACTAATTTTCTACTACACTGCGCACGCATCTCACTAGCAACAGTAACAAACATTTCTTCCCTTTTTGGACCAATCGTCCAATAAGCAACACTACCTCTAATGGTCTCTATACTGTTACGAATCACATCCAAACCATCCTTAACTATCAGATTCAAAATATGTGCAGCACAACACACATGTAGAAATTTACCATCAACCAATAATGAACTAGTATCCAAACTAGTTTTCAACAAGTCAATCATGGCATCATTTGTCGAACAATTATCCACAGTCAAAATCAACAATTTTTCCTGAATATTCCAACCATATAGACAATCCAACAATACACTAGATATAGTATCCGTATCATGTGGACAAGGAACATGGACAAACCTAAAACACAAGATAAATTATATAACATTAATTAAAGATGTCAAAGATGTCATTAATAGTTTCTTTTGGTAATGGAATTGAAACAGTACCCAAGTAATCGAAATTAGACAGAAAGGGTTATGTCATAATTTAGCTAGAAGTAATATAGATTAGCATAATTGTTCAGAAATACAAACGATTAATACGATTCACAATGTTCTGTAATGAAACCTAGTAGTACATTACAACCAAGCAAGGTTCAGAAATTTTAGTAAGTTATATGCATATACGAATTAATAACCAACCATTGAAATAGTGATCTGCATACATATATATACATAAAGTGATATGTAATCTGAGTCATGTCGAATACATCTTTTTCCCTAATATATAATAATCAAACACTTGAACTATATAATATATAACATTGAAATGGTGCAGTATAGTCCAAAACCACAGCAAAATGGATAATCTCGAGCTACCGAAATTGACACAGTAAACAACATCTTCAAATTGGTTGCTTGTTCTACACTAAGTAGGTGATTATGCCACTTTTTAAAGCATAGGATATAGTGATTCAAATTGTCACAGTTCTTAAAACTGAGTCTACTTTGCTGGAAAATTATATATACCTCAAAAGTCGACTTTGCAAGTTCCAAGAATCATTGATAAAGTGTGTTGTGATTGCAATGAATCCCCTCCTTTGGTTACTTGCAGTTCACATGTCTGTAGTCAATGCAACACTCTACTATGATTGTTTTCAACCAATGCCATTGTTTTCTCCTTCTTGAATTCATAGATTTTGAAAATCTTCTTCTTGATTGTGTTACGACAAGGAACCACAAAAGAAGATCTTAGTGCTTTGGAGTATTTCCTGAACCCCACATGATCCACAATGGACAGTGGATACTCGTGCATAATGATCATGCTAGCTAGCTCTTTTTTAGAAATAGATTCATCAAACTTGCTTGAACGAGCAGAGCTTTCGATCCTCGTATTCGGTGTACCGTCTAATCATTTACATGACTTGATGTGGCTTTTCAAGTGATTCGTCCCGTTTCTAGACTTCCCATTCAATGGCTTTTTACAATGCTTGTAGATTGCTTTATCTTCTCCATTGATGCTTACTCTATCAAAATGTTCCCATACAATCGAAGTCTTCCTCTTTCTAGATTGAGTCGATGTATCAATACTCTCCTCCATATCATGATAACCACTGTTATTCGACATTCTTCAAATAACAAAAACAATACAAATAATTAGATGAGAAGTAAGACTCATTTTCAGTAATGGTGAAGGTTAGATGAAACTAAATAATGTGAGAAAGATAGAAGGAGAACAGATTTTCCCGGCAAGACATATCCATAAAAAAATGAAGCTAATGGAAAACGTGATTATATTCTAGGTTAATTAGAACTTTTGCTAAAGAATACATCTTTGTTAATCATTCCAGAATCAAATATCTATATTGGTAGACCGAAATTCAAAATAGAACAATTTTGATGATTGGACCTTCAGTTAGGTAGAGCAACCTTCAACTTGGTTATTACTTCAGATATGAAGCAGAACATCCATCCACAACTTAAATCAGATACCAATATTCAAATATAAAAAAGATTAATGCTTTTTGAATCACACCCACAACTTAAATTCACCCAAAAAATTACTAACCAACAAGTTAAACTCATTTCTACACAAAACCTAGATCGACCCAAATAGTAATAAGCCAAAATCAAGAACAGATATGAAGTAGAAGAGTGAGGCTGGGTATTTAATGAACCTTGGCTGCGAGCCGGACGGAGATCGGGCTGAGGCCTGAGCGGCGCAACTGAGGAGACAGAGAAGAAAAGGAGACGATGAGAGAGAGAGAGAGAGAGAGAGAGAGAGAGAGATTGGGGTTGATTTTTTTTCTCCTGAAAGTAATGGGTTATGGGTTTTCTCTATGGGTGATGGGCACCCATCGGTACCCGCGGGTATACCCATACCTGCCCGTTAACCAAATGGAATAGGTAAATACCCGCCCGTGAATTTCAAAAATGGAATAAAACCCGCGGGTACCCATACCCATGGGTAAGAATGCCAATGTTAAGGCTGACCTCATCGCTTAGATCTGCCATTTCAACTTGAATTGCCATCGATCAATATTATTGTTGCTCTAGTCTTCAATAGAGAGCAAAGAGAGATGTTAGGAACGTAGAGGAAAGGAAAGAAAGATAAAGGAAAATTAAAGGAAGCGGTTCATATTTCATTCATATCCTCAACTGAGGTTCACAGACATAGCGTACCATTACAACCCCACCCTCTCAAAAGAAGCGCTTGACCTCAAGTGCTAAAGTTGGGAAAACAAACGACAATGTCGTGGGCCTCCTTCTTCGTACCCTCCTCTACTGTTAAACCTCTCCATTTGACCAACCAAACCATCACATTCCGGCGACGACGACGTTGAACACCCATATATTGAGGACTTCTTCTGGCTGAAGTTCTATGACTCCTTATTCATCAAGCGAAGGAAGAGTACTGGTAACCGGTGTAGTGGGGCCAAGTCTGTTCTTTAAAAGCAAAACATGGAAGACAAGATGCATTTTGCAGGAACTCGAAAGTTAGAGGCAATATGCCACTTTCCCAATGCGGTCATTGATAAGAAAGGGCTCATAGTAGCGTGGTGTGAGTTTCTACGAAGGACGATGAGAGAGAGACTTTTGGCGATATAGATGAAGCTTTAGAAATACCCAATCTTCTGCCTTGAATTCCCGCTCCGTGCGTTTTGCGTCAGCATGTTGTTTCATCCAATTCTGGGCCAAGTGCATGTTGGATTTAAGTGTGGCAAGCAAAGAGTCTCAATTTTGGAGGGATTTATCAACAGCTGCAATTATGGTGGTGTCAGGGAGGTACTTGCTGATTGGATAGACCTCATGGAAACGAGACAAAGTATCCGCTGTAGCATTCAAATGGCCTACTTGATACTCAATCGAGTTATCATATCCCAACAGTTTGGAGAGCCATTTTTGTTGGGAGGGATTGCTGATACATTGCTCAACTAGCTGCTTCAAAGTCTGATGGTCCACGAGGATCTTGAAAGAGTTCCCCAGCAAGTAAGGTCTCTACTTCTCCACGGCATAAAGGATGGTTATCATTTCCTTATCATAAACTGAAAGCAATTGATTCTTTGGGGAAAGAGCTTGGCTTAAGAAGGAGATGGGATGACGATTTTGACTGAGAACAGCTCCAATTCCTATTCCACTAGCGTCTTTTTCAATATCAAAGGGCAAGGTGAAATCTGACAAGGCTAACACCGAGACAGTGGTGAGAGCAAGTTTAAGCTGTTCGGATGCATCCTCTGACGCTGCACTTCATTTTAAAGAGTCCTTCAACATTTCTATTAAGGGTTTGGCCAGGATAACATAGTTATGGATGAAGCGACGATAGTAGCCAGTAAGACCGAGGAAGCCACGAAGGGACTTGATGTTGGTTAGTTTCGGCCATTCTTGCACTGCTCGAACTTTAGACAGATCAGCAGCGAGACCACTGGCAATTATGACGTGCCTGAGGTAATCAACACTGTTTTTAGCAAAAGAGCACTTTGACATTTTGAGCATTAGTTTGTTAGCTAACAGTACTTCAAACACCTTAGTAAGATGAGAAATATATGCATCAAAAGTAGAGCTATACACCAATATGCGTCAAAGAAAACTAAAACGAACTTACGAAGCATGTCCTTGAAAAAACATGATTCATGAGGGCTTGGATTGTGGAGGGCATATTGGAGAGACCGAAGGGCAGAACGACAAACTCAAAATGGCCGTGGTAAGTTCGGAAAGCCGTCTTGTGGATGTCCGCCTTGTGCATCCTAATTTGATGGTAGCCCCAGCGTAGGTCAAGCTTAGTAAAGAAACAAGCACCATGTAACTCGTCTAACAACTCATCCACGACGGGGTTAGGAAAGTAGTCTTTGATCGTGATCTTGTTTAAAGCATGATAGTCAACGCATAGTCTCCATGTGTCATCCTTATTATTCACCAAAAGTACAGGTGAAGAGAAAGCACTTTAGCTCTTGCCAACATAGCCTCTAGCTTCCATATCTGTCACTTGGGATTCTATTTCATCTTTCTAGTAGTGTGGGTAACGATAGGGCCGTACATTTACTGGCTCAGTGATAGGAAGTAATTGTATTTTATTATCCACTGCCCTAGCAGGAGGCAGGCCAATTGGGTTTTCAAAGAGATTGGTAGTGAAATAAAATGTGTTTGATTTGAGGTGGGTGGGAGTCAGGATTAGGTGGAGGTGTATAGGACAAGAATTGATGGTTGGTGGATGATTGATCTGACACTAAAACAGACAACTGAGCCAGATTTGTGGGTCGGTAAGGTAGTGAAGTACGACCCCTGAGAATATGGCATTGGTTGTCCACCACCAAAACCATAAGTTTAGCCAAGAAATGCCAGCCAAACAGTCCCAAAGTGTCAAGCCACTGTGCACCCAATACCAAATCGCATCCTTCTACTTTCAATAACAGAATTGAGCTGGTAAATTGATATCCATGTATCTCAGTTGTCACATTACGGGCCTCACCAGCAGGCTGAATGGCCACCCTTATGGCACTCTTAAATTGTAGTGAAGTAGGCTTAGTAATATCAAGGCCTAATTCAAAAGCTACCTTAGAGTTGAGGAAGTTCATAGCTGACCCTGAATCGATAAATAACTCAATAGGTCTGTCGTGAATGTGACCCGTAAGTCGCATCATCTCACCCACAACTGAATTAGTAATGGCATGAATTGGGTATGTGGTTACGGAGTCCTCCAATGTAGGTGCATAGTTGTGAAACTCCTGTGGGGTAGAATCATCACATTCCAGAATAATCATAACTAGGTTCTTGCAATTGTGAGTGGGAGCTCATTAGTCCTCACACCCATAACACTGGTCCTTGGCCCGTCTTTCTCGTTGCTCCTCCACTGATAAATATTTAGTGGGTCGATTGGAATTTTTATATGACCCAAAACCCTATTGTTGACATGGAGGTCCTGAAGTTTGCTGCACATGTGGGGACCGAGTGGTTCCAGGAAATGCAGTGGCTAGTTTGGAATGTTGTGAGATAGAGAACGCCAATTTCAGAGGCATGGACCACTGTGGCGGCTTGGGCACGCGAGTGGTGACCAGATCCGTATTTCTCGCTTCACATCGTCTGGCAAACCATTACGCTTAAGACAAAGATGTCAGTTCATGCAGTAAGACGTCGTGCTTAATTTCTTGTTGAAGTCCACCACAAAAATCGGCAGAAATAGATCGTTCAGCCAGTCTGGCGCTCTGCACGACAACTTGGTAAATGCTATAATGAAATCATCAACCGATCCTGTTTGCTGTAAATGAGAGAGCTCGACTTTGACATCATTGGTGGTCGTCGATCTAAAGTGTTCTAGAAAATCCATCACAAAACATTCCCAAGTCATAGTTGGGTGCCTCTGCTCATAAGCATTCATCCAAATGGATGGATCTTGCCCAAAGTGAGAAGCCAGAGCGGTGACCTTTTTGTGTCGAGAAAATTTCTGGACACTAAGATAACTTTGGCCATGGCAAACCAACCTATAACGTCGTCACCGTTGAACCGTAGCAGCTCGACCTTTGGTGGTTTGTAAACACTGAACTCTGGGTATAGTGGGGGTTGGAAACACCCAAAAGTTGGGGTGAAAGTGGGTTATGTTTGAGATAAGTTAGAAAGGTTAAGAGTGGTGACGGTGGACATTTGGGGAGCAGCAGTAGAGGAAGTGATGGAGGGTGGAAAGTGGTGTGTAATGGCAGGGGATGGGGGAGAGGCAGCCCTGACCAAGGAAAAAGAGGGTTGGGTTAGGTTGGGTTGGGTGGGTTGTGATTCTGAGCTGAGGTAAGGTGGGGAAATGATTGATGCTTGGCGTCGGAGATGATTGATAACCAAAGCTTGAAATGTATCATTTTTCTGAGTAGACGTGTCTGTTTTGAGGAGCAACGCATCAATAGTGGTTTGCATCTCCTCTTTTCGCCGGTGTAAAAACTCAACCGAAGTGCGCATCTCGGATGACGACCCCGACTCGGTTACTGTGGCCGGCAGTTGAGAATGGGGAAGTGGTGGCACCATGGCGGAAGAAAACGGTTGTGATGGTGGAATCTCGTGTGGTCGCATCGGAGTGGCTCTAGATACCAAATGTTAGGAATGTAGAGGAAAGGAAAGAAACATAAATGAAATTAAAGGAACTGGTTCATATTTCATTCATATCCTCAATTGAGGTACACACAGAACTATATAGCGTAGCATCACAACCATAATAGATTATATATACTAACAAAACAGGATATGGGTCAAAACACTCATGAGCCTAACAAGAGCTGAGGGAGAAGAACCCTAAAATGGGTTTAATGGGAGAGAGGGAGGGAGGGAGGGAGAGAGACAGAGAGAGGAGTCATGTGTTTTGATACTTGAAATTTAGGTTGCCAAACCTAATGGTAAAATAAAAGTTTGGTTTAAGGGAAAAATTACTACATATGACGTAGACTCCCATTGATGTCTATGAACTGAACTCCCCTTAATCAGTAACTCAATCTTAGAGTTTAGATAACTTTCACATTTTAATGCATCTCACATATTCCACAAATATAGATTTTAGAAGTGACTTGGTGAAAAAGTCTGTAACGTTATCCGCTGAACCAATTTGTCTCACATGGATATTCAGTAGCTGTTGTTGTTGCAGATTGAAGAAGTATTTCAGCGAAATGTATTTTGTATGATCACCCTTAATGTATCTCAACCTCATTTGTTCAATGCAAGCCGCATTGTCCTTAAATATGCAAGTTGGTGTTGTCGTAGTAGATGGTAATCCACTAAACCCTTGAATGTGGTGTATAACTGACCTAAGCCAGACACACTCCATAACTGCTTCATGCAAAGCTATAACTCATAATGATTCGAGGAAGTAGTAACAAGGGTTTACTTTGTTGATCTCTAAGAAATCGTCGTGTTCCACATGGTGAATACATATCCTGTTTGAGAACGTCCTTTATATGGGTCAGAGAGATACCCAGCATCAGCAAATCCAACTAAAACATCACATTGTGTCTCTGAGTAAGGAACCACACTGAATTGAGATATAGTGCTTGCAGTCGGAGCTACCTTCGACGGGTTGAGTGACATACTCTGGTCGATCCAGGGCATCCATTCGACGGGTCAAGAGAACCACTTGACGGGACAAAAATTCCTGAATCTAAAAGCTGCGTTTCAACAATTCATTTTCCCGGAATTTTAAGTTTCACTATGGTTTCTTTGTAGGGAAAGAACAAACCCAAGTTAATGGATCCCTTCAAGTATCTGAAGATGTATTTCACACCATTCTAATAACGTTGTGTTGGCGCAGAAATGAACCTAGATAACAAGTTTATAGAGAATGCAATGTCTGGACGAGTACATTAAGTTAAATACAACAAAGCTCCAATAGCACTAATGTATGGTACCTCAACTCCTTAAAGTTTCTCATCATCATCTTTGGGTAATTCGAATCCTTATTGGGTTTCAGACTGCGAATAACCTTTGGTGTACTATGAGGGTGTGCTTTGTCTATGTGATTTAACATGAGCATCTTTTAGACATAAGCAGACTAGTGAATAAGTATTCCACCAACTTGATGTTTCAGCTCTAAACCAAGAACAAAATTGAGTTATACCAAGGTCTTTCATCTCAAACTCGGATGTCAAGTAGCCAACCATCTCATTGATTTCATCAAGGGACTACTACAATAGAAAATCCTAAATTTGTTCTCTTAATGAACACGCATGGGCACAAATCATCGTTCTTGTATCCCTTCCCAACCAAGTAGTCACTTAGGCATGTGTACTACATCCTATTGGATTGCTTCAATCCATAGAATGAATGTCTCAATCTAATCACATGAGCACTCCGCAATTTAGAGTTACTAGAATTAGGTATGACAATGCCATCTGACACTCTTATGTACATCTCTGAGTCAACGTTTCTATAGAGATATGTTGTAACCACATCCATCAGTTGCATACTCAGTTTTTTAGACAATACCAAACTGACAAGGTAACGGAAAGTAATGATGTCCATGACCGGAGAATTTGTCTCCTCTTAATCAATACCATGGTGTTGAGAAAATTCTTGTACCACAAGTCTAGCTTTATACCGCATGACTTCATTTTTCTCATTGCACTTATGAACAAAGACCTATTTATGTTCTACCGGCTTAACATTCGGTGGGCATAGCATTACTAGACTGAAAACTTGTCTTTTCTTCAAAGAGTCTAGTTCAGCCTATATTACTCATTTCCATTTCGACCAATCCGCTCTCTGCTGACATTTAACAACCGAGCAAGGTTTCACTTCATTGTCATCAATAATCTCCTGAGCAACGAAATAAGAAAATGCATCATTAACTAACCTGGAAGATCTATTCATTACAATGCGTGCATCATTGTTTCTTAGTGAGATTTCATTGTTCTCTGACAACACGTATGGTTCTGAAGCATCCTCCAGAGATGTCATTTGTGATTCTAGGACATAATTGTAGTCAGGAACAATCTTATGTGAATGATTCATAATATTCATGATGAAAGGATCATTCTATGCCTGGATGGCCTACATTTTCATCGGCAACTCATTAGTAGATTTTCTTGGCCTTCCCATTTTCCTGATGGGAGCCAAGGCCGATGCCACACCATCCATATGGGTGGGAGGAACACTTCCCTGCCCAAGAGTGGCATTAACTTGTCCCTTTTTGGGGACTTCCAACGTTGTAAGAATATTTGCAGCAAGTATATTCGATCTCCTCACTTTAGCGATATCAGTACTGGAGTCAGGCATCAAATAGGCTACTTTCTGAAGATCGAGAATACATCGCACTTCAATTTCACTCTGAGGTGTGCATGGGTCATCTTGAAACATAGTGGGGATATACCACATCAATTCCTGATGTTCAACTGGAATGGTACCATTTTTATCTCCCCCTAATATCCAGAAGTATATTTCATCGAAGTGATAATCTGCAAATCTTATAGTAAAGAGATCTTCTGTCAAATGTTCTAAATAACGGACAATCATTGGAGATTCATAACCAACATAAGCACTTAAACGTTGTTGAAGACCCATTTTAGTACGTTGTAGAGGCATAATAGGCACATATACCGCACAACTAAAGATATATAGATGTGAAATGTCATGCTCATATCCAGTTACCAACTTGTTCGCACTCAATGGTTGGTGTGTTATAGGTCTCAAATGAATAAGCATAGCTGCATGTAATACGTATATCCCCAAGTAAATACCGACAAATTAGTATGCATTACCATTGCTCTAGTCACAAGCTGTAACCGCTTGATTTGTGTCTTTACTAAATCGTTAATGGTAAATGAACATGAGAGACGGGATGCTCAACTTCAATCCCAATTGACATGCAGTAATCATCAAAAGATTTTGATGTAAACTCTCTTGCATTATTCAATCTAATAGAACGGATTGGATTGTCCGGGTGGTGAGCCCGAACCTTAATAATCTGTGCTTAGAGTTTTGCAAATGCAGCATTCCTTGTGGATAGCAAAGCAACGTGTGACCAATGCGTTGTTGTATCTATCAAAACTATAAAGTATTTAAACGGTCCGCATTCCAGTTTGATAGGTCCATAAATATCACCATGGATTCTCTGCAAGAATGATATATTTTCTGTGTTGTCAACTACAAAGGAAGGTCTAGCTTGTAACTTTGCTAACGAACAAGTTTTGCAAAATAAGCGATGAGCAACAGAGACTACCATGAAGGAATCTGGCGGGATAACATTAGGTGTTGTACTTGTCTTGGAGCCCGGATTGAGAGTTATCTTATCCACCCTATCAAAATCGATGATTTTGGGTATTTCCACATGCTTCTTTGCTCTGAAAACGGATGATCATAGAGTTTTTCAATATTTTGATCATCATATCGCGACTTAGATGTCTCAATTGGTAATGCCAAAGCTTATATGAGTCCAAGTCACAAACAGTAGTGAGAGTGACTGGATTGAATTTAATGATCTGAATCATAGTTAGATATAAACCACTACGAATAGTTGCTAACTTCACCAAGATGCGCTTTCTGCCACAATCAACTAAAGTGACACAAAAGTATTCTCTTCAATTTTCAAAATAAGTTTCCAAGTGTAAACCGTTGGCTCTAATGTCCTTAAAACTCAACAAGGTTCGATTGGCCTTTAGCGCGCGTAAGACATCAGTGATATAAATTCTTGTACCACGTAGTAGAAAAAATTGTGCTAAACCACACCCTTGTATAATCGACGTTGAACCAGTCATGGTAGTTACTGAAGAAGTGCATGACACAAGATCCATCAACATTTGCCTATTTCGTAGTATAGTATGAGTAGTACCACTATCTTCTAAACACTTAATCTCGCATTCAGACATCTACAAAAGAATATAAATTCAATCATTCTTTGAACTCAAGACATGGCGAACACTTTAAGTAGATACTTAAAGATTTTCAAAAGGGTTGTGACCCTTGAACAGTGCTGATATGGCATGATAAAACCGATGTAAAAAGCACGTCTAAAACACCAAACCTTGGTACAAGCTTCAATGGGTCAAGCTAATCCACTCGATGGGTCGAAGAAAACCCAAAAATTGATATGATATTTGATATCGATGTTTGACGGACTAAAGTTTTACCTTGATGGGTCAAAAATTGTACAAAAATGAGTCAGTAGGTATCCTTCGATGGGTCAAGACAAGTCTTCGATGGGTTGAAGGTGTTGTTATGTGACCGAAGGACATGCTTTCGAGGTGTCGAAAGAAGCCAGGAAAAATTTATAGACGGGTCAAAAATGTGCCAAAACCGATCTAGTAGGTTGTCTTCAACAAGTCGAGAAAAAATGTCAAATGGTCGAAAATTTCCTGGGATCAAACCATCCTCCATTAGTGTCTCGTTTTCTAGTATTTTTAGTGTCATATTTCCATAGAATATTATATATTTTGAACCATTCATGCATTATGAAGTAAAATAACATTCTTAATACTTTCATATACCGAAAGAGAGAAATTGTATTACTTTTCCAACACAAAACTTACATCAAACATTGTCTTATTCCAAAAACTGACTAAAACAAAATCTCAAACCATGACTAAAATCCAAGCCAAAAATAAAGCTAAACTTGATTACATAGTAGAAGTATGAGCCTATTACATAGACTATTCAAAATGCGCAATCTCCAGACTTGCTTTTGTGTCATCTACTACAATAAGATGGCTTCACCGCAATCTATCATCTTATAATCTCTAGTATTGTTTGTCACATATGCTAGATATTGTTTGCACTTCTTGTAGGCGTTCATGACATCCTTGGGTGAACGACATTATTTGTGCATATGCTTGGTATAACCAAACCTATAGCAAGTGACAAGCTAGAAGAAACAGAATTTGAAGAATTTCCACCATTCTTAGAACCAGAGTTGGAGTGGTTCTTGTTAGAGTTGTTTTGGCTAGCGTCTTGGCGAGTCCAAGTCAAACTACAACCTCTACCATGATCTATTCCACGTCCTCCTCTCCCACCACCATTGTTGTATGGTTCAGAATGACTATTCTTCTTTTCTTTACGTGCCTTCCCACCAGTGTTATAAGTCTCATGTATTTTCTTAGTCTCAGTGGGCCTAGCATTGTTGTTGAGAAGTATCTTATGATCTTAAGGTTCAGAACGACTATTCTTCTTTTTTCGCTAGGATATTCATGAGATCAATGAAGGACTTTGCCCTGCTCAAAATCTGTCTGATATTAGTGTGAGAGCATGTCCATGGAAGTAGGAAAGATTCTCAAAGTCTTCTCGATTATAGCCTGGTCAGTCTTGACAACACCATAATAGATCAACTCTTATTATAGCTCTAACATAGCTTGATTGAATGCATCAATCTTTGGATAATCCAATAACCGAGTGGAACCCCATCTCTCTTAAAATTTTAAAAGTTGTGCATCATGAACATTATTGAATCTTTCTTTTAACACATCCCATAAATCCTTAGGATCATTCTTTTACAAGTATTATTTTTTCATAATTGGATGGATATGCCGCATCAAAAACATGATGCCTTGAGCTTTTTGAGCTATAGTAGGTTATGGCACGTTTTCACTAGGTAATGGGTGAATAGTATCAGTGAGGTCTTTACCGATGAGAATATTTTCTATATCAGACACCCATCCTTGATATTCTACTCCTTTAGGATCAAGGATATCAAACTCAGGTCTAAGCGGTGCTGTTGAAGTCATCTACAAAAGAGACAAGATATGTAATTAGTATCAATCAAAACCATGATCATTAATATCAAGTTTAGGGAATAAGAATCATGATCAATGATGTATGTTCACAAAAATCGATGTGATAAATAGTGGTTTCATACCACACCCATAAACCGTGACTGTCAAAATCCGTCATATATATCGATTTTCCCTTCTTCTTTTTTCAATGTGAAATCACAAATAACCATGATATTCACTAGAAACCATGACTCCCCCAGGACCGTCACTAATATCAAACTTTTTTACAAATATGTATTAATCCATAGGAACTAGGGCATAAAAAGTAAATCACTGTAAGAAATCAACCTAAATCTAGGGTATTCCGATAATTAAGTTTTACAACCTAATTTCTAAATCAATAGAAGGTTAGAAAATTTACCTCGATGGTGTTATGCTTGGTATGCAAACTTGGAACAAGGAGGAAAAAGAACCACAAGGAGTGATGCCGATGACAGTGGAGAATCCGACAATGGGGATGATCAGGGGCGGTAGTAGGTGGCCGGCGGTAGAGATGGTGATGGTGATGTTACAGTTGTTATTTTGTGTCGGGTTTGGGGTGATGGTTATTAACTCAAGAATTGCTAATAACGTGTTACTAATTAGGACAAGACACTCACCGGGATACCAGGAATATACTTTCCTTACACACAGAAAATATAATACAGTTGATTTCTCACTTTCTCCCTACTAATAAGAGAAGTTATTTTCTAGATTTTAGCTTCTTTTTCTTTTCTTTCTAATTTTATTATCATTTTATATCTCGAAGTATTCAAGTTCTTTAAAGTTATTTTCTATTACTGGATCATTTTTGTCAAAATATTCGATTATGGTTAACAACGTGAATTTTCTTAATTATAGTATTATATAATAGAGTTGGGCTTGGATCTTTGCTCATTATTGTGTGAACTCTACGGGGCTTTCACACCTAAAAAATACTCTATGGCCCTTTTTATGTTATATATATATATTTATTTATTTTGAAAGGTTTTATGTTATATTTATGTTATATCATATGTTCATTTTAGTTGAATCCCTATACTAGAATCTTAATTTTAGTTGATAAATGATAACACTAGAATCCTAGACCCTTTTTACTTCCATCGTAGGAACTTTGTGAAGGGCCCATCGAGTCTCCCATATCTCAAAGAACAACATGCATATGGTTAAATTACCTACTTCGAATTCTTCTTTTTGGATCACCAATGTCAAAAAGTAACCTATAAAAGGGGCCATGTTTTCAATTTAAATTCTCAGAAAGCATGGTGATGTGGAGGAACATTTAATCATATAAGCCCATGTGGTGATGTAAAGGACAACATCAGTTTTTTTTTCTTTTTAATATCATTTCTAAATTGACCATGTTTTTTTATTGTTTTTTATTCCTATTACATGCATGAGAAGCACGGGTCGATGACGAGAACAAGGTTCTCCATTTGATTCAGACCAATCTACGTATTGCTAGAAATACAATTTAGGTGATGATCCGACCGCAAGCTAGACCGCACGACCCGACCGCTTAGAGTGCTTAGCGGCCCATAAAGAAAATAATTGGATCCAAATGAGTTTAGATCAACCTTATCCAAACTCCTCCTTTTTATATATTTTTGATTTGTGATTTGATAATCGAAACTACTTAATATATAATTTACTTCTTATGGATCATGCATATAAAATTTCAATCAAATCGAAAATGGTTTGCTCATTTAATCTTACAAAACAAATGGATGGTTGTTATTGTAATGTTGAAATTCACCATAACCGTTCATTGATTTGATAAGATCGGATACCCAAATGATCTTCATTTTGATTTATTTTTTGTAGAGTTGATCATTAACCAATAGTCTATAAGATGAGTGGTCTAAAAGGAATGTCAACAGGATGTAAGTATATATGTTCACAGATCAAATAAGAATATTTGAGATTCGTGAGGGTATAGTGGTTATCTACGAGACTTAAAAGTTATAGCTCTTATTTCATCTCTTCGATTTTACTCTAATTGATGTGTTCATGTAAAGAGTTGAGGCATTGAAGAGGCATCTCCCCTTTTCTAGCCAAGAGGAATAGTTGAATAGCAGAGAATTGCTACAAGGGTGGAAGGAGACATTTATGCTATAAATGAATCAGTGGTGCAGCGAAGTTCACACTAGGATCAGAACCAGTGGTGGGTTCACTCACGTCCTCTAGAAAACGAGAGTACAGAGTCACCAACATGATCCAGTAAGGCAAGAAACCCATATACGCCGTTGTTTTCAACTTCATCGACTCTCATTACTTCAACATCTTCGCCACCGTCGGCGGCAACCAGGTTTGTCCCTTTCTCTTTCTCTCTCAAATCCCAAATATAAATCAGTTTAAAAAATTTAATAGCTGTGTTGCAGTCATACATTGATGAAGATGTAAGTAAAAATTGGTTACATTTGAGTGTTTGGTTAATTTACAGAATTTTTCACTCGGCTGTTTCTAAAACCATTTGTGAATCTGTGATTTTTGTGTGATTTGTGTAGGTTAGAAGGATGAGTCTTTCTACACTGTGAGCTGGGCATGCAATGTTGATGGGACTCCACTTCTCGTGGCCGGAGGATTCAATGGTACAATGCGAGTCATCGATTGTGGGGGTGACAAGATAGACAATAATATGGAAATATATGTTAAGCTTCGATCAATCCCATGTCTAAGATCGATTATGCAAATAAATTGGTACGATACCAGAGTCATTCCACCTCAATTGACTACATGGTTAAGCTTAATACCAGTATATATGATCGAATTAAAAGATAAGTATGAAATTCTTAAGCTTCAAAATGACAAGAAGTAGCTAGGTTCCAAATAATCAGAATGTGTTTTGTTGCTTAGTATATTTTACAGTATATCCAAACATGGAATCTTCCATTTCTACTCCAAAGGAACCAGGTCATTTAGATTGGTCTGCTCATAATCAGTTGATATTTTCAATGAATATTGTTTGATTCGTGTTACGACTCCACGAGTGGCAAACTTACAGTTATCTCTAAGCTGATGCAGACCATATCTTGTTTATAAACTCAAATTAGGAAACACAGGTTTGTTTCATTGTACTATAATTAAGGTACAAGTTATTCTGTTAATCTGTTTACCTCTAACCTGCTGTTAATTCTGAAACCATGATCGACTCTTGTTGGTGGCTTTTTGCAGTGGTGTCGATATTTCTAGTCACTATCTGCAGTACGTTTCTTAGGCTAGAGAAATAAAATCCTGTTGTATAATTCGTTATTATGTTTTGCTTCAGGTTTTGGGAGAGATCTTTCTTGTACTGAAATAGAGTGTTGCTTTCTTTGATTTGCAGACTACTATGATCCATTGGAATTTGGATGATTGGTAGATGCGGTTTTGTGCCACACAATTTGCGGAGGAATGATTCTGGATATGCAGTGTGCAATATAGATTCAGATTGTGTGTTTACATTGTCAGCCGAATATGCTACAGAGGTTCAGATCATTCAGTTTGTTGGTCTAGTTGTTGCTCACTCCTGCCATGGTCTTCTCTGTTGCATCATGCTCTGCCACAACCAGGGTGTTGTTGCAAAGTCATGATGTCTTACTATCTGTATAAATGTTTTGAAATTTTAGTCAAAACAAATAGTTCTATAAAATGAGTAAATGACTAGGCAATTTTGAAGACAACATATCAGTACATTGTAAATTGGTTCAATACTCTCTGATGTCTCCAATGGTAACATGTTTATAGCTACAAAGATCACAACATGACAACACTCGAAATGTCACTCCAGACTTAAGTGCTGATTATATGTATGGCCATGAAAACGGATTAGCAATCTCCATTGGTCCAAAATTAGCAATTACCAAAGGCGATTCTGGATTACAGCAGATACAATGCCTTTCATTGTCACCTGCATCATGTAACTGGGATTCAGTTTAAGCTTCAAACAATTCACATACACATAAGTATTTGAAGTTCACAGTTCGTACTGCTGAATGATCTTTGAGACCAAGAGAGAGCATCAATGGCCTGGAGCAGCCTGAGTTACTGAAAAACCAACCCCAATAAAATAGAACATTAGGAGCTGACCTATTTTTTCCTAAAGATTATGCCATTAAATATGAACAGCAAACAATCTAAATGCAAGGAAGTCTATTCTCTGTACATTGTTTAGTGGAGTTTGTTGGGTAGGAACCCAAGCTAGTCTATCAAATTCAAACGTATGAGGTAGAAACAAAAAAGAAAAGCACTCAACTCTACACAAGATATACATGTAAATGTATACCTTTGTTCCACAAGTTGACGAGCACAGGCCTCTAGCATTGGCTGCAAACACTACAAGTGATATAGATGAGCTCACACAAGTCAGTCAACAAACTGAGAGGCTGTAACATAAAAAAATTACCTCATCTCGCTTGCTGAAGATTACAGACACGCTGTAAGTTGGATTGAACGTCGCACATTCCTCCTTACTGATGAACCAAACATATACAGATATACACCACGTCTCTCACTCACCATACCACTGACCACACCGCCCTGGAAAAATAAATACCCATAATTCTCTGACTTAAGAAAAATACATGTATAAAATAAGCAGTCAATGAAAGTGAAATTAATATATACCATCTGCAGAGAGATGGACAACCTTTGATCGACATTTAAACAAACAACCGTATATGTAATTTATATGCATCTATGTAACTAATATTTTAGACTATCAAGATCATGTAGCTGTGTCTAAATCTCCACATTGTTTACCCACTCCTCATCAACTTACAAACAAAATGCACCATACGAGGATGAAGATTTGTGGTGCACACTGTTAGTAGACTCATGCATGTGACAGCTTTAGACTCATATATACTAACCATTGCTATATTGAGTTAAGTTGCCAGATGTTATATGTATATATAGATCATCTTTATCTTAAATAAATCAAGTCTTTCATGCTTTAGATTAGAATAACCCTTGTCATCTGATCAAAATTAACTGCAAAATTCTCAAAGATAGATTTATAGTAGCCATCTGATCAAAATTAGATGTCCCATAACACATATTGAGAAGAAGAACTCATGTATATGTAATCAAGGCACATACATCACATTTGTAATCTTTTTCTCTTTCTTCTCATTCAAAAACGATGTTTCTTCAATCTCAAAGACAATCATGATTTTCACTACAGATTAAAATAAATAAAGAACAAAGCAAATCCAGTACAAACTCACTGTATATACAACTGAATGGAGCTAGACATATTAAAAGAAAATTAGAACAGAAGACCACATCCCTACTGTAATCAGCAGTGATGGTAGACTCTGAAATGAGTGATACCAATCCAGCTATCTTTGATATGTGTATCTACTCAGATACACAATTATAATTATATACAAGTTCTTTCTTTTCTCCCTTTTGTTTTAGCCTGAGACACTTATCAATGGCTTACAATGATTTACAACTAAATTAAGAATCCATGTATTCATAATGTTTTGAGATTGAGCAGGACTAGAAGTGCATAAGAAAATGACATATATAAAGATACTATACATGCCTTACTATTAATTTTCCAACTTTGAGCAGCTGATGACCCTATTTTGTATTCATATCACTGTCACTTGTTCAATACTGATTCCAGAAGCTATATTATGTGCAAATACTTAAAAAGAGAATTTACTCAGTTTTCATACTTTGGTATATTTCTATTAGAGAGATTGAAGCATTAAGTCGAGTTCCGGTTTTCCACAAGAGGAATATTATTCTTCAGTTTAGCAACAATATCAGGATTAAAGGGCAACAAATGTGTTATTAATATGTTTTTAAAACAAAACTGAGACCATATAAACACAAACTAACAGAGACAATTAGTATCCATGTTGCACTGCCTTTTCATTTCAACTGAAGCATACAACTCAAAGTGCAACACTTATTGACTAATGTCAATAATCTGACCAACAAAATAAATTGCTTTACAGAAGTCTTAACATCACTAAGATATTCATAACTTACCGTACCAAAACGGCCTCTAAACTCCAGCCTACACCCTTCATATCCAATCCCGCTCCTCAAGCTTTAGAGGCAGATACACCTTAGACAAGTATTGGAAACCAAAATTGCTCAGAGGTTGAATTTTGTTGTTAAGTCTGGCCATGTGATGGTATTATTCTCCTTGTAAAAAATAACTACAACACAGATTGTCAACCCCAATTTAAGATATTCAGGCGTATAAACATATAATTCAAACATTATAATAATGAAATTCAACAACTGCACACAACATAAGAAACAAACCAAAAAAGAAAACATGGATAAATCAGGACCTTCACTTAAACAAACAGAAGGCTTAGTAGTTTCTTGAAAACCAGCATAGATGGCCTGAAAATGTGTAACTTAGAGAATGGTTTGATCAAAGGAACTTGGAGTTGTGAAGCTCTAACAACAACATCCTTTACAAATGTACAGGCGTTTTCAAGTATCTAGATTCTGGTCCTAGAATAATTATGGGATCCACATGCATTCAAAATGTGATTAGCATGGGATTAGTTCAGACTAACAACATGTGTAAAGTTGCAGCAGACATGTCACTTAGCAAAAGTCAGCAGCAGGGGACTAGTTAAAATCAACAGCTGTGGTGATATATGCGTGTACATTAATATAGGGTCTGATTTGTAAAGAGTAAAGACTCTAATATTAGTGATCAAACTGAGCAGTATGGTACACTTTGCTAGAGACATTAAACAACCAATTTAAATTGCACAAGAAATACTCAGAAGAGCATAGATAAACTCATAAACCTTTAGCATAATAAGAAAACATAACAATGAAACCCATGAAAGTTAAAACTGAAAAAAGAAAATCAAACTGAAAAGACCTCATGAAGGATAACTAGGTAAGCAAACATATACATATTGCATTGTAACCAAATTAAACAACCCCCTTCATACAGAACGTACTTGTTCTACTCGGTACAAATATACATGGCTACAACTGCAACAAAATCTACTTGGAAAAACCTGGTCTGAACACAGATAATCATATAGTGATGAGATAGAAACCAACAACGACAAAATACAGTATCTATATACGTATGTTAAAAGAGATGAAAGCTTTGAGAAACCTGAATAAATGAGAGCAAAGTAGAATAACAACTCGCCCTTCTTGATTTGGTCAAAGGTAATGAAAGCAGTGAGAGAGAGAGAGAGAGAGACGATTTTGTTTGTTTCCTCTCCTGGTTCTAGGCTTGACGCCGGAGATGACGACAAATAAGCCATCGATTTGGCTTGGTCTGAGCTCGGCCTTTGGCTTGCGTAACTTCATTCTCGCGACTTTGATCTGTCGGCCTAAGGTTGACGACACCGAAACTTGGAGAAAGAGAGAGAGAGAGAGAGAGAGAGAGAGAGAGAGAGAGAGAGAGAGAGAGAGAGAGAGAGAGAGAGAGAGCAAAGAGGGATCGTGGCTTCATTGTGAAAGCCACAAACTTACACAGAACAGCTTGAAAGTTATATAAGAAGGACTGTCCATATAAGAAATTATTAAATATGGTCGTTAGAATTACGTTTTAAGGCGTCTGTTGAATCATAAGACTGCAAATTAGTCTTTTATTATGTAAAATTCTTAGATACGTTCATTCTCAACCTTAAACTTGTAACTTTGGCAAGTTAACAAAATATGGTCTTACATTTACTTATTTAAGTTTGCATAAAATCTTAACTTAAAACATATGTTTACCATTTCATGGTTAACCTGCAATATCAAGTCACTTTATAACATATTTTTTATTGTAGATAGTGCCAACACACTGAAGTAGTTTCCAACAAAGTATACATATCATACGTAAACCATCTTAAGCTAAGCCAAAATCGACCTCACCTCTTTCACCAAGCCATCATAACCTTTAACTGAAATGAGATTAGTCTTCACCATATAAAACATCAACTTAATTGGTATATAAGCTTTCCCATTTTATTCTCTAATCACTAGAGTTTCATGTAGAGTAATATACTTTATAAAATAGGGAATAGTCTCATACAGATACATACTTGAATTCACCAAATGAAGAACCACTGCCATTGAAGGGTATTTCTTTGACGCTGCCTCTGGTGGCCGTACTAGTCGGCTCTGATCTTGGAGCAGTTCAACCGTGCCCGGATCCATTCGGTGCTCCCCAGGCCATCATTTTTCTCCGAAATGGTGGTGCAGAACCCCCTGTCCCGACATTTGCTGTCGTCGTAGGGTTGAAGTGGTGGTCTGCCATTCGATGTGGCCTTGTGCGAGGTCTTCTGGCCTCCTCGTTCATTTTGGGATGGTAGCACAGCTTTCGACGATGATGGATTGTGGTCTACAGTGTTCAAGGTTCGATCTGCGCCTGGGAGGGAGTGGTGGTGTCGACGGGGAGTAGGGTTACATCGCTCGCTGGTGGAGGATGACATGGCATTGTCAGCAGATTTGGGCAGCGTCGACGATAGGAGGAGGGAGGAGAATTCGATCTGTGATTGGGCTCGAGTGTGGGCTGGGTCATTTAACTCTTTGGCATGATCGTTTTGGGCCGATTCTGCCTTGGGACATCCTTCTATTGCAGGTTAGTTTGGACTTTTGGGTTCCAATTTGGGATCCAAGAATCGAAGTTGGAAGCAGCTTACGAGGAAGATCTGGCTCCATTGAAATTTTTAGATTATGCTTTGACGTTTTGTATTTTGGATTTCGCATTTGATATTTTGTATTTTAATTTCTGAACTTACAGTTGAACAAGAGGTAGGTATTGTTTATCATCTTTTGTTCCGCTAAGTCATTGGTTACTGGTTCTGGTGCTTATTGCTAGGATACAAATATTAGGACAGGTTAGGTGATTCTGGTCGCTTAGGTTGTTTAGACTATGACTTCTTTCTTACATTGCCCTTCAGTAGACAGTCATGGTTGTATTTGTATCTACTTCTCTTTATTAATGAGAACTGACGTCTTACACATTGCCCTTCAAAAAAAAGAATCGCTGCTACTCGATGCATTTTTATTCTTCTCTCGAAAAAAATGTACATTCCTCACAGACTAAACTAGAGAGAGAGAGAGAGATCCCAGGCATGCATCATGTAGCATTTCCGAACATTTGAAAGTCTCTAAGAATTGAGTAACCTTTTCCAAGTCTTGTTTCTGTCTTGAATTGTCCCAGCCATGTTCAATTATGCGAGGCAATGCTCTACCAGCAGCACCGGTATCAAGGAAAGCAAGCCGACATCTCCGAGCAATGAAATCAATGGCAGATTCACAATACTCATTCCGAGCACAATATGCAACCTCAGCCTCTAGAATAGCAAATCCATGGACAAGCTTCTTTCCCAGATTTTCATTCTGGATTTGAAGTTGTTATATATGTGTATCAGAACAACATGTACACTATCATATAAGCATATATATTTGAATCATGCACGTTGTTAATTTCAAGGTGAATTAGGGCTAAAAACCAGAGCAGCTGAGCTGAGCAATAGCAGCAACTCGATGGGCAAAAATACCATATGCATGGGACAAATGCTTTGCTGCAATAGTGTCCATTACTTGTGGAACAGGTTCACCATCATGACTACTACTCAACTTCATGGGCGTGTACTCTTGCGCAATAACACTAAAAGATGCAGGATCCCATCCATCCGCACCAATAATCTGCAGCTTCCCCGTCAAACATTCGTTTTTCGGAGTTAAATTTCCAGACTTTATTGCTGCATCAACCGCATCTGCTCCCATACTGATCGATGCAAATTCTTGTGAGTAAGATATATATACTTGTGGCATTGAAATAGATCTATGTAAATCGATCTTATGATCAGTAATTACCTACGGTAAGTAGTCCACTTGCCACCGCTGATTGTAACCAGCCCTGGATAATCTTCACAAACAACGTAGTCTCTAGAAATGTTCTCGATCTGTGCTTGATGCAGATGGATCTGTTGCCAAAGGGCGGATACCACTCCAAGACGATAGAACATCACTACGTCGCACCTACTATATTCCAAGCACAATTATTAGTATTTAGTACCTACTATATAACTATATATAGTCTCACTGTATGAGACACTGGATTATGTATATGCGTACCTTGACATTGAGGTAACCGGAAATGGTTTCTAGTATGAATTGAATATCATCTTCGTGTGGTTTGGGAAGAGGGCTAACAGAAGTGACGGTATCTGTGGTTCCGGCAATCGCTCGTCCCAACCACGGTAGCACAAAAAGAACACGTCCATCTTTAGTTTTAGGAACAATCAAACCAAGACCATCAGGGCAATAATAATCCGGAAGGGAAACGTGTGCACCACTACTAGGACATATCATAGGTTTTGCATCCTTATCAACCATGTTCCTTACAGAATCACAAAACGGCCCAGCAGCATTCACAATCACTTTAGAATATGTATTGAACTCCTTCCCCGTCAAGTTGTCTCGGATTCTTGTGCCAATGGTATGGCTGCCAAAACCGACGTTAAGCCGGGAATCGTTCATCTGGCCATCGTAGTACACCACACTGCCCTTCAAGCTTTTATCATCTTTTTCGGCTTTTTTGGCAGGGTTGGGGAAGAGCTCCAGAGACTCTTGGGAAGAATAATATCGGGAGACATGTAGAAATGGTACAATGTTTCGACCTGCTACCAAGTCGTAAAATTTCAAGCCCATCCAGTAATATACAGCCTCAAACCAACTATAAGGGCATATGCACCCATGGAGGAAGAGAGGAAGCCCCATTTTGAGGAATTCCTCACCCATTTGAGGAATTCCTCTCCAATAGGAAGTCCTATTCCTATTTTGCGTGCAGCGGTGCCAGAAATAGGACTTCCTATCACTATTCATTGACATTTTTTTAAGTTATGATTTTGGACTCATTTTCTTCACGAAAGTTATAGAGGACATTAATATGAACTCGTCAGTATTTTTCTTGAATTTTTCGGAAGTCCGAGCTATTTATTATGATTTTTTTAAATTTCAGAGTAAATAATTTATTTAAAATATTACAATTTTTTTTTACTTTTTTTAGTTTTTTTTTTTACTTTTTCACTTTTTTTCGGTAAAAAAAAAAACGTACGTCAGCCTGGCGTCACCCACGTGCGTGGGGCCCGCCAGGCGGACGACCTCGCACTCGTCCTCAACTGAGGAAGCCGGGGAGGACGACCTCCCGGTCAACGTCCGGTCACCCACTCCCTCTCCTCCCGCTGCACGTCTCTCTCCCCCCGGACGTCCTCGCCACGCGGCCCCCCCCGGACGTCCTCGCCGTCCCTGCCCGGTGCAGCTGCTCTAACATGGTGTCATCACTGTCATGCATGGCAAAGCATGGCATGGGTGTGGTGCACTGTTAGTTAATAACAAGTTTACGCTCTTCAAGTCCATGGAATACCAATTTCAGTTGTCCATAATCCAGATTGAAAACGGCTTTCTCCAAGTAGCGAACACCTATACAGATTATATAATATATAGACATATGAACACAACGTACGTAGTCTATACAGTTTCGCTAATACACAATCGATCATTCACTCACAATCGATAGATTAAGCAAAAATTTACGTATGAAACTGTATATATACATGTATATGTGTTCGCTATACATCCCCATTTACAATATATATCACTAAATTGAAGAACAAATTTGCCATAATTAATATAATGACAATTACCTAAACAAACGATTATGAAAACTGTGTTACTTGGATTTGGACACAGGTTTAGTACGTACGTACCTTCATGAACTAGCTTGGTGGACCCTGAAGATGTTCCGGAAGAGAAATCCTCACGGTCAACTAGGCCAACACGACGACCTCTAGTAGCTCCGTCTAGAGCAACTCCACATCCAGTAGCGCCACCACCAATCACAAGAATGGCCAAGGGGTTTCCGATGGTAGCCCCCATAAGAGTAGACTCCTGAACCTCTCTAGATGGAACGGCGGCTTTGAGGGCTACAGTTTCCGCCAGAAAACAAAAGTTGAAAGTGTAATGCACCGCAAGCGGTGGCCGTGGCAACTGCCAATGCTTCTAACCGGTGCGGGTGGAGCATGGCTGTGCGTGGCCATGAGATTGGGTGGTCGGGAGAAAGAAATGAAACTCAAACAAGGACTATATATGCACATGTAAAGACTTATCAGTTAGGATGGTCGATCGTGTACTAGAGAAGATGAACCTGCATTGTAATGTTTATTATTATTATTCTATCATAATTATTTTATAGATACTTGGAATGTTTTCCTATTATTTAAGCAAAGATTTATTTCATTAATTTCGTTCTATTTTAATTCTTCTTCTTCTTCTTCTTCTTGAAAATTGTGGTGTCAATTCAATAATAGGCGCATGGAAGAATTTGTTATAGGGCTGATTGATGAGGTTTGCAAGTTGGTTGTGTTTACGTTTTTCTCCAACAGAGATAAAATTGGTATCTATGAAAGACACGACTCTGGTATCATGTTCCGCTCGTGTGTTGAAGCTCTTTCACATTCTTCTTGAGGAAGGATATGACTGAGCATTGAAGCTCTTTACATTTTTCTCGAGGATATAACTATCAAGCTTTGAAAGGATTGGTAAGAAGTAACACATGCTTACCGTATCAGATGTTTATTGATTAGAAACTAAAGAGTAGTTCACCTTTGTACCAAATACCCACCTCAGTCAGCTAGGAAAATGCCACAGATGCTTGATCAGTAAAAGCATGACAAAGAAAAAATAGAGAAACAACTGCTGGAGCCTTTCATTTTGGTACTTGTAAATTTGGGCAAACAAAGAGATGATTCTCATGCTAATAACAGTCAGATATTAGCAATTATTTTGCTATTATTCACAAAAGTTTACACAAACCAGAAAGGAAGAAGAGAAAGTAATCATATCAAGGAATAACATCAAAGTGAAACATCAAAGTGAGGAGAGTACTACATCAAAGCGATAGATCGGCCAAGTCAAAAGTTCTTGTAACAGCTTTGCACCACGACTCCAACTTCTTCTGCCTCAAATCATCAGATATTTTTGGACGGAAGGTGGTGGAAGTCTTTGTCTTGTGTTCAGAAGCAAAGATCTCTTCTTCAGTCCAAACACCAACAGCTAATCCAGCAGCATAAGCTGCTCCCAGAGCCGTTGTCTCAATGTCAGCTGGTCTTACAACTGGGGTCCCCATCACGTCCGCCTGAATGACAGCATGAAGAAAGAAATTGAATCGTTATCAAAACAATACGATCAGTAGGTTACTAGACTAAACAAAGAAAAGGAATGCGGGTTGCTTGCTTGTTGCTGATAAAGAATTCAAAAAAACTTGCCAAAAAACAAACTGACAAATTTCTCGGAATTGATTTTGTTCGTGGTAATACAATATCATAAGACAAGAACATGGACAACACAGACACAGTTATTTGATAATCTGTAAATTTGTTCCTAATAGTCTCGTTTAATATTTTAGTTTCTTGTAGTTGTGGAGACACACAGTTATAAGATGTACAATCTAAGCAGCAATAAGGTAAAGAGATGGAAATGCACTAGAGTCCGACAGTTCTTTCACATGTGGTAAAGAATTGTCAAATTACCACTCCCTTTTCAAAGTCAGATGTTGAAGTTTCACTCATTTTGACACATGAGATGAGAATCACATAGGTATGCAATTCTAAAGTACAATGGAGAGCTAAAATCATGGAACGGTGGCAAAAATATATGTACTATCCAAAAATTAAAGAGAACTCAGAGATGGGCATAGTTGAAAACAAAAACAAAGTCCAAACCTGAATCTGCATAAGAAGGTTGTTAACAGTTGCACCACCATCCACTCTGAGCAAGAACTCACCCTTCTCATTTTTCACCTCTCCCTTCTCCCCAGCATCTTTATGCATTGAATCTAGCACATCTTTCACCTGGAAACACATACTTTCAAGCACCGCTCGAGCAAGGTGAGCCTTGTTAGTAAACCTTGTCATACCAATACAAACTCCACGAGCATCATCACGCCACCACGGAGCAAATAGTCCGTTAAAGGCTGGCACAAAGTACACCCCACCAGTAGATGGAACTTGGGATGCCAATGCCTCAATCTCACTTGCACTGCTAATAATCCCTAGTCCGTCCCTAAGCCACTGAACTGCAGCTCCAGCGATAGCAATGGATCCTTCTAGAGCATAATTTGGCGGAGCTTTAGGGCCAAGTTTGAATGCCAAAGTGCTTAGAAGCCCATGCGTCGACAGAGTTATCTCTTCACCAGTGTTGAGAAGAATGAAAGCACCAGTTCCGTATGTGCTCTTGGCCTCACCTTTCCTGCAAGCCTGTCCTAACATTGCAGCATGTTGATCACCTAGACAACCAGAAATTGGGATCCCAGTAATAGGCCATCCTGTGGAAATTTTTCCGATAACTTCAGAATTACTGATAATTTTAGGGAGAATCTGAGCTGAAATTCCCAAGGTTTCCAGGGTGGGTTTGTCCCACTCAAGGGTCTTGAGATTCATAAGCATTGTCCGTGATGCATTGGAGACATCAGTGACATGTATCCCTCCCTTAACACCACCGGTTAAATTCCAAATTAACCAAGAGTCTATCGTTCCAAACAGAGCATCCCCTGATTCCACAGCATTTTTAACAGCATCCACATTTTCCATCAACCATAGCAGCTTCACTGCACTAAAATAGGTGCTAATGGGCAAACCACATACATCTGAAAAGTGAGTTCTTCCCCCAGATAATTCTTTCTCCAATTTTCTGGTCGCAAAAACCACTAAAATTTACAATCACGATCCATACATAGGACTAGTCCGAAAAACAAGAAACTCTCAAATAATAATAGCAACAGGGAAACAGTATTTGTTCCAATCCTAACATGGTCACAGTTCTGCAAATATGGATCTTAAAGCCAATTACCAATTAAACAGAGAACACAAATCCTGCTAACATTCAACTCATCCGAGATAAAGGGTATCGAATTCGATCAATATTTATAAAAATAAAATAAAATTATAGAGACCCAATTGAGGATCCTAAATTGAAATTGCAAACCAGGGAAAGGGGTACCTGCAAACAGAACTGGTACGAGCATCCATCCAAACAATAGCGTTGTAAAGAGGAGAGCCAGTGGATTTACTCCAAACGAGAGTAGTCTCTCTCTGATTGGTCAACCCAATCGCCTTCAAGCCATTGTCCACGTTGAATCCCTCGGCGGTAGCTTTGTCTACAGCCTTGGCCATACAGATTCTCACGCTCTCCAGTATCTCCATTGGATCATGCTCCACCCATCTTCATATACACACATCAGACACAAAACGAAACCATCATCACAAAGACACAGAGGATTACAAATTATATTCAATGACTCAAAAACACAAACGAAACCAAGAGAGAAAATGGTTACCCTGCTTCTGGGTAGAACTGCGTGAACTCGACCTGGTGAGACCCAATTGGACGCGCAGAGCGATCGTAGATGATAAATCTGGTGCTGGTTGTTCCTTGGTCAATTGACCCAATGAACACTTCCTCTTCTCCCTTAGACATACCTCCTCTTCTTCTTCTACTACTTCTTGTTTTTGGTCTGCCGGATCAAACTAGAGAGTTTCTGTTTTATAGAGAGGAAACTGAAGACTGGCTTAGCTGTATTCTTGGACTTGGCAAAATAAATTAACGTATAACCAATTCGAAATTGATTTTTGGATAAGATAAGACAACAAAGGAAACTAAATTTATCAATTGTACTCCAAAAATATAAAAACTCTCAACTGCAAATTGTTGGAATGATAGGAAAAACAGATTCTTTGCTTTGTTTGGTGTGTTTTTGTTCAAGGTCGACTGAACCAACTTCAACGCCCATTTAGTGCCAAATGGCCTCTTTATGATCATTTTTTGCGCAAGATGACTTGGTGAGTCCATTTCCTCAACCTCCTCGTGTTTTCACGGGGGCGTGGGGCACACTTGTGGGACTTTCCGTCTAAAAAGTCCAAGCTCATCTTTTACCAGACGGACGAGGCACACGAGCCGAAGCAGATCTTCCCCCATCATGTAACTATACTATAAGTCCGATAAACAGTTAAATTTATTTACCTTTTTATATATATTAGATAAATAATTATGTGATATTAATTCTTTAGTGACAACTCATTTTGGATTTAGCGTTCATCTACAATACCAAGGGTACGTTTAATAATCGGGAATGTGAATTATCAAGAATCAGAATCAACAAAAATCGGAATCAACATGAATCGGAATGAGAATATTTCATTTCGATTGAGCTGTTTACTTACCATCTAGAATCAGAACAGGAATGGGAATGATTACGATTATTAACGTTTACTTACCATATGAAATCGGAATCAAACTAACTTGATTACCAAAATAACATTGTACTATATTTCCATATTATTTGAATTTTTTTTCTTCTTTCCTTATAAACCGAGCAAAGTTCATTGAACAATTAGACTAATGTACAATCAAAACTTTTTGTCAAAAATCAAGACTATTGATCTTCATGTAAACTTGTCATATGCTTACAATACATTTTGCTTCAATAAAATTATAAATTAAAAAGGAAAAAAAAATAAGAGGACAATGATCACTCACCAGAGTACAATGGAGGAATCGATTTGTTTTGATTTTGTCGTTGTTCGTTGTTGTAGTCTACTGACTATTGAGAATGGTATATATATTTTTAGGGTTGGGTAATTTGTAGTTTTTGAATATTTATAAGGATATTTTGGGTAAAAAAATTGATTAGGGGAGAGTTGATTCCTAGATCCATCTCCCCCCTAAGGAATCGAATTCATGGTTTATCAAGAATTGATTCTTGATAAGGAGGTATGTCCCACTCCATTCTCATTCCCAAATGTGCAAATAAACGCATGAACTTTATCCTCCTGGAATCATTTCTAGAGTTTTGGTTGTCATTCCCGATTAGTAAACATACCCTAAAAGAAAAAAAGGGGGTCATCATTGCTAGAAACTCACCACCTATCCTTTTACCTAATTTTCTTAATGAAAAGATAAATCAAATTACAGAATATGAGAGAAGCACAATAACTAACAGAGAAATCCCCATGAATAACTAATTTTGAATAGGGTAGTGTTTTGACTGGGATTTGCGATCATGGCGGCTGTTCTCGGCAGTATAAGGATGGTGGGTGGTGATGACAAATTGTAGGTCGATGCTAGGAGCGGCGATGGGTTGGTTGTGGCTGGATGTGAGTCTGTTGGGCCATGAATTTGGGTCCTTTAATCGGGTTGTCGTGTATAGGTTGTTAGGGTTATTTTTTAAAGTTTTTAAAGTTTTTTTTGTGTCTGTTTTGAGATTTATTTTTTTGTTGTGATGTTGCGACGGCTAAAGTTTGATTAGGAGTGGGGAACCAAATGTAATTTTTTAGTCTGGAGAATTAGGACCCTCAATCACCTTACTCTCTTTGTCAAACTCCTTGCCTTGAGTGGAAAAGATTCTAGTGTAGTTTACTATAAGGAGTCATGTATATCGTGTTCGCTAATATATTGTATCTTTCATCTAAAAAAACAGAGAAAACTCCATATAAAATCAAAGATCGATAAGAACAAAATTTGGTGAGTTGTAATCTAATGGTAACAACTCATACTACAATTAGTGAGTTCACATATTTTAATTTCATCATATACCAATTGTCGTCAAATCTCAAAAAAAAAAAAGTAAATGTAGGTCAGGACGGGACGGGATTTTGTGAAATTTTGAAGACCAAAGGCTACAAATGGGTCTGGCCTTATGTGACTTTTTGAGCCAGGTTGGCTAACCTTATTAGACCAGGCCAGGCGACTTATTTTTATATAAATTAGAAAATTTTGAAAATTAATAGTATAAAATTTACAAGTATCACACATTATATAATATATAAGCCTTAGAAAATTGAGTTTAATTTAGACGTTTAACATTACTAATTCAATGGTATCAATGGAATTTATAGAATGGGCCTTATAGGCCAGGCCGTCCTTGACAAGCCATGACAGGTCGGGGTTTTTTGGCACATGGGTTCCGGACCTCTACTACAGGCTGTTCTTTTTTGGGAGGGAGGGAGGGAGAGGGAGAGGGAGAGGGAGAGGGAGGGAGGGAGGGAGGGAGGGAGGGAGAGAGAGAGAGAGAGAGAGAGAGAGAGAGAGAGAGAGAGAGAGGGAGGGATGGAGGGAGGGAGAGAGAGAGCGAGGGAGGGAGGGAGGGAGGGAGGGAGGGAGGGAGAGAGAGAGAGAGAGAGAGAGAGAGAGAGAGAGAGAGAGAGAGAGAGAGAGAGAGAGAGAGAGTGATGTCCAACATTCGACAGCGTCAAAACAAATTTGCTTAATTGGATGGTAGCTAGGTTAGTGGAGCATTATAACTACTACTTGACTTTTTTTTATTGTTGTGAGACAAGAGGATTATAACCGATCATAAGAAGGGCATCCTTTATATGAACGGATTGGTGCCTAAAAAAATGGTTAATAACTAAGTTTAGGGTGTAACAATATAATAGTCTAACTAATTGTTGTTTTGCAGAAAGGCACTTTTCTTGGAAATTTACATAACATTTACAACCTAACGAGAAATATACTCGTCTTGTAAAGATAACATGATCTCCTCGCTCATCAATGCACTCAATCAGGTAATTGTCATACCCATAGTGCAAAAGTTTTATAGCCGTAAGAAAACTCGAGACGGTTAGGATCGCAGTAGAGAAATCAGCTGGACTCCAATGAAACCATAAGGATTAGCCATCACTGGGGCTCGACAATGGGACGGGCCTTACCGGGATTTTTTTGGCCGAGCTAGCTAGACCGGGCTTTTTCATGTATTGAATAAAAGGAACATTCGACAACGTCAAAACAAATTTGCTTAATTGGATGGTAGCTAGGTTAGTGGAGCATTATAACTACTACTGGACTTTTTTTTTATTGTTGTGTGACAAGAGGATTATAACCGATCATAAGAGGGGCATCCTTTATATGAACGGATTGGTGCCTAAAAAAATGGTTAATAACTAAATTTAGGGTGTAACAATATAATAGTCTAACTAATTTTTGTTTTGCATAAAGGCACTTTTCTTGGAAATTTACATAACATTTACAACCTAACAAGAAATATCCTCGTCTTGTAAAGATAACATGATCTCCTCACTCATCAATGCACTCAATCAGGTAATTGTCATACCCATAGTGCAAAATTTTTATAGCCGTAAGAAAACTCGAGACGGTTAGGATCGCAGCAGAGAAATCAGCTGGACTCCAATGAAACCATAAGGATTAGCCATCACTGGGGCTCGACAATGGGACGGCCTTACCGGGAATATTTGGGCCGAGCTAGCTAGACCGGGCTTTTTCATGTATTGAATAAAAGGAACTTGAAAATTAATAGGTTTTAGCAATCAAATATATTAAAAATTATACACACTAAATAGACGAATTTGTAGTGGGCTAGCTTAAGTGGTAAGAGTCCTACTACCTAGAAATAGACTATTAAGTCCTGAGTTTGAGTCACAAGGGGATAAGAGTGAAATTTTATAATCCTCTTTGAAGAAAAAAAATACACACTAAATAATATATAAGCCTCAAAAATTGATAATTTGTATATGAATGATTGATATTAAGGTAGTGGAGATTTTAAGGTTTACAATTCTTCCGCATAACTTCTTGACGGGACTTGAAGCGAGACTGTGCTACCATACTTCGACGCCCCTGTATTTGGGGTAGTCTGGTCGTTCTCTCCAGAAGGGGTTATTTCCTTGTCAAGTTGGTTGTTCATGTCAGTGTTGCCTTCCATATCCTTCTGTTCACTAGAGTTAGCCTAGGGTTATGTTCTGAATAAAAGCACCAATTTGTAAGACCAAATTTCGTCTCCCTCTAGCTTGAATCCCCGCGAACCTGCAAAACAAGTTAGAGCACGGTGTGGTACCCTGCTTAGACCCTCTGATTCTTAAGTCAGAACTTATCTCAAGAATCAAAGAGCGATTAGTGCAAAATAATGTTACATTCGACCATGTCAGGATGATATATATATAGAAATCGTATTAGGTTTGAGATGGGCTTTGAGACCTCAGTTCAAACCCGGCCTTACGTCCATAGGACTGAGCTTTTTTAACATAAATTCGGCCCGAACCGGGCTTGTACTCAATGAGCCATGGGCCGTCCATGAATTTTTGGGTATATGAGTCATATGACGACCCCTAGCCATCACCATAATATAATATATAAAAAACAGCAAAAGTTTCAGGTTGGTCACCCGGATCCCCATGCAAAGGTCCCAAAAAATGTCAGCAGTTCCGTTGGATCCCAAATGTAGATTTGTGGCCCCTAATGAACCCAAATCTTAGGCCCAAATCTAGTAAACCAACTTCTTGATCCAAAAATAGACTTCAGCCCTAACTCTAGGCTCAGCAGCCCAAAGTGGTCAGTGCATGCAGCCCAATGCAGACGCCAGAAGCACTTCACTGAAATTGGATCGGCAATCATCTCAACGCCGGCGTGGCCACCCAAAGTGGTGACTGGTGAGTGGTCACTTCCGTTATGAAGGAGATCGTTATTAATTACCAATTCATGAGCTGGGACCTTGGTATGTTAGGTTGGGTCGGGCGAAAGCATCAAGTAACATGGATAGTGGTTAACGTTGTCACAGCTTGCCAGCCAGTACCCAGTAAGCCAACTGAGCCAAGTGGCCGGAGAACTGGATCTAAGCGACCCAATCCCATTCAACTATGGACAAAGTACTCGATGCATTGGAGGCATCCTTGTGCTCGACTGCTCTCTGACGGCCCACAGCTTTTTTGGCTACTCTTTTAATGATGAGAGCCAGCAATAACTCACTCCCACTATTTGTTTGTTTGCTTATAATTTGTGTGCATGCTTTCAAAAGAGTCACCTGCCTTGCCATGCCCCCTTCCAATTCTGCTCATTGCACTCCAATTTTGATTACTTGGCAATTATCGTTTACCTTTTCCATTTTGCACCGTGTAACATATGTCTATATGAGAAGGTGAATGTACTCAATGTAAAATGTGATGTGATCAGGCAGATGCTGGCAGCACAAAATGATTAAGCAATTTAACAAATCTAGCTAATCAATGATATTTATGTAACGTATAATACAAATTTATTCGACATTTAAAAAGATTAAGAAAATATGAAAGAGTGTATAATGATTATAAATTGTAACGTATTGCATGATTTAAGTGTTGGTCTATCTCTGATTAGGACCCCCGGATACATGATGTGGAGTGCAGTGAGATATTCGGGCTTTCGAGCCTTGGAGGCAAACAACAAATTCGGGAAAATTAAAAGAATTATCCGAAAGGATGCTTTGCACGCCATTCAACGCAAGAGGGGGACATCAGGAGACTCTGCAACCGCTCGAAAAAGAACCTACAATATCCTCGACTTACAAAATAATATATGGCCGCGGGGGGCACTCATCTCCTGCTTCGCCCTACAGCACTGCACACAAATCACAAAGCGTAATAGCGAATCCTGATGACACGTGCATAATCATGCAATTAGCTTCCTAATCTCTACCCATTTTTGGCGCACACGTTTACGATTAGAGATTAGTACTATCAATATTCTAATCAACTTAAGCATGTGAAATATGATTCAAATGAAAGAAATGAGATGATGAGTCTTTTGAATTTGTTAATTTGAAGATACTTTAGTTTGCTATTGAGCTGCAACTAATTATTGGTGAAATAAATTAACGTTGAGAAAAATACGGATAAAAAAATAATTCATTTTTACTGTTTTTGATTTATGTTTTAATCGATATAAAAATTTAAGAAAATAAAGATACCAAACATGCTGATATGTTAACATTAATCTATTTTTTCTTCTAAAACTCAATACCCACTACAAGCAAATTGCACTTAGACCACAGAAACGTAAAAGTCCCATGGTCCAAGTGTAACCTGGACGACGGAGACTATAATCTCAATCGTCCAACTGCTCACCTGGACAACGGAGAATTCTCCGCGGTCCAAGTGTGAACCTGGACGACGGAGACTATAATCTCCGTCGTCCAGGTGCTCACCTGGAGAACGGACCGATACGCCGTGGTCCGAGTGGCCACTTAGACGACGTACCGACACCTCCGTCGTCTAAGTGAAGCATTATATAAGGCCGATGCCGAACTCTCTTCCGCTCACTCGTCTCTCAACTGATCATAATCTTTTCTTGTCTTGATCAGCGCCTCACGCGTGCATGCAATTCAAACGACGATGTCCTAGCTAGCTAGCTACCTAGGTAGATAGATAGCACTTAGATAGCACTATATATATCGATGTTCGGCTCCAACCATCGATCGCCATATATCGGAGAAGACCATGTACGTACGTAGTTAATTTTTCAACACCATTAACGTAGGTTTATATATATAATTAATTTCACGTATTTTTGATTGATTGCATTGTTAATAATTAATTAGTACGTCTAATATATAATTATATATAATTAATATATTAAGTTAGGAAATTGATGATATATATATTAGTTAATTATAGACCTGTAGTACGTATATATGTATGAATATTTTAAAATTTGGTTAATATTTAGTTAAAACGTACATACATGCATGTATGTTAGCTAGACATATTAAAGTAATTGATGTAGAGTACGTATAATTAATAGTTAATTGACTAATATGTAATAATTAATTAATTATAAAATTTTGTAGAAGTATAGACAAGAGTTGGATGAAGTTGCGGAATAGATGTGATGTTCGATATATGGATGAAATTAGCGAATTTGTGAATTTTGTGATAGAACATGGTCAGGGAAAGAAGCGTTCCAGGTGTCCGTGCCAGAAATGTCTTAATTGTCAGTATGTGGAGGTTAATGTTATAGTGCAACACCTGTACGAAAATGGTATGATGTGGAGTTACACTACATGGAGCGAGCATGGTGAAGCAATAGACTTCAGTTCAGCAGACTTCAGCCCAGGGTACAGTTACCAGGGTGACTCAACCAGCGGCAGTGGTGCCGGCCCCCCTGCTTACAACCCAACTGCAGATTTGGTCCATGATGCGTTTCCGAGATTTAGTCATGGTGGACACCAACACCAAGAGGGAGGTTACATTACCACTCCTAAACATGATGACACATTCCCCGCTGCTAGCTTGGCCACTGACACTAGTGAGATGGAAAAGTACAACCGGATGCTACTTGAAGCGCAGACCCCGGTGTTCCTTGGATGTCGAGAGAATGTGTTGCAATATGTGATGGAGCAAATGAAGATAAAAGTGAAGAACAAAATGTCAGTCAGTGCTTTTGACGAAATTCAGGAGAAAATATGTAAGTTGCTTCTTAATGATCACAATCTTCCTAAATCTCATTATAAGGTTAGAAATATCTTGAGCAGCCTCGGCCTAAAGTACAAGATAATTGACGCATGTCCGAATGATTTTGTGTTTTTTACAAAGAGTATAAAGATTTGGACTATTGTCACGTATGTGGCCAGTGCAGATATGAACTGAATAGGAAGAGTTCAAAAAAGAGAATTCATGTGAAAGTTGTTCGATATTTTCCCTTGATTCCCAGATTGCAGCGCCTGTACATGTCTCTACACACAGCAGAGGCGAAGCGATGGTACGTAGAAAAGCGAATAGATGACGATGTCTTGCGACACGCCGCGGATGGGGAGGGTTTCAAACATTTCGACAGAGAATTTGGAGACTTTGCTGCAGAGGTTAGAAATGTTAGACTCGGACTATCTACAGACGGATTCAATCCTTGGGATAGTAATAGCTCCGCTGTCAGTATTTGGCCAGTTATTCTGATGACGTACAACTTGCCTCCGTGGATGTGTATGAACAAGGAATTTAATTTCTTTACTGTACTAATTTCAGGTCCTAAATCTCCAGGGAAGTGCTTAGATGTCTACCTCAGACCTTTAATCGACGAGCTGAAACTGTTGTGACAAAATGGAGTCCCAACTTATGATAAATTCACTGATACGATGTTTACGATGAGGGTTGCCGTAATGTGAACGATCAATGATTTTCCAGCGTATGGGATGTTGGAAACCTACAAGACAAAAGGATATAATGGATGTCCTATATGTTTGGACGACGTGAACTCTAGTTGGCCCGCGGGGAACGTGTGTTACTTGGGTCACCGTAGATGGCTTCCTCACGACCACCCATGGCGACAGGATGAAGCTCATTTCAACGGGACGGTAGAGAACAATCCTAAACCCCGTAGTTGGTCGGGCGAAGAGATTTTAGAGAGGTTGAGCTATTTCGACTTTGGTGTGTTGACCAATGACGCGGATGTAAAGAAATACAATCCAATTCCTCCACATGATCTCCGCTATTGGCATCACAAGAATATATTCTTTGAACTCCCTTATTGGTCGAAGTTGAAGCCGAGGAACAACTTGGACGCGATGCACATAGAAAAGAATGTGTGCGACAACGTGGTGGAAACAATTCTCGGTATTAAGTTTAAGACTAAAGATGCTCTCAAAGCGCGCAAAGATCTGGAATCAATGAATCTACGTCGTCCCTTGTGGTTGAGGAGGGATAGGAAAGGAGTGTACAACAAGATGCCAGCTGCACCTTACACAGTGAAGCCGACACTTAGACGTTCTGTATTTCACTGGTTTAAGGGCGTTCGTTATCCGGCTACGTATGCAGCTACTATAATTGGAGCAGTGGACGAGGTGCAACACAAGTTTGTTGGTCTAAAGACACATGACTATCACGTTATGCTGCAACGTCTGATTCCAATGGTAATTCGACCATATTTGCCTCGTGACGTCGTAGAACCAATAGTGGCATTGTGCAGATGGTGGCAGAGGTTATGCGCCAGAGAATTAAAGAAGTTAGATGTGGTGGAACTACAACAACAAATTGTGCACATCATTTGCAAACTAGAGAAGATTTTTCCCCCTGCTTTCTTTGACATTATGATTCACCTAATGATCCACCTGCCCGAGCAGGTGCTCATTTCTGGTCCGGTCCAGTACACTTGGATGTATCCTCAAGAAAGGTACGTACAATTTCTTAATTATACAGGTTTTTCGATTCATAATTTGTTCCACTAGAGATTACTAGCTATATGTACTTATTCTTATTGTACAATGTATTAATTGTATGTTTGATTTTGTAGACAGCTTGGACAGTATAAATGATTCGTCAAAAACAGGTCGGCCCCAGATGGCTCCATAGTTGAGACATACCTAATGCATGAGTGTGTTACTTACTGCAACAAGTACCTGAAAGATCCACCACCTCCCATTGCCTCCGATCCCAGTACTCGCATTAATCTTTCTGTAGTCACAAATGTTGTCCGACGGTTTAGAGGAGTATTAAAGGAATCGTTAACACGGGAAGAACTTATTGAGGCACATTGGGTAGTGTTGCGAGACTGTGACGAAGTTGAGCCGTACATGATGTCATACATGGAGAGGCTTCAGGAGTTAAATCCGGACAAGAGTTCGGCGTGGTTTGAGAAAATGGTTAAGAAGAAGTTCCCTGATTATTTCTTCCAATGGGTACGTACGTACGTATGTCTCGGTACTTAGTAATTTATATACATATCGATCATGTTTGTAGAAAGTAAACCCTTAAATTTTCCCATTTTCGCAGATGATTGATCTACAAAAATCCGAAAACCATGAGGGGTGGTGGTCCTGGCCAAAGCACTTGTTAGCAGGGAAGCCGATTAAACACTATATTTATCCCGGATGTTTTGTGAACGGTGTAAAGTTCCATTCATTGGCCCGAGATGAAGGAAGAAGAACATAAAACAGTGGGGTAGCGGTTGGGAAAGACAATGATCTATATTACGGAGCTATTGTATATGTGGTTAATCTATGTTACGAGAATGATGTCAACGTTTTCCTATTCAAGTGCAGATGGTTCAAGCGTACAAAGGAAGACTTGGGACTTTTATCAGTCGATACAAACTCAAGCTGGTTTGAGGATGAGCATTTCGCTCTCGCCACCTTAGTTAGGCAGGTGTTCTATCTCGACGATCTGAAAGCTAGTGAAGGGTGGAAAATAGTGAACCATATCTGTCATCGAGGAATATGGAATACGGGGACAATTGAAGGGACACCGGCGACTGAAGATGCTGCTAAACCAGAAAGAGACATTCCCGCCTATCAAGAGCCTAATATTTCTATCATCCGCTCCGATATAATGGACCTGGTTCAAGATGGTGAACGGTTACCCATGCCTGATGGTTGTACAGATCTAACTGAAGATGAGATTATTGATGCAATTAATGAGGTAGATGAAGAAGACGTGCAGAATGAGGACGAGGACGAGAACTTAGGTTATTCGTCGGACGATGTTGAGTATGATGAGGAGGACGAGGAATCGGATAACGGGGATGAGGATGATAACAATTATGATGAAGAGTACAATATAATGACGAGGGATATTAATTGGTAATTAATTATTGTAATATACGATGCATCATCGATCAATATTTAATATAAATATTATGAGGAGGAGTACGTACGTACGTATGTACAACTATTAGTTAATTTTGTACTTAATTAATTACACGCGTGCATGCTCGGATCAGATCGACCAACATACGTAAATTAAAATTAATTAATTAATCGATCCGGATCGGATCGGATCGATCGAGGAGTGGATCGGATCGGATCGAATAGATGACTTTTTCGATCGAATTGAAGGGACACACTTGGACGACGGAGACTCCATTTTTGCGTCGTCCAAGTGAAGCACAACCCTAAACCCTAAATAGTTAGGCCCTAACCCCTAAATTCAGGGTTTTAACTTGGACGACGGAGATGAAGGTTTGCGTCGTCCAAGTACTAACTTGGACGATGGAGAATGGCGTCTCCGTCGTCCAAGTTAGTACTTGGACGACGGAGAAGCTCATTTGCGTCGTCCAAGTTCAGATTTCGTAATTTTATCTAAAACAACGACCATCTAAACCATCTCCCAATGCATATTTTTTTCATCAAGACTATAGAGTAAACAATTCTTGGTGTGTGAGCTTCGACGGTTCCAAAATAGGAGTTACGAAATGTCTTGTATCCACGTTTCCGGTTTGTTAAAATCTTGGTTTTGCGGTTGACTGTGCTGATGAAACCCTTCACAAACTTATTATTTTCTGAAAATTATTCTAATTATATATTATCTTATGGTGAATGTATCCAACGGTTGTTTTGTCCAAATTCAATTTCGTTAATATCGATATGCAAATGAGCCTATACTTAATAACACTTAAGTCATAAAGATTAGTAGATACTTAACAAGTTTAAAGACGTAAAATTATTCGTCGTCTCAAATTTAATCGTTTATATATACGACTGCGTTAATCGATATTTTACGACTATTTCATTCGAATGACAAATCGGCAACTTCCTTCCGAATTAATTTTAACAATTTTTTTTACGTAAATTTATCTTGGACCACGGAGATTAACCATCTTCGTCGTCCAGGTTCAAATATTATGGCGATTGATTGCACCGCGTTAATTTTTGGAACCGTTTCAAATGTTGACTTAGACGACGGAGAATAGAAACCGTCCCGCCGATTAATTGGGCGCTTTAGACGACGGAAACGCATTTTTCCGTCGTCCAAGTGAAATTAGACAACGGAGCCTTATTTTCCGTCGTCTAAGTGAAAGCCTATATATAGCCACTGCTCATTCTCTCTTTTCCTCATCCCATCTTATTTCTCCTCCTCTCCTCTCACTCTCTCTCAAAAGCTCCGGCCTCCCTCCTCCGGCGACCAAAATTCCGGCGTTTCCCTCTCTCCGGCGACATTCCGGCGGCTCATCTTTTAGGTAATAATTATATTTTTTAACATCATTATTATTAAACTAATTAATTAATTTGTAAATTGATTAATTAGTACTATATTAGTAGTAATTATTATTAGTAAATGAATAATTATTAGTAAAAATTAATTATTAGTAAAAATTATTATTGGTAATAATAATTAATTATATTGGTAAATGAATAATTATTATTGTAAATGCATGATAAATAATAATTAATTATTGTAATTAAATATTTTTTTAATTAATAGTATAATTAGTGATTATTATTGCATGTAATTATAATTTGTAAATATTGTTCTAATATTGTCAATTTGTAGTAAATATGGTAAATTAGTGAATTATGAAAAATAATTAATTGATAATTATGAGAATTTTGTAGTAAATTGGTAGTCTTTGATTTAAATTTAGTACATTATTAAGTTTGGTTTATTAAGTCGCACTCTTTGGAATAGATGTCGCATCATTTCCTACCTTATCTCCTTAACCCCTCGTGATGTGTGGATTTCATCACCGCACACCATAACCTAAGTGAAGTTATGGACACGAGGTTGATGGCGAAGTTTGCCAAGGACTTGAGGGAGTGTAAAATTTCGAAAGATTGGCTCAATGTCGAACATGGTGTCTAGAAACGGGTTATGACTGGTGACAGGTTTTGGATCAAAGAAAGACGACACCAATAGAGTATATACCATTGATTTGGTTAGCCTCGGGGTGTTTTGTCGAAATTAGTTCTGCCTCTCGTGTTATCTCTATCCCTAACTGGCCATGTTTTTCGATTGAACCAAGGCTGATTAATTGAAAGTTTACACTTTATTGCGCGGGTCACACGTCCATTGAACGACCCAAACACCAAGATAGTGTACTCTATTTAAATCTTAGGTGCACTCAATACTAAGGTATAATTATCGTAAATTTTTTTATATAATTATTATGGTAATCAGGTATTTTAACAACTCCTAGGTTTAAATAGCTTTGTCAGGAAAGAAAAAGGTCCAACAGGAGGCCGAAGATGCTATGCTCCGACGCTTGCGAAGCAAGTCGGTTGGGATTTAGAGCAGGGCAACGATGCGCTCTCTCCGAACCCTTCAGCCGGTTCGTCGACAGTGCCCACTGGGGAAATTCTCGCTGCCCCAGTTATCCCGACAGGTGATGACGATGCCCAATCCGGTCGGACGCCCGGTTCGGCAGAAAGTACTCAGGCGTCGTCGACCTCGGCCTCCTCTGAATCTATCCTTTATAGCGCCTGGCGCAAGCTCAGGAGGGCCCCGACTGACCCGGAACCCAAAAGGACTCGCGATCTCGTCAAAGGCAGAAAATCCGAGAAAATTTTCAAGGCGACCGGGGAAAAGATCGAGTTGCCGTACGACGAATTCACTAGTGGTCCTCCTACAGCTCAGCTATCTAGTCTCTCAACGCATAGCATATGGTCAATTCTTCGTAGCCGGGTTCGTATGACTACCCCTACTTGGAAGGAGTTGCCGGATGAAGAGAAGGCGAAACTGTTTAAAGAACTTTCGGTACGTAATACGTACAATTTTTAATTTATTTTCTAATAACCAATAAAAATTGTAATTTCATAATATATACGATTATAATTTTCTATTTATTTCTAATAGGAACACTATAAGGTGGATCCCATACCGGCGATGCTTAGGCATATCAACCAAACCGCCAACTCCATCTACCGTGATTGGAAGTACAAGCTTCATGTGTACTTCGACAATATCGGCCCCGTGCCTACCCCCGTAGAGCTGCGTGGGGATATGAAAGATGAGTGCCAGTGGTTGTGTAACCACTTCCAAGATGAAGAATATAAGGTGTTTACTTTTTTATTTAAATTAAGAGAATTGAATTATTTTTATTTTAGTTACTTATTATTTTTTTAATGATTTATGTTGTGTGACGACCAGGATCAGAATCAGCAGTATGATCAGCTATATATGTGAGTTACTGCGTAGTCGCAGGGTTCCGACAGTATTTGAACCGCCAGGTTTGATAACGACTTAATTATTGGCCGAGAATTGGAGCTGAGTCTCTTCTCGAGAGTCGTTGTACGTATGATTTCGAGTTCGTGGGCGGTTCCGGATCGTTATTTGGACGACCGAGGAATAAATTGTGAATATTTGAAGTTTCGACGGAAACGGATTAATATGGTAGATTTCTTAACGACTAAATTACCGGACGAGAATTTGGTTTCAGCCTCTTCACGGAAGTTGTTTAGAATTTAATTTCGAGCTCGTGGGAACTTCCGGAGCATTATTTTGAGTTACGGAGATTAAGTTGTGATTATTTCCGTTTGTTGATTGGTTAGTCGGATTATTTATGTGTTTGGGTTGAATGGTTGATTTTTTTATCCGATTGGTCGATGTGTTTGACTTCAGGTGATAATTAAAGAACATATCGAGTCGAGTTTGTTGCCGCTAGAATTATCAGAATCGGAGTTACGACGCGAGAGTTACGGATGTTTTAAGTTTGTCGCGAAATGTATTTATGGGGGTTTCCTCTTTGGGAAAGGCTATAAATAGTAAACTTGCTGTTTTGGGCAAGTCAAACTTGCCATAGAGGGAGTTGACTTGGTCAACTCGGTTTGACCGAAATAAAGGTGGGTGTTCGACGGTGTTCCACGGTGGTCGACGGCGAGCCTAATCCGGCCACCTCCGGCCTTGGGGAAGGACCCCATCGAAGCGTCTCGGCGTCCCCATCACGTCTCCGGCCACCATGCACGGTGTAGCTCACCGGAAAAGGAGAAATTCCGACTTGAAAATGGGGAGATTTTGGTGAAGTTGGGTTGCTTGATTTTGGCCGAATTGAGCTACAATTTTTAGTGGGCTTTGAAGCTCTCCTCACCTACAAGCTACCATGTAAGTATGGAGTCCTAATTTGATTTGTGGATGGAGAATTTTGGGATTGAAATTTGTGTGAACATTCAGTTTTTCATGAAATTGACATGGTTAGAGTGAGAATTGGCCTTTGTTGCAGTTGACAAAGTTGCTCAGTGGGTGGTTTTGCATGGAATAGGGGTTGCTCCGCCGGAAAATTTTCAGTTTGGTGGTGGCGCCGCCGTGGGCGGCGGTCAACGGTCAACGGCGGTCAAAGTTTGACTTTTTGGGATTTTCGACGAGTTGCATGTCATTTCACTCGAAATCGCGCCCTGATCGCATTGGGGAGGTTCATTTTGCGAGTTGAGCATCCGAACTTACAGCGAGGTATTGAGATGTGATTTCCGGATTTCCGACAGTTTGTCGTAATCGGATTCCGTGTTTCCGAGAACGGTGGTTTCCAGTGATTTGTCTCGTATTGTCGAATTATGATTTTGAGAAATGGTCATTGTGATTATTCAGGTGTTCGTGATCGTTCGTTTGGCGATGGACCTTCCTCCGGATCACGGGTTAACGCATATCGCGTTACGCTAGTCTGTGAGTGGACAATTTATTTTCATGGAATTCTTGCGAGTCTTTTATATGATTTACGAACTTGAGCATGCGTATGAGGTTTCGAATTACATAAGCATGTGTTTTACGATTATACGATTATACTTATATGGATATACGTATACGAATATACATACACTTATATGCTGTTTCATGCATTTGCATCGAACTGTTTATGATTTGGTTTATACAGAGTATAGTCTCAGTTACGTTGTTGTATCGATACACTTGCCTCGTCGGCTGATCCCCGACGGAGGGCCGCCAGGAGGGGCGTATCCCCGACCTGACCGGTGATGGGCGTTTCCTCGGAACCGAGGCCATTTCCGGCTTAGAATCACGTGTGGGTCTGGGATCCCGTGATTCGGACTGTACTAGCACGGAGGAGTCCATGAGTGACCCCGTGGGATTTTTACTTGCATGCTCAGTACACTGGAGGAGTATGAGTTTTACCTCGTGTACTTTGTTATTTTTATTTACCTGGACTCGCATATGTTATTTTAAACATATATATCAACTGGTGAAAGACATTTATTTTCGTCCACTCACTCTAACGATTTTCATGTTTTTCCCCTGGGCTTTTCGGTTTCCGTGCCGAGTTTGCAGTTCAGGCTCTGGTGTCGCACGTCGTGGTTGGAGGCATAGTGCTCGAGCTACCTTGTTTCTTCCAGTAGGTTTATTGTTCTACCTACTGTGGTATACTGATATGTTTATACATTAGAGGTCGCTCTAAGTAATTTGTTGTTTATGTTATACGATTTTACTCCGGATTTCAGTAAAGTATAGATATATGTACTACTTTACATTATTGTTGATATATTGAGAAATCCGGATGGGATTGGTGCCCACGGTTTGCTTTTTGTGGCATAGAATGAAGTGTATTTTTCGCGTGCAGGTAATGGTAATTCCACGCTAGTAACGAAACTCTGCCGAAATTTCGAAAGATTTTTGTTTGTTCGTGTTTTCGAATGGGTTCGATTCTGGTTTAGGCAACTAAATTGGGGTTGGGTCCTTTCATGTTGTCCAACAGAAATTCTCCGAAATCAACAAGACCAACCGGGGGAAGAAGGATAAACACCATACCTCCGGCGCCAAGCAAGTGATTCAAATTGCCAAGGAGCATAGAGATAAGGGCTCCAAACACCCTTATCTGATGCTAGCATAAGTGCGTACGTGACGCCTGAGTTCGAGAATGAAGCGAGTCAATACGGCGTAAGTGATATATATATATATGTGCTTTTAATTAGCATAGTTATTATTTAATTATAATTATTTATTATTATTATTATTATTATTATTATTATTATTTTTTAGGCAAGGTTGGTAGAACGGGCGCAGGAGGAATTTGCCAACACTCAGCTTGCACACCCGGATTTGCCCCCGAAGACCTGCCTCCTCTATCGATGGAGAGCCAAATTGCAATCGTCAATGAGGTATGCAGTCGTAGAGCTGGAAGGGAGGTTAGGGGGATGAGACCTAAGGTGATTCGAGATTTTTCGACCTCCGACTCATCATCTACGGGAGGTTTGGCGAGGAAAAGTACTCAGGCTGCGGCCGACCAAGCAGCCTTTGAAGAGGCTCGACCCACACGGTAGGAAAATCAATCTATGCGTCAAAGGCTTGATCAGCAAGAAGCGCAGATAGCCCAACTCGTCACCCTCATGAAAAATCAGGCTCGATGACAGTGTCAACCTCCTCCGAACCCATACCCCGACGACGACGACCCGGCTGGAGGCGGAGGACTCGGCGGTGCATTTGCTCCTCTAGTATTTTAGTAGTTAATTTCTGTAGTTTATAATATCATTTTTTTTCCGATTCCGAACAATATTTAATTTCATGTATGTACAAATTAATTTTTATTATTTAAGTAATTAATATTTTATTTTATTATTTTTAATATTTTTAATTATTTAAATGAGATTGGAGTATTTTAATTAAATTACTAATATTTTACTACAAATTAAAATTTAATTTAAAAAAATTAAATAATCACTTAGACCACGGAAATCAATTCTCTGTGGTCTAAGTGAGAGCTTAGACCGCGGAGAAAGATCAAAAACTCTGCGGTTCAAGTAAGAACCTGGACGACGGAGAACAGTTCTCCGTCATCCAAGTGCTTACTTGGACCAGTCACACTTGGACCGTGGAATTCATCGTCTTCGTCGTCCAAGTGCTTGGACGACAGCACTTGGAGTACGGAACTTGGAGCACGGAGGTTCCGTCGTCTAAGTATTTAGACGACGGAAAAACGCACCAAGACGACAAAAACGCTCCGTGATCTATGTGCATTTTTCTTGTAATGACCAAACTGGTCCATAATATTTTTTTTGGCAAACGAAATATCAAATTTATAAATGAAATAGTAAATAATCATATATACTGTTAATTTCATAAAAAAAAGTAGTAAATGTTGAGTGACATGATCCATCACACTATTAATGCTACATGATAGCCTAAATTATCTATAAAAATGTAGAATTATAACGATCTAAAAAAACATCATTCAGTTAAAGGATGAAGAATAAATAATGAAACTGTAATTTAATTGTCACTTTATTAATTGATATAGAGGCCTAAATTACAAACAGCATTCCGAAGGATAAGAGATTCCTAGATTCTCCATTCTAATATAATTAGGACAAGATACACACTCGGAAGTTATAGAATATAATTTTCTTAAACACTTCATCTTGTGCTTGTGTCGAGCTCCTAATGTGATACATAACTTGTTGTCTCACTCAAAACCTAACCAAGTAAACAAAAACCTCTTGGGCAAAAAAAAAGTTGGGTCGAAGAAAAAAAAATAACACATCAACTACATATGATACTACTATGTGATGTAGACTCCCCCTAATATTTACCAAAACATCTCCCCTTGATTGTTACTCAATCTCGAAGTCCAGATAAAAGTCTAAAGCATCTCACATGTTTCTCAAAAGTAGATTATAGAAGTGACTAGGTAAACAAGTTGACAACATTATCAGCAGAACTAATCTAGTTCACATGAATATTCAAGAATTGTTGTTGTTGCTGATTGTAGAAGAACTTTGGCGAAATGTGTTTTTTGTATTGTCATCCTTAATGAAACCCAACCTCATTTACTCAATGCAAGCTGCATTATCCTCAAAGATGCAGGTTGGTGTAGTCATAGTAGATGGTAATCCACTAGAACCTCGAATGTGGTGTATTACCAAACGAAGCAAGACACACTCTTTAACCGCTTCATGTAAAGATATAATTTTAAAATGATTTGAGGAAGTAGCAACAAAGATTTTCTTTGTAGATCTCCAAGATATCGTTGTGTTCTCAATGGTGAAAACATAACTAGTTTGAGAACGTCCTTTATACAGGTAAGAGAGATACCAGACATCTATAAATCCTACCAAAGATGGTGTCTCGAAATATATAGGGGATTACACAACGGGAAGATGCAACGTTGGCAGGTCGGTGAGGGACCGAGTGACCTAATTCGGTGTCATGCTCGCGTCCAGGGGTCGAGAACTGTGCTTCTGGTATCCCATTAGAAATTTTTAACTCCCTCTTTTTTCATTGTGGGAAATAATAAACTCAAGTCAATGGATCCCTTCAAATACCTGAAAATATGTTTTACTTCATTCTAATGACGTATGATAGGCGCAGAGCTAAATCTAACTAATAAGTTCACTAAAAAGACAATGTTTGGACATGTGCACTAAGCTAAATATAACAAAGCTCCAATTACGCTAAGATATGGAATCTCAGCTCCCAACACTTCTTCATATTGCGTGCAACCACTGGTGTGCTAATATGGTGTGTTTTGTCCATATTAAATCGCTTGAGCATCTTTTGGACATAAGCAAACTGGTGAATGAGAATTCCACCAAATTGATGTTCTAGCTATAAACCAAGACAAAATTGAGTCCTCCCAAGGTCTTTCATCTCAAACTTAGATTTCAAGTAGTCAACTGTCTTATTAATCTCATCAAGAGATCCGATGATGTTCATGTCATCAACATAGACTACTACAATGGTAAATCCTAAACTGTTTGTTTAATGAACATATATGGGCATAACTCATCATTCTTATATCTCTTCCCAATCAAATAGTCACTTAGACGTGTGTACCAGATCCGACTAGATCGCTTCAATCCATATAGAATGAGCACTTTGTGGTTTATAGTTACTTGACTTGGGTAATACTACGATATCTGGAACTCTCATATATATATATATATATATATATCAAAATTCCCATAGAGATATACTGTAACTACATCCATAAGTTGCATACTCAATTTCTTGGACAATACTAAACTAACTAAGTAACTGAAAGTAATAATGTCCATGACTAGAGAATACGTCACCTTCCATTTAAGGGCGTTGAGAAAATCCTTTCGTCACTAGTCTAGCTTTGTATAGCAAGACTTCATTCCTCTCATTTTTCTTTTGAACAAAGGCTCGTTTATATCCAACTGGTTTCAAATTTAATAGGCATAACACTACTGGATTGAAAAACTTGCCTTTTTAAGTGAGTCTAGTTTAGCATGGATTACATCTTTCCATTTTGACCAATCTGTTCTACATTGAAGATCTGCAATAGAGCAAGGTTTCACTTCATCTTCGTCAATGATTTCCTGAGCGACAAAATAAACAAATGCATCATCAACATGCATGGAAGATCTATCCATAATAATGCACGCACTTGTTTTACTTAACGAGATTTCTTCATTTTCTAACATCACCATTAACTCTGAAGCGTCCCCCAGTGTTGTCAATTATGATTCTAGGATATAATTATACTCATAACAATCTCATTGGATGGATTCACAATGTTGATGATAAATAGATTGTTTTGTACCTGGATGACTTGTCTTTTAGCTGATAGCTCATCGAAACCTTTTCTTGGTCTCCTCCCATTACGAGTGGGAGTCGAGGCCGACACAACACCCCCACAGTGAGCAGGAAGAATGCTGCCTTGCCTGGGTGTGGCGTTTACTTGCCCAAGTCTGGAGACATTGAACCTTAAAAGACCGTTTGTAGCAGGTATTTCTAATCTCGTCACTTTTGCGATATCAGAAAGGAGTCAGGCCTCGAATCTGTTACCTGCTTAAGATCGAGAATACGCTGCACTTCAATCTCACTCTAAGATATGTGGGGATCATGATGAGACACAGTAGGGACATACCACGTTAATTTTTGACGTTCAGTTGGAATATAACTATTCCTCTCACCCTCTAACGGTAGGAAGTATGTCTCACCAAAGTGACAATTTGAAAATCTTACGGTAAAGAGATCTCCTGTCAACTATTCTAAATAATAGACAATCGTTGGAGCTTCATAGCTAACATATATACCTAATCATCTCCGATGACCCATTTTTGTACGCAATAGAGGCATAGTAGACACGTAAACCACGCAACCATAGATGCGTAAGTGTGAAATATCAGGCTTATACCCAATTATCAATTTGTACGCACTAAATGGTTGTCAGGAGAAGGGTCTGAAATGAATAAGCATAGCTACATGTAAAATTGCATATCCCCACGTAGAGACCGGTAAGTTGGTGTGCATCAACAAATCCTGTGCCACAAGTTGTAACCTCTTGATATGTGCTTCTGCATGACCGTTATGTAGATGAACATAGAAAACAAGATGTTCAACATCAATCCCAATAGACATAGAATAGTCATCAAAAGACTTTGATATGAACTCTCCTGCATTATCTAATCGAATAGACTTGATTGAGTGATCCGGGTAATGAGCCTGAAGCTTAATAATTAGAGCTAAGAGTTTAGAAAATGCAACATTGCTTGTGGATATTAAAGTGGCATTTGACCAACCCGTAGATGCATCAACCTAAACTATAAAATATTTAAATGGTTCGCATACTGGCTTGATAGGTCCACAAATGTCTCCTTGATAAGAATGGAATGTTTTTAGTTGTGTCTACAACAAAATAAGGTCATGCCTGTAACTTTACTAATAAACAAGTTTTGCAGAACGAGTAATGTGCATCAGAGATTGCCATAAATGCATTCGGTGGAATAACCCACGGCGCGTTAGCACTAAATGGCTAGGATTGCGTTGCATTTGTCTTGAAGACCAAGCCTGGACCAAGAGGAGTGTTCTCAGCCCCTACAACATATCCAATTGTTTTTGGTATCCCCACATGCTTCTTTGCTCTAAAAAATTGATGACCATGTGACTTTTTCAATATTTTGATCATCATTTCTTGACCGGGGTGACCCAGACGATAAGGCCAAAGTTTATATGAAGTAGACCACACATAATAGTGTGAACAACTGTATTGGATTCAATGATTCGGACTGTAGTAACATATAAACCATTACAAATACTCATAAACTTCTCTAAAATGCGCTTTTGTCTGCGTACACTATAGATGACACATAAAATTTCTTTCCCATTATCACAGTATGTTTCTAAGTGAAAGCCGTTGGCGCGAATGTCTTGAAAACTTAGCAAAGTTTGATTGTCCTTTGGCACACATAAGACATCAATGACATAAATACTAGTGCCATGTGGTAATAAGAATTGTGCAGAACCACGTCCTAGTATAACTGATGCTGAACTAATCATGGTTGTTACCGAGGATTTATAAGGCATAAAATTCACAAAAAAGTGCATATTCCACAGAATAATGTGAGTGGTGACACTATCTACTAAACACTCAATTTTGCCTTCAGACATATATAAAAAGAATGTAAATTAATTAGTCTTTGAACTCAAGACATGGCTAACACTTTAAGTGAATACTTAAAGATTTTTAAGAGATCGTGATCCCATATAGAGTGCTTGACATGGCAAAGCAAAAACTGATGTACAAATAACATCTCAAAAACATCGGTTGCCACCCTTATCTGTATACAGAGATTGACGGGTTGAAATTATTTAGACGGGTTGAACGATCTCCGATCCAGGGAATATAGTTCGACGGGTCGAAGAAATCACAACGACGAGTCGAAAAAATTTCCACTTATTGTAGGTTGACGGGTTGAAAATTCTTTCGACGGGTCGGTTTCCTAGGAAACCGATTTTTTTCCTTCTTTTTAGTTATGTTTTTCCTACTGGTGGTATATTATGTGTTAGAGTTTCATGGAGTATATCACGAACCATTCATGCATTATAAAGGAAAATAAAATTCTTAACAATTTTATAAACCAGAAAACATAGAAAATTTCTATCACTTGCCAACTGAATTACATCAAGGATGTTCTTATTCCAAAATGACCAAAAATAAAGTCTCAAAAACATGACTAATCAAGCCAAAAGTAAACTTGAAAAATGAAATATAGCAAAAATTACAGCCTAATACATAGACTTAATCAAAATTCAGAGTTTCAATACTCGCTTTCTTGTTGTCTGCTACAGTGAGATTGACGTCCATGTCTTCTTCCATCTCATGGTCTTTCTCAACAAAGTTAGCAATTTCACTACCAGAAAAAGTCACTTAGGCGACGAAATATTTCGTCACCTAAGTACAAAATTTCGTCTTCTAAGTGTACTTAGACGACGAAAAATAAAGCGTCACCTAAGAGAGCAAAAATTCATTGTCTAAGAAATGACTTAGACGACGAAAATAAATGTTTCGTCATCTAACAACTGATTTAGAAAACGAAAATCAATTTCGTTGTCTAAGATCTTACCATAAACCTAAACCTAAACCCTAAGCCTTAACCCGTTTCCCCTGAACCTGGAAAGACTTAGGTGAAGGAACACATTTTTCGTCGTCTAAGTAGAGTTTCATAATCTTACCTCTAAGAGCACAACCATGTATACCATCTTAAAATACATATTTTTTCATCGAGGGCATAGAGTAAATAATTTTTGGACTGTGAGTATCGACGGTTCAGAAATTGGAGTTACGAAGATTCGCATATCAACGTTTCCGTTTCGTTGAAATTTCGGTTTTATGGTTGACTACGCTGATCAAATCCTTAATGAACTTCATTTTGAATTAAAATTCATCCACTTACATAATATGTTATGATGAATATATCCAACGGTTATTTTGCCCAAATTCAATTTCCTTAATGTTGATGTGGAGTGAATATAAACATACAAACATTTAAGTTATACAAGATTAGTAGATATATAACAAGTTTTTAGTCTTAAATAATTTTTTTTGTCAAATTTCGTTTAATTTATATTTAGCTGATAAATTAAGTTTTTACGACAAGACAAACACCCCTGTAACTTCGAAAACGGGTTTACGAATTATTTTTTACAATATTTTTCGTCTTTTAACTATTTTTTAATAATCATTAAATTGATTGGATCAAAGCCTAAACTAATCTGAATTACGGCGATTTTTTTTCTATAATATTGTATAAATGTAATTGTTACAGCTGACGGTTGATTTTTGATGACTTTTAAGCAACTACCCAAAATTAATTTTTATATATTTTTTAAAAATAATTTCACTTAGGCGATGAAAATAATTAGTTTCGTTGTCTAAGTAATATTTTTTTAAATTAAATTAAATAAAAAAATTTAAATTTTACTTGGACAACGAAAACTATTAATTTCATCGTCTAAGTATGTGTGTGTGTATATATATATATATATTTAAAATTCACTTAGGCGACGAAATCAGTAGGTTTCGTCGCCTAAGTGAAATTTATTTTTTTATTTCTTTAAATAAAATTTAAAAAAATCACTTGGGCTATAGTATGTTTCGTCGCCTAAATGAAATTAATTTTTTTAATTTTATTTTATGTTTTTTTTTTAAAAAAAAAATTATAATTAAAATTATAAAAAAAATCACTTAAACAAAGAAATAAGTAGGTTCCGTCGCCAAAATTTAGGCGGTTAATTTTTTCGCCAAATTTTTGTTACCAAAAAATTGAGAATTATTTAGGCGACGCAAATGTATAATTTTGTCGCCTAAGTTCAAATTTTTGGCGGTAATTTTTTTTTACCAAAATTTGAAGTCAATTAGGCGACGAAACCTACTATTTTTGTCGCCTAAGTGAACGCCTATAAAAAAAATCCATCCCTTTTTTTTCACAATCTCTCCAAATCTCTCTTGCTCTCTCTCTCTCTCTCTCTCTCTCTCTCTCAAACCACCACCACCTTCACCACCACAACACCACACCACCTCCACCACCACCTTGGCACCACCATCACCATCACCATCACCACCACCACCACCACCACTACCTTTATCATTAAATTAAATCATGTCCTAATTATAATTTTTGTATTAATTAATAATTAATTAATAAATTAATAATTAACATTTCACTAATTAGTTATGATTTAATTAATTTTTATTTATTAAAAAAAATACTTATACGATGAAATCAATATTTTCGTCGTCTAAGATGTTTTTAATTTTTTAAGTTTTTAAATTCGACACTTAGGCAACGAATTATAATTTTCGTCGTCTAAGTTCTCACTTAATTTTAGTCCATTTTTCATTAATTTTGCGTCGTTTAAACACCTAGATGACGAAGTTCATTTCGTCGTCTAAGTGGCCACTTAGACGATAGAATATAAAAAAATTTGTTGCCTAAGTGTATTTTTCTGGTAGTGTTTGTGCTAAATATTTTTTGTGCCTTTTGTAGATATTCTGAATTTTCTTGCTTGTACGACATTTTTTGTGCATATGTTTAGTAGAAGCACCTTTAAAACAAGGATACTTCCCAGTTAGAGAAGAGTATGAAGGATTTCCTCCTTACATGGAACCGGAACCGGAAACTGACTAATTCTTGTTAGAATTGCTGGAGCTAGCCCCTCGTTCTTGGTGTCAAGTCAGGTTTCAGCCTTCGCCTCGGCCATAGCCGCAGCTTCCTTTCCCACTACATGGAGCTTGTTATCCATGGTTATAAGGTTGTGATCGGCTATTTTTCTTTTGTTAATGTGCCTTTCCTCCGGGATTATAATATTCATGGACTTTCTTGGTCCCAACTAGCTTTGATTTGTTGTTGAGAATTATCTCTAGGTGTCTCTCTTTTTTAGCCAGTATGTTCATGAAATCACTGAAAATCTGTACTCTTCCTTATTCAGATTCAAGCCGGAACTCATAGTCTTCTCGATCATATCTTTATCAGTTTTGTCAACCCCACAGAAACTAAGCTTGGATTGGAGATCCAACATAGCCTGGTTGTAAGAATTAACATTTGGATAATCCAGTAAATGTATGGTTTCCCCATCTTTCAGTCAACTTTGGAAGTTATGCATCATGCACATTGTTGAAACGTAGTTTTGGAACGTCCCATCAATCCTTGAGATCTATCTTTTTCAAATACTACATCTTGAGAGATGGATAGATGTGACGCCTTAAAAATATGAGTGCTTGAGCTTTGAATTCTTCACTAGGGATAACCACATTCGGGTATGTAGGTGTGATACTTGTGGTGGTGTATCTCTTTTTGATAAATGTATTTTCTACATCAGATACCGAGTGATGATACTCTGTTTATTTTGGATCAAGGATGTTAAATTCTAGTCCAGTTGACTCAATCATCTAGAAGAGTGCAATTATCGTGGTAGCTGAGGGTGTATGATGTTGACGACGTGGTGGTAACGCTCTCTTGACACGTGATTTGGGAAGTCAAGCAATCTTGGCATTGGAGTAGATGCTTACAAGAGGTAGAGGTCGTTGTGTATATATGCAGGGAGGGCATGTTGGAGCGTTGGGTTTATCGCACACAGCTGTTAAGGCGAAGGCAAGAGCCTATCATGGGGGCGATTGAACGGGAGAAGCCGAGCGACTGCAGGAGACGTCGAGAAGCTATGCGCAGTTGCACACGTAAGAGGTACATGCAGTTCTCACATAGGTGCAATGGTGGTGGGTTTTCTTTTCTTTTCTTTTCTTTCAAAACTTATAATTCTGGGGTGGACTTGCTATCAACTTAGAAAATGTTGATAACATGTTGAAGGATGAAGAATAAATAATCAAACTGTCACTTTATTAAATGATATGGATGCCTAAATATAGACATTACAAACAGTATCTCGAAAGATTAAAAATTCTTAGATTCTTCATTCTAATATAATTAGGACAAGAGACACTCTCGGAAGATATGGAATATAATTTCTTTAAACACATTTTAATTAAGCGGAACAACTTAACGATTCTTGCCCATCGAAACTAAGTTCTTACCTACATCCAATTAACAAGAGACATGTGTCCTCCGTTATTTTATTTCTTTTTTCTGTGCAAGTGACCTTTTTCCTCTTTGGTCGGAGAACCTTCTGTTTGGGCCTGAGCTCGAACACCTTCATGGAAGACTTTCTATGTCTTCTAGTCTGTCCTCATTTCTCATGCATGCGCCTTGTTGCATAATGAAATTAGGAAGGAAAAGGAGGATATGGTGCTCGTGGGCGTACTCCCCCACAATGTCCATACCAACTTGATACGTGGTACCAGTTTTGATTGTGGATTCAAACTAAACCAGTAAACCTTAATAAAGGTGTGTGATTAATATTGTATGCACAATGAACGAGTACTGAGATTCGGTAGCTAGATGAAGTGGACGTGGTTCTCGGAGAAAGAGACCTGTGTGCTTTATCGAGTGAACGACGAGACGAAGTGGTAGAGACATGCGACGAATCGGCATAGAGGCTTGCAAGAATGAAGGAAGAAAGAGATGCGTCACCCTTTTATTGGGTGTAGGTAGAAGGAGATGCCATGGTTGGATAGCGAAGAATTGTCTTTCTAAGAAAACGTGCACTAATTGTTATCGTGAAACATTTTCGTTCTTTTGGATTAAAAAAAATTCATTATCAAGGTTTGGATTTTTTGGACCGTATCAATCTGATGCTTGACCTTTATAAGTGATCAAAATGATGACCAAACTCTTGAAACTATATTTACATAATGCCTACCATCAGTTTCCGTCACAACGTTGTTAATTTTGCTAACGTGACATTTTTTTTTTCCGGGAAACAGATTGAAAAATACCTTAGTACCCTTATATTTTCAATTCTCTCTCTCTCTACTAAAACATAAATGTAGTAGCGCCGGGTTTAGATCCCGCCACACCGCTCTCGCCCGACACCACCGACGCATCTTTGCTCCATCCCCTCGTTGGTGCTCTGCCACGAGCCCTCAGTTGTGACGCGCGTTGCGACTCTCCTCGTGTCGCATCGCTGTCCACCACCAGCTTTGCATCGCGCGCCTTGCAGCCTCCTTCTGGTTGCCTATTGAGTCCTTGTTGGCCGTTATTGACTATGTCTCGCATTACACTGAAGCGTTGACGAGCCCAAGCCGCCTCATCTAATCTCGTTGCTAGCCACAACTCACCTGGATCTTTTCTCTCTTTTGCCTGTGGCCGAGTCCTGCAAAACAAACCTCTTCACGAACCAGCTCACCCTCACCTCCCAGCCAAGTTCGATGTCGTCGCCCAGACATCATCTATGTCTCCTCTATCCTCCTCCAAATTTACCCATTTGGGTTTTTCGTCGACAAAGTTTTTGTTCCTGTAGCATTAGGCCTCATTGTCGTTCAAGAAATCAATGTCGAGGAGGTCGGAGAAGCCGCTGAGTATGTTGTTGGGGGTTGTTTGGTTGGTTATAGGCAGTGTGGTGTCTTTAGTTTTTGTCCTTATGTTTTGGATTTCGATTTCGTATTGATACATGGAAATGGTAAAGTTTGTGTTGCTATTTTGATGAGGTTATATCATGACTTGGAGATGTTGGTAGGGGTTGTAGAGTAGGGTTGAGGCTATTTTGGTGGTTATGATCGTGATAGAACAGACATATGATACGACATGGCCTAGAGAATGGCAAAGGCGATCAAAGAGTGTGACGACCCGAACCAGAATCAGTTGCGTATTCTGCACGATTCTCGAGATTGGTCATAGTCGCAGTTTTATGATATTTATGTGGTTCGTCGACCCTATTCGCGACTATGTTTTCGGTCGAGAATTTGAATTGAGTGTCTTCACGGAAGTTGTAGAGTACGTGATTTCGAGCTCGTGGACAGTTCCGGAAGATTTTTCCGATAACCGAGGAATATAATACGATTATTTGAAGTTTCAGTTTCGACGAGTTTATCCGATTGTTTCGTGTTTATCCGAATTGTGATGGTTATCCATTTCGAATCGTCGATCGACCCGAGGCGTGAGTATAAATATCGAAAATAGTAGTAAAATTGTCGAAAACACTGTTGAAGTTTGACCGGACCGTTGACTTTCCAAAAATGGAAATCTGACCGTTGACCCGAAGTGGAAACTTTCCGTTTTGGTCTTGCCGTCCGACGACCCGTTTTCCGGCCACCTCCGGCCAAGTGAAAGGTATAGTTAGCTTCTCCATTTGATTTCGAGTCGATTGGTACTTGAATTTATAGGAATTGATTGAGGTTTGTTGGGTTTCGAATCGGGCCGAACTGGGTTTGATCGCCGGTGATGGTTGGCCGTTTTCCGGCGAGGTTTGGTGGTGGTGGTTAGGGGGGTTAGACTCCCCATGCCCTGGTGAGTCTCCCCATATGTTTGATTTGGGTGGAGGATGAGATTTTAGTGGAGTCCGATTAGGTCACCGGAAAACTGGATCGCCGATCTGTTTCGAGTCAATTGACTGGGTTCCGGTTGGATTTGGCCTGAGCTGTAGTTGTGGAAATGATTCGGCTTGAGGAGAACTAGAGTTCTGGAGCTTCCTCGCCGGAGGAAGTCACGGTTGACGGCGCGCCGCCGGCGGTCAACGGTGGTGCTCCGGCGAGGAGTTGACTTTTTGAATTTCGACGTTTTTAATGTCGTTTTTCTCGTAATCACGCCCTGATTATCGTCCAGAGGTTTTCGGGTTGATTTGGTTAGTCGATTTTCAGTCGAGGGTTTCGAGTGGAGATTTCGGGAATTCTGTTAATTATTTTGCGCTGCATTGTTTATTTCCGGGAACGGTTGGTTTCCGTGGTTCAGTACAGAGTTGTGTACTATGATTTTGATCAGTTATGTTTTGTGAATATTCAGGAGATCGAGATCGAGATCGGGATCGTGATCGTGCTTCAGGCGAGGGATCTTTCGCCGGTCCTCGAGATTAGCGCGAGTGCGCATTTTGCTCACCTGTGAGTGGACAATTTCTTTTCACGAAATTCTTGCGAGTCTTTTATATGATTTACGAACTTGAGCATGCATATGAGATTTTGGATTGCATGAGCATGTGTTTTTATGAATATACGATTATACATATACGGATCTACGTATACGAATATACATACACTTATATGCTGTTTCATGCATTTGCATTGAACTATTTACGATTTGATTTACATAGAGTATAGTCCTTATATATGTTGTTGTATCGATACACCCGCATCCCGGCTGATCCCCGAGGATGTTTTCCAGGGGAGGCTGTGACTCCTGACCCGAGGCCTTTACCGGGGGGAGGCAGACCTTTGACCTGAGGCCTTTTTCTGGCTAGAGTCACGTATGGGCCAGGGACCCCGTGATTCTGACTGTACTAGCACGGATGTGTCCACGAGTGACCCCGTGAGATTTTTATGCATGCTCTGTACGCGTGAGGAGTTAGAGTCTCCCTCGTGTACCTTTTCTTTATTTATGCATCTGGACTCGCATATAATTTTATAATATATATATATATATTGTTCGGCGAAAGACAATTATCTTTTCGTCCACTCACTCTAACAGTTTTCATGTCTTTCCCCTGGGCTTTTCGGTTTCCGTGCCCAGTTGCAGTTCAGGTTTGGTGTTTCACGTCGCAGTTTGGAGGCTAGTGATCTGAGCTACCTGTGTTTTCCAGTAGGTTCTTGTTTCGCCTACTGATGTATATGTTGTATATATTTACACTAGAGGTCGCTCTGATACATTCTGATACATGTTTATACGGATTTTCTCGGATATATATATATAGTACAGTATGTTTATTGTTATTGTTTATATTATGATGTTGAGAAATCCGGATGGGATTGGTGCCCACGGTTTGGCTTTTGTGGCATAGGATGAAGTGTTATTTTCAGGGTGCAGGTTTATGCAATTCCACGTTAGTAACGAAACTCTGCCGAAATTTCGAAAAGTTTTTGTTGGTTCGTATTTTCAGAAGCGGTTCGATTCCGGTTTAGGTAACTGAATCGGGGTTGGGTCCTTTCAGCTTGGTATCAGAGCATTAGGTTGTTAGACTCTGTAGACTCTTGTAATTGTGACGCTTAGGGTATTTGAGTTTGTACAGCATGACCGGAGTGATGACCCGACTGGCCAGCGGTACTCATCAATACTTCGGGTGTTGTGTGTTCTCAAATATCTGCGGTTTCATGATTACGTTCTTTCTGCTTGTACCTAATGCTTGTCTTGTATCAGTAGGATGCCTCCTCGACGTGGTCTCCGTGTTGATCGGGATGAGGATCCTGATGAGGATCGCCGAACGCGCGACTTGCTGATGCGAGTGCTGCGTTTGGAAGAGCGTTTTGACCCTGTGGTCAAGGCTCGTACAGCTGGTGCTACTGTGTTTTCGGGTTCTGTTGATCCAGAGATATGCGAGGCATGGTTGGTTCAGATTGAACGTGTTTGTGAGCATCTGCAGTATACTATTGAGCAGATGACAGTAGCCGCAGTTGGTTTACTTGAGGGTGATGCATACTTTTGGTGGGTTAGCACCGACAGAGTTCCAGCTGATACTCCGTGGACATTGTTCCGTGATTTGTTTATGCGGAGGTACTTTAATCAGGCTACCCAGCAGCGCAAGTATGAGGAGTTTACAAACTTGAGGCAGGGCAGTTTGTCTGTACTAGAGTATCGGGATCGGTTTACCCATTTGTCTCGTTTTGCGCGGGATATGGTGGCTACTGAGGAAGCCAAGTGTCGCAGGTTTGAACTGGGATTGAATTTGAATATCAAGGCGACTCTGACTACGATGCCTCGGAACAACTTTGATGAGTTTGTTAGTGCTGGACTCCGAGACGAGGATATTGAGCAGGAGAGATAGCAGAGGTACCAGCCGAGACGGTTTGAGGAAGGTGGACCGAGTCAGGGGCCTTCAAAGAGGGAGAGTTCTGATACTTCCGGTTCAGCTTCATCTTCAGGCGGTGGATCATATCGACCACCAGCTGGTGTACCGAGACAGAGAGCTAGATGGAGGAGAGATCGACAGCAGCGACCACCGGCTGGTGGGAGTTCTGGAGGTTCTAGTTATCCTCGGCGTACCGGTGGCACATTTCCTGTACCGAGAGACTATCCTCTGTGTAGCTTCTGCAACAGATATCACCCTGGCACATGTCAACGGGGCCCTGTTATTTGTTATTGTTGTGGCCAGGTGGGACACTATTCGAGGGAGTGTCCTCAGTCATATGGTGCTGATGGACAGGCGACCCAGAGTTCAGGAGCTGAGCGAGGTGCCACTTCAGGAGCTCGACCAGCGCAGTTTGCAGGTCAGGGTAGGCAGCAGGGTCAGGCCCAGCGAGGACGACCAAACGGACAGGCGAGGGTTCATGCTATGACTCTACGTGAGGGCAGAGCTTCACCGGAGGTCGTTATCGGTACGTTACATGTCTTTGGTATTCCAGTAGTTGCATTGTTAGATCCAGATGCCACACATTCATTCATATCATTTAGACTGTCATCATTAGCTACGGTACCTGCATCTCCACTTCCGGGGTTGTGGAGAGTGTTGTATCCGTCAGGTGAAGTTGTGAGCATCGGTTGGGTTTACCGAGATTGTGAGGTGTTTATTGATGGTCATGGATTAGCCGCAGATCTGTTACTGCTTGATATTGTGGATTTTGATCTGATCTTGGGTATGGACTTTTTGGAGTCGCACTGGGCTATGTTTGACTGCCACAGGAAGGAGGTCGCGTTTCGACGACCAGGGTTACCTGAGATACTGTTCCGTGGCGAGAAGAACACTTCACTACCGTGTTTGATTTCCGCGATGAGGGCGGATCGGTTGATGAAGAAGGGTTGTGTCGCTTACTTAGCCCATGTTGTGGACACTACAGCTGTAGTGCCAGATCTTGGTAGTATTGAGGTTGTGTCTGAGTTTCCGGATGTGTTTCCAGCGGAGTTACCTGGTATACCCCCTGTGCGGGAGATTGATTTTACTATTGAGTTGTTGCCGGGTACAGGACCGATTTCCTAGACACCGTATCGTATGGCGCCTGCAGAGTTGAAGGAGTTGCAGATTCAGCTCCAGGAGTTGTTGGAGAAGGGCTTCAGTCGACCGAGTGTTTCTCCGTGGGGTGCTCCGGTGTTGTTTGTGCGGAAGAATGATGGGTTCATGCGTTTCTGCATCGACTATCGGAAGCTGAATCAGGTTACAGTGAGGAACAAGTATCCATTGCCGCAGATTGATGACTTGTTCGATCAGCTTAAGGGAGCATCAGTCTTTTCGAAGATTGACCTTCGATCCGGATATCACCAGTTGAGGATCCGAGACTCTGATGTAGCCAGGACAGCATTCAGGACGCGGTATGGGCACTATGAGTTTTTGCTTATGCCGTTTGGGTTGACCAACGCCCCCGCAGCTTTCATGGACTTGATGAATCAGGTGTTCAGATGGTTTCTGGGCAAGTTCGTGATTGTGTTCATAGACGATATTTTGATCTATTCCAGAAGAGTGGGCCAGCACAAGAAGCATTTGCGGGCAGTGTTGCGGACTTTGCGGGACCATCAGTTATTCGCGAAGTTTAGCAAGTGCGAGTTCTGGTTGGATAGTGTGAAGTTTTTGGGCCACGTGATTTCGGCTGAGGGAGTCAGTGTTGATCCTGACAAGATCGAGGTCGTGTTGAACTGGAGTAGACCCACTACGGTGCCGAAGATTCGGAGTTTCTTGGGGTTAGCAGGCTATTACTGACGGTTTGTACAGGATTTCTCCCGGATCGCTACACCACTGACCAGATTGACGAAGAAGGGCATCAAGTTTGAGTGGTCTGATGCGTGCGAGGAGAGTTATTTGCTCCTGAAGGAGAGATTGACTACCGCACCGGTTCTGACATTGCCAGACGACAGTGGTGAGTTTGTTGTGTACAACGATGCGTCGAAGTTGGGACTTGGCTGTGTGTTGATGCAGGATGGTAGAGTTGTGGCATATGGTTCCAGACAGCTGAAACCGCATGAGGTCAACTATCCGACGCATGATTTGGAGTTAGCCGCTATTGTGTTAGCGTTGAAGAGTTGGAGGCATTATTTGTATGGTGCTCAGTGTAAGATTTACACTGATCACAAGAGTCTCACCTACTTGCGGACGCAGCCGGATTTGAACATGAGGCAGCGCCGATGGATGGAGTTGATCAACGATTACAATTGCATTTTCGAGTACCATCCGGGGAAGGCCAATGTTGTAGCAGATGCACTTAGCCGGAAATCTGGAGCCTCGTTGTTTCATATGTGTGTGGCCAGAGTATCGATGTTAGCTGAGCTTCGAGCTACGGGTGCTGTGTTCGGGTATGATGATGAGGGAGCTTTGTTGGCCAGTTTTCAGGTTCGACCTTTATTGGTTGATCAGGTACGAGAGGCTCAGGATTCAGATTCTTACCTGTTGGGCAAGAAGACTATGATACGGAATGGTGTGCCTACAGAGTTTCGGTTGAGCGACGACGATATGTTGTTGTTCAGAGGCAGGTTGTGTGTGCCCAGAGACGAGAGCTTGAAGAAGGAGATTCTAGATGAGGCCCACAGTTCAGCGTATGCTATGCATCCCGGAGGTACGAAGATGTTTCGTACACTTCGAGCGTACTATTGGTGGCGCAACATGAAGCGGGAGATTGCCGCGTACGTGAGTCGATGTTTGATCTGTCAGCAGGTGAAGGCGGAGAGGCAGAAACCTGCAGGGAAACTACAGCCACTTGAGATTCCGGTTTGGAAGTGGGAGCACATTACGATGGATTTCGTCTATCAGTTGCCGCGTACTTCGGCGGGCAACACTGGCATTTGGGTTATTGTTGACCGACTGACGAAATCCGCAAACTTTCTTGCACTTCCAGGGAAGATATCAGTGGGTAAATTGGCCAAGTTGTACTTATCAGAGATTGTTCACTTGCATGGTGTGCTTGTGTCCATTGTTTCTGACCGAGATAGTCAGTTTACTTCTGAGTTTTGGCAGGCGTTGCAGCGAGCTTTGGGCACGAGGTTGCGATTCAGTACAGCTTTTCATCCTCAGACTGACGGGCAGTCCGAGCGGACCATTCAGACTCTTGAGGATATGCTGAGATCATGTGTGTTGTAGTTCCGCGGGAACTAGGATCAGCAGTTGCATTTGATTGAGTTCGCCTACAACAACAGCTACCAGGCCAGTATTGAGATGGCACCGTACGAGGCTCTGTACGGGAAGCAGTGTCGCACTCCATTGTGTTGGAGTGAGGTAGGCGAGCGTTGGCTTATTGGTTCTGATCTGGTGAAGAGCACTATGGAGGACATACAGATTATCCGGGATCGAATGAAGATCGCCCAAGATCGGCAGAAGAGTTACGCGGACGTGAGGAGGAAGAGTTTAGAGTTTGAGGTTGGTGAATGGGTCTTCCTGAAACTATCTCCGTGGAGGGGAGTTGTGCGTTTCGGGAAGCGTGACAAGCTTCAACCACGATACATTGGTCCGTATGAGATACCAGCTGAGATGGCTCGTGTTCATGATGTCTTCCATATTTCGATGTTGCGGAAGTACATCTCAGATCCTTCACATGTGTTAGCCCCACAGTAGTTGCCGATCAGGGAGGATTTGACGTACGTAAAGGAGCCAGTGCAGATTCTCGATCGTCGTGAGCAGGAGTTGAGACATCGTGTGATTCCGCTAGTGAATGTCTTGTGGCAGAACCACTCTGTTGAGGAGGCTACCTGGGAGACTGAGCAGCGTATGCGAGAGCAGTATCCTCATCTGTTCACTTGACAGGTACGTAAATTTCGAGGTCGAAATTTCTTTAAGGGGGGTAGATTTGTGACGACTCGAACCAGAATCAGTTGCGTATTCTGCACGATTCTCGAGATTGGTCATAGTCGCAGTTTTACGATATTTATGTGGTTCGTCGACCCTATTCACGACTATATTTTCAGTCGAGAATTTGAGTTGAGTGTCTTCACGGAAGTTGTAGAGTACGTGATTTCGAGCTCGTGGACGGTTCCGGAAGATTTTTCCGATAACCGAGGAATATAATACGATTATTTGAAGTTTCAGTTTCGACGAGTTTATCTGATTGTTTCATGTTTATCCGAATCGTGATGGTTATCCATTTCGAATCGTCGATCGACCCGAGGTGCGAGTATAAATATCGAAAATAATCGTAAAATTGTCGAAAACACTGTTGAAGTTTGACCGGACCGTTGACTTTCCAAAAATGGAAATCTGACCGTTGACCCGAAGTGGAAACTTTCCGTTTTGGTCTTGCCGTCCGACGACCCATTTTCCGGCCACCTCCGGCCAAGTGAAAGGTATAGTTAGCTTTTCCATTTGATTTCGAGTCAATTGGTACTTGAATTTATAGGAATTGATTGAGGTTTGTTGGGTTTCGAATCGGGCCAAACTGGGTTTGATCGCCGGTGATGGTTGGCCGTTTTCCGGCGAGGTTTGGTGGTGGTGGTTAGGGGGGTTAGACTCTCCATGCCCTGGTGAGTCTCCCTATATGTTTGATTTGGGTGGAGGATGAGATTTTAGTGGAGTCCGATTAGGTCACCGGAAAACTGGATCGCCGATCTGTTTCGAGTCAATTGACTGGGTTCCGGTTGGATTTGGCCTGAGCTGTAGTTGTGGAAATGATTCGGCTTGAGGAGAACTAGAGTTCTGGAGCTTCCTCGCCGGAGGAAGTCACGGTTGACGGCGCGCCGCCGGCGGTCAACGGTGGTGCTCCGGCGAGGAGTTGACTTTTAGGATTTCGACGTTTTTAATGTCGTTTTTCTCGTAATCACGCCCTAATTATCGTCCAGAGGTTTTCGGTTTGATTTGGTTAGCCGATTTTCAGTCGAGGTTGGAGAGCTGATTTGGTTAGCCGCCCCCTAACGTAAAATTCTAACTCCGCCACTGGTTGGAGAGCTCAATTAATCTGTCAAAAGTTGTCGTTTGTGTGTCACGATGGACTTTGACATATGGGTTGGAGTTGCTCTTAAATTACGTTCAATACTTTTTCTTTTTTGATGTGGAAAAAGAAAACTAGAGACAAAGCGTTCAATACTTTGTTGGTCAAATGGCTTACGTTTTTTTTACTTTTTTCTTTCGTTCTAATTTGTAAGACTTTTTAGATCATATTTCAGACTTTACTATTTACCACCGAAATGTCTACAATCATAATATCTTAGTTATTGTAGATTAACACAAAAAACAAATATAAGTGGATTACATGAGTTCATGATCCTGAAGTTATATTCTGATAGATCTTTACAATCTATGCACATGAAGAACATCCTTCAGAGCAACTCTAACTATGGAGGAACCATTTGAGGGAATTAGAGTAATTTTGGCTCCTCCTTATTAATATTCTCTTAGCTCTAACTTCCTCATCTCCAATAATGAGTATATTAAAGAGACATAGGACGGTCTACTAGATAAACCCTATTCTCCTTGAACACGCCTCCACGGGCGATAAATTTTTTTTCTTAATTGTTTGCGTTTAGTCCAGTGGCTCGGTGTTTGGTGCTGGCTTTGGCCTCGCTGACATCAGTGGGTGCGCCCGGACGAAACTGGAAGGACCTATGTCCAGCTTTGCTACGCATTGGTGGTGGCAGTTTCCTCGATCTCGGGTTTGGAGATCTGAGGAGGCAGGCGAGTAGGCGAATGCCGGTTGATGGACTTGGCTTCGGTTTTGGGGGTTCGGCTACGTTTCTCGGGGTTGTTGGAGCAAGTACGGATGAGTTGGAGAGGAGGTTAGACGGAGGAACGTCCTAAGAGGTTGGGCTGATCTTCGCCGGCCTCGATCTGAGGTTTGGGTTGTTTTTGATAGGAGTTGGCTTTCCGATCGACTTTGATTGAAAATTCCCGCTGGTGGTGATCGGTCCTCCTTCATCGAGGCAGCGCAATGTAGGTGGAAGACAGTGGAAAACTCGGCGGTCGCGGCGACACAACTTTGGGGACTTTGGCTTCATTCCAGGTCGGGTCGGGTTCTTGGGCCGGCCTGGTAACTACTCTGCCTCAATAAAAGTTTGGATTTGGGCTCTTGTTTTGGGCCTGGCCCAAGCTCTTTTATTTTTTTTTATTTTTTATTTTATAGCTGTTATTAGGTTTTGTTTTGTTCAGAAATAAGCCCACCATTTTCGGTGGGTGGTTGGGTTTTATGCCTACTATGCACCTTATGTGCCTGGTTTGTCCTAGTGACGGTGTGTGACATAGTGAAATGGCCGCATCCTCCTTGTGGTAGGATGAAATGTAGTGCCGACGACTTAAAAGTCGTTTGACAACATGGTTAGAAAGCTGGTTCATTTGCATTGATGCGTCGCTTGAGTCACGTTATCTTTCCATTACTGTATCGCCAAATTTGTAAAGCAGATAGAGCAGCCGTAATCGCATCTCTGCTAATTGGTGCAGGTTTGAATGCGTATGTATTATGAGTTGTCTTGTAATTTTCCAAGAGGTTCTCTATGTGTTTATTGCAAGACAGAGTTTAGGTCTTATGTCCCCCGGGTATGTATTCGTTAATTTTATTTATAAAAATTTAAGAGCTGCCACACCGTCTTTTTTTTTTTTCAAAAAAAGAGAGAGACATAGAATACATATTTATTGAATTTAAAACTAATCCATTATTTACTTGAACTCATTTTTGATGATCCGTAAGTAAGCAACATGCTTTTTGATAGAGCCCAACTAGAGTTGGTTTGGAAGTGGGTCCAACTTTTATTTTTAAGTCCAATTCTAGATTCTAGCTCCCAATTTGAACCGAGATAAAAAAGACTTCAAATAAATTCCAAATCCAACTCGAGTTGCCCTCATTTGATGACCTTATAAAAAGAGATCGCAATGCCACCAAACCCAACTATACACGATCGATGTATTAGACATATCACTTCAGACCAAAAACAGAGAGAGTATTAGACATATCTACCATACATCATATCATCACAAGGTTCGATTGCTACAGTTTGGGTGCGTCATGAGGTTGGTGCTGCGACGCAGCGAATACTAAGCTCTCGAAAACAACAGCTCAACGCTGTGAGAGAATTTTCGTTTAAAATAAAAAGCCGATTCCGACATCTATGCGTCGAAAATATGCGTTAGCTTTATTTTGAAGCACTCTCCTACTCTCACATTCCCCTCATCACGACCGTCCATCCCACCTCACCCCACGATAATCCTACACCCTCAAAGCAGAGGACCGCTCCCTAATATCCTCCTCGAATATGTTGATTTCGCTCCCGATATAAACACCCCCGATAGCCTCGCCTCTCCTCTCGTTTCATTTCTCTCTCTCCATCTCTTCTTCACTCTACAGCAGAGTACTCTCGTTTATTTGAATTCGTGTTTATCTCCGGCGAACGGAGGGCCCAGGGTTCCGGCGAGTATGGCTGTGCTGCTCTCGTACCTTGCGACGGAGATTGTGATCCCCGTCTGTGCTGTTGTTGGGATCTTGTTCTCGCTCGCGCAGTGGTACTTAGTTTCGCGCGTGAGGGTCACGTCCGAGCGTAACGCGGCCCCAGCGGGACCGAACACGAAGAAGAACGGCTTCAATGACTATCTCATCGAAGAGGAGGAAGGCGTCAACGACCACGATGTTGTCGCTAAGTGCGCCGAGATACAGAATGCCATCTCCGAAGGTATACAATTCAAACTACTACTTGTGTACGTTTAGATCTGGTTTGAGATTAATACTGTTGTGTTCCAAGTCTTTCCAACTGTGTTGGATGAAGGGAAAGTAACACTGTAAGTCTGTAACTGAACCAAGTGATCAAATCTTAAACGGCTAAACTATGTACTTGCATACATAGAGTGTGATATGTTCTATTTTTTTTGGTTTGTTTGGAAGTGTAGTGACGTGTTTCTAGTAAAGATGGATGGCTTTTCGTATTCTCTATGTTTAATTATTAGTGCAGATTAAGCTTAAGTTGGAGCCTGAGCTTAGTTTCAAGATCTACTATTGGGTTTCGTTTGGAAATGAAGTTCTGTGTATCTGTTTTTACTATTTATTCAGATCTAAATCTCGAGAGCGCTATATCTTGTGGAGTTGTGGTCCTCGGAACCTTTGTTTTTAATTTTTGTCCTTCAAACCTTTTGTTTTCATTGTGATAACTCGCCATTAACTTATTTTGTCCTATGTAAATTCCAGTGATTTGTCTCCATGGGTATTACTGACATTTTACTATTATTAAGTAGTGTGCACGCACTTATCACGTGATATCTTGGGTTATGTGGTGAAGCATCTTTTGAGTGTAAGGTTATCTTGATAAAATTATTCCATACTGTGCGAAGATTATCCTGTTATTATTACTGTCGGGGTACATAAATTTTTATTTTTTTTGTCTGTTTCTAAATTAAAGATATTTTGGAAAAATAAAGGAACTTTTTGAGGTTGGAAATGAGTTTGTTTCTTTGCTGAATAAAAGACGGTCATGGAGTTTGTGGTAGAGTAGTAATGGTGGTGATTATTAACTGCTGGTATTAGTTAAACAGTATTCACAGATTCACAGTACGGTCATTATTGACAGATGAATCATATTATCTCTATGATGTTGCCTGTGCTGTGAAATACTTGAGTCCTTGCTTTTGCTGTGAAATGATATGGTTGAGTTGTTCTATGCTTAGATCAAATAGTGTGATAAACATGAACCTTTAAATTTTTAATCCTTATTTGTGTTAGCCCCAATCTAATGTGTGTATACATGTTAGCAATGATTGCAAGGTTTGATCTTTTTAGTTAGCTTCACATCTTGCCCAACTAATTATTATTCTGTATGGCTTTGAATCTGCCTCTATCATGCTACCCTCAGCATTGATTATTTAGCTGCATTTCCGAGTTTCTTGGATCGTTTATGGTCCTTTACCATTGTTTCAGCTTTATGTTTAGTTTAGATTATCTTATAATGCAATTGTTTGAACCTTTATGTTCTTGTCAAAGAATATCGCTCTATACATTATTGCTACCAATGATTAATAGCTTGATTTGGCTAAGTACATAAGTGATGTGGTGTGTTTGATTGTACAGGTGCAACATCCTTCCTCTTCACCGAATATCAGTATGTTGGGGTCTTCATGGTTGTTTTTGCAGTCCTGATCTTCTTCTTCCTTGGTTCTGTGAAGGGCTTCAGCACAGAGAACCAGCCATGCACTTACGATGTGACAGCCACCTGCAAGCCAGCTATGGCTACTGCACTTTTCAGCACCATTGCTTTCTTACTTGGGGGTATCACCTCACTCCTGTCCGGATTTCTTGGGATGAAAATTGCCACTTATGCCAATGCCAGGACAACATTGGAAGCAAGAAAAGGTGTGGGGAAGGCTTTTATTGTGGCCTTCAGATCTGGTGCAGTTATGGGTTTTCTCCTTGCAGCCAATGGTCTTTTGGTACTGTACATTACCATCAATCTCTTCCAGCTATACTATGGTGATGACTGGGAAGGCCTTTTCGAGGCAATTACTGGCTATGGTCTTGGTGGATCTGCAATGGCTCTTTTCGGAAGAGTAGGTGGAGGTATCTATACCAAGGCTGCTGATGTTGGTGCTGATTTGGTAGGAAAGATTGAAAGAAACATTCCTGAAGATGATCCAAGAAACCCAGCTGTGAGTACTTTTGACTTTTCTCTTACAGTTTTGTCTTTTTAGGTCTGATTTTGGGGGTTTTGACAACAATTTTTTGACCTTCAGGTGATTGCTGACAATGTTGGTGATAATGTTGGGGATATTGCTGGTATGGGATCTGATCTGTTCGGCTCATACGCTGAATCATCTTGTGCTGCTCTAGTTGTTGCTTCCATTTCCTCATTTGGAATCAACCATGAGTTCACTGCTATGCTCTATCCTCTCCTCATCAGTTCCATGGGTATTCTTGTTTGTTTAATCACAACCTTGTTTGCCACCGACTTCTTTGAGATCAAGGCAGTCAAGGACATCGAGCCAGCTTTGAAAAAGCAGCTTATCATCTCCACTGTTTTTATGACTATTGGGATTGCAATTGTCAGCTGGGTTGCCCTGCCTTCATCCTTCACAATCTACAACTTTGGAGTTCAGAAAATTGTAAAGAACTGGTAACATCTCTGCGATATCAAAATTAAGTTATGAGTTGCTTAAGACCTTGTACATGAAGCTATCATGCGATTTTGATATTTGAATTATCTATGCTTAGCATCTGGATGAACAATTGTTTATTTGTGTGGCCTTATTTAAGCTGTTGTATTTTCCTAACCATTTAATTGGTGTGATTCGGCAGGCAATTGTTCTTGTGTGTATCTGTTGGTCTTTGGGCAGGACTTATTATTGGGTTCGTCACAGAGTATTACACTAGCAATGCCTACAGGTACTACAATATACTTGATAATACATCTCTTTAACTACTTTCAGTTATCATATCCACCCAAGTGACCTAATCATTTCCTTTGTTGGTTGCAGCCCTGTGCAAGATGTTGCTGATTCCTGTAGGACTGGTGCTGCCACCAATGTTATCTTCGGGCTTGCTCTGGGATACAAATCAGTCATCATTCCAATTTTTGCCATCGCAGTCAGCATTTTTGTTAGTTTTAGTTTCGCTGCTATGTATGGTATTGCAGTGGCTGCTCTTGGGATGCTGAGCACCATTGCAACAGGGTTGGCTATTGATGCCTACGGGCCAATCAGTGACAATGCTGGAGGCATTGCTGAAATGGCTGGCATGAGCCATCGTATCCGTGAGAGAACTGATGCTCTAGATGCTGCTGGAAATACCACTGCTGCAATTGGAAAGGTAATTCTTGTTTCAAAATGTGCCTAGCCTTTTAAGTAGAAGTTAGTTTGTGTGTGCAAGCATGGGTCATCATAGATCACCATTTTACTTTGTATAAGGATACTTCTGTGGGTGTTTTGCCCCCTGCAAAGACATCCCTCAACTGCTTCATGTTCCTAATGCTTTTTCTGGACATCACATCAAGACCCCTCAAAAGAGAATGTTATCATGTTGTTTCTATATAATCTAGACCTCATTATGTATGTACGTTCTTTTTGGTGTACTAATGGATTAACTGCATTTTTTGTCTCCAGGGATTTGCTATCGGATCTGCTGCCCTCGTGTCTTTGGCCCTATTTGGTGCCTTTGTCAGTCGTGCAGCAATTTCAACGGTCGATGTCCTAACCCCCAAGGTCTTTATTGGATTGATCGTGGGTGCAATGCTTCCATACTGGTTCTCTGCCATGACCATGAAGAGTGTGGGAAGTGCGGCATTGAAAATGGTTGAGGAAGTTCGCAGGCAGTTCAATGAAATCCCAGGACTCATGGAGGGTCTTGCAAAGCCTGATTATGCTACCTGTGTCAAGATCTCCACTGATGCTTCCATCAAGGAGATGATTCCACCTGGTGCCCTTGTCATCCTCACACCACTCATTGTCGGAACATTGTTTGGTGTGGAGACCCTCTCTGGTGTTCTGGCTGGTTCCCTTGTTTCTGGTGTCCAGGTAATTGAATATAGATATTCCAAGAATTCTCATGTGCCAAATATACGTTGATCTGAATTATGTATTTATGTTGGTTATGCTGTCCATCTTTCCAGGTTGCAATATCTGCCTCCAACACTGGTGGTGCGTGGGACAATGCTAAGAAGTACATTGAGGTAAGACCTTGTTGTTGCCTTTTTGAGTTCTCTGTTGATCATTACTGGAGTCAGTATACAGTTGCTAATGGATTTGTTTTGGGGTTTTATTGTCAGGCTGGTGCTTCAGAGCATGCAAGGACACTTGGCCCAAAGGGTTCTGACCCGCACAAGGCAGCAGTGATCGGCGACACTATCGGAGACCCACTGAAGGACACTTCCGGCCCATCACTCAACATCCTCATCAAGCTCATGGCAGTGGAGTCCCTTGTGTTTGCTCCGTTCTTTGCCACTCATGGTGGTCTGCTCTTTAAGCTCTTCTAAGGAAGGACAGGCTATGCCATTTTCTCGGGGTATTGGGGCTAAAAATTGGGTCTATATGTCTTTTTGTTCTATTTTTGTTCTGCGAGGCAGAGTTTTATCAACTTTCCTTATTGTTGTACCAGTACCTCTATCCTCCCTCTTAGGTAGTGTTTCGATTCGATTATGAACTCTGAGAATTAATGACGAAAATTTAGCTTTCAGAAGAAAATCTCTCCAACATGAAATGCTTTATTTAGACTTCGGAGAAATAGGATCTTCTCAGTTATCCTTCGTCCCTTTCCTCCTGGAAACCTAAATCTTTTTCTACCTGCATCATGCGAGGGACAAGAAGTTTGTATGCGTTGAGCAACTTGGTAAGAAAGATGATGCGCATCTAATCTTCTTTCATGAGTCATGGCCCATCAGTTCACTTCAAAATTACGTTTGATTTTTTCTTGGGAAGCTAAATTTTCGTCATTAATTCTCATGAGTCATGGCCCATCAGTTCACTTCTTTCATGAGTCATGGCCCATCAGTTCACTTCAAAATTACGTCTGAATCAGTGTTCTTGGAAGTGGATATCTTGGGAAGCTAACCGTGTTGTGGATGCAGCTGTGAAGGTAGGGAAAATGAAGTTGAGCAGAAATGTTTGGGTAGTGACACCCCCAACTTCACTTGTTGATGTGTTGACTAGCAATGAGCTTCCCTGCCCTCCGTGACTATGTTTGTTCCCTCCCTAATTTCATTTGTTGAAGTGTCACGACCCGTACCTTGATTAGTGATTTAATTCTATTTTGACACGTTTATTGAGGATTGAGATTGATTAATTCGTCGCAAATTAAATCGAAATTTTTTATGAAATAAATATGGATTCACTTTCATCATGGAAGTTTTGTACAAACGCGTTAGGCGCAAACAGTTTGTTAAACGGAGTCATAACGAAGAAGTTACGACTATTTCTATGTGAGGTATTTTGGTCTTTTGGCCTTACTCTATCTTAATTAAACTAGAATCTTCTTCTCCGTCCATTATTCACGTGGAAAATGGAGGGGAGAGAGAGAGAGAGAGAGAGAGAGAGAGAGAGAGAGAGAGAGAGAGAGAGAGAGAGAGAGAGAGAGAGAGAGAGAGAGAGAGAGAGAGAGAGAGAGCACCAAACAGAAGGAAGAGAGAGGCTTCTTCGCCGGCGCCGAAATCAACCACCTCCGGCATCAAGGAGAGAAGAATTCATGGATTCCGGCTAGATTTCCGATTTTCGGCCAAACCGTCAACTTTTTGGAGAAACTTGAAGGTCACTCGGTTAAGATCAAATAGAATGTCATGATGAACGAAAATCGAACATGAGAATTATCGATTATAAGGATGATTAGGAGTAGTGGCTCATGATTTCCGAAAGACCGAATACGAGGTCATTGAGGTTGTGGTTGCGAGCAAGGAGTTTGAGAAGCTATTTATTCAGTTGATCTAGGTGAGTGGACTTGTGCTTTTCACTGTTGCGTATCAGAGTTAGACATTTTATTATATTATTGATGCTAGTTCTTTTAAGTGAATGTTTTACGATTCTTGCGATACTAGCTAGAAGTTTATTATAGTTAAGTTTTAGACTTTGTTATCATAAATATATCTTGAAGTCCACGCTCTTAGTTTGACTTTTCACGTCTTATGTTACGATTTCAAGTAGTGTTACGACATACGTCCATGATTTATGCTTAACATATTCTGTTCAGTTGTGTTGTAGCTCCTTTTGTCTGTCCCATCAATTTGTTTCTTATGTCTTATCTGCAAATGAGTTAGTAGAGTCCTAGAGGCTATGTATTTGAGATGATTATATATGCGCATATATGTTACCTGACTGGCACTCAAGTAGCCATTTCAGGGTTGTAGTTCACTACTGATGCATTATATGGGGTTGTAGTTCACTACCAGTCATCATCGCCTCCTTATTTCTTGAGACACGATAGTCACATGTCATCCTGGATGCTAGGCTCCTAAACAACACTAGATGACTAGAGACGTCAGATACCTCTGTTATCCTTTCTGCTTTCTCCATCATTAGATTCGGTTTACAATCGGTTAATCTTAGTTCCAGGTGACTAGAGACTCCATATACCTCAGTCATCACCACCTGAGTATGTCATTTCAAGTTCATTTCTCAGTCAGCTAATTTCAATTTTGATGACTAGAGATGGAGATACCTTTGTCATCGTTTTTACTAGATATTTCAGATTTAGACTGTTAGTTCAGGTTTAACTCTTAGCCAGTCAAGTTCATCTTCTTCGTTGAGCCTTTGAGTTCATAGTCAATCTCGTAGTTCAATTGCAGCTATTTACTTCCATCTTATGTTTTCCTTTAGTACTCGCATACTAGTTTTTCACTGAAATTAAGTGGAAGGGCATAAAAGTAACTTCCTATATTTCTTATGTTTATTACTATTTTTGTCCACCCACTCTAACAATTTTCTGTTTTTGGAATGTCCTTCTTTGGGTCATTTGGTTTCAAATGCCTAGGTTTGCAGTTTACCAGAGGTCGGGCACACACATTGTTTGAGGCACAGCACTAACCCCACCATAGGATCCGCGATTGATCATACATGCTAGTCACTTATCTAGTTAGTTAGTTAGTGTAAAAATTATAGTACCTCTGATGTCCATGCATTTTTCTTTGATTGTGTATATTCTTGCATTGTGGATTTTAGAAAAGTTTAGTTTCAGTTTTATTTTTGCTATTCTACGAGAAGTTTTATTTAGAATTTTAATAGAAAATTCCTAGTTTGTAGGGTCATTAGGACCTAATCTCAATTTAGACACTAAATCGGGATCAGATTCTAACATGAGGACCTTCTGTGACCGCTGTCCAGAGTTATATTTGTAGTTGTTTATGTCGACCTTACGTTGTTTCGGTGTTTTTGTTGGTGGCATCATTTTATGTTTTAATGAAGAGGTTCTTTTGATCAAAAAAGAAGAAGAAGGTCTCAGTTAATGTTGGGTAACAGTCTATTCACTTATAAGTTGTATTCTATTTGTCACTAGTGTAATGTGAGATCCCTCTCTAACATGCCCCTTCACGTGCCACCTACTTAGGCTTGCACATGAGACAAATCTAAGTCCCACATTGAAACTTGATCAAATGATCCCCTTGGACAAAACCGTAAAAGAACCGGTAAATCTTGGATGAAATCGTAGACAAATCAACAATCTCTCTTCATGAAACTAGAGCGGAGACAGAGGACTTAATTTGGATCCATGATGGCTGGCGCATACGAAAGCATCATAGAGATGGACCTACTTTGATACCATATTAAACAGTGACAAGTGTGGCATATGGATTCCCAATATGATACCAATACTTTCCAAACTTGAACAATCTTCAAGGTTGGGTAATATTGGGTAATAATCCACCCACTTATAAGTTATATCCTATTTGCCACTTTACTGATGTGAGATATTCTCTCTCCAACAGATTTCTCTATCACAGTGTTAGAAGACAATTTGTTATATTGTCCTTGTGGTTAAACCATAACCTCTGTTGAGATACTCTAAAATTATCTGTTTTCGGGTAACAATTCGTTAGACCTGATCATTCTTAGGATATTCACTCATGTAGCAATAGCTTTATACAGTTGATATGACTATTGCCTATGCTATCCTGTTGAGCAGGACTATGAGACTGAATAGATTTATCTGGCACTATACTCCGCGAGGTCATTACACGGTTATTAGTGCTTTTGTTTTGGCTCGAGATACTATAATCTTAACCTATGCATGTATTGTTGGTCCATCCTAATAGTTTTGGAAGTTTTTTTTTGGAGATTGCATGCGGCTCCTACAACCAAGAAATGTGTGTAGAAGGCCTGCAAAGGTTATGTTCCAATATGGTCGCGGTTGAGAGCGAGGATGGTGGATGTTAATCCTGATTGCGTCTTATGTGGTCAGATGGTGGAGACAAAACTTCATTTGTTTAGAGATTGTAATTAATGCTACCTCTACGATCATTTAATCTATCTCCTCGGCTTTCGAAGCTACGACTACAGTCTTTCAGTCATGGACACAGGTGTGTATAATGGCTCTCTCAACGGATCTCTGGTGAGATTAGTAGTCCTCATTTGGTTCATCTGGAAGGGTCGTAATGATGTACTCCAGAATCAGGTCTTGTTTGAGGGGGGGGGGGGGGGGGACAATTAACTATTAAGGCTGGGGCTTGGCATGATGATTATGAGATGACCAACCGTGCTTCAGTGCGCTTAGCTTGGGTAAAGTTGAGTGGGATCGGTGGTGGGCAGTATTGCATTTGAATGGATGGTACCTATGATCGTCAGTTGGTGCTCAGTGGAGTTGGTATTGTTATGCGTAAGGCTGTGCATGAATCCTGCAAATCCTAAACCCGATCCCGCTCAGGACGGGACAGGACAAAAAATAAAATTTTCACTATTCCGACCCATCCCATTTTTTAGGGATGAGATCGGGTCTTGATTTTAAAATTTCGATAGACCCGTCTCGTCCCGCATGATATATTTTATCTATTTAATTATTTGTTTTATTAAGGGTTGACATATTAAATTATCCAACCAATAGCATTATTCAACAAAAAATAAAATTACATTCTAACAATCAAAGTATTATACTTCTTGTAGTATGAATTAAATGTATCAATTAAACATGAAATTAAATTGTTTGTAGTTTTACTTCTTCTTATCAACTTTTAAGTAAAACGGTATTATTTTGTGTGTAGTTGTAGAATTTTAAGTCATATCAAACTAGATTTATTTTATATTGAACCAGAAATTTGGTTCGTCTTATCTCATTCGAGTTTTTGTTGTTTAATACTCTATTAAATGTTCATTTTATATTGGACCTGTTCTATCCTATCCCGTTCCGTTCGGGTTTCGAGACGACCGGGACGAACTTTAAAATATTCAATCCTGTCTTGACCCGCGTCCCCTTCGAGATAAAGATAGAGATGGACAAAAATGAACCCGATCCGTTCTGTGCCCACCCCTAATTATGCGTCATTGGTTGGATAAGTTTGTGATGGGCTTTGTGTCGTCATGTTACTCAGGAACGTGAATAGTAATTTCATTTGTTTGTGGAAGTTTCTGCTAGGTATAAGGCTGGTCAATTGGTATTGGATTATGCTTTCTCCCCTGCCAATTCAAGCTCAGCTCTGATTCTATGGTATGGGTCAATGCTGCGTATGACCTAGATTTGTTTTCGGTGAACTTTCAAGCATCTGGTGGCTGATTTCCAAGAGTTATTTCATCAGGTTCCTGCTACTTTTTTCTTTGTGCACCTTAACGTGTAAGCAATAGAGCTTCACATGTAATGACCAAGTATGTGTTACATTATGATACTGGCCGTGTTATTTTTCATTCAGCACCCTCATTTATGAGTGAGGTGTGTTATGTCTGATTGTGCTTGATTTCCATCAATGAAGTTAGCGTTCACTTATTATCCTCATTTGCATGTGATTATATCTCTAAAAATTGCTATTTAGATACGTCGAGACGCTTCATAGACACTCAAAGCAATAATTCATTTATTCGGGGACAACTTTAGTTTTTTTTAACAGAAAATTACGTATTATAGTTGTATTTGTATTACTTCACCCTTATAGGCTAGGAAATTGAACTGAGCAGGCCCAAGCGGCCCAGGCCCGTACTAGTCCATAACTAAAAAACGGCATCTAACGGTTCAGGAAGTCTTCTTCGACACTTGAATTCCTCAGCCTCAGGTTTCATCGGAGCTGAACGAAAATGCTGGCTCGGCTCGCCTCCACGCGCCTCCATGAGATCCGCCGAATCTTCAATCAGGTACCTTCTCTCTTCTCTTCCACTTGTTCTTCTACTTATCTCCGAATCAATCTCACATTTAATTAATTTGTTCTGATGCAAACGCAGCCTTCAGTTCGATCGCTCTCCACTGCTCTTAACTACGTGAGTTCAACTCATTTCTTCACTGTTTATATATACATACGTAGTATGAATTACTGTATTATTCGAATCGAATTGGATTATTGGATGGGATTTGTAATACTGAGCAGCATATTGATTCGCCGGACAACAATCCAGAACTACCTTGGGAGTTTTCCGATGCTAACAAAGAGAAGGTAATCCCCAAATTCTTTCTCTTTTAATTTTATTTTTAATTACTATTGTATTAGCTCTTTATAATAAACAACATCCAGGAAAAATGTGGTAAATGCTGGGTAAACTTTGTAAGAATAAACTGTGATGAAGAAGATTAGGCCTGAATATTTTACAAATCAGAATGCTATACAAATAGGCTTTACTCTTTGTTCAAATCTGTATTGGTTCTAATATTTCACACTTCACTACTAAACAACTTTAGATACACTGTAAATACATGGCATTTGAACTTGTAACTTCAAATTGAAGCAAACTCTCTTGTAATTTTCGATTGCAAGTTTGAATCTTTGCTTGTGTACTATGACATGCAAAACCAATAGGTTATAGGTAAATGGGCGTCATTGTGGCATTGTATCTTAATTGAAATTGATAGAAATAGAGTGTCCTATAAGGTTTGAAATGGCAGCTTGTTATGTTTCAAATCTTTCTTTGCTGATGATCGCGAAGAGATTGATATATAACATCTGTGACCATAGGCATTGATAATATGCATTACTTTGCACTTGTGCAGGTGAAAGAAATACTGTCACATTATCCATCCAACTACAAGCAGTCAGCAGTGATTCCTCTACTTGATCTTGCACAGCAGCAGCATGGAGGATGGCTCCCTGTTTCAGCAATGAATGCAGTATGTTTTGATGAGCGTTTTTCTTAGTGATTTTATTTTTTAGGTATACCCATTTTCTACACATGTCAAAGCAACATCTGTGCAAGCCCCTGCATCTTTGTGGTTTGAACATAGATATTAAAGAATCTAACACTGATGTTTGTTTAATACCTCAACCTTGGTGTCCCAATCTTCCCTCAACTACCTTTTCACTTCGTCCATTGTATCCAAGCATTAAAACACAATTCCACAAGTTTTGGCACATGACTAATTCCATCATGTCTTGAGAGTCGTTAGGCATGCCAGTGGTTGACAGTAATAGTTAACAGCATAATAGTAATTGTTAGTGCCGTTTTCTTTCGGATCTGGTGCTTTAGATAAATTTTAGACAAATGATTCATTAATTGCAGCATCACAATTCTTATATTTAGATTACAGTTGGTCGCTTTGATCACGTAGGCTTTCTGATATCATATAACTTGAAGCGTTGACCTTTGAAACTGTGTATACATGATACAATATATACAAGTTTTTTTGTCCAACATACATTAATGTTGGGGGAGTTGGGGGATGTTGGTGCTGCTATTTTCTTTACCTTTCTTTACCCCCTATTTTGGTTTTAGACTGAAATACATGTCTAGTTTGCATAACATATGGAATCGGCTAATTTGAATTATGGAAACTTAGGTTGGCTGGGTTGGTCTAAGTAAAATTATTAGTCTCGGAGAGCATTACATGTCTGATCTTGGGCTTTTTACCTGAAAGTGAAGTTTCGTTTGACTAAAATATTCTATCAGAGCTTAAAAGTGAATACAATAAGAGCTCCTTGTTGTGCTTATTGGTTAAAATTCATGCTTCTCGATGTAGTGTTGTAATGGTTTTGGATGGAGAGTCTATATAAACACATTGTCTTAGTAATGTTTTCTTATGGGTTATTATAGGTTGCAAAGGTTATTGAAGTTGCTCCTATACGTGTATTTGAGGTTGCAACATTTTATTCAATGTTCAATCGAGCAAAGGTGAGAAAAATTTTAGTTCTCATTTGTCATTTATTTCAGTATGTAAATTATAGTACCCGTACCTTTTTGTTTATTCTTATTAGGTGGGCAAGTATCATCTTTTGGTTTGTGGCACAACACCATGTATGATTCGTGGCTCACGAGATATTGAATCAGCTTTATTGAAACACCTAGGAGTGAAACGCAATGGTTAGTGTTACACTATATTGTGTCTTATACTGAACATTCTTATTTTCACTGCTTTCAAAGATTTCTTGATTTACAAATGTGCAGAAGTAACCAAGGATGGATTATTTTCAGTTGGAGAAATGGAATGCATGGTGAGTTTTTTTGACTGTTGAGTGGTGAACTGTCAGCTTCTGCTAGTCTAAACTTTTTTTTTTTAACTTTATTGATGCTATAATGCTTCTGAGAATTAGAAATTAAAGAGAGAGGTAACCAACTGGTTGTTCCATGATAGTTTTACTTTAAACATCAGGTGATCAGGTTATGGTTTTAAAAGAGTGGCAGAAAACTTGGAATCTAGTGCTTGATGGATGTATCTTTTATATCAATAGAAATTAAATGTGTACTCTCACCCGAGTTGTGCTGTACATCCAATCAGTCCATCCTCACGAATCCTGGTTTGCACTAGTTCACCACTTGCCATCCCTGATCTTAAATAAATGTGATAGGATCTGGTACCCTCCTTTTAAATAGTTATGATAGGATCTGTGGTACCCTCCTTTAGCAATTTCTGCATGGATTAAACATGGCATGATTTAAGTTGTTGGTTGTCTGCAGGGATCCTGTGTGAATGCTCCTATGATTACAGTGGCAGATTACTCAAATGGATCGGAGGGATATACATACAATTATTATGTGGGTCTTGACTTCACGAATATTACTTGTTTCTCTGTTGTATTAGATTAGTTTGATTTAATGTTAGTTCTGCCAATTTCAGGAAGACGTTACTCCAGAGCGAGTCGTGGAAATAGTTGAGAAATTAAGGAAGGGTGAGAAGCCACCGGTAAGGATATCGTTTCCAGATAATTATAATACATATCATATAACTCTCTTATTTATACTATATGAGGGCTCTTTACCTGTTACTACTTTGGTTATAACTTCATTTTGAATTTTTGAACACTCCCAGCACGGCACTCAAAATCCCAAGCGCATTATGTGTGGTCCAGAAGGAGGAAATACTACGTTGCTCGGTGAGCCAAAAGCTCCTCCATGCAGAGATCTTGATGCATGCTAAAGTTATGGTGTATGTTGTCTATAATAATGCAAAGCTTGGGGGATGTCAGGCTTCCATTTGCTCGGGGCACTCGTTGCTTTTGTTACTTGCATACTCAAACTATTTTTTGTATTCAAGCGGCAGTATAATTTCTGCTGGAGCTGTAGTTTTAGAGGCTTCCATATTTCACTGTGTTGTCTGTTAAGCTACACTTCTACAGATGGGTCTGCCGCCCATATATACTTTTCTTCATCGCTGAAACTTGCTTTGGCTCCGGGACTGGACTTGTTCAAACAATCAAACTGGCTTCCCTTGTTGAGCAAGGTTTCGAATGAGACTCGGCAATCAAACAGCGGCACTCATCCTTTATTTATGATACAGTTCAGTTTCCAGCATTCATGATGCACTAGGTCTGTTCGCGAGCGCTCTCTTTCATTCGATGATATCTGAAGCTGATCTATGGCTGTAAATAGACTAAATACTAAATGGTTTAAACATGTGATTTGTTGATGACATTTTCTGTTAAACGCTAAATGTTATGGGGTTCTGCTGCCTCGTGCCTAAACAAAGCCTATTCATCGTCCTCTTAGATAATGAGTGCTACATCCATAGTCCATACACACCATATGGTTAGCACTAAAAATCTTACAGAGCAAGGTGCAAGACAACAGGGGTAAAAATAGACTAGAATAGAAGAACTGAACAGCAATCCTACATGTCACTATTTTAGTCTGGAGTAGTAACATTTTAGAAGAGTGTTCAAACCAAACCACACGTTGTTGTGAACTACATATCATCGACGGCAGAGAAAGAGGAGATCACCTACTCAATTTCGGACAAGTTCCTCATCGTCACTTCCTAAGCTAAAACAATGTCTGCTTTTCCACTCCATCGATATTGACAAGGTAATGCTTTCTCTTTATATCCTACACCCAACAAATCCGAGCCATCTTATCTGAACCGACCAACTTCTCCACAGCCTTTTCCTGTTTTTGGCTATGAAAACCTTAGACTTCTTCGTCAAGATTTGGTTTTTACTACTTTTGTGGCGTATCTTTTCTCAGCAGCATTAACAGTTGTTTGAGCACAAAATAAACTCAACATGTATTATGATATTTTTGAGCCTTGGAGATAAAATGGGCCAACCACGTGTGGCTCGATCAGAACTACGAATATGGAAAGATATCTAGTTGCGAATCCGGAAAAATATTTATGCGATTCCTAGATAATTTAGGGGAATCTAAAGGCAAGATATTATTCCCAATCGATACATGTTACCTTGTCAAGAAAGGAGGATTAGAGTACCTACCTCTATAAATAGACGAAGTAGAGCAGATTTGTGGATCTCTACACTCATACACAAATTTGCACACCAGCAAATCTTACTCCACTGCGAGTAAACAACCAGCAACCAGCGAACTCAAAATCTAGGCCACCCGACAGAGCGTGGAGATTTGAAGGTTCACTCAAGATAACCAACCGGCGACAACGAATTCAGGATCTAGGCCACCCGACAGAGCGTGGAGATTCGAAGATTCACTCGAGCTACGACGATGGAAGTCAGCGGAGTCCAGGCCACCCGACAGAGTGTGGGGATTCTTAAGATCTACGAAGTCATTCTATCCGGTGTTCTCAACACTATGTCTTTAGGATTGGTCTGCTTTATACTTGCCCGATGGTGTAAAGTATCGATTCTTTGTGGCTCAGCAGAGAGACATGAAGCTTACGTCTTCAATCAAGACAAGTAGGACTCAACGAGTGAGGTTGGTGCTCTTCTTGCTCCAATCTCTTGACAAGAAGCAGATACTACGCAGCGCACTACACAACAACATTCTGCTCTCAGCAGTGGCACGCTTCGCACACAGCACACTTACGACTGCAGATACAAAAAGAGACAGTTTGCGATCACTCCACTCGTAGCAACCTGACTGGAGAAAAATCAAAACCAAACATTTTGGCACGTCCAGTGGGACTCAGGTTTAGTGTCTTAGAATCATTGATCCGTACCGCAAAACTTTCATGAGTTGCCTTAAGCATCCAACACATGTGTTCCGAGAACACAATTCAGCCGCTTGCAGAGGTTTAAGCAATGAAGAAGTAATACAGAGGTTCGGTGCAACGATGACTAAAGGTCGACCATCATCATCATCAGAACCTAAGAATATCGAAGAAATAAGGGCCATGGACTTCGAGGCCTATAAATAATTTTCGCTCAAACAAGAGCAACGACGAAACACTAACATGGAACGGATTCTGAACAACATGGAAGCTAGCGATAGGACGGTGTCCAGGGTTCAGAGCAGGCTCGATAGCCTTTACGAGGCTCGAGAAGTTTGATGCTTTCACTGGGACTCTCGCAAACCTCACTAATACTATGACGGCCAGCTTCGCACTGATCAACGATAAGTTAGGGGAGCGAGAACCTCTTTTCCATGATGATGAGGAGGTCAAGGACGACGAAGTACCGGCCCTGCCTCCTCCGCAGGCAAACCCTGAGCGAGAGTTGGAAGAAAGGATTAACCACATCATCAATCAGAGGCTACTGGGTGCAAGAGGAACTCCTATAACCTACAACGATCCCTTCCCTCCATCGCCGTTCGGTTGGAAGTGGCCAAAAGGTTATCAGCCCGTCTCGTTTACTCGCTTCAACGGAGAGGGAGCAGAGCCCGCAGCTACCTATATTGCTCGATTCAAGGTCGAGTGTGGACCGTGGGGTAGGCTCGGCGAGTTCAAGTTAAGAGTTTTTGCGTCATCGCTATCAAGTGCAGCATTGCATTGGTACACAAACTTACCCCAGGGTTCGGTCCGCTACTGGGCGATGATGGACAAATTGTTTACTGAGCACTTTGGCGGGTCAGAGCCAGCTGTGAAGCTGGGCAAGTTGTACCAAATGGTGCAGATGCCAAGCGAATCTCCAGTGGCATATCTACACCGGTTCCGAACCGAGTACACCAAAAGCAGAACTTCATGTACCAAGGAAGAATTGGTGGACATTGCGGTAGGAGGAATCGAAGAACGATTGCATACAAAGTACGTAGATGCAAGGTTCACATCGTTGAATGCTCTCATAGAGACCGATAATATGCGCAATGCATATAGAGGAACATATACTCCAAAGACTCCATATCGAGAGCGTCCTAAGATGATTGCAGCTGTGCAAGAAGAGGAGGAGTCTGACAGATATGATTCAGACGATGCAACAGTGGCTGGTATGGAATTAATAGCCAAAAACACAGTCAAGTCAAAGAAGATAATTCCTTCGAAGGGACCAGTGCAGGTCTTGACTAGCGTGTTCAAAAAACTAGAATTCGAAACCTATACCTATGATGCGAACGCAGCGCATGAGATCATAGAAGATTTGATTGATAGGAAATTAACCAAGTCAGACTTTGGAGCATTCCCTACTATAGAGCAGTTAAAGGGAAAGAAGTATTGCAAGTTCCATAAAATGTGGAATCATACAACCAAGGATTGCATCAAGTTGAAAGATCAAATCTAAAAGTGGATTAATGAAGGAAAACTTGTGATTGATGCATCACAAAAAATTTCTCTGCTTGATCGGTAACCTTTTGGAGATACTTCGGTGGGAGCACTAGAACTAATAAAGTCAAAAGCCATCGACAAGTTCCAAAGTGATAGGATGGAAGAGATCCTGGAGGATTTGATCAAGGCCGGTATCGCGAACGTACCTAACCCTATAGCCACACCTCTGCAGAAGGGGCTGTACTGCAAATTCCATCACTCTTGGACACACAGTACCAACCAGTGCGTGGCATTGCGGGAACAGATCCAGTGATGGATAGATTAAGGGAACATCGTTCTTCTGGGTAGTGCAGGAGTAGAGACTACTGTAGGATCATTTATGGTGGGCACCCTGGAGGTATCTTAGCGCAGAGGAACCATGCGGAAGAAAACATTGGATCTTAAAACCACCAACAAAGCAAGTCTTCGCAGCAGTAGCAAAGAGGATCCCAAGGGGAAGCAAAAAAAGTTCTGTAAAGAGGCGACTCCGGTAGTGCTTTGCAATTGTTGCAAAGTGGAGTGTGGTCTCAAGATAACCTACAAAGAATTTGTGGATGTTGTATGCGTAGGCTTAGTGACCAAATCTCCGCCAGAAAGCTATCAGCCGGCAAGCCCGAATGAACCACGCACGATGGCCAAGGAATCTAACCTATTTAAAGGAATACGAATGGCTGACAAGAAGGCTGAGGCAGCAAAGTCGAGCAAACCTTATATCCTTCCTGCGAGCCAAACGGTGATTAAAGAAGACATATGGTACGTGAAGTCAGGGGGAAAGACTGTGGAGATGACTCCCACTAGGAAAAGGAAATTACAGTGTCAATTCGGAGCTGCAAAAAGAACTTTGGAAGCTCTAGATAGAGGCTTGCTCAAACCAGAGCAGCTAGTGGAGTCACCAGAGTAGATTCAAAGATGGATGAATAGGCTCGTAGCCACACCCATGATTACGTTCGACCAAGGCTCCAGCAAACCAAAGGCGCAGTAACCATGTCTAGTGTATTTATCCTGATTGACAGAGTAAAGCCTAATGCAGAGGCATAACGAGCGCCAAAAAGGGCTCGGGAGATGGTTGAGGACAAACCAGTGCGTAAATCAATCTTCAAACGCATCGAATCCAAGGCAGAACCAGTCGATGAGCTCAGGAAGAAACCGGTGTTGCGGTGGAAACCAAAACCTTTGATGATTGAAGAGAAAAAGGCTCTCCCTCTTACGTTTTCCAAGCCCAAGGTTATAGAAGTAGTGGCTGGTGAGTCAGGACTCATAACGAGGATAGACTCTTCGAAGAGACTTAAGTCCAAGGTTTATGCAAGAGAGCAACAGTGCCCTCCAGTCGAAGATCAGCAGCAGGAGCCGTTGTTAGTTGAGATTGAAGCAGATGATGGGGACGAGCAATTGGTTGACTACGGAGAGGATAGTGAGGACGTAGAAGAGGTCTACACCGAGGACGTGCACGTAGGAATGGTATACTTGTTATCGGCCAAATTCTCCAAGCCGGCCAGAGCAACGCATGTGGCCGTCGTAAGTAAGGCAACTCAAGGACTACCTTTGGCAGAGCGTGAGGAACCAGAGGAACGGGGACCAAATGTGGATCCCGCAATGCAAAATTCTTACATGATGTTCTCTAAACCAACAACCACGATGGCCTCGCATATGAGACCATTGTACATCACTGCGGGCATGAGGGCATTCAACTTAGCAAGGTCATGGTGGATACTGGAGCAGCGGTGAATGTTTTGACTACTCAAGCAATGACATTGTTGAGTATTCCCAGATCAACTATTCAAGCAACATCCATGACAATCAAAAACTTTGCAGGGACTGTCTCGCAGATGCTAGGGTTGCTATTCATAGAAGTCAAGGTTGGACCCATCGTAGGGATCCATACTTTCTTCGTCATCGAATGTAATTCACCTTTCAGTGCAATATTGGGTAGAGATTAGATCCACAGGAGTTATTGCGTGCCCTCGTCGCTACATTAATAACTCCTCATATGGGATATGGAGACATCAGAGTCGCATATAATCAATGCCGATCCACGATCGTATTTAGTCTCTGCGAATGCGCTGGACGCCGATAACTACAATGGAAAGTCTCAGAACTAGCTCGGTGGGGAATAATGCAAGTAAGGGAAGACAAAGCACGACTCTACTTTCTGGAGCTAGCCTCCACGAGCTGTAAATGATACATCCGTCGAGAGACGAGGAGGTAAATGCTTGTGCTTCTCTATATGCAAGATTGCAAACCTATATGATTGAGTCGCAAGCCTACGATTGCTTGCCAACCATAGCCACAACAGAATATATCAATGAAGATGACCAACAGGAAGAAATAGAAGATGATATTATCCAGCTTGCACCTGCAGCCTTGGATGACACACCACCTAAAGTTAGAGATCCAACTGAGAAGATTACTCTTGAAACTATCGCTGAGCCAATGGAGGTGGATCTCATCACCTTCCTAGAGCCTGAAGAAAGAAATGGACTCGTTGACCTTTTATTTGAGTATAAGGACTGCTTCGCGGAGAAATTTGAGGACATGCCAAGAATTTCACCAGAGTTGGTTATCCATAAGCTTCCAATCGCAGAAGGAAGAAAGCCAGTCCAGTAGCAGATAAAGAGGATGAACCCAGAGACAGCAACAGTGGTCAAGGAAGAAATCAAAAAGATGTTGATGTCTGGAGTCATCCAAGTGGCTAAGTACACGGAGTGGATATCCAACATAGTCTCCGTATGGAAGAAGAATGGAAAAATCAGAGTATGTGTGGACTATAGAGACCTAAACCAAGCTACTCCGAAGGATGCTTACCCAATGCCAGTCACTGATCTTCTTGTTGATGCAGTTGCGAGACATGAGATGCTCTCATTCATGGACGGCACAGCTGGGTATCATCAAATCCCAGTCGTTGAGGAAGATAGTCACAAAACTGCATTTAGATGCCCAGGGGTATTTGAATACGTCAATATGCCATTCAGGTAGAAGAACGCAGGGGCAACATATCAGTGAGTAATGCACTACATCTTCCACGACCTAGCAGGTGATACAATGGAGGTCTACATTGACGATGTTGTGGTCAAATCAAGGGCAGCGGTTAACTCATGTGGAGGATTCGCGGTGGGTATTCATGCAAATGAGAAAGTATCAGCTTAAGATGAATCCTGCCAAGTGCGTTTTTGAGGTACAAGCGAGAGATTTCCTTGGGTTTTTGGTACATCAATGAGGAATAGAGGTCTCAGATAATAAGAAGGAAGCAGTGCTAAAAGCGTCCCCTCTAAAGAACAAGCATGAACTTTAGTAGCTACTCGGAAACATCAACTTCTTAAGGAGGTTCATTGCATACACTGCGGGAAAGACCAAACCTTTCGCACCTTTACTGAAATTACAACGTGAAAATGAGTTTGTCTGGGACCCAGTTCACCAAGAGGTGTTCGACACGATCACGCAATACTTAGCTAATCCTCCAGTCTTGGTACTGCCGCGGAAAGGTGTGCCACTTAAGCTCTACATTTCAGCGGCCGAGTTCTCTATAGGTAGCTTATTGGCACAAGATGACAAGGTGAAGACAGAGAGAGCAATATTCTACTTAAGCATAACTTTCACAGATTGCGAGAGTAGATATACATCGATGGAAAAGCTATGCGTTGCTCTTTATTTCTCCGGTTGCAAATTGAGGCATTACATGTTGTCCTTCACAACGTGTGTCATCGCATACACAGACCTAGTTTGATACATGTTAGCCCAACCTATACTTTGAGGACGGATAGGGAAATAGATTCTCGTGCTGTCCAAGTTTTCATTACAATATGTCCCGCATAAGGTAGTAAAAGGCCAAGCAGTGGTCGATTTTCTCGCACACCATCCTATGGAGGAACTCTCAGAGCAGAAGAAGTTAGAATTATCACACATCTCTTTGGCTCCTTAGAAGCTTTACTTCGATGGATCTAGCATGAGTGATTTCACAGGAGCAGGGATAACGCTGTTCAACTCGCAGCAAATGAGTTAGCCCAACTTGCAATAGGGATAGAGTTGGTCGATGACGTACATGAGAGACTCATGAAGGTGGAAGTTCGTACACTCCCTTCATTCATGACTAGAAAGGAGGAAAAAGATAAGTTGTATGCCGCAGCTCTTGGAACTATCGATGATGATTGGAGGCAGCTAATTATCACATACTTACAAGATCCTAGCTCTATGGTAGACAAGAGGATTAGATACTTTGCCCCAAACTACATTCTCAGGGGCAATGCGCTATTTCGACTTGGTGAAGAGGGAGTGGATTTGGTCTATGTTTTTTAGACCGAGGCCAAGCAACTACTGCGAGAAGTATATCTCAGGGTCTGCTAAACCCACTAATCCGACCTGAAGATGAGATGGCTCTTGAGGAGGCACTGATACTTTTGGCCTTCTATGTTAAAGGATTGTATTACTTTTGCAAAAGGGTGCGAGGACTGTCAGGCTCATGGATCAATAAGCCACATCCCGAATATCCCTATGCAGCCAATCATTAAGCCGTGGCGAGCGTGAGGATGGGCATTGGATCTAATCGGTCTAATACATCCTCATTCTACTATGCAACACAAGTTCATCATTGTCTCTACAGATTTCTTCACTAAGTGGGTCGAAGCAAGGCCTTTGAAGGTGGCCTCCGCCGCTGCAATTCGACAGTTCCTATACGAGGATATCATTTGCTGATATGGAATTCCGGAGTGCTTCGTTTTCGATTGAGGTACCACATTCATGTTTGGAGAAGTAGAGGAATTAATGACGGATTTTGGGATCAAGTTTTTGCATTCTTCATCCTATTACGCATAGTCTAACGGACAGGCTGAAGCAAGTAACAAATTGATCCTCCATATCCTTAAGCGCATGCTCGTAGACAATCCAAGACTTTGGCAGGAAGATTTGTTCAACACTCTGTGGGCATATCACACTTCCAAACGTTGTCCTATAGGGACTACTCCATATGCACTAATGTTTGGACATGATGCAGTCTTACCATTGGAAATCAATGTCCAATCACTACGGATCATGGATCAGCATCAGTTGATTGGCGAGGATTATGTACAAGTGATGTGGCAAGAGTTAGAGGATTTGGACGAAAAGCGTGTTAATGCCTTGACTAACTTACTCGCAAAGAAACAGAAAGTGGCCCGCTGCTACGATAGGCGTACCCGTGTCCTTAGCCTTACAGAAGGAGAGCTTGTTTGGAAAATCGTATTACCTCTGGGAGAGAAGCAAGAAGGACAGGGTAAATGGTATGCGAGGTGGGAATGACCCTTCATCATTGAAATTTTTTTAGGTAAGGGAGCTTTCCAGCTACTTGGCGTCGACGGTGATGTGCATCGATTAATCGATCAAAGGGTTGATCATAAACCTACTCAAGGAGTTCCCTGCGCCGAATTTCTTAATCCACAACACTGGAAGTCACTACAAGAAAAACGCACCTAGACTGAGGAGCGTTTCCGTCGTCTAGGTGCGTTTTTCCATCGTCTAAGTACTTAGACGACGGAACCTCCGTCCTCCAAGTTCCGTACTCCAAGTGCTGTCATCCAAGCACTTAGACGACGGAGAATTCATTCTCCGTCGTCTAAGTGAAAACTTAGACCGCGGAAAACGTCCAGCTCCACGGTCTAGGTAATCACTTAGACGACGGAAAACAACATTTCCGTCGTCTAAGTGGGGATTTTGTAAAAAAAAAAAAAAAAATTTCATGAAATGCTAATTAGTAATTTAATAATTAGCATTTCATGAATTTTTCATTTAATTTTTTGTATATCAATATTCATAATATTGTAAAATTTATTGAATGTTAATTAATTATTAATAATATATAATAGGTACAAAATTCATAATGAATAAATAATTTAAATTATTATGGATTTAAATACAAAATTATAATATAATAAAATAAATTAATCTAGCCTAAATAAACTAAATTAACCTAAAACTAAACTAATTATAAGCGGTGGTGGTGGTGGCGGCGGCGCCGGTGGTAGTGGGCGGAATGTGGAAGCCGGTGGTGGAGGCGACAATGTAGGCGGTAGCTAGTGGTGTGTGGTGGTGGTGGAGGCGACGTTGTAGGTGGTGGTGGTGGTGTGTGGTGGTGGCAGCGACAGTGGTGATGTCGGTGGTGGCAGCGACTGTGGTGGTGGTGATGATGATGGTGGATGGTGATGGTGGTGGTGATGATATATGGTGGGTGGTTTGATCGGGGGGGGGGGGGGGGGGGAGGGAGAGAGGGGGAGGGAGAGTGGATTGGGAGAGGCAAAAATGAAGAGATCGAGATTGAGAAAATTATGAATTTAAAGGGTTTTAAAACACTTAGACGACGGAAAATCAGTATTTCCGTCGTCTAAGTGCTTTAAATTTTTAAAAAATGCCGCCAATTTTTCACTTAGACGACGGAAAATCAATATTTCCGTCGTCTAAGTGATTTAAATTTTTCCCAAAATTTTAGTGGGAAAAATTGCCGCCAATTATTTTGACTTAGACGACGGAATTTCATATTTTCCGTCGTCTAAGTGAAAATAATTGGCGGCATTTTTCAATTTTCTCCAAAATAAATTTTTCAGAAATTTAGTTTGAAAAAATTCACTTAGACCACTGAGATGACCATCTCCGTGGTCTAAGTGAATTTTTTAAATTTTTCAATTTTCTCCAAAATAAATTTTTCAGAAATTTATTTTAAAAATTCACTTAGACTACGGAGATAACCATCTCTGTGGTCTAAGTGAATTTTTAAAATTTTTTAATTTTCTCCAAAATTAATTTTTCAGAAATTTAGTTTTAAAAAAATTCACTTAGACCACGGAGATGGTCCATCTCCGTGGTCCAGGTGAAATAGTCGTAAAATTAATTTTTAAAAATAATTCGCAAGGAAGTTGCCGATCGGTCATTCGAATGAAATAGTCGTAAAATATCGATTAACGAATCATATATATAAACAATTGAATTTAAGACGACGAATAATCTTACGTCTTTAAACTTGTTAAGTATCTACTAATGTGTATAACTTAAGTGTTATTAAGTATAGACTCATTGCATATCGATATTAACGAAATTGAATTTGGACAAAATAACCGTTGGATACATTCGCCATAAGACAATATATAAACCGAATAATTTTCACAAAATAGTAAGTTCATTAAGGGTTTCATCGGTACAGTCAACCGCAAAACCAAATTTTTACAAACCGGAAACGTGGATACACGAAAATCCGTAAGTTCTATTTTGGAACCGTCAACGCTCACACTCCAAGCATTGTTTACTCTATGGTCTCGACGAAAAGAATATGCATTGGAACATGATCTAGATGGCCGTTGTCTTAGGTGAAATTACGAAATTTTCACTTAGACGACGCAACTGCACGTTTGCGCCGTCTAAGTGAAAATTTCGTAATTTAGGGGTAAGGGCCTTAGGGTTTAGGGTTAATGTACTTAGACGACGGAGATGTCTTTTTCCGTCGTCTAAGTGTCACCCACACCGTAGAGACCCTAAACCCTAAACCCAAATTAATTGGGCGCCGGTTCTAAAAATTCAAAAATTTCACTTAGACGACGGAGATGCTTTTTTCCGCGGTCTAAGTGAACACTTAGACCGCGGAAACTTTCTCCGCGGTCTAAGTGAAATTTTCGAATTTTTGAAATTTCACTTAGACGACGGAGATGTCTTTTTCCGCGGTCTAAGTGAAATTTTTGAATTTTTGAAATTTCACTTAGACGACGGAGATGTCTTTTTCCGTGGTCTAAATGACACTTAGATCGCGGAAATTTTCTCCGCGGTCTAAGTGAGCACTTAGACGACGGAAAAAGACATCTCCGTCGTCTAAGTGTTCACTTAGACCGCGGAGAAGTTTCCGCGGTCTAAGTGTCACTTAGACGACGAAACCTTAAAGGTTCCGTCGTCTAAGTGCATTTTTCTTGTAGTGAGTACTTACATCTAGAGGTTTAGAAACTGGGGGTTCCCCAGATGCACTCGCAGCACTAAAAGAGGGCTCAGGAGTGGTAATTGGCTATGCACACTTGCCTTTGGCCCACACAGCTTGAAAGAGCAGGTCTGCCTCTGAATGCTCACTATCATTCATCAGCTCGATAGAGGGAGATCTATTACTCAACTCATCTTCTGACAGTTGCTTGCATTCCTTAACGACATGATGGCGAGAGCGGCGAGTCTGAACCATAAAGGAGCAAGATTAAAGGTTAGAGGACAAAAGATTCTAAAAGAATGAAAATCTTGAGACAAGGAGAAACCTTACCTGTGGAACTTCTTCGTTGGAATCTCCATCCTCAACATCCCACGCTTCAATGGCTTCCTTCTTCTTTTTCTTGGCAGTAACCAGCTTTGCAGTCTTCTTCACGGTGGTGGAAGTAGCCGCGAGGCTCGCACCATAAGCTTATTGCGTTTTGAGACAGAAGGAGGAGAAGCGCTAATTTCTCGCTACTTCCTCTTCTAGCCCACCTTCTTCTGGACATTGGGGCCTACAACCTTCCTATCCACCGTTCTCTTGAAATTGTCAAGGAAAGAGGCTGAAAAAATGGTGCGAAAGACTTCGGATTTGGACTGCATCTAGAGTTCACCATAATGGTGCCTGTTCCACTCATGGTACTCTTCAACCGTAGAATAAATTACATAGAGTGAGTGCCGGTGGAACTCGGAGAGGTCTAGTAGGGGAAATGTTGGTGTAACAAGAGCTTGAAGGATGGCTGCAGATGGTTTCTCTACACAAGTCCTCCATGAGGTGTAGCCATTGCGAGATTTTATCAAGGGACAAGGGAGACCTTGCTTACATCCAAGTTGACGAGCAAAGTGGTTGGGTGCGTATAGCTCTATCCATAAAATCGCATAAGGGACAATGATATATGTTCAAGTAATGCACAGGGCAAAGAGCTACCTCGCAGCAAGGGATTGGCGAGGGGTCACTGCGAATCCAGTCGATAATTTAGCAGGGAATCTTCTCGTCACTACAAACTCAGCCATGTCCTTAGGGAACAGTTTCTGACCCCAAAGGTAGTTGAAGCACTGCGAGTATCTCAATGATTCGGTTTCTCCAGGGAGAGCCAAGGATTTCCCCAAAACCTCCTCAGAGGTAAATTTCTTGTGATGCGGGTTGCGAAACTCAGGGAAATAAACCTGTAACTATAAAGACAGAATCCAAATAGGCCCTGCAAATTTTAACTTAAATGGGTTTAATGAAATCCACCCAAGTCCGCGATACAGAGCACCCAATGCGGGTTGCGCAAGGCCAAGACAGTGGCTATTGTACAACGCCTCCACCGCCTTGGTGAATGTGTTGGTAATCTTGTCCCCAGCAATGCAGAATACGTAGCAACAGAGCCAAAATTCCAGAAAAGAAATGCCACCATAAACATTTTTCACCCGCTGATCATCGGAGGTAGGGGTAGCTTGGAACTCTTCCGTGTTGTAGTGTTTGCGCCAATTAGAGTAAGCAATACTGATAGTGGCGTGGGTAGGATCTAAAGAAAAGAGGAAGGACTTGCTATCTAAAACACTAGGAAGAAAAGACCCATCCGCAGTGGGCAAGCCAGTGATAGTGACAACATCAAGAAGGGTAATCCCTAAATGCCCAAATGGGAGAACAAAACTATTGCTACTAGTCTCCCAATATCATAAGGTAGCGACAACGGCAGTGCGATTCCCACCTAGGGGAAGATGGAAACATAAATCGTGCTCCTTTTGATCCCATTGAAGAGGAGCAACAGCTTCACCTCACATGACCAACAGAGGGTGACGCACAACTGAGTCAATAGCAGAAGAGGCCTTCGTTGTATTAGTGGTCGGAGCCAGTATAATTTCATCCCCGGCCGTTAAATCGACCCATGCATAAGGGGTATCCTGGTCTCAGTGAAGGCGTTGGTCCATATGATTGGGGAAGGCTTCTACATCCTTCTCTGAAACATCTGGGCATAACTTTTGGTAAGGAGCAATTTGCGAGGATAAGGATGAAAGTCGGAGTTCGGAGAGTATTTGAAAATTCAAAATCTGGGATTGAGGAAAAACTTCGGAGAGAAGGTGAAGGGGAAAGACGACTAAAGAGGCTTAAAAGAGTTGAAAATAGATGGCGCGATTTTCAAAAGAAAACACTTGAGTAGCCTAGTGCGAGGCTCTCTCAAAACCACTGACTGAAGAGGCGACATGTCACGTCAAGACCCCTTCGATTGCCCATAGGTTAATCTCGAGGTCTGGGGGGCAATGTTTAAGCCTAAAATAAACTCAACATGTATTCTGATATTTTTGGGCCTTGGAGATAAAATGGGCCAACCACATGTGGCTCCATCAGAGCGGCGAATATGGAAAGATATCTAGCTGCGAATCTGGAAAAATATCTATGCGATTCCTAGATAATCTAGGGGAATCTAAGGGTAAGATATTATTCCCAATCGATAAATGTTATCTTGTCAAGTAAGGAGAATCAGAGTACCTACCTCTATAAATAGACGAAGCAGAGAAGATTTGCGAGTCTCTACACTCATACACAAATTTACGCACCAGCAAGTCTTACTCCCATACGAGTAAACAACCAACGACCAGCGAACTCAAAATTTAGGCCACCCGACAGAGCATGAGGATTTGAAGGTTCACTCAAGCTAATCAACCGGCGACAGCAAATTCAGGATCTAGGCCACCCGACAGAGCGTAGGGATTCGAAGATTCACTTGAGCTACAACGAGGGAAGTCAACGGAGTCCAAGCCACCCGACAGAGCATGAAGATTCTTAAGATTTACGAAGTCATACTATCTGGTGTCCTCAACACTATGTCCTTAGGATTGCTCTGCTTTATACTTGCCCAAGGGTGTAACGTATCGATTCTTTGTGGCTCAGCAGAGAGACACGAAGCTTACGTCTTTAATCTAGACAAGTAGGACTCAACGAGCCAGGTTGGTGCTCTCCTCGCTCCAATCGCTTGATAAGAAGTAGAGACTACGCGGCACACTACACAACAACATACTGCCCTCGGCAGTGGCACGCCTCGCACACAGAACACCTACGACTGCGGATACAAAAAGAGACAATTTGCGATCACTCCACTCGCTGCAACCTGACTGGAGAAAAATCGAAGCCAAACAACAGTGCATCCAACTATCTCAAGCTTTGAACTAGTGTTGATATACGTTTTGTATATGTAAATACTGAATCTTGTTAATTTGTTGTTTAGATCTTGTAGTGAGAAGCAATGGGGACTACCTCATCGATGCTGAGTCAGTATGATATTGAAGAAGTACAGGAACACTGCCATAATCTATGTGGGTTTTTCTTCTGCTTATTTTAGTTTTGTAACTGTTCAGTTTGCTATGTCGTAACTTGTATGTGATGCTAATGCGTAATTGATGCGAATTCTGGTGTGGTAATCAGTTTCTCAGCAAGAGATAGTGTCCTTGTATCAAAGATTTTGTCAGCTTGATCGGAACGGCAAGGGTTTCATCTCAGCCGATGAGTTCTTATCAGTACCCGAGTTAGCTACAATCCACTCTCACAGGTTAATATCAGTTTATATTGAGTTGTTTAAGTCAGATTTTACTCTGACTATACTTCGTTTATTTATTGGTTATGCAATGCTATATTCTGCAACTTATGCCGTCCTTCGTATTATTCATCAGAGGGTGCAGGCCCGTGCTCAAGATGGTGGACGGTTTGAATTTTAAGGATTTTGTGGCATTCCTTTCGGCTTTTAGTGCTAGAGCTACTATGCAGCAGAAAACCGAATGCAAGTGTTTTGTTCATTCAAATTTTGTGAACTGCTTCTGTTCTCGATTATGATATGTGTAATATAACATGTTCAAGCAAGTAATAGCTCTGTGTCAGGGAGCGCCATGAAGATAAATTCTAAACCATTTGATATGTTTTAAGTGGTTAGGCTAATAGTTCTCTAGGCATACAGGTATTGCCTGAGTTACAGATTTTCGTCCCCAATAATAGGAGTACAATCATTATTGCTTGCTTCTTGCAAACTTTTTAACTATTAATCCCAAGGTTGACATGTCCATATGCAAATTATTCGTATTGTATACCAACTGCAGAAATCCTTCCACCTGGACCTCTAGAGAATTAAACATATAGAGTTGCTGAACAACGTTTATATCGTCTCATTCTCGAAAAAAACGTTTATATTGTCTCTTTTTCAGTTATTTTCAAGGTATATGATTCAGACCGCAATGGGAAGGTGTCTTTCAATGACATATTAGAAGTGCTCCGTGATTTGTCTGGTTCATTTATGACTGATGAGCAAAGAGAGGTAAAATCGAAGTCTCTCTCTCTCACTTATGGTTCCATTGAAGGACTAGAGTAATTGTTCTTGAGTGAAATTTAAGGAACTGGTCTATGAGTTTGGTTTTAAACTATTTATGATCTTAGATGGTGAATCCCATCTAGAATTTCATTCAGATAAAATTGAGCATAATTGCCATAGGCACTTGTTACTATTCTCGAGAAGAGATGGAAAATGTACTCAGACTAATAAGTTGTCTAAGCTTAATTTTCTGCAATGCATGACATGCTTATCACACTCCTTGGATAGTAACTCTGCTTAAGGTTTACAAAAACAGTGACAAATTCTGAAAATAAGGTGCTATAGTAAACCTGAAGTTACATCACTTGATAATTGATAATTCTATTCATACCAGCTTTCATAGGAAATGCTAAGCTGCTAACTTTCCTCAAGTTCATAGTATACTCTATTACCATCTCTAAGACTAAAAACTCTTCCTCTCCAGAAATGTCTACACTTCTCCACATTTTAGTATCCATCAATTCGCTATATGTACTATCTGTATGAACCCAAGGCAACCATTTTAAAATGGGATATTTGTTCTGCATTGTCTCCCATGATCCTAGTATCCTATTTTAGTTTCCTGACCGATCTTTGACATGCTCATGTGTGCTGATGTATTTAAAACAGTAATTATGGAGCAAAGAATCACAAGTTTTTGCATGCAGTTGTCAGTGCTTTAGATTCTGCAGCATCATGGCATATATTTATTCTGCCCATTGTTAACTCTGTCTTGCCTCTGCAGAAAGTGTTCATCCAAGTCTTGCACGAGCCAGGATATTCGAGGGATTCTTATTTAACATTACCTGACTTGTTAAGGTATAGTACATTTTATTTAGTATGTGCATCTTGTGACAACAACTCTAAAGTATGTAGGAAGGGGGGCGGATATAATACACTTCACATGACATAAAATGCTCAGAACTTTTATTGGCTATGAATGATGGCTCAGACACAACCACTAATTATGATCTTTCCTTTGGTTCTTTGTTACAAACACTAGTTCAGGCATATGAAAGTAGACTTGTAAGCATGACTTCCACTCGTAATTTTTTTTTTCCAGCAGTCGTAACTGTGGGAGATCCTACCCATATATCTCAGACTTGAGGCCATCTAGATTAAGTTATTTTAGATGTCTGATTTCTCCATATTTGTATAGGGGATCCATTGAACTATGACTTGGGAGATGGTGGATCATCCAATTCAAAACTATTTGATACTTGCTGTAATTTTTTAAATTCTAGACATGAAAGTAGGACTTGCAAGCCTATTAGGCTCTGTACATGAAAGTAGGACTTGAAAGTATCTGACATAGCTATTCATTCGAATATATTTCATCAATTTGATCTGTGTCTATTGCAGGTTCTCGGCAGTCATGGCCTAAAAATGGAGGTAGAGGTGCCAATCAATTAAGTGTAGCATCCTTTCACATACATAATTTAGTTTATCTATTTTTAGCTTGTTCTCCCTCGATCAAGCCAAGATGAAACTCCGAAGTGGAGAGCTGAAGCATCTACACAACTGTAGATAAAATTAGATAAGATACTTTGTTCACCTGTACCTATGCTTCTCTTTGTTCTTGTTATCTTCATCATGATCAAATAAAGAGTGAGCCAGAGTATCTATTACATACACCTATATCTTCTCTCCTATCTCCTTAAGGTGTTTATTTACATATGTCTATTTTCTTTATCAAATTTTATTCCATACAGATAGAAGGAAAATGATTTTGGTCTCCCATCTCTAAAGAGAACCCTGGATTAACTGGCATACTATGGGAATGTCAGTACTGAAGGTACCATAATGAACATCTACAGATTTCATTACTGTGTATCATGGGACTAGCTGAGCGGAAAGAACTGGGCTAATACTGCTCTTCAATTAATTTCTTCATCAGCAAACAATTACCTTTTGGAAAGTTCACCGACTTTTCTTGACGAAATGTAAATGAATCTGATACTCGGAAGCTGTTATAATATCAGTGCTAGCCAAAAGCAAGTAATCTAACTTTCTTACAACTTCAATGTTCAATCCAACTGGATCCAGGCAACTTCTTTACATCCCTAGACTCCATTAGTTTCCTTAGCATTCCAACGCTGTCCCAATTGCTGAAACCAGCAAAATGTTTGAGAGCAATACATATGTTGACGGCTCTTTTTTGTTTATATGTAATGCGTGTTCGGCTGCGCGCTTTCCTGTTTCTGTATCCCCAAGAAGCTGACAAGCTCCAAGCAAAGTCTGCCAAACCAGAACACCTGGTTCAAACGGCATGCTCTTAATTAATTCCTCAGCTTCCTTTATACGTCCAGGTCGGCCTAGAAGATCAACCATGCAAGCATAATGGTCTTCTCCCGGGGAGATCCCATAGTTTTCAGTCATGATGGCAAAGTACCTCCATCCTTCATCAATAAACCCTCCTTGGCTACATGCATAGAGCACACAAATGAAGGTTATATAATTTGGCTCAAGGCCTTCTTGCAGCTTCATCTTGTCAAAAAACTCAAGAGCTTCTCTAGCCTGCCCATTTTGTGCGCACCCCATTATCATTGTCGTCCACGAGACTACAGAACGATCCTTCATTGACTCAAAAACACACCGTGCACCATCCACGCATCCACATTTTGCATACATGTCCAACAGCGCATTATCTACGCAGACATCAACATCAGTACAAGCTTCGAGTTTAATTCTCAAACCATGGTACTTCTTCCCTTCTTCTACCGAAGCCAGATTGGCACACACATTCAAAGCAGTTGCAAGGGTGAACTTGTTCGGCTATATACCCACCTCCATCATTCGAGCAATAGTCTCGAGTGCTTTGCTTGGTTCACCCCATTGCAGCCAGCCAGCCACCATTTGGGACCATGAGCACACATCTTTACAAGGCATTTCATCAAAAGCTTTGAACCCATCTATCAACTGCTGGTTTTTAATATACATATCAGCCAGGGAATTCTCCACACAAATCTCATCCCCATGACCACACCTCACCAGCTGTGCATGAACCTGCAAACCCATCTTAAGATCAGTGACAGCAGCAAGCCCAATGAGAACACTCGAAAACGTGTAGTTGTCGGGCGTCACTCCCTCATGGTTCATCCGACACCAGAATCCAGGTATTTCAGAATAAGCATACTGCAAGTAGCCAGCCATCACAGCATTCCTAGACACTATATCTTTGTTGGGGCAGTTCTCAAACACTTGTAGTGCCTCTGCTAACTCACCATGTCTCACTAAAACAGTCCCTAACGCATTGGTGAGGTATACATTCCCCTCAAATCCGAGACGAACGATAAAGGCGTAAACTTGGTAAGCTTGAGTTAAACTCCCACACAATGAGCATGCCTGGAGAGAGCTGACCAAAGTGAACTCATTCGGCTTGATGACGCCATCGCGGTGCATACAACCAAACAAAGACAGGGCTTCCCTGGCGCAGCCGTGTTGGACAAACCCTTTAATGAGTGCAGACCAAGACACCACATTCGTCGCAGACATTTCGTCGAACAGTTGGAGGGCATTGTTCAGATGCCCACATTTGACGTACATGCTGAGTAGATGATATTGAAGGAATGGAGTAAAGGGCAGAGACCCTTTGATGAGCTTTGTGTGTACTGTTCTGCCATCGGTAGATTAGTGGTTAGGGCACATGTACGCAACAGATCAGAGCAAGTCTGTTTCTCCTGTGGGAGCCAAGTTGTGTAAGATTTTTGATAGAACACTATACGTGCATCAACGTATCATGTATGGAAAAACATAACGCGCACATTGGTCAGCAATCTTCTTTAAAACTGTACTGATTAAGGAAATATCTCTGGTATTTCATTGTCTGTCGTGTCTTAATTAAAATAGACGTATATATTTTTTTCAATCTTTAATTTATAAGAAAATTGGTTGTAAAAGATTGTAATATATATTTAAAGTCATCTATTAATGAATGAAGTACAGTTTCAGATTATATCTTTCTGCGTATCTATTTTTTTCTTCAACACGTTATCAATAGCTCTTGAGTTGATAGTCATCACCATCTAAAGAAAAATACTCTAACCCCTAAACACTACAAACTACACTGCCGATCACTATCATTGCTATAATTCTTCCCCACCGCCGGACCATGTCACTGGAGTTCGTGATGATTTTCTTCAAAACTTTTTAAGTTTTTTATACCGAGCACAACATCCTCGAGGTAATTTTCATACCTTTTTCGATTTAGAATTAGGTTGCAAAATTTAATTACCGCAACACCTTAGATCTAGGTATAAATTTAGGTTGAATTTTCATACTGTGATTTACTTTTTATGCCCTAGTTCCTATAGATTAATACATGAAAAGTTGATATTAGTGATAGTCCTAGTGGAGTCCCGGTTATTGGTGAATAGCACGGATAATTGTGATTTTACATTAAAAAAGGGAAAGTTGATATTTTGTGTCTATTTGTGAAAGTCAACGTTTTCTGGGGTATGGTCTGAAGTCACCAGTTTTTGCATCGATTTTTGTGACCATACGTCATTGATCATGTTTCTTTTTCCCTAAGCTTGATATTAGTGATCGTGAATATTTTGATCGCAAACTAATTACATCTCTTATCTTTATAGATAACTGAGCCGGCTAGGCCTGAATTTGACATCCATGACATCCAAGGAGCAGAAACCATAGATGAGTATCCGACATTAAGAATACTCTTCTTGAAAAATGTCTCACTGATACCATCACACCACTACCACCTGGTACAGACGCTAACAATGACACTAAGGCTTGAAAAGCTCAAGTTTTCATGTTTTTGCAGAGGCATATTAATTCAACTATGAGGAAATAGTACTTGCTACAGGATGACCCTGCAGATTTGTAGGTAACTTTGCAAGAACTGTTGAACAATGAACATGACGCACAACTTCCATTTGTGACGTCGTGAAGACCGACCAAGCTATGGTTGAGAAATATTTGACCACCTTTCCTACTTCCATAAACGTGCTCGCACATCAATATTGTATACATTATGAGCAAGGAAGATTAAGATTATTCAGTGATCTCATGAATGTGCTGGCCAAGAAAGAGAGGTATCATGAGATTCATCTCAATAATAATGCTAGTCCAGCTGGTACATGGAAAGTCCATGAGACATACAGTACTAGTGGAAAAGCTTGTAAGGATAAAAACAACATTATTCTTAACCTTACAAAAATCGTAGTGGTAAAAGAGGGAATGGAAAGGTCGTGGCAGAGGAGGAAACAGTTGGAATATAACTTGGACTCGCCAAGATAAGCCAAAACTCCAACAAGAATCAGTCCAATTTCGATCCTAGGAATGATGGAAATTCTTCAAATTCTGCTTCTACTTTTTCTTCTCGCTTGTCACCTTGTTATCGGTGTGGTTCTACCAAGCACATGCACAACAATATTATGCACCTAAGAATGTTCAAAATGCCTACAAAAGATGCAAGCAGTACTTGGCGTATGAGACCAACTATACTGAAGATCAAGAGATGGATGATTGCAGTGAAGCCAATCTAATTGTAGCAGATGTCCCCAACGCAAGCCCACATACTACGAATTTTGATTAGTTTATGTATTAGGCTCATGATTATGCTATGTAATCAAGTTTAGTTTATTTTGACTTGTTGTAGTGGTTCTTATGGGAATAAGACAATCTTTTGATGTAAGTTTTGATGTTGACAAAGTAATAAAATTTTCTTCATTTCAGTATTTGAAAGTGTTATGAATGGTTATTTTCATACATATTACTTGAATGGTTCAAAATAAACATAAATCTATGGTACTATGACACCAAAATATCATAAAAACGAGACAAAAAGAGATGATGATTTGTATCCTAGGATTTTTTGACCCGTCGAAGGTTTACCTCGATCTGTCGAAGAACCCCTCTTAGATCGATTTTGGCACTATTTTGACCTGTCGAAATTTTTTCCCTATATCTTTCGACTCATCCTCGGTCACCAATTTTTCACCTTCAACCCGTCGAAGGCATGCGACTGTCTCCATAATTGTCCAGATTCGACCCGTCGATGGAAAGTTTCGACCCGTCAAAAAAGATATCGGAAATTCATATCGGTTTTAGGTTTGTTCTTCGACTCGTTGAGCCATTTTCTCGACCCGTCGAAGAGGTCACTCTGGACATGATTTATATGATTTTTGACCCGCCGAAAATTGGTATCAGAAATTAATTTGGTTTTTGGATTTTGATTCGACGTGTCGAGTTGATATCCTAACCCGTCAAAGATTGTACCCGGATTTGGTGTCTTTGATGTGTTTTACATCAATTTTACTATGCCATATTAGCACTCTATAAGGGTCACAACCCTTTGGTAAATCTTTAAGTCTTTCCTTAAAGTGTTCACCAAGTCTTGAATACTAATTGATTCACATTCATTTGTAGATGTTTGAAGGCGAGATTGAGTGTCTAGAAGATAGTGGTACGACCATACTTTACTACGGATTAGGCAATTGTTTATAATTCTTGTGCCACACAATTCATCATTAACCACCACGATTTGTTTTTTGCTGGTTATATAAGGGCGTGGTTCAACACAATTTTTTCTATCACATGGAACAAGAATATATATCACTGATGCATAGTACGGGCCAAATGCCAATCGAACCTTGTTAAATTTCAAGGACATTTGAGCCAACTGTTTATACTTACAAACTCATTGTGAGAATGGTAAAGAATTCTTATGCATAACTTTAAAGGAGTGTGGTAGAAAGCAGACCTTGGAGAAGTTAGGGGCAATTCATAGTGAATTATATCTTACTATGGTTCAGATAATTGAATCTAATGCAATCACTCTCACCACTGTGTGAGACTAGGCCTCGTATCAGCTTTGGCACTACAGACTGGGACGTCTTGGTCAGGGTATAATGATCCAAATCTTAAAAAACTCTTATGGTCATCCGTTTTTTAGAGCAAAGAAACATGTGAAAATACCTATCGGTTTTGATGGGGTGGATGAGATTCACAATCTTCATCTGGTTTCTTCTTCTTGGCCAACTACAACACCTAATGTTGGTCTACAAGATTCCTTCATGGCAATCTCTGATGCTCACTGCTCATTCTGAAAAGCTTGTTCATTAGCAAAGTTGCAGGCTAGATCTTCCTTTACGATTGACAACATTGGGAATATTTCATTCTTGAGATGGTTTGGATTTTGTATCTTAAGATGAGCAAGAAACTTGGAAGGTAGAGATTCACAATATGAATCCCCCTGAATTTTTCGAATGGGTTGGCCAAGAATTGAGAAATTGATTGTTTTCTCAAAGTAACTTACAAGGGTATAATAGTTGACTAACCAATCAAATCCTAAGATTACGTCAAAATATCCCATGTATAAGACTATCAAATTTGCAGAAAAATTTGCATTTAATATATTTATGGGACATGATTTGCAAACTTTGGTTAGAATGGCTGATTTTTCTAAAGATGTTTTGACCATCAAAAATTCATCTATTTTGGATGATATCAAACCCAAACTAGCAAAAAATGTGGAACATATGAAAGAATCAGATGCGCCAGTATCAAACAGTATGTGAGCATGATACTGTATACTGTAAGCATACCTTCCATGACAGGTTTCTCAAAGGCTATAGAATTCAGCTGGACGATGCGAGTTGGTGGATTATTGGATTGTTTTGGAACATCACACTTGTTTGCAAAATACCCCATCTTGCCACAATTGTAACAAGACCCAGGAAGGCGACATGGCTTTGGACATATATTAGACATGTGTCCAGTTGCTCCACAATTGTAGCATCGGACTGGTAGTTTTGCCAACTCCTTTCCTTTGCCAGTCAGTGCCGTAGGTTTCTGGAATACCCCTTTTCCTTTTTGTTGCTTCTATGGTTGCTCACTTTTCTGGTTAGGCATTGGATGACTTCTTTTCCCTCGCCCAATCTCTTGTTCTTTCTCCATGCGGTACTTCTGATTCTCCTCCTTTTAAGTTAGTGCTTTTTCCACATTTCCTCGTAGGTGATCCCACATTGAGTGACCAATATCCTTATATTGGAGTTTAGCCCTCCAATGAAATGTCTGGCCTTCTTATCATCTGTATCTATCATGTGTGTGAAAAAACGAGAAAGTTAAGTGAACTTGGTTTCATATTCAAGGACAGTCATTTTCCCTTGAATAAGTTGTATGAACTCAAGCTCCTTCTTGTCTTTCTCCACTTGTGAAAAATACTTTTCCAAATTGTTTTCTTTGAAGGTAGTCCACTCCATGAGTTCCATGGTTGCGGGTGGTGTTATACGTTTGACTGCGTCTCACTAGTAATGAACGTCTCCTTCTAAAAGACAAGTAGTCACTTTTCGTAACTCTACATGTGTGCATTCTAACATTTCAAAATGGATTTCCAGATTGTAAATCCATTCCTCAGCCTCGTGAGATTTGCCTCCAACGAACCTCTTTGCTCTTAGGTTCCTAGGTGTGACACTAGTTGTGCTAGTCTTCCACCCACTTGATTTGTCTCCATCCTTCTTGTGAAGGCTTCGACAAAGTCCTTAACATCGACAGGTGAGTTTCTCCTACCAGTCATGGTCCTATTTTAAGAGACGGATCTAAATGGTTAGAATTTATCAAAAATACGTTTACGCAAAATATATTGTACTAATGTATATTTGAAGTACCAAACAATGTAATGCTAAATATTTTCTTTAGCTACTATCCGACTCGAACCCTATTAAGAACACAAATGTTGGATTTTAGAGTGTCAACACTTACACAAAGTCTAGGCGTAAAGCCAAGAGAAATAGACACATGTGGTCACATTCTAAGCACAAAACAAACAATAGTAGTAACTCGTCAACAAAGTGATTAAACCAATCTATAACCCTTCCCCATTCTTGTTAATTCAAAATTTTAGTTTTTGAAAACAAAACCTTTCATTTTAGAAACTTTTAGCTCTGATACCAATATGTCACACCCTCAAATCCGGGGTCAATATTATATTGAAATACGGTCTTAGGATTTGTGATGTGAATAAGAAACCCAAATAATTTCAAAAGTTAAGATGTTTGAATAGTTCATTTATTGAAAAGTGAAAATTCTAATATTACAATACCAAAGTTTTTTAAAATAATAGTCATTATATTTATTCAATTCAAAATGCAAGAAGAAAATAATTCGTTTATTTAGTAGGCGACGCATCCCATTTCCCCAAGAATTCTAATCATCACCTGAAAAGATAAAGGTGTAGCATCATGAGTCACACTGACCCAGTAAGTACAACTTACAATCATATACTAGATTATCTATAAGAAACATCAAACCGAACAAACAATTCAAAAAGTTGAAATATTCAAACCGGTTATATTCTCCCATACTTATACTTGCATCTTTATAATATATACATTTAGGTCTATATGATATACGTATTTGCACGAATGCACATCAACACACAAACACGCCAAAACTTCCACAGTGAATTCTTTTAGATTAACTGGTAATTACTCAAAAATCATGACCTTAGTCTCACAATACCAACACACATGTAATGCCACAACATTCTAAGGCCACCTGCCAAAGCATGTATACTCCAGGTTTGACATAATTCATTCCTTAGAGTATAATAGTACACTATCTGTAAGGGACTAGGGTCCTTGGCTAACTCCCACAATAACAAAATAATTTACCAGCAATTCACTTAAGCACGAGTTAATTCGTCCTACGCACCCGACTTCACTCCTCAACCATAACGATCATAAACAAGTCTTTAGTTAAGACTATATCTATATAGATCATAGAGTATATATTTATATCATAACCTTGTAATAAATATATACGTAAATAAATGATGATAAAACTTAAACGTATTTCATTAATTAACAATTTTTGTCCAAAAGTTTAATTTGGTGGTAGTCCGCTCAAAATGCTCCATTTGTTCCGAATTATACTTGAAAGTAAATAGATAGAGAGATTAAATAGATAAAGTCAAAATAAAAAATAGTTATCATCGATCCAAAAGTTTCATTCAGCGGTAATCCATCCGAAATCCTCCATTATTTCCAAATCAAACTTAAGAAGTTAATAATGTGAGTAAGTAAATGAAATTAAAGTACAAATGCAGAAAATAAAATTATTAATCCTTGGACCAAAAGTATCGATCATTCGATAGTAGTCCATCTGAAATCTTCTATTTGATCCGTTTTATAATTAATCCATATTAATTAAAGAAGTGAGTAAACCATCTCGAATTGTTTTTCGAGAGGAATCTAATGGTAATAGTCATAAAGTCTGGTAGAGAGTTCTTAAGTCCAGAAACAAAGATATTTAGCAACTGTCCAAAAATGGTTACATTCGGTATTAAACTTATTTGCACAGATTAATTAGTTACTAAAAGTTAACCAAAGCCTTTCAAACTTATTAGATTGATAGTTGAACCTCTAAGCTTAGTTTTGATATAAAGAACACTGAATTTGATTAAGAAATGAGTGAGATATGAATATTTCAAGTTAAGAGCATCTTAAGAGTTTTCGAACATGATTAAGGAAAAGATTAGTAAAACTTGTTTTAGCCATAACTTTTTCATTACTTAACCTTTTTGAGTGATTCAAAAGCCAAAGTAGAATCACTTTTTGTATAGAATCTAAATATGTAAAAACATTTGACTAAATAAAATTTTGCCAGAAATAAAAATATTAATTTACACTAAGGCTCATTATTTTCCTTTTATTCTTAGCCATGCACTTTGATGTAATCCTAAAGATAAAGAAGTATAAGAATGTACTCATGTACTTACTCAAGAATTGTAGTTGGTGAATAAAGTATTTGATTAACTCAAGATGGTCTTCTTGGAGCAAAGAAAGAGTTACTAAAATATGCTTAATAGTAATGTTTTTGGTATAGGACTTTAGGTGTGTTGCATTGCAACTTTGGGAGAGTTTCAATCAGTAAAAACTTGATTGAAATGAGGTGTGATAAGATTAGATTCAAGGCAGTGTATATATAGGCCTTGTGAGGCACATGAGAATTTAATCTACAATCATTTCTATTGACTTTTACAAGACAAGTTGATAATGAATAGTTGGGCTACTCTCTAGGGTAAATATTTACTTGTAAAAACAATAGTAATGTCGTTAGAAATCAGATTCAAATGTGTATGTATTCATGTGAATACAATATGTAATGTGATGTGTGAAGAAAATGTGTGATTCTACTAATAAAGTTTAATATAGTGTAAAAATGAAAAACACATAAACCAATAATAATGAGCACATGATTAGTATCGATATAAACCTGACCTTTAAAAGTATAAATTGTAATCTTAAAACACAAAGTTCAATTTGGGGAACAAATACAAACAAGGAGAATTTGGTCATTTCGCTAAAATTCCTTTCGAAAATCGGCTATTTGGAATTAGGGTTTTATTACCGTTTCTAGTTTGAGTAGAAATATTTTTATTATTTTTACTAACCTACAAAATGGAATATTTCACGATTTCAGCTTCGTGACCTCGAACCCAAGACCAGGGAATATCTGGCTTGAACTTGAGGACCATTTGTCCCACTCCGTTAATATTTCTCTAAACCTCGTTTTTATACATTTTCTTCACCAGACAATTTTTTACCCCATTTGTAAAGACTATAAGGTTAAACTAAATTGTGGTAATTTTGAGTCATAATAATCTAAATTATATACTAATTTTCAGGGTATTATATATGCAGTATTACATGTAGCAATGCTTATTCGCTTGAGACCTGTAACACGCCAACCATTCAATGTGTACCAGTAGGTAACTGGGTATGAGCCTGACATTTCAGATCTACGCATATTTGGTTGTGCGGTATATGTGCCAATTACATCCTCACAGTGTACTAAAATGGCTCATCAACGTCGTTTAGGCATCTATGTTGGTTATGAATCTTTAACGATTGTCTGTTACTTAGAATCTTCGACATGAGATCTCTTTACTGCAAATTTGCAGATTTTTACTTTGATGAAACATACTTCCCGACGTTAGGGGAAGATATGAATTCTTCCATTCCAGTTGAACGTCAGGAGTTTACGTGGTATATCTCCACTATGTTTCAAGAGGATCCACGTACATCTCAAAGTGAGATTGAAGTGTGACGGTTTCTTGATCTTCAGAAAATAGGAGACTTGATTCCGGACTCTTTTACTGATACTGCTAAAGTGAACGAGATCAGACATACTTGTTGCAAATGTTCTTGCAAGGTTGGAAGTCCTCAAGAAAGAGTTGTTTTAGGCCACTCCCGGGCAAGGAAACGTTCCTCCTGCCCATGTGGAGGGAGTATCATCGTCTTCGACTCCTACCAAGAAGAAGGGAAGACTAAGAAAATCCACAGATGAGCTGCCGGTGAAAAGGCAGGCCATCCAGGCACAAACTGATCATTTCATCATCAACGTTATGAATCCCACACATGAGATTGTTCCTAACTATATTTATGTCCTAGAATCACAAATGACATCTCTAGAGGATGCTTCAGATCCATATGTAATGGTAGAGAGTGGTGAAATCTTACTAACTAACAATGATGTGTGCATTGTTATGGATAGAACATCCAATGTAATTGATGATGTTTTGCTTATTCCTTCACTTAGGAGATTATTGACGACGATGAAGTGGAACCTCACTTGGTTGCTGAATGTCAGCGGAGAACGGATTTTCCAAAGTGGAAAGAAGCCATGAAAGCCGAACTAGACTCTCTGAAGAAAATGCAAGTTTTCGGTCCGATAGTGCTATGCTCACTGAAAGTGAAGCCAGTAGGACTTAAATGGGTCTTTGTTCGAAAATGTAATGAGAAGAAGAAGTCATCTGGTATAAAGTAAGACTTGGGGCGCAAGGATTCTCTCAACGCCCTGGCATGTTCAATTTTTTGGACACTACTAAACTGACAAGGTAGCAGAAAGTGCCGGAAGGCATGGTTATACTTAATTCAAGTAACTCTACACCATGGAGTTCTCATGTGATTAGATTGAAGCTTTCACTATATCAATGGAAATAATTTGGTAGGATGTAGTACTCACGCCTAAGTGACTACTTGATTGGGAAAGGATACAAGAACGATAATGTGTCCATGTGTGTTTATTAAGAGAACAAGTTCAGGATTTGCCATAGTAGCGGTCTACGTTGATGATATGAATATCATTGGGTCTCTTGATAAAATCAATGAGACGGTTAGCTACTTGAAATCCGAGTTTGAGATGAAAGACTTTGGTAGGACTCGATTTTGTCTTGATTTGAAATTAGAACATTGAGTTGTTGGAATACTTATTCACTAGTCTGCTTATGTGCAAAAGATGCACAAACAATTTAACATGGACAAAGCACACACCATACTCTTAGCACATTAATGGTTGTTCGCAGTTTGGAACCCAATAAGGATCTATACCATCCGAAAGATGATGATGAAGAACTTTTGGGAGCTGAGATACAATACATTAGTGCTATTTGAGCTTTTTTGTATTTAGCTCAATGCATAAGACCAGGTATTGCATTCTCGGTGACCTTGTTAACTAGGTTCAGCTCTGCGTTAACACAACGTCATTGGACTAGTGTAAAGCACATCTTCAGGTACTTGAAGGGTTCAATTAACTTGGGCTTGTTCTTTCCCTACAAAGAATATAAAGAGAAACTTGAAGTTCCTGGAAAAGAGATTGTTGAATCGTAGCATGCAGATCCTGGGACTTTCGACTTGTCGAATTCTCCTTTGACTGCGAGCACTATTCCTCAATTTAATGCAGTCCCCTACTCAGAGACACCTTGTGATGTCTTAGTTGATTTTGTTGATGTTGGGTATCTCTCTGAGCCATATAAAGGACATTCCCAAAAAGGTTACGTGTTCACCATGGGGAATATGATGATTTCTTGGAGATAAAAAAATCAAACCCTTGTTACTACAAATCATTCTGAGATCATTACTTTACATGAAGCAGTTAAGGAGTGTGTCTAGCTTAGGTGAACCATACACCACATTCAAGGGTGTAGTTGATTACCATCCACTACTACCATACCAACTTGTATTTTTGAGGACAATTTTGCTTTCATTGAACACATGAAGTTGTGATACATCGAGGGTGATCATACAAAACATATATCTTCTGAGTTTTTCTTCAATCAACAACAACAATAACTATTGAACATTCATGTGAATCAAGTTTGTTTGGCAGATAATGTTGCAGACTTGTTTACCAAGTCATTGTCCAAATCTACATTTTTAAAACATGTGAAGCGCATTGGAATGCGAAGATTGTCTGAATTTCAAGATTGAGTTACTGATCAAGGGGAGTTCATTTTGTAGACATCAGGGGGAGTCTATATCACATGTAGTCGCTTATGTAGTTGATAATTTATACTATTTTTTCCCTTAGACCAAACGTTTGTTTTTACCCAAGAGATTTTTTGTTTACTTGACAAGGATTTTAGTGAGGCAATATGTTATGCATCATCCATTAGGAACGCGACACAATGAGGAGTGTTTAAGAAAATAATATTCCTACTATCTCGATGTGTGTCTTGTTCTAATGAGAATATATATTCTTTCAATCCCTGATTTATAGGGAGATTGATTGTAACACATTGTAATGCATATTTAAGGGGCCATTTATCAATGAATAAAATACAATTTCAAATCATATCTTCTGTGTATCTATTTTCTCTTTCAACAGGTATAATTTTTTTTTGAACAACACTAGCTCAAATATAAGTAATTCTAAATTTTAAAACTTGAAATTTCAAAACAAGTCGTTAATACTTCATACAGGGAGGTCAATGGCGTCGCACATAACCTCACCCGTCTTAGTTTTATACAACATTAGAATGCAAGGCTCTCCTCGGAGATTGTGACCGTTGTAGCAAGTTTATGTAACTTATCGTCCAGTAGTGAATAAATGTTTTCGTTTACTCTGAAAAATAATACTTTGTTTTTGGTCCTTGTATTCGTTTGCATCATCTGTTATGGTTATGGAATAAAGCCAAACTCGGCCGACTATACGTGTAACAGTGTATATGGTTATGGCACACTGTTACATAATATTGAAAGGTGACCATTGCTTAAGTATCAGCTGCTGTATGGAGCCAAATATACGCCTGATAATAACCAAAACGATTACTTGAGAGCTAAAAACTAGTGTGGAGTTGCTGACATTACTTGCCAATAAAAATGCAGGCACATTATAAGAGAATGACAATTAGGGCAAGTGCAAAGCAATTTCTTCTATCACATTGTAAGAGAAAGCTAATGGATTCTGCAACTCGATCTGCAACAAGCTTAACAATCCAAACGTACACCATCTGATCTCTTAGAAGGGAAGCAACCATCCTTCACTCCCAACTTGTTTCGCTTTTTGAAGATATATTGTTGATTGACAATCTTTATTGAAAATAAAATATACATTGTCTGAATGATTGGTGTAATAAGTAAAGAAAATTGAAGTGAAGAATCTAGTGATCTCAATGGTAAATAGGTAAAAGTATGCATGCGCATATCATGATTTTTCATTGAGGATGACATTCTTGTCACCTGTCCTAAGTCAGTATGTCTTTATCCTAGTTATTTGTAGTTTGATTTGAAACTTATTTTTAATCTCCATAATATTAAAAGAGCTTTGTGAAGACAACTTTGATTGTCTTGGAGCCCAAGAAATTTTTTCAATTAAGAAGGTTCATTTCTTACCTGTGACCTTTGTTTTCTTGGGTGTTGTAAAAAGGAAATCAGCTGTTCTTTCATGATACATACACCAACGCATGAGCTGATATTATTGCTTCCTAGAAAAAGACTTTTGTCATTACACATTATCATCCTCCTTTTAGAGTAAGTTGGGAAAAACTATTTTGCCGTAATTTGAATTTTAGACATGTCTAAGGAAAGTCCTAGTTTGTTCTGTATGTTTGGCATGCATTGTCATTCACATGTCAAATTTAGCTTATGGCGCGCCATGGACAAACGTCCAAAATCAGTTCTGTCCATGTGCTTATGTGGCTGCTCTCTTAGCAGACCCGTCAGAATAGATAGTGGACTTGGTATCCCAGTCTTACTGGGTACATAAGGCTCCAGCTAGGTTTGTGATTCAAATCTTGAGATTTCTGGTGGGTATATGATTAATATGGAGAAATGTGCTCTACTAGTCATGTGACTTGTTTTTCAAATCAACAAGACATTTCTTTTTTGATTTATATTAATCATACTTTGGACAATAGACTTTTGTCTTTTTCTTCTTGGTTTAAGACAAATTGTATTGTCACTTTCATATTTGAAAATAACCAAATGCTAAAGTCCAAAACGTGCCACTTATGGCTGATGTGTTGTTCTTAGGTCATTTGTCTTTATGGCTTATGTAATAGATGAGACTTCATTCATTTGAACTTGGCTGTGAAAATTAGATTTGTGCATCTTTCAGACCCAGATTTCTTTGCTATGTTCTTTTGTTATCTCTAAGCATTCTCTTCTCTTGTATGTAAGTCTTAGAGTTCAGCACAAAACGTTTTATCATTCATACTCATATGCCTCTTGCACACTATTGAGATATGTATGGTGGTGCACAACCCAATAAGCCATTTCATAAAGAATCAGCTTATAAATAGTTGAGTTATGAAATGAAACTTCTAAAAACCTTTCATTTGTAAACATTTAGAGATAAGAGAGAGTGTAGCTCTGTAGGACTAGTAGATAGACTAGTTAGGATAGCATACGGGTTATGTATCCCGAGAGTACAAGAGTCTTGTAAGAAGTTTTCACATAGTAGAAATGTTTGTCCCCCAAGAGTTAGGAGCACGCAGTTTTTCTTCCTGGTTGTAGGTTTCTGCGTTAAAGAAAAACATCCTCATGTTATTTTTTACTTATCCTTTTTGCTTTTTCATTACTCGAATATTTGTTAATCGGGCTAGTACACTATATAGCTATCCTTGAGAACAAATTTAAGCGAAAAACTTATAAAAGATTTATTCACCCCCCTCTAAGACCTTCACTTTTTTCTGTAAGAATATCAGAAAATTTGGGATCACTAAATAGTAAATACTTGGCACCAAGTGATGTGCCAGTACACTGCTCTTAAACGACTTCTACTTCTTGGTATTCGCGTACATATGTAAGTTCATATATACTTCTTGGTTTGCGCACACTATAAATTTGTAGCCGATCGAATTTGTTAAGCTCTCAGTAATCCATTGATTTGTGTGTATATATATCTGTTGCATGGTGTCATGCATTTTTTATTTTCATATTTTGTGTGAGGTAGGAGTGAGTTCACATTGATTGCAGAACTCTGAATATTTCTTTGGAATGGACATTTACAAGTCTCGGTTGGATATTTGTTCATCAACCAAGGAGCTTCCCTCATTCGATGGTGCAAGCACTAGTCAGCACACAATTAACAAAAATGGGATCAAAATGGTTGACAGGATACCGCTGATGCTTGGTTGTTCTAGCAGTAAGGCACACCGTTCTTGTAAGAGCAAGGCTGTAGTGTGCTCCTCTAGTGAAGTTGAAGTACTGAATGAGAGATTGAGGATCCTTGAAGAAGAAACTGAAACTATGAAGCAGGAGTTGCTTGAGAGTGTGTGTGAAAGAAAGGAGTTGATGAATGAGATATATCAACAATTTCAGATGTTAACGTCAAATTTAAAGTTTAATGATGAAGTTATAAGAATGATTTCTTCAAAGGTAAATGCTGTGGCACTTGGCTTGTATTTTGAATATTATCAGTTCATCATTTCTCAGCTCTAATATGGTTTTGAATGTCTGAATTGCTTGTCGACAGGTTTCGATGCATTTGAAAGATGAACAAGAAGACGGACTTTCAGATTTTTCACAAGAAGATCTAGCTGATAATTTGGCACTGCTGAATCTAACGCACTGAATGTTGTGTTTCAGTATGTAAACCACAAGTATTTGTAATAGCCAAATTTACATCCCTGTTATGCATGCCTTCTTTGAGCAAAGCTTCCCTGTTAGATAATGCTTATTGAATAGCTGGATCTAGTGTTCTTAACGCATATTAATCAGGATTTACGATGTTTAACATCGAAGAAAACTCCATACAGTATGTACAAAACGAAACTACAGACGATAAAATATGAAATACATATACTTGAACAACAAAACAGGAAAGTAGAAGCATTTTCTCTTCAACTACAGTAGAGGCATATATCCAACACCTCAAATTTCTCCCCTGTAACCACCAGAACCAAAATAATCCCTTCTGGAGCTGGCAATTGCCATGCTCTTCTGCTGCTCTAGTTTAGGGCAATCACGGATATGATGACCAAGTCCACCACAATAAGCACAGCCTTTCACCCCACTTACATCTGTAATATCTTCAACATCTTCCATCGGATCGTTGAGCTCAGCCAACATGGGTGGAATCCTCTGTTTTGCCTCTTGCAACAGGTGCTTCAAATCTAGTAGCGTCGTCTCACTCTGACATTGTTGCTATTCCCGTCTTTCCACATCTTCCTGTTCGTCCAATCCTGTGAACATAGTTCTCGATTTCTGCTGGCATGTCATAATTGACAACATGTTGAATATAAGGAAAATCCAAACCTTTTGAAGCAACATCAGTTGCTACCAAGACATCTTTGTTCCCAGCTTTGAGGGAGGATATGGAAAACTCTCTCTCTTCTTGATCCTTCCCTCCATGAATGGCCACTGCTTCCACTCCTTTTAAAAGAAGATATTCATGAATATCGTCAACATCGGCTTTGTTTTCACAAAATATGAGAACAGGAGGCGGGGTCTTTTGCAGACACTCAAGAAGGTAAACAATCTTGGCTTCCTGCTTCACGTACTCGACCTCCTGAATCACATCAAAATTTGCTGCTCCAGCTCATCCAACTTTGACAGTGCCAGGCTTGACCAAAGCGCTGCTTGCAAAATTCTGAATTTTTGCAGGCATGGTGGCCGAAAATAAGAGTGTTTGTCATTGAGCTTTGAAGTGGTCAAAAACTTCTCTTACGTCATCCTCAAACCTCAAGTCTACCAATCTATCTGCCTCATCTAAAGTCAGATACCTGCAATTGTCAAGGTTCATTTTTTTTCTTTGCCAGCATATCCTTTAGCCTCCCAGGTGTAGCAACAACCATATGAACACCTTTCCTCACGATATCCAACTGCGGCTTCATCTCCACTCCACCGATGCACAGCAAAGGCCTAATCTCAGGAAATCCAGCCTCTCTCATAGGGGTTAGAAACTCTACCACTACATCATATGTCTGCCTCGCAAGCTCCCTGGATGGGCAAATAATCAATCCGAAAGGCCCCTCTCCTGCAACAATTGGCACCATAATTTCCTCCTGCAACGTCATCATAATCAATGGCAACACAAACACCAACGTCTTTCCCGAACCCGTAAATGCAATACCAATCATATCCCTCCCAGACAAAATCACCGGAAGACCTTGCACCTGAATGGGGGTGGGTTGAACAATCCCCTTGGTCTTCAACATCCTCAGAATCGGTTCAGGGAATCTCATATCCTTGAATTTCTTAATAGGCGGTGGAATGTCTTCACCATTAACTACTATATGTCATTGCTTTCGAATCATATCACACTGCTGCCTCGACATCCTCCTTATCTTCAAGGGTGGCTTCCAACCCGTCGGCAAACGATCTGTATAAATAATCCCCTTTGCCAGCTCACGAACCGACATCAGGGTCTTGTGGTCTGATAAATGCTCAATCATCTCCTTCTCTTGCTGCACCAGCTGCTCTGTCTGCGTAACCTCTGGAGCATCATGCTTCAGCTGCGACGATTTCACAAGAAGACTAGGCTTCTCTTTCTTATCCCTTGATTTTTCTGTTTCCTCTTCAATCCCAGCCTCCTTCATCTTGCGCTTGAGAATCCTCTGCGCTTCCATGGCTCTTCGCTTCGCCACAGGTATATACAAGTCGCCTTCTTCTTCTTCCATGGTTCAAGTTTCTACAGTACAACAAAGCTCTACAGCCTTAATCAGCTGCCAAAGCTCCTATATATACAATTTAGTTCACTAAAGTTCAACGAACACCAGTTAGTTTCGCAATCCGAATGGAATTAATCAATAATAGCTTAGTGAAAATCCGACTACCAATGCGATTGGAACTAATTCTAGGGCACAAAATCTCAAATCACGGAGGAATTAAAACAATCCTAATACCTTAGATAACGGCAACCAATCCAAGAGTAAAAGGCCACAATATGCAGAGAGAGACGAATAGAAAGGGAAGGAAAGAGTAAAGTGATAACTCTAATCGGATTTTAAAGTGAGAGTAGTGAATAGAAGTACCTTGTTGTCGCAGTCGAGATTTGGTGGAGGTTGAGAAACTAGAAAGGGCGGAAGAGAAGTCGGTCGGTCGGTCGGTCGGATCGGAGAAAGCTACATGGGCTTGGAATCTTGGGCTTAAAGTCTTGGACTTGGGCTACGTCGAATTTCTCATGAATCTAACCGTAAATGTTTGGTGCCTTTATTCATACTTCAAAATTACTCTTTGCTAACTATAGTATACCTCCTTAATTTTACCGAAATCTCACTTCTTATCTTATCGAATGTTGTTCATACGATCTCTAGTTTTAAAAGGCACCATGGATGGTACCTTAGGATTTTATTAAGAATAAAAATGTCTTAAGATTCGATTGGATGAGAGTGAAATCTATGAAATTTGATTAAATTCTAGTAATTTAGAATCTCATCACTTAAATTTGTGTGTTTATGGTTGGATAACATTGCTTAGAATTTTATGATTTTCATTCCTTAAAGATAGGAGGAATTGAATACCCAAATTTCTTGTTTTAATTCTTTAAAAAATAGATGACATTCTACAATTCCATGAGAATTTTTAAAGAGGTTTGTAATTTTTGTAATTTTTAATTTTTTACATGAGAAAATCCAAACATTAGAATTCACAAATAATGTAACTTAAAATGATGAAATCATAATTTTCATAAATTGTGAATTTCATCCAAACACACCAAAATCACCGATTAGTATGAACAACAATTAACGAAGTGATTCTCTCGTGTGCATATTTTATAATCGTTTTCAAATCATAAGTTGCTCTTCTACTTGGCATTTAAGATTTGGGATCATCGAAAGAAATTCCATTATAGAAACGGCTCTCCAGAGGGAGAAAATCTTCTGTCTCCAAAACTCGGTCTCCTACTCTGTCTCTTCCATTCGTTGGATGACACGTGTACTTTCTCTCCGCCTCATCTAACATGTTTTTAACTCCGTTACTAGAGTTAATCTGGGTTCTTTGTTGGTTAAAATATTGAGCATCATCCCATCTTCACCTTCTGATTCTTCCCTACAAGGCCACAACCCAACCAATCTCTGCATTTCTCATCTATTTCTCTCTGATCTGGGTCTCCTCTAATATAGATCGTCTCCAGAATCCGCCGATCCAAAACTTGAAATATTCTGGTAATTGGGTTGATCTATCTCTTTTTCGATCTTTTCATCTAAAGGTTTCTAGGTATGTAATTGATATAGAAGTTGAGTCTTATAAGTGGCATTGATCTCACAGGCTGTGTATGATGAGTTGAACAAATTTGTAGTTGAAACTTGTTCATCTCCATATCTCCAGTCGATAGAATATATGTTTTTGCCAATTTGTATATTGAATGGTTAGAGTGATCTTCTTCCTTTTTTTCTTAGTAAAGAAGTTTGCAGAATTCCAAAGGAATCTCAAGTTTTTGCAACAGTACTCGACGGAAGTTAAGCTATGTTATATTCGCTTACGTGGAACACACATGTCGAGCATTTAGTGGGAGACATGGAGGGTGACAGGGTTTTGGGGACACACGATTTTCTCCCCTTTAGAAGCACTGAATCGGCAAGTGTCAATCAAATCTTTAGATCCAGTATGAAATTATCTGCGTCATTTGGAGCAAACAACTAATTAAGAAGACTTCTTGATAGAGGCAATAGGTTGAGAATCCACTAATGTGGTAAGGCTATGGTCGGGAGGCTTCACCATAGAAATTTGTTTACAATTAATTGAACAAAATTACAACTTGTTGAACTAGAAATGATAATATTTAGAACAAATTTATAATAATTTTTATATCATTTACATACAATTGAATCAAAATTACAACAATGACAACGATTTGTTCTCAAAGTTGTAAAACTGTACGCGTTGAAATAATTACTTAATTTTGAACAAAAATACACAAATATGTCTCATTTTACACCAATAACAATAAACTTAATTACTTAATAAAATTTGGGTAGATGCACCCTACCATAAAATTTTCGAAACTCATGAACAGTGGTTTACTAAACTTATGATATTGAAAAAGTGATTTTTTTTAAGTCCCTCTTTTTCCGCGGCTTTCTCTCTTCGCAACTACCTTTTTTTCTTCTTAAACCCTACCCATCACTACTTCCTCTCCTAATCTAATCTCTCTACTCACTTCTCTGATTGTTGATCTAAACCCAAATTTGGAATCCTATTATCATTAGCTCTCAATTGGTACTCATGCATGTCGGATCCGGGGCGAGGTACGAATCCAACGATGTGTTCTCAACTAGGTTAGGTGGTTCTTTGTTGGAATTTTTTGAACGGTGCAACTGAGGAGAAGGATGATTTTGTATTTGCAGTCATATGAGTTTTCTCCACAAGAGTGTTATTCAAAGGGAGGGCTCATACCCTCGAACGTTAGATAATTTGATTATGGTGTGGTTTGGTAGGACCGGGTGCAATTAGCATCTGGCGGTGCATTCTTGATCGCTTTGTTGAGCGGTTTAGGGAAAAGAAGGATCTTTATAGGGTAGTGGCACAAACCTTGGTTTTTTAAGAGTTCACGATGATGGTTGAACAATTTGATGGACTATCGTCGATTCAATCTATTTCGATTGCTTGAGAGAAGGTGTGGGCCCGTGTGGAGTTGGTTAGCGGTGAACTAACTGGTGAGATAATGGTGAAGGAATAATAGTGTGCACTGGGAGACCATGTAAGTAGCTATATGGATCATGACAGTGATCCCCTTTAGGAGACTGGGGAGATCAGGTTGTTGGTGGCGGTAGATTTGAGGCAGCGGCTGGTGACAATAGTAAAGAATTTATTTGGACCTAGGGAGATGATTGAGTTTGAGATGGAGTACTTGACACTCTGGCGTTATTCCATGAGTTATGGCAGTTTTGATCACAGTGGAGATAGTTTCCCTATATAGTGCGATAAGAAGATGTCTTGGGAAGAAGATGCAAGCATGGACTTGGACCATGAGGTGGCAGTGAGGACTTGCATAAGAGGAGGTGCATACAATGGGAAAGCAGAGATGGCACCTAAAGATGTTCAAATGCCTACAAAGATGCAAGCAATACTTGGCGCATGAAACCAACTATACCGAAGATCAAGAGATGAATTATTACAATGAAGCCTATCTAATTGTAGCAGATGTCCCTAATGCAAGCCTACAGACTACGGATTCTGATTAGTCTATGTATTAGGCTTATGATTCCCCTATGTAATCAAGTTTAATTTATTTTAACTTGCTGTAGTTGTTTTTTGTGGGAATAAGACAATCTTTTGATATAAGTTTTGGTGTTGGCAAAGTAATAAAATTTTCTTCCTTTCGGTATTTGTAAGCGTTAAGAATGGTTATTTTCATACATATTACTTGAATGGTTCGAAATATACATAACTCTATGGCACTATGACACTAAAATACCATAAAAACAAGACAAAAAGAGAGGATGGTTTTAATCCTGGAAATTTTTGACCCGTCGAAGGTTTACCTCGACCCGTCGAAAAACCCTTCCTGGATCGGTTTTGGCACTATTTTGACCGTCGAAAATTTTGCCTTATATTTTTCGACTCATCTAAAGATGGTCCTCAGTGACCAATTTTTCACCTTCAACTTGTTGTAAGCACGCGTCTGTCTCCAAAATTGTCCAAATTCAACCCGTCGATGGAAAATTTCGACCCGTCTAAAAAAATATCTAAAATTCATATCAGTTTTAGGTTTTTCTTGGATCAGTTGAGCCATTTTCCCGGCCCATCGAAGAGGTCACTCTGGACATGATTTACATGATTTTTGACCCGTAAAAAAAATTATCTTTGACTCGTAAAAAATGGGTATCAAAAATTGAATTTGGTTTTTGGATTTCGATTCGACCCGTCAAGTTGATATCCTGACCCGTAGAAGATTATACCTGGATTTGGTGTATTTGATATGTTTTACATCGGTTTTACTATGCCATATCAACACTCTATATGGGTCACAACCCTTTGGTAAATCTTTAAGTCATTGCTTAAAGTGTTCGTTAAGTCTTGAAAACTAATTGATTCACATTCTTTTGTAGATTGATTTTTGAAGGCGAGATTGAGTGTCTAGCAGATAGTGGTACTACTCATACTATACTAGGAAATATGGAATTGTTGATGGATCTTGTGCCATACAATTCATCAGTAACTACCATGATTAGTTCATCATTAGTTATACAAAGGTGTGGTCCAGCACAATTTTTGCTACCACATAGAACAATAATTTATATCACTGATGCATTGAACGCACCAAAGGCCAATAGAACCTTGCTAAACTTTAAGGACATTAGCGCAAACTTTTTACACTTGCAAACTCATTGTGAGAATGGAAAAGAATTCTTATGCATAACTTCAGAGGAGTGCGGTAGAAAACACACCTTGGAGAAGTTAGGGGCAATTCATAGTGAATTATATCTTACTACGATTCAGATCATTGAATTCAATGCATGCATTCACTCTCACTATTGTGTGTGACTTGGCCTCATATTAGTTTTGGCACTATAGACTAGAACATCTTGATCGGGGTATGATGATCAAAATCTTGAAAAACTATCATGGTTAGCCGTTTTTTAGAGCAAAGAAGAATGTGGAAATACCTATCGGTTTTGATGAGGTGGATGAGATTCACAATCTTCATCTGGTTTTGGCTATCTGTTTGAATATATGTTTGTACTCTGGACATGTTTGAATATATGTTTTTGTACCTTATTTTTTCATTGAATACTTTTTTGTATCTTTGTTAGGGATTTTGTTGGAGACCAAGAAGAGTTCCCAATGAGGAGAGTTTGCACCATCTTTCGATTTATTTACCCCCACTCCTAGTCTCGGGAAGACTCCAGTGGCATTGCCTACTTCTACAATTATCTCTTCAGATGTAGTGGAAAACCTGGTAAGTCCTCCTCCTCCTACTGGTGGTGCATCTCCTCCGAGAGTTTGAACAAATTTGATTGCCAAGGATCTTCCTGGGCCTGGTGAGAGACTCAATAGAAAAAATATTTATCCATACTCTTATGTTGAGAGGTTAAAGGATAAGGCCAAGAAACCGTTGAAGATGGATGAGATCTACTGGTATCCGGGTGATACTAAAGTTGTGGATGATATCAAAGGAAAGCGCGAGAGTAGAAGGGGAAAGAAAAATGTTGATGTGACAGAGGTAGTACCCATTGGAGAGTTTGCAATTGTTGAAGTAGTTTCACCTTTGGTAGTGAAATTGTTCAACAGGAATAGGGGAGAGCCAAGAAGAATCTGGGTGATTTTGACTAATGAGGAGACCCTGCATGTATCGTTTCTTGATTGTGACATTTTTTAGTACATGGGAGAGCTACCAGAGTGAGCTGGTGATGTACTGGATGAAAGTTGCCAAAATTGAGTAAGTCCCTCAATTTTTCAAAGTTTTTTTGTTTAAAGGGTTGTTTAATTATGTTTCAATTTTTTTTAAATTTTTTGTGTTCTGTTGTTATTTTGGACAGAGATTTCTTTTGGAATTGTATTTCTTCCTTTCAATTCTTCGACCAGGAAGATCTGTAGGCTATTATTAATGGGGATAAGATCTAGAACTCTGTTTTGGATTGCTATGCCACTATCCTTAGTGAAAAAATAGATGACATGAGAGCCGAAAGTTGTTATGCTTTCCACAAGTAGGTTCATATAATCCTTTTTCTTTATGTCTGTTCTTGGTCTCCTTTTGTTTAGCCTATGCGTGTCTTTAAATTTTGTGCTGCTTTTGACCGGTTTCTGGGTCAGAGCTGAAAGTAAAGATGATGCATGAACATTTTTTTGAGAGGTTGTTCAAGGTTTTGGGCAACAATGGCAAGTTGTTGTTCCCGATCCTTTCTCATGCAAATTTCCACCTTCTAGTGTTTGATAAAGGTGTGCCATACTAGTCTCATTTTGACTCACTTAGAAGGAATGCAAAGTCGATAAACAACCAGCACTTTTGGAAGGCACTAAACGGTAATGTTTATTCTCTCTTCCTACTTTTCTTTTCTAGATTTTTAGTATTTATAGTTTACAAATAGGTTGACATATAATTTACTGTATTGATGCAGGTTCGGTGTCTATGTGGATGGATTTTGTGAAGGATGTAAGTGATGATATGCTATAACTCAGTGTTCAGATGTTTGTAGATGATTCTCAGAGCAACAACAAGAAACTGATGATGAGGGAAATCCCAATATACAGAAAAGAACGCAAAAGCATTAAGTGGGTGAAAGATCAGAAACTAGATTTTGACAAAATACTTGTGCAGTCCATTATCAACAGTTCTCAACAACCTCCTAGCCTTGATTGCAGAACTTTTGTTTGCTATAGCATGTATCACCTAGCTCTCAGCAAGGAAATAAAGCAAATTCTGGATCCTGAGGATGTGACTTGGTTTAAGGCCAAATTGTTGGAATCATTTATGGATCATGATTTATCATGGCGAACAAGTAGAAGGAATGAATCGGCTCATGAACTAGCACTACAAGAAAAATACACCTAGACCGCGGACCATTTCCGTCATCTAGGTGCACTTTTTTGTTGTCCAAGTACCTAGACGACGAACTCTTCGTCGTCTAGGGTACGTCTTCCAAGTGTTATCGTCTAGGTATTTGGACGATGGAAAAGGACATTTTCGTCGTCCAAGTGCCCTCCTGGACGATGGAGAAGTTGCGTTGTCCAAGTAGTACTTGAACGACGCAAATTTCATGTGCGCCGTCCAAGTACACTTGGACGACGCAACTTCTCCGTGGTCTAAGTGTCACTCGGACGACGTATAATCTCCGTCGTCCAAGTGGTCACTTAGACTAGGAAGTTTTTGCGTGGTCTGAATGAGCACTTAGATCAGGCAAAAACTCTGTGGGTCAAGTGTTCACTTAGACCACGAATATCTTCATTTCGTGGTCTAAGTGACCACTTAGACCACGGATATCTAGCTATATTCCGTAGTCTAAGTGAACACTTAGACCACGCATATGAATATCTTCCGTAGTCTAAGTGATTATTTATTTATTTTTAATTAAAATTTGAATTTAAAGTATAATATTAATAATTTAATTAAAATTCTAAATTCTCATTTAAATAATTAAATATTAATAAATTATTTAAATACTAAATTAATTGTCATTTAAATAATTAAAATTTGTACATACATCAAATTAAATCTTTCGGAATCGAAAATACGATATCATAAATTATGTAGCTAGAATACAAACTACTAAAATACAGGAGGAGCAGACGCGCCGCCGAGTCCCCCGCCTCCAGCCGTGTCATCGTCGTCGAGGTATGGGTTCGGAGGAGGTTGACACTGTTGTCAAACCTGATTTTGCATGAGGGCAATGAGCTGGGCTATCTGTGCTTGTTCCTCATCAAGCCTCTGACGCATAGATTTCGTTTCCTCCGTGCGAGTCGAGCCTCCTGGAGGGCTGCTTGGACAGTCGCATCCCGAGCACCTTTCCTCACCGAACATCCCGTAGATGAGTCAGAGGACAAATCTCGCTGCACCTTGCGTCCCATCCCCTAACCTCCTTACCAGCTCGACGACCATATACCTCATCGGTGATTGCAATTTGGCTCTCCATCGATAGAGGGGACAAGTCTTCTGGCGAAAAATCCGGGTGTGCAAGTTGCGTGTTGGCCTGGGTCCGTTCTAACAACCTCGTCTGAAAATAATAATAAAAATTAAATAATTATAAATTCGTACGACAATTTTATAAATAATAATTAAATAATAATTATGCTAAGTAAAAAGAAATATATACAGCACTTACGCAATATTGACTCGCTTCATTGTCGAGTCCAGGCGTCACGTAAGCGCTGACGCTAGCATCCAGATAAGGGTGTTTAGAGCCCTTATCTCTGTGCTCCTTCGTGATTTGGATCATTTGCTTGGAGCCAGATGAATGATGTATGTCCTTCTTCCCTCGGTTGGTTTTGTTGATGTTGGAGAATTTCTGTTGGACAACATAAATCATTAAAAAATTAATAAATAACTAAAAAAATAATAATTAAATTTTGTCAATTAAAATAAAAAAATAATCACCTTATATTCTTCTACTTCGAAGTGGGTGACCAACCACTCCCACTCATCTTCCATATCCCCACACAGCTCTACGGGGGTAGGCACTCGACCGATATCTTAATAATACTTATGAAGTTTGTACTTCCAATCATGGTAGATGGTGTTGGCGGTGGTGTTAATGTGCCTAAGTATCTCTTGTGTGGAATCCACCTCATATTTTTTCTATAAGAAAAGAATAAAAAGTTATAATCGTATATATTATGAAATTACGATTTTTATTGGTTATTAGAAAATAAATTTAAAATTGTACGTATTACGTACCGAAAGTTCTTTAAATACTTTCGCCTTCTCTTTGGCCGACAACTCCTTCTAGGTAGGCGCAATCATACGAACCTTGTTGTGAAGGATTGACCCGATGCTGTGCGAGGAGAGACTAGCTAACTAAGAGGTGGGAGGGCCATCAGTGAAATCGTCGTACAGCAGCTGGATCTTTTGCCCGCTCGCCTTGAACAACTTCTCGAATTTCTCGCTTTTTACGAGTCCTCGAGACCTTTTGGGTTGAGGGTCTGTCGGGGCCCTCCTGACCTTGCGCCGCGCGCTGTAGAGGATAGACTCGGCCGGGGGTAGGCACTCGACTGATATCTTCATAATACTTATGAAGTTTGTACTTCCAATCACAGTAAATGGCGTTGGCGGTGGTGTTGATGTGCCTAAGCATCTCTGGTATGGAATCCACCTCATATTTTTCCTATAAGAAAGGAATAAAAAATTATAATCGTATATATTATGAAATTACGATTTTTATTGGTTATTAGAAAATAAATTTAAAATTGTACGTATTACGTACCGAAAGTTCTTTAAACACTTTCGCCTTCTCTTCGGCCGACAACTTTAGGTAGGCGCAATTATACGAATCTTGTTGCGAAGGATTGACCCAATACTGTGCGAGGAGAGACTAGCTAGCTGAGAGGTAGGAGGGCCATCAGTGAAATCGTCGTACTGCAACTGGATCTTTTGCTCGGTCGCCTTGAACAACTTCTCGAATTTTTCGCCTTTTACGAGTCCTTTTGGGTTGATGGTCTATTGGGGCCGTCCTGACCTTATGCCGCGTGCTGTAGATAATAGACTCGGATGAGGCCGACGACGCCTGAGCACTTTCTGACATCGATGTCAGACCGGAAGGGGCGTCATCATCACCGACGGGATAGCTGGGGCAGTGGGAATTTCCCTAGTCGCCGCTATCGAAGGACCAGCTGAAGGGTCCGGAGGAGATGCGACGTTGTCCTATTTTAACTGCCAACTGACTTCACTACAAGAAAAACTTACCTAGACCGCGGACCGTTTCCATCGTCTAAGTACTTAGACGATGGAACTTCTGTGGACTAGGTTACTTCCTCCAAGTACCGTCGTCCAGGTACTTAGACGACGAGAAATGGAGGGGTGCGCGGTCCAAGTGGAACTTAGACCGTGAACTTTTTCCGCGGTCTAAATGTTCACTTAGACCACGAAAACTCATTTCTCCATCGTCCAAGTGAAACTTAGACCGCGGACTTTTTTCGCGGTCTAAGTCTCACTTGGACCACGGAGAAACAATTCTCCGTGGTCTAAGTGATCACTTAGACCGCAGAGAAAGTATTTTTCGTGGTCTAAGTGAACACTTAGACCGCGGATATGGTGCATATTTCCGTCGTTTAAGTGAACACTTAGACCGCGCATATGACAGTCTCCGTAGTCTAAGTGATTATTTAATTTTTTTAATTAAAATTTTAATTTAAAGTAAAATATTAATAATTTAATTAAAATACTAAATTCTCATTTAAATAATTAAATATTTATAAATTAATTAAAATAATAAATTGATACTTAAATAATAAAAATTTGTACGTACATTCATGAAATTAAATCGTTCGGAACCAGAAAAAGTGATATGATAAATTACGAAGCTAGAATACATGCAAACTACTAAAATACTGGAGGAGCAGACGCGCCTCCCAAGTCCCCCGCCTCCAACCGTGTTGTCGTCGTCAGGGTATGGGTTCAGAGGAGGTTGACACTGTCGTCGAGCCTGATTTTCCATGAGGGCGACGAGTTGCGCTATCTACGCTTCTTGCTGACCAAGCCTCTGACGCATAGATTGATTTTCCTCCCGTGTAAGTCGAGCCTCTTCAAAGGCTGCTTGGACGGCCACAGCCTGAGCACTTTTCCTCGCCAAACATCCCGTAGATGAGTCGGAGGACAAATGTCGCTGGATCTTGCGTCCCATCTCCCTAACCTCCTTGCCAACTCTACGACCATATACCTCATCGGCGATTGCAATTTGGCTATCTATCGATAGAGGAGGCAGGTCTTCCGGCAGCAAATTCGGGTGTGCAAACTGCGTGTTGGCCAATTCCTACTGCGCCCGTTCTACCAACCTCGCCTGGAAAAAAAATTAAATAATTATAATTTGTACGACAATTTAATAAATAATAATTAAATAATAACTACGCTAATTAAAAGCACATATATATCACTTACGCCGTATTGACTCGCTTCATTCTCGAGCCCAGGCGTCACGTACGCGCTGACGCTAGCATCCAGATAAGGGTGTTTGAAGCCCTTATCTCTGTGCTCCTTGGCTATTTGAATCATATGCTTGGAACCGGAGGTATGATGTTTGTCCTTCTTCCCCCGGTTGGTCTTGTTGATGTTGGAGAATTTCTGTTGGACAACATAAATCATTAAAAAATTAATAAGTAACTAAAATAAAAATAATTCAATTCTCTTAATTTAAATAAAAAAAATAATCACCTTATATTCTTCTCCTTGGAAGTGGTTACACAACCACTCCCACTCATCTTCCCTATCCCCACGCAGCTTTACTGGGGTAGGCACGGAGCTAATATCGTCATAATACTTATGAATGTTGTACTTCCAATCACGGTAGATGGCGTTGGCGGTTTGGTTGATGTGCCTAAGCATCTCCGGTGTGGAATCCACCTCATATTGTTCCTATAAGAAATAAATAGAAAATTATAATCATATATATTATGAAATTACGATTTTTATTGGTTATTAGAAAATAAATTTAAAAATGTACGTATTACGTACCGAAAGTTTTTTAAACACTTTCGCCTTCTCTTCATCCGGCAACTCCTTCAAAGTAGGGGCAATCATACGAACCCTGCTGCGAAGGATTGACCCGATGCTGTGCGCTGGGAGACTAGTTAGCCGAGATGTGGGAGGGCCATCGGTGAATTCGTTGTACGGCAACTGGATCTTTTGCTCGGTTGCCTTGAACAATTTCTCGGATTTTCCGCCTTTGACGAGACCGCGAGTCCTTTTGGGTTGAAGGTCTGTCGGAGCCCTCCAGAACTTGCACCGCGCGCTGTAGAGGATAGATTCAGAGGAGGCCGACGACGCCTGAGCACTTTCTACCAAGGACGTCGGACCGGAATGGGCGTCATCACCGGTCGGGATAGGTAGGGCAGCTGGAATTTTCCCAGTGGGCACTGTCGAAGGACCAACTGAAGGGTCCGGAAGAGGCGCATCCTTGTCCTCCTCTAAATCCCAACCGACTTGCTCTGCCAAGCGTCGGAGTAGAGCATCTTCGGCCTCCTTTTGGGCCTTTTTCTTTCCCGACGGGGCCATTTTAACCTAGGAGTTGTTAAAATATTATTACCATAACAATTATATTTAAAAATTTACGATAATTATTTACAAGTATTGAGTGCGCCTAAGATTTAAAGAGAATACACTAGCTTGGTGTTTGGGTCGTTCAATGGAAGTGCGACCCGCGCGATAAAGTATAAACTTTCAATCAATCAGCCTTGGTTCAATCAAAAAACATGGCCAGTTAGGGATAGAAATAACGCGAGAGGCAGAACTAATTTCGACAAAACACCCCGAGGCTAACCAAATCAATGGTATATACTCTACTGGTGTTAGTCTTTCTTAGATCCAAAACCTATCACCAGTCATAACCCATTTCTAGACACCATGTACGACATTCAGCCAATATTTCGAAAATTTACACTCCCTTAAGTCCTTTGCAAACTCCGCCCTTAATCTCGTGTCCATAACTTCACTTAGGTTATGGTGTGTGGTGAGGAAATTCACACATCACTAGGGGTTAAGGAGATAAACTAGGAAATGAGGCGCCATCTATTCCAAAGAGTGCGATTTAATAAACCAAACTTATGTACTCAATTTAAATCAAAGATTACCAATTTACTACAAAATTTCCATAATTGCCAATTTATTATTTTTAATAATTCACTAATTTACCATATTTACTACAAATTTACAATATTACAACAATATTTACAAATTATAATTACATGCAATAATAATTACCAATTATAATATTAATTAAAAAAATATTTAATTACAATAATTAATTATTATTTACCATGCCTTTACAATAATAATTATTCATTTACTAACTAATATTAATTAATATTACCAATTATTAATAATATATTGTATTTACTAATTAATTTACAAATTTATTAATTAAATTATAATTATGTTAAAAATTTAAAATATTACCTAAAAGATGAGTCGCCGGAGGGAGGAGGGAGTTACTGGAGTGGAGAGTCGCCGAAGAGAGGGAGTCGCCGGATTTTTGGTCGCTGGCCGGATTTTTGGTCGCTGGAGGAGGGAAGCCGGATTTTTGTGAGAGAGAGAGAGAGAGAGAGAGAGAGAGAGAGAGAGAGAGAGAGAGAGAGAGAGAGAGAGAGAGATATGATGATTTGAGAATGGGATGAGGAAAAGGATCGTCCAAGCCTCCTTTTATAAAGTTTCACTTAGACGACAGAGGTGTTTTCTTCGTCGTCAAAGTGCACTTGGACGACGGAAAATGGTGTTTCCGTCATCTAAGTGAACCGTTTCAAATTTTGGAACCGGCGCCCAATTAATTTGGCGGGTGGGAGTTAACCGCCTTAATTTTAGGAAGCGTTTCAAATTTGACTTAGACAACGGAGATATGTTTCTTCTTCGTCTAAGTCAAATTTGAACCGTTTCCCCCAAAAATTGGCGATGGTAATTGAACCGCCATGTTTCTTCAACCTAGACGACGGAGAGAAACATCTCTGTCATCCAGGTGGCCACCTGGATGACGGAGATGGTCTTTTCCCGTTGTCCAGGTGATCACCTAGACTACGGAGATGGGTAATCTCCGTGGTCCAAATGAAATTTACGTAAAATTAATTTTTAAAAATAAATCGCAAGGAAGTTGCCGATTTGTCATTCGAATGAAATAGTCGTAAAATATCGATTAATGCATGTATATATAAACAATTAAATTTGAGACGACGAATAATCTTACGGTTTTTAAACTTGTTAAGTATCTACTAATCTTTATAACTTAAGTGTTATTAAGTATCGGCTCATTGCATATCGATATTAACGAAATTAAATTTGGACAAAACAACCGTTGGATAGATTCGCCGTAAGACAATATATAATTAGAATAATTTTCAGAAAATAGTAAGTTCGTGAAGGATTTCATCGCCACAGTCAACCGCAAAACTATAATTTTGACAAACCAGAAACGGGGATACATGAAAATTCGTAACTTCTATTTTGGAACTGTCGAAGCTCACACTCAAAGAATTGTTTACTCTATGGTCTTGACGAAAAGAATATATATTGGGACATGGTCTAGATGGTTGTTGTCTTAGATAAAATTACAAAATCTTCACTTGGACGACGCAAACGTGTGTTTGCGTCGTCCAAGTAAAAAATCCCTTAATTTAGGGTTGGGCCTTTAGGGTTTAGGGTTTGGGGTATACTTAGACGACGGGTTGAACCTTTTGCGTCGTCTAAGTACTATTTTTAGGATTTAAGATTTTATATATATAGGTACGTATAATTTAGGGTTTAGTATTGTGTTCAATTACCTTAGTATGGACTACGAAAAATTATTTTTTCGTCCTCGTTTTAATAGTCGTGAAAATTAATTAATGTGATTCGATCGATCAAATTATCCTCCAATCCAATCCTCCGATCCGGATGGATTAATTAAATAATTAATTTTAATTTACGTCGGTCGAACCGACCACGTTATGTAATTATTTATTAAATTAATTAAGTACAAAATTAATAGTGGTACATACATACTCCTCCTCATAATATATATTAATTAATTGATCGATGATGCATCATATATTACAATAGTTACAATAATTAATTACCAATTAATATTCCTCGTCATTATATTTTACTCTTCGTCATAATCGTTATCATCCTCATCCCTGTTATCCGATTGCTCCTCCTCCTCATCATACTCAACATCGTCGGACAAATAACCTGAGTCCTCGTCCTCGTTCTCATCCTGCGCGTCTTCTTCATCTACCTCATTAATTGCATCAATAATCTGAACTTCAGTTAGATCTGTACAACCATCAGGCATGGGTAAGCGTTCACTATCTTGAACTAGGTCCATTATGTCGGAGCAGATGACATAAATATTAGGCTCTTGATAGGCAGGAATGTCTCTTTCCGGTTCAGCAGCATCTTCAGTCGCCGGTGTCCCTTCAATTGTCGTAGTATTCCATATTCCTCGATGAGAGATATGGTTCACTATTTTCCACCCTGCACCAGATTTCGGATCATCGAGATAGAACACCTGCCTAACTAAGGTGGCCAGAGCGAAAAACTCATCCTCATACCAGCTTGAGTTTGTATCGATTGATAAAAGTCCCAGGTCTTCCTTTTGTACGCTTGAATCATTTGCACTTGAATAGGAAAACGTTGACATCATTCCCATAATATAGTTGAACGACATATACAATAGCCCCGTAACATAGATCATTGTCTTTCCCAACCCCTACCTCACTGTTTTGTGTTCTTCTTCCTTCATCTCGGCCCAATGAATGGAACTTTACACCGTTCACAAAACATCCGGGGTAAATATAGTGTTTAATCGGCTTCCCTGCTAGCAAGTGCTTTGGCCAGGACCACCACCCCCCGTGGTTTTCGGATTTTTGTAGATCAATCATCTGCGAAAATGGGAAAATTAAAGGGTTTACTTTCTACAAACATGATCGATATGTATATAAACTAAATATCGAGACATACATGAAAGGACCCAACCCCGATTTAGTTTCCTAAATCGGAATCAAACCCCTTCTGAAAACACAAACCAACAAAAACCATAAAAATTTTGGCAGAGTTTCGTTACTAACGCGGAATTGCCTTTACCTGCACCCGGAAAATAACACTTCATCCTATGCCACAAAAGCCAAACCGTGGGCACCAATCCCATCCGGATTTCTCAATATCATAACAGTAATGTAAAGTAATAATTAAAACCATACTTTACAGAGATCCGGGGAAAATCGTATAAAAATATAACATCAGAATGCTCAGAGCGACCTCTAGTGTATAATTATATAAATATAACTCAACATGCAGAACAAGAAACCTATTAGAAGAAACAAGGTAGCTCGAACACTATGCCTCCGACCACGACGTGTGACACCAGAGTCCGAACTGCAAACTGGGCACGGAAACCGAAAAGCCCAGTGGGAAAGACATATAAACCGTTAGAGTGAGTGGACGAAAATAAATGTCTTTCGCCGAATAATATATGTTATAAAAACATATGCGAGTCTAAATGCATAAAAATCAAATGGTACACGAGGGAGACTCTAACTCCTCACGCGTATAGAGCATGCATCATAAATACTGCGGGGTCACTCATGGACTCCCTCGTGCTAGTACAGTATGAATCACGGGATCCCAGACCCACACGTGATTCCAAGCCAGAAGGATATCTGTCCCCCCCCCCCCCCGGAGCGTACTCGGGGATCAGCCGAGAAGCTATGTGTATCGATGCAACCCTGTCTACTGAGACTGTACTCTGTGTAAACCAAATCATAAAGAGTTCGATGCAAATGTATAAAGCAATTTGTAAATGCATATACGTAATGTATAATTGTATAGGCATAATCGTATAACACATGCTCATATAAATCATAATCTCACTGCTGCCGCCGGCCGCCGGAAAATCCAACCTGCCCAGAAAAATTCATGCTACACAAAGATTTGAAGATCTCGACGATTCCAACAACTTTCCAGTTCAAAGTTAAGGCCAATTTTGACCGGAAAACCTCCAAAAATCAACTCAAAGTTCCAAACCCTTACCGGAATTTCAAATCGACGGATCTCTCTCCTCCGGCCACGGAAACCCTCAAGACCACTTGCAATAGCTTCCTTAGCTCGAAGCTAACAAAAGCCCTCAAAGCTCCACCATCAACTTGGCTGGAACGCCACCACCCAAGGAGGCCGAAATCTCGCCGGAAAACTGTGATCTTCACCGAGCCATAACTTCCTCCTCCGGCCACCTCACAGAACGATTCAACTCCCAAGTTGAAGAGCAACTCATGCCCAACAAGTCTCGTGAAGAAGCCCCAGCCAATCGTGGCCGGAAAAGGGTCCAAATCCGGCAAAAACCGATCGGTGGAAATGAGCAAAACGGGTCGCCTCCATGACCCGTGGTCAACGCGGGTCAAGGCCCAGTTTCCTTATATGGAAAGTTTCCAATTTCGGCAAGTATTTTCCCCTATTTATACCGTACGCGTATCGAACCCCAAACGGATAAATACGACAATATTCGACGGACGAAAATATTCACAACTTATTCCTCGTAACTCGGAAAAATTCTCCGGAAGTTCCCACGAGCTCGAAATTAAATTCTCTACAACTTCCGCGAAGGATCCCAAATCAAATACTCGCCCAATAATTTAGTCGTTAATGAAGCCGCCATATTAACAGATTACGTCGAAATCACAACAAATCGCGAAACTCGCAAATCAAGTCGATAATCATTCCATTTACGGTTCGGGTCAATCAACGGTCCAAAACGGATCACAATCACAATTCGGATAGACTCGAACACGAACGGATAAACTCGACAATATTCCAAAATTTCAAATATTTATATTATATTCCTCGGTCGTCGAAATAATAATCCGGAACTGCCCACGAACTCGAAATCACGCGTACAACAACTCTTGAGAAGAGACTCAACTCAAATTCTCTGCCAATAATTAAGTCGTGATCAAAGCCGGCAATTCAATCAATTATCGGAGAACTACGATTACGTGCTAACTCACGAATTAAGCTGATTACACTACTGATTCTATTCCGGGTCGTCACATACATACGTACGTACCCATTGGAAGAAATAATCAGGGAACTTCTTCTTAACCATTTTCTCAAACCACGCCGAACTCTTGTCCGGATTTAACGCCTGAAGCCTCTCCCTATATGGCGTCATGTACGGCTCAACTTCGTCACAGTCTTGCAACACTACCCAATGTGCCTCAATAAGTTCTTCCCGTGTTAACAATTCCTTTAATACTCCTCTAAACGATCGTACGACATTTGTGACGACAGAAAGATTGATGCGGGCACTGGGATCGGAGGCAGTGGGAGGTGGTGAATCTTTGAGGTACCTGTTGCAGTAAGTAACACACTCATGCATTAGGTATGTCTCTGCTATGGAGCTATTCGGAGCCGACCTATTTTTGACGAATTCTTTACACTATCCAAGCTGTCTACAAATTCAAACGTTCAATTAATACATTGTAGAATAAGTACATATAGCTAGTAATCTTCAGTGGAACAAATAATGGATAAAAAAACCTGTATAATTAATTAGTTGTACGTAGGCGTACCTTTCTTGAGGATACATCCAAGTGTACTGGACAGGACCAGAAATGAGCACTTGCTCGGGCAGGTGGATCATTAGGTGAATCATGATGTCAAAGAAAGTAGGGGGGAAAATCCTCTCTAGTTTGCAAATGATGTGCACAATTTGTTGTTGCAGTTCCACCACATCTGACTTCTTTAATTCTCTAGCGCATAACCTCTTCCACCATCTGCACAATGCCACTATTGGTTCTATGACGTCACGAGGTAAATATGGTCGAATTACCACTGGAATCAGACATTGAAGCATAACGTGATAGTCATGTGTATTTAGACTAACAAACTTGTATTGCACCTCGTCTACTGCTCCAATTATAGTAGCTGCATACGTAGTCGGATAACGAACGCTCTTAAACCAGTGAAATACAGAACGTCTAAGTGTCGGCTTCACTGTGTAAGGTGTAGTTGGCATCTTGTTGTACACTCCTCTCATATCTCTCCTCAACCACAAGGGACGACGTAGATTCATTGATTCTAGATCTTTAAGCACTTTGAGAGTATCTTTAGTCTTGAACTTAATACCGAGAATTGTTCCCATCATGCTGTCGCACACATTCTTTTCTATGTGCATCGCGTCCAAGTTGTTCCTCAGCTTCAACTTCGACCAGTAAGGGAGTTCAAAGAATATACACTTGTGATGCCAATAGCTGAGATCATGTGGAGGTATTGGATTGCATTTCATTACATCCGTGTCATTGGTCAACACACCAAAGTCGAAATAGCTCAACCTCTCTAAAATCTCTCCGCCCGACCAACTACGGGGTTTAAGATTGTTCTCTACCGTCCCGTCGAAATGAGCTTCATCCTGTCGCCACGGGTGGTCGTGAGGAAGCCATCTACGGTGACCCAAGTAACACACATTCCCCGCGTGCCAACTAGAGTTCACTTCATCCAAACATATAAGACATCCATTATATCCTTTCGTCCTGCAGGTTGCCAAAATCTCATATGCTGGAAAATTGATGATCGTCCACATTACGGCAGCCCTCATCGTGAACATCGTGTCAGTGAATTTGTCATAAGTTGGGACTCTATTTTCCCACAATAGTTTCAGCTCGTCGATCAAAGGTCTGGGGGTAGACATCTAAGCACTTCCCCGAAAATTTAGGACTTGGAATTAGCAGAGTAAGGAAATTAAATTCCTTGTTCATGCACATCCATGGAGGCAAGTTGTATGGCATCACAATAACTGGCAAAGTGCTGACGGCGAAGCTCTTACTACCCCAAGGATTGAATCCGTCTATAGATAGTCCGAGTCTAACATTTCTAACCTCTGTGACAAAGTTTCCAAATTCTCTGTCGAAATGTTTGAAAGCCTCCCCATCTGCGGCGTGTCTTAGCACATCGTCATCTATTCGCTTTTCTGCGTACCATCGCATCGTCTCTGCTTTGTATAGAGACATGTACAGGCGCTGCAATTTAGGAATCAAGGAAAAATATCGAAGAACTTTCACATGAATTCTCTTTTTTGAACTCTTGCTATTCAGCTCATATCTGCACTGGCCACATACGGGACAATAGTCCAAATCTTTATACTCTTTGTAAAACAACACACAATCATTCAGACATGCGTCAATTATCCTGTACTTTAGGCCGAGGCTGCTCAAGATATTTCTAACCTTATAATGGGATTTAGGAAAATTGTGATCATCAGGAACCAACTTACATATTTGCTCCTGAAATTCGTCAAAAGCCCTGACTGACATTTTGTGCTTCACTTTTATCTTCATTTGCTCCATCACATATTGCAACACATTCTCTCAACATCCAGGGTACACCAGGGTCTGCGCTTCAAGTAGCATCCTGTTGTACTGGATATCTCACTAGTGTGAGTGGCCAAGCTAGCAGCGGAGAATGTGTTATCATGCTCATGAGTGGTATTGTAACCTCCATCTTGGTGTTGGTGTCCACCATGACTAAATCCCAGAAACGCATCATGAACCAAATCTGCATTTGGGTTCCAAGCAAGGGGGCCGGCACCACATCCGTTGGATGAGGCACCATGGTAACTGTACCCTGAGCTGAAGTTTACTGCTTCACCATTCTTGCTCCACGTAGTGTAACTCCACATCAGACCATTTTCGTACAGGTGTTGCACCATAACATTAACCTCCACATACTGACAGTTAAGACATTTTTGGCACGAACACCTGAAACGCTTCTTTCCATGACCATGTTTAATCGCAAAATTCACAAATTCGCTAATTCCATCTATATACCGGACATCACTTCTATTCTGCAACTTCATCTAACTCTTGTCCATACTTCTACGAAATTTAATGATTAATTATCATATTAGTCAATTAACTACTAATTCTCTATATATATACAAATTTTCAAGTAATGATTAAATTATTATATATATATACACAAATTTTCAACTACCTTAATTAAATTAAATTATTAATTAATTAGTTACCTTCAATAATTACCTTTATTTATTATTGGTGAATATATGTACGTACTCTACATCAATTACTTTAATATGTCTATAACATGCATGTGCGTTTTAACTAAATATTAACCAAATTTTTAAACATCCATGCATATATACGTACTACTGGTCTATATTAATTAACTAATATATATATCATCAATTACCTAACTTAATTATAAATATATATTAGATCTACTAATTAATTAACAATGCAATCAATCAAACGTACAATTAATTATATATATATAAACATTAATGGTGTTGAGAAATTAACTACGTACGTACCTAGCCTTCTCCGATATATGGCGAATCGATAGTCGAAGCAGTAGATATATGTATATATATAGTGCTAGCTAGCTAGCTAGTTTGCATGCATGTACGCGTGAGGAGAGTCTGATTGATCAAGAGAGAGAATGATCGATATATATGAAGATGAAGTTGAGACGAGCGAGCGGAGAGGAAGAGAGTTCGTCATGGACCTTATATAATGCTTCACTTAGATGACGGAGCGTAGGTGCGTCATCTAAGTGACCACTTAGATGGCGGATTTAGGTAATTTCCTTCGTCCAAGTGGATACATGGACGACGAACCTAGACCCCATCGTCCAAGTGGCCACTCAGACCACGGCGTGTCAGTCCGTTTTCCAAGTGTCCACTTGGACGATGGAAACACTTTTTCCGTCGTCCAAGTGTGTCTTAGACGATTTCCGTCATCTAAGTTACATTTAGACCATGGAACCGTGGTCTAAGTGCATTTTTCTTGTAGTGTAGTGTAGAACATTAATGAATATATATAAGTTGTTATAGTGATCATTCTGTGAACATTATTGTAAGTTGTAGGGATCTGTCTTGTAAGTAGTACATTTGGTGAGCATTATGAATGGAATGATATGACTATCTGTTTGGCTATCTGTTTGAGTATCTGTTTAAATATCTATCTGTGTAATACTATTTGTGTTGCTCTAAAATTTTGAATTATTGAATCAATGTATTAAGCCTATAAAATAAAATAATTTTTTTATTGTCTGATGCATTTTACAACACAAAACAACTCAAAGTTGGGTGTATACTTGGTACTTAAACACAGTTCATACACCAAAGACAACTCTCCAAACAGCTACTTAGATAGCTCTCTAGATAGTTATCCATGATAGTTGAGAAATGACATGTTGTTTTATGTCACATTTGTTCATTTTACTGAGCCGTTATCTATTTGTCTCCAATTTTTTGTCATCTCTTTTGTATGATGGCACTGGTGACACATAAAAAACAATTTGAAACACTCCTTATGTTTTGAATTTTTTTGAATCAAATGATAAATACTTGAATAGATAATTGAGCAGATATATGAACAGATAATTAGGCAGATAGACTTTGAAAATGATAGAATTGATGGACAGAAATCAAACAACATGATTCATTCTTTAAAGTAAAATAAATTCATTGATAATAGCAAACAAAATACAATAACAGAAATGATAAAAATTGAAATGTGCATAAAAAATAACAATAGCAAATATATAATTCTAATTTTGTAGTTCTTCAATGCTTCCTCTTTTTGTTGTTGTTATCCATGAATTTAGTGAATCAATGTATTAACCTATGCAATAAAATGTATTATTTCTGTATCTTTGATTGATTTTTTTTCTTCATCTTTTGTTTTGCAAATGGACTTGATGAATGAATGTATGTATGGAGCCATTGAATGATACAACATCATCAGCCAAGTCCAATCAAATATCCAAACAGATTTACAGAAAGTTACACAGACAACTATTCATGATTTTAGTGAATCAATGCATTAATGTATGCAATAAAATGTTTGTTTTTGTCCTTCTTTATGATACAGTATAAAACACGAAAAAAAGGGACCCAAAAATAACCCCAAATTTATTTTTGTATTGCAAGTAGCAAGTCGCAGATTTGAAATTTTTATACAGATATTCAGTCATGTAGATCAATAGATATTCAAACTTTTAGAAAACTATTATGACGACATTTTTGATAATCCACACAGACATGTATTTTCAATCGATAGGGTGTTGCAGGTTCTTCTATTGTGACCGGTTTGGTGACATCTTGAGCATTTTGTCGGCAATGTTTGTTTTTCACCCTTGTTCTTCATTCTCTTTTTCTTTAGTCTTCCCTGTTGCTTCTTTGTTAATGGAGGCCTGATGTCCAGTCCATATTGTGACATATCCTGAAGTGATTTCTTAATGTTTGTCACTGGATTGATTGTGAAGGAGTAGGCTTGTTTGTAAGTCAAGTTTGAGTTGTTCGGTGATTTGAATTGTTGTTAACGAGTTAAGAAACACATGTTTACTAACAATTAGGTCTGATACTTCCAAGAGATAGGTTATCATAACAAATAAACCAACAGATAGCCAAACAGATACTCTAATAGATATCTAAACAGATCTTCAGAACCAAAATCCGATCCAGACCTAATTGATGAGCAAATTGATTATGCTAATCACTACTTTCATGAAATCGAGTAATACAATTATGAACAAAAATAGTTTCGTGCAACATCAATTTAAATCATCTACCATATACAAAAACATAGTGAAATTTGATTCCCGGCAAAAACTGACGAGGGAAGTGAGAGTTACTTCGCATATCTCTATTAAACTCGGCAATAATTCAAATTGGGAAAGGAAGGGCAAAACCGAAAAGTGAAAATTGTGTTTTATAGCTTTTTGGGTTTTTTTGGGAGAAAATGATGTCCGGTGGGCTTTTTTGAATAAATAAGGGTCATAAGTTGGACCTTTTTTTTTACCATGGTATAATATGTTGAGATTTTTTGGAAACCAAATGTGTTTTTGAGTTTTTAAAATAGTTTTCCCTAAAAGAGTTATAGCATTTTGAAAGGTACATATCTTTTGTGTATTTTTTTTATGATACATATCTTCTTTATTGCTCTATAAATGAATATATATATATATATATATATTATACTATAAGATAAGTCTACAGTGGGGTGATCTACCTAAATTTAATTAATTATTTTTGTTGTTAATGTTGTAAAATAAGGTTTCTTTTGTGTATCTTTGTTCCAATTTAAGTTATTATTCTAACGAGCTCATTTTTACAAATTTGAAAATAAATAGTTGTGATTATTGTAATTTTGGTTGAATTGTCTGTAGATGATATAAACATGGTCATAAATTTATTCAAAATATTATAATTTCTAGTTTAATAAGTTATAATTTTGTTTAAGTAGTTGTAAGAAAATTTCTATGGTGGAGTCTCCCTATGCGGGTAAGGCTATGGTAGAGTAGATTTAACTTAAAATTTTATTTACAATAAGTTAAAAAAAATTACAACTTAATGAACAAGATTTACTATATTTAAAACAAAATTACGACCACTTTTCGTATTATTTACAAACTATTTAACTAAATTACAACATTGACACTGATTTATTCTCAAGTTGGTAAAAATGTACTCATTTATGTACTTACAAAAAGTTGAACAAAATTACACAAAAATGGCCTCATTTTACAATAATAACAACAAAATTATTGAATATAATTTAGATAGATGTATTCCACCCTAGAATTTCTCAATGTGTGCGTCTATTCTCACCTCTAAAATTAATATTCATACCTCCCTATTATCCAAACCTCCATTTTACTTTTTAAATACTAAATAATGCTAAGTACACCTTCTCATTTTTATTAAAATTCCATCTTCTAGTTTTACATCAAAATTAATATTTAGACATCCAATTTAGTTTTTGATAATTTAATAATAAAAAATACACCTCTTTTATTCGGGTGTTATTTTTATATCAGTATTGGAATTAAGCTTTTAGTTCTTAATTGTTGCTGTAAGAAGTTTAATCAATTCAGTGGCTTATCCTTGCCATATGGTATATCAGATTGGTACCTCCTACATTTTTTACATTTATAATGAAAAAAAAAATACCAAAATAAGAAGGGCTTATGTGGGAACTGCTGTGGCTAATGCTTCGATCATTGTGTTTAGACTAAGAAGATGTTGCTGAAGACCAACACAAAAATGTAGAAATTGGATTTTGATAAATCTTAAGAGGAAAGCCATCACATAACATGCATATCCTTTTTGCACAATTACATTATGAGGAAAAGAAAAGAAAAGAAACAACAAAAGTACTTGCTATTGTATCATCCTCACTTTCATCTATAAGACTAACATAATATGCTATTTAGGATTTGTCGTTGAGGTAGAAGAAAGAAGATGAGTTGAAAATGAAGATCCAGTATTTTTTTTCTTACTTAGTTTTGTCCTTAAATGTCCTTTTATAGAAATTGAAAAGTCAACTACAGTTAAAAAGAAAGAAAGAGGGGTGATAATTAATTTTGGAGGTGTGAATAGACGCACCATTTCTCAATACATTATACTAAATACTAAATAGACAAAAATAAATAGAGAGTTAGGCTCCTCTAAAATAAGCAAGAGTCTGTCTTGCATGGTTGTGCGCATCTTGTCTATTCTTGGATTCAGTCTATTTTTGGTATTCAAGTCCCCTGGTTTTCAAAATCCACCTATTTAGCTCATTAATCTCCAATAACCGTTTCTTCTAGAATCCTACACTTCCCTTATAAATTTAGTGCACATGTTGAGCTATATTCATGTAAGGACCATAATTATGTGCCTATTACACTCCTAACTTTATGTTTATAGCTTGTTTTCTATGAATAAAGCATTGTTCTCATTACGTTTTCTGTTCTTGCTAGAAAATTGTGGAGTTGGCTCAGAAATGTATTAAATATAAAAAATTATATACTTATTGGAGAAGACGTATACATTTTCGAGGTCAAAAGAGAATTTGGAGCAACTTTGGAAAAATGACGAAATTGTTTCACCGGAGGTCGCCGGAAGTTGCCTGAAACCCGCCGAAATTTGCCACAGCCGGCCAATCACATGTAGTCCATCCCAAAGGAGGCTTATTGAGCTTATCTATGCTTACCAATCTGATTTGAAGAGAGAGAGAAGAAGTTGGACCGCATGATGTCACCAATTTGGAGCTTAGCCTTCCAAAGCCTAAAAAAGTGGATCATGGTCTCCTTAATTAAAAGTTAACTTTTAGATCTTCCATCTCACCATTTTCTATCATCCAAGGATCCATATTTTCCTCCCCATTCAGCCCAAATTCGAGCTCCCCTTGGCACCTACATAGAACATACTTCATTTTTGAGATTTCTCAAGTTTTAGCTCTCTAGAAAACCCAGTCCATATACCCATTCGAAATAGCCATCTCCTCCACCAAAACATACCTATAATCACTATCTAAGGCCTAGAAATCTCGATCACCACCATAATACCTTCCACTACACCATCATCTCTCTAGCCTTAGGTGGGTAACTCAACATCAAGGAGCTTTGGAGCAAAGTTGGAGCAAGGAGGAAAGAATAGCTAGAAGACCTTGGAGCTTTTGGAGACTCTTGGTTATTTCTCATCCTATCTTGTCTTTCAATCATGTATCTAAACTCTATACTTGTTATGGGTAGTGAGTATTAGATTTTGGGAGGCTAGGGTTCTATACTTGTTAAGGGTAGTGAGTAGTAGATTTTGGAACATGTGATGTGATGAACATATATTGGATTATGTTTCATGGTTTTAGTGTATGTTATGAAGATTTGAGTTGTGAACGAGTTTATTGTGTGAATGTGATATGTTTATATGTTTGAGCTTGTTGTATAATTTCTTAAATGCATATGTTAACTCTAGCTAGGTTGATATATGTGTTAAAGGACTTAAAAATAACCCTTGAATGAATTAGCTACTGAATTAAGGATAGAGGAGTATGTGAACATGATTAGGGTGTTATCTATGAGATTTATCTTAAGATTTGGTTCCCTAGAACTTAGCATGGATTAGAGTCTCTCGAGTCTCTTTAGACTTGAGAGACTCTAGTCAAGTACACATTGATTAAAAGGATTATTATGGCACCTCGTAGAATCTCTCGGCTCGTAACTTATTAGGTACGAGTTGAGGGATTTAACCAGATGTCCTCTCGGATTGTCCAATTGATATTCGAGAGGGGAACCTTTCCATATCTATCATACGATTTACTTGTTAGCTTCACAACATGACATACGATTGAGGTATAACCCCGTAATGACTTATGTCTTGATCTCGATTCACTAAACACTGCAATGTAGGGCTTAAGTTTTCTAGTGTCTGAGGTGACCTAGGAATTTGGGTTCAAAACCAATCGTGACTCACAAGGTCACGGTTTGGACAATACTTTGTGTAAATGAATTTCATCTATACATAAATTGGGACATTGTTTGATGCATCATGTGGTTAGCGGAACTCCCTTAGTTGACCTACTTGCTTTATCTTGAATTTGTGTTATTTAGCTCCGTACTTAGTGTAAACAATCAATCAAACAATCAACCTTCGTTTAATCATTCACCATAACTTAACCACCCCTTACAATGCTAACTCTCCAAAGGATTTATTAGTGTAAGATTCACTTCCATCTTTCCTTTATTTCATTTAGTGTCAAGTAGTGTATTTTCTAGTGAGTCGTAATCTTTGTGCTTTCATTTATGAGCTAAGGAATCTAAGTGCTTAATCCTCGTGGGTTCGACACTCATTTTTCTTTCTATTCTATTACTTGTCCCTGTACACTTGCGGGCGAAGACCATTCTTATACTTATGAGTTAGCTAATATTCATTAAGTTTTAGAGGGTATTAATTCTTCCAACAAGTTTTTGGCGCCGTTGTCGGGGATTAAGTTTATCTTAATTCCTTCGCCGGTTAGCCTTTGATTGTGGATCATCCGGACATTATTGGTTGATGCTTGTTTGTTTTGCTTTTGATTTCTTTCAATTTATCACTTAGAATCTTATTTCACTTATCTTTGCTTCATAAGGATACTTTGGTAGGTTTGTTGAGGTAAAAGGGTGTTAGGAGTTGTGCTCTAACCTTGGTTGTAGGACACATTTCGATCCATCAAAATTATCTTTCGATCTATCGAATTCAGGCTGCATCGAAAGTCTAAGGAGCTGCTTTGATCCATCAAAGAGTATTTTCGATCCATCAAAAGTTCTCCAGTCAGTGAAACTCGGGAGATTGCTTCGATCCTTCGATCTATCGAATCTGGGCAAATTCTTGAGGTTGTTTCGCTCGATCTTTCATCCCTTTCCTTACTTATCTATATCCATTTGAAGCAAATTTCAATTGAGTCTTATTTTTACATATTGTAACTAGTGTGTGTCTAGATTTAGCAAACTTAATTTCTGCTACACCCTAGATTCTTAGGACTTTATTCGGCAATTCCAGTATATTGGGTCACCTCGGTGTCCATAGTATAGTTAATGCCACAGCGCCACATACTGGAATCCCATTTAAACTCTTAGAGTGCTCATTGATGTTTCCTTGAGGGGGGTGTCAAAGAAGCACCGTGAAAGGCTCTCAAGGCTTTGAGTACTTTGAGAGTGTATGCCTAATATCTATTAGTTTCCTAGTGTATTTTTAGGTTTATGCCCTTTCATCACACACGTCTACACACTCCAACTTTGAGTTCGTCACCCGTTTTGTGGAAGACTAATTTGGGTTTCAACAATGTGGCTTCTACAAGAGAGGGAGCTAGTAAAAGTAGTGAAGAAGGGGTTGGTGTACCAGTGTTGAGGGTAAGTAACCGAGAAGCACTTGGAAATTTGTTTAATCTTGCTCTAGAAGCTCAACGAGAAAATCCATCTTATGGAGGCCGAGTGTTCATAAGCGAAGTTGATTCAAAATCTTTGGAATAAGCTAGTGAACAAGAAGAAGACTCCTCCATCAATGAGGGGAGGACAAGCTTGATGACCTTCTGAGAAGAGGATGGAGAATTGTTTTGCGAAGCTTGGGAGAGGTTCAAAGACCTAGAGCTTAGTTGTCCCAACCATGGGCAATCTCAAGATATGCTAATGTCTTTATTCTATCAAGGGCTTAGCACATAGACTAGAAGGAAGGTGGACAACGCATGTGGTGGTGATTTCATGGACAAGACCGCGGAGGAAGCTCACATCTTATTGGAGAAATTGGCGGAGTGCTCGATGTTATGGGATATTAAGCCTCATGTGAAGAAATCGGCGGTCTCTATGGGAGAAGCTACACAAGCTAGCTGGGGTGGTATCTACCAAGTGAAGCGAAATCCTATTCAAGAAGACGCCATTAAAAATCTCGAGGAATCCATGAACAAGAAGTTCGACTTATTGATAAGACAAAACCAAAGCAGTGGAAAAGTCAATCAAGTATCAGAAATAAGTGTGGAGCTGGTTACTTGTATAATTTTTGAGAGTACGGTGCACGAAACCTTGCAATGTCCTTATTAAGAGGATTATCTGGATATTATTGAAGAGTGCAAGGGGGTCTTCTATGACCAACCTCAAAAGAATGATCCTTATGCCAACTCCCACAACCCAGGGTGGAGGAACCACCCTAATTTCTCTTAGGATGGTCAAGGGCAAGGTAGTCAAGGAGGATCCCTAAGGAAAATAAGAGGATATCAAGGTGGTTTTCAAAGACCAAATGGAGGGTTTAACAATCCAAGTGGAGGTCAAGGTAGTTATGGTGCTTCGGGAAGTGGAAACAAGGGAGTGTCTACTTATCAAGGAGCTCCCGGATTTGCTCCGAGGCATAGTGGAGGATTTGCAAATGCCTCGAATGGTTCACCAATGATTCAAGCACCTACTCCTTCACCTCAATTAGAGGCACCTAAGTCCACCATGGACGATTTGCTTGCCAAGCTCGTTAAGAACCAAGAAGAGGATAAGAAGTTGTATCTTGACATCTTTATGACTATGAAGATTGAGAATCAAGCTCTTCACAAGAAGAGTCAAAGTGCCATCCACAAGCTTGAGACGCAAGTGAGCCAATTGGCTAAGGCACACCAAACCTAATGGGAAGGTAAAGCTCGTGAGTTTTCCTCTACTACGGAGAAGAATCCTAAGCATCAAGTCAACATTGGTTATTGAGATCTGGAAGGGGGTTCGACAATTATGGTGATGCTCCAATAGTAGAGAGCGATGATGATGAAGAAGATAACACACCTTTGGTGTCACGATCAACATCCCAAAGTGGATTTGGTACTTTAAGTAAAGATAAAATGGTGCACTTCAATGATAGAACCAAGATGATTCCTTTTGAGGATGTAGATGCATCAGATGACGAAGATGATGAAAAGAAGATTGATAATGTGGGGTCCAAAACCGTTTTGAGTCATTTTGGACATTCTGGAAAGGGGTAAGAAGGTAGGGAGAACAAAGAAGAGCATTCTGGGTCAACCTTGAAGGAGAATGGAGAAAATTGCATAATTACTTTGATGGGTTAGAAAACTGTTCGACCCATCGATGGAACCCCCCGGGTCTGCAGGACGGAATTTCTTCGATGGGTCGAGAAACATCTTCGACCCATCGAAGCAAAGCCTCAAGTGCAACCACTAGAAATTCTCGATGGGATCCAGTAGCAACGTACATAATGAGCAATTATTTCAAGTCCAAGAGGTTCTTACCACTTCTTCCTATCCATGGTTCGCCAACTACCTATCGAGTCAAGGCACCTAATCCCCATGCACTTCACACGTGATCAATATAAACGCCTAAGGAGGGTAAGTAGGGAGTTCATTTGGGATGACCCTTATCTCTATAAGGAGGGTTATGATGGCTTCGACCCATAGAAGGTAGCAAGCAGAGATTTTCTATATGAGAGTCCGAAAATAGTCAAAGAGATGTGGAGGCATGTTTGCCCTTTCCCCAAGTGAAGAACAAAGAGAGGGTACAAGCAAACTTGGATCGGAAGACCAAGGAGTGTTTAGATGTCTTCAAGAAGGTTGAGATCAATATTCCCCTTCTTGACGCCATCCAAACCAACCCCATGTACTCCAAGTTCTTGAAGGATTTGTGCACTAACCGTAGATTGAAGAACAAACTTTAAGGAGAGGAAAAAAGCAACAAGGTCAAGCTCAATACCACGGTATCGGCCATCATCCAACGCAAAGTACCCAAGAAGCTCTCAGATCCCAGTAGCTTCACCGTTCCATGCACCATCGGCACTAAGTATTTTCTGAGGACGTTGATGGACCTTGGTTCTTCTATAAACTTGATGTCATACTCGGCCTACAAGGAGATTGGATTGGGGAAGATAAAGTTGGTAAGAATGTAATTGCAACTTACCGACCGAAGTGTTATCCATCTAAGAGGCGTTGTGGAGGATATGTTAGTAATGATTGGTGAGCTTGTTGTCCCGGCCGACTTTGTTATCTTGGACATGGAAGAGCCAAGGGGGTTTGAGGATTTTACCATAATCTTTGGGAGAGCTTTTATAGCCACAACGGGCACCAAGATTGATGTCAAGGGTGGTGTGCTTACAATGGAGGTCTTTGACAAGATGGAAACCTTCAAGATCTTCCACGACAATGGTCCCATCCCCAAACTTCAAGCTTTCATGGTTCGGGTGATTGAAGAGGAACTAGAAGAAGAAATTGATGATCTCTCTACTCAAATCTACATGTATGGTACTCTCGAAGAAGAGGTAGATACGGCTTTAGTGGTGCCATATGAGGTGTGCTTTTTGGGGTCTACTATTGATGGCCATGCGGCTTTGAATTGCATTATGACATCTCAAAACATCTATGAGGCCATCAGGTGGTCGTTTAGTGACATAAAAGGGATAAGTCCAACCATTTGCGAGCACTATATCTACATCGCTATAGATGTTAGCCATTTAGGCAACCTCAAAGGAGATTAAATCCGAACATGCAAGCGGTAGTCAAGAAGGAGGTTTTGAAGCTATAAGCGAATGGGATTATTTATGCTATTTTGGATAGCCTGTGGATCTCCCCAACATAAGTGGTGCCGAAGAAAGGGGGTACCTAACACTTAAGGTGAGCTTATTCCCTGCCGGATTGTTAATAGTTGGAGATTTTGCACTGATTACTGAAAGTTGAACGCGGCAACACACAAGGATCATTTTCCATTGCCTTTCATCGATCAAATGCTAGAGAGGCTAGTCGGGCATGAATATTATTGCTTCTTGGATGGCTATAGCGGGTACAACCAAATTGCAATTAATCCCGAGCACCAAGAGAAGACGGCCTTCACGTGTCCTCAAGGCGTCTTTGCTTTCCGAAGGATGCCATTCAACTTATGCAATGCTCCCGCAACCTTTCAACGGTGTATGCAATCTATCTTTGCCGGTATGATTGGTGAGTTCGTTGAGGTATTTATGGATGATTTCTCTCTATTCAGGAATTCATTTGATAATTGTTTAGATAATCTTGATCAAGTACTAACGAGATGTAGGGAGAAGAACTTGGTACTCAATTGGGAGAAATGCCATTTTATAGTAAGAGAAGGCATCGTGCTCGGCCATTGTATATCCAAGAAGGGGATCGAGGTTGACAAAGCCATGATTGAAGTGATAGAGAAGTTGCATATTCCCATCAATGTCAAAGAGGTCCGAAGTTTCCTTGGGCATGCGGGTTTCTACCAAAGATTCATAAAAGACTTTAGTAAGATTGTAAAGCTGCTCACTAATGTGCTCGCCAAGAATGTGTACTACTTCATCACTCTACCACTTGAGCAAGCATTCGAGACACTTAAGAAGGTGCTTACTTCGGCCCAGGTGATCATGAAGCCCGATTGGAGTGTACCATTCGAGATTATGTGTGACACAAGCGATTACTTTATGGGATCGGTTTTTGGCCAGAGAGATAACGTGTTAGGGGTAATACAATATGCCTTTCATGCATTTAACCAGGCCCAAAAGAACTATACAACTAAGGAGAAAGAGATTCTTGCTATCGTGTTCTCCCGTGAGAAATTTAGAAGCTACATAGTGGGATCCAAGGTGATAGTCCACACCGATCATGCAGCACTCAAGTACCTTTTCACTAAGGCGGAGTCAAGAGCGAGGTTGCTCTGTTGGGTACTACTTCTTCAAGAATTTGACTTGGAAATTATGGAGAAACCCGGAAAGCACAACTTTGTAGCGGATCATCTTTCAAGGCTTCAAATTGAGGAAGACGACAGTGCATTGAATGAAGACTTTCCCGATGAGCAATTATTTCAAGTCCAAGAGGTTCTTACCACTTCTTCCTATCCATGGTTCGCCAACTACCTATCGAGTCAAGGTACCTAATCCCCATGCACTTCACACGTGATCAATACAAGCGCCTAAGGAGGGTAAGTAGGGAGTTCATTTGGGATGACCCTTATCTCTATAAGGAGGGTCATGATGGCATCTTGCGGAGGTGTGTACCTCATAAAGAAATGCATAGTGTCCTTTACTTTTGTCATGAGCTCGAATGCGGGGGTCACCATGGACCTTCCAAGACGGTGTATAAAGTCTTGCAAGCCAGTTTGTGGTGGACGAACCTATTTCCGTGATGCATATGCCTTCATCAAAAGTTGTGACTGATGCCAAAGGGTAGGCAAGATCACCAAGAAGGACCAAATGCCTTTGAAAAATATTGTGGAGACCGAAATCTTTAACGTATGAGGGATTGACTTCATGGGTCCTTTCCCAAAGTTGAATGGGATGCTCTATATACTTGTCGCGGTGGACTACGTAACAATGTGGGTAGAAACTGTGACGTGTCCAATTAATGACAGGAAGGTGGTCATGAAGTTTCTTAAAAGTGCCATTTTCACAAGACATGGGACCCCTCGAGCCATAATTAGTGATGGGGGTTCTCATTTTGTCAACGCTAAGCTCAAGACCCTCTTGGGAAAGTATAGAGTATGCCACAAGGTCGCCATGCCTCATCATCTCAAACTAGTGGGCAAATGGAGATTAGTAATCGGGAAATCAAGCATATTCTTAAGAAGACCGTGAGCACTCACCGCAAGGATTGGAGTCAAAAGCTTGATGACGCGCTATGGGCATACTGTACCGCCTTCAAGACTCCCATTGGTATATCTCCCTATTGGCTTGTCTATGGGAAAGCTTGTCATCTACCGGTCGAAATTGAGCACAAGGAAAGATGGGCCATCTCATTGTTGCATATGAACTTTGAAGATAGTGGCACCAAGAGGAAATTAGACATTATGGAGCTTGAAGAGTTGAGGCTTGAAGCCTATGAGAGTGCCCGAATTTACAAAGAGAAGATGAAGAGGTACCATGACGCTTGACTAAGGCACAAGGAGCTTAGTGTGGGGAAGAAGGTACTTCTATACAATTCCCAGCTTTCTTTGCATCCCGGGAAATTGCGTTCAAGGTGGAATGGCCTGTTTGAGATCGTTGAGATATTCCCTCATGGTGCGGTTACCTTGAGAAATTTGAGAGATGGGAGTAGCTTCAAGGTTGATGGCCATCGTATCAAGCCTTATGTAAGAGTCCCATTGAGTGCATAATATGTGGAGGTGAATTTGTTGCACCTTCCCCACACCATAATGATGTGATGATCTCTTCGCCGGACCATGTTTACATCCGTAAAATCTACAACCTGTAATAGTCGGAGTCCATAGGAAAATGTTTTCAAATAAAGTTTGAGGTAGCGGAGTTGGTACGTGATCCGGATAAGAAATCTTAAAAGCCAAATCATGATGCCTAGCAAGGAAGGCAAGACCAATTTTCATCTCGCATGTTAGTGATTGCTGGTGACTTGGGATACAATGTCGTCGGTCTTCAAAGGGGAGAATTCCTAATCTTATACCTCATTTTGCATTTTGTTGCTTATTTATACATGTTTGTGTGTTTAGCTGATAGAATTGAACCTATGAAGTTTATGATAGGAGATGGTTAGGTATTGTGATCAATGTGTGTGATTTTGCACTTTCTTCATGTCCAATCTAAGGCCTCACTTCGATGGATCGAGACATGATTGTTCATTCCCTTCGATCCATCGAAGTACTGCACACAAGACACATCTGGGGCATTGCTTCAATGGATTGAATATTTTCTTCGACCCATCGAAAGCCTTCCAGACTGAGATTGACAAAAAGAATTGACTTTTAATGACATCCTTTTCTCTTTCTCCTCTCTTATTCTCTTCAACATGATAGGAATGATGATGTGATGGCTTGATGAAGACTTAGTTTTTCTTCTTATCATAGTTTTTGTATGACTAACCTCTCTCTCTTATCTTTGAACTTCGTAGGATTTATGGTTATTAATTTTGTACCCGTTAAACATCTTGAACTCCTTCGTTGATGTTAATGTGGTACTTGGTGTGATTTATGGTTTTTGTGTGGTTGAATGCATGTTTTGATTGCTTGTGTGCCTATTTGTTACTTTAATGCGCAATTGGATGTGTTGACCAACCACTTTCATATGTGTTAGTTTACTTTTGTTGTCTTTGGTGTGTGTTTTGGATGTATGGAATAAAATGGGACTTGAGGCAATTTTTTGCAAAATTCGGCTCTCCTTCAGCAAAAATCTATGAGCTAGCTTCGATGGATCGAAGGTTTGCCTCGATCCATCGACATTGGCTTGCATGCAAAAATCTGAGGGCTTACCTCGATGGATCGGAGATTTTCTTCGACCTATTGAAGACCACTGCCACACAAGGACCCAGGGACACGCTTCGATGGATCGAGGGGTTCCCTTCAACCCATCGAAGACCATTTCTAAAATAAAATCAAAAATCAAAAATTTTGCCCATTGTGGAGTCCTCATGCCATGGCTTTACTCATATGCACCCTCGGGCTTTCTAATGCTATATATTTCAATGCAAGGGCGCCAATTGTTGGTCCTCTCTTTACTCATATCACCTATGGATGGAGAGGCCTAACTTGGCCTTCGTGGGTTAACATAGATGTACATTTAGAGCTTGGAGGCGGTCTACAAAGCGTTTGCACTTTCTTTCTCCCTTACTCTTTCTCTACTTTCTAGCACTTATGAGAATATGTTTGAGAATGATTCTATGTTAGGATGCTTAGGTTTAACTCTCATCCCCAAGATTAGATATCTTCCAAGGGTTGTTAGCCTTGCAATGTCTTGATGACTCACTCTTGTTCGATGAGAGAGTGATCTATTCATCATTAGTGTATTTTTTAGAGTCACATAGAAGGTGGTAGTCTTGTGTAAGTGTGAGGTCCCCTCATGTTTTATGCTAGATTAAAATGTCATTTTCCTTTGAAATGTGAGTATGCATGTCCCAATCGTGGTTGATAGGACTTTAATAGCTTCATTACTTCTTAGAGACTATATGACCCTTTAAAGTGTGAATGCTTGCTAATTACTATGCCTAGGAAAACATGTGTTAGCTGAATAATTTTGTGAAATAATGATGCCTTACTATCTTGTTTACACTTTTGGTTATTATGTGGTTTTATACAAATTACGTACAATTTGGTTCTAAAGTGTGAGGTAGGTGGCTAAGTCATTATAACGCCTTATCCAGAAAATCCATAAAAATTTGAAAAATGTGAGAAATTGTAATACAAAAATATGTGTGTTTTGGTGTGTTTGTGTTTCAATAACGACTCCCAATGATGAAATTAAACTAATGGCTAGTAGATTGTATAATTTTGAGTATGTTTAAAAAGAGAAAACAATGCATGTTTAATTGGTTTGAAAAGTGCATATGTCATTCAAAATGAGTTCACATGAGAAAAAAAGGATTGATATGTTTTCGAAGCTATCCAGCCCATGTGAGATTTTTGAGCCTTATTGTGCATGCATAGCTACATTATGTACCTATTCTTTCATGTGTGATATTGATCAATTATTGCGTAATCTAGAAATTGCTTTAAACCGTGTAAAACGTTTTTCAAATTATGAGTTATTCTCAAAAATGATAGAGGCATTAAGATTACCACCATGGCCAAATTGCTTTCAAACCTTATGATGCATATAGTCTTTAATAAGCCAATTTGAGCCTTATATTATTTTACCTTAATTCTTGAACACCACAAATCCTTACCAAACCTAAATACTTACTCTTACCCTTAACTAGGCAATCAAGCAAGCGATAATGAAGTCCTGTTAGGATGTATTTAGAGTTTGTATTTATTATGAAGTTTAGCAGAAGCTTAAGTGTGAGGTGGAGGAGGTTGTTGTGATCTTCATTAGTGTTGTGTTTTGTTCAAAAAAAGGAGGAGAAAATTAGAAAATGGAAAAGGGATCCACAAAAAGATGGTAGTGTATATAAAGAATAAGTGTTTTGGGAAATGGTTTGTATAAAAAGAGGGAACGCTAGTAGCACTTAGATAATATTTGGAACTTCAACATGTGAGTTGTTTGTTAAGTTGCTTGGTACTTGAACTTCTATATCCTTCTTTCATTTAAACCCCTTCCTTAAGCCTCGTTACAACCTGAATGAAAGTCCTCTTGATTTGAAATGCTTATGTTTTTTGGATTGTTGGAGTATTAATTGAAAATCGAGCCTATAGAGAACATGTGATTGATGTGATTTATGAGTGCAAACGCTAACCCTCAAACACTTGTGTGCATTGAGTGATATCTAGTGAGTTTGATGGTTAGGAAATATATCAATTTGAATACATCTTATTGTGATGCATTTGACTTAGCGTATCTCATTTCGGCTTATTACATATGCATTGATTTCATGTTTTAAAAGTGTTGCTCAAAAATAGTTCAATCCATCTAGTCATAGTTCTTTGAGGGATATCAATCATTAATTCGAGACACTTACATACTTGTACATATGCTTTGTGCTTTGAGTCTAGCTTAGCTTATTTCTTTTCAGCTTAGTTTGCTTGACGACAAGTAAAGCTTAAGTGTGAGGTAGTTGTTAGAACCATAATTATGTGCCTATTACACTCCTAACTTTATGCTTATAGCTTGTTTTTTTATGAATAAAGCATTGTTCTTATGACATTTCCTGTTCTTGCTAGGAAATGAACAGGAAATGCGGAGTTGGCTTGGAAATGTATTAAATATAAACAATTAGATACTTATTGAAGAAGACGATACATTTCCGAGGTCAAGAGAGAATTTGGAGCAACTTTGGAAAAATGACGAAATAGCTTCGCCAGAAGTCGCCGGAAGTTGCCCGGAACCCGCTGGAATTTTCCACAGCTGGATCGGCCCAATCATATGAAGTCTAGCCTAATGGAAGCCCATTGACCCCATCTATGCGTACCAATTTGATTTGAAGATAAAGAGAAGAAATTGGACAGTATGATGTCACAAATTTAGTGCTTAGCCTTCCAAAGCCTAAAAATGCGGATCATGGTCTCCTTAATTAAAAGTTAAACTTTAGATCTTCTATCTCACCATTTTTTATCATCCAAGGATCCAAATTTGTCTCCCCATTTAGCCCAAATTCGAGCTCCCCTTGGCACCCACATACAATATACTTCATTTTTGAGATTTCTCAAGTTTTAGCTCTCTAGAAAACCCTCTTCATATACCCATTGGAAATAGCCATCTCCTCCACCAAAACATACCCATAATCACCATATAAGGCCTAGAAATCTCCATCACCACCACAATACCTTCTACTACACCACCATCTCTCTAGCCTTAGGTGAGTGACTCAGCATTTGGAGCAAAGTTGGAGCTTTTGGGGACTCTTGGTTATTTCTTGTCCAATCTTTTCTTGTAATCATGTATCTAAGCTCTATACTTGTTATGGATAGTGAGTAGTAGATTTTGGGAGGCTAGGGTTAGAACCCTAGCCATGTCATGTGACGAACATGTATTGGATTATGTATATTTCATGGTTTTAGTGCATGTTATGAAGATTTAAGCTGTGAACGAGTTTATTGTGTGATTGTGATATGTTTATATGTTTGAGCTTGTTGTATAATTTCTTATACGCATATATTGACTCTAGCTAGGATGATGTATGTGTTAAAGGACGTAAAAATGACCCTTGAATGAATTAGCTACTCACTTTTGATTAGATGAGCATGTGAACATGATTAGGGTATTATCTATGAGATTTATCTTAAGATTTGGTTCCCTAGAACTTAGCATGGATTGGAGCCTCTTCAGTCTCTTTAGACTTGAGGGACTCTAGTCAAGCACACATTGATTAAAAGGATTATTGTGGCACCTCGTAGAATCTCTTGGCTTATGTCTTAATCTCGATTGAGATAACGTGACATACGGTTGAGATATAAGCCCGTAATGACTTATGTCTTAATCTCGATTCACCAAACACTTCAATGTAGGGCTTAAGTCTTCTAGTGTCCGAGGTGACCTAGGAATTTGAGTTCAAAACCAATCGTGACTCACAAGGCCACTATTTGGACAATACTCTGTGTGAACGGACTTAATCTATACATAAACTGGGACATTGTTTGATGCATCATGTGGTTAGCGGAACTCCCCTAGCCGACCTACTTGCTTTATCTTGAATTTGTTTTATTTAGCTCCGTACTTAGTGTAAATAATCAATCAAACAATCAACCTTCGTTTAATCAATCACCGTAACTTAACTACCCCTTACAATGCCAAGTCTCCAAAGGATTTAGTAGTGTAAGATCACTTCCATCTTTCCTTTATTTCCTTTAGTGTCAAGTAGTGTAGTGTCTAGTTAGTCGTAATCTTTGTACTTTCATTTCCAAGCTAAGAAATCTAAGTACTTAATCCTCGTGGGTTCGACACTCGATTTCTTTTCTATACTATTACTTGTTTTCGTACACTTGCAGACGAAGATCATTCTTATACTTCTGAGTTAGCTAATAATTTATTAAGTTTTAGAGGTTATTAATTCTTCCAACAATTCGCACATTTTATCCTTGACTATTCTTTCTGACCACCATTTAATTTCTTATATCAGTGTGCGTCCCATAAGCAGATTTTGTTTATGGAATAACTTTTTTGTATCATTTTATTTTTCTTTTCAATTTCTTTCTTGATTGTATTCACACGAAAAATTATTTTGTCTATTCATATTATTTCTGCAAGTATCAATTAAAGTTTGGAAAAATGCAATCACAATTAAATTGTTATAAAAGGCTTCATTTCTTCAAGGATTCATTTTAGGAAAATTCTTCGATTACAAATAGATCGTACAAAAAACTAATACCAAATTAGTTGGCAGCTACCAACTCACCTGCCACTTCATCATTTGTGTCAACCTGTATTCTAAGTGGAATTTCTTATATTTTCATTACTACATAAAAAAATTAGTAAATATTGGAAAATTTGGGTTTGAGTGGTTTCAAGGCCAACCCACGAAGGTGAGATGAGCAAACAAGGTAGAGCTACCAGAGGACAACAATGAAAGAGCATATTCATGTGTTCTAATTGGGGCGATGACAGCGGTGTCCGCAAAATGGAAAATTGCAGCGACAAGCCAACCCCACGAGTCCAGTTGGAGGAACAAGAGTGAGTCGTCATCCCGGACGAGCTCGGCACCGACCTAATCGATTGGCTCAATTTTGACTAGGATGGCGATCGAGAAAAATGTCCGCATAGTCTCGCCATGTTTTGTGTTGAGTCTCATATTGAGATTTTTCATACTTTAACTTTAGATACATATGGAGTCAAGCGACTTACAATGCTTTGATTTAAGTGTCTTTGATAGCTAATAGATTGGGAAAGACACACTTAGTTCATGGGGAATGTTGGAGTTGGGGTTTAGAATGGATAATTACATTGAGTTGTTTCACTCATTCCCTATGTAAAGGTGAGAGGTGTAGGAATGTTTGCATTGATTGAGAAAGAAGAATTTGTGTTCAATGTTGTTCTTGTACAAAGATAATATTTGGGTTGCTTGAAAAACCTGATTGTAGTCTTGCACTCCTAAAGCTACTGTGGACGGCAATGAAGAGTTGGACCACGGTTTAGGTTTTTTTAAGGGGGGGGGGGGGGGGGCTAAATTTTAAGATAAAAAATTGGGTAATTTTTCTTATCAAACAAGAATATTGACATGGCAATTGCCACATCATTTTGTATTAATTTTTGTATCAGTAGCTCTACTCTTTATTTTAACAAACTTGAACAAGTATGGTAGAAATTTATAGAACGTTGACTAAATTTTTAACATATTTATTTTTGATCTACTTTCAAGATCGACATATGTTAGGTCCATAATTATGTGCTAATTATGTCTCTAATTTCATGCTTATTGCTTGTCTTTTATGAATAAAGCATCATTTTATAACGTTTTCTTTTTATGCTAGGAAATTAGGAGTTGAAACAGAAACTCTCTGGAAGATGGTAATTAATCACTTTTTGGAAAAGCCGAGCACATTTCTGAAGTCACGAGAGAGTTTGGAACAACTTTAGGAAAATGACAAAAAGTAGTCACCGGAAGTTATCGGAAGTTGCCGAAAAATCGCCAGGTTTGTCCATGCCATCCGAACCACCAAGTGAGGCCTAAATATTTTGAGCTAAGCCCAAGGTAATCCAAACCACCTAGGATACAAACCCTGGCTGATTTGAAAGAGTATTCACACATTTGAAATTTGGAAATATTAGGCAAGGTTTGGACTTTAGCCTAAAAGCCTAAAGAATGGGATCTTACTTTGTAGTCTTTAGATAAAATTTCATGGCCACTCTAGCATATCTAAGGGCTCACAAAACACCTCATTTTCTTCATCTTATTCCATCTTGGTCGAGCTCCCCATTATCCACCAACACAACACACTTCATTTGACATCTTTTTCATAGTTTTTGCATCTAGAGATAACCCTCACTCTCTCCCTAACCATTTAGCTCTATCCTCCACCTCAAACACCCTATTTACCACCACCAAATCAGCCCCTTAAGGTGGAGCTACCTTACTTCCTTTAAGGTTCCTCTCCCTTTCCTCCTCCTCCTCACTTGATTGTATATCATTCTTTGTGCAATTGAGCATTTCCTCCTCTTATCTCTATCTTAAGGTTTGGTAAGATTTTTAGAGCTCAAAGAGGTGAGAAGTAATCCCTCTTCTCCCTTGCCTCCTCTACAAGCTTGGGTGCATTTGGAATAAAAAAGGTGAGGCTAGAACCACAAGACAAGACTTAAAGAAGCTCGGCTTGCTTTGGGGAGAGTCTTGGGTCATTTCTTCATGTTATTCGCTCTATTAATGTATTCAAACTTGTTTCTAAGTATGTATAGTGAGTAGTACCTCTATGGGAGGTTAGTTGTCAAACCCTAACCATTTGATGTAAACAATGATGTTTGATTTATGTTTATAAGAATGTTTTAAGTGTTCTATGCTATTGGATGAGTTTTTATGTCTGTGATGTGATTGTGGCATATTTTTATGCTTGAGCTTATTGATTAGTTTCTCCTATGCATGTTGTAGCTTTGTCAGGATTTGCTTAAATGAGCTAGAAAATGACTCTTAAAGGAACTAGCCGTTCACTTAGGAAATAGGTGAGCATACAACATGACTTAGGCTTACACTTAAAAGGTTAATATTAGGGTGTGGTTTCCTTGTGCTTGAGTATGAATCGGAACACTCTTGAGGTTCAAATGACTTAAGGGTTTTCGGTTAAGCTTACAATAGACTTAGAGACTTTGTAGCTAGAGTTGATTCTTTCGACTTGTAACCCAAAAAGTGCAAGTTGGGAGGATTCATTACAATTAATTTCCAAGCACTCCAATAAAGGCTTTGAAAAAGGAAGCTATCCATAATTGTCACATGCGTTTGCAACCAAACTTATTACGTGTGAAACACATTAGGAGTGTAGCACCAAAATTCTAGCTCCTAATTGGTTTACTTTGTGCTTCACAAATGAATCAAAACCTTCTAGAATCCCAAAAGACCTAGGAGTTTCGGTCTATAACCAAGCATGATCCGAGAGGGCTTGATTTGGACAATGAAAGGATCCATTCTTATGATCCAAAAGACATTTGAGCATGTAAATTGGACTAAACAACTCATGACCTAAAATTGGACATTGTTTGAGCATCAAATGGTCAACGGAGGCATCCTTAGCTAACCACTCTTCTTTCTTGAATTTGTGATCATCTATATTTGCCAACTTTTATTAGTAGTAAACAATCAATCAACCTTTCGTTTAATCACTTATATTACTCTAATAATGCCTTGTGATGTTGAGTTTCCAAAGAACTTGACATTGTAAAATGCATTTCCATCTTTTGTGTTTCTTTGTTGCGTCAATTGTTTGTGTATCACACATATAAAGGACTTAACCGGGAAAAACTATGAAATCGGGTTAGTCAATCATTGTAGGTTGGACATTTGACTTCTACACAAATTATATTACTTAACCCTGTATACTTGCGGGTAATAAAAATGCACTTAGCCTTAGACTAACTCATAGTCAAAAGGTTGAGAGTATAAATCTCTTAACAATATCTCACTCAAGTAATTGTTTGGATTATATTTTATAGATCCAAGAGATCATCGGCTATAAGGGCATGTAATTGGAAAAGAGTCCCATACGAATGAGTTTGTATGAACTTTGTCCATACTACTCTTTTTTGTGTACTTTTTTATTTGTGATTTTATAATAAAGACCACTCAGTATCTAATATATCTTTTAAGGATCACGCATACAAAAATTTGACCATATTAAAGATCGTTTTCTCATTAAATTTTGCAATACAAATAGATGGTTGTTATTGTCATGTTTAGTTTCATAATAACCGTCCAATTATTTGATCAAAATTAGATAGGTAAATGATCTATATTTTGAATCATTTTTTGTAGAGATGATCTTTAAATAATTTTTTAGAATATGGGTGATCTCAATTTTAAAATCATAAATTAAAAACTATATAAATAGAAAAGTTTGGACGAAGTTCATACAAACTCATTTGTATGTGAGTTTTTTCCCATGTCATTTCTTCCGGATCACACTAACATGAGCAAGTCATTCAAACAAAGTATGGTCGAGTGAGACCTAGAAAAGTCTATCAGACAAACTGGTAAGTAAACCAACCTGTACAAAATTTATACATGAAAACTCAAGAAAAGCTCATATGCTAGATTGGTTGCCACAAAGTTGAGAAAAATAAATAAAAGGAAAAAGGAAACTTGACGAGAAAAATCATATGCTAAATTAGTTCCCACAAAATTAGAAAATAAAAAAACAGTTGTCACTTGATAACATACAAAGCAATGAAAAAAACAATTGCTTATTAAGTTAGCCTCACTGGTTGGAAAGCTAGCAATTGCAAAAAAAGAAGAACCCTAGTTTCTTCTCGGTAGGAAAAGACTTGTGCCGTCCAGTACGTAGCAACCAATCGACATGTTGGACACCATCGATCATGTGGAAGCTTCATTCTCGTCGGCCTTGGCGCTCGGCGCGGTGACGGTGGATGTGAGACACCGCTTGTGCGACTCCTCTGCCCCAAAAGACTCTCAAGTTTTCCTTGCCAGAATAGTACTAGGCAAGACAGTTTCTCAAGGTGACTTCAAGCAGCAATTTTGCAGGGTGTGGTTGCTGGAAGAATCGTTCAAGGTGCAGGAACAACCGAATGGGATTCTCCTTATCACTTTGACTCGATTCGGGATAGAAACAAAGTACTTCGGGGTGGTTGTTGGCACTACCGGAAAGCTCCATTGGTGGTGATCCCTTATGATGGTGCCACTCCTTTGGCAAGCATCAAGTTAGATTGGCTTTTCTTTTGGGTTAGGGTAACCAATGTCCCTCTGAGGTTTGATAAGGATGACAATATCAGGGTGTTCGCAGAGGAGGCTAGAGAATATCTAGAGTTTGATCAACAGGCAAGAAAGAAAGGATTAATTAGAGTGCGGTTTGTGCATCTCCTCACCAAGCCAGTGATCTTCAAGAAGAACATAAAGCTGGCAGCTGGGATTGAAGCGGAGATCAAATTTTTCTACAAAAATCTCAAGGGGCGCTGTAGCAAATGTGGTTTAGTGTTTTATGAGGCTGGTTCTTTTGCAGTCTAACCAGACAGGATTTTTGGTGGTGTTAAACCTCCTGGGAAGGAGCTGAACAGTACTGCCCTTATAGTGTTTGGAGGAATAAGCAGGGAGAAGGTGAATAAATCGGAGGCAGGAAACAACCCGGGTTCTCTGATCTTCAGTTCGAATCCAAGAATCAGTCTTGGGTTCAATTTTCGGGAGGCATTAGGATTAGGTAATCCTGCAGAGGATTTTCAATTTGGAAAACATAATCCTTTTCGATGGGAGGAGCACTCTAGTAGTCTGGTTCCTATGGACAATGTGAAGAAGAGTAAAGCTCCTATCATCATTCAACGCTCTGAGGGGATGAGTATGGAGACTACTTTATCAGTCGTTGGAGATGTAGTGGGGAACAAACATAGTTGAGCCCCTGACCCGAAGATTTCTCCTAAGAAATTCAAGCTCAGTCCAGCTGCGATGGCATATATGAATGGGGAAACTAAGCGAGTCAAAGTGCCAAATTTCCCTGATAGATTGCAGACTGCCTTACTAGACCTGATGAAAAAACCTGGAGAGGTTGTGGTACTGCGGAAGAAAAGGTTGGGATGCCCTATATGGCCGAAGAACAAGCCGAAGGTGCTAGAAGGGAAGGAGGGTGATTCTTCGTCTGTGGCTACGGCTTCTGGTAAGCCAAGAAAAGGTAAGGGTGTGGACGTTCCTCTTCGTTTGACATACCCTATGAAGACTTCTAGCTCACTCTCGGGCAAGAAGGAGGAGATATAGACACCTCTTGGTGTCGGCTTGCATGCTTCCTTATATAGGTGGCGTTTTTCATGGGTTTTACACACACCTACCACAATTGAGTGCTCAAGGGTGTGTCTTTTTTACCATGATTCATGTTCTGTATCGCCTATATGAGGAACAAGTAAGCCCGATGTGTCTTGTTGAGTTGTAGTGTTATAAAGATCTATTCCTGCTTCTGGTTTTTTTTACTCTTCTCTATGTTGAGTTAGTGTTGCTTATCAGTGGGTGTATGAACTTATCAGGCCGTGAGGTTTTTCAATAAAACTTCTTTCATTCAAAAAAATACAAAGCAATGAAGAACCATCCAAGGTCGCTCCTTAGGTTAATCCGTACATGAATTTTTTTTTCTTTTCTTTAACAAGTCCCCACATTAAACTTTGTGTCTCCAAGTCCCCACATCTAGGGTTCATCATGGACTGAGCTGGGCCGATCTCCTAAATTTAAGGATTAAAGCTAGATTTGGTTAACGGTCAAATATAAAGAGGCCAGGACGAGGCCACAATTTAGAAGCCCTAGCCCACCCATTAAGACTAGGCCAATGGGGCTGAAAAGGCCGTCCCGACCTTAAATTGAGAGAAAAAAAATAATATATATATATATAAAGTTGATATATGATATTTATTTTAAATATATATTTTTGTGTGGAGAGAACATTGAAGAGAATAAGAGAAAAAAATTAAAGAAATAAGAAAAAATATGATAATAATAAAAAATTATATTATTTTTTTCTAATAAAAAGAGACAAAATGGGCTGGTCTAGGCTTGGCTTCTAGGCCTTTAAGGTGATATAAATATATTTATATATGAATTAATTGCTTTCTTTAAAAAGTGACCAGGCTGGATGAGGCCAAGGTTGGGCTAGGCCGAAGAGAGTCAAATGGGCTGGACTTCAAATGTATAGCCGTGACCCTACTCTATTTCAAAAAGAGGCTGGGCCGGCCCACCCTAAGTAAAGGTTGGGCTAAGCTTCAACCCTAAAGGCTAGGTGGGCCAGAATGAGACTCGAGACCTAAGGGTCAAATGATGAGACCTACCCACATCCAGCAACTTGTATATTTCTTTATGTCTTAGAGGCCCCCTGGGAAGTTTCTTTGACTTACTGAGCTTCTTTCTGTCTTTGTCCAAGTGCTAATGTTGTTGGTTGAAACAATTTGACTTTGCTTCGGTTAGATCACTTGCCTTATGGGTATCTGACATACTATCCGAAAGGAAAGGAAAGGAAAGGAAAGGAAATGGGAAAATGAATCTCTAGGCAACATAAGGTATTCAACACACAGCAGTGCACTTACATTCTCTACATAGCATGTTCTCATTGGTTCAAAATTAAATAAAAAAATTCTTATTTTTTATCAGAAATAGAAAGAAAACATTGAACAATTTTTCCCTCACCACCTTCATCCTCCAATCATCTTTTTTTTTTCTCCCAACATGTTGTCGTCGTTGGCATGGGCCTCGCCACCTCATTCCCCCTCCTCTGCCCATGGGTACTCCGTCGGTAGCGGTTCGTCTGTCACCGCCTCCACTGACACAGAAAATCTGGAGATGAACAACTTCATCAACCCCACGATGTGCACCGTTCGCCACACGAGTTTCCCGATGGTGTTGATCTTGCAACGCATCGCATACACTCGTGACCGTATAATTAACTAATGCCTGTGCTGCATTGACCCTCCGCCTCCCACAGTGATCGCCATCCTTGTCCTTCTCCTTCAAATCCCATCGGACCTTCCCCCTTAGCCAGCCAGACCTTCCCCTTCGCAGAGAAACAGAACTGCGAAAGCGAATACGAAGCAGCACGACGTTGCAGACATGCATCAGTAAAACACTATCGTCCAAAAACAAATTCGTGAGCGAATCGTCGATTGCAGTCATGCCAAGGCTCTCGATGAGGCTACATGCGTCAAAGTGGGCTAGGGAGAGGAAATCAACGTCTTCAGAAAAGCAGTCGAGGTTGAACGACAGTAGAGGAGAGCGATGAGGACATGAGGGTAAAACAGGAAACTCCTTTCTTTCTTTTAGGGGAAATTATTTTAAAACCCAAAAAACGATAAGTTTTTCAAAAAAAACCAACTTATGACACCAAGGTAAAAAAAATGTCCAACTTATGACACATTTTTTTTCTTTCAAAAAACCCCAATTGACATCATTTTCTCCAAAATAATGCCCAATAAGTTATAAAACCCATTTTTTCTGACAATTTTGCCCTTCTTTCCTAATTTGAATTCTGTCTATAAGAGAGAGCTACGACCCTTCCTTCCATTTTTGTAATTCTATTAATCGATTTCATGATAGTATTGATTACTTTGCTCCTCAAACTGTATGCATTGCATTGTGATATTGAAAATCTACTTAATTAGGTTTGGATATTATTTTGGTTCTAAAAATGCGTTTTAGTATATGATAATAGTAACAGCCTGAGTATTTGTCAACGTATCTGTCTGAGTATCTGTCAAGTATCTGTAACTCTATTTTTTCTAATAAAAATATCAGACCTTACTGTCAGTTAACCAAAGCATTTACATGTGTTTATGCAACTCTTCTAAAGGTATATTCAATGGCAACAACACCTTCTTCAATCATTGTGAAATATATTCCTGGTCGAGAAGGTATGATGGATATTTACAGTGATGATATCACATTTGCTGTCATTGTGGATATTGTCCGTCAACGATTCAAAACACTCAACAACTCAGTCTTGACGTATAAATACTGTATCCCACCAGAGGATGAACATATTTTCTTGGAAACTGAACGTGACATATTTTTGATGATGCTTTCTATCCAAAGACTTAATTCAAAATATATTGAGATCAGAATCACTGACTTGAATGAGGTAGAACATCCAAAAACTCATTTGAATATTTTTTTGAATATCTGCTTCAATATTATGTCAAACTAAAACATGTATACGTTTCTTCTTTCCAGCAAACAGCAAACATCAGTTCCAAGTAATCGGCAGTCTGTAGCAATCATAATAAAAACTCATGCCAGGATGTGTAGATGGATGGCTGCTTGGAAATAAGTAATGTTGCAGATGTCAGTTTTGGATGCTTTCGAGAAGAGGAGACAAAAGATTACTTGATAAAACCACGGGCTAAACTTATACAAGAAAAATGGCAGAAATTCTTAGGCAGGCTGACTGAGTCCAGGTTAAAACTCAGAAAGTACTCAATCGAAAGTGGATTCAAGTTACATAAGAGAAGAATGATCCCACACGCGTAATTGTACATTGTAGATACAGATGGCGTGATAAATGCAACCGGTTTGTGAAGGCAAGATTATTCCGCGTGAGTGGATCATTTTACATCATTGAAATAAACAATAATCATACATGCAAAGAAAAAGTCCGAAAACAGACCAGAGAGATCATGAGATCTTGTATTGTCAGGTATGACACATTTTTCTAATATCACTGGCTAGCTACTTCTCCAAAAAAAATCTGGCGTCTAAAGATATTGTTTTCTATACTTGAAACTTATCATTTATTCAATACTTAGCTCAATCATTAAAGACAAACTGCGCGGTAACCCGAACAAGTGAGTCAAGGCCTTACAGACAGAAATCAGAGAGAGTTTTGGCCTGAAAGTCCCACACAAGATGGTGTGGTATGGAAATGAATTGGCAATGAACTTATTGCATGGAAACGAAGCAGAATCATACACAAACCTTCTCTCGTTTCGAGATGAATTTATGAAGACAAATTCTGGCTCTAGAGTTGTTGCAGATATTGGTCCGGAAACACAAAGGTTTCACCGACTTTTTGTGTCATTTGGTGCCTGCATGCAGGGATTCCAATGCTGCAGACCCATGATTTTCGTTGATGCAAGTTTCCTCAAGAACAAATACAAAGGACAGATCAGGGGGGCCTGTGCAAAACATGCAGATCAAAGTAATGTAGACAAATGAAAGATGTTTGGACATCTTAGGTATCTGTCTGAATAACTGTTTGGGTAGCTGACTGAGTATCTGTCTGGGTATCTGTTATTCCTTTTATAAACTCCATTTCTGTATATGTCTAGGTATCGGTCTGAATAGCGTTTTGTTTCTTTTAGATTCATTTTAGGACTCTATCTAATTGCATTTGCGATAGTCGATGCCGAAAATGACAGCAACTGGAGGTGGTTCTTGATGAACCTAAGAGATGAGATAGACAAACACAGCATAAATCAGGAAACTAATACTCAGAAGAAAATAACATTCCTCCCTGATCGTCATAATAGAATTATGAGTTCTCTTCCAGAGGTGTTCCCCAATGATGAGCACGGCTACTGTTTTCGGCACTTGGTGGCTAACATCAAAGACAACTACAGAGGACACGCCAAAGATAGAATTTCTAAACTCTTCATGCAATGTGCATATGTCAGAAGTGAGAGGCAATATGAGTTCCTTTTAAATCAGCTTATGCTAGAAGGAGGATATGCAGAGATAACGAAATTCTTCAAGAATCTCCCCAAAGAAAAATGGTGTGCTGCATTGTTCGGAAGAGATAGGTATGGCGAAATGATAAACAATATCTCAGAGTGCTTCAACAGTTGGATAGTACATCTCCGTGCACTACCTATCTTCTACCTTGCCGACGAAATTAGGTCATCCATTACAACCTAATTTATTCTAAGGGTTATTTCTAGGATATCTGTAAAAATGCATTGTTTCTGGAAAAAAATATCATGGGTATCTGTCTGAGTGTCTGACTGAGTATCTATCTAAGTATCTATCTGAGTGTCTGACTGAGTATCCATTTCTGTTATTTCTAGGATAATGCACTATTTAATTCCTTCTTTTTTGTTTTATTTTCTGTTACTACTCTCACATGAGGAAGGTGATTGAAATCATGGCAAACAAAAGAGAAGAATCGAAACAATGGTACACTGTAATGGGACCAAGAATGGAAGGAAAGCTTAATGAAACACTTAAAAAGGGAAGGTATTGGAGAGTGATGCACTATGGTAGTTTTTTCTACAAAATTCAAGCTGACAAATATAGCAGTGCAGTCAACATCAAGACATGGACCTACTCATGCGGACAGTGGCAGTTGCTGAGGTTTCCCTGTGCCCATGCCCTTGTTGTCATTCAAGAGAAAGGACTGAATGTTTACGATTACATGGACAAATTGTACAAAGTTCTGTATTACAAGAAACCCTACTCATTCACACTCAATCCAGTGCCAAACATTGAGAAATCCATTCAGGACATGTCACAAAATGGACCAGACGTCAAGCCTCCATTAACAAAGAAACAACCCGGAAGACCAAAAACTAAGAGAATGAAGAAGAAGGGAAAAAAAGAAACAATGCTGACAGAATACTCAAGATGTCACCACACTGGTCACAACAGAGGAACTTGCAACAACCCTATCGGTTGAAAACATAAATGTCTGTGTGGTTTATTGAAGATGTTATCAGAATAATTTTCTAAAAGTTTGAAGATTTGCCTGGATATCTATCAAAGTATCTGCATAAGTATCTGTCTAGATATCTGTATGAGTATCTATCTTAGTATCTATCTGTATATGTGTATCTGTCTGGGTATCTGTCTCCGTAGTTGTTTGAGAATCTTTTTAGACTTGGATTATGATTCAATCATTTCATACACACATTCATTCATCCAAGATCATTGCAAAGAAACACATAAAATGAAGAACAGAAGATAAACAAACATAAACTTCATTAATTAAATAGGATATTGATTCAATTACAAAAATCAAAACACACCGTAACTAATAACAAAATGGTAACAAAATTTTATGCTTCACATCTTGGCCTTTTTCCTAATTCTCCCCACAAAACCTGGTGGAAGACGAGATGCAATGCCCATAAGAAACTCAAGCATCTGGTCCTGTTCTGCAAGGATTAGATCCATATCTTCCTTCATCATTTGCACTCGACACTTCATATGACCCATTTTCTTCACAAAATGTTGAAGAGGGCCATCAGGAATAACACCTACAGGAGGTCGAGCAGCATGAGAAGGAGGAGGAGGGCCTGATACAGAGTCTTCAGAGGAGGATGAGGATTTGGACTTTGATGCATCAAAGTCTTCTTCAGTTGAATGGCCAGAAGTGTCTAAATGGTACAGGTTATTTCTCCTTGGTGCCATAGTTTTTTCTGTTGATAAAGAGAATTAGAGAGAAGAAGAAGACTCGTTCGGAAAGAGTTGATAATGAAACACAAATACGTTATGAATACACGTTATTTATACAGAACGAACCACTATGTCTTTTGTGACTGAAGCGGTTTATTCCCACATATTTTCAGTTTTTTTTTCACTCACGAGACTCTCTCTCTCTCTCTCTCTCTCTCTCTCTCTCTCTCTCTCTCTCTCTCTCTCTCTCTCCATTCTCTTTTTACGATAAAACTCTTACTCTCTCATTATTTCTCCCAAAAAGTGTGCATAACGACATTGAAAAATATTAAGGGGCCTTAATACACAACACACCCTTTCACGTTCTATAAATAAAAACAAATTGATTATAACTGATTCACAAAAACAAATATTTCTCTTCAACTCTCAACCCTCATTTCCTTTTGTTCAATAGAAAAAATGGCCAACACCTACAAGAATAATAAGTCCAAGAAATCCAATAAGAAACCTAAGGACTCCGTTGAAGAGATGATCGAAGAGGGAAGGCAAGGAAACAAGACACCACCACCATCGCACTCAAGAAGAAACTTCTGTACGTCCAACTATCCTGCAACGGAGTACTTGCCATTGAACCGGTACCGGGCGTCGGAGTTGAAAAGGGGTCGACGTCATCACCGCTGGATATAAATGGGGCAGCGAGAATTTCCCCAGAAGGCGTTGCCTCCGGACCAGATGAATGGTCCGGATTGAGGGCGTCGTTGCCCTCCTGTTCAACCCAACCGACTTGGTCCGCCAAGCGGCGGAGTATAGCATCTTCTGCCTCATATTGGGCTTTGTTCTTGCCGGATGGAGCCATTTAAACCTAGGAGTACGTTGTTAAAATACCTACTTACCATAATAATTACAAGTGCAAAATTTACGCTAATTAAGTACGGTTAAGATTTAAATAGAGTACACTAGCTTGCCTTTTTCGGTCGTTCAATGGACGTGCGACCCGCGCGATAAAGTGTAAATTTTCAATTAATCAGCCTTAGTTCAATCGAAAAACATGGCCAGTTAGGGATAGAGATAACGCGAGAGGCAGGACTAATTTCGACAAAACACCCCGAGGCTAACCAAATGAATGGTATATACTCTATTGGTGTCGTCTTTCTTAGATCCAAAACCTGTCACCAGTCATAACCCGTTTCTAGACACCATGTCCGACATTCGGCCAATTTTTCGAAAATTTACACTCCATCAAGTCCTTTGCAAACTCCGCCATCAACCTCGTGTCCATAACTTCACTTAGGTTATGGTGTGCGGTGATGAAATCCACACATCACGAGGGGTTAATGAGATAAGCTAGAAAAAGAGGCGCCATCTATTCCAAAGAGTGCGACTTAATAAACCAAGCTTATGTACTAAATTTAAATCAAAGACGTACTACCATGCAATTTACTAGAAAATACACGTAATTATCAATTAATTAAAACAATAAATAATGACAATAATGAATTATTATTTATCATGCATTTAATAATAATTATTCATTTACCAATATAATTAATTATTATTACTATTATTTAATTACAATAATTATTATTTACCAAATAACTATTATAATAACTAAATAATTAAATGATAACAACTAAATGATTATTATTATAATAATTATAATAACTAAATGATTACTAAATATTAATAAAACTAATTATTTAATTATATTTAGAAATTAATTAATTAAATAAAAATAATGTTAATAAGGTAAAAAATAGAAATTTACCTCGCCGGAATAATCGGGAATATCGCCGGAGTTGAGTCGTCGGAGAGGAGGAACCACGCCGGAAATTTAGTCGTCGGAGCGTCGCCGGAGGAGGAAAATCGCCGGAGGAGAGGAGAGGAGAGGAGAGGAGATGGAATGAGAAAAGGGGGGGGGGGGTTGCTGTTCTATATATAGGCGTTCACTTAGACGACGGAGTCCTATTTTCCGTCGTCTAAGTGAAGCGTTAAATTTTTTCGAAGCGGCACGTAATTAATAGGCAGGACGTTTCACCCGCCATAAATTTTGACTTAGACGACGGAGATGAGCTTCTCCGTCGTCTAAGTGAAATTTCAAGCTGTGCCGAAAATTGAGGTGGCACATTGAACCGCCATAATTTTCAACTTGGACGACGGAGATGGTCATTCTCCGTCGTCCAGGTGTTCACTTGGATGACGGAGACTGACCATCTCCGTCGTCCAAGTGCAATTTACATTGAAAAATAAATAAAAAATAAAATGAACCGCCATGGTAATTTGAACCTGGACGACGGAGAATGACTATCTCCGTCGTCCAGGTTCAAATTACATAAAAAAAATTAAAAAATTAATTCGCTAGGAATTTAGCGATCTGTCATTCGAGTGAAATAGTCGTACAATATCGATGAACGCATCGTATATATGAACAGTTAAATTTGAACCGACGAATAATTTTACGTCTTGAAAGTTGTTAAGTATCGACTAATCTTTACGACTTAAGTGTTCATGAGTATAGGCTCATTTGCAGCAGAGTATTAACGAAATTGAATTTAGACAAAACAACCGTTGGATATGTTCGTCGTAACATAATATATAATTACAATAAAGGAACAGAAAATAATAAGTTCGGGAAGGGTTTCATCGGCACAGTCAACCGCAAAACCGAGAATTTCACAAACCGGAAACGTGGATACAAGACATTTCGCAACTCCGATTTTCGAACTGTCGAAGCTCAAACACCAAGAATTGTTTACTCTAAAGTCTTGACGAAAAGAATATGCATTGGAAGAAGGTCAACATTTCTAACCTCTGAAGCAAAGTCTTCAAATTCTCTGTCGAAATGTTTGAAACCCTCCCCATCCGCGGCGTGTCGCAGGACATCGTCATCTATTCGCTTTTCTGCGTACCATCGCATCGCCTCTGCTGTGTGTAGAGACATGTACAGGCGCTGCAATCTGGGAATCAAGGGAAAATATCGAACAACTTTCACAGGAATTCTCTTTTTCGAACTCTTCCTATTCAACTGGAATCTGCACTGGCCACATACGGGACAATAGTCCAACTCTTTATACTCTTTGTAAAATAGCACACAATCATTCGGACATGCGTCAATTATCCTGTACTTTAGGCCGAGGCTGCTCAGGATATTTCTAACCTTATAATGAGATTTAGGAAGATTGTGATCATCAGGAAGCAACTTACATATTTGCTCCTGAATTTCGTCAAAAGCACTCACTGACATTTTGTGCTTCACTTTTATCTTCATTTGCTCCATCACATATTGCAACACATTCTCTCGACATCCAGGGAACACCGGGGTCTGCGCTTCAAGTAGTATCCGGTTGTACTTTTCCATCTCACTGGTGTCAGTGGCCAAGCTAGCTGCGGGGAATGTGTCATCATGCTCATAAGTGGTACTGTAACCTCCGTCTTGGTGTTGGTGTCCACCATGACTACATCCCGGAAACGCATCATGGACCAAATCTGCAGTTGGGTTGCAAGCTGGGGGTCCGGCACCACTGCCGCTGGATGAGGCACCATGGTAACTGTACCCTGAGCTGAAGTCTGCTGCGCTGAACTCTACTGCTTCACCATGCTCGCTCCATGTAGTGTAACTCCACATCATACCATTTTCGTACAGGTGTTGCACCATAACATTAACCTCCGCATACTGACAATTAAGACATTTCTGACACGGACACCTGAAACGTTTCTTTCCCTGACCATGTTCAATCGCAAAATTCACAAATTCGCTAATTCCATCCATATACCGGACATCACATCTATTCTTCAACTTCATCCAACTCTTGTCCATACTGCTACAAAATATTATAATTAATTAATTATTACATATATATATTTGTCAATTAATTTACGCTTAATTATACGTACGTACTCGATCTACATCGATCCATCAATTACGTACGTACGTAATTTAATCGATCTGTACATATATATATATAGCTAACATCAGCTAACATCCTTGCATGTATATATGTACGTACGTTTTCACTAAATATATATTAATTAATTAATTAAGCAAATTTTAACTGCGTACGTATACGTACGTACCTGCTGGCCTTCTCGATATCTGTACGTTAATTAAGCTAACTAGCTAGTCAGCGGAGATCCCTTATCGATCCTGATTCTTCTCGGCCTACCTAGCTCGCTTCTAGCTTGCTAGCTCCCTAGCTTCTCCTTCTCCCTTCTCCTTCAATTCTTCTTCAAATGGAATGAATAGATCGAGGCCAGGAATGAATTCGATCAGCTTATATAATGCTTCACTTAGACGACGGAGGTGTCGGTACGTCGTTTAAGTGGAAGCACGTTTCGTGTACTCGGACGACGGTGTGTCGGTCCGTTGTCCAGGTAATCACCTGGACGACGGAGAATACCATCTCCGTCGTCCAGGTGATTACCTGGACAACGGAGAAGACTCCGAGGTCCAGGTTATACCCTGGACGACGGAAAATACAATCTCCGTCGTCCAGGTGACCACCTGGAGGACGGAGTCTTTTCCGTCGTCCAGGTGTCACTTGGACGACGGAGATTTTATTCTCCGTCGTCCAGGTGGTACTTGGACGACGGAAAAGACTCCGTCGTCCAGGTGTCACTTGGACCACGGAACAATTATGTTTCCGTGGTCTAAGTGATGTTTTCTTGTAGTGCATAAAGACTGCCACACCACTCTTTTTCAAAAAAAAAAAAAAATAGCAGTGAAATTTATAAAGTAGCAAATCGGCATTAAGATAATTCTAAGAAGCAAATTGACGATCATGCCTTTATTTAGAGCTCGGCAAATGGGCCGGGTTTAAGCATAACGCCTCCAAAATCCGGGCCTAATGGGACTTTATCAGGCAGGCCGAGCTTTTTTATGTATTGAATAAAAAAAACTTGAAATTTAATAGTGTTTAGCAATCAAATATATCAACAATAATATATAAGCCTCAAAAATTAATAATTTGTATAAGAATAATTGATATTAAGGTAAATTAGAGATTTTAGAGTTTTATAATGATAAAATAATCTATAATATTTACATATGATAAATTTTACGGGCGAGCCTCGATGTGCCGGGACGAGCGGGCCTTGATGGGTCTCGACAAGTCGAGCTTTTTTGGTCCTATGCTTTGGTACCCGGCCCAAGCCCGGCATAAAGCCCGACCATATACCCATAGAATCGAAATTTTTCGGGCTTAATTTAATCTGAACTGAGCCAAATTTGGACTTAATTATGAACCGTGGACCGTTCACGAATTTTTTTGGGCCGATTGGGCAAATGGTGACCCTGCCTTTATCTGAACTCTTTGTCTAAAGAAAACAGAACAGACGAGTGTAAAAAATTTCCACCAAATGTGTTTAAAGTAACCGGGAGTTTTAAAGTGATCAAGCTCCGGATGTTTGTTTGCCCAAAACATATCCCCCTCCGATTCCTAGCTCAAGCTCAAGACCACTTCCGAAACAGCTCCTCTTTAGTTTGGATTCCTATTGGTTGGGAGCCTATCTTTGTCTAATCAATTTTGTAAAGCTACATTTTTGTTTCCAATGGAGGAGATGCACACCAAACCCAACTGTGCTGCTAATTTCAAGAGCCTCACGAGCTCCCTGCTGGAATCTTTGGTAGCGGAGACTGCTATTCTTGCTCACAAGTCTCTTCTTTTACTGCTTTTTCTGGTACACCATTACTGAATACGATCTCTGATTCTGTAGCTCAAGGATTTAACTGAATTATGATGATTTTTTTTTTAATTTATAAACTGTGCATTGAAAAACCAGCTACCTAAATTTGCAGAGTGTTTGTGAAACCGGTTGTCGTGTACAGTGGCATTGGTATTATTGCTATGATAATGTTGTTAAGAATTAAGGGGTCCAAATGGTTTGTGCTGCGTAACTTAATTCATTATGCTCACAGTTCACTAATTAAGGTTGGGGGTTTTTCTATTTGAAAACTACTACATGTAACATAAATGCCAACTTTACTTTGTTGAGGTACCCCGGCGTTCCTAACAATTTGCTGGTTGATAAAATCCACTTCAAGTGTTAGACTTTTAGGGTAATAGAGTACATTAGGATAATAGCTACAATGAGTGGATTCAGTAGATATATACAGCAAGGACTTGGGTATTTGTGGTGAAAAATGAAAGCAATCTATTGGTAGGACCAAGTCTAGAAGTGAACTGGTTCCTGTACACTAGCAAATATAGAAATTGTTAATCTCCTGAATAAGAATGCTCTTTTTGGGTATGTTTCTTATTTTTCATCAGCTACCAATTAAGACACAGAAACATCTAAAGATTTTCAAATTGAAATCCTTTTTTTCTTTTTATATAAATGAAGCATCAAATTTCCCTTGCAAACCTATAATCGGAGCTTTCTTTCTGTAGAAGCAATTATATTTCATGAGTAAAAGTTTGTTGGGCTTCACTTGTGTAAATGTTATCCACTACATGCTTTAAGCAAACTGGTTTTTAAACCATCATGCTCTCGAAATGATGATGTTTCTTGCACGAAAATGATATGATTCCCTGTTTGTAGTTCACTCTATATCAATGTGTTTTTTCTCTCGTCTTATGATATAATGATCCATCCCTCTATGGCCAAGTATCAACATCTCATTTTGGGATGATGTAGATATGCAAATCACACAATTGTTCAGTTTCTGGCGTTTCAGTTCTCTTCCTTCAGAAGGACTTTTCTGCTTCCTTAAATGGAGAATCCTGTTTTTGTCTGTGCATTACTTTTGCATCTCAGCTGCTTGATGCTGTGTTTTTTGTTTATCTAATAAGGTTTTGTTGATTACTTACATCTCTTATTATGCCTTAATTTTATTATTTTACAGGTTTGGTCTCCAACTATCAATACCAATGCACTTCCAGATTTAGTGAGAGCAAATCAGAGGTAGGACACACATTTTAGCCATCTCAGATTTGGTTTCTTTTCTGTATTGTTTGTGATCTGTGCACAGTATTGGTGTAGAATGTAATTGAGCAGTGGACCTGTGAATGTGGCAGGTTCCCAATGTCCGAATTTACTAAAGTGAAAGAGCCCGATGCTGAAAACAACGATGCAGGTGAAGCAGTAGATGACGAGGATGACGATAATGAGGATGGGGACAGTGATGGTGATGATGAAGATGATGGTAATGACTCGGATGAAGATAGTGATGATGATGGTGATGATGATGATGATGAAGATGATTCTGATGTCAAGGTTGTGCCTAGTGGCTATGGAGACAGTGATGATGATGAAGACGACAATGACGACAGTGATGATGATGAGGATGATGACAGTGACGAGGAAACAGATGAGGACGATGAAGAAGATGAAGATGACGAAGAGCAATTCAAGTTACCTTCGGAAAGAAAGAAGTGAGATTATTTTCCCTCAATTGTTTAGGCTGGGTGTATCTTCAATTCCTTGGGTATCTCAGGCAGACTGCAAACTTTATAAGATGTCATATTTCATATTTTTCAAGTATGCAGTCCTACTATGATATCTTCTGGGAACTAATGAAGAACTAGAATACACTGGTTCATATATTTAAATGTCTGGTCTTTCAGTTTTTCTCAACAACCGACTTTTCAAGCTGTATCCTTTCCACATTGGGAACTAGAGCATGAACCTCAATTTTCAAAAAGGATGAAAGATCATGAATCCTAGCTTCTAGCAGCAATATAGAACCCGTTGCTCGTTTTCATTATAGAAATGCATCATTGGAGTCGCAATACAGTCAATGTCTAAGCATCATAGTCATGGCCGATGGGGACTAAATTGGGTTGCCTAAGCAGATATCTACATATATAAGATAAATATGCAGATAAAGATGCATGCCATCACATTGTGTGGTTTTTATTCTTCCTGCACAAAATGATAGTGACAGTGCTATACAGAACGATGGTTTACTCCGGTAACTTGCCAGACATAAAAATACCGAATTTGGAAACCTTAGAATACTCGAAGCTAATCCCATTCTCCAACAAGAAGCTCTCTAGAAGCTTCTTATCCCTCTCAGGATTCAAGCTCTCACACTCGAGCTCATAACAAGTCCCGAAGTCGTAGTTGCTCTCGTCCAACTCAAGCTTCAATCCCTCCCACTCGTACACACCCCTCACATTTCTGAAGCCACCCAAACACGTGAATCCCCCAACCCCGTACTCCTCCCTCACGCGCTTCAGGAGCGTGGAGGACTCGACGGCGTCCATGAGCCGCCACGGCTCGGCTACGCACGCGCGGCCCAGGACGGGGTCGAAGGGCTCCTCGATTTCTAGGACGCGGCTGACGCCGTGGGAAATGAGTGGCTTGGCCTTGAGGGAGAGGACGCAGCGGCGGGAAACGACGTCGTAGAAGCGGAGGCGGAGGATGGCGCGGTTGGAGGAGAGTTGGGAGTTGGAGCCGTCGAAGAAGATGTTCTCTTGGATTAGGGTTTGGACGTGGAAGGGGGAGAGGAGTTCGGAGAGCTTTTGGTGTGTGGAGACGTCTGGGAGGCGGAGCTTCACTTCTACTTCCATTGTTTGTTCGTTGTTTTGGTTAAACGAGTGAATGGATGTTCGATGCAGGAATAACAGGATTACAAAGCTGATAATGCTATGAACACTTAAATAGGACAATTTTGAGTTTTTCTATTTTCATTTACTTTACACAAAATACAGGGAAAATAGCTGATTTGGTCGCTCATCATTAATACTTGAGACAGATTAGTCATTCATGTTTGACACATATCAGATCGGTCGCTCATGATTTACTTTATCATTCAGATTAGTCATTTTGTCTATTTTGAACATTAAAAAAACATATTTATTTATTTGTAAAGTACATATAAACATGTTTATTAGTTTGACAATGACAGAAATATCAATATAAGTAAAGTATGTGTGTGTCACATATGTGATTTTTAACATATAAAATGAACAAAGTGACAATTCTGAATGACAAAGTAAAACATGGATGATCAAAGCAATATTTGTCAAACATGAATGACCATATCGTCTCATCTGTAAAAATAAATGACAAAACCAACAATTTTTCCCAAAATATATTACAACAAGATTTGGTTGGCTTTATTGTATTTCTCATTAGAAAAACAACTCAAAAATTTACAAAAAGAAAAAAAAATTCCACTTGATGATATTTTCAATATAGAGACTTGTTTGAAAAAACAAAAAAACTTTGATGTAATAAAGGGGCGACTTTGGGCAGTCAATTTTTTTGAAGGTTCAAACGCGAGGTATTATATTTATTAATGTAGTAAGCAATGTTACACAGTAAACACCCATATGATACGAAAGAAAAGACTATTGTTAAGCTAATCTAGAGGAACTCCCTAAATTAACTCAAAAATATCGTAATCAAAATGAAGTACGAATAGTAACCAAGACCTATTCCATGCAAAAACTAGGCAAGCACCAACACGGGTAAACCAATATAATGCTCGTCTAAACTTATTCAAAGACCTACCTCAGGGAGGCCCCTCAGAGTCTTGCTCAACCTCCTCTATCATTTCACTACTTACATCGCTTGTTATAGGCGATTCCACTAGTAAAATGGACAGATCCCAAGTAACCAAGACCCCGCCATGCAGAAGGGACAAGACCTCCAACTACCTGACTTTACTGGATCGACTTGGATCCCATACTCTACTGCCAAACCATCTCGGGGCTCCAATGCAAAACCCAATGAAAAGCATTTGCCTCCGATTACAACTCCAAGCCTAGTCTTTAACAAAGGTAAGCAAGGGCCCAAGAACATGGACCAACCCAGCTAGGGTTTGGAAAACTGTGTGCAGCCTCTGACCTCGAGTCTATTCTGTACTATCAGTCGTCTCTTCTACTACGAGGCTGCCATGTTGACCGCCAATCAAGATATGTTGCCACCATGTGACCTGCAAGGCTCTCCAACTGGGACATGAAGAGTATGGTGTCGCCAGCAGATGGCAATAACCACGCAACACCACCATATTGAGCTAAAGATCCAATCCATGAAGATGACACAGCCACACAATGTCTCTCGAGATAATCATTCTTGGCGAACCCAGTTGGACATAGCCTGGATCCCATGGCCGAAAAAGAGCTTGCCCACGACATCCTCTAACCTTCGCGAGCGGCTGAGTGAAATCTCGACCAACCGAGAGGACCAAGGGATGCCACAACCTCAAAGAGATAGACTTAACACTGCTATGAGGAGGAGAAACCTCACCTTGAGGCCAGGTCTGTGACAACCAAACCCCAAAGAGGTGAGGAGGCCGCCGCCAAGAAGAAAGCGAGAAAGCTCTCATATTTTTTTTTATTTCTTTGGGTAGTCATTGCTTTGTATGAGCTATATTTTAGTTTCCCAACTTTGTGGTACCCAATCTGAAAATCTGGCATGTGAGCTTTCTAGTCGAGTTTTTCTTTTCTTTTTTACTTTTCAACCTTGTGGCAACCGATCTGGCATATGAGATTTCTGATCAAGTTTCTTTTTTCCTATTTCTTTTTCAACTTGTGGCACTGGCAACCGATCTGACATGTGAGGTTTCTTGTCGAGTTTCCATTTTCCTATTTCATTCTCCACCTGGTAGTAACCGATCTAGCATATGAGCATTCTCGTCAAGTTTTCCTTTGTACGTGTTGTTTTACTTACTATCGTGCTCATAGTTGGCATGATTAGCTTTCCTTGGTCTCCCTCGACCACACTTTGGTTGAATGACTTGCTCACTTTAGTAAGGTTTGGAAGAACTAGTGGCACACTATAACATCCCAACTCGAGATTTACCTTGTTATTTTGATTAAACGTTAATCGTCGATGATAATTATTTTTTACTGTCAGTAATTATCACTGGCATTTCATTGAAAATTTATCGATTACATTTTTCGAGGTATTTCTTTGAGAAAAGTCATAGATTTTATCGAGACGAGTTCATGGCCATGTCAAATGTTAAAATTGGAGTTACGACGAAGAAATTGTGGTCAGCGAAAGTTTTGAACGATTTTACGAATCAGTTAGTCACAACTCGCACATATAAATAGAATTTTCAGAAATTAGAAAGTCAGAATTTTCTATTTTGGGCCAACCTGCGTTGACCTGTATTGACCAACCTTTGCCGACCCAAAATTCGCCATAGCTTCTCGCCGACAGTGTGACGGATTCAGACCACCTTCGACCTTGGAATTGGTCAGAAACAAACAGTCTAGACCTCCTCTACCTATTTCCGGTCTTGATTTCGGGGATGGAGGCACGAGGAGAGAGATTTGAGGTGAGAAAATTCTAGGGTTTTCTGTGTTTATGGGTCGCCATCATCGACGACATTTCTAGCGACGATTTGGCTAAGGATAGACTCGTGTTGATGACTAGATCATGTACGTATGTATGTTGATTTGTTTGGTTGCAGGTGAGTTGGACGGAATTCGAACAAATTCAGTCGAACTTGTTTCGGCCTTCGCCGTGGGTGGCTGTTGCCAGCGTTCTGGGCCGTCGAGATTAAAGGAGTTTTGTTTCCCTCATCCTCAAGAGTCTTTTGGTGCTAGCCTCGGGTCACACCATGGCTCGACTGCGGAGATCGGCGCCGGAGAGATTTTCGGGTCATGGGTTTTCAGGGTCAATTCCGACCAATCAAGTTAGAATTAGGTATTGATCATCCTTTAGGAGAAAACGTTGGACTTGACGAGATGAAGAGTTTGATGTGTCAAACGCCACCATCAGTGGTGGTCGCCGGTGGTGCGTGTGACCGGAAAAAGTGTTTGAATTGTGTCAAGTTATATATCGTTGGATTCGTTTCGACGCTATGAGTTTATTTATGAGGAAATTAAATGCATTGGACATAGTTTGGTGTGGACTTAGAATGAATCGGATATTAATTAAATAATTTTACGATCATATTGACTGGTTGAGTCAATCGTTGATTCGACCTCGAGCCGCATAATGTTTGAGGAATGTGTTACGTTATTAAAAATGATTCATGAAATAGAATTTGGAATTTTATTTAAGTTCATCATTAGTTAGGGAAGCACGTTAATCGAGAATGCTCGGTTTTCGATGATAATGCTCGTTAGTTAACGAGCTTAGTTATTCATTATAATTTTTGACGATTAGTTATTAAATAATAATCGTTGTTTCAGGATGACGTATCAGCAGCCAGTGACAGATGTTTAGAAACATCAACAGTGAGTCTTTGGCTGGATGGGAATCACGACACAACACTGTGAGTGGACCTTTTATTTTCACAGTCGTAACGAGTTCATATTTTATTGGTATGCTTTACAGTATATTTTAGACCATATTTATTACGAAGGTTTTTCTTTCTAATGACATTAGTTAGTTACATCGATGCACTGATTGTTCGGCTGATCACCGGATAGTCCTGTCAGGAAAGGTCAGGACAAACACCTTGTCTGTCCCATCACCTATATTTTCATACTGATAGTCGACTCAGGTTAGGTGGCCTAAGCGATCACCTACATTTGTATTTCAGTGATACGATTTTGCACTCGCATTATTTTACAGATTTCAGCAGAAATGGATGATAATTAAGTTTTATCGTTTTATGTAGATGATGTTATTTTTGTTCACTTAATCTAACGTTTTCTGTTTTTATATCTTTCCTGGACCCTTTGTTTTCAATTGCCCAGATTGCACATTAACAAGTTGAAGTGGTCACCGTTCAGGGTGTGAGACATGACAGTCCGTAACTTCTGTTTTCTCTGTGTAGGTGCTCAATTAAAGTTCAGGGTTACTCGTGCTAAGGTAGCTAGTAACGATCAGGCGGTGCTAGAGACCTTAGTGCAGGTCACACACGTCTTATCTTAGATTAATACGGTATGATTTTAGAACTCGCATACTAGTTTTCACTGAAATTCAGTGGAAGGGCATTAAATGTTTCATATTCTTTATGTTTATTATGATTTTTATCCACTCACTATAACAGTTTTCTATTTTTTGAATATCCTTCCCTGGGCCTTTTGGTTTCAAATGCTCTGGTTTGCAGCGTTTCAGTAGAGGTTGAGCGCGTACGCAGATCGAGATATAGCAGTACCCTACCGTAGGATCCACGATTGATCCTGCAGGCTTATAGCTTAGATTGCTAGCTAGTTATTTTAGAATATCTAGAGGCTTTGTTGGCAATGCATCCTTCTTCCCTTGTATAAATTTTTGATTTGTTGATTTCAGAAAAAGTTTGGCTTCATTTTCGTTTCCGCTATTTCTATGAGAAGTGTTATTTAGAATGTTGATAGGGAATTCCAGTTAGTAGTGTCATTAGACCATCTCCAATAATAGAGGTGTTATACCTCAAAATAAAACTTTCATGGAAGAATTCATCTCCAATGGTGAGATAAATGAGTCTCATACCTTATAATGAAGGTCTCATACCCTAAACAAGGTCTCAAAATGAGACCTAAAATAAGGTATAGAACCTTGGTCTAATCGGTGGGCCTAGAAGAAAGAGAAACAGACGAAGAGAGAGAAAAGGAATGAAGGAGCACGCGACATGCAACGTTGGAGAAAGAGAGATGTGGAGAGAGAGAGAGAGAAGCAGAGGGAGAAGAGAGTGAAGGACTCGCGGGAGGAAGGGGGGAGTAAATCAACTTAGTGAGGTGGGCCCCAAGTCTTCTGCTCCCCAATTGTTTCTTATTTTGCTTATTTGGTTTTTTATTGATAATTTTTATTAATAGGGACTGATTGATAATTTTTTATTGAAAAATTTAATATTATAAATTATTTTAAATTAAAATAGTTTATAAATTATTATAAAATACAATATGTATACTTTAATATTAAAATAAATATATAATAAAGATTATGAATTTTAAGGTATAAGGTATAGGACCATATGGTTGGAGATGAGAAGACTTATCTTAAAATGAGGTATGAGACCTTGATGGTTGGAGATGGAAGGTCTTATATTGAATAGTGATTTTACAAGGTCTCCTAATAGGGTATGAGACTTTGATGGTTGGAGATGCTCTCAAAACCTAATCCCGATTTAGATTGCTAAATCGGGGTCAGGTTCTATCAGCGCCGGCAACATTAGGGTTTATAAATGGAGAAGAAAACGAGAGAGAAATGGGGAGAGGCGATAGGGCCTCAACATTTCAACATCTCAACTTTTTTTCAAATTCTGTCTTAATTCATAATGGACTGGGTTCACACTAGAGGAACCTGTTTCTTGGGATCTACAAAAGATAGGGTTTTTTATTACATATGTAGCTAAATTAAACAAAAATAAAATCTATGTACAATATTTTTATTTTTATTTTGACAACTAAAAACACGAGGTAATATATTGATTAATGCAATATCCAATGTTACACAGTAAACACTCATAGAGTACGAGAGAAATGACCACTGCTAAGCTAACATAGAGAAAATTCCTACATTAACTCACGAACATTGTACTAAAAACTAAGCATATAAGTAATCGGAGAATTGCCACGCGAACAAGACTAACACCAACACGGGTAAACCAATGCAATGTTCGCCTAGCTAACAATAACACCTATTGAGACACCACAGGAACCGACATCTCACTACTCGAATCCCAACTATTAGGATCCCAAATCCAGATCGAGTCTACTGCTGGAAACATAGATCCTAACAACATCTTGGCCCAAGCATAACCAAGAAGCCAAAGTCTAAGCCCAAAACGTGGCCCAATCCAAGCGAGGAGCACAGGAGCCTCTCCCTACCTCACAAATAACAGCAGTCGGGTAAACTCTAACCACCGCCACCGGAGCTTCGAAACCTTGTTGCATAACCTCCCGCTGCCCAAACACCGGACACCGCCGAACCAAGAGCACAACCTAGGCTACACACCCAACTGAATCAGTGAACTCGACCTAAGAAGTCGTCGTCGCTCACTCGCACTCCTCCACATAATTGATCCGCTGAAATCCCAAATATGCCTGCAAAGTAAAAGGCCCAAAATGTGATTAGAAGACCGCCCTCGTACTTCACAAGCCCATATTAGAAACCCAAGCCAAGGAGTAACCCCACTTGGTCCTCGTCGAAGCGAGGCAAAAAAGAAGACCAAGTTCTATCTCGTTGTTCTCGGCCATAGGGCCGCTAGAGCCTTCCAACGAAGAGGAAGGATGTGGAGACGTTGTAGGGAGAGAAACCCTAGTATAGCCATTCTCCGTTTTATGCTCCCAATATATGTACAAGTACAAAAGTGTAAGCAAAAGTGTTTAGGATAGAATGCAATACTTTATTCGCTCCCAAATTGGGATATATATATATATATATATATATACACACAACTTTATAAGGCATATTCCTAATAGAAAACAAAATATCTACAATATAGAATAAATCAATCCTAATCACAAAGAGATTTTAAGATATCTAGAATTCAATACTTGCCAACACTCCCCCTCAACTTGGAGCGTAGATGTCAATCATGCCTAACTTGTCCATCCATTTACCAAAGGCTTCATGTGACAACTCTTTAGTAAGAACATCAGCTAACTGCTCCTCAAATGTCACAAAAGGGAACCGATTAATCTTCTTGTCAAGGTTATCCCTTATGAAATACCTATCAACCTCCATATGCTTGGTTCTGTCATGTTGTACTAGATTATGAGCGATCTCAACTGCAGTTGTATTATCATAATGTAAATCCATAGGCTTTTGAAGCTTGAAGCCTAATTCTTTTAACACATTTCATATTCATAATAACTCACATACTCCATTTTCCATTCCAGGTATTCAGCTTCTGTACTAGAACGAGCAATTACATTTTGTTTCTTACTACGCTAAGTTACCAAACTTCTACCAATAAAAGTAAAGTATCAGATGTACGCGCTCTACTAGTTTGATCACTAGTGCAGTCAGCATCAGTGTAGCCTAACACATACATCTCACTATTTCTTGTAAATAATAATCTCTTACTTAGTGTGGCCTTCAAATACCTCAGAATACATAAGACAACATCCATATGTTGTACACCAGGATTATGCATGAACTAACTCACCACACTGACAGCATATGTAATATTAGGTCTAGTATGTGACAAATAAATAAGTCTCCCAACTAAACGCATATACCTGCCTTTGTTCGTTGGAACCTAATCTAGGAGAAGCTCCAATTTGTTATTTTGCTCGATTGAAGTAGCAGCATACTTACAGTCCAACAATCTTGTTTCAGCAAGAAGGTTAAGAATATATTTTCTCTGGGATAATGTAATCCCTTGTTTGGATCTTGCAACCTCAATCCCCTAGAAATATTTCAAGTCACCAAGATCTTTCATATTAAACTCATGTGACAACTGTTTCTAGAGATTTGTCATCTCAAATGATCTTCTCTTGTAACAACTATATCATCAACATACACAATTAAGGTAGTAACATTACCATCCTTGCGTTTGACGAATAAGGTATGATCAAAGTTACACTGGTGATACCCAAATTTCTTCATTGCCTTGGAGAAGTGTCCAAACCAAGCCCCATGTGATTGTTTCAAACCATATAGAGACTTCTTCAGACGACACAGTTTTCCCTCATTACATGGCTTGCAATTGATTTCTTGTGAAGTATCCATGATACTTCTTTTTCTAACTCACCATTGAGAAAAAAATGCTTCTCATCAAACTGGTGTAGAGATCAATCATAACAAGCTGCAAGGGCAATAAGAATCCTTACAGTGTCCATCTTGGCAACATGTGCAAAAGTCTTCTAGTAATTAACTCCATACTTCTTAGTATAACCCTTGATAACCAACCGAGGTTTATAACTACCAATGCTTCCATTAGCTTTGAGTTTCACGGTAATACCCAGCAACATCCAACAGTCTTCTTACCAAATGGCGTAGGAACCATGTCCCAAGTTTCATTCTTCTACAAGGCTTCCAGTTTTTCATTCATAACTTGCTTCCATTTGGGATCCACTAAAGCATCTTGTACATTACTAGAAATAGATACTGTAGATAATTGATTGACAATAAGTGCATGAGTCTCAAACAACCTATATGGCGAGAGATATGGTTAGGAATAGGATATTTGACTTTGGCATCTATTCTAGGCTCATATTGTTGTTTAGGAACTCCCTTTGTAACTCGATGAGATCTACGTACCTTAGATGGAGAATTAGGAACAGAAACCTCAGTTGATGATGTAGAAAGAGGAGAAATTTCTTCAATATTATCTTGGTGCTGCTAAAAAAGTAACTCTTCTTTTCCAATATTGGTCGACGGGTCGAGAGTTTTTTCAACGGGTTCAGAGGGGTGTCTTGGATGAGGTAACGTCGGAAGTTCGACGGGTCAAGAAGTAGGGCTCGATGGGTCTAGAGTAGCACTCTGTAATTTCGAAGCAGAAATTTCAATGGGTCGAGACGGAACTCTCGACGAGTCGAGTGTAGTACCCTGGACTGCCTGCTCTGGATTGGCATGACTGTTCAACGGGTCAAGGGAATTCGACCCATCAAACAATGGTACTAGAGCCTCTAAATCAGTAGTTTCGAAACCTCCAAATTGTGTCTCCAATTGCTCAAGCTCTTCAAATTCAGGCAAATTCAAAGTATTTCCTTCACATCCTCTCTCCCCCTGAAGGGAAGACTCTGAAACTCTTCCTGAGTAATATGATTCGGATTCTCTAAAGGAGATATAAAGGGACCTATAACCTTTGTTGAAGTCAGCATAGTTAATGAAGACACACTTCAAAGCATAAAGATCAAGTTTACCCCGGAAAAACTTGTGAATATGAACATACACAATGCAACCAAACACTCGAGGCTCAAGATTGGGAAGAGAAGGAATGCTTAGCATTTCCTGTAACTTCTAGTATGGGACTTGGAACTCAATAACACGAGGAGTATGGTTGATCAAATATGCAGCAGAAGTAACAGGTACACCCTAATAATATCAAGGCATATTCATGCCAAACAATGAAGCACGAACAACCTCCAGTAATTTCCTATTCTTGTGTTCTGCCAAGCCATTCTGTTGAAGAGTATAAGCAATAGAGTTTTGGTGACGAATCTCATGAGAGACCATGTAGGTAGACATTGCATCATTAACATACTCTCCTTCATTGTCAGATTGAAGGACCCGGATAGGCTGTCGGTATTTTGTAGTCACCATCTTATGAAACTCAGTGAAACAAGGGAACACATCACTCTTGCAAGTCATTAACAAAACTCATGTCATCCAGGTACATTCATCGATAAAAGTGACAAAGTAATGAGCGCCACTTGGTGTAGAAATTTAGCAGGACCCCAAACAAAAGAATGAATTTTCATAAAAGGAATTGAGCATTTATTCAAACTGGGAGAATAGGTAATACGGTGGCTCGTGGCTAGTTTACAAACATCATACTTAAACTCGGATTCATCAATACACGAAAATAGATGAGGTTGTAATTTCCTAAGATATCCAAAAGAAAGACGACTCAAACAATGATGTCACAACCAGATGGTTTCCTTGGCTTTATCTAGACAGTTACATTGTTGGCTTGACTCAACAAACTCAGCTATTTTTCTCACTACAAGAAAATAGGACTTAGACGACGGAACAGTATTAGTTCCGTCGTCTAAGTTACACTTAGACCTCGGAGATTTCTCCGTGGTCCAAGTTACACTTAGACGACGGAGATGTAATTCTCCGTCGTCTAAGTGTTACTTGGACCACGGAGAAATCTCCGAGGTCCAAGTAACACTTAGACGACGGATGTGAAATTTCTCCGTCGTCTAGGTAAGAACCTGGACCTCGGAGACTTCTCCGTGGTCCAGGTTATCACCTGGACGACGGAGAATTACATCTCCGTCGTCTAAGTGTTACTTGGACCTCGGAGAAATCTCCGAGGTCCAAGTAACACTTAGACGACGGAGATGTAATTCTCCGTCGTCCAGGTACACACTTGGACGACGGAGAATGACTGTCTCCGTCGTCCAAGTGACAAACCCTATACCCTAAACCCTAAGGACCCCTAACCCCTGAATTCAGGGTATATTCACCTGGACGACGGATACGACAGTCTCCGTCGTCCAAGTACACACCTGGACGACGGATATTAGCGTCTCCGTCGTCCAGGTGTGTACTTGGACGACGGAGAATGTCGTATCCGTCGTCCAGGTGTAAATTTCGTAATTTTTTCTAAGACAACGACCATCTAGACCATCTTCGAATGCATATTCTTTTCGTCAAGACTTTAGAGTAGTATATTCTTGGTGTGTGAGCTTCGACGGTTCGAAAATCGGAGTTGCGAAATGTCCTGTATCCACGTTTCCGGTTTGTGAAATTCTCGGTTTTGCGGTTGACTGTGCCGATGAAACCCTTCCCGAACTTATTATTTCCTGGTCCTTTATAGTAATTATATATTATGTTACGACGAACATATCCAACGGTTGTTTTGTCCAAATTCAATTTCGTTAGCACTCTGCTGCAAATCAGCAACTACTCAAGAACACTAAAACCTTAAAGATTAGTCGATACTTAACAACTTTCAAAACGTAAAATTATTCGGCGGTTCAAATTTAACTGTTTATATATACGATGCGTTCATCGATATTGTACGACTATTTCACTCGAATGACAGATCGCTAAATTCCTAGCGAATTAATTTAAATTTTTTTTTTTGCATAATTTGAACCTAGACGACGGATACGGTCAGTTTCCGTCGTCCAAGTGTTCACCTGGACGACGGAAATAACCGTATCCGTCGTCTAGGTTCAAATTACCATGGCGGTTCGAATAAAATTTTTTATTTTTTTCGGTGTAAATATCGACTTGGACGACGGATATGTAGGTTTCCGTCGTCCAAGTGAAAACTTGGACGACGGAAAACTACATATCCGTCGTCCAAGTCGATATTTACATGGCGGTTCGATTTGCCGCTTCAATTTTCGGCACCGCTTGAAATTCCACTTAGACGACGGACAACACTGTCTCCGTCGTCTAAGTGAACATTTATGGCGGTGAAACGGCCCGCCCATTTCTTTGGCGCCGGTTCGAAAAAATTTAACCCTTCACTTAGACGACGGAAAACACTGTTTCCGTCGTCTAAGTGCACTTGGACGACGGAGAATAGTGCTCCGTCGTCTAAGTGAAACTCTATATAAGGAGGAGCACCCCCCCTCATTTTCTCATCATTCCATCTCCTCCTCTATACTCTCCTCTCCTCTCTCTCTCACTCCGGCGATCCTCCTCCGGCGACGCTCCGACGACCAATTTTCCGGCGTGGTTCCCCCTCTCCGACGACTCTACTCTTCCAATATTCCGGCGAAATTCCGACGAGGTAATAATTCGAAATTTTAACTCTTTAACAATTTTTTTATTTGTTTAATTATTTAAATTCTAAATACTTTTAATTTATTAGTTTTAAATAATAAATAGTTGTAATTATAATAATTATTTTCTTGTTATTATTATTATTTAGTAATCATTATTAGTTGTTAATTATTTGGTAATGAATAATTATTAGTTAAAATTAAATAATAGTAATAATAATAATTGATTATATTGGTAAATGAATAATTATTATTAAATGCATGATAAATAATAATTAATTGATAATTATATGTATTTTCTAGTAAATTGCATGGTAGTACGTGTTCGATTTAAATTTAGTACATAGGCTTGGTGTAATTAAGTCGCACTCTTTGGAATAGATGGCGCCTCTTTTCCTTGCTTATCTCCTTAACCCCTCGTGATGTGTGGATTTCATCACCGCACACCATAACCTAAGTGAAGTTATGGACACGAGGTTGAGGGCGGAGTTTGCAAAGGACTTGAGGGAGTGTAAATTTTCGAAAAATTGGCCGAATGTCGGACATGGTGTCTAGAAACGGGTTATGACCGGTGACAGGATTTGGACTAAGAAAGACTTTTGTCGAAATTAGTCCTGCCTCTCGCGTTATCTCTATCCCTAACTGGCCATGTTTTTCGATTTAACCAAGGCTGATTAATTGAAAATTTACACTTTATCGCGCGGGTCGCACGTCCATTGAACGACCGAAAATGCCAAGCTAGTGTACTCTATTTAAATCTTAAACGTACTTAATTAATTAGCGTAAATTCTCCGTCGTTGTAATTATTATGGTAAGTAGGTATTTTAACACCGTACGTACTCTTAGGTTTAAATGGCTCCGCCAAAGATCACATCCGGGAAGAAGAAAGCCCAACAGGAGTCAGAAGATGAGATGCTCCAAATGTTGGCGGCCCAAGTCGGTTGGGTTCAACCGCAGGTAGACGCCCTCAATCCGGGGCCTTCTGGGGAAATTCCCTCTGCCCCATTTCTCTCAAGCGGTGATGACGTCGACCCCTTTTCAACTCCGACGCCCGGTACCGCTTCAACGGGAAGTACTCAGGCGTCTTCGACGGCCGAGTCTATCATGTACAGCGCCCGCCGTAAGCAAAGGAGGGCCCCCACTGACCCCCAACCGAAAAAGACTCGGGGTCTCGTTAAATGTGGAAAGGCGGAGAAAATTTGCAAGGCGACCGGGAGCAAGATCGCCTTGCCTTACGACGAATTCACCGGTGGCCCTCCCACACCTCAGCTAGCAAGTCTCTCGGCTCATAGCATTGGGTCGATTGTTCGTAACCGGGTTCGTATCACTGCCCCTACTTGGAGGGAGGTGCCGGATTCGGAGAAGGCGAAAGTCTTTAAGGATCTTTCGGTACGTAATACGTACAATTTTAGTTATTATATACTATTTTTAATATTAGTTATATATAATTTTATAATATATACGATTATAATTTCCAATTTATTTCTGATAGGAACAATTTGCGGTGGATCCGGATCCGGCGATGTTGAGGCATATCAACCAAACCGCCAACAACATCTTCAAAGATTGGAAGTACAGGCTCCATCAGTACTTCCGAACTAACGGTCCCGTGCCTCCCCCCGAAGAGCTGCGTGGGGATAGAGAAGATGAGTGGGAGTGGTTGTGTAACCACTTTGCCGATGAGCAATTTCAGGTGTTAATTTACTTTTTTTATTTCAATTAAGATAATTGAATACTCTAAATTTTAGTTACTTATAAATTTTTTAATGATTTCATTATGTTGTGTAACAGAAATTCTCCGGTGTCAACAAAGCCAACCGGGGGAAGAAGGACAAGCACCATACTTCCGGCGCCAAGCAACTCATTCAAATTGCCAAGGAGCACAGGGATAAGGGCTCCAAACACCCTTATCTCGATGCAAGCGTAAGCGCGTACGTGACGCCTGGGCTCGATAATGAAGCGAGTCAACGCGGCGTAAGTCATATATATATATATATATATATGTGTGCGCTAATAATTATAGTAATTATTATTTAAATATTATTTCATTATAATAAATTTATTATTCTTTTGTAGGCAAGAGTGATAGAGCGTGCGCAGGAAGAATTGGCTAACACTCAGCTTGCGTTCCCAGATGTGCCGCTAGAAGACCTGCCTCCTCTATCTGTGGAGAGCCAAATAGCAATTGCGGATGAGGTCTACGGTCGTAGAGCTGGCAAGGAGGTTAGGCACTTCGGGCCTAAGGTGGTTCGAGATTTGTCGACCTCTGAGTCATCATCTACGGGAGGTTCGGGGCGGCGGAGAAGTTCTCAAGCTGCGGCAGCCTATGAAGAGGCTCGAATCGCACGGGAGGAGAATATTGCCATGCGCCAAAGAATGGACCAGCAAGACGAGCGAATAGCCCAACTCATCGCCCTTATGCAACAAGCTCAAAGACAATGTCAACCTCCTCCGAACCCATTCCCCGACGACGACGACCCGGCTGGAGGCGGAGGACGAGGCGGCGCATCTGCTCCTCCAGTGTTTTAGCTAGCTAGTAGTTCATTATTTCGTTTCTTAATTTCCGCATTACGAACAATATTTTCATTTTTAATTATGGGTTTTTTCGATTATGTATGTACAAATTAATTTTAATTAATTTATTAATTTAGTTTATTAATTTAGTGTATTTAATTAATTTAATCAATTTTTTTTTCAATTAATATTAATAATATTTTTGAATTTAATTTTTTTTTAAATTTAATTTTTCACTTAGACGACGGAGACATTAATCTCCGTCGTCTAAGTACCCACCTGGGCCACGGACGTTGTTAGTTTGTCCGTGGCCCAGGTGGTGACTTAGACGACGGAGAATTTAATCTCCGTCGTCTAGGTTACGACCTGGGCCACGGAGAAGCTAACAATCTCCGTGGCCCAGGTTGGGACTTAGACGACGGAGACTAAATTTTCCGTCGTCTAGGTTACTACCTGGGCCACGAAGATTGTTAGCTTCTCCGTGGCCCAGGTAGGCACTTAGACGACGGAAAATTTAGTATCCGTCGTCTAAGTTCCTACCTGGGCCACGGAGAACCTAACAATCTCCGTGGCCCAGGTGGGGACTTAGACGACAGAGACTAAATTTTCCGTCGTCTAAGTGCCTACCTGGGCCACGGACGTTATCCGTGGTCCAAGTGAACTTGGACGACGGAGATTAAATTCTCCGTCGTCTAAGTACTTAGACGACAGCACTTGGAGCACGTATCTTAGACGACGGATTTTCCGTCGTCCAAGTGCTTAGACGACGGAGACTGTCACTTAGACGACGGAAATGCTCCGTCGTCTAAGTCACTTTTTCTTGTAGTGTCTCCACTTGATGTTAAATCGAGATAGTACAGCTTCCCCATTCTAGTACCATAACCAAGAATCTGTCGTGTCAGAATGTCCTAAAATACACAAAACTTGGGGAAAAAAATGTTACAGAACAAGAGAGGGTCATCGTGATTTGGCTAATAGATAAAAGGTTATAGAACAAGAAGGAACAATTAAGATCGAATCAATAGTTAAGTTAGAAGAAAGAGTAATAGAGCCTTCACCAACAACAGAATAAGGGGAACCATCTGCAGTAGAGACACTTGATAAAATAGAGTGATGAATATTATGAACTAAGCTAAGAGTATTTGTCATATGATCATATGCGCCGGTGTCAATTATCTAAGCATTATTCTGAAAAAATGTAGCGAGAGATGCCTTACTACTTATGTTTGATTGTACTACGTTCACAGAAGCGACAGAAATGCCTATAGACGTGTCGACAAAAGCAAGAGTCTTTCGTGGGCGATTACCTCACCAATTCGGATATTCAATAGTAGCAAATCAGTTATCCTTGGAGTGACCATTATCCTTGCACAATGGGCATATAGAGTTAAAAAAAAGGTTTGGAAGGCGAACACCAAACCTGAAGGAGTCAGAGGAGCGTGAGGAGGAAGGTGGCCACCTGTGAGCCACGGTGGCCTAAGCATCTGATGCAGACATCGATGTCAGTGGAGGTGGAAGTGGAGGGACGGCGACTGTGGTGGTCATGACAACGGGCTGAGCAAGAGAAATAGAGTGAGTAAGACGATCAATGTGAGCCCAAAAAACATGAGCATAGGTCTTGTCAAGGCTCCATAATTCCTCATGACGAAGAAGTTCTCCTCGAATTTGGTCAAACTCAAAATCCAAGCCTCCCAAGAACATGTGAACTCGGAGCATAGATTTGTGGGCGGTGTCCTGAACAACTCCGGACATTGTAGAAGAGAAAGAGGCAATACGATGATCAACCTCCTCAATCCATCCTACCAACTCATTGTAGTAAACAGAGAAAAGTCACCCATGTTATTTGGTGGTGAAGCAAAGAAAGTGCAACTCATAGATCCAGGTAAAGTCTGAATCATCATAGTAGGTTTGGTGCAAGGCTTTCCAAATATCAGCAACAGTCTTGAGACGGAGATAGCGGTTGATGATGGATGGAGACATATTATCAATCAACAAGCTCTTCACCTTCTCATTATTAGTAGTCCAAGTAATATACTCAGGCGTGCCATCAGTAGGGGCAGACGAAGTAAGAAATTCAAGCTTGTTGCACCCTCTAATGTGCATCTGCATAACAAGAGCCCATGTAGAGTAATTGGAATCGTTCAAGGAAACTCCAATTGGAAAAGATGAGTTTTCTTATTAGTAGTAGATAGCAGAGGTTTGTTGGGAAGGAACAATCATAGCAGAGTCAGAATTTTCTCCCATGGCAACAAATTTTAGATGTAGTAGGTGACAAAAAATAAGATTTTGTCAATAGATCTATAGGATTAGCTCTGATGCCAAGTAGAAAAGTGCAAGCAAAAGTGTTTATAGTAGAATGTAATACTCCATTCACTCCTGAATTGGGCTATATATACAATTTTACAAGGCATATTCCTAGTAAAAAAAAATATTTACAATAAAAAATAAATCAATCCTAATCACAAAGGAATTTTAATATATCTACAATTTAATACTTGCAAACAATACAGTATTTAGTGTATATGTTACTATAAATTTTGAAAGAATTATTATAGAAAACAGAAACTTATCGCTAGAAAATGGTAGTATTTTCAGGATAGATAATTTGTTTTTGTTTCTTTTTAAGAGACATTTCTAGTTTATGTCTCATAAATAAGAATATATTATACTATACTAGCCTTCCTGCACGCGCATATGCGCGTGCGGAAGAGCGTCGCGCTCGCGCGTGCGAATTATTAGTGTATTTACGCGTATTTCTATTATTTTACGCAGTCTATAACTCAACTACTATTAATGGCTATGATAATAAGAGACAGTGTTTCAATAAATAGGCTATGATAGTAAGAGACAGTGTTTCAACACATACCTCAAATGCTACTACTTTCCGAGACCAACGTTAGTTCAAAATACATGAACGAAGGTAAGGAACTAAAGCACTTCAAATAGGTGGATTTGTCCCTCTATGGAATAGAACCATGCATAGCCATAATTGCCTATGGTAGAGATAAATACTCCCATGTCAATTGTTGGAATCGAGTTTGTAACAGGCTAACGATCTTCTAAATTCATGTGTTAGTTTGCTATTTCTATCAATTGTTTGATCATTCAAATATAGGATTCTTATAATATAAAAATTCTCAAATAACTTGGAGTATTTAAAGATGAATTAAATGTGTCTACCTCTAGTTAGAATGCGTAGAAAATAAGAAGCTCCCCAGGCTAAGATATGCTTCAATCATATGCTGCCGACCTCGTCTTATTGATGAAACGTGAAAGTGTGCAATTTTATCGTATTCACTTAATTGCCCAAGTCTATTGCTCATGACAGATACAATCGTGCACTTTCATGCATATCTCTATTATTCGAATACTGATCTAATTGAGATATCTATTATTCGAACACAGGTCTAATTGAGATGTGAGAAGAATTACTAATGATTGATGATAAAATTTGTAAAATAACATTAGCCTACTTTATATTAAGTCAACACTATGTAAAAAATAATTAATCACTGATAATAAATGCAGTTTCAAGAGCTTAGTATTCACTCTTGGAATGAACTTTTATTCCTCAAGTCGGACTACTTGGGCATTCAACTATCAAATAACTGTATTTATTGTTCATTTGTATAACTATCAATTTTGCTTACGTCATTCTGTATCACAACTCCTCCTCCAAGTTCGAATTCGGGTTTTTGGCGAAGGCGGTAAGTCCAGCGAGGTTTATCAGTCTCAGACGAAAGACTTAGGCGTCGCCATTGTTCGCAGTTTCAATGGTACCATTGCATCCTCCAGTCTCTAACCCTAGGAATCTTGAGTGTTTTGCTTTCTCTTCAAATCACTGCATCCTCGAGTCTCTAACTCTGTGTGAGCTCCCCAACTTGAAACATATCATTATTCGGTCTCAGAAGCTGAAAAAGTTTATGTCATATGTATGGAAATAAGCCAAGGGCGGCCATAATAATCTTATAACGATGCTCATTTAATTATAAGGGTTTATATGATTCTGGGTAAAAGCTTTCACCACCATATACTTCAAAATCACATAATCTAATTAAGATGAGAAGACACACTTAAATAACCACATAAACCACACAGATGAGGTGTTTGCATGCTTCCAAAATCCAAATGTTTCAGAATCAAAGTTAAGATATGGGAGGCACTTGAATAATAAACTGCACCACACATTTTTGTAACCTTTTGTGCTAATCAACAACTACTTCACAACTCATGACTCCGCATCTATGGAGTGACATATCAACCCCAATTTCCCTATTTTCATAACCCAGTAGAGACTAAAATAAAATAATCAAATTCGCACGTACCTTATACACCAAAATAAATAAAACATTCCACAAAATCAATTAAATTCCCCTTCCCTAGTCCATTGTGCAAATGAAACCTTAGATTATTATGGAGCAAGTCTATGATTATTGACAAATATTTGTCACCTAATATTAAGCTGTAACTCTAGTATGAGCTTACAAACTAATTCCAAATGCAAAGATTTAAACAAATCCAGACAAAAACTGTACCAATAATTATAAATTTTCAATGATTCCAGAAAATAAAGAAAAAATAACCTCCAAAGAACTGGATTGATCTGTGAGCACGGAGAGGTCGAAATTACGGTGGAGGAGCAAAAGACTGTAACATCGTCATTGGATAAATTTCAATTTGGGGGTTAAGAAAATTCAGCTTAGTATGAGAGACTGAAGACTCACATTGATATGGCAAGATCTGAAACCAAATTGATTTCAAGGCAATCAAATCTTTCCATCCACTTATCAACTTCACCAAGAACTTTTTCTGAGATAAAGCTCTTATCCTCATCCCTGAAATTGGTTTGAAAAGATTAGCAGCTCAATATATGATAAGGACTTATATTTGGAGTTTAATAAACATATGAATTGATCTTGAAAACTGAATCACCTAACACTGTACGACTCTTCTAAAATTGGGTGTACGATCAGCTCAGGACTGTAGCTCTTTATAACTGAAGTAGCATCCTGTGTACAGAAAACATGTGACAGATCAGCACCCTGAAAGAAAAAGGATATGCTCTTGTTTATCAAACTTACCAAGCCAAATACATTTTCAAACATATCAGTGCATTGTTCATTGAATCTGGCCAATATTTAGAAATGTAAAATGGCACTAACAATTTTCAATGCTGAGATAGCAGCAAAATATGGAGCACCAGTGTAATCACGGCACCCGCCAATAACAGCTATCTTTCCTGACCAGCACACAGAGAGAGAACGTAAGCCATATTTCCCCCATTTCAAGTACAAAAGCATAATCGGGAACATCAACAAAGAAATCAAGCCAAGAAATTCAAAATGCATATGTTAAAGATGTCATTACTCAAGAAATTCAAAATATCGCATAATTTAATTCAAATATGATAGGCAATCACAATCCTTAAGGACCCCGCTGCTCAAATGTCCAGTTTAAATGTCAAATTGTCAACACACACACACGAACAACAAAAGTATATAAATTTACATAGCAATATGCATTATATATGAATCTAAAGAAACAACAGTCATATCCCGAGCTTACCAACCTGACCCTTGTGCCTATTGGAATCAAGCTTCGGTGTGATTGCTCTCATAACATTCTCACCATCAGCCTCCAAAGAAGCTCCACTGGTGAATTGAACTCCTTGCATTGTTTTCTGCCCGATTTTAGCGTTATGATCACTATAACATCCAACTCCAAGATACCTTATCACAAACTGTTGCCTTCTCAACACAGCTGAAGAACCCAACATAAACCCGCTACAACTCTTCCTTGCACCAAACCCACAATTCACCCCCAGTCTTATTAACGTCAATGACCAAGCACCACTCTTTTCTTCCACTAAAAACCCACAAAAACAGAAACCAAATTTCAATCTACCAAAATAATGCTTGATCAAAATTGCACAAAGTGTTGAACTTTGAAGAATCAGAGATACATACCAGTACAAAGTTATGAACTTTCTCAAAGCCACCGCTGAAAATATTGAAATGGGTTTTGTTGTTGGAGATTATATATATATATCCATGATACTCTAGCATATGAATTTAGTACCGAAATCAAGCTCATCTACTTCACCTTTCATGGCAAATCATACTGAAATCCTACTATCACTGAAGTTTGTACCATGCGAATCCAATTAAGAAGCAAACAACATGATCACAGTGTGGACTACAAAAAGGTTTAAAAAAAAACAAAACAAAACAAAAGCAAGAAGATAGAATTAAGAAACAAACATGATCTGGGTCTTCTTGCCATCCTCTTCCTTCTAGAATTCTTCCTTTCTGCAATAAAGACTTTAGAGTTAAATTCTTACTTCAAATGGGCACTCACAGACAATAAAAACATTGTACATACAAAAAAATGAAGAGCAAAGATCATCTTTACTTCAAATTGGGAGAATCTGATGTGGACTCCGGCGAGGAGGGCTTGGGTGTTGTTATTCCCTCAATCCATTGGGGCTTCTTCAAGTACATAAGTGCTCACTGCCTTCGGTGAGAGACAGAGAGACCAGGGAGCCGTTAAGCAGAGAAACTTAGATTGCAAAAGAGAGAGAGAGAGAGGATCGAGGGAGTAAGGAGTGAGAGAGAACTCACGATAGTATTCCGGAGTGATACGAATCATGGTGCGATGGCCTCCTGCAAGGTAAGTAGTCGCCGGAGCCGTCTTGTGCCACCGTTCTCACATGTGCCATCCGAGACCTAGCAACCTCTCTCGCCGTGCTTGTTGAGAGAGAGAGAGAGAGAGAGAGAGAGAGAGAGAGAGAGCGAGAGAGGCCGAATACATTGTATATTGCCTTTGAAACTACGGACGGTTTAGTGGTGGGGAGAACCGCTCTTGAATTGGTTTTTACATCCCTACCCATGTGATGGCAATGCTTAAAGAGAACAAACTGCTATGCAAAGTGGAGGGTAATTTTAGGTATTTTAAAAATTTAACCTTAAAGAGGATTCGCTTAATTAATAGAGATATAGACGAAAATAGAAGAGAGCTTCTAATCATCTGTTCAATTATCTGGATTCAGTGTATAACCATTGTATTCCGGTCCACTAGTTTTTCGAAACCGCATCTTCAGCCTACTGGTTTTCAACACTCACCTTTTCCAGAACCCCTATACTTTTCCTATAAATTTAGTTTACAAATCGAGTTGTAATCACAAATTCTATCCATATCTGTCCTCGTTTGAGTTGTTTCTAATCACCTGACGAGATTTTGGCCACAATATATATATATAACTTAAGAAAATGGTGATGGAGCTAGTTCCAGTTGTGAGAAAGCGTAGACGAAGGAACATGACCCTATCTTATCCAGTTCTCTCTATTATGATTAAATAATCGAATCAACGATTTACCAGATTGAGGTATAACTTAGCTTCTTTATTTCTTTTTTTATTTGTTATACGTGTGTCCCATGAGCTTATTTTTGTTTATGGGTTTATTTTATTCTGTATCAAATTAGTTTTTTTTTTAATTTCTTTTTTGAATATGCTCAAAATCATTTTGTCTATTCATATTATTTATGCAAGAAACAATTAAAGGTTTTGAAAAATGCAAACTAAATGCAAATAAAATGTGATAAAGGCTTCCTATTTTTTTGGGGGGGGGGGGGGGGGGTTTCTAAGGTAGAGCAATCATTTTGTCTATTCATATTATTTATGCAAGAAACAATTAAAGGTTTTGAAAAATGCAAACTAAATGCACATAAAATGTGATAAAGGCTTCCTTTTTTTTTTGTGTGGGGGGGGGGGAGGGGGGGGTTTCTAAGGTAGAGCAAGTATGATGCAAAATTTGTAGAACGTAGATTAAGTTTTCTAAAATTCAATCTCTAATTTACTTTTTAAGGTATCTCGCTCATTTAATCTTTTGGATTACATTCTATAGGTCCAAGAGATCATCAGCTGTAAAGACAAGGATCAATCAGATAAAAATACTGTATCCGGAACTTTTTTATGTCCGCCATCCCATTTGGCAACGTCAATTTCACCGTTTGTAAGAAAAGGTAATGAATTTATTATTACAAACAATTGTGATAATCTAGTGTTAGAAAGTGGTTCTCCAAACCCATTGTCGCAATTCGAAACAGCTTTAAAACAATCAAACCAAGCAAGAAGCCCGTTATTTCTTCCAGATCAGACTAAGGGTGAGCAAGTCACTAAACCAAAAAGGAGACCAGAAAAAGTATTTCAAACCAATGTTGGTCAATGCGTTAGCAAACCAAAGCGTGGATTTGGGAGATCTAGTAATTAAGTTGCTCAGTCCAATTGTGAACATGTCAGTAAATCAACATGTAGAAAAAGAAAATCGACGAGAGAGCTCATATGCCAGATTGGCTGCGACAAGATTGAGAATAAAGAAAGAGAGAAAAAGTTGTTCGAGGAAGTCGTCGATAGGGTTAATGGGGATCGATCCAAATGCTCTCCTGAAGAACATATTTGTACTCCAAACTCTAACATTCTCCATCTTCTTTTTTTCAAATTATAAAAGATTAACCCACCGAAAATTATTTCATGGTGAATTAAACCCTTGACCAGGTGAATTGAACTTTGGCCAGTTGACCTCCCAGTCTTTGATAAATTGACAATTGATAAATAACCTTCTCCACCTTACTTCAATAAATTCTCAGTCTATGATAATTGATAAGTAACCTTCTCCATCTTACTTCAATAAATCATCGTTGTTGTGGCTGTAGTCCAATTTGGGTGTTCATGTTCTTTGTTTTGTTTGAATTTGTGTTTTTGCTTTAATTATTTCATGATTATAGCAATGAACCAAAGTACCTTCCAACAGCTGGAAGCCTGAATACCATACCACTGAGCCAATTACTGAAGCAATCAATTAAATATACTGAAGCAATCAATTAAATACATGTCAAAGTGAAAAAGCACTTTCCTTCAAACCAGGTCAAGATACTACCGTGATGTCTATAACCAAGTCAATATTGAATTGAATTACCGGCATACAAATTTCAATTGATTCACGTCATTCAGATACACTATTTGAGATTTACTCAATCTTCAATATACCAAAGGAGACATATATCCAACCACAAGCACTTGTCAGCAAGCAATCATAATAAACAGCCTTTGAAACCCTTTTCCAACACTTGTGCATCCAAGTTCTTCCCTATGAAAACAATTTTATTTGTTCTTGGCTCGTTTGGACCCCACAACCGATCTGGAGAACCTTGGAAAATATCATGAACTCCCTGTTGTGCATAAAGGAGATTGATGTTTGATAAAGAGCCGGAACAAGATTATTGAGAACTTTTTAACAAAAGGAAATAGCTTTCACTGAATTCGACATGCAAGAACAAATCTAACCTGGAATACAAATCTCTCATCCATACCCTGAACAGACAGAAGACCTTTCATACGATAAATGTCCTCGCTCCGGTCCAGCAACAGTGTGCCAAGCCACATATTGGCCTGAAAATGTCATTAGGGCATCAATACAATTTGTTTCAGCCTTCAACACTTTTCAGGAAAAGAAAAAAAAAAAGGCTTTCTACATTACACAGCCCATCCATACATGTCATTCTTAGTCAACAGCCAGGTCAGTACAAAAGCCAACATAATTACAACATTCCTAATAACAATAGTCATATACAATGCACAATACTCTAATTCAGGATGATTTAGAAAATCGACCTTCTCAAGATCCAAGTTCCCTTCACAAACAATGCTGACAGAAGAAACACCAGGGTCATGGACATGATCATGGGAGTGGTGGTCACCATGATGTTCTGCATATCAGTTCCAAAGGAAAATGAATATCAGCACATAACCTTATACAACAAGTAGTAGCTGCACAAAATTATGATATTAATGGATATTAAGAGCACATAAAGCAATTACGTAACTTCACATCAGAAAGTAAATACAATGAAGCACTGCATGATTAAATAAATCCTTCCTCTTGTTACTGTTCTGTCTATTCTATGGCATTAGGAGCTCCAGAATAATGGACTCAAATGAATCTTCGTGTGTTTTTTTAGCTATTGTGAATTACCATTTAGACTCTTTAGCTACCACACACTTCACTTTGGATCAATAAGAAGTTGGCTAATTCTTAAGCTTCCAAAGTGGGTACTTCTTTCCTAATGAAAGTAGTTGCCACTCCGCTTAAACTTCAAATACTGCTGGACCCCTATTACACAAATATATAAAGTACTTGTGTTAAATCAACAAATCTTTTATATTGTTTCGTTTTTAACGAACAGGATAAATAAATAAATAAAAACTTAAGATTTTCTTAATAAGAAGCCTAGAAAAGATATCACAAGAAATTTACAAGCATTTAAGTTAAATCTGAAGAGATGAAGTGGCAAACACAAAGCCACCATGAGCATGTTTAATACATGGCAAGAGACATAGGCTAAATGTATATTAAACTGTAAAATTAATAAGTAACTACCATGGCAAAAGATTTAAATATACAGTTAATACGAGTATCTAGTTCTCAATGATAAAATGGATATACCATGCTTGTGGTGATCGTGGCCATGATGGTGATCATCATGGTCATGGTGATCGTGATGGTGGTCATGGTCTTCTTTCTCACCTTCACCATCTATAGCACTCTCTATCCTGACAAGATTTAAGCAAAGGTTAGCATATTACGATTTGGTGTTTATGAAGAATGGCTCATGTTTACATATACATCATATTTATCAAAAACATTGTCGAAGAAAACAATGAAGAGTAAGGGCCCAAGAGTCAGTTATCTCTTTTATACAAATGACAGTTTCAACCAGGTTATACTTAATCACAAAATCAGAAGAGATGACAAAATATAAACTACAAGAAAAGAAAACTTGAGTAGTGTTATTTCAATGTATAACTGAGAGTGAAAAGTGTATTCTGATTAGATCTTATTCTTAATCAGTTATGCTTACGTTTTAATTACATTATTATTCATGGATCCCCTTCAACCTTGAACCTTGATACAATCATATTAGATTAATGGAAATATCCTTATGTTCAATAAATATACTATCAAACATTTGTCCACTAGCTTGTATAGAGTATTTAGATTCATTTCACATCACTGACAAGAACCTCTGATTCTAGGAAACGGTGGATGATGAGTTGATGAAATATCAACGGCAATATAAAGTCAGGCGACATTATAAAAGAACAGACCCAAAACCAATAAAATGGGTAAGAAAGATAACCTCTCCAGATCAAATCCTCCAATGCCAAGCACATAATCCAGGTTAACTTTCCCAAATTCTGTATGCTTCAATTGAGCCATGCCATTAATGTTCTGTATCCAAGCATAACAAAATTTGTTCAATAGAATAATCGTCAACAGGCAAATATGGACAAAAGAAAAACAGGAAACGAACCCTTATTTGCTGCACCAAAGAAGCAATGTCTGGCTCAGCAACAAGATCAGTCTACATCAAAATAAGAATAACACTTAAGTCAACTATTAGAATATTTAGTAACTGATTGTTTTATACCCTATATCTTTCAAATGAACAAAGTCCATGTCAAAAGTAACTCAGTCTCTGCATAGAGCAAAAACAGCAAGCCTAACATCACAGCCTAGGAGCTGAGAATGATGATGGGTGACTCAATTTGAGTGGACTGTGGGGTAAGGTCTAGATTAGATACAAAAAGAGAGCATAAATCATATACCTTATTCACAATTATACGGTCAGCATAAGCAATCTGCTCTACTGCCTCATTGACAACTCCTTCTGGCTTGATCTCATCCAAATGTAGCCGAGCATGTTTAGCATCAACCAGTGTAACAACACCATCCAACTTGACGTCATTAAAAACCTGATCTTCGGCATAAAATGTTTGAATTATGGGCGCTGGATTTGCCAATCCTGCAAAGAGAAGTATCTCATGAAATCCAACATTCACCACACTTTCAGTTTATTGTCAATCTCATAAGCTGTAACACTAAAGCACAACAAACTTCATACCTGTAGTCTCTATAATGATATGGTCGAACTTCCCTTTCTTCTTATTGACCAATTCCGAAATCATCCTCACTAGATCACCCCTCACGGTACAGCAAAGGCACCCATTGTTCAGCATAACAATATCTTCGGCTCCCGTGGTTTTCGCAGCCACCAAAGAACCATCAATGTCTACTTCGCCGTACTGCAAAAATCAAAATCAACCGAAACATCACATACACTACACGTAAAAATAACCCAAAATAACAATAATCCAGTCAGAAATCCCAACTTTGCATACCTCATTTTCAATCACAGCAATCTTCCTGCCATGGTCCGCAGTCAATATATGGTTAAGCAACGTAGTCTGCCAAATCCCATTTCACACATTAGTCCATTGGCAAATTCGCCATTTCACAGAATGCAATGATGAAAATACTAAAATGGAAGTACCAACCTTGCCGGAGCCCAAGAAGCCGGTGATAATGGTGGCCGGGATACGATTATCCGGAGGAATCTGGGTCGAAACGTCGGAGCCGCCACTCTGCGGCGTCGTGGTGGTGGTGGCGGCTACGGTGAATCTTCTAGAGCCTCGCTTGGGATTGGAGACGAGGAATCTAGAATAGCATAGTTGTTGAGACCTTGGTCTCCAGGTGAGAGGGAATCGGGTCGTCGGAGCTCCGACCCGGGTGGAGTGACAAGAAGTTAGGCCGATAAGGGTGGCGGATATGGAAGCCATGGGAGATTTTGCAGTTGGGGTTTTGGGTTTGAGAGAGAAAATGAGAAGGTTTATCGTATCGGGTGAAATGGGTGCGGACAGGTTAAATCGGTGGGCCTTACCAAAAATGCAAATCACAATCACTTTATCTATTCGATGCACTCATATATTTGCATCACATTATCGGTGTCAGTGTCGCGATACAGTTTAATATTTAACTAATCTTAATTAATTAAGCAAAAAATATTTATAGTTAAATTTTTAAAAACTCGACAATTACCCTTGGATAATTAATCTATCTTTAATTATTAATTGATCTGTTTAATGACAAAAAAATAAACTATAACTGCACTATGTACAAATTACATGCATAAAAACTACTTAATATTTAACTAATAATTAATAATTTTAAAATATAAATAAATTTAAAATTTTGTACTATTAGAATAGGAAGAGGCTTTGTTTCCTCAAATGGTATGTTTTTTTCTTTTTATGCCATTTTATCTTTGATAAGATAAAATTATTTAAGGTTAATATTGTAAATAGCAAAATATAAATAAAATTAAAATAAGAAAAAAATTCCTGTTCTCTCTCTCATAAATCCATGTAATTATATCACTCTCTCTCCCCAAGAGAAAGTGAGAATGGTGGACAAGTTGAGTATAGTTTGAGAATGGATTCAATTGAGTGTTTTTATGTGATATTTGTATTGTATTTTTATTTGGATGGACTGTAGATTGTTTTAAACTTGGACTATGGAGTGTGAACTTTGGTTTATGTTTGTTGATGTTTGAAACTTTGAATTTGTGATGCAAACTTTCGGTAAACATTTGGCTATTTGCTATGGTTTGAAACTTTGAATGTGTGATTTGTGATTAATTATATTTGTTGCAGTTTGATTTGATTTGATTTGACATAAACTATGTTTCACACTTTCACAAAGTTATTGAAAAAAATAACTAATGAAGATCTTCGAATTTTCGAAATTAATAGAAAGAAATAGTATTTTTTTGAAAATTTTTTTATTTAAAAAAAAAACCGAACCATTCGGTTTTTTTGTAAAAAAAATCAAAAAAACCGAATCGAACTGAACCGATTAAAAAATACGATTCGATTTTCGGTTCGGCCTAATAACCGAATCGTTTGTACCGATTAACAACCCTACACTGCACCGATTCGAAAAAGTAAAACGGGAACCGCATCGAATAATGTAGGTGTAAGTTCATTGACGAACCACACCACTACCGAATTAACATGGTGGTTCCGGGTTGAGCAACCAAACTGCCCAAATATACTGCACCATATCACATTTAATTTTTTTTATATATAATATAATTTTTGATTATGTTTATATTTCATAGGTATATTTAATAGAGATCTTCCTCTATCTAATATTGATTTTAACCATTTAAAAGTGAGAATAAGACAAACTTGACCCAAAATCCTAATAGTATATAAATATCGGAACTATTAAACCCTCTGGTCATTTTTTTCTTCACAGTTATAAGATTTTGAAAATAAATATAAAAGACGCTCTACTCACTTCTCTATTTTCACCACGATTAAATTAGTGATTATGTAATATTTAAATTGTTGATATTCTTAGACATTGATTATATAAACTAGTTGGAGTGCACACACCTTGTGTGCATAGATCAATAAATTTATATAAAAATATTAAATAAATATTAGGAGTTGAGAAACAAAAATAGAAATCAGTTTTTCTAGGGATAAAAATCAGTTCTTTTTTTTAAATAGTATCGATACACAGGTTTTACATTCTCTTGAGGAGAGAGAGTGATATAATTACATGGATTTATGAGAGAGAGAACAGGAATTTTTTTCTTATTTTAATTTTATTTATATTTTGCTATTTACAATATTAACCTTAAATAATTTTATCTTATCAAAGATAAAACGGCATAAAAAGAAAAAACATACCATTTGAGGAAACAAAGCCTCTTCCTATTCTAATAGTACCAAATTTTAAATTTATTTGTTATTTTAAAATTATTAAGTATTAGTTATATGTTAAGTAGTTTTTATGCATGTAATTTGTACATAGTGCAGTTATAGTTTACTTTTTTGCCATTAAACAGATCAATTGATAATTAAAGATAGATTAATTATCCAGGGGCAATTGACGGTTTTTTTGTTTTTTGGTTCGGTATTTGTTCGATTTCGGTTTTTTCGGTTACGGTTCGTTTTCGGTTCAATTTTTTTTCGGTTTCTGATTCGGTATTAACAGCCCTAATGCAATGTAGCTCCTACTTGTAAAACGATTTTTGCTTGACCCTAAGCTGAAAAGAGTGAGAGAGATTAATATGGCAACAAAATGTAGCTCTGGACTCTTCTGCTCACATGTACTAATGTATCTCATACTAAATTTCTTTTGTTTTTTTTTTATAACATCGTTTCCTTTTTCTTTTTTCTTGTCACGTAAACATAATTTATAAAAATATTATGAAACGAGTTTTTAATTTATAGGAATCCTTTGAATTTTAGGAATAAGATAAAGACTTAAACATAACATATATATATAAACTAGCGGGCGGTGTTTCAACGATCATTGGACTAATATGGTTTTAACTTTTGAGCTGTGTCTTTTTCTGCTATGATCAATAGTAAATATGAGGTTTTCTTTAAACTGTCTAGGGATATTAATTAGACAAGAAAATCCCCTATTTTCCTATGTTTTTATTAGAAAATTATCCATAAGGCCACTTATGAGTCTAATTTTCTCAATAAAGTTATTTATACATTTTATCTCATTTAAGATCACTTTCTTTTTCCTTGTTTTCCAAACTTTCCAATTTTTACCCATTCTATATATTGTTATGATATTGTATTTGAATTTAAATTTTGGGAGGGGGGGGAAGGGTGGGAGGGAGGGAGCGAGCGAGAGAGAGAGAGAGCTTTGATTTCGAGACTCTCGCCGTCAAAGTCATTTCAGGTGCAGATGTTGTTGTTGGGGCTTGTTGTTGGTCCTCATCTGTTGTAGTAACCGATAGGATTGTTGAGATTGATTCCGATGTGGTTGTCGTCGGGATTGTTGAATTTTGGGGTTTCGGCCGGTGTCGAACTCGACGGCGAAGAGAAGCACGACGGAGGTGATGATGGCATTAGAGAAGAGGGCGAAGTACAGGCTGTCAAGGGCGTCGCGGGGAGCAGTGGAGTTAGAGAGGATGAAGCAAAGGTCTAACCCCAGACTCGAAGCAATTTGGGGAGGAACGAAGATAAATGAGGTCGAAAATGAGGTGAGGGCAGTCAAATTGTTGTTGTTCTGCGAGTTTGCTTTGTGTTGCACATTGATCAACAAACTGTAATATTATGTCTATTGCACATCACGAAATTTGCGTGTTTGGTTCTTGTCCTTGGCACATCACAGTGATCAGACCACACCACTTCTTTGGAATAGAATTTTGAGTTAGTAACCATAATGTAATAAATTACAGGATGAAGAAGTTATCGATGTGGTTCCATGGGAGGAATGGTGGGAATTAGCACTTGAGGATGGCTCTAATCCACAGATAGCCTTGCTTCCCCTGCATCCAGACTTGCATGCAAAATTCAACAATATTGCAGCATGGGAATATGCTCGTAGCATGTCGGGGAAGCCATGTGGTTATCACAACATGATATTTAGCTGAATTGACACCATGGCTGACAACTATCATCCACCTCTTGATACTCACTTGGTATAGCTTTACTACTTCAACCATGCATCAAGAATATAGTAAACTAAGATGTTAGAGATTGTTTACATGGGATGATTAAGTTAAATGAGTGAAATGGTAGTTGATTAGCATTTAGTTGGTTTTAGTTGATCATAAATGGCTGCTCCTGCTGTCAGGTTGTTTCTGTCATGTCTATGTGGACCAGGTTGCAGCCTGCATATGCTGCAAATATGTGGAATGAGGCTCTGAACAACCGGCTAGGCACGAAGGTAATTGTTCTCCTGTGAGTCTACCTTAGAATTCAAGTGTACTCAACATTTTCAAGTTCTATATATCAGTTGCACGGAGGTAATTTTTTATTTATTTATTATTTATTTCTAGTTCTTGTTTTTGTTACTTATCAGTTGAAGTGGATTCTAAAGTTTCTTTTAGTTTTTCATGTTTGTCTATGTGCTTCTGTTTGTTTCAGTATGTATGCAAGAGAAGTTGTTCCATTTTGTGTAAATTGAAGTTGTTTCACTGTCCTTCGTTGTCATTTACTGTGCGTTAATTATACTTCACTGATTGTTAATTGTACTTCGCTTCTTGGTTTCCAATTGGTAGGTGATGTTTTGCAAAACATAGTTCACTGTCTTTCATTGACTGTTTAGCTTTTGTTACCGCACTTTGAAAAATCTTAAAACAAGTGAACATGGCCAGCAAAATAGTTTCTTCATTTACAGTTCCATATACATGATTTACATTTCAAAAGGAAAGGGGAGAGTTTGAGGACTTGATGGGACCGAAGGCGGCAGACCAATGGCTACCTTCATCATCAGAGTTGAGCAGAGTGCGAGAATTAGTTGACATCAGAGGAGCAGTGAGATTTAAGAATTGGAGGAGCTTTGATTCTGTCGCAGTTAAGAATCTGATGAGCTTTTGATGTTGTCGTAGTTCAGAGTTAATTGTCAATTTCATTGTGGTTATCTGAAGGTTAGCTGTAGTTAATTGCGGTAGAGAATGATGATAAAAAGAAGACCATTCTATACATAACTCTATACATAACTGATGATTATTCAGTTACAAAATTCAACAATCTAGTGTTTGTGATCTGAACATAAACATAACTAACTACTCATAACGATCAGGGATGAAGACTACTAACAAAGTACTCCTATCTAGATATTGATTTGGCTCCCTTCAATAGTCTTTTGGTCGTTGCCTTTGGAGGGTTCTGCTTGCACCATCCAAACTGGTGGTCAATGAATGATATGTATTCACTGTCATATACAAAACAGGGTTGACTGTCATTTCACTGATGGTTAACTATCCTTCACTGTCAAGTTAACTGTACGGAACTGAGGTTAGTCTCGCAGCTGTGACATTGAGAAACGTGTGGGAATGGTTAGTCTCGCAACGGTGTGTCCTCTCCATGGTAGAGAGAGACGACTCTTCCTCCTCCCCCCTCCTCCATGACCATCTCCGCCATGGCTCTCACTCTTGATGATGACAACAATTAAAATGAGCAAGGACAAGCCGAGCTCCCACTGCGAGCTGCTGCTGCTCGATTTTAAAGGCACCCGCCGCAGCTTCGAATTTGAAATTGACGTCGACGCCGACGACGAAACCCTAGGCGCGAGGAATATGGTGGATGAAAACATAGCAGAGATAGTCACCGAGAACAATATATATAGAGAGAGATGGGGGGAGACTTTCGCGGCTGTGGTGGCGTTGAGGTAGCTAGAGAGGTGCAACGTCAAGGAGAGGGGGCGGCGGAGAGAGGCGCGACGTCGAGGAGAGGGGGCGGCGGAGAGAGGCGCGACGTCAAGGAGAGGGTGCGGCGAAGAGAGGAGCGACGATGGTGAAGGATTGAGAGAGGAGAGGAGAGGAGAGAGAGGCGCGTCCGAGTGATTGAGAGAGGAGGCTGCGAATGAGGTGGGAAAGGAGGTGGTGGGGCGATGCCGACGTCGTTAAAGGAAAGGCGGAGGTAATGAGGTTTTTAGTCTGAAAATGAGAGAGAACAGAGTTTTTTTTTAATATATACGGTGACATAGATGTGAATATTTTGAACTATAAAGATATTTTTATCTCCGGCTTAATATCAAGTGACCTGATTTGAGAAAAAAAGTATTGGATGACTTAATCTAGTATATATAGATCTTTCTGTTTACCTTATTTTTATTCTATGTATGGAGCCACTGATTAGGCATCTAAATGTTCTTGCAAAGTTTGCTAAAAGTCATGTTGGTTTGCTTTCTTCCCCTAAAGGAATTAGAGTTTCTAACTTTATATTTATTGATGATCATGTAAAACAACTTTTAAAGCTATTAGGAATGTCCTCAATGTGCTACATAGGTTTTCTACTACTTCAGCTCAGAAAATAAACTTCCATAAATCTTCTATCTTTTTTCTCCTAAAACTCTAAATGTTACTAAAATTGGAGTTTCTAGAATTTTGAATATCCAGTATAAGTCTATAGTTGATAACAATTTGAGAATTCATAATATTGTTTTACAAAAAGGCACGTTGAATGCTAAACAACTTCTGCTAAGGATTAACAATAAATTTGAAGGATGAAAAAAAAACACCTTATTCAGAGCAGGTAGACTAACAGTTAAAGAAATTATTTCCCTAACCTTTTGAACTATAGATTAGTCCAAAGGGTAAGCTAAACTCTCTAGAACCACAAGTGCGCGGTGTCAAGGTTTAGTATAGATAAAGGAAGTCAAGTGTCGAACCCACGAGGATTGACTACCGTAATTTTCTAGCTTGATTCAATTAAGTTTTTTAGATCACGGTATAGACAAACACACAATGCGACGCTAAAACACAAACACAAAGCGGAGGTGAACCTTACAACACTAAGCCTTTTAGGGCATCTCCAATAGGAAGTCTCAAACCCCATATTTCTAGGGGTATTAAGGATTTGGGCACTCCAATGGTAAAATTTCGAGGTGCTAAACCCTATATCTTTAGCACTTGGTCTCAAACCAAGTCTTATTTTGATACCCCAGATGAGACGCGTCTCATAAGTTGGAAATGGGTCCCGTGTGGCTCCCACAACACAAAAAATTTAGGAGAGAGGCGCGGCACCGAGCGGATGGAGAAGATGCGTAGAAGACGACAAAGAATCGAAAGAAATTGAAACGCATGAACGTGCAAGGGAGAGAAAAGAGATGCGCCAGGTGTCCCACCCCCACATGGGTCCCGTAGCACGTGAAAATAGGGAGTCATTGCTCCTCAATTTGCTTTAACGGCTACAAAAAAAATGGATGGCTGATATCAACTCCATTTGAAATCAAGGATTCAAATTAAACCAAAAGATATTTTGTTTTTATATTTTCCTAAATGAATTTTTGATTTGACGGTTCAAGATATATGTTTCAAAATAATCGACAGTTCTATTTAAACTAATTTTGATTTTATATATAATGGTAAGAAAAGTGATGAAAAAAATAATTAAAATTTTTATCCGATTTTTGATAAGCTTGCATATCTATGTATAATTTAATTACAATTCTATCCACCAACACATGTCAATCGAAATCATGTCCAATTGTGGATAATGCATACGGGGTCAAAAATTCAATTTTTTTTAAAATTAATATTATATTTATTTATCTTGTACAAGAATAGTTTACAAATATAAATTATTATTAATTAATTACAACACAAAATAAAGAAAACTCAAATATTTAAATTTAGGACTTTGAGTTAAAACTCCTACCATTAGAGATGGTTGAAGTCTCATATGAATAGTGTCCAAATGAGGTCTCATAATAGGTATGAGACCCCATTATGAGACTTCTCCATTGGAGATGCCCTTAGGGACCTAGCATCACAAGGGTGCATGGTTTGATTACGTTTTGATGATGGTGGATTACATTTAGCAAAAACGACTAATTAGACTCAAATGTAAGATAAAAGAATATTTGGCTAGAGATGTTCCCACTAACCACTTGATGCACAAACAATGTCTCAATTTACAATTGTGATTTGTTTTAGTCTGTTTCACACAACAATGTCTAAATCATGACCTTATGAGTCACATTTGGTTTTGAACCGAAGCTCTTACGCCATTTAGGACTCTAGAAGACTTTTGGGCCAATCTTTAAGCATATGGTGAACCTAGATTAAGGCCTAAGTCATTTAGGACTCACACCTCAACCATATGTCACATAGAATGAATTCAAAAGGTAGATAATGTTATAGATATGGATGGTTTCTCTTCCCAAACCTCTTGTAGAGGACCCAGGAGAAAGTTCCAAGGGATTTCGTTAATCATCACCAATTGGAATGTGAATCGAAAGAATCAACCATTAGCTACAATGGTCTTTTTAATTGATGTGAGCTTGACTAAAGCTCATTGAATTCCATTGGGACTTAGGAAGACTTTGGTCCTTGCTAGTGCAAAAGAAAACCAAACTACAAGTTTAACCTTTCTAGTTTGGACCTAAGTTATGTTCACATGCTCATCTTTATCTAAGTAAGTGGCTAGTTCACCTAAATGTCATTTTTAGTTCCTTTAGACAAATCATAACTTAACCAAAGTCAAGACATGCATAAGTGAAATTATTCATTAAGCAGAAAGACATAAACATGCCACAATCACATCACAAACATATCAAACTCATTCAAAACACAACATACACTAAAATATAGCTCATATCATAAATCAAGGCATCTTTGTTCACAATCAAATGGCTATGGTTTGACCCATAGCCATCCATACAACAACTACTCATTAAACATAGCTAGAACTAAGTTTAGATACATGCTTAGAAGCTAAGAGATTGAAAAATAATTGAAGGGTCTCCAAGCTAAGCTCCACCAAACTAGTAAGCTTCACTCAAAGCACTTCAAACTTCAAACTCCACACCTTAACTTAAGTTTGCATCCAACACTTGAAAATGAGGAAAGAGAAACTTCTAAGACTCAAAGAATCTAAGGGTAAGAGGGATTACTTTCCACTTCCTTAAGCTCTAGAGAATCATCCAAACCTTAAAGGCAAAGATGAGAGGAAGAAATGATGGATGATGGTGAGGGAGAGAATAAGGGAGAGACTAGGTCTCTTGAGTCTAGAGGATTGGAAGATGAAGGCTAAAGACTAATTTAGCTTCTCTCTAGAAAACTCAACTAAGAACTCTAGCTAGAGAAGAAAGTAGAGAGATAAGAGCTATTAAAACCTGGAAATGTGAAAATTGAAGTGTGTTGTGTGTGCGGGTAAAGAAGAGCTTGAATTTGGCTAGCTAGAAGCTATTTTCATCCCTTAAATGATAGAAAATGGGGAGGTGGAAGATCCAAAGGTTGGTTTCAAACATAGGAAACCATGATCCACTTTTATAGGCTTTGGAAGGCTAAAGTATGAAATGTGTGACATAATGTAGTCCAACTTGTTTCTCTTCACTTCAAATCAGATTGGTTGAGATAAAAAAGTAGATTGAGCCTCCTTTAGGCTAGACTCAAACTGATTGGGCCAGCCAAGGTGGTCCGGCCTGCTATGGAGAATTATGGCTCACTATGGGCAACTTCCGACGATTTCTGGTGAAACTATTTTGTCATTTTTTTAAAGTTGCTTCATCTTCTCTCATGACTCCAAAAATGTGTATATCTTCTCAAATAAGTGTGTAATTCTCCTTGTTTAGCGCATTTCTGAGTCAAACCATGATTTTCTAGCAAGAATGGGAAATGTCATGAGAGTGATGCTTTATTCATGAAAAACGAGCAAGAAGTGTGGAGTTAGGGGCATAATAATAACCTAATTATGGACCTAACACTAACTCTAATTAATTCTAGAATTTCAGATATGCCTAATCATGTTCTGTCTTGTTTCAAATGTCCTCCAAATGTTACAAATACCATAAAGAGAGAGTTTAGAAAAAAAATTCTGTAGAAATAGCTCTAAGAGCTCTCCAGTGGCTTGAAGTAGTGTTTGTATTCCTAAGAAGTATGGTGGTTTGGGTGTTAATGACCTTTGTCTCTTTAATAATGCAACAATTGAAAATTAGGGTGGAAGATCCAACCAGAGCATTGGTGGGTTAAAGTGATAACTAACAAATACCTGAGGAAACATGTTTTTTTTTCCAGGGCAAATAAATCGTCTTCACCATCAATAGCTTGGAAAGGCATCTTGGACTGCAGAGATATTTTTCTCAAAGGTATGTGATGAATTGTGGGAAATGGTAAAGATATAAACTTTTGGACTTTTTAACTGGGCTCTTACTATACCTCTTTTTGACTTAGTTAAAGACTTTCATAGCATTATTTGGAATGAAATAGTTGCTGAATATATTAATGATGGAAACTGGGATAGAGAAAAATTGCTTAGCGTCTGGAAATTGATATTATGGATCAAATTTGTGGCATTCCTCCACCTATGTCTACTCAGATGGATTAATAATTTTGTTTTGTGCCCCAACTCGAATGGTAATTAATCTTTTAAGTATCCTACTTGGTTACAGAATGATGATATCCATAAGCATGTTAATGCATATGTGATAGAAAAAAGTTTGGAAACTTAGAATCCCTCCGAAAGTTAAGATTTTTCTTGGCTTAAGTTTTGAGGAAGACTCAAAACAAGGAAGAGACTTTTGAGGTTTGACATGATTACTACTAATATTTGTCTAGTTTGTACCACAGATGAAGAATTTGCTTCTCATCTCTATTGTCAATGCATTTGACAAAGGAGGTCTAAAGATTGTTTGGTTTAAATTGTATGACACCAAGGTTAAATATATAACAAATCATGAGAACCAAGTTTGGTTCTGTTGTTAATAATGATTTACATATTGAAAAGATCTTCATGACCTCGTGGCAAATTTGGAAGGCAAGATATAACATGGTTTTCAGGAATGAGAAACGCAATGCCAATGCAATTATGGATGTAGCTACTGCCACCCTCAAAGATTACATTAACTAGAATCTCAAATCTATCAAGAAGAATCAAGCTCCAGGCACCATAATTTGGAAACCGCCGCCTTATAATAGCTATAAAATCAACTTTGATTATTCAGTTAGAAGCAGTGAAATTGGAGTTGCAGTTGGTGGCTTCATCATTAGAGATTATCATGGGAATCCTATCCTTGTAAGTTCCCGAAGACTTGCAAGAACTATTGTTCCCTTAGCTGAAGCTCATGCCTTGAGAGATAGCTAGTCTTCTCTAAACCCGGAGGATGAATATCAAGAGAATCCAAGTTAAAGGAGACTCCTCATTTGTGATCAACTATATCAACAACCTCTGCTCAACTCCTTGGAGGCTCAAAATCATCATTCTAGACATCAAGAATCTTGCAACCATGTGCGATGAAATATTCTTTAAACATGTCTTCGTATAAGCTGATTTCACTGTAGATAGATTAGCTGGCTGAGATCAGAGCTCTTTTAGTCTTCATCTTTGGGATCATAATGTCCCTAGTTTTGTTGGTGATGTCTTGGTTCATGATCAACTGGATTTTGGCTGCCTCATTGTAATTAGTTTCTCCTTTGTATCCAAAAAAAGACTAGTGGCAGATTTATGATAAAATGTTTGGTAGGACTTCTAAGTCAAAGAAATCTATCGATGAATCTCAAAGAACGAGATTTGTTTTTAACCTAATCCATATTACTTAAAATTTCGTATGAAAAAATAATGCATGATGAGGGGATCTTTAAAATAGGTTTAGTTGAAGCTCTGAGTGTCGCAACTTAGTTTATGTCAAACGTCGCGAGTCGGAAGCTTGGTCGCTTGGAATGCGAATTGGATTTTTGGAGACTTCAAAAAATTTGGACTCTTAAAGTTGTTGGCGGCTTGGCGTAGAAAATGAGCTCGCAGTTTTCAGGTTGGAAGAATCGTAAGTGTGTGACACATGGAGATAAGTGAGGTTGCTTGTTCTAATCAAGTGGGCTGGGTACAGTAGTTAAGTATTGGAGTAAAAAGATTTCATGTTTTTAATAGACTAGTAATAATTTTTTGTTTCACCTCTAGAAAATCACCAGAGCTTAAACTCTGGTAAGCCTCTTGCTAGCTCCATCGTTGCAAAAATTTGCATCAGCGCTTAAACATTTTTTTAAAGGGGTTAAAATTGGCAATGCCTTTTTTTATACGTTTTTGCTAGCTCCCCACCCCCACCACCTCATTTCTTCACATTTTCAAGTAAAAGTATTTTAAAAATACACAGTAAAAACAAAGAATGCCGGTGTGGTTTGTAAAAATTTGGGTGCCAACTTCATCTCCCTTTTTTGTGTAAAATGTATCCCATCTAATTCCACTGCAATAATTCTCCCACCAAACATAAAACAAAGACACTACAAGCATGTCACTTTAAAAAAAAAAATCATGAATAACATGCGATAAGAGGATTTTCAAGGTCGAGAGAGTCTGCTTGTTCGACGGCTCAAAAAGTAGTGGCGGCTTGTAGTTTTGCCGATGTTACACGTGCTTCTGAATGAGCTCTTAGGAGATTGAGCACATGATTCGGTTCATAGTCTTCTCTGGGTTCTCTCTGAATCAATGGGCGACGGTGAATTATGTAGAGGAAGGCGACACTTCTTATTCAGATGTCCTTGAATGAGAAATGGCTTCGCCAATTTGGATGAGTGAGTTCTTAAACACTTTTTCTCTATTGATCGAAGTTACATTGTGTAGTGCTGATCGTGAACATGAAGATAATGACATCTTATTTCTGATTAGGTCTGAGTTAATCTAGACAAGATGGTGGTGTGAGTGATGGTGAAATTAGGCGAGGGAAAAAGTTAGACCGAGATTAGCCAACGACTTTCTCTTTGTTTTTATTGTTGTTTCCTATTTTTACACTTTATTGGGTTTAACCACCGGTAGACAGAAAATAAGCTCATATCTGGTCAAAATAGGTCTTTAGTAGGACAATCAAAACGGTTTGTTTGTGGTGCTATCTTATGTGCCTTGTTTGCACTGGTGTTGGAACGCTTGAGTATACTTTTTTTTTTCCGGTGACAAGATAAAACTTAATGTCGATCACTCAAGTGCTAGTTGGAGCAACATATTAAAAAACACCTAGAGTTATAAATGTTGTGTCGTATTCACATTATTTAAAAATATATATATATATATATAATAAAATAAAACTACATGATTACGTATGTAACGTAAACTTTTGTTTGTAGAAGAAATATATATGAAGCGAGCACGACATCAAAAACGAGAACCCAAATGGATAACGCTGAGGCCGTTTGGTGGAGCCTCTCTTTTCTCTTATCCCACCACCCTCCGAACCGTCTCTGCTGACTTAACTCCACCACGTGTCGTCCATCCGTCGCTCCGGAGTTTGGTTCCCCCCTTACTCCACCTCGCACTTGCTTTCTCAGTCTCCATCACTGCTCTTCCTCAGCTCTCTCTCGCTCTCTCTAGAATCATTCATCATAGACCTTCCCGGAAAGAGTTACCATTCTCTCTCTCTCTCTCTCCCCATCTGGCTTCGATCATATGAAGGTATAATCGCAGATGCACTTTTCACGTTTTCCTTCTCGATTTTGATTATTTGCTTCGGAAATCGGAAATATCTAACCCGACGGAACTTCCTCTCTTTTTTTTTCGATTAAAGTGATCATCGTTCTTTTGTTTTTGTGTTGTTTTGGTTTTGATCTTCCGATGATTTGTTTGGGTAGAGTATACAAATGAAACAGCTGAGAATGTAAACTTTTTCATTTCAGTTTGCAATTTTGCATATAGTTGCTTTTTGTAGGGGTTTTAGCCTTCAGAATCTTTTATGATATTTACGGACATAATCCGGAAGAAAATAACCTTAATTGGACAGATTGGAGGCTGCAATTCACAATTATACTGTTTTTGTTGCCCATAGCAATCCCCAAGTAAAACTTGTAATAATACAAGTATTACTGATGTAATTCATTTGTTTGGTTATTAGTGTCTGTGAAATGCGTCTTACTTACTAGAAACTCAGTAAAAAATCAGCTTAGGAATTGTATTTCCTGGTGTTTCCTTAGAGTTGACCTGTTTGGCGCGGTGTGATCGTACTGGATATTTACTTTTTTATGTACTATTCAATTTTACAGGATGAAGAGGCGTGCTCATGTTTTGAATTTTGGTAACCCAATGGATTGAGTAGTGTTCTGCTGCTGCTTTTCTAGTTAGAGTTCGAAACCATTGATTGCTGGGTACTTTCTCGATGGGGGGAGCTTGTTCTAGGAAGAGAGATCCACGAGATGATGTAGATGATTTCCCCAGAGGGATTTCAAGAAGATATTCAAAAAGTGGGAGTTCGAAGTGGTTGGCAACCTCATTCTCTCGAGCGGCTATAGAGATTCAACATGCCACAGGGGAGTGCCCATCACTCATGGATTTGTGCATCAGGAAAATTCGTGAGGTAGTAATTCTTCTGCATTTTTTTAATATATAAACTAGGATTAGCATATCTAAGCTTTTCCCTATTGCTTCTTCGGTTGACAGGACATTGACAAATATAGCACCTTCTCTATGCTCCCAAGAGATATTAGTCAACAAATCATTAATGAATTGGTCCGTTCCGGATGCCTAACTGAAGCTTCTTTTCAATGTTTCTGGGATTGTGCTTTGCAGGTAATACATAGTATAAGTTGCAATTTGTGTTCTAGTTTGTATATCTATGTATGTATAATTTGTGAAGTGTCATCCGTCATTCTGTCCTGTTTCTCATGTCAGTCTGTCATACTGACTTTGATGTTTCTCTCAATATTTCGTAGGATTTATATTTGGGAGAATACCCCAATGTAAATGATAGTTGGATGGATGTAATCTCCTCACAAAGGTCATCATTACTTTCGCTTGATCTCTCTGGCTCAGATGTTACTGACAATGGGTTACTTTATCTCAAAGATTGCAAAAATCTCCAAGTCTTATATTTTAATGACTGTGATGAGATATCTGATCGGGGGTTGGAACGCATCAGAGGTAGTACTCATTCATACTATATTCTTCCTTTTACTTTATTAAATTTTTTTGTGTCGATCCCATCACTTTGCATCAACATTTTTTTAACTTTGTCCTGGGCTTGAACTGACCCATGAAAATCATCTTGGTTCTGCATATGACGCTTCTGTCACTTTTTTGTTTTTTTTGTTTCAGGTCTATCTAACTTGACAAATTTGAGTTTTAGAAGAAACAGTGCTATTACTGCTTGTGGGATGAGTGCCTTTGCTAGTTTAACTAACTTGATCAAGTTGGACTTGGAGAAATGCCCTGGGATCCATGGTGGCCTTGTTCATCTCCAAGGTATGTATGCCCGTAAATGGATCTGTGAAGTGAAGTTCTTTATTCTGTCAGCATAGTGAGTTCACTCATCAGGAAAAGCACTTTTATGATATTGGAATTGAGGAGAAAACATTTTTCCAAAGATATCTTCACTACAGAAAATTCAAATTCCTGCAGCATATTTACACCTGGTCTCAATGTCTACGATTTAGCATTCATATGAGATATTGGGTTATTCTATGGATTGGTCCTTCATTTGAGTTAATGGTCGGTGATTAAAACTTGATATACATATTGAACATTGGTGGCTCTACAATACTTGGGGCTCTATGCGCATCACTCTAATAAAGATGGTGAAAAAGAGTAGACCATTTAACCTTTTCTTTACAGTGTCTGGATGTTCAATATAGAATGGTACATCATGTGTTTCATGTGAATGATGTGATACACAATAGGATGGTAACATGAACCCTGCTTAATACTCTCTAGATCTCATCTTAGCAGACCATGACTCTCACTAACTGTGGAGATATGGATTTTGTGTAAATCTTTAACTAGGTTTAGCAAAGTTGGAGTCTCTTAATATCAAATGGTGTCACAGCATAGCCGATGCTGACATGAAGTCTCTCTCAGGTACTATGCATATCGATTTTTCTGTTCAAAAAGAAAAGAAAAACAGTGGGTGCCTTTGACCTTGCATAGATCTTTTCATGAAAAAATTGTTACCATAGAATGAATCATAGCTATTATCGTAGTGCTCTGACCTTTAATTTGAATTAAATAGTTTATCTGCTCACTGTGAAATTACTCATTCATTTTCTATTACAGGGCTTGCAAATTTGAAATGCCTACAAATTTCCTGCAGTAAGGTTACTGATATGGGCGTTACTTACTTGAAAGGTGTTTGCTTCTGTAATTCTTCGTATTCAGAACTTACATATCCATTGTATAGCATAAAATCATTTGCATAGTTGTGAACTTGTGATCCAGTACCCTTTTCTTGTTTGGTTCTTTGTGGAAGTACAGTATAAACCTTTTGCTTATTATTATTACTTAAAATATGTAGGAAATAACTCGTGCAGATTGGGGGCTGCCGACTATTCTATATTTTTCTGTTTCTAGTGTTTTTTCATTATGAACCATTTGTTTTGTGGACTTCACCAAAGTTAGTGTCTCCTCTTGATCGTATCGGGAAAGGGAGGGCTGTTTTTTTTCATGGTTTTGTTTAGGTATTTTTTTCCATTTATTATTTGTTTGATTGACATTCAAAAAGTTTCTCTTTCTCTACAACCGTAGTCTTATAGTTTTCCTATGTAGACGAGAAGAAATGTGTTTCTCTTAATAAGAAACATTTAATTGTGGAAAGCACCTCTTTAAGTACTCATTTTTAACTCCCAACTGTGTGATTTTTCCTTTTGTGTGACTATCTATATCTCTCTCTTTGTGGCAGATCTAAACAAGCTTTCTCTTTTGAACTTGGAAGGATGTCGAGTGACTGCTGCATGTTTGGACTCTCTTTCAGGTCTACATACCAAAATACTTGTGAATTCTTCTTCATTAGTTCTACTCTTACAATATATATGTTCATGTAATCCTAAATTCATCATGGGTTCATGACTGATCAGTTAATTGTGCATGTCCTTGTGTCATGCAAATAATTACATGTACATATTATATTGGCCAAGTGTTTGTGTTATAAGCGAGTCATCTCTGTTATTTCCAATGGTGGTTGATTTTGTAGAAGTGCTAGTGGAAAGAAGTACTTGGATATTTGTCAGTTCTTATCTAAGATTTATTCAACTGATTGAAAAATAGTTTTGTGCATTCCTTTAAAAGGTAGTATAGTTCGTAACGTGCAGAATTTAAGGTCTATATATGTGTGGTATCCTATGTGGAGTATCAGTTTATATTTCTCAGATTCATTTTATTTGCGAAAATCTATTGAATTATAGGCATTCAACTTTTCCTTTCCTACTTGGTAATTCATTTTATTCTTTAGTTTAGACTAAATTGGGCCTGATATATTACTTGGGTTGCTTACTTGTCAGCTCGTGATGCCCTGCTATATCTGAATCTGAGCAGATGTCATCTGACTGATGAAGGATGCGAAAAACTTTCTCGTAAGTATTTTGTCAAATGCTCTGATGATATGTATTTATGCTGTTGAATCCATGATATATACTTCACCCAAGATGTCTGTTTGGTTACATTCACCATTTTAAGTAGTCTTCTTGAACTTATATCACCCCTTCTGCTATGCAGGATTTGGGAACTTGAAAGTATTAAACTTGGGTTTTAATGACATCACAAATGCCTGTCTGGTGTACATAAAAGGTGGTATATGTTAGTTAAACTTCGTTAGTACTTGGTTGGGCATTTACTTCTTTTCAATATAATATAAACTTGAATTGGAAAGGAATGATTTTGGTCAGGTATCTGGACTATACAATTTCCGAAATGGATCAATGAAGTTAGAATATTTCTTTTCCAGTTTTCCTTCTGTTTTATACTCACGAAGTTTTGCCCCTCAAATAGGTTTGACAAATTTGGAGAGTTTGAACCTGGATTCATGTAGAATTGGCGATGAGGGACTGGTAAACTTAAAAGGTCAGTTTTTACACATCGACGATAGCCTTTTCCTTCTAATTTTGGCATCAGAAAATAACAATGGAAGCATGCTTTTATACATTCCTTATATCAGAACTCTACTCCAGAATGTTAACACTTGAGAGGTGGAAGTTTCCAAGTAAAGTTGTATCAGTTGTGTTTCCATGATGGTTCTATCTGACTTTGACAGAAGCTGTGTTGTATTAGTTGTGTTTCCCCTCTGCTTTTGAATTTCTGCAATACCCATTTTGATGGATCGCTTTCCTGATCTGGAAACTCTTGTAACGATATGGATAGTCTTTATTTTTTTTAAGAGATGGGATTTATTGATCTGAAAAATGAAGATATGAGAAACGAATAATGAGTTTGTTGCTTATGTTTTTGTGAATCATGTAGTTAATTATATAGATATGTCTACGGATTGTCTGGGTGGTAAGCTTGCTTAATTTAATTACATTTTATTCAAGGCAGTATTGTTGATTGTGAATCATTTTGGATGCTACTGCTAGGCCATGAATTGTAATTGATTCAGACGGTGCCTCTCCTTGTCCATCTTTCAACATTTTAGTTTGATGGAGGTGATAATTTTGTTTGTTCTGTTCTTTTAGGGCTTAAAAAACTGAAATGCCTGGAATTGTCGGATAGTGAAGTTGGAAGCAATGGGCTCCACCATTTGTCAGGTTTTATGCTTATCTGTCATTTATGGTTTTCAAGTTCTGACCATAGATATTTTGACTTCAGTTCCCCCTTCCCTGAATACAAAATGCATAATGTGCTCATTATTTGTAATATTAAAAGATAGGTGGTTAGCTTTCTAAAGCCACCTTGAGCTAAAAAACTTGAAGGATCTATATCTATCGTCACTGTCATTCAGTAGATTGTGTTAATGTTGTTATTATTTCGTGGATTCATTATCTTCTGTTTGGTTCTTGTAGGCTTGGTTAATCTAGAAAGTTTAAATCTGTCATTCACTATGGTCAGTGACAGTGGTTTAAGAAAGCTTTCTGGGCTTTCATCTCTTAAATCTCTTAACTTGGACGCCCGCCAAATAACAGATACTGGACTTGCAGCTCTTACAAGTAAGTGTGCTTTACGTGAAAAAGGCATATTCTGATGTGTATTATGTTAACTAGATGTAGCCTGTCTATCAGTATATGACTAAATTTGCAAAGATATTTTGCATGTTGTGGCTGTCCAATACCTGGTTATTCATCACTAAGCAGTACTGCGCCCTTCATCACTGCAGGTTTGACTGGTTTGATGCACCTGGATCTGTTTGGAGCTCGAATTACAGATTCTGGAACCAACTATCTGCGAAGTATGCTATACGTACTTTGTTGATTACCGACATGAAACCACACAAGCTATTAATATTGATATTAGTATTAGTACATTGATAGAAATCACTGAGTAGGTTATTCATCAGTAGTGCTTCACTTTTCTGCATGGAGCCACATTTGGGATATCGTTATTAACAGTGATACTTAATACTTATCACTACCTTGGGTACAACTGAACATACTGAATTGAGATCAACGTTGTAAATAGATATATAAGCAGTCTAAAAGGCAATTGACAAGCAACTAGTGGTGCAAAGTAGTTTCAAGCGATGGATCACAATAAAATTGCCAATACTTCAGACCCAAGAGACTTTCAATTAGCATGGTAGTTATACCGCATCATTTCTATAGCTCCCAAAGTTCATTTTGTAGTATCATTTGGACTTGAGACAATACCACTAACCCTGCTGTCTAACAACTTCTTTTACAAAAGTCTTGCAATGTGCCTGTTTAGTTGCTTCTACATGCATTCACATTTATATACCATTAGTTGATTGTAATGTTCCTCTCCTAAGTTCCATCTTATGTTTAGCCGATGCATAACTAACATGGATCCTAGTATCGGGCAGTCTTTATGGGATTGGTTTAAAATTTGGTCTTCATAATGACTATATAGAGTAGCTGATTGGTATGACATTTGCATGATCTGTGAAGTCTGGTTTTACCAAACTTTAAAATAGTTCATTTCTCACAGTAGTATTTTTGTATGGTTTAGGCTTTAAAAACCTGAGGTCCCTAGAAATATGTGGTGGAGGGTTGACAGATGCTGGAGTAAAGAATATCAAAGATCTTTCATCCTTGACCCTATTGAATCTATCACAAAATTGCAACCTGACAGATAAAACCTTGGAGTTGATTGCGGGTAATCCCTTTATCTTTCACTTATAAGTTTATTGTATGTGTATTTTTCTGTGCGTTTGTTGGCTATCTATAGAAATTTGGCTTTTAAGTGTCTGAGGTTTAAGAGGGCTATACATGGAATTTTAAGGGCAGAGAATATGAGAACAGTGCTGGGGGCTGCTGGAGTCCCTTTTGAAGTTTTGTGAGGCATGCGCATGCATTTGTTACCAGTAGTTTGTCTTGCCTTTGAAATCTTGTTCTTGATTGTGAGCAGCGAGAGGAGGCTTCTAATTCCAACCATATTGACTTTGTTGTCTTCAATGTGTTTTAATTGTCACATCCTTTTATATGAATGCAGGGCTGACAGGGTTGGTCTCGTTAAACATTTCAAATTCCCGGGTCACCAACTCTGGACTGCGGCATTTGAAAATGCTCAAGAATTTGAAGTCTCTAACTTTGGAGGCCTGCAAGGTGACTGCACATGACATTAGGAAGCTTCAACTGAATGACCTTCCAAATCTGGTAAGCTTCCGGCCTGAATAGTTGTGGAGGTGATTGATTGATCTGCGACCCGAAGCTTCTGGCTGCTTGGAGAAATAAAGATGTACAAAAGAAAGAGAGTTTGGCCTAGTTGTAAACTTGTACATATTATTTACTATGGATGTCCTAATGTCTCGTGGAAATTCTTTATATGCTTAATGTGAAGCTTTCTGCCATGGTTGAATCTAGGCATGGGAGAAAATGTGGATAAGCTTCCTACGCATGGCTAGTCTTCCATATCTCATTTTCAGGGGTTTGGTGCTGTATTTTCATATGGAAATAAGTACTGTATATAGCTGCTTGAAATTATAATGCCAAAGCTTTGTTATTTGCCAAAGCTATGTTATTTGTTGATAGCTTCATTAGTTTGATACTGATTGCCAAAGCTATGTTATTTGTTGATAGCATATTTAAGGTTTCCAACCACACTTTAGATAATACTTTTTTATCTAATAATTTTACTTGTTATTCTACATGCTTTCTTACTTACGCATTGAAACGTTGCAGACGGATAAATTCTGTCTTCACCTCTAACGTCAGTTATATGTTGTAACAGAAACTCATGTCTCTATCGAAGACTGCGAAATTCGGTAGAAATATTTAAAATCCGTACGTGGCAATCATACAATCCAAAGCATGTACAAAAATACCACATAAAAGCGAAACACACGTCGCTTTACTTAGTCAAGTCAGGCCCGTTGGGCTGTCCAACCAAGATGGACCACCTCCCGCCCAACTCCAAGGCGCCCATTCCATGTCGATGTCGAGAGCGACTTTTCAAACGCACCAAACTCTAAGGCGCCAGCGTATGCATCAAAAGATAAGTTTTTTTATTTTCCTTCTTACGCTATGACTCCCACTCGGGATACTCATTCAAATAATCTCATAGCGTTCAAATATCCATTACTTGCGCATAAACGTCATCATGTTTCATAAACTGCCGCCCATGAGCCATGCATAAGATACGTTATAATTCAATGTCATGCAAATATACTCATGACTCGATCAAATTTGCACGCTGCATATCCACTATGCCATGTGTCATGGGCCGACTTTGAGAAGCGACAAAACGGACCGTTTGGCACTTGCCTGTTAACAAATCAGCCAGTGAGTATCTTGCAAGTAGCAATAATCTACATGATATTAATATAATGAAAGGGACAAACAAATAAGCAAGCGTGCAAGTGAGCAAGCGAGTAAGCGAGCAAGTAATTGTGTGAGCTGAGCGTCAGCGAAGAACACAACAATGAATAAATAATGTAATAATCAAATGGGACAATCTCACAGTGCACAAATGATTGAATCTCCTCTTTTATTGATGGTAAGACGTTTAGGGAGGCAAAAATACATGTGCTTACCTATACAGGTTCCTGAGTCCAACAGTAATGCCGATTAGGAACCCTTCGCTATATACGATATTTTACATAACTTCACTTTGCAGGATGAAACATTAAAATGTTTGAGGAGTCATAATGAAAGGAAAATTACTATTCTAACTCTGACACACAAGCAATCAGCCACGGGCTTAACTCATGACCCTGGACAAGCTTGTTTGTGGCCTTACAACCTATCGGGAGGCCGCAAGGCATGCTAGTAAATTGCGGCTTCTGACATCCTCCCCCACTTAAGCTGTTGAACTTCGATCTTCTATTTGAACTTCTTCAATGCATCCACATTCTCCCAATTTGTCTCTTCGTCTCCAAGGTCTGTCCACTTGACTAGAAATTGTTGTCGCGGGTACCTCCCTACCTTCATCATTCTCTCGACAAGAACTTGCTCTACTTCTTTCAGCTTTGGTGGTTGAACATCGACTTGTTCACGTGCTGGCTGGTTGCGGGCAAGGTCTTCAATATCGGGGTGGTGAGGCTTGTGGTTGCTTACATGGAAAAATGGGTGAACTCATAACCAGGCGGAGACATCTAACTTGTAGGAGCATCTCCCCACTTTGGAAATGACCAGTAGTGGCCCTTCATACTTCACTACAACATTTTTTAGTATTGCCGGCGATTTGGAAACTAAGGCCGACGATTTTTTAAATCGCCGGCAATAGTTTTCCATTATTGTCGGCGATTTTTCCCCCAAATCGCCGGCAATAATTGGCCGGTAATAAAAAAAAAAGTATTGCCGGCGACTTCCATGCAAGTCGCCGGCAATAATTTTTTTTTTATTACCGGCCAATTATTGCCGGCGATTTTGAGGAAAAATCGCCGGCAATAATAATAATAATAATAATAAAGTATTGCCGGCGATTTTTGGGGGAAAAATCGCCGGCAATAATGGAAAACTATTGCCGGCGATTTTTAAATCGCCGGTAATGAGCAAAAATGTTGTAGTGCTTTCTGAAAAGCCGGGCGTCTCTGGTGCGCAAGAACCTAAGTTGCTCCGGGAGAAATTTGACAAGGACTATGTCTCCAGTTGGAACTCAAGGGGCTTTCGGCCTTGGTCTGCCCACTTCTTCATTCTCTTGGCTGCCTTCTCCAGATAGGCTTGAGCAATCTCTGCATTGTTCTTCCACTCTTTAGTAAAGCTGAATGCGCGTGGGTTCTTTCCTCGATAGACTTCGTGTACTGTGTGCTGTAGGAGAGGCTGCTGACTTGTGACAATTTCAAAGGCACTTTTGTTAGTTGCAGAGCTCTTATTCGAATTGAAACAAAACTGGGCGACATCAATTAATGCCACCCAATTCTTCTGATTGACATGAACAAAATGCCTCAAGTACTCCTCTAACATCCCATTAAACCTCCCAGTCTACGTCTGAGGGTGATAGCTTGATGAGATGTTCAACTTTGACCCCAACAGCTTGAACAATTCCGTCCAAAAGGTGCCAATGAATCTAGTATTGTCTTTGTCACTGACTATGTTTTGAGGTACTCCCTAATACTTCACTACGTGTTTAAAGAAGAGGTTTGTTGTATTTTCTGCGGGACAATGCTTTGGTGTTGGCACAAACGTGGCATACTTAGTGAAAGGACCCAACCCCGATTTAGTTTCCTAAACCGAAATCAAACTCCTTTTGAAAACGCGAACCAACAAAAACAATCAAAATTTTGGCAGAGTAACGCTACTAACGCGGAATTGCCTTTAACTGCATCCGGAAAATAACACTTCATCCTATGCCACAAAAACCAAACCGTGGGCACCAATCCCATCCGAATTTCTCAATATCATATCAATAGCAATAAACAGTAAACATAACTGTAATATATAGAAAATCCGGGAAAATCCGTATAAAACATGTATCAGTAACGTATCAGAGCGACCACTAGTGTATATATACAAAATATACAACAGTAGGTGAAACAAGGAACCTACTGAAAAAACCAGGTAGCTCGAACAACTAGCCTCCGACCGCGACGTGAGACACCAGAATCCGAACTGCAAACTGGGCACGGACACCGAAAAGCCCAGGGGAAAGGCAATAAAACGTTAGAGTGAGTGGACGAAAATAAACATATGCCTTTCACCAATCTCATATACATAATCAATGTAAAACAATGCGAGTTCGGAAAGTATATATGGAGGTTCCAGGCGAATCACTCAAGCCCGATGGTTAGACGAATCGCTCAAGCCCGACGGTGATAGACCAGGGGAATCTCTCAACCCCGGCGGCATAACAGGGGAATCTCTCAACCCTGCCCAGAGGAATCTCTCAACTCTGGCAGACTACCGGTGATCAGCCGAGTAGCTGAAGCATCGATGCAGTAATGCCATCACCATAAAATATAAAATAATACCTCAGAAAATAATAAATAACTCAACATCGTATAAAATAAATACGGAAAATCACGAACATGCAACAACTGTGAAAATATAAAAATGTCCACTCACAGATGAGCAAAGCGCGCACTCGCGCTAATCTCGTGGTCCGGCGGAAGATCTCTCGCCCGAAGCACGATCTCGATCCCCTGAATAATCACAAAATATATCTGATCAAAATCACAATTCACAACACTGTACGACACCGCGGAAACCAACCGTTCTCGGAAATATATAACACAGTGCTAAATAATCGACGAAATTTCCAAAATCTCCACTCAAAACCCTCGACTGAAAATCCGATACCCAAATCAACTCGAAAACCTCAAGGCGACGATCGGGGCGCGAATACGAGCGAAACGACATATAACTCGACATATTTCCAAAAAGTCAACGGTCGCCGGAGCTTCGCCGTTGACCGCCGCCGCCGGCAGCGCGCCGTCAACCGGAGAGATTTTCTGGCGGCCAAGCTCCCAAAATATTCTCCTCCTCAAGCCAATCATCTTTCTCAAAAGGGTCACCACCATCCAGCCACCATCGTGGCCAGAAATCAGTTCGAAAGAGCCACGGCTAAGAATCGCCGGAAAACTTTCCCGGCCGATTCTGCCGCTGTCGCGTCACCTTTACCCTCGAAACCGAAGGGGAAATCCTCCCTGACCAAAACCCAACCGTTTCCACCTAGAATTCTCCCCGGAAAGTCGCCGGAGCGCCACCCCCAATCGAACCCGAGACCGGCCGGAAAATCCCAAAGTTCAAATCACTCGTTCTCTCTCAATTTCTAATCAATTTCAAAAATTCCAAGTTCCAATCAATAGGAAATCAAACAAGGATTCGAAATATACCAACAACAAGGCCGGAGGTGGCCGGAAAATGAAGGTCGTCGGCGAGTCAGCGGCGGTGGAGTTTTTCTTCTCCGGTCAACGCGGGTCAATGCTCCCAATTTCAGTCAAAGCCGGTCAAACTTCCAAACAGTGCTTTTCGACAATTTTTTGACTATTTCCGATATTTATACTCGCATCTCGGGACGATCGACGGTCCAAAACGGATAACCATAACGATTCGGATAAACTCGATACGAACGGATAAACTCGTCGATATTCCGAAACTTCAAATAATCATATTATATTCCTCAGTCATTGAAATAATCATCCGGAACCGCCTACGAACTTGAAATCACGTGTACAACAACTCTCGAGAAGAAACTCAACTCAAATTCTCGACCGATAATTAAGTCGTAATCAAAACCGGCAAATCACACAGACTTGTTACTCTACATGCTTACTGACTTAGGCATTGGAGCGTTGAAGGCGGGATAATCCCATCTTCACCTCTAAAATCGTTTGCATGTTGTTGTAATAGGGACCTATGTCTCTATCGAAGATCCCAACAGAATTCGGTAGAAACAGACATCAAAGTTGATTATATTCTTTTATAAACGGACATTAAATTCAATTATATGCTTTTTATAAACGATATAAACGGTTGCGGCTATTCACACTTTAAATTTTACTTTTTTCATCCCATGTCTTTGGAATTATTGAATTACTATTTATTTATTTAAATTTGCAAAAACGTCTATATTCGAAGTTTCTATTGCTTCCACACCCCAACAAGTATATTACACTCAACCTACAAACTTTGCACTAGCCCTTGGGACAACTCTGATACTCTCAAAGCGGCCGGGCAACCTAGCATAGCTAGGGTTCTTTGGGCGACGGCCTCCAGCGTCGTCATCTTGTTGAGTCTGTTGAGTTAGTATGTCAGTGTGGGAAGAGGGACCTTGAGATGGTGCTGGGTGTTATTGTCTCGGGGAGGTTGAGACTCTGGTCTTGAAGTCAATTGATATTCCGTGTGGTCATGAAGGGGATTCGCGCCTCTAAGGGGTCTCTAACCGAGTCGATCGTTTATAAGGGGTCACTCCTGCTGCTGGCGAGATTGGGTGGAGTCGAACAGCTTCAATGGTGGGCTTTGGGGATTGCCAAACCGAGTTGGGAGATCTGGGTGACGGGTTGACCAAGACCGACGCGAACAAGATTGAAATCTCTGCTGACGGGGGCGGCGTGATGCGGCTGCGCAACGTGGGGTTGGCCAACGACCAGATCAACCTAAGAAGGAGAGAGGCCGATGACGGCGCAAATCTTCTTCTGTAGGGCAACATGGTCAACCAGCTCTTTAGGCCTGGTTTGATTGGAAGACCCTGTGGACCATAACTAAAGTGGGCCTCTGGTGTATTTGAGTCTATGTTGCTGCTTGTGGATATTGGGTTTGCGACCTAAGAAATGTCACTGTCTTTAATAATGGAAGGCCTCGGTTCATCACACCCAGCTATCGTATTTTATTACTGCACAGTTAGGACTACGGTGGCGATTGAAGTACGTACCATACTTGGATACCGGCTGTGGAATGCTCGTCCTGACAAATATTACCAAGCGGGACACCGAACATCCTAAAGTTCAACTAGCAAAACAGCTACCGAGTATACGGCCATCTACAGCAACTGCAACTTTGTTGAAGTCTAGTTTAGGGGCTACTTTAACAAATATTTCCTTCATGTTCTCAAAATACATGCTTTTGATTTCTTGTAGTGGTACTTTTATGTCCATCATGAGTCTTAAATTAGGTAAGCTTGTTCAAAATACTTTGCATAATGCAAGAGGTCGTTATGTCTTTATTCAGCACCATGAAAGGGGAGCTGACTTGATTATAATTGTTGCAAATTTAAATAAATTTTCTATCGTTTTCACCTCAAAAATAAATAAATATTACACTCAATTTACACCGGTTAAAATGTATGTGCGCATAAAAGAACTTGAGTGAATCGTTCTTCAGTTTTCTTGAAGTCGTTATTATCGTTGTTATTATCGTCGTTATTAACGAGGGATGTTTAAAAATTTGAATGTTCGTAAAACTTTTGACAAACTGTTGGATAATATTTGACAAGGCATTGAAAAATGTTGATATGATATTCATCAGCATTCTGACAAACAAAAGAACAATATTTGTCAAGGCCTTGACAAACGCGAGTGTAGTCATTTGGTAGTGAATGTTTCGTTTGTCACTCTTAACAAACATGTGATCTTTTTTATTTATGTTATGACTAATAGTAATATATCATTTATTTATCTCTTGACAAACTAGAGTAAGTTATTTGTTAATATATTAACGAACAATAGTAAATGCATTTGTTATTACAGCTTCTTTGTCGACTTCGATATTTCTTCGTGAGGTTTGATTTTTTTTTTCCGACTAGTTATATGGGAGAAGAATGGGGTGAGAATAAGAATTATGGTGTAATTTTAATTTTTTTCTCTTCTGTAATAAGTACACCCGAAAAATGATATTTACGTAAAAAATTAATTGGGGTGTATTCAACATTTTATATTTTTTAAAAATATTTTATTGGGCGTAAAGAACAATTGAGTGATGTGAGAAAAAATTTAAGTGTGAATAGCGGCAGCCTTTTTATCCCACAAAAAAAGATGGGGAGTAACAATGACAGACCATGGTGAGAGTGGACTATCTTTTTAATTTATTGCAATTACATTATTAATTATAACAATTGTGTGGCGTGGTCCGATCAAACATGACGAAATTGTGGGTGGCTTGGTCTGATCAAATACCACAGGCATGGAGAGAGGGGGCTTTTGACTCTGTTGATATCCAAGGCACACAACCAGCAGAGACCGAGATTACAAATCTGAGTTTCTGATCAGGAATAAGCACATTAATGCTGAGACTTTTCTGTTCTCTTGACTCTCTTTCTTTCTCGTCTCTTTTCTTCTAGGATCGATCATCGTAGTTGAATCAGTGCATGCAGTTGGAAGATTATCTAATCTACCAGACTAGCAGGCTCTGCCATTCTCATTTACCTTATAGCTTGGGATAGCTAGCTAGGGTTTTTCATTTCAAGCATATTGGGTTCCACTGCGTACGTACCTACTGAATCGTTCAAATGGAGTTTTAACTCGATTCAGCTGAGAATCTTTTTTGTTTTTGTTTTTGGCAACAATGGCCGAAGAGTCGACGTGGACAGGAGGAGGTGAGAACGACGGGGAAGGTGAAGTGGTTCAATGACGCCAAGGGTTTCGGCTTCATTACTCCAGACGACGGCAGCCAGGATCTGCTCCTTCACTTTTCTTGGCTCAAATGTGATGATGGCTTTCAAACCGTTATGGTTCCAATAGCGGCCGTAGACGTCACAGGCCCGAATGGGACCGCTCTGCCGGGGAGAGAATCAGTTACTCAAGGTTGTACGTGTAATATGAAAGTTTGCTAGACAGAAGAATTATGTACGTGAGGACCTGGGTTAACTTCCAGGCCTTGAACTCTTCAAACGCACTCAAATTTATCAATCAATATTGACGTTTTCATTTCATTGCTCTGGACTGTCCGACTGTGGTAGCTGGATACTCTTGGCGTGAAACTCTATTTATACCTCGATCCCTGTTTGTTTTTGAGATGAGCATGAGCTCCATGATTCGAAACATTTTTGCGCCAGAATTGGGGATCACGGCAAAGGAGAAAAGATGAATTACATAATAATTTCGGACTTTGATTGCTCTACGAGGAAAACTAATCGTGTCCAGTTACTCTTCGTCGAGAGAGATTCTCTCGTTCTCTTATCTAGGCAGTGACTTTCCATAGGACGTGTCTTCGAGAATGACATTACTTTCTGTAATGTTGCTCTTTTTTTCATTATCAAAAGATTGACATCCCACTTTATTCAAGAAAACAAATCAGTAGAAAATACACCAAAATTAATACCCCTAGAATCAGAACGTGAATTATATTTCTCAACTGCAATAATAAATAAAAGCACAAGGGAGAAACATAAAAGTTCTTCCTTAATTTAATACACTGCTAATAATACTCCTACAGTACCTACAGAGATTCTTAACCAAGTTAAATCTACATATCTGCACATCGTTCCTTGATTCTTTCCATGAAGAAACACAAACTGCAACATGCAAGAAGAAAATGAATTAGACCAAAAGCGGAAACGGCTATATCAAAGAATTAATAGTCATGTCAACAAACTTAACTCTTTGAAAACATGGGATCACGGGTTCTAAACTTCTAATCACATTGGCGTCAAAGTGAGGTGGGTTCATGTGTATTGTCAATAATCTAAACAAAAAACTAGTTAAGATGGAAATCATTACCATGATTTTATTCAATTGTTCACAAATATGCCTAAAGTGATTTTAGCTAATCAGATTAAAAAATTACTCTAAACACTGTATTGAAGCCTCCAGTCACATGTATGGTTTAAAAGGAAGTAGCTGGTCCAAGTCACAATTATACTCTTTCTACCTATATCCTTTCGCTTTGGTTTAGGTAATGAAAAAGCATGAATTAAAGGTATTCCTTAAAGGAAAGGATCAAGAATAAACTATTGCCCTTAACCTGCGGACTGCAGTAATCGAAAGCTACCGTGTGGGGTGCATTAAGTGTTGTATAAGATACACAACCTTGATGATGCTCAAACCAGTGATGAATCCCAGAATTGAACTAAGAACTAAAATGGATATTTGAATTGACAAATTATGAAAAGTTTGTGCAAGGCATACCTATATTTGGAATGGGCCAGCAGCCAAGCATGTAAAAGAACTTGTGCTCTGCCAGCCTTCAGACTATCTCTTAGCTTGATCCGAACTGGAATTTCCAACTTGAGTAGCTGGCACGCTGCTTGCTGATCCATTTTCGACAGGTGGAGGCACGCCCCATTTGCCTTCAGATTCAAGGGGCTCAAAGACATGAACCGCACCATCTGATAGTCCTAAAGCAAACTGATTTGGTTCTTGTGGATGCGCCGCAATCACAAGGGGATGTACATTAGAACTGCTGCACAAATAGGAAGCAAAGGGCTGGAATCAACAAAAGCTATAACACCTAGGCGGTTTATATTTCCTAAATACAAACAGAACTGTTGGCACACAGGAGCTCATCCGTGTTGTATGCATAGAATAGCTCTCAAATCTAATAACCCAACCTTTTGCCAAAGAAAAAAGTTATTGGCTTCACATGTAAAAGCAAGGTTTCTAAATGTTTCATCTGATGTATTAGTCGAAACCTCATCTCAAATGTTTGACATTTACGATTAATTTTTCTTTTATTCTATGCGTTCATGAAAATGGTGTACAGAGCATAATGGTGATTTAGGGTTCAATTTATCTGTTTCCCTCAAGTGTGTCCATTAGTTCCATGAATTGCTGGAGTATACAACCATAACTAAAATTTTATATGTTCTATCATATATTCAATACCTCAAAAGTCATGTCCTATCATTCCAGACCTTAAAGAAGTACAAAGAAAAAGAAACTGCAATTGATCAATTAGGAGTACCTGACATTAGCAGGAAGATAAACAGAAGGATTAATTCGACATCTTAGTCTGAGATTTGAGGCACTGAAGACGCAAACAGTTGCATCTAAAAAGCTGGCATAAATAAGCTGGCTATCGCATGAGAAGGTTGCATGAGAGATTGGGGCAGCAGAATCACGAGGCATCCACTAAAAAGAGGAGAAAACGAATTTTAGTAGAAATTCTAGATAAAATGGATGTGAGATGAGATCTTCAAATACATACACCTAAAAACAAATAAAGGTACCTGCTTTACACATTCTAGTTTTGTTGTTTCAAATATGGCCAATTGAGTTTCATGCACTACTAAGAAGTGTGTCTGATCCTGATGAAACTGAACGCGAGTATCTGACTGTGAAGATACTGTTCTCCCAGCAGGAAGCTGCAAGAATCTGCTTTTTTGCTTTTCCCATCCATCAGAATTCCATACACAAACCTGAAGGAATAATGGTGTTAGTTTTGCCTAGCATTCAATATCTCAATACAGAGAAATAATACTCTTTTTAAGAGGAAATTCTTCATATTTGTTAGACAAATTACTGTTCCTCATTTATAAAATGGTAATTCTTGGCAGGAAGAACAATTGTGAGTTGGATTAGAATCATTAGATTTGTACCATTACCACAGGAGTAAATTACATATGAAATTTATTCATAGCAGAGTCTTATTAGGTTTACCTGAGCATCTGCTCCTGAAGAAACTAGCACATTCAAAACATGTGAGAATGCTAGGCCAGTTATCCTTTTAGAGTGACCTTTAAGCTTACTTTTAACCTGCATCAAGAAAATTGTTTGTATAACAACCATCTCAAATAGTGAGTACCCTGCCGGTAATCGAACACATACTGCATACCTCATCCACGCGAACATTATATATCTGAATTGAAGAATCATCCATGCCAATAGCTATAATGTTGTTATCTTGAGGATGGAAAGCAAGAAATGTTGCAGCAGGTGGTGGTGGCATGAAAGTTGTCATTGTCTGCAAAACAAGAAACAGAGATTAGGCAAATGGAAAAAGCAAACAAAAGATTAACAGAATTAAATAAAAAACACTTCTTTGCAGGCCTGTAACCTTGAATGTCATCATATTGAAGAGGGAAATTTTTCCACCAGATGCCGACATTACATAAGAGTCATTTTTAGATAAAGCAAAGCAAGGAACAGCTTCTTCAGGACTTGTGTCAGTAACATCATTTGTCATCAGAATGCCACTTGTTGGCTGCCAGAGTTGAGGTGAAACACTGGCAGTTGCCTGCAGGATACAGCAATTACTTCATAACATTGAATTCCTAGATTTATAATGAAAGAACAAACCATTGATAGGAACTTTTCTGGATCACCTTGCTAACAGAATTGCGATCATTCCTCTGCCATTTCCAGAGCAAATGGATGGCATTTGATGCTAATGCAAGAATTGCATTACCAGAATTTGTATAGATTAACCTTGATATCTGTAGAAATCAACGATGCTAATGAGAATATCGTATTAAAGACAAATATGGCCAGCATTGAAAATGAGAATGAAAAATGCAATTGAAATTGTCTCTATTTTCAACTAGCTTTAAGGTACCACCATTATAACATTGGAAGTAACAATTGTTGAAACAACTCGACCTTATTTAAATTGCCATGGATACAAATTACTGTTACAACTTACAAGCAACATAATGGGCGTAATGGGTCCTAACTTTTCAAGTCTCTGTAAATACACCTCTGCGTTTTGCATGGACTTTACTAGAATTGCATAATTATGCAATAAATTTGGAAATAATCATACCTTGGTCACCCTCATGTTTTCAGGTAGCCTCAAGGATCGACATTGCGCCTGTTCATTGATTTCAGCAAGTTTCCAAATTTTTGATTTGTCATTGGATTCTTCAGCTATTCTAGGTTTCACATCCCCCATGTTCCTAGCATCCCCATTCTGCAATGATAAACAGTTTGACTAGTTAATGCATCTTATGCATTTAAACTCAAGATACACACGTGAGAAATTCAAGGAAAAAGCAAAGATTCAGCTACATGTCAATTGCAAATAAAAAAGACATAATCAAGTTGAATTTATACAACAGTACAATCATAATCTACCAAGTACTAACCATTCCAGAAATAGTAACTGCAGAAGCACTTCTCTCACCCAGTCCAGCACTGGAAGCAACCGCTGCAGCGGCGGCAGCAGCAGCAACAGAAATTGGGTTCATAGCAGGCTGAAAGAGTAAAATGTTAGGCAGGCATAATTTGAGAGGCAGTAACTACCAGAAGAATCATCTGAAAGTACCTTGGTCACAACTTCAGGGGTCCTGGATGCATCATAAGAGAGATTCTCAAATGTGCGCAGCAATCGAAGGCCATCTGCATTGCCCAATATTTTAATCCCGTTCTCGTTGGCAGAAACAGCCAAGAGAGTGCCATCCTTGTTAAAGCGGATACGGGGGCTTCCCTAGTATTTAGGATAAGTAAAGATAAGAAAACAAAATATTGAGCATCAACATCAACAGGTGTTGCTGAACAATGAACCTACCGGGAGGCCTCCATCAGCATCAACAGTTGTCAGAAGCTGAACATTGTCCATGTCCCAGAACTTAATGGCGAAATCATCACCGGCAGCCAAAAACCGGTTTTTCGTAGTATCAAATTGCACAACACCAAGGGAGCGCTTGCGGAAGCCTTGATAGGTCCTTTTCACTGCCCCTTCACTTTCATTCCATTCAACAATATACGACTCACCTTCTTTACTTGTTCCGCATGAAAAGAGCCTGCAAAATCACCCGTCACCAATAAAAAGGAGGTTGCAAACAAAACATGTAATTTGTCTAAGCAAGTGGCATGACCGAAGCAAGAAACAATTTATATTAACCTTGTCCCATCAGCACTATAAGCCATGGTTGTGCACCAACGCCCAGGAGCATCGTAGTCAACTCGAGATCCCATATTGTCATACAGCCAAGCCTTTATCTTTCCATCCAGTGCTGTTGAAAAGATAAACTGAAGGACAAAACAAAAAAATGAACATAAATATTAGGGCATACTGGGAGCTAAAAACAGACATGCAAATCTAAGAAAGTGGAAAAAATTTGGACCACCTGAATGTTTTCCTTATAGTGTGGGCAGACCGAATAAACAGGTGCCTCGTGACCTTCAAAAGTGTACTGTTTTGTGCCAGTTGCAGCATCCCACACCTAAAATTACAAATGAATTCAACAATTAACAGAATGTTTCTCTAATCATACAAGCAAACATGAAATATGTTTTGCAACCCAACCAACCTTGATGGTCTTGTCATCCCCACATGTTATTACACAAAGCTGCTTATTGGGGTGAGAGAAGGCTAGATCATTTACTCCTCCCACGTGAGCATCAATCTGTGATAATGATTTTCCGAGTCATTTTCGATCAGCATACTGAGGATAGCAAGTGGAAAAGGCTAAAAAGAGTACTCTAGACTATACCTCTAAGTGCTGCCGTATGTCATCACCTCCATGATAAGAATATATTTGAACAATATGCCTAGAGTAAGCAACACCTGTAATTTTATAGTAAAGGGATACATCAATTAAACCTCTCTTGCACTCCCAAACAATTATAGTGAGCAGATTTCTATGCTATGGGTACTTCAGTATAATGATCACTTACCAAATAAATTACCATCAGGGCTCCAAATCACACGGTTAACAGATACACCGGGATCCTTTACCAGAGCAGCCTGAATTATGTGAAGGGAAAATTACTTTCAGTCCATAAAATCGCACAGCAATATTAAAAAATGGGGCACACAAAACTTATTTATGAACAAGGATAGAATAGGACAGACCTGCAGAGGCATTGAACATGAACTAAGATCCCAAACTTTGAAGTTCCTTGATACTAGTCGCTCCCTGGATCCAATTTCCCACAGACCTATGTCCCCAACATTTGTACCAACTGCAGTATCACATGAAGTTAACATAGATGGACATTTTGAACAAAAATATTAAGGGGGTAAAATAGGTGCGAACCTAAAGTAAAAAAAAAGTAAGGGGGCAGTTTAAAAAACACAAACCAAGTAGCAGAGTCTGCTGAACAGGATGAAAATCCATGCTCATGGGTGATGAACCCTGATTTAAATTCCGTGCAACAGTCTTTGGCAAGTCATCAGGTGCATTCAATGCCTGACCATGGCTGTGACCTGGAAATGGCACTGGCAATATGTTAACCGGAAGATTTACCTGCACAAAACAAGAAGGGAATGAAGGGTAAGCCAGTAAGAAGACAAGATCAACACTTAAAATTTGTTAGCTAAAGATGTGGACATACCTCAGTAGAAAGTCCCATGGGCCTAGTTCTTTTAGAAACATGATCAGAATCCCCAGATGGGTACTCTACAGAAGGGTTAGTTGGAGTCCTTGGATGTTTCAATGCAGCTACACAACGTATTAGGACACCCCAATAAGAATCATGTTATTCAGTACAACTAGAACCCAACTAGCAATCAAAGGATGTGATACCTGTTATTGATGGACCACCAAGACCAATTGCTCCTCCTTCAGAAACTGCTGGATGAGTAACCGTCGAAGCATTAGCCATCCAACCTGCAAGGGGTATTGGAACTGGGGCTGGTGTAGGTTGAAAGGGCTGCAAATACAAGGCAAAGCAAGTCAATAAAATCTTTTCAGAACAGATTTCTACTTAATATTACATTGACAGCATGCATAATAACCCACCCCATGTGCACCTAGAGGAGGAAATCCTCCAGCTTTTGGTAAGGATCCAAGCAATGGATTGTTTGCAGGTGAGGGAGCCCGAGCACCATTGGGTTGTCCGCATGAGTGATCGACAAAAAGAGTTTTTATATCTGGATTTGGCCTTGGATTCTTACAGAGCTGATGCTGCCAATTTAAGCTGTAATTTACAGGAGCTGGAATCAAGAAGCAGTTTACCAAAAACCAAATTGGGTACAAGTACAAGTTACTTGTGCACGGACATTTCAGACGAAAAACTGGAATCATGAGGCAATTTATTAATGTATTAGTCGATTTTCCAAAATACTCACATTGACCAGGCCCCTATGCTATGAAGTAATGAATCATATATTAAATTACAACTCGGGGCATGTTTCAGGAAATACAAGAATGTTAATGGTGAACTTTATTTTTTTTTTCCTGTCACAACACTCAATGTAACATCTCATTAGCTAAAACTCTGAACTTCAAGAAATTTTCAATCTAAATGTAGTGGGAGACTAGCATAATCATTCTGATTAACACATGAAAACAAAACTAAGATCATCACCCACAAAAAAAGCCATAATTCACAGCTGAAGTGGACAAATAATATTATCATTACTCAAAAAAAAATACCTTTGGTTGATGAGAGTTCGCAGCCTTGAATTTTTTAGGCTCGGAAATTGCAATTTATCACGGAATAAGGGATTCGCCTCAATCAGTTTCTTGAGTTCCACCAGCATGATTGCCCTAGCAGACTTTGTATCTCCATATTTGGATAGCTGTTCATTCTCCCTGCAATGCAAGACACCAGTAAATCATACATTTCCAAGATTATATTTTTTCTAATAGGACTTGATTCATTAAACAGTATCAACATACCTAAAATTCTCCAGTGTCAACAGCTGAGTGATTTCCTTGAAAAGTTCTTCGTTAAATGTGGCAAAAACCTTTAAGTCCTTTACCAGGATGTCCACCGCTTTGGACCGATCATGCCTATCAAAGTACAAACGGTGGCATTACAAGCAAATCAACTTGCAAACTCCCCAATGCAGATAAACAATACCATTGAAAAAGTAGATGACGCCTAAAAAGAAATTGAACTTAGAATGAAGCAATATATAAGCTTACTTGTCCAATGCTTCGAGATACTTTTGCTTCCTTATCTCGAAAAATATTTTCATGGAGTAGCGGTTATCATCCACTTTAGTGAACCCAGACAGGTACTTCTCTACTTCATCCCAATTGCCACCATGCACCTCATCCTCAAAATATTTCATATTGAAGAAAAAACCAGACTCCTGTTCAAGCCTATTAATTTCATAAATGCAATTAATGAGAGCAGTATCAGTATATAATCAGCAAAAATATAAAAACAAAACAAATAAATAATAATAAAAATAAAAAATCAGAAGCAAGCCCCACTTGTGAACAGTCTCTTTGAATTTTTCCTCATCTAGAAACTGCAAGATCAGGAACACAAGCTCCCTACTCAGTGATGACATCTTGACCGTCCGTCCCTCCTCCTACTCCTAGCCGTCTTCTTCGCTTCCTCCGAACCCAGAAATTTCACTCGCAATACAACTAGATCTGCAACAACATAAACTAATACTTTAAAAAAAATTAAATTAAATTCAAAAACAGATCGAATTTGAAGTTCAAACAACTCTAATCACCTTTACAAGAAAAATAAATCAAAAAATTAAACAGTAACTGAAATTCAAACGGCACATACGCAGAACTAGATCATAAATCTAAAACCCCATTTGCGACCCTAATTTCATATACTTGGACTACATATCTACAATTTTAGAATTTTAAGAGACCCAAAAAGTAACAATCTTTAAGGCTTTTTTCAGGATCAAAGCAGCAAATAAAGCAGCTTTAAGACGAATCGAAGATGCGAAAGAAAAAGGCATATATATCTCAAAAACACCCACAACCACAACAACAAAAAATAAATATAGAAAAAATTTATAGAGAGATTCCAAAGCTCTCACCTTGAGAAGAGAAGAAAAAGAAGCAAATCAGAACAGAGCGACCCAGAAACGGAGCTCAGAACCAACAACTTATAGTAAATTTACTCTGTTTCTTTCTTTCTTTCTCTCTCTCTTTTTTTTTTGGTATTTATATATATAGAGAGAGAGGAGACATTAAACTTGCAGAAATGGGTGATTTTTATAGGAGGAGGCGACAGATAAAGATGATAAGCCCGTGCACTTATTGACCCATGGCTTATGTTAGCTTCTGATAGCCCCTTTGATAAGTGCCCTTGCTTATACGTAGGTCTAGGAATTGGTGGGTCCTACGGAGCCGGCTGGATTTGTCGAGTCCACCGGCGCGGAATCTCTAGCTGACAACTGCTGTTTCAGCATAGAGAATAATCTCCTGCGACTGCCCCCCACTGTACTCGTCCAATGAGAATAACGAAAAGTAGTTTTTGGAAGTTTGACCTGGAAACTTAGACGAAGAGGAATGAGCCGAAGCGGAGTTGAAAAGTAGAGGAAAATAGCCTGTTTAAAGAATACGACAAGTTTTCTCGGACGGCCCAGATGACCTTCTACCCCCAGATTTTGAGATAAATTACCAAACGTGCCACTCAGTAGCTAATAAGTCCATTCAATATCACGTGATAAATATAGGTCATTGCTTGCGATACGAGATGTTAGAACTTTTATTTTTTTAAATATCGCGATAAATCGAGGGAGGAGATTTTGATGGAGTCTAGAAATTGAATAATTAGGGGAGAGATAGAGATAGGCAGACGGATAGTTCCCTTAGTGCAGTTGCGGTTGCGAATTTCTAAGTTCTGACGTGGAGCTTTTGGCATCCGAGTCTCGATCAAAAACATTTCTTTCTTTCTTTTCTATTGTTCTCGATGGTCCCCTCTTCTCACACGGTTACACGGCAAAAGGAAAATGTGAATATTTTAAAGATAAAATATAATAAAATTTTGATTATTTAATACTTAATTAATTAATAATTTTAATAAAATAATATTTTTTTATTAGTTCTAATTTAAAGAATTGAATATTAATTTAATACTTGATTAACTAATAATTTTGTTAAATTAATAAATTTTATCAATTCTAAAATTATTAATTTATCAAAATTTTATGATAACCATTTTTTTCGGTTCTTATTAGAAATTAATAATGAAGTTGGTGATGGTAGAAATGACTATCTATATATAAATGGTTACCTTGTGCGTGTGGCAGAGATTCTACGTTATACCAAAGAAATATTAAAGGTCCAAATCGTGAAATGTTGTACAATTGTACAAATACGAAGTTCAGAATGACAGTTGTGGACGACTATTTGTGAAAGATAATAAGAAAATAATGATATGGCACAGTTGTAGTCGCGTCTCTATATTCTTGGTCAAATTCCCACTTGCCAAACATAGACAAACGGACGGAGCCAAACACTGGCTACAAATTAAGTAGATCTTGAAAATGTGCAGTTTGTTCCAGATTTTTAATTTATATGTCGAGATCATGCATGCATTGAATGTTGTACCGGAAAAGAAAATTGTTTGGATAATCACTCATGTATGACATATTTTAAATTTTATTTATTTATATATAATAAATATTACTAAGGTCACTATCAAATAATACCGTTAGTCATTTTGATCACTTTGTCTCAAACCGTCGTTAAAAATTAAATGACGTCGTTAAAAATAGATCATGCGTCATTCACGTATCATTTTATAAGGACATTTTAGAAATTTTCGATCTATTTTCATTTTTTTTGTCCTCTCTCTCATTCGAATCAGTCTCTCATGGCCTCCCTCGAACTTAGATCCAAAGCCACCAAACTCTCCGCTACAACCAAAAATACTACTAACTCTCATACCCAATTCTTCTCGAATTCAAAAACCTAATTCTTGTTTATTCAGGAATTCGAACTTAAAAGCAAAACCCCCAAAAAATTTGCTCTAATTTTTCTGGGTTCTAACCTACTCAGGTGAGATGGAGGAAGGGGCGGTGGCGGTGGCGGTGGCAGAGGGTGAGTGGGAAGGGGGAGTCGGCGAAAGGGGAGTCGTGACAGTTGAGGTCGGAGTTTGGGTTGGCTCCAACAAGGTTGAGGCGGACAAGTGAGGAGATCGGTTTCGTTCTCGACGAAGGAGCAGAATTCGAAGGAGAGGAAGAGGTTGGAGGCGTAGAAGGAGGAGGCTTGCCGGAGGAGCTGTCAGGTGATGCGGAGATGTTGGAGCCGCGGCTGTCGTGTGACCTGTCTGAGAGAGAGAGAGAGAGAGAGAGTAATTGTATCTTGAATTTCCTAAACTATCCTTATAATTTAGCACGTAAATGGCACAAGACTTTTTTTTAACGACATCATGTATTCCTTGACGTCCGTTTATGACAGAGTGATTAAAGTGACTAACGGTGTAGTTCGATAGTGACATTAGTGATATTTATCATACATGAGTGAGAAAAATTTAGAACGTTTCATACATAAGTGATAATCCGAAAATTTTCCCTACTGGAAAACCTTCCAACTTAGATCTAGTAGATAGTATGCTACTCTCTCCAAAATCTAGTGAACTGTGAACAAGTGGTCAAGTCGATAGTATAGTATTCAATGGTGAATCGGAAGAGAGAGACATTATTCAAAGCTTTTATTTACAAAGTTTGTTTTTTGGAAAGTGACTTACAAAGTTTTGAAAAGTAGACGAAACTATTTTAGCACCACTACATTCACTTGAGACACTAAAACGCTACTAAAATTCAACTTAAATGAGTTTTTTTATTTGTGAATTACATGACCTAGATGAGTTTCATTTAGAAGTTAGAGGTCAAGAATGTTAGGATTTGCGAGCACCAACCTCCGGGGCTCACTCTGCAAATCCAAGTATTTTATTCGATTGCATTTGTCAATGATTGTCTTCTTGGTGTCAAGTATCAATACGTCATCGTGCGTGGTTACATTATGGTCGGCCTTGAGATTTAGGGGACTCTAGACCAAAAAAAATTATGGGCTCCCAAATTCCTATAAAAGTATGAATGAGAGAGGGAGGGTTGAACCTTGGTCAAGGAAATATGCAATTGTGTCGATCCAACCTTTGTCGAATATTGTAAAAATGATAAACTATTCAAAAAATTTACTAAATGCTGAACTAAACTTAAACTCAATCGAAACAAGTAGAAAACCTTATTGATAAACCCATTATAGAAATATAAACTTAACGATACAAGATACATCTAGTTCTCCGTCTCCTCACCACCGCCGGTAGCAACACTAGTTACCACCGCCCATCTACTGGGACAATGAAGCCTAAATGTATTTTTAACCTCATGAACACGCTCACAGCATCGATATGAATCTAATGATATAAGGCTTGACACATTTCGAAATAATTTTTCGGTCAGACACTCTGCCACAAACAACAATGTGTGGACCCCACGCGCCACCACCGGCGACCACCACCAGCGGTGGAGGTTAATACACTGTTCTCTTCTTCTCATCAAGACCAAAAACTTATTTCAAAACACCAACACCTAATTCGGCCTAGATTGGCCAAAAAATACCTTGAAAGGCAGCAGATTCCTTTTCGCCGGAAAATTCTCAATCCTGATTCCTGCGTCGTCGAGCCACCCCGGAGCTCGGCACTGGTCGAGTTTAACTCGCATAAGGCAGGGCTACAATAACCTTTTAACCCCGCTGCCTAGAATGATGTCAACCGCTTAGTAAAGCGGCGACCAAAATCATCTCGTCGGAGATCACTCGATCTCCATACTAATTCAATCTTCACGCACCAAATTTCACATACCAACACAACTACACATGTAATACCCCGAAAATTACTATAATAGTTTAGATTATTATATGACTCGTTAAAGTTAGAAATCACCATAATTTAGTTTAACCTATAGCTTTTAGAAATCCAAAAAAAAAAAATTGTCTGGCGAAGACAATGTATAAAAACGAGATTTAGAGAAATATTAACGGAGTGGGGCAAATGATTCAGTGGATACTCAAGTTCAAGTCAGGAACTCCCTGGTCTTGGGTTCGAGGCCACGAGCTGGAATCGTGAAACATTCCATTTTATAGGTTAGTAAAAATAATAAAAATATTTTTACTCCAGTTAGAAACGATAAGAAACTCTGATTCCAACTAGCCGATTTTCGGAAATGGAATTTTAGCAAAACGACCAAATTTTCCTTGTTCGAATCTCTTCTCCAAATCGAACTTTGTATGTTAAGATTGAAATTCATACTTTTAGAGGTCATGCTCATATATAAATTTGGTGCTAATTATTATTGGTTGATATATATTTATTTATTTTACACTACATTACGCTTTATTAGTAAAACTACACATTTTCTTCACACATCTCATTACCTATTGCATTCACATGCATACATAATCACATTTCAACATTTCAATCAGATTTCCAACCACATTACTATTATTTTTACAAGTGTATTTTAACCCTAGAATTAGTAGCCCAACTATTCTATTGTCAACTTGTCTACAAAAGTCTATAAAAATAGTCATGAATTTATTTCCCATGTCTCCTCCCATGTCTATATAAATCACCCTTGACTTCAATCTGATTTTTGCACCACTTTAATCTTCCCATTACCTACTGATTTGAAGTCCTCCCAAAGTTGCATTGCAACTCCCTTAAAATCCCACACCAAGCTATCTTTCTTCCAAGTACTTTAGTAGTTAATTTATTTGCTTCAAGAGGGTCACTTGAGTTAATCAAATACCTCCATCACCTACTGAAATTCTTGAGTAAGTATATAAGTACATTCCTATACTTGTTTATCTTTAGGATTACATCAAAGTGCTTAGCAAAGAATAAAAGGGAAATAATGAGCATTAGTGGAAGCTTAATATTTCGTTTCTGTTCAAATTTTATTTATTCAAATTTTTTTACATATTCAGATTTTAGACAAAAAGTTATTCAACTTTAGCTTTTGAATCACTTAAAAAGGTTAAGTAATGAGAAAGTTATGGCTAAAACAAGTTTTGCTAATCTTTTCCTTAATCATGTTCGAAAACTCTTAATGTGTTCTTAACTTGAAATATTCATATCTCACTCATTTCTTAACCAAATTTAGTGTTCTTTATATCAAAACGAAGTTTAGGAGTTCAACTATCAATCTGGAAAGTTTGAAAGGCATTGATTAATACTTACTAACTAATTAATTCGTGCAAATGAACTTAATAGCGAGCGCAACCATTTCTGGACAGTTGCTAAACATTTTTGTTTCTGTACTTGAGAACTCCTTACCAAACTTTATGATTATTACCATTGGATTCCTCTCGAAAAACACTTCGAGATGGTATACTCACTTCTTTATTTAGAAAGAACGAGAGATCGGGCGAGGGAAAAGAAGTCATCCAATATCTAACCAGAAAAGTGAGCAACCATGGAAACAACAAAAAGGAAAAGGGACATTCCAAAAACCAACGGCACCGGCTGGCAAGGGAAATGAGTTGGTAAAACCACCAGTCCGATGCTACAAATTTGAAAAAATTGGACACATGTCAAATGCATGTCCAAAGTCACGTCGCCTTCCTGGGTCTTGTTATAATTGTGGCAAGATGAGGCATTTTGCAAACAAGTGTGATGTTCCAAAACAAGCCAATAATCCACCAACTCGCACTGTCCAGCTGAACTCTATAGCCTTTGAGAAATCTGTCATCGAAGGTACGCTTACAGTATACAGTACTCATGCTCGCATACTGTTTGATACTGACGCATCTGATTTCATATGTTCCACATTTGTTGCTAGTTTAGGTTTAATATCATCCAAACTAGATGAATTTTTTATGGTCACAACACCGTTAGAAAAATCAGCAATTCTAACCCAAGTTTGCAAATCATGTCCCATAAATGTATTAGATGCAAATTTTCCTGCAAATTTGATAGTCTTATACATGGGACATTTTGACATAATCTTAGGATTTGATTGGTTAGTCAAATATCATGCCCTTGTAAGTTGCCTTAAGAAAACAATAACTTTCTCAATTCCTGGCCAACCCATTCGAAAAATTTAAGGTGATTCACATCATGAATCTCTACCTTCCAAGTTTCTTGCCCATCTCAAGATAGAAAAATCCAAGCCATTGTTTGACAAAATATCTATGGTCAATTCTTTCAAAGACGTTTTCCAAGAGATCACTCGTTTACCTCCAAAACGTGATGTTGAGTTCAGTATCGATTTCCAAAACGTGATGTTGAGTTCAGTATCAATTCTTTCAAAGACGTTTTCCAAGAGATCACTCGTTTACCTCCAAAACGTGATGTTGAGTTCAGTATCGATTTAATACATGAAGCTAGACCAATTTATGTTACACCATATAGAATGACACCAAAAGAGTTGAAGGAGTTACAAGTACAAATAAGGAGTTACTCGATCTTGGATTCATCCGCCCAAGTTCTTCTAGTTGGGGAGCACCTGTTTTATTCGTGAAGAAGAAAGATGGGTATGTTCGACTATGCATCGACTACCGGCAGCTGAACAAGGTGACCATTAAGAACAAGTATCCATTACATCGAATCAATGATTTGTTCAATCCTCTACGAGGTGCTCAAATATTCTCGAAGATTGATTTACGTTCCGGGTATTATCAAATCCTAGTAAAAAAAGAAGACGTCCACAAAACTGCATTTAACACACGATATGGCCAGCATGAGTGGTTGGTAATGACCAATGCACCTACCATATTCATGGACCTGATGAATCGAGTCTTCAGCCCGTTTTCAGATCAATTTATTATCGTCTTCATTGATGATATCTTGATCTATTCCAAAACTGAAGCAGACAATGCACAACACTTGGAGCTGACATTAAATCTTCTTAGATCACACCAACTATATGCCAAATTCGAGAAGTGCGAATTCTAGCAGCACGAAGTCAAGTTCTTAGGTGATATAGTCTCTCGATCGGAAATAGCAATGGATCCTGCTAAGATTGAATTAGTCTTAGAATGGAAATCTCCTACCACCCCAACCGAAGTACGAAGCTTTCTTGACCTTGCTGGATACCATCGAAGATTCATATAAGGTTTTTAAAAAATTACTCTCCCACTTACGAGGTTGACGCAGAAGAATGTTAAGTACGTATGGGACGAAAATTGTGAACGAGCCTTCCAAAAACTAAAAAAGAAGCTGACAACGGCACCAATCCTCACAATTCCCGAAAGTGGAGTCCCTTTTGTAATCTATAGTGATGCATCACATCAAGGGCTCGGTTGTGTGCTTATGAAAAATGGAAAGGTGGTAGTTTATGCTTCTCGACAGTTGAAGCCACACGAGAAGAATTATCCCACACATGATCTTGAGCTTGCTGCTGTGATCTTTGCCTTGAAGGTTTGGAGACATCATTTGTACGGAGAACAATTTAATCTATTCTCTGACCACAAAAGCCTCAAGTACATCTTTTCTCAAAAAGATTTGAACTTGCGACAACGACGATGGATGGAGCTGATCAAGGATTATGATTTCACCCTACAGTACCACCCAGGGAAAGCAAATGTAGTGGCTGATGCTCTAAGCCGAAAACTTAATAGCCACATTACCTTGATTTTAAGGGAAAATTGGAGTATGCTGGAAACTCTTATTGAGTACAATCTTAGTCCATCGCCAATTGTGGGTAGAACCTTCATTGGGAATATAGTAGTGCAACCTACTATTATTACTCGTATCATCCAAGCACAAAAAGATGATGAAGAGCTTATGAAGTATGTTCAAGAAATGAAGGAAAAATACCCCAAGGATTGGAGCATACAAGATGGAGAAGGAATGTGCTTTCGAGGGAGACTTTGTCTGCCAAACCTTGTACCATTAAAGGAAGAGGTATTGAATGAAGCACATCGTTCGAAGTTCACAATTTACCCTGGAGGAGTGAAAATGTACAAGGGTCTACGTAGACACTTTTAGCGGAACAACATGAAGAGGGACATAGAAAAATACGTCTCTAAATGTCTTACCTGCCAACTAGTGAAAGCGGAGCGCGTGCGAAAAGGAGGACGTCTGCAACCTCTCAAAGTTCCGGAGTGGAAATGGGAGAACATCACCATGGATTTCATTACGGGATTGCCAAAGACACGAAAAGGAAATGATGAAATATGGGTTATCGTCGATCGCCTCACAAAGTCAACACATTTCTACCTATTAAAATAACATATTCCATCGATGTCTTAAGCAAGATGTACTTAAAAGAAATTGTACGTCTTCATAGGGTTCCTGTCTCAATTATCTCTGATCATGATGCCCGATTCACCTCTAGATTTTGGGTTAGCTTACAAGAAGCTATGGAAACGAAGCTGGATCTGAGCACTGCCTTTCACCCTCAAACGGATGGACAAACTGAAAGAGTCAATCAAGTGATCAAAGATATGCTTAGATCGTGCATCTTAGACTTCGGAGGCAGTTGGGAAGATCACTTGTACTTGATCAAGTTTGCGTACAACAATAGTTATCACTCAAGCATAGGAATGGCACCATTTGAAGCTCTTTATGGAAAACCATGTCGTACACTAATGTGTTGGGCTGAAGTTGGAGAAGAAGTTTTGCCAGGACCTGACATTATCAAGCAGTCTACAAAGACTATCACTCTTATTAAGGAGCACCTGAAAACAGCACAAAGCCGACAAAAGAGCTATGCGGATCAACACAGGAGGCATATTGAATTCAAGGATGGAGACTAAGTCTTGCTGAAAGTCTCACCCATGCGAGGAGTTATTTGTTTTGGGAAGAATAATGCCAAGTTATCTCCACGATTTATTGGGCATTTCCCAATCGTCAAGAAAATTGGTAATCTAGCTTACCGATTAGATCTACCACCAAACTTGTCCAATGAACATAACGTCTTCCATGTATCCATGTTGCGTGAATACAAGCCAGACAAGTCACATGTCATAGATCATAGCACCTTGGAAGTCTCGGAAGATGCCCCTTACAACGAGGCACCGGTGCGGATCATGGGCCGGGAGGTGAGGAAGCTCCACACAAAGGAGATTCCAGTTATAAAAATACAATGGAATCGGCATGATGAGAATGAAGCTTCTTGGGAGTTAGATTCGGAGATGAGGAAGAAATATCCACACTTATTCAACGAATTAGGTACGTAAAATTTGAGGACGAATTTTCTTTTAAGGTGGGTAGACTGTAATACCCCGAAAATTAGTATAATAGTTTAGATTATTGTACGACTCGTTAAACTTAGAAATCACCATAATTTAGTTTAACCTATAGCTTTTAGAAATCCAAAAAAAAATGTCTGGCGAAAACAATGTATAAAAATGAGGTTTAGAGAAATATTAACGGAGTGGGGCAAAATGGTCCAGTGGATACTAGCTCAAGTTCAAGTCAAGAACTCCCTGGTCTTGGGTTCGAGGCCACGAGCTGGAATCGTGAAACATTCCATTTTATAGGTTAGTAAAAATAATAAAAATATTTTTACTTCAGTTAGAAACGGTAAGAAACTCTAATTCCAACTAGCCGATTTTCGGAAATGGAATTTTAGCAAAATGACCAAATTTTCCTTGTTCGAATCTCTTCTCCAAATCGAACTTTGTATTTTAAGATTGCAATTCTTACTTTTAGACGTCATGCTCATATATCAATTTGGTGCTAATTATTATTGGTTGATATATATTTATTTATTTTACACTACATTATGCTTTATTAGTAAAACCACACATTTTCTTCACACATATCATTACCTATTGCATTCACATGCATACATAATCACATTTCAACATTTCAATCAGATTTCCAACCACATTACTATTGTTTTTACAAGTGCATTTTAACCCTAGAATTAGTAACCCAACTATTCCATTGTCAACTTGTCTACAAAAGTCTATAAAAATGGTCATGAATTTATTTCCCATGTCTCCTCCCATGTCTATATAAATCACCCTTGACTTCAATCTGATTTTTGCACCACTTTAATCTTCCCCTTACCTACTGATTTGAAGTCCTCCCAAAGTTGCAATGCAACTCCCCTAAAATCCCACACCAATCTATCTTTCTTCCAAGTACTTTAGTAGTTAATTTATTTGCTTCAAGATGGGCACTTGAGTTAATCAAATACCTCCATCACCTACTGAAATTCTTGAGTAAGTATATGAGTACATTCCTATACTTCTTTATCTTTAGGATTACATCAAAGTGCCTAGCTAAGAATAAAAGGGAAATAATGAGCATTAGTGGAAGCTTAATATTTCGTTTCTGTTCAAATTTTATTTATTCAAATTTTTTTACATATTCAGATTTTAGACAAAAATTTATTCAACTTTGGCTTTTGAATCACTTAAAAAGGTTAAGTAATGAGAAAGTTATAGCTAAAACAAATTTTGCTAATCTTTTCCTTAATCATGTTCGAAAACTCTTAATGTGTTCTTAACTTGAAATATTCATATCTCACTCATTTCTTAACCAAATTTAGTGTTCTTTATATCAAAACAAAGCTTAGGAGTTCAACTATCAATTTGGAATCTTTAAAAGGCATTGATTAATACTTACTAACTAATTAATTCGTGCAAATGAACTTAATAACGAGCGTAACCATTTCTGGACAGTTGCTAAACATTTTTGTTTCTTGACTTGAGAACTTCTTACCGAACTTTATGATTATTACCATTGGATTCCTCTCGAAAAATACTTCGAGATGGTATACTCACTTCTTTGTTTTGGTGAAAGGACCCAACCCCGAGTTAGTTGCCTAAACCGGAATCAAACCCCTTCTGAAAACGTGAACCAACAAAAACCATTAAAATTTCGGCAGAGTAACACTACTAACGCGGAATTGCCATTACCTGCACACGGAAAATAACACTTCATCCTATGCCACAAAAGCCAAACCGTGGGCACCAATCCCATCCGGATTTCTCAATATCATAACAATATTAATAAACAGTAAACATACTGTAATATATAGTATATCCGGGAAAGACCGTATAAAACATGTATCAGAATGTATCAGAGCGACCTCTAGTGTTTATATATACAAAATATACAACAGTAGGCAAAACAAGAAACCTACTGGAAAACACAGGTAGCTCGAACTACTAGCCTCCAACCACGACGTGAAACACCAGAACCTGAACTGCAAACTGGGCACGGAAACCGAAAAGCCCAGGGGAAAGACATGAAAACCGTTAGAGTGAGTGGACGAAAATAAATGTCTTTCACCGAATAATATGTGTTATAAAAACATATGCGAGTCAAAATGCATAAAAATCATATGGTACACGAGGGAGACTCTAACTCCTCACGCGTACAGAGCATGCATGGAAAATCCCACAGGGTTGCTCGTAGACACATCCGTGCTAGTACAGTCCGAATCACGAGATCCCAGACCCACACGTGATTCTAGCTAAAAAGGCCTCAGGTCAGAGGTCTGCCTCCCCCCGGTAAAGGCCTCGGGTCAGGAGTCACAGCCTCCCCCTGTAAACATCCTCAGGGATCAGCCGGAATGCAAGTGTATCGATACAACAACATATACTGAGACTGTACTCTATGTAAACCAAATCATAAATAGTTCGATACAAATGCATAAAGCAATATTTAAATGTATATACGTAATGTATAATGGTATAAGCATAATCGTATAACACATGCTCATATAAAACATAATCTCGTATGCATGCTCATGCTCGTAAAACGTGTATAAAGACTCGCGATTATCAGTGAAAAGAAATTGTCCACTCACAGGTGAGCAAAACGCGCACTCGCGCTAATCTCGTGGCCCGGCGGAAGATCCCTCGCCCGAAGCACGATCTCGATCCCCTGAATAGTCATAAAATATATCTGATCAAAATCATCGCTCACAACACTGTACTTCACCATGGAAACCAACCATTCCCGGAAACATAAAATACTGTACAAAATAATCGACTGAATTCCCGAAATCTCCACTCGAAACCCTCGACTGAAAATTCGATACCCAAATCAATTCGAAAACCTCAAGGCGACGATCGGGGCGCGATTACAAGAAAAATGACACTAAAATCATCGAAAACCAAAAAGTAAACGTTCTCGCCGGAGCGCCGCCGTTCCACGACGAGGAAGACCCAGTTCTCAAGCTCTCCTCAAGCCCAACCATTTATTCAACTACCACAAACCTCAATTCCAACTAATTCAACTCGAATTTAGCTCGAAATCAAATCGGAGTATAACTCCGGCAACCACCACGGGTTCACCCAAAAACCCAACCTCAACCAAATTCAACCACATAGGGAGCTTCACTGGAGCAAGGGGAGTCGAAACCCCCCTCACTCCCGCCACCGTGGCTCGCCGGAGCACCACCCCCCGTCACCGGCGAAATCCCCAAAACTAACCCGATTCGAAACTACCCAATTCATAACCAATTTCCACAATTTCAACTACCAAACAACTTAAGAACTTAAGGGAAGTCGAAATATACCCCAAACGTGGCCGGAGGTGGCTGGAAAATCCGGGTCGGCCAGCGAAATTCAAACGGGTCAATTTTCCTTCACGGGTCAACAGTCAACGGCCCAATAGTGAAAGTCAACGCTCGGTCAACGCCTCAAACAGTGTTTTCGACAATTTTTCGACTATTTCCAATATTTATACTCGCGCCTTGGGACGATCAACGGTCCAAAACGGATAACCATTGCGATTCGGATAAATACGATACAAACGGGTAAACTCGTCGATAAACCGAAACTTCAAATAATCATATTATATTCCTCGGTTATCGGAAAAATCATCCGGAACCGCCCACGAGCTCGAAAGCATGTGCTCTACAACTCTCGAGAAGAAACTCAACTCAAAATCTCGGCCGATAATTAAGTCGCGAACTAAACCGGCAAACCACACAATTAACGATTAATCGCGATTACACACTAACTCGTAGATTACGCTGATTACTCTACTGATTCTGGTTCGGGTCGTCACAAATCTACCCCCCTTAAAAAAATTTCGACCTCGAAATTTACGTACCTGTCAAGTGAACAGATGAGGATACTGCTCCTGCATACGCTGCTCAGTCTCCCAGGTGGCCTCCTCAACCGAGTGATTCTGCCACAAGACCTTCACTAGCAGGATCACGCGGTCCCTCAACTCCTGTTCACGACGATCGAGAATCTGTATTGGCTCCTCCACGTATGTCAAATCCTCTCGGATCGGTAACTGCTGTGGGGCTAACACATGCGAAGGATCTGAGATGTACTTCTGTAACATCGAAACGTGGAAAACATCATGAACACGAGCCATCTCAGCCGGTAACTCAAGTCTGTAAGCAACAGCTCCAACCCTCTCGGTGATCTCATACGGACCGATGTATCGTGGTCGAAGCTTGCCACGCTTTCTGAAACGCACAACACCCCTCCACGGAGATAGTTTCAGGAAGACCCAATCGCCTACCTCAAACTCGAGACTCTTCCCCCTCACGTCCGCATAACTCTTCTGACGATCCTGGGCGATCTTCAATCTGTCCCGGATAATCTGGACGTCCTCCATAGTGCTCTTCACCAGATCAGGGCCAATAAGCCATCGCTCGCCCACCTCACTCCAGCACAATGGAGTGCGACACTGCCTCCCATACAGGGCCTCGTACGGTGCCATCTCAATACTGGCCTGATAGCTGTTGTTGTAGGCGAACTCTATCAAATGTAGTTGCTGGTCCCAATTCCCGCGGAACTGCAACACACAAGACCGTAACATATCCTCAAGTGTCTGTATAGTCCGCTCAGACTGCCCGTCAGTCTGAGGATGAAAAGTTGTACTGAAATGCAACCTCGTGCCCATGGCTCCCTGCAACGCCTGCTAGAACTCAGAAGTAAACTGACTGTCTCGGTCAGATACAATAGACACAGGCACACCATGCAATCGAACAATCTCTGACAAATACAACTTGGTCAATTTGCCCACTGATATCTTCCCCGGAAGTGCAAGAAAATGAGAGGATTTCGTTAGTCGATCCACAATAACCCAAATACCAGTGTTGCCAATCGAAGTACGCGGCAACTGATAAACGAAATCCATGGTAATGTGCTCCCACTTCCAAACCGGAATCTGTAGTGGCTGTAGTTTCCCTCCAGGTTTCTGCCTCTCTGCTTTAACCTACTGACAGATCAAGCATCGGCTCACATATGCGGCAATCTCCCGCTTCATGTTGCGCCACCAGTAATACGCTCGAAGTGTACGAAACATCTTCGTACCTCCGGGATGCATTGCATACGCCGAACTATGAGCCTCATACAGAATCTCCTACTTCAGGCTCTCGTCTCTGGGTACACACAGCCTACCTCTGAACAACAACGTACCGTCGTCGCTCAATCGAAACTCTGTAGGCACACCATTCTGTATCATGGTCTTCTTGCCCAACAGGTAGGAATCTGAATCCTGAGCCTCCCGTACCTGATCAACCAATATGGGTCGAACCTGAAAACTGGCCAACAAAGCTCCCTCATCATCCCACTCAAACTCGGCACCAGTAGCCCGAAGCTCGGCTAACATAGCCACTCTAGCCACACACACATGGAACAACGAAGCTCTGGATTTCCGGCTAAGTGCATCAGCCACAACATTGGCCTTCCCTTGATGGTACTCGAAAGTGCAATCATAGTCGTTAATCAACTCCATCCACTGGTGTTGCCTCATGTTCAAATCTGGCTGTGTCCGTAGGTAGGTGAGACTCTTGTGGTCGGTGAAGATCTTACACTGGGCTCCGTACAAGTAATGTCTCCAACTCTTCAATGCTAGCACAATAGCGGCCAACTCCAAATCGTGGGTCGGATAGTTGACTTTGCGTGGTTTCAACTGCCTGGAACCGTATGCTACAACTCTGCCATGCTGCATCAGCACACAGCCAAGTCCCAACTTCGACGCATCACTATAAACCACAAACTCACCGCTGTCGTCTGGTAATGTCAAAACCGGTGCAGTAGTCAACTTCTCCTTCAGGAGTAAATAACTCTCCTCACATGCATCAGACCACTCAAACTTGACGCCCTTCTTCGTCAACCTGGTCAATGGGGTAGCGATCCGAGAAAAATCCTGTACAAACCGTCGGTAGTAACCTGCCAAACCCAAGAAACTCTGGATCTCTGGTACAGTGTTAGGTATACTCCAATTCAGCACGGCCTCAATCTTGTCAGGATCAACACTGACTCCCTCAGCCGATATCACGTGGCCCAGAAACTTCACACTATCCACCCAAAACTCACACTTGCTGAACTTCGCAAACAACTGATGGTCCCGCAAAGTCCGCAACACCCATCGCAAATGCTTTTTATGCTGGCCCACACTATTGGAATAGATCAAAATATCATCGATGAACACAATCACGAACTTGTCCAGAAACCATCTGAACACCCGATTCATCAAGTCCATGAAAGCTGCGGGGGCGTTGGTCAACCCAAACGCCATAACCAAAAACTCATAATGCACATACCGCGACCTGAAAGCTGTCCTGGCCACATCAGAGTCTCAGATCGTCAACTAGTGATATCCGGATCGAAGATCAATCTTCGAAAAGATTGATGCTCCCTTGAGCTGATCGATCAAATCATCAATCCGCGGCAACGGATACTTGTTCTTCACTGTAACTTGATTCAACTTCCGGTAGTCGATGCACAACCGCATAGATCCATCTTTCTTCTGTACAAATAAAACCGGGGCACCCCATGGTGAAACACTGGGTCGAATAAAACCCTTCTCCAGCAACTCCTGGAGCTGAACCTACAACTCTTTCAACTCCGCTGGCGCCATACGATACGGTGTCTGTGAAATCGGTCTTGTACCCGGTAACAGCTCAATAGTGAAGTCAATCTCCCACACAGGAGGTATACCAGGTAACTCCTACGGAAACACATCCGGAAACTCAGAAACAACCTTAATACCACCAAGGTCCGGCACTGCAGCCATAGTGTCAACCACATGAGCTAAGTAAGCAACACAGCCTTTCTTCATCAACCGATCCGCCCTTATCGCGGAAATCAAACATGGTAGTGAATTGTTCTTCTTGCTGCGAAACAGTATCTCGGGAAAGTCTGGTCGTCGAAACGCGACCTCCTTCTTGTGACAGTCAAACATGGCCCAATTCGTCTCCAAGAAGTCCATACCCAAGATCAGATCAAAATCAACAATATCAAGTAACAACAAATCTGCGGCTAACCCATTGCCTCCAATAAAAATCTCATAGTCTCTGTACACCCAACCAATACTAACTACCTCACCGGACGGGTACAACACTCTCCACAACCCCGGAAGTGGAGATGCAGGTACCGTAGCTAATGATGATAGTCTATATGATATGAATGAATGCGTGGCACCTTGATCTAACAATGTAAGTACTGGAATACCAAATACATGCAACGTACCGATAACGACCTCTGGTGAAGCTCTGCCCTCTCGCAAAGTCATGGAATGAACCCTCGCCTGCCCGGCTGGTCGTCTACGCTGAGGCTATCCCTGCTGCCTGCCCTAGCCTGCAAACTGTGCTGGTTGAGCTCCCGAAGTGGCACCTCGCTCAGCTTCGGAACTCTGGGCTGCCTGTCCATCAGCACCAAACAACTGAGGACACTCCCTCGAAAAGTGACCCACCTGGCCACAACGATAACAAGTGACAAGGCCCCACTGACATGGACCAAAGTGATGTCTGTTGTAGAAGCTGCACAACGGGTACTCCCTCGGTACAGGAAACGTGCCACCAGTATGTCGAGGATAACTAGAGCCGCTAGAACCCCCATTAGCCTATGGTCGCTGCGGCTGATCTCTCCTCCACCTCTGCCTCTATCTCGATGCACTAGCTGGTGGTCGATATGGTCCACTACCCGAGGATGAAGCCAAACCGGAAGTATTAGAACTCTGCCTCTTTGAAGTCCCCTGACTCGGTCCACCCTCCTCAAACCGTCTAGGCTGGTACCTCATCTGCCTCTCCTTCTCGATGTCCTCACCTCGGAGTGCTGCACTGACAAACTTATCAAAGTTGTTCCGAGGCATCGTAGTCAAAGTCCCCTTGATGTTCAGATTTAAACCCAGCTCAAACCTGCGACACTTGGCTTCCTCAGTAGCCACCATGTCACGCGCAAAACGAGATAAGCGGGTAAACCTGTCTCGATACTCAAGCACAGACATACTGCCCTGTCTCAAGTTCGTGAACTCCTCATACTTGCGCTGCTGGGTAGCCTGGTTGAAGTACCTCCGCATAAACAAATCACGGAACAAAGTCCACGGAGTATCAATTGGAACTCTGTCGGTACTAACCCACCAGAAATATGCATCAGACTCAAGTAATCCGACTGCTGCTACTGTCATCTGCTCAGGGGTAAATCGCAGACGCTCACATACATGTTCAACCTGAACCACCCATGCCTCACATATCTCTGGATCAGCTGAACCCGAAAACACAGTCGCACGAGCAGTACGAGCTTTGACCACAGGGTCAAAACACTCTTCCAAACGCAGCACTCGCATCAGCAAGTCGTGCGTCTGGCGATCCATATCAGGATCATCTTCCCGATCAACACGAGGACCACGTCGAAGAGGCATCCTACTGATACAAGACAAGCATTAGGTATAAGCAGAAGGAACGTAATCATGACACCTCAGACATTTGAGAACACACAACACCCGAAGTATTGATGAGTACCGCTGGCCAGTTGGGTCATCACTCAAGTCATGCTGTACAAACTCAAATACCCTAAGCGTCACAACTACAAGAGTCTACAGAATATGACAACATAATGCTCTGATACCAAGCTGAAATGACCCAACCCCGATTTAGTTGCCTAAACCAGAATCAAACCCCTTCTGAAAACGTGAACCAACAAAAACCATTAAAATTTCGGCAGAGTAACACTACTAACGCGGAATTGCCATTACCTGCACCCGGAAAATAACACTTCATCCTATGCCACAAAAGCCAAACCGTGGGCACCAATCCCATCCAGATTTCTGAATATCATAACAATATCAATAAATAGTAAACATACTGTAATATATAGTATATCCGGGAAAGACCATATAAAACATGTATCAGAATGTATCAGAGCGACCTCTAGTGTTTATATATACAAAATATACAACAGTAGGCAAAACAAGAAACCTACTGGAAAACACAGGTAGCTCGAACTACTAGCCTCCAACCACGACGTGAAACACCAGAACCTAAACTGCAAACTGGGCACGGAAACCGAAAAGCCCAGGGGAAAGACATGAAAACCGTTAGAGTGAGTGGACGAAAATAAATGTCTTTCACCGAATAATATGTGTTATAAAAACATATGCGAGTCAAAATGCATAAAACCCATATGGTACACGAGGGAGACTCTAACTCCTCACGTGTACAGAGCATGCATGGAAAATCCACGGGGTCGCTTGTAGACACATCCGTGCTAGTACAGTCCGAATCACGGGATCCCAGACCCACACGTGATTCTAGCTAAAAAGGCCTCAGGTCAGAGGTCTGCCTCCCCCCGGTAAAGGCCTCGGGTCAGGAGTCAACCCCTCCCCCGGTAAACATCCTCAGGGATCAGCCGGGATGCAAGTGTATCTATACAACAACATATACTGAGACTGTACTCTATGTAAACCAAATCATAAATAGTTCGATGCAAATGCATAAAGCAATATTTAAATGTATATACGTAATGTATAATGGTATAAGCATAATCGTATAACACATGCTCATATAAAACATAATCTCGTATGCATGCTCATGCTCGTAAAACATGTATAAAGACTCGCGATTATCAGTGAAAAGAAATTGTCCACTCACAGGTGAGCAAAACGCGCACTCACGATAATCTCGTGGCCCGGCGGAAGATCCCTCGCCCGAAGCACGATCTCGATCCCCTGAATAGTCATAAAATATATCTGATCAAAATCATTGCTCACAACACTGTACTTCACCACGGAAACCAACCGTTCTCGGAAACATAAAATACTGTACAAAATAATCGACTGAATTCCCGAAATCTCCACTCGAAACCCTCGACTGAAAATCCGATACCCAAATCAATTCGAAAACCTCAAGGCGATGATCGGGGCGCGATTACAAGAAAAATGACACTAATGTGACGACCCAGAACAGAACCAGCAGTGTAATCAGATTAATCTACGAGGTCGCGTGTTATCGCAGATTTCCGACTGATGATTGAATCGTCAGGCTTGTTAACGACTTAATCATCGGCCAAGAATTGGAGCTGAGTCTCTTCTCGAGAGTCGTTGTACGTGTGATTTCGAGTTCGTGGGCGGTTCCAGATCGTTATTTGGACGACCGAGGAATTAATTATGAATATTTGAAGTTCGGATTTAAATGGTGGTGCTCTTAGCGACTAAATTACCGGTCGAGAATTTGGTTTTGGCTTCTTCACAGAAATTGTTGAGAATTTAATTTCGAGCTCGTGGGAACTTTTGGTGCATTGTTCTGAGTTACGAAGATTAAGTTGTGATTATTTCCGATTGTTGATTATTTAGTCGGTTTAAATATGTGTTGGTTTGAACAGTTGACTTTTTATCGGATTTGCCGATGTGTTTGACTTTGGGTGATAATTGAAGAATACGTCGAGTCGAGTTTGTTGCTGCGAGAATTATTGGAATCGGAATTACGACGAGAGAGTTACGGATATTCGAAGTTTGTCGAAAAGATAATTACGAAGTTTCCAAAAATGGAAGGCCTATAAATAGAAGTTGCTATTTTGGGCAAGTCATACATTTCTAGATTGGGAGTTGACCGAGTCAACTCAGTGGTGGAGAGAGAGGAAGTGCGACGGCGTGGAGCTCGCCGGCGGTGGTTCACCGTCCGGCCACCCCAAGGCTTGGGGAAGGGTCCGTTTGGTGCGCCTCGGCCTTCCCGGGGTGGTGCCGGCCACCGTTCGTGGCGTGGGTCGCCGGGAAAGAAGGAAAATCCGGCCAAAAATGGAGGAAAAGTTGGTGAATTCGGGTTGCTTGAATTTGGCCGAATTGAGCTGCAATTTTTAGTGGGCTTTGAAGCTCTCCTCACCATGATTCTAACCATGTAAGTATGGAGTTCTAATTCGATTTGTGCTTGGAGAATTTTGGATTTGAAATTTGTATGAACATTCGGTTTTTCGTGAAATTAGACAACCTAGAGTGAGAATTGGCCTTTGTTGTAGTTGACAAAGTTGCTCAGTGGGTGATTTTGCATGGAATGGTGGTTGCTCCGCCGGAAAAATTTCAGTTTGGTGGCGGCGCCGCCGTTGGCGGTGGTCAACGGCGGTCAAAGTTTGACTTTTTGGATTTTTTGACAAGTTGCATGTCATTTCACTCGAAATCGCGCCCCGATCGCAGTGGGGAGGTTCGTTTTTCGAGTTGAGCGTCCGAAAGTACAGCGAGGTATTGAGATGTGATTACGGATTTTCGACGATTCGTCGACATTGAATTTCGTGTTTCTGAGAACGGTGGTTTCTCGTGATTTGTTTGAATTGTCGAGTTATGATTGTGAGAATTGGATATTGTGATTATTCAGGTGTTCGTGATCATTTGTTTGGCGAGGGACTTTCCGCCGGATCACAGGTTAACGCGAACTGCGTTACGCTAGCGTGTGAGTGGACAAGTTTCTATTTTCACTGTTGATTTGCGAGTTCGTGGATTTTATTATTTTCGTGTTGATTTTATACGATGATTGAGATATATGTTATTTTCGGAGGTGTTATTATATGTTATTTGGTGATGGCATTTATTGCATCGATGCTACCAGAGTTGAGAGATTCCTCTGGCCCAGAGTTGAGAGATTCCTCTGAAGCAGGGTTGAGAGGTCCCCTGAGTGCCGCCAGGGTTGAGAGGTCCCCTGGCCTATCACCGTCGGGTTGAGCGATTCACCTGACGTCGGGCTTGAGAGGTCGCCCGACAACCTCTATATATATGTGTGTTATCCGAACTCGCACTATTTTATATTGAGTATGTATATAAACTGATGAAAGGCATATGTTTATTTTTGTCCACTCACTCTAACGTTTTTATTTGCCTTTCTTCTGGGTTTTTCGGTTTCCGTGCTCAGTTTGCAGTTCGGACTCTGGTGTCGCACGTCGTGGTCGGAGGCATAGTGCTCGAGGTACCTTGTTTCTTCCAGTAGGTTTATTGTTCTACCTACTGTGGTATACTTATATGATTATACATTAGAGGTCGCTCTGAGTATTCTGATGTATATGTTTATACGATTTTACACCGGATTTCAGTAAAGTACTGATATATTTATTGTTTTACTTTACTGTTGATATATTGAGAAATCCGGATGGGATTGGTGCCCACGGTTTGCTTTTTGTGGCATAGGATGAAGTGTATTTTCCGCGTGCAGGTAATGGTAATTCCACGTTAGTAACAAAACTCTGCCGAAATTTCGAAAAGTTTTTGTTGGTTCGTGTTTTCGAAGGGGTTCGATTCTGGTTTAGGGAGCTAAATCGGGGTTGGGTCCTTTCAGCTTGGTATCAGAGCATTAGGTTATAGGTTCTGTAGACTTCTGTAGTCGTGTTTACTAAGGATATTTGAGAATGTACAGCATGTCTGGAATGGTGACCCGACCGGCCGGCGGATACTCATCAATATTCCGGGTGTTGTATACTTTCAAATATTTGAAGTTCCATGATTACGTTCCACTTGTTGTGAACGATGTTTTAATCATTAGGATGCCTCCTTGACGTGCTTTCCGTGTCGGTACAGTTGTGGATCCTGTTGAGGATCAATCGACGCGTGATTTGCCAGAGGATTGTGGATTTGGATGGGTATCCTGAGTTCAGAGAATTGTGTGGCACGGTTTGCCTGGTTGTGTGTGTATGAGCGTCTACATGTTGCCTCAGAGCTAAGAATTGTGGCAGTTGATGTTTGCCTGAGTCAGATCAGTGTATTTGGTGGGCTGGTATTGTGTGAGTTTCTGTTGCGACTCCATGGCCTACATTCAAGGTGTTGTTTATACGGTAATGGTTATATCAGGCTACCCAGCAATCGAATGAGGAGTGTTTATCCACCTGAGGCAGAGATGCATTGTTCACATGCTTGTCCCTGTTAGTACGTGTTATGTGGCTTCAGCGGAAGCAAGGCACGAGGTTCGAGATGAGTTTGAACCTGAGCATCAGAGAGAGTCTGATTGTTGTGCCTCGAGATAACCGTGAGGAGCTTAATGTGCTGCACTCTGTGGCGAGGCTATTAAGAAGGAAAGGTGTACGCGGTTTCCGATGTGATGGTTTGAGGAAAGTGGACTTAGTCGAGATTTTGATGAGGTTGAGTTCCGACACTTCGGGATCAGTGACTTCATCAGGCTGTGGTCTTTTGATTATGTTGAGGGTCATCAGATCAAGCAGATGATCCTTTTGGTGATGGCGGAGATCACAGAGTAGCAGATTTGCTCCTGTGGCATGAGTTTAGGCGATCGTTGGTGATCCTATCACGCAGCAGGTGTTGCGGTGACTTGTGTTCGTGGAGCACTCTCAGTTGCTGTTTCGGTGGCCAGGAGGGTCACGTTACGAGGGAGCGCCCTCAGCTAGCTGTGTTAGCGGTTCGGCAGCTCAGAGTTCAGGAGGAGGTCATGATGCTGTTTCTGGAATTGACCAATGTAGCACTTTTGACGAGTTTATCAGCAAGTCGCAATTGACGTGGGCGGCTAGTTGGGCATGTTGGAGTTTGTGCCGTGACCTTGTTTGAGGACAGACTTTTCTCCGAGGTTACTGTTGTTTGATATCCATGGCTATTGTACATGCATCTCCACTTCCGAGTTTTTGGAGAGTGTTGCATCCATCCGGAGGTCGCAAGATCCTTGTTGGAGGTTATGTGTTAGCCGCGGATTTGTTATAGTTGGACATTGTGGTTTTGGTGTGATGGTGAGTATGGACTTACTGACGACGCATTTGGTTGTGTTCGAGTGCCTCAAGAAGGAGGTTGTATTTCGACGACTAGATTTCCCTGAGATACTGTTTCGCGGTGATGGTCGAGCGGATGATGGAAACGGATTGTGTTGCTTGTTTAGCTTATGTTGTGGATACTATGGTTGCTGTGCCCGACATTGGTGACATTGAGGTGGTTCCCGAGTTTCCAGGTGCGTTCTGGAGGAGTTACCAGGTGTTCCTCCAGTTCGGGAGATTGACTACACCATTAAGCTTGTGTCGAGCGCTGGACTCATTTTACCGACATCTTGTCGTTCGGAGCCAGCGGAGCTGATGGAGCTACAGGTTCGATTCCAGGAGTTGCTGGAGGAGGTTTCAGGAGATTTCATACGACCCCGCGTATTTGCGTGGTGTACTCTTGCATTGTTGTGCGGATGTTGGATGGTTCGACGAGGTGGTGCATTGAATACCGAAGCCTAATTCGTTTCAGAGGAGAGTGAGTATCCTCCGCTTCGGATTGACGAGTGGTTTGATCAGCTCGCGAGAGCTTCAGTCTAGTCGAAGATTGATTTCGGGTCCGGATATTATCAGTTGAGGATCGATGAGTCAGAGGTGGTTTGGACAGCTTTCGGATTTTGGTGCAGGCATCACGAGTTCTTGGTCACGCTGTTTGGTTGACCGATGCCCCGTAAATCTTGTGGACTTGATGGACCAGGGGTTCAGACGGTTTCTGGACGAGTTTGCGGTCATGTTCGTTGGCAACGTCCTGAGGTATTCCAGGAATGTGGACCAGCACCTGAAGCAATTGCGATCGGTTTTGCGGACTTCGCGAGATGACCAGGTGTTTGTGAAGTTCAGTAAGTATGAATTTTGGTTGATTAGCATGAAGATTTTGAGCTGTGTGATGTTAGCCAAGGGAGTTGGCGTGGATCCTGACCAGATAGAAGCCGTGTTGATTTGAGGATTGCCCTACTATTGTACTAGAGATCAGGAGTCTCTTGGGTTTGCAGGCTTTCATCGACGGCTTGTGCAGGATTTTCCCGGATTGCCACTTCACTTTCCGGATTGACGAAGAAGGTGTCAAGTTCGAGTGGTTCGATGCACGCGAGGAGAGTTACTTACTTCTGCAGGATGGTTGACCGTTGCTTCTGTTTTGACCTTACCTGACGATCGTGATGCGTTCGTGGGTTATGGCGATGCATCGAGGTTTGGATTTGGTTGTGTATTGATGCTGTGTAGCAGAGCGGTGGCTCATGATTTCAGGCAGTGGAAACTTTATGTAGCTATGTATCCTGTGTATGGTATTGGGTGCAGCTGTTCTTGTGTTAGTATCAGAGAGTTGGAGACACTACTGCTATGATGTGCAACGCAGTGTAGGACATGTACTGATCATTTGAGTTTCATCCACTTACATTTTCGGCCAGATTTGGGCTTGAGGCAGTGTAGATGGATAAGGTCGACTAACGACTATGGCTGCACCTTTGAGCTTGTTCGGGAAAAGCTTGTGGTTGTACTTTGACTATCCATCTGGGATGTTGTTGCTGATGCATTCAGTTGGATGTCGGGAGCTTTAATGTTTCATGTGTGTGTGTGGCTCGCGTTTCCGTGTTAGCCGAGTTGTGAACTATGGGAGCTGTGTTCGAGTGAGATGATGTTGAAGCTCATTGTTTGCGTGCGATATGCACTAGCAGTACGGAGATGTATCAGATACTTCGAGTTTATTTCTCGTGACGCATCATGAAGAGCAATGTAGCAACTTGTGTGTGCGGATGCCATATTTGTCGACAGGCAATGGCTAGGAGGCAGAGACTTGCCGAGAAGTGTCAGCCATTTGAGATTTCCGATTAGACGTGGCGTTTGTTGCTGTGATATTGTGTGTGCCAGTACGCACTTTGGTTTGTAGTACCAGTTATCAGGCCATTGTGGACCAATTAACGAACTTAGTACATTTCCTTGTACTTTCGGAGAGGATTCCAGTGGCAGGCTAGCAGAGCTGTGTTTGACGGAGATTGGCCATTCACGTGGTGTACCCTTGTCCCGGTTCGCTGACCGAGATAATCAGCTACAACAAAGTGTTGGTGAGCTTTGCAGCGAGCATTGGGGACCAGATTACGAGTTAGTACCGGTTCTTATCCTCAGATTGGCAGGCGATCTTTGAGGACTATTCAGACCTTGGAGGGCATATTGTGGACCTCGGTATTGCAGTTCTGGAGGATTTGGGACCAGCAGTTTCACTCGTTTGAGATTGCATGCAGTACCAGTCTGTGACCACTATGATTTTGACATTGCTTGATGTCGTTTTGAGGACGATGTTGTACTCCACTGTGCTGGAGCGAATTTGGTTTGAGTTTGAGTTGATGTTTGATTCTGATTTTGTGGAATGTGCTACCACAGACTTTCAGATTAGTGGAATGGGGTTGATAATTGCCCGAGTCCAATGTTTGAGCTATGTTGATATGAGTGTGTGAGTTATGTTGATGTGTGCAGGTTGAATTGTGATTTGCCACGTTGTTTTGATCCGTATGCGGTCATAGGCGAGTTGTGTTATGCCGTATGGTTCGGCATCGCCTATATTGTTGGCTTTTGTGTGTGTTGTGTTGTGTTCCGTGTGGCGGAACTATATTTCAGGTTTGTTGTGTGTTGTGTACCCTATCTGTTCCTTATGCAGGAACACTTGGCTATTGTGTTGAGCCAGTTCAAATTCATGATTTGAGGGTACAGGGATTACAGTACAGAGCTATCTCCTATTATGGAGTCTATTATCAGAGTTGTTACGTGGTCGTAGCCACTGAAAAGTCGTTTAGTTGCGGTTGCCACTTGTGAGTAGAGCAGTATGCAGAAGCAGTGCTCCTACTTTTAGTCGGCAGACTCGGAAATTTCGAGGTCGAAATTTTTCTAAGGGGGGTGGATTTGTGACGACCCAAAACAGAATCAGCAGTGTAATCAGATTAATCTACGAGGTCGCGTGTTATCGCAGATTTCCGACTGATGATTGAATCGCCAGGCTTGTTAACGACTTAATCATCGGCCGAGAATTGGAGCTGAGTCTCTTCTCGAGAGTCGTTGTACGTGTGATTTCGAGTTCGTGGGCGGTTTCGGATCGTTATTTGGACGACCGAGGAATTAATTATGAATATTTGAAGTTCGGATTTAAATAGTGGTGCTCTTAGCGACTAAATTACCGGTCGAGAATTTGGTTTTGGCTTCTTCACGGAAGTTGTTGAGAATTTAATTTCAAGCTCGTGGCAACTTCCGGAGCATTGTTCTGAGTTACGAAGATTAAGTTGTGATTATTTCCAATTGTTGATTATTTAGTCGGTTTAAATATGTGTTGGTTTGAACAGTTGACTTTTTATCGAATTTGCCGATGTGTTTGACTTCGGGTGATAATTGAAGAATACGTCGAGTCGAGTTTGTTGCCGCGAGAATTATTGGAATCGGAATTACGACGAGAAAGTTACGGATATTCGAAGTTTGTCGAAAAGATAATTACGAAGTTTCCAAAAATGGAAGGCCTATAAATAGAAGTTGCTATTTTGGGCAAGTCAAACATTTCCAGAATGGGAGTTGACCGAGTTGACCGAGTCAACTCGGTGGTGGAGAGAGAGGAAGTGCGACGGCGTGGAGCTCGCCGGCGGTGGTTCACCGTCCGGCCACCCCAAGGCTTGGGGAAGGGTCTGTTTGGTACGCCTCGGCCTTCCCGTGGTGGTGCCGGCCACCGTTCGTGGCGTGGGTGGCCGGGAAAGAAGGAAAATCCGGTCAAAAATGGAGGAAAAGTTGGTGAATTCGGGTTGCTTGAATTTGGCCGAATTGAGCTGCAATTTTTAGTGGGCTTTGAAGCTCCCCTCACCATGATTCTAACCATGTAAGTATGGAGTTCTAATTCGATTTGTGCTTGGAGAATTTTGGATTTGAAATTTGTATGAACATTCGGTTTTTCGTGAAATTGGACAAGCTAGAGTGAGAATTGGCCTTTGTTGTAGTTGACAAAGTTGCTCAGTGGATGATTTTGCATGGAATGGTGGTTGCTCCGCCGGGAAAATTTCAGTTTGGTGGCTGCGCCGCCGTTGGCGATGGTCAACGACGGTCAAAGTTTGACTTTTTGGGTTTTTCGACAAGTTGCATGTCATTTCACTCGAAATCGCGCCCCGATCACAGTGGGGAGGTTCGTTTTTCGAGTTGAGCGTCCGAAAGTACAGCGAGGTATTAAGATGTAATTTACGGATTTTCGACGATTCGTCGACATTGAATTTCGTGTTTCTAAGAACGGTGGTTTGTCATGATTTGTTTGAATTGTCGAATTATGATTGTGAGAATTGGATATTGTGATTATTCAGGTATTCGTGATTGTTTGTTTGGCGAGGGACTTTTCGCTGGATCACGGGTTAACGCGAACTTCGTTACGCTAGTGTGTGAGTGGACAAGTTTCTATTTTCACTGTTGATTTGCGAGTTCGTGGATTTTATGATTTTCATGTTGATTTTATACGATGATTGAGATATATGTTATTTTCGGAGGTGTTATTATATGTTATTTGGTGATGGCATTTATTGCATCGATGCTACCAGAGTTGAGAGATTCCTCTGAAGCAGGGTTGAGAGGTCCCCTGAGTGCCGCCAGGGTTGAGAGGTCCCCTGGCCTATCACCGTCAGGTTGAGCGATTCACCTGACGTCGGGCTTGAGAGGTCACCCGACAACCTCTATATATATATGTGTGTGTTATCCGAACTCGTACTGTTTTATATTGAGTATGTATATAAACTGGTGAAAGGCATATGTTTATTTTTGTCCACTCACTCTAACATTTTTATTTGCCTTTCCCCTGGGCTTTTCGGTTTCCGTGCCCAGTTTGCAGTTCGGACTCTGGTGTCGCACGTCGTGGTCGGGGGCATAGTGCTCGAGCTACCTTGTTTCTTCCAGTAGGTTTATTGTTCTACCTACTGTGGTATACTTATATGATTATACATTAGAGGTCGCTCTGAGTATTCTGATGTATATGTTTATACGATTTTACACCGGATTTCAGTAAAGTACTGATATATTTATTGTTTTACTTTACTGTTGATATATTGAGAAATCCGGATGGGATTGGTGCCCACGGTTTGCTTTTTGTGGCATATGATGAAGTGTATTTTCCGCGTGCAGGTAATGGTAATTCCACGTTAGTAACGAAACTCTGCCGAAATTTCTACGGTTTTTGTTGGTTCGTGTTTTCGAAGGGGTTCGATTCCGGTTTAGGGAGCTAAATCGGGTATGGGTCCTTTCACTAAAATCATCGAAAACCAAAAAATCAAAGTTCTCGCCGGAGCGTCGACCCCCGCCGGCGGCGGCGGCGCGCCGTCAACGGAGGAATTCCACGGCAAGGAAGACCCAGTTCTCAAGCTCTCCTCAAGCCCAACCATTTATTCAACTACCACAAACCTCAATTCCAACTAATTCAACACGAATTTAGCTCGAAATCAAATCGGAGTATAACTCCGGCAACCACCACGGGTTCACCCAAAAACCCAACCTCAACCAAATTCAACCACATAGGGAGCTTCACTGGAGCAAGGGGAGTCGAAACCCCCTCACTCCCGCCACCGTGTCTCGCCGGAGCACCACCCCCCGTCACCGGCGAAATCCCCAAAACTAACCCGATTCGAAACCACCCAATTCATAACCAATTTCCACAATTTCAACTACCAAACAACTTAAGAACTTAAGGGAAGTCGAAATATACCCCAAACGTGGCCGGAGGTCGCTGGAAAATCCGGGTCGGCCAGCGAAATTCAAGCGGGTCAATTTTCCTTCACGGGTCAACAGTCAACGGCCCAATAGTGAAAGTCAACACTTGGTCAACGCCTCAAACAGTGTTTTCGACAATTTTTTTTTGACTATTTCTGATATTTATACTCGCGCCTCGGGACGATCAACGGTCCAAAGCGGATAACCATTACGATTCGATAAATACGATACGAACGGGTAAACTCGTCGATAAACCGAAACTTCAAATAATCATATTATATTCCTCGATTATCGGAAAAATCATCCGGAACCGCCCACGAGCTCGAAATCACGTGCTCTACAACTCTCGAGAAGAAACTCAACTCAAATTCTCGGCCGATAATTAAGTCGCGAACTAAACCGGCAAACCACACAATTAACGATTAATCGTGATTACACACTAACTCGTGGATTACGCTGATTACTCTACTGATTCTGGTTCGGGTCGTCACATTTTGACATAATATGGATTAACTATAAAACAGATCAAATGGAGGATTTTGGACAGATTACCGCCGAATGATACTTTTGGTCCAATGATTAATAATTTTATTTTCTGCATTTGTACTTTATTTTTATTTACTTACTCACATTATTTACTTCTTAAGTTTGATTTGGGACTAATGGAGGATTTCGGACGGACTACCGCCGAATGAAATTTTTGAACCAATGATAACTAATTTTTATTTCAAGTTTATCTAATTAATCGCTCTATCTATTTACTTTCAAGTATAATTCGGAACAAATGTAGGATTTCGAGCGGACTACCGCCTAATGAAACATTTAGACCAATTTTGTTAATTAATGAAATACGTTTAAGTTTGATCTTTCTTCTTTTACAAATTCTATTACGTATATATTTATTACAAAATTATGATGTAAATATATGCTCTATGATCTATATACATAGTCTTAACTAAAGACTTGTTTGTGATCGTTATGGTTGAAGTGTGAAGTCGAGAGTATAGTACGAATTAACTCGTGCTTAAGTGAATTGTTGGTAAATTATTTTGTTATTGTGGGAGTTAGTCAAGGGCTCTAGTCCCTTACAGATAATGCACTATTATACTCTAAGAAATGAATTGTGTCAAATCGGGAGTATACATGCTTTGGCAAGTGGCCTTAGAATGCTGTGGCTTTATATATGTGTTGGTATTGTGAGACTAAGCACATGATTTTTTTTTGGAGTAATTACCAGTTAATCTAAAAGAATTCACTTCGGAAGTATTGGCGTGTTTATGTGAAGTTGTGCAAGTATATATAATATGTACCTAAATGTATATTACAAAGACGCAAGTGTAAGTATGGAAGAATAACCGGTTTGAATATTTCACCTTTTTGAATTGGTTGTTCGGTTTGATGTTTCTTAGAGATAATTTAGTAAATGCTTGTAAGCTGTACTTACTGGGTCAGTGTGACTCATGATACTACATCTTTCTCTTTTTCAGGTGATGAGTAGAATGCTTGGGGAAAATGGGATACGTCGCCTACTAAATAAACGAATTATTTTCTACTTGCATTTTGAATTGAATAAATGTAATGACTATTAATTTTAAAAACTTCAGTATTGTAATATTAGCACTTTCACTTTTCAATAAATGTACTATTCAGACACCTTGATTTTTGAAATTATTTGGGTTTTTTATTCACATCACAAATCCTGACACCATATTTTAGTATAATACTGGCCCCGGATTTGGGGGTGTGACAACACATCTAGATGAACTCAATCATACCTGAAACGTGGCCAGAAATGTCTCTGGAGATGGCGACCGAATACCTTCGAAACCCTAAAACATATCTCCATTGATTCTCTCATCTCGACTCTCAATCATCGAAAATAAAGGTCAGCTCGTTATAGAGGACGAAGAAATGTGTCGATCCCAATTAGAAACATGGTCGGAGGTGGCCACACGACCTCCGACTGCCGGCGAGCACGTCGGCATCAATTTTCGCCCTCAGACCCTAGTCAACGTGTGGTCATTTCCCAGAATAGCAAGTCTACCTTACCAAATACGGTAGCTCGTATAAATTCTCACATATTCACGTATTTCGGTTTCTGTAAATCCGGTCAAAACATCTATTGACCACAACTTTCTTGTAGTAACTCCGACTTCGACATTCTACGTGTCTACAAACTCTTCTCGACAAATGTTACGACTTACACCCGAAGTCAACCACATTCATCAATTTAATAAAAACTCAAACCAAGACTTCTTCATATTACTGACTGTAAAAATCTTTTACTGCATCCAATAATTCGAAATCAAAATATCCCAAAATACCTCTAATTTTATGAAAAGAACGGGGTATCACAATCTACCACCAATAAAATAACTTTTCCCTCGAAATTACAACCCAAAGTTGCGGAAACCTCTCAATATTTCTACGAAAAATTGGGTAGAGTCTCCTCTAAAATTAGGCTACCCAAAACCTGCAAAAATATCTAAACACTTCAATAACACAAATCTCAACCTATACCCTGAATCATCGATGCTCATCCGAATTTCTCCACTATCATATCTCAACATATCAAAAAACTATAAACATAATACCCAAGTTCAATCAACTATATATATCAAATTCAATAATTCATAACAAAAGAAGTCTCAAATACTTAAGAATAAATCAAATGGAATAATTCGTAAGCGATAGTATACATACTTGTAACTCGAAAGAAATCTCGAAACTGCGAATAATCCACCATTGAAATGCTACATAATCTCTGATGATATACCTTCAATAATCCGCATAGCTGTGAATAACTCACATGAATAGTCTTGCATGAATTGTGAAAACAACAATAATCGAATTAACGTTGATCATTCGCTAATTAGGAATGATACCGAATCGAAGAATAATCGCAAAGTGTTGTTACACTACAAAAAAAACACTTAGACGACGAAACAATTCCTTCGTCTAAGATGTAGTTTTCATCGTCTAAGTACTTAAATGATGAAAATTTTGTCGTCTAAGTTTTGTCGGCAGTGTAAGTACTTAGACGACAAAAAGGAAAAGTGTCATAGTGTAAGTACATAGACGACGAAAATAAAAAGTATCAGAGTGTAAGTACTTAGATGACAAAATATACTCCATCGTCTAAGTTTCTAGACAACAAAATTTTACTGAAAAAAGTCGACCAAATTTTTTGTCGTGTCGAATTTCTTAGATGACGAAATATTTTCTTTGTCTAGGGTAATTCACTTAGACAACGAAACCGCGGTTTCGTTGTCTAAGAAATCCTACCTTAGGTGATGAAAACATTTTCGTCGTCTAAGTGTTCTAACTTAGACGACAAAATTGTTTTCGTAGTCTTAGGAAATTACCATAGACGATGAAATCGTCATCTAATAGTTCCATTCGAGATGACAAAAGTTTTTCCATCATCTGAATGTTCTTGTTAGACGACGAAATATTAAAAAAAATTCGTCTAACATGTCCCCCTTAGAAGACGAAATCTTCCATTTCGTCGTCTAAGTTTTATATTTTTATATTTTTTAATTTATAATTATTTTAGAAATATAAATGGAATTAAAAATTAAATTAAAAATTAAAAAAATACTTATTGACCATTAAATATAAAATTTGTACCATTCTGATTGAAATATAAACGAAACTAAACAGAAATATCGACATCTGCGAGAGTTTGGACCCCGTCGATTTTCCAGGTACTCGGATCGTTGTCATCGTGTCCAGAATCCTGAGACGTGACAATCGAATGACAAACGGAATCAGGATCTATGCATATCCTAGTCTTGAGGAACTCGAGTATATGATCCATCTAAGTCTGTAACGTATCAGTCCGAGTATGGGCCACTTGAGCCTCCTCTTGGGCTGCTCGATTCTCCACTTTAGTCGCTGGAACTTGTTCCTCGGCAACCGCTGCACTCAAACGCCTACTCAACAAAATTGGAGGCTGGCCCAAATCTCGCTCGGCTGCCCGTCCAAGGCCACGAACCACCTTCCCAGGTCAGCGGTCAAAAATTGTATTTGCAATATTTATCTGAGACTGCTTCGATAGAGGAGGCAGCTCTTTAGGCATCATCTCCGGGTTTTGCAAATGTGCGCGCGCCAATTCCTTCCGACCAATTGTAGCAACATTTCCTGAAATTAATATTATGAACAATATATGAATGTCGATTTCTAAAGAAAATTTGACATAGTTTCCCCTAAAAATGGAGGAAACCAAAAACCTGCTTGAAAGAAAATATTTCGAATAATCTATTCCAAATAACAAACCGTGGGCACCGATTCCCATCCGGATTTCTCAAGTTCAAAATAATGTTTAATTTAGACAACTAAACCAAATTCCAATAACACGACCTAATAAATGTCCTAATCATTATTCAATTTCTTCAAACGCACTGTAAGATTAAACTCAATCAATTTTAAAAAAGGGTTACTTACGCCACGTTGAATCGCGATATCTTCTTTCCCGGGCCTGTCGTAAGAAGACACACTGGCATCAAGAAAACAGTGTTTCAAACCCGTATCTCTGTGAGCCTTTGTGATGTCGATCATCCTTTTAGAGCCCGACTTATGGTGCATCGTCTTCTTCTCACGATTTGTAGTGTTGGCCGCCGACCTTCTCTGTTTCACAACAAGGGAAATTAAATAATAAATAAATATTTAAAATTAAGAAATGATTCATTTTCATTACATTGAAGAAAAGGAAGACGAATCTTAAACTTATCGGACTCAAAGCGTCTAACCAACCATTCTCACTCGTCTTCCCTTTCCATCAACAACTCCCTTGAGACACTTGAGGAGTCATGTTCCTTGTAGTATTTGTGCAGGTCGTGCTTCCAATCCTTGTAAATACCCATAGCCGTCTTCTTTACGAATTCTCATATCTCCGGTTTGGCTTCATAGTCAAAATGTACCTAGGAAAAAATTTAAAAAATTCCTAGACTTTTTTATCCTATGCTTTGTAATTAATTATAAAATAAAATAAAATAAAATTAAATAGACTCTATTACCAAGAGTTCGCGGTACACTCTGAACTTGTCGGCTTGGGGCAGCTCGTCCCAAGAAGAGGCCTTCATACGTATGTTGTTCCGTATGATAGATCCGATGTTGTGCAAGCATAAACTGCTCAGCTCCGGCATTGGAGGGTTTCTGGTGAACTCATCAAACGACACCTCGATATTCTTCCCCATTGACTTTACTATCTTCTGGACTTTAGCTCCAATCATAAGTCCCCGAGTGCGTTTGGGGGCCAGGGCTGAGGGGTATCGTCTCTCTTGTTTACTTTGCGTCGGGCGCTATAACAAATGAAATCGTAGACGGATTCTTGGGGAGCATGTGATGTGCCCAAAGGGTAAATCTTTGGCTCGACTGTATAGGTTGTCGACTCTTCATTGGGAACATCATGTATTGTTTGTAACCTATCAGGAGCCGCATGAGTTATAGCAGTCTCCTCTGAGGTTTGACCCCAACCCAATTGTTGTCCTATAGATTAAAATTCGACATTCTTCTCTTGTGCAGTGTGTCTCTTTCTCCCACCAGGTATCTTAAGTTCCACGACATCGGAAATTAACAACATTTATTCAGCAAAATCATATTCATCAAGACACATCCATACCAAAAATAAAAGATTGATCTAATCCAGTACCGATTCAACACAGCTTCATTACATGCCTAAATTCATCCAAACAAACTAAATTTGACATGCTCCTCCCTATTCATTCATGCCCTATCCATTTTCATTCAATAAAGTACATAAAGGATCCATCTACAACAATTCTACATAAACTCCATAATCGGAACATAATCACCATAATCTCAATAATCCCTATAATGTCCATAATCGGAACACAATTCTTCATAATCTCCATAATTAATGACAATTCTACATAACCTACATAATCTCCATCAACAACAAGTCTACATAATTTCCATTAACAACAATTCATAATCCTAAATTCATTCAATCCATAATCCATAATCATAAATTTATTCAATCCATAATTTCCATCAACAATCCATAATCCAACAAATCCATTCACCTAAACTTACTATAGCAGAGAGAGAGAGAGAGAGAGAGAGAGAGAGAGAGAGAGAGAGAGAGAGAGAGAGAGAGAGAGAGAGAGAGAGAGAGAGAGAGAGAGAGAGAGAGGTATTGCGGATGAAGGAGTGGCGGTGGCGAGGAGTGATGGCATGGGTCGAGTAGAGACATTCGGGAGACACAGTGGTGACGGCGGTGGAGTAGGATTCGGCGTCGGTGGGTTGTGGCAATGATGGTGTTAGGTTGAGAGAGTAGGGACGAAGAGAGGGGTGGCGTCGGTGGAATGGTGGCCGGCGTCAGTGTATCGATAAAGAGAGAGAGGATGTTAATTAGGGATTACAAAATGGAGGCCGGATTTGGGGAAGAAGATTGATTTGATTGATCTCAATAAAACCACTTAGCTAATGAAATGAACTCGTTGTCTAAGAAAGGTCATTTCGTCGTCTAAGTGGTTTTAAAATACCCCAAAAACTTTGGCGCAGAAAAATGCCTGCCAAAAAATTTGGTCTTAGATAAAGAAAACAAATTAATTAGTCGTCTAAGCATTAAGTTTTTGGTCTTATGCGACGAAAATAGAAGGATTTTGTCGCCAAAGAATGAATTTATTTGATTTTTCAGATTAATCTAAAAAATTAATTTTTTACACCTGATTAAGAATCTTCGTAAATCAACCGTCAAGTGCAACATTTATATTCATATAATGTAGTAGAAAAAATCCAACCCAATTCATATTTGATCATCGACAAATAGTTAAAAGACGGAAACGATAGTAAAATATAATTTGTAAACTATTTCCGAAGTTTTGAGTGTTTCTATTGACGTAGAAACTATATATATTAACTAGATAGAAATTAATTGAAATTTGAGAACAAAATTGGATGGGAGAGTAAAGATTAGTTGTACGTCTACTAATGTTGTATAACTTAAGTGTTCGAATGTGAGTACTAGGGATGGTGTGAGGGTGCTTGGGCTTTGGTTGGGCAACTTTCACTGATGTTGCTTGGAGGGTTTTGCATTGGATGGTGTTCCATGGGCTGTGGTTTTTCCGCTAAGAATTTTTATATGTAGTAATTCAATAAGTTTGAGCAAAGTATTGCTTATCGTTACATTTTGTGCAGCGTCATGGTTATTGGTTACAAACTTCAATTCAGTTACATTATATTTTTGCTTATTGTTGTTATGATTATTTAGACTAGTTAGACGAATTTGATTATGCTGCTAGTCTAGACAATGGCTTCTTTTTTGTCGTTTGACCTTGGTAAGGGTAGTCATAGATGAAAGCTTCTCTCATCTTTATTTATCAATGAGAGCTAACGCCTTGGCGTTGCGGAAATCTCCCTAAGGAGAATGAAATCGGGGTTGTTCATTTGCTGGATCTGGAACCCGAACGTCTTAAGGAGGATGCTAAATGAGTCGTTGTGGTTTTGGGACTCCAAGATAATGGTTGTGTCCAATTATGACACTTCTCTGGGCTTCTCTACCTTCTATTTATTTTTTCTCTTTTTCCTTACCAATTTCTTTCACTTCAGTTCAAATCTTGGATGGGCTTCTTCCATTCTTTTCTTTTTCTTTGTCTCCTACAAAAAAAGTCCTTATTTCTTCTAGCGAATTTCTTTCCTTTATTTTTGTATGACTTCTCCTCTTAGTGCCTATGCTATTATTAGATATGAAGCAAAACGTATCTCTCATATATGTGCCAGAAAAATTTAATTTGACACACAATTAGATATGAGTCATCAGATTGATAAGAATGATAAACCCTAGGCGTTCGGTGGCGATGGCCTCCATTGGGCCTTGTCAAGGATTGCGGCACTCGACATCCACCTTGGGAACCAATATACCTTCATATCCTCTTCGACTTCATCGAGGTTAGATTGGGGAAGTTTTTAAGCGAAAGCATTCAATGGGTGAGTCTCATTCTGGAACAAAATTATGGTGGTCTATATATTATTCTAGTAATACAATGATTCTCATGTACGTTAAAAAAACGTAGTTCATTTTTTTAATTAAAAGAAAACAAATTCTAAAAACTCATGTTCACTTTTCAAAAATAAATTACTTTCATTGATACACGATCAACGAGAAGATATAAATTAAATTTTGTTGAAAGAACGACAATACAACAAAAAATTAAAGCCACATTTAAAAATTCGCACAAGGCCTCCCATGGTTCATGGCCGCCTCTGCGCAGACCCCATAATCCCCATATCATGATCCCATACACATCCTAGTCCAAATCTCTGCCGCCACCCTGCCGGAGCATCCTAGGCGTATTCCGGTATCCTACTCGACTTTACTATTGTTCTAGGAAAGAGAAAAATCTTAGGAAATGTAGGGCGACTGTTGAAAATCTAACAAACCCGTTGGTGTTGATTCTTGATTACTTTAATAAATGAGCTGTGGCTCTCACGTCGCGTATGTGACACACGCAAAGTCGCTTACCAGTATCCTGACAAGGGTTCGGCGACATGTCACTTTCCCTCTACTTAAAGCTCATGAGCAAGACTCGACTCAAGTCCAGTTGGATCATCACCACCACCAGATCCAAGATATACATCTCATATTTCGTGCCGCTATATCGAATATCAATTTGTCGCCACGAGAAAATCATTCAAAAGTTAATATTGAGTCACATCGGTTCCTTCGTCGTCCATGGATGAATGAATGAAAGTGATCACTTGTCAGAGACAGTGGAGCCCCCCAGACGTACTTTTTTATACATTTTTTAAGCCATTTCTTTTAACTAGTGAACCTCTCTTTCACCGACTTTTTCAGTTTGTATCTTTTTTCTCTTTATTTTTAATTATATTTTTGTTTTGTTGGATAATGACTAATCTCCATGGGCGCATGGCCAGGAGGAAGCGTCCATCGTTTAAGTTTATTATTATTATGTCAGATTTATGTTTATAATTATTTTCTTATCATCATATATTATATATTTATTATTTAGTAGATCGAATCGTAACACAGTTTTGGGCAAGACAGAAGAATATTGGAGCCTGCTACTGAAGGATAGTCTAGAAGACTAAAGAACCCTAAGGCCAGGTGTCATTCACGTGACTACGGCCCACGTTTTGAGCATTTTGGCTTCCTTTTCCGTTCTCTTTCGATATTAGAGGTGAGAACATTTGCATTTCTATGTGCGTGAATATATATATATATATATTTATATTCATTTGTTCTTCTTATTTGTCTTATACTTTCTATTTTGAAAAGGAACAAGTATTATTCATCAAATGAGAGAAGAAACACATATTTTCCCTCTAGGGTATAAACATAACACATTATATTATTATTTATTGATTTGAGAAGTTTTAATTTTTAATTTTTGATAAGAACTTTGACCAATAGCTACACGACACGTATTTGTCAGTTTCGTTGTTACGCGATTAGCGATGTTGACGAATTTGTCGTAAATACGAGTTTCTAAAATTGACTATTTTTCATACATGATTATGACTACTTTCTTCGTGAGAGTTGTTGAGTATTTTATTGTGAACTCGTAAGAATTTTCATGTAATTTTTTGGACACTCGAAGTATTTACTATGAATTCTACATGTTTTGGTGTCAAATTAAGTTTTAAAAAAAAATAAACGTTCGATTTAAATATGGGTCGTTGGATTAATTTTTGAACAAAAATCCAACGGCCTGGATTGAGTGGACCGTTGAGGTTTAATTGATAGTCAGTCACTCTCATGTGTCGATCTCTCATTCGCTTGTCATGTTTTTTAACTTTCTTACTAGCGCATCCATGCCCCTTAATTAAAAAAAAGGACGTGTCTGGCATCACTCACGTGAGTGAGCTCCACCAAGGTTGCACCTCCTTGAGCTCCTCTCCCTCGAGCAATTTAGCTCACAAGCATGCACCTCCTCTCCGTCAACCTCTGGTCCTCGCGACCCTTTCCTACCACTGCATCAAGCAAATCGGTTGCTCGTGCTATTTTCGGAGGGCTCCCACCTCCTGCTCGAACAAAAACTTGGCCGGTACAGATGCTCTAAGCTTTGTTCGAGCAAGCTCAACCCTTTAATCTAGGCCGCTAAAGATTAATCACATTTCTTCGAATCACATTCTATTTGTTATATACATTTTTATATAAAAAATTGATATGTATAATAGCAAAAATATTGAAGAGACTCAAAATTTTTGATCGAAATTCTTAACAATTGCATGACAATATGTGAACGATATCAAAATTAGTGTTTAGGGTGTCCTACTTCTTGCAGTAAGCTTCTTAACAATTTTCAGTAATTCATTTTTAATTTAATAAATAACATTTATGTAGTTTATACTCAAATAAAAGGTGTCCTACAGATGATGTTCTTGATATCCATTTCGTAGCTTCTTTATTCCTATCCTCTAACTGATGATAATGATGTGGTTTCAACTTCTAAGCAATTACAAGCGGCAAACCCACCATGTTCTATTTCTCCTCGAGGCAACGCAATCTATTTATCTTGATATTTTGATTGAGAGTATCTTGCTTCAAAGAAGTATATCAATTAAGAAAACTAGAAAAGTATTGATCTTTTCCTTAATTTGGTGCGTTAGATAGAGAAAGGATTCAAATCTATATGTTTATAGATACATATTTATCCAAAATGGAAAATGAAAAGAGCAAATTAACTATATATCTAAATATATATTGAAAAAGAGGAAATTATCGGATGATATCTAAATTCTTAAAACCAAATCAACATGATATCTCAGTCTATTTTTGGTCAAAAAAAGAGGACATGTATTTACCTTTTGTTTTTTCCAGTCTATTAGAGCTATATGATTTAAACCACATATGTCTTGTATGGGATTACGTACTGTGGACGTGAGAATGTTTTATAAAGACAAGCTCTCTAGTTACGTCGGTGCCTTCCCTATCTTTTAACTAATTTTTTTTTCCTCTGTAGCTTTAAAGCTGTATCAGGTTCCACTTCCAGTTTTTGAAGCCAAAGATACGTTGGCTTGGTCGATGTCAAGCTCCGGGGTGTTCTGTGCGCAAAGGATGCCTATCATTTTCTCATGCCTGAGGTTGCAAGATGCGAGTGGAGAGAGCCCATTTGGTCTAACATCATTCCGCCGCGTCGTAGTGTTATCACATGGTTAGTTATGCATGAAAGGGTGCTTACGGATGACCGTTTGCAAAAGCAAGGGATTTCTCTTTGTTCCCGGTGTCTTTTCTGCTTGTCAAGATTGGAGTCTAAAGATCATATTGTTTGGCCCGATTTGCCAGAAGGATGAGGAGAAGCTGGTATATATAACCATAAACTGTCCTTTTATGCATGCTTGGCATGTCATTGTTGAAAGCAGAATGATGATTTGCGTCGTGCCACTAGATATACTTCTACACAAGTGATTGGAGTAAGGAGAGCACTAACCTCGCTCCATGAGTTCTTGTCACCTAGATGTCTTAGGACTTAGGGTTCGTGTCTCGCGGCAGAGACACGAAAATTGATACTTCGTACGCCTTATTTGGTACAAAGTAGATCAATCTTCTTGGCGTGTGTTAAGAACATTGGTTTATTACGACTTTGTTTCCTGCTGGAACCTTCACACCCTATCTGATGAAACCTTCTTTGTTCGCTGTCGTTTGACAAGAGTAAACCTTCGAATTTGCCACGCCCTGTCTGGTGAAAACTTGTAGTTTGCTGCTATCGATTGTTTCTCGTAACAAAGAGCTTGTTTTCCGAGAGCAAATTTGCGTCTGTGTGTAGAGATCACGAACTCTCCTTGAACCCATATATTTATACTACTCGATGATCGTCTCCTCTTAACCCGAATCGAGCAAGAAATCTAAATCCTTGAAGGAATCTAAATACGTGAAAGGACCCAACCCCAATTTAGTTTCCTAAACCGGAATCAAATCCCTTCTGAAAATACGAACCAACAAAAACAGTAAAAATTTGGGCAGAGTAACGCTACTAACGCGGAATTGCCTTTACCTGCACCCGGAAAATAACACTTCATCCTATGCCACAAAAGCCAAACCGTGGGCACCAATCCCATCCGAATTTCTCAATATCATATCAATAGCAATGAACAGTAAACACAACTGTAATATATAGTATATCTGGGAAAAACCGTATAAAACATGTATCAGTAATGTATCAGAGCGACCTCTAGTGTATACATATACAAATATACAACAGTAGGCGAAACAAGAAACCTACTGGAAAACACAGGTAGCTCGAACAACTAGCCTCCAACCACGACGTGAGACACCAGAATCCAAACTGCAAACTGGGCACAGAAACTGAAAAGCCCAGGGGAAAGACATGAAAATCGTTAGAGTGAGTGGACGAAAATAAATGTCTTTCGCCGAATAATATATGTTATAAAAACATATGCGAGTCAAATTGAAAGAATATGATATAGTACACGAGGTGAACACAAACTCCTCCAGCGTACAGAGCATGGATGTAAAAATCACACGGGGTCGCTCATGGACACATCCGTGCTAGTACAGTCCGAATCATGGGATCCCAGACCCACACGTGATTCTAGCCAGAAAGGCCTCAGGTAAGAGGTCTGCCCCCCTCGGTAAAGGTCTCGGGTCAGGGGTCACAGCCTCCCCCGGTAAACATCCTCGGGGATCAGCCGGGATGCAAGTGCATCGATACAACAACATATACTGAGACTGTACTCTGTGTAAACCAAATCACAAATAATTCGATGCAAATGCATAATGCAATAAGTAAATGCATATACGTAATGTATAATGGTATATGCATAATCATATAACACATGCTCATATAAAACATAATCTCGTATGCATGCTCATGCTCGTAAAACGTGTATAAAGACTCGCGATTATTAGTGAAAAGAAATTGTCCACTCACAGGTGAGCAAAACGCGCACTCGCGCTAATCACGTGGCCCGGTGGAAGAACCCTCGCCCGAAGCACGATCTCAATCCCCTGAATAATCATAAAATATATCTGATCAAAATCACAATTCCCAACACTGTACCACACCGCGGAAACCAACCGTTCCCGGAAATATATAACACAGTACAAAATAATCAACGAATTTCCCAAAATCTCCACTCAAAACCCTCGATTGAAAATTCGATACCCAAATCAACTCGAAAACCTCAAGGCGACGATCGGGGTGCGATTACGAGAAAAACAACATTAAAATCATCGAAATCCAAAAAGTCAACGGGTCACCGGAGCTCCGGCGTTGACCGCCGCCGCGCGCGCTGTCAACCGGAAAGTTTTCCCGGTGACCGAGCTGCCAAACTGTTCTCCTCATCAAGCCGAGCAACTTTCCTCAAGGCATCACCACCATCCAACCACCGCCGTGGTCGGAAAACAGCTCGAAAGAGCCACGGCCAAGAATCGCCGGAAAACTTTCCTGGCCGATTCTGGCGCCGTTGCTCCACCTCGTCCCTCCAAACCAAAGGGAAATGATCACTGTCCAAAGCTCAACAAAACCCACTAAAGGTCCACCCCGGAAAGTCACCGGAGCACCTCCCACCGTCGAGGCCGATTCCGGCCAAAAACCCCAATATTTCAAATCAACATTTCTCCCTCAAATCAAACTCAAATTCCAAAATTCCAAGTTCTAAACTGTAGGAAATTGAAAGAGGAATCAATTCATACCAATATCTCAGCAGGAGGTGGCCGGAATCGCCAAACCCGACGGCGGCAGCACGGTAGAGAACCGGTCAACGAAAAGTCAACGGTCAGCCTTGGTCAAATGACGGTCAAACTTCCCAAACAGTGTTTTCGACAATTTTTCGACTATTTCCGATATTTATACTCGCGCCTCGGGACGATTGATGGTCCAAAACGGATAACCATTACAATTCGGATAAACTCGATACGAACGGATAAACTCGTCGATATTCTGAAACTTCAAATAATCATATTATATTCCTCGGTTATCGGAAAAATCATCCGAAACCGCCCACGAGCTCGAAATTACGTGCACCACAACTCTCGAGAAGAGACTCAACTCAAATTCTTGGCCGATAATCAAGTCGCAAACAAAAATCGGCAAACCGCACAATTATCGATAAACTGTGATTACGTGCTAACTCGTAGATTACGCTAATTACCCTACTGGTTCTGGTTCGGGTCGTCACAATACGAGATTTAGATGATCAAGCTTTCCTTACTTGACAAGGATTCTCACTAGATCTAAGATTCCCTACCCCATTTTGCATACAAAAATTGGGCCGTAGGAGTCGGCCTATTTTTGTCATAGCTGAAATGATCCATACCTGATTTAGCTACCTAAACCGGGATTATGTCTTAACAATTCTTAGTGCCTACTTAAACTAAACCATAAATCAAATCAAAGTTAAATAATCTATGACTATAATTTAAATGAAATGACTATATCTCAATACATAATTCATAAACTATATTTGACATCATAGTAGCTAAACATACTAAACTCGCTACGCAGAATAAACTACTAGCGCGTAGGATCATTGTTAGATCCTACGACGGGTACTGTCATGCCTCGATCCGCATGCACGCATGACCTCCACAAAAAACCTACAGATCTGGGCATTTGAAACCGAAGGGCCGAGGGAAAGGCATATCAAAACATAAAAAATTGTCAGAGTGAGTGGACGAAAATAATAATCGAGTATACATGAAAACAAAATGTTCTATGCCTTTCCACCGAAACTAAGGACGTTCATGTCATCAGGAGCCTCTGACTCGAACGATGTGAGTACTAGGTTAGGGCCTCTGACCCATCCTAGAGCCCTCGTGGATCGAGTAGCTAATATGTGAGTGCCAGGTCAGGGCCTTTGACCCATCTTAGATCCCTCAGGGATAAGTTGAGTAGCTATGCATTGATGTAATAATGTAAAATATGCACACAAGCCTGAACACAAAAAACTGAACACTGAAAACTTAAACTTGCACATGTAAGTAAAATAATAGTGACTCGCTACGACTGTGAAAATAAAATGTTTCTATTCTCTAGGGTTTAGATCTCTATAAAAGCAACCATCGATCCACTAACTCAAATATTGTATTCCCTAAGCCAATATAAAGATCTACCTAGATTAATAACTGTTTGATTCTGCAACTAACATGGATAAAAGAATCTGTGATGAAACACATATTAGAAACTCACATCTAATATCTCGCCAAACGTGCCCCGTCACTCGAGATATCCTTAAAAAGTCGTTGATACACGCGATCAGTAACACTTCTCGACTCGACACACAACGATTGGCTGCGTTATAGTGTCGAGTCTCCATGATTCCTATGAGAGTCATAATGTTACTAAAATTGTCGAATGATATGAAACTATATGAAAAATGACCAAGATAATGTTCAGGGAACTCCCCGTCACAATTGGATTTTGGGTCGCCAAAGCTCTGCCGTGCACGACGTTGTGTGGGGCCACTGCCGGTGGCCAACTATGATCCTTGTAAATCATATACCAATCGAAATCTCAAAACAAGCCCAACAACATTCTCAAATAAACCAAACCATAAAATTGACCGGAGTGGCTCGAAAAATACCTCCAAAGCCAGTGATTTCCCTCGAAAATCGTCGTCGGCCTCTACCAACCACAATGTGACTTGGGATCGATCGCAATCGACCACTGGAACACCAGGGAACAAAAGCCCTATATTTTTTCAGTTCAACTCTGGTCGGTACACAGTCGTCGGCAACGAAGCCGAATTAGAAAATCCTAAATATTTCTTGGCATCGATTCGCCATAAAACGACAATGCATGGCTTACTCGACGAGAAAGGATGGTCAGGGATGAGGAGAGGGTCGGATTTTGACTAGCACGGTCACCAAAGGTGGCCAACCGGAGAGATTTCAGTCGGATCATGATTCAGATCGAAGAACCGGATCAGGTCGACGAAGCGGGTTGACCTTCAGGTCAATTGGGTAATCCTCTCTCACCCCAGGTAGGTTTTGGATATTTATATACTCAGGTCAATGTGAAATCAACGGCTGAGATTAAATCGACTCTTTGATCTAATGGTCATAAAATATTGACCAACGGTAGATTTTTAAATAATCACTTAAATACTCAAAACTTCTAAAATTCATAAAAAATACATCGGATCTCCAAAAAATCTAAATAAAATATGCCCGAAGAAAGTTCGAATAATATCCTCTACGTCTTCCATGAAGAAAGTTAACCCAAAATTAAAATCTATAAAATGTCAATCTCTCGGGTCGCGACGGTTGACTAATCTCGATAAACGTGACATATACTGATAAGCTCGCTTATCCACTCGACTAACGATGATTAATATACTAATTTGAGTTCGGTTCGTTACAATATACCCCTAATAAAAATTTCTTTCTCAAAATTTACATTTCTACAGTCAAACAAGATCTACGATGCCATAACTGCTTCGTAAACATCATCGAGAAACCTCAGATAAATTATACTTTTTAAACCGAAGTGACACTAGCGGTGCGATTTCCTGCAAATAACTTGCGCTGATTTCTAGAATCATTCTAACTTTTTAGGTCAAGCATTGCTATGAAATGCTAGGACACCACCGCTAGCTACCCTAAGCTTTTTGTAAACTATTACCGCAAAAACTCTGAATTTCGAAATGGTTGAGGTGAAACCCAAGTTGCTTCGATGAAAATCTTCTAGGCTTGAGAACATGAATCCAAAACATTTAATGCTTCACAAAATCTGTCGTTTCAATCCACGAATGCAAATGAAGAAACACCAAGAACAACCGACCAGAAAAATTGCCATGAAACTACACATCTGTAACGCCTAACTTTGAAAATCAAGACCATTAACCCTCACTCGTGAACTGACTAAATTGGGAAGGATTCTATCTATTCTGACTACCTGACATAAATGATTCTCATACTAATTCTTATCTAAAACTACAAAATTGGGAACCACAGCTCAAAATAAAAATTATTATCATAAACAAATCACTGTGCTGGTAGACGTCGAATTAGTAAGTATATGCCACACTTCCAAAGTTACTTGATTTGCCTCCTCTAAACGTCGACCCGATATTGTCCGAACCATTGATACATCTTAAAGTAAACATACTGATACCCTAATGAATTAAAGCGTTCACAGAGTTACTAATCTCGTCAAAAAATACGAGAAAAGTCAGAACTTAATCTGGACTGGATGGAGCATGCTATAAAAGGAGGACTAGCTGAATCGAAAACATACATCCAAAGAGATAATTGAGCTGTCATCGATATATCGTAAGTGATAAATCATATTCGTAAGCGTAAGAGATCCGAACTAACTCTGTTGAACTCAAATTCATTAAACTAAAACATGATTTACCAATGACAAAGTGAACTGGAATTAGATTTGCTAAGGCAGAAAATCTCACATACGCGACAAAGAGAAGCAAAGATTCACTCATGTCTGCGAGAGAGAACGTCAAAATTCCAAACTACTAATGTTAGAAATTTCTAGCTTATGCCCTACAACATAGATGATCACAGTAATTGCTGAGAAGTAACTAATGATATCAAGAACTTCCGAGTCCATAGGGCGAAAGAATCCAACTGAGGAACAGATCAACAAGAAACTCTAAAATTTCAACTTTACCAAGTCACAATAGCTTCCACGATTACCACATTTGCAATAACCTAGAAAGACGAGCGTAATGAAAAGAATTGTACATCATATCTCCCATTATGCACGTTGAAATTTTCCATAAATCCGAAATCTTACACAACCACGCAAGTTATGGGCCACATGAAACTTGACAAAGATTCGAATTATTATTGCCTTTCAAAGAGTACTTGGTTGTAGCTAGATCTACTGTCATAAAATGAAACCATAGTGTCTGAAGAAATCGAGATATGATGACCAAAGTACAAGTTTAGATATAGTTTATTTAACGCGTGAAGATATTGGCATTATAGAGAGCTCTGAGTCTTTAGTACACGCATACAAAACATTGTATACAAGGAAACTCCATGGCACCACCTATGCGAAACAACATTCAAAGTTCTTCATGCCTCAACAAACAAAATGAAAGATCCCATGCATTAGTTTGTCGAATATAATCAAAATACACATCATGAAGGAAATCATTTTCTTATTAGGGACCATGCGATCGACCATCCACCAGGTTCCACAAAATGATCTCACTCTGAAAAATAAGCAATTTCAAAGATCCTAAATCGGGAGAATTCCTACTGAAAATTTAGTATGACCTATTCGTTTATTGTCGACCACAAACTTGTAAAGTTGATGCATTTCAACAATATAGACAATCCTAACAATTACTGAAAGGACCCGATCCCGATTTAGTTGCCTAAACCGAAATTAGGCCCTAACGACATCACAACTTACAAAATTTTTGCCAGAGTTTACTTTATAAAACGTACAAACCAAAAACCTGCAAGAAGATTACACTTCATAGATAAATTCTCAGACACACTGTGGACCACCATTTTCCATCCGGATTTCTCAAAATCCATATATATAATAAAACTCAAGGTTTACAAGAAATCCATAAAATATTCAGGAGTATAACTCAAACTGAACAACACTACACAAGTATTCAGAGCGACTTCTAATTACAAAATATACAAGACTAGCAGGTTACATCAAGAACCTACTAGAAGAAAAGTGTGATTCGAACTCTAGGCCTCCTGCGATGACGTGCAACTAGGGGAAAAATACTGCAATCTGGGCGGCGAAAACCGAAAATCCCAAAGAAAAGCATATAAATAATAAAACCGTTAGAGTGAGTGGACGTAAATCATAATATGCCGCATAAATAAATCCAACATACTTTTCACAATAAATGCACATAAAATCATGCGAGTCAAAACAAACAATCCCAGGTTAAGTGCTAATAAAGACGTAACTCTCCTGGGTACTGTGTGTGTGGAGGCAGTAACTTGAGTACATTTTCCTCAAAGTTACAACACGCCCAAGTCAAGTGCTCATAAAGACGTAACTCTCCCGGGTACTGTGAACTACGGGTCAAGTGCTCATATAGACGTAACCCTCCCGGAGCATCTCGGAGATCAGCCGAGATGCCATAGCATCGATGCATCCATATATCCATACTCAGTGTAAAAACAAATCACGTGTGCCTCCAAACCAATGTATGCTCATAAAATGCATAATCATAAATGCATACTCGTAAATGCATAATCGTAAAGCATACTCGTAGCCTCGCAAATCCACTGTGAAAATCAAAGTATGAAAATCAATGTGGGATAAAATGTCCACTCACAGATAACAGGTAGCCCTGAGGCCCGGCGGAAGATCCCTCGCCAAACACTCGATCACGATTACCTGAATAACAGGGATACGATCAATACATATTCGATTTCAACATACGGAGCAAATACGTCAAGAACCCCGCGTTCTCGAAAAGCGTATCGCTCGAAATATCGACGAGGATAAAAAAATTCCCAAAATACACCCAAACAACCCTCGTCCCAAATTAAAACACTCAATTCAACTCGAAAATCTCACGACTACGATCAATGGGCGATTACGAGCAAAACGACATAAAAATCTCCAAAACCTTAATAGTCAACTCCTTACTGGAGCTCCGTCGTTAACCACCGCCGCCAACGGTGACATTCCCCGGCGAGCCATACACCAAAATTTTCCTCTCCTCAAGCCCAACCAAACCCCAAAACCACAAGTCTAAACAACCACCACCGGGCCGGAATTCCAATCGAAAGAGTAGGTCGAAACCTCCCCTTCGGCGACCACTACGGTCCACCACCACACACCTCCTTGTCCCAAATTAACAGCCCAGAAAACTTCAAGGGGTTGAGGGTAACCAAATCCCCAACCAACCCGACACCAAACCTCGCCGGAAACCGCCCCTGTCACCGGCGAAATCCACGAACTTCACCGAGTTCGAACTCCCTCAAAACATAACCAAATATCCCAAATGAATACATGAATCAATAGGAAATCACAAGAGCTTTCTAACCATACCAAGAACATGGCCGGAAGTGGCCGGAATCGTTGGGTTCGACGGTGAATTCAAACCGGGTCAGTGGAGCTCAAACGGGTCAACTCGGTCAACTCGGTCCAAATGTGTGATTTTTTGATTTTTACGACAATTCGATATTTATATGTCGCGAACCGACCAAACCCATGCATGACTCGAATAACCAACATAATAGGATAAGTACGACTAACTCGACGATAATTTCAAATATTCATTTTATATTCTCCGATTATCCGAAAAATCCTCTGAAACCTCATACGAGCTCAAAATCAAATCCTCTACAATTCCCGTGAAGAAACTCAAACCAAATTCTTGTCCAATATTTTAGTCGTTAACAAACCACATATGTACAATCAACTCGCGATAATCACATGTTGTGCCGATAATCATATACTCAAAGTTCGGGTCGTTACAATTACTACCAATAACTTTCCATAATATTCCAGAAAATTTTCGAGTACAATAAGTCTGATATAATATACATAACATTCAACATTTGAAAAGACCCAACCGTAATTTAGCTTCCTAAACCAAGATTAGGCCCTAAAGACCCTTAATGCCAACAAATTCTAAATCAAAGGTCGAAGTGAAGATCAATTATCGTAAAAATCATAACTGAAAGAAACTGTTTCTCGATACCAAATACAAAATCTATTAGACATCAGAGCAGCTAGACATACTAAACTAGCTATACAGAATAAACTACTAGCTCGTAGGATAATCATCAGATCCTACGAGGGGTACGACTATACCTCGATCTGTGTGCACGCCCGACCCCTACTGCATGGATTCTTTGATCCCATTATGCTTAGTAGTCTCTAAAAGTCTGCTAAGTCTCTTTGGATCATGGGAGTCTGTACATGGTTTTCGACCATTTGGACGCTTTGAAATAAGGTATGTCAGAGTATTTTCAAGTTTACCTTCCAACGTTTCCAGAATTTCTTCTTTATTTCTTAAGCAAATTACCCAAAAGTCATCTAAGGAGACAAGTTTTATCAAAAAGTCACTTAGTTTTTGTCTAGTGACTCAAACTATGATTTTAGTGACTCAAAAGACACTTTAAAGCCCATAATTAAAATAAAAGTCTTTTCTTGTGCGGACCATTTTACCCTTTCATTTTTTGTCCATTTTTTCTGCCAAAAAAAATCACAAAAAAAGTTTGTTTTTCATTTTGTATTTTTGTTCTTCATGACTCAGCATAAATTCAAAAAAAAGATGCCAACTTAAGTACAAAGATACCAACTCTAGTTCATAAAGATACTTACACAAGTTCGTAAAGATACCATGATTTATTTTCATTTTTTTCCTCATGACTAAACAAAAAAAATCAACAAGGATATTGTGTTGTGTTCATAAAGAAACCATGATATTAGAGAGAGAGAGAGAGAGAGAGAGAGAGAGAGAGAGAGAGAGAGAGAGAGAGAGAGAGAGAGAGAGTGTGTTTAGGGTTTAGGGTACAAGATAGGGTTTGGATAACGATACTAACACAACTATAAAGATATCATCATAGTGTTTATAAAGATATCATCATAACGTCATAATAATACCATGATAGTGTTTTAAGGATACTATCACAGTGTTATAAAGATACAATCACATTGTCATATAGATACCATCACAGTGTCATAAAAATACCATGAAAATGTTTTAATGATGCAACATAAGGATACCTTGACAACATATGAAAGATATAATCTCAACGTGATAAAGATACTATCATAATTCATAAAGATACTACGAAAGTGTTTTAAGGATACAATCACAGTGTCTTAAGGATACCATCACAGTGTCATAAAGATACCGACACAGGTTCACAAGTATACGTTATGTCTAGTTCGCAAAGATATTATTTACGTTTGCTAGACACCATCTATGTTTACTAAAGATACTACTATTAAAATACATTGTAAAAAAGAACATGGAAAACAAACAACGGCAATCTACTATGGGCACTTAATGCGTCAGGCACCCAGATATGAAGCTAAGGTCGACGACGGTGTTCCTTGTCATCGGAGGCGTGCGTCAGTGAACTTGGAGCAAGTCGAGGAAGGATGGCCGAGGCTGTCGAGGATGATGACAAGCATCATAGATTGGCGGTGAGTCGAGCCATAATTAGTGCAACATGGCCAAATCGAAGGCTGACGGTGAGGCAACGGAGGCCGCGACCAGACATCGACGATCGACAAGTGAAAGCTAGGTCAACTAAGGGTGAGACGAGGGATCTGGAGGTGAGCCATCGTTGCTGGAAGTCAAAAATGTTGGATCTCAGTCAATTTGAGCCAGTGGCAAAAATAATAATTTCAGTGAAGTAAAAGCAGTGGTAGGCACGCAAATAACGAGAAAATGGAGAGTTTTTTGTGCATGTTTCTAAATAATGCAGCTTTTGGGTCAAATTTAAAGTTTGAGTGACTTTTTTGGTCATTTTTTTTACTCTAAGTGACATATAGGTCACAGACCCATATTTTTGTAAAGGAAGCAGAAGATTTGCCTTTTTTTTTCTTGCGCTACCCTCAGTAGAGTTCTACCTATTTTTAATGTTCTAGGGGTTATCTCCATTGCGCTCTAGGGCACCATCTTTCAATCCTGTTAATTGGGAGCTCCCTTCGCATTATTGGGTGAAGGTAAACACTAATGGGTCTTACCATACTCGGGGACAGGCAGGTTATGGTGGAGTCTTTTGGGTTTAAAATGGAGCATTTTTGGGTACTTTTTCTTATCCGGCTTAGGTTCCATCTGCAATTGATGTTGAGATTATGGCCATAATTGAAGCGTTGAGAGTGGCGTGGGATAGGGGTTGGCGAAGTCTATGGCTTGAGACAAATTTTGTACTTATCATTTCCTACTTCAAGGACAACACTAAAGTACCATGGAAGCATAAAGTTTCTTGGTTTGCTTTTTTGAGGTTTTGTTCTCATGCTCATCTTATGTTACTCACATTTTTCGTGAAGGTAATAATCTTGCTGATTCTTTGGCCAATAGAATGGCGATGATGGCTGATCATGTTTGGTGGTAGGCTATTCCTTAATTCTTGGAGTGTCTGCATGCTCATGATCGTAGTATGCTCCCTTCCTCTCAAGTTCATTAATCCAATAATTTATGTTTCCTTGTTTGTTAGTTGGTCATTGAGTGTAGACTCGTTGTATTGTTCTTTGGGATGGTTTTGGTTATTTGGCTCTCATCCTATGTACTTTTGTATTTATTTAATAATATTTCAGGTTTGAGCGATGAATTAGTTCAACACCTACTTCCTTAATATATATATATATATATATACGTGATGTATGGGATTCAAACCCGTAGACTGCATTTTTTTCTCAAGAGTTCACAACAGGACTAAACCAATTGATTTTACACATTGCTCTTTACGTTTATATATTTTTAAAATCTTGATGATTAGAGGCCTAAACAATTTGGAGGCCCTGTGTGGTTGCACAATTAATACAAGTTAAAGGCAGGCCCAAGTCAATAGGCTCGATCGAGCCCGAGGTCCTCTCTCAATAAACCACTTGTCTTCTTTTGTTCTGTGTCGATACAGTCGACGAGCTCATCACAATGGCTCTCAGAGAGAGAGAGAGAGAGAGAGAGAGAGGAGAGAGAGAGAGAGAGAGAGAGAGAGAGAGAGAGAGAGAGAGAGAGAGAGAGAGAGAGAGAGAGAGAGAGAGAGAGAGAGAGAGAGAGAGAGAGAGAGAGAGAGAGAGAGGATCTTTATCTCTTGTTTTCAACAAAAAAGTGTCACATTAGCTAATTAACGCATTTTATACTCGATTCTTAACGTATTTCTCACTATATTTAGGTATGTTAGGACCTTAATATTGTTCTTTCTAACTTACTTTGTTAATTTTTGGTTCAAATAAAGAAGATAGAATAAAGGAGGCTGATTTGGGCTAAAAACGTGCTAAATGGAGGTTTCCTATTTTGATTAGGAAAAATGGTATTTTCCTACTTTGACTAGGATTCCTACTCGGATTAGGATTGCAACTCGGCCAAAATTTCAAAAGCCATGGACTTGAAAAATAAAGTTTGCTAAATTGACGACGAAAAACTTACGTACTTCAACTAGGAATAACGTGGCGGAAGGTTCTGGAAGACAGCAAAAATAATCCAAGAAATTGTGTGAAAAATTATTTCTCAAATGGTGTCGAGAAATAGCAACCAAAATGATAAATGAAAATGATGCCCAATGGTGCAAATGAAGAAGAAAGACATTTCTTCTACTCGAAGTAGGAAAGATGGTGGACGGGTCAAAGCATTGGGCCGACCTAAAATGAAGATCAACTCAGTCCAAATTAAAGCCTAAAATGTGTTTACCAAACTTGGTAATTCATCCAAAATCTCTTGGAGAAGAAGAAAAACGAAATAAAGAAAGAGGAAGATATCCGTACTCCTAGTAAGAAGAGGAAAATCAAGCTACAAGTCTGTAAAGTTGAAAGGAGCACCAAGATTGATTTCGACGTCCAAATATATGCACATGATATCTCACTAGAAAACACTTGAAGTCCTTTTTCCAATGAGCTGAAATTTTTTTGGAGGTCCACAACTCCGGGAAAGTTCAATGTTTTGAAGACTGCCAAGTTTACTCGGGTGGACTAAGTATACCTTGTTTTGGGAGGAAAAACCCTACTCTTCACCTATATAAAGGAGGGCTCGGCCTCTCATTTAGCATCTCACATTCTTTAGCTGAAGCTCTATCTCAAAACACTCCTGTCCAAACACTCCAAGTTCTCCAAGAAGTTGCCATCCTCCAAACACCATCACTACCATCCTCCACCAAAGACATTCCTGGAAATCCTAAGTGTCTCTACCTCCACAGAAGAGACATACACATTTAGTATTTAGGGCAATCCCGACATAAAAAGTGTACATGATTCCTTCTCATGTTTTCCCCTTCTTCCATGAATTCTTGGTTTTTATGGATCGGTTTGAAGAAGTATTTTGGTTTTATGATTTTAACAAGTTTATGTGATCTGCCATGTATTCTTAGACTTTAGCTATGCATGTATATCTATGCTTAATGCTTGATTTAGATATAGGACAATCCCAAGTTTAGATCAAAGGTATGTGTTAGGGTAATCGCGAAGTACTTAATTAAGAAAATATGCATGTTAAAACGTAGTTAAAGACTTAGACACTAATAAGTTGTATGAAATCTGTTAGGTTATAAAGAGTTAGGTGAAAGAAGGAGATGATCACTTGTATATACGTTAGTTATGTTTTATTTTTGGTTTGCAAGCATGTTTAGATGTTCCAGGGTTCTTGATTATTTTCTTGTCTATGAGCTAAGCATGTTAGAATTTTAGGATTATGTTTGATGCCATGTTTTACCTTTAAATTTCGTAGATACTTAAGCCAGACCTTTAAATCTTCCCTATATCTAGACTTAGTCATGCATGCACTCTTATTCCCCGGTTAGAACGATCTATACTTATCAATGCTACATCAATAGAAAATGGTTTAAATTATGATGTTATTGCTTAATGTTAAATGTTAATTTGATGTTTAGTTTTAGCGTTATCAATTTTTTGTGCCGTTGCCAGGGAATGTAAAGTATTTGTGTGATTTCATTTGTAAATATGTGAAATTGTGTGAATAATACAAAAAAGCATGTCTATAAAGTATACGAAATTTCATATGTGTTTATAATACATACTTGTTCATACTTATAATATGTTTTATAGCCATATACAGATGTTAAAGGGAAGGTCTTCGATTTACATTGAGTACATAAGCTTGGTTGATTAAGTTTCGCTCTTCGAAATATGGAGGTGTCTCTTTTTCTTGTTTATCTCCTTAATCCCTTGTGATGTGTGAATTTCATCATCATACACCATAACCTAAGTGAATTTATTTATATGAGGTTGATGACGGAGTTTACAAAAGACTTGAGGGTGTCTACTATCTTGAGATTTCAGATGACTGTTGGATATGGTGTCTAGATGAGTTATGACTGGTGACAGGCTTTGGATCTAAGAAAGAGAACATCAATGAAGTAATATACCTTGGCCAGGTTAGCCTTGAGGTATTTCTCGAAATTAGTTCTACCTCTCGTGTTATCTCTATTCCTAATGACAATTTCTAAATGTTAACTAAGCTGGATGATTCAAAGAGTGTACACATTTTCGCGCGGGCCACACGTCCGAAGAGATTTACCCTAAGATCAAGCTGTGTACTCTCTTTAAATTTTATGCGCACTCAATTTGGACAATTTTTGTAAATATGTATGTCAAAATTGATGTGTTTGTTCGTAAAAATCTGTAAAGGACTAACCACAATGCATTTTAGCTTACATAACCTCCCGGAGGCTTTATGATGCTTCGATTTCATCACCGAGTATCCTAACCTAAGTAAAGTTAGGGACATGAGGCCGAAAGAGAGGTTATTCATTCATTCATGATTTAGCACGTAACTTGTTTGTTTTATGGAGGTTTCTAACATTTTCTCATATGCATTCACTCCATATTTCACTTGGGTTCTTGTTTTATGCATTTGAATGACGATTTAAGTGTGTTATGCATGATTTCGGTGTGATATTATGTGTTTGCATTCTTAACATGTATATATGTGTGTTTATAAGTGTTCTAATGTTTCTCTAAGTCTTGTTTTGTTTATATGTCTAAATATTTCAGAAAATATTGTAAATAAGTGTCTTAGAGCATTCTAATCATGTTGCATTCATACTAACCACATTTTGCATCCATTCTTGTTGATTATGGCCGCATGCATCTCATTTGCATTCATATGTTTACCTTTGCATAATATGTGTTGCATTTAGTCTCTATATGATATTTATAAGTGTTTTTAATTTGTTTTTGTGTGTTTTGGTCTGATTTAGGTAGTTTGCATTATTTTCTTTCATTTAGCTTGTTTTCTTTTGTTTTCTACGCTTTTGGCTAAGTATCTTACATTCATTGTGTATTTTTATGATACTATTACTTGGTCTTTGGTGGATGATTAGACTAAATGTCCAATCTGAATCTTGCATCTTTTAATACCATTCTACAAGCACTCGTGGACCGGATAGACAATAAGAAATCTCAAGTGGTCCCGGAACAAAGGGAGAAAGAATTTGATCCTCCTCTTATTGAGGATGGGTCTGAATCTCCACATTCATCCCCTCACTCCACAAAACACTTTTCTAAAGAAGAACAAGAGCAAGTCCACATACATGGCAAATAACAACAAACGTAAATCACTTCAACAACGTACTTGCTCCCCCGAATGGAGTAGTGGACCATCATGCATTGCATTTCTGGAACCACAAGAGAACAAGAAGGATATCGAGTTAAAAAGTGGCTTCCTTCACCGTTTGCCTGTCTTCCACGGGCTGTCTAATGAAGATTGAACATACACTACCAGAAAAAATACTTTAGCCGACGAAAAAAATTCGTCGGCCTGTTAGACATTTTTGTCGGCTAAAGTTATAGTCGACGAAGGTTTATTGGCTATCGTGTTGTCGGTAAAAGGTTGTCGGCCATATTTTAGCCGACGACAGAAACAGAGGTCATTGACATAAAGTTTAAACTTTAGCTGATGAAATTTTAGACTTTTTCTGTCGGCCAAACCTTTCTAGGTGGTCAAAATGGTTGACTCGGACTGGACTAAAGTCGATGAGTGGGAAAAACTGTCGTTAGCTATAGTTATTGACCTTCGTCGGCTATAGTATGCAACTCGTCGGCTTAAGTATGAAACTCGTCAGGTTTTGTGAGGACTTTAGCCGATGACTTTGGGTATTGTTGTCGGCTAATGTTGCTGATTTTTAAAGAAGAAAAAACTGCAAATTCTACATTTCTATTTCCAGAACTTGCAATTCCACAATTTTATTTCTACAATAGCCAAAAACACACAAAATGAAAACAAAACACATATTCACCAACAAACACAAATTAATAATGAAACTTAAGCGTATGATACATCTTACTTGTCCCAGAAAACACATAAACTAAGGGTTATCTAAATCTATGTTCTGAAAAATAGACGCATTACTACCATGTCGTGTCAGATCCTCATGTTAATGTGGAGCATCGAAAGGGAGCTGGACAGATGGAAACGGAGGTGGGGCTGAGACCTGGACTCCTTGTGCCTAAATTTGTGCAGATCACGTCTGAAACCAAGAAGCAATCTGAGCCTGCTGCTCGGCCAGAGCACAGGTTTGAGCCTCTTGCTCCCTTCTTGCCTGCTCCATCTGCTCCATCCGTCTCTGAGTCTCTTCCATCTGTCTTTGATGCTCCATCGCCTGCCTCTGAAGTTACTCCTGTAGCTGAGCATCCTTGGAAGATGTCGACTTGTGTAAGAAACTAGGATTGTTCTTTAAGAACCTATCGCTCTGCTGACCTAGTCCCCCGCAGTAGTAATTATTCTCTCGTGGTGGGAAAACACTACCCATGATTCTCGTCCTTACCATCACATCAGATTGATCAATCTAAGAGATGCGTTGGGGGAGGTTCTCATCCTGCATCTCTGGCCATTGCTCCCGCACAATCTGAGTTAACACCTCCTCAGTCTCTTCCCTCACTCTCACCTAATTGACAAGGAAAAAAAATAATATATTAGTAAACATATATATAAAAAAGTTAGAGAAAATACATATATAAGCAATTATGTTAATTAAGTTATAAGGGCATAAGACTTACAATATTTTCGGGGGACTGAGGATACGCTTTCTTGTATGTATACACGTATGGGTTGATTTCAGAGTGTTAGATTGCCTCCTCCATATAATTGGCAAAGAGTCTAGAACCGGCGTGATGGTTACTCGTGTTTTTCCCCGGTTCGCCGTGTTTATTTTAGAAATGGCCTTGTTAGAAACTAATTTCTCCAAATAGGATACAATTAAACACAAATATAATGTTGCATACCGCAAATTCTGGGTTGTTGAAGTGGACTTAAAGCCACTTCCACTCGTACTCCTTATACATAAACTCGATAGGGGTACCCGAACGCTGGTTGCCATGATTCTGCCAGTGCTTACGGAGCTCATTTTTCAACTCCTTGTACCTATATATGCAAAACAAATGTTAGAAAGTGACAATACATGATCAACAAAATATAACTCAATATAGCCAATATTACTCCCACCTCCTTTTTCCTTACACGTCATTTTCCCACATGTATTTAAGCTGCTCCGGAACATTGAACCACACCTACAATGTACACATTTATGGTAATATATATATATTTATATATATATTAGGACATAATTAATAAGGGTAGACACATATAATGAATATCTAACTAACTCACTGACATAGCATTGTTCACCATGTCCTTCACACATTGTGGCACGGAAGACCACTCTTCCCATAGAATAGGGACTCTATCTTGTATGATACTTCCTACTTAGCTGGAGTACTTCTGCGTATTATCCCCCAACTTCACTGATCCATGCGCCCCGGTCTCTATGACTACTGGCCTGTTGGTTTTGACAAGACTGTTAAGACCCTTGCCGGTGATGGGGCCTTTTGTCTTTTTTATTGCCTCCGACGTCTGTCACATAAGACAAAGTAAAAAGATTAAAACATAAGGCTCCAATTTAATATAAAAATTATTAATAAGTTATAAATTAAATAACCAAGGTATTTATTATTTACCCGATTCTGACTTCAATGTGTTTGTTACCCTTGCACTATAAAGAGGTGTATCAAACGACACATAGATGTATGCTTGTTGCAGAGTAATGTAACGGAGCTGTCTTGGAACAGGCTTTCCCTGCTAATCGACAACAGTATGGCAGGTACGCTCGGGGCATGAAGAGGTGAGGTGGTGACATTTGTACCCCCGACGACGAGCTACGTGAAGCATCAGCCGGAGAGGTAGAAGGAGCTAGAGCCAGAGAGGGAGAAGGTGCCTGCTAGTTAATGAGAGGCATATGGGAAACCCGAAGGAGCGAGACCTATAGAGCCAGCCGATGAGGGCATGGTGGAACCGTCTTCGTTGAAGAGCTGCCTCGTGCTCTGTGGTCGATGGGGGCAAAACACTACATCCTGCTGTGCAATCTGATCAAGTAGTTGTTGACGTCGAGAGTTCATAGGGCCGACAAATGTGCCCTGAGGGTTGTTGTTGATAGAGGCGGACCCAGAATTGTCGGCGCTAGACCGTTGTCCCTTGGATCCCTTCTTCCCTTTGCCGAAGAAATTCATGATGCCTACAATAAAAAGAAATTCACCAACAATTCAACATCACCATTTTTACCAACAATTCAACATATATAAACCCATCTCCATCAAATTCAACAACACCAAAAATTATTTGACGATTCATCAACACTTCAACATCACCAAAAATTAATAGACATCCCTATCTAAAATTCATGACATTCCAATTCAGCATATATAAACCCATAAATCACTCAAATTTCTAATTAACATATATAAACCCATAAATTCTACACAAAATTTCACCCAAAAAAATTATTCACAATAAAAAATTATAAAAATATAACATCATATATTCACAAAAATTCAACTATCCCCAAAATTTAACATGAACATCAACAATTACAATTACAAAATTCCACATCATATAATCTAAACCCTAAATTAAAAAAAAAAACCAACAATCGGAAACCACAACCTAATCTAAATTTCCCAACAATAATCAAAACACACACATATATGCAATTTCACCTTATTTACAATCATGCAATTTAACCAAGTCATTACTATATTCACAATGACAATAAATTCAAAAATACATATAATCTACAACACATAAACAATAAACATTACAAAAAAATCATATAAACATTACCAAAAAAAAATCATATACCATAATCTGAAATTGAAATTGCAGGTGATAGAGAGAGAGAGAGAGAGAGAGCTTGAAATTTGCAGAGGAGAGAGAGGCGGCGGTCGGGCTAGGAGAGAGAGAGAGAGAGAGAGAGAGAGAGAGAGAGAGAGAGAGAGAGAGAGAGAGAGAGAGAGAGAGGGTCGTCCGGGCGGCAAGCGGCAGAAAAGAGGGGAGAGTTTAAGGGTTTTTAGGGTTTGTACGAGAGGAGGAAGAGTCTGGGCGATCTGGATATAAAGCCCGATACTTTAGCCAATGACTTAAAAAAGTCGTTGATCAAAGTATAAAACTCATCGGCTATACTTTAGCCGATGAAAATGCTATTTATTATTGTCAGCTAAAGTAACTTTAGCCGACGGCTTTAGTATATTTTTTCGGGTAAAGTGTGAAAATACTTGAAAAAATTTGGCTCATGTGAAAGCACGTTTCACACAAATTCCTGTTTAATAAAAATGTGCTCATAATTCGAATCATCGCTATATTCAGAAGCGTGTAAATATTTTAAAAAATTAGGCTCATGTGAAAACACATTTAAAACAAATTCCTGTTTAACTAAGGGTCATAGTCAGAATCATCGCTCGAGTCTTCCTTGATGTTCGAGTTAATTTTTGGTAATATGTGTCGCTCCTCGTCACTGGAGTCTTAGTTGTCTTCATTTGGATTAACATCAATTAGTTCAACATCTTCCTCACGAAATCGAACCAAACGACCCGGTCTCATATTATTCATGTGAATTGTAGAGGATTCAGGAATACCAATTGGGTTTGGCTCTTAGTATTAAGTATCCTCTTCATTATTTGCGGCCTCTCCAAGTCTAGCAGCACTATATATGTTTCTAGGAATAACATGGTTAACTACTTTCCATGTGTCTTTGTGCACCAGATCATTAAGATAAAACACTTGTTTGGCCGCTGTGACAAAAAGAAAATGGTCATCTTCATACCAGCTTGTAGAAGTATTCACCAAAATTATTCCATACTGATCGGTTCTTATGTTCTGAGGGTTAGTATCAAAGCATCTACATTTAAACAAGTGCATTGTCATGCCTTCCCCGTAAATTAGTTCAACCACTGAATGGAGAATACCTTAATAGTCAATGTTATTCCACCCACCATGCACCATTACCTCAAAATTTTATGTTCCTCGTCTACCGCCTCTATGTTCACATATAAATTGCATGTCATTAACCTTACACAACGGATAAACTCTTGAAGTTATCGGTTTCATCGCCAAAAGCTTCAATTCGTGTGACCACAATGGGTGACCATCAAATTGTATATGGTTCATCTAAAAAAATAATCGCAACAATTAACTTTAAATATGAACATAGCAAATTATATATATAAATATATATAGGAGTAAATATATATATATATATAGACGTACACAAATACCAAAATAGTTTGCAAACTCCCTATTGTGGTACTCAAGATCACTGACAACTTCTGGACAGTAAAGATGCATGTCTTTCTAGTATTGAACTTCTGGACAGTTAATCAATACCCACCAGTGGACAATGACTAGCTCATATGCTTCCAACTGGTATGAGTTTGGCAACCGTCCATAAACTTCAACATCATAGGAGAGGATAGAAAGATTGAACTGTGGTTCATCTACCGGCATATGTTATGGAGGGTCCTCCAACACTCCTAAAAACAATTGGGGGAAATTTCCTTTCAAATTTGCACATGATAAAAATGATGTATTTTTGCATTTTCCTCATGTCTGAAAGAATTTTGACAATGCTTCTAATGGCTCCACCACCTAATGGGGGCAGGTATGATCGAATTAAAATAGGGAAGAGACGTTGAAGCAGTATATGGTAGTCATGACTCTTTAATCCGTACATCTTATTATCACAGAAGTTAACACACCAACCTATATTTCCTGCATAGCCTGAAGGATACCTAACATACTTATCCACCCAAAATTTTTTATTCTTCTGTTCAGGCTTGACGGTATAAGGAGCTTGAGACATTTTTCCCCCTGTTTTTAACCACAAATATTTTTGTAAACCCATTCTTTTCAGATTAATGCGTGCCTTAGGGCCGTCTTTAGTTTTTCCCTCCCAATTTAGCACTGTAGCCACCACACTTTCACACATATTATTTTCTATGTGCATGATATCTTGGTAGTGCTCGATCAATAACTTACTCCAGTAGAAGAGTTCCAAGAATATGCTTTTGTGTGTTTAGAATTTATACATATCGGGTCTGTCAGGTATTGCCGTCACTATATTAGGATGATTGATGAGCTGCCCAAAATCATATTCATTCAGCACTTCCAAAATTTTATTCCCCGTCGATCTCTTGGGTTGCACATTCTTTTTTACAGTCCCATCAAATGCCTTATCATCCTCCCGCCATGGTTGATCAAGTCCAAGCCAACAAATGTGATACATCTGGAAAATCTTTCTGCAATGAGGTCTGACGAACTCATCAGTCAAGCACTTTGGACAAGCCCTGTATCCCCTGGTAACGTTGTCTGACAACATTCCGCGGGCAGGAAAATCACTGATGGTGCCAGTAACCATGGCATGCATATGGAACATCTCGTGCTTATACTTGTCATAAGTGGGATGGCCAACGTCACACATAAACTTAAGCTTCTCAATCAAGAGTCTCAAATACACATCCATACACTTTCTTGGATAACCCGGTTCTGGAATTAACAGAGTCAGCATATTGTATTCCTTCTTCATGCACATCCATGAAGGAAGGTTGTACGGTACCAAAATAACTGGCCATATACTTTATTAAAGACTCATGTTGCCAAAAGGGTTGAATCCGTCAGATGAGAGTCTGAGCCAAACATTTCAGACCTCTGATGAAAAATGAGGAAACTCCCTGATTGCGTGCTTCCAAGCCTCTCTATCAGCAGGGTATATAAGGGTATCATCGTCAGGTGAATCCCCATTAGCGTGGCATCTCATAGCTTTGGCCGTGTGTGAAGACATCACTACCAGAATAAGTACTATACCCGACAAAATGAAGAAAACAGGCCGACGAATTTTTATGTTGTCAGCTATACTATAGTATAGTCGATGACAAAAATAGGTTGTTGGCTATAGTTTTAGGTCGTCGGCTATAGTATTATAGCCGACGATGGAGAAAAAGTCGTCGGTGTTTGTGAAGGAAAAATCGTCGGCTATAGTTTTGACTAAAGACGACGACATATTTAACTGTAGCCGACGACATTATTAAGTCATCGGCTATAATTCTTTATTACAGATCTGGGCAGCAGCTCAATCATTCCAAAAAAAACAAAATCGGTGAGAAAAACATAAAACACTCTCAAATCGTTGGGTGTTGTCGGAAGCTGTCCAAAATGAGTTCGTGAAGCTATATCTCGCTACATATATATAGGTATGTATATATATGTGTGTTGATTGTTGATTTTGAGTTGATTGTTAGTTTTGAGTTGATTTGAGTTGAGATGAGTTGAATTCAATGAAAAATATATATAATTATATGTTAATTGTTGATATATAGTATGCATATATATATATATATATATATATATATGTAGAGGGGACATTGGAACTGAAAACCGAAAAAAAAACCGATCCAAACCGAGCCGTGACCGAAAAAAACCGAAATATTTGGTTCGGTAATGGTTTTTAATTTATAAAAACCAAACCGAACCGAAAAACTGAAGTATGTATAAAAAGACATCATTTTGGAAATTTTGTTATATATTATATAAATATATGCAAAACAAAAATCTTAAACTCATAAAATTTTAATTTCTTTATGCACAATTCTTCTCAATTTCTCTCATAGAATCTAATTAAAATGTTAGAAAACTCAAAAAAAGAAATTTCATAGACAATTTTTTAGTTAATTGTTCAGAAGTTATTTTTTATGCATTATGTAAAAAACCGAAAAAACCGGAAAAAAAAACCGAACCAAACCGAACTGAATAATCATGGTTTTTCTTTTAAAAACTGAAAAACCGAACCGAAAAAAATATTTTGGTTTGGTTATAGTTTTTAGCAAAAACCGAACCAAACCGCCCAAATCCCACCCCTATATATATGTGTTAATTTGTAATTAAGGAGTAAAAGAATTAATGTAATTTGTAGTTTAAAGATCAATATATATATAGATATAATGATGACGTTTTAATTGGTGCATGTATATATATACAGTTGGAATTTTTAGGATAGACAAGAGTTGGATTTGCCTTCCAAAATGGGATCGAAGATATGACATTGGAATGTGGAGTTTTGTGGAATATGTGAAGGCTAATGCTAACGGGAAACAATTCATTATTGCCCATGAATGAAATGTCAGTGTCGCAACGATTTGTATCGTTTTCCCATTGATATAGTATGGGAGCCCCCCCCCCCCAAGAAAAACGGGTTTTGGGTTAAATACACGTTGGATTTGTCACGGTGAAACATCATTAGCGGGTTAGCATGATCATGAGCAATTTTCTGAGAGGGCCAGTACATCCAATGATTTAATAATGAGGTTGATCAACGATGTGTTTCTTTATGAGAGCGGTGTATTTGCTCAAGCATAAGATATTCCTCCCGCCGTTGAGGGTTTCCCTCCTATTGAGCCAGTCTAGCAATTTCCTAGAGTTGTCAACACTGCCGGCATTGACAAGTACAACAAGCTGTATAATGGGTGTAATAAGACTGTTCTTGAAAGTGTCATGGGAGTAATGATGGTCAAAGTGGGCAAAAAATTGAGTGTCAAGGTTATTGATGATTATCTAGTGTTGACTGCTTTGATGCTGCCCCCCGGTCATCGCATTCCTACGACTCATTATAAGGTGCGACATATCTTGAAACATCTTGGCCTTACCTACATCAAAATTCATGCATGCAGATATGATTGCGTTCTCTTCTGGGGTGAAGATGCTGAAGGGAATGATCTTGAAAGCCTAGATGCATGTTCGGTATGTCACACGGATAAGTATAAATTGACTCCTGCACGGAATAAGAAAGTTGTGAAGGTACTTTGGTATTTCCCGCTGATTGATAGGCTAGAAATGTTGTTCATGTCTGCACACACAGCCAAAGCTATGAGATGGCACGCAGAGAGGGATTTGCCTGACGATGATACCCTCATACACCCTGCAGACGGAGAGGCTTGGAAGCACATGGTTAGAGAGTTTTCTCATTTTGCATCAGAGGTCTGAAATATTTTGCTCGGGCTCTCATATGACGGATTCAACCCTTTTGGAAACATGATTCTTTAATATAGTATATGGCCAGTTATTTTGGTACCATACAACCTTCCTCCATGGATGTGCATGAAGAATGAATACAATATGCTGACTATGTTAATTCCAGGGCCGGGTTATTCAGAAAAGTGTCTCGATGTGTATATGAGACCCTTGATTGAGGAGCTTAAGTACTTGAGTAACATTGGTCATCCTACTTATGACAAGTACAAAAACTAGATGTTCCAGATGCATGCCATGTTTGTTGTCACCATCAGTGATTTTTCTGCCTGTTGGATGTTGTCGGACAATGTTACCAGGGGATACAGGGATTGTCCAGAGTGCATGACTGTTGATTGTGACAGCCATCATTGCAGGAAGATTGTCTAGATGCATCACCGTTGTTGGTTTCTACATGATCACCCATTTTGGGAGGATAAAGAGGTATTTGATGGGATTGTAGAAACAAGTGTGGTCAACTTTGGATGTATCCCATGGAAAGGTACGTACGATTCAACTTATGAATTTTTAGTCTGTTTTTCTAAAATTATATTTTTCAATAATAATCACATGCACTTTAGAATTTGATAGACAACTGGGGGATTACGAAGACTATATGGCTAATAAATCCTCACCTAAAGGGTGTATAGTTGAAGCATATCTTGCGCACGAGTGCGTAACGTACACCAAGTTGTATTTGGGAGCGTTGGAGGACCCTCCACAACATATGTCAGTAGATGAATCACAGTTCAATCTTTCTATACTCTCCAATGATGTTGAAGTATATGGACAGTTGCCAAAGTCGTACCAGTTGGAACCATATAATCTAGTCATTGCCAACTGGTGGATATTGATTAACTGTCCAGAAGTTCAATACAGGAAAAACATCTATCTTTACTGCCCTGCGGTTGTTGGTGATCTTGAGTACCACAATAGAGAGTTTGCAAACTATTTTGGTGTCTGGATACGTATATATATATATATTTTTACTTCTATATATATAAATTAATTTCAATGTTCATATTTAAAGTTAATGGTTGCGATAATTTTTTCAGATGAACCATGTACAATGTGATTGTGACCTACACTAGTCACACGAATTAAGTCTTTTGGAAATGAAGACGATAACTTCAAGAGTTTATCTGATGTGTAAGATAAATGGCGTGCAATTTATATGTCAACATAGAGACGACAGACGAAGCACATAAAATTCTGGTGTAATAGTGCTTGGTGGGTGGAATGACATTGACTATTACGGTACTCTCTATATAATGTATGAACTAATTTATGGGAAAGGCATGATAGTGCACTTGTTTAAGTGTAGATGGTTTGATACTAACCCTGAGAACATAAGGATCGATCAGTACAAAATATTTTCGGTGAATACTACTACAAGCTGGTATGAAGATGACCCTTTTGTTTTTGCCATAGCGATAAAACAAGTGTTTTATCTTGATGATCTTGTGCACAAAGACATATAGAAAGTAGTCAACAATGTTGTTCCCAGAAGCATATACAGTGTTGCTACACTTGGTGAGGCTGTAGATAATGAAGAACTTACTGCATACTAAGAGCCGAACACAATTGGTATTCCTGAATCCTCTACAATTCGCCTTAATAATGTGAGACCGGGTAGTGTGGTTAGACTTCCTTGAGTAGATGTAAGTTTTATTGATGTTAATCCTAATAAAGACAACGAAGACTCTGGTAACAAGGAGTGGCACATATTACCAGAAATTAGCTCAAACACCAAGGAAGACTCAAGTTATGATTATGATTATGAGCATTAGTTAAACATGAATTTCGTGTTAAACATGTTTGTTTGTCATTAATCTGTTTTTGTAAAGTATGTTCTTTAATTAATTAAACAGGTAATTGTGGGAAACGTGTTTTCACATGAGCCTAATTTTTCAATTTTTTTTTCACATTATACCCGACAACAATTTACTGATGTCGTCGGCTATAATAACTATAGTCGAAGACATGTGTCACAATTGTTGGCTATAGTATAGCCAACAATATTATACATGAAGATTGTCGGCTATAGTTTTTGAGTTTATACCCCAGAATGGCACAGACTGTGTCTCTCTCTCGCACCTAAACCCTAAAAACCCTAAACCGTCGCCGCCCAGCCGAATCTCTCTCTCTCTCTCTCTCTATATATATATATAGATGAATTTACATATATGGATATATGATATGTGATTTGTGAACTGTGTTAATTATGGTATGTGATTTGTATGGATATATGGTAAGTGAAATTATTATATACACAATATATATGAGTGTTAATTTGTAATTTAGGAGTAGATGAATTTGAGATGTGAAGATTGTGAATTTTTGAATTTGTGATTTTTGTGAATTGTTGTGATTTTGTGAATTTTTGTGTATAGTTATCGGATTTTATTGAGGTATGTGAATTTGTGAATTTTGTGAATTTTTTGATGTTGTGAATGTCTTAATTTGTGTGATTTATGAGTGGTTTTTAGTTTAGGAATCACAAATTGGTTAAGCCGGAAGAAATAAAAGGGATCTAAGAAAGAAAACGGGTCTAGCGGCGATAGTTCTTCGTCCGCCTCTAGCAGCAACACTTTTAACGGCCCTAGCACCTCTTAACACCTTCAACTTCTTCAACAAACGCCGCAACATGATGTAGTGGTCCGCTGACCCGCCAGTATGAGGCAGCTCTAGAACGAAGAAGGCCCCTCTAGGCTCTCACTGGCCGGCTCAACATGTCTCATTCCTTCGGGTGTCCGTATGTGAAAGGACCCAACCCCGATTTAGCTTCATAAACCGGAATCAAACTCCTTCTAAAAACACGAACCAACAAAAACCGTAAAAATTTGGGCAGAGTAACGCTACTAACGCGGAATTGCCTTTACCTGCACCCGAAAAATAACACTTCATCCTATGCCACAAAAGCCAAACCGTGGGCACCAATCCCATCCGAATTTCTCAATATCATAACAATAGTAATAAACAGTAAACATGACTGTAATATATAGTATATCCGGGAAAATCCGTATAAAACATGTATCAGAACGTATCAGAGCGACCTCTAGTGTAAATATATACAAAATATACAACAGTAGGTGAAACAAAAAACCTACTGGAAAACACAGATAGCTCGAACAACTAGCCTCCGACCGCGACGCGAGACACCAGAATCCAAACTGCAAACTGGGCACGGAAACCGAAAAGCCCAGGGGAAAGGCAATAAAAATGTTAGAGTGAGTGGACGAAAATAAACATATGCCTTTCACCAGTTTCATATACATAATCAATATAAAATAATGCGAGTTCGGAAAGTATATATGGAGGTTGCCAGGCGAATCTCTCAAACCCGACGGTCAGGTGAATCGCTCAAACCCGATGGTGATAGGCCAGGGGAATCTCTCAACCCCGGCGGCATACAGGGGAATCTCTCAACCCTGCCCAGAGGAATCTCTCAACTCTGGCGGACTACCGGTGATCAGCCGAGTAGCCGAAGCATCGATGCACTAATGTCATCACAAATAAATATAAAATAATACCTCCGAAAATAATAAATAACTCAACATCGTATAACGTAAATACGGAAAATCATGAAAAATCACGAACTCGCAATAACTGTGAAAATATAAAAATGTCCACTCACAGATCAGCAGAGCGGGCACTTGCGCTAATCACGTGGTCCGGCAGAAGATCCCTCGCCCGAAGCACGATCTCGATCCCCTGAATAATCACAAAATATATCTGATCAAAATCACAATTCCCTACACTGTACCACACTGCGGAAACCAGCCGTTCCCGGAAATATATAATACTGTGCAAAATAATCGACGAAATTTCCGAAATCTCCACTCAAAACTCTCGACTGAAAATCCAATTCCCAAATCAACTCGAAAACCTCAAGGCGACGATCGGGGCGCGAATATGAGAAAAATGACACTAAAATCATCGAAAACCAAAAAGTCAACGTTCTCGCCGGAGCACCACCGTTGACCGCCGCTGCCGCCGGCAGCGGGCCGTTAACGGAGAATTTCTCCGGCGAGGAAAGCCCAGTCCTCTAGCTTACCTCAAGCCCAACATCTTTTTCAACTACCACAAGTCCCAATTCAAACTAAATCAACACGAAATCAGCTCGGCAAAACCAAATGGAAAACAATTCCGGCAACCACCACGGGTTCCACCGGAAACCCCATCTCATCAAATATTAAATACCTAGGAAGCATCAACAGAGCAAGGGGAGTCGAAACCCCCTCACCCCCGCCACCGTGGCTCGCCGGAGGACCTCCCCTCGTCACCGGCGAAATTCAAAAACTTAACCCGATTCGAATTCAACCAAATCTCCATCAATTTTCACAAACTCAACTACCAATCGACAAAGGAACTCAAGGGAAGTCGAACCATACCCAAAGCGTGGCCGGAGGTGGTCGGAAAATCCGGGTCGGCCGGCGAAATGCAACCGGGTCGTTTTCCTCCATGGGTCAACGGTCAACGGCCCAAACAGTGAAAGTCAACGCTGGTCAAACTTCCAACAGTGTTTTTCGACAATTTTCGACTATTTCCGATATTTATACTCGCGCCTCGGGACGATCGACGGACCAAAATGGATAACCATTACGATTCGCATAAACACGATACGAACGGATAAACTCGTCGATATTCCGAAACTTCAAATAATCATATTATATTCTTCGGTCATCGGAAAAATCATCCGGAACCGCCCACGAGGTCGAAATCACGCGTACTACAACTCTCGAGAAGAGACTCAACTCAAATTCTCGGCCGATAATCAAGTCGTAAACAAAACCGGCAAACCACACAATTATCGATAAACCGCGATTACGCTGATTACACTACTGATTCTGGTTCGGGTCGTCACAAATCTACCCCCCTTAAAAAAATTTCGACCTCAAAATTTACGTACCTGTCAGTTGAACAGATGAGGATACTGCTCCCGCATACACTGCTCAGTCTCCCAGGTGGCCTCCTCAACCGAGTGATTCTTCCACAAGACCTTCACCAGCGGTATAACACGGTGCCTCAACTCCTGCTCACGACAATCGAGAATCTGTACCGACTCCTCCACGTACGTCAAATCCTCTCAGATCGGTAACTGCTGTGGGGCTAATACATGCGAAGGATCTGAGATGTACTTCCGCAACATCGAAACATGGAAAACATCATGAACACGGGCCATCTCAGCTGGCAACTCAGGTTTGTAAGCAATAGCTCCAACCCTCTCGATGATCTCGTATGGACCAATGTATCGTGGTCGAAGCTTGCCACGCTTCCCGAAACGCACAACTCCCCTCCACGGAGATAGTTTCAGGAAGACCCAATCACCCACATCAAACTCAAGACTCTTCCTCCTCACGTCTGCATAACTCTTCTGACGATCCTGGGCGATCTTCAATCTGTCCCGGATAATCTGAACGTCCTCCATGGTACTCTTTACCAGATCGGGGCCAATAAGCGATCGGTCGCCCACCTCACTCCAACACAACGGAGTGCGGCACTGCCTCCCATACAGGGCCTCGTACGGTGCCATCTCGATACTGGCCTGATAGCTATTGTTGTAGGCGAACTCTATCAAATGCAGTTGCTGGTCTCAATTCCCGCGAAACTGCAACACACATGACCGCAACATATCCTCAAGAGTCTGTATAGTCTGCTCAGACTGCCCATCAGTCTGAGGATGAAAAGCTGTACTGAAACGTAATCTCGTGCCCATGGCTCGCTGCAATGCTTACCAAAACTCAGAAGTAAACTGATTGTCTCGGTCAGAAACAATAGACACAGGCACACCGTGCAGTCGAACAATCTCCGATAAATACAGCTTGGCCAATTTGCCCACTGATATCTTCCCCGGAAGTGTGAGAAAATGAGCGAATTTCGTCAGTTGATCCACAATAACCCAAATACCAGTATTGCCAGCCGAAGTACACGGCAACTGATAAACGAAATCCATGGTAATATGCTCCCACTTCCAAACCGGAATCTCCAGTGGCTGTAACTTCCCTGCAGGTTTCTGCCTCTCCGCTTTAACCTGCTGACAGATCAAACATCGGCTCACATACACAGCAATCTCCCGCTTCATGTTGTGCCACCAGTAATACGCTCGAAGTGTACGACACATCTTCGTACCTCCGGGATGCATCGCATATGCTGAACAATGGGCCTCATCCAAAATCTCCTTCTTCAGACTCTCATCTCTGGGCACACACAACCTGCCTCTGAAAAGCAACGTACTGTCGTCACTCAATCGGAACTCTGTAGGCACACCATTCCGTATCATGGTCTTCTTACCTAACAGGTAGGAATCTGAATCCTGAGCCTCCCGAACCTGATCAACCAACACGGGTCGAACCTGAAAACTGGCCAACAAGGCTCCCTCGTCATTCCACTCAAACTCGGCACCCGTAGCCCAAAGCTCAGCTAACATAGACACTCTAGCCACACACACATGGAACAACGAAGCTTTGGATTTCCGGCTAAGTGCATCAGCCACAACATTGGCCTTCCCTGGATGGTACTCGAAAGTGCAATCATAGTCGTTGATCAACTCCATCCACCGGCGTTGCCTCATGTTCAAATCTGGCTGTGTCCGCAAGTAAGTGAGACTCTTGTGGTCGGTGTAGATCTTACACTGAGCCCCGTACAAGTAATGTCTCCAACTCTTCAACGCTAACACAATAGCGGCCAACTCCAAATCATGGGTCGGATAGTTGACTTCGTGTGGTTTCAACTGCCTGGAACCATAGGCTACAACTCTGCCATGCTGCATCAGCACACAGCCAAGTCCCAACATCGACGCATCACTATAAACCACAAACTCACCACTGTCGTCTGGTAATGTCAGAACCGGTGCAGTAGTTAACTTCTCCTTCAGGAGCAAATAACTTTCCTCACATGCATCGGACCACTCAAACTTGATGCCTTTCTTCGTCAATCTGGTCAATGGGGTAGCAATCCGAGAAAAATCCTGTACAAATCGCCGATAGTAGCCTGCCAAACCCAAGAAACTCCGAATCTCCGGTACAGTGGTAGGTCTACTCCAATTCAGCACAGCCTCGATCTTGTCAGGATCAACGCTGACTCCCTCAGCCGATATCACGTTGCCCAGAAACTTCACATTGTCCAGCCAAAACTCGCACTTGCTGAACTTAGCAAACAATTGATGGTCCCGCAAAGTCCGCAACACCGCTCGCAAATGCTTTTTATGCTGGCCCACACTCCTGGAATAGATCAAAATATCATCGATGAACACAATCACGAACTTGTCCAGAAACCTTCTGAACACTCGATTCATCAAGTCCATGAAAGCTGCGGGGGCATTAGTCAACCCAAACGGCATAACAAAAAACTCATAGTGCCCATACCGCGATCTAAAGTTTGTCTTGGCCACATCAGACTCTCGGATCCTCAACTGGTGATATCCGGACCTGAGAAGCTCCCTTAAGCTGATCAAACAAGTCATCAATCCGCGGCAACGGATACTTGTTCTTCACTGTAACCTGATTCAGCTTCCGGTAGTCGATGCACAATCGCATAGATCCATCCTTCTTCCGTACAAACAAAACCGGGGTACCCCATGGCGAAATACTGGGTCGAATGAAACCCTTCTCCAGCAACTCTTGGAGCTGAACCTGTAACTCTTTCAATTCCGCTAGCGCCATACGATACGGTGCCTGTGAAATGGGTTCAGTACCCGGTAACAACTCAATAGTGAAGTCAATCTCCCGAACAGGAGGTATACCCGGTAACTCCTCCGGAAACACATCCGGAAACTCAGAAATAACCTCAATACCACCAAGGTCCGGCACAACAGCTGTAGTATCAACCACATGAGCTAAGTAAGCAACACAGCCCTTCTTCATCAACCGATCCGCCCACATCGCGGAAATCAAACATGGTAGTGAAGTGTTCTTCTCGCCGCGAAACAATATCTTGGGAAAGCCTGGTCGTTGAAACGCGATCTCCTTTTTGTGACAGTCAAACATGGCCCAGTGTGTCTCCAAGATGTCCATACCCAAGATCAAATCAAAGTCGACGATATCAAGCAACAACAAATATGCGGCTAAACCATGGCCTCCAATAAAAATCTCACAGTCTCGGTACACCCAACCGATACTCACAATTTCATCGGACGGATATAACACTCTCCACAACCCCGGAAGTGTAGACGCAGGTACTGTAGCTAATGATGATAGTCTATACGACATAAATGAATGTGTGGCACCTGGATCTAACAATGTAAGTACTGGAATACCAAAGATATGCAACGTACCGATAACGACCTATGGTGAAGCTCTGCCCTCTCGCAAAGTCATGGCATGAACCCTCGCCTGCCCGGCTGGTCGTCCACGCTGAGGCTGTCCCTGCTGTCTACCCTGGCCCACAAACTGCACTGGTCGAGCTCCCGAAGTGGCACCTCGCTCTCCTCCGGAACTCTGGGCCGCCTGTCTACCAGCACAGTCAAACTTGAAACACTCCCTCGCATAATGACCCACCTGGCCACAACGAAAATAAGTAACAGGGCCTTGCTGACACGATGTCTACTGCAGAGACTACACAATGGGTACTCCCTCGGTACGGCAAAAGAGCCACCGGTACACCGAGGATAACTGGAATCGCTAGAACCCCCACTGGACTGTGGTCGCTGCGGTCGATCTCTCCTCCATCTCTGCCTCTGTCTCGGTGCACCAACTGGTGGTCAATATGGTCCACTGCCCGAGGATGAAGCCGAACCGGAAGTATCAGAACTCTGCCTCTTTGAAGGCCCCTGACTCGGTCCACCCTCCTCAAACCGTCTAGGCTGGTACCTCATCTGCCTCTCCTTCTCGATATCCTCACCTCGGAGTGCTGCACTGACAAATTCATCGAAGTTGTTTCGAGGCATCGTAGTCAGAGTCCCCTTGATGTTCAAGCTCAAACCCAGCTCAAATCTGCGGCACTTGGCTTCCTCAGTAGCCACCATGTCACGTGCAAAACGAGATAAACGGGTAAACCTGTCCCGGTACTCAAGCACAGACAAACTGCCATGCCTCAAGTTCGTAAACTCCTCATACTTACGCTGCTGGGTAGCCTGGTTGAAGTATCTCCGCATAAACAAATCATGAAACAAAGTCCACGGAGTATCAACTGGAACTCTATCGGTGCTAACCCACAAGAAGTATGCATCTGACTCAAGTAATCCGACTGCTGCCACTGTCATCTGCTCTGGAGTAAATTGCAGACGCTCACATACACGTTCAACCTGAACCAACCATGCCTCACAAATCTCTGGATCAGCTGAACCCGAAAAGACAGTCGCACCAGCAGTACGAGCTTTGACCACAGGGTCAAAACGCTCATCCAAACGCAACACTCGCATCAGCAAGTCGTGCGTCTGGCGATCCATAACAGGATTCTTTTCCCGATCAACACGGGGACCACTTCGAGGAGGCATCCTACTGATACAAGTCAAGCATTAGGTACAAGCAGAAGCAACGTAATCATGAGACCTCAGATATTTGAGAACACACAACACCCGAAGTATTGATGAGTACCGCTGGCCAATCGGGTCATCCCTCCAGACATGTTGTACAAACTCAAATACCCTAAGTGTCACAACTACAAGAGTCTACATAATCTGACAACCTAATGCTCTGATACCAAGCTGAAAGGACCCAACCCCGATTTAGTTTCCTAAACTGGAATCAAACCCCTTCTAAAAACATGAACCAACAAAAACCGTAAAAATTTGGGCAGAGTAACGCTACTAACGCGGAATTGCCTTTACCTGCACCCGAAAAATAACACTTCATCCTATGCCATAAAAGCCAAACTGTGGGCACCAATCCCATCCGGATTTCTCAATATCATAACAATAGTAATAAACAGTAAACATGACTGTAATATATAGTATATCCGGGAAAATCTGTATAAAACATGTATCAGAACGTATCAGAGCGACCTCTAGTGTAAATATATACAAAATATACAACAGTAGGCGAAACAAGAAACCTACTGGAAAACACAGGTAGCTCGAACAACTAGCCTCCGACCGCGACGCGAGACACCAGAATCCAAACTGCAAACTGGGCACAGAAACCGAAAAGCCCAGGGGAATAAACATATACCTTTCATCAGTTTCATATACATAATCAATATAAAACAATGCGAGTTCGGAAAGTATATATGGAGGTTGCTAGGCGAATCTCTCAAGCCCGACGGTCAGGTGAATCGCTCAAACCCGACGGTGATAGGTTAGGGGAATCTCTCAACCCCGGCGGCATACAGGGGAATCTCTCAACCCTGCCCAGAGGAATCTCTCAACTCTGGTCCAGAGGAATCTCTCAACTCTGGCGGACTACCAGTGATCAGCCGAGTAGCCGAAGCATCGATGCAGTAATGCCATCACCAATAAATATAAAATAATACCTCCAAAAATAATAAATAACTCAACATCGTATAACGTAAATACAGAAAATCACGAAAAATCACAAACTCGCAATAACTGTGAAAATATAAAAATGTCCACTCACAGATCAGTAGAGCGCGCACTCGCGCTAATCACGTGGTCCGGCGGAAGATCCCTCGCCCGAAGCATGATCTCGATCCCTTAATAATCACAAAATATATCTGATCAAAATCACAATTCCCTACACTGTACCACACTGCGGAAACCAACCGTTCCCGGAAATATATAATACTATGCAAAATAATCGACGAAATTCCCGAAATCTCCACTCAAAACTCTCGACTGAAAATCCAATTCCCAAATCAACTCGAAAACCTCAAGGCGACGATCGGGGCGCGAATACGAGAAAAATGACACTAAAATCATCGAAAACCAAAAAGTCAACGTTCTCGTCGGAGTACCACCGTTGACCGCCGCCGGCGGCGGCGGCGGCGGTGCGCCGTCAACAGAGAATTTTTTTGGCGAGGAAAGCTCAGTCCTCTAGCTTACCTCAAGCCCAACATATTTTTCAACTACCACAAGTCCCAATTCAAACTAAATCAACACGAAATCAGCTCGACAAAACCAAACAGAAAACAATTCCGGCAACCACCACGGGTTCCACCGGAAACCCCATCTCATCCAAAATTAAATACCTAGGAAGCATCAACGGAGCAAGGGGAGTCTAAACCCCCTCACCCCCGCCACCATGGCTCGCCGGAGGACCTCCCTCCGTCATCGGCGAAATTCAAAAACTTAACTCGATTCGAATTCAACCAAATCTCAATCAATTTTCACAAACTCAACTACCAATCGACAAAGGAACTCAAGGGAAGTCGAACCATACCCAAAGCATGGCCGGAGGTGGCTGGAAAATCCGGGTCGGCCGGCGAAATGCAACCGGGTCGTTTTCCTCCACGGGTCAACGGTCAACGGCCCAAACAGTGAAAGTCAACGCAGGTCAAACTTCCAACAGTGTTTTTCGACAATTTTTGACTATTTCTGATATTTATACTCGCGCCTCGGGACGATTGACGGACCGAAACGGATAACCATTACGATTCGGATAAACACGATACGAACGGATAAACTCGTCGATATTCCAAAACTTCAAATAATCATATTATATTCCTCGGTCATCGGAAAAATCATTCGCAACCGCCTACGAGCTCGAAATCACGCGTACTACAACTCTCGAGAAGAGACTCAACTCAAATTCTCGGCCGATAATCAAGTCGTAAACAAAACCGACAAACCACACATATATCGATAAACCGCGATTACGCTGATTACACTACTGATTCTGGTTCGGGTCGTCACAGTATGCCACACATTTGTCAGCTGGAGCCTTCTCCCTTTATGGCTTAGTGTCCGCATTCCTCTGAGGCTGAGGCTGGTACTTCAGGTAGTTCATTAGCGGGGGTACGTGGTCTGTCACCTCACCTCTTCTTGGTCCGAGAGATACTTATCATACCTGCTCTCGATGATCAGGGAGTGACTTTTCCAGAAAACCTTGGTTTCACTACTCTGGAAGAAGCATATATCTATGTGCCGTTTGATACACCTCTATATAGTACGAGGGTATCAAAAGCATCGACGTCAGAATCGAGTAAATATTAACAACCTTGGTTATTTAATTTCAAATTTATTAATAATTTGTATATTAAATTGGGTACTTATGTTTTAATCTTTTTACCTTGTCTTAGCCGAAACAGATGTTGGAGGCAACAAAAAAAAGACTAGAGACCTCGTCACCCACAAGCTACTTGAGAGGACGACCATCGACAGTAGGAAAGTGGTCATAGAGACTGGGCAATATGGATTAGTGATTTTGGGAAAAAATGCACGCAGGTACTCCAGTTAAGTAGGAAGTATCATACGTGACAGAGTCCCAGTTCTGTGGGCAGACCGGTCCTCCGTGCCACAGTGTGTGAAGGATATGATTAATAATGCAATGTCGGTGAGTTAATTATATATTCATTAATTATGTATGCCTGTCCTTATTAATTAAGTCTGAATAAATATATAAATATTATCATGTATATATACATTTGCAGGTGTGGTTTATTGTGCCAGAGGAGCTCAAATGCACGTGGGAAAATGACGTGCAAGGAAAAAGTTTATGGGATCCAACTAACATTTTATACATCCACAAAAGTCATCGGCTTTATTTTCACCGACAACCTTCTCTCGACGAGGCTAAAGTCGACGAATTGTCTTCGGGTATAACTATAGCCGACGACATCGTCTAACAGGCCTACGACTTTTTCTCTATAGCTATAGTCATTATTCTGGTAGTGCATGTACCACTGTTCTAGCCTATCCGTTAGCGGGAAATATCGAAGTATCTTCACAACTTTTTTATTCACTGCAGGAGTCAACTTATACCTATCCATGTGACATACTAGACATGCATCAAGGTTTTCAAGATCATTCCATTCAGGATCTTTACCCCATAAGAGAACGTCAAAGCAGTCAACTCTAGATAATTATCTACAGCCTTGACACTCAATTTGTTCTCCAATTTGACCTTCATTACTCCCATGACTATTTTAAGAAAAATATTATTACACCCGTTGTACAACGGGGTATGTTGGAAGGCAATCAGTCTATTGTACTTATCAATACCGGCAGTGTTAACAGCTGTAAGGAATTGCTGGATTGGCTCAATAGTAGGGAAGCCCCCAACGACGGCTGGGATATCTTTTACTTGAGCAAATACACCACTATTATAAGGAAACACATCGTTTATCAACCTCATTGTTGGATCATTGGATGTACTGGCCATCTCAAAAAATTGCCTATGATCATGTAGACCTGCTGATGATATTTTACCGTGATAAATCCAACATGTGTACTTATCCCAAAACCCGTTCTTCTTCAGGTGCTCCCATACTATATCAATGGAAAAACGATACAAATCGCTGCGACACTGACATTTCGTACACGGACAATAATGAACTATATTCCCATTAGCATTAGCCTTCACATATTCCACAAAACTCCACATTTCATTGCCAAATACAACTCTTGTCCATCCTAAAAATTATAACCGTATATACATATATATACATGCACTAATTAAAAATTCGTCATTATATCTATATATATATTTAAACTAAAAATTACATTAATTCTTCTACTCCTTAATTACAAATTAACACACACACATATATATATGCATACTATCAACAATTAACATATAATTACATACATATATATATATATTTGCATTGAAATCAACTCAAAATCAACAATCAACACACATATATATACGTACCTATATATATATGTAGTGGGATATAGATTCACGAATTCATTTTAGACAGCTTCCGACAATACCCAACGATTTGAGAGCAGTTTGTGTTTTCTCCCAGTTTTTTTCTCTCGAATGAATGAGTTGCTGCCCAGATCTGTAAATATAAAGAAGTTTAGCAGATGATATTATTATTACGTCGGCTAAAGTTCTTTATTTTCGTCGGCTAAAAATAAAACTTTCGTCGGCAAAAGTCAAACTCTAGCCGATGATTTTTTTTCAACAAAAGCAGACAACTCCCCCCCCCCCCCCCGGTCGGCTAAAATACTTTAGCCGACGAGTGAAAACTTTAGCCAACGACAACTTTTCTTCATCGGCTAAAGTATAGTATAGCCGACGAAAAAAAAATCGTCGGCCTATTTTTTTAGTTACCTCGGTTATAGTGTTTTTTTGGTAGTGATGCATCTCAAGCAATTCCAGTTGATATAGATGAGTATGAAGCCCTCCGATGCGGATGAAGAACTCTTCAAGCTCAAGGCTTTTCCCTTCACTTTGACGGATAGAGCTCAAACTTGGCTATTAGAACTTTCGCCAAATCACATCACCACATAGAAGCAACATGTAGACTTGTTCTTGGCTAAGTACTTTCCAGCCTCAAAGATCACTGTTTTGAGGAAGAAGATCACGGACATAACAGAAGCATCAGATGAGTGATTTGGCCAATATTATGATCATTTCAAAGTTCTTTGTGCCACTTGCCCTTCCCATGGATTTTAGGAGACCAATCACATGAACTACTTCTATAATGGTCTCAGCCAATTAATAGAGATCTTCTTGATGCCATTGCAAGCAAAGCATTCATAGACTTAGATGAATGGGAGCTCATACACTTTTGGAGAACCGAGTAAATAGTGATATGCAAATCAGAATGAAGTGAGCTTTAAGAAATTCACTAATCTGGACTATGACAAGAGGTTGGCCTAATTGTCTGCCTCAACATAAGTTCTTCTAGATGGTTAAGCCAAAATGAAGGAGATATTGGATGCTCATGGACGTGACATTACCGAAATGAACAAGCAAATGAGACAAATCGTTGATTTCTTGGGCCAATTTGAAGAGACCGGGCAGCTCTCTCCTTAAACCCTTCTAATTCCAAAGGGTGGGAATGCTATCACTAAAAGAAGTGGGAAGGTACTAGGAGGTCTAATTTCAAAGACAAGCAAAGCACCTCCTCATGAAGTTTTGGTGGAGGATGAAGACTTAGAAGAAGATCTGGCAACACAAGAGGCCGAGAAGAAGAAAGTGGCGCTAGAAGCCACTAAGGCACTATCACCTATACCATCTACCCTAATGAAAGCTAAGAACCCTATCCCTTAAATTTTGGTTAATACTAATTCTTCATTTGTTCGTACACCAATTCCAAGGAGGCTATCATTATCAAAGAAAAATGATCAATACAATGAAATCTTAGATATCTTTTGGAAAGTGCAAGTAAATCTGTCCTTGACAAAGTGCATAAAGCATGTGCCTATCTACACCAAGTTTTTGAAAGAAGTATGTGCCCAAAGAAGGCGAACGAGAGAGAATGAGGTGTTGAAGGTGAATGCAATTGTTTCAGTGATTTTACAACGTCAGCTACCCCTAAAATTGATGGATCCAAGGACCTTTTCCGTTCCTTGTGTCATTGGTGAAAAAGGTTCGAAGATGTCTGAGAGATAGCCATGGCACTTAATGAAGCACTATGGGTAGAAAGGAACCCGCCTTCTCTTCCTCTTGCATATGGTATAAACAAGCTAGTTCTCTCTATTGTTAAGGCATCAGATTTAGAGCTTAAAGTGTTACTGAATCATTTGAAGTATGCATACTTGGAGAGAATGATACTTTTCTGATAATCATCTTATCAACATTGGATGATGAACAAGAGGAGAATCTAGTGTGTGTGCTTCAACAATACAAAACTGCCATAGGTTAGACGTTTGCGGACATCAAAATAATCAATCCGGCAACATGTGTGCACCGAATTGTACTTGAAGATAGAGCCAAACTGACAAGGGAAGTATAAAGAAGACTCCATCTGCCAATGATGGAAGTGGTGAATAAGGAGGTGATCAAGCTCTTAGATTGTGGCGTTAACTATCCCATTTCGGACAGTTGGGTCTCACCCGTGCAAGTAGTACCAAAGAAGTCTGGAATCACCGCTGTAAGAATGCGGAGAATGAGTTAGTTCCACAAAGAATTATCACCAGATATAGAGTTTGCATCGACCATAAGAAGCTCAATGCCACCACTCGTAAGGACCATTTATCATTGCCATTCATTGATCAAATGCTTGAGAGATTGGTTGGCCATGCATAGTATTGCTACTTTGATGGAACGTTTCATATTGTTGGATGCCATTTGGTTTGTGCAATGCCCCAGGTATGTTTCAACATTGCATGCTATCTATCTTTTATGATTACATAGAGAAAATAATTGAAGTCTTCATGGATAATTTTAGTGTATATGGGGGGAATTTCGATGCTTGCTTGGGTAACTTATAACTTATTTTGCAAAGACTTAGTGCTTAATTGGAAAAAGTGTCGCTTTATGGTTACACAAGGGATCGTTTTAGGGCATATTGTTTTGGCTAGGGGTATAGAAGTTGATAAATCTAAGCTAGATCTTGTTCGCTACTTACCTTCTCCAACTTCAATTAGAGTGGTTCGTTCTTTGCTTGGTCATGCAGGTTTTTATCGAAGTTTTATCAAGGACTTCCCCCATATCTCTGGCCCTTTTTGTAAGCCACTCCGAAAGGACACTCCAATCATCTTTGATGAAGAATGCAAGGCTGCCTTTGAGAGATTGAAGGAGCTTCTTACGAGTACTCCTATACTTTGTTCTCCAGATTGGTCTGTTCCCTTTGAATTGATGTGTGATGCCTTGGACTATGCTGTGGGAGCTATTTTATGCCATTAGAAAGACAAGAAGCCATATTCCATCTACTATGCCACTCAGACACTTGATGAAGCTCAAATGAACTATAAAACAATCGAGAAGGAGTTGCTCGCGGTGATGCTTGCACTTGACAAGTTTCAGTCATATTTACTTTAAAGAAGGTTTTTGTGTGCACAGATCATGTCGCATTGAAGTATTTGATGGTGAAGAAGGATGCTAAGCCGCGACTAATTAGATGAATACTTCTACTCCAAGAGTTTGACATTGAGATAAATGACAAAAAGAGAGTGGAGAACGTAGTGGCAGACCATTTGTCATCCATTATGCATGAAAAGGAGGCCATCGCTATTGAGGAAAAGTTTTTAGATGAACAACTCTTCAAAATTCAGCTAAGTGCTCCCAAAACTCCATGGTATGCGGATATTGTTAATTACTTAGTTACCGGTGAGTTTCCATCATCCATGCATATATCTCAACGTGATAAACGTAGGAGTAATGCTAGAATTTTAATTTGGGATGAACTTTATTTTTGGAAACAATATTCTGACTTGGTTATGAAGATGTGTGTTCTGGATAGTGAGTATGCATCTATTCTTGAGTTTTGTCATAATGGTGCATGTGGATGACATTTTGGTTTGAAGAAAACAGCTCTTAAGGTGTTAGATTGCGGATTCTTTTGGCCTAATTTATTTCATGGTGCTCATGCATTTTGTGCTATGTGTGATATGTGTCAAAGACCCGGTAATTTAGGACATAGAGATCAAATGCCACAAACTACATTCTTAATGTTGAAATTTTTGATGTTTGGGGAATAGATTTTATGGGAGATTTTCATCCATCTAACGATTTTAATTATATCTTACTCACTGTCGATTATGTTTCAAAATGGGTGGAAGCAAAAGCCACCCACACTAATGATTCGCGACTTGTGCAGATTTCCTAAAAGCTAACATTTTCACAAGGTTTGGAATGCTGTGCGTTCTAATCAGCGATGAGGAAGTCACTTTTGGAACGAAATGGTGGAAGCTCTATTGATGAAGTATGGCGTCAACCATAAAGTCTTTACACCTTATCATCCTCAAAAGAATGGAAAGGCTAAAATTTCAAACCATGAGATTAAGAAGATCTTGGAGATAACTGTTCGTCCGAACTTGAAAGATTGGCTTGGATGATGCGTTGTGGGCTTATAGGATTGCTTACAAACTCCTATAGACATGTCACCTTATCGCTTGGTTTATGGAAAAGCTTGTCATCTTTTGATGGAGTTAGAGCACAAAGCATAGTGGGCGGTGAAGAAGTTTAATATGGACCGACAAGAAGCTGGTTTGCATTGAAAGTTACAACTTTGTGAGCTCGAGGAGATAAGGAATGATGCACTTGATAATGCATGGATCTACAAAGAGAAAACACGGGCATTTCATGACAAGATGATCTGTAGGGAGGAGTCTACAACCGGCCAGCAAGGTTTACTCTTCAACTCTCAGCTTAAAGTCTTTCTGGGCAAGCTACACTATAGATAGATTGGACATTTTATTGTCACTCAAATGTTTTCCATGGAGCTATGCAAATCAAGAGTCCATCAACCGACAATGAATTCTAAGTGAATGGCCACCGATTGAAACCATATTACAAAGCTTTCAATGAAGAACTCGTTGAAAAGGTGAAGCTACTAGAATCGGCCACTTCAAAGACATGAAGAAACATCACATCTAGGCTCTACAACGTTAAAAAACAAGCGCTTGTTGGGAGGTAACCAAATGGAAGAGTCTATAAACTAGATTGTTTTCTCTTCCTTTTCTCTTTTATTTTCATAGTTAGTTTTTCATAAAATCCTATACTTCATGCTTGATTCTATGATTTTACTTTAGTACATGGAGGAAAATGTAGAGTTTAAGTGTGGGGGAGGGTTTACAGCTTATTTGAGGCATAAATTGTAAAAATTGTCCTGACAATGGAATTTCCAACAGATGATACCCAAAAAACATCTATTAGAGTTAATTAGTGTCTAATTAGTGTATTTCAGGAGTCTAATTTGTGTAAGTGGATGAATACTTTTCTTTGATTAAGAATATCCTATGTTAATTGGTGTCTAGAAGGGAACGATTTCTAAGACAGGTTTTGGATTTAAGAAAAGACAAGCTCGAAAATCATCCATTCCTCTCTTTGTCTCTCACCAACTGGCCATTTCAGTAAGGTTTCCCAAAGAAGGTAAGGACTAAATCTATGCTTGTTTGAGTGTCTTGAGTCTTTTTGTTTAACTTAGTGTTTTAAAGAGTCTTTAGGATAACCTTAGCTCGATGATGAAATTAGATCGAAAAGAATACATATGGCATTGCAAATCACTTAAAACGAATTCTAGTGCTAATAGAGGTATTTTTAGTGTTTTGACATGTAGTAGATATGGTTTGAAAAACTTGTTACAGAAATTCGCATGTTAGAATAAGTTTTTTTAATCATATGAGCCCTAAGTGAGTTTTTGAGCCTAAAAATTTTCTTTTGTGAGTGAATTTCATGCGTGATTGCTTATTAGTCTCAAAACTATGCATATGCCTCATATAATTGCATGTTATAGCTCTTCAATGAACTAGAGAATGCTAGAACTTGTTCATGTCAATTTGTATCAATATATACTCTGATTTTGGATGTGATTAAGGGCATTTAGGATTTACCACCACTTTGCCAAAAACCCATGTGTCCCTTATGTGCGCACAATTTGCGACCCCTGTAAATAGATCTTTGAGCCCACATCAAGCTTTTCTTTCATTGCCATGTTGTAACGACCTAAACCTAAATTAGTGGGTTAATCATCGTTAGTTGCGCTAATTAACGAGCTATACATCCTACGTCACGTTTATCAAGATTCGTTGTGACTAAAAATTAACTTTTTATAGGTTATGATATTAAATTCGCTTTTTTCAAGGAATTGGTGGCTCGTGGGCCCACGCACTGCCGTGTGCGGTGGAGCTCCGCCGACCAAATCACTGATTTCTTCAAGTGATGTTTTCTAGGACATTTTGTATCAGTTTTGAGTAGTTTTGTGTCGTACAATCACCTTTGTAACTATTCGGCTTATTTTTCAGGAGTTAAGTTAACTCGACACTTTTGGGGCGGTCGATCGTCGTGTATTGAGTTGAGACTTACCTTCTTTGAATCAAGTGGGACGACATAAAGGATGAAATCGAGCATTTATTTGACTAGTACGAGAGCAATTATCAATTCACGATTATCAAAACTAAATGTGAGTTTTTCCTAGTCGTTTGTTATGGAATTCTTTCTACATTAGTGTATGAATCGAAAACTATATTAATAATCTACGGCATGACTTTAGGGAGGCCACGTACGATTTTTTGAGCTTATGAATTCATGAATTCTAAGCTGGCATTCCAAGTGAGTGGACTTTATACTTCACTATTGCATAGTGAGTCTATTTTATGCTTATGATTTATTTTAAAAATATGACTAAATTTGATATGATACGAGTATGTTTATGCATGAAGGACATATGATATGATTTTATGATTTTACGTACGCATGTTTATGTATGAATGCATCGATGCATTGGATGCTCGGCTGATCATCGAGTACGCTCCTAGGGGGACACAACAATACCTGACCAGATGACTATGTTATGCATGCCTCCACACACTAGGATAGGTTTTACGATTTTACCTAGACTCGTTCAGTTTTATTTTATGTTTTCGGTGAAAGGCATAAAATTACGCTTTGCGATTTCCTAAGATTGTTTATTTTTCGTCCAGTCACTCTGACGCTTTCCATGTTTTATATGCCTTTCCCTGGGCCATTTGGTTTCAAATGCCCAGATTTTTAGAATTAAGTGGAGGTCGAGCGCACATGTTGTTTAGGGCATAACAATTTCCGCCATAAGAGCAGGTTGTTCCTACGAGTTAGTATTTCTGTTAGCTTAGTTAGTTTAGATAGTCTAGTTGCTCTGGTGTCATAATGGTTTTAGATTATGTTGTTATTAGTTGTTTATGAAATTTAGTTTTTTTTTAGCTTATGATATTCTGGTTATTGATTTCCTTTTGGTTGTCTTTTGCATTAGCATGTTTAGGTAATGATGGTCACTAAGGGCCAAATCCCGATTTAGGAAACTAAATTAGGGTCGGGTTCTTACAGTTGGTATAAGAGCTTTAGGTTATAGGTTTTTGTATACTGTACTTGGTTTCTTTCGTTCTAGTGTTCAATTACGCTGAACACTTCCGGAGTGATGGCCCGACTAGCTGGTGGATCCATATCGAATACTCATGGTGTTGAATGTCGTCGAATACGTAGTGAATGTGACCAAGTAATAACCTTAGCATGTGAGTTTGTGCTCTCTAGCCACTATGCCTCGTGTGCGTTGACCTCGATCCCTCTCCTTGTAAGTCTCAGGTAAAAGTATTTCTCATTAAGCTTTTAATACATCCGAGTTTACACACGTTCATACCTTGGTTTTCCATGCTCTTGTCTTACTATGTTAAAATATAGAGACATGACGCTAATTATGAGCAATAGGGTATGTGTCAGATATTGAACGTGCGTTGAATGTCGGTGGATTACTTTTATGCGATGTATATGGGTAAAATGTCTAACAATTTTGTGGGGTAAAAAGGGGATCATCGCGGGTGATATTACGCAAGTGCGATCCTAAATTATTTTTAGACGTAGAAGGTATCGTGATGTTTTATTTACTTTGAACAGATTTTCAATTTGAATTAAATTATGTGCTTTATATTAAGGGGAATTCGATTGAGCAATGATGGCTCACAATTTGTATATGGGACTTTATGTATCTTTGAAATGTAATCTCCCTGCAGGTTTGGTTGACCTTGAAATTACGGGGAGGTTATGCCAAATTTTCAAATTATATGAGTTATATCAAGTCGTGTATTATGTAGAACTACAAGACAAAACCGTTGGTGAATTGCGATTACATTGATAACTCATGAGCAATCTTGTAGTATCGAGCTAGTAAATTACTAGCTATGTCAACGAATCAAGTGCGCAAAATTTCCTGTCTTTCGCCATGTTTAATTTTGTTGCCTCCATCATCATGATCAACAAAAAGTTTCAAAAAGGTCTTGTTCAGTTTTCCAGCTTTCTATTTCGCGTTTAATCTCCCAGCTTAAACCTTCATGTTCCGTTACTCTATGAGGATTGAAAGTCATTGGGCGATGAACTATCCAGATTTTTCTGTAGATAGTGCGAGTCTGAAGTACAAGTCGCGTGAGGAATGCTAAGATTGGTTGTACTATTATTGGAGACTATTGTCACTCAGTCTTAGCCACCATACTCTCTTGATAAAGGTGTTTCATTTCAATATGTTCAATTCAATTTTGATTTGTTCTATTCCGCCCTGATAAGTTATGCTTTGGATGTATTGCGTTCAAATCATCGATCATCAACTTCCCTAACTTGGAATGTTATCGTTGGCATAGATGTCAAGATATAGCCGCATTATTACAACTACATGGAGACTTTGGAATAGATTTGAGAATATCGTACACAGCTTTTTGGTGAAATTGTTAAGTATAGTTTCGGTAATTTCATTTCGTTTTGATTCTTTCGTTTAAGAACTTTCATTTTCTTCAGTTTATCTTATCGCTTAACATTTCTTGATTTTGTTCACCAATATTGTTGTCTCTAGTCGCTGAGGAAGAGAAAGCCACAAGTCTAAGAGATTACGAAGTTGGGGTTTTCTCGAGGCTGAGATAGTTAGGGATTGAGTCGAGAGTGTGTGATTTGAGTCAAGAGTGTTATGGGGAGGCTGATTACTGGTCTGATCAAGACTGTGCGATAAGGTTTTTCAAGGCTAATGATTTTGAGTGATGGGGGATGGGAATTTGAGTCGAGACTCGAGAAAGATTCGAGAGTGTGATGGAGAGGAGAGGCTGTGCCGCCTATGCGTTTTGAGTCCGTAGGGTTTCATTTTTTTTTTCTATGTTTCTTTTGTCTAAGTGTCATTTTAGAGAGCCAAATAAGTAGGTGTATGATATAAATTAACTACACACGACGAGTGACCATCGTATGATTCAAAGACACTAAATTTATTATATTTAAGAGCAACCAAATGTCAAAACTAAAATTTCAATATCAATTTTTGGGGGGATATGACAACAGCTTGGATTTCTGAAATGTTGTAATATCAAACGACGGACACTATGGTATGGATGAAGGTATATGCAATTTTGAAAATTTGGGCTAGTTTTATTTGAAAATATTCTGGAATCACACGATGGGAACTGTCGTGTAATTGAAGTCAAATGACATTTTGAAAGCTTCCCCCAAAAATGAGGGTTCCTACGACGATCACCCATCGTATAAAAGTACATTATAAGATAGATAGCACCGAACCGTCACCTATATTTTGAAATAGGCTTCACATGTCGGTTCGAGCCTTTCCGTCGTCTGAGGGCCGTCGTGTGAACCATTTTTTTAGCAGTGTTGTTAAGTAATTTTCCCTTTTGGCATCATAATGATAACTTTTGAAAGTCTTGTATTACATTTACTTGACTAGAAGAGTATGAACCCTAATGCTCATATTTGATTACCGTTGATAGATGGGGTATTCTCAATGTCCTTAGCTCTAGAGTATACGATATATGACGATATGATTCAAAACATAAAATGATAACGTAAAACAATTTATTGAGATATATAACATGATTAATGTCATAGGACAGATGATTATGTGATATGATTGAGCTCGAGAGATAAGCATTGTGAATTGTGAAATGAGACTTGAGCTCACAAGATGAGAACCATGATTTGAGATTTGAACAATACGATATATGATATAATTTGAGCTCACGATGCAAGCATTGCAAACGTGATATTTGTTCACGGAGCGGGCGTGACAATATAATATAATATTTGCTCAAGTGATGAGCATACGAATATAAGATGATTTGAATTTTAAATACGAGTATCACGAAATATGACATTTACTCGTGTGACGAGTATGATGATATAAAATGAATTTATTTTATGAGTATGAAAATAAGATACAATTTGAACTCGTCAAACGTGCACGAGTGTGATTATAATATTTCATGTTTACGCAATAATACGCTAATTGAAAACTTGAAACAGTGATTTAGCAATTTTTATCGCAATGTAACTAGTGGTTAGCGATCAGAGGAAAATGATATTTCAATTTCTGTACTATATTGGAGTATTTGTAGATTTTCTGTTTAAAGTTTTCAATGTATTATCTATTTTGCATATGATTATATTATGTTGATATGTTAGTGGAGAAATCCGGACGAGCATTGGTGGTTCGCGGTATAGGTTGAGATAAAGTGTGTTTGGACATTTTACAGATTTTGGGTATCCTACTTAAAGGGGAGACTCTATCCAATTTTTCGCATAAATATTCTGCAATCTTTGTTTTGTAATTTCGAGAAAAAAATTATTTTAACAGGAGTAGATCGTAATACCCCGACTTTTTTATATAATTGTTAGTATTTATGAATAATTTGAGCACAGTTTAGTGGCCGTGGTAAATGAGTTTTATCGTCGGTAAATATTAACAGGTCTCGGGTTGACTTTTCATTGAATTGGTGAAATTGGTTGACTTTGGGTGAAAGTCATAGAATTTGTCGAGACGAGTTCGTAGACGTGAAAAATGTCGGAAACAGAGTTACGACGAGAAAGTTACGATTATTGGAAATTTATCGTGAATTACTTTCCGTAAATGGATGAGTATAAAAGGTACCTTTCCCTTTTTGGAATCTCAGTCTGGGTTGACTCTCAATCAACCTTCCTCTCTTGGCTTAGAGAGAATTTCGGTTTGACCCATTTAGGGTCCATTGACGTCGCCGACGGCACGGCGCCGTTAGGCCATCACCGACAATGATTCCGGTTGGAATTGTGAGCCCTCATCTTCCTTGTTCTATCCACGGTCTTGGTTTTAGTGATGGTACCTCGCGGAGGCCGAATCAAAGGGAGTAAAATCTAGGGTTTTAGGTTTTTCTCAGTCGTCGGCGACTCCTCCGGTCACGTTCAAGGTATAATTCGATTTATCTTGATGTCCTGAGTGTATTGGTGTATTGAAATGATAGTTTGCAGGTTCGAAACAAGAAATCGAACTGATTTCCTCCGATTCCGTTCGGCCTCCGCTGTGAGCGGCATTTGCCGGTGTTTTGGTCGGCGAGGATAGAGGAGTTTTGTTCCCCTCTCCTCTTTGAGTCGATTCGTGTATGCTCCGAGCCTCGAAATGGCTCGATAATGTTGCTATGTTGCCGGGAAGCTTTGCGGCCATGTTTCTTTTGGGGCCGTTTTCGGCCAAACAAGCCAGAATCTACTTAGGGTCCTTTGAGACATTATATTGGGCACGTCGAGAGTTTTCCAATGGCGAGTCAATCGCCACCATCGGCGGTGGTCATCGATGGCACGTGGCCGAAGAATAACTTCCGTACATGTGTCGTGTAATATACTGTTAGGTTTGTATCAAAGATACGAATGTAGTTATGAGGTTCGAAGTATGTTTAGGTTTCGTCGACCCTGTGGGTGGACGACAGTGATGCGTGTCTCCGCCCGTGGTGGTGTGGCCGTTGAAGAAATTAGCTTTGTTTTATATTGTTACGATTGTCTCATCGTAACAAGTTTGGATACGTTTTTTAAATAGATTAGTCGAAGTTGATTGTGAATCAAGTACATCCTCAATTTACCTGTTTATTTATTAATTTTGACAATTTACGACAAAGGGTCGGGTCATCACAGCCTAAGCTTCAAAACACAAGGCATATTCAATCTATGACACGGAAATGCTAGCAGTAGTCTCAGCAACTCAACAATGGAGGCTTTACTTGCTTGGGAACCATTTCAATATTGTCACAGATCATATAATCATCCAATACTTTCCTCAATCAAAACATTACTACCCCTAACCAGCAGAAATGGTTGTTAAAACTCTTGGACTAAAACTATTCAATGAAGTATAGAACTGGTAAACATAACATTGTTGCAGATGCTCTCTCTAGGAAAGGTGACCCAAATGCTATTTCAGGTATCTCATCTCCTATAAATTAGTTCATCAATGACATGCAAAAAGATGTATAATTGGATGTATAAGCTTTGGAGTTAAAAAATGCACTGAGAAATGGTACATGTATCAAGAAAAAATTTACATTGGTGGGAGAAGACTTGTTATACAAGGGTAGATTTTTTGTACCTGTGATTAATGAGTGGAGGAAGAAAATATTCAGGGAATGCCATGCTGGTGTTGCAGAAGGACACTCTAGATTTCTAAAATATTTTTTTTTAAAAAAACCTACCAGAACCTTTATATGGCTTGGAGTTAAAGGTGAAGTGAAGAAGATGGTGTTAGAATGTGATGTATGTCAGCAAAGCCTCTATGAAACCTTGGCTCCTTCTGGGCTGTTTTTACCTTTAGGAATTTCTAAAGGTGTTTGGAAAAGTATTTCAATGGATTTTGTAGAGGGTTTGCCTACAGATCAAGGGAAATCAGTCATCATGGTGGTCATTGATAGGTTTTCAAAATTTGCACACTTTATTCCTTTAACACAGCTGAGGTTTTCATGCAGAAAGTTTTCAAGCTCCATGGATTACCTAAATCCATTATTTCATATACAGATCCTATCTTTTTGAGCAAGTTTTGGGAGTCATTTTTCAAGTTACACGTCACTTGTTTGAACAGAAGTATTGCTTACCATTATGAAAGTAATGGCCAGACTGAAAACCTGAACAAAGCTCTTCAGAAATACTTGAGATGCCTCATCACAAAGAAGGAAAAAGGTTGGGTGACCTTGTGACCCTGGGGATAGTAGTGGTACAATAATACCTACCACTCCTCTTTGAAGATGAGTCCTTTTGAAATGATGTATAGTTACTCCCTACCCTGTGCATGAAGTGGATTTAGCTTTGATGTCCAGAGATGATATGTTGGCCATAGCTAAGCATAATCTAGAACTAGCTCAGAACAAAATGAAGGTTTTTGTAAATAAACACAAAACTGAAAGGAGCTTTGTTTGGGAGATTGAGTATACTTAAGGCTTTAGGCTTATAGACAACAAACAGTGTAGCAGTGGTCCAACAACAAGCTAGCTCCTAAGTTCTTTGGGCCATACAAGATCATCACTAAGGTAAATTCAATAGCAAACAAATTGGAGCTCCTAGCAGGTTCAAAAGTCCATCCTGTGTTTCATGTGTCCCTTTTGAAACACAAACTTGGTGCTAATGTGATTCCTCAGTAACAGTTACCTCTGAATTTAGACCCTTTGGATCCTAAAGGGAAGGCAAAGAGGATACTTGGCAGGGGGTTATTCAAGAAAGGGAACCTGCTAATTACCGAATGGTTGATTCAATGGGAGGGCATGGCTGCAGAAGACGCTACTTGGATGGAGTCTGAAGAGTTCATGAAGACATATCCAGATTTCTCAATGGATTGAGAAATTTTTTAAGTCGACAGTGGTGATAAGCTCCTAATTAGTTATCCTAGTTCCATTAAGAAATGTCTTTTACTATTATTGTCAAGTAATCTTTGAGTTAATTATTGTGCAACTGTGTGTTGACACGTGTCCACTGGGGACCGATTGTCTTGTATCTGCACCAATTATATTTCGTTTGCTCAGCATGAATTTCAATATCAATCCAAATGAAATATTCTCTTTGTTCTTTTTTTCTTTCTTGTTTTGCTCTCCTTGTTCTCTCATTTCTAGATCCACCAAACATTACCTACCATTTCAAATCTAAGAATCCTATCAAGAGAGTGAACAGATTATAAGCTGCTCTAGGCAAGGCAAGCTAGCCAAGTCGATTTGAGTTCGACTTCGAGAGTTGCGGTTATACGACGCCGATCTAAAGATGATGGCAAAGTGTGGATCGAGATAAGCAGGCTGAGAATGGGTGGAGGAGAGAGGTTGATGCAGAGCTCACGGCGACCACCTACTCCTCAAAGCATAACCACCTATGTCCGGCGACCAGCGTTTAAAATCCACCACTGTCTTGGCAGAGAAGGAGCAATCGGGGAGGCCGAACCAATCCGAAGGAGGAAGAGATGTAAGGGTTCACAACCGATCTGAGGGTCGAAGCCAACTACGGAGTTGGTGTTGCCTAAAGGCGAAGAGGACAGATCTAGGCGAGTTGCCCAAGTAATTCGGCCGATGATTTGGGTTGCAAGGAGGCAGAGGGGCGAGTGAGAAGGAGAGAGGAATATGGCTATATCAATTTTTGTTAAACCAAAAAATATCTATAATAAGAGTATTTGTAATACTCTAATCTTTTTATATAATCGTTAATATTTACAAATAATTCGAGTTAGATTTAGTGTCTACGGTAAATAATTTTTATCGTCGATAAATATTGAGAGGTCTCGAGTTGACTTTTATCGAATTGACGACGTTGGTTGACTATGGGTGCAAGTCGTAATATTTTTTGAGACAAGTTTGTAGATGCGAGAAATGTCAAAAACAAAGTCATTGCGAGAAATTTATGATTAACAAAAGTTTATTGAGAATTACTTTCCGTAAAAAGAAGAGTACAAAAGGGACCTTTCCCTTTTGGGAAGGTCAGTTTGGTTTAACTGAGTTAACTCTTTCCCATGAAGAGAGAAACTGGCTTTGGTGGTGTGGTGGTTGGCCGACGGTGCGATGTCTTCTAACCACTTTCGAGTGGTTCCACTGGCTGGAATCGATCCATCGCGTCTCCCTCTACCTTCGGTTGGCCTCAATTCTGGTAATTGAAGGCACGAGAAGAGGAAATTGATAGGTAAGATTTTTAGTGTTTCCGGGTGAAATCGTCGTCCTCACGGCGAGGTTTCAGGTGATGATTTTTATGTCAAATGATTAGTTTTTGTTTGTGGATTGTGTTTGTGTATTGGGAATCAACTTCGGTCTCCGCTTTGTCCAGTGGTTTCTAGTGGAAATTAGGTGGTGCGGTCATATGGTTGCGACTCCTCTCCCTCACGCGGTCTGATTAGGACTAGTCACAAGCCCAGTCCTGGCTCAACAACGGCATTGTCTTGTCGGAAAGCCTTTACGGCGAGATTGTGTTTTTCTGAGCTTTCAATGTGTTTTTCGGCTAGAATCTGGCTGAATTCGATGTTGTTGTAATTAGACAGTAGTTTAGGCTCGACGAGAGCTTCCGTTTGGTGTGCTGGCCTCTGCCGCTGGCAGTGTGGTCACCGGTGGTGGAGCGGCTGCCAAAAAATATTTTTGGAATTGTGTCAAGTTATATATCGTTGGGCTCGTAGTGGTGAGGTTGATTCAAGGGTTAGGGTTCGTCGACTCAGTGGGTGAGCAGCGGTGATGCGTGTCTCCACCAGTGGCGCTGCGGCCGACGAAAAAATTGGGTGTGTCTTATATCATTATGATCATTTCTTCATAACAAGTTTGTTGTTTTGGTTCTTCGACTTGATTAGTCAAAGTTGTTTACATATTGAATACTTCCTCGATTTACCCGATTGATTTTTACGATATTTAAATATAGTTAGGTTGTCACAGTATTTTTGTCATTTTATCTTTAATTTTGAGTTTAAGCAATTCCACATCAGCAAATTAACGTTTGAGAGATGAAATTCTAATAGAGGCTCTAGTTTTATAGCAAAACTAAAATCTAGACACCACATTGATAAATTTTAAAGTTTGAAAACTTAATTGTCGAGAACAACTAAGTTCAGACACTATTGAGACAATTTACTCTTACCAATTAGAATACTGAGACTAAGGCTGATTTATAGCGAATCAAATCCACCTTAATTATATTGATCGTATTGGTAAGTTTTAAAATCAGGTATCACATTTATTTGACCGTAAAAGTGTGGACCATAATGGTGGCCTTTCTTCATAAATAATGGTACATTGATCCTATCGCACCTCATCCATTCATTTTTTAAATTTACATGGAGCGGGTCTTTTAATTTGTCCACATCAGGCCAGTTAAGAAAAGAGACGAGCACTTGACGAATGTGATTCAATTTCTCATGCACGAAAGGATATATCACAATATCTATTTCATCCTAATTCCTTTATTAGGGAAAATTGTTGATTTGGTCATTTATGTTTGACGGATGAAATAAAATGATCACTCATGTTTAAAAAATATTGTTTTGACCATCTATATTTTATTTTGTAATTTAGATTGATTACTGTTCATTTTAGATGTTAAAAATTACATATGTGATACACACGTGTTTTACTTAAATTGATATTTTTTCCATTATAAAACTAATAAACTTACTTATATGCATATTACAAACAAATAAATATATTTTTTTAATATTTAAAATGGACAAAGTGACCAATCTGAATGATAAAATAAAACATGAACGACTAATATGATATTTATTAAACATACATGTCAAATTCCTTGTCAAACATAAGTGACCAAACTAATAATTTTTTTAAAAAAATTTTAAAATGATTATGCGAAAAATAGAAATGAAGGAAAAGGTCATTGTTGAGACTTTGAAAGAAAGATTGGCCGAATAATTTGGACCAAAGGTGTATACAGCAAAGGACAAAATATGGAGTGTGATTAAGACTCTCTCTCTCCTCATGGTATACCATGAGAGAAGAGAGCTAAGACTAATTAAAGTCACATTGAAATGGACAAGAGGTATTTGCAGATGAGTAATATGGAAACGAGTCAAACCAGAATGCGGATTATAACCTAATCAAACTTTTCTTTTTATGATTGTACAGACTACGTTTCCAATTACACTCCAGTATTCCGAATATTCAATACTTTCCAAAGTTTCCAACCGGTTGCAAGAAGACAATTTGACTAAAGTAATGAATTAGGCCGGGCCTGCTATTGTAGCCCAATGGATATATGACAAAATGAGCTTCATTCTCATGCATGAAAGGGGTTTTATGAAAGGGGTTTGCTTCATTTCCTTTTGACACGTGTTACACCGATATAACGTTATCTTACAAATAATTATATAAAATTTTCGGTAAGATTTCTGATCAATCACTTGACGACACGTGTCATTTTCACGTGTCATTGTCGTACGTATGAATAATTGTCGAAGATTTTCGGTGAGATTTCCGACTAGTCAGGAGATGACACGTGTCGTCGTCATCAGATTTCAGATAACCTAAAATCGGCTATAAAAGGATCAACATGCTTCATATATTCTCACACCATCTACAACTTACTTGCTATTTCTTTAAAAATTTCTTCACATTCCAGCATCAGTAAGATGGATCCTTTTAGTTTAAACACTTTTTTCACGAGGAGATGACAACAACGCTGGCAAAATGCAGAAATAGCTAACGCCTTCGTCACTGACACGGTCGTGGTAGCTACAGCGTTCGATGATGAACCACCTCACCGCCGTCCAAACGAAGAAAGGTTAAGGGTGCAAAGGGGACAGAATCTTATAGAAGATTACTTCATCGAATGTCCGGTCTTCAACGAGCAAGGATTTGGTCATAGGTACCAAATGAGTTCGAACTTATTCAACCGTATCTGGACGGATCTCTGCAACAACGACCCATTTTGGCATCAAATAGCAGAAGCCATTGAATTACAAGGACTTCTTCAGCAATAGAAGATGATCGGTGCTCTCCAAATGTTGGTAAGGGGCATACTCCGGCTGGTCTAAGCGTCCCACTATTATCTTGGAGGCGGTGACCTCATATGACATGTGGATATGGCACAGCTTCTTTGGGTTACATGGAGCACATAATGATATCAACGTGCTTCACCAATCGGATATCTTCGATTCGCTCATTGCCGGAAGTAGCCCGCAAAAGAGTTATAAAGTCAACGATATGACATACCACAACACTTACTATCTGGCTGACGAAATTTATCTAAGATACTCGTCATTTGTCAAAACTATTTCCAATCCTCAGACTCTACCACATAAGTTGTTCTCAAAGAAATAAGAGGCATACCACAAAGATGTGGAGAGGTGCTTAGGCATTTTGTAATCTCATTTGGCAATGATTCGTCATGCATCTCGGTCTCACCACACATGGGTAATAAAAAGTATTATGTTGGCTTGCATCATTATGCATAACATGATAGTTGAGGAAGAGTTTGATGAGGTAGAATTTGAGGAGAATAAAGAAGAAAATCCACAAAACCCATAAAGTGCCTTCGCAAATTATGATGGGCCAGTGGATGAACAAGGTAATCGGATTCCTTTTGAGCCAGTTGAAAGGGATGGACTGGATGAACAACGATTTCGTGACCGTGTTGTCGATCTTCAGTCTTCTTATATCCATGGAGAGCTTTAGAAGGACTTGGTGAAGCACAACTAGTTTCTAGAGACCGGTGAACATATCTAAAAATGTTGTTTGAATTATATGTGTTTGCATTATGTTTATTTCAATTTGGTGTAATTTAACTTAGTGTATTTGAATTTGGTGTATTTTAATTTGGATTGCATGTAATGTTATTTAATAACATCTCTAAATAAAAAGTACATTTTTATTTCTTAAAAATTTAGCTTACATAATGACAAGCCAAGCCTAGATTTATTACAAAAGCCAAACTATTGAAAAAGTGGGCGATAACAATTTGAAAAGGTTCCCTCGCTATCTTGTGGTTTATTGTCGTCTCATTCTCCTTGCTTAAGGATTTCTGCTTTCATCTTTGTGAAATACCTCTTTGAATTTGGGGTCATTCTCTCCATATCCATGATCATGATCCTTGTTTCTTCTTGTAGAGCTCTCAATTTGAAGTCTTTCTCTTGAATGAGGAGTTACGCTTTGTGTAAAGCAAAATCATTATCCTCGCTTGTTTTTTACGCGGTGGCCCAAATGGCTCGATTGGCTGCAATGGTCTTTAAAGCCTCATCTAGTAGTTCACTTGTAGGAGTCATAATTTTTTTCCCTTTTTTCTTGCTTCTTTTGCCGCCTTCACTCCCAGTGGTCTAGGGGGACTCGAAGGACCTTCGCGGTTGCTTGTTGGTGTTGCAATCACCTCATCCTCATCCAAATTGACAGTGGGAGGCATTTTGCTAACGGTAGGAGTAGTAGCTTCGTAGTTGTAAATACGTGGAGTAGTAGCCATGGTTTCCCTAAAGAAAGGGTTAGTTTTCACCACTTCCCAATATTCAAACTTCGAAAACTCTTTATTTGTCTTCGACACAAACCACATTTGAGATTTTCTTAACTATAAAAATTAACAAATTTCTATGTCACAATTTATTTATGTTTAATGGAGATGACAACATTTAGTTCATAAAATCAAAATAATAGATATGAAAAAATTTCTAGGACTTACTTGATCTTGTGGAGAGGTGCCGGATGGTGGTGGACTCCTTCATGCATAACTAAGAGCTTCGCCCCAAAGATTGAAAAACCAGCTTCAACTTAGTAAAACGAGATGAAATTGTAGTTTGGGTTCGATCTTCCTTGGTTAATTCACCATGACCAATCACCAAAATTTCGATATAATTGGCATAAATCTTTTCCCACAATTTGTCAATTTTTTGCCTGTTGCCAGTGATAGGATCAATGCTAACATGCATATAAGAAATGCACAATTGCAAATCTTTCGAAGCAAGCCAATTCGACATTTTTTTGGAGAAAAAAACACAAATGAATTAGAGAAGAGATGGAGAGAGATGATGAACTTGTTGTGCACAAATTGGTGTGGGAGGTTTGTAAAATTGATGTAGTATTTATAGGAAAATTGTTGGGTGGTGTTTGTAAATTTTTGGAATTTCTTAGAATAATTTTGGGCAAAAACAAGTGTGTTGCCCGTTAGAAAAAATAGCTGGTATTCAGAAAAAATGTTTGTTGCCGTTGCCCTTAAATCTGAGCCATCAGATTCAATTTTGCAATTGAAATGGATGACTTGGAACAACTAACTGTCGAGGATGAAGGTGGATTGGTAGCTCACCATGTGTCGCCTCCCGATTGGCGCGCCCAGCACCTCACCGTAAAAAAAAATACATTTTACTGGCGCGTGTATTACACATGCCGTATAGAAAAAAAAAACCAGGTGACTTGGCGTCACCCACGTGCGTGGGATCCGCCAGGTTCCTCCTCCTCTGCGAAGAGCAGAGCTTGCTCGAACAGCAACTTGCGAGCTCAGTCAACTAGCGGTCACCGGCCACCGAGCACAGCGCTGCACCATCTTCTTCCTCTTGGATTCGTAACGCTATAACGAACCTATTGAACTAATTTTTGAATCGATTGGACGCAGTTTAAGATAAATCAAACAAAATAAAAAAATGTGAAAAAATATTTTACGACTACATTAAGAAAACAACGATTAATTTCAAATCCCGTACCGTTTGAGAGTTGTTTTTTAATCAATTATGTTTATCAGTAGTACGTAGTTTTTATTTACAAGTGAGAGTAAATATTATGTTTTTACGTTATCAATTATTTGTTTTCGGACGCACATTTTTAATCAATTACAATTTTGGTTCTTGCCCTACGCGCCTAGCCTGAAACCCACCTAGCTCGTCGAAGCCTTCCACTGCTCTTATTCCTCAACTGGATTTTTTCTTGGCAACCCCCATGACTAATCCTTCTTTATTGTAGATATTATTGGCATAATCCTAAGCAAATCCATAGCCTTAATCATAGCGCTAAACTAATTTCTCGCAAATCATGCCTTATCTCTGCGTCCCATGAGATTCCTGAGACTAAGAGATTCGCATCAACCTCTTCATGGATTAAATTAGTCTTCTTTTGCATGATTAATCATGCCAACCTCTTAATCCTATTAGGCGGTAGCCTCCATTGGTGGAGTTAGAGATAACGCATGCACATTTTGGTGATAAAGCTCGATATGTTATGGAGATTTGGATAAGTCGATTCGCATTCCATTGGTGTTATGCATTTATGGCAACCCAAGTATGCTTCTTCATTGTTAAATGTAGCCTTAATTTGCAACTGTATTGGTTAATAGGGCATAATCATTTTGTCATCTGGAACCCTAATCTAGCCTAGCATTCCATTTGCGGTGGAGCTACTCTACATTCTAGTTACGTGTTAATATTAAATTTGTTGCATGCGTTCATGATTATCTTCATGAATCAACTCGCTTCTCTCTGCTCTAAGCTGGCTATTTATAGCTGGATGCTGGAGCTTGCATCTCATCTCCATCCAAACACTAAATCTCTTAGATTCCAAGAATTACATGTGTCTCTTCCTTTGCAACATGGCCTTTAGCCCAAATGCCTGAGCTGTGGCCAGCTCTTCTTGGCCTCCCTATTCGTAGAGGTGAACTAAAGGAGGTCCCAGTTAGGTCACTCACTCCTAATGATCTGGTGAGTGAATCTTCATGGAATGATAGCATTGATTATCCCTATCATTCCCTACTTTGTCACATATTGTGAACCTTTTTGAATCACCAAAATCCCTTGACCTAAACGACATCTTGGATCCCAGTAGCCATTACTCCCTTTCTAAGGCTGTTGTTTTCTACAATATTTTCTTTAACAATCCGTTGCCTAATCTTAAGCAGGAGAACTTTGTGGATGCTCTTGAGGGCAAGACATCTGGTGTTTTTGATGTTGATGAGTTGTTTAAGCAGGCTGTTTCAGAGAATAAGGGACATAAATTTGAGGGTGACATGGAGGTGTCATCGACCTTTTGTAGCCCAAGGAAGAGAGCTAGAGACATGATTCAGGACTGGGGAGATGAATAAAAATGGATGTTGAGGGAGGTAATGTGATTGAACTGACTGATAATTAATGCGGATGGTGGTGTGGAACAACCAAGGGAGTTCCTGGCCTGGCTTCCATGCAGATGCGTTTTTATATGTTTCTACTTTGTGCTTGGATGTTCTATGTGTTCTAGACACTAGAGAAAATGATGTAGGCAGTAATAAGATAACCAATAGGCTACAGTTTGATCAAACTTTTGTTATTTCAGCCTTAGGACAGTGTGCGGAGTTGTTCTTATGTTGGAACTCTAGGACTATCACTATTAATGTTATTTTCGTTCATTACACATTCATGTTTTGTCATATGAGAAATGTCCAACTTGATTGTGAATTTTATGTTACATTCATCTATGCTTATCCTTATAAACCTCATAGAGATTTATGGGAATAAATTTCTAAACATAAGCCACCAAATGGATCGTGCTGGTTTATGGATGGTGATTTTAACATGATTTCTGATATCACTGAAAATTGGGGTGAAAATTGGAGTTTTATAGGCTACATGTTAAATTTCAACAAGTTTTTACATGATAATGACATTATTTCTTTACCTGGTAGAGGTCTCCCTTATACATGGTCTAACAAACTTAAAGACCAAACATTTATATTTGAGAGACTAGATAGATTTTGTACTAATGCTGAGGGGTTAAATAATTTCCCTGATCTTAAGGCTGTGAACATGCCTATCTCAGGATCTGAGCATGGTCTGATAAATCTGACTCTAAAACAACTTAATAACAAGAAGAAATCTAACTTCAAGTTTAAAGCTATGTGGCAAAATCATGCAGGTTTCAAAGAGCTTGTTAAGAACTGTGGGAAGGAAAGGCATGATATGGATCCAATTAGAAACTTATGCGTTCCCAGTTCTAAATTTATGTGTCTTGCCAGACATTGAAGTAAAACTGTTTTTGGTGATCTCTTTGCAAAGAAAAAGAACCTATTAGAAAGATTAGAAATTATTCATCAATTATATATGATGGATCCTACATACCTCGGTTACCTTACAGGAAAGAAACATGACTCTAATTAAAAGGATCTCAGATGTCTTTACAGATGAAGAAATTTATTTAGGGATAGAAAGCTAAAGCTGATTGGTTAGCTTTTGATGAAAAAAAAACACAAATTTCTTCCACATACAGGCTACTATAAGAAAAAAGAGAAACAAAATTGTAAAACTTAGAGATTCAAGTAATAATTGGATCACCTCAAAAATTGAGATTGCTGCTCTTATTGTTTCTGATTTCTTGAAAAGGTTCACTATAAGTAGACAGCCTAACAGAAAAAATAGAGAGTATACTTCAGGTAATCAAACTTGTCATATCTGCTGAAGACAATGATGCCCTACTGAGACAGATCAATAAAGAAGAGGTTCTGGAGGTCACTAAAGCCAATGGTGCTCTCAAAGCACCAAGACCAGATGGTGTTCATGCTTTTTTCTATCAAAGAAACTGGGAGGATGTAAGTGACAGTCTTACTGTGATGGTTGAATACTTTTTTTAACAACTATTCTTCTTTAAAGGCCATTAATCACACACACATAGGATTAATCCCTAAGGTGGAGGAACTGCTTGTGTCAACCATATTAGACTTATTAGCCTTTGTAATGTAACATATAAAGTAATCACTAAAATCATGGTTAATAGATTAAAGCCTTTACTTTCTCAATACATATCACATAACCAAGGAGCCTTTGCTCCGGGGAGGTCTATCCATGATAACATTCTAATTGCACATGAGTTGTTTAGTGATTTTAAAAGAAAGAAAGGAAGATTAAGAAGCATGGCCATCAAAATTGATTTGGACAAGGCCTATGATTTTCTAAACTGGGATTACATTAGAGACTTTTTACATAGGTTTGGCTTTTGCTATAGCTGGATACAGTTGATTTATGAATGTGTTTCCTCTGTGTCTTTCTCAATTCTAACTAATGGTAATGTTGAAGGATACTTCACTACTTTTAGAGGTATTAGGCAGGGTTTGTCCCCATATATGCTCATTCTGTTTATAGAACCCCTTATCATATTACTCAATATGAAAACCCTCAGGCCAAAAATCATGTTGGCTTACTTTCTTGCGATAATGGTTTTAGAATTTCCAATCTATTTTTTGCGGATGACTGCTTAATCCTTGGAAAAACTTCTCCTACTGTTGCTAGGAACGTCTTAAGCACATTGGAAACTTTCTCAGATGTCTTAGGGCAAAATAAAATAAAATAAAATTCTAAGTCCTCCTTGTTCTTCTCTCCTAATGTGTCCTCCAGATATAAAAGAAATTTTTCTGACATTCTGGGGATTGCGAACAAAACAACTATAGGTGAATATCTAGGAATTAATAATGTACGTAGCATGCTGGAAAGATCCTTTACATTCAAAGGAACTTCTGGATAGAGCTGCTAAAAGAATGGTTGGTTGAAAAAAAAAATTCTTTATCAAGAGCAGGTAGACTTACCCTGATCAAAAGTTGCATATCTAGGATGTTTAACCATGTTTTATCTTGTTTTAAATTCCCTGACAAGAATTGTAAAGACATTGACAGAACTGCTAGAGACTTCTTTTGGGGTTCAAACAACAAACTTAATCCAGTCTCTTTAATAAAGGTATGTACTCCTAAATCTTGTGGTGGGCTGGAAATTAGACCTACTACCCATTTTAACAAGGTAACTCTTGCTAGATTGGGTTGGAAACTAATTTCTCCACCTGAGAATTGGTAGTCTCAAATTATAGCTGAAAAATTCTCGAAGGGAAATAGTTTTTTTTTTCTCTGTTAACAAGAAACCAACTTCCTCAAAGGCTTAGAGAGGAATTTTAGATAGTAGGGATATTTTGATTAAGGAATGAGATGGATTGTTGGCAAGGGAGACAAAATTAAATTTTAGCTTTATAATTGGGTCTTTCCTTTTCCTCTGGCCAACCTAGTGTGTAATAACCCCCAATAATCAATTAATTGGGAGAAGAATGTCTGTGATTATATTCTAGAAAACACCTAGAACATACATAAACTACTAGAAGTGCTAGATAAGGATACTGAAAACCATATTTGTGGAATTTTGATCCCTGTGTATGAACAAGATGACTGCTATATTCGGGGACTTGCCCTACATGGTTTTTTTTTTTCAATTAAAACTGCCTCCTGGATTCAAAGTGATGAGAAAAATAAAAAATGAGCGGATAGACTTGCTAGACAAAATGTGGAAAACCAATATTCCACCAAAAGTGAAAATGTTCAGCTGGCTGATGATTAAAGAGAGAATTAAAACCAGAGACATATTAGTTAAATTTGACATTCTTAATGCCAATGATTAGTATCGATCGAAAATTACGATGACTAATAACAAGTTTCAATGAATAAAAACGTGATCCATGATATATGATCACAAAAATCGATTATAAACGGTGGCAAAAACCACACCCAGCAACTGTGACTAACTGTCACATAACATCGATTTTCAACCGTGACTAACTGTGACTAACTGTCACACACGATTATAGCCCTACTCTGTTGATGAATGCCAACGTAGAAGAATAGGATGTTTTATTAGAAATGATCGAGGACTACGATCATGAAACTTTCAAGTTTCCAAAAACGTGATCCATGATGTATGGTCACAAAATCGATTATAAAACGGTGGTAAAAACCGCACCCAGCGACCGTGACAAACTGTCACATAGAATCGATTTTTATTTTATTTTCTTTTTCAAACCGTGACTCCCCCACGACTGTCACGTATACTCTATGGATATATGTCCATAGGAACTAGGGTAAAAGCATGTAATATTCAACAACTCATATCGCAATTATCATCAACTTAGATCTAGGATTTTGTGGAAAGTAAGTTTGCTAGATCTAGAGATTGAGGGTTTAGAAAAGTTTATCTTGAGGGTGTTATGCTCGATATGAAAACTTCGCTGTGAAAAAAGTTTGAAGAGAGGGAACATGTCCACGAAAATTCCAGCAGAAGGAGGATTTTTTCTTTTTTTCTTTTTTTCGGGCAGACTGACCTTCGTGCACTCAAATGGCTATAACTTTCTCTAGACACATTTGAATTGATATTTATGGATGTTCTGAAAACTAGACATCTGGGTCTTTCCGTGCATATAAATATCGTCCTCTGATTCGTTCGAAAATGCTCACAATCTTCTGTCGAAGTTGTTGATCTGTACATGCTCGATTTTAGCTGAAGAAGAGGAAAGAGGCCGACGGTGGTTGGCGGTGGAGTGAGCTGCCGGCGGCGGTGATGGTCGGCGGTGATCTGACTTTTTCCATGTTTTAGGGTTTTTCTATTAACTCTGGGAGTCGTGCTGATAACGTGTTGTATGAGAAAGTAGAATAGACAGAAAAATAGTTTCTTTCTCATTGATAGAATGCCTTAAATATAGGCTGATACAATCAGTTTCAAGAACTATCCCGATATAACAGAGATCCTTTGTATCTATCTAATCAATATCCGTATCTAACTAGGACAAGACACACACCGAAATTAATGGAGAATAAATCTCCTTAAAAGTCTAGATAGCTATAAGTTCAGATACCGTCTGAGTGTTTTTAAAAGTCTAGATATCAAAATATATAAAAGCCCATACTTAAGGTTTACCTTAAATGAAATTTTTTCTCAATTTTTAGAAGAGTTTGCTAATTAAAGATTGTTGTGTGTATAAGTATTAATGCTTGCGGAGCTTTAATTAATATCCTCATTTTGGTACTTGCAAATATTAGATGTTTTCTTATCAAAAAAAAAAATACTAGATGTTTTAAATTAGTTGGTGAGAGGGTGATAGTAGTAGACAAAAAGAAAACCTACCACTTCCTTAAAATTTACATCATGCATGTCAGCTGATTCTTATTATGCTCGAGTAAGTATAAGTTCTTGGCAAATTGGCAAAAGCCTTTTCTAGTAACGCTAAAAAAATGGCACTATCTCATGTCACATATTGCTTGTATAAGATTTCATGATCACTAGCTAATTAATCAAATGGCACAACAACCGTTTAATTAGTGAACTGATCGAATACTATAGGGCATTCTTTATTTGATAGGAAATTATAAGATTGAGTGAAATTTGTGACTTCAAGGGGCCTTTTAATCATTTTAGGTGCTTTGAACTCATTCAATTTACGCTAGCAAGTTATAGAAAAATTACAATTCATCATGTTTGGTTCATATTATTAGGCAGCAACCTATGGTTGATTCAATTCTAGTTCAACCAAAGTGGCCATGAATGGTGAGGAAACAAGTTAGCTAACATGGTTCAGATATCCTTTTTAAATTTTCCAGTCATGCTTAGTTCGATCGATCAAAACGGTTATCATGTTCTTGTTTAAAGTTCGACAATACTCAATAAGCACCCAATTAAACCCTAGCTAGCTAGCAAAAGAGGGTGCTTGTCAATTTTCTAATTTGAGCAAATCTGTATATATATCCCACTTCATGCACAAACCCTAGTAATGGGAAAGACGCACCCTCAAATGTTCCCATACCGTGATTCATGGCATTGCAATTTCACGTCCGTGGAAACCGTAAACCTGAGTCCTCGCTCCTCTCTCACTCCATAAAGTTTGATAGCGCATTACCCATTTTGGAGGATAATGGACACTCATACCCCACACCACATTTTCCTTTTCTCTTTAGTCACCCTCAAGCTTCAACTGACAACTTACCTGCATTTTGCAAAAGAAAATAAAAAATCAAACCCCCTAAAACCTCAAAAGCTAACAAGACGATCTATTTAATCTAAGTCACCCTTACCAACTCCACGTACAACCTCTATACTTACTTAACCCTTCACATTCCTTCATCTCCATCCCACTTTATATATACCCCCTCATTCTCTCTCTCTCTCCCACTTCTCAAATCATCACACTAGACACAAACTCGATTACACTTCCACTCTAGCTACATCATCATGGACTGGTTCTCAGGGCTTACCAAAACCGGCCTCGAGCCCTCGTTAGTGTACGAGTACGGCCTTTCTTTTGCTCACAACGAGCTGGAGGAGGAAGACATAGTCTTCTTCAACCACGAGTTTCTTCAGAGCATGGGAATCTCCATAGCCAAACACAGGCTAGAGATCTTCAAGTTCGCAAGAAGGGAAAAGGGTAGTAGACCTCGGTCCATGACCAGGCTCATCGTGGCGATCAAGAAGACCAAGAGGTGCTTTGCCGAGATCATACGCTCGTGGACTCACCGGAGTAATGAAGATTCATCGGCTCTAGCACTCGTGCCGCGGCCAAGTAACTATAGGTCGAGGTTTAGAGGTACCATGATGAAGAGTGTTCATACCAAGAATAATGGATATTCGAGATATGACCAAATGTAACTAATATCTGCTATTCGTTATGCGTATGTCGGTTATAGAGCGGGATCTAAATCGATGAATGATCGTTCTCGCTAGATGGTTGATGTTGAGCGATATCGGTGAATGATCGTTGTCGCTATTCTACAGCGTCCTCGTCTCTTTCTGCTAAGATCAACAACGGTTAAGGAGAGACGGGATGACCCGCCTTCAACCCTCTGATGCCTAAGTCAGAATCGATATACGAGTTAAGTAGAATAACGGCGTAATAAGATAAAGAGTGCGTACCATTTAATGCTGTGTTGACCGATATATATTGGTGGTTGAACGTTGAACTACTCTTCTACTTTCGATGTGGGATGGGTGTGTATATGTTCTTTGCTGGGGTGTTGTCTGACCGGTCCTATTATGGGCGCGTGAGCGTTATCCTGATTGAAGGACGGGCAGGTTTGGTCACCGAAGTTGGAGCTTTCCCGGCGATGGTTCCTGTCATGGTGGCGGTGAGACATAATTATAATTTATATTTAAGTCGTCTAAGCACGTACCTAGGTGATCTAGCCAGGTATATGAACAAAGAGGAACAAGAATAACAAGTTGGGGGTGACAAAGCAAGTACAGCAAGCCAGTGCAACCAGGCTGTTGCTCACAAATGGTTGAGTCGATTGTTAGTATTAGACATGAATACTTAGGTCACTAAACATAAGTAATGTAATCAAAGTAGCAAATTTTACAAATCAAAATCCAAACTCGACAAAGATAATGAAGACCAAGCGAAAATCTTATTACTCACTACACTTTTGTGTAAATATCATTGTGTCGTCTCTTGTCTCGTAAATGCAAGTGGACTAATCCGTTATGGTGAACCACTATAAATTATTATGTCGTTTCTTGATTATGTTTTGATTACTCACTGTCAATGACTAAGTCTCTTAATAGAACTTGGTTAAAACAGTTGACGCCGTCTGTTGGAACCGCTACAATTGTAAATTGCATTACCACCAAAAAAAAAATGTTTGTTCTACCGAACCCGAGTTATGGCACCACCACCAACCAGAGTAGTCACCACTTCCATCAGGATCATCCATCAGGCACTTCCGTCAGAATCATTCCATCAGGGAGGTACCTCATCAGGTGCACTCCGTCAGAAGACTTCTGTCAGGGGAACATCCATCAGGATCATCCGTTATAAGACTTCCATCAGGATTATCCGTCCGGGGAGCATCCGTCAGGACCACTTCCGTCAGGGGAACATCCATCAGGACCACTTTCGTCAGAAGACTTCCATCAGGATAATCCATCAGTGGAGCACTCATCAGGATCATTCATCAAGAGAGCATCCGTCAGGACCACTTTCATAAGGTGAACATCCATCAGGATCATCTGTCAAAAGACTTCCATCATGATCATCCGTCAGGGGAGCATCCGTCAGGATTACTTCCGTCAAGCAGGGGAACATCCATCAGGATCATTCGTCAGAAGACTTGCATCATGATCATTCGTCAGGGGAACATCCATCAGGATCATCCATCAGAGGCGCATCCATCAGAACCACTTCCGTTAGAATCGTTCCATCAGGGAGATACCTCATCAAGTGCACCATTCCGTCAAAAGAGCATCCCGTCAACACCACCCGACAGGCACCATCCCGTTAACAAAGATCATCCCGTCAGCTTGCTCCGTCAAAACTTGTCCTGCCAGACAAATCACGCTAAAACGACTTACACGCAAACCCGCCAACTCTAGGTCTTCGACTCTCATCTTCGACCACAAGTAAGCCTGGAAATTGATATGAGCCTATCACTTGCGGCACCATATCAAAAGGACTTTGATGCGCGTCACCAGATAAGTATTCTTGGTCCCTTTGAGTATGTACGTTACGTTTTGCCACTCATGATCAGTAGCTAGTAATATCAGTTTGCATGCCTCCTATGTACGTTTACCATGCAATGTTAGCACGTCTAACTTGGTTTCACTTATCATATACACGCGTCAGTCTTGTCTAATTAAACGTCGAAGCATGCCCACTTAAACCTATACAAGCTTCAGGCTAACGGGTGTATGCATGCATGTCTAACGCATTCGCTCTACGTACTCGATTTAATTATGTACCCATGTGCTGAACGTACTGGGGTAACGGCTTCAACACAATTGCATACGCATGCATGATTAAGGCGGTTCAAATTCTAGATATTTCACATGCCTCCAAGCATAGAAATGTATTTGCATGCGTGTAAGTTAACGCACGGCCCCTAACGGTCATCACCCATATTTGTATTCACCATGTTCATATACACGTACACCCCTTCAACATGATCACTTTATATCCGTGATCACTTCATGTCCTCCAACACTCACATACCAACTCATATATTTCACTTAATCGGATATGATTCAATTTAAATTGATACGCCTAACAACAATTTTTATTATTCGCTATAACTTATATGCTCTAAGTGTTTCACAAACGTTAAACGCATGCTAATATGCTTTAGTTCAACCCATTAGAGCAATGTACAATTTAATTTAATGTCATATTTCACACATATATTTAACAAAGCATGCTCACAAAATTGGTGACAATTTTTTTTTCAAATAACCAACATGTACGACTCCTAGATACATATACCATGCATTAGGACACTTGTTGCTCAACTGAACTATTACATATATGGGGTTCCTCACCTGCTACATGCTTTACATATGTGCGTTACAACAAATATGCTCAAACATGTTATGCCATGCTAGACTAAGTTAATATGCTCACAAACTCATTTGGACACACCTTTATATCACACCAATGAAATGGAAAACATTTCAGACTATCACTTATTTTTGATACTCACTGCATTAGTATTCAATTTACACATTATGCATGTTTATCTAACTGTACTTATGCCACAAATATAAGTGACTACGTTTTCCTCAGACCTTTCATTGGTGCAATATCAAAAAATACTATATGTTTCGTTAACATGCTTATTGACATCGTCAAGAACATATGTGCCTCATTGAATTGAACCAAGAGAGCTACAATGTTGACGGATAGGGAGACTACACCCTTCAAGCCATTGTACATTCTTGCTAATGCCTGCTGCAAAGCGCACAACGTTATGCTCGACAGAGTTCCCTAAAGATAGCTGCCCAACGCATATCGTTAGGCCCGATGCGGATTAATTTTTTGATGCGATCCCAGAAATTAATCCCATCGTGTCACCCAATGGCTGATGCGAATCCCAGCATGGGGCTGACGGAACCATACTCCTGGTACGCAAAATATACCAGAGTTTAGTTCCACTTCAATCACTTAGTATCTGAAGCGAATCCTAGAACTAACACTGACGAATTAATCTCCTAATGCAAATCACACTAGAGATTAATCTCATCCAATGGCTGAAGCGAATCCCACCATTGGACAAACGGAAAACTTCTGAAGTGAATCCTAGAGTTCTGTTCACTTTCAGTCACTTAGTATCTGAAGTAAATCCCAAAACTAACACTGACGGATTAATCTCCTAACGTAAACCACATCAGAGATTAATCCCATCTAATGGCTGAAGCAAATCCCACCATTGGACAAACAAAAAACTTCTGAAGCGAATCCCAGAGTTCCGTTCACTTCCAGTCACTTAGTATCTGAAACAAATCCCAGAACTAACACTAACATATTAATCTCCTAATGCAAATCACACCAGAGATTAATCCCATCTAATGGCTTAAGTGAATCACACCATTGGACAAACAGAAAACTTCTGAAGCGAATCCCAGAGTTCCATTCACTTTCAGTTACTTAGTATCTGATGCAAATCCCAGAACTAACACTGAAGGATTAATCTCTTGACGCAAATCACACCAGAGATTAATCCCATCCAATGGCTGAACGAATTATATAATTGGACAAACAGAAAACTTCTAAAACGAATTCCAGAGTTCCGCTCACTTTCAGTCACGTAGTATCTGAAGCGAATCCCAGAACTAACACAGACGAATTAATCTCCTGACGTAAATCACACCAGAAATTAATCTCATCCAATGGCTGATGTGAATCCCACCATTGGGCAAATGGAGTTGAACTCCTGATTTGCAAAATACACCAGAGTTCAAGTCGAGTTTACTTGAACGTCTGAAGCACATCCCTAGTGTTAAGTAATACTCCATATTCGTTATCCGTTCACTGAAACACTGTTAACGGAGCGCGCTTGCACATCGAACCCTAATCTCTTATAAGACTGGGGGACTCCATGGTTCTTATTGGTACATGTGGATCACCTATGAGAACTGGGGGACGTGGCAGGCCTCACATATCATATGCATCATCCTACAATGCATCATATACACTTACTCATCCGTTTATGCATCCCATATTCGTATGCTATGCTTATGCATCATAACACATATCAGATTATCACTCATACTGCACCGAGCATTCATGCATCATAACGCACATTACTCGTCACTTCACATAATGTGACGTATATCGCCCTTGGAGCATCTCGATTCACATATCGTCAAACAATTACCGCCCTTAGCACATTACATGCATATCATGCACTAGCATGCAATTATGATGCATCACGCATGTAAACGGAATCACTTTGACTTACCTCATGATGTATGACTTACTATCTCATGTGACCTCATCCATTTAACATCACTTGCTCTTCTCAAGTTACTCATTATCTATTGCATGATTTTTCATATTACTTTCAAGATGTATATCTTTTATTCCTTGATGCACTCAATGTAACACACTACAAAAATAGGCACTATAGCCGATGACCTAAAGTCGACGGCTATAGCAAAACCAGTCGTCGGCTATACTCATAGCGGACGACCGGTCGTCGGCAAAACTACAGCCGACGACTAGATGGTGAGTCGTCGGTTATAGTCTTGGCTATAATCGATGACCGGTCAACAACTTGCATTGACCGGAGGGCGACTATAGCCGACGACCAGGACACCAAGTCGTCGGCTATAGTATTTACCTTAGCCGATGACTTTGAACAGTGTCGTCGGCTATAGTAGAAAATTTCAGGAAAAAAATACCTGAAAATGTACAATTCTAATCCTCGAACCTACAATTGCATAAGATTATTGATCGAAGTTGCAAAACACATTACAAATTCACTAACAAAACACAAATGCACACATATTACACACCTACACTATGGATGATCCAAATTGATGTTATTGAAAACATCGACGTTAATATCAGGGTCTTCGGGATCCTCCTGCGGCCACGTGGCAGGAAAAGAAAACGTAGGTGGAGCCGGGACCGGGAATCCAGATGACTGGAGTTGTGCAGTCCAATCCTGAAATCATGAAGCTATCGCAGACTGCTAGGCTAATCTCGCCCGCTCCATCTCTTCCACCCGCCTTCGACTCTCTTCCAGCACCCTCTGATGCTCTGTTGCCTGCCTTTGGTGCTCTGCTGTCACCCTCTGGAGCTGTTTCTATAGATGAGAAGACTTCAAACTTACCGATCTGCGTGAGAATCCGGGAGTGTTTTTCAAGACCCCGTCCCCCTTCTGTCCCAGACCCCTACAGTAGTAGCGGCTTCCTCATGATCCTCGCCGCTACAAGCGGGTCAGATTCATCAATTTGAGAGATAGTCTGGGGGAGGTCCGCATCCTGGATCTCAGGCCATTGCTCTCTCACGAGCTGAGTCAACACCTCCGGAGTCACCTCTTGCACTCTCGCCTAATTGACAAGGGAAAAAAATAAATTGGACCAGTAAACATATATAAAAAAAATATTTAGAGATATATAAGCAAATATGTTAATAAAGTTATAAGGGCATATGACTTACAATATCTTCGGGGTACTGAGGATACACTTTCTATAATGTATACTCCAAAGGGGGGACTTCGGGGTGTTGGGCGGCCTCCTCCATCCAACCTGCAAAGAATCTCGAACCGTAATGATGGTTCTTCGTGTATTTTCCTGGGTTCGCCGCGTTTATTGCAGAAATAGCCTGATTGGATGAACATCTGTGAAAAAAAATTAATTAGAAAACTATTTTCGCCAAATACGATATAAGTAAGCACAAACAGAGTGTTGCATACCTCGACCTTTGGGGTGTTGAAGTGGACTACGAGCCACTGCCACTTGTACTCCCTATACATAAACTCCATAGGGGTACCCCCACGGAGGTTATCGGGCTTCTTCCAGTACCGTTTGAACTCACTCTTCAACTCCTTGTACCTATATATGGGAGGTATATGTTATAAATTGACAATACATGATCAACAAAATGTCTAAAATTTAACTCCATATCTCATCACCTTCTTCCCTACACTTCAAATGCCCACGCGTATTTGAGCTCCTTCGGCACAATAAACTACAGCTACAATATATATATATAAATATATAAATGGTAGACATACATAATCAATATATAAGTGGTAATTATACATAATGAATATATAATTAACTTACCGACAACGCATTGTTCACACAATCTTTTACACATTGTGGCACGGATAACCACTCTCCCCATAAAACTTTCACTCTGTCCCGTATTATACTCCCTATTATGCCGGCGTACTTCCGCGTATTCTTTCTCACTATCACATCTCCATTCGAATTGGTCTGTATGACCACTTTCTCATTGTCCTTGACCGTCTTGTCAAGTAGCTTGCCGCTGACCGTGTCTCTAGTATTATTTTTTGCATTACCTCCAACATCGATGTAGGCTAAAAGAAGGGAAATTTTTTTGACATAACCACTTAAGCGGTATATTTATTATGTATTAATGAGTTTCAAATTAAATACTAAGTTTGATAATATTTACCCGATTCAGACGTCGATGTATTTGATACCTTCGCACTATACAGAGGTCTATCAAAAGACACATAGAAGTATGACTCTTCCAGGGTAGTGTAACCAATCTGTCCTGGAATGGACATTCCGCAATCATCGAGCGTAGGTATGGATGGTATCGTATCGGGCATGAAGAGGTGCGGCAGCAGACCACCACGTGTCCTCGTAAAGAAACTATCTGAAGGATTTGCATTAGAGGCCAAAGGCTGCGACGAGGGAGTAGGCGTCGTTGGCCGGGAGATGGGAGACATACAGACACCTGAATGTACGAGACCCGTAGAGGCGGCCGATTGCGGCGAGTGAGTGGCACCTTCGTTGAAGAACGGCCTCGTGCAGGTGGGTCGACGGGCCCCTACATCTTGTTGCGGCTGCTGAAGCAGTAGAAGGTGTCAAGAGGTCCTCGGGCCGCTATAAGTGTTACTTATAGAGGAGAACGAGGAACTATCGCCGCTAGACCCGATTTCTTTGTTAGAGTTCTTTGAACCCTTCCGACTTAACCAATTCATGATCCCTAATTATTTAAACCCTAAATTAAACCGTAATTAATTAAACCCTATTTAAATTAAACCATACATAAATCACAAAATTTTACACCACAAATTCATACCTAAATCACAAAATTCACAAATTCATACATAAAGCACAAAATTCATACATAAATCACAAAATTCACAAATTCATACATAAATCACATATTTCATATATTCACAAAAAATCAAAAAATTCACATAATATTCCCTCAAACTAATCACATATTCAATATATCACAAATTCACAAATTCAATTAACCCAATCACAAATTCCATACAATTCAAAAAATTCAATAACCCAATCACAAATTCCACACACAAATTCAATAACCCAATCAAAAATTTCATACACAAATTCAATAACCCAATCACAAATTCTGTACACAAATTCAATTAACCCAATATAATAACCTAATCACAAAATCCATAACTCATAATCAAAACTCATACACATTCACATAATCCAATCTAGATCAAACTAAAATCCCTAAATAAAGCTAAAACCCTAAAATTTAGGGAGAAAATGAGAGAGACAGAGAGAGACAGACAGAGGAAGAACCTGTTTTGGAGAGATCGAGACTGATTTGGGGGCATTTCCGGCGATTTGGGACATTTGGGGAGAGATTCCGGGGGTTTGGTCGATTTGGGGGAGAGGAGGAGAGGCCGAAGAAGTGAGGGCTCGGACTGAGTTTTCGGGTTATAACAATTAACCATTGCCGATGACTTAATGAATGTCGTCGGCCATGCTGTTTTAAAAATATTTTTTAACTATACCTGACAACTTTTGTGCAAGTCGTCGAGTATAGTACGTAAAAAAAATGGACATACAGTCTGTCACAATCTTCAAAATAGTATAGAAGAAGTACCTATATGTGGACCACAGAAGTATATCAAATTGGGTTTTAACGTTCTAGATTATACTCATTATAGGGCCTGTTTTGTTAGGTGAGATAACAAATGGGACTACTGAGCTTGACATGCCGAGCAACAACAACCAGTTGCATCTTTGAAATGTCAATCCTCACTATGGAGGTTGGCTACCTATATATTTCATTCTAGAACCTCGATGACATATTATAGATAATTGTGATGACCAACAGAAGAAGAGAAAATGATCTCCTCCCAAATACTAAAAACTTCCCTAGTGTTACCAAAAGTTTAATAATCATCACTTTGGATATCACCCCCACAATCTTGGCCTTCATAGTGGTTACCATGGAATTGGCTCCTCCGTGATAGCACACGACCAAAATATGCTGCCGACCTGAATGGGGATCACTTATGGTGTAGTGCTAACTGCAGCAGATACAAGGTGCAGATGTTTCCTAGTTATCTGAATAACTTCATCGGAACTTGGCTCCATACATCTGTATGGCTTGATGTCATCACATAAATAACATCAATCATCAGTGGACTGCATTTGAAGGTAGACGGAAGGAACCCCCGGCGTAAAGCATATGGTAAACGGGACGTACTCGAACTGTCAAAATTATGCTCAGGATGGTGCCTAATCCACAGGCACCAGCTAAAACTAGAAATGTGATCCCGAAACATTCTGCACCTATGCAGGAAGGGCTTCCTTGTTTGGCAGCTTCAGCATCGTATAAATTACCAGCAAGAAGAACTGAGAAAAGAACTGCTCCAACTGGATTGCCTAATAACATGAACCCGTAATTTATTCCAAAGTGTTTTAAGCCAAAAAGTTCGGAGACAGTTGGAACCATTATAGAATACTGAATGCCATAGCAGGTACCAAGCAAGGCAGTTGCAACATAGAGTGAACCACTCAGAGCCAATGCATATAAAACGAACGAAACAATCATCAAAACATGTGCACATATCATCCAAAATGTGCGAGGAAGCATATTTCTCCTGCAATGGACAGATGAACGAAATTAATATTGTTCTTTAAAGAAGTAAGAGAACAACTCCTTCATGAAAAAGAAGCCAGAAGAAATCTGATGGTGTTCTGGAACCATAAAATATCTGTAGTCTTGGTACAGTGAAAAATCTGTATAGTGGTCGCAGCCTCTCAGGTCAAATGTGAATACCAGAAGTAAGTGGTTTTAATTTTTTTTTTCTTCCAGAAAGTACAACGTAAAATGCCAAATATATGCTAATCCTATACTGAATGGAAGGCAAGGATACACATCACGGGACACGCACTAATGTGCATTTTCGAAAGATTGTTCTCAATATAATTGAAGGTACACAGAACACAATTTAAGTTGGCAAAACATATAAGATAATATAATTAAATGAAAGATCAGAATCAGTGTTATTGGGGACAAAGGTGGAAGTCAATCAGTACTTACTTGACAAAGTGTTCAGAAACAACACCTGAACCCAAACGACCCACAAAGTTGCAGAAGCTGAAGAGAGCCAACAATATTGTCGTATCATTGCTGCCTAATGCAACTCCAATCTGGCTTAGATTATTGAGTACTGTCACTCCTGAACCAACCCCAAGAAAATATACAACCCAAAGCAGCCAGAAATCTGCCTTTATAAAAGCTTCTTGAAACATAAAATCATCTCCCCTCTTAGGTTTTCTTTTCTTCTTCACTGCACCTTCCCCAATAGCAAGAAGTGTTTCCACATCTGAAGAGTCATCCTCAATGTTTCCAAAATTTGTTGCTGATGAGGATGGTGTTAGCAAAGGATCTGTTTGAGTTGCACTACCTTCTTCTGGAGCAAGCTGGTCAGAAGAATCAATCCGTGCCCTTGCTGGAAATAACGTCATTTTGACAGGAATTGCAAGAGGAGACAGCAGAAGGATAATCACAATAGCTATCAAAATGTAGGAAACTGCATCACTAAGAGATACTATCTGGTACACTGCTGTGATTGTGAGAAGATAAAATGCAAGCACAACGCTAACAACTTGAGTGAAGAGAAAATGGCCTTGCTCTGAAGACTCTTCGCCAGAAGCTGGAGTACATGGCCGTATAAAGTACATCAAGGCTAAACATAAGACAGGGAGTCCAAGAGCAAGAAACAGCAGTAGATTTAAAGCAGATTCTTTAAGCACCAAACTGTATACCACTGTATAAACTGCAGCACTAATACCAATATAGCCCTTAAGAATGCCAGCAACAGTGCCTCTACTGAGAGGGAAGTTCCTCATGTTGGTAACAAGTACAGCTGTGCCAAACCAAGCATTGCTATTCATGGCAATGAGAATTGTAATAAATACCTGCCACAGAAGTAAAAGACAGACATAAGAGGTTATGAGATAAATAGTATTATCATTGCCCAAAGTCTAGGCGTGTCAAAAACTCAAAAGAATAGAAAATGTTCCGACTGAGGACACAGTGTAGACACAGCCGAACGAAAAAAAGATAACACAATAAAGATATTGAAATGTGGATAACAAGTTGATGCACTAAAATGCATTTCATGATGCTAGTTTTACTCTAGTGAAAAGCCAAACAATCTCTCATAGCTTAGAAGATTCCATGAAAAACCGAGCAATGAGATAGTTATTGAACAGATTAACGACATGACATCAGAGAAAAGTATAAGAGACCCAACTAGTAACTCCAGGCAACATTAAAGAAGTCAAAGATAATAACAACCATACAAGTGCAACCACAATTTAGTGGAAAAGAAGTTGAAATATCACATGAGTTGAAACTCAGATTTATGAATGCTTAGCAAGAGCATTGTCCACTGCACATGTACATGGAGGGTTTTGCAAAAAGTTCATGAGTATATATCATATGAGTTGAAACTCTGATCAATGCATGCTTAGCAAGAGCATATGCCCATTGCACATTTACATGGAGTTTTTTTTTTTCAATAAGTTCATGCTAATTGGAAATTATGAATAAGCATTATTTATACTGCAAATTTTGCGATCGTGCTCTTTTTATTTTTTATGGTAAATCTTCCACTTTCCATTAAACAGACCAATGGCCATCTCCTCAACATTGCGAGATTATCAAAGACAAGAATTTTAACTACAGTATGAATCTTTCAATGTATTTTACCTACAAATTTGGATATCAGGGTGATTTACCATATCGTCAAAATCACCTTCAAAATATAATTAAAGAAACACGAAGATCACACTCCACGGTGGTAGACACTAAGACACAGACTGAAGAACTACACAAACAAGATAATAACGTATACTACACTCAATTTCAAAAGTTCCAGATAATCATATTTTTCAAATGCTAAAGCATTGTCCAGCTATATTTAAATATTCCAAATCATTCCAATTGATAGCCTCCTTTCAATACTTGGAGCAGAGAAATTCAACAGCCTGTCAAACTTAAAACCCAAAACCCTACGATCAATCGGAAATGGTATTTCCCAATACTCAAATAAAATAGGAACATGAAGAGAGTTACTCACCAAAATATAAGGCATGTTCATAACAGTCTGACTAACAGCAAGCCAGAGAACTCCATAGCCCAAAAAACAAAGCACACAACCAACCAGAAGCACAGCCCAAGGAGGGAACTTGTTGCAGGCAATCCCAGGAAGCAAAGCCACATTCTCTCCAATATCACTGGCCACTCCAAGAATGGTCAGCTGCATCTGATTGTAACCCAGTACTGATTTCAGCAAAGGTGAGTAGAGTGGGAAGTTGTAGGCATTTCCAGCAGCTATTTGGACCCAAATTGCCGCCGCCAAACCCACCCATGGAGGTCTGCTCCCAGCTTTCAGGACAAACCTAGGCATTGTTTTGGAGCTTCAACAGAATCTCTCTCTGGTTTGCTAAGTGATGACTAGACTACAAAGTTATATAATGTTACAAAGTTATACCAGTATGGTCTAAAATGGAGGAAAAGAAGGTCCAATATATACCCAACGGTCAAAAGGAGAGGATGGAAAGTGAAAGATGTCAGAGGGTTTTGGAGGTATTGGCACCAAGCGCACCTAACTCTCTCAATCTGGCACTAGTTCGTTGGACCGTGTTATAAACTTCTACTAGAATTCATGGAGACGGTAGGGACAAGTTGGGACCTTGTCGTGGTGTTATATGGCCATAGGCTACAATACAAATGTTTGGTTTCGGATCATTCTAGTGCGAATTAAGTTTACGGTGAACCAAACAAAATTTTAAATTTTACTATAAATCGAGACTTGGAGTCATGACTCGGCAAAGAGTGACGTGTGATGCCGATTAATTGTGTCGAGTCCGTAGCTACATCCATCAATCAATTGTTGTACAAGGTAAGAAGGGTAAAAGTTATATAGATCAGTTGTGCTAGGCTAGTGTGCCCTAATTGCATTTGTTTTGATTTTGTTTAGTGTGTAAACGACCTTTCAACTCATGCAATGCATAAGTTTCAAGTTTTTAAAGGGGGTAGCTGATTCGAAGCAAGCCATACTTCGTATTCTAGAGAAGATTCACCGTACGTGTAAGATACCTAGAGATCACGTGATTCAAACGCGAATATACCAAGATGGAATAGAAGTAATTAAAACATAATGCAGTAAAATTTCGATAATTTAATATTTGATTAATTAATAATTTTGTTAAAATGATATTTTTTGTCGGTCCCAATTTGTGAATTTGAGTATTAATTTAATATTTAATTAATTAATAATCTCGCTAAATTAATAAATTTTATCAGTCCCGAGATTATTAATTCATCGAGGTTTTATTGTATAATGAAAGAAAAAACAACACATTTTTTTTGAAGTACGTGTTACCCTAATATTGTGGTGTATAGTTCTCTCTCGCGTCTCTCTTTTCTTCCTAAAACCCAAAAGTGTGTTCATATGGAAGAAAAGTTGACAGAATTTAAACAAAATCAAGTAATTCACAATTATATCTTTTAAATTTCTCTGTTTGGATAAATTTTGTGAGAATTTTGTAATTTATATTTTTTTAAATTCGGAAAAATTGGTGGCTTCAATTCTCTTGTTAAATTTAGCCATTATTTTGGCTTTTTTAATAAAATTTCGGGCTGAGACATGTTTTAGTCCCAATCTCGCTTAAAAAAATATCTTGTTCAATTCCTTAAAAATGAAGTATTATTCTACAAATCCTTCAAATTGCTCAGAAAAGTTTATAATTCTCGTTATCTTTAAATTTCCACATGAATAAACCTAAACACTAGAATTCACAAATTATAAAATCCTAATTTTTATAAATTGTAAATTTCTATAAAAATCGAGAATACTTCATCCAAACACACTTTAAAACTAGCCCTCTTACATCTTTCAATCCCACCCGAACTCTTCTCTTTTGATTCGTGTCAAATATTATTCAATTGGAAGAACTCTTTCACAAAGATATAGTATATACACACCCCGTGAACCAATAATTGACTTTTTATAAGAAAACAAATCATCTTCCTAAGTTCATAATGACATCAATGAAGCTACAAGTCATCTGGTATACCATGAAGCAAGAAAAAATAGTCAAAATAAATCGATGGAAACTCCAAATGACTCCAACTCCCTCATATGGCTCTTCCATGGTTGGACCACAAGACTATTCACCTTTAAGGCTAATTTTAAAGGTGGAAAGGTGTCACAATTTGATTGGTTATTTGTGTCAACATTTTCTAAGGTTGACTGAGCTTCTGATAAGCTCAGCTATATGATCCTTCTCTTGCCACTAGATCGAGTTATCTCCTCCTCGCCTCCACCTCCATAGCCACCATGATGCTTTTGTTCTACCTCATTCTCTTCGCCAAAGCTTCCAGAAGACTTGGTGGCCAAGTGCTTCAGGATCGTGCAGTTTTAGGCGGAAATCCAATTGCTATCAAGACCTTGGGTTGTTTCGAATTGCTCATCGCCATCGCTGCCGAAAGAAAAAAATCAAGATTGTTGAGATGATGACTGATCGATTATCGAGAATAGAAGAGGTAGAGATGGAATTGAAATACACATACTCGGTGGCATGCGATTTCATCTCACGGATGAGGAATTGGTGTCTTACTATCTCCATAACAAGGCTGAAATGGGTCATTGATTCCAATCCCCTGTGATTTTTGAGTGACCAAATTTTACGTCTTCCCTACAAGGAAGAACACGATGAGATTTAGCGCAAATAAATAAGCACAGAGAGTTGGTCCCGAAGCCCTTGGAGGTGAGGATGATTTGGATAATGACAAGGTGAGTGACCTCGAAGACGACGCCGTCAAGCTAGAGAGATTTTTCGGTGGTGATTGATGGGCAAAGAGATGGTCACACATATTGAGCTTATCATAAGCTTAATCAAACATGAAGAAAATTGAAAACACCAACCACTTAGATTAGCACACTTGTTAGGATCATGCTACTATGCACCCCAGGTGTAAATACCCTAGCTAGGGTCTAATTTCTTTTATAACACGTGTCATAATCTAAGTGGCTGGTCTTTTTAATTTTTTGTTATGTTTGACTAAGTTTATGATAAGCTCAGTATGTGCGATAATCTTTTTGGTGAACCGTCGCCATCGTCATTCTCATCTCAAGATATATATATATATATATATATATATATAGAGAGAGAGAGAGAGAGAGAGAGTGAAACAACGAATGAGAAATCATCGGCGGAAGCCGTCACCGTAAACTCGCAACCCCACCCGCCATTATATACTTTGGGTTGGTTACTATCTTCCTTATTGCTATAGGTGTTCATATCTAGGCTTCTTGTTGATATCAAGACTCGTGTTGTTTGTATATATGTGTACACCAATCAATTCGCTGAGAACTTCGTGCTTGATCCTCTAACTTTCTTGTTCAATTCATTTGTGCATCATCAATCTTATTATGATTCATGCGATCATAGACAAACAAGATAAGAAATCAAACTAATTACCAAAACTAATGTCAAGATATGAAATCAAACTACAGAGGAGTAGGCTTAAGCAGTTGGGAGCGGTGCATTTCGAACCCGAGGAAAAGGTAGAAGCTCAGGCTCCGAACCCGAGGTCGCGGCCAACCCGAGACCCGGCAAGTGGAGGCAAGCAATGACGATGTGTCGGCACTTGGGTGCACATTCGAGAGGTCAACCTTGGCAAGTGACCACGGGGGTTGTGAAAGCACAGTCAGCCTTGAAAAATGTAGACAATAATAACCAATCATATAGTGCCACGTGTAAAATTTTGAAAATAGTTTTTTATGAATAGCCTTGGGGTGAATTCTGGCATTTTTCAACATATTAATTATAGAAAAAATTTAGACTTTGGGGTGTCTAGTCTTGGAGTGCATTCAAGCCTGATCCATACACAACTACACAAGTTATGGAAATAGACTTTTTTGCAAGAAATTTTTTAGTTTTAATTGGAAAAAAAATAAAAAAATTGACGGCTCAGATTAGTCAATGCATTAAAATAATTTAAATTTTTTAATATAAATATATTTAATTACATGACAAAGTTATAAAAGGATCTAAATACACAAGTGAATCAAACAACAATCTAGCTCCACACTGCATTTTTCTCATCCATTGCAGAAAAATTAACAGTTAGTCATTCTTGTCTGTTATGTGTGTAACACAAGAGAAGGGATACACTACTGTAAAAAGTATAAGCATGCAATGCACCAATAAAACCCATAGATATCTCTTATTCTTTCCGAATTATCTTCTAATAAAAGCAACGCATTTTAATGTACTCTTCATAATTTCTCTACTTCCCTGAACATAATGATATTCAAATCAAGCTGCATATATTGATAGGTACTATTCATTGAAATTGACAAGCATTGACAACGCTTGAGAGAGATAAACCTATGTAGTAACATAAATAGTATCACTACAAGAAAACAACACTTAGACCACGGAAACGTAATTGTTCCGTGGTCCAAGTGACACTTGGACGACGGAGAAGTCTCCGTCGTCCAAGTACAACCTGGACGACGGAGAATACCATCTCCGTCGTCCAGGTGATCACCTGGAGAATGCAGAAGACTCCGAGGTCCAGGTGTCCACCTGGACGACGGAGACGGTATTCTCCGTCATCCAGGTTATCACCTAGACCTCGGAGTCTTCTCTGTCCTCCAGGTGATCACCTGGACGACGGAGAATACCATATCCGTCGTCCAGGTGGACACCTGGACCTTGGAGTCTTCTCCGTCCTCCTGGTGATCACCTGGACAACGGACCGACACGCCGTGGTCCGAGTAACTTCCACTTAGACGACGTACCGACACCTCCGTCGTCTAAGTGAAGCATTATATACGCCCGATGCCAAACTCTCTTCATTCCATCCGATCTCTTCATTCCATTCGAAGAAGAATTGAAGGAGAAGGGAGAAGGAGAAGGATCGGAGAAGGGAGAGGCCGAGAAGGATCAGGCCGATAAGGGATCTCCGCTGACTAGCTAGCTAGCTTAATTAACAGATATCGAGAAGGCCAGCAGGTATGTACGCAGTTAAAATTTGCTTAATATATATTTAGTGAAAACGTACGTACATACATGCATGGATGTTAGCTATATATAGAGATTAAATTACGTACGTACGTAATTGATGGATCGATGTAGATCGAGTACGTATAATTAAGCGTAAATTAATGGACTAATATAATGGATGTAGATCGATGAATTTGATTAAATTCCAGGTCCTAAATCTCCAGGGAAGTGCTTGGATGTCTACCCCAGACCTTTGATCGACGAGCTGAAACTGTTGTGGGAAAATAGAGTCCTAACTTATGACAAATTCACTGACACGATGTTCACGATGAGGGCTGCCGTAATGTGGACGATCAGCGATTTTCCAGTGTATGGGATGTTGGCAGCCTGTAGGACAAAAGGATATAATGGATGTCCTATATGTTTGGACGACGTGAACTGATGAAGCTCATTTCGACGGGACGGTAGAGAACAATCATAAACCCCGTAGTTGGTCGGGCGAAGAGATTTTAGAGAGGTTGAGCTATTTCGACTTTGGTGTGTTGAGCAATGACGCAGATGTAAAGAAATGCAATCCAATTCCTCCACATTATCTGAGCTATTGGGATCACAAGAGTATATTCTTTGAACTCCCTTACTGGTCGAAGTTGAAGCTGAGGAACAACTTGGACGCGATGCACATAGAAAAGAATGTGTGCGACAGCGTGGTGGGAACAATTCTCGGTATTAAGTTCAAGACTAAAGATACTCCCAAAGCGCGCAAAGATTTGGAATCAATGAATCTACGTCGTCCCTTGTGGTCGAGGAGGGATAGGAAATGAGTGTACAACAAGATGCCACCTGCACCTTACACAGTGAAGCAGACGCTTAGACGTTCTGTATTTCACTGGTTTAAGAGCGTTCGTTATCCGGCTACGTATGCAGCTACTATAACTGGAGCAGTGGACAATGTGCAACACAAGTTTGTGGGTCTAAAGACACATGACTATCACGTTATGCTGCAACGTCTGATTCCAGTGGTAATTCGACCATACTTGCCTCGTGACGTCGTAGAACCAATTGTGGCATTGTGCAGGTGGTGGCAGAGGTTATGCGCCAGAGAATTAAAGAAGTCAGATGTGGTGGAATTGCAACAAAAAATTGTGCACATCATTTGCAAACTAGAGAGGATTTTTCCCCCTGCTTTCTTTGACATCATGATTCACCTAATGATCCACCTGCCCGAGCAGGTGCTCATTTCTGGTCCGGTCCAGTACACTTGGATGTATCCTCAAGAAAGGTACGTACAACTAATTAATTTATTTGTTCCACTGGAGATTATATATATACTAGCTAGCTATATGTACTTATTCTTATTGTACGTTTGATTTTGTAGACAGCTTGGACAGTATAAGTCATTCGTCAAAAACAAGTCGGCCCCGGATGGCTCCATAGCAGAGACATACCTAATGCATGAGTGTGTTACTTACTGCAACAGGTACCTCAAAGATCCACCACCTCCCACTGCCTCCGATCGCAGTGCCCGCATCAATCTTTCTGTCGTCACCAATGTCGTCCGACCGTTTAGAGGAGTATTAAAGGAATCGTTAACACGGGAAGAACTTATTGAGGCACATTGGGTAGTGTTGCGAGACTGTGACGAAGTTGAGCCGTACATGATGTCATACAGGGAGAGGCTTCAGGCGTTAAATCAAAACAAGAGTTCGGCGTGGATTGAGAAAACGGTTAAGAAGAAGTTTCCCGATTATTTCTTCCAATGGGTACATACGTACCTCTCGGTATTTAATTAGTAATTTATATACGTACATATCGATCATGTTTGGAGAAAGTCCAAATTAAACCCTTATATTAATTTGCCCTTTTTTGCAGATGATTGATCTGCAAAAATCTGAAAACCACGGGGGGTAGTGGTCATGGCCAAAGCACTTGCTAGCAGGGAAGCCGGTTAAACACTATATTTATCCCGGATGTTTTGTTAACGGTGTAAAGTTCCATTCATTGGCCCGAGACGAAGGAAGAAGAACACAAAACAGTGGGGTAGCGGTTGGGAAAGACAATGATCTATATTACGGGGCTATTGTATATGTGGTTCAGCTATGTTACGGGAATGATGTCAACGTTTTCCTATTCAAGTGCAGATGGTTCAAGCGTACAAAGGAAGACCTGGGACTATTATCAGTCGATACAAACTCTAGCTGGTATGAGGATGAGCCTTTCGTTCTCGCCACCTTAGTTCGGCAGGTGTTCTATCTCGACGATCCGAAAGCCGGTGAAGGGTGGAAAATAGTGAACCATATCTCTCACCGAGGAATATGGAATACAGAGACAATTGAAGGGACACCGGCGATGACTGAAGATGCTGCTGAACCAGAAAGAGACATTCCTGCCTATCAAGAGCCTAATATTTCTGTCATCCGCTCCGATATAATGGACCTGGTTCAAGATGGTGAACGGTTACCCATGCCTGATGGTTGTACAGATCTAACTGAAGATGAGATTATCGATGAGGTAGATGAAGAAGACGAGCAGGAAGAGGACGCGGACGAGGACTCAGGTTATTCGTCGGACGATGTTGAGTTCGATGATGAGGATGAGCCGTCGTCTAACGGGGATGAGGACGATGACGATTATGACGAAGAGTACGGTCATACGACGAGGATTATTAATTGGTAATTAATTATTGTAATTATTGTAATATATGATCGATGCAGGTTTACGGTAATTAATTAATCCGAATTATATATCCTGGACAACGGAGAAATTAATTGCAGGTTGTCGCCTTTGGGTATTTTGGCTATCTCCCTAAATCCTCGACCCTAAATCTAGCAAATCGGATTGATCGATCATTTATTTCATTTTTTTTTGATTCAAAATAATTGAACGGACACCTGAATTCAGGGTCTATACACCTGGACGACGGAGATGAGATATTCCGTCGACGTTTATATTAGGTCCCCCGCCATTTTCACCTTTGGCGCCCTGCCAAATCTCAATCTCATATAAAACCCTAAATCCTGGACCCTAAATCTAGCAGATCGGATCGATCGATCAATTTTTTAATTATATTTTTGAATCAGAATAATTGAACGGACACACAAATGACCGGGGACGACCTAAACCGTAAACCCTAAGGCCCTAACCCCTGAATTCGGGGTTTAGAACTTGGACGACAGAGAAGGTCATTCTTCGTCGTCCAAGTGTGTACCTGAACGACGGAGAATGACCTTCTCCATCGTTCAAGTGTTAAACCCTATACCCTAAGGACCCCTAACCCCTGAATTCAGGGTCTATACACCTGGACGACGGATATGATATTTTCCGTCATCCAGGTTAGTCCCTGGACGACGGATAATATCATATCCGTCGTCCAGGTGATTACCTGGATGACGGAAAATCTCATATCCGTCGTCCAGGTGCAGATATCGAAAATTTTTCTAAGACAACGACCATCTAGACCTTCTTCCAATGCATATTCTCTTCATCAAGACTTTAGAGTAAACAATTCTTGGTGTGTGAGCTTCGACGGTTCGAAAATCGGAGTTGCGAAATGCCTTGTATCCACGTTTCTGGTTTGTTAAATTCTCGGTTTTGCGGTTGACTGTGCCGATGAAACCCTTCCCGAACTTATTATTCTCCGTCGTTCACCTGGACGACGGAGAATGGCCATCTCCGTCGTCCAGGTTCAAATTACCATGGCGGTTCGAATTTATTTTTTTTATTTTTTCCATGTAATTTTCACTTGGACGACGGAGATGGTAATTCTCCGTCGTCTAAGTCCAAAATCATGGCGGTTCAAAACGTCCCGCCGATTAATTGGCGCCGCTTGAAATTTTTTGAAACCGCCACTTAGACGACGAAAAACACTGTTTCCGTCGTCCAAGTGAACTTAGACGACGGAGAATAGTGCTCCGTCGTCTAAGTGTAACTCTATAAATAGAACAGCACCCCCCCTCCTTTTCTCATTCCATCTCCTCTCCTCTCCTCCTCTCCTCTCCTCTCCTCCGGCGATCCTCCTCCGACGACGCTCCGACGACCAAATTTCCGGCGTGGTTCCCCCTCTCCGACGACTCTATTCTTCCGATATTCCGGCGAAATTCCGATGAGGTAATAATTCTATTTTTTAACTCTTTAACTTTTTTTTTATTTAATTAATTATTTAATTTTTAAATAGTTTTAATTTATTAGTTTTAAATAATAAATAGTTGTAATTATAATAATTATTTTGTTGTTATTATTATTATTTAGTAATCATTATTAGTTGTTAATTATTTGGTAATGAATAATTATTAATTAAATTAAATAATAGTAATAATAATAATTGTTAATAATAATTAATTATATTGGTAAATGAATAATTATTATTAAATGCATGATAAATAATAATTCATTATTGTTTTAATTAATTGATAATTACGTGTATTTTCTAGTAAATTGCATGGTAGTACGTCTTCGATTTAAATTTAGTACATAGGCTTGGTTTATTAAGTCGCACTCTTTGGAATAGATGGCGCCTCTTTTCCTAGCTTATCTCCTTAACCCCTCGTGATGTGTGGATTTCATCACCGCACGCCATAACCTAAGTGAAGTTATGGACACGAGGTTGAAGGTGGAGTTTGCAAAAGACTTGAGGGAGTGTAAATTTTCGAAAAATTGGCCGAATGTCGGACATGGTGTCTAGAAACGGGTTATAACTGGTGACAGGATTTGGACTAAGAAAGACTTTTGTCGAAATTAGTCCTGCCTCTCGCGTTATCTCTATCCCTAATTGGCCATGTTTTTCGATTTAACCAAGGCTGATTAATTGAAAATTTACACTTTATCGCGCGGGTCGCACGTCCATTGAACGACCGAAAAAGCCAAGCTTGTGTACTCTATTTAAATCTTAACCGTACTTAATTAGCGTAAATTTTGCACTTGTAATTATTAAGGTAAGTAGGTATTTTAACAACGTACTCCTAGGTTTAAATGGCTCCATCCGGCAAGAAGAAAGCGCAACAGGAGGCAAAAGATGCCATGCTCCGAATGTTGGCGGACCAAGTCGGTTGGGTTCAACAGGAGGGCAACGACGCCCTCAATCCGGACCCTTCATCTGGTTCGGAGGCGGCGCCTGTTGGGGAAATTCCGTCTGCCCCATTTATCTCCGGCGGTGATGACGTCGACCCTTTTTCAACTCCGACGCCCGGTACCGGTTCAACGGCAAGTACTCAGGCGTCCTCGACCGCGGAATCAATTATGTACAGCGCCCGCCGTAAGCAAAGGAGGGCCCCACTGACCCGGGACCAAAAAGGACTCGGGGTCTCGTTAAAGGGGGCAAAGCGGAGAAAATTTGCAAGGCGACCGGGAAAAAGATCGACTTGCCCTACGACGAATTCACCGGTGACCCTCCCACAGCTCAGCTAGCAAGTCTCTCTGCGCATAGCATAGGGTCAATCGTCCGTAGCCGAGTTCGTCTCACTGCCCCTACTTGGAAGGAGGCGCCGGATAATGAGAAGGCGAAAGTCTTTAAAGATCTTTCGGTACGTAATACGTCCAATTTAGTTATTATATAATATTGTTAATATTAGTTATAATTTCATAATATATACGATTATAATTTTCTATTTATTTTTGATATGAACAATTTGCGGTGGATCCGACGACGGCGATGTTGAGGCATATCAACCAAACCGCCAACTCCATCTACAAAGATTGGAAGTACAGGCTCCATCAGTACTTCCAAACTTACGGTCCCTCGCCTCCCCACGTAGAGCTGCGTGGGGATAGAGAAGATGAGTGGGAGTGGTTGTGTAACCACTTTGCCGATGACTCCTTTAAGGTGTTAATTTACTTTTTTTATTTCAATTAAGATAATTGAATTATTTAAATTTTAGTTTTTAATTTTTTAATATATGATTTAATTATGTTGTGTAACAGAAATTCTCCGGTGTCAACAAAGCCAACCGGGGGAAGAAGGACAAACACCATACTACCGGCGCCAAGCAGTTCATTCAAATAGCCAAGGAGCACAAGGATAAGGGCTCCAAACACCCTTATCTTGATGCAAGCATAAGCGCGTACGTGACGCCTGGGCTCGATAATGAAGCGAGTCAATGCGGCGTAAGTGATATATATATATATATGTGCTTTTAATTATAGTAATTATTATTTAAATATTATTTCATTATAATAAATTAATTATTCTTTTGTAGGCAAGGGTGATAGAGCGTGCGCAAGAAGAGTTGGCTAACACTCAGCTTGCGTTCCCAGATGTGCCGCCGGAAGACCTGCCTCCTCTATCCTTAGAGAGCCAAATTGCAATCGCGGATGAGGTCTACGGTCGTAGAGCTGGCAAGGAGGTTAGTCACTTTGGGCCTAGGGTGGTACGAGATTTGTCGACGACCTCCGACTCATCATCTACGGGAGGTTCGGGCCAGCGGAGAAGGACTCAGGCTGCGGCCGTCGAAGCAGCCATTCAAGAGGCTCGACTGGCACGAGAGGAGAATCAATCCATGCGGCAAAGACTTGACGAACAACAAGCACAAATAGCCCAACTCATTGCCCTCATGCAACAAAATCGAGAAGTATGTCAACCTCCTCCGACCCCACACCCCGATGACAACGACCCGGCTGGAGGCGGAGGACTCGGCGGCGCATCTGCTCCTCCAGTGTATTAGCTAGCTAGTAGTTTATTATCTCGTTTCTTTCCACATTCCGAACAATATTTTAATTTTTAATTTATGGGTTCTTTCGATTATTCATGTATGTACAAATTAATTTTAATTATTTAATAATTAAGTAATATTCAAAATTTAGTTTATTTAATTAATTTTAGCATTTTTCATTAATTATTTAAATTCAATTAATAATAAATTAAATTAATAATATATAATTACAATTTATTTATTTTTAAATTAAAAAGTCACTTGGACGACGGAGACTTAGTTCTCCGTCGTCCAATTGACTACCTGGGCCACGGAGAACGTATCATTCTCCGTGGCCCAGGTAGTCACTTGAACGACGGAGAATTAAGTCTTTGTCGTCCAGGTGTTTACCTGGGCCTCGGAGAACTTATCATTCTCCGTGGCCCAGGTAGTCACTTGGACGACGGAGACTTAGTTCTCCGTCGTCCAGGTGTTTACCTGGGCCTCGGGGAACGTCCGCGGTCCAAGTGAACTTGGACGACGGATAGATTATTCTCCGTCGTCTAAGTGCTTGGACGACAGCACTTGGAGCACGGAACTTGGACGACGGAGATTGCGTCATCTAAGTACTTAGACGACGGAAAACGTCACTTAGACGACGGAAATGCTCCGTGGTCTAAGTCCATTTTTCTTGTAGTGTATTGTTGCATCGGAATGTAAATAGTCTTTTATAGATTCAAACTGTCTCATGGAACAGTAAAGTGATTACTACTGAGAAAAGTTTAACTTTCTGAAGCTTAAAAAGGAAACTACATTCCACCAGTACAATTCTAATCAGTTTCTAGTCTCCAAGTCTTTTCTAACTAGTTTCTAATCTCCAGCTCTTTCCTTAACTAAAATGAGTAGAGCTAAATGTCAAGGAAGGGAGCATCAAGACTAGCTTAATATAACAATAGATGAGGTAATCTACACCCGTTCAAATATAACAACACATCAACACTACAACAGTTGCATTAATGTTAACGCAAGAAGATCAGATATGTACCTGAGATGCATAATGCTTGACGCTTGGGCCATTTTGTTCAAAAGTGATGCTTTTAGTGGAGGTTGTAACACATCTACACTGCCAAATGCCACGAAACGTTGAAGCAACAAAGCCTGAGGGATGATTGCACATAAACAACATAAAGTAAATGTGTGCTCAAGGTTGAATGATTGACTAACATTGTTAAGGAATTATTATGTTATGAGAACTGCACCTGATTTGAATTTGGCCTCGCTGTTTACGCTCTACAAGTGTGTTAATCTATATATGTCTAACATGCCCTACAAATGAATAGAATGCCTAGAGAATCTCAATATATAAAAATCTTAAGACAACAAAAAATTCAATTTTCTGATCTAAATGAAAAACAGGTGAACATTCTATGAATATTTTCAACCAAAACGAAGTTGTATTCTTCTTAAGTGTGATTGTAAAGAATAAAAATTCATATATGAAATGACAAAAAGTAAATAGATCGAAGAAAACGATTACTCTACATATTTATTTGAACAAGCTCGTCAATGGTGGAGTCTAGACTCACGCGCTCGTCGCCAAAAGCTTGACTGAGTTAAGACCACTACCGCGCCCTCCACCTCTGGGTGATTCCACAACACGCTCTATGTGTGCCGCCACTCCTGGTCTTCCAGGCCGCCCACCGCCTCCCACAGCACGTTCGACATTGACTGGTCAATGACGATGAGATCTGCCACATCGTCTTCTCTTCTAATGGCGAGTTCCGCCACGCTACTTTCAGAGATAAGGTCGGGAATGTATTGGGTGGTGGAATCACAAAGTATATTCCCATGAATGATTGAAGGCTCGAACGATTAGAGCTTTGAGAGAGAGAGAGAGAGAGAGAGAGAGAGAGATTAGGTTTACTAGATTGAACTTACGTACATTATAGAAGGAGTGAAATAAATGAAATTGGTCACGACAAATTTTCGGTTGCCAAAGTCATTCATTTAGTGACGGTAATGATTTCCTGTCGCTAGAAAAATATATTTGGCGATGGCGTGAGCAAGCTTTTGCTAATAAGTGTAGCAAGGTGTTTGGTCGTCGCTGTAATTATAGCAATTGAGACGGCAAACTTCAGCCGTGGCAAAAATTCGTGGTTGTAGGCAATTTTTTTGTAGTGCTCAAGCATTGAGATCTAGGAAGCAGTCAAATCCATTGAAGCCTTTAAGGCTCCTGGACCTGATGAAATACATGGTAATTTCTATCAAAACAATTGGAATGAGGTAAGTGGTTGTGTTACTAATATGGTTTTGCGATTTTTTGAAAGTAAAAGTTCCTGTAAGTTGTGAAGTCACACTAATATAGCTTTAATTCCCAAAGTTGAGGAACCTAGGTCAGTTAATCAGTTGAGACCTATAAGCTTGTGCAATGACATCCTACAAAATTTTAACCAAAATTTTGGTAATGAGATTGAAACCTTTATTAGATAAATGTATTTCTGTCAATCAATGAGCTTTTGCCCCATACAGATCTATTCAGGATAATATTCTAATTGCTCATGAACTTTTCAATGAGTTTTGAAGAAAAAAAGGCAGAGTGGGCTCTATGGCTATTAAGCTAGACCTGGAAAAGGCTTATGATCTCTTAAGTTGGAACTACATACGAGAATGCCTGAAAAAATTTGGTTTCTGATACAGTTGGATAAATTTGGTCCTTGACTACATTATTATAGCTTCTTTTTCTGTCATTATAAATGGAAAACCTGAGGGTTTCTTAATCTGATCTAGAGGAATTAGACAAGGGGATCCAATTTCACCATGCATCTTCATCTTACGTATGGAACCCTTGATCAGACATTTGAATAGGAAGGCAATTAACTCAAAGAGTCATATAGGTATATTGTCATCCCTAAAAGGACACAGAATTTTTAATCTCCTTTTGGTTTATGACTGTTTAATTTTCTGTAAAGTTTCTCCTAAAGTAGTTAGGAATACCTTAAAGATTCTTAATGTTTTATCTCTAGCTTCTGGTAAGAAGATAAATTTTCAAAAGTCATCTGTTTTCTCCAATAAAGTAACAGCAAGTACAAAAAATTAGATTGCAAACATACTAGGTATCCAGCATAAGACAACCATTGGAAAGTACCTAGGGATAAACAACATTGTTTTCTGGAAAGTACCTGCTAATACAATGAAACTTCTAACTAGAATCTCTAGCCAGCTAGCAGGGTGGAACAAAAACTCTCTTTCTAAGGCATGAAGGCTTACTTTAATAAAATCTAGCCTAGCAGGAATGCCCAACCATGTCATGTCCTGCTTTAAATTTCTTGAAAATTTTTGCAAAGATATTGATAGACAAGCCAGGAATTTTTTCTGGGGAAAAAATTTAAAGTTTAGTCTCATCAGTTGGAGCAATGTGTGTAGCCCTAAAAATTTAGGAGGCCTTGTTGTTAGGTCTTCTTCTAGTTTTAATGGAGCTGCACCGGTAAAACTTGGATGGAAAGTCCTAACTAAACCATATAACTTGTGGGTTGATATTGTTAGAAAAAAATATCTGAGAAAAGTTGAGTTCCTGAAGGCAAAAAAAAGGTCAACTTATTATGCAGCTAAGAAAGGAATTCTGGAGTCTAGAAACCTTCTATCACAAGGAATGAGATGGATTGTGGGCAGTAGTGAGAAGATTAATTAGTTTCTGGAATCATACTTGGGCCTTTTTCTACCCAATGCACAAGGAAGCTAAACCCAGCTCTATTCCTAAAATTTGCTAGAATGCTATTGTTAAGGACTTTATGTGTCATAAGTCTTGGGATACAAGAAAACTAGAAAAGTTCTTTAAAAAATAGATTGTTGATCATATTCTGGGAATTTTCATTCCCTATAGAAGTGTTGAAGACAGTTTTGTTTGGGGCCAAATGGAAAATTCACTGTGGAATCTTCAACTTGGATGTAAGGCAATCATAGAGAGAAAGCAAGAAATCAGAACCTAATCAATAAGGTCTGGGATCTAAATATACCTAGTAAGGTTAAAAGTTTTGCCTGAATAATGTTACATAAGAGGTTAAACACTAGGGAATGACTATTTAAGGTGAAGATGATCAACTATAACACATGTCCTTTATGTAATTTTCATGAGGAAACTATTAATCGTATTTTTTATGAATGCAGGTTTGCCAAATTAGTATGGAATGCATCAGGATGCTTATATCCCTCTAGTGGAAGAGATTTTGTTACACAGCTAAGAGATGTATCCAAATGAACACTAGAGATGATATGAAAAAAAATCATAGTAACTTCTTGACAGTTTGGAGAGCCAGAAATCTCCTAATTTTCAGAAATAAAGAACTTGATCATAATGTAGTTGTAATGTGTGCAGCAGTTTGGTCTCAGTACAAGAAGTATAACCAAAGACCTAAAGGATTATCCCCTCCCCCTTCCTCTATCAAATGGATCCCTCCCTCTACTGGCATAACTAAAATAAAATTTGATGGCTCATTTTTTGATGGGGGTGCAGGTAATGCTACTGAAAGCTTTATCATTAGGGATAACAATGGATCTCTTATTGTTGCTAGCTCTATGAATTTTGGCATAGCCACAATTTCACTTGGGGCTCTAGCACTCAAAGAAGTTGTTCTACAAGAAAAATGGAAAGGCCTGGACAATATCATTGTTGAAGAAGACTCTCAATTAGTTATTAAGTGCCTAATTAAATTGGGAATGTAGTATACCCTGGAGCATCAAGATGACTATCCAGGACATCATCAACATTGCCAACACTTTCAGTGTCATACACTTCCAACATATCTACAGGGAAGCAAATTTATTTTTGATGTCATTGCCAACAAATGCCATAATCATAGAATTTTCCACATATGGGAAAAGATGGTGCCAAGTGCTGCTAGTTTAGCTCTTTGCTATGACCTCAATGGCCATGACTGCCCTAGAGGTTCTTCTTTGTAATTTCTTTCTTTCATCAAAAAAAAAATGGTGGAGAGAGAGAGAGGTCGCACCAGATGGAAGGAAGAGGGAGATTTCTTCGCCGCCGTCGAAATCTACCACTTCTGGCATCAAGGTTGGTATCAATATCTTTGTCTTCTCATGAGATTTCTATCTCTAGTAGTTTTTTAATTTATTCTCACTTATGTGCAACAAATCGAAGTAGAGAAGATTTCATGGACTCCGGCTAGATTTTTGATTTTCAGCCAAACCGTCGTCCTTTTGGAAAAACTTGAAGGTATAAAGTTTTTCCTTATCTCTTTGGCTTTATTTTGAGTAGAAGTTTGCTTATATATTTGAGAAATTTGAGAATGGTCGGTTTGACCACCACGAATCATCGTGACTCTGTCGCTTACAACGGCCTTTTGGGCCATTTTTATTCCTCATTTTTATTAATGTTTTGCTTCCTAAGACACTAGTACTGAAGTAGAATTATGAAATTTTGGATGAGAAATTAAGGGATGGTGTTGAGATTAATTTGGGGGAATTGGATATCAGGGGTGTTATAATCAGAAGGAAAACTAATAGAAAGAATATGTGAAGTTGGGTTGTCTTTATGCCAAAGAAGAATCCGAATACGTTAGGATGCTTTCAAATTCCTTTAATTGGGTCATATAAAGTTGATTTCATATAGGCAATTTCTTATTATTGGTTAGGTCACTCAGTTAAGCTCAAATAGCATGTCATGATGAACGAAAATCGAACACAAGAATTACCAATTACAAGGATGATTAGGAGTAGCGGCTCATGATTTGTGAAATACCGAATACGAGGTCATTAAGATTGTGGTTGCGAGCAAGGAGTTTGACAAGTTATTTATTTATTCAACAAGCTATTTATTTAAGTCATCCAAGTAAGTGGAACTTTCCTTTTTCACTGTCATGTATGTGAGTAGCACATTTTTATTATATGGTTGATGCCTAGTACTTTTAGTCGACTATACTTTACGATTTCGGCTTACTAGCTAGAAATTTAGTAGTGTTAAAGTGTTTCTACTTCACTTCCCTTGGTTTTAGCTTGATGTCAGTTCAGCTAATTCAAGCTTCTCTTGTTGCATGTTTATGATTTTGAGTTCTGCTACGACCTACGTCTATGGCTTACACTTGATATTTCTAGCTCATTTATTACTTCCACTTGACATGTCAGTTAATTAGTTCATTTTTTGTGTCTTATTGGGAGATGAGAAACAGTCACAGAGGCTATATATATTTGAGATTTTTATATATGCGCATATATATTGCTTGACTGGCTCTCAGATAGCCATTCGAGGGTTGTAGTTCACTACTGATGCATTATCTGGGGTTGTAGTTCACTACCAGATAATAGAGGTGGCTGAGATTGTAGTTCAATACCAGTCATCATTGCCTCCTTATTTCTTGAGACATGATAGTCACGTGTCGTCTTGGATGCTAGACTTCTAAATGACACTCGATGACTAGAGACGTTAGGTACCTCTATCATCCTCTTTTGTTTTCTCCATTATCAGGTTTAGTTTCCAGCCAGTTAATCTCAGATTCCAATGACTAGAGATGCCATATACCTCAGACATCCTCATTTGATTGTTTCAATTTAAGTTCAGTTCACAGTCAGCTAATTTCAATTTAGATCACTAGACATGTAGATACCTCTGTCATCGTTTTTACTAGATATTTTATATTTAGACTGTCAGTTCAGATTGAAGTCATTTAACTCTTAGCCACACGATTGCATATTCTATGGTTAGCAATTTAAGTTTAGAGTCAGTCTAGTGGTTTATTCTCAGCTATTTAGTTTCGTCTTTTGATTTTTAGTACCGCATACTAGTTTTTCACTGAAATTCAGAATAAAGGTATAAAAGTAAATTTTAATATTTTTTTCTTCTGTTATTATGATTTTCGTCCACTCACTCTAACAAATTTTGGTTTCTGAAATGTCTTTCTCTGTGACCTTTGGTTTCAAATACCCAGATTTGCAGAGTTATCGGAGATCGGGTGCGCACGTAATTTGAGGCATAGCGTCACCCTACTATAGGATCCGCGACTTATCCTACAAGCTAGAAGCTTAGCTAGTTGGTTAGTTTAGAATATCTAGTAGCTCTAAAGTCAAAGTTAGTTTTTGAGTTTATGTAGATTCTTAAAGTGTGAATTTTAGAAAAGTTTAGTTTCAGTTTCAATTTTGTTTTCACTATTTTAGGTGAAGATTTATATAGTGTTGATAGGAAATCCAAGTTAGTAGTGTCATTAGGACTTAACCCCAAGTTAGACTGCTAAATCGAGGTCTAATTCTATCATCAGTCGTTGAGATTGTGACATGTGGCAATTTTTTTTAAAGAAGCTTTGGAAGAATGGTGTAGAAAGGAGCTAAACCCCTACTTCAGTACCATTTTCTATAGCTTGGTTAGATGTATTTCGAATTCATTTTGGCAGGTTTCTCAACAAGGCATTGCTAGCACCAGATAGCAGTTTGGAGGAAGATAGCAAGAGGTGTTCTATGTCAGAGATAGAAGAAGCAGAAGTTATTTAGTCTTGTTCCACTATGGAGTATATGCTCGGTATTTTTTATTTTACTTTCACAAAACTCGAGTTTCTTCGCCAAAAAAGGGAATCATAATGTTATGCACCCCAGGGCTAATGACACGTGTCACAATCTGACTGGTGAATATTATCAACTTCCTTAAACATTGACTAAGCTTATGATAAGCTCGGTGCAGGTGATCCTCACCCACCACAAAACTCTTTCTCCCTCGCACCTCTCCTCCACCTCTTATCCCACCCAGTCGTCCTCGAATCCCTCCGCCACTTTTACCTTCCTCGGCCTTGCCAAATCCTACGACCTCGGTCCCAAGTCCGACAACATCCTTGTTACCGGCATCTGGCCCGAACTCCCCATCTTCTCCAATAATGGCCTTAACCCTGTCTAGAAGAAGTTGTCGTTGGTAACGGCGTAGCCGATGAGCACTCAGTTCTAAACTTGGTGACCTGGACGGCCAGGATCGGGTTGATCCCTGAACCGGAGTTTTGAAAATCCCTTTGAAGTTGTAAGGTGATAGTCGGAGAAGGAATCAAGAGCTCTTGATCGAGCTGATTGTATATGGCGATGGTGGTTGGGCCAGCTAAGTCGTCACCAGGGGCTGATGGAGTCACTCCTCCTCGGCATGGGAAATTGAATGATGGCGATAGCGAAGGTTGCAATAATTGGGTTGGACACGAAAAACTCCTTCACCGTGTCCAGAGCAAGAGTCCTAGAGAGAGAGAGAGAGAGAGAGAGAGAGAGAGAGAGAGGGGGATTTCCCGATAATTTGCGATGGCCCTCGTCAATTTTTTGGCGGCGGTTGCCGGTTGTTCTTTTACAAAGAATAAATTCTGATACAACCGACTTAGGATAAACTCGGTTGAGTTTGGTAAATATTGACTTAAGCAGACAATAAAAGGGTAACACATGTCACAAGGCTAAAAATGGTGCTAAGACTTGAGTTGTATTCTAGAATTATCCCAAGCAAGGGATTACTCTAGACAGAACCTACGATCATCAACTTTGATGACTAATTTATGAATTTCTGTTTCTCTTTTGCTAACACGTACTAGAACTTTTTCTATTCTTTTAATTAATACAGTAAATGTGTAATATTAATTCTTATTTGAACATATATAAACTTCTCAAAATACGGGTAGATAAATATTGATAAATTCTTTAATACTGTAAAGTTTAGCGTTCTTGTTTAAACGTACATAAAACTTCTCTCAAGTATCATTTCAATACTAAAATCGACACTATCAGTGTTTCCAGTTCTACAACAGGATTGTTATTTAGCTGGTAAATGTATTACTACCGCTTAGAAATGTTGATTAAACCTTCATATAATTGCAACTCAAGCATTTTCGCTTGCGTTCAATTAATCAAATCGCATGTACATGTGTACCAGAGTGGACTAGAAATTCCTACCGGCATTCCTCCCACAGTCCCACAAACACTTCCACTTGCAACAAATAATTAGTCCCCTCTCATGTATATTTGATCAACAACCTTTCCCTTTATTAGTTTATGTACCCTAGACTAATTCTTAATTAAGATTAATTAATAGTAGGTAGAGTATGACAATGTGACTGTACGTTTTAACTATTATATGCTCAAAATGTCGTCCATTATGTTTCATCACACGTACACGTGAACAGTGTGGCTTTTGTCCCTGTGCGCCAATAGGCTACTGCAAGTCTGCAACCAAATTATAGTATTATACCAATGGCATATCTACGTACGTACAAGAAAATGAAAACAAAACTCTATATTATGACGCCCTATTACATTAGACTTTTAATGTAAAATATTACGGTATGTTTGGACTTTTAAGCATCCATTCATCCAATATTCTATCAAAACTCTATATTATGATGCCCTATTGCATGTGCTCATTACAATGACCAACTTTACAAGAAAGAAAGAAGGGAGAATCCGAAGCAGGCATAAAGAAATAAGCACTACAATCCTTTGATCATTGCAACAACAAAAAATTAACTAAAGCAAGAAAGCAACCCGAACAACAAAATTACAGCCAATCGAAACGATCCCTAAGTAGTAGTAGTAGTGGTGAGGTTAAATATTCGACTGCAAGTATACACCGAGCAGAATGCTTGCAATGTCATCAAGAGCAGAAGCATAACGGCAGCAAATAAAGCCAGAAATTGCCAGGAACCAAGCACATAAGTCTTGAAGAAATACCTCATCTTGACCTTCCATCTGCCATTGTAATACTTGTTGGTATCTTCAATTGCCTTGTCCAAGAAGGGCACTTTGGTCAGTCTAATGGACTTGCTCATACCATTAAACAAGTCCGCCACTTCGTTGTCACTCTTCAAACGGTTCTGGATGATACCTTTCTCTCTAAGCAACCTCACGTCCTCCTCGGTGTCTATGATTCCGTTCATCAACTCGGTGTAGCGCGTAAACACCAACGGCCCCGTTGCAGTTGACGCTTCGTAGGCGACTAAGTTCCTGAGAAACACCTCCGTGTTTCCGTCCAAGCTAGTCGCCGGGAGGTAAAACGAGCATGTTTTTGCATCGAAAGAGATGCTTGAAATGCTACCATTTGTAGGCAGGAACTTGACACCGGATTTGAAGAGATCAGAGACTGATGGGATGGTGATCTCCTCTATCAAGGGTGGTTTGCTGATGGCATTAATGCCCGAATCTTCTTCAGGCTTGACTGCTTCTTTGTCTTCGGAGGAAAATAAGGACTCTATAGGTGTTTTCAAGATTGCAAATCCAGGCAGGTTGGAGAGGATAGTCCATGGAAGTTTGAATATCACTTTTACAGGTCCAGAGACGAGTAACTTTTTCAGAAGACGTACTGGACCTTTGTTCAACTTTGATAGCATCTTCCACAGCTCATCAAAGAATTGTTTGACGTAACTCAAGTAACTAGAAGACTTCTCCTTATAATGATGCGTGGGCTGACCATCCTCGACTTCTGTAATTTCAGACGGCTCAGCTTCCATTTTTGGTGCGATCATGAGGTATAAGAACCCTAGCAAGTGACAACAACTTGAGACTTGGATCTTTGACATCTCTTCATAATTCAACTTAAACGGGCAGATTTCCTTGCACAATCCCACCAGCATGGAAAGTAGCGTATCGTCGGCGCTTTCTAATGTCAGAAACTGAGGCTCCAACAATTTTCTTAAAACAAATAATGGGATTTGGTTCTCGATCATTAACATGTCCCTAAGGACTGCATGATGAGCTGACTTCCTTCCTTCATAGTCAACCAAATACGCCATCCTCGAAGAAACTCTCGTTAGAGTCTTCTCATCGTGGGAACCATAGACTTGAAGGATCTCAAGAAAGAAGGAAGCATCAATAGCCATCATCCACCCCAAAGTTTCGCCGTTGAACTCCAAGTACCTGTGGTAACAAGCACGAATCTTGCGCTCGTACCTCGTAAGTTTCTCAACAAGGCTCTGGAACTTGACGGCCTGGAGCTTCTTTTGTGTTCGCTTAGCCGCGGCCAGTTTGTACCTTTCCATTTCGTAGAGCTCAGGACGCCAATGATGGTATGGACCAATTGCAACTTGTTGAGGGGTGTAGGATTCAGGGTCACTAGCCAAAAGGGTCTTGGGGACGTTGAAAATGGAGACGGGGATGTCGCTGTCATCCTCGAGCTCTTCCTCTAGGGTTTTACGGATTTGAATGACCCATTGAAGCTCGTTGAAGTGTGAACTGGATATGGAAGAGAAGGTAGCCTGGAGAGAAGAAGACGACGACATTGTTATGAGGAAGCTAACTAGCTTTTGGTGATAAGCATTGAGAGTGTGAGGACGTTTGACTTACTAAAGAGTGCATAAATACTGTGAGTAATGAGCTTTAATCGAGTGGTTTACCTATTCAAATATTGGAAATGCGTTTTCCTCGTGGCTTAATTCTTAATATGAAAACTGTAGTTGTCTTTCACGTGGCTAATTACCCACTTTGACCTTGGTTTACCACCAAACACCACAAGATGAAAGAGTCTACATGCAGATTCTTCGTTCTCCACAAGTCTGCAGCTCTGAAATTTGGTCAACCCAGCCTCTACGTATATATATGTCATGTAACTCATGTTCAGATCGACATTGAAGAATAAGATGCCTAATATATAATTACTCAAATAGGCGGCCTAATTACTCTCATATTCTAAAACTGCTGACCTGTGGGATATGATTTTATATGTACAACTTGAAACGTACTATTTATTGGTTAATTAACTTCACAAGAGCATGCATGTTCAACAACAAACAGCAAGGTTTCATTCCAAAAAACAAACGAACAGCAAGATTTGATAACGTGGCCGCTCTTATACGTATTAGGCTATAACGCATATGCCATCTTCCAATTCATCTCCATTCTCCAATAATGAAGTCACTTATAATGTCACAAAACACATTAGGTAACAAGATGTATTGTGTCTTGACTCTTGTATTTTTATTATTTCCGTGTACCATACGTATGATAATAACTATTTTTTGAATCATTTTACCAATAAATGAAACATACCCCAAGGCCCCAACAACAACTACATATTTTACTTATTTTTCTGCGTCAAGCAACAAAATGACTACAATATTTTAAAGCTCTATTATTCTACAAGCTACTAGCCGGTGCGGTTCAGATAGGCCTGTCAATGGGGCGGATTCGGATCCATTTAAAGAGAAAAAAAATTAGATCGGCCCGCCCCATTTATCCGGCGGATCTTTAATAATCAAATTTGGATCCGGATCCGACGGATTAACAGATCAACAGAGTGGATCTGGACCAGTTTATCAATATGCTAATTACTAAATTTATTTCTTTTTATCGATATGTTAATTATTACCAATATGACATATAATCTCTTTACATGCATAAACAAAATATTTCATTAAAACAAAGAAGAGAGAGCAAAATAAAAATAAAAAAACGTACTCCATTTACATCAAGGAACTTGTCAAGAAACAAATTATTTTGGATTTTTAATCTTTTAATATATTAATAATTTTATATAACTTTGCTAAAAATATTTATATTTATTTTTTAAAAAGAGAGTTTTGGATTGAAAACATTTCATATATGTAAATAAAAGTAAATTATATAATAAGTTTAAAAAATATAAACGGGGCGAATCATAAACGGATCGAATCGCTTGTGATCCGGATCTGATCCATTAAATAAACGGGTCAACGGGTCCGGGTCACAAACGGATCAACGGGTCTAAAAATTAGATCCATATTCGCTTAATATGTACGGGTCTAAAACGGATCCGGATCAAAACCCGTCTCATTGACAGACCTAAGCTTAGAGATCAAAAAGAGACAAAAAAGAAAAGATCATAGCAAATTAACAATCCATTAGTTTATGTTGAACGCTCTTGTTTATATTTATCTTCCCCAAATGTGTAAAAATACACGGAAGATTCTCTCATCAAAATAATAATTAGTCAATCTAACAGTAAAGAGTTCGTTTGTTAAGAGTTTTATATAACAGACAATCTTTGGTGATTCGCATCCAACGTACATAAATACCCATTTGCTCTAAATACACATCTTCTCGAGTAGTAAGTGGTGCACTGGTGGCGTGATCGACACATAATCATGCTTATATCCGGTCACCATCTGGTACGTTAGAAAAGGTTGATTTGCAATGGGGTGTATCAAGGAAACCACCAAATTGTACTCGATTGGAGCTTAACGAGGCAATGGCTCTAGGCCCAACAATTTTAAGGCACCGATTTTTATATTATAATACGCATATAAGAAAGTACACCATATGCTAAAATCATTAAATAATAATTTTATCTCACCCACACGATAAAATAATTCATATATATTAATACTAGTTTTTCTATGCGTGGGCAGAACAGGGTCGCGCTCACGCGTACATAATATCGATGTATTGTAATGAAATAGTGTCATACTCGAAATTTATCCTTCAACAATTTATTGCGTGCGCTTACAGAATAGTATCTTGCTCGAGTCGTGCTCTCGCATGCATAATATCAATGTATTATTTCTCACCATCAACTACACCACTTTGAGCTCTTTTAATTCAAGAGTTATCCTTCGACACACATTATAATAAGGTAGATTGAGAAATTGACACTATTGCTTTATAAATCAACTTATGTGTTTTAAACTTTAAAGTGCTATTGAAAATGATTAAAAAGTAGCGAAATAATCTATTAATGATTAGAGTAATGATAGAAAGTTTCAATGGAACCATGATGTGGAGACTTCAATCATATGTGGCAATGTCATGTCATTCCCACATCATCATAGGTTGTCATATCATATTTCTTCAACTATTTTTACTCTTGTTTTAATAATTTTTATATCTTTTGTTAACCGGTAAAAAAAATCTAATGTTCTACAATATAATTAATAACATATATTGAATGTTCTTAGGAGTTCATGATTAATCATGATTGAATAACTGGAGTGGATCAGATATATATGTCATGGCCAACTGGCTGGGTACGTTGGTAGATTTTCATAGAATAATTCAAGTTAACATTTGCCAATTTGCCAATTGCATGATAATAATAAGCAAATTCATAGTTTGATTATACATATTCTAGATTATATATAGTACTTGTGAATTATGATTCTAAAACTTCCATAAAAGTCTGGCGATTTGTTCCATGATTTTTCTATCTCTTTGTTTTAGATGCACCATTCAACCAATTGATATCATGATATGTATTCTTTCAGTGAGGATTTTTAGTGACAATCAAATCAGCAATATCCCGATAATTGAGTTATACAATGAATTAGGGTTAGAATTTAGGTTAGATTAAAGGGTTTCAGATTTTTTGAGAAGAAGAAGAAGGAGGAGGAGGAGGAAGAGGACGGTAACGGTTTTGACATATTGCCCTTTTTAATGGAAGATATATAATTCTTTATTTAATAGGATTATTTTATTTATTTATTTAACAAAAATAAAAAATAAAATAAGAATTTTAAATTATAATCTAATAATATAGATAACTACATAAGATTGAGACCTCTACGTCATAACATTACTCCGGCCTAAAATCATTCCTCTAATGATTAAATTGGTTAACTATTTCCTTGAACTTCTTTGAATACCTCTGTGGCCTTTGGTTACGTAATTATTATTACTATACCTGCGTATTAGAAGCCATGTCGCAGAGAATAAATAAAGAAAATAGTGCATGTAAGAGTTCTGACTTCGTCTTAACGATGACATCCAAAACTATCATCATTGATTGAAGGAGACAAAACCATTCAAACAAAGAGAACTACAAACTCAATGAATATAACTAAATACTATTAAACAATAAACTGAGGATCGTTAAGTACAAAAAGATATGGGAAAGACTACAGATTCGCCAAAGCCTTAGTATTATTCCCCACAGTTTTAGTTTTAGTCATTATCCTACTCTACAGCCAATTAAACAAAAAAAAAAAACATAAATCAGAACTACCGGTCATTCTACTATGAGCAATCCCTACACATTGCTTCCTGACCTCTTCCATTCTTCATATTTCTCTTGTACTGGTCTTCGTCTTCGTCCTGCACGGAAAAGAAAAAAAAACCATATCAATAGTTAAAGTCGATGGACAATTAAGGTTGGAGATATGCTCACCTCGTCACAGCTCTGATCATCATCAACCTTTGTTGTTTACTGCAGAGTTGGACTTGACAGACTCCTTATCATCAGCTATATAATTGCCTCGCTTTCAGCCTTTTGGAAAATTAATCATGGACGAAAAGAGACTCACATCAAGATTTATAAAATACAGAGACAGTTTAATCATGAATCAAACCAGAAATACTCGGTTGTTTCTTGTTGTATTCCACCTTCCACTGCTTTGGGCTGGTATGGTGCTTTGTTCCTCCACATTAATCCTTCACGACGTACCAAAGTCATCAGGAGGCCACCATTCATGGCCAAACTTATATTTCCAACAACTATGAGTATTAATGACATAGCACAAGAAACTATCACTCACTTTCAGGCTGTCAGTATTAATGATGATAATACCTTTCTGTGTTGGGAACTGAAACAAACTCCTCAGTGGCATTTACACGAACATCTTGGATGCTATCCTTGAGAGACACTTTCATTTCTGGAAATTTGGCCTGCACTTCAAAACACGCTGATTTCACAATCTTCTTCTTTCTCAATTTCAACCTCTTTGTAATTGCCTGACGGCAATCGAGGCTAGTATGGTGCTCTTCACGTTCGCAACATGTTCAGAGTACAATGAATGGGTTAGGATTCGGAGCCTGGGCTTTCATAGTCATAGCTTATGGTCCCAACTTACTATTCTCCTTCAATCCTGCTGATTTGAGCTTCATAACCTTAGATGTCAATTTTGTCGCCATCAAGGTATCACCAGGGGTCGATGATGATGAGAAGGTTGGCGATGGCGACCCGTTTTGCAGCATAGGAGCGTCGAGCGGAATCACAGTCGACGAGATATCCTGCACCAACGCAGTTGACTCAAAACCACGTTGTCGAACTGAACAGGGATGTTGATTCACCGGCGTTTCCGTCACCGAAGTTGTCCGCTCCAACCTCCATTGTCTCAATTCCTCCTTTATCGCAGAGAATAACATCTCCCACGTCGACGCCGTAGACTCTTCGGGTTCTCTACACTTTGCTGACGTCTTCTCCCCCACCACTTTGCTAACGTCTCATTTACATTGCGTAATGGAGATTTAAGTGGAGGTGAGAATGATATCTGGCATATTTGAGGGTTACTTGTTGCTGAGAGCAATGCATTACAATTTATGCAAAGCCAATCTAACGATGTTCTTTATGGTAAATGTTCAAAGCTCTGTTTCATGTTTGTTGTTGACTACTTTAGTAGCAGTGGATTTGATAGAATTGGGAATGATGTTTATGATAGTGGAAATGGTATGACGAATGAGGATGAGAAAGAACAATTTATTGTGGTGAAGGGTGGTGGTATTGCAGTGCTCAGACTCACCCAAGTGTCTACTATCCTTACTCTCAACTTTGCAAGTTCTACATCGAGGAAGTCAATCACACAGCGGGTTGATGTTGAAAAGGTTCTGGAACTATCAAGCTGCATCAAGGGATTAATCAAGGAAATGGTCTCCAGCTCTATGTTGATATGTTGATGACATATTTCTATGCACATATTTTTCATGACAACGAAGCAGTAAAAGAAGGGAAGCAAGCATCTACGTGATGGCCTTTAGGTAGCATTTTTGTGGAGCTTTACACAGTCTAGTCCGAACATGGATTAGAATGGTTTCGGTGTCCTTTTGCTCAAAGAATGAGAACAGAGTCCTCGAAGTTGCCTTAGTGGGACATATTGCAAGTCATGCAACCCATAAGTATTCATGATGCAATTCTTGCCTGTATACCAGATGCTCATAGTATTCAAAGTTGCATTTCTGAAGAGGTCAGGGACCAGAGTTTGATTGGCATTAATGGTATTGAGCACGTACTAGGAATTCATATGGTTGCTGGTATGATTTTATTTCCAGAAGCATGGTCTGCTTTACAAGCAATGATGAGGTATATGGAAGTCCAACAGTTTCCGGAGACAAATACCATGAAACTCGAGGACAAGTTCGATTGAAGGAGGGTGAGATGTTAGGATCCCCAATATTAGTGAATTTAGTCAAGTGTGGTTATTACTTTTTACATTGTTCAACTAGGTAACTATTTAGTGGACACGTGGTTATGGTCTCTGTTTGAGGGTTGCTTAGCTATATATGCCCAATGAGATGTACTGAGAGAATCAATCAATTAAATATCAAAACCTTTTATCTTTTATCTTGCTTTTGCTCTCCCTTTTGTTCTTCTTTTCCACATTTTCCTCTTAATTTCAAGAACCCAGATTTGGGGTCTTAGCATTTCCTGAAGGTGACTTGGTGGATGTGGATCGATGAGTTGCTGAGGTGGGTTGTGTTTCTACCGGATTACGCGGGATGCAATCTAGCAGAAACAAGTACGAGCTCTTCTCTCTCTCCTCGTCCGAACGCTCGGGCTGTTCGGATGGTCGGGCGCTTCTCCTCCCTCCGGGTTTTCGGGTGTTCGGGTACGCGTGTTCGGGTTCGGCTGTTAGAAGAATACAACGACAAACAGACAATCAAGGGTCGAGACAGGGGTGGCCTGCCTTCAACGCTCTGATGCCTAAGTTAGAAGATGTATTGGATATAACAGTCAAGCGAACGTGCGTAGAAGTAGGTTGGAGTGTTTAGTGTTTTGATTCAGAGATGTTGAGATCGAATTGAGAATGTCGTTACCTGTAATAAATACCTTACATATATAGGTGGTTGAGTCTGGTGCTTGCTTGTGCTCCTCGATGTGGGATTAGTTTGTACTTGCTATCATGTGATCCGCACATTCTGATGTGCGCTTGTCGGGCGCGTGCGTACTTGGATGGCGTTGGTCTTGTGAGTGAAGTTGTAGCCTTCCTGGTGGTCTTTCGGGTGGTCTGGTAGGTGTTGATTGCCTGCTTAAGTGGATAAGTATATTTAATCGGACAACTAATGATGCTATACTAACAAGTCCCCAAGTCAAAGAGACCTTTCTTGACTGGCACTACAAGAAAATGAGTCATTACCGGCGAGATTCCGGCCAACAAGGCCGGCGACCGGAAAAGTCGCCGGTAATGTCCATCATTACCGGCGACTTACCCCGTCACCGGTAATCTCGCCGGAATCTCGCCGGTAATGTCTTCATTTCCGGTGACTTACTCCGTCGCCAGCAATGTGTCTTATATTAGATGCCGGATGGGGCAGCTCGATCATTCAATCATTTTGAGCGAAAAAAATCCAGAGAAATCGAAAGAAGGAAAACGTACGCTCTGAAATCGATCATTCGGTATATTGTCAAAATTAAGGCGCGCGTCGAAAACTCGATCACTCGGGAAGCTATATATATAGGTACGTAGGTGTATATATACGTATATGTGGTATATATATATGTGTGTGTGTGTGTTGATCAAATCCAATTCGTGAGATATATATGAAATGTTGTTGATGTACGGTCACCGAAACGAGAAAACAGCTTGTAGTTAATCTTGTGTCTGAATCAATGACTGGTATTATCGTATTGTTATCGGAGCCAGGCTTAACAGAGCCTCCTCCTACCCAGTTAAATACGTTTTGAATTGAAAAAAGGAGAATACTATCATCGAGTACTGAATCGAATTCAGAGATTAGATCGATATATATACATATGCATGCATGTGTTGATTTAATTAGAGTTGAATTGAGAGATCACGTCGATTATTAGTAGTGAATGTGTGTATATATATAATTAATACGTAAAATTGTCAGAATTTTCAGGATGGACAAGAGTTGGATGAGCCTCGAAAGATGGGATGTCAGATATCACCAGGGAATTAGGAGTTTTGTGGATTTTGTGAAGGCTAATTGTGGAGACACTACACTTCATTATTGCCCGTGTAAAGAATGTAAGTGTTTCAGCGATCGATTTCGATTTCCCATTGATAAAGTCCAGAGGCACCTGAGTAAATACGGGTTTTGGGATAAGTACACTTGTTGGATTTATCACGGTGAAACATCGGTAGCGGGTCCGCATGATCATGGACAATTTGGTGAGAGGGCCAGTCCACGCTATGATCATGGAGATTTTGCTGAGAGGGGCAGTTCATCCTATGATCCAACATCGATGTTAATCAATGATATGTTTCCTCATGAGAGCGGTGTATTTGCTGATGAAGCACCAAATGTCCCTCCCGTCGTTGAGGGTTTCCCCCATATCGAGCCAGTCGAACCATTACCTGGAGGTCATGTCAACACAAGCGGTATGGACAAGTACAACAACCTGATTGCATTGCAACAGACTCCGTTGTACGACGGTTGTAGTAAGACTGTTCTTGAAAGTGTGATGGGAGTGATGCAGCTCAAAATGGAGAACAAAATGTCTGTCAAAGCTGTTGATTCTTGGTTGAAGTGGACTGCTTCGCTACTGCCACCCGGTCATCGTCTTCCTACCACTCATCATAAGGTGTGACATATCCTGAAAGATCTTGGGCTTTCCTACATCAAAATCCATGCATGCAGATATGATTGTATTCTCTTCTGGGGAAAAGATCTCGAAGACCTTGAAGCCTGCCCGGTATGTTTTACAGAAAGGTATAAGTTGACTCCTGCAGGCAACAAGAAAGCTGTGAAGATACTTCGATATTTCCCGCTTATTGATAGGCTGGAGCGGTTGTTCATGTGTGCTTTCACGGCCGAGGCAATGAGATGGTGGGGTGAGAGGAACTTGCCTGACGATGACACCCTTATACACCCTTCCGACGGAGCGGCTTGGAAGCACATGGTCAGGGAGTTTGATCATTTTGCAGCAGAGGTCCGAAATGTTTGGCTAGGGCTCTCATCTGACGGATTCAACCCTTTTGGCAACATGAGTCTTCAATACAGTATATGGCCAGTTATTTTGGTACCGTACAACCTTCCACCATGGATGTGCATGAAGAAGGAATACAATATGCTCACTCTGTTAATTCCGGGCCCGGGTTATCCAGGAAAGTGTCTCGATGTGTATTTGAGGCCTTTGATTGAGGAGCTTAAGTACCTGAGTGAGTGTGGCCACCCCACTTATGATAGGTTCAAAAAGGAGATGTTCCAGATGCATGCCATGCTTGTTGGCACCATCAGTGATTTTCCTGCCCGCGGTATGTTGTCGGGCAACGTTACCAGGGGTTACAGGGCTTGTTCAGAGTGCATGACGGTTGATTGTTGCAGTCCTCATTGCAGTAAAATTGTTCAGATGCGTCACCATTGTTGGCTTCCATATGATCACCCATTTAGGCAGGATCCAGACGCGTTTGATGGGACTGTGGAAACAGGTGTGGCACCCAGGCGATGGACAGGGGAAGAAATTTTGGAAGTGTTGAATGAATACGATTTTGGCCAGCTGAGCAATCATCCTGACATAGTGGCGTCAATTCCAGACAAGCCCGAAAGGTATAAGTTTTGGACACACAAGAGCATATTCTGGGAACTCTCCTACTGGCCCAAGTTGCCTATCAGACATTACCTAGATGTCATGCACATAGAGAAGAATGTGTGTGAAAGTGTGGTGGGCACAGTTCTTAACTTGGAGGGGAAAACAAAAGACATCCCTAAGGCACGCATTGATCTGAAAGCAATGGGTGTGCGGAAACATTTGTGGTTAAGAGATGGTAAGAGAAAAATGCCGCAAGCTCCGTACACCGTAAAGCCGAAGCATAAGCATGAAATTTTTCGGTGGCTGAGTAATGTCAGGTATATATTCTTATGGCTATGTAGGAATTTGGCCTTAAATTTTTAGCGGAGTATATATGGTTATATGCGAGAAATATAATTGGTCCATATATATGGCTTTATCTATATATATGCAGGTATCCTTATGGCTATGCAGGAAATATAAGCAGGTGTGTTAACTTCCGGGACAATAAGATGTACGGATTAAAGAGTCATGACTGCCATGTACTGCTTCAACGCCTTTTCCCTATTTTCATTCGAGGGTACATGCCCAAAGAGGTGGTGGAGCCGTTGGTGGCCTTGTCAAGATTCTTTCAGAAGTTATGCACCAGGGAAGTTAAAAAAGCAGACCTGAGGGAGATGCAAGATGACATCATTTTTATCATGTGCAAGCTTGAGAGGATATTTCCCCCAATTTTTTTCGACATAATGCCGCACCTGATGATCCATCTTCCCGAACAATTGTTGCTTACCGGTCCCGTATACTACACTTGGATGTATCCCATGGAAAGGTACAAATGATTCATAAATTTGGTTTGCCTATGTTTTTATATGTAAATTCTTGTGGTTAAGTAAGTTAACATGTACTTGTTAACTTGTAGACAATTGGGAGCCTACAAGGACTATGTGAAGAATAAATATGCACCTGAAGGGTGTATCGCTGAAGCATATCTTGCGCACGAGTGTGTAACGTACACCAAAGTGTACCTCGAAAATGTAGAGGACCCCCAACAACATATGCCGATAGATGAACCCCAGTTCAACCTTTCTATCATCTCCAGTGACGTGGTAGTACAGGGAAGCTTGCCAAAGTCGTACAAGTTGGATGGAAATGAGGTAGCCATTGCCCACTGGTCGGTACTGATTAACTGTCAAGAAGTACAATATTGGAAAAACTATCATCTTCACTGCCCTGCTATTGCCGGAAATGTTGATTACCACAACAAGACGTTTGCAAACTACTTTGGTCAATGGGTAAGTATATGTGTATATGTATATTTTTATATATATCTTTATATAGCATGTATGTATGTACGTGGTTTTGTGGTTTCAAGATGACATAATTTCTTCTGTACGTATTAATATATGGACGTTTTCAGATGAACCATGTAGCAGATGATGGTTGCCCAGAGTGGTCAAACGAACTGAGGGTCCTGGCGATGAAACCGATTGCTTCAAAAGTTTACTTGATGTGTCAGGTCAATGGCGTGAAATTTATATGTGAAAATCGAGACGACCGACTGAAAACACAGAATTGTGGGGTGATGGTCCATGGTGGGCAGGATGGCGTTGACTATTACGGTGTCCTTCATTCAGTTATTGAACTAATTTATGGGAACCGCATGAAAGTGCACTTGTTCAAGTGTAGATGGTTTGATACTAGCCCGGAGAACACAAGGACCGATCAGTACGGAACATTTTCGGTGAATACTGCTACTACCTGGTATGAAGATGACCCTTTCGTTCTTGCCTCATCAGTAAAACAAGTGTTTTACCTGGACGATCTTCTTAACAAAGTCCCGTGGAAGGTGGTTAACCATGTTGCTCATAGAAACATATACAGTGCTGCCACACTTGGTGATACCGCAGATGATGAGGAAGTTACTGCATACTAAGAGCCAAACGCTTTTGACATTCCGGAATCATCTACGATTCGCCTTAATAATGTGAGATCTGGGAGTGTGGTTCGAATTACTGGAGCAGAACTTCTCGATGTTAATCCATATGAAGTTGACGCTGATTCAGATGACGAGGAGCGGCACATATTGCCAGAGGTTACCTATGAAACCGAGTCAGACTCAAGTGATGAAGATGATTACGATTATCATCCTTAGTACGTTGGAAATTGTAGTCGGAAATTGTAGTCGGCAAATGTACGTAGTAAAATGTTTAAGGAAATTGTAGTCGGAAAATGTACTCGGAAATTGTATGTAGTCGGAAATTGTACGTAGTCGGAAATTGTATGTAGTCGGAAATTGAACGTAGTCGGAAATCGGAACCGTAGTCGGAAATTATACGTAGTCGGAAATCGGAACCGTAGTCAGAAATTGAACGTAGTCGGAAATCGGAACCGTAGTCAGAAATTGAACGTAGTCGGAAATCGGAACCGTAGTCGGAAATTGAACGTAGTCGGAAATCGGAAATTGAACGTAGTCGGAAATCGGAACCGTAGTCGGAAATTGAACGTAGTCGGAAATTATGTAGTCGGAAAATGGTCGGAAATTGGTCGATCGGATAATAGTCGACAAATAATGACATTACCAACGAGTTGACAAGCAACTCGTTGGTAATGTCATTACCAACGACTTAGCAACTCGTGGGTAATGTCATTACCAACGAGTTGCTTCTCAACTCGTTGGTAATGTTATTACCAACGAGTCAAGTCGTTGGTAATGACATTACCCACGACGTACGACGTTGGTAATGTCATTACCAACGACATTGACCTACCTCGCCGGCAATGGTGGCGGTATAGCTCGAGCTCGATCTCCTCCTCCCCATTTCTCTTCGGCCTAATTCAATTCTCTCTTCCCTCTTCCCTCTCTTAGCACGAAATTCTCACCTCTCCCCTCTCCTCAATCCTCTCTTCTCTCTTCCCTCTCCCCTCTCTTCCTCTCCTCCCCTCTCTCCTCCTCCCCTCCTCCTCTTCCTCCTCCCCTCACCTCCGTCGCCGGCAAAGTTGGGTCGAGCTCCACCATGCCAGGTTTGAGCTCACTCTCTCTCCCTCTCTCTCTCTCTCATTCCACAATATTTTTTTTGTGTATTTTAATTAATTAATTTTTGATAATTGTGGGATGTATATATGTATGCATGTGGACAATATTTGTAAAATGTAATTAAGGTATGTATGAAAATTGTGGGAAAAAAATGTGGATAATTGTGGGGTGAAGGAGCAATATATGTGATGTATATATGTGAAAAATTAATTAATATATATGGAATGTATATATATACGTATGTTTGAAAAATGTGGAAAATTAATTAGCTAGGGTGAATTGGATTAATATGTGATGTATATATATATGTGTGAATTAAGGTGAAATTAAGATGCATGATCGATGTATATATGTGTGAAAAGTTTAAAGCCGTAAATGATGTATGTATATATGTTAAGTTAGGTGATATAGTTGTTAATTTAACGTATAATAGGTGATATTGGAACCATACCAAATCGGAACCGGAACGGTTTGAAACCGGAACTGTTTATAACCGGAACCGTTTGAAAACAAACGGTTCCGGTTTCAAACCGTTCCGGTTCCAAACCGTTCCGGTTCTGATTTGTTATAGAACCGAAACGGTTTGGAACCGGAACTGTTTGTAACCGGAACCGTTATGTTACAAATTGTTCCAGTTACAAACAGTTCCGGTTTCAAACGGTTCCGGTTCCAAACCGTTCCGGTTCTGATTTGTTATAGAACCGAAACGGTTTGGAACCGAAACCGTTTCGAATCGGAACTGTTTGTAACCGGAACCGTTATGTTACAAATGGTTCCGGTTACAAACAGTTCCGGTTTCAAACGGTTCCGGTTCCAAACCGTTCCGGTATTTCTGATTTGTTATAGAACCGAAACGGTTTGGAACCGGAACCGTTTGGAACCGGAACTGTTTGTAACCGGAACCGTTTGTAATATAACAGTTCCAGGTTCAAACGGTTCCTGTTCCAAACCGTTCCGGTTCCAAACCGTTCCGGTTCCAAACCGTTCCGGTTCCAAACCGTTCCGGTTCCGATTTGTTATAGAACCCCAGTTCCCATGACTATTATGGTGTCCATGCCAGGAGGTTTTGCGGCTAATTGGCTTCGGAGAGGTTCCCGAAATAGTGGAGGGAATAGTAGACAAGCTTCCTCCTCGCCCGGAATTAGCAACACGCCCAGTGGGCCAATGATGAGTGCTCGCACGAGAGCCTTGCTAGAGGCGCGAGCTGAGGAGGAAGCTGCACGATCAAGAGCCGTGCAACCGGAAGTTGAGCCTCGAGCCTCAGTCTCCAGACGCTCAATCAGCAGACGTCCCTCCGGTGGCAGAGCCTCAGACGAGCGACAGTCAACGGGGGCATCAGAAACTCCCTCAATCCGAATGCCCCATATTCGCCCGGTGCCTACTCCCGTTTCACGGGAATCATCTGAGACACATGGTGGTGCTGGCGCCTCATCGTCCAGTCCTCGTCTATCTCCGCCGTCCGGTCTCTTCCTACCCGACGAGATTCCTTTCATCCCTGAATTCGATGATAGGGGGATGCATGTTTATATTGAAGGACGGCCGGAGTTCCTGAGCGTGGAGGAAGCGTATAACTTCCTCCCGTTCGACCCCGTGTATCTTTGGAGTGTGAGGTGCACCAACCAACAAACGGACGATGCAGGTAAATTTTATTTAACATCAGATTGATTACTTAATTATTACTTAAGACTTGCGATAGGTTCAATTAATGATATCAATTTGTTGACATTGTATTATTAGGCAATTTCGTTAATGGGACTGGAAAACGGAAAGGGGCTAGAGGCACCTGCACCGGGAAGAGACTTGAGCAGGCCACCGGCGGAAGGAAAACGCCCATAAGGGCCAATGAGGATGGCGAGGTGATCGAGGCATTCGACACCACGCACAAATATGTCAGCATGGCCGGTGCGATCGTGCGGGACAAGGTCCCAATGCTTTGGCCAGATTGGGAATCTGTGCCTATCTACGTGAAGATGCAAGTGCATAATGCACTCAGTGTGAGTAAAATCGTATTTTCATTACGTAAATTTTACATTTATTAATTAAGTCCGAATAAATATATAATTTTACCTTTTATATATTCATATTGCAGGTGTGGTTTGACGTGGATGAAGTTCTTATTCACACGTGGGTAGAGCGTCAACTACATATGAGGTGATGTGCTTCGACTTATTTGAATATATATTGAGTTAGATTTTTGTTTATCAAGTGTTTTAATATCTCTAACTTTTTTTCCTTCTTTTAATATAGGTATAAAGAGTGGAAGAACGAGCTTTCTTCCCATTACACTGTATACAAGGAGCTAGGCCGAGGTTCCACCCCTAGCGAATTCCGGTTTAGGGAGTACGAGTGGCTGTGGCTGATAGCCCACTTCGAGCACCCCAAAGCTCGGGTATGCATCCTTAATATATCTTTCAAGTCTAATGTATCGTATCAGATTGAAATAGTTAGTTACTAATTTTTTTTCATATGTTTATCAAACAAGGCGATTTCGAAGACGAACCGGGCGAATAGATTGAAAAACACCAGGGCCCATCATGCAGGTTCACTCAACTACATGGGTTGGTCGACTAAGGCGCAGCAACAACAAGAGGTGAACCCGTTGGTGTATATTCATCAGAAGTTCTACCCGCAGTGCCCTGAAGAAGCGGTAAGTCTTTCGCCTCTCCATGTGTTAATAAAACTATTTTTCAAGATGGAAATAGATTTTGTTAGCTAATACGTTGTTCATTTTCCCTTTTCAATTAGTCGAGAGTGGAGGAGGCGACCGCAGAAGTGACCATGAGTATAGCTCGGACTAACCATCCTGACTGCTCCGAGGAAGAAGTCACCCAGTATGCCTCTCAGATCGATCCGCTTGATCCCCCGATAGCGGCTCAGATCATGACAAAAGCGTGCAGGACTGGAAAGAATACCTACTACAGTAGGGGAATGGGCACGGCGGGCGAATGACTATTGAAGAACACTTCAGAATACTCTACCGGGTCAAGAAGTTCAACTTCTAGTCGTAACCTCGCGGCGGAGCTTCATAGGACGCAGAGGGAGTTGGAGGAGCAAAAGAGGCAGATGGCCGAGTACCAAATGCAACAGACACAGGTGCAGGCTCAGATGTACACATGGATGCAGACGATGTACGAGGCTCAGACTACCGGACAACCCTTCCCCACACCTCCCCCGGTCCCTCATATCCCTACCTATCCACCACCACCACCGCACCAGTCAACGCCAGAGCAAGACCAAGGTAGCCACCGGAATTCAAATGAGTACATGGATTACTTCAACCCTGATGACCCGCAAGTTCCTGGACCTGACCTGTAGTTGTAGTTAATTTTTTTATCGTCGTTGCTATTTGTACTGTACGTTGGACATTTATGTTGAACTTGTATGACTGTCTTTGCTACGTGTACTGTTGAACTTGTATGATTGTACGGTTTATCCGGTTCAATGCAGGTTATGGAATTGGGCCCAATCCAGAACCGCGTTTTTTGTTTCAAAATTTTTCCCCACATTGCCGGCGATATGGACTCGAGTTGCCGGCAATGTCTCACATTCCGGCCACGGCGGCGCTGCCATTGCCGGCGACGCCGTCGCCGGCAATATCAACACCGGCGGGGAATCTCCGGCGACGTCATTGCCGGCGACAAGTCGCCGGTAATGTCAATTCCGGCGAAAAAAAAAGACAAGGCCGGCGACGGCAGGTCGCCGGTAATGTCTCCATTTCTGGTAGTGTGGGGAGTTGAAAAAGGGTTCGTACGATTAACAAGAATACTTATCCGATTGAGCAGTGGTGCGTGATCTTGTAACCCCCAAGTCCCCCAACTCTCCGGTCAAGGAAGGGCTCGCATGACGGAGTAGGTACCTGTGCGTCCGATCGTGTACCTGTTCCTGTATTCTTGGCCCGGCCTCCAAACGAATCTTGCTATTTGGAGCCGCGCGCCCGTGGAGTTTGCCTGGTAAACACAAATGGGTGCAATACAGATATAGGTATGCGAATGCGTGAATGTATGGTATGATGCGTGAATGTATACGAATGTATGCCGTAGTGCCAACGTTGGGATGCCGTTGCGTACGTCGTAACGTCAACGGGGATGCCGTTGCGTACGCTGTAGCGTTAACGGTGGGATCAGGACCGTTACGTACATGCAGCACGCACGGAGGGACGGACGCGTACCCGTGCCGCTCATCGGTCTTAGGGCGCGCAAAGAAGAGTCGGCCCCATGCCTTTGCCGCCTAATCCGACTTGCTTTCGCCCACGGAGAGGACGGACCCCCTACCCGGAACGCTCATCGGTCTTAGTGCGCCCAAGGAGGGGACGGACCCCGAGCCCTTGCCGCCTAAGTCAGCGAGTCGATCGTTAACGTTGCGTGCACGGAGGGGAAGAACCCCACGCCCGTGCCACCCATCGGTTTAGCGCGCGTAAAGAGGAGTCAGCCCCATGCCTTTGCCGCCTAATCCGGCTTGCTTTCGCGCACGGAGAGGACGGACCCCCTACCCGGAACGCTCATTGGTCTTAGTGCGCCCAAGGAGGGGACGGACCCCGAGCCCTTGCCACCTAAGTCGGCGAGTCAATCGTTTACGTTGCGCACACGGAGAGGACGGACCCCACACCCGTGCCACCCATCGGTCTTAGCGCGCGCAAGGAGAGGGCGGACCTTATGCCCCTGCCACCTAATCCGGCTTGCTGATCGTTTACCGTTACACACACTGAGGGGAGGAGCCCCACGCCCATGGCGGTGAGTTCCTCATTTGCCTGTGATGTTTCTTGGGCGCTTTGTCGTGCGTGTTGTGCGTACGTTAGTCCGAGAGGCGCCAGTCCGAATGGCGGGAGCCGTGGCGTGTGTCGTGTTGCCTTGGGTGTGGTGATGCTCTGTTTGGTGAGGTGGCTGAGGTGACATTCCTTTTGACTTCTTCTTGGGAACCTTAGTGTAATAAATGCGAGCCGTCGTAATTAATGCTGGCGTGCCCTGGGCTTTAAATGCTGATGATGTAATAACTGCTCGGAGATCATGCGTCAGGCGCGTGGGCGCGTGGGGTGTTGCATGGATGACACATGTCGAGCCGTAGGAGACCGTGCTAGGGTTTTGAAACCGAGGCGGGAAGCCGAAGGGGAGCGCGGTTACTTAGGCGGGCAGGTGAACCACCTTGGGGCCACGTGGCATGATCTGACGGTCACACGCGAAGATGGACGGCTGGCGTTCATTTGCGTGCACCGTGCGATTAGTATAAATAGGGGCTCCGGTGTCGTCTTCCTCATCGTATTTTGACATTTATCGAAACTCTGCAAAAATTACTCTGCACACTATTCTTCTCTGATCCCTGTGTTCTTTGCTCCTTGCCGGAATCCTTCGTCGACGTTCATCCTTCAACCTATAATCTCAATTTGGTGAGGCTCTTTGACTTGTTTTGCTGTTTTCCGTTTTGCTTTCTTCCCTGTGTTTGGTTTTTCTGGTTTCTGTGTGTTTGTTTCCTCCACGGTTTCTGGGTTTTTTGGCCTTTTCTGGGTTTGCATCTCAAGAACAAGGCGTGTTCTTGAGGTGTGCCAGGTTTGATCTTGTTTGGGATAGGATTTTTGGGTTTTTGGTGTTTCTGGTAGTTTGCTTTTTTTTGCTAAGTGTGGGTTTCGCGTGCGTGCGTCTAGGAGATGGAGCCAATAGAGATATCGAGCGGGCAATTGCGTGAACGGGTGTACATACCGGGGGCGGGGTGGGTTAGTTGTGGTTCTGACACGAGCGGATCGAGTACATCTTCGTACGAGTCCGTGATGAGTGTAACACCTCTGCGGTTCATCCCTAACGCTTCTCCTGTGGTGCAGCCACTGGACCCTCAACAAGCGCTCGCTGCCGCAGGGTTAGGGGAATCGTCCGGGTCGTCGGGCGGGTCCTCATCGTCCGGGCCATGGGGTGACGAGCCCGTTCGACCAAATCAGCCCGTGACCCAATTTCCAGAGGGCGGGCGTGTTCACTGGGTGCTCCCCGACGGAGTGCCAGTGCAAGAGCCCGAGCGGGCGCCAAGCGTCAAGTAGATGGCGCGGTGGGCACGGGATTACCACATTCCGTCGTCTGTCAAGCTGAAGATACCAGGGAGGGGGGAGACGTTCACCCGACCGCCTGCTGGCCACGTGTGCGTCAGCGAATTCCACCTGAAGGCGGGGATAAAGCTGCCCCTTCACCCGTTCTTCCAATACATCCTGGCGCTCCTCAGGATCTCCCTTCGTCAGTGTCGGCATACACTGACCCGAACGTTGGTGGCGTTCTTCAACATCTTCCATTCGAGCGGGTTGGACCATCCCACACGGGCGGAATTTCTCCACTTCTTTCGGCTGAAGTACTCCTCCCGCCGGCGAGACTCGGGCACCTTCACCGTGGAACCACACGTGAAGTGGTGGCTGATCGATCCTCCCAGTTCCTCTACCAGCTGGCGCATGATCAACTGCCTGGTCGGAGGTGACTGGGAGTTTGGCGCGCACGCCCCCGAGATCGCAGCCAACGCCCATCGTGTCCACCGAGTCCCCCCAGCGCTTCCACTGGTTGGACACGCACGAGTATCCCCTGACGCCTGAGGAGGAAAACAGGATTGCTCGTTTGAAGTTTGTCTTGGACCCCAGGCCCGAGGCGAGGCACTTCTGGGCGGCGTGTCATTGGGACCTGATCGAGAAGAACCGCCTGGCTCGAACACCTGGTCCGTCGGGTGGTGCTATCTGTAATGTGCGTGTAGTGTAGTTTGATTGACTGTTACTGACCTGATCGTTCCTTCTGTTTTGCAGTGAAAATGTCTAAGTCCAAGGTGAGCGATCGGGACGCGGAGCACGTGCGCCGGCTGAATATGCTGCTGGAGGGAGCAGATACCGTACGCCGTGTCATGGTGGACGGCTCAGGCGGGATGCGTGTTGCTGAGGAAGTTCAGCCCACCATGCGTGCGCCGGCTGTCAATGCGCACGCCTCCCCCATTCGCCAGCGCTCGTCGGGCGCTGGTCCATATGTTTCCGCTGCTGCTAATGTCGAGCAGGGAACATCTATTCCCCCTCCTCCTCCTCCACCAGCCAATCGGGGCCCAAGCAGGGCTGAGCGGGATCACCGCCACCGCAAAAAGGAGCAACGACAGGTGGAGTGTGACCAGCGTTTGGTCGAGCAGCAGGACCGGCGCGAGGCCTCCTAAGGCTCGTGGTCGCGCCGCTCCTCTCATAGTGGTGTAGATCTCTCTCCCGGTGCCTCGGCCGGTGAAGATGAGTGCCCACAGAAGCGCCCAAGGACTGAAGAATCCTCTCCTCCCGCCATAGCTGGGACAAATGCTGATATTGTTGATGCTCTGCGCTGTGCGCTGGTAGATGGCGCCGCCTCGCTGGGGCCCCTGCTCCAGCCGTTGGATAATGCTGCGCCCGATGGGCTGGACGGGGCGTTCATTGCATGCGCCCGGCTGCAGCACCAGCTCTTCCGTGTACGCTCGCGGGAGAACATGAAATTTGCACGCCTCAGGATCGAAGCGCTGAAGCACCGGAAGGTAACAGAGAGGCTAGTGGCCAACCTGGACAAGGCCAACGACCTGGCCCAGCGGTACACCGCCCGTGCGGAGGAGGCAACTGCTCGGTCCATTGAGGCTACTGCTCGCGAAGCTCTGGTGTATACTGAGCGCGATAAGGCGGTGGCCGAGGTGGAGCGGATGCGTTCCGAGCTGGAGCGTGTTCGTGCTGAAGCAGCCGCCCGGGAGGTACTGTCGGAATCCCGGATGAAGGAGGTGGATCGCGTTGCTCTCATGGATGCCATAGCGACGTTCAAGGAGTCTGACGAGCTCTTCGAACTAGTAAAGGCTGAGGTGGAGGAGCAGGTGACCGCCTTCCGTGAAGCGGTGACTCCCTTCATCAGGCTGGAGGAGTATCGGGCGTTCGTGCGGTCTGAAACAGAGAGGCTGACGGGCGCTCGGGCTTCGGCCACTGATGGAGAGGTGGGTCCTTCCGGGGAGGCTGGTGAGGCGGGGTCGGAGCCGGTGCTGGTGCAGTTGGACCCGTCGGAGCAGGCGGAGCAGGTGGAGGCGGCGTCATCGGAGGAGGTGGAGGAGCTGAAGGTGAATACGGTGGCGTAGTTGTAGGATTTTTTTTTTTTTTTTTTTGTAATAGAGTAGAATTTTTGTAGTCGGGCCTTTGTGCTCTGTAGTAATGAAGTCTCTTTTCTTTCCGTGTGTGTGCCCTTTAGCTTCTGCTTGTTTTTTTTTTGGCATCTTTTGAATGACTCGCGCGCACATGCGCTTTCCCTTTTTTTCAAATGGTACCAAGTGTTACATCCATGCGAACAGCCTATCCCCAGTCCCCCGGGTATCAGGCGGGCGGGGATAGGACAAACAAACGCAACAATAAAATGAACTTAAAAATGGATTAAGTACAACACAACAAAATTTAATGAAAGTACTTCCTCAAGTGTTGGATGTTCCACGTGTGCCGTAGTCGTTGACCCTGCATGTCTCTAAGGTAGAAGGTGCTGGCGCTTATCACTTCGTCAACGATGTACGGGCCTTCCCATAACGGGCGGAGTGCCTTGACCTTTTGCTGGATTGCCTTCATCACCCAGTCCCCCAGTTGGATTGGTCGAGCCCGAATACGTTGGTTGTACAACCGGGCGATCCTCTGCTTGTTCGCGGCGTTGTGGAGATGCGCCGTGTCCCTCCGTTCTTCCAGCAAGTCGTTGTTGAGTCGTATCCCCTCGCTGTTCGTGCGTGGATCGTACCCCTCGATCCGTGGGCTATGGTGGGTGATCTCCAGGGGTAGCACGGCTTCCGTTCCGAACGTCAGGCTGAACGGGGTTTCGCCTGTGGCTGCGTTGACGGTCGTTCGGATGGACCATAGGATCTCTGGGATGACCTCGGGCCAGCGCCCGTATCCCGCATCCCCGAGTTCGATATCTTCAATTTTCTTCTTGATGCCCGTTTTGATGATCTTGTTTGCTGCCTCCACCTGCCCGTTCGTCTGAGGGTGCGCTGGTGATGCGAAGATGAGGTCCGTTCCTTGCCGCTTGCAGAAGGCTATGAGTCGAGGGTTGTTGAACTGTGGCCCATTGTCCGTGATGATGCTGATTGGTGTCCCGTAGCGACAGAAGAGGAAACGCCAGAGGAAGCGTTCCACCTTCTCTGTCGTGATCTTTGCCATTGGTTGGGCCTCGATGAACTTGGTATGGTAGTCAATGACGACAATCAGATATCTGTACTGCCCCTTCGATTTCGGAAGATCTCTGATAAGGTCCAGTCCCTACTGTGCGAACAAAACGGGCGACAAGAGGATGGACAGTGGGACGGCGGACGTGTGGTGGTGGTGCGCGTGCAGCTGGCACTGGTGGCACTTGCTCGTTAGCGCCGTAGCGTCCGCGTGGATGGTGGGCCACCAGAATCCACACCGAAGGGCTTTGTGTGCGATCGATCTGGCGCCCGCATTGTGGTTGCATGTGCCCGAATGGATTTCCTTGAGGATCGAGTTGCCCTTTGTTGGAGTGACGCACTTGAGGCTCGCCCAAGTCCTCCCTTGTCGATACAGCACTCCGTCCCGCATGCTGAAATTGGCCGCCCGTGCGACTATGGTTCTGGCCTCTCGCTTGTCTTCTGGTAGCTCTCCCCTTGCCTTGTAAGCGATGAGCACGTCCATGTAGCTGTGCTCATGCGGTTCGATTGCCAGGACTTGCTCTGCTCTCGAGATGCTCGGCCGTCGCAACACTTCAACGATTCGTTGCCCTGGTCCCGTGTGCACGGGGGCCGTGGCCAATCGGGCGAGCCTATCCACCTTCACGTTGAACCCTCGGTGTATGTGGTAGATATTGATGTATTTGAATCCACTGATCAGCGCCTTCACGTACTTCAGATAGGCGATCATGGATTCCCCCCTCGCTTGGAATTCTCCTCCGACCTGGCTCACCACCAACTGTGAGTCAATGAATACATTGAGGTCGGCCGCCTCCGAGTTCTTGGCCAGTTGCAGGCCTGCGATGAGTGCTTCGTACTCAGCCTCGTTGTTGGTTGTTTTGAATTCGAACTTGAGGGCGTACTGTGACGACCCGGACCAGAATCAGCAGTATGATCAGCTTGATTGATGAGTTTGTGTGTAGTCGCAGAGTTCTTCGACAATTATTCGAATCGCCGAACTCGTTAACGACTTAATTATTGACCGAGAATCGGAGCTGGGTTTCTTCTCGAGAGTCGTTGTACGTGTGATTACGAGTTCGTGGGCGGTTCCGGATCGTTATTTGGACGATCGAGGAATTAGTTATGAATATTTGAAGTTTCGACGGAAACGGATTTAACTGGCAGGTTTGCTCGCGACTAAATTATCGGACGAGAATTTGGGTTCGGCTTCTTCACGGAAGTTGTTCAGAATTTAATTTCGTGCTCGTGTGAACTTCCGGAGCATGATTTGGAGTTACGAGGAATTAGTTGCGAATTTTGCCGTTTGTTGATTATTTAGTTAATTTAATGTGTGTTACTTTCAAGGGTTGACTTTTTATTCGTATGGCCAATGTGTTTGACTTCGGGTGATTATGGAAGATTATGTTGAGTCGAATTTGTGGCCGTGAGATTTATCGGAATTGGAATTACGACGAAGGAGTTATGAATATTCGAAGTTTGTCGCGAAATGTATTTATTGGGGTTTCCATTTTGGGAACTATAAATAGTGGCTTACCTGATTTGGAAAGTCAAAGATTGAAATAATGTGTTGACCATGGTTGACTCGGTTTGACCGAGTGGGAGAGATGAGTTGCAACGGTGGCTCACGGCTGCAATGGCGGCGAGGGGTTTCCGGCCACCTCCGAGGCCGAGACCGGACCTAGACGACTCGTCTCAGTGTCCCGAGTGTGTCTCCGGCCACCCCTCACGGGGAGGGTGGCTGTGGAGGAGAGGTTTTCCGGTTATAAACGGTGAGGTTTTGGTTGAATTCGGGTTTATTGATTTTGGATGAATTGAGCTATGAAATGGTTGGGCTTTGTAGCATTTCCCTCCATGAATCTAACTAAGTTGGTTTGAAGTTTCAATTTGATGTGTGTAAGGAGAATTCTTGATTTGAAATTTATGAACCAATTCGGTTTTACATGAAATTGACCTAGTTAGAGTTTGAATTGGACTTCGGTGCAGTTATGGAAGTTGCTCAGTGGGTGATTTTGAGTGGAACAAGGGTAGCTCCGCCTTGAAATTCTCCGGTCGGCGGTGGCGCCGCCGTGGGCGGCGGTCAACGGCGGCGGTCAACGGTCAGAGTTGACTTTTTGACTTTCGGCAAGTCGCATGTCATTTGACTCGAAATCGCGCCCCGATCGCAGTGGGGAGGTTCATTTTTCGAGATGAGCGTCCGAATGTAAAGTGAGGTATTGAGGTGTTATATACGGATTTTCGACGATTCGTCGACTTTGAATCACGTGTTTCCGAGAACGGCTGTTTCTCGTGATTTGTATTGTATTGTCGGATTATGATTTTGAATATTGGACGTTGTGATTATTCAGGGGTTCGTGATCGTTGTTTTGGCGAGGGATTTTCCGCCGGATCACGGGTTAACGCGAATCGCGTTACGCCAGACTGTGAGTGGACAAGTTTCTATTTTTACTGTTGATTTTGCGAGTTTCGTGGATTTATTGATTTCCGTATTTAATTATACGATGATTGTGATATATGTTATTTTCGGAGGTATGTTATTATGTGTTATTGGTGATTGGCATTTATTGCATCGATGCTACCAGAGTTGAGAGATTCCTCTGGCCCAGAGTTGAGAGATTCCTCTGAAGCAGGGTTGAGAGATTCCCCTGAGTGCCGCCAGGGTTGAGAGGTCCCCTGGCCTATCACCGTCAGGTTTGAGCGATTCACCTGACGTCGGGTTTGAGAGGTCGCCCGACAACCTCCATATATATATATGTGTTGTTGATGTTGTTGTTGTGTTTTCCGAACTCGCACTGTTTTACATTGAGTATGTATATAAACTGGTGAAAGGTATATGTTTATTTTCGTCCACTCACTCTAACGTTTTATTGCCTTTCCCCTGGGCTTTTCGGTTTCCGTGCCCAGTTTGCAGTTCGGACTCTGGAGTCGCACGTCGTGGTCGGAGGCATAGTACTCGAGCGGTCTTATTTCTTCCAGTAGGTTTATTGTTCTACCTACTATGGTATACTTATATGGTTATATATTAGAGGTCGCTCTGAGTTCTCTGATGAATATGTTATACGATTTTAAACCCGGATTTCAGTAAAGTAATATTATATGTATTGTTTACTTTACTGTGGAGTTATTGAAAAATCCGGATGGGATTGGTGCCCACGGTTTGCTTTTTGTGGCATAGGATGAAGTGTATTTTCAGCGTGCAGGTTAAGGTAATTCCACGCTAGTAACGAAACTCTGCCCAAATTTCGAAAAGTTTTTGTTGGTTCGTGTTTTCGAAAGGGTTTGATTCCGATTTAGGGAGCTAAATCAGGGTTGGGTCCTTTCAGCTTGGTATCAGAGCATTAGGTTATAGGTTCTGTAGACTTCTGTAGTCGTGTTTACTTAGGGTATTTGAGTTGATACAGCATGACTGGAGTGATGACCCGACTGGCCAGCGGTACTCATCAATACTTCGGGTGTTGTGTGTCCTCAAATATCTGCGGTTTCATGATTACGTTCCACTTGTTGTGAACGATGTTTTATTCATTAGGATGCCTCCTGACGTGCTTTCTGTGTCGGTACGGTTGTGGATCCTGTTGAGGATCAATCGACGCGTGATTTGCCAGTGAATTGTGGATTTGGATGGGTATTCAGAGTTCAGTGAACTGTGTGGCACGGGTTGCCTGGTTGTGTGTGTGAGAGCCTACATGTTGCCTCAGAGCTGAGATTTATGGCAGTGATGTTTGCCTGAGTCAGATTGTGTATTGGTGGGCTGATGTTGTGTGAGTCCCAGTTGCGACTCCATGGCCTACATTCAGGGTGTTGTTTATACGGTAATGGTTTTATCAGGCTATCCAGCAATTGTTTGTGGAATGTTTACCCATCTGAGGCAGAGATGCATTGTCCACATGTTTGTTCCTGTTTGCACGTGTTATGTGGCTTCAGAGGAAGCAGTGCACAAGGTTCGAGATGAGTTTGAACCTGAGCATCAGAGAGAGTCTGATTGATGTGCCTCGAGATTGCCGTGAGGAGCTTAGTGTGCTGCACTCAGTGGCGAGGTTATTGTGAGGTAAAGATGTACGCGGTTTTTGATGCGATGGTTTGAGAAAAGTGGACTTAGTCGAGATTTTGATGAGGTTGAGTTCCGATACTTCGGGATCAGTGATTTCATCAGACTGTGGTCTTTTCGAATATGTTGAGGATCCTCTGCTGATCCATTTGGCGATGGCGGAGATCACAGAGTAGCGGACTTGCTCCTGTAGCATGAGTTTGGGCGATCATTGGTGATCCTTTCACGCAGCAGGTGTTGCGGTGATTTGTGTTCGAGGAGCACTTTTAGTTATTGTTTCGGTGGTCAGGAGGGTCACGTTGGGAGGGAGCGCCTCATCGAGCTGTTGTATCGGTTCGACAGATCAGAGTTACGAGGAGACCCTCATGTTGTTCCTGTAGTCTGGCCAATGTACCCTTTTGACGAGTTATTCAGCAAGTCGCATGTGATGTGGGCGACTAGTTGGGCATGTTGGGGTTCGTGCCAGGACCTTGTTTGAGGACAGACTTTTCTCCGAGGTTACTGTTTTTTTGATATCCATGGCTATTGTACTTGCATCTCCACTTCCGAGGTTTTGGAGAGTATTGCATCCATCCGGAGGTTGCGAGATCCTTGTTGGCGGTTATGGTTTAGCCGCGGATCTGTTATAGCCGGACATTGTGGTTGTGATGTGATCGTGAATATGAACTTACTGATGATGCATTTTGGCGGTGTTTGATTACCTCGAGAAGGAGGTTGTGTTTTGATGACCAGATTTTCCCGAGATGATGTTTCGTGGTGATGGTCGAGCGGATGATGGGGACGAGTTATGTTATTTGCTTAGCACATGTTGTGGATACTATGTTGCTGTACCTGACATTGGTGACATTGAGGTGGTTCCTGAGTTCCCAGGTGTATTCCGGAGGAGTTACCAGGTGCTCCTCCAGTTTGGGAGATTGATTATACCATTGAGCTTGTACCAGGCGCTGGACTCATGTTACCGGTATTTTGTCGTTGGAGCCAGTGGAGCTGATGGAGCTATAGATTCGACTCCAGGAGTTGCTGGAGGAGGTTTCAGGAGATTTCGTGCAACCCCGCGTATTTGCGTGGTGTGCTTTTTCATTGTGTGTACGGATGTTGGTTCATTCGACGAGGTGGTGCATTGACTATCGAAGCCTGATTCGCTTCAGAGAAGAGTGAGTATCCTCCGCTTCGGATTGACGAGTGGTTTGATCAGCTTCCGAGAGCTTCAGTCTTTTCGAGGATCGATTTCGGATCCGGATATCATCAGTGGAAGTTTGATGAGTCAGATGTGACTATGTTAGCTTTCGGATCTCGGTGTATGCATCTGGAGTTTTTGGTCACGCTGTGTGGTTGACCAATGCCCCGTAGATCATGTGGACGTGATGGACCATGTGTTCAGACGGTTTCTGGACGAGATGCGGTCATGTTCATTGGCAACGTCCTGATGTACTCCAGGAGCATGGGCCAGTACCTAAAGCAATTGTGAGCGGTTTCGTGGACTTCGCGAGACGATCAGCTATTGGCGAAGTTCAGCCAGTGTGAGTGTTGGATGGTTAGCGTGAAGATTTTGGCTGTGTGATGTTATCCGAGGGAGTTAACGTGGATCCTGACCAGTTAGAAGCCGTGTTGATTTGGGATTGACCTACCATTGTACCAGAGATTGGGGGTCTCTTGGGTTTGGCAGGCTATTACCGACGGCTTGTGCAGGATTTTCCCGGATTACCACTTTACTTTCCGGATTAACGAAGAAGGTGTCAAGTTCGAGTGGTTCGATGCACGCGAGGAGAGTTACTTACTCCTGCAGGATGGTTGACCGTTGTTTCGGTTTTGACCTTACTTGACGATCGCGATGATTTCGTGGGTTACGGCGATGCATCGAGATTTGGATTTGGTTATGTTTTGAATGCTGTGTACCAGAGCAGTGGCTCATGATTCCAGGTAGTGGAACTTTGTGTGTAGCTACATATCCTATGTATGATTTGGGTGTAGCTGTCTTTGTGTTAGCATTAGTGAGTTCGTGACGCTACTACTATGGCGTGCAGCGCGGTGTAGGATGTACACTGACTACTGAGTTTCATCCACTTGCATTCTCGGCCAGATTTGGGCTTGAGGCAGTGTAGATGGATGGGGTTGACTCACGACAAGGGCTGCACCTTTGAGCTTGTTTGAGAAAGGCTAGTGGCTGCATTCTGACCATCCGTTTGGGATGTTGTTGTTGATGCATTCAGTCGAGAGTTGGGAGCTTCAGTATTACATGTGTGTATGTGTGGTTTGAGTTTCCGTGTTAGCCAAGTTGTACGCTACGGAAGCTAAGTTCGAATGTGTTGATGTTGAAGCTCATTATTTTACGTGCGATATGCACTAGTGGTACGGAGTTGTGTCTGATACTTCGAGTTTACCACTCATGACGCAACATGAAGAGCAATGCAGCAGCATGTGTGTGTGCGGACGCCACATTGGTCGACTGGCGATGGCTTGGAGGCAGAGACTTGCTGAGAAGTGTTAGCCATTGGAGATTTCCGGTTAGTCGTGGCGATTGTTGCTGTGATTGTGTGTGTTGTATATACTTTAATTTGTGATACCAGTTGTCAGGCCATGGTGGATCATTGATAAATTCAGTACACCGATCTACGTAGTAGGCTGGTATAGCTGTGTATGACGGAGGTTGGCCATCTACGTGGTGTACCTGTGTCCCAGTTCGCTGATCGAGATTATCGGCTACAACTGAGTGTTGGTGAGCTTTGCAGCGAGCATTGGGGACCAGCTTACGAGTTTGTACCGGTTCTTATCCTCAGATTGGCGGGCGATCTTTGAGGACTATTCAGGCCTTGGAGGGCATATTGTGGACCTCGGTATTGCAGTTCCGGAGGACTTGGAACCAGTAGTTTCAACTGTTCGAGATTGCATGCAGTACCAGTTGTGGACCACTTTGATTTCGACGTTGTTTAATGTCGTTTTGAGGACGAGGTTGTACTCCATTGTGCTGGAGCGAGTTGGTTTGAGTTGAGTTGACGTTTGATTCTGATTTTGTGGAATGTGCTACCACAGAGTGTCAGATTAGCGGAAATGGGCTGATTATTGCCCGAGTTCGATGTTTGAGTTATGTGGATGTGTATGGACTGAGTTGTGTTTGGCCACATTGTTTTGATCCATGTGTGATCATAGGCGAGTTTGTGTTGTGCCGTATAGTTCGGCATCGCCTATAGTGTTGGCTTTTATGTGGGTTGTGTTCCGTGTGGCGAAGCTGTGTTTCAGGTTTGCTACGTGTTGTGTACCCTGTCTGTTCCTTATGCGGGAACACTTGGCGATTGTGTGAGCCAGTTCAGATTTGTGATTTGAGGGTACAGAGAATTCAGCACGGAGTTATCTCCTATTGTGGAGTTTGTGGTCAGAGTTGATCAGTTGAGGTTGCCGTTGGGAAGTTGAGCTGTATGCAGGGGCAGTGCTCCTACTTTTAGCCAGCAGACTTGGAAATTTCGAGGTCGAAATTTTTCTAAGGGGGGTGGATTTGTGACGACCCGGACCAGAATCAGCAGTATGATCAGCTTGATTGATGAGTTTGTGTGTAGTCGCAGAGTTCTTCGACAATTATTCGAATCGCCGAACTCGTTAACGACTTAATTATTGACCGAGAATCGGAGCTGGGTTTCTTCTCGAGAGTCGTTGTACGTGTGATTACGAGTTCGTGGGCGGTTCCGGATCGTTATTTGGACGATCGAGGAATTAGTTATGAATATTTGAAGTTTCGACGGAAACGGATTTAACTGGCAGGTTTGCTCGCGACTAAATTATCGGACGAGAATTTGGGTTCGGCTTCTTCACGGAAGTTGTTCAGAATTTAATTTCGTGCTCGTTTGAACTTCCGGAGCATGATTTGGAGTTACGAGGAATTAGTTGCGAATTTTGCCGTTTGTTGATTATTTAGTTAATTTAATGTGTGTTACTTTCAAGGGTTGACTTTTTATTCGTATGGCCAATGTGTTTGACTTCGGGTGATTATGGAAGATTATGTTGAGTCGAATTTGTGGCCGTGAGATTTATCGGAATTGGAATTACGACGAAGGAGTTATCAATATTCGAAGTTTGTCACGAAATGTATTTATTGGGGTTTCCATTTTGGGAACTATAAATAGTGGCTTACCTGATTTGGAAAGTCAAAGATTGAAATAATGTGTTGACCATGGTTGACTTGGTTTGACCGAGTGGGAGAGATGAGTTGCAACGGTGGCTCACGGCTGCAATGGCGGCGAGGGGTTTCCGGCCACCTCCGAGGCCGAGACCGGACCTAGACGACTCGTCTCAGTGTCCCGAGTGTGTCTCCGGCCACCCCTCACGGGGAGGGTGGCTGTGGAGGAGAGGTTTTCCGGTTATAAACGGTGAGGTTTTGGTTGAATTCGGGTTTATTGATTTTGGATGAATTGAGCTATGAAATGGTTTGGGCTTTGTAGCATTTCCCTCCATGAATCTAACTAAGTTGGTTTGAAGTTTCAATTTGATGTGTGTAAGGAGAATTCTTGATTTGAAATTTATGAACCAATTCGGTTTTACATGAAATTGACCTAGTTAGAGTTTGAATTGGACTTCGGTGCAGTTATGGAAGTTGCTCAGTGGGTGATTTTGAGTGGAACAAGGGTAGCTCCGCCTTGAAATTCTCCGGTCGGCGGTGGCGCCGCCGTGGGCGGCGGTCAACGGCGGCGGTCAACGGTCAGAGTTGACTTTTTGACTTTCGGCAAGTCGCATGTCATTTGACTCGAAATCGCGCCCCGATCGCAGTGGGGAGGTTCATTTTTCGAGATGAGCGTCCGAATGTAAAGTGAGGTATTGAGGTGTTATATACGGATTTTCGACGATTCGTCGACTTTGAATCACGTGTTTCCGAGAACGGCTGTTTCTCGTGATTTGTATTGTATTGTCGGATTATGATTTTGAATATTGGACGTTGTGATTATTCAGGGGTTCGTGATCGTTGTTTTGGCGAGGGATTTTCCGCCGGATCACGGGTTAACGCGAATCGCGTTACGCCAGACTGTGAGTGGACAAGTTTCTATTTTTACTGTTGATTTTGCGAGTTCGTGGATTTATTGATTTCCGTATTTAATTATACGATGATTGTGATATATGTTATTTTCGGAGGTATGTTATTATGTGTTATTGGTGATTGGCATTTATTGCATCGATGCTACCAGAGTTGAGAGATTCCTCTGGCCCAGAGTTGAGAGATTCCTCTGAAGCAGGGTTGAGAGATTCCCCTGAGTGCCGCCAGGGTTGAGAGGTCCCCTGGCCTATCACCGTCAGGTTTGAGCGATTCACCTGACGTCGGGTTTGAGAGGTCGCCCGACAACCTCCATATATATATATATGTGTTGTTGATGTTGTTGTTGTGTTTTCCGAACTCGCACTGTTTTACATTGAGTATGTATATAAACTGGTGAAAGGTATATGTTTATTTTCGTCCACTCACTCTAACGTTTTATTGCCTTTCCCCTGGGCTTTTCGGTTTCCGTGCCCAGTTTGCAGTTCGGACTCTGGAGTCGCACGTCGTGGTCGGAGGCATAGTACTCGAGCGGTCTTATTTCTTCCAGTAGGTTTATTGTTCTACCTACTATGGTATACTTATATGGTTATATATTAGAGGTCGCTCTGAGTTCTCTGATGAATATGTTATACGATTTTAAACCCGGATTTCAGTAAAGTAATATTATATGTATTGTTTACTTTACTGTGGAGTTATTGAAAAATCCGGATGGGATTGGTGCCCACGGTTTGCTTTTTGTGGCATAGGATGAAGTGTATTTTCAGCGTGCAGGTTAAGGTAATTCCACGCTAGTAACGAAACTCTGCCCAAATTTCGAAAAGTTTTTGTTGGTTCGTGTTTTCGAAAGGGTTTGATTCCGATTTAGGGAGCTAAATCAGGGTTGGGTCCTTTCACGTACTCCGCGTTTACCCCTCCTGGCCCGGTCAGGATGATCCCGGCGCCGCTTACTTTCTTCGTGCATGAACCGTCGACGTAGAGGTTCCACTCCGACAATGGTCCTTCCTTGACCTCCGGTTTGTCGAATGCCTCTACCGTCGGGCCGTCGGATGCGTCGACCGACGCCACCTCTGCTTCCGTGTATTCGGCGATGAAGTCCGCCACTGCCTGTCCTTTGATCGCCGTGCGGGGTTTGTACTAGAGGTCGAATTCACTGAGTTCAACTGCCCACTTTGCCAGGTGACCACTGTGATTGGGCGATTGCAGGATTTGGCATAGGGGCACGTTCGTAAGGATGTGGATGTTGTGCGCTTGGAAGTATGGCTTTAATCGTTAGGCGGCGGTGACGAGCGCGAGCGCCATCTTCTCGATCGTCAGATATCGGGTCTCAGCGCCCGTCATGCCATTTCCTGAGAAGAAAATGGGCAACTCTGCGCAGTCCTCCCTGCAGACGAGGGCAGAACTGACGGCTGTGAGCGAGGCGGCCAGGTAGATATACAATATTTCCCCTCGAATGGGCCTGGAGAGGAGCGGGATGGAGGCTAGGTACTCCTTGATCTGAAGGAAAGACGCCTCGCATTCGGGCGTCCATGCAACCTCGCGCTTGTTCGTCGTTCGGAGGGCCTTGAAGAATGGGGCACATCTGTCCGAGTAGTGAGATATGAACCAGTTCAGTGATGCGAGTTTGCCCGTGAGGCTCTGTAGGTCTGCCTTCTTGACTGGTGGCTTCATGTCGATGATCGCTTTTACCTTAGCGGGCGCGGCTTCAATTCCTCGCTGCCTGACGAGATACCCGAGGAATTTGCTGTTGGTGACCCCGAACGTGCATTTGGCTGGGTTTAGCCTCATGCCGTTCCTGATGAGGACGTCGAGCACAGTCCCCAAGTTATGGACGTGGTCGACCGCCTGAACGCTCTTCACCAAGATGTCGTCCATGTACACATCCACAATGTTGCCAATCAGGCCATGAAACATCGCGTTCATGAGCCTCTGGTACGTGGAGCCAGCGTTCTTCAACCTGAATGGCATAACGACGTAGCAATACAGGCCTTTGTCCGTGACAAACATCGTCGCCTCCTGGTCTTCGGGGTCTATGAAGATCTGGTTGTAGCCTGAGTATGCGTCCATCATGGACAGGAGCTCGTGCCCAGCTGTTGCGTCCACCAACTGGTCGATCCTCGGCAGAGGGAAGCTGTCCTTAGGGCACGCCTTGTTGAGATCGTTGTAATCGATGCACATCCTCCATTTCTTGTTGCTCTTCAGTACCATCACAACGTTGGAGATCCACTTCGGATAGTCCACCTTGCGAATGAACCTGATGCCCAGAAATCGGTCCACCTCCTCGTGCATCGCCGCGTAGTGTTCTGCTTTATACGCTCGTCTCTTCTTCTTTACCGCCCAAGCGCCGGCGCCGATGCTCAGCTTGTGGGATATGATGCTTATGTCGATCCCGGGCATGTCTTTATACGACCATGCGAATACCTCCTGCTTCTCCTTCAGCAGCGCGATCAGCCGCTCGGCTATCGCGGGGGCCAACGATGTTCCGATTTGGACCGTCCTCTCCGGGCCTTCGGAGGATAGCTAAATCATCCTCAGCGCTTCGCGCTCGGGAACGGGCGATACCGCCATCAGCCCATCACGCGGATCGTCTGGTACCTCCGTTCCTGGTGCAGGTTCCAAGGCGAGGACCTCCTGCCTGTTCCGGGGCTTCGCGACTTCCTCGTAGTTGTATCCCCGAACATATCCGACCCCGTGCTCGGTTGGGAATCGTCCCAAGAGCAGGTGCCCCGCGATGATCAGCTTCAACTTATTGATCCCCGGCCCCCCGAGAATGGCGTTGTATGGGGAAAGGGTGTCCATGACGATGAAGTCTGTCCGGACCTCGCTCTGCGGGGAGTCGGGTGCGCCGATCCCGACCCGGATACTGTCACTCCCAATTGGGTACGACTTTTCGCCCGTGAAGCTGGCGACGCACTAGTGATCCTGCGTCATCTTGTGCGCGGGTTTGCCGAGCGCCGTGTACGCATCCAGGTAGATTACGTTCACGGACGCCCCATTATCCACCGGCACCCTCTTTACAAGGAATCGGTCGATGATCGCGTCGATCACGAACGGTAGGGTGCTGTCCTTCGGGCTTCCTTCCTCGTCCTTCGCCGTGAAGCTAATGGAGGGCGCCTCCCTCTTTCCTGTCTTGGGCGCTCTCCCTGCCCCGATCGTCAGCACTTCCCTGCTCGAGTGATCGGGTGACAAGGTCCATTCCTTCTGTTTTCCCCTGGATATCGTGCTGATAGTCCCCCGGGTTTCGATATTTGCCTCGCGTTGTCGCTCTTCCGCCCTAGGAGGGGTGGCCCGTTCGTCTTCTGCATATCCGTGAGGACCTTTGTCAGCATGATGCAGTCGTTGGTGTGGTGGGTAGCGGTGTTGTGGTACTCGCACCAGATGTCCGGGATTCGGCCGACCGGGGCCCTCGCCTTCGACATGTTGTTTGGCGGTGGAATCTGGTGTCGGTATTGGCGGAGCAGATGTGTGTTTGACTGCCGGTTGATCATGTATACCTCCTGACCCGCCGGTCGGTATCTTGGCACCGACGGTAGACGGGTTTCCTGCGGCGCTGGTCCCCTCGCGTGGTGTTAGCGGTTGCTGTGATAGTTGCGAGAGGATGGCCTCTGGTGATTCTGTCCTTGCGCGTCCTGGCTCCTCTTGTAGCCCCCGGTTGGCTCTTATTCGTCCGCTAATTGTCGTGGTTGGGCGCTTGCCTTCTCCGGTCTGTTGGTGATAAACTCGGAGGTGGACCCGTACACCCGCATCTCCACCAACGCCTTCTGTACAATCAGGTCCATAATCTCGTCGTAGTCGAGATGTTCTTTCCGCACCAGCTTCTCTACGAATGGTGTGGCGAGCATGTTATCCATCAGGGCCACCTTGGCCACTCGCTTGTCAAGGTCCCTACATGTGCTTGCAAGCGTCCTCCACCGGTTTATGTAGCTGGACAGGCTTTCGTCCCTCCCCTGGCGGACTTTGAGGACGATGCCCGTGGTGTTGTACTTCCCCTGGAGCCTGTACCGCTTCTGGAAGCTCTCTACCAGCTCGAGAAACGAGTGGATGGAGCCTGGCGGGATCTCGTAGAACCAGCTCCTGGCCTCCTCGGTCAGCGTTTCCTGGAACAGGAAACACAGGGTCGAGTCAGAATATCTGGTCCCGTCCGTGGTGGATCGAAACTCGTCGATGTGCGTACGGGGGTCCCCACTCCTATCGAACCGGGTGATCTTCGCAGTCTTCGCGTGGATGTCTCTTCCCCTCTCCAGTATGTGCGCTGAGAACGGGCTGACCCGGGGGGCGAACGTCCCGCTCTGCCCGGCAAGCTTGTCCTTCCGTAGGCGTGATACCTCCTCCGCCAATTATTCCATCCTCTAGAGGATTCGGGCGTTGTCCGTCAGGGACGCCGATTCCCCTGCGGGCGTGGGCGCACGGACTGTCCGGGCGCCGACCCCGCCAAACGGATGTTGCTCTTCGTCGGTGGTTTCTTGGTCTCGTTCCCGTCGTCCCTGTTGTTGGCTGGCGAGCACGTCCAGTCGTTCCTCTAGTCTCTGTTAAATTTGGCGCTCCTGCTCCCTCTCGAATGCTGCCTCTCGCAGCTCCTGGAGCAGGCCGCCGACGCGCTCCTCGCTGCTGCTCGTTGCTAGCTCTATTACCTGCCGCTCCTGCGCGCCTGGGGGTGTTTCCCCGATGGGTGTGCTGCTGACGTTAGTCTCCTGGGTAGGCATGTGGGCTTCTGGTTGGTGGTGTTTATACGAGGTTTGCAATTTGTAAGCTTCCCACAGACGGCGCCAACTGTTTCTACCGGATTACGCGGGACGCAATCTAGCAGAAGCAAGTACGAGCTCTTCTCTCTCTCCTCGTCCGAACGCTCGGGCTATTCGGATGGTCGGGCGCTTCTCCTCCCTTCGGGTTTTCGGGTGTTCGGGTACGCATGTTCGGGTTCGGCTGTTAGAAGAATACAACGACAAATAGACAGTCAGGGTCGAGACAGGGGTGGCCTGCCTTCAACGCTCCGATGTCTAAGTTAGAAGATATATTGGATATAACAGTCAAGCGAACGTGCGTAGAAGTAGGTTGGAGTGTTTAGTGTTTTGATTCAGAGATGTTGAGATCGAATTGAGAATGTCGTTACCTATAATAAATACCTTACATATATAGGTGGTTGAGTCTGGTGCTTGCTTGTGCTCCTCGATGTGGGACTAGTTTGTACTTGCTTTCATGTGATTCGCACATTCGGATGTGCGCTTGTCGGGCGCGTGCGTACTTAGATGGGGTTGGTCTTGTGAGTGAAGTCGTAGCCTTCCTGGTGGTCTTTCGGGTGGTCTGGTAGGTGTTGATTGCCTGCTTAAGTGGATAAGTATATTTAATCGGACAACTAATGATGCTATACTAACAGGTTGAGTGGCTGAAAATTCAAGTGGCTATGAGGTTGGGTGTACACTGGCGGAGTGGTTGTGGATTTGGTAGGGATGAACAAAGGCTGTGTATACTACGGTGGTGAAGGTGGGTTGTAGTATGGTGGTAGGTAGTAATGTTGCGAGTGAAATTGGGTATTTAGTGGTAATGGAGATGGTGGGTTATATGGCGGTGATGAGTTTGAGTAAAGGGAGTGAAAGGTGTGCGGTGAAGGCTGAACCATGAAGGGAAAATGAGGATTTGGGCTTTTTGTTGCAATGGTGGTTGTGGTGGATAATATTTAGGCGGTGGTTATGGCTCAGGCAGGGGCGGCGGTTGCGTCTATAACTGAAATCTCGTCGGCTATACTATTGTGGTGGATAAAAATCTCGTCGGCTATAGTGGAAAAAATGTTTTTTTAATTTTTTAAATTTTTTAATTTTTTTTTAAAACTATAGCCGACGACATTCGTCGGCTATAGTTTTTAAATTTTTTTTTTTATTTTTTTTATTTTTTTTTAAAAACTCGTCGGCTATAGTACTATAGCCGACGATAATGGGTAAAAATCTCGTCGGCTATACTATTACCGACAGGTTTTAGCCAGCGACTTTAGCCGACGACCCTTAAAAATCGTCGGCTATACTATAGCCAACGATGTTTTTGCCCCTTTTTCGTCGGCTATAGTATAGCCGACGATTTTTTGATGATTTTTCGTCGGCTAGTGGAAATTGTCCACTATAGCCGACGACAAAAAATCTCGTCGGTTTTTTTTTTTTTTTTCGTCGGCTATAGTGAAAATGTTGGTACTGAATGTTAAGACCCCAAATCTGAGTTCTTGAAATTAAGTGGGAAATGTGGAAAAGAAGAACAAAAGGGAGAACAAAAGCAAGATAAAAGATAAAAGGTTTTGATATTTGATTACCCATAAAAACTTCATCTCACACTCGTATTATAAGGTAACTAGAGTTTGACGCACACTCAATGGGTGTGTACTTGTGCCAAATCACCTTGCCGAATAGTGGAGAAAATTTAGGGATGGTTGTTATTAGATACATGGATTATTAATTAGAAGAGCAGTTTTGTTCTGTGTGTGGTAAGCGCAATCCCGATCTACAAACGTAAAGCTATGATCAAACACACCAAAATAGAAACCAAGATCTCCATACAACTCCTGCCTCACTCATACAGCTAATATCTACACATAAATTAGCCAAACCAATCACAAAATGAAATCATGCACAAAATCACAATGCCGAAACCATGTTAACAGAAAAGAATAATGGCCAGACAAACATTCACAAAATTGTAGACAAAATAGCCTTATTAACACATGAATAATTAAACAGTAACATACCAATTATAAAGCTATGATTAGTTAGATAAGTATACATACATATACCAAAGCTATGAAACTAAAATTCAAACTAATACAAATTAACATCAACAATCACAACCAGAAATCTATGATCAAACACACCACAATAGAATTCAGAACGTCTATACAACTCCAGACTCATTCATACAACTAATATCCACACACACATATAAATTAGTCTAACCACTCACAAAATCAAATCATGCACAAAATCAAAATGTCGAAACCACGTTAGCAGTAAAGAATAATGACCAGACAAACATTGACTGACCATACTTGGAGAAATCAACACAATAACAAAGAATAGTGACCAAACAATAGTTGCTAGAAGAAAATATCCAAGGGTGACCATCCCAGGGACTCACAGCCAGGTAAAGCACATCACCTCTTCTCCCTTATATATTCTGGTTAAACCATTCTCATATAGATTCACAGGCAAAAAAAACTCCATTATTCTGGTATACATCATCTGACCTGGGCATTGAGCTCATATAGTGGACTTGCATATATATATATATATATATATATATATATATATATTTTAGGTTGTATTGCATAATGACTTTATCTCAGTAATAAATGATGTATTTATACCCACCACCATACTGAATTGTATAAAAGATGTTACATATAATTGCACATGAGCAAAAAGAAAAATCAAACTGGTAAGGAGATAAACACAATCATAGAGATGGAGATCAGAAACATCATCACATCCTTGTCGGTGTTTCCATGGGAAGCAGATTGATTATGGCAAAAAAATAAATTTGCCAAAACAATAAGTCTGTATATACTAAGGTTAATTTAAGATTAGGGACATGATTTAAGATCAAAGGTATGATCTAAGATAATAGGCAACATGCACCTTAATTTTAATAGTAAGCCATTAACATGTAAGCTTCTCACCCTTTCTGATTGAGCTGAGTCTCAATTATTTTTTGTAGAGCAATCATTAAAATAAAATACAAAGGAATTATCAACTGACTCAAAAAGAAAAATCTACGAAATTCCCATAGGCCCAGGAAAATAAATTTGGCAAATCATTATAAATCTGGGATTGAGTGGTCTATCTTTTATATTAGACATTATATGCATACGGTACCTGAGATTATTTCATCAACAACCTGACGATTGACGTTGTTCAGATTTCTCGCCACATCATTGAAATGCATTGTTGTGTTATCACATGGCAAGCTTTTTTCGGATTCAAAAAAATTATTTTTTTTAACATACACAGGCCATTGATGGTGCTTTCTATTTCACACTCCAATGTCACTCTAAATCCTGTCCATTTCATAACATTGTTAGATTCCTTTCTTACAATTGTACTAAAAGAACATCATGCCAAAAAAATAATTCAAGCAACAAAAAAGAACTATTGTTTGCAACAACACAACGGGGAAGTTACCCTAACACCATACAAAATTGTATTTTCTTTACATATATAAAGGGAAAACAATCATGAGTGAATATTCATGAGACCGCATTATCTATATAGCACAAATTCTCTCACGAATCATAACCAAATGAAACTAATCAGAAAGAACCATTTCAAGCCAGGAATGCAAATCATTTGGACAACACCACCAAACAAACCAGATTTCTTTTCTATCACACACCATGCTAACCAATATAACTCATTTTAGTTCATAAATTAACACCGACCAAAAAAAAAAATATTTGAATTTATCTCAGCAACAAAACAATTTATAGTTAGATTGATATATACATTAAGCATAAACTAATAACCTGAGTCATTCTCCTCCATTGATTTGGGATACTTTACCGATAATGAATTTGTATCTTCATCAACACACTGAAATATCCTTTTTCGCACCATACCTAATACAGAAATCAAACAACTAACGACGTCTGGTATAATCAAATGAAAACAATGGTCCAGCAAATTTTGGCTCATACATTTTCATACCATATCAACAAAAAATAAATGCAAAAACTTTCAATACAAATTAACAAATTATTTGGCATGAACCTTAGCCAAATGAATAAAACCAGTAAAATAACGACAAATGAAAACAAAAAATCAGATGAGTAAACAATAAATTAAAATCTAAACAGAGAGAGAGAGAAATCATAGTTCTACCTTCACATTTTTGTCTTAACAAAATCAAACTTAGAATATCCAAAAAAATCAATTTTCAATTTATCAGGTCTCTAATCTTCAAAAGTCAATCTAGAAAAACAGATGCAAAAAAAATAGCCTGCCAAGATCAATATATACCTTAGATTTGTTGCTACAAAATCACTGAGTAAATAGTAGGAAAGTTGACCCGAAGCCTGTTTCAGTCTTCGTGCGGAAAATTTAAGAATCAGGATCGGTCAAAAAAATAGAAGGTATACATCGCCCCATGGCTAGGTTATAAATATTAAAATCCTAGTCTTGACGTTGGACCAAAATATCACTAATTAAGGGGAAGTGTTACAAAAAATAAGGGGGTCTTGTAACTTCTTTAGGTTACAAAAAAGTGTTGGGCCGGACTTTCACACATCGCCCCAACAGCATAGTGTTACTCTCTATTGAACATTCAATCTGGTGGCCTGAGTCCCCTGACTGTGATCCCATTAGCAACATTAATGTTGTCGGTAGTATACTTCTAGACCTTGGAATACTATTGAAGCCTTCTCTTTGTAATGATCAAAAGAGAGGGGGAAGAAATTAAGAAACTGCAGCCCATCTCTATCTTTAGCCCATAGCAAGTACACCAGCTATCGATTCAACCCCCACCACCAATGAAGTTGTCTTAATGAGCAGTTGTACCTCCTCTTCAGGAACACATGGCAGCCTGTAGCCAGATTTATTTTTCGCACATTTGTGTTGATTTACATTAAACCATGCCAATAGCTAAGATGGACGTTTAGAGTAAGCTTTATTGTTATTGGAAACCAGAGGTTCAAAGCTTTTATAATACATCGAGTCTTAAGCAGCTTCCCTTGTATACCATTTCAATCTTATGAAATTTTGAACTACTTCTCATTTAAGTATCAGAACCATTCATTTTATTTTACATCTCATTCGTATTCATGTTTGTGTGCATCTTTGATGACTTTTTCTCTCACTAAATTCGACCAAGCAAACCTAATGATCAACTGGTTATAGACCAATTAGGGACATATTAGAAACTAGGGTAATGAAACTGGTGTTGGCATTTTTTAGTTTATTGAAGGTCCCAGAGGGGGGGTGAATGGGCCTTATATAAAAATTTTCGTTGTAAAGTTAATTCGAGGATAGCAGGGAGTGTTTCTATCCTCCAATAACCAGTAACGAACTTAATAAAATGCAATGAAAAGAGAAGTGATGGACAACACCTCGATATTTTGATAACGCAGAAAACCCTCCAACAGGGAAAAAACTGCGTGTCCCTAACTGAGGGACAAACCTTCCACTATGTAAAAACACTTTTACAAGACAGCATCTTCACAGGATACAAATACGCTCTCCTATCCTTGCTAGTATTCACGCAACTAGACTAAGACCTAACTATCTCCTCGCTAGAACCAGTGCTTACAAACCCTATGTAATACACCGTTCTTTACAAGACAGTAGCCCTCAGGATACAAAGACACCTATCTATCCTTACTGGTATTCACGCAACCAGATTGAAAATCCAACTATCTTCTAACAAGACAAAGTGATTACAATTACAGTGGCTGTGAAGCTTCTCTCAGAACTTAGTACGCACCGACTAATTCTCTCTAGAATGCTTCCAACGAAATTGCACCATCATCTCACCTATGATATGCAATATGACAATATGCAAGATTGAAAGATGGTATGATAGACTTTCCTATGAAGACATAAAATGCCTAGGAAAGAAAAATCTTGTTTTATAAACTTCCTAACATATGTAGGAACAAAAGAGAGTTTTTGACAAGTTTTGACAAACCGAAAAACCTCCTTGGAAAACAAGACTACTCTTGCACATACAAGAGATTTAAAAACTGACTTGAAAGAAGAGAAAACACCCTAACTCTTCCTAAAATTTCAAGCACCGAATGGCTTCACACATTGTGGTATATATAGCCAATCGGTTATGCAAGCTGAGCTTCAAGGAATGATCTCAGCCCTTCATCAAAAGCTGAATCAAAGGCTCTCCTTAAATGGGGGAAAAGCATGCTGAAACCAACTACTGAAATCAGCAAAGAGCATGCTGAGCCATACCAACCGGTAAGGCAAGGAGAGTGAAAAACTGAAAAGCTGACTCCATTTTATCAATGTGAGAGACCTGCCCCAAAGTGGGAAGGTGAAGCTTTTTACTTGTTTTGTCCAACCGGGACATGCATGATAGTTAAGGGTGTTTGCTTTCAAGCAAAAAGGAGAGATACCTACTCCTATACCAACCGGTAAGATGAGAGCAAGGGTTTGTGAAAAGGTAAAGTTTGAAGTCAAGGTCTTTACCAACTCCCATCAGAAAAGTTTTTTGGATGAAAACACAAGCAATGTGTAAATGCTAATGATGCATGATTTACCTTTCATAATGGTTAATTAGATCAAGTCCATTGCATTAGCTTGTTAATGTTGCTTTGCACAAATCATCCATGTTTTTGAGAGATTGCCAATTATCTTATGCCAATAATCTCCCCCTTTGGCATTCTCTACCAAAAACATATCTTCTCATCATCAAGGTATCATAACCTGCAATAATAAACTTTTTCCAACAAGGAAAATGATGACAAGATATAGTAGGTTTTCTTCATAAGAAAAACCCATAAATAAGCAAGCATTAATTGTTCACACTACAACAAGCTTGAGTTTTTACAAAACATGGGAAAATATAATACAACCATGATGTTGAACAAACATAATACAAAGCATTAATTGCTCATGCCAAAAGCAACAACCTACACATGGTTCAGCAAAACCTACACTTGGTTCTCCCCCTTTGTGGTAGAGTGTGACAAAGGGTACAAAAGAGATGCAATTTCTAGATACTTGGTTCTCCCCCTCAAAAAAAGCATCGTTTTAGAACCAACGAGGTAATAAACACACATCCTAGAATGGATAAGTAGTATATAAACATACATAAAGTAGAAGAAACCTACTCATCATCGGACTCATCGTCCCCATTTTCGGAATAATCCTCATCATCATCATTGAGGTGGTCAAGGCGCTCATTTTCGGCATCATCATCTGCGGACTCATTGTTGACATAACCAGAGTCATCGGCCCTTGACGAACCACCAGAAACAGCCACATTTGGCTCCCCCTCAGAACCAGCAGCAGTGGCAGCGTCAGCAGAAGGATAGGAAGGATCAGAGCTATCCTCTGAAGAGACCAGTCCTTTCCCAGTTTTCAGAAGGTCTTCCATCCTTTTGAAGGACGCTTGCATCTCATTCCTCATGATGCAAAAAGCCTCTTTCATCTCATTTTGACCACGCTTAAGAAAGGTGATCTCGAGAGGCTCCACATAGACCGTGGATTGGCCAACTGATTTGGAGATAGTTATCTTATCTACCGGGGCTGGAGAGTCAACCATAATATCAGTTGAAAGAGAGTGTACATGAGAGTTTAGGTAGAGGAGGGTAATCACAGCTGGAAAGACCAATGAGGTGCCTAGCTTAGTTTGGTTGTCTATGGCAGAATTCCTAATGGAATGATAGATATAAAACTCAGCCGGAAGTGTAGGATTTCCAGAAACCAAATAAGCAATGAGGCCAGCTTGCCTAAAAGTAATTTTGGAGGATTGTGTGTTAGGGGCAATCAATGTGCGCACCAAAAATCCCATAAGTTTATAGAATTCAGTCATGAATTGGCTTTGAAAATAGGATTCACAAAACACGGTGTTTGGGGGAGTAGAGTAAAACTGCCTAGCTAGGGAGTGAGTGCTAAGATTGAGAATGAACTTCCTAACACGTTTCAGGATTTTTCTTTCTGTGTTAGGTAGAGCTAGCGCATTCTTTATCGCCCTAGGAGACACATCTACGGGTTTCCCTCGCACATTTACATAAAAGGATGCATGTGATTGCAAATCTACTTTATCCGGCATGCTGTTTGGATAGTTGGCATAGAATTCCCTAACCTGAGACAGATTAACCCGAGGGAAGGATTTCAGGGCATCTACCCATCCTAGCTTTTCTATCATGTCATGGAAATCACTAGGTAATCCATCAAAATTAAAGGGCTTTTCTAGGATGACTGGCCTAGATATGGTCACAGCAATATAGAGGTTTCTAGCTTCTATGCTCTCGAAATAATGATCCGGAGGGATAGGCAAATTCGATACCTCCATAGCGACTTTGTGAGTTCGAGGAGCATGGCTCATAGAGGCATTCCGGGTATCCGGAGCTTGCTGTGCTTGAGCGGCAGCGGAGGTGGAGGCTTGTGATTTACCCTTCTTTGACGGAGGATTTCCCTTGCTTGCCGGAGCCTTCTTCTTCTTGCTTGCCGGAGCCTTCTTCTTGCTTGCCGGAGCTTTTCCTTTCCTCTTGGGAGGACTTCGTCTCACTTGTTGGGCTTCCTCATGGTCTGAGCTAGGATTTAAATGAGGCATTGGTGCCACAGACTTCCTTGCTCCCCTTTTGAACTGTGGAGCTTGATTTGAGGGCCCGGAATTGATTGGAGAGTGAGACGGAGAGGAAGGCTGAAAGTACTCCTTCTCGTAAGGATTACGAGGTTCCTTCCTCGAATAGACCTTTGAGAGCTTCCTTGCCTTTGCCGGAGCTTCCTTGAGCAACCTCTTCCTTTTCTTCAAAGGAATGTTATCGGAGTCGGAGGCTGATTTCTCCGGAATGGGGTCCGAGTGCTCAAGCTCGGTGGAAGCAATGACTGCTGTGGTTGTCATTTTCGGAGGGGCTGTGAGATTGAGGTCGGGAACCACCGTATGGGGCTGAGTTGCCGGGGGCAATTTCACCGGAGAGTTTCGGCTACGTAAATGCATGGCGCATTGAGGTGATTGCTTCGAGGCTTCTAACCGTTTGGAGGGGTTTTTACTTCTCATTTCAGCAACAATTTGGTGATGGTAAGAAGTGAATTTGAAATTGAAGAGATGAAATGGAGAAGATGAATAAGTGATGGAGAGAGAGTGTCCAACGGGTAGAAAAAGGAAGGAGAGGAGTAGTTGGCCTTGGTTACCGGGAAGACCAGTAGAGCAAGCTAAGTAACTAGCTTGGTTCAAAGCTAATGGGCTTGAGTCATGGATCCTCTTAAGGGGATAACTGATTCGGTTTAAAACCAAAAGACCCTAAGTAATGAACATAAGTCCATTAACGGAAAGCCCTAAAGAAAACAGACCAGATTTGGTAGAAAAAGCTACCAACTTTTCTGCCTATTTCAGTCTCCCATAACAACACTGTTATGAAGAGGTAAACCAAATATTTGGTTAACACACCATGTTAACTCATGATGGACAATCATACATTGAAAAGAAAGGTTTTCTTTTCACAATAGGTACATATGTACTTGGTTCAATCTTAACCAAAACGAGGTGGTCAAGGTTTCAAACTTCCTCCCATTTTCTGAAATATGCAAGGCATGGTTTTTAATACCAAAGTGTTGGGTTGATTAATCCCATGATTACCTTGAAAAACAAGTTAGGCTTGTAACTTGATTTTGCTTAACAAACATAATAGACCACTTGATAATAATTATATTGAAATCAAGGTGACGATTAAGCAAAGTGATGATCTCTTCAAAAGGAAATAAGTACAAAAGTACATAATTAAAAAATAAATTCCCCTTTTTTTTTTGAGATGTTTTGAGTGAAAAATATAACAAGCCTATATTTGGTAAAATCGGAGAATAGACCTACTTACATAGGTATTCATAGGCATATTTTTCATCACATTATGAATGTATCACATGTGGTCCATAAAAACGTAATGGAGGATGAATGCGTGTGGCATAGTAAAGGGAAAATCATTTTTCCATGGGGTAGCAAGATTGTTCCTTGATGAGATATATTATCTCCCCCTTTTTATATTAAATTTAGCCACAAAGGATTTTTCTCCTTTTTCACATTTTTGCATAACATTTGTTTGCTCATCTGAAAAATCGTCCTCTTAGATCCATGTAGCAAGAGGGTAATCATTGACTCCAAGATCAAATGACCTCAGGCAATATGTGTAACAAGGACACTCAAAGGATTACCATCTCGGATCCATCGAAGGATAGAATAAATTTCAGGGATCGTTGCTTGAGAATATGTAGCGAAGAACTTATCAGTAGCTCCCAAATCAGATGATTTTAGGGTACTAAGCATAACAAGGATGCTCCAAAGGATAAGGGACTCCAGACTCAAGCAAAGACTAGCAAAAATTAACAATATTAATTTTCCAATTTTTTGCACAAAGAGAAACTGAATTGGGCTAACTCAAGTTTTTGCTTAAAGAGGAACTCAAGCGTAAACCGTGCCACAAATAAAACAAGTTTCACTTAACCATACCACATATTGATGTATGCATGAAAAATTGGATGTTAGGACCATTTGTGATACACAAATAATATAATGCAAAATATGCATTTATGAGTACAAAGGTAAGCATATCCATAACCACTCGGTTTTACCTTGTACAGGCCAGAACATATAATAATTTTTGTGGTTTTTTTTTTTTGTTAAAAAAAACTTTACAAACAGAAAATATAAATTTTCTTTTGAAGAGATGATCAGGATGCAGAACACACACCGATTGATTGCCTTAAGCTTTCAAAGCGATGATTATCAAGTGGTTTGGTAAAAATGTCTGCCAATTGTTTATCAGTGGGAATAAACACCAGTTCAAGCAAATTTTCTTCGACCAAGCTTCTAATGAAATGATAACGAATTTCTATGTGCTTGGTGCGAGAGTGTAAAACTGGATTTTTGGAGATGTTGATAGCACTAGTGTTATCACAAAATAGGGAGAGCTTACCTTGTGGGAAACCGTAGTCGTGAAGCATGTGCTTCATCCATAGCATTTGTGTACAGCAACTTCCTGCTGCAATGTACTCAGCTTGAGCTGTGGAAAGGGATACGCAATTTTGTTTTTTGCTATGCCATGAAACAAGATTATTTCCCACGAAAAAGGTTCCTCCTGAAGTGCTTTTCCTATCGGTAGCATCTCCTGCCCAATCGGAATCAGAATATCCTGCAATTTCAATGCCAGAATCAAAGGAATAATAAATGCCAAAATTAGTTGTCCCAGAGATGTATCGCAAGATGCGTTTGACAGCTTTGACATGAGATTCCTTTGGATTGGCTTGATATCGGGCACACACTCCTACGCTGTAAGAAATGTCAGGCCTGCTAGCAGTTAGATAAAGGAGACTTCCAATCATACTTCTGTAATAAGTAGGATCAGTACTGACACCAGTCAGATCAGCATTAATTTTGCATGAAGTTCCCATAGGATTCCGAACAGAAGAAGAGGATTCCATTCCAAATTTTTTAATTAAGTCCAATGCATATTTAGTTTGTGAAATGAAAAGTCCATCTTTTCTTTGTTGGACTTGCAACCCAAGAAAATAATTCAATTTTCCACATTGGCTCATTTGGAACACTTTTGTCATCATTGTGGTGAATTCTTTCACCAGTTCATCTGAAGTAGATCCAAAAACAATGTCGTCTACATAAACCTGTACGAGAATGACATGTTTAGCAGAACACTTGACAAATAGTGTCAGGTCAATGGAACCTCTGATATAGCCATTTTTAATCAAGTAGGAAGATAGTTTGTCATACCATGCCCGAGGGGATTGTTTAAGTCCATACACGGCCTTTTTCAGGCGGTATACATATTCTGGGTGTGTAAGACTTGGAAAACCAGGGGTTTGTTCCAGATACACTTCTTCTTTGATGTCACCATATAGGAAAGCACTTTTGACATCCATTTGATAAAGTGTAAATTTTAGATGACAAGAAATAGCTAACAATAGCCTTACTGATTTTTAGTTCTTTCTCCCTTCATGAGACTTTTACCTTTTCCGTCCAGAACCATGCATTTCGCATGATCAAAAATAACAGATTCATGTTCGTCAACAATTTGACTAACACTTAACAAGTTTACCTTTAGTCCTTTTACCAACAAAGCATTTTTAAGATTAGGGAGTCCCGGAGTACTTACAGTTCCACATCCAATTATGTCAGCTTGAGCACCATCACCAAACACAACCTTACCTGATAGGTGTGTATCATTCATCGAAGAGAACCAATCTTTGTTCCCAGTCATGTGTTTTGAGCAACCACTGTCCATGTACCAGGAATCTGAATCTCTAGGAGCAAGAGCAGTCAAAGCGACATTGCAAATGGCAACTACGTTGTTTTTCACTTTAGATGTATTATCAATGCAAGAAAAATTTCCTACGAAGTTTTCATCATCAGAACTATTTCCACATAAATCCCAAGGCTTTTGTTGGGTGGGGTTCGAGTTCGCCTGACCTTTGGATCTATTTTTGTTGTTCCTAAAGGATCTTCTTTTATAGGGTGCAGAAGATTTGGCAGAAAGACTCTTGGCTATTTTGGAAAGATAATCAAGGGTTTTCTCAAGAGATGATTGAAAAGAAGAGAGTCTGTTTATTTGACTTGTATTCATTCTTTCCAGTTTTCTACAATTTGGTCGTATGTGACCAATGATACCACAATGGTGACAAGTTGGAACAAAAGGTTTTTTAGGTTTGAAAGAGGATACGAAGTTTTCCTTTTGACTTTTTACAAACCTAGTAGGTTTATTGGAGCTTTCTCCAGCTTCATATCCTAACCCAGTTCTGTCTTTGTCAATCTTGCCTATGCCACACATTTTGGTTAATTTTTCTGATCCGAGAGAAAACTGATTAAAGAGAGATTTTGATTTTTCCAAGGCAAGTTCAAGATCAGATTTTTCTTTTGATAAAGAAGAAACAAGATAATTTTGACAATCTAATTTTTCTTGAAGCAGCATGACATGTTCCTCTAGACAGGATTTTTCTTGCTTCCATTTCTTCTTTAAAACAAAGAATCTATCTTCTAGACTGTCATTATCTTCATCACCCTTATAAGACTTATCAAGGTCGAGTGAAGCAATGAAAGCAATTGTGTCATCTTCTTTATCGGAAGCATTTTCAGACTCGCTATCACTCCATGAGGCTTTTAAGACCCTATGTGATTTAGACTTTCTATTTGCACAATCTGCAGCCCTATGTCCAAAACCAGAACACTCAAAACACTTTAGTTTATCATCAGACTTTTGAGAGGAATTTGGTCTGTAATTTCTGTTATTTGAGCTCTCATCCCTTCTAAGGTTCTTTGAGTTTGGAATTCGGTTGCTAGACCCTTTAGAAAAATTCCTAGAAAAAACTTTCCTGTTTTTGAGAAATTTTCCAAATTGTTTTGTTAGAAAAGCAGATTCTTCGGAAGTGATCTCAGAAAGTTCATCATCTTGTTCTTCCTTATTTATTGAGCTAAACGCAATTGACTTCTCTTTCTTTCGACTTAGTTTTCTAGCCTCAAAGGTCTTGAGATTACCAACTAATTCGTCAAGTGAGTATGTAGACATGTCATGTGACTCTTCTATTGCAATTTGTTTAGGCTCAAAATAAGAAGTGACTGATCTAAGCATTTTTTGAACAATGACTTTCGGCACAATAGGATGACCTAGACCTTGACATTGATTAGTAATGTTAAGAAGACGGCTATGAAAATCATCAATGGTCTCTTCATCACTCATTTTCATTTGTTCAAATTCAGAAGTTAAACTTTGAAGTTTTTGATCTCTTACCCTGAGATTACCTTCATGAGTAGTGGAGAGTGAGTCCCATGCTGCTTTTGCCGTTGAACAGTGAAGAATCCTTCTTCGTTCCTTTTCTGAAAGAGCAGAATATAAGCTGTTTAAAGCTTTTGTATTCATTCTGGAGTTTGCTTTTTCGGCATCAGTCCAGGTGCTTCTTTCCTTCGGGATGCGCACTTTATCATCTTCTGGAGATGGGATAGTGGGAGGGCAGTATCCGTCCTCGACCATAGTCCATTGTCTTCCATCGTCTTGAGAGATGAGAAATGCCGACATCATAATCTTCCATTGGAAGTAATCGTTTCCTTCAAAAAACGGAGGAACGTTAATAGAAGTGGCCCTATCACGATCCATTCTAGGATACAGAGGATCTCACTAACAAAAGTTAGTGGCCGCTCTGATACCACTTGAAGGTCCCAGAGGGGGGGTGAATGGGCCTTATATAAAAATTTTCGTTGTAAAGTTAATTCGAGGATAGCAGGGAGTGTTTCTATCCTCCAATAACCAGTAACGAACTTAATAAAATGCAATGAAAAGAGAAGTGATGGACAACACCTCGATATTTTGATAACGCAGAAAACCCTCCAACAGGGAAAAAACTGCGTGTCCCTAACTGAGGGACAAACCTTCCACTATGTAAAAACACTTTTACAAGACAGCATCTTCACAGGATACAAATACGCTCTCCTATCCTTGCTAGTATTCACGCAACTAGACTAAGACCTAACTATCTCCTCGCTAGAACCAGTGCTTACAAACCCTATGTAATACACCGTTCTTTACAAGACAGTAGCCCTCAGGATACAAAGACACCTATCTATCCTTACTGGTATTCACGCAACCAGATTGAAAATCCAACTATCTTCTAACAAGACAAAGTGATTACAATTACAGTGGCTGTGAAGCTTCTCTCAGAACTTAGTACGCACCGACTAATTCTCTCTAGAATGCTTCCAACAAAATTGCACCATCATCTCACCTATGATATGCAATATGACAATATGCAAGATTGAAAGATGGTATGATAGACTTTCCTATGAAGACATAAAATGCCTAGGAAAGAAAAATCTTGTTTTATAAACTTCCTAACATATGTAGGAACAAAAGAGAGTTTTTGACAAGTTTTGACAAACCGAAAAACCTCCTTGGAAAACAAGACTACTCTTGCACATACAAGAGATTTAAAAACTGACTTGAAAGAAGAGAAAACACCCTAACTCTTCCTAAAATTTCAAGCACCGAATGGCTTCACACATTGTGGTATATATAGCCAATCGGTTATGCAAGCTGAGCTTCAAGGAATGATCTCAGCCCTTCATCAAAAGCTGAATCAAAGGCTCTCCTTAAATGGGGGAAAAGCATGCTGAAACCAACTACTGAAATCAGCAAAGAGCATGCTGAGCCATACCAACCGGTAAGGCAAGGAGAGTGAAAAACTGAAAAGCTGACTCCATTTTATCAATGTGAGAGACCTGCCCCAAAGTGGGAAGGTGAAGCTTTTTACTTGTTTTGTCCAACCGGGACATGCATGATAGTTAAGGGTGTTTGCTTTCAAGCAAAAAGGAGAGATACCTACTCCTATACCAACCGGTAAGATGAGAGCAAGGGTTTGTGAAAAGGTAAAGTTTGAAGTCAAGGTCTTTACCAACTCCCATCAGAAAAGTTTTTTGGATGAAAACACAAGCAATGTGTAAATGCTAATGATGCATGATTTACCTTTCATAATGGTTAATTAGATCAAGTCCATTGCATTAGCTTGTTAATGTTGCTTTGCACAAATCATCCATGTTTTTGAGAGATTGCCAATTATCTTATGCCAATATATATGAAAGGTTACAAACCATCCAATACAGATTAAATTATTGTATAATAGAGTAAGTAGTCTACTTTGTATCAATTGGTCCTAAAAATACGTATGCGGTACAATTAGTTCTGTTTGGTCATATATATAGTTAGAACTTAGAACAAACACGAGCAATGCTGAGAGAGACTTATGTCACTGGACTGGAAAAAAGAGAGGAAGAATCTATGATGTGAATCTCTGTGTACTGATTTTGTCAAAAATATAGTAATATGTTACTGTTATTTTGAAGAAGAAAAATCTACTCAAGCTCGTTAATTCCAGTATTTTATAGTGTTATTTGGATATAGAAAGCTGATTTTAGTGAATGGTTTTGGCTTTTGACATGTTAGATTCCCTCAGCAAGAAACTTTGCAATTACCAATACCAGTCAGTAGATTCAAGAATTGAAAGAGGTGATGCGCAACTAAGAAAAGTCAACACATAAGACAGAGAGAGAAAGGATGCAGAAGAGAAACGAATTTTCAATCAGAAACGAATTTTCAATCGAACACAAGTAATCACTTAAGTAATCAATCATGGACCTAATTTATAAAAAAAAAAATCAAGGTACTCGACACATTTCTCACAGATAAAACTGAATGACAAAACAGGGCTAATCATGAGTACCTTTGTCAGCTATAAAAATCTCAAACCAACATACGCAACTATGTTCATAACGAAAAAAATTCTGCACAGAAGATGGAAAAAATATCAAAGTTAAGTAAAATTCAAAGTTTGCCTTAACTATATTCAATATACCATAGTCTCTAGGATTCATTGAAACAAAATGGATTCAATTAACTATTTCCATCAAAAAATACTTTGCGGAGGAATCAGGAACAATAAAATATTTTACAACAGAATTCTTAGTATTCTGCTATGGCTTTTAGTAGGGAATCAGAAAGAATAAAGCATAACTATAATAAACCAAACCCAACAACACGCCCCGAATCCTTTGTCATACAATAGCTAGATACTGTTTAATTCTTCATACTCTCCGACTCAGAGCAAAGCTATTCTATGACTAAAAAAAATTAAACACCAACAACCCAATGATGCGCCACCAATTCCTCTTTTATTCAATATCCAGATCTCCTTTTCTTCTTCACATTCTCATATCCGAAAAAATTAATCCAAAGGGGTTTACCTAAGATGGTTTTGGAGTGAAAGTCATGCGCCGTCGAGCAGATGGGAAGCACACAAACACATATGACTATTCAAAATTATCAACCATGTCTAAATTCAAAAGCTTAAAATAGACTTCTCTTATAAATTATCAAACTTCTGATCATAAGTCATGCATAGCCACACAAATCACTACCTCCACTCCAAAACTAAATAACACTCCCAATCTTGGTAACTCTGAATCCACTCTTATTTCCTAAACGTGAAATCTACCTAACCATGAGAACTATACATTGTACTAATTCAATATTAAACAAATAGATGATTATCATATACAACTACAAACAACATTATTTACAAAAAAATTCTAACTTCTTAATAGGGTTCTTCCCTTTCTCAAATTTATGCACCATGGGTAACCAAAAATCACTCTAGAATAACTTAATACATTTATGTTATTTTCGTTATCGGTAGTCCAGGTAAATGAGGAGAGCTGATGAATTCAAACCTGCGAGAGAGAAAAGCTTGGTCTTTTAGATTTACTAACAATCCAGGCACTTCTAAAACCCAAATGAAAGGACTACAAAAATATAAGAGAGGATGCATTAGAATGTTTACACAAAACAAAACAGAGGAATCAAATACACATATTCAAGTACCACCATACATCTAAACGAACATTGATCTTCCGATCCTTGGTTAAAACTTAGAAGAGACAAAATCAGAAATGGTCAGAAGATGTATATTTTAGAAACCATGCATGATCTTTACCAATTCATGTTGTCTCTAGACCAAGTTAGAATGTTCTCAAAGATTATAAGTTTGGTCAATTTCTACATGAGTAATATACCACCTAAATTCATTAGTTGAAAACCATCTGACTTGGTGCTCTGATTATATGACATTTATTTCAATGTCATAGTATCTGTTAAAGTGATTAACAGATACGAGATACATGGTTTAACTGATTGTCTCTATTAGGTGGTGAAGACCAATAGCTCCCATTCATAAATGGTTTACTATTGTCGACATTATAAACCAATAGTAAACTAAAGCTATTAGTAGCTATATATAAACATAAGATTCCTCATTCAGCTATATACTAAAGCTATATACAGAAGCTATTAATCCATATAAGATCTCATTTAGTATGAGTGCATTAGGGTTAAAATTTGTAGACTACATATATATATAGCTATTACAACTGAGAAAATTTTGGAAATATTACCATATGTATTACAGCTATGAGAAAAATTTCAACTTGCTATTACCAATTTATATGGTAAAATTGGGACTTGATAGTCATCCTAAAATACATTATTAGGACGGTGTCATCATATTGGTATGTTTAAGTCATAGCAATACCGTCACTCAAATCAGTACTTGTTTAAGGTATATCGTGGTTTGGGTATAAGCAACTCTTCTACTCAAACAAAATCTCATATTGGTAATACCCAAATGCCATCGATCTGGCTACATTAAAAATTTCAACTTGTTAATACCAATTTATATGAATCATCCTTAGTTACTATAATATTTGGGTTTCAAATTGCTATTCATAATTAAAAATTTAGCAAATGATATTACAGCTCTTTTATCACCTCATCATATAAAGTATTCTTTAGTTATTACCCAACACCATCCTAAAAATTCTATGCTCCTCTTTGATTCTAATCGTTTGAAAGGATCTGCCTTTCATGATGTTATACCATGACACAGAGTCACTTTAGTAAAGACTAAATTTTGAAGCTATCAGTTCAAAAGGAATCAGCTATATATTAAAGCTATTACATCAGTTAACCTATAGCAAATAATATTAGCAAGATCCAATATATTGGTAACACCCGTTCGCAGAATTCTTATTAGTATAACCCGTATCTCATAAGGTATGAACTTTTACCTAATAATTGTCTTCAATTATTAGGTACTTTGGAAAGTGTATTTATGTAGATCGGAAATTAGAAGGGGAGAGAGAGAGAGGCGAATGAAAAGTTGCTACAGTGATAGAGATGGTAGGAGATGGCAATCGATAGTGAGAGGAGAAGCTACATTGACAGGAAAGTCAGGTATCATCTAATGTAACCAATAGCTGAAAACCCATAATCATGATTCACTCAAACATAAAATGAATTTAGTTTCAAGATAAATTCCCATGACTGAAGAATATCAGATGAATAGAAAGCATATTTCACTAAAATAGACAAATGGATCGGTATTAAGATCAAATCAAACCCCCTAGAAACAAAACAATGAAAGGATATTTACCTCAATTATACTGATCGGTACGGCGGAAGAGACGGCAGCAACGACAGTCGAGGAGGGGCTCAGACTTTCCGAAAGGATTCTGATCTTTGTTTGCAGTTCCCGAACAATACACTCCAGCTGCTTTAGCTTCAAATACACTCCAGCAACTACAAACTATAAAAGTATTAGTTTCTCACACCGAGAACAATACCAATTGATGCAACAACCTGTCTCTTTTCTCTGATCAACATTTGTATATAGTAATCCCATTGTATTGTCTAAATATGATTCTAATTTGGCACATTGACCCTTGTTACACCATTTGTAACAAACACTATATACTAAATTAGTAATAGAGAAAATACGAGAGCAATTGAGCAAACCACTTGAAATTAGAGAAAAGTGAATCTATGCGCGCTACCAAAATTTGGGGGAATGCTACCAAAATGAATCTATGCTACCAAAACAAATCCGGAATTCATCTTTTCCCCTAAAAGAATCTATGCTACCAATTCTCCCTTCACTTAACCCTCATCCGAGTCCAAACCAGCAATTTACTACATATTAAACCATATATAGAAGGAAAGAGGAAACCCAGACGATGCAACCATGAATTTCGACAAAAAGAAAACCCAGACAGAGGTTACTTGAGGAAAGGAGAGGACACATTGAAAAAGGAGTGAGAGATTTGTATCAGTGGGAGAGAATACAATACCTAGATGAAGCTATAGATAGAAGCAACTAGGAAGATGGAAGACGCGATCGAGAGAGACCTTAGAACCCAAACAATTTCAGAGCCGCACCAAACCTCAGATTGAAGTGAGAGCCTAGAATAATAGGATCAAGAATCGGCGAAGGGGTTGTGGTGTGCGAAAGAGTAATGAAATGGTGCGATGAGCGGTGAGAGGAGAGTGATGGGATGGTGCGATTTTGATAAGGTGAGAGAGCCGCACGGGTCACATGATTTGAACTACTCTTGGACGCATCGCACGCATGCAACATGAATAGTAATATGAATAGTAAAACGCAACTTTGTTATATAGGAAATTTTCACCTTCCAAAAAAATAAATTCAAACTCTGTGAGAGAGCTTAACAGAACAAGTATTGGCTTGAGAATCGATCCATTCCAAGTCATTTGATCTTTCCTTTCATACTTCCATACTAGATGAATGATCGAGATGATAGAACTCATTCATTCAATTAATTAAGGTTGTCGAGCAACAACTCCTCTCACCATATCAGTTTTTTTTTTCTTGTTTTTTTTGTTAATTACTCGGTTCACTCAAAATTTTCGATAAGTTCTCTACTTCCTTTTTTGTTTTATGTTAATTTGTTTATATGTTAGTCTTTTGTATGTTCTCTCTTGCAGATTTTCTTGGGAAGTTCAGATTTTATTGGAACACTTTGATCATGTAACTCCATAATAATATCTATTTTGATTGAAATATATTTGATCCATTGCTCAATTGATATATTGTAGTATCTATTCAAGGGGTTTTCAATACATTGTTATTTTATTAAATAATATGTCTATTTTCTGAAAGGTTCAGGCCCCAAAAAAATTTCCGCTTAGGGCCCCTAATTTCTCAGGGCCGGCCCTGCTTCCCCTTCTAGGATGATATGTCACTAAATTTAATCTTTATTTTAAATCTAAATAATATAGCTCTTGACATGTTATTTATTAAAATATATTAATATAAGGTCTGATCTTATTAATTATTTAATAGGAGAAAAAAATCAATTGAGAGTTTTGATCCTCCCCAATACATGCTAAGAACCCTAATATTTGTAAACTTCGATCATTCCCTATAAAATTTCTCTTCCAATTCATCAAATGCATAAAAAAGGCACATACGATCAAAAGTATGGCTAATTAATTATATATGCATATACATAGAAGAGAATGCATATACGTAGAAGAGATTATCGATCAAGAAATCAATGCGCCAGATCCAATTTACAATCTAAATCCAAATTCTGATTTTTGCTTCTAATTCGTTGGTTGAGGGCCTAAGGCAGCTAAAAGCTTGTATGCTTATTATTTCAATTTTAAGATAGTTGAATTGTACAATAGAATATAAATAGCTTCAAAATGAATAATCGAAAAGTCTTTAGCTATGGTTTTATCAAGGGAGAAAGGAAGAACATGCAATTGCGGCCAATTCCAACCATGAAAATCAATGAGTTGAAAACAAATTTGATAATCTTTTCTACATATTCATTTGTTCATTCACATATATGTAGAATCAGCCATGGAGGGATGTGGGGACCAGGGTGGGCCTTGCCCCCCCCCCCCCCCCTCAGTTTATGTAAAAAAAAAGTATATTATTATTATTATATAATATAAATATTATAATTTATTTGAAGTATATCTAAACTTCAATGACGCGTATGAGTGCATGACTAATTCAAATTATTATATATTATTTTAATAATGAAGTCCAAATATTAGGTCAATTAGGATTCAATCTCTTACCAGGTTTAGGATTTTATGGTCTTTTTTTCCTTTATAAAAGCTCTACCGTTTCTGAGATTAAAATACAATCATTTTTATTAAGTTTATTAGATATGGAGAGATACTTAAAAAAAAAATCATCTTCTTCTACTCCAACATCAGATGAGAAACCACCTACGAAAATTCAAAAGAAGAATAGTAACAATATGAAAAAGTCTCGTACTGGAGATATTACATAAACGTATTCATCGGATCCTGCTAAACGCCCGCCAATTTCAAATTATCATCCTAATATTTAAGAAGAAGTTCGAAGATATTATCTACAACAAGGCCCTTGTCGACCTAAAAATCATACTTTTTCTTTCACGGAATTTGGGGGGAAAAAAAAGAAAATAAGGTTTATTCGTGATTGGTTTATAATTTTCATATTGGTTAGAGTACAGTATTAAAGATGATGCTGCATTTTGTTTATGTTGTTATCTTTTTAAACCAGCTACTTGAGAACAAGGCGGTGGTGAAACTTTTGTTGGTGCTGGTCATGGATTCAGTAATTGGAAGAAGAAGTAAACGCTAATATCACATTTTGGAGGATCAAATATTACTCATAATCAGGCTGCGAGTAATTGTGATGCTTTATCAAACAAAAAAAAACACATAGAGATTGTTTTGGCAAAATATACAGATCAAGATCGAATTGACTACCCTAACTGAGACTATTTTTTAAGCTTTTCATTTAGGCCCCTCCTAACTGAAAATCCTGACTCCGCCCCTGTGTAGAATATGTGCATAATCGATCTTCATAAAAAAACTAAGCAGATCAATGTCATGCATATACAATCAATATTGAAGATCATCTATAATTGTTGTTGTTCTGAATTTAGTTTGATTTAACTACTGGATTGAAAATTATCAAGTTTAGAAAAGAAAAGTAATCATTCTATAAATCTGATTTTATTTTTATTTATTTTTAAATCTTATTATATGTGATGTGACATAATATATGTTGATGTGGAACCACACATCAAATTAAAACCACAAAATTAGGCATCCTTAAGATCCCAAATCATTTTTCCGTTGTAAAGTAGTCTTTTTTTTATTTCGGGAAGAGGTGTATACTTCAAAATCTCTCAGCTACAAACTAATATTATATATCTAAGGTAATTAAATGTTGTGGCACCGATTTGCATGCCCCGATGATGATGAGAAAGAATGGAATTGAGAGCGACGCAAGCCACATTAGTTTGCATGACGGAAGAGAAATTATGAAAATTGAGAGAGAAAAAAAAACAATGTTCTTCTTCTTTTCCTCTTACAGCAACTCCAGCAGATTCCTATAAATCATTTTTAGCTAAAATATAAAGATTTTCTCTTAAAATTCACTCCAGCAGCTCCCCTATCTTATTAGCCAATTTAGGGATTCCCTATATTTCATGTTTTCATCCCTTATTCCTATACCGAAAACATAAATTATAGGTAACGAAATATTCAATATTGTAATTAATACTTTCCTTTGTAGATTGTAAATGTAATTAATAATTATATTAATAAATAAATATTTTATTATCAACCAATCAAAACTAAGCATATGTTTAAATCTAACTACATTTTAAGTGATATTGTTAGAGTAAATTTATACAAGTGATTAGCTAAAATAGGTTTCGGCTTCATTTTTGAACAAAATAAGCAAACTTTCTGTGATATTGTTAGAGTTGCTCTTATAGAGTTATATATAGCAAACCTCTAGATTTGATCATGTTTCAAGTGCAATCTAGTGACATAATCCATCCGAAAAAAAAACTACTAGTAAAACAAACGATGTTAAATCGTGGTGATGCAAATCAAAAAATTATCGCGATTAACTTTTTTATGATGAAATTTTAGCCTTATTATGTGGATTATTTGACGGGTTTGGTAACTCCTTACATTATTGATAAACCTAATAATTGAGCAATGTAATTTAAGATTAAACAAACACATCTTTCCTTAAATAATAGTACAGATAATTAGTCAATTACGATTTCAATTTAAATTGAACACTCATACTCATTTTAGTCATGTGTAATTTTCTAAACCCCTAAAAACCAATACCCATTTCTGTTTCAATTCTCGCCTTCCATCTACATCCTAGCTAGTGTTCATAAATTATAACCATCGCATTCTACATCGTCATGCATCCTAGTGCGTTCATAAGTTTGATTACATTGTCATTGCTAGCTCATAAGATCGAACCTACAAATTAAAGTCATTGCAAGGATCATATCATGAACTAGATGTTTAGATGAGATCACTGAAATAGAATAAGTAATTAATAACAAAGTGTTAAAGACCATGCTCGTGAGGTCGTCGCATCGCCAAAACTAGATGAAAGAACGATTAGTTGCACGCCAGAGACACTAGTTAGCCCAACGTACAGCTAGCCCGTTTATCATTATAAGAAAGTTAAGGGTCAGGAAAATTAAAAGATCATTTATTCGGTGTCTTGTAAGATCGAGACCCCCATGAAAAGCGGGTGGACGACTGAAATGAGCTATAGCTAGTTTGAAAATGTAAACACATGCAGAGCAACTTCAATGAAGAAAGAAACAGAGAGTTCCAACTTTGAACTGCTGGTTGGTACTCCTTTAAATATATGACTGACCACCCAGAAATAAACCAGAGCTGGGTAGCTAAAAACTCCAAATCACAGCGCACATATCATAGCAATGTTGCCAGTTTTTCCAACCAGATGCGGCTGGATACGTCGTGATCGTGACTCTTGTAACATCTCACACTGGAAGACAACTTCGGATGGCTTAAATTTGTTCGTTATTTAATTTATTATATAGAAGAAAGAGCAATGGGCACTGCATTCTGGAAGTAACTTGATCTTCAAACTCTGATTAAAAAGCCACTATATCTATCAGTGGGCATTTCGCGTATCAAAGTAATTGAAGACAAGGAGTGAAGCTGTAAAGGAAGAACGAATGCAAACTACAGATGCCAAGTGCGCATGCATTGATATTTGTTAGTGATAGCGATAGTAAGTACTCTGAGCAGTGACTGCTTAAGAATTTAAGACACTGTTTACGATTTGCAGTAACTATTACTGTCTAAACGTATACATATTGAATTTTTTTAGCATATTTTAACATATGACATAAATTAACTTATAAATTGATTCTCAAAGTTGTAAATGATTATCTCAACTTATAATTTTGTCCTATAAATTGTAAAATATTTTTGATTGAGTAATTATTACTATTGAACTAAAATTACTAAAAATATATTCATTTTACAACTTTGATGATCAATTTATAAGTTAATACATGACATGTGTTAATTCATAATAGTCTTCTCCTATGTATTAATACACACATACTTCATTTTACAAATTTAACTGAGAAATAATTAATGAAAGCAATTTACTGGGATAAGCAAAAATACAACACTGACGAATTTCTCGCACAAACTTATGGGTACCCAAAAAATATATATACGCTAAGGACAGTTTTTCTCGATAGAAGTAAACTAAGATGGACATAGTTGTTTCCCTGTATTTACAAAACAATGTGTATACACTTTGCCCAAAATCAGATTTAATTTCAAAAAAAAATTAATTTATGATACTAAGGTAGAAAATGCTTAACTTATGACATTTTTTTTTCTAAAAAAGTCCAACTAATGTCATTTTCTCCCTAAAAAACTCAATAAGTTAAAAAATATTTTTTTCTACTGATTTTATCATTTTTTCCTAATTTTAATTCTCTTTGTCATCTTTAAGAGAGAGCTCTATCTTCACTCCTCAATTTTTGCCGGGAAAAGAGAAAATCTCTCTCTCTCTCTCTCTCTCTCTCTCTCGCTGTATATAAATTGATGATTTCATATGTTAAATTTTGTTGTACATCCAATTTCACTTTGTTTTTGTATATGATAGATGATTTGAATTGATGTTGCACGAAACTGTTTCCGTTCGTAGTTGTATTAATCGATTTCATGATAGTATTGATTACTTTGCTCCTCAAACTATAAACATTGCGAGATCAAAAATCTACTTAATTAGGTCTGGATCTGATTTTAGTTCTGAAGATGTGTTTGGATATCTGTTAATGTATATGTCTAACTATCTGTTAGAATATCTGTCTGAGTATCTATTTGTATATTTATTTTGTTAGAAGTATCAAACCTAACTGTTAGTTAACCAAAGTATTTACATGCATTTATTCAACTATTTAACAACTTTTAAATGTTTTCTCTGCAGTATATTCAATGGCAACAATACTATCTCCAATCATTATGAAATATATTCATGGTCGAGAAGGTGTAATGGATATTTTAAGTGTTGATATTACATTTACTGACATAGTGAATATTATCCGTCAATGATTCAAATCACTCAACAACTCAATCTTGACATACAAATACTATATCCTACCAGAGGATGAACACATTTTTTTGGAAATTGACCATGAAGTGATTTTGATGATGCTTTCTCTCCAAAAACTCAATTCAAAATATATTAAGATCAGAATCATTGACCTGAATGAGGTAGAGCATCCAAAACTCATTTGAATATATGTTTTCATATTAGCTTGAGTATCTGTTTGCATATTTTTTCCAGCTAAACATGTATACTTTTCCTCTTTTCAGCAAACTGCAAATGTCAGTTCCAACCAATCAGTTTCTAGCACACAAAATGAAAACTTAGGGCAAGATGTACAAATGGGTGGCTACATGGAAAACAATAATTTTGTTGACGTTGGTTTTAGATGCTTTCGAGAAGAGGAGACAAAAGATTACTTGACAAAATCATAGGCTAAACTGATACAAGAAAAATGGCAGAAATTCTTAGGTGGTGTGACTAAATTATGGCTGAAACTTAGAAAGTACTCAATTAAAAGTGGATTCGAGTTTACATATGAGAAGAAAGAGCCGACACACGTAACTGTACATTGTAAATACAAAGGGAGCGATGAATGCAAATGGTTTGTGGAGACAAAACTATACCGGGCGAATGGAACATTTTACATCACTGAAATCAACAATAAGCATACATGCAAAGAAAAGGTCCAGAAACAAACCAGTGAGATCATGAGATCTTCTATTGTTAAGTATGAGACATTTTTCTAACATCACTAGCTGTTGAAATATCTGTCTAAAGAGTTCTTCCTTCCTTTTGTGTCAATTGTTTTCTATACTTGAAACTTATCATTTATTCAATACTCAGCTAAATCTTTTAGGACAAACTGCGCATTGATCTTAATAAAAGAGCCAAGGCCTTACAGATAGAAATCAGAGAATTTTGGCCTGAAAGTCCCTTACAAGATGGTGTGGTATGGCAATGAATTAGCAACGAATTCACTGCATGGAAGCAAATCCGAAACATACACAAACCTTCTCAGGTTCCAAGATGAATTTATGAAAACAAATCCTGACTCCAAAGTTGTTGTCGATGTTGATCCAGAAACACAAAAGTTCCAGCGCCTTTTGTGTCATTTGATGCTTGCATGCACAGATTCCAATACTGCAGATCCATGATATTTTTTTATGCAAGTTTCCTTAAGAACAAATACAAAGAACTGATCATAGGTGCCTATGCAAAAGATGCATATCAAGGTAATGTAGACATATGAAAGATAGGACTTCATAGATAGCTGCCTGGATAACTGTTTGGGTAGCTGTTTAGATAGCTGTCTGGGTATCTGTTTTTTGTTTATAAACCGCATTAATTCAGTATTTACTATACAACTAGGAACCTTACATTTTTAGTTCTTTCCAGGACTCTATTCAATTACATTTGTGATAGTTGATGTCGTAAATGACAACAACTGGAGGTGGTTCTTGATGAACCTAAGAGATGAGATAGATAGATACAGCATAAACCAAGAAACTAATACTCGGAGGAAAATTACATTCTTCTTAGATCATCATAATGGAATTATGATTTCTCTTCCAGAGGTGTTCCCCAATGATAAGCATAGCTACTGCTTTCGGCACTTGGTTCCTAACCTTAAAGACAACTACAGAGGATACTTGAAGGATATAATTTCTGAACTCTTCATGTAGTGTGCATATGCAAGACGTGAAAGGCAATATGAGTTCTTTTTTAACCAGCTTAAGGTAGAAGGTGGATATACATAGATTACCAAATTCTTCACGGTCTACCAAAGAAAAAAAAATGGTGTGCTACATACTTCAGAAGACATAATATGGCGAAATGACAAACAACATCTTAGAGGGCTTCAATAGTTGGATAGTGTACATCTCCGTACACTACCTGTTTTCTATCTTGCTAATGAAATCAGGTCATCCATTACAACCTGATTCACTCTATTATTTCTAGAATATTTGTAAATTGCACTATTTCATTCCTTTTTTCTCTTACCTCTTCCAGGAGAAAGGTGATGAAAATGATTGCAAGCAAAAAAGAAGAACATGAAAAATGACACTATAATGGGACCAAGGATGGAAGGAACGCTAATTGAAACAATTAACTAATATAGGAAGGCATTGGAAAGTGATGAACTCCAATGGTCTTTCCTATAAAGTTCAGGCTGAAAAATACAGTAGTGCAGTCAACATGGAGATATGGACCTGCTCATGTGGATAGTGGCAGTTGCTGAGGTTTCCGTGCTCCCTTGCCCTTGTTGTCATTCAAGAGATAGGAAAAGACCTTTACGATTATGTGGACAACTTGTACAAAGTTCCATATTATAGACAAGCCAACTCCTTCACACTCAATCCAGTGGCAAACATTGAGAAATCGCTTCAAGAAATGTCACAATATAGACTGGACGTCAGACCTCTATTAACAAAGAAACAACCGGGAAGATCAAAGAAAAAGAGAATGAGAAAGAAGGGCAAAAAATAAACAATGCCGACAGAGTGCTCAAGATGTCACCAAACTGGTCACAACAGAAGAACCTGCAACAACCATATCGATTGAAAATACATGTTTATGTGGATTATTAAAGATGTTGTCATAATAATTTTCTAAAAGTTCAAATATCTGTTGATCTACATGACTGAGTATCTGTCTGAATATCTGTATACGAATTTTAGATCTACAACTTGTTACTTGTAATACAAAAACAAATTTGAGGTTCTCTTGTTTTTGTATTTTATACTGCATCGTAAAGAAGGGAAAAAACAAACATTTTATTGCATAGGTTAATGCATTAATTCACTAAAATTCATGGATAACTGTATGTGTAGCTGTTTGGATATCTGACTGGACCAGACTGATGATGTTGTATCATTCAATGGCTTTATACATTTATTCATCAAGTCCATTGCAAAACATAAAAATGAATAACAAAAGATACATAAATAATCCCTACATATTATTGCATAGGTTTAAAAATTGATTCACTAAAATTCATGGATAGTTGTATGTATAGCTGTTTGAATATCTGACTAGACCTGGCGGATGATGTTGTTTCATTCATACATATATTTATTCATCAACTCCATTGCCAAAAACATAAAATGAAGAACAAAGATATATAAACATGAACTTCATTAATAATACTGATTCAATTACAAACAATAAAAACCACAAAATTCAAACTAAAAACAAACGAAAATCATATGCTTCACATCTTCCCCTTCCTGCTGCTTCCCCCTTCGAAACCTGATGGAAGACAAGATATGACGCTTATAAGAAAATCAAGCATCTTGTTAGTTCGGCAAGGACCAAGTCCATTTTCTCATTCATCGTCTCCATACGATGCTTCATGTAATCCATCTTCTTGACCAAAGGTTGAAGTGGGCCATCAAGAAAAAGACTTATAGGAGGTCAAGCAATAATAGGAGGAAGGCCAGATACAAAGTCTTCAGAGGAGGAGGAGGATGAGTAGGAGGATTTGGATTTGGACTTGGATGGACCAAAATCATCATCTATTGAATGACAAGAGGTGTCTGAGTTGTTTGGGTTCTTCTTCCTTGGGGCCATAGTTTTGTCTGTTGATAAAACACTTAGCGAAGAAAAAGAACTTAAGCAGAAGGAGTTGATAATGAAACACAAACACGTTATGGAGAATATGGGAAGTCAAACCTCATTATAGAGAACGAACCACTATATCTTTTCTGGCTGAAACAGTTTATTCCCGCATCTTTTCATTTTTCATTCTGTTTTTACGATAAGACGCTTCCTCTCTCTCTCTCTCTCTCTCTCTCTTTATGACAAAACTCTTCCTCTCTTGTTGTTTCTCCTAATAAGCGTGCATAAATGCATTATACAACATTAATACGCAACTCTTCAACCAAGAAGAAAAGACGTAACTACTCCCTCAACACAACATTTCACTCTCTATAAATAAAAACACGCAGAACATAACTCCTTCACAAAACAAAAACATTTATCTTCACCCCTCCATTGCTTCTGTTCAAAAGATAAAATGGTCAACACATCCTACAACCACAAGTCTAAAAATCCAAGAAGGAACCAGAGGACTCGATTGAAGAAATGGTCCGGGAAGGCAAGAAAAATGAATGCCGTCACCGTTAACAAAAACCTGCTCCACCTCTACCTATGATCCAACATTTATCCACTAGGATAATTGACCTTGAGGATGGCCTGAAGGATCTCAAGGAAAAGTAGAAACTCATCAAGGAGAATGATGAGACAATCCTTCAACTTCTTCGCAAAATCTTTGAGATTTTTCCTTTCTAACTGCCAGGATTCGATGGAGCAAGCAACAATAAGAAGAGGAAGAATTTTTGTTTATTATATACTTTTAAATTTTATAATTTCTATTATTGTATTTTGTTCCCTATTATCAATGAATCTATCTTAGTTTAAAGAATGAATGATGTTGTTTGATTTTTGTCCTTCAATTCTGTTATTTTCAAAGTCTATCTGTTCAAGTATCTATTATTTCATTCAAAAATTCCAAAATATAAAGAGTGTTTCATATTGTTCTTTATATGTCACTAGTGCCATCATACAAAAGAGATGAAGAATACTTGGAGACGAATAGATGACGACTCAGTAAAATGAACAGATGCAACAACAAGCGACATGTCCTTTCTAAACTATCATGTGCAGCTGTTTAGAGCGCTGTCTAAGTATTTGTCTTTTGGTTTATGAATTGCGTTTCAATACCAACTATACACATGGATTTGAGTTCGTGTTTTGTTTTAAAATGTTAGAGAGTGCAAATCAAACACTTTAGTTCATAGGCTTCATACATTGATTCGCTCATTCAAAATTCCAAAAAAAGATGTCCAATGTCATACAAAGAGAGATATTAAAACAAATAGACAAACAAATACTGAAACAGATAGGCAATTACATGCAACAACTTTTAAATACATAAAGGGATCAAAATCCATGAACAAGGTCATTACAAAAAAATCTTTCTCCTAAACATCCATAACCAACCACACAAAAATGAATGGTTTGTAGTAAGCAAAATGGATCCCAATCACTAAACACCGAAAACTAAAATCACAAATCCTAAAAATAAGAAATCCTAATCTACAACCTCCGCCACATCTTGCCCTGCACCACAAGCTTGAACTGCACCACCGTCCTGCCCTGCACCACCATTTTGGAGGTTGACAAAAAGATCATCCAATCGTTGTCCAAATGAATGAATATGTTCCTCTATTAAATAAAACGATGATTTAAGTTTGCCTCCAGAAAAATGATTTTGCTCCATGACGCGATTTTCGAATTGGTCGAGCCGATATTTAACGAAATCTTCTGTACGACATGGATCAGGGTTTGGGAACCAGAGGCAGAAGCCTCTTCCGGAGTCAAAATTGGGGGCGATGAGGGATTCAATCTGGCCGATCGCCTTAGAGGTGTAGTCACTTCCATCTCCTTCTTCTTATTTGACATCTTCTTACCAACTATCTTCACAGATCTGGAATGAGATATTGAAAGCTAAAACCAAAGAGGCAAAGAGAAATTGAGAGTGAAAAGTGAGTTTTCACAATACATTTCGTCTCCGTATCAATAGAGGATGACTCAGTAAAATGAACAGATGCGATATGTCATTTCTGAACTATCATGGGTAGCTTTCTAGAGCGTTGCTTAAGTAGTTGTCTAAGTAGCTGTCGTTGATTTATGAACTGCATTTCACTACCAACTATACACCTAACTTTGAGTTGGTTTTGTGTTGTAAAATGCATTTTAAAGTGCAAAAATAAATATTTAATTTCATAGGTTTAATATATTAATTCACTCATTCAAAATTCTAGAACACAAATAGTATTACACAAACAGATACTCAAACAAATAGTCATATAATTACATTCATAATATTTTCCAAATGTACTACTCACAATACAGACCCCTACAACTTTCAACAAAGTTCACAGAATAATTACTACAACAAAATATACACATTGATTACTGTCCTACACTTGTTCATGAGCTGATTCATTTCTTGTTCCGCGATACCCATGATAGATCATGATCTATAAACGATTCCAACACTTTGGACTTGAATTGAGCCACATCCTCACGATTCAGATTTTGCTTTATTTCCTTGCCCAAAACTAGGTGATACATGATGTAGCAAACAATAGTTTTGCAATCAAGGCCAGGATGTTGTTGAGGACTGTTGCTGATGGACTGCACAGGTATTTTGTCAAAATCTACCTTTTGATGTTTGACCCACATAATGCTTTTGCGTTCATTTTTCGTATATTGGGATTTCCCTCATCATCAATTCCTTGTTGGTGCTCTGAGAGTCATCTATCAACATTCGAACATTCAGCGATAGCATATAATCACTTACGCTCCTTACAGAATCCATCCACATAGACACTAAACGAACCTTCATAAATACAGTAAACAATCTGTCAGCCTATCTGTAAACTGTAAATACTAAACATCCAGAAAAGAAAAAGAAAAGAAAAGTAGGAAGAGAGAATAAACATTACTGTTTTTAGTGCCTCTCAAAAGTGCTGGTTATTTATCGACTTTGTATTCTTTCTCAGTGAGTCATAATGAGAGCAGCATGACACACTTTTTATCAAAGACTAGAAGGTGGAAATGTCCATGAGAAAGGATCAGGAACAACAACTTGCATTTGTTATCCAAAACCTTGAATAACCTATCAAAAAGATGTTCTTGCATCATCTTTACTTTGAGCTCTGACCCAGAAACCTGTTAAAAGATGCACACAAAAATTAAAGACACACATATGCTAAAAAATTACATTGCGAAAACAGACAAAAATTAAACACACATAGGCTAAAAAAATCAAGAACAGACATAAGAGAAGGATTACATGAGCCAATGTGTGGAAAACATAGGAACTTTCATCGCCCATATCATCCATTGCTTCACTAAGAATAGTGGAATATCAATCCAAAACAGAATTTGAGATCTCTTTGCCATTAATAATAAATTCCACATCTTCCCGGTCGAAGAACTGAAAAGAAGCAATGACATTCCAAAAGAAATCTTTGTCCAAAACAATAGTAGAACACAAACAAAATAGTTATAAAACTGAAACATAATTAAAACAAAAAGAAACTTTGAAAATTTGATAGACTTACCTGGTTTTGGTACTTTTCGTCCAGTACCTCACCAACTCACTCTGGTAGCGCTCTCCCATGTAATGAAAAACATCACTATCAACAAACGGTACAGTCAACTTCTCCTCATCAGTCAAACTCACACAGATTCTTCCCAGCTCGCCCCTGTTTCAGCTGCATGATTTCACTTCCAAAGGTGAAGATACTTCAACAATTGCAAAATCTCGAGTCGGCACTACCTCCACCGCATCAACATTTTTCTTCTCTCTTGTACTTTGACACTTTCCCTTGACATCATTATCGGCCGGATACCAGTAGATCTCGTCTCTCTTCAAGGGTTTCCTGGCCTTATCCTTTCTCTTAATATACGAGTATAAATAAATGTTTTCTCTATTGTGTCTCTCACCAAGGACAGGAAGTTCCTTGTGAATCAAATCTGTGTGGACTGACGAAGAAGATGAACCACTAGCAAGAGGAGAAGGAGTCACTAGGTTTTTCACTATCTCTGGAGATAAAAACATAAGAGCATGCAATGCCACTGGAGTCTGACTAGGAGTGAGGGTAAATAGATGGAAAGATGGTGCAAAATCTCCTTGTTTGGAACTCTTCACAAACAACAACAACTATTAACAAATAAATATTTAGACATATATTCAGATAGCTATTAACAACAACACATAGTTAAATACTCACCCTTAGCATATCCAAACTTTTGATGTTTTGGAAGTAGTCCAAAATATCACCGAGGCTATACTTGACCATGCCCACCTTTGAATCCTCCTTGCCAACTCTTGATTTGGAAATGTTAAGGATTAAAGTAAGATAAAATTGATACAAATAACAATAATGAAACAATAAGTGACATATACAGAAAAACTAAGGGGCTAAATAAAATCAAGGGATCAAAAGGGAAAAAAACTCAAGAAAATTTACCGGAATAATAATGGTACAACCATCGATATTCTTTGCAATGCTTCTATCAAACCTTTTCTCCTCTTCCTCATTGTCATTCTCCTCATTCTCCTCCTTCATCTTCTTTGCTTCCTCCCTCTTCTTGACTACTTCATAATCAAAGTTCTTTCCGTAAATTTGCAATGCATTGAACAAATTTTCATAGACAACAATTGCCCAAGAAAAATCTTTCATTCCTTCAATGCTAGTCACATAGTTTGCAAAACCAGTCGCTAAAGATCATTTAGAATTAGGCAGCAGACAGAGGCCAGAAGAAGCAAAACTAAAAGACGAAACCCAAAGTTGTCAACCTTCTATTTATCAATAATTATGTTCTCCAACATTTTGCTGATATTGGTCTTGCATATTGCCTCACCACCAAACAAGTTACTCAGCCAGTCTGACAACTTAACACTCTTATTACTCAATACAATTGGTCTTCCAGAGCAGCTGAGACCCGGCATAGATCCAACAAAAGTAGGAGTGATATGATGAACACGCGTAAGATGGAATTGAAATTCCCTCTTATTCTTTTTGTATGCGTCATCTATAACAGCAATTGCTTCATCCGACTTCATGCAGTCCCGTTGATCAATATCACCATCGATGAATGCTTGAATTAGCTCATTAAACGGTGTATCCTTTAGCCTATTCTTTACATCCTCTCTAATTTTTTTTTCGGATACTTACAATGAACTTCTGAAAGTACTATAATGAGCAACATAATTGACACTTCTATGTCCATTCCACAGGAACAATTTGTTGCTCAGGTAACTTATACGCTCCTTGATGTTTTTTAACAGCTACTTCATCATCACTCTCAGTCTCTGAATCACTGTGACGATCCGAACCAGAATTAGTAGTGTAACCGGCACGATTCATGAGTTAGCGTATAATCGCGATTAATCGTTAATAGAGTGGTTTGCTGGATTAGCTCGCGACTTAAATATCAGTTGAGAATGAGAATTGAGTTTCTTCACGAGAGTTGTAGAGCACGTGATTTCGAGCTCGTGGGCTGTTCCGGATGAATTTTCTGATAACCGAGGAATATAATACGATTATTTGAAGTTTCAGTTTTCGACGAGTTTATCCGTTCGTTTCGTATTTATCCGAATCGTAATGGTTATTCGTTTTGGACCGTTGATCGTCCCGAGACGCGAGTATAAATATCATAAATAGTCGTAAAATTGTCGAAAACACTGTTTGATATGTTGACCAGCGTTGACGTTCCATTTTGGGTAGTTTGGCCCGTTGACCGAGGAGGGAGACTTTCCCGTTTGGGTTTCGCCGGCCGACCTGGAGTTTCTGGCCACCTCCGGCCACGTGAAGGGTATGAATCTCTTCCCCTTGATTTCTAGAGTTGTTTTGTAATTGGAATTTTGAGAATTGATGAGGTATTGATGGGTTTCGAATCAGGTCGGTTTGCCGGAATTCGCCGGTGACGGGGGGTGGCTTTCCGGCGAGCTACGGTGGCGGGGGAGTGGGGGTTTCGACTCCCCTTGCCCTGGTGAAGCTTCTCCTGTGTTTAATTTGGGCTGAGGATGAGGTTTTTGGTGAACCCGATATGGTTGCTGGAGTTTAGCTCCGTTTGGGTTTCGAGCTGTTTTGAGGAGATTCCGGTGAGAATTGGGTTGTATGGTAGTTGAGGAAAAAGTTAGGCTTGATGTGATCTTGAAATCTGGAGCTTCCTTGCAGAGGAACTCTCCGTTGACGGCGCTCCGCCGCCACCGGCGGCGCTCCGACGAGAGGATTGACTTTTCAGTTTTCGGTGATTTTAATGTCATTTTTCTCGTAATAGCGCCCTGATTATTGCCTTGAGGTTTTCGTATTGATTTGGGTATCGGATTTTCAGTCGAGGGGTTCGAGTGAAGATTTCAGAAATTCAGTCGATTGTTTTATACAGTTTAATATGTTTTCGGGAACGGTTGGTTTCCGTGGTTAAGTATAGAGTTGTGGACTATGATTTTGATCAGATGTGTTTTATGATTATTCAGGGGATCGAGATCGAGATCGTGCTTCGGGCGAGGGATCTTCCGCCGGGCCACGAGATTAGCGCGAGTGCGCGCTTGCTGATCTGTGAGTGGACATTTTTATATTTTCACAGTTGTTTGCGAGTTCGTGATTTATCATGATTTTCCGTATTTACTTTATATGATATTGAGATATATGTTATTTTCGGAGGTATTACTTTATATTTATTGGTGATGGCATTACTGCATCGATGCTTCGGCTACTCGGCTGATCACTGGTAGTCCGCCAGAGTTGAGAGATTCCTCTGGGCAGGGTTGAGAGATTCCCCTATATGCCGCTGGGGTTGAGAGATTCCCCTGGCCTATCACCGTTGGGTTTGAGTAATTCACCTGACGTCGGGCTTGAGAGATTCGTCTGACAACCTCCATATATATATTTTCTGAACTCGCATTGTTTTACATTGATTATGTACATAACTGGTGAAAGGCATATGTTTATTTTTCGTCCACTCACTTTAACGTTTTATTTGCCTTTCCCCTGGGCTTTTTGGTTTCCGTGCCCAGTTTGCAGTTCGGATTCTGGTGTCTCATGTCGCGGTTGGAGGCTAGTGATTCGAGCTACCTGTGTTTTCCAGTAGGTTCTTGTTTCACCTACTGATGTATATATTGTATATATTTACACTAGAGGTCGCTCTGATACATTCTGATACATGTTTTATACGGTTTTCCCGGATATACTATATATTATAGTATGTTTACTGTTTATTGATTATGATATGATATTTGAGAAATCCAGATGGGATTGGTGCCCACGGTTTGGCTTTTGTGGCATAGGATGAAGTGTTATTTTCAGGGTGCAGGTTAATGCAATTCCGCGTTAATAGCGTTACTCTGCCAAAATTTTAATGGTTTTTGTTGGTTCGTGTTTTCAGAAGGGGTTTGATTCCGGTTTAGGAAACTAAATCGGGGTTGAGTCCTTTCAATCACTATCAAACATTGATTCAGAATACTCCACTTTCTTCTTGACCTTGCTCTTAATCTCCTGCTTCTTGATCTTATTGCCTTGGGTGGCCGGCTAATAAAGGGTTCCCGTTGGTTGGGTATCTACTGACGTGGCATGAAGTACTGTTTACTTAGTGCAGAGTATAACCGAGACATGTGGTTCTACATGAGTTGCGAATGTTGTGTCCCATCGCCTACTAGGGGAGGATGGAGAGTATTATCGCTGCGTGCGAGGTACTTCGCTTTGTGCAAATTATTGCTTTGTGCGTATTATTGCTGTGTGTAGAGGTTATTACCTGGTGATTACCCATTATTACTTCGCGCAAAGTTACCGCTGTGTGCAGATGTGATTACCCTATTGTTGCTGCGTGCAGATATGAATACCAATTATCATTGAGTGCGAACGTTGGCTTGATATTAATTACCGCTACGTGCAGATGTGGGATTCGATAATGGTTATACCTAATTATTATTGTGTATAGATAGTTATTACCCCATTACGGCTTCGTGTGGAGGTTGCTTGTTATTATGTGTTTAGACTTCAGCTCTGTACAATGTGATTCTTGAGTAATACCTCGGGCAGAGTTATTTCTGCTATTGTCGAGTATTGCACGATTCTCTATTATCGCAATGTGCGAGATCGATATGTTTCATACTTAATGTATTCTTGTTTCTTGATTTGGATTTCTATTTCATCTTGTGCAAGGGTCACTTGAGAGTGACAATACTTGGTGATTATACTCAAATTCAGTATCGTTCTTCAATAGTTCTGTGATCATCATGAATTCTGATTACTATTTTGTTCTCACTATTCATGCAAGATTATTCGGTTACTCGCAGCTATGTGGATTATTTATGATATATCATCAGAGATCATGCATCATTTTGATGCTGGATTAATCGCAGTTTTGAGAATTCTTTCGAGTTTCAGGTATGTTTACTATCGTTTACGAATTATTTCGTGTGATTTATTCACAAGTATCTAAGATTTCTTTCGATAGGAGTTATTCAAATTGATATGTAAGTTGATTGAACTCGAGTATTCTGTTTATAGTTTTTGAAATGTTGATATATATTAGTGGAGAAATTCGGACGAGCATTGGTGGCTTGCAATATAGGTTGTGGCTTATGATTATTGAAGTGTATTTGAACATTTAGCAGGTTTTGGGTATCCTACTAAAAGGGGGAGGTTTTGCTCAAGTTTTCACAGAAATATTCTGCAATTTTGGTTTTGTAATTTCGAGAGAAAAGTTTCTTTAACGGGGGTAGATTGTGATATCCCATTCATTTCATAAAATTGGAAGTATTTTGAGATATTTCGATATCGAGCTATTCCGCCCAATAAATAATATCTACCAACGGTAAATAGTTGAAAGGTCTTTTGGTTGAGTTTTTACTTATTCGATTTCATCGATTGATTTCACATGGAAGTTGTAGTATTCATCGAGACAAGTTCGTTGACGTGCAGAGTGTCGTAATCGGAGTTACTAAGAGAAATTTATGGTCAATAGAAGTTTTGACGGGCTTTATGGAAAATGGAATACGTGAATACAAAGTTACCATATTTGGAAGGTAGACTTGCCATACTTGGCATTAACCTTGTTGACCACGTGTTGACTCGGGTATGAGGGTGAAAATGGGCGCTGATGTGCTCGCCGGCGGTCGGAGGCCATGCGGCCACCTCTGGCCATGTTTCTGATCGGGATCGACGCGTCTCATCATCCTCTACTTCGGGACGACTTCATTTCCGAAGATTGAAGGCCGAGTTGGGAAAATCAAGGGAGTGAAATTTCTAGGGTTTCAGGTTTCAAGGGTCGTCGTCGTCGTCATCGCCAACATTGTAATGACCCGAACATAAATTAGGGACTTCATCATCGTTATCCGTGTAATTATTGGGCTAATTATTATATAAGTTACGAGCTAGTTTTCCATTTCTTCACGAAGTTATAGGGTTCGTCAAGATGAGTTCGTGGTCACGTCAAGCTTAAAAATTGGAGTTACGATAAAGAAGTAATGGATATCTGAAGTTTATTGAAGTTCGTCGCGATTTAAAAATCAACTTTTTATATGTTATGAATTTGGACTTGCTTCCTTCATAAAAGTTGTTGAGAATATTACTACCACCTCGACCGTATTTTTATTTTATTTTTTGGAGGTACGAGCAATTAGTTACGAATTTTAGAAGTTTCACGGAAAAGAATTAGTTTTTATAAAAAGAATTGTAATTTTCTATGGTGATTAATCGTCACCGTTCGATTGAACAGTAATTTTGTTATGGACCATTGATCTTGGTTTGACCATGGGTATAAATACCCTGCTTTCACCTGGATTGGGGGAGGAACAGGTTGACTTGTGGCGTTGACCCGGTCGGGGACCCAACCCAAAATTTCCAACCGGGTCAGATCTCGACGATGTTAAACACCGTGAGTTTTCGATGGAGATTTGCAGCGGTCGGGCCATCACTCTGAAAGTGTTGAGCGTAATCAAGCGCGATCACAAAAGAAACTAAGTACAGTCTACAAAACCTATAACCTAAAACTCTGATACCAATTGTGGGAACCTGACCCCGATTTAGATTCCTAAACCAGGATTAGGCTCTCAAATGACCATTTGATCTATACATGCTAGTCCGAAAGAATAAATATAAGGGAAACTAGTAAGCTGAAAATCATAAATGGACAAACTGAATTTCGAAAAACAACTCCTAGAAACCAAATATTAAATCATTTCTGACTTCTAGACTACGAGACTCTCGAACTCCGTATACTGGCTAAGTGGGTGACTCGTAGAATAGACTCTGGATTCTATGACGGATACTGCTATGCCTCAATTTACGTGCGCACCCGACCACCACTAACTCTACAACTTGAACATTGGAAACCAAAGGGCCCAGGGGAAAGGCATATAAAACATGAAAAATCGTTAGAGTGAGTTGACGAAAAACAAAGTCTCGTAAGAAAAATCTTAGAATACATATGTATGCCTTTAACCGAAATCACATATTAAAAACATAGCAAGTCAACTTAAAACCATATCATAATCGTGTGTGGAGGCGTACATAATATAGTCATTTGGTCAGGTGTTGTCGTGTCCCACTAGGAGTGTACTCGATGATCAGTCAAGCAGCCAATGCATCTATGCATTCATACATAAATAAGCGCACGCGTGTGTGACATGAAATCATAACATATAGCCCCCGTGCATAAACGTAATTAAATCATAACATATTACGTATACGTATATATGCGTATCAAATGGAAATCATATGCATAATTGTAAATGGATTTTAAGTCACGTGCAAGTAAAGAATTATCGAAAATAATCGCAACTTAAATCATACGCACCAGTGGAAATAAACTTCATAAATATAAAATCTAGACTCGTTAATCGACAGTGAAATATAAGAAAATGTCCACTTCTAAAGCGCTCTAAATGTTCTATTCATTCAATTCTTTCATTCCAATTCACATATATAACCCACTGCCATCTAAAATAGTGCTTTCCCTCTCTTTCAGAGACCATTCGCTTATTGAAAAAGCATAATAAAAATATGATATTTTATGCTTTAGGCACGAGTTGACAGAAGGAGTGAGACTATACCCTTATTTATGAAAGACCCGTTTAGAGGGAAGCAAGCCTATGACAGAGTGTACAAGCCGAAAGAAGCAACCATAATGAATACAAAGAGTAACTGATGTATGAATATCGTCCTAATTCAGGTCTTGTTCCGCACTTAAATGGAAAACTCAAACCCTTACCTTGGCCTGTTTGTAATAGATCCCGAAACCACCAGCCACACCGACCCAATTCATTATGAGCCCACCAACTTCCTGGAAAGATGCCAAAAAATAAGGCCTTTTCTATTACCGAGCTCGAAGGTTTATGCAAATTCGATCCCAAAGAACCATGACCTCCCTTAAAAAAATCCTACCCATACCACCTAATCTAAGAAAGGGTAAGGCTTAGCCCCTATCACGAGCCTACCACGCTTCACCTGAGACGTTTTTGCCACACAGTCTTTGCTAGTAATGCCATCCTCCCCGGTCGTTCTTTTATGGATTGGTGTTTTCACCCCCACTCTCCACCATAAAAAAATTCTACTATATATCTATATCAATCTTAGAAGTAGATTGTCCTTCTTTTGTTTGTTGCCACTATATTCATCAACACTACGATATGCAAAAGAGATACACATTTGTAAATCTTCGGAAGGAAGCCAATGGGTGGCCATTTTTTTGAAAAAAAAATGCTCAAAGAAATGAGAAAAGAGATGGAGAGAAATGTGAAATTTGTTGTGCATAAAATGGTGTGATTTGTGAATAAAATGTAGTAGTATTTATAAAAAAAACATAAGAGGGAGTGTTTTGAAATTTTTAGGAATTTTTTTTGTAATTATTTAGGGTTTTATTTACAAATATTTTAAAATTTTTCATTTATTGCCGTTGAAAATGAAAGTAGCCGTTTTGTATGAATTTGATCCGCAGGATTAAATTTAGGATTCAAAACCAATGGTCCAGATCAAGTGGACCATTGAAGAGTAAAAACAGGTAGCCAGCTAGACAGCCCTACCATGTGTCAACCTCCTAGTTGCGTGTCATTTTTTACTTTTTATCTTTGCTGGTAATGCACACGCCTGAATTTAAAAAAATTAGAGAGTCTGACGTCACCCACATTAAGGTGGGCTCCGTCAGTTGCTCCATCTATTACCCGGGCTAACTGTGCTCGAGCTGTTGCTCATCCTCGAGGTCAACGATGAGTCGCTAACCAGGATCCCACTGCTGCATTCACTCTCTTCCTTTACTCGATCAGATTTTGTCCGGCCCTATGATTTGCTCGAGCTGTTTACCCACCGCTGCAATTGCTCTTACTTTTTCAAAACTATTAATGAGACTTCGTTTTGAGTTTTAATTGATTTTTAGATAATAATATCTCCACTCTTCCTCTTTTACCTTTTTTTTATTATTATTTTTCTATCATCATTTCTTAGTTTCTCAATTACTTAATTTTAGAAGTTACAAAATTAGATTGATGGCTTCCATACCTTTTTTTCTTTCTTTAGGTGGTACCATTTTGCAATATATATTGTGGAGTGTATTTTTGCTCACACCCCTTAGTTAAGATGTGAGCATAACACTTCCCTAAATTGATGCTACCTCATGAGTGTTTAACCCATAGTTAACCATCTCTATAAATATTTAATTTTTTATATAATTAATTATTAGATTGTTTAAGAAAAATATATTCCGTAAATTTCGGTATGTGTCTTGTTCTATTTTGATTAGAAGTAGAAAAATATAATTGATTGTAATACCTGAATAAAGATACTGTTTTCGGTCTATAGTTATTTTTTTTACGTTTATTCTTCAACACGTTATCAATAGCTCTTGAATGAATAGCAATCACCCTAAACCCTAACCCTAAAACACCAAAAACGACCATCTTTGTCGGCCCTCTTCACTGTCGATCACCATCTCTGGCCATCCTCCATCGCGCGGTGCCTCTTCTTCAAGCCGTCAAGATTGATCGTCTTCCTGCATTCCGCGTTCGACGAGCTCTTCCTCCTTTTAACAAATCGTTACCCCATACCAATCATTACACCAATCCAAGTAAATTTTCTAACCCTCCTCAATTTGGAAATTAGGTTGCAAAACTTAATTATTGCAACACCCTAGATCTAGGACTAGATTTAGGTTGATTATTATTCTGACACTACTACAATACTGGGCAAAAACCACACACAAGTTTTCCACCAATAATGCAATGGTGGGTATGATATCCATTGTCACCATTATTGAAAGGACCCAATCCCGGTTTAGTTGCATAAACTGGAATTAAGCCCTAACGACAACCGAATCTATAAAAAAAATTCTGAGTTTCTTCTAAAATTAAGAAATCCAAAAACCTGCAAGGAAAACACACTTCTAAAATGTCCACAAAAACAAACCGTGGGCACCAAATCCCAACGTGATTTCTCAAATCAACCAAATACTGAATCTACTAGAAATATATACTGTTTACAAAAATGATAAGAAATCCGAGACTATTTGGGAAACTACAACACAATGGAAGTAAACTGTATACATTAATCAGAGATACTTCTAATTTACATAATACATAGAAGTAGCAGGTTAAGCTAGGAACCTACTACATAAATACAGTGACATGAACTTTATGTCTCCGTCTCCAACGTGTAAACTCAGGATACAAACTGCAAACTGGGCGGAAGAAACCGAAAATCCCAGGGAAAGGCATATAAAATAATACAATTGTTAGAGTGAGTGGACGAAAATAATTAAACTGAAAACTATAAATAATATGTCTTTCACTACAAATATACACAAAAAATAATGCGAGTCTAAAAACATGATCATCCAGGTACTCCTAGGTACTATAAAATATGTGGAGGCTACGACTCAAGTCATCTGACTTCAAGTCTTAATACTGCTCAGGTCAGGTTTATTGGCCCTCTTGGGTGCTCGATATATCCTCAGGTCAGGTCTCTGGCCCTCCAAGAGCATCTCAAGGATCAGTGAGAGGTAGTACATCGATGCAATAACTGTGTCTATGCTCTATGTAAAACAATATGTTGTATGCCTCTAAACTAATGAATAACTATAATAATGCATAACTGAAAATTGCATAACTGTAAAATGCATAACTGTAATTGCATAACTAGACTCGCAAATTAACAGTAAAAATAAAGTGTCTACTCACTGTACAAAGCTAGGTCCGTGGTCCGGCGGAATTACCCTCGCCAAAATCTTGATCACGGTCTCCTGAATAAATAACATATTTATTTAATACTGTAATTCGATAAAACGTGCGAAAATCAATTCAAAAACCACCCCGAAAATCCCCCAGACAAATTTGGATTTTCGCATTACCAGAGCCCCACCGTGGACGGCGTCACGTGAGCCACACACGCCCCTTTGGCCGAACAGCTCTGTTTGGAGCGTTCGACCCCCCAAATTGAAGATCTCCTTGATCGATGCTTAACCACCTACCAAAGTTACCCTATAATAAACTCAATATGATTATCAATGCAGTATAATAATATAGGGGTCAATCCACAGGGAAAGATGAGACTTAATACTCTAAACTACAAACAGACACGAGAGTCAGAAACCTGACAGCCTCGACAATTGACACTAATGTAATTGATTAAAATAGCTAGACTCAATCTAAAATCAAAAAATTAATAAAGGACACTATAGACATAGTGGTGGACTACCACACAAATGTTCAATGCAATCGGAGTTTGTTTGGTTACTGAACAAAATTCTGCAAATCAAATTACGAAAGTGAAACAGTAAACATATTAAGAATAAAGTTAACAATCAATGATAAAGATAGTTAAGGGGAGTGCTATCTACCACCGTTACGTCATCTAGACAACAAATGCATAACCAAAATCATGTTAATGTCATGAATGAAAGTTCCAAGAAATATTCAAAGCTATGAATACAACCTATTACCCAATCCTTACGTTTACAACATTGAAGGTCTACTTATCAATATTGTCTATCTCTCAAAGAATCCGAAGTCAAGGACTCGAATTTACCAAGTGAAAAACATTAAGATTTAGAAAAGGTTTAAGAATCTACAAGACTTTATAAGTATACTACGGTCATGTCTTGCTAGACCTAGGGTTTCTTATACCAAGTATGTATGGGTTCTACGATTGAAACTTGTGGAAGGTAATAATCACCAACAACCATCAATTTTCTTAGAATTAAATTCCTAAACATGCATACTAAGCGTGCACTCAAAGCATACACAAATAAGAATCATCGATGTATAAACAACAAAGAAACCTCATTTGAATAAAAAAAAGCAATCATTAGTTAACAAGCATAAGTACTCTAGATGACATGAACGGGGCTTCAAAACAGCCCCTCAACAATGGAGTTTAGCTCCTCATGGTAGCCTTAAGAGTCTAAGAGAAAAGATAGATAATTACATAATGAATTGGCTCCCCCTTTTCTTACATTTTGCTCCTCATTTCCTCCACTTCTTTCACGTCTTGCTTCACGTCTCTCTCTCTCCCTTTCTCACCGCTTGTCTCTCTCCTCTTCTCAAGTGAGTTTTTGATTTTTCTCCTCTTTCTTTGGTTTGATTTAGTCTCTCTTCATTTAACCAAAAACTGATTTGATTTGGGTTATTAATTCTAAATGGGCTAAATCCACATTCCATAAGGCTTTAGTAATCCATCTTCAAGTTGGACTTGGTCTATTTGTCTCTTGACAGCCCATTGTTACTCCTCGTTGAGCTAGAAAAGCTCAATTAATCATCTTTTATTTATTTACCTCCAATTACCTATACAAAAAATAACAATAATAAGTTGTTTAAAAACGTAACGAAATAACTAAATATAAGGTTCAGTTAAGCACATAAACGTTGCATAAATATGCAACTATCACTCCTCAAGCCCAGCAACATTCCTAACTAGCACAACATTCGAATTGTCGCCGTTTAGCCAGAATTCGACCCGAAAGCCGATGGCCCGAAATTCGCCAGAATACGTTTCTGGTCAAGATCATTGTCGTCGCTGCCCCTCAGTCCTCAAGACCATAGGGGTTTGACTTCTGGGATAAAACCAAGTCGAATCCAGCCGAAACACCATCGACCGTTAACCCCAAAATTTGGCGGTTTCATCGTGTCAATTCACATCCAAAATCAATTACAAACCCATAATCAAATACATGAAATGGAACTCTAGTTTTGTAGCAGACAACAAGGAGGAGAATCTTGAGACTCTAGATTTTGATTAGTCTATGTATTAGGTTGTTATTTCTGCTATGTAATCAAGTTTAGTTTGTTTTTGGTGGCGTATTTTTAGTCATCATTTGAGACTTTGATTTAGTCTTTGTTGGAACAAGACATCTTTGAAGTAATTTTGTGTTGGAAAGTAATGAAGTTTATCTATTTTTGGTATATAAAAGTGTTGAGAATATTATTTTACTTCATTACGCATGAATGGTTTGAAATATAAAATATTGCATGGCATTATGACACCAAAAACCAGGAAAAAAGAAAGAAAGACAAGAGGACGTTCTGATCCCAGGCGTCTTGACCCATCGAGATTCCCTCTTGACTTATCCAGACATATACCCTGGATCATTTTTGACATGTTTTAGACCCGTTGAAATTTTATCACGTTTGTTTTTCGACCTGTCGAAGATTGTCCTCTATCAAGTTTTTCAGGATCTTTCGACCTATCAAAGGGTAGGTCTCGACCCATCGAGATTGATATCCTAGATCATTTTCTACCAATTTTTGACCCGTCGAGATGTATCCTCGACCCGTCAAAACCAGAACCCAAAAATTGACATGATATTGCAGTACTCTCGACCCGTCGAGACTAATGCCTCGACTCGTCGAGGGGAGTACCCTGGACTCGAAGTGAACCAGTTTTGACCCGTCGAAGATTCCTTCGATCTGTTGAGGTTCATGCCTAGAATTGATGTTGTTTTGATGTTGTTTGTATGTCAGTTTTGTCATGTCATGTTAAGCACTCTAGAGGGGTCGCAACCCTTTAAAAATCTATTTACTTAAAGTGTTCGCCATGTCTTGCATACAAAGATTGGTTGATTTACATTCTTTTATGAAATTATGAATGCGAGATTGAGTGTTTAGCAGAAAGTGGTACTACCTACACTATTTTGGGAATATGCAATTATTTATGGATCTTATGCCATATAGTTCTTCAGTGACAACCATGATTGGTTCAACGTCGGTTATACAAAGGCATGGTTCAACACAATTTTTGTTACCATATGGTACAAGAATTTATGTCACTAATCCCTTATACGCGTCAAAGGCCAATCGAACCTTGCTAAGTTTTAAGGACATTCGAGTCAACGGTTTTCACTTAGAAACATATTGTGAGAATGATAAAGAATTCTTCTGTGATACCTCTGTAGGTGGCAGAAAGCGCATTATAGAGAAGTTTATCATTACTCTTAGTGGTTTATATCTTACTACAGTTCGGATCATTGAATCTAATGCAGTAACTCATACTACAGTGTGTGACTAAGACTCATATAAGCTTTGGCATTATTGACTAAATCATCTAGGTCAAGATATGATGATAAAAATATTGAAAAATTCTCATGGATATCCGTTTTTTAGAGCAAAAAAGCATGTGAGATTATCCATAATCATCAGGTTAGATGGAGGGGCCGAAATTACTCCTTTCAGTCCAGGCTCTATCTTCAAGACAAGTGCAACACAATCCCGACGACATACTGCTGAAGTGTCGTGCGTTATCCCACCAGATTCCTTTGTCAACATAACAATAGGTGGCATTGTCGGGTAGAAGGGTAGCTGATGCAGAATAAGAACTATCTCAAAATATCAAAATCGGGAAAATTAGGCAATGGGCTAGGAATTAGGAAAACAAACAACTATATGAAGTCTCGGGGATATGGTGTTAAAAGAGCCTACTCAGAAGATTTACACTATATGAACTTCATGCGATCTATAAATGCATATGTATATCACGTTTGGGATCTATAAAAGCATATGCGATATATAAAAGCATATGTATGTCTCGGGGATATGTATGATTTCGGTTTGGAGTTCGAGTTCTTATCATTTTGGTTTAGGATTCTAGTTCAACCTGCTACTTTTCTACGCTTGGAGTCTCAGTTTCAACAATTAAAAAGAGCGTATTGCTCATATCTACGTAGTTGTACATTTAGTTATGTCTAACTTAAATCAAGTAATTCATGCTCTGTTTAGTATGTAGAGATGTTCGGTGGTGAATATGTTTTCTCTAGTACTTGTATCATTGGTTTAAAGTAGTGCGATATTGATCCCATCTTCTATCTTTATTGTGGAAAAATACACATTCAAATCCATGTCTCTGATCAATAATGTTGACCACTATCTTTATGCAGTGTGCAAATTATGTCTTCTAAGCACCTGACATTATATACAACACGATCCCCATATTCATGGAGTTAGGAATTTCAGGATAGTTTTGTTCCAACTTTTGTTAGCAAATGCACATTACTACACTACTCATCAGACATTGCTCAATTACCTTATAATTATGCATCCTTTGAATAAGATTGGGCAACAAGTAGAAGACAGTACTTACGATAGTGAGGTAATGTGACGATTGAACTTTTAGGTAGTAAGCAGTTGTATAATGCCTTTTGTATAGAATGGTATCAATGAACCATGTGATCACCTTTGAGATTGGGGAAAATAAGTATGTTTGTTCACATATATTTGGTCTTTTCTTTTCGTTGGTTTTTTTTCCTTCATAACTATCCACTTTTAAACCTGATGAGTGTACTTTAAACTCCCAGGTTCCCATTAAGAAGTATCAGCTTATTGGCTAATGCTTTCCCTCCTGAAACCCACTGGCTGGTTCATTTCTAAGCTTCATCAGGTTTCCTTTTAATTCTATCTTGCTTCCAAATCATAATTCTGATCATAGGTTATTTTTTTTAGTGTGATACATATTACAAGCTCAATTTTCTAAATTTTATGTATCTTTAAGGCTTGTATTCATCAATCTTATTTAAGACAGTTTGCTCAATATATCTTGTTCACAATTAAATCTTATCCTGGCTCTTAAGTAATTGAGAATTCAACTTCGGATTTTAAGTTGGAGTACACATAATTTCTTCTAACTACCAAGTGTCTGGATTACCCTCGTCATAAGATGTGAAGTTGTCTTTGTCATATAGTATCGTCATTTGATTGACATGTAGTGCGTTAAACGTGGATAATGAAATGATCACTGACGTTGAATGATACTTAGGTAATCTTTTGGTTTTGAAATCTACAAGAATTTCTCTCCCAAAGTTGTCTTGGCTATGTACATTGCGAGGCAGAAATCAATTCAGGCTGTTGAAAAACTTTGACGTGCTTTCCCTTCAGTAATTCCCAGGAAAAGTATCTCAGGGAAACTAGCTAGCTCTCTTTTATCAGATTAACCTTGTATATTAGTTAACTCATGTGAGCTTAGTTGAAATCAGTCTTCAAACCTTTCCATTTGTTAGTTTTCTTAATGTGTTTAGTTGTAAATTTAGATACTTGTCGTTGTATTTTAGTATCTTTACGGATGATAGTAGTGGGTACTGTATTAGTAGTTGATCAATTTTGCTCCATTTCTTTGTGATGGTCAAGTTTCCGTTGCAAAGAAATGGAGCAATTTTTTTTTGCGGGAACCCATTTTGCAACGGCATAATTACCGTTGCAAAAACTAACTTTGCGACGGCAATTTCTCGGCGCTAAAACCAGCATGAGAACTACGGGTAGATCATTTTGCAACAACGTTCCCGGTAGTAATGTGCCGTCGCGAGAAAGAAAATAAAGGCGACGGTAAAGTTTTGTCGTTGCAATAGGTACAAACAACGACAAAATTGTCATTCACTACAAGAAAAGAGGACTTAGACGACGGAACAGTATTAGTTCCGTCGTCTAAGTTACACTTAGACCTCGGAGATTTCTCCGTGGTCCAAGTCACACTTAGACGACGGAGATGTAATTCTCCGTCGTCTAAGTGTTACTTGGACCACGGAGAAATCTCCGAGGTCCAAGTAACACTTAGACGACGGATGTGAAATTTCTCCGTCGTCTAGGTAAGAACCTGGACCTCGGAGACTTCTCCGTGGTCCAGGTTATCACCTGGACGACGGAGAATTACATCTCCGTCGTCTAAGTGTTAATTGGACCTCGGAGAAATCTCCGTGGTCCAAGTAACACTTAGACGACGGAGATGTAATTCTCCGTCGTCTAAGTGTGACTTGGACCACGGAGAAGTGATCACCTGGACAACGGACCGACACGTCGTGGTGTAAGTTCCACTTAAACGACGTACCGACACCTCCGTCGTCTAAGTGAAGCATTATATATATAGGCCATGCCAAACTCTCTTAGCTTCGATCATTCCATTATATTTTCTCCCGTGGGGAATTTTTGAGATCGAAGGAGAAGGAGAAGGCCGGATTAGGCTAGGCCGGGGCTAGAAATTAATTAAAGGATCGGATCTCCGGTGTTCGATCACTAGCTAGCTTAATTAACTGCAGATATCGAGAAGGCCAGCAGGTACGTACGTAGGCAGTTAAAATTTGCATGATTAAATATATATATATTTAGGGAAACCGTACGTGCGTACATACATGCATGAATGTTAATTAGCTATATATACAGATTAAATTACGTACGTAATTTGATGGATCGATGTAGATCGAGTACGTATAATTAATGGTAAATTAATGGACTAATATATATATATGTAATAATTATTTTTTTTTGCATATTTTGTAGCAGTATGGACAAGAGTTGGATGAAGTTAAAGAATAGATGTGATGTCCGGTATATGGATGGAATTAGCGAATTTGTGAATTTTGCGATAGAACATGGTCATGGAAAGAAGCGTTTCAGGTGTCCGTGCCAGAAATGTCTTAATTGTCAGTATGCGGAGGTTAATGTTATGGTGCAACACCTGTACGAAAATGGTATGATGTGGAGTTACACTACATGGAGCGAGCATGGTGAAGCAGTAGAGTTCAGCGCAGCAGACTTCAGCTCAGGGTACAGTTACCATGGTGCCTCATCCAGCGGCAGTGGTGCCGGACCCCCAGCTTGCAATCCAACTGTAGATTTGGTCCATGATGCGTTTCCGGGATTTAGTCATAGTGGACACCAACACCAAGACGGAGGTTACAGTACCACTCATGAGCATGATGACACATTCCCCGCTGCTAGCTTGGCCACTGACACCAGTGAGATGGATAAGTACAACCGGATGCTACTTGAAGCGCAGACCCCGGTGTTCCCTGGATGTCGAGAGAATGTGTTGCAATATGTGATGGAGCAAATGAAGATAAAAGTGAAGCACAAAATGTCAGTCAGTGCTTTTGACGAAATTCAGGAGCAAATATGTAAGTTGCTTCCTGATGATCACAATCTTCCTAAATCTCATTATAAGGTTAGAAATATCTTGAGCAGCCTCGGCCTAAAGTACAGGATAATTGACGCATGTCCGAATGATTGTGTGCTATTTTACAAAGAGTATAAAGATTTGGACTATTGTCCCGTATGTGGCCAGTGCAGATTCCAGGTGAATAGGAAGAGTTCGAAAAAGAGAATTCCTGTGAAAGTTGTTCGATATTTTCCCTTGATTCCCAGATTGCAGCGCCTGTACATGTCTCTACACACAGCAGAGGCGATGCGATGGTACGCAGAAAAGCGAATAGATGACGATGTCCTGCGACACGCCGCGGATGGGGAGGGTTTCAAACATTTCGACAGAGAATTCGGAAACTTTGCTGCAGAGGTTAGAAATGTTAGACTCGGCCTATCTACAGACGGATTCAATCCTTGGGGAAGTAATAGCTCCGCCGTAAGCACTTGGCCAGTAATTCTGATGCCGTACAACCTGCCTCCGTGGATGTGCATGAACAAGGAATTTAATTTCCTTACTGTACTAATTCCAGGTCCTAAATCTCCAGGGAAGTGCTTAGATGTCTACCTCAGACCTTTGATCGACGAGCTGAAACTGTTGTGGGAAAATGGAGTCCCAACTTATGACAAATTCACTGACACGATGTTCACGATGAGGGCTGCCGTAATGTGGACGATCAGCGATTTTCCAGCGTATGGGATGTTGGCAGCGTGCAGGACAAAAGGATATAATGGATGTCCTATATGTTTGGACGACGTGAACTCTAGTTGGCACGCAGGGAAGGTGTGTTACTTGGGTCACCGTAGATGGCTCCCTCACGACCACCCTTGGCGACAGGATGAAGCTCATTTCGACGGGACGGTAGAGAACAATCCTAAACCCCGTAGTTGGTCGGGCGAAGAGATTTTAGAGAGGTTGAGCTATTTCGACTTTGGTGTGTTGACTAACGACGCGGATGTAAAGAAATCCAATCCAATTCCTCCACATGATCTGAGCTATTGGGATCACAAGAGTATATTCTTTGAACTCCCTTACTGGTCGAAGTTGAAGCTGAGGAACAACTTGGACGCGATGCACATAGAAAAGAATGTGTGCGACAGCGTGGTGGGAACAATTCTCGGTATTAAGTTCAAGACTAAAGATACTCCCAAAGCGCGCAAAGATTTGGAATCAATGAATCTACGTCGTCCCTTGTGGTTGAGGAGGGATAGGAAAGGAGTGTACAACAAGATGCCAGCTGCACCGTACACAGTGAAGCCGACACTTAGACGTTCTGTATTTCACTGGTTTAAGGGCGTTCGTTATCCGGCCACGTATGCAGCTACTATAACTGGAGCAGTGGACGAGGTGCAACACAAGTTTGTTGGTCTAAAGACACATGACTATCACGTTATGCTGCAACGTCTGATTCCAGTGGTAATTCGACCATATTTGCCTCGCGACGTCGTAGAACCAATAGTGGCATTGTGCAGATGGTGGCAGAGGTTATGCGCCAGAGAATTAAAGAAGTCAGATGTCGTGGAATTGCAACAACAAATTGTGCACATCATTTGCAAACTAGAGAGGATTTTTCCTCCTGCTTTCTTCGACATAATGATTCACCTAATGATCCACCTGCCCGAGCAGGTTCTCATTTCTGGTCCGGTCCAGTACACTTGGATGTATCCTCAAGAAAGGTACGTACAACTAATTAATTATACAGGTTTTTCGATTCATAATTTGTTCCACTGGAGATTACTAGCTAGCTATATGCATGTACTTATTTTTATTGTACGTTTGATTAATTTTGTAGACAGCTTGGACAGTATAAGTCATTCGTCAAAAACAGGTCGGCTCCGGATGGCTCCATAGCAGAGACATACCTAATGCATGAGTGCGTTACTTACTGCAACAGGTACCTCAAAGATCCACCACCTCCAACTGCCTCCGATCCCAGTGCCCGCATCAATCTTTCTGTCGTCACCAATGTCGTCCGACCGTTTAGAGGAGTATTAAAGGAAACGTTAACACAGGAAGAACTTATTGAGGCACATTGGGTAGTGTTACGAGACTGTGACGAAGTTGAGCCGTACATGATGTCATACAGGGAGAGGCTTCAGGCGTTATATCCAGACAAGAGTTCGGCGTGGATTGAGAAAATGGTTAAGAAAAAGTTCCCCGATTATTTCTTCCAATGGGTACGTATTTAGTGATTTATATACATATTGAGATCATGCATGTTTAATTTGTAGAAAGTAAACCCTTACATTTTTCCATTTTCGCAGATGATTGATCTGCAAAAATCCGAAAACCACGGGGGGTGGTGGTCTTGGCCAAAGCACTTGCTAGCAGGGAAGCCGATTAAACACTATATTTATCCGGGATGTTTTGTGAACGGTGTGAAGTTCCATTCATTGGCGCGAGATGAAGGAAGAAGAACACAAAACAGTGGGATAGCGGTTGGGAAAGACCCTGATCTATATTACGGAATGATCGTATATGTGGTTCAGCTATGTTACGGGAATGATGTCAACGTTTTCCTATTCAAGTGCAGATGGTTCAAGCGTACAAAGGAAGACCTGGGACTTTTATCAGTCGATACAAACTCAAGCTGGTATGAGGATGAGCCTTTCGCTCTCGCCACCTTAGTTAGGCAGGTGTTCTATCTCGACGATCCGAAAGCTGGTGACGGGTGGAAAATAGTGAACCAGATCTCTCATCGAGGAGTTTGGAATACAGAGACAATTGAAGGGACACCGGCGACGACTGAAGATGCTGCTGAACCAGACAGAGACATTCCTGCCTATCAAGAGCCTAATATTTCTGTCATCCGCTCCGACATAATGGACCTGGTTCAAGACGGTGAACGGTTACCCATGCCTGATGGTTGTACAGATCTAACTGAAGAAGAGATCATTGAGGTAGATGAAGAAGACGTGCAGGATGAGGACGATGACGACGACTCTGGTTATTCCTCGGACGATGTTGAGTACGATGAGGAGGATGAGCAATCGGATAACGGTGATGATGATGATGACGATTATGACGAAGAGTACGGTCACACGACGAGGATCATTACTTGGTAAACCCTAATTTATTATTGTAATATATATATGATCGATCGATGCATCGTAAAAAGGTGAAAGATTTCTATTATGTCGAGACTTTAAGATTCCTCGTCCAGCTTTGGTTGGTTTTATTGTTTTTAAATACTATTTATGTATAAATTGGATTAATTATGGGTCCCTATATATGATTATATATATTGACTTGTGATAGTATTATTGAGAGCACAAATATTGTAGTATATATATATAAAAGTTGTTTGTACCTGGACTAACATCGATCTCCGCCAGCTTAACTTCCTCAGATTTTAAGTCGACTTCTCTCTGTTTCAATTGAATGTCTTTGGACTGTTTTTCTAGTCCCGGCCCCTCTCTTTGCTTTCAACTTCATCGGTGTATTCTCTGATCTTATTAAAAGTAAGCTGAAGCTGCTCTACATTTCGCTCACGCAGCCCTTCAAACCCTAAATCCTAGACCCTAAATGTAGCAGATCGGATCGATCGATCATTTTTTTAGTTATATTCTTGAATGAGAATAATTGAACGAACATACAAATGACCGGGGACGACCTAAACCCTAAACCATACGGCCCTAACCCCTGAATTCAGGGTTTTTACACTTGGACGACGGATACAGTCATTCTCCGTCGTCTAGGTACACACTAGGACGACGGAGAATGTCGTCTCCGTCGTCCAGATGACAAACCCGATACCCTAAACCCTAAGGACCCCTAACCCCTGAATTCAGGGTATATTCACCTGGACGACGGAGACAGTCGTATATATACCCTAAACCTAAGGACCCCTAACCCCTGAATTCAGGGTATATTCACCCTAAACCCTATACCCTAAACCTAAGGACCCCTAACCGAGAACGGAGAAATTAATTGCAGATTCACCTTTGGCGCCAAATCTCAATCTCATATAAAACCCTAGCTAAATCTTGGACCCTAAATCTAGCAGTTCGGATCGATCGATCAATTTTTTAATTATATTTTTGAATCAGAATAATTGAACGCACACACAAATGACCGGGGACGACCTAAACCGTAAACCCTAAGGCCCTAACCCCTGAATTCGGGGTTTTTACACTTGGACGACGGAGACAGGCATTATCCGTCGTCTAGGTACACACTTGGACGACGGAGAATGACTGTCTCCGTCGTCCAAGTGACAAACCCTATACCCTAAACCCTAAGGACCCCTAACCCCTGAATTCAGGGTATATTCACCTGGACGACGGATACGACATTCTCCGTCGTCCAAGTACACACCTGGACGACGGATATTAGCGTCTCCGTCGTCCAGGTGTCTACTTGGACGACGGAGAATGTCGTATCCGTCGTCCAGGTGTAAATTTCGTAATTTTTTCTAAGACAACGACCATCTAGACCATCTTCGAATGCGTATTCTTTTCGTCAAGACTTTAGAGTAGTATATTCTTGGTGTGTGAGCTTCGACGGTTCGAAAATCGGAGTTGCGAAATGTCCTGTATCCACGTTTCCGGTTTGTGAAATTCTCGGTTTTGCGGTTGACTGTGCCGATGAAACCCTTCCCGAACTTATTATTTCCTGGTCCTTTATAGTAATTATATATTATGTTACGACGAACATATCCAACGGTTGTTTTGTCCAAATTCAATTTCGTTAGTACTCTGCTGCAAATCAGCAACTACTCATGAACACTAAAGTCTTAAAGATTAGTCGATACTTAACAACTTTCAAAACGTAAAATTATTCGGCGGTTCAAATTTATCTGTTTATATATACGATGCGTTCATCGATATTGTACGACTATTTCACTCGAATGACAGATCGCTAAATTCCTAGCGAATTAATTTAAATATTTTTTTTGCATAATTTGAACCTAGACGACGGATACGGTCATTTTCCGTCGTCCAAGTGTTCACCTGGACGACGGAAAATTACCGTATCCGTCGTCTAGGTTCAAATTACCATGGCGGTTCGAATAATTTTTTATTATTTTTTCGATGTAAATATTGACTTGGACGACGGATATGTCGTTTTCCGTCGTCCAAGTGTTCACTTGGACGACGGAAAACTACATATCCGTCGTCCAAGTCGAAATAACATGGCGGTTCGATTTGCCGCCTCAATTTTCGGCACCGCTTGAAATTCCACTTAGACGACGGAAAACACTGTCTCCGTCGTCTAAGTCAACATTTATGGCGGTGAAACGGCCCGCCCATTTATTTGGCGCCGGTTCGAAAAAATTTGACCCTTCACTTAGACGACGGAAAACACTGTTTCCGTCGTCTAAGTGCACTTAGACGACGGAGAATAGTTCTCCGTCGTCTAAGTGAAACTCTATATAAGGAGGAGCACCCCCCCTCATTTTCTCATCATTCCATCTCCTCCTCTATACTCTCCTCTCCTCTCTCTCTCACTCCGGCGATCCTCCTCCGGCGACGCTCCGACGACCAATTTTCCGGCGTGGTTCCCCCTCTCCGACGACTCTACTCTTCCAATATTCCGGCGAAATTCCGACGAGGTAATAATTCGAAATTTTAACTCTTTAACAATTTTTTTATTTGTTTAATTATTTAAATTCTAAATACTTTTAATTTATTAGTTTTAAATAATAAATAGTTGTAATTATAATAATTATTTTCTTGTTATTATTATTATTTAGTAATCATTATTAGTTGTTAATTATTTGGTAATGAATAATTATTAGTTAAAATTAAATAATAGTAATAATAATAATTGATTATATTGGTAAATGAATAATTATTATTAAATGCATGATAAATAATAATTAATTGATAATTATATGTATTTTCTAGTAAATTGCATGGTAGTACGTGTTCGATTTAAATTTAGTACATAGGCTTGGTGTAATTAAGTCGCACTCTTTGGAATAGATGGCGCCTCTTTTCCTTGCTTATCTCCTTAACCCCTCGTGATGTGTGGATTTCATCACCGCACACCATAACCTAAGTGAAGTTATGGACACGAGGTTGAGGGCGGAGTTTGCAAAGGACTTGAGGGAGTGTAAATTTTCGAAAAATTGGCCGAATGTCGGACATGGTGTCTAGAAACGGGTTATGACTGGTGACAGGATTTGGACTAAGAAAGACTTTTGTCGAAATTAGTCCTGCCTCTCGCGTTATCTCTATCCCTAACTGGCCATGTTTTTCGATTTAACCAAGGCTGATTAATTGAAAATTTACACTATATCGCGCGGGTCGCACGTCCATTGAACGACCGAAAATGCCAAGCTAGTGTACTCTATTTAAATCTTAAACGTACTTAATTAATTAGCGTAAATTCTCCGTCGTTGTAATTATTATGGTAAGTAGGTATTTTAACACCGTACGTACTCTTAGGTTTAAATGGCTCCGCCAAAGATCACATCCGGGAAGAAGAAAGCCCAACAGGAGTCAGAAGATGAGATGCTCCAAATGTTGGCGGCCCAAGTCGGTTGGGTTCAACCGCAGGTAGACGCCCTCAATCCGGGGCCTTCTGGGGAAATTCCCTCTGCCCCATTTCTCTCAAGCGGTGATGACGTCGACCCCTTTTCAACTCCGACGCCCGGTACCGCTTCAACGGGAAGTACTCAGGCGTCTTCGACGGCCGAGTCTATCATGTACAGCGTCCGCCGTAAGCAAAGGAGGGCCCCCACTGACCCCCAACCGAAAAAGACTCGGGGTCTCGTTAAAGGTGGAAAGGCGGAGAAAATTTGCAAGGCGACCGGGAGCAAGATCGCCTTGCCTTACGACGAATTCACCGGTGGCCCTCCCACACCTCAGCTAGCAAGTCTCTCGGCTCATAGCATTGGGTCGATTGTTCGTAACCGGGTTCGTATCACTGCCCCTACTTGGAGGGAGGTGCCGGATTCGGAGAAGGCGAAAGTCTTTAAGGATCTTTCGGTACGTAATACGTACAATTTTAGTTATTATATACTATTTTTAATATTAGTTATATATAATTTTATAATATATACGATTATAATTTCCAATTTATTTCTGATAGGAACAATTTGCGGTGGATCCGGATCCGGCGATGTTGAGGCATATCAACCAAACCGCCAACAACATCTTCAAAGATTGGAAGTACAGGCTCCATCAGTACTTCCGAATTAACGGTCCCGTGCCTCCCCCCCAAGAGCTGCGTGGGGATAGAGAAGATGAGTGGGAGTGGTTGTGTAACCACTTTGCCGATGAGCAATTTCAGGTGTTAATTTACTTTTTTTATTTCAATTAAGATAATTGAATACTCTAAATTTTAGTTACTTATAAATTTTTTAATGATTTCATTATGTTGTGTAACAGAAATTCTCCGGTGTCAACAAAGCCAACCGGGGGAAGAAGGACAAGCACCATACTTCCGGCGCCAAGCAACTCATTCAAATTGCCAAGGAGCACAGGGATAAGGGCTCCAAACACCCTTATCTCGATGCAAGCGTAAGCGCGTACGTGACGCCTGGGCTCGATAATGAAGCGAGTCAACGCGGCGTAAGTCATATATATATATATATGTGTGTGCGCTAATAATTATAGTAATTATTATTTAAATATTATTTCATTATAATAAATTTATTATTCTTTTGTAGGCAAGAGTGATAGAGCGTGCGCAGGAAGAATTGGCTAACACTCAGCTTGCGTTCCCAGATGTGCCGCTAGAAGACCTGCCTCCTCTATCTGTGGAGAGCCAAATAGCAATTGCGGATGAGGTCTACGGTCGTAGAGCTGGCAAGGAGGTTAGGCACTTCGGGCCTAAGGTGGTTCGAGATTTGTCGACCTCTGAGTCATCATCTACGGGAGGTTCGGGGCGGCGGAGAAGTTCTCAAGCTGCGGCAGCCTATGAAGAGGCTCGAATCGCACGGGAGGAGAATATTGCCATGCGCCAAAGAATGGACCAGCAAGACGAGCGAATAGCCCAACTCATCGCCCTTATGCAACAAGCTCAAAGACAATGTCAACCTCCTCCGAACCCATTCCCCGACGACGACGACCCGGCTGGAGGTGGAGGACGAGGCGGCGCATCTGCTCCTCCAGTGTTTTAGCTAGCTAGTAGTTCATTATTTCGTTTCTTAATTTCCGCATTACGAACAATATTTTCATTTTTAATTATAGGTTTTTTCGATTATGTATGTACAAATTAATTTTAATTATTTTATTAATTTAGTGTATTTAATTAATTTAATTAATTTTTTTTCAATTAATATTAATAATATTTTTGAATTTAATTTTTTTTTTAAATTAATTTTTCACTTAGACGACGGAGATTAATGTCTCCGTCGTCTAAGTCCCTACATGGGCCACGGAGAAGCTAACAATCTCCGTGGCCCAGGTGGTGACTTAGACGACGGAGACATTAATCTCCGTCGTCTAGGTAACCACCTGGGCCACGGAGAAGCTAACAATCTCCGTGGCCCATGTAGGGACTTAGACGACGGAGATTAATGTCTCCGTCGTCTAAGTCACCACCAGGGCCACGGAGATTGTTAGCTTCTCCGTGGCCCATGTAGGGACTTAGACGACGGAGACATTAATCTCCGTCGTCTAAGTCACCACCTGGGCCACGGAGAAGCTAACAATCTCCGTGGCCCAGGTGGTGACTTAGACGACGGAGACATTAATCTCCGTCGTCTAAGTCCCTACATGGGCCACGGACGTTCTCCGCGGTCCAAGTGAACTTGGACGACGGAGATTAAATTCTCCGTCGTCTAAGTACTTAGACGACAGCACTTGGAGCACGTACCTTGGACGACGGATTTTCCGTCGTCCAAGTACTTAGACGACGGAGATAGGCACTTAGACGACGGAAATTCTCCGTCGTCTAAGTCACTTTTTCTTGTAGTGTATATTATTAGCAATTGTGTTGCCTCCTCTTGCAACGGTAATAATGTCATCGCAAATACTAGTTTTTTTTGTCAAAAAAGAGTACGTATTTGCTATAACATTTTCATCTTTTGTGATGGTAAGCTGTCGTCGGAAACTACATTTTTTATTGCAGTGATTGTTGTTACTTCCTCGAATCATTCTGAGATCATAGCTCTGCATAAAACTGTTAAAGAGTGTGTCTGGTTTAGGTCAGTAATATACCATATTCAAGGATCTAGTGGATTCTCATCTACTATGACAGCACCAACTTGCATCTTTGAGGACAATACAGCTTGTATTGAACAGATGAAGTTGGATTACAATAAGAATGACAATACTAAGAACATTTCACCTACGTACTTCTTCAGTCAGCAATAGCAGCAGTTACTGAATATCCATGTGAGCCATATTGGTTCTACGAATAATGTTGCAGACTTGTTCACCAAGTCATTACCCAAATCTATATTTGTGAAACATGTGAGACGCATTAGAATGCGAAGATTATCTGAACTTTGAGATTGAATTACCAATCAGGGGGAGTCATATTTTGGTAGACATTAGGGGGAGTCTACATCACATGGAGTATCTTTTGTAGTTGATGCGTTGTTCTCATTTCCCCTCCGACCAAGATTTTGTTTTTTCCATGAGATTTTTGTTTGCTTGGCAAATTTTTTAGTGAGGCAATAAGTTATACATCATACATTAGGAGCTCGACACAAGGGGAGTATTTAAGGAAAGTATATTCCGTATCTTCTGGTGTGTATCTTGTCCTAATTAGATTAGAAGTAGAGATTCTATCAATCTCTGATTTATAGAGATACTGATTGTAATTGATTGTAATGTCTGTATTTAAAGTCATCTGTCAATGAATAAAAGTACAGTTTTCAGTTTACAACTATTGCTTTTACGTTTATCCTTCAACACAAATTAGTTATTATTGAAAGAGTAATAATGCAATCAAACCACATCTTCCTAAATAATAGCAATCACTCCACTTTAATATATTTATTTATTTTTACTTTCTAACGTGAGAAATAGGGGAGAAAAAAGAGAGAATTAGTCGAAACAAAGTTCTCGTATAAATCAGCAAGAAACTGTATTATCACGAATTAGTCGTATCACGTGTGTTATTAACGACTTTTTCATCGAGCGAGAATTTAACTTGATTTCCTTCACGAGAGTTGTAGAATATTTAATTTCGAGATCGTAGGTTTCGCCTTAGTGGTATAAGGGAAAATGATTGGGCTTCGAAGGAGGAAGAGTTTGAAGGGTCAATCGCGGCCATCCGTGGTGGTTGGCGGTGGTCGCCGTCGGCGGCTGTGATGGCGATTACGACGTCTTTCTGGCCGATTTGACCTTCGATGAAGAAGGATAAATTGTTGGGGAGCATGTGGGCAAGCTACCAGTGGAATTTGGGCCTCATCGGAGGCGGTGGAGCTCCTTTGAGGGTAAAATCATAATTTTTTCAAGAAATTTTTGGGATAGGTTCTAAGTTAATATTCACATGTTTTATTGAATTCCTGTATTAAACGGTTGTGTTATTTATTCAGGAGATCGTGATCGAGATTTTGGCCGGGGAATTTCCGCCGGACCACGGGGCTAGCCTTTATACTGTGAGTGGACATTTTATTTTCACTATTATTTGTGAGTCTTTAGTATGCATTAGTAGTTATACATGTATCGGATATATAGTATATAATTATGCATTTATAGTTGATTTGTTTTACATTGAGCATAGTCACAGTGTTGCATCGATCCACTAGCTTCTCGGCTGATCCCCGAGATACTCCGGATGTGTCCGAGAGGGACCCTGGGATTTACGGAAGTGTCCGAGAGGGACCCGGTGATTTACTCGTTACCCAGGAGGGCCAGTAGTCGTGACCTGGGCAGTATTGGACTTGAGGTCAGATGACCTGAGTCGTAGCCTCCACATATTTTATAGTATCCAAAAGTACATGGATGATCATATTTTTAGACTCGCATTATTTTTATGTACATTACGTATGAAAGGCATATTATTTATAATTTCAGTTAAAAGTGAAATGTTATTTTCGTCCACTCACTTTAACAACGGTTAATATTTTATATGCCTTTCCTGGGCTTTTGGGTTTTCTCCGCCCAGTTTGTAGTTGTTATCCTGTGATTGCACATCGGAGATGGAGGCGTAGAGCTTGTGTTACTATACTCATCTAGTAGGTTCCTAGCTTAACCTGCTAGTCTTGTGTAATATGTATATTAGAAGTCTCTTTGAATACTGTTTAGAGTTTGACTTTGTTATGTTTTATTTTCCACACAGTTCTCGGATTTCCTATCACCTTCTGTAAATAGTGTATACTTATAGTAAACTTATATTTTGGTTGATTTCAGAAATCCGGATGGGATTTGGTGCCCACCGTTTATTTTTGTGGACATTTTAGAAGTGTGTTTTCTTTACAAGTTTTTGGGTTTCTTGATTCTAGAAGAAACTCTGGCAAAATTTTTGTTGATTAAAGTGTCGTTAGGGCTTAATTTCGGTTTAGGCAACTAAATCAGGATCGGGTCCTTTCAGTTGGTATCAGAGCATAAGGTTATAGGTTCTGTAGACTTCTACAGTTGTGTTACTAAGGACATTTAGGAATACACAACACTTCCGTAGCGATGGCCCGACTGGCCGGTAGATCCCCATCAATGCTCACGGTGTTGTGTATTTTTAAATACTTAAGGTTTCATTACTGTATCCTCGTGTCTGTTGACTAATGTGTTTTCTCATCCATAAGAGATGCCTCATAAACGTGGAGCCCGTCCTAATAGGGCTGAGGATCGTGATGAGGATCAGGGAACACATGACTTGCTTCTGCGAGTTTTACAATTAGAGGAGCATTTTGATCTAGTAGCAAAGGCAAGAACAGTTGGAGCAACTATTTTTTCCAGTTCCACAGATCCAGATATTTGTGAGGCATGGATAGTTAAGTTAGAGTGTGTATGTGAACGACTTCACTCCACTCCAGAGCAGAAGACTGTAGCAGCTGTTGGGTTACCTGAGTCACATGCTTACTTCTAGTGGGTCAGCACTGAGCGGGTTCCTATTGACACCCCATGGCCTACATTCAAAGAATTGTTCATGCGCCGATATTTTAATCAGGCTACTCAGCAGCAGAAATATGAAGAGTTCACCAATTTGAGACAAGGCAGTATGTCAGTGCTTGAGTATCGAGATACATTTACTCGCTTGTCTCGATTTACGCATGATATGGTGGCGAGTGAAGAAGCCAAATGAAGGAGGTTTGAGCTGGGTTTGAATTTGAACATCAAAGGGACATTGACAGCTATGCCTCAGGATCATTTTGATGAGTTTGTTAGTACAACCATCAGAGGTGAGGATGTAGAAAGGGAGAAACAAATGCAGTTTCGGTCTCGCCGTTTTGAGGAGGGTGGCTCCAGCCAGGGTCCTTCAAAGAAAGTGAGCTCAGGTACTTCGGGGTCAGCATCTTCTTCTGGTAGTGGACCTTATAGATTTCCTACTGGCACATCTGGTCAGAGTAGCAGCCAGAGATTGAGGGGGAATCGACCTTAGAGGTAACAACCAAGTGGGAGTTCTAGTGGGTAGAGTTACCCTCGACGTTCATTTAATGCATCAGCTGCACCGAGAGATTTTCCGTTATGCAACATGTGCAATAGATGAAATTTCAGTTTTTTGTCAGCAGGGCACCACTACTAATTATCGCTATGGCCGGGAGGGCCATTTTCCTAGGGAATGTCCGCAGAGAGGCACTTTTGGTGGTTCAGCAACCCAGAGTTCAGGTGGAGATCAGGGTACCACTTCTAGAATTCGGCCAGCGCAGCATACAGGACAAGCAAAACAGCAAAATCGCAATCAGTGTGGACGACCCGCTGGGCAGGCCCGAGTGCATGCCATGACCCTATGTGAGGGCAGAGCTTCCCTTGAAGTTATAATCGGTATGTTATATGTTTTTGGTTATCCATTCCTTACTTTGTAAGACCCGGGGGCTACACATTCTTTTATGTCGTATAGATTGGCATCCTTGGCCACTATACTTGCCTCTCCACTTCCGGGTTTGTGGCGAGTGTTTTATCCATTCGGTGAGGTTGTGTGTATTGGATGGATATATAGGGATGGTGAAATATTCAGAGGAGATCAAGGGCTAACCACAGATTTAATTTTGTTGGATATTGTAGATTTTGATATAATTCTGGGGATGGACTTCTTAGAGGCTCATTGGGAAGTCTTTGATTGTCACAAAAAGGAGGTAGTCTTTAGAACTCCAGGTATGCTAGAAATCTTATTTCATGGTGAAAGAAATATTTCTCCCCCTTATATGATTTCGGCCATGAAAGCAAAAAATATGCTAAGGAAAGGCTGTGAGGCATACTTGGCATATGTGATTAATACTGATGTTTGTGTGCCAAGTATCGAGGATATTCCAGTGGTTTGTGAGTATCTGGATGTCTTTCCGGAGGACTTACCTTGTCTTCCTCCAGTGAGGGAGATTGATTTTACTATTGAATTACTTATGGGTACTGGTCCTATTTCTCAAGCACCATATTGAATGGCCCCAGCAGAGTTGAAGGAGCTACAGGTTCAACTGCAGGAGTTAATCGATAAGGGTTTTATTCTACCCAGTGTTTTACCTTGGGGTACTCCAGTGTTGTTTGTGAGGAAGAAGGATGGTTCAATGAGGTTGTGCATTGACTATCAGAAATTGAATCAAGTCATGGTGAAGAATAAGTATCATTTACCGCGGATTGATGATTTGTTCGATCAACTCAAGGGAGCAACAGTTTTCTCGAAGATTGATCTTAGGTCAGGATACCACCAACTTTGGATTCGAGAATCAGATATTTCTAAGACGGATTTTTGATCACACTATGGACATTATGAATTTCTTGTTATGCTCTTTGGCTTGACAAATTCCCTAGCCGCTTTTATGGACCTCATGAATCAAGTTTTCAGGCTATATTTGGATAAGTGTGTCATTGTATTTATCGATGACATCTTACTATATTCCAATGATGTGAAGCAACACCGGAAGCATCTACATGCGGTTTTGCAAACCTTGCGAGAATATCAGTTCTATGAAAAGTTTAGCAAGTGTGAATTCTGGCTAGATAACGTGAAATTTCAGAGTCATGTGATTTCAGCTGAGGGAGTTAGTGTTGATCCAGATAAAATTGAGGCAGTGTTGAATTAGAGCATACCTACCAGTGTAACTGAGATAAGAAGTTTCTTGGGTTTAGCAGATTATTATCGCCGTTTTGTACAAGATTCCTCGCGGATTGCGACTCCACTTATCCGATTAACAAAGAAGGGGGTCAAATTTGAATGGTCTGATGGTTGTGAAGAGAGTTACCTGACATTGAAGGAAAAGTTGACCACGACACCGGTGTTGACATTGCCTGACGAAAGTAGGGAATATGTTATTTACAGTAATGCTTCGAAATTGGGCATGGGCTTTGTTTTGATGCAGCATAGCAAGGTCGTTGCGCATGGTTCCAAACAACTGAAACCCCATGAAGTTAATTATCCCACGCATGATCTGGAGCTTGCTGCCATTGTGTTAGCACTGAAGAGTTGGAGACACTACTTATATCGAGCGCAATGTAAGATTTATACTGATCACAAGAGTCTCACTTACCTGCGTACTCAACAAGATTTGAACATGAGGCGACATAGATGGATGGAGTTAATTAATGATTATGACTGTACTTTCGAGTACCATCCAGGGAAGGCCAATGTTGTAGGGATGCTCTTAGCAGGAAATCTGGAGCCATTTTATTTCATGTACGAGTCGCACGAGTGTCGATATTAACTGAGTTGCGAGCTACAGGAGCAGAACTGGAATGGTGTAATGATGGAGCACTGTTAGCCAGTTTTCAAGTCCAACCAGTGTTGTTTGACAAGGTCCGAGAGACTCAGGATACGGATCCCTATCTGTTGAGTAAGAAGAATATGATTCAAAATGGCCAACCAACAGAGTTTCGACTAAGGGATGATGGTACTTTAATGCTCAGGAGAAGACTATGTGTTCCTAGAAATGACGAGCTGAAGAAGGAGATACTTTATGACGCCCATTGTTCTGCCTATGCTATGCATTCATGCAGTTCAAAGATGTTTCTGACACTTAGAGCTTACTACTGGTGGTGTAACATGAAAAGAGAAATAGCAATGTACGTGAGCAAGTGCCTTATTTGTCAAAGGAAAGCTACTGGAAAGTTGCAACCATTAGAGATTCCAGTTTGGAAGTGGGAGCATATTACCATGGACTTTGTATATCAGTTACCTCATACCTCCAATGGTAATACTGGCATTTGGGTAATTGTTGACCGCCTTACGAAATCATCTCATTTTCTAGCTCTTCAAGGAAAGATCTCTGTAAGCAAATTAGTAAAGTTATATATGGCGAAGATTGTGAGGTTGCACGGAGTGCCTGTGTCTATAGTTTCGGATCGGGATACTCAGTTTACATCAAAATTTTGGCGAGCGTTGCAAAAGACGTTAGGGACGAGATTATATTTAGTACAGCTTTCCACCATCAGATTGATGGCCAATCAGAGAGAACCATTCAGACTTTGGAAGATATGTTGCATTCCTGTGTGTTGCAGTTCAAAGGAAATTGGGATCAGCAGCTTCATTTGATTGAATTTGCGTATAACAACAGTTATCAGGCCAGCATCGGAATGGCTCCATATGAAGCTTTATATGGAAAACAATGTCGAACTTCGTTATGTTGGAGTGAAGTATGAGAAAGGTGACTTATTGGTCCTGATATAGTGAAGGACACTGCTGAGGACATTCAAATTATTCAAGACCGGATGAAAGTTGCACAAGACCGACAAAAGAGTTATGCTGATGTAAGAAGAAAGGACCTTGAGTTTGAGGTTGATGATTAGGTATTTTTGAAATTATCTCCTTGGAAATGTGTTGTGTGTTTTGGGAAACGTAGCAAACTCCATCCACGTTATATCAGTCTGTATGAGGTTACTGAACGCGTAGGTGCAGTGGCGTATAAGTTGGCACTACCTTCTGAGATGGCCAGAGTACTTGATGTGTTTCATGTGTCTATGTTGCGGAAATACATTTTTGATCCATCTCATATTTTGACACCTTATCAGCTCCCTATATGGGAGGATTTGACTTATGTAGAAGAATCAGTTCATATTCTTGATCAGAGAGTCCAAGAACTACGTCACAAGACCATTCCACTTGTGATGGTCTTGTGGAGGAACCATGCAGTTGAGGAGGCTACTTGGGAACTTGAGTTGCAGATGCGAGAGTAGTATCCCTACCTCTTCAATTAACAGGTATGTAAATTTTGAGGACGAAATTTTTATTAGGGGGTAGATTGTAACAACCCGAAACAAAGTGAAAGGACTCAACCCCGATTCAGTTGCCTAAACCGGAATCGAAACCCTTCTGAAAACACGAACCAACAAAAATCATTCAAAATTTCGGCAGAGTAACGTTACTAACGCGGAATTGCATAAACCTGCACCCTGAAAATAACACTTCGTCCTATGCCACAAAAGCCAAACCGTGGGCACCAATCCCATCCGGATTTCTCAACATCATATCATAAAAAATAAACAGTAAACATACTGTAATATATATATATTTCCGAGAAAATCCATATAAACAAGTATCAGAATGTATCAGAGCGACCTCTAGTGTAAATATATACATTATACACATCAGTAGGCGAAACAAGAACCTACTGGAAAACAAAGGTAGCTCGGATCACTAGCCTCCTACCGCGACGTGAAACACCAGAACCTGAACTGCAAACTGGGCACGAAAACCGAAAAGCCTAGGGGAAAGACATAAAAACTGTTAGAGTGAGTGAACAAAAATAAATGTCTTTCACCAGTTGATATATATGTTAAAATAACATATGCGAGTCCAGGTAAATAAAAATAATAAAGTACACGAGGTAAACTCATACTCCTCCAGCGTACTGAGCATGCAAGTAATTAAAAATCCCACGGGGTCACTCATGGACACGTCCGTGCTAGTACAGTCCGAATCACGGGATCCCAGACCCACACGTGATTCTAGCCAGAAAGGCCTCAAGTCAGGGTAACTGTTTCCACCCGGAAATGCCTCGGCACAAGAAACAGAATCCTGTACCCACTCGGAAATACATCGGCACAAGGTACAGTTCCCTCCTGGTAGGCACCCTCGGGGATCAGCCGGGATGCGAGTGTATCGATACAACAACATATACTACGACTGTACTCTGTGTAAATCAAATCACAAATAATCCGATGCAAATGCAATAAACAGCATATGAATGCATATACGTAATATAATCGTATAACACATGCTTATAATAATCATAATCTCGTATGCATGCTCAAGTTCGTAAAACATGTAAAAAGACTCGCAATTATTCCGTGAAAAGAAATTGTCCACTCACAGATCAGCAAGCGCGCACTCGCGCTAATCTCGTGGCCCGGCGGAAGATCCCTCGCCTGAAGCACGATCTCGATCTCGATCCCCTGAATAATCATAAAACAATACTGATCAAAACTATAGCTCACAACTCTGTACTTAACCACGGAAACCAACCGTTCCCGGAAATATACAATGCAGTACAAAATGATTAACGGAATTCCCGAAATCTCAACTCGAAACCCTCGACTGAAAATCCGATACCCAAATCAATCCGAAAACCTCTGGACAATAATCAGGGCGCGATTACGAGAAAAATGACATTAAAAACGTCGAAAACCAAAAAGTCAACTCCTCGCCGGAGCACCGCCGTTGACCGCCGCCGCCGGCGGCGGCGCGCTGTCAACGCTGACTTCCTCCGGTGAGGAAGCTCCAAAAATGAAGCTCTCCTCAAGCCCATCATCTTCTTCAACTGCCAAAAGCCTCGATTCTCAATGGAACCACTCCAATTACAGCTCCAAAATCCAAACGGAAAAACACTCCAGCAACCCAATCGGGTTCCAACCAAACCTCAATTAAAGCACATGGGTAGCATCCCTAGGCCAAGGGGAGTCGAACCCCCCTAACCACCACCACCGTGGCTCGCCGGAGAACGGCAACCCAACACCGGCGATAAACTCCAAACCGACCCGATTCGGGTTCCACCAAAACCCCATTAATTTCCACAAAATCAAACACCAAACCACTTGAAATCACAAGGGAAAACGAACCTTACCCACAACAAGGTCGGAGGTGGCCGGAAAATGGACGTCGGACGGCAAGAACAAAACGGGAAACTTCCCTCTTTCGCGGTCAACGGTCAACTTACTGTTTTTGGAAAGTCAACGTCAGTCAATGCCAAACAGTGTTTTTACGACGATTTGATGACTATTTCCGATATTTATACTCGCGCCTCGGGTCGATCGACAATTCGAAGTGGATAACCATCGCAATTCGGATAAACACGAAACAATCGGATAAACTCGTCAAAAACTGAAACTTTGAATAATCATAATATATTCCTCGGTTATCGGAAAAATCATCCGGAACCACTCTCGAGCTCGAAATCACGTACTCTACAACTTCCGTGAAGACACACAACTCAAATTCTTAGCCGAAAATCAAGTCGTGAATCAAATCGGCAAACCACACATATATCGTGAAACTGCGACTATACGCTAACTCGTGAATCGTGCCGACTACATTACTGATTCTGGTTCGGGTCGTCACACAAAGTTCTCATATAAATCAGCACGAAACTGTATTATCGCAAATTAGTCGTATCACGTGTGTTATTAACGACTTTTTCATCCGTCGAGAATTTGACTTGATTTCCTTAATGAGAGTTGTAGAATATTTAATTTCAAGCTCGTAGGAATGTTTGAGGAATTTTTCTGTTTTGCGAGCTATTTGTTATGATTTTTGGAAGTTTTTGTTTTCGGATAACTATCGCGATGTTTATCAGGAATTGTCATAACGGATAAATTGAAAAGAAACTTGTTTTTATCAATTAATTAGTGACCGTAAGATCGTGATTTAGTCGAATAATCGCCGTCGATCAATTGAGGAGCTTCCCCTTTAAATAGCAAGTTTCTAAAAATAGTCGGTTTAGCTGATTTAGAAAGTTGGATTGGGAATTGACTGACCTGTTGACCGACACGGTTTGCCGACTCGTTTCGCTACTCGCCGGAAAAGTTACCGTCCGGCCACCAATTTTTGAGTTTAAAGTATGGAAATTCATCCTCTCTTGCCCATGAGTGGCGTGGCATACTTAGATTTGAGTTTTCAGAGATTTTTAAAGCAACCCAATCGAATTTTCAATTGGAAATTCAGTATCGCCGTCGGTCGGCGGCACTCCGGCCATAGGGGAAGCCGAGGATAGGGGGAAAAGGTGGAAGGGATGGAGTGGAGTATTTTGCAGGTGGTCTCGGTGAGAGAGGAGTGGCGTCGTCGCTGGAATCGCGCAGGAAAGTCACGCCGGCGATTTTGGGGCCAACGGCTTTCGAGCAAAATTTCGGCTGCCGTGATGTGAATTGGTGTGACGACCCGAACCAGAATCAGATGTGTGTTTGGCACGATTCTCGAGATTTGGTTATAGTCGCAGTTTTACGATATTGTGTGGTTTGTCGATTCGATTCGTGACTATGTTTTCAGTCGAGAATTTGAGTTGGGTGTCTTCACGGAAATTGTTGAGTACGTGATTTCGAGCTCGTGGGGGGTTCCAGAAGATTTTTCCGATAACCAAGGAATATTTTATGATTATTTGAAGTTTCGGGTTCCGACGAGTTTTTCTGATTGTTTCGAGCTTATCCGAATCATTTCGTATATTCGTTTTGGACCGTCGATCGACCCGTGGGACGAGTATAAATATCGGAATAGTCATGAATTGTCGTAAAAACACTGTTTTTCGTTGACCAGACGTTGACTTACTATTTTTGGAAGTTGACCGGTTTGACCGATAAGGAAAAGTTTCCCGTTTCGGCTTTGAAGTCCGGCGACCAAATTCCGGCCACCTCCGGCCAAGTGAAAGGTAGGAATCGCTTCCTTGAATGATTTCGAGTACGTTGGTATTTGGTTTGGATAAAATTGATGTCGTTTTGGATGGGTTCGATTAAGGCCGAGTTGGATGGTTTCGCCGGTGACGGTGGAAGTGGTTCCGGCGAGTGTTGAGGGTCGTGAGGTTGGGGGTTTTGTTCCCCACACCTCGGTGGTGCTTCCTAGTGGCTTGGTTTTGGACAAGGAGGCGTTTGGGGAGGAACCCGATTTGGGATTTCGGATTTGTTGAATTTTGGAAGGGTTAGAGTGTGAATTGGCTTAAGAGGTAGAAGAGGAATGTGTTCGCCTGGACGAGACCATGGATTCTGGAGCTTCCCGCCGTGTGATTTCACGGTTGACGGTGCGCCGCCGTCGGCGGCGGCGGTCAACAGTGATCAACGGCGAGGAAAAAGTTAACTTTTCAGATTTCGACAATTTTAATGTCATTTTTCTCGTAATCGCACCCTGGTTATCGTCCAGAGGTTTTTGGGTTGTTTTGGTTAGCCGATTTTCAGTCGAGGTTTCGAGTGGGGATTTCGGGATTTCCGTAATTTGTTTTGTACTGCATTTCACATTTCCGGGAACGGTTGGTTTCCGTGCATCAGTACAGTGTTGTGGATTACGATATTGATCAGTGATGTTTTGTGAATATTCAGGAGATCCAGATCGGGACCGAGATCGTGCTTCTGGCGAGGGATCTTCCGCCGGTCCTCGAGATTAGCGCGAGTGCGCGTTTTGCTCATCTGTGAGTGGACAATTTCTTTTCACGGAAATCTTGCGAGTCTTTTATGTGATTTATGAACTTGAGCATGCAGCATGATTATGGTTTTACGAGCATGAGATTTCATACGAGATTATGATTATATAAGCATGTGTTTACGATTATACGAATATGTTTATACGGATATACGTATACGAATATACATATACTTATATGCTGTTTCATGCATTTGCATCGAAATGTTTATGATTTGGTTTACACAGAGTACAGTCTTGGTTACGTTGTTGTATCGATACACTTAGCCTCTCGGCTGATCCCCGATGGTAGGCATCCCAGGCGGGGCGTTACCCGACCTGACCGGCGAGGGGCGTATCCCCGGAACCGAGGCCTTTCTGGCTTAGAATCACGTGTGGGTTCGGGATCCCGTGATTCGGACTGTACTAGCACGGTGTGTGTCCATGAGTGACCCCGTAGGATTTTTACTTGCATGCTCAGTACACTGGAGGAGTGTGAGTTTTATCTCGTGTACTATGATATTTTTATTTACCTGCACTCGCATATGTATTTTAAACATATATATTAACTGGTGAAAGACATTTATTTTCGTCCACTCACTCTAACGTGTTTCATGTCTTTCCCCTGGGCTTTTCGGTTTCCGTGCCCAGTTGCAGTTCAGGTTTTGGTGTTTTCACGTCGTGGTTTGGAGGCTAGTGATCAGAGTTATCTGTGTTTTCCAGTAGGTTCTTGTTTCGCCTACTGATGTATATATTGTATATGTTTTACTTTAGAGGTCGCTCTGATACATTCTGATACATGTTTATACGGATTTTCACGGATATACTATATATAGTACAGTACTGTTTACTGTTTATGATTCATATATTGATGTTGAGAAATCCGGATGGGATTGGTGCCCACAGTTTGCTTTTTGTGGCATAGGATGAAGTGTATTTTCCGCGTGCAGGTTATGGTAATTCCACGCTAGTAACGAAACTCTGCCGAAATTTTGGAAAATTTTTGTTGGTTCGTATTTTCGAAAGGGTTTGATTCCGGTTTAGGTAACTGAATCGGGATTGGGTCCTTTCAATTGGCCTTAGTGGTAGAAGAGAAAATGATTGGGCTTGGAAGGAGGAAGAGTTTGAGGGGTCAATCGCCGCCATCCGTGGTGGTTGGCGGTGGTCGCCGCCGATGGCTGTGACGGCGATTACGACGTCTTCCCGGCCGATTTGGCCTCCGACGAAGAAGGATAAATTGTTGGGGAGCATGTGGGGAAGCTACCTATGGAATTTGGGCCTCGCCGCCGCTAGTAGCGGAGCTCCAGTAAGGGTAAAATCGTTATTTTTTCAAGAAATTTTCGGGATAGGTTCTAAGTTAATTTTCACACGTTTTATCGTATTCCTGTATTAAATGGTTGTGTTATTTATTCAGGAGATCGTGATCGACATTTTGGCTGGGGAACTTCCACCGGACCACGGGGCTAGCCTTTGTACTGTGAGTGGACATTTTATTTTCACTATTATTTGCGAGTCTTTAGTATGCATTGGTAGTTATGCATGTATCAGATATATAGTATACAGTTATGCATTTATAGTTATGAATTTTCATTTGGAAGCATATGCATGATTTGTTTTCGTTACGCATAGTCACAGTGTTGCATCGATCCACTAGCTTCTCGGCTGATCCCCGAGATACTCCGGATGTGTCCGAGAGGGACCCTGGGATTTACGGAAGTGTCCGAGAGGGACCCGGTGATTTACTCGTTACCCAGGAGGGCCAGTAGTCGTGACCTGGGCAGTATTGGACTTGAGGTCAGATGACCTGAGTCGTAGCCTCCACATATTTTATAGTATCCAAAAGTACATGGATGATCATATTTTTAGACTCGCATTATTTTTATGTACATTACGTATGAAAGGCATATTATTTATAATTTCAGTTAAAAGTGAAATGTTATTTTCGTCCACTCACTTTAACAACGGTTAATATTTTATATGCCTTTCCTGGGCTTTTGGGTTTTCTCCGCCCAGTTTGTAGTTGTTATCCTGTGATTGCACGTCGGAGATGGAGGCGTAGAGTTTGTGTTGCTGTACTCATCTAGTAGGTTCTTAGCTTAACATGCTAGTGTTGTGTAATATGTATATTTGAAGTCTCTCTAAATACTGTTTAGAGTTTGACTTTGTTATGTTTTATTTTTCACATAGTTCTCAGATTTGCTATCACCTTTTGTAAACAGTGTATACTTATAGTAGACTTATGTTTTGGTTGATTTGAGAAATCCGGATGGGATTTAGTGCTCAAGGTTTATTTTTGTGGACATTTTAGAAGTGTGTTTTCTCTGCAGGTTTTTGGGTTTCTTGATTCTAGAAGAAACTCTGAGAACATTTTTGTTGACTCAGGTGTCGTTAGGGCTTAATTCCGGTTTAGGCAACTAAATCAGGATCGGGTCTTTTCAATACGTTATAGTAATCAGAATAAAAACTAAAGCATTGTTGTGACAAATTTTCAAAATGGTTTACTATGCCATTGTTTTGGGAGCTTTAGTTTCAATTGTGGTTATTTGCCTATATTAGATTTAATATGATTGCAAAACCTAAGAGACGGAATCAGATATATGAGATAAAATAGGTAGGAGGGTATTCTGAAATACGAAAAAACAATGATTTATTTATAGTATAAATGTTAGGGATCCAAACTTAGTACTACCAAGATAGTACTTCAATTACAAAATGATATAAAAAAAATGATAGTTCCTTATTTACACGGGTCTTAGAAATATTTTTTTACATTATAGATACTTTATATTACTAAAATCGTACAACTATAGAAGTCTTACATAAGAAGTCTATTGTTCGAGAAATGAGAGAATAACTGAGACTAATGGCTGCACCTCTATCCATTTCCTGTCTCTCAGGATTTGGAAGCTTCCTCTGGATTCCAAGAATCATAGGCTTCCAATTTGTTATTCTTAGAAGCACAATTGCAATAAATGCCTACATGTTAGATGCATACTTGACAATTTAAGATGTAATCAAAAAAATTTCATGTCCAAATTACCTTGAAGAAAATCTCAAATACCACCAAGGCACTGAACATTATCTTCTTTGAATCCATGCTAAGTGCTCTGACATAATATTCTATAATATATACACCCTATATACAAATATGAAATGGGTTGACTCATGATAGCAACTTAGCAAGTTAGTAACATTATGAGCATAAACCACGTGTGTGTAATTGCTTACTTTGGTGTCGTGAAAGGCGGCAATGTTTTCATCTACGCTGTTGAAGGCTTTCTTCATGTATCCCTTCGGTAAGCCCAAGTTCTCGTCGATCATTTCCATTACCCTTGCAGCTAGTTTCTTAGTTTTTCTTTGAACTCTGCCATGATTTTCCCACAATTTACACAAACAAACATTGTTGGATTAGTTTATAGAGTCCATTCTGTCAATAGTTCAATACTAAATTAATCATGACTTAATTTTAGTGTAGGGTTTTTTGGAAGCATATGCATAATCATATATGCCATCAAAAGAACAAAGTAATATGACAAAAAAAAGTGACTCTTGAACAACGTTAAACCAATTTTAACATGAGAACATCCTCTTACAGATCTACAACGAATTGTACAAATAACATGTGATGTCAAAAGACCAACATTCAATGATATTGAAATATATAAAGCATAGTAAGAGTAATTTTAAACAAAGAAAAGAAAGTACTGGATAATAAGACTTACCTAGATTTATGTCTCGATCTTTTGTCAAAAATGTGTTGGAGCACTGAAGTAAAGGAACACAATCAGGGAAAATACTGGACGTTCCCCTAGGGATGTAAATCTTAAATTTAAACATGTACTCGAACTAGTTTTTGCATAACTCAATAACCTTGGCAACGCGGTGCCGAATATGGTTGGCATGTTAGTAATCAAGAGCCATCAATGGTTGAACTAACCATTTACAAAGTTTCTGCACATTTCCAATTTGCATGAATGAACAAAAGTATAGGGATATTACGGTTTGATTAATACAGGTCAAGCATGCAGGTTTAAGAATTAATAAGGAAAATGACAGCATACCGGAGAGAGTGAGAGCCCTAGGCTTAACCATGTCACGGTGGACATTGTGGTTTGTGCCCCACACGTTGCTGCCCCCAAAATTGACATGACCACAGTCTGGTTTGTGCCTTTAATTGCCAATTTTTATAAATGGCATCACCAAACTCACTATGTGTTATGAAAATTACTTGGTTTGATGATCAAGCTCACCTTGACTATAAAATTATATGCTTCAAAATTTAAAGAAGAGACAGATTTATGTAGCATATATTTGCTCACCAACAAACATGATGTCAGACTGAGGTGCATCAGACACTAATAAGGACATCAATGTTTCATGCCTTCAGCTTTTACCACATATTTGTTAACATAAGACAAAATTTATACATTCAAGCAAACCATTAAGAATGTACATGTCTAATAAAAGATGGAATGAGAGACAATTGATGAATGACATAACAGATATAAGAAAAACATATGCACAAAACCATAATATGGGAGAAAAAAAACAATGGAGTTTATTATATGAAAGCATTTTATACCACGAATCTATGCTGTAAACAAGATGGCATAGGCTGAATCAGGTTGACATGAATATGACGCCACATTCTGTAAAGTACATCCAATTGAAATATGAGTAAGAATGAATGACCTTCCAGCTGATAGTGGTAGAGTATTCGAGCTTGTGGTTGATATATCGGAACCAAGTTTTCACAGTGAGAGAACCACTCATACCTGCAGAGCTGCTTAGTACCTCAAGGTTGACCCCTGTACTTGGAATCGTGTTTTGACCACATCAAAAGAAGTGGAAACATAAGAACTAATGCTTGTACTGTAGTAGAAATTATCTTCAGTGTCCACACGATTCTATTTCCTCAATTTAATCATTGATAACTTAAGTTATAAGGAAAAATACATAAGGTAGTGCAAGTTGATTTTTCCTTGGTAATTTAAACTTATAATTAGTATATTTCATGCCACGAATTTTGAATGCAAACATATGGGTATATGTTTAAAATGAACATATACATCAAATAAAAAATCAACTATATAACCTATTCAAAAGATCATATGGTAATAAACTTGATAAATAGAGGAGAAAGTGGGAAGAAAAATGAGAGAGTTTCTGGCAAAAAGAGGGAGTTTCACTCACTCACCCTCAGGCGGTACCTTAAATAACATCGCACTCCAAATCAACTCGAATTTGTAGCTTTTTCGCGATCCCTTCATAAATGATAATTATACAGTGAATCCATACCACCAGCCAATCCTCCTAGTATTTGGAAATTCGAGTTGTGTATGTACTTTTCTTCCCATACTCTGTCAAATCTTTCAAGTCTATGAACATAACCTGCAATGCAGACAAAATCATAACTCAGAATCAACATTAACAAAATACTATCAAGAGAATGTACTTGAACATTAAAAGGGCTATTAATATGTCCCATTAATATCATATCCTACCAAAAACAGCCACTGAAAGTTTAACATGAACACTATATGATGTCAAAACACTGAATTAACAATGAGATTTAATTTGTGAGAAAATCACATTACAGATTTATAATTATCGAATACTCCGGTGTAAACAACGGACCGGGGTCACAATGAAGCCAACCAGTATGTGATAAAAAAAAATACATAATAGTCATAACCTTCAGTTCGGTGGTGTGTTGTTGAGGAAGAAGAAGAGATAGCGAGATTGGCCGAGAAAACAAAGTATGTCAAAGGGTTTGGGCGAATATGGGAGTGCCGGCATTGGAGAGGAAAGGAGAGCTGAACGGCGCCGAAAAGATGATGTCATCATCAAGGAGCTTCAAATGACATCTAACATCGATCACAAAAGAACAAAAAACCCAAGAGAGAAAGGGTCTGAGGTTTCAGATCGATCCAGAGTGTGTGTGTGTGTGTGTGTGTGTGTGTGTGTGTGTGTGTGTGTGTGTGTGTGTGTGTGTGTGTGTGTGTGTGTGTGTGTGTGTGTGTGTGTGTGATCCATATGGAGAAAGAAACTGATGTAAGAAGATGTGAGATGCAAATGACCAAAAAGAGGTCAAACTGAATGAAAAAAAAACAGGTATAAAGAAAACGATTGAAAAAGCAACAATGGAAAGGAAACAGAGAGAGAGGATTTGTTGGACTGTGATGAGAAGAATATGATGAGGTTAAATATGAGTGAGATGGTAAATGACCAAAACATTCATTTGTGAACAATAAAATGTGTACAACAAATATATTTGTATTCTTAACAGAAAAATTATAATTACTTACATTCCTTTTATATTTAATTTAATTATGTGTGATATTGTATATTTGGAAAATATCTTTGTAAATGATATTTTTTGTATAATTATTCTGTATATCATTACCATTATTTATTATAATCTTTAAGCCTTTTTTATGTAACTTTTGATGATGCAACATATAATTTTTCGTGACTCAAATTGGTTCACTCAAATATATTCCAACATGGTTCAACGATTTACCTTGACTTTTGTTGATCGTCATTGCATAACATGCTCTAACAGGAAACTGATGTCTTCTGAATATTGAAACAATTGTGGTGATTACAACGACTCTGAGTTATATACCTTGCAAGACATCCTTATAGATAATATATTTTTTGTACAATTATTGGGAATATCATCACTGTCTTTTAAAAAAAATGAGACCTTTTTTTGAAGTAACTCTGGATAATGCCACATATAACTGTCCATGAGTAAAAAATGGCTCCGGCAAATATATTCCTAATTAGTTTAATAACTGTCCTTGACTTTTATTTATAGTCATCGCATAGCATGGTCGAACGGAAAATTGACGTCTCTTCAACGTAAATAGCCATTTAGTTTCAGTTGTATGTAATACTCCTTGAAATATGAACTTTTTCTCCCGTGTTGTTTCCCGTAAGTATTTTTGCCTCAATTAGTCTCTCAAACAACTTTGTAACGATTAACCTGGTGCCATTACAAAGACCACGTATTTGATCTAAATTTTTTAATAACATAATCGACATGCCAATTTTCAATATAAGTTCATGCGTAACCAATCCACTAAATTCAAGCTTGTTCAAAAATTTAATAGGATACAAAAGATTGATATTATCAATATTACCTGAATTGTATGAAATTGAATCTGAATTAAAATATGATTTTTCATCGCCGGGTAATAATTTAATTGCATAATTATTTATTTCACGAACAATTATGTTTTTTGGAGTCACTATGGAATGCTCCCTTAAATAATTTGCATCGTTATATCTATACAAAAACTTGGGATATGTTGCTAGGAAAATTGATTCTATGGGATCAACTGTGGAATCAATAAGTAATTCTTCCGGTATATCGATCCAACAAACATCTGGATCAGTTGTAGGAAATTTTGATTCTAATCGGCCTTCTCCTATTTGTAGTATCCATTCAGCAAAATCTCTAATTTCATATTTTTCTGTGCTGCTCAAACCAATCGTCAATAATCTCATATTTTTAGTCAAATGAAATACAGTAATAGTAGGCCACATATATGAATTATTGAACGATTGTTGAATGACTTGTTCCTTACTGCAACCATGTATCATCGGCAATGTTTGTCTAAAATCTCCGCAAAATAAAATTGTCTTTCCTCCAAACGCTTTTTCTCTTTTTGACAAAATAACACAGAGTGTCCTATCCACCGATTCAATGCACCATTTATTGCATATAAGAGCTTCATCACAAACTATCAATTCAGCGGTTTTTAATTAAAGCAAAAAGATGGCTTTTTTATTTATATTACAACTTGAATCTTTATCTATAATGAGTTTTATTCTGAAACGCGAGTGAGCTGTTTTGCCTATGGGAAGTAATAACGAAGCAATGCCTGATGAAGCAACGGATAGAACAATTTTAGCTTTGGATCTTAATCTTGAAATGATAGTATTCCACAAAAAAGTTTTTCCTGTACTGTAACGACCTGAACCGTGGAATGTGCACATATTGGTCATACCCGTGATTATTGTGAATTAATCATATTCGTGGGTTTGTTCACGACTAAATTATCGAGCAAGAATTTGGTTTGACTTCCTTCGTGGGAATTGTAGAGGATTTAATTCTGAGCTCGTGAGAATTTTTCGGATAAGTGAGCAATGTTTTATTGAGTTTTGAAGTCGGTTGGTGAATGTAGATTTAATCGTGACCGTTCGATTTGCGTCAGATTGAATTATAGCCGTTGATTTGGAGATGGTATGTGTATGGTATGTACACGGTATAAATACGTGACAATTGAGTAAACTTTCCATTTTGGAAAATCTGGTTTGACCCGCGTTGACCCACGGGTCAAAACTAACCCATTTGGGGCCATGAGCTTCTCAGCGTCGATGTGCCTTATTCCAGCATCTTTTGGCCATGGTTCCTTCATGCAAGTTGTTGGGCTTGAGCTCCTCTTTCTTTTGATAGGTGGATCACTCAATTTGGTTGTTGGACGAAGAAGATATGACGAGTTAAAGTTTGGGGAATTCAGGCGGTAATTGGTGGTGGACGGAGGCGGCTCGGACGGCGGCGATGGGGGTTGAGCTTATGGGGGTTTTGAAGCCCATGGATAGGTGAGTTGAACCCAAGTGGTTTCAGCCCTTGCCGTGCCCGGTGGTGGCTGATCGGAGAAATTGAATTCCGGTGAGTTTTGGACCTTTTCTGGTTAAAATTGGGGTTAGCTTTGAACTACAAAGTTGTTGGAAATGTCGAGATCTTCAAACTGATGTATAGGTCGAAGGTTTCTACCCCACGCGCTGCCGTGCGCGGTAGATTTTGGCGAGATAGAATTTTCAAAAAGTTTTATGTCGTTTCGCTTGTTTTCGCGTGCGGAACGCAATGGTTAGGTTTTTGAGTTGATTTAAGTATTCTATTTTGGGATGAGGGTTGTTTGGGTGTATTTTGGGAATATTGTTATCCTCGTCGATATTTCGAGCGATACGTTTTTCGAGAACGCGGGGTTCTTGACGTATTAGCTATATATGATGTGTTTCAATATGTACTGATCGTATCCCTGTTATTCAGGTGATCGTGATCGAGTGTTTGGTGAGGGATCTTCCACTGGACCTCAGAGTTAGCTTCGTATTGTGAGTGGACACTTTATTTTCACAGTTGATTTGCGAGTCTTGATCTATACATTTTATAAGTATACATTTATGATTATGAATTTATGTTATGCATTTATGATTATGCACTTTACGATTATGCATGTGCATGGAAAGGATTTATGATTTGGTTTACACAGAGTACAGTCTCGAATATAGAGGTATGCATCGATGCTTTAGCTTCTCGGCTGATCCCCGAGATGCTCCGGCGGGGGGGGGGGGGGGGGGGGGGACAGATATCTTGACCCAAGGTCTTTCAGACTTATATTAATCACGTGTGGGTATGGGATCTCGTGATTAGACTGTACAATGCGGAGAAGTCCATGAGTGACCCCGCATAATTTTACGTGCATATTTATGGATCAGGGAAAATGTACCTGGTCGAGATTTTCATGTGCATTGACTCGCATTATGCTTTTATGAGCATATATTTGGGAAAGACATATTATTATTTTCGTCCACTCACTCTAAAATTTTTATTTGTGTTCCCCTGGGCTTTTCGGTTTCCTCTGCCCAGTTTGCAGTTTGAATTCCGGGGTTGCACGTCGATGGTGGAGGCGTAGAGTTCAGGTCACATTTCAGTTCAAGTAGGTTCTTTGTTCAACCTACTGGTTGTATATGATGTATATAGGCGTCACTCTAAATACTTATGTTTGTTTTCAGTTGAGTTTACTCCTGAATGATTTCTGGATTTCTTGTAAACTTTGTGGTTTATTATATATGATGTTGAGAAATCCGGATGGGGAATGGAGCTCCACGGTTTGGCTTTTGTGGAATATTCGAAGTGTGATTCTCTTTGCAGATTCAAATATTGGCTCACGTATTTCAAAGTAAACTCTGGCAAAAAAAATTTAAGGTCATGTTTTCGAAGGGGTTTGATTTCGGTTTAGGCAACTAAATCGGAGTCGGGTCCTTTCATGTACCTCCACAACCACATACAAAGAATGATCTTGGATTCTTTTCTTCGACAGCTTTGATCACCTCATCATATATAATTTTTTGATTGGTATTTAATTTGGTGACCAAGTCAGAATGTTCTTGTTTTAATGCTTCACAATCAAAATTTAGTTCTTTCCTGATAAGCCTATTCTCGAGTTCATGTATTCGTTGTGACTTTGGCATTGGCAATTTGTGCTTTTTTAAACTACTGGAGGACATGTTAAACAATTTCTCAAGCTCATATAAAACAACATTCTTCAATTCATCATCCGGTATACTGAGATTTGGCATGTTAAAAGTTGATCTCATCTTGTGGAAAATAACATTAGACATGCTAACCCAATAAGTATCAAGTAAAGTTCGAGGATCAGACACATTACAAAACAAAATAATCGTAATAAATAAATAACGAATTTCAGCAGCAGTTACAATAAAAGTGGATTCCAACAATGCTTCTAGCCATTCTTTATCATCGCCTAGTAATCCCAAACCTCGACATGCTTCCTGATATGTAAAGTATGTTTTCCCATTAACTGTCGTTATTTCCCTAAAATCTGTACATCCTTTTTGAATATTCAAAAGCATTCTGAGATAGCACAATTCACCGGCATTTGGTGGCATATGTGTTATTCTACTGAGAACTTGATATAGTTTTTTCCTCTGTGTCCATAACTTTTGAGTATTATTCCACACAAATTTAGCAGAAAACTGAGTATATGTTAATTTTTTTGCCTTCTTATAAGTCTTGTTTGCAATAAACCAAGCAGTGAGCATTGTAGTTTCTATGCCCGGATTGTTTAAAACATTATGAAGAGAATTAGATTCATGAAAACAGACAATTTGTTCATTGGGCAAATGAATCTTCAAGTATTGAACTGCATGATATCTAGAATGAATGACAAAGTTGAATAAACGCCACACAGACTCATGAGGAGTTAAGTACCGACAATTCAGATAATTTTGGATTTCATCGTTTACATTGTCACGAATTAACGCGCGAGCTCTATTTGGTCCTTTATTTATGTACTTGAATAAATATTTTATTAACATAGATTGACAATATGATTCAACGTTTATATGAGCATTATACCTTAACAACAAATTACCATTATAGGGTACAACATAATTATTACCGACTTCAACTCCTTTTTTAACCACAAAACGTGAATCATCATCACAACGTCTATATTTAGGAGACTTTATTGCTTGGAAAATTGTGCTTGCAATAAATGGTTTTGGAAAATGCTTCGTCCGTAATTTGTTCTTCATGCACGGAGAAGATCGATTAAGTTGACCGTAAGGACATCAATATTTTTTTCTCGCAATTCAGCTAAAATTATAGAATCCATATCATCAGTTGTATAATACTTGTATTTATTTTTAAGCCAAAATAATAAATGAGCATGAGACAACCCTAGTTTTTTGAATTCAATTGCACAAACTTGAGCGCAAACTTCTCCAAAGGGTTCCCCACCTTTAATATGAGCAGTCATATCCTCCACCTTTATTTTAAAAATTCGACAAATAATATTAGGACGATCTTCTGCTTTATATCCAGGTTTTTTTAAAAATATCTAAAATTTCCGGCCATTCCACATTGCACGTGAAAGTGATGAACAAATCTGGGTTACCATATTCTCTACAAATTGTCATTTTATCTTAATAATTATGTGACGACCCGGAACAGAATTAGCAGTGTGATCAGCTTACTTCATGAGTTACTGCGTAATCGCAGATTTCCGACAGATAGTTGAATCGCCGGACTTGATAACGACTAAATCATTGGTCGAGAATTGGAGCTGAGTCTCTTCTCGAGAGTTGTTGTACGTGTGATTTCGAGTTCGTGGGCGGTTCCGGATCATTATTTGGACGACCGAGGAATAAATTATGAATATTTGAAGTTTCGATATAATCGGGTTAAAATGGTGAATTTCTTAACGACTAAATTACCGGACGAGAATTTGGTTTCGGCTTCTTCATGGAAGTTGTTGAGAATTTAATTTCGAGCTCGTGGGAACTTCCGGAGCATTATTCCGAGTTACGAGGATTTTGTTGTGAATATTTCCGATTATTGATTATTTAGTCGGTTTAAGTATGTGTTTGGGTTGAACCGTTGACTTTTTATCGGTTTGGTCAATGTGTTTGACTTCGGGTGATAATTGAAGAATATGTTGAGTCGAGTTTGTTGCCGCGAGAATTATCGAAATTGGAATTACGACGCAAAAGTTACGGGTAGTCAAAGTTCGTCGAAAAGGTTAATTATGAGAATTTCCATTTTGGGAAAGTATTTATGAGGGTTGCTTTAAGAGGAAAGTCAAACATCTTCATTAATGGGCGTTGACCCAGTCAACGCGGGGAGAGAGTAATGGCGCGACGGAGCTCGGCGGTGGTTCACCGTCAGGCCACCCCACGGCCTGATCCTTAGCTCGTTCTTCTCGCCTTGGTCTCCTCTGGTTCACTCCGGCCTCCTCTCACGGTGTGGAACGCCGGAGGAGGGAGGAATTTCCGGCCAAGTTTGGGATTTTTTGGAGGTTTCGGGTTGACATGATTCAGGCCAATTTGAGCTTAATCAAGTACTGGGTTTTGAAGCCTTCATCTCCATGATTCTAACCATGTAAGTATGGAGTTCTAATTTTGATTGTGTGTGGAGAATTTTGGATTTGAAATTTGTGTGAACATTCGGTTTTTCATGAAATTGACATGGTTAGAGTAAGAATTGGCCTTCGATGCAGTTGTGAAAGCTTCTCAGTGGGAGATTTGGAGTGGAATAGAGGTTGCTCCGCAGGGAAAATTTCAGTTCGGGTTGCGCCGCCACAGCCGGCGGTGGTCAACGGCGGTCAACGGTCAAACTTTGACTTTTTGGGGTTTTCGAAAAGTTGCATGTCGTTTCACTCGAAATCGCGCCCCGATCGCAGTGGGGAGGTTCGTTTTTCGAATTGAGCGTCCGAAATTGTAGCGAGGTATTGAGGTGTGATTTTCGGATTTTCAACAGTTTGTCATAATCGGATTACGTGTTTCCGAGAACAGTGGTTTCTCGTGATTTGTTTTGAATTGTCGAGTTATGACTTTGAGATATGAACTTTGTGATTATTCAGGGGTTCGTGATCGTTCTTTTGGCGAGAGACTTTCCGCCGGATCACGGGTTAACGCGAATTGCGTTACGCTAGTCTGTGAGTGGACAATTTCTTTTCACGGATTGATTGCGAGTCCTTTATAAATGATTTACGAACTTGAGCATGCAGTTTGATTATGATTTTACGAGCATGTGTTTTACGATTATGCTTATACGAATATACGTATACGAATATACATACGTACATATTATGTTTTATGCATGTGCATGGAAAAGATTTATGATTTGGTTTACACATAGTACAGTCTCAGTTATCAGGGTTGTATCGATACACGTTGGCTTCTCAACTGATCCCCGAGTACGCTCCGGGGGGGGGGGGGGGGGACAGATATCCTAACCCGAGGCCTTTCTGGCTAGGAATCACGTGTGGGTCTGGGATCTCGTGATTCAGACTGTGCTATCGCGTGGTAGTCCACGAGAGACTCCGCGATATATTTTACGTTGCATGCTCTGTACGTGGGTGGTAGTCAGCGTCTCCTCACGTACCATTTGATTTTCATGCATTTGACTCGCATATGTTTTTATACGTATTTATCACTTGGTGAAAGACATTTATTTTCGTTCACTCACTCTAACAGTTTTCATGTCTTTCCCCTGGGCTTTTCGGTTTCTGTGCCCAGTTTGCAGTTTGGATTCTGATGTCGCACGTCATGGTCGGAGGCATAGTGCTCGAGCTACCTTATTTCTTCCAGTAGGTTTATTGTTCTACCTACTGTGATATGCTTATATGATTATACATTAGAGGTCGCTCTGAGTATTCTGTTGTATATATTATACGATTCTTCCCGGATTTCAGTAAAATACAGATATATATTTATTATTTTACTTTACTGTTGATATATTGAGAAATCCGGATGGGATTGGTGCCCATGGTTTGATTTTTGTGGCATAGGATGAAGTGTATTTTCCGCGTGCAGGTAATGGTAATTCTACGTTAGTAGCGAAACTCTGCCAAAATTTCTACAGTTTTTGTTGGTTCGTGTTTTCAAACGGGTTCGATTCCGGTTTAGGCAACTAAATCGGGGTTGGGTCCTTTCAGCTTGGTATCAGAGAATTAGGTTATAGGTTCTGTAGACTTCTGTAGTCGTGTTTACTAAGGATATTTGAGAATGTACAACATGTCTGGAATGATGACCCGACCGGCCGGCGGATACTCATCAATATTCCGGGTGTTGTATACTTTCTAATATTTAAAGTTCCATGATTACGTTCCACTTGTTGTGAACAATGTTTTATTCATTAGGATGCCTCCTTGACGTGCTTTCCGTGTCGGTACGGTTGTGGATCCTATTGAGGATCAATCGACGCGCGATTTGCCAGTGAACTGTGGGGTTGGATGAGCATTCTGATCAGAGAATTGTGTGGCACGGTTTGCCTGGTTGTGTGTGTATGAGCGTTTGCATGTTACCTCAGAGCTGAGAATTTTGGCAGTTGATGTTTGTCTGAGTCAGATTATTGTATTTTGTGGGCTGATATTGTGTGAGTTCCTGTTGCGACTCCATGGCCTACATTCAGGGTGTTTTTATATGGTAATGGTTTTATCGGGCTACCCAGCAATCGGATGAGGTGTGTTTACCCACCTGAGGCAGAGATGCATTATTCATATGTTTGTCCCTGTTTGCACGGGTTATGTGTCTTCAAAGGGAGCTATGCACGAGGTTCGAGATGAGTTTGCTCAGAGAGAGTCTGATTGTTATGCCTCGAGACAACCGTGAGGAGCTTAGTGTGTCGCACTCAGTGGCGAGGCTGTCGAGAAGGAAAGGTGTACACGGTTTCCGATTTGATGGTTTGAGGAAAGTGGACTTAGCCGAGATGTTTTGACGAAGTTGAGTTCCGACACTTCGGGATCAGTGACTTCATCAGGCTGTGGCCTTTTCGATTATGTTGGGGGTCATCAGATCAAAACAGAGAATCCGTTTGGCGATGGCGGAGATCACAGAGTAGCGAACTTGCTCCTGTGGCATGAGTTCGGGTGATCGTTGGTGATCCTTTCACGCAGCAGGTGTTGCGGTGACTTGTGTTCGTGGTGCACTTTTAGTTGCTATTGTGGTGGCCAGGAGGGTCACGTTACTAGGGAGCGCCCTCAGCCAGCTGTGTTAGCGGTTTGACAGCTCAGAGTTTAGGAGGAGGTCATGATGCTGTTTCTGGAGTGACCAGCGCAGCCTTTTAGATGAGTTATTCAGCAAGTCGCAATTGACGTGGGCGGCTAGTTGGGCATGTCGGAGTTCGTGCCATGACCTTGTTTGAGGACAAACTTTTCTCCGAGGTTACTGTTGTTTGATATCCATGGCTATTGTACCTGCATCTCCACTTCCGAGGTCTTGGAGAGTGTTGTATCCATCCGGAGGTCGCGAGATCCTTGTTGGAGGTTATATGTTAGCCGCGGATCTGTTATAACTGGACATTGTGGTTTTTATGTGACTATGAGTATGGAATTACTGACGACGCATTTGGCTGTGTTCGAGTGCCTCGAGAAGGAGGTTGTGCTTCGACGACCAGGTTTCCCCGAGATACTGTTTCGCGGTGATGGTCGAGCGGATGGTGGAGATGAGTTGTGTTGTTTGTTTAGCTCATGTTGTGGATACGATGGGTGCTGTACCAAACATTGGCGACATTGAGGTGGTTCCCGAATTTCCAGGTGTGTTCTGGAAGAGTTACCAGGTGTTCCTCCAGTTCGGGAGACCGACTACACCATTAAGCTCGTACCGGACGCTGGACACATTTTACCGACGTCTTGTCGTTCGGAGCTAGCGGAGTTGATGGAGCTACAGTTTCGACTCCAGGAGTTGCTGGAGGAGGTTTCAGGAGATTTCATGCGACCCCGCGTATTTGCGTGGTGTGCTTTTGCATTGTGTGTACGGATGATGGATGGTTCGACGTGGTGGTGCGTTGACTACCGGAAGCCTGATTCTTTTCAGAGGAGAATGAGTATCCTCCGCTTCGGATTGACGAGTGGTTTGTTCAGCTCGCGGGAGCTTCAGTCCTTTCGAAGATTGATTTCGGGTCCGGATACCATCAGTTGAGGTTTTGATGAGTCAGTTGTGGCTAGGACGACTTTCGGATCATGGTGCGGGCATCAGGAGTTCTTGGTCACGCTGTTTGGTTGACCAATGCCCCCGTAGATCTTGTGGACTTGATGGACCATGTGTTCAGACGGTTTCTGGACGAGTTTGCGGTCATGTTCGTCGGCAACGTCCTGATATATTCCAGGAGTGTGGGCCAGTACCTGAAGCAATAGCGAGCAGTTTTGCAGACTTTGCGAGATGATCAGCTATTTGTGAAGTTCAGTAAGTGTGAATTTTGGTTGATTAGCATGAAGATTTTGGGTCGTGTGATGTCAGCCGAGAGAGTTGGCGTGGATCCTGACCAGTTAGAAGCTATGTTGATTTGGGGTTGACCTACCATTATACCAGAGATCGGGAGTCTCTTGGGTTTGGCAGGCTTTTACCGACGGCTTTGTGCTGGATTTTCCCGGATTGCCACTCCACTTTCCAGATTGACGAAGAAGGCGTCAAGTTTGAGCGGTTCGATGCACGTGAGGAGAGTTACTTACTCCTGAAGGATGATTGACCGTTGCTTCGGTTTTGACCTTACCTGATGACCGCGACGAGTTCGTGGGTTATGGCGATGCATCGAGGTTTGGATTTGGTTGTGTTTTGATGCTGTATAGCAGAGCGGTGGCTCATGATTTCAGGCAGTGGAAACTTTATGAAGCTACATATCCTGTGTATGATTTGGGTGTAGCTGTCCTTATATTAGCATCAGAGAGTTCGAGACACTACAGCTATGGCGTGCAGCGCGGTATAGGACGTACACTGATCACTTGAGTTTCATCCACTTGCATTTTCTGCCAGATTTGGGCTTGAAGCAGTGTAGATGGATGGGGTCGACTAACGACAATGGCTGCACCTTTGAGCTTGTTCGGGAAAGTCTAGTGGTTGCACTTTGACTATCCATCTGGGATGTCGTTGCTGATGCATTCAGTCGAGAGTCAAGAGCTTCAGTGCTTCGTGTGTGTGTGGCTCGAGTTTCCATGTTAGCCGAGTTATGTACTACGGAAGCTGAGTTCGAGTGTGATGATGTTGAAGCTCATTGTTTTGCATAAGTTTGGCGCTAGTGATGCGGAGATGTATCAGATACTTCGAGTTTACTACTCGTAACGCAACATGAAGAGCAATATAGCAGCTTGTGTGTGCAGATACCACATTTGTCGACGGACGATGGCAGCGAGGCAGAGATTTGCTGGAAGTTATAGCCATTGGAGATTTCCGATTAGAAGTTGGAGTTTGTCGTTGTGGTTTTGTGTGCCAGTATGCACTTCGGTTTGTGGTACCAGTTGTCAGGCTATTGTGGACCATTTGATGAACTTAGTACGTTTACTTGTACTTTTTGGAAAAAGATTTCAGTGGCAGGCTGGCATAGTTGTGCTTGACGGAGGTTGTCCATTTACGTGGTGTATCTGTGTCTTAGTTCGCTGACCGAGATTATCAGCTAAGACTGAGTGTTGGCAAGCTTTGCAGCGAGCATTGGGGACCAGATTACAAGTTAGTACCGGTTCTTATCCTCAGATTTGTAGGCGATCTTTGAGGACTATTCAGACCTTGGAGGGCATATTGTGGACCTCGGTATTGCAGTTTCGGAGGATTTGGGACCAACGGTTTCACTTGTTTGAGATTGCATGCAGTACCAGTTTGTTGACCACTATAATTTTGATGTTGCATGATATCTTTTTGAGGAACGATGTTATACTCCATTGTGTTGGAGCGAGTTTGGATCTGAGCTGACATTTGATTCTGATTTTGTGGAATGTGCTACCATAGACTGTCAGATTAGTGGAAATGGGTTGATAATTGCTCGAGTTCGATGTTTGAGCTATGTTGATATGAGTGTGTTGAGTTGTGAATTGCCACGTTGTTTTGATCCGTATGTGGTCTTAGGCGAGTTTGTGTTGTGCCGTATAGTTCGGCGTCGCCTATATTATTGACTTTTGTGTGTGTTGTATTGTGTTCCGTGTTGCAGAACTATGTTTCAGGTTTGTTACGTGTTGTGTACCCTATATGTTCCTTATGCAGGAACACTTGGCTATTGTGTGGAGCCAGGTCAAATTAGAGATTTGAGGGTACAGGGATGTCAGCACGAAGCTATCTCCTATTGTGGAGTTTGTTATCAGAGTTGTTCAGTTGACATTGTCGCTGGAAAGTTGAGCAGTATGCAGAGGTAGTGCTCCTATGTTTAGCACATGTTTTATGCATGTGCATGGAAAAGATTTATGATTTGGTTTACACAGAGTACAGTCTCAGTTATCAGGGTTGTATCGATACACGTTGGCTTCTCGGCTGATCCCCGAGTACGCTCCGGGGGGGACAGATATCCTGACCCGAGGCCTCTCTGGCTAGGAATCACGTGTGGGTCTGGGATCCCGTGATTCAGACTGTGCTATCGCGTGGTAGTCCACGAGAGACTCCACGATATATTTTACGTTGCATGCTCTGTACGTGGGTGGTAGTCAGCGTCTTCTCACGTACCATTTGATTTTCATGCATTTGACTCGCATATATTTTTATACGTATTTATTACTTGGTGAAAGACATTTATTTTCGTCCACTCACTCTAACAGTTTTCATGTCTTCCCCCTGGGCTTTTCAGTTTGCAGTTTGGATTCTGATGTCGCACGTCGTGGTCGGAGGCATAGTGCTCGAGCTACCTTATTTTTTCCAGTAGGTTTATTGTTCTACCTACTGTGATATGCTTATATGATTATACATTAGAGGTCGCTCTGAGTATTCTGTTGTATATATTATACGATTCTTCCCCGGATTTCAGTAAAATACAGATATATATTTATTATTTTACTTTACTGTTGATATATTGAGAAATCCGGATGGGATTGGTGCCCACGGTTTGATTTTTGTGGCATAGGATGAAGTGTATTTTCCGCGTGCAGGTAATGGTAATTCTACGTTAGTAGCGAAACTCTGCCAAAATTTCTACAGTTTTTGTTGGTTCGTATTTTCGAAGGGGTTTGATTCTGGTTTAGGCAACTAAATCGGGGTTGGGTCCTTTCAAATTATTTATTATATCTCTTGGGCTGCCTGTGTGCGAATCAGGAAGATAAATTCTTTTGCCAACATCAAAACCTTCAACAATGCCAACATCAAAACCTTCAACAGCAATAAATGATTTAATGTCATGTTTATTTTAAATCCATCATCTCTATATGAAAAAAGAAGCGGATACTATGATGACATAAGTTTCGGATGAATTTTAGAAATTCGCTTGAGTGGCCCTTCATTAGATCGAATAATTATATCTGTATTAGAATTAAACTCACCTATGTCATCCACAATCAATCCACCGATTTCAGAAGTAGAAGGTAATTCATATTGTTTGTTGTCATTCCTTTCACGATCAAGTATAATCATATCAAAATTGGGCAACGAACGACTCTCGTAATCATCCCTCACAGATCGACTCTTTCGTCAGTTCATTACATTCATCTAATAATTCCACCAATCATTTTACAATATCAACATAAATCTTATGATTTGCATTATTTGGATCAATAGCAATCATGCGATTTGAAATCTCATTATGAATGTCGTATACATATAACTGAGCATATTGAGGAAATTTTCCGTTTGATGGTAAACCATAACCCATTTTATGATGTACTTGATCGCATATTTTAAACACATAAGGAGCTCCTCCACTATTTATATCATGTTGAACATCAGCTCCCATAGATGTGAAGGCAAACATAGAATTATAAACCCTTATATTATCACGAAATAATATGCTTCTTCTACCATTATTTAGATTTAATAATTCATCAAGAAAATGCGGAGTTGGATATGACATTGGAAGTTCAACTTGGCCTTTTCACAACAATGAGTATATATCAATTGGTTTTTTTTTTCTTTAATGCTTCTTTTGATCAAAAGTATGCAGCGCAATGATGACATGTATACGTGTCATCACCGAAATCCTTATAATCAACAATGACACCTGCGATCAAAATCAAACATATAAGTTAAATAATCTTTATTTGTGAATAATTGAAGATGAATATTTAGTAGTCGATAATTAATATTGAAGTTTCTCTTAACCTACTCAGCTTTGCTGATATGAAGCCTGTTCAAAAGATCTTACACCAACACCTGTGATTCATAGAAAATGACTTAAGGTTAAACATCACACCCAGCTAGTAGCAATTCTCCCTAAGAAAGAACCAAATTGGCATGATAATTAAAAAAAACAGTCACTTCGTGTAAAGAATTTCAGATAGAAAATACAATTTAGTGAGTTCTTTTAAACGCCTAGAAGTAAGCATTCATAATTTCATATAGTCTACTATACTTAATTAAATTTTGATGTCTTGTATAAAAAGGTGATAAACTATAAATTTTAAAAGTACCCGCAGTAATACTGTAGTCCATTCTATAAAATCTCAAACCACAAACTGCAAACTTTCGTCACTTTCAAACCAAAGTCTGCATCAATATTTATATCATTGACAAACTACAAATAAATAAAAATCATATATCAAACTACCTGAAAGAACCAAACCCCGATTCAGTTGCCTAAACTGGAATTAGATCCTAACAACACCACAACCTTTTAAAAAATTTCGCCAGAGTTTACTTTATAAAATGAATAAACCAAAAAACTGCAATGAAAACACACTTCCAAATAGTCCACAAAAGCCAAACCGTGGGACGCCAATTTCCATCCGAATTTCACAAATTCATAAACTACTGAATAACAGTAAAAGTATTTCTTTACACTTATTATTCAAAATCCAGTAAGTACTCGGGAAGCATTACAAAACAAAATAAACTAACATAGAACTCAGAGCGACTTCTAATTTACAAATATATAAAGCTAGTAGGTTAAACTAAGAACCTACTAGAAAAGAACGGTGACTTGAACTCTAGGCCTCCGACGACGCACAACAACAAGATAGAAACTGCAAATTGGGCAAGAAGGAAACCGAAAAGCCCAGCAAAAAGCATATAAATAATAAAACCGTTAGAGTGAGTGAATAAAAATAATAATATATTACATACATTGGAGATATAAATCCAACATGCTTTTCACAATAAATGCATATCGAAATCATGCGAGTCAAAACAATCAAGTCCAGGTCAGGTGTTTGTCCCACCCTCCTGGGTGAAATGTGTGGAGGCAATAACTTGAGTACGTTTCCTTCAAGTTACAAACATGCCCAGGTCAGGTGCTTTTCCTAACCCTCCTGGGTACTGTGTAATCACGGGTCATGTATTTGTCATACCCTCCTGGAGCATCACGGGGATCAGCCAAGAGGCCATAGCCTTGATGCATCCAAAACAACCATACTCTGTGTGAAAACAAATCATATGTGCCTCCGAACCAATGTATGCTCATAAAATGCATAATAATAAATGCATACTCGTAAATGCATAATCGTAAAAGCATAATGATAGACTTGCAAATCAACTATGACAATCAAAGTGTCCACTCATAGAAAATAGCTAGCTTGTAGGTCCGGCGGAAGTTCCCTCGCCAATATCTTTCTCGCGGTTTCCTGAATAAATAACAATTCATTTAATTTTAAAATTCGATAAAACGTGCGATAAACAACTCAGAAACCATCCCGGAAACCCCACTGGAAAAATAGTATTTTTGACTCGCTGCAGCTCCGCTGCAAGCGGCGGCGCTTGGCCGTCACGCGCCACCACCGGCGGTGGTGCGTGAACCACACGTGCCTCCAGTCCAAACTACTCTGATGGGAGCGTTTGACCACTCGTTGGAAAGATCTCAACAAGCCCAACAACTTTCCTAACTGGACCAAGACCCAATTCCATGGCAATTGGCCAGAATTGAGGCTGAAAGCCCACTGTGGCCAAAATCGCCCGAAAACTTTTTCGGTCGATTCCGACACTACCGACACACCAAAGTCCCCCAAACTAAATGGGTTTTGACCCTTGGACCAAACCCAACTGAACCCACCCAAAAAATACTCCAAAAAACGACCAGAACGTCGCCATCGAATCCACCCGGATTCTGGTGGGCTCCTGGCCATTTTTCGGCCACAAAACCTATCCAAAATTCACAAATGAATACATGAATCGAAAGAGGAGAGGAAGAGCTTTAAATCTATAACAAGAACACCGGCAACCGTGGCGTTTTCTGGTGGGTCGAAATCGTCAATCCAAACGGGCCAAAATCGGTATACGCGCCGCATACGTACACATACAAATTTTCTGTATTTCTATGAAATAATCCATATTTCTACCAAAAATTCAGTATTTATACCAAAAATTTCTCATTAGATCAATGGCCACAATTTGATCTGATCAAGATTCAACGGCTTAAAGTAAACCGCCAAGGAAAATATTGTAAAATACATAATTTCACATACGAACTTCCCAAAATTGAAAGAAATAGCTCGATAACCCAAAAAATTCCTCGGAAATTCCTACGTGCACAAAATTAAATACTCTACGACTTCCGCAAAGAAAGTCGGATCAAATTCTCACCCGAAAAAAAAGTCGTAACAAAATTTTACGAGGTTCATAATTTGTGGAAAACCTAAATCGTAAAGTTTAGCGTAACTTTTGGTTCAGATCGTTACAATGCTACCCCCCTTAAAGAAATTTCACCCTTGAAATTTAACACACCTGTTAGTACCTGTTAGTTAAAGAGATAGGGGTACTGCTCCCGCATGTGCTGCTCAGTTTCCCAGGTGGCTTCTTCAACTGCATGATTTCTCCACAAGACTTTAACAAGAGGAATGGCTTTGTGACGAAGTTCCTGAACCCTTGATAAAGAATCTAAAATGGTTCTTCCACATAAGTGAAATCCTCCCAAATAGGAAGCTGACAAGGTGCTAAAACATGAGATGGATCATAAATGTATTTCCGCAGCATAGATACATGGAACACATCATGAACCCTGGCCATCTCAGAAGGTAGTGCCAACATGTATGCCATAGCACCCACTAACTCAGTAATCTTATACCGACCAACATAACGCGAGCGTAGTTTACCACATTTCCCAAACCGTATAACACCTTTCCAAGGAGACAATTTCAAAAACACCCAGTCACCAACTTCGAATTCCAGATCTTTTCTTCTCACATCAGCATAACTTTTTTGTCGATCTTGTGCAGCTTTTAATCTGTCCCGAATAATCTGAATGTCTTCAGTAGTATTTTTCACCAGATCAGGACCAAGAAGTCATATTTCCCCTACTTCACTCCAACACAACAGAGTTCGACACTATCTACCATATAGAGCTTCATATGGAGTCATACCAACACTGGCCTGGTAACTGTTGTTATACGCAAACTCAATCAAATGTAGTTGTTGATCCTAATTTCCCTTGAACTACAACACACACGATCGCAGCATATCTTCGAGAGTTTGAATTATCCTTTCTGATTGGCCATCAGACTGAGGGTGGAAAGCTATACTAAATCGCAGTTTAGTCCCCAATGCTTTCTGAAAGGCCCGCCAAAATTCGGAAGTAAACTGAGTATCTCGATCTGATACAATTGACACAGGCACTCCATGCAATCGAACGATCTCAGCCATATACAACTTTGCTAATTTCCTCACATAAAGTTTCCCGGGAAGTGCAAGGAAATGAGCTGACTTCGTAAGATGATCAACAATCACCCAAATTCCAGTATTACCATTAGATGTATGAGGCAATTGATACACGAAATCCATGGTGATGTGCTCCCATTTTTATACTGAAATCTCTAATGGTTGCAGTTTCTCCGCAGATTTCTGTCATTCTGCCTTCACCTGTTGACAAATAAAGCACTTGCTCACATAGGTTACAATCTCCCTCTTCATATTGCGCCACCAGTAATAAGCTTTAAGCGTCCAAAACATTTTCGTACCACTTGAATGCATGGCATAAAAGGAACAATGAGCTTCATCGAGTATTTCCTTCTTCAGTTCATCATTTCTTGGTACAAATCCACCTCCCTCTGAATAGTAAGGTGCCATCCGTCTTCAATTGAGATTATGTTGGTTCACCATTTTGAATCATGTTCTTCTTACTTCGTCGATAAGAGTCTACATCCTGAGCTTCACGAATCTGATTCAACAATACTGGTCGAACCTGGAAACTAGCCAACAATGCTCCATCATCACCCTATTCCAATTTTGCTCCCGTAGTTCGTAACTCAGCCATTAGTGATACTCTTGATACATGTACATGAAATAGGGAAGCTCTGGATTTTTGGCTAAGGGCATCAGCAACAACATTAGCTTTTCCCGAATGATACTCAAACGTACAATCATAATCATTAATCAGCTCCATGCACCTTCACTGTCTAATGTTCAAGTATGGTTGAGTACGCAAATAAGTAAGACTTTTGTGATCAATAAAAATCTTGCACTGTGCTCCATATAGGTAGTGTCTACAGCTCTTCAATACTAACACAATGGCAACTAGCTCAAGGTCATGCGTGGGGTAATTAACTTCATGAGGCTTCAATTGTCTAGAACCATACGCCACCACCTTGCCATGCTGCATCAAAACACAACCAAGACCCAACTTCGAAGCATCACTGTAAATGACATACTCCCCACTGTCGTCAGGTAAAGTCAACACCGGTGCAGTAGTCAACTTCTCTTTCAATGTCAGATAGCTTTCTTCACAGGCATCGAACCACTCAAATTTAACTCCTTTATTCGTTAATCGAGTAAGTGGAGTCGCAATCCACGAAAATTCCTGTACAAAACGGCAATAGTATCCCGCTAAGCCTAGAAAGCTTCTTATCTTGGACACACTGGTAGGTTTGCTTCAATTCAACACTGCCTCAATCTTGTTAGGATCGACGCTAACTCCATCAGCTGAAATCACATGACCCAAAAATTGCACCTGATCCAGCCAAAATTCACACTTGCTAAACTTCGCATATTGCTGTGTATCCCTCAAAGTTTGCAAGACGGCCCGCAGATGTTTCATATGCTGCTTCACACTTTAGGAATAAATCAGGATATCAACGATAAAAATAATCACGAACTTATCCAGATAATGCCTGAAGACTCGATTCATGAGATCCATAAAAGTAGCTGGGGCATTCGTTAAACCGAAATGCATAACAAGAAACTCATAATTTCCGTACCGTGATCGAAAAGCTATTTTGGGAACATCAAATTCCTTAATCCGTAGCTGATGGTATCCAGACCTCAAATCAATCTTCGAGAATACTGTAGCTCATTTAAGTTGATCAAACAAATCATCAATCCGTGGCAAAGGATACTTGTTCTTTACTATGACCTGATTCAGTTTCCGATATGTAACGACCCGAACCGGAAATGGTATGTTAATCGGCTTGAGTTGCACATTTCACGATTAGTCGTAGTTAATCATAATTGATAGATCTGGCGATTTTGTTCACGACTTAATTATCGGACACGAATTTGGTTTGGGTTCATTTGCGGAAATTGTAGAGGATTTGATTTCGAGTTTCTAGAAGGTTTCAGAGGATTTTTCGGATAATCGGGGAATATAAAATGATTATTTGAAATTATCGTCAAGTTAGACGTACTTATCCGTTTAGATTTGAGTTATCCGAATCATGAATTTGATCGGTTTGCGACGTATAAATGGCGGAATAGTTGTAAGAGTTGTCGAAAAGTTGAAATTGGGCTGTTGACCAGCGTTGACCGAGCCAAGAACCGAGTTGACCCGCCGAGTCATAGAACTCGCCGTCGCGATTTTTGCCGGAAAACGGCACGGTTGCCGGAGTTTGAGGTAGGGAATTGAAGCACTCTTCTTGGGCTATTATTTGATGTATGTATTGTGTTGTTTTGTGTTGAGTTTGTTGGAGAAATTTGGAAGATAAATTGGCCGGAATCGGGGTTAACGGGGGGAGGTTTTCCGATGAGAATTTTGGGGGGAATCGGTTGGGTTGGAGATGGGGATGAAACCTCTTGAGTTTGGGAGGACGAGGTGGCCTCACGGTGGTGAATTTCACCGGAGAAATTTTCCTGCCGGTTTGAGATTTATGGGCTTTCGAGGTGGTTTCCGGCCACGGTGGTGGTCCTTTGGGAAAAGACGTTGGGCTTGAGGAGAGGAAGGTTTTGGGGTTTTGGGGTCTTGGTCGCAGAAGAATTTCACCGTTGACACCGCGCGGTGGCAGTCAATGGCGGAGCTCCAGCGAAGGGTTGACTTTTTGGAATTTTGGGGAGTTTTATATCGTTTTGTTCGTAATCGCGCCCTGATCGTAGTCTTGAGGTTTTTGAGTTGATTTGGGCACTAGATTTTGGGACGAGGGTTAATTGGGTATATTTTGAGAATTTTGTTATCCTCGTCGATATTCCGAGTGATACGTCTTTCGAGAACACGGGGTTCTCGGCGTATTAGCTCCGTATGTTGTGTTTCAATATATATTGATCATATCCCTGTTATTAAGGTGATCAGGATCGAGCGTTTGGCGAGGGATATTCCGCCGGACCTCAGGGCTAGCTTTGCTCTGTGAGTGGACATTTTATTTTCACAGTTGGATTTGCGAGTCTGGAATTATGCATTTTATGAATATATATTTATGATTACTCATTTACATATGCAGTTATAATTATGCACATATAAGTATACATTTTATAATTATGCATTTTACGATTATGCATGTGTATAGAAAGGATTTATGATTTGGTTTACAGAAAGTACAGTTGTGACGACCCGAAACAGATTAAGCAGTGTCATCAGCTGGGTCCGATAGATTATGAGTTAATAGCAGATTTCCGATAATGGATTTACTCGCCTGGTTTCTTAACGACTTAATTACTGGCCAAGAATTGGAGCTGAGTCTCTTCTCGAGAGTCGTTGTACGTGTGATTTCGAGTTCATGGGCGGTTCCGGATCGTTATTTGGACGACCGAGGAATTAATTATGAATATTTGAAGTTCGGATTTTAAAGGTGGTGCACTTAACGACTAAATTACCGGACGAAAATTTGGTTTCGGCTTTTTCACGGAAGTTGTTTAGAATTTAACTTCGAGCTCGTGGGAACTTCCAGAGCATGATTTTGAGTTACGAAGATTTAGTTGTGATTATTTCCGATTGTTGGTTATTTTGTCGATTTAATATGTGTTGGTGTGAACCGTTGACTTTTTATCCGATTGGCCGATGTGTTTGACTTCGGGTGATTATTGAAGAATATGTCGAGACGAGTTTGTGGCCGCGAGAATTATCGGAATCGGAATTACGACGAGAAAGTTTCGGGTGTTCAAAGTTCGTCGAAATGGATAAGTATGAGGTTTCCTTTTTGAGAAAGTATAAATAGTGGACTTACTGTTTTGGGAAAGTCAAAGATGCATTAAAATGTTTGACCGAGTGGACCGAGTCAAACATTTTAATGCATCTTTGGCCTAACCCTTAGCTCGTCCTCCACCCCACGGCCTAACCCTTAGCTCGTCCGACTTGCCTTGGCCAACCCGACGTGACTCCGGCCTCCTTTCACGGCAAACTTCACGGTGGAGGACGATATTCCGGCAAGAAAATTTGAAGAAACTTGGTGAATTCGAACTATACTTTTTCGGCCGATTCGAGCTACAACAAGGACTGGGTTTTGTAGCCCTCATCATTGTGAAGCTACCATGTAAGTTTGGTGATCCAATTCATCTTGTGTATGGAGAATTTTGGAATTGAAATTTGTGAACCAATTCGGTTTTTCTTGAAATTGACATGGTTAGAGTGAAAATTGGCCTTTGTTGTAGTTGACAAAGTTGTTCAGTGGGTGATTTTGCATGGAATAGGGGTTGCTCCGCCGTGAAATTCTCCGGTCGTCGGCGGCGGTCAACGGTCAAATTTTGACTTTTTGGACTTTCGACAAGTTGCATGTCATTTGACTCGAAATCGCACTCCAATCGCAGTGGGGAGGTTCGTTTTTCGAGTTGAGCGTCCGAATGTATAGCGAGGTATTGAGGTGTACATATACGGATTTTTCGACGATTCGTCGTATTCGAATTACGTGTTTCTGAGAACGGTGGTTTCTCGTGATTTGATTTATATTGTCGAGTTATGACTTTGAATAATGGACGTTGTGATTATTCAGGGGTTCGTGATCGTTGTTTCGGCGAGGGATTTTCCGCCGGATCACGGGTTAACGCGATACGCGTTACGCTAGTCTGTGAGTGGACAATTTCTTTTCACGGAATTCTTGCGAGTCTTTTTATGTGATTTTCGAATTTGAGCATGCGTATGAGATTTCGGATTACATGAGCATGTGTTTACAATTATATATATATATATATACGGATATACGTATACGAATAAACAGATATGAGCATATTTACGAGATTACGATTATTATGAGCATGTGTTATATACGATTATGTTACGCATATGCATTTTTATGCTGTTTACTGTACATGCATCGAGATATTTGTGATTTGATTTTCACAAAGTACAGTTGTAGTTCATGTTGTTGTATCGATACACTCGCATCCCGGCTGATCCCCGAGGGTGCTTACCAGTAGGGGTACCGTACCTTGTGCCGATGTAGTTCCGGGTGGGTACTGGTTTCTGTACCTTGTGCCGATGTAGTTCCGGGTGGGTACAGATGTCTGTTTCTTGTGCCGATGTAGTTCCGGGTGGAAACAGATACCCTGACCTGAGGCCTTTCTGGCTCGAATCACGGGTGGGTCTGGGATCCCGTGATTCAGACTGTACTAGCACGGACGTGTCCATGAGTGGCTCCGTGGGATTTTTACTTGCATGCTCTGTACGCTGGAGGAGTATAAGATTACCTCGCGTATTTTATTATATTTATTCATTCGACTCGCATATGTTTTTATAACATATATTATTTGGTGAAAGACATTTATTTTCGTCCACTCACTCTAACAGTTTTCATGTCTTTCCCCTGGGCTTTTCGGTTTCCGTGCCCAGTTTGCAGTTCGGATTCTGGTGTCGCATGTCGCGGTAGGAGGCATAGTACTCGAGCTACCTTATTTCTTCCAGTAGGTTTATTGTTCTACCTACTGTGGTATACTGATATGTTATTATATTAGAGGTCGCTCTGAGTAATCTGTTGTTTATGTTATACGATTTTACAACGGATTTCTGTAAAGTACTATTATATTTATTGACTTACTTTACTGTTGATATATTGAGAAATCCGGATGGGATTGGTGCCCACGGTTTGCTTTTTGTGGCATAGGATGAAGTGTATTTTCCGCGTGCAGGTAATGGTAATTCCACGTTAGTAACGAAACTCTGCCGAAATTTCGAAATTTTTTTGTTGATTCGTGTTTTCGAAGGGGTTTGACTCTGGTTTAGGGAGCTAAATCGGGGTTGGGTCCTTTCAGCTTTGTATCAGAGCATTAGGTTGTAGGTTCTGTATACTTCTGTAGTCGTGTCTACTAAGGATATTTGAGAATATACAGCATGTCTGGAATGGTGACCCGACCGGCCGGCGGATAATCATCGAATTCCGGGTGTTGTATACTTTCAAATATTTGAAGTTCCATGATTACGTTCCACTTGTTGTGAACGATATTGTATTCGTTAGGATGCCTCCTGACGTGCTTTCCGTGTCATTTCGGTTGTGGATCCTGTTGAGGATCATTCAACGCGCGAGTTACCAGAGAACAGTGGATTCGGATGAGTATTTAGAGTTCAGAGAATTGTGTGGCACGGTTTTCCTGGGGATGTGTATATGGGCGTCTATATGTAGCCTCAGAGCTGAGAATTGCGGTAGTGATGTTTGCCTGAGTCAGATTGTAGTATTTGGTGGGCTGATATTGTGTGAGTTCCGGTTGCGACTCCATGGCCTACATTCAGAGTGTTGTTTATACGGTAATGGTTTAATCAGGCTATTCAGCAGTTGAATGTGGAGTGTTTAGCACCTGAAGCAGAGATGCGTTGTTCACATGTTTACCCTTGTTTGCACGTGTTATGTGGCTTCAGAGGAAGTGGTGCACGACGTTCGAGATGAGTTTGAACTTGAGTATCAGAGAGAGTCTGATTGATGTGCCTCGAGACAGCCGTGAGGAGCTTAGTGTGCTGCACACAGTGGCGAGGCTATTGAGAAGAAAATGTGTACGTGGTTTTCGATGTGATGGTTTGAGGAAAGTGGACTTAGTCGAGATTTTGATGAGGTTGAGTTCCGATACTTCGGGATCAGTGACTTCATCAGGCTGTGGTCTTTTCGATTATGTTGAGGGTCATCAGATCAAGCAGAGGATCCGTTTGACACTGGCGGAGATCACAGAGTAGCGAACTTGCTCCTGTGACATGAGTTGGGTGATCGTTGGTGATCTTTTCACGCAGCAGGTGTTGCGGTGATTTTTGTTCGAGGAGTACTTTCAGTTGCCATTGTGGTGACCAGGAGGGTCACGTTACGAGGGAGCGCCTTAGCCAGCTATGTTAGCGGTTTGGTAGCTCAGAGTTTACGAGGAGATCCTCATGTTGTTCCTGAAGTCTGATCAATGTAGCCTTTTTGACGAGTTATTCAGTAAGTCGCATTTGACGTGGGCGGCTAGTTGGGCATGTTGGAGTTCATGCCATGACCTTGTTTGAGGACAGACTTTTCTCCGAGGTTACTGTTGTTTGATATCCATGGCTATTGTACCTGCATCTCCACTTCCGAGATTTTGGAGGGTGTTGTATCCATCCGGAGGTTGCGAGATCCTTGTTAGAGGATATTGGTTGGCCGCGGATCTGTTATAGCTGGATGTTGTGGATTTGATGTGTTTGTGAGTACGGACTTACTGACGACGTATTTTGTTGTGTTCGAGTGCCTTGAGAATGAGGTTGTGTTTCGACGACCAGATTTCCCCGAGATGCTATTTCGCGGTGATGGTCGAGCAGATGATGGAGACGAGTTGTGTTATTGCTTAGCTCATGTTGTGGATACTATAGTTGATGTGTTGACATTGGTGACATTGAGGTGGTTCCCGAGTTACCAGGAGTATTCCGGAGGAGTTACCAGGTGTTTCTCCAATTCGGGAGACTGACTACACCAATGAGCTTGTACCGGGCGCTAGACTTATTTTACCGACATTTTGTCATGCGGAGCCAGCGGAGCTGATGGAGCTACAGTTTCGACTCCAGGAGTTGCTGGAGGAGGTTTCAGGAGATTTCATATGACCCCGCGTATGTGCGTGGTGTACTCTTGCATTGTGGTGCGAATGTTGGATGATTCGACGTGGTGGTGCATTGACTGCCCGAAGCCTGATTCGCATCAGAGGAGAGTGAGTATCCTCCGCTTCGGATTGACGATTGGTTTGATCAGATTGTGAGAGCTTCAGTCTTTTCAAAGATTGATTTCGGGTCCGGATACCATCAGTTGAGGACCGATGAGCCAGATGTGGTTTGGACAGCTTTCGGATTTCGGTGCGGACATCAGGAGCTTTTGGTCACGCTGTTGGGTTGACCAATGCCTTCGTAGATCGTGTGGACTTGATGGACCATGTGTTCAGACGATTCTGGATGAGTTGCGTTCATGTTCGTTGGCAATGTCCTGATATACTCCAGGAATGTGGACCAGCACCTGAAGCAGTTGCGAGCGGTTTTGCGGGCTTCGGGAGGTAATCAGTTGTTGGCGAAGTTCAGCCAGTGTGAGTTTTGGCCGATTAGCGTGACGATTTTGGACTGTGTGATGATATCCGAGGGGGTTGGCGTGAATCCTGACCAGATAGAAGCCGGGTTGATTTGGGGTTGACCTACCATTGTACCAGAGATCAGGGTCTCTTGGGTTTGGCAGGCTATTACCGACGGCCTGTACAGGATTTTCTTGGATTGCCACTCTACTTTCCGAATTGACGAAGAAGTGTCAAGTTCGAATGGTTCGATGCATACGAGGAGAGTTACTTACTCCTGCAGGATGATTGACCATTGTTTCAGTTTTGATTTTACCTGTCGACCGCGACGAGTTCGTGAGTTATGGCGATGTATCGAGGTTTACATTTGGTTGTGTTTTGATGTTGTGCAGCTGAGCGGTGACTCATGGTTTCGGACAGTGGAAACTTTACGGGGCTGCGTGTCTTATGTATGATTTGGGTGTAGCTGTCTGTGGGTTAGCATCGAAGAGTTCGAGACACTACAGCTATGGCGTGCAGCGCAGTGTAGGACATACACTGATCACTTGAGTTTCATCCACTTGAATTTTTGGCCAGATTTGGGCTTGAGGCAGTGTAGATGGATGGGGTCGATTCATGACTATGGCTGCACCTTTGAGTTTGTTCGGGAAAGGCTAGAGGTTGTACTTTGACCATCCATCTGGGATGTTGTTGCTGATGCATTCAGTTGAGAGTTAGGAGTTTCAGTGTTTCGTGTGTGTGTGTGACTCGAGTTTCCGTGTTAGCCAAGTGTGTGTGTGTGGCTCGAGTTTCCGTGTGTATGTGTGGCTCGAGTTTCTGTGTTAGCCGAGTGTGCGCTACGGAAGCTGAGTTAGTGTGTGATGATGTTAAAGCTCATTGTTTGGCGCGCATTTGGCGCTAGTGGTACGGAGATGTGTCAGATACTCCAAATTTACTACTTGAGACGCAACATGAAGAGCAATATAGCAGCTTGTGTATGTGCAGCAGGTGTGTGCAGATGCCACATTTGTCAGCTGGCCATGGCTCGGAGGCGGAGATTGCCGAGAAGTATCAGCCATTTGAGATTTCCGATTAGAAGTTGGAGTTTGTCGTTGTGGTTTTGTGTGCCAGTATGCACTTCGGTTTGTGGTACCAGTTGTCAGGCTATTGTGGACCATTTGATGAACTTAGTACGTTTACTTGTACTTTTTGGAAAAAGATTTCAGTGGCAGGCTGGCATAGTTGTGCTTGACGGAGGTTGTCCATTTACGTGGTGTATCTGTGTCTTAGTTCGCTGACCGAGATTATCAGCTAAGACTGAGTGTTGGCAAGCTTTGCAGCGAGCATTGGGGACCAGATTACAAGTTAGTACCGGTTCTTATCCTCAGATTTGTAGGCGATCTTTGAGGACTATTCAGACCTTGGAGGGCATATTGTGGACCTCGGAATTGCAGTTCCGAAGGATTTGGGACCAGCAGTTCCAGTTGTTTGAGATTGCATGCAGTACCAGTAGTTGATCACTGTGATATTGACATTGTGTGACGTCGTTTTGAGGACGATGTTATACTCCATAGTGTTGGAGTGAGTTTGGTTTGATGTTTGAGTTAACATTTGATTCGGACTTTGTGGAATGTGCTACCATAGACTGTCAGATTAGAGGAAACAGGAACACTTGGCTATTGTGTGGAGCCAGTTCAGATTTGTGATTTGAGGGTACAGGGATTTCAGCACGGAGCTATCTCCTATTGTGGAGTCGGTTATCAGAGTCGTTCAATTGAGATTACCACTGGGCAGTTGAGCAGTATGCAGAGGCAGTGCTCCTACTTTTAGCCAGCAGACTCGGAAATTTTGAGGTCGAAATTTTTCTAAGGGGGATGGATTTGTGACGACCCGAAACAGATTGAGCAGTGTCATCAGCTGGGTCCGACAGATTATGAGTTAATAGCAGATTTCCGATAATGGATTTACTCGTCTGGTTTCTTAACGACTTAATTACTGGCCGAGAATTGGAGCTGGGTCACTTCTCGAGAGTCGTTGTACGTGTGATTTCGAGTTCGTGGGCGGTTCCGGATCATTATTTGGACGACCGAGGAATAAATTATGAATATTTGAAGTTCGGATTTTAAAGGTGGTGCACTTAACGACTAAATTACCGGACGAAAATTTGGTTTCGGCTTTTTCACGGAAGTTGTTTAGAATTTAATTTCGAGCTCGTGGGAACTTCCGGAGCATGATTTTGAGTTACGAAGATTTAGTTGTGATTATTTCCGATTATTGGTTATTTTGTCGATTTAATATGTGTTGGTGTGAACCGTTGACTTTTTATCCGATTGGCCGATGTGTTTGACTTCGGGTGATTATTGAAGAATATGTCGAGATGAGTTTGTGGCCGCGAGAATTATCGGAATCGGAATTACGACGAGAAAGTTTCGGGTGTTCAAAGTTCGTCGAAATGGATAAGTATGAGGTTTCCTTTTTGGGAAAGTATAAATAGTGGACTTACTGTTTTGGGAAAGTCAAAGATGCATTAAAATGTTTGACCGAGTTGACCGAGTCAAACATTTTAATGCATCTTTGGCCTAACCCTTAGCTCGTCCTCCACCCCACGGCCTAACCCTTAGCTCGTCCGACTCGCCTTGGCCAACCCGACGTGACTCCGGCCTCCTTTCACGGCAAACTTCAAGGTGGAGGACGATATTCCGGCAAGAAAATTTGAAGAAACTTGGTGAATTCGAACTATACTTTTTCGGCCGATTCGAGCTACAACAAGGACTGGGTTTTGTAGCCCTCATCATTGTGAAGCTACCATGTAAGTTTGGTGATCCAATTCATCTTGTGTATGGAGAATTTTGGAATTGAAATTTGTGAACCAATTCGGTTTTGCTTGAAATTGACATGGTTAGAGTGAGAATTGGCCTTTGTTGTAGTTGACAAAGTTGTTCAGTGGGTGATTTTGCATGGAATAGGGGTTGCTCCGCCGTGAAATTCTCCGGTCGGCGGTGGCGGTCAACGGTCAAACTTTGACTTTTTGGACTTTCGACAAGTTGCATGTCATTTGACTCGAAATCGCGCTCCGATCGCAGTGGGGAGGTTCGTTTTTCGAGTTGAGCGTCTGAATGTATAGCGAGGTATTGAGGTGTACATATACGGATTTTCGACGATTCGTCGTATTCGAATTACGTTTTTCCGAGAACGGTGGTTTCTCGTGATTTGATTTATATTGTCGAGTTATGACTTTGAATATTGGACGTTGTGATTATTCAGGGGTTCGTGATCGTTGTTTTGGCGAGCGACTTTCCGCCGGATCACGGGTTAACGCGATACGCGTTACGCTAGTCTGTGAGTGGACAATTTCTTTTCACGGAATTCTTGCGAGTCTTTTTATGTGATTTTCGAACTTGAGCATGCGTATGAGATTTCGGATTACATGAGCATGTGTTTACAATTATATATATATATATATATACGGATATACGTATACGAATAAACATATATGAGCATATTTACGAGATTACGATTATTATGAGCATGTGTTATATACGATTATGTTACGCATATGCATTTTTATGTTGTTTACTGTACATGCATCGAGATATTTGTGATTTGATTTTCACAGAGTACAGTTGTAGTTCATGTTGTTGTATCGATACACTCGCATCCCGACTGATCCCCGAAGGTGCTTACCAGTAGGGGTACCGTACCTTATGCCGATGTAGTTCCGGGTGGAAACAGATACCCTGACCTGAAGCCTTTCTGGCTCGAATCACGTGTGGGTCTGGGATCCCGTGATTCAGACTGTACTAGCACGGACGTGTCCATGAGTGGCCCCGTGGGATTTTTACTTGCATGCTCTGTACGCTGGAGGAGTATGAGATTACCTCGCGTATTTTATTATATTTATTCATTCGACTCGCATATGTTTTTATAACATATATTATTTGGTGAAAGACATTTATTTTCGTCCACTCACTCTAACGGTTTTCATTTCTTTCCCCTGGGCTTTTCGGTTTCCGTGCTCAGTTTGCAGTTCGGATTCTGGTGTCGCATGTCGTGGTCGGAGGCATAGTACTCGAGCTACCTTATTTCTTCCAGTAGGTTTATTGTTCTACCTACTGTGGTATACTGATATGTTATTATATTAGAGGTCGCTCTGAGTAATCTGTTGTTTATGTTATACGATTTTACACCGGATTTCTGTAAAGTACTATTATATTTATTGACTTACTTTACTGTTGATATATTGAGAAATTCGGATGAGATTGGTGCCCACGGTTTGCTTTTTGTGGCATAGGATGAAGTGTATTTTCCGCGTGCAGGTAATGGTAATTCCACGTTAGTAACAAAACTCTGCCGAAATTTCGAAATTTTTTTGTTGATTCGTGTTTTCGAAGGGGTTTGACTCCAGTTTAGGGAGCTAAATCGGGGTTGGGTCCTTTCAACAGTCTCGGATATAGAGCAATGCATCGATGGTTTGGTTTCTCGGCTGTTCCCCGAGATGCTCCGGGGGGGACAGATATCCTGACCTGAGGTCTTTCAGACTTATATTAATCACGTGTGGGTTTGGGATCCCGTGATTAGATTGTACTATGCGGAGGAGTCCATGAGTAACCCCGCAGGATTTTACGTGCATATTTATGGATCAGGGAAAATGTACCTGGTCGAGATTTTCATATGCATTGACTCGCTTTATGCTTTTATGAGCATATATATTTGGGAAAGACATATTATTATTTTCGTCCACTCACTCTAACCATTTCATTTGTCTTCCCTTGAGCTTTTTGGTTTACCTTGCCCAGTTTGCAGATTGGGTTCCAGTGTTGCGCGTCGACTGTGGAGGCATAGAGTTCGGATCACACTTCAGTTTCTGTAGGTTTCTTGTTCAACCTACTTGATGTAAATGATGTATATAGGCGTCGCTCTGAATGCTTATGTTGTGTTTTCAATCGAGTATACTCCTGAATGATTCTGGATTTCTTGTAAACCTTTGAGTTTATTGTATATGTTGTTGAGAAATCCGGATGGGGAACAGAGCCCCACGGTTTGGCTTTTGTGGAATATTCGAAGTGTGTTTCTTTGCAGGTTCTAATAATGGTTCATATGTTTTCAAAGTAAACTATGGCAAAAAAAAATTAAGGTCGTGTTTTCGAAGGGGTTTGATTTCGGTTTAGGCAACTAAATCAGAGTCGGGTCCTTTCACGATAATCAATACACAATCTCATAGAACCATCATTTTTCCTTACGAGCAGCACTAGAGCACCCCATGGTGAAACACTAGGTCGAATGAAGCCTTTCTCAATCATCTCCTACAATTGAGTCTGGAACTCTTCCAATTTGGATGGAGACATTCGATAAGGTGCTTGTGAGATCGGACCAGTACCCGGAAGTAACTCAATGGTGAAGTCAATCTCTCTCATTGGAGGAAAACCAAGTAAATCTTCAGGAAACACATTTGGGTACTCACAAACTACAGAGATATCCCCAATATTCGGCACACAAACATCAGTATGAATCACATGAGCCAAATACGCCTCACAGCCTTTCTTTAACATCTTCTCAGCCTTTACTGCCGAAATCAAACAAATTGGAGAGACATTTCTTTCACCGCGAAACAACATTTCTAGCATGCCTGGACTTCTAAAAACTACCTCTTTTCTATGACAATCGAAGACTGCCCAGTGAATCTCCAAGAAATCCATCCCCAAAATCACATCAAAGTCCATAATATCTAGCAACATCAAATCCGCGGGTAACCCATAACCTCCTATAAAAATCTCACAATCCCGATACACCCACCCAACACACACTACCTCGCCGGATGGATACAACACTCGCCACATATTAGAGAGTGGAGAAGCAGGTATAGTTGCTAATGATGCTAATCTATATAACATGAAGGAATGTGTAGCCCCCGGATCTAACAAAGTAAGAACTGTAATACCGAAAATATATAACATACCGATGATGACTTCAGGGGAAGCTCTGCCCTCTCTCAGGTTCATAGCATGCACACGAGCTTGTCCAGCTGGTCGTCCACACTGACTACGATTCTGCTGGTCTGCTTGCCCAGAAGACTATGTTGCTCTATCTCCGGAAGTGGTACTCTGACCATGATAGCTACTCTGAGCTGCAACACCCCCAAAAGTACCACCTTACGGACATTCCCTTTCAAAGTGACCCTCCTGGCCACAACGGTAACAACTGCTCGTGCCTCGAAAATATGAACTGTAATGCCGCCTATTACAAATGTTACACAATGGATAATCTCTTGGTGCAGCCGGTGTATCATATGTGCGTCGAGAATAACTCGATCCACTGGAACTCGTACTTGCTTGCGGCCTCTGGGGTCGATCCCTCATCCATCTCCAGCTTCCACTCTGACTATATGAGCCAGTAGAAAACCTGTACGGTCCACCACTCGAAGAGGATGCTGATTCAGAAGTAACAGAACTCAGCATTTTTGAAGGGCCCTGACTAGATCCACCTTCCTTGAAACGACGAGACTGAAACCACATATGTCTCTCTCTCTTAATGTCCTCGCCTCTGAGTGTAACACTGACAAAGTCATCAAAGTTGTCCCGAGACATAGTTTTCAAAGTTCCCTTGATATTCAGATTCAGGCCCAACTCAAACCTTCTGCATTTTTCTTCCTCATATGCAACCATATCACATGCAAATCGAGACAAACGGGTGAACTTATCTCGATATTCGAGTACCGACATACTTACCTGTCTCAAGTTGGTAAACTCTTCATATTTCATTTGCTAGGTAGCTTGATTGAAATATCGGCACATAAACAAGTCCTTGAATGTTGGCCATGAAGTATCCATAGGAACCCTCTCGGTGCTAACCCACCAGAAATAAGCATCTGAGTCTAATAACCCAACAGCAGCAACAGTCTTCTGCTCAGGAGTAAGATGTAAGTGCTCACAAACACGCTCCACCTAAACTAACCAAGCCTCACATACTTCAGGATCAGTAGAGCCAGAAAAGGTAGTTGCTCCAACTGTCCTAGCATTTACTACAGGGTCAAAACACTCTTCTAAACGCAAAACTCGCATAAGCAAGTTGTGCATTCACTGCTCCTCCACAGGATCCCCAGCCTTATCAACACGGGCTCCATGTCGGGGAGGCATCCTAAGAAAACCAAACATTAGTCACCGGAACCAACAAGGTGCAATAATGATACCTCAAACATTTGAAAGCATACAACACCCAGAGCATTGATGATTATCCGCCGACCGGTCGGGTCATCGCTCTAGAAATGTTGTACATTCTCAAAGGTCCTTAGTAACATAACTGTAAAAGTCTACAGAACCTAAAACCTAATACTCTGATACCAACTGAAAGAACCCAACCCCGATTCAGTTGTCTAAACCGGAATTAGATCCTAACAACACAATAACCTTTTAAAAAATTTCGCAAGAGTTTACTTTATAAAATGAGTAAACCAAAAACCTGCAATGAAAATACACTTCCAAATAGTCCACAAAAGCCAAACCGTGGGACGCCAATTCCCATCTGGATTTCACAAATTCACAAACTATTGAATAACAATAAAAATATTTATTTACACTTATTATTCGAAATTCAGTAAGTACTCGGAAAGCATTACAAAAGAAAATAAACTAACATAGTACTCAGAGCGACTTCTAATTTAAAAATATACAAAGCTAATAGGTTAAACTAAGGACCTACTAGAAAAGAATGGGGACCTGAACTCTCGGCCTCCGACGACGACGTGCAACCACAAGATAGAAACCGCAAACTGGGAAAGAAGGAAACCAAAAAGCCCAGCGAAAAACATATAAATAATAAAACCGTTAGAGTGAGTGGACAAAAATAATAATATATCACATAAATCAGAGATATAAATCCAACATGATTTTCACAATAAATGCACATCGAAATCATGCGAGTCAAAATAATCAAGCCCAGGTCAGGTGTTTGTCATAACACTCCTGGGTGCAGTGTAATGTGTGGAGGCAATAACTTGAGTACGTTTCCCTCAAGTTACAAACATGCCCAGGTCAGGTGTTTGTCCTAACCCTCCTGGGTACTATGTAATCACGGGTCAGGTGTTTGTCATAACCCTCCCGGAGCATCTCAGGGATCAGCCGAGAGGCCATAGCATTGATGCATCCATAACAACCATACTCTGTGTAAAAACAAATCATATGTGCCTCCGAACCAATGTATGCTCATAAAATGCATAATCATAAATACATACTCGTAAATACATAATCGTGAAAGCATAATCATAGACTCCCAAATCAACTGTGAAAATCAAAGTGTCCACTCACAGAAAATAGCTAGCTCATAGGTCCGGCGGAAGTTCCCTCGCCAATATGTCTCGCGGTTTCCTGAATAAATAACAATTCATTTAATTTTAGAATTCGATAAAACACGCGAAAAACAACTCATAAACCATCCCGGAAACCCCACGGAAAAAATAAGAATTTCGACTCGCTAGAGCTCCGCCGCGGGCGGCGGCACATGGTCGTCATGCGCCGGTGCGTGAACCACAAGTGCCTCTGGTCCAAACTACTTCGATGAGAGCATTTTACCACTCATTGGAAAGATCTCAACGAGCCCAACAACTTTCCTAACTGGACCGAGACCCAATTCCACGACGATTGGCCGGAATTGAACTCGAAAGCCCACGGTGGCCGAAATCGCCCGAAAACTTTTTCAGTCGATTCCGACGCCGGCAACTCACCAAAGTTCCCTAAACCAAAGGGGTTTTGACCCTTGGACCAAACCCAACCGAACCCACCCAAAAACTACGCCAGAAAACGACCCGAACGCCGCCACCGAATTCACCCGGATTCTTGCGGGTTCCCGGCCATTTTTCGGCCACAAAACCTATCCAAAATTCACAAATGAATACATGAATCGAAAGAGGAGAGGAAGAGCTTTAAATCTATACCAAGAACTCTGGCAACCGTGACATTTTCCGGTGGGTCGAAATCGGCAATCCAAACGGACCAAAATCGGTATACGGGTCGCGTATGTACACGTACAAATTTTCTGTATTTCTACGAAATAATCCATATTTTTACCAAAAATTCAGTATTTATACCAAAAATTTCTGATCAGATCAATGGCCACAATCTGATCTGATCAAGATCCAACGGCCGGCCCAAAATAAACCGCCAAGGAAAATATTTTAAAATACATAATTTCACATATGAACGTCCAAAAATCGAAAGAAATAGCTCGATAACCAGAAAAATTCCCCGAAAATTCCTACGTGCACAAAATTAAATATTCTATGACTTCCACGAAGAAAGTCAGATCAAATTTTCGCCCAAAAGAAAAGTCGTTAACAAAATTTTACGAGGTGCATAATTCGCAGAAAACCTAAATCGTAAAGTTTAGCGTAACTTTTGGTTCGGATCGTTACACTACCAAACCGTATATCAAACTATTATCAATCATTTGAGCTACATGCATGTCTCACATAGGAATGCCAATTGAAAGTTCTCACCACTAAAAATCTCAAATTGAACAACCAAAAAATCATGAAAGTTCTATCTTTACATCATCTAAAGCTTAAATTAAGACTTGAAACAAAAAGTAGTAACATCTGTAAACCCAATACTCTCAAAAACTATACCTTCATTTCTACAATAGCATAACCACATAAATAGCTCACTATTATTCTAAAATAGATGTAACGATGCACTGGAAAGCTAACATTTTGATTGAAGAAAACATAAAAGCAAGCAACATTTTGAAGACAAATGAGGATCTCATGGTATGAATATGTAGACTTAGCATGAATTTGTGAACTGCTACTTAATTTATGCACATTATTTGTTAAACATATACCCAATATCACATGAGTTTAAGTCTAGGTCTTACTTGATATAAGTTGATCGTCATCATCATCATCACTACTATCTTCATCTGAACAATTGCTTCTGGAATACTTGCTGCAATTTACACCAAACAAAATTATTATCATTTAACATACCAAGTTTGTCACAAAACACTTCAAACACAAAGATCATATGAGTAGAAGCTTTGGTACCTGATACACATTGCTCAACAACAGCATCACCATAGGTATCCCCATGATTTGAATTAATTTGTCCAGATATGCTCGTCGTAGCCACATCAATGGTTGTTGGAATACTTGACGTAGGATCCACCACAGTTATAACTGTCTCATAGTAAGTAAGTTGGTTCTTCAACAACGATTTGAAAAAAACGTTGCTTCTTACTCAAATGAGTCATTGATCCCAAAACATTGTTAATTTTTTTTCGTCCCGTGCTTAAAGCTTATATAATAAATATATATCCCCGTAAATAATGGTCAAAATATCTCAATAACAAACATTTATTAAATAGGAGACAAACCATATATTTTCCATATTCAAATATATCACTCTAGGAGATACCGAACTTACAGTCAAGTGTTACCAATTCGAATATCTTCCACTTCAAATTATAACCGTTTAGTCGTTTACACATTTAATTTGATCAATATACAGGACTTCAGTCCCCATGTTATATGATTTTAATACGACAAACATCCACATCAATAAACATTGATTAATATACAGCAATAATGAAAAACACATTGATTGCATGACCATTATCTACTTTTATCCAATCCACAAAGATTAGAAATGATCACAACAAAATATACACCAACATACCCTCTTACATACCCAGCCAGCAACATCAATTCAGCAATTGTTGTTCGAATACAAAAAAAAAAACCAAAATATGTACACACCAACATAGATATACACAGCAAAAATATAGTACACACACCAACGTAGACATATCAAATGCATGCACAAATTGATTAAAAACACTAACCCACACTTTCAACTTCATATCCAACAAGATACACATAAGATGCTTATAAACACTCATCAAAGACTTTAACCCAGACTCTCAACTCCATAGTTCACCCTAACCAAAACAGCCAAGCAACCAAACTAGATTAACATTATAATGTAATTAAGTTTAATAATTCTCACTAAATTCTCTATCTTAACTTTATTTATAAGAAAAATTATAAACTCATAGAAAACAACATATACAAAAACATAGGAAATCTAGGCTTAAATCACTACTCATCCAATCGAAACCCACACAAAAAATCACATATTCTACTAAGATAGTTGTGTCCATGAACCACACACCAAAAACCAAATACATCAACAATCATAGTAACCAATACATCAACATATTAAACAACAATCATAGTAACCAAATACTAACTTCAGAATCTTATCTCACCAAACTTGGAGACCTTTGATCAAACAGAGGCCGACTTACAGCTTAGGGTACCTCTCTTTCTTCACAATTCGACTTTCTTGGCAATCAAATCTCTAAGCTCGCACACAGAGGCAAAATTTAGCTAATCCAAAACAATGGGTTTACTATTATAAAGCTTAGATGGCCGGAGAATCTTACCGAAACGGTGGGACTGTTGTTGTTGTTGTTGTTGAAGCGGGTATCGATATATCAGGGCGATGGAGACTCAATTAATAATGCGGTTGAGATGATTGATCGAGATAGTTGATGGTATTTTGTTCCAGATGACGTGGGTGAGATCGACGAAAATGGAGATAGAGATGGGCACTGTCAAAAGAACACAAATCTAAAAGACTACATATATAACATGTTTCAGAAATCTAGATTAACTAAATTCACTAATATAACCAAATTTCAAATCATGACAGGCTACATGTTTCTACTTTCTACTACAAAAAACTACATCAGGACAACATAAAACTATGTCAAACATATACTTACACCAAAACTCAAAAGGTTACACCGCTAATCAGTTATCTAGGACTAAACAAATAGAGTAGTGATCCATTAAACTATCAAAACATTCACACAGAGCTCTTAATATATATCAACAAAGAGAAAAACTTGAACCGTAGATATTTACATGCATGCAAAATAGAGCTTAAAAGTAGATAAGAAACTCACCGAGAAATACTACGGAGCTTGATTCCATCAACCAAGATCGACCTGAAGAATCACCAAAACAATAAAAGTAAGGGACTTTCAGAGTATCAAGAACTAACTTTTATCCTATAATTCGCAAGATTGGCAACTGGGTTTTCCAGTTGAGATCAATCAACTCTATTGATCACCTATATCACAGGCGACATATTCAGGTAGAAAAGTAAAAGCGAGCTAAAATACGAAGTTAATCTATGTAAGAACTTATATTTGCAAATGTGTAATCTTTTTATCCAAAGCAAATAATTGAGTAGGAATCCACACAAATGACCAAAGACCCTAATAGAACCCACGAAAATAGATAAAATAGACATAGTATGGATCCTATGTCATAGGAATTTGTGGAATTGACCATGTTGTACCCTCTATCAGGTACCTGGGTTTTATAAAGAATGTCAACTTATAAAACATATCAAACTCAAGTAAATTGACCTGGGTTTGTTTAATATATATTCTATAGTTTGTTATAGAACGCAGGCCTGTATTGTATAGCTTTACAATTTATTGATAAGTTTAACTTCCAGAATGTTACCATAGCCGATATCAGGAACCTACAAATATATATCTATTTTGTAAACTATAGAATGACAAAAAAAATATTGATTAAAGTGAATATTTATGATGGGCTGAGATGATATACATAAGACAACAAATCAATGGAAGAAAACGGTGCCTGAATATGATATAAAGGAGGCTAAATATGAGCTAATGTAAGAGAGGGGGACAACAAAATCATAAATACAGGATAAGTCAGCAATATCTTATCACGCTATGATGAGATTAATGTGAGATGATATACTGAGAACATGCCTAAATATTCGTATAAATTTATCAATACAGATATATATATATAGTCTTGGAATATATAACCATCTGTAACTGTTGGTGCAATATTATGCAATAGCTTGTCTTTACACAATTATATTATCCAGCTTCATTCAGTTATCATATATCTAATCGCTCAAAATTTTGCTTATCAGTAGATTCCTTTACCAAATAGTTTCGCTCCAACTCTATCTATATAATTTGTAAGACCAAATAGTATAGCCGATGTAACTTACAATAGCCTCAAGTTTGCACTCAGGTTTGTTTGTACCATAACCTATTTGATTAATATACAACAAATAAACTTATGATCGGTCAAGTCCAAAACCCAGGTTTGTACTCTATAGTTTACCTGAGTTTGACAAATTATGTTTATACTCTATAGTTACAGTAGGTATAGTAAGTTTGAAAAGAGATTGATCACACAAAAAAGAGATCAACTCACCTAAACCAATTTCAAATTCGGGAGCAGATCAACAGAAAGCGAGATCCAGAGACCGAAATCAAAGTAACCAAAGAAGATAAAATCTGAGAGCAGTAGCACTAAAATCAACAAAACATATTAGACATATCAACAACTTAAAAAAAATAAAACCCGAGTAAAATTTGAGATATACCTACAAACATACTGGATGAAGAAGTTTCTGCTTTTGCCTAAACTACCCATATAATCATATAAAACTATAAGCATACAACATGTTTATGCCATGTAGCATGAACTATAATAGAATATATCAACATTGGTTAGTGGCTTGTGAGAGGATTAAGTATAGTTGGCATGCATCAACTTTGCTTGTTCTCCCGGTGCAGCTAAAGAATTTGATACGGGCCTCATCAAAACATGATGTGTACTTTATGCAGAATTGATTAGTTCCATGTAGAAAAGTAGCTATGGTTTCCGAATAAGTGACTTCAGGGTTTCACTTTTCCTTGATCTCTATTAGTATGGCTTTAGTTTGTAGACTAAGGTAACAATTGCACGATTATCATATCCTGTCCAAAATAATTATATAGCAAAGCCACACAGAGATAAAGAAAAGTGAAGAAACAAAGACTCATGCAAAATTTGAATAAATGGAGATCATGGCAATGACATGGTCTAAACTACATTTACTGTTTCTTTCAATCAAATCCAGTTAGACCAACCATTATCCAACAACAATCTCCTTTTCTTTATGGAGTTTTCTTCTGCCCTTCAATTTGGTGTGATTAAAAGGGTGTTAGGTGGAGATCGAGGCCATTTTCATGATGTGCAAACGTGGACTCCAATATTTTTGATGAATTATGAGTTCGATTTGCCTCATAGTAGTGTCGACGATGATCTTAATTAGTCCATATATGCATGATCACCATTACCCACCTAAAAAGTTTATAAATTTCCCAATTATATTGCATGTATGGAAAGAAATAGTTAATCATCCATGTCGACATACTCATCATAATGGAGTTGGTAAACTCCCAGATACTTTACCAACTCCAAACATCAAATAGAGATACAAACATCAAATAAACTACCGATGGAGATTTATGAAATCATCTAACATCTAGCATTCTTGGCTTGACATATGCTTCCAGATTTTGATAAAGCTCATTAAATCTCAAAGAGAAAACCCAGCCTTTTTTCTAACCAACTTGTATCTAGTGCAAAAAAAAAATCAATTACCAAATCCCCAACACCGAAAATCATAGTTTCACAATCTGTACCTGAACCAAAACCGACCCCCAAAATCTGAAATCAGATTCAGCTATCGTGTTGTCAAAGAGAGTGATGAGAATGAAGGTGGAGGCAGAGAGAGTAGAGGAGTGGAACCTCTAGAAAAAGTCTCACCTCAAAGATCGAAACCTTCCCGAAAAAGACCAAAACTGACAACCCAAAAATCGATCGATTGAGAGGTTGAAGAAAAAAGATTAGGTTAAGGGTTTGATAGGTCTGTGTTAAGGAAGAAGATGGGACAGTAAGCGATGGAGATCAAGATGTAAAGATAGAAACAGAGAGAGCCGAGTTGACTTTTGGAGAGAGGGGAGAGGGGCGAAGTCGTTTGAGCAACAACAACAAAAAAGAGGGGCGAAGTCGGGTTTGCTTGAAAATTAGCACGTCTCGCACGTATTAGTACTATTCATTGGTGAACAATAGGATCATCAATGTTATATAGTAAATATCACTTTGATCTTTCATATCACTCATGAATGACATATATCACTTTGGTCTTTCATATTCATTTAAAAATAATGATAAGACAGAAATCGTGATCAAAATGATATGTATGAGTGACCCAAAATTTATAACCTATTATATTTCAGGGATTATTTCACGTTTTTCAACTATTTTCCAGAACGAAAAGGAAGGAGAGTATTACCAAGTAAAAGCAAAGGTCCAAACCCTCCAAAGATGTCGAGGTCACAGGCCTCATCATCGTAGAAATGGAGAGCCGTTCGATGAGAGTACAATCATAAATCTCAAGATTTCTTATATTACGAGTTTCCCTTCCGCATTCAGTGCAGTGTTTCGTATTTCTTCCACTTTAAATCATAAATGCAACTATTAAATAACAAAAAAATTGAAAAACCCCTCAGAAAAAGTAAATTAACGATAATGTGTCATCCCGAATTCCTGATTTCGAAAAATAAATGATAATGCAAAATAAATTAAGGAAAGGAATGATAGAGTTAACTAACTGGTTAGGATCTCTAAACTACCCCCAGTGCCGCTCACTTCAGTATGCAGTCACGGTAACTAACTTTTATACTTTACACTTTAGTTCGTCAACCTAAAAACACAATTACTAGGGATGAACTATATCTTATTAGGCTTCATCTTGCTGCAGCATAATTGAAAACAAGAACATTAGTATAGGTTCGATTTTTCTCAGCTCATTCCACACAAAGACTCGTGATCGTCTTCAAATGGAAGATTTAGGTCTGGTAGTGGCAAGGCGGCTTCTCGGCAGTTCCCAACTTCTTGTACCACGCAAGACAGGTTGGAAGGATAGGAACACTGTGAAGTGCCAATAACAATATTTCTAGCAATCTCACTAACTGCATTTACTTGCTCATCCATCATCCTCTGCTGCAGCTGTTAAACACATGACGAACACTTGCGAAGTTAGTTCCAGTTTCACATATTTACCAAGAAAAAGGTCAACAAAAATGCCTACACACAATTACACTGTACATAATCTAAGGCCTAAAAGATGTAAACTTCTTGCTTAGCTGCAAGTTTAAGAAGTGCTCATGTCTAGAACTTCATTAGCACCAAAAAATAACACAGCTTTACACAAGGAAAAAAGTCTAATAACATCCGAATCATTGACATTTGAAACTGTACATAACACAACAAAGGCCCAATTACGTACAGCCATCAACCACTCTTTAAGATCACTAGTTGACTCTCTGATTCAAATAAAGAACTTGTGCAGTACGTAAATGCAAACTTCACAGTAAGAAAAATGTTGAACATCCTTTGGTTTCCTATTTGTACACTTTTTCAGAGTTAAATGAACTATCTTAGTTTCAAAATAAGAATGCAAACTTCTTATTTCTCAGCACAGCACATCATTTGGTAGCATATTTACTAAGAAAAAGGTCGACAAAAATGCCTACACACAATTACACTGTACATAATCTAAGGCCTAAAAGATGTAAACTTCTTGCTTAGCTGCAAGTTTAAGAAGTGCTCATGTCTAGAACTTCATTAGTACCAAAAAATAACAGAGCTTTAAACAAGGGAAAAAGTCTAATAACATCCAAATCATTGACATTTGAAACTGTAGATAACAAAACAAAGGCCCAATTATGTACAGCCATTAACCACTGTTTAAGATCACTAGTTGACTCTCTGATTCAAATAAATAACTTGTGTAGCACATAAATGCAAACTTCACAGCAAGAAAAATGTTGCACATCATTCAGTTTCCTATTTGTACACTTTTTCAGAGTAAAATGAACTATCTTAGTTTCAAAATAAGAATGCAAACTTCTTATTTCTCAGGACATCACATCATTTGGAAGCATGTCCACAGCTCAGGTAATCTGACATTAGCTACTGTATTTCTCAAGTTCAAACCAACTTCCCAGGCCATGTGCAAGTGCTATTGAGGTAATCTTGGATTTCTTTTTCATAATAGGTCAATTATCAAATTCAACAAAAGGATTTAGTTATGAACACCAAGTCAAATCCCATTAATCACACAAGGCACCTAACTCTTTACGTATTCACAAAAATTTGCAAAGAAATGTGAATCAATAATGAGTCAGAAGCTTTAAATCAATAATGAAATTCAAAAGCAGATATAATTATCCAGTGGTAGTAGCATTACCTTCAATCGTTTCAAGCTTTCACTTATGGCCCTCTGCTTCTCAACATTCTGTCGTAGAGTTAACAATTCCTGCTCAAAGGATGAATTGAAACATCAATATCCTCGTATGTCTACTCAGACATTAAGGTATTATTGAATTATACAGTTGTAGGTACTGATACTTTCTCAATGACACATACCTTTTTCAAATTTCGTCTTTCCTTCAACAGCAAACTCTCCTCCTCTTTGAGTTGAGCCAATGTCTGCAAGAAACACCATGTAGTAGTTAATAGGCTAATGATTGTTTGCTTCTATGTCAATCCACCACTACAATCAAACAAAGTAATGAGCAGGGAAAGACGTGACTTGTGTGCCAAGAGAATGTAAGATAATGGATTATGTTTAAGGTCACACCATTGACTTCTGTACTACATGGTGAACATTTAATAAGTTTTTTATGCTCACATTAGTTTATATTAGCTCAACTGCAGTGCAGAAACGCTAACCACTAGTTTCTTTTCAGCAGCAATCTCCCTTCATAGACGTCCAGTTATAGGGTTTTTTTTTTTCATCAGCCAACCCTACGTCACTTACAGAAACTTGAATAATCTAAAGAACAAACTATGCTATATATACCAGATCGTACTTGGGCTTTGATGCAAGACTAAAGTCAGTTTACACTAACACGTCATTATTAATTAATCTACTTTTAATAGATTTTGTTTTGTTCATATCAATAGTTCATACACCTCCAATGCATATCGTGTAAGCTATTTACCTTCCTCTTTCTTGGCCTCTTGGAGATTGTTGTACAACTTCGAACAGCAACCTACACAAGACACAACACCATTAGTCAACCACTCAACCAGCAAGTAATACTGTGAACAACACAACTGAAGAACCGTACAAGAAAGAAAATCCCTTTATCCACCAACTACTACTACAGACGTGGGAGTAGAGTACGTGGACATCACTCAATAAAACCCTTAGTCCCACCGCTACAAGTGCCTAGAGAGAGCCCCCTCGTGACTTTTCTCGTGACAAATTGGCGCTTCAATCATGTATCAACTGCTCAACTGTGACCACTTCAAACGGGCAGCAGCAGTCCACACATAAATAACACCGTCATTAACCTCCGTTTCTCCTTTTTGCTCTGTTGGAGCAACCTAGCTCTCTCAATGCCCTTCCAACCCCAATGAACTCAACTGCCTACATAAGTAGATATCTAATTCTCAACCCAACCAACCAAAAAAATAAATAACCCACCTTGAATACCCCAAGGCTCGTTTTTGTTTTGTTTTTTTGTTTTTTGTTCAGTTTGGTAGACACCAAAGAACAAAGTGGACAATTTTGGTGATGACTGTGTTGGTCTTCCCACCCAAACTACCAATTCCATACACAAAGCTAAACATGACAGGCTGTCACTTAAGGTAAAACCGTAACACAACAGCCAAAATCAGGACCTTTATGCTTTTTTACTTCGTTTGACACTTTGACCTCGTCTTTCCATAAAAAGAAAGTAACAAGCCGAATTCTTTTTGTCTTATTTTAATCCGCTTCCTCTGATCCCCTCTCGTGGTTTCTGCACTACAAACGACGACGTTTGTTCTCGACGCCTTGCAGCAAACGCCACAATGTGGCCGACCTCACCCAATCATTTCCTCCTCCTCTCACAACACAACCACTACAAAGCACTACCACACCGAACCACACATAGGTCTAAATTTTGCCACGAAAACACGCTACCGATAAAGTAGTTGACGAACTCCTGTCTATTTTACCAAAACGCCCTTTATTATAACGATGAGCGTTTTGACTTTAACAGGGAGAGTTACGTCATTTGGAGGCAAAGTACTTGCCAGATGCCCATGGGCAGGTACTGTGTTGACTCTTGACACTCGGAGAAAGACTTTGGGTTGGACATTTTCTGGGGTTGGCCGAGACTTTGAGGAAAGGGTAGTTTGGTCTTTATGCGAATCAAAGCGTGACAGGAGCGGAAAAAATAAACGTGGGTGTACGAATGAGTGCCTCTGACTCCCATTTACGTTGAACGGAAGTCACCAATTTTTACTTCGAGAAATTAAAATAGAAAATGTCCATTTATTTTATGTGACGAGGGGCATTTTGGTCCGGGAAGATGTTGACAATGGTAAAGCGACAACGGCCAGTCCAGATGACCGGCGCGTAAATGACCGGTACGGTCGACGAAGTGACACAATTAGCCTCAGCGGCCACGAGAAATCTCATGCAAGACGCATAAATCTTGCACACCTAGAGGGCTAGTTTCGTCCGTCGAAAAAAACGAAAAAGAGAACATAAAAGATGACGAATCTGAACTGAACTGACCCGACTGAGTTAGACTCAGACACAAAAGCGAGAAGAAGAAAGAAATAGAAGAAAACCAAAAAGTGACAAAGACGACAGACCTTAGATCTCGCGTCGTCGGTAGGCTTGGGACGCGGCGGCGGAGGCTTGCTAGACTCCTCGGAACCGCCACCGCTGATGGTAGTGGCGCCGCTCCAGGAGAGAGGCGTGGTGGGGCTGGCTCTTGTATTCGTGGTGGTAGCCTCCTCACCTTTGTTCTTCTTCATCTCCTTGTTCTTATTCATCTTCTTATGGATGACGTCCACGACGACGACGACATCGTCTCCCTGGTGGCGTGGCATGTGCTTGTTGTTGTTGGAGCGTCTCTGCCGCACGCTCCACTCGAGCTTCATGGCGTGGCGGCGCGTGGGCGGAGGAGCGTGACTGATGTCGAGTAAAACGCCGACAACCGCCACGTCGTCTCTGATGGCCAGTTGGACCCAATCGTCGTTGCCGTCTTCGGCGGGTGGCGCTGCACCAACCATAGTGTGTGATTGAAAAATATGTGTTGCAGTTTAGGGTGGCCGAGAGAGAGAGAGATATGATGTGGGTTCGTGGGGAGAAAGCAAAGAAGAGAAGCAAGAACGAATGTAAAATTGTAACGAGGGAGGGGGTTTGATTTTATATGCGGCTGCTGTCCCTCTTTTCTTGTGTTTCTCACAGCTCACACAACCCTTACACTTCCTTCCTCTCTCTGGATTTTTTATTTTATTTTTTTCCTTTTTCATCCTAAATAAAGTTAAATGGTGGGCCACTACGGATTTGCGGACGTGGCAGCGTCGGACCGAGCTCGCGTGGCATTTTCATTATAGTTGGCTTGGATAATACGTTGAATAAGGTTTTTCTTTGTACGTTGTAGGTCTTGGATTGGTTGGGGAGAGTGTGGGGGACGCGCCGTGGGAGGGAGGTGGGGTGAGATGTTTGAAGGTGGAGAAGAGAATTGAGGCAGATATGGTAGATGGTGATGTTTGTTAGTTAATGATGCGGCACGTTTCTCTTGGGGTGTGGGCATTAAATCGAAAAACGCTTCATGGCATTTGAAACATTGACGGCTACCTGCTCCTTTTTACGAAACGGAGGCAGCCTGCGTCACGCACAAATACGGAGCTACATGCCCTACTGTTCTTTTTCTTTTTCTTTTTATTTTTATTTTTTTAGAATCAAGACGGTACCGCAGCTTTAAAACATGTATTAATTAAATAAGAAATTAAATATAAGATTAATTAGAGATTATATTTTATACATAAGATCATTGTAAATTTTTTACATACATAAAGTCATTATCCCTTTTTTAATATATTTGAGTTTCTAAAATTGTCTTTTATTATAAAGAGAACTGTTTAGTTCAATTTTTTTTTTGTAACGATTAAGTTCAAATTCAAAACTCCACCAGTAACTTTTAGAGAGAGCCGTGCTAGAGAGAGAGAAAGCTTCATTAGCTCGATTTTCTCCACATTAGCTTTCTGTGTTTTTGTTCGTGTGTTTTTGTTTGTTGATGTTGCTCATCTCAAGGAAAAGTACAAGGAATACATGCTCTGTGCCACTGTAAAGAATGGGAACGAAGGTTAAGTTCAAATTCAAAACTTCATGGGTAGCTTTTAAAGAAAGAAGGAGAGAGCCATGCTAGAGAGAGAGAGAGAGAGAGCTCAATTAACTCGATTCTCTCCACATTAGCTTTCTGTGTTTTTGTTCGTGTGTTTTTGTTTGTTGATGTTGCTCATCTCAAGGAAAAGTACAAGGGATACATGCTCTGTGCCACTGGAAAGAACGGGAACGAAGGTTAAGTTCAAATTCAAAACTCCATGGGTAGCTTTTAAAGAAAGAAGGAGAGAGCCATGCTAGAGAGAGAGAGAGAGAGAGCTCAATTAACTCGATTCTCTCCACATTAGCTTTCTGTGTTTTTGTTCGTGTGTTTTTGTTTGTTGATGTTGCTTATCTCAAGGAAAAGTACAAGGGATACATGCTCTGTGCCACTTGAAAGAACGGGAACGAATGTTCATTTTTCAGTTTCTGGATAGTGTTTAAAACTAGTAACAGTAGTACTGTCCAACAACTAGAGTAGTACTTTCTGAAAACTACAGTAGTACTGTCAACAGAGTTTTAGTTAGAATGCATAAAGTCCCAGTAGAGTAGTACTGTCCAACAACTAGAGTACTACTTTCTAAAAACTACAGTAGTACTTTCAAAAAACTGTTATACTATTTTCCATGAAACTGATTCATGGTGTTTTCTGCAACAACCTCACTATTTTTGGAGGCAATTTTTTATGAAGTTCACTCATGACTTTGTAAAAGCCTCTTAATGTCGATCTTATTTGGACTTTGGGTTTCTCAAGGTTCTCCATTTCTGTCATTTCTGCAAAACAATAAAATAGACCATCAAAACACTACATACTACTCACGTAAATTCTATATACTACTTACATCAATTCTACATACTACTACAGAACACACTACATACTACTACAGAGCACACTACATACTACTACAGAGCACACTACATACTACTTACAGACAACACTATATACTATTCATAGAGCACACTACATACTACTACAGAACACACTATATACTACTCACAGACAACACTACAAACTACTACAGACAACACTACAAACTACTACCGAGCATATCACATAGTACTACAGAACACACTACATACTACTCACATACAATACTACAAACTACTACAGACAACACTATAAACCACTACCAGAAATGGAGACATTACCGGAGACCTGCCGTCGCCGGCCTTGTCTTTTTTTTTCGCCAGAATTGACATTACCGGCGACTTGTCGCGGGCAATGACGTCGTCGGAGATTCCCCGCCAGTGTTGACATTGCCGGCGACGGGAAACGCCGTCGCCGGTGATGTCTTGGACATTACCGGCGACGGCGTCGCCGGCAATGGCAGCGCCGCCGTGGCCGGAATGTGAGACATTGCCGGCGACTCGAGTCCATGTCGCCGGCAATGTGGGGAAAAATTTTGAAAAAAAAACGCGGTTTTGGATTGGGCCCAATTCCATAACCTGCATTGAACCGGATAAACCGTACAATCATACAAGTTCAACAGTACACGTAGCAAAGACAGTCATACAAGTTCAACATAAATGTCCAACGTACAGTACAAATAGCAACGACGATAAAAAAATTAACTACAACTACAGGTCAGGTCCAGGAACTTGCGGGTCATCAGGGTTGAAGTAATCCATGTACTCATTTGAATTCCGGTGGCTACCTTGGTCTTGCTCTGGCGTTGACTGGTGCGGTGGTGGTGGTGGATAGGTAGGGATATGAGGGACCGGGGGAGGTGTGGGGAAGGGTTGTCTGGTAGTCTAAGCCTCGTACATCGTCCGCATCCATGTGTACATCTGAGCCTGCACCTGTGTCTGCTGCATTTGGTACTCGGCCATCTGCCTCTTTTGCTCCTCCAACTCCCTCTGCGTCCTATGAAGCTCCGCCGCGAGGTTACGACTAGAAGTTGAACTTCTTGACCCGGTAGAGTATTCTGAAGTGTTCTTCAATAGTCCTTCGCCCGCCGTGCCCATTCCCCTACAGTAGTAGGTATTCTTTCCAGTCCCGCACGCTTTTGCCATGATCCGAGCCGCTATCGGGGGATCAAGCGGATCGATCTGAGAGGCATACTGGGTGACTTCTTCCTCGGAGCAGTCAGGATGGTTAGTCCGAGCTATACTCATGGTCACTTCTGCGGTCGCCTCCTCCACTCTCGACTAATTGAAAAGGGAAAATGAACAACGTATTAGCTAACAAAATCTATTTCCATCTTGAAAAATAGTTTTATTAACACATGGAGAGGCGAAAGACTTACCGCTTCTTCAGGGCACTGCGGGTAGAACTTCTGATGAATATACACCAACGGGTTCACCTCTTGTTGTTGCTGCGCCTTAGTCGACCAACCCATGTAGTTGAGTGAACCTGCATGATGGGCCCTGGTGTTTTTCAATCTATTCGCCCGGTTCGTCTTCGAAATCGCCTTGTTTGATAAACATATGAAAAAAAATTAGTAACTAACTATTTCAATCTGATACGATACATTAGGCTTGAAAGATATATTAAGGATGCATACCCGAGCTTTGGGGTTCTCGAAGTGGGCTATCAGCCACAGCCACTCGTACTCCTTAAACTGGAATTCTGCTAGGGGTGGAACCTCGGCCTAGCTCCTTGTATACAGTGTAATGGGAAGAAAGCTCGTTCTTCCACTATTTATACCTATATTAAAAGAAGGAAAAAAAGTTAGAGATATTAAAACACTTGATAAACAAAAATCTAACTCGATATATATTCAAATAAGTCGAAGCACATCACCTCATATGTAGTTGACGCTCTACCCACGTGTGAATAAGAACTTCATCCACGTCAAACCACACCTGCAATATGAATATATAAAAGGTAAAATTATATATTTATTCGGACTTAATTAATAAATGTAAAATTTACGTAATGAAAATACGATTTTACTCACACTGAGTGCATTATGCACTTGCATCTTCACGTAGATAGGCACAGATTCCCAATCTGGCCAAAGCATTGGGACCTTGTCCCGCACGATCGCACCGGCCATGCTGACATATTTGCGCGTGGTGTCGAATGCCTCGATCACCTCGCCATCCTCATTGGCCCTTATGGGCGTTTTCCTTCCGCCGGTGGCCTGCTCAAGTCTCTTCCCGGTGCAGGTGCCTCTAGCCCCTTTCCGTTTTCCAGTCCCATTAACGAAATTGCCTAATAATACAATGTCAACAAATTGATATCATTAATTGAACCTATCGCAAGTCTTAAGTAATAATTAAGTAATCAATCTGATGTTAAATAAAATTTACCTGCATCGTCCGTTTGTTGGTTGGTGCACCTCACACTCCAAAGATACACGGGGTCGAACGGGAGGAAGTTATACGCTTCCTCCACGCTCAGGAACTCCGGCCGTCCTTCAATATAAACAGGCATCCCCCTATCATCGAATTCAGGGATGACAGGAATCTCGTCGGGTAGGAAGAGACCGGATGGCGGAGATAGACGAGGCCTGGACGATGAGGCGCCAGCACCACCATGTGTCTCAGATGATTCCCGTGAAACGGGAGTAGGCACCAGGCGAATATGGGGCATTCGGATTGAGGGAGTTTCTGATGCCCCCGTTGACTGTCGCTCGTCTGAGGCTCTGCCACCGGAGGGACGTCTGCTGATTGAGCGTCTAGAAACTGAGGCTCGAGGCTCAACTTCCGGTTGCACGGCTCTTGATCGTGCAGCTTCCTCGTCAGCTCGCGCCTCTAGCAAGGCTCTCGTGCGAGCACTCATCATTGGCCCACTGGGCGTGTTGCTAACTGCGGGCGAGGAGGAAGCTTGACTACTGTTCCCTCCACTATTTCGGGAACCTCTCCGAAGCCAATTAGCCGCAAAACCTCCTGGAATGGACACCGTAATAGTCATGGGAACTGGGGTTCTATAACAAATCGGAACCGGAACGGTTTGGAACAGGAACCGTTTGAACCTGGAACCATTATATTACAAACGGTTCCGGTTACAAACAGTTCCGGTTCCAAACGGTTCCGGTTCCAAACCGTTTCGGTTCTATAACAAATCAGAAATACTGGAACGGTTTGGAACCGGAACCGTTTGAAACCGGAACTGTTTGTAACCGGAACCGTTTGTAACATAACGGTTCCGGTTACAAACAGTTCTGGTTCGAAACGGTTCCGGTTCCAAACGGTTCCGGTTCCAAACCGTTTCGGTTCTATAACAAATCAGAACCGGAACGGTTTGGAACCGGAACCGTTTGAAACCGGAACTGTTTGTAACTGGAACAATTTGTAACATAACGGTTCCGGTTACAAACAGTTCCGGTTCCAAACCGTTTCGGTTCTATAACAAATCAGAACCGGAACGGTTTGGAACCGGAACCGTTTGTTTTCAAACGGTTCCGGTTATAAACAGTTCCGGTTTCAAACCGTTCCGGTTCCGATTTGGTATGGTTCCAATATCACCTATTATACGTTAAGTTAACAACTATATCACCTAACTTAACATATATACATACATCATTTCCGGCTTTAAACTTTTCACACATATATACATCGATCATGCATCTTAATTTCGATCACCTTAATTCACACACATATATATACATCACATATTAATCCAATTCACCCTAGCTAATTAATTTTCCACATTTTTCAAACATACGTATATATATACATTCCATATATATTAATTAATTTTTCACATATATACGTCACATATATTGCTCCTTCACCCCACAATTATCCACATTTTTTTCCCACAATTTTCATACATACCTTAATTACATTTTACAAATATTGTCCACATGCATACATATATACATCCCACAATTATAAAAAATTAATTAATTAAAATACACAAAAAAAATATTGTGGAATGAGAGAGAGAGAGAGGGAGAGAGAGTGAGCTCAAACCTGGCATGGTGGAGCTCGATCCAACTTTGCCGGCGACAGAGGTGAGGGGAGGAGGAAGAGGAGGAGGGGAGGAGGAGAGAGGGGAGGAGAGAGGGGAGGAGAGGAAGAGAGGGGAGAGGGAAGAGAGAAGAGAGGATTGAGGAGAGGGGAGAGGTGAGAATTTCGTGCTAAGAGAGGGAAGAGGGAAGAGAGAATTGAATTAGGCCGAAGAGAAATGGGGAGGAGGAGATCGAGCTCGAGCTATACCTCCACCATTGCCGGCGAGGTAGGTCAACGTCGTTGGTAATGACATTACCAACGACGTACGTCGTGGGTAATGTCATTACCAACGACTTGACTCGTTGGTAATGACATTAGCAACGAGTTGAGAAGCAACTCGTTGGTAATGACATTACCCACGAGTTGCTAAGTCGTTGGTAATGACATTACCAACGAGTTGCTTGTCAACTCGTTGGTAATGTCATTATTTGTCGACTATTATCCGATCGACCAATTTCCGACCATTTTCCGACTACATAATTTCCGACTACGTTCAATTTCCGACTACGGTTCCGATTTCCGACTACGTTCAATTTCCGACTACGGTTCCGATTTCCGACTACGTTCAATTTCAGATTTCCGACTACGTTCAATTTCCGATTTCCGATTTCCGACTACGTTCAATTTCCGACTACGGTTCCGATTTCCGACTACGTTCAATTTCCGACTACGGTTCCGATTTCCGACTACGTTCAATTTCCGACTACATACAATTTCCGACTACGTACAATTTCCGACTACATACAATTTCCGAGTACATTTTCCGACTACAATTTCCTTAAACATTTTACTACGTACATTTTACTACGTACATTTGCCGACTACAATTTCCGACTACAATTTCCAACGTACTAAGGATGATAATCGTAATCATCTTCATCACTTGAGTCTGACTCGGTTTCATAGGTAACCTCTGGCAATATGTGCCGCTCCTCGTCATCTGAATCAGCGTCAAATTCATATGGATTAACATCGAGAAGTTCTGCTCCAGTAATTCGAACCACACTCCCAGATCTCACATTATTAAGGTGAATCGTAGATGATTCCGGAATGTCAAAAGCGTTTGGCTCTTGGTATGCAGTAACTTCCTCATCATCTGCGGTATCACCAAGTGTGGCAGCACTGTATATGTTTCTATGAGCAACATGGTTAACCACCTTCCACGGGACTTTGTTAAGAAGATCGTCCAGGTAAAACACTTGTTTTACTGATGAGGCAAGAACGAAAGGGTCATCTTCATACCAGGTAGTAGCAGTATTCACCGAAAATGTTCCGTACTGATCGGTCCTTGTGTTCTCCGGGCTAGTATCAAACCATCTACACTTGAACAAGTGCACTTTCATGCGGTTCCCATAAATTAGTTCAACAACTGAATGAATGACACCGTAATAGTCAACACCATCCTGCCCACCATGGACCATCACCCCACAATTCTGTGTTTTCAGTCGGTCGTCTCGATTTTCACATATAAATTTCACGCCATTGACCTGACACATCGAGTAAACTTTTGAAGCAATCGGTTTCATCGCCAGGACCCTCAATTCGTTTGACCACTCTGGGCAACCATCATCTGCTACATGGTTCATCTGAAAACGTCCATATATTAATACGTACAGAAGAAATTATGTCATCTTGAAACCACAAAACCACGTACATACATACATGCTATATAAAGATATATATAAAAATATACATATACACATATACTTACCCATTGACCAAAGTAGTTTGCAAACGTCTTGTTGTGGTAATCAACATTTCCGGCAATAGCAGGGCAGTGAAGATGATAGTTTTTCCAATATTGTACTTCTTGACAGTTAATCAGTACTGACCAGTGGGCAATGGCTACCTCATTTCCATCCAACTTGTACGACTTTGGCAAGCTTCCCTGTACTACCACGTCACTGGAGATGATAGAAAGGTTGAACTGGGGTTCATCTATCGGCATATGTTGTTGGGGGTCCTCTACATTTTCGAGGTACACTTTGGTGTACGTTACACACTTGTGCGCAAGATATGCTTCAGCGATACACCCTTCAGGTGCATATTTATTCTTTACATAGTCCTTGTAGGCTCCCAATTGTCTACAAGTTAACAAGTACATGTTAACTTACTTAACCACAAGAATTTACATATAAAAACATAGGCAAACCAAATTTATGAATCATTTGTACCTTTCCATGGGATACATCCAAGTGTAGTGTACGGGACCGGTAAGCAACAATTGTTCGGGAAGATGGATCATCAGGTGCGGCATTATGTCGAAAAAATTTGGGGGAAATATCCTCTCAAGCTTGCACATGATAAAAATGATGTCATCTTGCATCTCCCTCAGGTCTGCTTTTTTAACTTCCCTGGTGCATAACTTCTGAAAGAATCTTGACAAGGCCACCAACGGCTCCACCACCTCTTTGGGCATGTACCCTCGAATGAAAATAGGGAAAAGGCGTTGAAGCAGTACATGGCAGTCATGACTCTTTAATCCGTACATCTTATTGTCCCGGAAGTTAACACACCTGCTTATATTTCCTGCATAGCCATAAGGATACCTGCATATATATAGATAAAGCCATATATATGGACCAATTATATTTCTAGCATATAACCATATATACTCCGCTAAAAATTTAAGGCCAAATTCCTACATAGCCATAAGAATATATACCTGACATTACTCAGCCACCGAAAAATTTCATGCTTATGCTTCGGCTTTACGGTGTACGGAGCTTGCGGCATTTTTCTCTTACCATCTCTTAACCACAAATGTTTCCGCACACCCATTGCTTTCAGATCAATGCGTGCCTTAGGGATGTCTTTTGTTTTCCCCTCCAAGTTAAGAATTGTGCCCACCACACTTTCACACACATTCTTCTCTATGTGCATGACATCTAGGTAATGTCTGATAGGCAACCTGGGCCAGTAGGAGAGTTCCCAGAATATGCTCTTGTGTGTCCAAAACTTATACCTTTCGGGCTTGTCTGGAATTGACGCCACTATGTCAGGATGATTGCTCAGCTGGCCAAAATCGTATTCATTCAACACTTCCAAAATTTCTTCCCCTGTCCATCGCCTGGGTGCCACACCTGTTTCCACAGTCCCATCAAACGCGTCTGGATCCTGCCTAAATGGGTGATCATATGGAAGCCAACAACGGTGACGCATCTGAACAATTTTACTGCAATGAGGACTGCAACAATCAACCGTCATGCACTCTGAACAAGCCCTGTAACCCCTGGTAACGTTGCCCGACAACATACCGCGGGCAGGAAAATCACTGATGGTGCCAACAAGCATGGCATGCATCTGGAACATCTCCTTTTTGAACCTATCGTAAGTGGGGTGGCCACACTCACTCAGGTACTTAAGCTCCTCAATCAAAGGCCTCAAATACACATCGAGACACTTTCCTGGATAACCCGGGCCCGGAATTAACAGAGTGAGCATATTGTATTCCTTCTTCATGCACATCCATGGTGGAAGGTTGTACGGTACCAAAATAACTGGCCATATACTGTATTGAAGACTCATGTTGCCAAAAGGGTTGAATTCGTCAGATGAGAGCCCTAGCCAAACATTTCGGACCTCTGCTGCAAAATGATCAAACTCCCTGACCATGTGCTTCCAAGCCTCTCCGTCGGAAGGGTGTATAAGGGTGTCATCGTCAGGCAAGTTCCTCTCAGCCCACCATCTCATTGCCTCGGCCGTGAAAGCACACATGAACAACCGCTCCAGCCTATCAATAAGCGGGAAATATCGAAGTATCTTCACAGCTTTCTTGTTGCCTGCAGGAGTCAACTTATACCTTTCTGTAAAACATACCGGGCAGGCTTCAAGGTCTTCGAGATCTTTTCCCCAGAAGAGAATACAATCATATCTGCATGCATGGATTTTGATGTAGGAAAGCCCAAGATCTTTCAGGATATGTCGCACCTTATGATGAGTGGTAGGAAGACGATGACCGGGTGGCAGTAGCGAAGCAGTCCACTTCAACCAAGAATCAACAGCTTTGACAGATATTTTGTTCTCCATTTTGAGCTGCATCACTCCCATCACACTTTCAAGAACAGTCTTACTACAACCGTCGTACAACGGAGTCTGTTGCAATGCAATCAGGTTGTTGTACTTGTCCATACCGCTTGTGTTGACATGACCTCCAGGTAATGGTTCGACTGGCTCGATATGGGGGAAACCCTCAACGACAGGAGGTACATTTGGTGCTTCATCAGCAAATACACTGCTCTCATGAGGAAACATATCATTGATTAACATCGATGTTGGATCATAGGATGAACTGCCCCTCTCAGCAAAATCTCCATGATCATAGCGTGGACTGGCCCTCTCACCAAATTGTCCATGATCATGCGGACCCGCTACCGATGTTTCACCGTGATAAATCCAACAAGTGTACTTATCCCAAAACCCGTATCTACTCAGGTGCCTCTGGACTTTATCAATGGGAAATCGAAATTGATCGCTGAAATACTTACATTCTTTACACGGGCAATAATGAAGTGTAGTGTCTCCACAATTAGCCTTCACAAAATCCACAAAACTCCTAATTCCCTGGTGATATCTGACATCCCATCTTTCGAGGCTCATCCAACTCTTGTCCATCCTGAAAATTCTAATAATTTTACGTATTAATTATATATATATACACACATTCACTACTAATAATCGACGTGATCTCTCAATTCAACTCTAATTAAATCAACACATGCATGCATATGTATATATATCGATCTAATCTCTGAATTCGATTCAGTACTCGATGATAGTATTCTCCTTTTTTCAATTCAAAACGTATTTGACTGGGTAGGAGGAGGCTCTGTTAAGCCTGGCTCCGATAACAATACGATAATACCAGTCATTGATTCAGACACAAGATTAACTACAAGCTGTTTTCTCGTTTCGGTGACCGTACATCAACAACATTTCATATATATCTCACGAATTGGATTTGATCAACACACACACATATATATATATACCACATATACGTATATATACACCTACGTACCTATATATATAGCTTCCCGAGTGATCGAGTTTTCGACACGCGCCTTAATTTTGACAATATACCGAATGATCGATTTCAGAGCGTAGGTTTTCCTTCTTTCGATTTCTCTGGATTTTTTTCGCTCAAAATTATTGAATGATCGAGCTGCCCCATCCGGCATCTAATATAAGACACATTGCCGGCGACGGAGTAAGTCGCCAGAAATGAAGACATTACCGGCGACTTTACGCCGGAATCTCGCCGGTAATGTTCCAAAACATTACCGGCGACTCCAACCGTCGCCGGCAATGTCTAGGCACACATTTCCGGCGACATTACCGGCGACGGGGTAAGTCGCCGGTAATGATGGACATTACCGGCGACTTTTCCGGTCGCCGGCCTTGTTGGCCGGAATCTCGCCGGTAATGACTCATTTTCTTGTAGTGAACTACTACATAGCACACTACGTACTACTACAGAACATGCTACATACTACTCACATACAACACTACAAACTACTATAAAGCACACTACAAACTACTACAGAGCACACTACATACTACTCATAGACAACACTACAAACTACTACATAGCACACCACAGAGTAACATAAACATTACCACAGATTATTATAGACACTACTGCATAAAAACTAAAGCACACCAATATGTACACACCTACTACAAACTAACATAAACACTACCACAGATTATTGTAGACACTACTACGTACGTAACAACCAAAACATAACTTTTGCGTAACAACCAAAACAAACACTACCACAGACTATACTCCAACGCTGAGAGAGAGAGAGAGAGAGAGACCTAAAAGACAGCGAGGGCAACGAGCTGTTCAAGCTTGAAAGTGAGTCAATGCCATAGCTTCTTCTGGTACAAATCTGCGAGGGAATTGTACCATCCGGCTAGCTTAGGGTGGGCATTGCGAGAGGATTCAAGGTATTGCAGAGCGGCCATGGCTTGACGATTCAGAGAGAGGAAGAGAGAGAGATAGAGAGAGAAAGAGAGAAAGAGAAAGAGAGAGCTGCGAATGAAGAGAGGAGAGATGGATTGCTCTGCTAGAGTTTTGAGTTTGAACAAATGAAAGAGTAGATGATTTTGTAACTGATTCTTATGTTTATATACGATGGTATATATGTAATTAGATTGAATTTTAAGGTTCTATCTATTTTAGGTTTGATCTCTGGTGACCTTATTTGGGATATAATTGTGGAGTGACCTTATATAGTATACATCTTATGTATATGACCTTATGTATAATTTACCCATAATAAAATTTGTGAATACATATTCGAGAATATAAAGTTTAAACCTCGAATCACAATAAACACAACCAGGACATCTCAAAAAATAAAAGATTATCCTTAATGAATGTTTAAAATATCGTGCTAATACTACTAATAACGTATACCGTAACGAGCATTGCAAAAAAGTTTCAAAGCGTACTCAATTTAATGAAATGTTCAAATAACTTACACTATTTTTGATATAACATGCGCTATGGCCTAAAGTGTACCATAGCGTGTCATAGCATTTTGCTATTTCTATTTTTTTGTTTAAATTAAAATTATGTTTTTTAAAGAAGAAGAAAAAAAACTCAAAACTCATCATCTTTCTCTTCATTTGTGATCTAAGCTCAAACCCCTCTCTCTCTTTCTCGCCTCCATCTCTCTATCACTTCATGACCTGAGCTCAAAAACTGCACAATTGCTCAAATAAAGCATGCTAAGGCGTTGTAATCATCAAGTTTGGTAACCTTCTATTTTCTTATTGTTTCCTCAATTATCATGAGTACTAGTGCTAGTGGTAGTACGGCAAAATCTCAAGGCTGAAAATAGTGGATAGTGATGAAGTTCAACTTGATAACACAGATTAACCTATGTAATTTGATAGTTCAAATTACCCTACTCACTTTGATGCTTGAGATGAATTTCATAGTGATGTTAATGTGGGTGATCTTAGTGATGAGGAAAGCAGAGATTCGCAAGAGTACAAAAGGTGGATTAGATCATCTTTTTTGTTAAATTTTTTATGTATTTTTGAGTTTAAATTTAATTTGACAATATTTGTGTGCTAATATGTCATATTTTTATGAAGTTCAGATGTTAATTTATGTCTATTTTTTTTATAAATAATGAATTGTATTATTCTAATATAGTATATCTAGTGCGCGAAAAGTGTACATGTTACGCGTCATAGCGCTAAGGCATGCAAGCAAAGCAAAAACACATGAGTTACATTATTTTCTATTTAAAACATTGCCCTTAACATCTATGTATTCAAACATGCACCTATTAACAAAGAGTGTTATATCAACAACTCTATCCACTTTAAAATAAATGCGACACAATAAAATAAAGATAACGTGACTAATGCTACACATCATTACAGATTGAACAACTTTCCTACTATGTTACCGAACGACAAAAGAGTCGTCGACAATTCCCAAAAGAGTGCATCCATCGAAGCATGGATCGCCTCCTTACTAGGTTAAATGAGGCATTCGAGATGCACATACAGGCAAATCTCCTAAATTACTATATAAAAATAATAAAACAAAACTACGAACAAACAAACACAATCAGGAAACTGAAAATACTTAGCAAAAGGAAAATTCCCTAGCCTAACAACCATCAAGCCCAAAAGGACAATTATGAGTCCAAATCCATAATCAGCCACCACGAATCACAATAGGCACCATATCTGCCACCATGCCAAAGATTGACATCGCACCACCACCTTCTGCAGTGCTTTTGCAAGACCAGATCTGAACATTCCCTCGGCCTCGAGCAAATCTGGTTTGGTTAGAACAAACAGCAAGCACGACAAATTGACTTGCCGGCCAGACCCAAACAAATCTGAACAGAATGTTGATACATCTCACCACTCGACGTCGCCTCTTCCCGTCCTCCAAGGCCTCTTGTACGCCACTACAACTGCATCTCCCGTCGCATGTGAATCGAAAGTTCTTGATTTGAAACCAATCACTTGCCAGAATTAGAAACCCCAACCACCTTTGGTACTGAATTATTGACACTGCCCATCACTGGGCTAACAACACTATGCCGGAAAACCCGTCCAGCTATACCCTTGATGAGGGCCGCCAAACGAGAAAACTGAATTTTCTAAGAGAAACTGTGAACAGAATTGGTGGAGCGAGTTCTTTATGTTGGGACATTTCCAATGCCCTATAGTTTGTCTTTTTCATAAAAACTTTTGAATCTTGGAGATACATTTTTGAAAAAATAGCTATAATGATCACTCAAGTTTGTCACAATCGACAATTTGATTATTAAAATTTAGAAAATATAAAAGGTCACTGAATTTTAGTTCACCGTCGAATTACCTACACGCATCAAATCACATATACTAGCACAATCCACATGCACATAATGAGGATTTGATTCATACCTAAATCATCGCCGGAAACTATGCCGGCGACGACGACCCTTGAAACCTGAAATCCTAGAAATTTCACTCCCTTGATTCTCCTAACTCGGCCTTCAACCGCCGGAAACGAAGTCATCTCGAGGTGGAGGATGATGAGATGCGTCGATCCAGATCAAAAACATGGCCGGAGGTGGCCGCATGGCCTCCGACCGCCAACGAGCACGTCAGCGCCCATTAAGCTATGTATGTGGGAACCCGACCCCGATTTAGATTCCTAAACCAAGATTAGGCTCTCAAATGACCATTTGATCTATACATGCTAGTCCGAAAGAATAAATATAAGGGAAACTAGTAAGCTGAAAATCATAAATGGACAAACTGAATTTCGAAAAACAACTCCTAGAAACCAAATCTTAAATCATTTCTGACTTCTAGACTACTAGACTCTCAAACTTCGTATACTGACTAAGTGGGTGACTCATAGAATAGACTCTCGATTCTACGGCGGATACTGTTATGCCTCGATTTGCGTGCGTGCCCGACCACCACTGACTCTGCAACCTGGTCATTGAAAACCAAAGGGCCCAGGAGAAAGGCATATAAAGCATGAAAAATCAATAGAGTGAGTGGACGAAAAACAAAGTCTCGTAAGAAAAATCTTAGAATATGTATGTATGCCTTTAACCGAAATCACATATTAAAAACATAGCAAGTCAACTTAAAACCATATCATAATCGTATGTGGAGGCATGCATAATATAGTCATATGGTCAGGTGTTGTCGTGTCCCACCAGGAGTGTACTCGGTGATCAGCCGAGCAGCCAATGCATTGATGCATTCATACATAAATAAGCGCACGTGTGTGTGAGATAAAATCATAACATATAGCCCCCATGCATAAACGTAATTATATCATAACATATTACGTATACGTATATATGCGTATCAAATGGAAATCATATGCATAATCGTAAATGTATTTTAAGTCACGTGCGAGAAAAGGATTATCAAAAATAATTGCAACTTAAATCATATGCACCAGTGGAAATAAACTTCATAAACATAAAACCTAGACTCACTAATCGACAGTGAAATATAAGAAAAAGGTCCACTCACCTGAATCGCCAGAAACATGAGTCGATCCACTAACTCGATAGCGTACTTAATGACCTTATTAAATGAAATTTAGATTATTTCGTAATGTTTTCATCGAGTTGTTACCGTGGATAACACAAAATCGCACGGAGGAATTACATTCTAAAGTTCATGAATTGCAACTCATCATTACCCGTGAAATCACCTAGACCACCCCAGGTATCCTACCCGTCGTAGCGTACCATTCGGATTCAAAACAAGGTTCGCATAGACTCGACATACAACAATCAATTATGTCGAACATCAAGTCGCCACGATACCTGCGTGTAAGGTGAAAGAATATGAAAATTTGCTCAAATTACACAAATCTACCCCTCGACCACCCATGGAGTCATGTATCAAGCCTTGGCGATGATTCGTAGCCGGAGAAATCCATTGTATTTCCGGTTCTGCTTTGTGACCGGTGAGGAATTTCCGGCTGGCATTTGGCGTCGTGTCCATGGGGGAACTACTCACCACCCCACGGGAAGTCGAACACGACCCCTCTCGGGTCACGCCTTGGCCGGAGGATCTCGGTCGGACTCGAGCCAATTTTGATGAAACTCCATGACTTTCGAGTGATCAAAGGTGATCGGTCTGGCAGCGTGTGGGCCCCACGCACCGCTGTACGCGGCGAAGCTCTGGCGGCCAGAACATCGTGTTCTTCACGGGAAGTTTCCTAACCTAATTTTCGTTGGATTTTGGATGTAGATTTGTGTAATTCTTGACCTGACATTTAGTGTGGTATTATGATGTTTCTTGATCTTGCGGGTTGTGAAGGTCGTTCACTCATCTTGATGGATGAATTTGTTTTCAAATTCGTGTCTTTCAAATGTTGCGTAAGTTTTCAGCTCGGACGGTGTATTTCTCGCTTCGAAATATACCAAAAGCAACGAAGTCGAATAGATAATTAGCATGACCCACTCTCACCACGATTGTGTTTCTAACTTTAATCATTTTTAAGTTCCACCTATTTGGTGTTATAGAGCTGTCTTCCTTTTTCTTGTGCTTTTGGTATATTCCAAAGCGAGAAATACACCGTCTGAGCTGAAAACTTACACAACATTTGAAAGACACTAATTTGAAAACAAATTCATCCATCAAGATGAGTGAACGACCTTCACAACCTGCAAGATCGAGAAACATCACAATACCACACTAAAGAAGCATATCGAAGTTACGGAATGAGTAATCCAGAACATCAACGAAAGTGGGGGAAAGCTGATACCAATTGTGAGTACAGCCTACGTAAAACTGTATTCTAGTACGTCTTATTTCGTTGAACATCATGAGAGATCCACACATAATCTCTCACAACGTAACCAAGATGTAATTGTCGTAAGAAGTTGGTTTACTAATTGTTGGTCGAAGATAGAAGACGATTCCGATGACCCTAATTGCAAAGAATTTCCGAAGAAATTTCGACATGACCCATTCGTTTGTCATCGAACCCATCACCTACCAATTCAGCACATTTCTCCAAATACAATTCCAATAATCTCCATATCAACACAGTTCAATAGACAATGACAATCCACAAGAATACCATATGTTCGATAATATACCGAGCACCTAAATCATCTCAATTGCCAATTCGTTCAACTGAAGAAAACATCTTGTATATAACATATGAGTATTAAACCATCGTCATCCTGAATAATCAAGTCACTGTTTCTTGAAATAACTAATTAAAGATAAACAAAGGCATATCATGAGAAAGACACATCTGTGACAACCATAACTGATGAGATTTGAAAACAACTGTGGTTGACACACCGATCCCGAAGAAAATGAGTCTGCTACACATGTCAGCATAACTCAAAACCTCAAGTACTTACAGTTTGAGAGATGTCCACGTGTAACGAAAATTAGACGAACATGACACGTTGAAACGACAAAAGCATCATAACTTTCCTGGCTAACCTAGGTGAATCTCCTCGACGAACAAAATTGAGAAACTTATTATAAAAAATCAAAAGAAATGAAAGAAGTTGAATAAAACCATGTGAAAGTTTAGCTGAAAGAATCATAATTATCCAGAGTTACGCATGACAGTTGCATCAAAGTAATTATACGTGACAATCCTAAAGTTGTTCCCAAGTCTTGATAAAATTATGCTAGGACGATAATGAATCTCAGCATTCAGAATTAGAAAAATCTTGATAACTGACCTTCTGAACGTGCTTGTCGAAAATACACATGACAAGATGAAATGACGAAAAATAGAATGGCAACAACCTAAAAAGGGGCAACGAATTTAACAATCGCATAAGTAATTGAAACTGAATGGATCGTGAATAAAAACACTCCCAATATTATGGCCTCCATTAGCAGTATGAGTGATGATAAAGCACATAGCAAGTGGTGTCACATGCCCGGACCAAGACTTGATCCAAAAGTATTGCATTTGCATAGTAACCATGCTAATCTCCTTTGCCTCATTCTACTTCAATTTTTGTCGGAGGTCCCCGAAAGGACTCCCAAATAAATTGGGGGAACCTGTTTAGCTTCGCGAAAATGACACTCGAAGCCAAAATGTTTACACATGAATTAAAGGCCCACGCGAAGCTAGAATTTCAACAAAATTTAAGAGACCGAGAAACAGAGCATGACGAAGGCAAGGGTTCGAGCACTACACACATTCACATTGACATTAGTTTACTAACGTCATGCCCTACAAAGGTTCATAAAATGCTGATGTGATCGCTAACGATCCCGTCGTAACATTCCTTATTTTATGCGACTTCGTACAATGTAGGTCCTCAACCAAGAATCACCCCAGAATCATGATAGGGTAACGAAACACGAAGCGTGAATCAGAGAGATTAAAACGTAAAATGGAACACTGAAAACTGAATGAGACATTTGAATCTTTCTGCTGAAGAAAGAAAGATGAAGGAAATTGAATATTTAGTCATGGTGAAACGAAAGAAATTTTGCACACCTACTTGAATGATAAAGCTAGAAATTTCCTAGCTCGCTTCACCAAAGCGGGACCTGAATTATTGACGCCTTGACATTCTACCTCATACCCGAATTGATATAAGTCATACAATTCAATAAAAAGAATTCTGCATAATTTCTCTACAGATCGTCCAATGATGGTGTACATCAAGTGACTTCTCACCCGAAATAAATCCTGATCAGTAAATGTGGTGCTAGCGTAAGGCTCATGCTAACTCCTCTATATCATTCCAATTTTATCGGATGTTCCCGAATGGACCAATTGATCAAGACTAGGAATGTTGCAACTAAACATGACGAAGGAAATAGAATTTTGTCACATAATTCATCGATACAAAAAGTAGTAATTGACTAGTTCACTAGGCTCATGAGGTATATATGGATAATCGCTAACGGCCTTGTCGTGAGGATTCACATAATACGCAACTTGTATTAGCCTGACAATTTCATCATAAATTCGACATAACCTCCCCATAATTTTAAGATCAACCAAAATCCCGCAGGGAGATTACACTTCGAAATTAACAAGTCCCATAACAATTTGTGAGCCACAGTTGCTCATCCAAGTTCTTCACAATACATAATATAATTCATTTCAAACCTGGAGTCGTATTAAGGCAACAAAATTGTTACAAGAGTTTCTACGTCTGAGCGTAAGTTAGAACATCATTTGCGTATCATAACCCGTAAGAGTTCGCTAATCGTCGTAGTCTCCACTCTACTTATCCACATATAACACTTATAAGTTGTTCATCGACAAACCACAATCGCGTCGTCATAGTATCCAACATACCCTCGCCAACTGACATATACATTACTATTCGTAAACCTAGTGTCACACTTTTAGAATTTTGTTAAGGCAAGAGCGTAGAAGAAGAGTCAAGGGCTGACACATATGCAAACTCGGGTGTACTACCCACTTAATGAGAATAACCTTACCTTTACAAGAAAGGGGAAACCGAGCTTGGCGCATGCGAGACATCGTGAACATAGGGAACTAACACACAGGCTGGGGTTTGTACACAGTCACTTTCGCCATATACTCGACGACGTTAAACACCGTGAGTTTTCGATGGAGATCCGCCGCGGTCGGGCCATCACTCCAGAAGTGTTGAGCGTAATCAAGCGCGATCACGAAAGAAACTAAGTACAGTCTACTGAACCTATAACCTAAAACTCTGATACCAATTGTGGGAACCCGACCCCGATTTAGATTCCTAAACCAGGATTAGGCTCTCAAATGACCATTTGATCTATACATGCTAGTCTGAAAGAATAAATATAAGGGAAACTAGTAAGCTGAAAATCATAAATGGACAAACTGAATTTTGAAAAACAACTCCTAGAAACCAAATATTAAATCATTTTTAACTTCTAAACTACGAGACTCTCGAACATAGTATACTGGCTAAGTGGGTGACTCGTAGAATAGACTCTGGATTCTACAACGGATACTGCTATACCTCGATTTGCATCCGCGCCCGACCACCACTGACTCTACAACCTGGGCATTGGAAATCAAAGGGCCCAAGGGAAAGACATATAAAGCATAAAAAATTATTATAGTGAGTGGACGAAAAACAAGGTCTCGTAAGAAAAATCTTAGAATATGTATGTATGCCTTTAACCGAAATCACATATTAAAAACATAGCAAGTCAACTTAAAACCATATCATAATCGTGTGTGGAGGCGTGCATAATATATATAGTCATCTGGTCAGGTGTTGTCGTGTCCTACTAGGAGTTTACTCGGTGATCAGTCGAGCAGCCAATGCATCGATGCATTCATACATAAATAAGCGCGCGCGTGTGTGTGACATGAAATCATAACATATAGCCCTCGTGCATAAACGTAATTATATCATAACATATTACGTATACGTATATATGCGTATCAAATGGAAATCATATGCATAATCGTAAATGTATTTTAAGTCACATGTGAGAAAAGGATTATCGAAAACAATCGCAACTTAAATCATATGCACCAGTGGAAATAAACTTCATAAATATAAAACCTAGACTCGCTAATCGATAGTGAAATATAAAAAAAATTTCCACTCACCTGGATCGCCAGAAACATAAGTTGATCCATTAACCCGATAGCGTACTTAATGCCCCTATTAAATGAAATTTAGATTATTTCGTAATATTTTCATCGAGTTGTTACCGTGGATAACACAAAATTGCACCAAGGAATTACCTTCTAAAGTTTGTTATTTGCAACTCATCATTACCTGTGGGATCACCTAGACCCCACTCATCCTACCCGTCATAGTGTACCATTCGGGTTCAAAACAAAGTTTGCATAGACTCGACATATGACAATCGATTATGTCGAACGTCGAGTCACCACGATACCTGTGTGCAAGGTGAAAGATTACGAAAATTTGCTCGAATTACACAAATCTACATCCAAAATCCAACGAAAATCAGGTCAGGAAACTTCCCGTGAAGAACACGATGTTATGGTCGCCGGAGCTCCGCCACCTGCATTGGCCACGCGCTGCCGGACTGATCACCTCCGATCACTCGAAAGTCGTGGAGTTTCACCTGAATCGGCTCGAGTTCGACTGAGATCCTCCGACCACAGCAAGACCCGAGAGGGGTCACGTTCGACTCCCGGTGGGGTGGTGAGTAGTTCCCCCATGGACACGATGCCAAACGCCAGCCAGAAAGTCCTCGCCGGTCACGAAGCCGAACTGGAAATCCAATGGATTTCTCCTGCTTCGAATCATCGCCAGGGCTTGATACATGACTCCATGGGTGGTCGAGGGAGGTTGAGGGTGAAGAGGCGTCGATTCCAGGTGGTGCGGCAGCCGAAGACGGCCGGATGGTGAAGATCCGACCCGGCTGGAAATTTCGGGTTGGGTCCCCGACTAGGTCAACACAACGGGTCAACTTGTTCCTCCCCCAATCCAGGTGAAAGCAGGGTATTTATACCCATGGTCAAACCAAGATCAACGGTCCGGAACATAATTACTGTTCAATCGGACGGTCACGATTAATCACCATAGAAAATTACAATTCTTTTTATAAAAAATAACTCTTTTCCGTGAAACTTCTAAAATTCGTAACTAATTGCTCGTACCTCCAAAAAATAAAATAAAAATACGCTCGAGGTCGTAGTAATATTCTCGACAACTTTTATGAAGGAAGCAAGTCCAAATTCATAACATATAAAAAGTCGATTTTTAAATCGCAACAAACTTCGATAAACTTCCGATATCCATTACTTCTTTATCGTAACTCCAATTTTTAAGCTTGACGTGACCACGAACTCATCTTGACAAACCCTATAACTTCATCAAGAAACGGAAAACCAGCTTGTAACTTATAAAATGTCGATAATCAAATCACAACTAACAAAAATTCCACGGTAAATGTGACATATACTGATTAGCCCAATAATTACACGGATAACGATGATTAAGTCCCTAATTTAGGTGCAGGTCATTACAATGTCGGCGACGGCGACGACGACCCTTGAAACCTGAAACCCTAGAAATTTCACTCCCTTGATTTTCCCAACTCGGCCTTCAATCGTCGGAAATGAAGTCGTCCCGAAGTAGAGGATGATGAGATGCGTCGATCCCGATCAGAAACATGGCCAGAGGTGGCCGCATGGCCTTCCACCGCTAGCGAGCACATCAGCGCCCATTTTCACCCTCAGACTCGAGTCAACGCGTGGTCAACAAGGTTAATGCCCAATATGGCAAGTCTGCCTTCCAAATATGGTAACTTTGTATTCATGTATTCCATTTTCCATAAAGCCCGTCAAAACTTCTATTGACCATAAATTTCTCTTAGTAACTCCGATTACGACACTCTACACGTCAACGAACTTGTCTCGATGAATACTACAACTTCCATGTGAAATCAATCGACGAAATCGAATAACTAAAAACTCAACCAAAAGACCTTTCAACTATTTACCATTGGTAGATATTATTTATTGAGCGGAATAACTCGATATCGAAATATCTCAAAATACTTCCAATTTTATGAAATGAACGGGATATCACAATCTACCCCCGTTAAAATAATTTTTCTCTCGAAATTACAAAACCAAAATTGCAGAATATTTCTGCGATAAATTGGGCAAAACCTCCCCCTAAAAGTAGGATACCCAAAACCTGCTAAATGTTCAAATACACTTCAATAATCATAAGCCACAACCTATATTGCAAGCCACCAATGCTCGTCCGAATTTCTCCACTAATATATATCAACATTTCAAAAACTATAAACAGAATACTCGAGTTCAATCAACTTACATATCAATTTGAATAACTCCTATCGAAAGAAATCTTAGATACTTGTGAATAAATCACACAAAATAATTCGTAAACAATAGTAAACATACCTGAAACTCGAAAGAATTCTCAAAACTGCGATTAATCCAGCATCAAAATGATGCATGATCTCTGATGATATATCATAAATAATCCACATAGATGCGAGTAACTGAATAATCTTGCATGAATAGTGAGAACAAAATAGTAATCAGAATTCATAATGATCACAGAACTATTGAGGAACGATACTGAATTTGAGTATAATCACCAAGTATTGTCACTCTCAAGTGACCCTTGCACAAGATGAAATAGAAATCCAAATCAAGAAACAAGAATACATTAAGTATGAAACATATCGTTCTCGCACATTGCGATTATAGAGAATCGTGCAATACTCGACAATAGCAGAAATAACTCTGCCCAAGGTAGTACTCAAGAATCACATTGTACAAAGCTGAAGTCAGTAAACACATAATAACAAGCAACCTCCACACGAAGCCGTAATGGGGTAATAACTATCTATACACAATAGTAATTGGGTATAACCATCCTCGAATCCCACATCCGCACGTAGCGGTAATCAATATCAAGCCAACGTTCGCACTCAATGATAATCGGTATTCATATCTGCACGCAGCAACAATAGGGTAATCACATCTGCACACAGCGGTAACTTCCGGCGAAGTAATAATGGGTAATCACCAGGTAATAACCTCTGCACACGAAAATAATACGCACAAAGAAATAATTCGCACAAAGCGAAGTACCCCGCACGGAGCGATAATACTCTCCATCCTCCCCTAGTAGGCGATGGGACACAACATTCGCAACTCATGTAGAACCACATGTCCTGGTTATACTCTGCACCAAGTAAACAGTACTTCGTGCCACGTCGGTAGATACCCAACTAACGGGTACCCTTTATCAGCCGGTTGCCCAAGGTAATAAGATCAAATTGTTGTAGGAAAACTCGCACCAAGAAACAACTTACTCCGCACTCAGTGGCAGCATCTTCCACCCGCCTCCAAGCAAAGCGGTGGGACACATCTGAATAACAATCTCCGCCCTCAACGGAAATCACAATCTGAATAAATCAATATCACAAACTGAACTAATGGGTAATCCGCCCAAAGCAATCAATGGGTAATCACCAACGTACCAAGCGTTAATCAATACTTCCCTTCGACGATGTAAGATCAAATATACTTCCAGACAATATCCAAATCAAACACAATTTCGCAAAATATAGAATTCGAAATGCTCAAATGCGGAATTCAAATAATCATATCAGTGTGAAGCAGAAATCATAACTGACTCTACACAAAGCGGTGATCGTGATCATTTCCACGCGAAACGGAAATCAGAGACAACTCTTCATGACAAAGAGTCTGAGATATCTCCACATAATGCGGAGATCTAAAAGTCATTTCCACATAAAGCGGAAATCATATATCCTTCACGCGCGAAGCAAGATTAGAAATCAATATGAATAAAGTGAATATCAAGAATATTTCTGAGCAATGCGGAAATAAAGATATCAAAATCGACTCTACACAAAGTAGTAATCGGAAACACTACACATAATATGGAAATCAAATAATAATATCCCACTCAAACAAAAATCGAAGAATCATACTTCCGCACAATGTGAAATCGAGAAATCATACTTCTGCGCAATACGGAAATCAAAACATCTCCACGCGATCTGGAAATCATAATACTACCATGTGATGCGAAAATTAAAGTACTTCTGTGCAATACGGAAATAAAGTACTTTCGTGCACTGCGGAAATCAAGACATCATTTCCGTGAAATTCGGAAATCAAAAAATATTTTTGCGAATGCGAAAATAAAGTAATCATTTCTACACAATGCAGAAATAAAAGGATCAGAATAATTTCTATATAAAGTAGTAATTTAGATAATTTCCGAGGGATGCGGAAATCAGTGACTCATTATCGAACAAATGCAGAAATAAAATCATTTCCACACAATGTAGAAATCAACTACTCATGTCCTTCCACACAAATGTGAAAATCAAGATATTTTCGTTCAATACGAAAAATAAAGAAGTATATCCGCACACCGCAGAAATCACAGAAATCAAGAAGTCAAAACAATGCACGTCCATGTTCAATATATAGTAGCAATGTCATCATTCTAATATCTAACACATATCGATATTTATCGACAAACTAAACATCCATTCTTAACAAGGAATTAAAATTTGCGTACCTCATTGTCACTAAAACCATTGATTCTGAATCGATACCTTTGATTTCCTTCTTTTTCTCGACTCACTGCCAACCATCTCGATCCTCCGTCCTCACAACAAATGCAGAGGTGTAATTTACCGACAAAATCAAAAACAATTCATTGATGTCAGTAATTAGTATTAAATAAAGACACAATCCTTGATTCAAATCTTTATACAATTTAAAACTACTATGATCTATTCACATTATGCAAAACAACTCTAAATATACAGTATACAACCAAAGCTAGGTCCGAGTGTTGAACCGCACTCTTAACCCTTTGTTTTGACCCGACCCTTGTTAATAATCGTCAAAATTGTAAATTATTTGGATAATTCTAGTAAATACTCGACTAGGATAAACTCAATCGAAACAAGTCAAAAACTTTATCGATAAACCCAATATGATAATGCGATCATAACAATATAAGGTACATCCAGTTCTCCGTCGCCTGCACCGCCATTGGCAGCAACACTAGTCACTATTGCCCACCCACTGGGATGACAAAGCCTAAATGCACTATTAACCTCACGAATATACTCACTGCGTTGATACGAATCTAACGTTATAAAACTTGGCACATTTTGAAATAAATTTTTGGTGAGACTCGCCGCTATAGATGGTGGCGCGTGCTGCCTACGCATCACCATCGGTGACCACCGCCATCTCAATAATCTATTTAACTATGTCTAGAGCCAATTCGGCCGGGAACTACCTGAAAAATGCCTCGAAAGGCGGCAGATCTAAAATTGGTCGAAATCTCTCCAGCGGCGTATCTCCTCCATCGAGCCACCTCTGGTCTCGAGGCTGGTCAGGAAAGAACCAAGAGAAGAAGAGCTTCAAAAGCCCTTGAAGCTTGCTACATATTGACATTGTCAACTACAGCCCCGAATGGCGGCGTTCGGCTACAATTTTCGAACGGAAATCGCGTCAGTTTGCCATCGAATTACTTGCACGCATCAAATCACATACACCAGCACAATCCATACATCATGAGGATTCGATTCATACCTAAATCATTGCCAGCAATGACGGCTCTTGAAACCTGAAACCCTTGATTCTCTCAACTCGGCCTTTAATCGTGGAAATGAAGCCATCCTGAGGTAGAGGATGATGAGACACATCAATCCCGATCACAAACAAGAATGGAGGTGGCCGTACGACCTCCGACTGCCGACGAGCACGTCAGCGCCCATTTCCACCTTTAGACCCGAGTCAACGCGTGGTCAATGAGGTCAATGCTCAGAATGGCAAGTATGCCTTCCAAATATGGTAACTTCATATATATTCACGTATTTTTGTTTCCCTAAATTCCCGTTAAAACTTCTCTTGACCATAATTTTCTTGTAGTAATTCTGATTACGACACCCCGTGCGTCAACGAACTTGTCTCGATGAATACTACAACTTCCATGTGAAGTTAACCAACGAAATCAACCACCTAAAAAGTCAACCAAAAGACCTTTCAACTATTTATCATTGGTAGATATTATTTACTGTGCTGAATAAATCGATATTGAAATATCCAAAAATAGTTCTAATTTTACGAAATGAGCGGAATATCATAGGAATAGCTCAAAAGGATACATCGAGGGGAGATAGACCCACGTCAAGTATCAGACCATAGGCATCGTGTAAGAACCCCTGATCCGAGATGATAACTATATGTGCAAGTGGTGACTGAAGTAAAGTTGTGACTAGAGTACTCCGACCACTAGCCTCCAAAAGTCATTTAGGGCCTCTAACCCTAAATGACGTGAATGCCAGGTTAGGACCTCTGACCCATCCTGGAGCCCTCACCGGTCAGCCGAGTTAATGCTTAGATGCAATGATGACTGTAAATAAAGATGCACAATAGCCTTTGACACTAAAAACTGAAATTCGTATAAGAAATAAAATCAAGTATTGACTCGCTATCGATTGTGAAAATAAAAGTGTCCACTCATAGTTGGAGCTAGCTATGAGGTCTGATGGAAGTCCCCTCACCTAAATCTGGATTACGGTCTCCTGATAAAAAATAAGTAAATCATTCAATACAATAATTCGATAAAGTATGCGAAACCAGCTTAGAAACTACCTCGGAAACCCACTGGACAAAGCTAGGTTCTTGCCTCGTTGGAGTTCCACCTTGGACGGTGGCATCTAACTGTCACGTGCATGCATATGCGGAGGTTCATACCTTGTTAGAGAGCCCATGTTGAGCCCGACCTTTTCTTTCAAAGACCATAACCTGAATTAGCCTAAAATGGCCAAAATCTGCCCCGAAAATCGATGGAGCCGAAATTGCCTTAAAACATCCTAACGTCGTAATGTCGTCGTCGAGCCACCACAGAGCTCGAGGCTAGTTGCAAATGACGTAGGAGGAGGAGGGCTACCAAAACCCCTAACCTCCGACATCTCAGACCAGTCAGAGCACCCCTGACAACGGTAGCAGTACCCCAATGGGATAAACCTTGTCGATTCCCTCTCCTTACCACCTTAAACGCTAAAAAAAAACCCAAAAACATAGTCAAGAAGTCAAGAGATTCAATTTCATACGTAAAATGTCGTGAATGACAGTCAGACGACGAATTTTCCAAAGGGTCGGATCGAGCAGTGAAGCGGATCGTTGCCAGAGAAAATGGGTCGAGCCCTAGATGGGTTATCGGTTGGGGCTTCAGCTCAAAATTCCTTTTTATGCCTAGAAGATCCTCTTACCTAATCAACAGCTGAGCTCTAATCGTAGTAGAAACCAACGGCTGAGATCAAATCCCACATGAAAATTCCTTACTTAATTTAAATTCCGCCTAACTTAGAATATTTGTAAAAATTAGCTCGATTATCTGAAAAATTCCCAAAAAACTTCGACAAGGTCGAAATAAAATTCTCTACAACTCTCAAGAAGAAACTTAAATCAATTTATAAAAAAATTAAAAAATTATGTAATGATCTAACACTTATGACTAATTCACGATAAAGGTAATACGAGTTACTAAGTACGTTATTTTGGTTCGGGTCTTTACATAGGCGCTACACCTTTATCATTTCTTCACTGAAAATTCTGGCATGGAATTGTGAAGAATCCTTGAGAAAAAGTACGGTTTTTAAGGGTTCCCTCCGTAAAGCAGAGACATTGCACCCTTATCGTTTCTTCACTGAAAATTCTGGCACCACTACCACAAAAACGTACTTAGACGATGAAACAATTCCGTCACCTAAGTGGTATTTTTCGTCATCTAATTACTTTTGTAGCCTAAGTTTCGTCATCTAACAATCGTAGGCTAAGTACTTAGATGATGCAAATTTTATTTTTTGTCGTCTAACTTAGGCGACGAATAAGGTTTCGTAGCCTTTGTACTTAGACGATGAATTTTTTTGATATAAATGAAGACATTATTCATCGTCCTACCTTCATTTTAGACGATGAACAGCAGCCTTCATTTTAGGTCAATCACTTAGGCAATGAATAAGTGAATTACGTAGACGATGAATAATAGTTCGTCGTCTACGTAATTCACTTGGATGACGAATAAGTGTTCATCGTCTAAGTGGTACTACTTAGACAACGAAGATTATTGTTCGTCGTCTAAGGTACACCACCTAGGCGACAAATGTGTTGTTGTCTTAGTGATTGAACCTAGGCGACGAATTATTGTTTGTTCGGAGTCTAAGTTATTTTTTAATTTTTTTCTGAAGTATAAATTAAATATTAATTAAATTATTAAAATATTAATTAAATGTAAAAAGTGTACGTACATTGATCGAAATATACATAAAATAATCTATGAAACTAAACCGAAACCCGGAGTAGACATCCCGCCGATTCCGCTGCCACCGTTCCCATCATTGTCCTCATCGTGCCCGAGAGGGGGGGGAGACGACACTCCCTCGGAGGTTGCATGCCTATCGACTCGAGAAACTTGAGGATGACACTTATCTAAGAGCTTGTTTACCTTGCCTCCTCCCGGGCCATTCTAGCCTCCTATTTAGCTGATTGAGCCTCATCTTCCGTTGCTTGGACACGTTCCTCAGCAGCCGCTATATTGTACCTACTCGCCGATGCGGATGATTGGGTCAAATCTATCTAGACCACCCGTCCTACCCCACAAACCTCCATGCCAAGTCGGTGGCCGAAAACAACATCTGCAATACTGATCTGAGCCTCTTTTGATAGAGGAGGGAGCTATTCAGGCGTCATCTTCGGGTTTTCCAACTGTGTTTTTGCCAATTCCTCTTGGGCCATTTGTAGCAACCTCTCCTAAAATTAAATATGTGAACAATACATAAATATTTTATTTTTAAATTTTTTTTGCCATAATTTTCCCTAAAATTGGAGAAAACCAAAAACCTACAGGGAAGAAAACACTTCAAATAACCAATTCCTACAAAATAAATTCACCAAGGGCACCAATTCCCATCCAAATTTCTCAAGTCCAGAATCATAATGTAACCAACTTAAAGCAAATTCCAAATGCCAAGAGCACAACCTAAGTAAATGTACTAATCATAATTCAATGTCTTCAAACCAATTACTGTTAGATTAAATTCAATAAATTTTAGAATTACGATTAAATTCAATTAATTTTGAAAACATAGATACTTACACCACGTTGACTCGCTTCATTGACTTGCTCGGGCTCGACATAAGCATCCTTGCTGGCATCCAGGAAATAATGCTTTAACCTGCACCTCTGCGGTCCTTTACATAGTAGATTATCCCTCGCGAGCCCGTACCATGGTGTTCGGTCTTCTTCTCACGATTTGCCTTGTTGGCATTCGACTTTAACTGTTTCACAATAAAGAATAATAAATAATAAATAAATAATTTTAAAAAAATTATCCATTTTCGTTACATTAAAGAAAATGAAGATAAACCTTAAACTTTTCGGACTCAAAGTGTCCGACCAACTATTGCCACTCGTCTTCCCTTTCCGTCCGCAACTCTTGTGGGGTAGGCGAGGTGTTGTGTTTCTTGGAGTACCTGTGGAGTTCGTACTTCCAATCCTTAAAAATGTGGGTTGCCATGTCCTCTAAATATTCCCACATCTCCAGTCGACCTTCATAGTCAATATGTACCCAGAAAAAAATTAATAAATAATTAAATTTTTAGACCTTATGCCTTTATGCTTTGAAATTAATTATGAAATTAAGTTCAAATTAAATAGACCTTATTACCGAGAGTTTGCAGTACACTGTGACGATCCGAACCAGAATCAGATGTGTGTTTGGCACGATTCTCGAGATTTGAGTTTAGTCGCAGTTTTGCGATATTATGTGGTTTGCCGATTCAATTCGCGACTTTGTTTTCGGTCGAGAATTTGGGTTGAGTGTCTTCACGGAAATGGTAGAGTACGTGATTTCTAACTCGTGGGTGGTTCCGGAAGATTTTTCCGATAACCGAGGAATATTTTATGATTATTTGAAGTTTCGAGTTCTGACGAGTTTATCCGATTGTTTCGAGCTTATCCGAATCACATCGTATATTCATTCCGGACCGTTGATTGACCCGAGGCTCGAGTATAAATATCGAAAATAGCCGAGAATTAGTCGAAAACTTTACTTTGGCGTTGACCATCTTTGAAATTCGTTGACTTTCCAAAATTGGAAAGCTGACCAAGGGACCGTAAGGGGAAAGTTTCCCGTTTGGGAAGTCACCGTCCGGCGACCATTTTCCGACCACTTCAGGTGTCGGCATGGGTAAGGTCTCCTTCCCCTCTTGATTTCGAGTAGGTTTGTATTTGAAATTATGAGATTTGATGGAGTTTGTTGGGAACCCGAATCGGGTTGCGGTGCCGGAGTTCGCCGGTGACGGTGGAGGTGTTTCCGGCGAGTTTCGTGGGGCCAGATGTTGGGGGTTTTGCTCGCCACGCCTTGTAGATGCTCCCTAGGTGGTTGGATTTGAACGAGATGGAGTTTGGGACCGAACCCGATTGGGTTTTCCGGTGAGGGATTTTGTTTGGTTTTGTGTGATTTTTGGAAGGGTTGCGGTTGGAATTGGGCTTAGTGTTAGAAGGGAAAGAGGTTCGTCTGGTCGAGAAGGTCTGATCTGGAAAATTTCACCGAGAAATTCCACCGTTGACGGCGCGCCGCCGCCGCCGCCGGCGGTCAACGGTGGTCAACGGCGGCGCTCCGGCGAGAAAAGTTGACTTTTCAGATTTCGACGATTTTAATGTCATTTTTCTCGTAATCGCGCCCTGATCGTCGTCCAGAGGTTTTCGGATTGATTTGAGTAGCCGATTTTCAGTCGAGGTTTCGAGTGGGGATTTCTGGATTTCCGTAATTCATTTTGTACCGCATTGCATATTTTCGGGAACGGTTGGTTTCCGTGCATCTGTACAGTGTTGTGGATTACGATATTGATCAGTTATGTTTTGTGAATATATTCAGGAGATCGTGATCTGGATCGTGATCGTGCTTCAGGCGAGGGATCTTCCGCCGGACCACGAGTGTAGCGTGTGTACGCGTTTCGAGAGTCTGTGAGTGGACATTTCTTTTCACGGATTGATTGCGAGTCTGTTTATAAATGATTTACGAACTTGAGCATGCAGATTGATTATGATTTTACGAGCATGTGCTTTATGATTATGCATATACGAATATACGTATACGATTATACATATGTACATATTATGTTTTATGCATGTGCATGGAAAAGGTTTATGATTTGGTTTACACAGAGTACAGTCTCAGTATATGTTGTGGTATCGATACACATTGGCTTCTCGGCTGATCCCCGAGTACGCTCCGGGAAGGACAGATATCCTGACCCGAGGCCTTTCTGGCTAGGAATCACGTGTGGGTCTGGGATCCCGTGGTTCAGACTGTGCTATTGCGTGGTAGTCCATGAGTGATTCCGCGATATGTTTACGTTGCATGCTCTGTACGTGAGTGGTAGCTGGAGTCTCCTCACGTTTCAATTGATTTTCGTTTATTTGACTCGCATATGATTTTTTATGTATATATACCTGGTGAAAGACATTTATTTTCGTCCACTCACTCTAACGTGTTTATTGTCTTTCCCCTGGGCTTTTCGGTTTCCGTGCCCAGTTTGCAGTTCAGGTTTGGTGTTTTCACGTCGCGGTTTGGAGGCTAGTGATCAGAGTCACCTGTGTTTTCCAGTAGGTTCTTGTTTCGCCTACTGATGTACATATTGTATATGTTTTACTTTAGAGGTCGCTCTGATACATTCTGATACATGTTGTGCGGATTTTCATGGATATACATATATACATAGTACAGTTTATTTACTGTTGTTGATCATATTGATGTTGAGAAATCCGGTTGGGATTGGTGCCCACGGTTTGCTTTTTGTGGCATAGGACGAAGTGTTAATTTCTGGGTGCAGGTTATGGTAATTCAACGTTAGTAACGAAACTCTGCCGAAATTTTGAAAAATTTTTGTTGGTTCGTATTTTTGAAAGGGTTTGATTCCGGTTTAGGTAACTGAATCGGGATTGGGTCCTTTCAGCTTGGTATCAGAGCATTAGGTTGTCAGATTCTGTAGACTCTTGTAGTTGTGACGCTTAGGGTATTTGAGTTGATACAGCATGACTGGAGTGATGACCCGACTGGCCAGCGGTACTCATCAATACTTCGGGTGTTGTGTGTCCTCAAATATCTGCGGTTTCATGATTACGTTCTTTCTGCTTGTACCTAATGCTTATCTTGTATCAGTAGGATGCCTCCTCGACGTGGTCCCCGTGTTGATCGGGATGATGATCCTGATGAAGATCGCCGAACGCGCGACTTGCTTATGCGAGTGCTGCGTTTGGAAGAGCGTTTTGACCCTGTGGTCAAGGCTCACACTGCGGGTGCTACGGTGTTTTCAGGTTCAGTTGATCCAGAGATATGCGAGGCATGGTTGGTTCAGATTGAGCGTGTTTGTGAGCGTCTGCAGTTTACACCTGAGCAGATGTCAGTAGCCGCAGTTGGTTTACTTGAGGGTGATGCATACTTTTGGTGGGTCAGCACTGACAGAGTTCCTGTGGATACTCCGTGGACATTGTTTCGTGATCTGTTTATGCGGAGGTATTTTAACCAGGCTACCCAGCAGCGCAAGTACGAGGAGTTCACAAACTTGAGGCAGGGCAGTTTGTCTGTACTTGAGTATCGGGATCGGTTTACTCGTTTGTCTCGTTTTGCGCGGGATATGGTGGCTACAGAGGAAGCCAAGTGTCGCAGGTTTGAGCTGGGATTGAATCTGAACATCAAGGCGACGTTGACTACGATGCCGAGGAACAACTTTGATGAGTTTGTCAGTGCATCTCTCCGAGGCGAGGATATTGAGCAGGAGAGACAGCAGATGTATCAACCGAGACGATTTGAGGAAGGTGGACCGAGTCAGGGGCCTTCAAAGAGGCTGAGTTCTGATACTTCCGGTTCAGCTTCATCTTCAGGTGGTGGGTCATATCGACCACCAGTTAGTGCACCTAGGTGGAGACAGAGGTGGAGGAGAGATCGACCGCAGCGATCACAGGCTAGTGGGGATTCTAGCGGTTCTAGTCAACCTCGACAACTTTTTCTCACACCTGCTACACCGAGGGAGGCTCCGTTGTGCAACTTGTGCAATAGGTATCATATTGGTTCGTGTCAGCGAGGCACCCTCAACTGTTATCATTGTGGCCAGGTGGGTCACTATGCGAGGGCATGTCCTCAGTTGTATGGTGCTGGTGATCAGGCAGCTCAGAGTTCCGGAGTTGAGCGAGGTGCCACTACGGGAGCTCGACCAGCACAATTTGCAGGCCAGGGCCGACAGCAGGGACAGCCCCAGCGAGGACGACCAGCCGGACAGGCGAGAGTTCATGCTATGACTATGCGTGAGGGCAGAGCATCACCGGAGGTCGTTATCGGTACGTTACATGTTTTCGGTATTCCAGTAGTTGCATTGTTAGATCCAGGTGCCACACATTCATTCATATCATTTAGACTGTCATCATTGGCTACGGTACCTGCATCTCCACTTCCGGGGTTGTGGAGAGTGTTGTATCCGTCAGGTGAGGTTGTGAGCATCGGTTGGGTTTACCGAGATTGTGAGGTGTTTGTTGATGGCCATGGATTAGCCGCAGATCTGTTACTACTTGATATTGTGGATTTCGATCTGATATTGGGTATGGACTTTTTGGAGTCGCACTGGGCCATGTTTGATTGCCATAGGAAGAAGGTCGCATTTCGACGACCAGGGTTGCCTGAGATACTGTTTCGTGGCGAGAAGAACACTTCCCTACCGTGTTTGATTTCCGCGATGAGGGCGGATCGGTTGATGAAGAAGGGTTGTGTTGCGTATTTAGCCCATGTTGTGGATACTACAGCTGCAGTGCCGGATCTTGGTAGTATTGAGGTTGTGTCTGAGTTTCCGGATGTGTTTCCAGCAGAGTTACCTGGTATACCCCCTGTGCGGGAGATTGATTTTACCATTGAGTTGTTGCCGGGTACTGGACCGATTTCCCAGACACCGTACCGGATGGCGCCTGCAGAGTTGAGGGAGTTGCAGATTCAGCTTCAGGAGTTGTTAGAGAAGGGATTCATTCGACCGAGTGTTTCTCCGTGGGGTGCTCCAGTGTTGTTCGTGCGGAAGAAGGACGGGTCCATGCGTTTGTGCATCGACTATCGGAAGCTGAATCAGATTACAGTGAGGAACAAGTATCTGTTGCCATGGATTGACGACTTGTTCGATCAGCTCAAGGGAGCAGCAGTCTTTTCGAAGATTGACCTTCGATCCGGATATCACCAGTTGAGGATCCGGGATTCAGATGTGGCCAGGACAGCTTTCAGGACACGGTATGGGCACTATGAGTTTCTGGTTATGCCGTTTGGGTTGACCAACGCCCCCGCAGTTTTCATGGACTTGATGAATCGGGTGTTTCGACGATTCCTTGACAAGTTCGTGATTGTATTCATTGATGATATTTTGATATATTCGAGGAGTGTGGGCCAGCACAAGAAGCACTTGCGAGCGGTGTTGCGGACTTTGCGGGACCATCAATTGTTCGCGAAGTTTAGCAAGTGTGAGTTTTGGTTGGATAGTGTGAAGTTTCTGGGCCACGTGATTTCGGCTGAGGGAGTTAGTGTTGATCCTGACAAGATCGAAGCCGTGCTGAATTGGAGTCGACCCACTACTGTACCGGAGATTCGGAGTTTCTTGGGGTTAGCAGGCTATTATCGACGGTTTGTATAGGATTTCTCCCGGATAGCTACACCACTGACCAGATTGACGAAGAAGGGCGTCAAGTTTGAGTGGTCTGATGCGTGCGAGGAGAGTTATTTGCTCCTGAAGGAGAGATTGACTACCGCACCGGTTCTGACATTGCCAGACGACAGTGGTGAGTTTGTTGTGTACAGTGATGCATCGAAGTTGGGCCTTGGCTGTGTGTTGATGCAGCATGGTAGAGTCGTGGCATATGGTTCCAGACAGCTGAAACCGCACGAGGTCAACTATCCGACGCATGATTTGGAGTTAGCCGCTATTGTGTTAGCGTTGAAGAGTTGGAGACATTATCTGTATGGTGCTCAGTGTAAGATTTTCACTGACCATAAGAGTCTCACCTACTTGCGGACGCAGCCGGACCTGAATATGAGGCAGCGCTGATGGATGGAGTTGATCAATGATTATGATTGCACGTTTGAGTACCATCTAGGGAAGGCCAACGTTGTAGCGGATGCACTTAGCCGGAAATCTGGAGCTTCGTTGTTTCACATGTGTGTGGCCAGAGTATTGATGTTAGCCGAGCTACGGGCAACAGGTGCTGTGTTTGGGTATGATGATGATGGAGCTTTGTTGGCCAGCTTTCAGGTTCGACCAGTGTTGGTTGATCAGGTGCGGGAGGCACAGGATTCAGATCCTTACCTGTTAGGCAAGAAGACCATGATACGGAATGGTGTGCCTACAGAGTTCCGATTGAGCAACGACGGTACGTTGTTGTTCAGAGGTAGGCTATGTGTGCCCCGAGACGAGGACTTGAAGAAGGAGATTCTGGATGAGGCCCACAGTTCAGCGTATGCGATGCATCCCGGGGGTACGAAGATGTTTCGTACACTTCGAGCGTACTATTGGTGGCGCAATATGAAGCGGGAGATTGCCGCATACGTGAGTCGGTGTTTGATTTGTCAGCAGGTGAAGGCAGAGAGGCAGAAACCTGCAGGGAAACTACAGCCACTTGAGATTCCAGTTTGGAAGTGGGAGCACATTACGATGGATTTCGTCTATCAGTTGCCGCGTACTTCGGCGGGCAACACTGGTATTTGGGTTATTGTTGACCGACTGACGAAATCCGCACACTTTCTTGCACTTCCAGGGAAGATTTCAGTGGGCAGATTGGCCAAGTTGTACTTATCTGAGATTGTTCGCTTGCATGGGGTGCCTGTGTCCATTGTTTTTGACCGTGATAGTCAGTTCACTTCTGAGTTTTGGCAGGCTTTACAGCGAGCGTTGGGCACGAAGTTACGATTTAGTACAGCTTTTCATCCTCAGACTGACGGACAGTCCAAGCGGACCATTCAGACTCTTGAGGATATGCTGAGATCATGTGTGTTGCAGTTTCACGAAAACTGGGATCAGCAGTTGCACTTGATCGAGTTCGCCTACAACAGCAGCTATCAGGCCAGTATTGAGATGACACCGTACGAGGCCCTGTACGGGAAGCAGTGTCGTACTCTATTGTGTTGGAGTGAGGTGGGCGAGCGTTGGCTTATTGGTCCGGATTTGGTGAAAACCACGATGGAGGACATTCAGGTTATTCGGGATCGACTGAAGATCGCCCAGGATCGGCAGAAGAGTTACGCATATGTGAGGAGGAAGAGTTTAGAGTTCGAGGTTGGTGATTGGGTCTTCCTGAAACTATCTCCGTGGAGGGGAGTAGTGCATTTCGGGAAGCGTGGCAAACTTCGACCGCGGTACATTGGTCCGTATGAGATTATGGAGAGGGTTGGAGCTGTTGCTTACAGACTTGAGTTACCGACAGAGATGACTCGTGTTCATGATGTCTTCCATGTTTCGATGTTGCGGAAGTACATCTCAGATCCTTCACATGTGTTAGCCCCACAGCAGTTGCCGATCAGGGAGGACTTATCGTATGTTGAGGAGGCCACCTGGGAGAACCATTCAGTTGAGGAGGCTACCTGGGAGACCGAGCAGCGTATGCGGGAGCAGTATCCTCATCTGTTCACATGACAGGTACGTAAATTTCGAGGTCGAAATTTCTTTAAGGGGGGTAGATTTGTGACGATCCGAACCAAAATCAGATGTGTGTTTGGCACGATTCTCGAGATTTGAGTTTAGTCGCAGTTTTGCGATATTATGTGGTTTGCCGATTCAATTCGCGACTTTGTTTTTGGTCGAGAATTTGGGTTGAGTGTCTTCACGGAAATGGTAGAGTACGTGATTTCGAGCTCGTGGGTGGTTCCGGAAGATTTTATGATTATTTGAAGTTTCGAGTTCTGACGAGTTTATCCGATTGTTTCGAGCTTATCCGAATCACATCGTATATTCATTCCGGACCGTTGATTGACCCGAGGCTCGAGTATAAATATCGAAAATAGCCGAGAATTAGTCGAAAAATTTACTTTGGCGTTGACCATCTTTGAAATTCGTTGACTTTCCAAAATTGGAAAGCTGACCAAGGGACCGTAAGGGGAAAGTTTCCCGTTTGGGAAGTCACCGTCCGGCGACCATTTTCCGACCACTTCAGGTGTCGGCGTGGGTAAGGTCTCCTTCCCCTCTTGATTTCGAGTAGGTTTGTATTTGAAATTATGAGATTTGATGGAGTTTGTTGGGAACCCGAATCGGGTTGCGGTGCCGGAGTTCGCCGGTGACGGTGGAGGTGTTTCCGGCGAGTTTCGTGGGGCGAGATGTTGGGGGTTTTGCTCGCCACGCCTTGTAGATGCTCCCTAGGTGGTTGGATTTGAACGAGATGGAGTTTGGGACCAAACCCGATTGGGTTTTCCGGTGAGGGATTTTGTTTGGTTTTGTGTGATTTTGGAAGGGTTGCGGTTGGAATTGGGCTTAGTGTTAGAAGGGAAAGAGGTTCGTCTGGTCGAGAAGGTCCGATCTGGAAAATTTCACCGAGAAATTCCACCGTTGACGGCGCGCCGCCGCCGCCGCCGGCGGTCAACGGTGGTCAACGGCGGCGCTCCGGCGAGAAAAGTTGACTTTTCAGATTTCGACGATTTTAATGTCATTTTTCTCGTAATCGCGCCCTGATCGTCGTTCAGAGGTTTTCAGATTGATTTGAGTAGCCGATTTTCAGTCGAGGTTTCGAGTGGGGATTTCGGGATTTCCGTAATTCATTTTGTACCGCATTGCATATTTTCGGGAACGGTTGGTTTCCGTGCATCCGTACAGTGTTGTGGATTACGATATTGATCAGTTATGTTTTGTGAATATATTCAAGAGATCGAGATCGTGATCTGGATCGTGATCGTGCTTCAGGCGAGGGATCTTCCGCCGGACCACGAGTGTAGCGTGTGTGCGCGTTTCGAGAGTCTGTGAGTGGACATTTCTTTTCACGGATTGATTGCGAGTCTGTTTATAAATGATTTACGAACTTGAGCATGCAGATTGATTATGATTTTACGAGCATGTGCTTTATGATTATGCATATACGAATATACGTATACGATTATACATATGTACATATTATGTTTTATGCATGTGCATGGAAAAGGTTTATGATTTGGTTTACACAGAGTACAGTCTCAGTATATGTTGTGGTATCGATACACATTGGCTTCTCGGCTGATCCCCGAGTACGCTCCGGGAAGGACAGATATCCTGACCCGAGGCCTTTCTGGCTAGGAATCACGTGTGGGTCTGGGATCCCGTGGTTCAGACTGTGCTATCGCGTGGTAGTCCATGAGTGATTCCGCGATATGTTTACGTTGCATGCTCTGTACGTGAGTGGTAGCTGGAGTCTCCTCACATTTCAATTGATTTTCGTTTATTTGACTCGCATATGATTTTATATGTATATATACCTGGTGAAAGACATTTATTTTCGTCCACTCACTCTAACGTGTTTATTGTCTTTCCCCTGGGCTTTTCGGTTTCCGTGCCCAGTTTGCAGTTCAGGTTTGGTGTTTTCACGTCGCGGTTTGGAGGCTAGTGATCAGAGTCACCTGTGTTTTCCAGTAGGTTCTTGTTTCGCCTACTGATGTACATATTGTATATGTTTTACTTTAGAGGTCGCTCTGATACATTCGGATACATGTTGTGCGGATTTTCATGGATATGCATATATACATAGTACAGTTTATTTACTGTTGTTGATCATATTGATGTTGAGAAATCCGGTTGGGATTGGTGCCCACGGTTTGCTTTTTGTGGCATAGGACGAAGTGTTAATTTCTGGGTGCAGGTTATGGTAATTCAACGTTAGTAACGAAACTCTGCCGAAATTTTGAAAATTTTTTATTGGTTCGTATTTTCGAAAGGGTTTGATTCCGGTTTAGGTAACTGAATCGGGATTGGGTCCTTTCAACACTCTGAACTTTTTTGGATTCGGGGAGCTAGTTCCAAGAAGGGGCAATCATACATATGTTGTTATGTATGATTCCCCCAATGTTGTGCGAGCACAAACTGCTGAGGTCAGAGATCGTAGAGCCTCGGGTGAAGTCGTCGAACGATACCTCAATCTTCTTCCCCGTTGACTTTACTATGCGCTCGCTTTTAGTGCCCTTCCCAAGTCCCCGGGTGCGTTTGGGGACCGGGTCTTAGGGCTCCCTCTTGGTCTTGCGTCGGGCGTTATAGTGAATAGAATCGTCCACGAATTCTTGAGGACCTTGTCTCCGCCGCCGCTGAAGTTGAAATATATTGCTCGTTTGTATAGGTTGTAGCCTCTTCATTTAGAGCATTCAGTATAGATTGTCTATCCGCCCGAACTGAAGGAGCCATAACCGTCTCATCTGAGATTTAACCTTAACCCAATTGTCGTCCATTGGATTGGAATTTTGCAATCTTATCTGCTGTCGTGCGCCTCTTCCTACCGCCAAGCATCCTGATTAAGTTGTACAAAATTGAATATTCATAATATAATATATAAATATCCATTATATATTCATCGAAATCCTAATTTACAAATTCATCCAAAATTCATCCAATATTAAATATATTCATTTCACATATTCAACAAAATCACATATTAAATCATTTCGTAAATTCATATCCATATATTTATATATTCATCGACATATCCAACAAAATCATAAATTCAATAAATATAATTAATTCATTCCACAAATCATATATATACTCCTGTGTATTTATATTAATTCCACTAAACATTTATATATATATATACTCATATATATATATACTCTAATAATTTATATATATACTTCTATGTATATATATACTTCCATATATATATATATATACACACACACACACACACTTCTATATATATATAACCGTGAGAGAGAGAGAGAGAGAGATTGACCGAAAGTGACAGAACTGGTAGAGGTAACGGGGGCGGTGGAGACGACAGGGGTTGGTAAAGGGGAGCAGCGGTCCCGTCGAGTGGAGAGAGAGACGAGAGGCCATGGGGCCGGTAGGGGTGACTGGGTGGTGGAGGGGGACGGGGAAACCGGCCAGTGGAGAGAGAGACGAGAGGCCACAGAGCCTTTTCTAGCAAGAGGGCTCCTTGGGTCGATGGGGTTTGCGGCGAGAGAAATATTAGGGATTTCTCCCAAAGATTATATCGATCTGATTCTTAGACGACGAAAATCTACCACTTTCGTCGTCTAACTAGTTTTGAAAATCCCCCCCCCCAAAATGGCACCAAAAAAAATCACCGCCAAATTTTGGGGTTTGACAACGAAACTACATGGTTTCGTCATCTAACAAGTCACCTAGACGATGGAATAATGTAGTTTCATCGCCTAGGTTATAATTTATTAAATTTTATTTTACATAATTAAATTAAAAAAAAATCTACCTGCCTAAAAATTTACGCCAATTCGGTAGCTACGTACAGTACTTACGTACTGTACCAATCGTTTTTTTCAAACAATACGTAGTTTTAATTTGTGAATTTTGCTAAAAATCTTAAAAACAGAAAAGATCGTAAATATTAATTATATATTTATTATTAGAACTATTTCTGACGTTACGATCGAGTATTAATTTTCACTGGCTAGCTTATGTCAAAATTGTAAACGTCAGTTATATATAAATTAACCTAAAATATATACACATAAAACTAGATTAATTGATGAGATAATACTTGTTATATATGCATATATTAAGGTTGTATAACTTAAGTGTTTGATCTCATGTTTGTATTTAATCTATATCCATATTAACGAAATTTAATTAATTTGGAGAAAACAACCGTTAGATATATTCATCACCACTTAATATGTAAGTAAACGAATTTTCATTCAATACGAAGTTTGTTAAAGATTTGATCGGTGTAGTCATCAACTATAAAAGGGAATTAAATTTCTGTCGAAACAAAAATGTTGATACACATTATTGTACGTGAAAACTTAATATATATATATATATATTTATATATAATTCACAAACGGAAACGTTGATACACATTTGTTATTGTACTCATAGATTGTAAAAATCTACTTAGACGACGAAAGTGATAAATTTCGTCGTCTAAGTGTGACTTAGACGACAAAACTCTACCACTTTCGTCCTCTACGTACCACTTAGATGACAGAAATGCTAGTTTCGTCGTCTAAGTTTTTTAGGGTTTAGGAAAAAGTGAAAGGACCCAACCCCGATTTAGCTTCCTAAATCGGAATCAAACCCCTTCGAAAATACGAACCAACAAAAACTTTTCGAAATTTCGGCAGAGTTTCGCTACTAGCGTGGAATTACCATTACCTGCATGCGGAAAATACATTTCATCCTATGCCACAAAAAGCAAACCGTGGGCACCAATCCCATCCGGATTTCTCAACATATCAACAGTAAAGTAAAACAATAAATATATATATACTTTTCTGAAATCCGGTATAAAATCGTATAACATATACCACAGAAAGCTCAGAGCAACATCTAATACATAATCATATACGCACACCACAGTAGGTAGAACAATAAACCTACTGGATGAAACAAGATTGCTCGAGCACTATGCCTCCGACCACGACGTGCGACACCAGAGCCTGAACTGCAAATTGGGCACGGAAACCGAAAAGCCCAGGGGAAAGACATAAAAAATCGTTAGAGCGAGTGGACGAAAACAAATGTCTTTCACCAAATAATATATGTTATGTTATAAAACATATGCGAGTCGAAATATAATAAATCAAACCAAATAGTATACGAGGAGACGCTGACTCCAACTCGTAAACAGAGCATGCAAGTAAAATCTCACAGTCAGAACCACGGGGTCCCTAGCCCACACGTGATCCTAGCTGCAGCAGCACAGTCGGAACCACGGGGTCCCTAGCCCACACGTGATCCAGAACCACGGGGTCCCTAGCCCACACGTGATCCTAGCTGGTAACATCCTCGGGGATCAGCCGGGATGCAGTGTATCGATACAACCTCATAAACTACGACTGTACTCTGTGAAAACCAAATCATAAACAGTTCGGTACAAATGCATGTAATAACATATCAGTGTATGTATACTCGTATACGTATATCCGTATATGTATAATCGTAAAACACATGCTCGTAAAATCACAATCAAGCGGCATGCTCAAGTTCGTAAATCATATATAAAAGACTCGCAAACAAACCGTGAAAATAAATTGTCCACTCACAGTCTGGCGTAACGCGTATCGCGTTAACCCGTGATCCGGCGGAAAGTCCCTCGCCAAAACAACGATCACGAACACGTGAATATTCAAAAAATCCATATCTCAAAATCATATCTCGACAATACAAGACAAATCACGAGAAACCACCGTTCTCGGAAACACATAACTCAAAGTCGACGAACCGTCGAAAATCCGTATATGTACACCTCAATACCTCGCTATACATTCGGATGCTCAAATCGAGAAACGAACCTCCCCACTGCGATCGGGGCGCGATTTCGAGTCAAATGACATGCAACTTGTCGAAAGTCTAAAAAGTCAAACCTGTTGACCGTTGACCGCCGCCGTTGACTGCCGTCCACGGCGGCGCTGCTGCCGGACGGAGAATTTCAAGGCGGGGCTGCACCTATTCCACTCAAAATCGTCCACTGAGCAACTTTGTCAACTGCACCGAAGTCCAATTCTCACTCTAACACATCCAATTTCAAGCAAAACCGAATTAGAACACAAAATTCAAACCCAAAATTCTCCATCTACAAATCGAATTAGAACACCATGTTTATATGGTTAGAATCACATTGAAGAGGGCTACAAAACCCAGTACCTCTTGAAGTTCAATTCGGCCGAAATCGGAGTTCACCATTAAACCCAAAATTTTGCAAACTTTATACCAAGTTTTCTCTCTCCACCGTGAGCCACGCCGTGCGTGGTGGCCGGCATCGACACGGGGCAGCCAAGCCGAGTAGAACTAGCCCTAGGCCGAGGCCTAGGGTGGCCGGAAGCCAACACCACCGTGGAGCACCGCCGAGTACATCGCCATCTCTTCCTCCACCGAGTTGACTCAGTCAACTCGGTCAACCTCCCAAAATGGTAAGTCACACACTTGCCCAAAATAGCAGGTTTCTATTTATAGCCTTTCCCAAAACGGAAACTTCATAATTATCCATTTCGACAAACTTCAAACGCGCATAACTTTCTCGTCGTAATTCCGATTCCGATAATTCTCGCGGCCACAAACTCGTCTCGACATATTCTTCCAATATCACCTGAAGTCAAACACATCGGCCAAATAGATAAAAAGTCAACTGTTCACACCACACATATTTAAATCGACTAAACAAACAACCAACGAAAATAATCACAACTAAATCTTCGTAACTCAAAATCATGCTCCGAAAGTTCCTACAAACTCGAAATTAAATTCTGAACAACTTCCGTGAAGAAGCTGAAATCAAATTCTCGACCGATAATTTAGTCGCTAAGTAGCTCGCCATATTAATCCGTTTCCGTCGAAACTTCAAATATTCATAATTAATTCCTCGGTCGTCCAAATAACGATCCGGAATCGCCCACGAACTCGTAATCACACGTACAACGACTCTCGAGAAGAGACCCAGCTCCAATTCTTGGCCAATAATTTAGTCGTTAACGAGGCTGGCGATTCAAATAACTGTCGGACAACCGCGACTATGCGACTTCACTGCTGATTCTGTTTCGGGTCGTCACAAAAAGGAATTAGGGTTAAGGGATAGGGTTTAGGGTTCAGTACAACTTAGACAAAGACAATATGAATCTTCGTCATGTAAGGAGTATATTTAGATGACGAATTAATAAATATTCGTTGTCTAAGTAGGCTCCTTAGACGACGAATGTACGTATTTTCGTGGTCTAAATTGTACATAGATAACGAAAATACATAAGTTCATCGTCTAAGATGTCATCTTTATAACAGAAAATGATCTTGTATTTGTTGATTCTAAATCATTCCTGTCAGCCAACATAACTAATATTTAATTATATTCTCTAATTAAATATAATTAATTAATTAAAAATTAAATAAAATTAACTAATTATTATTATTGAATATTTCGTATATGTAAATTGAAAACACATATCACTCTTCATCCTTATCCTCATAACCATCATCGTTTGAATCATCCTCCTCTTCACTATCAACTGAATTCTCCTCATCATCGTAATCTCTATCGTCAGAATCATAGCCGACGTCGTCATCATTGTCGTCATCCTCCAACATCTCTTCATGGACATTCTTCTCTAAGTCATTAATCTCTTTTTGAGTAAGATCTGTGGCACCATCAGGTATGGGTTAGTGTTCGTTAGACCGAATCAGTTCCCTTATGTTGAAAATGATAGAAGTATTAGACTCTTGATATGCATTGTCATTCTCTGGTTCAGTGTTAGTCGCTGACATCCCTTCAAGTGTGGTGACACTCCATATTCCTCGGTGAGACAACAATTTTCTATCCTTCACCACCTTTTGAATCATCCAGATAGAACACTTGCTTAAATAAGGTAGCAAGAGCGAATCACACATCCTCATACCAGCTTTAGTTTGTATCTATTAATAAAAGACCCGGATCTTTCTTCGTATGCTTGAACCATTTATACTTGAATAGAAAAATGTTGATATCATTCCTGTAAAGTAGCTACACAACATTAACAAGAACCCCGTAATATACATCAACGCCTTCCCAAACTGTTATCCCACTGTTTTGTGTTTTTCTTCCTTCATCTCGATCCACTGAACACAGTTGACAAAACATCCGAAATAAATGTAGTGTTGAATTGGCATATGCACCAACAAGAGCTTTTCCCATGCCCACCACCCCTTGCGGTCACCAGACTTTTTCAGATCAATCATATGCAGAAATGTTAAGAAGATATATGGATGTGTATTTAATTTCTACCTAAAATTTGACATAGTTTCCCCTAAAAAAAAGTAACCAAAAACCTACAAGCAGAAACTATGGCAATCCACTTTGCACAAGCAAACACCACATGTCAATCGAATTTACCGTGGGCACCTATTCCCATCCGAATTTCTCAATTTCATAAAAAAACTAACTAATCACAAACTTATATGCATGCATGGTTTAAATTAATTAAACATACGTACCCATTTGAGGAAATAATCAGGAAACTTCTTCTTAAGTACTTTTTCAACCCAGTTATGACTCTTGTCCGGTTTAGCTATCTGAATTTTCTTCTTGTAAAAATCCATGTACTGGTCGACCTCTTCACAGTCTCGCAACACTACCCAATGCACTTCAATATGTTCTTCTTTAGTTAATCTTTTGTTTACTACTCCTCTAAACGGGCATATAACATCTGTGACGACTGAAAGATTATTGTGGGCATTTCGATTGGAGGAGGTGATCTGGACTGGATCCTTGAGGTACTTGTCGTAGTAGGTAACACACTCGTGCATTATGTATGTCTCTGCTATAGAGCCATCCGGGACATATTTCTTTTTGATGAATCCTTTATACTGTCCGAGTTGTCTGCAAAATAGTTAACAGTTAATTATATGAAGAATAGTAGAAACACTTGAAAATATATATATATATAAATGATGAAAAATTAGTTATAAATAATTGTACCTTTCTTGAGGATACATCCAAGTGTAGTAGACCAGACTAGAAAGTAGCACTTATTCCAAAAGGTGGATCATGAGGTGAATCATGATGTCAAAGAAAGCAGGAAAAAATCCTCTCTAATTTTCAAAGGATGTGTACAATTTCGTATTGTAGTTTGACCACATCTGACTTCTTCAACTTTCTAGCACATAACCTTTACCACCATCTACACAATTCTACTATTGGTTCGAGGATGTCATGAGGCAAATATGGTCGAATGACCACTAGAATCAGACATTGCCGCATAACATGATAGTCATGAGTCTTTAGACTAATGAACTTGTGTTGCTCAACGTTGATAGCACCAAATATATTCGCTGCATAATTTGATGGATAACAAACACTTTTAAACTAGTTGAATACAATATCCCTCTATGCAAGCTTCACTGTGTACGGTGCATCCAACATCTTGCTATACACACTCTTTCCATCCCTCTAACCACAAAGTACGGTGGAAGTTGCAAATTTCAAGATCTTTTCAGGCTTTGGGAGCATCCTTAGTCTTGAGCTTAATACCAAGAATTGTTCATACCATGCTGTCACACAATTCTTCTCTATGTGCATGACATCTAGGTTGTTCCTGAGTTTAAACTTCGACCGGTAAGCTAGTTCAAATAAGATACTCATGTGGTGTCAATATTTAAGCTCATCTGAAGGGACCAAATTAAGCTTCTTCACATCGTCGTCATTGCTCAACACACCGAAATTGAAGTCAATTAACCTCTCAAAAATCTCTTCGCCAGACCACTTTCTGGGTTGTGGATTATCCTATACAGTCCAGTTGAAATCATCCTTAGCCTAAGTGACCATGAGGAAGCCATCTACGGTGGCCCAGGTAACACACCTTCCCCATGTGCCAACTACTGTTGACGTCGTCCAAGCAGATAGGACATGCTCTGTCCCTTTAGTTGTGTAAGGTGTCAACATCCCATACGCAGAAAAATCGCTTATGGTCCATATTACAGCTGCTATCATCATGAACATTGTGTCAATGAACTTGTTATACGTTAGGACTCCATTTTCCCACAACAATTTCAGCTCGTCAATCAATGGTCTGAGATACACATCTAAACATTTTCTTGGAGATTTAGGACCTGGAATTAGGAGAGTAAAGATATTAAATGCCTTGTTCATACACATTCATAGAGGTAGGTTGTATGGAATGAGAATAACTAACTAAGTGGTGATGGCAACATTATTACTACCCCAAGGATTGGATCCATATGTAGAAAGTTCGAGTCTAACATTTCGAACCTTTGCTGCAAAGTTTTGGAATTCACTGTCAAAATTTTTAAACTCCTCCCTATCTGGCATATGTCTGAGAACATAGTAGTCTATTCTTTGTTTCGTGTACCATCTCATCGCCTCTGTTATGTATCGAGACATATAAAGACACTGCAGTCTGAGAATCAATGAAAAATGTCGAAGCACCTTCACAGGTATTTGATTCTTCGAACTCCTCCCTCTCCCCCAGTTCAAATATCTGCGCTGGTTTCATATAGAACGGTAGTCCAAATATGCTTACTCTTTGTAAAACAGCACACAATCATTTATGCATGTGTGAATTTACTTGTACTTTAGGCCGAGGCTGCTCAAGATCTTTCTAACCTTATCTGAAAGTTTGTGATGATCAGGAAGCAACTTATATATATGGTCCTGCATTTCATCAAAGGCACGGTCTGACATTTTGTTCTTCACCTTTATCTTAATTTCCTCCATTAGATATCATAACACATTCTCTGGACATCCAGGGTACATCGAAGTCTCTTGCTTGAAGTAGCATCTTGTTGTACTTATCCATGTCAGTAGTGTCAGTGGCCAAGGCAGGGGGATTGTGTCATAATGAGGACTATTGTAACCTCCCTCTTCCTATTGGTGTCCACCATAACTAAATTCTGGAAAAGCATCATGGACCAAATTCACAGTGGGGTTCTAAGAAGGGGTGCCACTACTGCTGGATGAGGTATCCTGGTAACTGTACCCTGACATGAAGTCTACTACTTCACCATGGTCACTCCACATAGTGTAACTTCACATCATACCGTGGTCATACAAGTGTTGAGACATAACATTAATCTCCACAAACTGATAGTTAAGACATTTCCTGCACGGACACCTGTAATGCTTCTTTCCTTGACCATGTTCTGGCGCAAACAACATAAACTCTCTAATTCCGTCCATATACCGCGCATCACTTCTATTCACCAATTGTATCCAACTCTTGTCCATATTTCTACGTAAGTTAATAATTATCATATTATATAATTTTTCAACCAATAATTAATTAATATAATATACTATATTAACAAATTACACAACACAATTAATTAAGTTAATATGCTATAATCAATCTTATACTATAATTAATCTACCTAGTATTACATTATATTATTAACTTAATATAAATGACATATTATATATATAATTTTTAAAATAATTATTCTAACATATATATATTAAACACGACTAGCTTAACAATTAATTAAACATTACCTTAATTAAAAATATATTAAACATACATGTTATTAATTAAGCTTAACTATCTAGCTAGCTTAAACGTTAGCTTAACAATTAAATAACCAATTAGTTTAATCTAATATTTTTTAACTAATTAATCAAATTAAACACACTAACTAACTAACCAATTAGCTTACAATTAGATTAATAATGCAATAAAATAAGTAATTACGCTAAGGTTGCCGGAAAGTATATATTCGCTAGAATATCTCTGAAATTTTTTTTATCACCGTACGTAATTATGTACATAATTAAATTTAAAAAAATTAATCGAGAGATACGAGTTAATAATTTCACCGATAAGGAGATAAGTGGGTAAACTAGAACTCTGGGGGTTGAAAAACCAATATTTGAATTTTGGTCAGCCGGGAGGTGGGTGTTGAGTTTGAGAGAGAGAGAGAGAGAGAGAGAGAGAGAGAGAGAAGTTGAGAGAGGATGAGATAACCCGATCTGAAAAATGAATCTGATCTAAATAATTGAGTTTTCTTAGACGACGAAATTATTTGTCGCTCATGTGAAACATTTCGTCGTCTAGGTATACCCTTATACGATGAATCCTATATGTCGTCGTCTAAGTGTATACCTAAGTGACGGATAACGTTTTTGTTATCTAGGTGATTAAATTTAAGATGATGATTTACGTTATTCGTTGTTTAGTGATCACTTAAATGATGAAACAACTTTCGTCGTCTACGTGTGTCATACTTAGACGACAAAAAATATTATACGTCGTGTTAGTGTACATCTTAGACGACGAAAAATGATATTCGCCGTTTAAGTGTGTACTTAGACGACGGATTATGTAAATCGTCGTCTTAAGTATTTCTTAGACGACGAATATCATTTTTTGTCGTCTAAGTTGAAAATAGAAGACGAAATATATTTTTGGGAGATGAAAAAAATTTCATCGTCTAAGTCACACTTAGGTGACAAAATCTTAAAGATTTCGTCACCTAAGTGTGTATTTCTGGTAGTGTATGGAATTGTGAAGATTGAATGATGCTGTTGTTTCACAAGCCTTGTTGCATGTGATTTGGCAAAAGCAGAAGCCCTGTGATCTTCCTATTCATCCGTATTTAAAAAAGTAGAAATTTTAAAATTCTCACATGATTTATGCAAACAAAAAAATTTAATAGATTAAATTGAGAATTTTTAGATTTTGTTTAAATCTCCTAAACTTTTTCTCCATCCAAACACACCACCAGACATTTTGAAATATCTTCCTGTCCACGAGCCATTTTCTTCATCTTTTCCAACTTGTATCTTCTTCTGCACTTCAACTTCTTAGTTCTTTAATACTAGGTGGGATTCCCGCGCGTGAGGCGCGGGTGGGAAGAAAGATATCAAAAAATGAAGAAGCATGAGTAATATTTTGGTATTATAAGTTTTAGTAAAGAATTGAACTATTGGTTCATTGTCCATTTGTAAATATAATTATGGTTAATTTGATTATTTTTCAATTGATACCCTATTATCTTGCAGATTGAAGGGCCAAGAATGTCGGATCTAAGCAAATGTATAGGATATATTTATATTCAAGTGTACGCAAAGAATGGTGTCATGGTGTTATGCTTGATTCATGGTGTCATGGTCTTATGGTTGATTTATTCAAAGCAATGCATTACTGAATAAAATATGTTTTCCTCCTTCCCATTGAATACGCAAAATAAAAGTTTTGTAGACGAAAGAAATTATGTCTGATTACATATTAAATAGAACAAAAGGATTATGCTAAAATTCATCCAAACATAGATAAAAGTTGCAAAACTTAGTAGCAATTCCACATAATATAAGTTGGTTTTCAACAAAAGACAACTTTTATCGATAACATGCACATCATTCCTTCATAAATAGACCTGCAAATTTAATATAGTTAATCAATTGCACTTTTGAATAAGATATGAGAAGAAAAATAGAATGGTTAAGAGATTGTAATATCACAAATGTAATCCTTTATTTATGCAATGAACAATTATGTAATGATACATCAAAAATTATACTTTGAAAAAGATAACAACCTTGAAAGCAAATAAGGATTTCTCATTGGAGCAGTGATAGAGCAGGGATGCGATGAAATATTATTGCATACTCTAAGAAATATAAGGGCACTTTGATTCTTATAATATGATCATGATGAAACAAAAAGAAAAAATTTAAGAATTTGATTATGACTAATTATATATCATTTTGTATAGAAACCGATGTTGTCTATTATTGTATACATATTTGAAACAAATGATGACTTTATGGGAATTGATAGTTCCTAGTTTTGAGGCTAGTTTTGTATGATGAGGCAATTTGAATTTTTTATATTTTATTATGTGGAATAATAAAAGATCACAATGTCTTTTCTTTTTCTGAAAACATAAATATAGCAGTGTTATGTAGTGATAATTGATTTAAATAAGCAAATAAAATAGAAATTAAGGGTGACCTAGATGTGAAACCATGTCACAGGGCATTTGGCGCAGCTTCCTTGCTGTATATACAGATAAGTTAAAGTTGTATGAGTTCAGGGCAAATATTGAATTCCAGAGAAATAATTGTGTAACATGGGACAACAGCACTTACGTTGTGTCCACTCCATTGCATCTTCCAAACATGTTTTTGAATCCAGTGAAAAGCTCTATTATTTCTTTTGTCTGGTTCACTTGTTCCACCATCAGATTTCTTATACCAGCAATCATGACATTGTTGGAATGCAATTTTTGCAAAACTGTTGCAATATTCTCTGGTGGTCCATTTGGTCCCATTTGGGTTGCATTGTTTGGTGTTGTTTCCTCTTCAGTTGGAGCGGACATTCTGTCAGATGAACTGTGCCAGTTGAACTTGGCCTGCAGTGGTTTCCTTTTCATCCCTATTGTATACCCTCTCGGCCTCCTCTCTGGTGACATTTGATTGTCTTCTTGCTGCAATTTTCTGCAAGAATAAAATTCAATAACATGGGAGAAAAAGTGGAATTCAATGATAAAGTATGCCAAACTTTTTCTCTCGGTTTCTTGGCACCCCCTTTGGCCATCCAGGTTTCCTCTTTCCTTGATTGGGCTGTTGCTGCAATCTTCTGCAAAAGGGAAAAAAAATTAGTGATGCTTAAAATTCAACAGAGTTCAATGATAGAATGAGGCATACCTTTTCTTGGCGTTTCTGGGTACTCCCTTTGGCCAACCCCCTTTCCTCTTTTCCAACACTGTTTGAATGGTCTCTTCTTCAGAACTGTTGTAGAACAAATAATCATTTTTCATGTTGTTTGTCGCACCGACCAACAGAACACATACATTTAAAATCACATAGATTCATGTATTCTAAGTATTTTGATGCCATAAGAAATTGTTGAGCATATGAAATCAAGATTATATGTGCATTAATAATAACGGGAATGAATACAGCCCATGAGTTCAGACATATACCCATGATATTGATTTCACATGGTAAGATCATGATAAGCTACAATATATATTACACTGCTCTATTGAAAAAAAAATATTTAAGCAATGTCAGTTCGCCTACTTTTGTTGCAAATGATGCAAATATTTAGAATCCTACATCGGCACATATTTTGTGAATACTTGTTTAACAATGAATTAATTCTCATCAAGGAGAAACAGGTGAGTGACATTATTGTATTAAATTCTTAAATCATTTGTGTTATACAATGGTTTGCTCAACTGAAAATTGCAAAAAAAAAAAAATTGTGCAACAGGGAAAAAAAAAAGAGGACGAAATTTTAGAAGAAACACAGAATAGTAGGAGGTAACCTTGGTTCTCCTGGATCACTGTCAACAGTTTGGTCAATCTCTTTTGATTGCATTTTGGCCTTTAGTTTCTGTTTCCTAGTGTTGGATCTGCTAATTCTTCCTATCCCTTTGCCTCTTGGAGGGCCTGGCCAGACGGAATTGAGATCTCTTATTTCAGGGCAAGTGATTTCTACTTCCAGTAATGGAGATGGAGAGCATGATGTCTTGACAGGTGGTGGAAAGAGCAGTATGATTCTACTTGGAATAGGCTGGAGCAACACATCATCTATTTCTTCATAGTTATTGCTTTCATCCAACATTTTATCTACAAATTAATTGAATCACAAAATATTATTAGGGAAGTACAAATCAGAAAAGTTAGAATATATTATGAATGTAAAGCAGCAATGGGATTCAAGCATGTATGCTCTATGGTATGCATCAAAACACATGCATATATTCACTAAACAGGAAATGGCATGCACTGAAGCATATGTGTTCCAAGGAAACAAAAAAACCATAAAAATGGTATGCCCAATGTAGCCAATGATGCTCAATATTGGATCAAATTTGGCAAAAAAATAAATAGAACAAAACTGTCAAAGAGGTGCTAAATTTCCCAATCACAAAACCATCGATTCCAATTGAAATCATATGCTTTACTGAGATCACCATACAAAACCATACAACATTCAAATCAGAATATGCATATATCACATAATTATTTCAAAACAATGATCGAATATTAAGAAACAAAAATTCAATTCAAAACCCCCAATATTATCATATTCCAGCTCAAACTGGTGTGCTTCCTAAGAGCATGATAAAAAACTACATAAGAACGACATTGGAAAATACTATATCATGCTATCAGTTGAAGACATTGATTGAATACGAAAAAACAACACTCCAATAAAACCCATAAATATCATCATATTTTTTTGGCATCGAAATTCAACAGAAATAAAATTTTTTGATCTATTTCGATTCCTCCTTGCGCAAGAGTATTTATCCAATCCTAATGTATACGCTACCAAATTTGACTTATTGGAAAATGCATTGGATATATATATCAATCAAAATTGACATGCAAACTATACTGTCAAACCCATATCTAAACTCTAAATGTCTGAGTAAAGAGACGATGAATCAGAACACGTTGATAGCAACAAAAAAAAGGGAGCGATCAAAACTTGTTCTCACCCATGTTCTTTGTCAAGGCGATCAACGATGGCTTCGCAATGACGAACAAAGAGTAAACAAAATAGAAGAGAATATAGTGAGACACCGAGAGGGACTGGTTCGGCTTCCATTATATGTTATGGAATTTGGTGGTGTTGGTTGGTGAGACATTGATTGCAGAACCTTTTGGATACCAAGGAGATCAATGTGTTCAGTGAATGATCTGAGGAGTGGCCATATGAATTCGATCATATCCATAAATGAGTAGTGCACTATCTCGGGAGTCTATTTAAATTTTTTTTAAGGGAACCGATTTAGAACATTATTTATTGAGTAGTAGCTATGTACAAAATTACAAAAATTAAATGAATGCGGAGAAAAAATTATATCAAAATTTAAATTGCATTTTGAGTTTTAGAAATCGGAGAAAATAAGTAATTTCAGAACAAAGAAAATTGATTTATAAAAAAAAGAAATTGGATTACGAATATGAAATTTGATCAATATGATATAGTGATTATTTGGAGATTACATAGATTAAATAAATTGAGTTTAAATCAGGCGATTTCCTAATAATTATTCTGAATTGTTTAGTTTTTGTTGAAAGAGGCAAAGTGGACATATATCGATTTTTTTTGTTGAGCAAGAAGTCATTGCTGAATATTTGGTTGATCTAGATAACAATTTTCAATAGTGTTTGTAATATAAATGTTATGTCAAAATTCAACAAAGTTTGATCAGTTGCTATAATAAACATAAGCAATCCAATTACCACATTAGAATACATATATGATACAGATGGATGGAATTCCCTTGTGTGAGCTGTTTGTGATGGCAAGAAAAGAGATCAGAAAAAGAAGAACAAAAGGATTATGTTAAAAGGCATACAAATTTACAGATGAGATGCATAGCATTGTTTCATAAATGTGGCAGTTTGACCATACGATGGTTAAATATTTATATAAGTTATATATTAGATTACACATTAGAAATTTAGTACAGGTTGGAACACGCAAAGTGACCATTATGTAGCTAAATGAAGAAGCCGGAAGATTGCAAAAAATTTCAGTGGAAAATACAATTTGTCCATGGCTAAGGACAACTTCATATCAGCTTCATACTAATTATCTTCAGATCCACCTGCAAAATTAATTGTGCAAATAATCAAATCATTTGTCAAAGTTACATTGCATACATCTTTATTAAAATACAGAGTAAGATCAGTCCATATTAATAGCATAAACGAAGAAAATATCGGCCAATAGCATGACTTAAACATAAAAAATTTTGCTGTGTAAAGTGTTGCCAGGAATATAGACATGTAGATTTTTAAATTATTTGCAGTCTATAATATTGAATTTGATCAAATATATTGTAGCGGTATACCAATTTAAAACATTTCAGATTTTATACGATTTCCTGAAATATAATCATGCATCTTAATGTCTCAAATTAATACCAACTATTTGATCAACAAAGAAATGCAAGATAACAAATGTCATTTCAAATGGTAAGAAATGAGGTACGATTTTTATGATCAAAAGAACAATACATATCCCGATTTTAATACATGCTCAACTGAATATTATCTAGTTGAATCCAATAGTGGAATACCAGAATCTATCATAACCTAGAATTTATCATACCTGAAGCCATAGCCATGAGGTGCGCAATATCAGCAGTAATCTTAGTCATCTGCAACATAACATTTGTGAGGCCAGCAAGGATATCAGTTTTGTTGCTTTCTGTGTTTCCTATTGGTTCCTCTGTTGCTTTCAGTATGGGTTCTTCTTGTTGCATCTCTTGTGCTGCTGCTGGTTTTTCATGTTGCATCTCATCTGCTGCTGCTGGTTTTTCACGTTGCATCTCATCTGCTGTTCTGTGTTCTTCTTGTGCTTCCTCTGTTGCCTCCGATGAGTGTTGTTTTGTTTGTTCCCATAATTTTCTGCAAAATCTATATTCAGTAATAGCCAAAAGAAAATAGAAAATAAGTTTTCTCTGAGATAACGAAACCTTTTTTTGAGATTTCTGGGCTTTCCTTTTTCCCAGCCTGCTTTGCCTTTCTTGGTTTGCAACTGCTGCTCTCTCTTGTTCTTTTCTCTGGATTCTCTTGTTGTTCACTGTGCTGCACATTGTGTTCTTTTTGCTCCCATATTTTTCTGCAAAAATTGTATGGAGTGATAGCCAGAACAAAAAAACCAAAAAAGTTATCTCTATGATAAAACAAACCTCTTTTCGACATTCCTTGGTTTCCCTTTTTGCCAGCCTCCCTTGCCCTTCTTCTCATGTTCGCAGCTGTTGGCTTGTTCTTCCAATTTTCTACAAATCGGTAAAATGGAGCATTAAGCACAATAAAATTTATTGTTGGTCTGTATTGTAATATATATTAATAGATCTAGAAGACTGTGATATTATCTAATCAATAAAGAAGATGTTCTATAAAAATCCAATTGAACATAGAGAAATCTAAGCTTAAAACAATAGTCATCCAACTAAGAATAACTTCTCATCCAATTTAATCGCATGCAAAAAATCATATATGTTCTTCTAACATAGTTGTGTCCATGAATTGCATACCAAAAATCAAATAAATTAATAATCATAGTAACAATATTTGGCAATAATGAAATTCAACAGAAATTAAAAGTAACTGAATAGGTTGTATTAAGGGAAGGAGGCGACTTTTGAATCTAAAGAAGAGAAACAAAATTTATTTATAAAAAATTTAACCTGTTCTCATGGTTTTTAGACATATTTGGTGGCCGCCCCCTCTTCTTTTTCTCCCTTGGTTCATAGGAAATTGGTTGTTTTTGCTGTTTCCTTTGTTGATCCTCTTCACATTCAGAAGTAGTAGCTTTGTCCATCTGTTTACTGAAAAAATATGAAGCGAAGGAGGTTAGTTTTGAATGCAAAGATAATTAAATTTTCTTTGCAAAGAATTTAACCTTTTCTTATGATTTTTAGACACATTTGGTGGCCGGCCTCTCTTCTTTTTCTTGGTTGGTTCATGGTTAATTGCCTTTTCTTGTTCTTTCCTTTTTTGATTTTTCTTACATCCAGAGACAGCAGTTTTGTCCATTTGTATGTTGAAAAAAAATCAACAATTGATATCATGATAGATCCCACAGGTTTATTTGACTGAAAACAATTCAGTTTTGTACCTTACGTTTGTTGGACCTCCATACATCTGACAAAGAATCTCAGCAAATATGATGGCAGCTTGCTCTTGTTGGTTACTGGTTTTGGCCCCTGATGTCTCAGCCTTGCCTTTGGGGGATTTAGGATTTTTTTCTCGTTCGTCATTTCTGTTGATAGTCAATCTGGAGAAAGAGATGCAGTTGAATGTGGTGGAGCTGATTTAGTGGAATGGGCAGGCACAGATGGAGGAGCAGGTGGTTCAAGCAAGGGTATGACTTGCACTGGTATTTCTAAAAATGTTCCGTCTTCCCGCAAATAGTAGTTTCTACTCAAGTCCAGTGGTTGACCTAACCATTTCATGAAATAGTAGTGTATTAGCTAATAAAGAGGAGCCACAAAAGTGATAAAATATTTGATGAATCATCCTTATTTTTTCATAAGTGTAATACATCACCCAGAAGAAAGAAATTGGAAATCCACTGACTTCCAGATGAGTATATATCTTAATTAAATACAGTAATGAACAACATTCACAGGCTTATGATTTTACCACTTTTACTCCAATTAAAGTGCAACAAAAGCATATAGTAATTCATTTCACACTTTCTTTATCAACGAATGGCACAATATAAACTCATTATGCAGTTTGATTGAGATACAGTAACAGCAAATTTGTAAAACATGATCAACACAAAAAAATACAACAACTTGATCACAATCACACATTCTACTTCCAACAAATTGTAAAGCCAATAAATGCCATAAATTATTCTCGTAAAAATCATTCAAATCATTCTTGTCAAGACCCACATTATGCAATTCAGGTTATTAGAGCAATGCATATAAGCACAGGTTATACACTGTAAAAGTTAAAAACAGAACAGATCCATGTTTCAACAATCTCTTAAAGAATTGGGCAATGTAAGAATTGAAAAAGAATTAGTGCTTCGAGATTGTAGACAAAATTAAATACTTATTACAAATTTCAGGACTCACTCACTTAGGAATTATATTCAACACATAGAAATCTTTTGTCTAAAATATGTCTACAGAGAAATGAATACACTTAAGACTTATAGCTATTCTTGATAGTTAGATTAAAAAACCTGACTTCCTGTGAATATAATGTAATATTGACTGGTAGTACCGAAGGAGTTTCAAATGTGATCATTATATATGTATTTAAAGTAATGAACACAGGCATATGATGATATTAAGTTGAAAACCAGTGTCAAGCTTTTGATTAAAGCAAAAATCAAATTCAATATATGAAAGCAAAATTCACACCTGAGATCTAAATATTTCAAACACATCATTTAAAGAGTATTATTCGAACTCAACTGGCAGAGACCACACACGGCCAAGAGCAATCAGAGGAAAGTATTTTTTTTAACGATGGACAGATGTTTATGAAATAAGTATAGTCTAATAAAAGTGAATCTATGAGATCAATAAGAAGCATTGAAATAATATACGATATAAATTCTTCCCAAAAACTCAATTCTCCCAGTTTGATTCAAAACCCAGTATTCAAGACGAAAGAATCAGCAAACTGAGATGGAGAAAGCTTAAAGTTCATCATTATAAATACATGCGTGCAAACCGTAATCATCCTCTCATCAAATATCCCTCAGTCAGAGTGAGATAGAGATTGAAAAAACAAATTTAAGTAGATCAAGGGATGATATTTACCTGCTCTAGGGAACAGTCTTGTGGGTCTCATGCTCCTTTCGCTTTCAGCAAGAACATCGGTGAAATGCGAAATGGCATGGGAATAAATTGGGAGTTTTATGAGAAGAGATGTTCGTTTGGTAGGTCGCTCAGTAATGAATGCTGGTATTAGAATAGTGGAGAATTTTTATTTGGATTGAATGCCCATAGCGAAATTAGTTTGACTGATTTGGTTCATAAGTGGGTTTGGTAGCTGGGTTTCTATTCAATACTGAATTGGTGGGAGTAGTGCAGAAATAAGACCGTTTTGTAAAGAACGTGGGAATTTTTTTTCTTCCCAAAAATGCTGATTTTGGATATTTGTTTAGTTTCCAAAACATGAGACGGTTTTGTAAAAAATGTAGGAAAATATTTTTAATATACATATCAAATAATAGACCTCATTAGATTATATAGATGGAAAGAAATTGAAATTATGTATTTTCTAAGTGGTTCTTAAAATTACATGACCGAAATAAAAATAATGTCATAAAAAATATCATCGAACTATTGAATAATTGTTATTTTTAATATTAAACTTGGTCACCACTTATTTATTTCACAAATGTGTTCAATACAAACACGATTAAGTGCACAATTTGTAGGCATAAATTTTTATCCTACTGGTGAGTTGGCAAAAGTCTGTTGATATGCTTCAGATTTCCATAGTTTTGTAACGCAAATAATGACATGGAAGTCATATTTATTTGGTTGAATGTCTCTTATCGTGTTCCTACTCATGTTTGTGATATGGAACAATATGTGAATATGAATAGAGAAATATATGAGTAGTGAATAGAATAGCAAGGAATGAGGAACAAAACAGATTATGGAGTGAATTGCGGGAAACAAGGGTAAGATTTTGAACCAATATTTATTTTCTTTTTATCAAATGTCACTTATATAATGATAACATTTTGTCTTTTTTTATCCCACAGCTTATTTGACAGCACAGTTTATATATATATATAATAGGAATACAAAATTTAGACCCTTCTTGTATTATTAGAAAATAGTGAGACAGAAAAAACTCTAGAGATTCTCACACATTTGTCTATCATGACTGTGAGCAGAAGATGAACTTTTTCTATATGGATAACATAAATTGAAATTAAAAGAATATATGGGTTTAGTGTTATGAGGATCACAAATGTGTCAATCTAGTTGGTCTTAATAGCAATTTAAAACGTGTGCGTGGCATGTTCAACATTTTTCAATGAAATCACCACATGCAGAATGACAGAAGCATCCAGACTAATATAATGCAAAATACTGTATACTTGTAATACCACAATGTGACTGAATTATTGGCAAATAAAAATCCAAGAGATATCAAACAAATGAGGGCAAAAAAGAATCTTGCTGACTATAGATACGGTGAATCCACAAAATGCATATCACTATACTTCTGTGTTGACATATAATGGCTCACATATTGCCAAATAAGTCAAAATAATATCAATTTCATAGAATCCCTGTGGAAGATCCAAATAGCTATAGATCTGGTATAAGCAAGGACAGATAGGATAAAGCATGACATAGAAAATTTAAAATAAGACATTTAATACATGAGCAAATTTTGATTACAAAAGTGAATGCCAAAAAGAGCTAATACCCAGATCAAGAATAGATTCTTGATCACAACATTAGCTAACTTTACTCTCATCCACAATAAGATAATTGGATGTAAGATCACCCATTTAGTTAACCTATATAACCTAGGGAAGAAGTTACCGTACTCTACATAGTCTGTATGCAAAATATATTTGTGTCCAAGAAAAGGCAACTCTTCATTGTATTTACAGAACTGATCTAAGTGAGCAATCTAATTAAGCAAAGAAGTTGCCATACTCGTTGTGGTTTGTGCGCAAAATACATTTGTCCCCAAACAAAAGGCTACTTTTATCATATTTATAGGACTTGTTGATAGTGCAACCTGTTAGCATAATAAAAACAATCAAGACGTTGTTTAACAACATATAAACAATTAATTCAATCATGTATGCAAAATAACTCAAATGTTTGATGCAATGTTTTCTGCACACAGATTTTTGTGATAATAATAACTAAAAAAAATAGGAATTCTACAGTATTTACTCTATTTTTGTCTGTAATTCAATGCCCTAAAAAAAGTCAGAAACTTAATTGAGTTAGAGAAGGCAGAGTTGACCTGATTTAAGCTTATTCTCCATATTTTATGGCTGTTCCTCTGTCATCTTTTTTTATGATAAGGTTCCAAGATCTTGGTCTCTTAATAAACGATTAAAAAATTTAAGACAAAAGAAAGTTACGATCATTGTAATCTACGAAGAGAAAATATGAGATAAAATATGGTTATACCTTTTGGTTTTCTTATCTCCACTGGTTCCAAACAATTGTTTTACAGAAGTTTGGATTTCACGTTTTCTTCCATACCTAATTTTATCAGGAGTATCCATGATTGACTCTTTAGATTCAATTGTTTGCAGACTTTTTTCAGCTCCAGTTGTATTTCCCTCGGTTGTTCCAGCAAGGGACTCACATTTACGGCTGCTTCTCACAAAGAGCTCACCACGTTGGCTAATCCTTATCTCAAACATGAATTGTTGGCCAACATTTGAATTGATTTGGCTTGGAAGAGTTATTTCCAGTGGATAGGGTGTCTCGTTCAAGAGTTCTTCACATGTGGCTCCAAAGAATTCATCAGCTGACTTTCCCATTAATATCACTCTCGCCTGATCAAAGTCATCTTGAATAACCATATACACCCTGGTGCTGCATAAAATAATGGCAAGATAAAAAAAATTAGCCAAGGTAACCTTGAAGCTGAGAAAAACATGTGCATGAAAGTTCTAAACGAAATAGTCTCACTGACTTTAATTTTGGTTTCTGCTCGCCATGGGCATTACAAATGTAACGATTAGCAAGTTCCTCTTTCTTGAACATATGTTTATAACATTTGTCAACAAGGCAACATCTGTAAAACCATGCTTTGTCGACAAAAAATCTTCTCACAACAGCAGTACAATAAACAGACTTAGTCTGAAACAGACATTCAGTTCAATGAATATGAGAAAGTAATATATTGCAACCAGACTGATTTCTATAGATAAAAATAATAAAATAACAACCAATTCTATGTATGCTGAATAGTTTGTGTACTGAATCAGTTAGCCAAACTTGAAATTCAACTCTTTTCAGATTGGATAGAAAATGATAAAACAGGAAAAAAAGAATCTGAAGAGTCATGGATCAAAATGTGAGGCATTAATATTCTCACCTGGTTACATTAAATGATTCTTATTTTAAATCATGTTGAAAGATAAAGGATGAAACGAAATACCGTATGGAGAGTCGGATCGAGCATGTTCAATTCAGCCACAGTCCTCTTGTCAGCTTCGTTAATTATTCCTGTTGACATCAAACTGGAGTATGCACCAGACACATTCAGTTTGTCTCCATTCCTTGAAAATCTAGCACAGAATTTATAAACACCAAGAAAAAATTGTATCATATGAAATCCATATAATTGATCTTATTTGAGACAAATTTTGATTGAAGTTATTTAAGTAATTAACTTACTCGGCCTCATATTGTTCTTTCTCTTTAATGTCAGGATTAATGATAAAGCATGTATGGGGTGTGCTATATGCTGAGACACAGCCTGATTAATTTTGAACACATTATGTAAACTATAAGGAATCCATAATTAGCATAGCATTTTTGCCGAAAAGAATTGCTAATAAAAATAAAAATATCAAACAAAGTTAACGATGCAATGAGATTTAATTTATGCACTTATTTGCTTAATTTCTTGCAAACGTTGGTTCATCATTATTCAGGAAAATGTGTTTAGACTTAAAAGACATGATGTGATTGCAAAAGAATGTATGGAAATGGCTGAAAAGGCAAAGAGAAAAAAGGATAGAACATAAGTTGAAGCACAATACCCTCAAACATGCTTATTCTCATTCCTGTGAAAACTGCAAGCATAGGTGGAGGCAGTTCAGTTATCTCTTGCACAGGAAATGACCTTGCAACATCAGCCCATATCTTCAATTCCTCTCTCCTATAAGTTTCATGCACATCATGAATACATTTTCATTGACAAATATAGCACATTTATTCAAAAAAAAAATAGGGAGATATATGGGTGATACCCTATGAGTTGAATTGACAGATCAGTCCTAGTTTCTTTTTCCTTTGGATTGTCAACATCGACCACCTGTGGTGCTCTCACAGATTTAATGTAACCATAGAGATCTTCAAGTTCAAAAAGAATGATCAGCATGTTTCAACATAAAAGATAAATTTATTCATATAAATTTATAACATGGAAGAAGAACAACTCTTCACCTACCAGCAGAGTTTGCTGCTGTGCCTCAGCAGCCAGCTGTCCAAATTTTCGCAAATTGAAGGAAAATTTTGGAAAATTAGGCAATTCCTCTTCAACGTTTTCAAACTGAGTAAATTCTTTGAAATACAAAATTGCATCATGGTCGGCAACTTTGTGCCTAGCAGTATCCTTCTTTGAAGCAAACCTTGACACATCATATATCTTCCCCACTTGCATCAGCTTCTGCATATGTGTGTAATAACATTCTTCAATCATTGCATGTATCGAAGAACCTTGCAATGAGAAATTTCCATATGTTAGAAGAATCAAATAATTAAAAAATCATTTAAAATATACACCGAAAATTGCTAAACTGTGTAAACTAAGTAAGATTACAAATGATGGATAATGAAATAATCAAAAGAATAAATGTTATACCACAAACAGAAGCCATAAATTAGCAATGAGAAAACTCAACATAAATAGAAAATTGATAACAGAGGCTGTTTTTGGTCCAATAAATAACTTACTCTTTCATCCACTAGGAGATAATGAAGTCCATTGTAGTCTGAGTTGTCAAACATCCGGGGTCTCCATTCTAATGCAGCACGAACTCTGATAACGACACCGATGGCAGAATATGGCTTAATCTGAGTGATCAACTTTTTCATTTTCAACTGGGCTACCAAGAACAATAGAAATTATGAGTAACACAGAAGAAAGCAAACAAGAAACATGTAACCAAAAATTAGGTTGCCACAGTTTCCATAGCCAAAATCACAGCCTCAGATGAATAACTTTTTGAAGGCAAAACAATATTATAAAAAATGATAAGCGGCATCCAAAAGAAGAAAACACATTAGTAATCAGGAGAGACCTTACTCCAAGGTTTGACTTTGATCTATGAATTGAACAAAAAAACATAGGTATGAATGAGCAACACCACCATTTGAATCAATGAAATCCACAAAATTGAATTTATTTTTCCATACGTATTCAACATGAACACAAATCTAAGAAAGATCATACAGATGGTAGAATAGTTTGATCAATGGATTTTAAGTTCATTATGAACACACTATTTATGCTGTAATCCTTCCAATCAGTTAATCAACCACAGATAGATTCAGAAATGGTAGCTGGCAAATGGACAGTGGAGAAAAAGAAATACTTTTTGGGCAATTGCGATTCACCAGAAACAACACACAACCTGAAAACAAAACAAAAACAAACAAAAAAATAAATCAACACATATTCATCCAATCTGTACGACGGAGATACAACGAAGAAAGAAATGATCCACTTACAGAGTACAATAACAGACCTTGTTGACTGAGGCGATAGTTTTTCTCGTTGGCACCAGAAAAGAAAAGAAAAGGACAATTGCGCAAAAATATCCTTTTATAGGCTTGTTAATGCCCTGGATCCCGACCCATCTCGGCCCCTATCGTGGCCGAAAGCTGGCAGACGGAAGAAATGATTGTCCGACGAGGGTTTGAACTTCAACGGTGAATTTGTTAATTTTCGGTCTGATTTTGTTGTTGTGTTGTACTACAACGTTGTTGGGCATGTTGAGATGAACATTTTGGTATGCAGGTTGCTCACAATTTATGGCTCTAAACTACATTTGTAACAAAACGACTATATTAAGTTGCAATAATCATATTAAATTTGTGCAGCCAAAAATATATAACTAAAACAAAGAACTGATTGCAGCGAAAAACTAATTTGTGCAGTTTTAGATTCATTCAAAGAATGAAACAACGCTTCGACTATACAAATCAGTAACTAACAACAAAAACATGAGTACTTCTATCATCTAACTCCGTATTATCATTGTGGCTGTACTCTGTATACATTTGCCAATTTATCAGTAAAATATCACCATTATTTTACTGTGACATCCAATATTTATGAAGTCTACCGCAGTTCCAGCATTTAATGTGTATTAACAAAAGCATTCATATTAACACTATTATAAGCATCGGACTGCTATTTTCTGTAGCTTCCTGAGCTTTTCCACCACATGTTTCGAAGAAAACCCTTGAGAAATTTTTCTTACTGGAATACCTTATATTGTTATGTGTTAGTAGGGTTCAGTGGTTTTATAGTGGCATGCCTAATTTTCCTCAAGGTAAAGTGATCAAGTTTAACTTAACATCTAATGATGAGGATATATGGAAAAAATTTCAGAACCCAACAAATAAAAGTACAATGTTTTACAATACCTGATACAACATCTTCAGTGTCGCTACTGTCACTACTGTCTTCACATGCAGTACTTGCTTGAGGATAGTTCAACTGTGATGCTGTCTCATAAGCAACTGAGGATTCTCTAGTAGTAGATTGAAGCAAACGCCGTTTCTCAGTGAAAAATCCCTGGTCCATTTCAACACAATCCAACAATGTTGCCGTCTCATGGCACACAGAGGATTCTTGAGAAGTAGTGGATAACAGACGTTGTTTCTTGGTCAAAGAGCCTTGGTCTAAAACATAAGGAAGTTTGGTCTGATTGAGGATAGTCCAATGACGACGTGGTTCATTTTGTTTTGTTCAAAAAGTTTACATTTCCTTTTGGCCCCATAGCTACACAACCAATTTAAGCAACAAAGAGCATATAAGTAATGAATACAAACTATGTGCACCATTAACAAATATATTAAAACATAATCATTTCCACGTAAAAAAATATGACATATGAAGTAAGGACAATTATCGCAATAAAGAAGAAAAAGAAAGGCATGTGCATGACTGACACTAAATTTAACAAAACATAATCATAAAACATGGCATATGTAGCATAGACAATAATATCATTTATATCCAGAGAAAGTAATTGGTTAATTCTCAAAACATATTCAATTATTGATCAACACTAAATGATTCCAAGTTTATCCAGCATAAGTAAAACTAAAAATAAAAAACACTGCAACAGTGTTAAAGCTAATGTGATTCAAATCAGAAACTTGATTTTTCCAATACCATACTATTGGACATCATAAGTTGATCTAAATACAGACCTGAATGTCGAGGAGAAACTAAAACAAAATATGACAATTGCCAGAGAAGCAGCACCAAGGCGATACAGCGAATATTTTTTTGCATACAACCTTTAGATCCTACATAATACAACAAATAAATTAAGAACTATAATAAATGATGACAAATACTGTAATAAATCAAATAACATAAATTAATCAAATAATACAAACAAGATTTAATTCAACATATTTTCCATGGGCTCTACCGACAAAATTCCACAAAGTATCCAAAATGAAGAGAATGTAATTCAATCAGAGATTGAACCATAACACATTTAAATACAACGCAACAAATTAAAATAATTCCTTCGACATCTGACAGCTATCTAATTCATTAACCTTAAACGACAACACATAAATGAATTTCAAAGCCTTAGGTTTCGAGCATAATTATATTAATCAACAACCAATTCTTCTCTCAAGTTCTTTTTCTGGAGCTTTGCAACCCTAAAGTTAATAAAATCCACATGTTAACACATCATATAATACTCTCACTAAAAGAAGATGAACTTGACAGTCCATTTTCCAACATAAAAGTTGTTCTGAAAGGAAGCTGAGTTTTTAAAAATGACTCTTTAAACAGGTTGTATTAAAGTTGGATTCTTAAAGGAAGTTGACTTTTTAAAAACGGGTTGACATTCAGCATATCACTATAGTACTCACACTACATACAATAAACAAAACCAATTTACAATATGCATGTATCAAAATTGAATAACAACAATTACCACACTCACATAATCAATTTTTTTTTATTAATTGTAAGTATAACTGGGCTATATTCACTCAAATCTTTGCTAAACACACTTACTCATATCTGTCAGAAAAAATTGAACCTATGACCCAATGTATACGACTACTGTACATCAGACTAAAAATCTAATGCATGCAGCAAACCAATATATATGGCAACTGTACATTACTTTCAAGTTTAAGGTAGCTATATAATAGTAATATACACGATAGACTAAAGTTTGAGCTAGCTATATATTAGTAATATATATTTCTGTATATACAGCAGACTAATATATATGGATACACAACATATATACTTTTCAGCAACTAATGCAATTTTCATATATATATATATATATATATATACACACCTTTACACACACAATATGGTTCTAACAAACAGAATACAAGCTGCAAAAAAAAGATAGAAAATAAAGACGTTAAAAAAACTAAATTATAAGATATACACAGACAAAAATGCAAATCAGATGACATAAAATGTAAACAAAAAAAAATCAAAATGAAAGATAAATCAGCCAAATAAAAAGAGAGACAAAAGCCAAAAAGAAACCCAACACCTCATCACATGCAAATGGAAGCGAACAAAAGTAAAACAATACGATTATGGGAGCCATGTGACTAAAAAAAAATCAGCACTGCAGATTCTGGACCTCAAGACCCGATTTTTTACGTAAAAAAATACAATTTGTCCGCTGCTAACTAAAATATTTATCTAAATAAAATAAGCCTAATCCATGATTCCACCTAAAATGCAACTCAGTCACATGTGTAATCGGATGTGCTCAAATATGTTTTCAACAATGTCTTCATCCTCTCAAACAAAGAAACCTATGACAGGCTTTTTCTGATTGCAACTATACACGGATCACAAATATAATGCATCTAAGCACAAAACCAACCAAATATTTAAACACCATTGAAGATTAAATCAATGGGTTAAGTATCATACCGATCGGTGAGAAAGTTCGCTAGCTTTGATCAACAATAAAGTTCCTCCAATTTGCAAACCACCATATATAAGCTTCATCAATTCACAGTAAGGTTCATAAGAGACAAATCCATTGGAATCTCACAACACCACAATAAAAATATGACCAAGAGTATGGTAAGCTAGAACAAAAGAAGAGCAAATTTGGATTCTACATTTACCTACCTAAATTTCACTTACCCAGAGTTCCCATACCTACCAAATTCATAATCCAAATCTGCGTTAATCTCATAAACCCATTCTCATAACAAATGTGAGTTCTACATGGTGTATATCCACAGTACAAATAAAATGCACTTGATCTCCTACAATGTGAATGAACTTTGCTTCATACAACACATCATCTCACATCAAAACAAAGACCCGTGACCTCAAAACTCATTCCAGGTTTTCTTAAATTCAGGTTAAAGATTAAAGTCTTGCACAAAAAAATAGAAGTTTCATACATAATAAACGATGAAATGCGAAACACCCAATATAACAATAGCAAAAAACCGATAGAAAAACCCACAAAAAAAGAAAGATTTGTGGATCAAGCAAAATTCCCTAGATTTGTGGATCTATTATTCACAAAACCCATAGAAAAAACATATGCTTACTGTTCCAGATTATCGTATCTACTATGATTACAATAGAAACAAACCTAAAAAAACTGACAGTTTCTTCTAAAACTACCTCACAAAAACTGCCAAATTCGCTGTTGATATCAACATCACATTAGCATATAAAAGATTTTGCTATGTATTCCCTCCCATTGAATATATGAATTCCCAAAAAAATTTAAAGAACAAAGACAAAAAAAACTTACCAAAAGTAAATAAACAACAAATATAAGGGGATCAGTCTTCTGTCAATCTCATAGCCCCTCCATACTAATATGATAATCTGAACGTAAACGATGTAGTATCAAACAACAAATTATATTAAAATGAAACTAATTAATGCACTTAGGAAAAAGTCAGATGTATGTTCGAACAGAAAAGGAGCAGATATAGACTAAAGCTAGAAAAGCTAAAGCACCCCAGCACTTGAAAACCATGAAAAAAGAGTTTTAGCTCCTCTACTCCAGTCAAGAAGGAGCAGATATAGACTAAAGCTAGAAAAGCTAAAGCACCCCAGCACTTGAAAACCATGAAAAAGAGTTTTACCTCCTCTACTCCAGTCAAGAACTCACTTAACATCAATTGCCACATCATTGTGCCCAAAATCCCAAGCATAAATAAGACACCAAATAAAAAAAATTGAACACAAAATTTAAATAAAACTCAAATATAGAAAACCAATCAGTAAGATCAAAAGAGGGCTCACACCAAAGAAATCAAAGTCTGGTCCATTAATTCAGCCTCTTCCATCATTATAAACATAATAAGCACACAAAAATATTCACAGATTTGAAAATAACCACTTCCAATAGAGCACAACACATATTTCAGCATATCTCAAGACATGGCAGATGCAGATCAAAATGCAGATGAAATTTGAGTTTTAAAATTCATATTCAACGTTGGACTTTTTATTGAATAGAAGAAATTAAGATTCATTTCCACCAACAGACCAAAACCATTCTATAAAATAGCATAACACTGTCTTGACATCATACAAAACTGACAATTTCTTCCACAACTATCAAATTCATTGTTCATTAGCATATAAAAAGTCCCACCACATATTCATTCCTATTGAATATATGAGTAAATGACTTCAGGGAACAAACACTAAAGAACTCACCCAAAGTAAAGAAACCTTTAGAATATAAGCAGATCAGTCTTCTTCTGTGTCCTACAAAATCATCGATAAACAGGCTTATTACTTCGATTGACAGAATTGGCAAAAAACCAAAATATATAGTCTATATACTATTTCAAATCCATGCGCCAGTAATTCTAAAACTCAATCAGACATACACAACCACAACCCAAAACACATGTTCCCCTGTGTTATGCAAAAAACCCAAAAATATGACAGAGAGTCTACCTTAACAACATAAATCTTGAAGGCTGCAAACTTTTGGTTCAAGTTCCAGATCTGTCAAAGGGTGTAAACATTGAAAATATCAATCTCATCACACATACACAACAATAACCCAAAACATATTCAATTTCCTTTGCAAATCGAAACACATAACACAACCCAGAAATCAAGTTTGAGAAATTGGGAAAATTAACACAATTTGTTAATTGAAACACTAACGTTATGTAGTTTATCAATTGATAGCAATCCCGGATAAATATATCACCATTAATGCCCTATGATGAATCAAAGCAGCACATATATTAGAAAGAAGCAAAAAAAAAAAATTGAAATCACAATAGAAATCAAACATACCCACACAAAACAAAAGCAGATCGAGGGACAGAGTAGATTGAGTCAGAAAATAGAAATAGAAGAGGAACCCAATCAACATACATCAGTTTCGCGAAACAGGTACCTTCGCCGGAGATGAGAGTGAAAACGGCGAGCTCGAGAGAAGCCGTACACGTGGTGAGGAGCGAAAACAGATGAGGATCGTTAGAGATGGAAGCGGCGGCGTATCGTGAGAGATTGAAATCGGTAGGCAGAAAGATCACAGATTTGAGAAATCGCTCTTTGAAGGGAATTGGGAGAGAGAGTGAGATCGATAGAGAGACAGTGAAATCGGTAGGGAGAGAGATCACATGGAGTAGGTCTTGACCAACCCTCGCATGCCTTGCATGCTTACATTTTCTTGACCGAAACACCCCTATAAACAAGGAAATCTACAGTCAAATCTACAGTATGCTTGCCGATTGTTATATAAGTAATTAGCAAGGGTGGGGGTGCTCGGTTTGGGGTTGGGGTTTAAAGAGGTGTGTTCAAATTTCAAAGTCACCTTATATTTTAATATAAAAATAATAAGGGGAAATAATAAATAAAAATCATTTTCAACTATCTCGTTCCTAAAAAATTCATAATAAATTTTTAATCCTAAAAAAAAAATTATCCGTGGTACTTAGATTTTTTCTGATATACCTAAAAAGATCTCAAACTTTAAAAACTATCAGCAAGGTACCTAAACTCTTAAAACTATTATCTGCTTCAAATTTTCGCCTGTTAAATTTGATGACGTGACAATTTTTTTTGAAAAATAAGGGCAAAAATACCTCTATATTTTTTATATATATTTTTTGTATGTTCATATTTTCTTATATTTTCTTTTTTTCTCTCTCTCCTCTCTCTCTCTCTCAAACTCAATTGAATGTCCATGGCCGACATCACCAACTCCTCAGCTTCCCGCCACCACCTCTTTATCACCACTCCACCGCCACCTCTCCATCACAATAATTTTTGTTCTTTCTATTCTCGTTTGAAAATCCAAACCTCTTAACCCCTTCAAATTCCAATACCAATCACCATTACCAGTTCCAAGATCGAGTCTATCATTTCTCAAATGCCGGCATTACAGGATCTTCTACGACAACATAGAGGTTGCGGTCTACTATAAGCACCAAGATGGAATTAAATCGGCTTTGGCCATGGCGGTGACCTAGTGAGCAAAGTGGGCCCTCTGGTGAAGTGGCATGAGGTTGAAATCGGCTAACATGGGCTTTCCCTTAACTGTGAACTACTAGACCCCTACGCTGACCCAAGGTGACATTCGGATTTGATATGCGGGCGATCGAGGTGTCGGGCGATGGCTTGTCACTGAACCTCTGGACCCCTTCGGTCGGTCTTCGCTGGAGCTTGTGGTATAGGTGGATCCGATGACAGAGACTGCCGCCTTGGGCTCGACGAAGCTATGCAAAATGCTGCTGATACTGCTGTTGTTCTGATCCATCGAAGGCGCTCTCCGACTCGGGTGGCCAACTCGACCTCGTTTGTGAAATCCGTCTCTACTCCCGAATCACGACTTTCCTTGTCCCCATCCATGGAGAGAATCTGATGATGAGCAGATCTGATGGCAGTGACTTCGGGAATCGGAGTTTAAGAACAATACTGCGTGTGAGAGAGAGAGAGAGAGAGAGAGAGAGAGAGAGAGAGAGAGAGAGAGAGAGAGAGAGAGAGAGAGAGAGAGTTTATAAAAAAAAATACAAAATAATGAAAAAAAGGAAAAATACAAAATAATGAAAAAAAGGAAAAATACAAAAAAATGAAAAAAATGGCCGATTATGGACGCCGAAAATGGGGAATGACATTGATATCGTAACTAAAATTTGAGTATCATGTTGATATTCATTAAGTTATAACTGATATTAATTGACTAAATTACCCCTTATTTACCAAAAAAATAAATTGTTACGTTAGCAATAATGACGGAGAATGGACGAAAAATTGACGCATGTATCTTGATAATAGTTTTTAAGAGTTTGGGTACGTTGCTGATAGTTTTTAAAGTTCAGGACCTTTTTATGTATAGCTAAAAGAGTCTGGATTACTACTTTCATCCTAAAAAGACCGGTTCTATTTTCTTAACTACGTAACAACCCAATTTTTTTGTTCTTATGATATTTACTAAAAATGCCGCTATTTTGTGAAAGAGAGTAGATATTGGGACTCCCCTCTACTTGCACTCCCTTTTGAGTTTTAAGTGATTTTCAAATTATATAATCTTTTCTATTCTATTTTACCCTTTCATGTTTTTTGTTTTCCAATATGAGTATATTTTTCAATTCTTTATACATTGTTGTTACTCCGATACTATATTAGCAATAGTTTGCATCTGATCTTTGTATGACATCAACAATTCGTGAAGTTGCTCTTTGGGATATGAGGACATGGCTCTTATGTCCAGAGACTGCCAAATACTTTGATGACGTGTATGTTAGTAGAGAATTTATAGTGAGTTTATAGCTCAAGTATATTATAAGTTTTTATTTTTGTGATACAATGAAAGTTCGACAAAGAAGACTTATTAATTTTCAGAAAAAAATTTCAGAATCAAAAAATAAAAAGAACATAAGAAAACAAAAAAAATAGAGGGATAAAAATGGGATAAACAAGATTATAAAATTTGAAAATTAATTAAAGTACGAAAGAGAGTACAAGTAGTAATTGCAAGAGTAAAGGGGAGTCCCGATATCACTTCCCTTGCGAAACCCCCCCTCTTTCTCTCTCTCAGAAATCATCTCATCTCTCTCTCTCTCTCGCGCGCACACACATCTATAAACCAGAACCAAACGGCGGCATTTTGATTGGTATGACAACGACGACTTCGATGGCGTGCAGAGCTGCGGTGATGCTGGGCGAGCTGAAGGTGGAGATTGGAAGGTATTAGGGGCTGAGGTCAGCGAACTCTTTCGCACTCATCGGAGGAGACACGTTGTTAGTCGCTTGCCGACTTTGTCTCGGAGCTCATCGCTCATTCAAGCCGTCGCTACGGTGTGGTTTCACTGTTTACTTACTTGCTGTGAAATTGTAAAGATGACGATGATAATGTGTGGTTTGGTGAGAGATTCGCTAAAAGTTGTTTGCAGAATTTGATCCGTTTGATTGGTTTGTTTGGATTTGGCTTGGTTTTGTGTTTATTTCTGTTTGGATTGTGGTGAATGCAGGGGCGGACCCAGCCCAAGGGCAGGATGGGCTGCAGCCCACCCCATTTTTTTGACAATAAAAAAAAAAAAATTTTAACCCAGCCCAAACTGAAATTCAGTTCTGCAATTAGATCTCCAGAAAATGAAGGCATAGCTTCCTGAGGAAGAAGGATTACAAGCACACCGATTCACCGAACATTCCCATCATTGGCAGAACAAGCAGCCATTTCAACAGTCTGTAGCCATTTCAAGAGCCATTTCAACTCTCATTTCGAACTCTCTCATTTGTTCAAATCTCAGACCACATATGGAACGTGCAGGGGCGGACCCAGCCCAAGGGCAGGATGGGCTGCAGCCCACCCCATTTTTTTGACAATAAAAAAAAAAAAATTTTAACCCAGCCCAAACTGAAATTCAGTTCTGCAATTAGATCTCCAGAAAATGAAGGCATAGCTTCCTGAGGAAGAAGGATTACAAGCACACCGATTCACCGAACATTCCCATCATTGGCAGAACAAGCAGCCATTTCAACAGTCTGTAGCCATTTCAAGAGCCATTTCAACTCTCATTTCGAACTCTCTCATTTGTTCAAATCTCAGACCACATATGGAACGTGAGGGAGAAATCATCTGAAAAATAGAGTCCATTCCTGTCGTCGAACTCTCGGCGGTGAACTCGTGAAGTCTGGGTCTTCACATTTCGGTATGCCCATCTCCTTATCGAGCTGCCCATTTCGCTTTGATTAATTGATTATGTACGTTGATGTTATTCTTGTTTCGCTCAGATCTAGATCTAGTTATGTTAGCTAAAACTTACACGAACCAATAAGCTTACGTTGTTAGAAAGTAGAAACTAAGAGTCTAAGAGCAGCACTGCACTGCACTACACAGATTATGCATATATGGTATCGTATCTTACGGATTCTTACCTGCGTATTGGCTAGGGGAACGATGCATGAATATGCATACATATATGTGTATTGGAGACTTAGACTTGGAGTATATTCATGCCCACGTACGTACCTGATAATGAGTGGGTTTGTTTGTGTTAGTGTTGTAAAGTTTAGGTGGGTTTTTGTTAGTGTTGTAATTTGTAAAGTTTGAGTGTTGCAGTGTTGCTTGGTGTTTGATGTCAACTGGGTTGATACGTTTGTGGGTTTTTTTAGTGGGAGGATACCATGCCCACATACTAGTATTGTAGTTATCTTCCAATCTGGTAGTTATCTTCTGAGATTATGTGTTTGATTTCAAAATTCGGTACTTGGAAGATGATGGTACATTTATTCTGTATCCCTGCTCTTAGCTTCATGCTATTCTATACTTGATTGTATATTCCTTCAATTTTGAATTTACATACTGCGGGGGTTGAGTGTGGTTTGAGTTTCATTTGAGTTTCGCTTGCCTGCACTATCAGTTCAGTTTGTAATTTGTAGCTTTAGCAGTGATTTACTCTATTTTGGCTTTAAGTCATCAGGACTAGTGCAGACTCAATGGATTATGTGTCCTGCTGTGATGCATGTTGTAGCTTATAGTACTATTTTGCTACTAGAATACTCAGATCAGATTGTTGTTGTTTAGATTGCCCATTCTCCTTCTACAACCGATTGAGGTCGATGGATATTGATGCTAGTGGTTAGCTCATAAATCATATAATTCTTAAGTTGTAAAGTTTGTCTAATGTTTGTTATACGTTTCACCTCTATGTAGCTCAATACCAGTGGATTAAGTAACAAGTTTGCCCAGTTGATATGTCTTGGTTCGTTGTGCATAGCTGTTAGAGTTCAATTAATTTGTCAGACATGTCAATTACTTAGTCTACTAGTATTGTAGTTATCTTCCAATCTGGTAGTTATCTTCTGAGATTATGTGTTTGATTTCAAAATTCGGATTCTGAAGCCGTGCTTAAATTTGCTAGTTCATTCTTTTCTTACTGATAATTGCAGGTCGTCTATAATTATAGGTTTGACACATTAACTACAATGGCGGATCACCGTAAACCCAAACGTTACAAAAATCTTCTTTCATGGTTTATAACAAATAATTCGTCAGGTGAAAGGAATGATAATAAGATTGGGAATGAGGGTGGGAGTGGGAGTGGGAGTGGAAGTGGGAATACACCTGTGACTGAAGATTCAGTTAATGACATACCTAATTTTGTGAATGATGATCATGTTGATCCTTTGGCATCCTTCCCATCAGAAGAACGTCATTTTGATTTGAGTTGCCTTGAACGTGATCCGGGAAAGAGAAGACCAATTTGTTCATATCCTTTGAACGATCGTGAAAATATTCGAAGAGCATATGTGGTTATGGGACCGTTTCAACCCGAGTTGAGTGTGTATCAGGTCTCTACTGATAGTGGGAGTCAAGGTCGGAGATTCAATTTTAAATGGTTTAAAAATTGGTCTTGGCTTGAGTATTCTTCTATAACAGATGCAGTGTATTGCTTTCCTTGTTTTCTCTTTGATTCTTATCCATCTCAACATCCTGCATTCACTGAGAGCGGAGCTCGAGGTTGGAAGAATATGATGTCTAAGCAATCTATTGCTCTCAAGCATATCGGGATGGACATTAACAGTGTGCATAACACTTCTATGCTCAAATGGGAAAACTTAAGGAACCCATCTGTACATATTGAAAGAGTGATTAGCGCCCAATCAGCTCAGGAAATTGCGGATAACCGACTTCGACTTCTTACCACCATAGAGGCAGTGAGGTTGTTAGCAAGACAAGGATGTGCTTTTAGAGGTCATGATGAATCAGTTGACTCGTTAAATGGGGGTAACTTTGATGCAGTTATAGATTCATTTTCAAGAGTAAATGTGGAAGTCAAGAAGGTTGTTAAGCAAAATGCTCCCGGGAATGCCAAGTATATTTCTCCAACAATCCAAAAGCAGATCTTGAATATACTTGGCAACAAAGTCAGAGCCAAAATTCGTGAAGAATTGGGAGATGCAAAGTATTGCATTCTTGTTGATGAGTCGGTTGATTCTTCTAAAAGGGAACAAATGGTTATCATTCTTCGGTTTGTTAATCGTGAGGGATTTCTTATTGAAAGGTTCTTCAAAATCGTTAGTCTCTCAGATACTTGTTCTCTGACTTTAAAAATTGAGATTTCCAAAGTTCTTGCTCAGTATAATATTCCAGTGGAAAATATGCGAGGTCAAGGATATGATGGTGCTAGCAACATGAGGGGTGAGTTTCATGGACTCCAAGCATTATTTTTAGAAGAGTGTCCATATGCTTATTATGTGCATTGCTTTGCTCATCGGTTACAACTGACATTGAATGCTGTTGCTATGGGAGTTGATGATATTTGGGAGTTTTTCTCTAAACTCAATTCGGTAGTGACTTTTGTGGATTCTTCTGCAAAACGACATTCAATGCTAAAATCTATCAGAGAAGAAGAAATTGCAGAGTTAGTAGCTGCGGGTACACTTGAAACAGGTTCAGGAGTTAATCAGATTAGCGGTTTGCAACGAGCAGGAGCTACTCGTTGGGGATCGCACCATCGCTCTATCTCAAGTTTGATAAAGTTGTTTAGAGCTACCCGAATGACTTTTGCAGATTTGAAAGCAAATGGGCCGTCAAAGGTGAGAGGCCAAGCAAAAAGTGTTGGTAAGATTTTGAAGGACTTTGATTTTGTGTTCTGTTTATTGTTGATGCATGATGTCATGAAGATTACTGAGTTTCTTTGTCAAGCATTGCAACAGAAAGCCATAGACATTTTAAATGCTTTGAGCTTTCTCAGTTTAACAAAATCTAAACTTCAGGCGATGAGAGAGAATGGTTGGGATCAATTGATTGCAAAGGTAATATTATTTTGTGAAGAACATGATATTGTTATGCCAGATATGTGTGCTCCCTACACGGAAGGTACAAACCCAAGAACATGCCAACAAAAGTCTTTTATTACAAATGAGCATTATTATCGAGTTAGTGTTCTAAATGCTGTGATAGACTTTCAGTTAGCAGAGTTGGATACTAGATTTACAGAGACTTCATTGGAGCTCCTTGTTCTTAGTGCAACATTTGATCCTCGTAATAATTTCCAATTTTTCAATGTTGAAGATATTCGTACTCTTGCTGTGAAGTTTTATCCTGGAGATTTTACGACTACTGATATACTTTCTCTTGAGATGGAGTGTGGATATTTTCTTGAAGATATTCAGAGAGATGTACGATTCAACATGACATCATCTTTATCAGACTTGTGTCGACGGTTGGTAGAAACAAGAAAGTATGCATTCTTCCCGATGATCTATAAATTAATATGTTTTGTGTTGACTCTTCCTGTGTCTACTGCAACAACAGAGAGATCATTTTCATCTATGAAGATCTTGAAAAATGCTCTTCGAAATAAGATGTGTGAAGAGTTTCTTGATGATAGCATGGTTCTCTATATTGAAAGACAGTATGCCGATAGTATTGATAATGATTCGGTTGTTGATGAGTTTGAAGTTTGTGGACCTCGAAGGGTGAGATTTAATTAGTAATAATGTAGATCTTTTAAGTTACGGAGTTTGATTTTATGTTCTCTCCGATGTATGTTTTTCTTATATATAATAATAAAGGCGTGAGGATGAGCCTCCCAATGGGTTACAAACCTCAAAAAAAAATTTGTGCGTTGCACAATAAATTACAGCCCACCCAGTTTCGAAATCCTGGATCCGCCCCTGGGTGAATGAAAATGTAGGTGAGTATAACTGAGGGATGCACAGAAGGTGTTCAACAAAATGTCCGAGAGAGACATTGTGTTGTGAAGCACTAAGCTTGGATACATAAAATGTTGCATATTGCATTTTACAGTCCCTTTGGATTCATACAGTTTTAACATGTTTCAAGAGGAGCCATACGTGTCGAAGCTACACTTTGCGTGGCCTGGGGTTGGGTGCATGTTGGGGTTTCCTACCAGAGAAAGTAGATGCGTTTTTACCGGCTACAAAGATCATATGGGAGAGGCAAGCTTTTGCCCGTAGTGTTTTAATTTTGTAGCTTGAATTAGATAACATTCGTTTGGTGTATGATATGCATTCACTGTCAGTATTTACCATATGAGACAAATAATCGAAAAACTCAGAATGCCCTTGCGTTGCGTTTTCTTTTCAGGTTCAGAAATTTGCTGTTCGATTCTTGTCGGTCAATGAAGCAGAGAAGTGCATGATTCTTATGAAGGTGAGTTTCGATGAACAATGTGGAAATTTGGAATGTTTAAAACTCTTACTGGAAGCTTTTTTCATTCTTTTAGGAGTTTTATGACTAACTGATTTGTTTTTCAGGAGATTTTCAAGGAAGGGAGGAACATTCAACCTCTCAATTCTGACTATGCATCTGAAATTTCATCTCATGTCTTCTATTATTATTTTTTTATCAAAAAATTGGATTTGAATACTTAAAAGAGTGAGAACAGTTAATGTACTAGTTGCTGCCCAGACGTCACTATGAGCTCCATCAAAGAGGAAGCCTGACCAGGTTAGTGTTAGTTTTCTTGTTTTCTACTTGAAAACAACAATTATTGTTGGTTTTATTCATGATCTGCTTTGCATTGGTAATCGTTGAGGTAGTTTTTGATGTTACAGGATGGAGGGCCTAGGAAGAAGGCCAAAAATATTAAGGAAACCAATGCTGGTCAGTGTGAAAACTTGAAAGGTCTTTGCATGAATTAACTTTTCACAATAAATGTGGGAACTTAGCTTATAATTGGTATCTTTGTTTCTGTAGTGGGAAAAAGCTTGTCAAAGAAGAAAGAGCCCGAGGTATTTCTCTTGGAAGTAATGTGTTTCTTGTACTACGGTTATAAGTTTATCATTATTACTCTCTTCTTCCTGTTTTCATCTTTTTATTATATTAGGAACCATACCAAAACTCCGTGGTAGTTTTTAATTACGGAAAATTGTTGTTTGACAATTGAAACGGATTGGTCATTCATATTTGACAAATATCATATTGGACACTTATGTTTTACTTTATCATTCGGATTGGTCACTTTGTCTATTTTAAAAATTAAAAAAATATATTTATTTATTTGTAAAGTACATATAAGTATTTTATTACCTTGACAATGACAAAAATATCAATTTAAGTAAACCATGTGTGTGTCATATATGTGATTTTTAGCATTTAAAATGAACAAATGGACCATTCTAAATGACAAAGTAAAACATGGATGACCAAAACGATATTTGTCAAACATGAGTGACCAAACCTACAATTTTTCCTTCTAATTAAATGTTTCATGGTGCAAAACAACTTTTGTCATCTTACTGTAGTTTTCACTGACTCGTTGTCCACTTTAATTCATCAGATGGCTAGTGCCCATAGAACATAAGCAAATAAAGGTACCCAGAAAGAAGTCTTTTGGACCATTTTGTTTAGTAGAAGTGTGATATTCTATATTCTAAAAGATGAGAAATAGTGTATTGGCCATCACAGATCATATAATTTCACATTTGATCGATGTTTTCTAAAAGGAAAACACTAGGGATATTCTGAGATATATCTAGTAATTTAACTATAAATCTTTTCATACTGCTTGATTTTAGAAGTGATTCATGCAGCTTGAGCTGTAAATTTACTCACTCTCCAAACATTGCTCGTGCATAGTTCCTCCTCACTTTGGTCATTAGTAATTTCTCATCTCATCCATTCTACAGAAAGTTTGACAGATAGTTCAAATTTGAGCAGATACTTAAATAGATAATTTGACAAATAGTTGGACAGATATGTGATACTTATGAAATTTGAAGAAGATAAATAGTTGACACTTTTAAACAGATAGTTAGACATACATGTGATAGATAGTTGGCTAGATCGAAGGTTTTTAGGCCATTAGGCATCACAAACATCTTATTTGAGTTTGCTTTTGGTGTGATCATACGGAGTTACTACATTCTTTTATGTGTGTTTCAGTTTGTTGATGGTGACAATATGTGCTTTATCGAGATCAATTGCACCTTTGATATTCAGGAACACTAGGAGGCATCGTAAACATCTCTTCAAATTTCTTATCCCACTAGAGTTTGAAGCCGATATCCGACTTTTAATTCAGTTTGACACAAATGATCGACTTAAACAATCAGGGGAGGAGTACACTTTGAAGAAAGAGGGGAAATGAAAAGTAGAAAAGAAAAAGAGTTTTTTTTTGTTAGCTAGGTATTTGATCAATAAGATTGAGCTTTACTTGTTTGATAGATCATAACTCTTTCTTATTTGATCAATAAGATTGATCTTTGCTTGTTTGATAGATCAAAACACTTTCTCTCTGGTGGATTATCTTTTATGTGATAATGGTTGACCATTTTTTCTCATGTTAATAGATGCTTCACCAATTGGATTGAATATTTTTTATTCTTTTCTTAAAAAGGCAACTAAGTTGAAAAGTGTTATTGGAGCTTTGTGGGACTTACAACATGAAAGATGTTGTAAGACTTATATCCTTAATAAAGGATACCCTTTGCAAGGTAATAAATAGAAGTGAGATTAAGTGAGAGAATTTCAATGGGTTTCATTGAAAATTCCTCTTGGGCCTACTAGTGGGCTATGATGATTATTAAATAATCATAGGCTAGGCCTTGGACTTTGGGGCTCTTGGGCTCGGGAGACTTGGTTGAAATCAGAATAAGTTTTTGAATCACGATCCTTTTTACGTTAAGACGTGACTGTTCGTCATTGGAACAAGATGTTTTGTTCAAAACTTCGAACATACGCCAAGCATCTATAAAAGAAGCGTGAAGGATCTGCTGCAAATCACTAAAATTCGATTAAAATCTTCCATAATATACAAGAGAGAAACACATATTGAAATTCGAGATAGAAATCAAGGCATTATGCAAAACCTTGAATTGAAAGCTGTATCCTGGAACACAGACGTCAAGAAGATTCCACAAGCAGAAGTGTAGGGACGAATTTCTATCTTAGGACATTGTGAGTAGCAAGCCTCTCTCAAGAATCAAGTTAGTAAATTCGAATTGCTATCTCTATTTCAGTTTTCATATTTTATTGAAAGCATTTATTTCTAATTTAATTCTCTGTTGTTTAAGTTTTGTTAATTTCTATACACAATTTACGTTATACATATTTAGTATATGTTGTTTCATAGATTTGATTCATACTTATAATACATATTTTTTAACAGATGTATGATAAACTGTTTCTTCTTTATATTACTTTTTTTCCTTTAATTTTTGATAATTCTGGAATTTGAACATATACTTAAACAAATAGTTTGACAGATATTTGAATAAATATGTGACACAGTTGTACAAACATCCACATGAATTTTGTTTCCTTTAGTTTTGATAACTTTGAAATCTAAACAGATACCTAAGCTGATAGTTGGATAGATAAGTGACATATAGTTGGACATACATCAAAATGGAAGCTTTTTCCTTTAATTTTTTATAATTCTGAAATCTGAACAGATACCTAAATAGATAGTTTGACAAATAAATGGATAAATATATGACAAATGGTTGGATAAACATCCAAATGGAAGTTATTTTTTAGTTTGGGGAAAGATACACAAGTGGGGGCATATCCCATTAAATAGATTTAAAAACCTTTTAACAGAGAGCAAAGAAAAGGTTTGAAGTTTTCTTAAGCTGGATAGCTACATATGCCAGTGTACAATGCAGCACACCATTTGAAGAAGATATATAATTGACACTTTCAAATAAATAGTATGACAAATAGTTAGACATATAGTTGGTCAGATATCAAAATGGATGTTAGTTGACACTTTTCCATACAAATAATTTGATAGATAGTTGGACAGAAATGTGATAGATCGTCCTAGATTTACCTATATATTGATCAAAATAGTTACACACTCTTTTAACCATCGTGACTGTCACATTGCAAAAAAAAATAATTAAAAAATGGAGGACAATGCATATACTTTAACAGATCTTCAGTAGATACTTGAGACAGATCTTCAATAGCTCCTCGACATATAGTCATTAGTGATTTGACAGATCTTCAGACAAATCTTATGTCGATACATGACAAATCTAAGATCTTCAATAGCTACCACATAGTTGAACACCAAAATAAATGAGTGAATGAATGAATTTATGAATGTAATAATGAATAAATGAAATCTTTGTTTTAGCACTTGATAATGCAATAGACAACCCATTAAGAATCCAAACTTTGGATTGTAAATATTCAGACGTAGATATGAAACTTACAAACAGATATTCAGACAGATAATCATCCACACAATTATGAAATTTTGGAAAAGCAGATAGTTAGATAGTTAGTTTGACTGATAGTCGGAGAGATAGTTATACTGTTATTATAGAAAGGGGTAGTTTATTACTTAAACTTCATTAACATAAGTTCTACACTAAAGTTTGTTTATCTCCTTCACATGATAGAAACCACAGCTTGTAGTAGTACTAGCTAGCTCACATTCTTGTCCATCAGTTTGTATCTTCTACTCGCTAACAAAGAGTAAAAAAGATAGGTAAATGGAAACAGACATGATGACGATGATGATGAGCTGATCTATGATGTCATCTCTCAGTAGTTGCAGACTCAATTTAGGTCATGCTTCCACTCGTAGCTGCCCTGATGATCTGAAACAGAGCCACAAACAAATACACATATACAAGTTAGACAGACGGACACAAACGAAATTAAAACCAAAACTACAAAAATTCTGTGAGCAAGCACAATTCAAATCATTAGACATGACACTAGGACTTTAGGTGTTATGTTCTCAATTTACACAAATGGCAGTACATGCATAAGTTAAATATCTCATCATGTACCTAGCCGATAAACCAAAACAGATATTTGCATATACTTAGCAGGAAAACTTCCATCTAAATCAAACACAAGCATCATTACACCTATGCAAATTGAAACTAGTCAAATTGAAAGTTATCTGTCCCTTCAGTCCCTTGCTTCCACATGAGGAGCTTACATAATCTAGGTTTTAGAATGCCTAACCGTTTTCGACAACTCTATTCATGTTTGTAGTTTGAATATCTAATCATCATAATTTCATGCAGTGACGTCCATACCTTGCGGATGTATCCTAACTGAAGGTGAGTGAGTGATCTCCGGGGGCTCTGATGAAGCCTGGGACTCCTCAAATTAAAGGTCTTCGCTAACAAAGGCTGCGAATTGAAGAAACTTGATCTTCTGAAGCTGAAATCGATCAATTTCGACTATTTGTAATGCCACGCCGTCGAGTCTGCTCCCTCACCTCTCAAAGTCATCGAGAATTGCGACGCTTCTGCTATTGTCGAGAGTGAATTAGACGCAGTCGAAGATTGTCAAAGGGAGAACCTGAAGAAGAAGAAGTAGCGAGAACAGAGTCGAGAATCGCCTATGGTTCATTGTGGAGATGAAGATAGGACCAAAGCCGGCAGAGATGGAGAGAGCAGAGGTAGCAAAGTAAGAAAAGAAAAAGATGATGAAGAGCAGATGAAGGAGCGAAGGTTGGCCATGGATCGTATTGGTGGTCGGTGCAGAGGTTAGGTGGTGCTGAAGTGATTTGATCTATTGAAGTGATTTTGCTTTAAGGGTAAAATCAGAAGGTTAAAATTGTGTTTTAAAATTTTTTGGGTTTTTTTGGGATAAAATTAGATTAGTTGGAATTTTTTGGAAAAACAAAGATCATATGTTAAGCTTTTTTTATTTTTTTTTATCAGTGTCATAAGTTGGACTCTTTTAGAAACCAAATATATTTTTGGGCTTTTAAATAATTTTTTCAAAAAATAAAATAAAAAACTTTTATTTAAAAAAAACATGTTCTTCACGAGAAAGTCAGATCTAAAGGTCGACATGGTAACATCCGCATCCTATGCATGTAATTGGTTCATTTTAGATGCGTTGCTTGTACCATAAGGAAACTCATGCATACATCAATTTGTAGCTACTATACTAGTTCTTGCAATTGAACCCCGATCCATGTAAGCCCAAACAAGAATAGACACATTTGAAACATCTTCCTACTATTGTGATACCAAACATAGGACAAAGCACTCTTTGTGCAAGCCATTCTTGTGAAAGAGAGACAATTATTAAGACTAATCATCTCTGTCGTAAGGTGTAACAAACATACCCCACATTCTTGTTGTCAATATAATATAGTTTCCAGCAAAAGATTCACAAATCACACATCTTCAATCTCAATACACTTGAAATATCAACAATTTGGTTGAAACAAAAACACTAATAAAGCTAGCTATCATAGACATGACATCCATGGAGCAAGAAGTGGTACCTTTGGCTTTCAGTAGGAACAAAATCACAAGGGGGAACAATTATCTCGAGTGACGACCTTGAAAACACCATCCAAGGAATGATATCAGCACCGACGCGATCACACGACCTCAAACTTATCTCCCTCATTTCTTTGCAGTTTGCCACCACTTCCCTCACACCATTTGCTGTTACTCTGAGGCAGCCGGTCAAGTCCAATTTTTGTAGCCTGGAACATTTCTTTGCAATCAAAGCCAATGAACCATCACCAATTCCCAATCCCCGTGCACACAGTATCTCCAAATGTGGAAGTTCAAAGTCTACCAAGAGGTTCTTCTTCATAAAACAACCGTTTATATACAATGCCTAATCTTAGAGCATCTCTTCAGAGCTTCTAAGATGCCGTCTTCTGTAATGTTTACACAAAAACTCACATCAAGCACTTCCAAATTCGGGTAAAGGGATACATAATTTTGTATAAACCCATTTCTCATTGAAGTATTATGAGACAGATCAAGAGATTTGACACCAATATCTGGCATGAAATCTTTCTCCAAAACTTCATCCCCAATGTTCGTCCCTACCATCCTGACTTCATTCAAAACCGGACAGTTTCTTGCGAGCGCATACAACGTAACACCAGTCAGATAATAGCAATAACTAAGATTTAGATAAGTGATACTACGGAGAACCAAGGCTAGCTCACTCATGTCCTTGTCTCTAAGAAAACAAGTTGCTTCAAGATTCAAGTACTCAAGCAACGGGTTATGTCTCACCAAAAATGAAATCCCAGCGAAAGTAAAACCTGTACAGTTAGAAAGAACTAGCTTCTTCATAGGAACACATGCTTCTGCGACTGAATACAGCAACTCATCCGAAATATAAGAGTCTGAAAATTCAATAGCGGATATAGACTTGGAGATTATCAATGCACATCCTAATGATCCAAAACTCAACGACAAACCAAAAAACGAAACCCCAATTCCCCTAGCGGAAACACAATTCAATTGAGCACAGGAACGGATCAGCTTAGCCACACCATCATGTGTTATGAAATCACAAAAGTGAAGCACAAATTGTGTCAACATCACACAATGCTTAGATAGATGCATAAGGGATATGTCAGTAATGAACTGATTACCAGAGAGATCGATCTTCCTCAGGCCCTTGAGCTTCAATGTCAGTGCATATATCCCTGAATCTGATATGGGCTTCCAGGTTTTGCTCGAATTCGAAAACCCATTTGAGGAATTTGCGGATCCCAATTCTAGGTAGTGAATATCAAGCTCTTCAAGCAAAGGAAACGACTCTGCTATCAATTCCAGATCGCTGTCCTGTAAGAGCTTGACTTTGGAGCAGTCCAAACACTTGAGATTCCTCACCTTTGATCCCATCATTCTCAAACCATTGAGTGATAAACTTGTTTGGTTCGAAATTATAAGCGATTCCAGGTTCAACCCAGAAACCGCAATTCGATAGAGAATGGGATTCAAGTCGCCGGCGAATCCAGTGAGGTCTATGGTTTTGAGATTTTGGAATCTATGGAGAAGACGAGGGAGGATGGATAGGACTGATGAATCGGAGAGCTTGAGAGTTGAGAAGAGGCGATTGGTGATGGATAGGAATTAGGTGCTGACGAGAGAGAGTGAGGAAAAGTGAGAGAGGTGGTCTAGCTTATTGAGAATGTGTTCCCAGCATTCTCGTGGCAATTCTTCTCCCGTTGCCCGTCATGTTAGTTGTCAAAAGCCGCACTCTACTGATATGTCGTGTGGACTCCCGACAGATTGTAAGGCCACAAGCAAGTTTGTCTAAGGTCATGAGTTAAGCTCTTTCATTATGACTCCTCAAACATTTTAATGTTTCCTCCTGTAAAATGAAGTTATGTAAAATATCATATATAAGGAGGGGTTCTTAGTCGGTATTATTGTTGAACTCAGGAACTAGTATAGGTAAACATATGTACTTTTGCCTCCTTAAATGTCTTACCATCAATAAGAGAAGAGATTCAATAATCTGTGCACTGTGAGATTGTCCCATTCGATTATTAAATTATTTGTTCATTGTTGTGGGCTGAGCGTACTTGCTCGCTTGCTCACTTGCACACTTGCTTGCTTATTTGCTTGTCCCTTACATTATATTAATATCGTGTGGATTATTGTTGCTTATAAGGTACTCATTTGGCTGACTTGCTGACAGGCAAGTGTCGCACGGTCTGTTTTGTCGCTTCTCAAAGTAGGCCCGTGACAGTTGGTATCAGAGCCGACTCGGTTCACTAGCTTGAACTAGATGCCTAATATGATGACCACACAACGATTTAGTTAGATCGAGGACTAACTTGGGGAACTTGCGGGAATCCCTGACAAATTGATTGATATCACAGCACTTCTTGACTGTGTCAACCTAGATGAAATGGCGGCGCGAGTCCATGAGATTGAAGATTTGAAAGCCCAAGTTGGGACCCTTGAGAAGAGGAAAGTTCCAAGGGAAAGAGCCAGAGACCTCGAGGAGGGGCCTTTTCAAAACGAGCATATTGGAGCATGAGTGATGCTCTTGACACCATGCAGGTGACTATAGACTCGATGGCGGAGGACGTTCAAGCCACTATTGATGCATTCAAGAATGAGATGTTGAAAATGAATTCCAAACTCAACTTAGCCATCCGTGCGATGGGAAACCAACCGGTGACAGACTATAAGAAGGTGAAGATACCAGAACCTCAAGCATACGGAGGGGAGTGAGTAGCTAAAGAGCTTGAGAATTTCCTATTTGATATGGAGCAGTACTTCCGAGCTGTGAAACCTGACTCTGAGGAAGTGAAGGTGAACATGGCAACAATGTATTTGTTAGGAGACGCCAAGTTGTGGTGGAGAACCAAGTACAACGACATCCAGATGGGCGTTTGTACTATCGCCACTTGGGAAGAACTAAAGAAGGAGCTTAAGGACCAGTTCTATCCCGAAAATGTTGAATACGTCGCCAGATGACAATTAAGAGAGCTGAAACAGACCACCAACATCAGGGAATTCGTTAACAAGTTCTCTGTACTAATGTTGGACATACCGGACATGTCTGAGAAGGACCGGTTGTTCTACTTCCTGGAAGGCCTGAAGCCGTGGGCGAGAACTGAACTCCAGAGGCAAAGGGTGCAAGACTTGGCAGCTGCCCAAGCTATCGTGGAAAAGCTGACTGATTATACTTTTGATGAGAACCCCAACAGAAGGCCGCTACAACCTTCACATGTGAACACTAACAAAGGGGCGCGACCTGCGCCGAGTAAAAGTGGGGGAGTAGAGTCCAAATCTTCGAGCTTAAGTGAGGGAGATCGAAGAGTAGGAAACCCCAAAGATTCTGCAACTTCCAAACCAGCTGGCTCTACAGGCGCCTTCACGCCTCGACCCTTTAATTCCCAAGGCTAAACTCCTAAACCGATCTCTTGTTTCTTATGTAGGGGGCCTCATAGAGTTAATGAGTGTCCCCATAAAAGTGCTTTATCTTCTTTATAAGCATCTATCCAGTCTCAGGGGAGCGATGATGATGAAGAGTAAGCAGAGAAGACAAGTCATATGGGAGCATTACGGTTCTTGGGGGCTGTGGAGAAGAGATCAAAGACCCATGTGAAGCTCTAATCGAAAGGGTTGATGTTCATAGATGCAGTCATTGAAGGGAAACCTGCCAAAAGTGTGATGGTTGACGCCGGAGCCACCCACAACTTCATCTCGGAGGCGGAAGCAAAGAGGTTGGGGCTGAAGACGAAAAAGGATGTGAGCCACATGAAAGCTGTGAACTCAAAGGCTGTACCCACAGTGCGGATTTCAAAAGGAGTACGCCTGAAATTGGGACAATGGGAAGGGAAAACTGACTTGGTCGTAGTGTAGATGGATGACTTTGACATCATATTGGGAATGGAGTTTCTGCTAGAGAAGAAAGCCGTCCCCATCCCTACTGCCCAACATTTGCTCCTCATGGGGGAGAACCTATGTGTAGTACCCACAAGAATCAAGCAGCTCACCGAGCCTTGACTATTATCCGCTTTACAATTCAAGAAGGGTGTGAAGCACCAAGAACCCTCATAAGTCCTTGTTCCCTTGACAAAAGAGGACAATAAAAGAGGAGTAGTGCCGAAGGAGGTCGAAAGGGTGTTGATAGAGTATGCAGATGTGATGCCTCTGGAAGTTTCGAAGCAGTTGCCTTAGAGGAGAAGTGTGGACCACGAGATCGAGCTTCTACTAGGATCAAAGCCACCAGCATGAGCACCCTATAGAATGAGTCCCCCAGAACTGATGGAGCTTATAAAGCAGTTAGAAGTGATGTTAGAGGTAGGGCAGATTAGAACGACAAATGGGCAGTTTGGCGCACCTGGTTGTTTCTAAGAAACATGATGGGAGTTTGAGGATGTGCGTAGACTACCGAGATCTTAACAAGATCACCGTACAGAACAAGTATCCCATTCCTTTGGCTGCAGACTTGTTTGACCAACTCGGTGGTGCCCAATATCTCACAAAGCTAGATCTTCGCTCAGGGTATTATCAAGTTCGCATTGCCGAAGGAGATGAACATAAGACAACATGTGTAACCCGTTATGGTGCTTTCGAATTCTTGGTGATGCCATTCGGGTTAACAAACGCCCTTGCAACTTTTTGCACACTAATGAACCAGGTGTTCCACGAGTTCCTCGACAAATTTGTAGTGGTCTACTTAGATGATATCGTTGTTTACAGCTCTATACTCCGGGAGCACATGGAGCATTTGAAAATGGTATTTCAGAAGCTGAGAGAGAACCAGCTCTATGTGAAGAGGGAAAAGTGCGAGTTCGCACAAACCACGATCAAATTCTTAGGTCACATCATTGAACGGGGTCGCATCCAAATGGACATGGAAAAATTAGAAGCCATACAATAAAGGCAAACTCCCAGGAATGTGCGAGAGTTATGTTCTTTTCTTAGGTTAGCCAATTACTATCGAAGATTTATCCACAACTACTCGAAGAAAACCACTCCTCTGACTGAGCTTTTGAAGAAGGAAGTAAAGTGGGTATGGAGTGGCGAATGTGAAAAGACCTTTATAGAGTTGAAGAAAGCAGTGATGGAAGATCCGGTACTGGCCCTACTGGATGTCACCAAATCCTTTGAGGTGCATACATCTGCCTCAAAATTTGCTTTGGGGGGGGGGGGGTATGTTGTTACAAGAGGGGCACCTCGTGGCATACGAGAGCCACAAGTTATCAGAAGCTGAGAGGAAGTACACGGCCTGAGAAAAAGAACTCCTGGCCGTAATCCATTATTTGAGAATATGGAGGCATTACTTGTTAGGGTCCAAGTTTGTTGTGAAAACAGACAACTAAGCTGTGAGTCACTTCCTCACCCAACCGAAGTTGACTCCTAAGTAAGTTCGATGGCAAGAGTTTCTCGCGGAGTTTGACTTTCACTTTGAGCACAAGGATGGTCACACTAATCAGGTGGCAGATGCTCTTAGCTGCAAGGCTGACCTCGCTGCCTTAAAGATTTTAGCGAGTTTGTCTAGCAGTGCTGGTTCCATGACAATTAAGCAGAGAATTTGAGAGAGTTTGGAAAAGGACCATCTGGCTCAATGTCTAGTGAAACTTGTTAAGGAAAGGAAGAGTCGTCGTTTTTGGTTAGAAGATGGACTCTTAACAACAAAGGGAGGAAGGGTGCTTATTCCGAGAGCAGATGGCCTACGTAGGATGTTGATGAGGGAATGCCATGACACTCTTTGGGCGGGACACCCCGGATGGGAAAGAACTCATGCTCTTTTGAAGTAGGAGTACTACTGGCCGCAAATGAGAGATGATGTAGCAGAGTATACGAAGACCTGCCTCATATGCCAGCAAGACAAAGTCGAGCGACAGAAGGCGCCAGGGTTGTTGGAACCCTTATCACCACCCACACGACCATGGGAGAGTGTATCGCTCGACTTCATTACAAACCTTCCCAAAATGGAGGACACCTCAAGTATAATGGTGGTGGTGGACAGATTCTCTAAGTATGCCACGTTTATGCCAACATCAAAGCATTGTCCCACAGAAGATACAACAAACTTCTTCTTTAAACTCGTAATGAAGTATTGGGGAGTACCTCAAAACATAGTCAGTGACAGAGACACTAGATTCATTGGCACCTTTTGGACGGAATTGTTCAAGCTGTTGGGGTCAGAGTTGAACATCTTATTAAGCTATCACCCTCAGGCAGATGGGTAGACTGAGAGGTTTAATGGGATGTTAGAGGAGTACTTGAGGCATTTTTTCATGCCAATCAGAAGAAGTGGGTGGCATTAATCGATGTCCCCCAATTTTGTTTCAATTCGAAGAAGAGCTCTGCAACTAACAAAAGTGCCTTTGAAATTGTCATAGGTCAGCAGCCTCTCCTACTGCACACAGTTCACAGAGTCTATCGAGGAAAGAACCCATGCGTATTCAACTTTACTAAAGAGTGGAAGAACAATGCAGAGATTGCTCAAGCCTATCTGGAGAAGGCGACCAAGAGAATGAAGAAGTAGGCAGACCAAGCCCGAAAGCCTCGTGAGTTCCAACCTGTAGACATGGTTCTTGTCAAACTTCTCCCGGAGTAGCTTAGGTTTTTGCTCACCAGAGACGCCCGGCTTTCCAGAAAGTATGAGGGGTCACTCCCAGTCATTTCCAAAGTGGGGAGATGCTCCTACAAGTTAGATGCCCCCACCGTTTGGTTATGAGTTCACCCCGTTTTCCATGTAAGCAACCTCAAGCCTCACCACCTCGATACTGAAGACCTTACCCGCAACCAGCTAGCACGTGAACAAGTCAATGTTCGACCACCAAAGCCGAAAGAAGTAGAGCAAGTTCTTGCCGAGAGGATGATAAAGGTAGGGAGGTACCTGCGACAACAATTTCTAGTCAACTGGACAGACCTTGGAGATGAAGAGACAAGACGAGAGAATGTGGATGCATTTTAAGCTGAAGATTGAAGATTTCAAGAAGCAAGAGTCGTCGAGAGTGTCGACAGCTTAAGTGGGGGAGGATGTCAGAAGCCGCACTCTACTGGTATGCTGTGCGGCCTCCCGACAGGTTGTAAGGCCACAAGCAAGCTTGTCTAGGGTCATAAGGTAAGCCCATGGCTGATTGCTTGTGTGCCAAAGTTAGAATAGTAATTTTACTTTCATTATGAATCCTTAAACATTTAAATGTTTCCTCTTGCAAAGTGAAGTTATGTAAAATATCATATATAGGGAGGGGTTCCTAGTCGGCATTACTGTTGGACTCAGGAACTAGTATAGGTAAGCATATGTAATTTTGCCTCCCTAAACGCCTTACCATCAATAAGAGAGGAGATTCAATCATCTGTGCACTGGGAGATTGTCCCATTCGATTCTTAAATTATTTGTTCATTATTGTGTTCTTCGCTGACGCTTAGCCCACACGATTGCTTGCTTGCTCGCTCACTTGCACGCTTGCTTGCTTATTTTCTTGTCTCTTACATTATATTAATATCGTATGGATTATTGCTGCTTGCAATGTACTCATTTGGATGACTTACTAACAGGCAAGTACTGCATGGTCCGTTTTGTCGCTTCGCTGGCCCGTGAAACTAGTTCTGGAGTTTTGAGAATTCTATATCAGAGCGAGAGAGAGAGAGAAAGGTAGGATACGATTTCAAATTTTCAATGGGGTTAAGCTGGTTAGGGAAGATGAGGTATTGTGGTTCTGTGTAGGATGAGCCTTCTACAAGAAGTTGAGTGAGAGCCAATGACGTCTGCTTTGGATGCTTTTGATTTTGTTTGTATTTTAGGGTTGAATTCCAGTCAACCACATCAATGTTTTGCCATGTTTCTATTTTTTTTCTTTATTACGTAATGCACGCATATTGATGTGGTCGACTGTTAGTTGGACGATGTGACCAAGGTCGTGTGTCTTCTCACTCACCAGTCACCAATTATGTTTAGATCCTTCATTCTGTGGCATGTTATCGTTGTAATAAAAAAACTTGTATAATGCTTCCAAAAAAAGAAGACGAATCTCGTGAAATAAGTAAAGTACATTGTAAAATAAGTAGACTAATCTCCTGAAATAAGTATGCTGACATCGTAAAGTCAGGTCATTTTACTTCACGATATAAATGTACTTGTTTCACAATGTCAGTCAACTTATTTAAAGAGACAGTTTATTTTTTTTACAAGGTCATCTACTTTTAATGTATTAGTGTGTTAATGTACTTACATTTTTTTTAAAGTAACTACTCTTTATTGATAGTTTTCTCTCCTCTCTGATACCATCTAATACTAGTGTTCAAGGTTTCCATCTCTTCAAGATTTGATCTCGTCTGATGGCCCTAGGTTCGACGGTGGTCTCGTCAGTGCTATCTTGGTGCATCAGATGATAATGGTGTCGATTCTTAAAGAGTGAGTCACAATGGCAGATGTGAGGTAATGTTTTGGCCGGATTGTTGATAGGGATCTATGTTTGCCTTATAAGAGTGAGTTAATATAAGTTGGCAATGAAATTGGTCACGATTACTTGATGTTACGACGTCAAAATTTTGTTGGTGATTGGTTTCTAATTGTGTTTCTGAGGCGTGAGAATGGTTCTTTTGGGTGAGAAAGGTTGTAGGTCAGGGTCACAATTATGGGAGGGTGTCTTAGTTGTTAGGGCAGCGATGGTCGGAGCAAGGATGGTTGAGAAGGGTGACAGTGGTTCAAAATGAACGAAGAATGTATCATATTTTTTTTAATCTAGGCTGGCTGGGTCTTGCTTTGGGTCTGTGGTTGGTGGATTGAGTAGTTAGAGTTACCAATTTTCTTAGGCTCAACTAGTCTTATTTTTCTTTGCCCCTGCTTAGCTATTAAGCGTCTAGTTTTAGATTGGACATCAACCGGATTCAATTTCCAAGTTTTTATATGTCCTCTGCAACAATGATACATCATTATCTAGTGCAAATGTTGCTCATATAAAAAGTGGGGCAGGTCTAGATGTTTTTCAATGTATTTGACTCCTGAATAACATGTATATATGTTTTGCTTATTTAAAATAAAAAAAATCATTTATTGTTTAGCACATAACGTTTCACTAAGTGACGATGCCAAAAGAAACATTACCTAATCTGAATACAGTTACTCCTCCATTAATCTCTTCCCCACCCTACCTATATTCCCATGAAACAACAATAGTAATACACATATGATGTAACTAGGACAAGCCGTTTCAATCAAACATCAATACTCTGCTCCGGATCGGAATCTTGTAGAGCCGCCATCTCTGCTTCCAGTATGGGAACCTCTGAAGCTTCAGGAATTGTCAAAATAGGAATCATTGAAGATATCATATCAACTTCCTACGTTGAAGAGGCACTTGAACTCGCTACTCAAAGCATCCTTACTCAGAGCAAGACCCTCTAGATCAACTTCAAGCTTCTTTAGAACGTGCCTTTTCCGCTTTAGCTTCACAACCTCCCTATAACTTCATCAGCTCCGACAAACTACTTCTTCTTGGTCTTGGACCCATGCGGCCTTCCACGTTTGCGTTATTGATACCACATCTACTATAGTTTTTTTCTGTCTTTTTTTTTGTTATTGATTATGCGTCAATTATTTTAATTAGTAGACGACCTGAGTCCCTTGAATTCCATGAAAAATAGAGGGAGACATATTTTAAAAAATGGGATATGGCTTTGGTTGATTTGAAATTAGAGCTGCCACTTAAACAGTCTCGCATAAGTTCAAACACGATGTTCATTAGTTTGGTGTTATCAATCCAGTGGCACCCATAACCTAAAGTTAGTGAGAGCCGACTCTAGAGCATTTTCAACAAACTCAATCTTATACCTCATAATAAGATCGGTTTCAATTTTGACTTTCCAATAGTGCAATATAATAGCCTCATACTTCAAAATTTAAGATCCTATACCTTAAAATCTCAAATGAGACTCAAATTTTTTGGTGGGTCAAGCAAGACAAAAAAACAAAAAATAGAACAAATTTTTAATAAGGTGTGCTGACTCATAACCATTATAAATTCTCTAATAATTACTATTTAGAGAAAAATTTCACTACAATACTTTAAATATAAGTCATTCATCACTAATGTACCTCAATTTTTGAAACTATCAGATATGTACCTTAACTTTATAAACTTATACAAGAACAATACCTGCCGTCAACTTTGGTGTTCACTTTTTATAAAGTGTTAAACTTTTGAGGGTAAAATGGTCCAACCAACTCTTGGCACCAAAACTCTACATTAGTATTTAATTTTCTCTAAAAATATAGACAACCCATATTTTTCCCCTCCAGAATTAAAATACCTAATATATTTCTCTCCATACAACCAAAAGACCTAGAATTTAAAAATAGGTGGACTAAAAAATAATTTAAAAATATCTAGAGTTGTCGAATTTTTAATTTTCATATTTTGAACTATAATTAAGTTACGATATAGTGTTTTTGTTTTGTTTTTCCAATTTTTATGGGTTGTGACCCATCGTAATCCAAGTGTAGCTCTGTCTTTGCATATGACAAATGTCATACTTGTTAATTACTATTTATCTTTTAGATCCATGCCTGTTAATTTTCTTTCATTCTTATGACATTAAAATATAACATACTATGACATGAATATGCAACCTAAATAAAAGGTGGTAAACGACATACATTATAACAATCTCATGTTTTTCATGCACCAATTAATGTCTTGAAAACATACAATTGAATAAATAGACATTGTAAGATGATTTCACGACTTAACTATCAATTTTTAGAACTTAGTGATTTTACAACTTGACTAAAGTGCCACTATAAGGGTTTTTTTAAAAAAAAAATGAAAAGTAGGGTTTAAGTTGGATTTTGTCTGTTTTACACTTAAAAGTTTAATTCCTTATAAAAAGTTAACACCGAAGTTGACGGCAGATACTGTTGTTGTATACATTTACAAAATTGAAGTATATGTCTAATAGTTTTAAAAGTTGAGGTATATAAGTGATGAATGATCCATATTTGAGGTACCTTTCCTAAAATTTTCTTAAAAAAAAAACTATACCGTAGCTTAATTTTAGTTCAAAATATGAAAATAAAAAATTCGACCACTGTAAATTATTTTAAATTATTTTTTAGTCTAGCTATTTTTAAATTCTAGGTCTTTTGGTTGTATGGAGAAAAATAGTCGGGGTGTTTTAATTTAGAGGGGAAAAAAAGGAGTTGTCTACATTTTTGGAGAAAATTAAATACTAATGTTGAGTTTTGGTGCCAAAAATTTGTTGGACTATTTTACCTACAAAAGTTTCACATCTTATAAAAAGTTAACATCAAAGTTGACGGCAAGTATTGTTCTTGTATAAGCTTACAAAATTGAGGTACATAAATGATGAATAACCTATATTTGAGATACTATTATTAAAATTTTATCTACTATTTACATGAGTCTATCTCCATTTCCGACCATAAGAATTTCATACCTTATCAAAAGTTTTGAGTCAGAGTCTCAAATTGGGACTCCAAATGAGTACGTGGCTGGTTTTCCCATTGGAGAGCTATTAAAGTTGGAAAATTGTCTCTTTTCAGGGTAGAAAACTGATCAAGAGGATGGTTCCAGGGACTGGATCCTCTTCCAGGTGAGAGTGGCTAAGTATTCCCGATCGACCATTCTAATCCTGGCCATTCAGGATGGCACCTCAGGTCTTTTCATCTTCTATTTGTTTCCTTTGTTGTGACCGCTCACAAGTCACAAGTGTTGGCCGAAATGCTGCCGCCTATTGAAGCCTGCTCCGTCACTTTCTTTCCGCTAACTCTCATCTCTCCCTCTCGATTCTCCCTTCTTGTCTGTTTTGTTAGATTTTAATTTTTGATACAATTGCGTGTTTGTTTGTTTATTTTCCCTTAAGGAACGTTGAGGACTTAAGATGCAGGCGGAGTCTACGACGATCACCATCTCGTCAACACCGACCCCTTAATTCTCCATTACATTACTAATTGTTTTTCCCGAATAGAATTATGTCTGGATGACCTACCTCAATGTTGTTCTGAATGTATGTTATAGGGGATGTCAAAATTGTATTAGAAGAAACTACAACGCTTCATAGATTTGAGGCAAAGGTACAAACACATCTACATACCATTTTGTTTTGAATCTGATACCATTTGTTACTTTATGCTAACTAAGCATAGTCGTCCGAGTTGGTGACTCCAGATGAACTATGTATCATTTGTGAACTATTGTTTCACATATCAAATTGTTAGTTTGCAAAATTTCATTCTGTGGTTATTGCCTTGCCCTTACATTTGACAATTCATCTTGTTCAAGTACTATTGCAACCATCGACTACATTGATCTATTAGACAGTTACTTGTTTCATTGAGTATTCTCTACCAGACCTCACAAAAGATTGCTACCTTATGATTTGTAGTGTATATCAGGAATCAGGATCAGATCAAGACTTTAAGGGGGTGTTTGACAATGGAATTTCAAAATCTTGAGGATATTAAGATACTAGAATTTTGAAATGAAGAGATTTATTAAAGGGATTTTCAAAATGACTTAATTGGAAAAAAAAGAATTCAAAGAAGATTTTTCAAATCATATTTACTCATTTTATTTTTTAATGCGCATTTTTTTGTAATTTTTTGTGATACAACAAATATGAAATTATTTTTCATTTCTTCATCTGTTAAGAGAATAAAATACTTATCGCAAATATTTCTTAATAATATTACAATACGTACATAAATACTCATTATTGTTATAAATCTTATGAAACCTAAATAATATTACAAGAAAATCATATTTCGAAATCTCAAAATTCTAAATCTTATTACTCATTATTGTTATGCATAACATAAATACATTATTACGTTCTAAATCTTGGATGCATGATTCATTCATTCAACTCCACTATTGCTTGTTCTTGTTGCGCTTGTTGAGCACGATATATTTGGTAGTCGGAAAATATTTCCAACACCAATTGATCATGAAATACGGTCCACTCATTAGTAACTTCAACTGTAAGAATCTCGACTTCATTAAATTCAATGGGCATCATTAGCAACTCTCCATCAACCAAATCTAGAAGGTGCAACTGTTCGGCTTCTAACAATACATCATTGTGTTTTTCAGCCCATATGAAGTTGTGCAACACACAACAAACATTAATGATTCTAACTTGTATTTTAATGTCAAAAAAAGAAGTTGTTCTTAGTATACTCCATATTTTCTTCAACACTCCAAATACTCGTTCAATCACATTCCGAGTTTTTGAATGACGAAGATTGAATAGTTCTCTATGATTTTTCGGATGGTTTTCAAGCCATTCTTTGAGGTGATATCTAGTTCCTCTATAAGATGCTAAGAAATCAGGTTCGTTCGTGTACCCAGCATCAACAAGATAATATTTATCTACAGAACAATAATACTATTATCAACTTAATTATCTACTAAAAATTGAATAGTTACAGTTGATGTTTTAGAAACATACCAGTAGGAATAACCAAACGATTGCCTCTAGTCAATGCATCTCTTAGAACTCGAGAATCTGATGCTGATCCTTCCCATCCAGGCAATACATAAATAAACCTCATGTTTTGATTGCAAACTCCTAGGACATTAGTAGAAATATCGTCTTTTCTATTTCGATATCAAGGATGGACCACCGATCCAACAGTCACAGAGATATGAGTCCCATCCAACGCTCCCAAACAATTCTAAATTGATTAAAAAAATATAGTGAGTTATGTACTTAAAATAAATGGATAATAATATGTTCTAAAACCATCAATTTGATTAAAATTACCTCAAACTATCTCCATCTTCTCAAGTCAGCACCTTGAAGAGCACAATCATGATGCTTCAAGTAATCCTTACTGATTCTCAAAACCGCACGCATGACATTACTAAATTGCCTACTTATAGTTTCCTTAGAACGATAAAACTGAAGATGAATCGATCTAAATTTCACATTATGTCCAAGGATGTATAGGAACATCGCCACATATTATTCAATGGAAACATATCTTGTTCCTTGCAATCCACTTTATCGTGTAAGGCTTGACAAAGTCTACGACATGCACTCTTACTAACTCTCAAATTTTCCATGCACTCAACTTCGGATCCATTATACAAATGATTCAAAAACCATTTTCTTTGTTCATCCCAATTAGGTAAGGGAACTCTAATAGTTCTAAATTTACAGTGGTGCCAAGCTACTATTGATGTCAAAAATCTCGAAACAGCAACCAATGAAAATAAACTTTTATTTTCTCCATCATTGCTTCCTTCTCCTCTTCTTCTACTCTAGCACGCTTACGAGAAATATGCATCCTTAATTCTTTGTATCTAGATTCACAAGTTCAAAATCGACTTAAGTTACTTACGAAGTACACATATTCTACATGAAACCAAAATGATTTGACCAAAACTTTTAAGTTGATTAAACACCAAATGAGCATCTGTTTCTTAATCATAGCTTGAACTTGACTTTTTTCAAAAAGTATATCCTTTGATGATGTCATATTGAGGTATGCTGCAATAACCCTAAACTAAAAGTATGACAGACATACTACCTACACACACCATAGTGCACTGGCAAACCTTGTGGTACAGAAAACAGGAATGTATTTCACCAAATTCACCGAGAGATAGCTTTACAGTATTTGTTAAAAAAAAAGGATGAATGGAAAAAGTAGTTTGCCAAGTCGAAAGGTTGAAGATGGAAAGGACGGCAAAATAATAGTTCAGAAAATATAGAGCTACAATATTTCATGACTTGGCCTGTTAATTTGCAAGTACATATAGAGCTACATAAACAATCTGGAAACTAGCCTGAAAATATAGAGCTACAGAAAATATATAACGTCTCTATTTTCCAAGTGTATATCTTCTATTTTCCAAGTACATAATGTGTTGACAACACAATGGAAGTCAAGAATCAAGATATTGTTAAAATCCAGAAAAACCAGATCATCGGTTTATACAACTATGATTTGTTTAAGTTTCTTTTTTATGTATGTAACTATGTATATATGCATCATCATCATTACGTATGAAACTACGTATATGTATACAAAGAGCTAGAGAGGAGAAGATAGTGACTACTTTTGAGCTACATTACGTTTAAAGCTACTTAATATTCCTTCTCTGTTCTATCAAAGTAAAGTGTATAGTTTCTACAGCTACTGTGACTACGTGAGATCCCATTCATCTTTCACTGATGCATTTCTAAGAAGTAAGTTGCAGGTTTAGGGATGTTTGCATTTCAATTACATACCTCAATCCTAGAAACTCGCCTATATCATGTCCTTTGATTCGATCGTGCAAACCGACAACAAACTCTTCTGGTTGTTTTCCTCTGCTTTTAGAGCTCTTCTAGGGTAGTCAAAGAGAGATAATCATGTGATCCGAAAGTGCCATTCTGCGTGTGGCTGCAAATCCTACACCCCTGCATATAACACACATCATACAAAATGAGACTCAGATGAACTATCACATTCCTCAGTTGACTAAAAGTTTTGTTACTATAGTTGACAACATAAAAAAAATTTGGATTCAAAACTAAACTATTAACAGAAATTAATTGGGCCTAATCTAGAACGACAGAGATATGCATAAAATGAAAACAATAGCCTAATTTGAGAGCCCATAAACACAAATTGGCACTGTGGCAAGCAGGTTTGAAGTAGCAATAGGTAAAAACATGAAGACATGGCTCATATAATCACAAATAGAAATTGAAATGGCGCCTGATAACTCTGAAAACCAATTATCAGCTATAGCATTTACACAAGTCATTTGACTCATTTTGAATAGTTTGCACAAACAAGTAATACACTACACCATAACTATATTCTAGGATAGGCTATCAGCTTTTCAGTTCACAAGTACGTCATCTGAGAAAACTTATACACGAGACCTTAACATAACACCATCACCTCATGAACATATCTATTTTCTTCCAACAAATTGTGAGCTAGGTATATAGGTTGTTATGAATTATGACACTAAGAGTCATGATTGAAAACCAAAATAGGCTCCACAACTAAAGCTTTTACCTTCCTAATACTAATATCACAGTTGCAACCATTCATAGTTGTGATGACTCTGCTGATGTTTAGCTTCAATACTGAACAAAGGAAATCTGCAACTTGATCTTCCAAACAACAACAATTTGTGTTATTCATAAAAATAAAACAGAGTTAAATACTTGGGTCATGCTCGGTTTAAGCTTCAGAGATTCAAGACATGGCTTGCTAAGCAGAAACTGTTACAGCTTCATTAACAACGTATTCCTACCTTTTACCCCATATTACTAAACCTTTTTCAATGTGACGTGTCAGATAGTTCAGGTAGCTTCCTTTTGTTGTCATGTGATCCTTGCCGTAATGACATACAAGCTATGTAAATAGCGATGGCGAGAGCAGCAATGCAGGATAACATAAAACAATTGGCATACGTAGACACCCTTCACTAATCAAGAGTCTTCTCCTCTATGCAAATTCTAAATCATTTTTTAGATGCTTTCATATTTCTCAGCACTCAAATACGTCTTTCATAAAATGTCCTACCTTAGATATAACAAAAACCAATACGACAATGCAACAACAATGAACATAATCATCATCAGAGCTCATCCACATTTTCTAGATCAAAAACCCACCATTAAATCAATTAAAAAAGTCCAATCCACACAAAACACAGATGAAATTTCATCAAACAAATCGAACCCAGATTAAACAAAAAACTACAACAAGGGAACATTAGTTTTTTATACATGTTAGATCTCACAATCTCCAAACCAATCTAGAAATCTAAATTATAGAAAACATGGTTGAAGACGTCAATCTCAGCAACCCAGTTCATATCAACAATCAATTCCAATTAATCAATTCAAAAACAAGTATATGATAGCAACCGAAACACACACGAAACAAGTCACCAAATTGGAGTTCCAAAACCTCATATTGCAACAACAAAATCCTAGGTTACATAATGGAAAAAGAGCCCAGTGTGTAGACAAACCTGAAGATCAATGATTGAAGGAGATGAATCGCGTGTTTTGGTCGTCTTCAGTTAGAGAAATGAGATTTTGAAATGACGTCTGTGTAGGTGGGATGGGAAGATCCCATTTTTGTTAAGAAAAAGGCTTGCGCAAAATCCTTCTCCAAATTCCGGGTTTACAAGATTCTATATGCCGAGTGAGATTTTGAAACTCCGTAGTTTGGTCATATCCCACGTATAAATCCCGTTGCCAAACAGGCTGTAAACAAATTAGACCTCTCACACTCGAAAATTTGTTAAGGTCAGAGGCAAAGCATGAGAGATTTTAGTGAAGGAATGATCAAAATAAGAGGATGAATCAGTCACCTCATAGATCATCAGTTCAATCTGCTGCAGAGGAGTTTCTGGAGAAAGCTGCTTGTGAGCTTCTTAATGATAACAATGTTGGTCTTTAGGGACCTCCAACGCCTGAATTTTCAGATTAAGATAACCTGAATGTGGAGCGATTTTTCTGATTTTTCCTGGTAAGTTTTTCCGTTCACTCTCATTCCCATTATCATTTGATTGCTAACGTTACGTCATTTGTTCTATGTTCATTTTGATAGTCTAATTTTTAATAAGGTCTCTATGTCATTGCTGAGTTAAATATGAAAAATCAAAGTATTTCTATTCCATCAGGTGTAAAACATGCCAGAATAGGTGGTTGAGTTGCTAATGAGTATATTATATCCTTATGGTGGTAGCTTCCTCTGTATCGGGCGATTATGTAGTTTTAGCTTTACTATTAGGCGAGAATCTATTCCAACATTACTCTTATACAAAAAATTTCCGATCATTTGCCAGAGTTTAAGATGTAATTTTCACAGTATGTAATATGTATATGCGACAACTCGAACCGGAAATTGTATGTTAATTGACTTGATTTGCGAGTTTCGCGATTAGTCGCGGTTTTGCCGTAATTAGTCGATATGGCGGGTTTGTTCACGACGTAATTTTCGGTAATGAATTTGATATGGGTTCCTCCGCGAAAGTTGTAGAGGATCTAATTTTGACCTTATGCGAATTTTGGCGAATGTTTCGGATAAGCGAGCAGTGTTTTATCGAGTTTTAAAGTTGGTTAGTGAAATAGTCGAAAATGTTGATTTAATCGTGATCGTCCGATCTTGATCAGATTGAACCGTAGTCATTGATTTGGGCCTGTATATGTACGGTATAACTGTATGGTATAAATATGTGATATTTCGGGAAGTTTCCATTTTGGGAAACCTGGGTCGTTGATCGAGTTGACCACGGGTCAAAATTGACCCATTTTGGGCCGAGACTTTGTTGTCGTCGATGTGCCATTTTCTGGCCATGGTTGGCCTTAGTGTCTTCATGAAAAATGTTGGGCTCGTGCTCCTCTTCGATTTGATAGGTGGATCACTCATTTTGGTTGCCGGATGAAGAAGATACGACGATTTGAAATTGGTGGTTCTCCGGCAAAAATCGCCAGCGACGGTGGCGACGGAGGCGGTTGAGTTGGGGGTCGACCTTGTAGGAGTTTTGTAGACCTTGGGGAGAGGAAACTTTTAGAAGTGGTCATGCACCTTGCCGTTGCCGGTGGTGTTCGATCGGAGTTAATGAATTCCGGCGAGGATTTTTGACTTCAAGGTAAGTTTTGGGTGTTTTTCGGTCAAAATTGAGCTTAGCATTGAACTACAAAGTTGTTGGAAATGACGAGATCTTCAAATACATGTAGAGGTCGAATATTTCTAGGCCGGTTGGAATTCTGGCGGCCGACGGTGGCGGCGGCGGCCCCACGCGCAGCCGTGCCCGGCGGAGTTCCGGCCGAGGTGGTTTTTGACAAGTTTTATGTCATTTTGCTCGGCATCGCGCACTGATCACAGTGGTGAGGTTTAAATTTTGAATTGAGTACCGGAATTTGTGGCGAGATTTTATAATGTGTTTATTGTAATTTCGGTTATTCCCGTCGAGATATGAGTTTGTGTTTTCCGGGAATGCTTGGTTCACGCCACATGGTTCAGTATATTGAATTATGATATTAATCGGATATTTTTTGTTATCCAGGAGGATCGTGGTTGTGTTTGTGGCGATTAATTTTTTGCCGGACCATAGGAATAACGCGTTTAGCATTGTGCTTGTCTGTGAGTGGACATTTTTTTTCACTGTTGGTTGCGAGTCTTTTATATACGTTTTATGAGCATGAGCATGCAGTTATGATTATGAATTATACGAGCATGTGTTTTATGATTATGCATTTACGAATATGCTTTATAATTATGCATTACGAGTATGCTTTTACATGCATTTCGCTTTATGCATTTGCATGGAAACCTTTATGATTTGGTTTACACAGAGTACAGTCTCAGTAGTAGTTGTATCGATACACTTAGCATCCCGACTGATCCCCGAGGATGTTTACCGGGGGGGGAGGGGGGGGGGGGAACAAATACCCTGACCCGAGGCCCTTTCTGGCTGAAATCACGTGAGGATTAGGGATCCTGTGATTCAGACTATACTAGTGCGGATGTGTCCATGAGTGACCCTGCAGGATTTCCGATGCATGCTCTGTACGCGTGAGGAGTTAGAGTCTCCATCGTGTACCATATGATTTTTATGCATCTAGACTCACATATTTTTTATAACATATATATTTATTCGGCGAAAGACATTTATTTTCGTCCACTCACTCTAACAGTTTACATGTCTTTCCTTGGGCTCTGTGTTTTCAATGCCCAGTTTGCAGTTTGGATTCAGGTGTCGCACGTCGAGGTTTGAGACTTAGTATTTGATCCACTTTTCCTTTCTCAGTAGGTTTCTGGTTTGGCCTACTGTTGTGTATATATAGAGGTCGCTCTGAAAACTATTATGTTTATATTTTCACATGATTTTCCCGGATTTCTGTAAAGCTACAGTTTTGTTTATTGCTTTACGTTATGATATGTTTTTGAGAAATCCGGATGAGATTGGTGCTCACGGTTTGGCTTTTGTGGCATAGGATGAAGTGTACTTTCCACTGCAGGTTAATGGTAACTACGCGATATAGAGTAACTCTGCCGAAATTTTTATGATTTTTGAAAGTTCATGTTTTCAGAAGGGGTTTGGTTCTGGTTTAGGAAACTAAATCGGGGTCGGGTCCTTTCAGTATAGCCTATGATTTGGGAAAAAAATCTAGTTTCGGAACTGATTTAGCTTGCTTTCAGTTTTTCATTGAAAGTCTATGTTAATCATTGAATCATCTCTATCTTACAGCAACTCCAACGGCTTTCCAAAAATAGAGAAAAAATAAAATTTTGGAGAATAATGAGCACTTTTCACTCCAACGACTACCCCATCTCATTCTCTAAAATAGAATAAGGCATGAGAGAGAACAAAATATTCCCCAAATTTACATTAACCTTCAAAATTTTGGAGAAGGAGTTATATATATTTATATTCCGTGAGTCTCATTATCTCCCAAATATCTTTTTGTAAGTCTCAATAATTTTTTGTTTTTTATTGTTATAATAAAAAATATGTAGTTATAATAAATATATAAATCTGTAAAACAGAGAAATTGTTGGACTTAAAACATAATTTTTTTGAAAATTTCGATTTTTCTTTCCTTATTTTTCAAAAATTATGAAGACCGGTTGAAGTTGCACTTAGTTGTCTAACATTCATATAAAATGGTCAATCTAAATTTTGCAAAGATTAATTCTCAAAGACATATATGCATACATTACAAAACAAAATACAACTCTTTGGTAGCAGTTATTGCTGTAACTACAACATGCTCATGCATAAGCACAAGAGACAGAAAATTAATGAACAATGTAACAAGCTCTTACAACTTACAGACTGGTGGCCAGAACTAAAAGTTATTATGAGAGTGAAGCTGAAAACTAAGGGAGTGTGGGCTCCAATGGCTGATGCAGCGGCTCATGGAAGCACCGGTGGTTCCTGTGGAATTTGGGGAACTTCCGGAATTGGAGGTGGTAGAAAGACCGGTGTTTGTGGAAGTGGATCCATAGATGGTGGCAGATCAATCACTCCACCACCACCACCAATACCACCAATACCACCACCAATACCACCACCAACACCACCGATGTCCGGTGTAGTTGGCGGGAATGGTATGATAGGTGGAGCGTTAAATGAAAATGGATCTTGGGGTGGTAGTAACACTGGAGAAGGCTCATCCGGTATTGGTGGTGGAAATGTAACTATTGGAGAAGGCTCTTCGAGTATTGGTGGTGGAAATCCAAATATTGGAGAAGGTTGTTCAGGTATTGGTGGTGGTAGTAATGTTGGAGTAGGCTCATCTCCAGGAAACGGTGGGGTGAATATTGGAACAAGAGGTGGTGCTGGAGTACTAGACTGATCACCAGATGGTGGTAAGTCTGGGAATGCAGGTGGAGTAAGGTCAATATCTGGAATTAATGGTGGAGATGGAAAAACGGTTGGTGGTTGTATATCTTCATTAGGTGGAGGAGGGTAGACGATAGGTATTGGTGGAGGTAAGAACTCTGGCGGAGGTGGAGACGGGGGAGGCGGCGATGGAACCAAAGGCGGTGGGGGTGGTGAAGGCGGTGGTGGGGAGGGCGAAGGTGGTGGCAGTGATGGAGGTGGTGCTGAAGGAGGAATTGGTGGCGGAGACGAAGGTGGTGGTGTTGGAAGAGGGGGAGGAGGTAGTACTGATGGCGGTGGAGATGGGATTACGGGTGGGAAGGGGCGTAAAGGAGTAGGCGGAACTTGCGGTGGAGGACGAGGAGAGGGTCTTGGTGTCGGGGCAAAGGGGTTTTCCGGGGAAGGGTTGGTAGGGAAAGGCCACTGGCCGCAGGTATCAAATAGGTACTGAAACAATGGATCACAGTTTGATCTTGATCTTGCTCTTGATCCACCAGTACTGCCGCCTCTGCCTCTGTTTCTGCTTCGCCTTCCGCTGCTTCTACGATTTCTGCTTTGCTTCTCTTCTTCTACACCTGCTGTTTCTTCTTGTTTTTGCTGGTGTGTGGCTTCTGTGATCGTTTGGTTGATCAGTAGCAGAGCTAAGAGAACAACAACGAATACTTTCATTTCTGCTGCATTGGTTCATGTTTCTCTAGGTTTCAAAGATTTATAAAACTCATTAATTGCATGGAGAATTCGTCATATTAGTCAAATGGAAAGGTTTACGTCGAACGTGTTTGGATTGGAGGTTTTAGGAGGTGATCTGGTGAAAATTTGCATGCATTAATGTGCTGCAGGCACTAACATATGCATGGCTCGGAGGAGATAGGACTAAGATCAAATGCCAGCTTTATTGTTTAGAATTTCAACAAACGCAGATCGGTATGGACTGTGAATTAAGGAACTGCCTAGTTTCAAGTGCCAAAGTTGACAACATACAAAACCAACATAAATAATATGGTTGGTTCCAGAATTTCTATGCGTAGGGACTATATCCGCGGATTAAGAATTCCTGTGTTTGTAAGCCAGTATGAGTAGGCTAGCATAGTTGACTGTAGACCATGAATATGTAAATTATGGGTGTTCGATCAATATTTTGGACACATTTAATAGTGAGTCGTCTCTCATGTTTTTTTGTTGAAAAGTGAAGTTTTTCTTCTCCAAATTCTTCCGATTTTGTGCAAGGGAATAGAAGAAATTTACAGTATTAGTGATGTGCTTATTGCTGATAACTCGAGTTTCCGCAGTGATCTATTTTAGTCTCACATCGATGGTCTGCCCGGTGAGATTGTACATTGTGGAGTTATATATCAGTGTATTGGATTCATTTTCTCTTCACTGAGCACAGCATTGTGTGCATGCCTTTAGTTCAGTTTAGTTTGGCCTTTATTCCCATTTACGCATCCCTTGTTGCTTATTTGGGTTTCCATTAGGTTGATATTATCAATTTGTACACCTCAAGAAAGCCTGGAAATGCTTCTCTTCAGTCTGCAAGTTAAAGTCTAGTTGTTGTTTGCTAATGGCTTGTTATTTTGCATATATACTTTACACTGTTTACAGCATGGGTCAAACTGTTTTTAGTTTTACTAACTTGTACTTATTTGGCATAGAATATACTCGGGGTGGTTGTCTTGTCGCTATTGATAGATCTCCACGCTAATTTCATTCACCACTCCACTTCATTTTCAAAACTTCTTGTTGATGTTGATTTACCAAAATGGAATCACCATTCTATCTTGAAATACATTTTGACGTGACCAACATTTAGATCTTAGCCATATAGAAACTCAAGAACAAGTAAAATAACACAAAAGTGCATTTCAAGAAGCATGGCAATATCCGCCAATACAAGCCTCCTAGACTTGACACTAACATGAGACAGATATTTAGCACCCATATACATGCAACAAAGATGTCACGATGTTGTCAATGCGTTTTGTAAGATAATCGCAACAGATCATGAAGTCATTGGCAAGAAAACAACATATACATAAATAGGGGACATACTCGATCAACACTAGGGAACAACTTCTACTTAAACTCCCCTCTACCAGAGTACCAAGATTACTCACTCTTTTATGCTCTGTTAGTTCAAAAGTACTTCAGGCAGAGTGGGAAACAATGTCTTTATCAAGCTGGCTTTGCACTAAGAGCACCAAAACATGCTTGTTAAAATTGTTCTCCCCGGTGGGCATGTCGAGCTTCACGATTGCACTGTTCTTGCTGCAGAGCTCGTGCATCGGAATCCTAGATGTTGAGTTGCATATCCGCCAATTTTTAAGCAGCCATGGGCGATTGTTGCACCCGACGCCATGCTACAGCTAGGTCAGAAGTAGTACGTCGTGCCCATAAGCACCATCCGAAAGCTCCAACGCCACTCCTTAAAGCTCTCGCCTTCCTCGGATCACCAAAACCAAACCAAGGTCACATTGCCATGCAAATTACAAGAGGAAGTCACTCATCAAGAAATGGTGACGACTTGTCGGTGTTTCATGAACAAAAACTCTCCCAAGTAATGAAACCAATTTGAATAAAGATAAGGACGGCTGTTTTCCTCGAGGTAACTATTGCTTTATATGCTTGTTAATGGGAAGCTAGAGTAATGAAGATGAAGATGAAAGAAAGATGAAAGAAAATCATCACCAAGCGCCAACACTAGTAATAGTAGTTCTAATTCAGAGACAAAGGGACTTACAAGGAAGAGGAGAGCAGCATGAGACTTTACGAGAATTGGGGTAAAGGAAACACCTAAGAGACTTACATCTCTAGAAACTGGCAACCAAGTTTGGATAGTATTACTGAAGAATGAAGTACTGTACAAATTCACCACTAGATCGATCTCTCTTTTCTTCTACTATTCTTCGAATTCTCGATCATCTTTTAGTTCATAAGATTTATTGTGATCCATCCCCTGGCCTTCCTTCTAATTACTTCATTTTGATTGTAAATAAAAGCTCTACAACGTCAGTATGGTCTTTGAAAGTGCCTTTACAGAGCCATTCCACTAAGGTATCTTTTTTTGTGTTCATTTTCAGGTATAGGGCATTACACTAACTTTTCGATCACATTTTAACATCTCCACTGTCCAATTATTAGAACTATATGAGTATATCATTTCTATAAATTTTCAACCAAAATAGTGATCGTTAAGGTATCGAACTAGATTAAATCAAAGGACCAAATCTGTGAAACTTGAACTGTTCATACTTATAAATTTCAACTGCAGTTTTGAATATCTTAACGATAATCAATTTGGGTGAAAATTTGCAGAAGTGATCTACACATTAGAAATTAAAATCTGAACGGTTGAGATATCAAAATATGATCTCAAATTTGGTGTAATGCCCTATATATGAAAATGAACAAAAAAAGGGATACCTGAGGAGAAGGGGGCTATATATATAGTTGGTTTTACTTGTTCATGTTTAAGAAAAATATATTCCTAATATCTCGGTGTGTGTCTTGACCTAATTAGAGTAGAAGTAAATATTCTATCAATCTCTAATTTATAGGGTTACGGATTGTAACAGATTGTAATGTCAGTATTTAAGGCCATCTAGCAATGAATAAAGATACCATTTCAGTTTACAGTTATTGCATCTACTTTTCTCCTTCAACACACTATCAACAACTCTTGAGTTGATAGTCATCACCCTAAACCCGAAAAAGAAAAAGAAAAAGAAAAACCCTAAAACCTTCACCTCCACCGTTGGCCACCAACAACCACCGTCGATCAGCATCGCTGTTGACCACTATCGTCGGCCTCATCCCTAGCGGTTTCTTCTTCCTCCTTGTAAAAAATATTTTTCATACCAAGCATAACACCCTTGAGGTAATTTTTCTAACATTCTTGAATAGGTTTCAAAACTTAATTACCGTAACACCCTAGATCTATGACTAGATTTAAGTTGATTATTACCATAATTTTTATTTCAATTATATGCCCTAGTTCCTATGAATTAATACATGTTTGATCAAAAGTTTGATATTAGTGATGGTTCTGGGGGAGTCACAGTACATTAAAAAAAAAAGGAAATCGATATTTGTGACGGATTTTGACAGTCACGGTTTCTAGGTGTGGTATGACGCTGCCGTTTATCGAGCATCGATTTTTTTTACCATACATCTTTGATCACGTTCTTATTCCCTAAAATTGATATTAGTGATCGTAGTTTTTCAATCGATACAAATTACATCTCTTGTCTCTCTTCTAGATGACTTCGACTGAGGTGGTTCGGCTTGAATTCGACATCCTTGATGCTGATGGAAAAAAGTATCATCGGTGGATCTTTGAAGTGAAAAATACATTCATCGCCAAAAATCTCACTGAAACTATTCACCCACCACCCACTGTACCCAGTATGAATGCTTCACACCCAACTCCAGCTTGAAAAGCTCAAGCCTTCATGTTTTTGAGGCGGCATATCCATCCTCTTATGAAGAAGCAATATTTACAAAATTGATGATCCCAAGGATTTATGTGACGTTTTGAAGTATCGCTTCAACAATGTGCATGAAAACCATCAGGTTATTAGATTATCTGAAGGTTGCTGATTACAACAAAGCTATGTTAGAGCTACAATTAGATATGAGCTTTTGTGGAGTTTTCAAGACCGATCAAGATATGATCGAGAAGTCTTTGAATACCTTCCCTTCTTCCATGAGTATTTTAGCTCATTAGTACTAGATTGATTATGAGAAAGGAAGAATTACTACATTCAGTGATCTTATGAACATCTTGGCTAAAAAGGAGAGGTATCATGTGTGAGAACCCGACCCCGTTTTAGTTTCCTAAACCAGGATTAGGCTCTCAGTAACCATTAGATCTATACATGCTAATCTGAAAGAAAACAGAAGGAAAACTAATAAGCTGAAAATCATAAATTAAAGGAATTGAATTTAAAAAAAAAAATAACTCATAGAAACAAAATCATAAACCATTTATGACTTTAAGACTACGAGACTCTCGAAACTCTCTATACTGACTAAGTGGCAAACTCGTAGGATCAACTATGGATCCTACGGCGGATACTGCTATACTTTGATTTGCGTGTGCTCCCAACCTCAACAGACTATGCAACCTGGGCATTGGAAACCAAAGGGCCCAGAGGAAAGGCATATAAAACAGAAAAACCATTAGAGTGAGTGGACGAAAAATAAAGTCTCGAAAGAAAAATCTTAAAATATATATGTATGCCTGTGATGACCCGAACCAAAAATAGAATGATTATCGACTTGATTTGCGAGTTTCGCGATTAGTCGCGATTTTGTCGTAATTGGTTAATATAGCGGCCTCGTTAACGACTAAATTATCGAGCAAGAATTTGATTTGGGATCCTTCACAAAAGTTGTAGAGAATTGAATTTCAAGCTCGTGGGAACTTCCGGAGGATTATTTCGAGCTACGAGGAATAAATTACGAATATTTTCGGCCGTCGAATATTGTCGTATTTATCCGTTTAGGATTCGATACGCGTACGGTATAAATACGGGAGAATACGTGCCGATTTTGGAAAGTTTCCAAAACAGGAAATTAGGCCTTGACCCGCGTTGACCACGGGTCAAGGGCGACCCGTTTGGAGGCCGAATGCATGGATTTCGTGGTGGTTGAGCCATTTTCCGGCCACGGTTGGCCGGGGTTTCTTCATGAGATATGTTGGGCTTGTTCCCCTCTTCAAATTGGTAGGTGGATCATCCCTTGAGGTGGCCGGAGGAGGAAGAATTGTTGCGGCGAAAATCATGGTTTTCCGGCGAGATTTCGGCCTCCTTGGGTGGCGGCGTTTCGACCGAGTTGGTGGTGGCTCTTTGAGGGGTTTTGTTAGCCATGGAGAGAGGAAGCTATTGGAAGTGGTTTCAAGCCTTACCGTGGCCGGAGGAGGGAGATTGGAGAAGTTGAAATTTCGGCGAGGGTTTGCACATTTGAGGTGAGTTTTGGACCTTTTCCGGTCAAAATTGGCCTTAACTTTGAACTGGAAAGTTGTTGGAAATGTCGAGATCTTCAAATTCATATGTAGGTTGTATTTTTCTGGGCCGGTGAGGTTTTCAGGCGGCAGTGGCGGCGGCGACGATTTCCGTCCGAGGTGTTTTTCGACAAGTTGTATGTCGTTTTGCCCGGAATCGTGCACCGATCGCAGTGGTGAGGTTTATTTTTTGAATTGAGCATCAGAAATTATAGCAAGGTTTTATGGTGTGATTATCGGATTTTTACGATTTCGTCGATATTGAATTATATGTTTCCGGGAACGATTGTTTCTCGAGATGTGATTCGAGGTTTTGAGTTATGCTTTTGAGTAGTGGATTTTATGATTATTTAGGGGATCATGATCATTCGTATAGCGAGGGATTTTCCGCCGGATTACTGGATTAACGTGTTTTGCGTTATGCTGATCTGTGAGTGGACTTTTCTATTTTCACTGTCGTAGCGAGTTCGTGATTTCCGTATTTATTTATATACGATGTTGAGATTATTTATTACTTTTGGAGGTATTATTTTATATTTTATATGGTGATGGCATTACTTGTATCGATGCTGTGGCTACTCGGCTGATCACCGGTAATCAGACCCAGAGTTGAGAGATTCCTCTGGGCAGGGTTGAGAGATTCCCCTGGGCAGGGTTGAGAGATTCCCCTGTTATGCCGCTAGGGTTGAGAGATTCCCCTAGCCTATGACCGTCGGGCTTGAGAGATTCGCCTGGCACCTCCATATATATATATATATATATATATATTTTCCGAACTCGCTTTGCATTGATTTTATGATATATGAAATTGGTGAAAGACATATGTTTATTTTCGTCCACTCACTCTAACGATTTTATTTGCCTTTCCCCTGGGCTTTTCGGTTTCCGTGCCCAGTTTGCAGTTCGGATTCTGGAATCTCACGTCGCGGTCGGAGGCTTAGCGTTCGAGCTACCTTTGTTTTCCAATAGGTTTCTTGTTTTGCCTATTGTTGTATATTTTGTATATATATACTAGAGGTCGCTCTGATACGCTACTGATATGTTTTTATGTGATTTTTTCCGGATTTCCTGTAAAGTACAGTTATGTTTACTGCTTTATGTTATTGTTATGATATTGAGAAATCCGGATGTGATTGGTGCCCACGGTTTGATTTTTGTGACATATGATGAAGTGTGTTTTCTGGGTGCAGGTTAATGACAATTCCGCGTTAGTAACGAAACTCTGCCGAAATTTTTGTGGTTTTCGAAAGTTCTTGTTTTCAGAAGGGGTTTGATTCCGGTTTAGGAAACTAAATCGGGGTTGGGTCCTTTCAGTGCCTTTCACTAAAATCATATATTAAAAACGTAGCGAGTCAAATTAAAAATATATCATAGTCCTGTGTGGAGGCGTGCATAAAATAATCACCTGGTCAGGTGTTGTCGTGTCCCACTAGAAGCGTACTCGGTGATCAGCTGAGCAGCCAATGCATCGATGCATTCACACATAAATAAGCATGTGCGCGTGTGTGACATGAAATCATAACATATACCCTCCGTGCATAAACATACTCATATCATAACATATTATGTACACGTATGAAAGGGAAATCATATGCATAATCGTAAACATCTTTTAAGTCACATATGCGAAAAGGATTATCGAAAATAATTGTAACTTAAATCATATGCACAAGCGGAAATAAAACTTCATAAACATAAAACCTAGACTCGCTATTCGACAATGAAATAAAAATGTTCATTCACCTGGATCGCCAAAAACGTAAGTCGATCCACTAACCCGATAAATGTACTTAATGCCCCTAATAAAATGAAATCTAGATTAATTCATAATATTTTTATCGTGTTGCTATAGGGGATAACGCATTCTGAAACATAATATCGACCAAAGAAACTACCTTCCAAAGTTCGTGAATTACTACTCTAAATTTTTCGTGTAATCGTCTAAACCCCACATCATCCTAATTGTTGTAACGTACCACTCAGGCTCAATATAAGGTCCACATAGACTTGACATATGACAATCCACAATGTCGAATGTCAAATCACCTCGAGACCTGTGTGCAAGGTGAAAGATTACGAAAATTACTTGAATTACACAAAGCTACATCAAAATCCATCAAAATTCAGATAAGGAAGCTTCCCGTGAAGAATTCGATGTCGCCGGAGCTCTGCCCCACTCGCTGCCAATGGCGGTGGCCACATGCTACTGGAACCGATCACCTCTGATGACTGAAATTTTTATACCAATTCAAAGCTCTTACCTAGCACAACAATTTTAGCAAAGTAACCTATACCGAAAATTGGCCGGAAAGGGTCGAAATCTACCTTGAAAGTCGTTGAGATTCGTTAGAATCGGTCCGAGTCCGGCCGATCACCTCCTGCCACCACGTGAACCGAGGGGGGTCGCGTTTGACTCCTGGAGGTGCAGGGAGTAAAACCCCCTTATCCCCGCTGTCCAACAATTGCTGGAACGCCGCCATTGGCGACATACTGAAATGAAGGAGGTTTCAAACCTTCTCGACTTCGATTTGCACACCCGAGGCGTCGTATGGCTGATATGAGGGTGGGAATAGGTCAAGGAGGATGAGAACTTCTGATTCCAGGTGGTGCGGCGAGCAGAGGTGGCCAGACAGCGAAGGTCCGACCCGATCGGTGAAATGGGTCAGGTCCGTCATTAGATCAAGGGTTCGGGTCAACTGAATAAGCTTTTTCACCTCAGGTGACTTTCAGGTATTTATACCAAGGACCAAATTGAGATCAACGGTGGATAATCAATCTACTGTTTGATCCAACGGTCAAGAAAATTTGACCAACGGTCAATTTCAAAAAAATGCACTTAAATACTCAAAACTTCAAAAATTCATAATTAATTTCTCAGATCTCTGAAAAATAAAATAAAAATTTGTCGAGCTGGTAATACTATTCTCAACAACTTTCATGAAGAAAGTAAGTCCAAATTCATAACTTATGAAAAGTCAATTTTTAAATCATGACGAACCTCGATAAACTTGACATACGCAACTTAGCTCCTTAATTAATGCGATTAATGATGATTAATTTCCTAATTTTCTTTGAGTCATTACAATCTGCCTCCCTAATAAAATTTCGTCCTCAAAATTTACATCACGGAAGAATCAAGAAGGTGAGGATGTAATACTTTAACCACGAATGAACCAACACTTGTGACCCCAATCGATGCGCTTGACTGCTTGCACTTAACACAGATTCAGGGTGAGGTATGATAAGGCTAGAAATGGGTCTGGGCTTGGACGATTAGGGTTCCATTTAAAGAGCAAGTTATCTAGAGGTTTCAGGGAGCATCCAGAATGTTGTAGAGGCTTCTGGAATGTTCAATGATATGATAATCCCACGATAAGGAAGGATCTCAAGGGAGATAAGCAATCTGACAATGAGGGGTTATTCAATCGGACCTCAGGGAATTGGCAAAGGGTAAGATTTGAACGTTTCTTAGGGAATTATGCCAAAGGGCCTGTGGTAATCAAACAACTTAATTAGCCCTGGATTTGGAGATTCATTCCTTAATGGATTCTTCCTTTCCTAATATAAAATAGTCTGGTTTAATAAGAACTATACTTAGACCTAGCCCGATTTCTATGTATAGACCATCCATACATGATCTCAGGTAATGTTACTCTGCGCTAATCACTGCTCTATTTTGAAGATAAAGTTTTGACTTAAGCTTCGGAGCGTTTAAGCACAGTACTACATCATGCTCCGACTTGTTTTGCATGTTCAGGAAGATCTAAGCTAGTGAGGGACAAATCTGCTCTCACAAATTCGTGTTTTCATTGAGAGTGGATTCCTAGGCCAACTCTTGTGAATTGAATAACATGGAAGACATCACTAGCGCGAGTAACCAACACGATAAGGAGATAACCTCTCCAGCGGGAAACAATCAAGTCACCCCCGACACGGGGGCATCGAGGCATGGAAGCGCCCTTATGCACTTGATTCAGCAGAGAAACCTTGCGGAAGAAGGACACATGAGCGAAGAAGAAGGATCCAATCAGGAGAAAGAGGGAGCCAGGGGATGGAGGGCCAAGGTCGATCAAGACCTCCACCAGGCTGAGTAATGATATATGAATCTAAGGATTGATATAGCTGCGCTGCAACAGTCTACTGAGGGGGCCGCCAGGAGCACGAACAAGCTGGCGGGCACAGTAGTTGTCGTCCAGACCACCCTGCTGAATCTGGTAAAACTATTGAATAACCAGAGATTGGTCACGCCTGACCCACAAACGGTAGAAGTATAGAGAGCCCTAGCGGACGAGCAGAACAATCAATATGAGGTGGCGATCGATATAGAGACCCTAGGGGTCGCGGCTTTCAGGAACATGATGGAGGAGTTTATGGAGACACAGTGTGCCCACAACGTCCGGACCAACCAAGAAACTGAGAGGCTGAGGAAGGAAGGGATGTCTAAAAAGGAATAAGAAGTAGGGCAAAGGGCTCAGAGAATGTCTTTGAACCCCCTGGCTCAGTTCATCCAGGATGCTGAGCACCCTAAGAAGTAGAGCCATCCCAGGTTTGACAGGTACTCGGGGGATTCAGACCCATACTAGCATGTGAGGAATTACCAGTCGACGATAGCCACAAGCCAATCGAACGATGCTTGGATGTGCAAGATGTTCCAGGCTAGTCTGAAGGACCATGCCCTACAGTGGTACGAGACATTCCTCCCAGGTTCGGTAGAGGATTGGAGAAGTCTGAAAGAGGCCTTTTTCAAGAGGTATGAGAGCAATACCGAGGGAACGAAGAGAGTGATCTACCTCACATCCCTCAAGATGAAGCGGGGAGAGGGCCTAAGGGATTGGGTCACAAGGTTCAGGAAGGAGTATACGATAGTTGATTGTAAGGATGATACTATGGCAGCCATGACGTTCATCAATGGACTGGACATGGACTCGGACTTGGCTAGCAAGCTGATCAGGAAGAAGACTAAGGACATATCCACGGTTTATCATGAGTCCCTGGAACACACCCGAGTAGAGGATATAAGGACCTACAACAGCAGGGATTCCCAAATGGAGAAGGCGTCTGGAGGTGGAACCAGCTCAAGGAGGTACACGACCTACAACAATACGAGCTAAGGGAGGAACAACTACGATAAAAAGAAGAAGGTCTCAAGGCACCATCCTTCCAGTCGGGGTGGAAAATTGTTCGTTCCCCCTACAACGATTCTGATCTTGACCATACTCCACCATATCAAGAATGAGCCATGGCTTAAATGGCCACCACCAATAACGAGCAAGAGCAAGGACTTTTATGCTTACCATAAGGCCAATGGGCATAAGACGATCGATTGTGGTGTCCTCAAGCGGCACTTTGGAGAGTTGGTAGACCAGGGGTACTGTTGGGAATACCTGATTGAGGATTACAAGATAAAGCTCAAAGATTCATTTAAGCCACAAGGTAATGACAAGTGTCAAAGGAACAATGAGACCTTACCACCACCACCTAAGGGCCAAGAGGAGAAGTACCCAATGCTAAACGGTATCCTCAAAGCCCCTAAGTACCCCGAGGACACCATCTTCCCCAGCTCAAATTGTATCATGGCAGAGGCAGAGGAGCTGGGAGCAATCCTCAAGGAGAAGGAGCACGAATCGAAGATGCATAAGGCTGGGGGTGAGCCCAAGGTTAGAACAAGGAAGAATATGCTCGAGTTTTCTGATGCAGACCTCCCTGAGGAGGAAGAGGATCACAACGACACCTTGGTCATCAATATTAGGATGGCTCACATGACGGTCTTGGTTGACAACGAAGCTGTTGTGAACATTATATTCAAAGATGTTATGGAGAGAATGGGCTTGATGGGGCGATCCAGGATCATCGAACAACCCTTATGGGATTTGAATGATCAAGGGTAAGGACCCTAGGGATCATTCCCCTCTAGGTAGGGATGCCCCTCACCAACCCTACCACATGGTTCGCTGTAGTCAACGCCATGTCCTCCATAATGCAATCCTAGGGAGGCCATGGCTCCACAAGATGAGGGTGGTGGCATCGACCTACCACCAGGTCCTTAAATACTTGACTCCAGAAGGTCCAATCATCTTTAAGGGAGATAGAGCTGTAGTGAGGTTGGGCACGGTGCTAGCCATTAAAAGCATGAAAAAGGAGACAGTGGGAGAAGGTGGGGGCACGGCTGCCCCAACTCTGCCAGCATAGCAATCACAGAGTGGGGTTCGAGATCAGGTTTGAAAATGTTCTTTCAGCAGAGGCAACAGTGACTGGAATTGTTAGAAGAATTCTATAAATGATCCAAGCATTCGGATAAACAAGCCTTGAAATCTTTCATATAGTTTAACACTTCAACTGCTCGTTTTGTTTCCTGTGGTATAGCTTCCCTTAAGCGATTTAGTTCTGAAAACAAATCATATCCTTCAATGTCTGAAACTTGATCATGCTTCAGTAAATTTTCAAGATTCAAACAAAAGCTCATCAAACTCTTTTTATCAATAGACTTCAAACCCATCAAATCAAACAAGAGCCCAAAATCTATTTGATATTTTTGAAATTCTTCAAAACTACTACGAAGTAAAGAAAGAGCTTGATCACTAATATATAGGAAGTAATTAATCTTGAATGATTCCATAGCTGAATGTGTCACCTCTTCAATATCATTGTCATCATCGTCATCAAACCATCTCCTTGGCCCATTGATTCATTTTTTCAAGAAATGCATCTTTAACTTTCATCTTATTTGCAATCTCTCGAACTTCGATCAAAGAATCCTCAAAACCAGTTTCTCAGTATTTCTCTAACCATGACAAAAGCCTTCCTAATTCACTAATAGCATAATCAATGTGCATGTCTTCGGTTTGAAGAATTTTACTTACAATGTTAATATGATCCAATAGTTCATACCAAATAACCATGCCAAAGAGGAACTCAAAATTCTCCATTTCATGTTTTAGCAAGGCACCAGCTTCACTCCTTGTTTTAGAATCATCACCAAATTTCTTCATGTGAGCTAAAGCATCTCTTATTTGTGGAGATTGAAACTTGATTGCTTTAACACTATCAACACGACTTTCCCAACAAGTTTCAGACAATGGCTTAACGGTTAGGCCAACCACATGATCTCTAAAGACTTTCCATCTTTCTGTAGAAGACGAAAAAAATGAATATATTCGTTGTGTTACTCCAAAAAAAGAATCAGCTTTCTCACAACAAGAGGTCATATTACAGATTGCAATATTAAGACTATGAGAACCATATGGAGTATATAAAGCTCTAGGATTTACCTCAAGTAGTCATTTCTGCAGCCCTTTGTGTATTCCTCTCATATTAGCTCCATTGTCATATCCTTGTCCTCTTCCATCACTGAGATCAAGTCCAAGAGAGTCTAATGCAGCTATAAGCTCCTTAAAAAGTCCAAGTCCTGATATGTCATGCACTTTTCGAAATCCCAGAAAATATTCTTCTACAACGATAGGAGATGTAGAAACATTAACACATCATGCCACAAGAGTCATTTTTCATCATGACTAGTATCAACAGTGCAATCAAGTATAACAGATAAATACTTTGATTCTTTGATTTTTGCAACAATGGAACTTCTCACCTTGCTTGCTAACATTTGAATCATTTTATTTTGGATCTTGTGGCTTAAGTAATGGTAATTAATCTCTTTTTTCTGAACACGTTGAACATGCTCATCCATCACTGAATCAAATTCTGCAATCATCTCAATAATCTGTAAAAAGTTACCGTTGTTTTCTTGATACAACTTCTCATTTTCTCCATGGAATGCAAGATTTTTCTTTGCAAGTCTCTTCACAATAGCCAGTATCCTTGCTAATACTTTCCTCAAATGCTCTCTCTCTCTCTCTCTCGCTCGCTCTCTCTCTCTCTCTCTCTCTCTCTCTCTCTCTCTCTCTCTCTCTCTCTTTATTTGTTCTTCCACAACATGGTCAATTGTTTCATTCTTCTTTATTCTTTGTTCCAACTCAATCCAACTAGTAAAGCAAGCAATGTGATAACTACTCTTTTCATGAGTTGTAAGTTGTGCACCTAAATTTTTCCAATCTTTCACTCCATCATTTCCAAACTGGCCTATGAGGTGCTTGTTGTGATCTTGGTTAAATAGCTTACAACAGAAACAATATACTTTGTGTATGGAAGTAGAGTAAATTAACCATCGACGATCTTCTTTTTCTCCATTTGGTAAGATACGATTGTAATATGAGGAGCTGAAGTGTTTACCTGAATCATCTGTAGGATAAGTAATTTCATTGTCGCGTGTAGGGCCTCTTTTAGTGAAGAACTCTCTGACATTGGTTTTTAACTTGTCCCAATTTTCCAGATCATCAACATCAAAGGCATAGACAAAGTCTTCTCTATTTTTTTGGTAGGTTGATTATTCTGCTCATCAATTTCAATTCCCTCATTCAAATGTGTTGAAGAACATTCAAATGTGCCTAGTTATGGTACCATTAGTATATCATTGTAACTCTTGTGATCATTGCATAATATGTATTGCTATGCAACCTATGTAACGGTTTGTAACTAGTGTAACGACAATCTGCCATCATTCTTGTAATCATCACATCCTCCTATAAAAGGATGTAAAACCTTGCAATACGACGACAATGATTTTCTTCTATCTTTGCTCCAATTCTATATTTCCTACAACACGTTATCAACACAAAGCTTTACCAGAGCTCGTGTAAAAATTCTCCCCGGACTTCACCATTATTTGTTAGTAACTTTCTGCTCCAAGTCGCGACTTGGGAATGGTGAGCCGAGCCAACTCAAAGCGCACAACAATTCGAGCTTCAAACCACGACTAGCGTCGACTTAAAAGTCGACTCGAGCCAAGACGATCGTTCAAAGCCACAACTCTAAAGGCTTCCGACTTGACTCGTGCGACTCCCCATGCAAGCCATGACTTTACCACATAGTTGCGACTCCGAAATAGTAGTCTCTCCTCGTGACTCAGTTAATCTCTTCCAAGCAGCCCAGGTCGTGGGTGAACATCGTCACCATCGCGCATCTCCGACCTAGAACAGCGTCTCTATGGGCCGTCTGCCTCTACGTCGCTCTTGCCCAGATGCAAATTGTCGAAGCCGAACACTCCTCCTTGCGCTGATCCCAACTCAACCAAATCCCTACTGACGCCGAGCGTAGCTGGACAAGGCCCTGCGCTGCAAATCAACCAAGTCGAACGGTTCTGTTCAGCCCAGTAACAAAGACGAGCTTGGCAGCGCAAAGCGTGTGGTTTCACGTGCAATGAAAGATGGTTATTTCTATGCATGCTTTAAATTTACATATGATTAAATTTAATATTATAAAAATTGCAACATTTGATTTTCTTATTGCAATTTATGCATGTATAATGTTGATTGGGCTGATTTTGGAGCAAAGTTTGGAGATGATTAGTGCACAAAATTTGAGAAAAAGAAGAAGTGTAAATGGTTGTGTATGCTAATTAAGTAAGCTTTTATAAGAGTTTGTGCTTTCTATTTAAATTCGAATAATTACTCTTTTCGCAACTTCTTTTTACCCAGGGAATTTGGAGATTCCTTCCCCATTCTTCATCTTTGAGAAAATGGAACAAATATAGTTCCTAAATGGACATGAGAGTCCATGTGAATTAAGAGAATTCACTATCGATTCGAACAAGAAGTTCGTAAAAGCATCGATAACGAACAAAGAGAGTTCGTATGACCATTAACATCACGAATTTGGTCTAATCCAAGTATCTTGGAATTATTAGTTGTCGAGGAAGTCTTTGGAACTGCAAAACTAATACATCTTCTTGTTTCTCAAAATCTCACATGCAAAGGTTGTAATTTTCTATACCTGACTATAATGGCTTAAAGCGAGTATCACCATTGGGTGAATGACATTGAGAATTTCTTCACTCTTAATGAGAATTTGTGGAGTAAAGCTCACAGATCAAGATGGGGTATGCAATAGATGTTGATCTAAGGAGAATTGTTTGGACATTACAAGAGAAATGTCATATTGGTTGCAAAATATAAAGCATATAGAGATGCGCAAGAATAAGAGGCTCATCATGCAACTAAAGAAGAAGATGGAGATAGCAAAATGCTAGTCTTACAATTGCAAACTTCAAAACTAGCAAAGATTCATTATATTTTGATTAAAGCATATATATTCCAAGAGAATTGTGTAAGGGCTTTCATGCCTTAGTTTATAACTGGATGATTGATCAATATTGTAATGTAGATTAGAAAAACTCTTGATGTAATTCGTTGGCAAACGATTAACAAAGGCAATGTTGTATTGATACAAGCTTGGCTAAATTTTTTATAAAGTACTCGATTTGCAATCTTTATGATCATATTTTCTAATAGGGCTCACCTTAGTAGCTCATGATGTCTAGGAAAAGAGACTTTCGATAAAGGTACTTAAGCGGGCCTCGCCTCACCTACATCGATTTCTCTTCACCTGGTTATAAGTGAAAAGAGCTACCCGAATGATTATATATGACATAATTACTAGCAAAGTCGTTCTATATACTATTTGGGATTGCAAAAATATCTGAATCCTTGAAATCACCAAAAAACATAAAGAAATCGCATAAAGTGTAAAACAAGAATCTGCCTATGCAAATTAGCCAACTTCAATAGAGCTTTGTGAGTAGCTCACGATGAACCAGATTGTGAACTATATATGATTGGAAAGATAAAGATGTCTAGTTTCCAAAAGTTCATTCAGTTCATCAAAATCTATTTTGTAGACGAAGTTATGCTTGTTTGAGTACACAAAGGTCAGAAAACAATTTGTGGCAATCATGTTTTCTTATACAAGCTTTCTATGTATGTTTCTCTGAGAACTTGAGTTTCTCATTGATAGTGAAACTACTTAGACCATGTTGTGCTATAAAGTATAGACAACTATCTATCGATTTGGTGCTTTGTCGATCATATTTGATTGTGTCTCTTGAGTTTTAGAGACATACACGCCAACGGATTTTATTTGAAATTGTGAAAATGGAATTGCATTATTATGCATCACCTCTAATGATTATGAAAGAAACCAAATATTAGAGAAATCTGTGGTAGCCAAATGGGGTATGTATAACAACTATCGAGTTGTTGAATCTAACCTTGTCATAAGAGATGACCTCTGGGATTCCGACACATATAGGTTTTGGCACGACAAATTGGGACAACTAAGTCGTGACATGATGGTCAGTAACGGACACGAATCATTCGAGTGAAATAAAGCAAGAACCAAGAAGTCGGTTCGGAAAAGGGGATGGCAATGGGCACCTCAGGTGGTGGCACCATTGACCATCGTAGGCCAAAGGTGGCCGATGTCGTTCACTTCCAACGACAACAACTGGACACAAAAAGTAGTGTCCCAGTTTCCTATGCTTCTTGAGTCACTGATGACTCCAAATCTAAACCAACATCCTCATTGGTTATGATAGAAACATCACTCATTTTTGTAAAGCCTTATCTTTAGCCAAAATAAGTTTGAGATCATCTTAAGCTAAAGACACTCCATTCTTGCAACGAATCCAAGGGAATTCTATGGACCAATTCAACCAACTAGCGGACCAGTTTAATGAACTATGGTGTTGGTTGATAAGCAAACACACTGGTCATTTGTTGTGCAAATGTCTAATTGTCATACTACTTATAAATTCCTAGCTCAGATTATGTAATTGCGGGCTCACTACTCGAATCATCCCATATAGTCAATTTGACTTGATAATGCTAGAGAATTTACATCGAAAAGTTTCGATGGTTATTGTTAAGGGTTATGCAATATCACATGCAGCTATACTAATTCGTTTATGACCTACTACAACAATATTTTGCGTTATAGCTAGTGACTGTATGTGAATTATGATATATCACACTTACGCATTTATGTGCCAAATTGTGTGCCACAATACACTATGTGGGTTCATCGAGACAAAAGAGTATTTATGTTGGAAATGAGTCTCCAACTATTGTCCGCTATGTAGATACCTTGATATGCGATCTCTTTACCGCAAGTTTAGCTAATTGTCACTTTGATGATACAGTCTTCCCGTCGTTAAGGGGAGATAAGAATAAGTATGTTCAATAGAACAATATGAATTGTCATGGTCTTTTCCCACTCTATCTCATCTTGATCCCCAAAAATGATAGAACGTAGTAGTTTCGATGCCTGTGCATTTCTGATATCGTTAAAGTGACGAGATCACATATTATTTGCTGCAAACATGCCTATAAGGATTCATGGTCTTTCAAAAGGACATGACGCCACCTAATGGAGTTGGGCATGGTGATGCCACCATGGAAGGCGGCACAGTGACATCAAAAAAGTGGCATAGTGGCATCACAGGCCATGGGTTCTGCTAGAGAGCGTGGGAGACCCATAGGTTCAATAAAAACTCATCCAAGGAAGGAAGCGAGTTTGGCACAATCGATCTATTGATCATGATACTCAATATCTATCTCGTGAGAATATCTGTGGATTATGGTTATCATTGAGGGACGCCTTAATGTTAAAACCAACTCTTGAGAATATTGATCTACGCATTTTATGTTTGATTCTTAACGTCTTTCTCTTTACATTTAGCTTTATTTAGAAATTAGTATCTTTGTATCTTACTTACTTTATGATTTATAGGACAAAATAAGGAGGAAATAATAAAGGAGACGATTTGGAGCTAAAAGCGTGCTAAGGAGGAAGTTCCTAATTCCGAGGAAGAAATGGACTTCAAAATGGTTACGAATATGCATTCCCATATGGTGTCAAGAATTGGAAACCAAATGCCAAATGCAAATGGATACCAAAATGGTGGACAAGAAGATGAAGACATTTCTCCTGCGCGATCTAGGAAAGAGCGAATATGGCGGAATATATGGAGCAAATAATGGACGAATTTTGGGAGGATATTACATGAAGATAAATACCTGATTTGAGGGCGCCAAAATATATTAAAATATATGGTATATTCGGCCAAGGAAGCTTAGAGGAAAAGGAATGCAAGATTTGAAGATATCAAGATTTCCTACTCCTTGTAGAAGAAGAAAATCTGGGCTGCCAGGTCACCCAAATTCAAAAGGGCACCGAATATGCAAATTAACTTCGAATTTAATGATCAGATATGTTATTTGATAGCCCTTGAAGTCTGCTTTCCAACGAATCAAGAATCATAATTTTCTGATCTCTACAACTCCAGGAAAAGGCGTTTGAAGACAGACTGTCAGATTTACCCGGGTACATAAGGAAAGTCTTGTTTTGGTAGGAAAAGACCTAATCTTCTTCTATAAATTGAGGAGCTCGACTCATTCATCATCAACACACATCATAGACACCAAAGCTCTGCCCAAAACACCTCCCAAGTCGTCCTAAGCCTAATTCCCTCCAAGGCCGAAGCTCCCTCCTCACGGATCAAGAATAATCGGCGTTCTTCGTCTTGTTCTTGAGAATCCATCCACTCGAGGCGTTGTTAGTGCTCTTCACAGACTCCAAAAGTGTAACCATAAACCTTCTATCTCATCTTTTGTCTTGTAAAGAATTCGGTTTATGACTTGTGATTTGTTTAATAAAGGCTATACGTTTTTACTTACTTATGTTATCTTCCATGTGTTCTTAGTTTTTGGTCTTTGACTTGTATGCATGCTTGTATGCTTAAATATTCTTAATGTGTTGGATGATACGCTCTTCGTTCCTCCCTAGCATGTTTTCTATGAATCTTAGATAAATTAAGGTGTAGGCGCTCTTCGTCGCACTCTTAAAAGCATGTGTATAAATTGTAGGTTGAAAGGTAAGAATTTCGTTGATACTAGGTAAGTGAAGCATGAAAACGGTGGAGGTAGACATGATGTGATGATCACGTGTACATAGTAGAATTAGGTTTAAATTTTCGTTTAGAAAGCATGTTTAGGATTCTATGTTCTTGTTTGTTTTAGCTTGTCTATGAGTTGAAGCATGATAGAACTTAGGGTTTCTCTATGTGTTTTCTGCCATGTTTTGTCTTTATATTTCGTAGATTAATAATCAATGCTACATCTACAAAGAAGGGTTTTAAGAACGGTCCCTACTTATCAATGCTACATCTACAATCCCCGGTTAAGAACGATCCCTACTTATCAATGCTACATCTACAAAGAAGGGTTTTAAATTGCATACGTGTGAGATATGTGTTGAGTGTCTACTTTGTGTTAATATTTGATGCATGTTTTACGCGTTATCAAATATAGAGATCTCTACAAAGTACAAATTACACTAGTAGTGTACATGAGGACATGGAATATTGAGACTAATTATCGAACCACACTACGTTGAAGGTCCTAAAAGTAGAATTGGCCTACATGGAAAGAAACGATCTAGTTTGAATTATATTCACTAACAAAGAGAAAGGTAGTTGGGTTTGTGAAGCCAACACACCCAAGTGTAAAGCCTCTCGAATTAGGTCTTTGTTAGAAAGTTTCATGAGAATAAACTCAAAGGACCTAACCCCGATTTATTTTCCTAAACCGGAATTAAACCCCTTCTGAAAACACGAACTTGCAAAAACCATAGAAATTTTGGCAGAGTTTCACTATATCGCGGAATTACCATTAACCTGCACCCGAAAACATACTTCATCCTATGCCACAAAAACCAAACCGTGGGCACCAATCCCATCCGGATTTCTCAAAATCATAACATAATATAAAATAATAAGCAAAACTGTAACTTTATAAAAATCCGGGAAAATCATATGAAGATAGAAACATCAGAGTATTCAGAGCGACCTCTAGTATATATACACATAAATATACAGCAGTAGGCTAAACAAGAAACCTACTGAGAAAGAAAGGTAGCTCGAACACTAAGCCTCCGACTGCGATGTGCGACACCAGAATCTGAACTGGAAACTGGGCACGAAAATCGAAAAACCCAGGGGAAAGGCAAATAAAATCGTTAGAGTGAGTGGACGAAAATAAACATATGCCTTTCACCATTTACATAACATAAAAATAATGCAAGTTCTTTAAAATAAATGGAGGTATCGGGCGAATCTCTCAAGCCCGACGGTGATAGACTAGGCGAATCTCTCAAGCCTGGAACTGGACTACTGGTGATCAGCCGAGTAGTCAATGCATCGATGCTAAGTAAATTCCATCACCAATAAAACATAAAACAATACCTCTAAAACAATAAATAATCTCAATACTGTACTGGAAATAAATAATGAAACCAAGAGCTTCAAAACCATACCTTAAACTCCGACAACCGCACCGTATTTCGGCAGCCACTACGACGACGAGTCGTAACTCAATGAGTCAACGCGGGTTGACTCGGTCAACTCGGCCCAGCCTAGTCAACTCGGTCAAACAACCCATTTTTGCACTTTTGCGATAACTTTATGACTATTCGGCTATTTATACGTCGCGAATCATCTCTATCCGCAATTTGGATAACTCAAACTCAAACGGATAAACACGACTAACTCGGCGATAATTTCAAATATTCTTTTTATATTCCTCGATTATCCGAAAAATCCTCGGAAAGCTCCTACGGACTCGAAATCAGATTCTCTACATTTCCCACGAACAAACCCAAATCAAATTCGTGTCCGAAAATTAAGTCGTGAACGAAGTTGCATATCCGATTAATTACGATAAACCTCAATTACTCGTAAACTCGCAGATTAAGCCGATTACTATTCCAATTCCGGTTCAGGTCGTCACAAATCTACCCCCCTTAGAAAAATTTTAACCTCGAAATTTACGTACCTGCTAAGTGAACAGATGATGATACTGTTCCCACATATGCTGCTCAGTCTCCCAAGTGGTTTCCTCAACTGAATGATTCTGCCATAAGACTTTCAAAAGCGGTATGACTCTGTGTCTCAACTCCTGCTCACGTCGATCGAGAATCTGTACTGGCTCTTCCGCATATGTCAAATCTTCCCGGATAGGAAGCTGATGTGGTGCTAAAACATGTGATGAATCCGGAATGTATTTCCGCAGCATCGAGACATGAAAAACATCGTGCACCCTCGCCATCTCCGGAGGCAACTCTAACCTGTAAGCCACGACACCAACTCTCTCTGTGATCTCATACGGACCGATATACCGTGGTCGGAGCTTGCCGCGCTTCCCGAAACGCACAACTCCCCTCTAAGGAGGCTATTTCAAAAAGACCCAATCGCCCACCTCGGACTCAAGACTCTTCCTCCTCATGTCTACATAGCTTTTCTGTCGGTCTTGGGCAATCTTCAATCTGTCTTTGATAATCTGAATATCTTCTGTGGTGCTCTTCACCAAATCAGGACGAATAAGCCATCGCTCGCCTACCTCACTCCAACACAATGGAGTACGGCATTGCCTCTTGTATAGAGCCTCATACGGTGCCATATCAATACTGGCCTGATAACTGTTGTTGTAAGCAAACTCAATTAAATGCAGTTACTGGTCCCAATTCCCTCTAAACTGCAATACACAGGACCGCAACATATCCTCGAGGGTCTGAATAGTCCTCTTAGACTGCCCATCAGTCTGAGGATGGAAAGCTGTACTGAAATGCAACCTGGTCCCCAAGGCTCGCTACAATGCCTGCCAGAACTTTGAAGTAAACTGACTGTCTCGGTCAGAAACAATAGACACAGGCACACCATTCAAACGAACGATCTCCGCTAAATACAACTTTGCCAACCTGCCAATAGAAATCTTCCCTGGAAGTGCAAGGAAATGAGCTGATTTCGTCAAATGGTCTACAATAACCCAAATACCAGTATTACCAGCAGAAGTACGCGGTAACTGATACACGAAATCCATGGTGATGTGCTCCCACTTCCAAACCGGAATCTCCAAGGGCTGTAACTTTCCCGCAGGCTTCTGTCTCTCTGCTTTAACCTGCTGACAAATAAGGTATCTGCTCACATATGCAATCTCTCTCTTCATATTTCGCCACCAGTAATAGGCTCTAAGTGTACGAAACATCTTCGTACCGCCGGGATGCATAGCATAAGCAGAACAATGAGCTTCGTCTAAGATCTCCTTCTTTAAACCCTCGTCTCTGGGTAGGCATAATCTGCCTCTGAATAGCAATGTACCATCATCACTCAATTGAAACTCTGTTGGCACACCATTTCGAATCATGGTTTTCTTGTCCAACAGATAGGAATCCGCATCCTGAGCTTCCCGAACCTGATCAACCAATACCGGTCGAACCTGGAAGCTATCCAACAAAGCTCCATCATCATCCCATTCTAACTCAGCTACCGTAGCTTGTAACTCTGCTAACATGGAAACTCTGGTCACACACACATGAAACAATGAAGCTCCAGATTTCCGACTGAGTGCATCAACAACAACGTTAGCCTTCCCTGGAAGATACTTAAAGGTGCAATCATAATCATTGATCAACTCCATCCATCTGCGCTGTCTCATATTCAAATTTGGTTGCGTGCGCAAATAAGTGAGACTCTTGTGATCTGTATATATCTTGCACTGATCTCCATACAAGTAGTGTCTCCAACTCTTTAAGGCTAAAACAATAGCAGCCAACTCTAAATCATGTGTAGGGTAATTGACTTCATGTGGTTTCAACTGCCTGGAACCGTACGCCACTACTCTGCCATGTTGCATCAAAACACAACCAAGAACGAATTTTGATGCATCACTGTAAACCACAAACTCTCCACTATCGTCAGGTAGAGTCAGAACCGGTGCATTAGTCAACTTCTCCTTCAAGAGTAAGTAACTCTCCTCACATGCATCGGACTACTTGAACTTGACGCCTTTCTTCGTCAATCTAGTAAGTGGAGTGGCAATCTGTGAAAAATCCTGCACAAAGCGCCGATAGTAACCTGCCAAACCCAAGAAACTCCTGATCTCTGGTATGGCGGTAGGTCTACTCCAATTCAACACGTCTTCAATCTTGTCAGGATCCACGCTGACTCCCTCAGCAGATATCACGTGACCCAAAAACTTCACACTATTCAACCAAAACTCACACTTGCTGAACTTCGCAAACAGCTAATTATCTCGCAAACTTCGCAAAACATCTCGCAAATGCTTCTTGTGCTGGCCCACACTCTTGGAGTAAATCAGAATATCATCGATGAACATGATCACAAACTTGTCTAGGAATCGCCTAAACACCCAGTTTATCAAGTCCATGAAAGCTGCATGGGCATTGGTCAACCCAAACGGCATAACCAAGTACTCATAATGCCCATACCGTGATCTGAAAGCTGTCCTGGCCACATCTGACTCCCTAATCCTCAACTGATGGTATCCAAACCTGAGATCAATCTTCGAAAAGACTGAAGCTCCCTTGAGCTGATCAAACAAATCATTAATCCGCGGCAACGAATACTTGTTCTTCACGGTGACTTGATTCAGCTTCCGGTAATCAATACACAACCGCATGGAACCATCCTTCTTCCTCACAAACAGTACCGGAGCACCCCACAGTGATACACTGGGTCGTATGAAACCTTTCTCCAGCAACTCTTGAAGTTGAATCTGTAACTCTTTCAACTCCGCTGGCGCCATACGATAAGGTGCCCAAGATATAGGTCCAGTGCCCGGTAAAAGCTCAATGGTGAAATCAATTTCTCGGATTGTAAGAACACCTGGTAACTCCTCCGGAAACACATCTGGGAATTCAGAGACAACCTCAATGTCACCAATGTCTGGTACAGTAGCCTTTGTATCCACAACATGAGCTAAATATGCAACACAACCCTTCTTCATCATCCGCTCGGCCTTCATCGCTGAAATCACACATGGCAGGGAAGTATTCTTCTCACCGCGAAACAATATCTCTGGGAAACCTTGACGTCGAAACAACACCTCCTTCTTGTGACAATCAAACATAGCCCAATGTGTCTCCAAGAAGTCTATACCCAAAATCACATCAAAATCGACAATATCCAACAACAACAAATCCGCGGCTAAACCATAACCTCCAACAAAGATCTCACAATCCCTATACACCCAACCAATACTCACAACCTCACCGGATGGATACAACACCCTCTATAACCTTGGAAGTGGAGATGCATGGATAGTAGTTAAAGATGACAATCTATATGATATGAATGAATGCGTAGCACCTGGATCTAATAAAGTAAGTACTGGATAGCTAAAAACATGCAACGTATCAATAACAACCTCCGGTGAAGCTCTGCCCTCACGCAATGACATGGCATGAACCCTGGCCTGTCCGGCTGGTCGTCCACGCTGATGGTGACTTTGCTGTCCGCCCTGACCAGAAGACTGCACTGGTCGAGCTCCAGAAGTAGTACCACGATCTCCTCCTAAACTCTGAGCTGCCTGTCCACCAGCACCAATAGACTGGAAACATTCCCTCGCATAGTGACCCTCCTGGCCACAACGATAACAAATGGTAGGGCTTCGCTGACAAAAGCCAAAGTGATGCCTATTGCAGAGATTGCACAATGGATACTCCCTCGGTACAGCAAAAGTGCCACCGGTACGTCGAGGATAGCTGGATCCGCTTGAACTCCCACTGGACTGTGATCTCTGTGGCCGATCCCTCCTCCATCTCTGTCTCTGTCTAGCCGTACTAACTAGCTAGTGGTTTAAATGGTCCACTGCCAGATGATGATGCCGATCCGGAAGTGCCTGAACTCAGCCTCTTGAAAGGTCCCTAACTCGGTCCACCTTCCTCGAATCGTCGAGACTGGAATCTTATCTGCCTTTCCCTCTCTATATCCTCGCCTCGAAGTGCAACACTCACAAACTCATCAAAATTGTTCCGAGGCATCGTAGTTAGTGTTCTCTTGATGTTCAGGTTCAAGCCCAACTCAAATGTCTGACACTTGGCTGCCTTTGAGGCCACCATGTCACGAGCAAACCGAGATGAACGAGTAAATCTATCCCGGTACTCAAGTACTGACATGCTACCCTGTCTCAAGTTGGTGAACTCCTCATACTTCTGCTGCTGTGTAGCCTGGTTGAAATACCTCCGCATAAAAAAATCCCTGAACAAAGTCCATGGAGTATCAACCGGAACTCTATCAGTGCTAACCCACCAGAAGTAAGCATCAGACTCAAGTAAATCAACTGCTGCCACTGTTATCTGCTCAGGAGTGAAACGCAGACGCTCACAAACTCATTCAACCTGAACCAACCAAGCATCACATATCTCTGGATCAGCTGAACCCGAGAAAGCAGTTGCTCCAGCCAGTTCGAGCTTTAACCACAGGGTCAAAATGCTCCTCCAAACGCAATACTCGCATAAGCAAGTCATGCGTCTGGCGATCCTCATCAGGATCCACATCCCTATTGACACGGGGACCACTTCTAGGAGGTATCCTAATGATAAGAGAAAAGCATTAGTCATAAAGCACAAGGAACGTAATCATGAAACTTCAGACATTTGAAAACATACAACACCTGAAGCATTGATGAGTTACCGCTAGCCAGTCGGGTCATCGCTCCAGACATGCTGTATAATTTCAAATACCCTTAGTATCACAACTACAGAAGTCTACAGAACCTAGCTAAAACCTAATGCTCTGATACCAAGCTGAAAGGACCCAACCCCGATTTAGTTTCCTAAACCGGAATCAAACCCCTTCTGAAAACACAAACTTGCAAAAACCATAGAAATTTCGGCAGAGTTTCACTATATTGCGGAATTACCATTAACTTGCACCCGAAAACACACTTCATCATATGCCACAAAAGCCAAACTGTGGGCACCAAACCCATCCGGATTTCTCAAAATCATAACATAATATAAAATAATAAGCAAAACTGTAACTTTATAGAAATCCGGAAAAATCATATGAAAATAGAAACATCAGAGTATTCAGAGGGACCTCTAGTATATATATACATAAATACACAACAGTAGGCTAAACAAGAAACATACTGAGAAAGAAAGGTAGCTCGAACACTAAGCCTCCGACTGCGACATGCGACACCAGAATCTGAACTGCAAACTGGGTAAGGAAACCGAAAAGTCCAGGGGAAAGGCAAATAAAATCGTTAGAGTGAGTGGACGAAAATTAACATATGCCTTTCACCATTTAACTAACATAAAAATAATGTGAGTTCTTTAAAATAAATGGAGGTGTCGGGCGAATCTCTCAAGCCCGACGGTGATAGACTAGGCGAATCTCTCAAGCCTAGTGGGCACATCAGGCGAATCTCTCAAGCCTGGAACTGGACTACCGATGATCAGCCGAGTAGTCAATGCATCGATCCTAAGTAAATGCCATCACCAATAAAACATAAAACAATACCTCCAAAATAATAAATAATCTCAATACTGTACTGGAAATAAATACTGAAACCAAGAACTCGCTACGACAGTGTAAATAAATGTCCACTCACAGATAAGCACAGCGCGTAGGCGTGCTAATCCCGAGATCCGGCGGAAGATCCCTCGCCCAACGTACGATCTCGATCCCCTGAATAATCAAAAAATATCACTGATCAAAATCACAATTCAATACTCTGAACCACACCTCGGAAACCAACAATTTCCGGAAACATATAACTCGGATAACAAAAGAATCGCTGAAAATCTCAAAATACTCCACATAAACCCTCGACACAAAATCTGGCATCCAAATCAACTCGAAAACCTCAAGGCAATGATCAGGGCACGATTACGAGAAAAACGACATAAAATTTGATAAAATCCAAGAAGTCAACGCCTCGCCGGAGCCCTGTCGTTGACCGCCGCCGTCGGCTGCGGCGCGCCGTCACTGGAGAGATTTTCTGGCGACGAAGACCCACAGCTTCCTCTCCTCAAACCAAGACTAAAACTCTTCTTCACCAACCCTCAATTCCACCGGCAACACTTCCAAAAACAGCTCGAAAGCTCCACGGCCAAGAATCGCCGGAAAACTTTCCCGGCCGATTCCGGCACCGATCCGCCACCAAAATGCTTCAAACCAAGGGGGTTTTCACCCTTGACTCGAGTCCAAACCATTCCATCCCAAAAACCCGCCGGAAACACGCCGGAGCACCACCCACTGTTAAACCCGATTCCGTCCAAATTCCTCCTCAAAATTCTCTAAGCAAACCTCCACCAAATCACACCACATATATATATATATATCAAACGAAAGCCCAAAGGAAGAGCTTCAAAACCATACCTTAAACTCCGGCAGCCACCACGATGGCGAGTCGTAACTCAGTGAGTCAACGCGGGTTGACTCGGTCAACTCAGCCCAGCTCAGTCAACTCGGTCAAACAGCCCATTTTCGCACTTTTGCGATAACTTTACGACTATTCGGCTATTTATACATCGCGAATCAACTCTATCTGCAATTCGGATAACTCAAAATCAAACAGATAAACACGACTACCTCAGCGATAATTTCAAATATTCTTTTTATATTCCTCGATTATCCGAAAAATCCTCGAAAAGCTCCTACGGACTCGAAATCAGATTCTCTACGTTTCCCACGAACAAACCCAAATCAAATTCGTGTCCAAAAATTAAGTCGTGAACGAAGTTGCATATCCGATTAATTACGATAAACCTCAATTACTCGTAAACTCGCAGATTAAGCCGATTACTATTCCAATTCTGGTCCGGGTCGTCACATAAACAGATATATACTGACCTTATGGAGCAAGGTTTCTCAGAATGCTCTGGATACGACTACGAGAATATAGTTATCTCGTAATGGATGTCATAGCACTCTACTACCTTGTCAGTTTGGTAGTTTTTGAATAACTTGACATGCAGCATATAAACGTGGTCATAAAATATCTCTATGGGGATCTAGAATAAGAGATATTCATAAAGATCTTGAATGGACTTCATTTACCCAAATCAAGTGGCTCTAGACCACCGAGCGTGTTTGCAATGAGATGAAGCACTCACTAAGTAAATACTTGATTGGGAAGGGATATGATGAACATTACCCATGCGTGTTGATTCAAAGGACAAGTTCTGGATTTGCAAAGTATTTGAAATCTAAATTTGAGATGAAAGATCTTGGGAAGATACGGTTTTGTCTCAAACTAGAACTCAAGCACTGTAATAATAGAGTTATCCATCAATCGGCTTATACTCTAAAATTTTATACCACTTTGATGAGAAAGTGATGCTTAAGAGTAATCCCATGATCAGTTGAAGTCTTAACCCTTAGAGGGATTCATTTCCTCCAAGGGATGACTACTAAAACGTATTAGAGGCTAAAGTGCCTAATGTAAGTGCAATTGTGTACTTAGCATAATACACAAGACTTGGCTACACATATGAGATGAACTTGTAAGCTAGATTTAGCTTTGCGCCTATGCAACGCCATTGAGCTGGCATAAAGATAATATTTTGATACTTAAAGAGTATGATATAAATGGGTTTGTTCTATCCAAATAGAGAGACAGGACGTAAGGTATTCGTCGTTGTAATTAAAGAATTAAGGACATCACAGGTAGAAATGGTGTTGCTTATTCCTTCACCCCCTACATCAACAACCTTTGAGATGTGTTGTTTGTTTTTGCTGATATGAGTATCTCTCTGACCCACACAAAAGTTGTTCCTAAACTAGTTATGTCTTTACCCACACAAAAGTTGTTCCTAAACTAGTTATGTCTTTACAGTATCTAGAAAGTCTATACAGACTTTTATCGCTACATCTTCGATTCATGTTAAGATTATTGATCTACATGAAGCTATTAAGAAGTGCATATGGTTGAAGTATATATATATGCACATATTCGAAGATCAAGTGGTTTGAATTAACCATTGTTGAACCTATTTCCTTGAGATCATAATGAAATGAGGATAATGGCAGACTTACTTACTCGTCATGTGCAAAAACTACATTTAAGAAGCATGTGAAGAGCATAGCGTTGCTCAGCTCATATAAACTACCCTGCTTGTCGATATCAGAGGGATATGCAGACTTCAGGGGAGTCTGGCATACACATGAGCATTTCTAAATGTGAAGGACACGTTGTACTATTTTTTCTTGACCAAGATTATTTTTATTCTAAAGGGTTTTTATTACTCGGCAAGGTTTTAACGAGGCAACATAGATAAGTGTCATATCATCGTCCACAACGACCTGTACTCTTTTTACTTGTTCGAGATCACTTTTTCTCCTTCAAAGGTTTTTGGTTCAACAAGGTTTTTAAGGAGGCATCACAGAAGCATCAAGGAATCATCGACTATGTACCCATAACCGGCACAAGGGGGAGTGTTGAAGAAAATTCAAATGTACCTAGTTATGGTACCATTAGTATATCATTGTAACTCTTGTGATCATTGCATATTATGTATTGCTACGTAACCGATGTAACAATTTGTAACTAATGTAACGACAATCTGTCATCATTCTTGTAATCATCACATCCTCCTATAAAAGGATGTAAAACCTTGCAATACGACGACAATGATTTGCTTCCATCTTTGCTCCAATTCTATATTTCCTACAACAAAATGTTGATTTTCTTCATCTTCAGGTTGAATTGTCTCTTCTAGATCATTAATATTCATAGCTTCCTCACTCTCATGCTCATGTCTCTCATTCAGTCCATTGTCAGCACCATGTTGTCCCAACATATTACCATCAACATCATTCTCATGCTCCTCATTAAATCCACTATCAGCCCCATGTTGGCCCTGTATCCCAACATCAACATCATTCGCATTCTCATGTTCCTCATTTACCAATGTACTTCTTGAAGTCTCTCCTTGTTTACTGAAAAATTTATCAAGAGAACCTACTTAAAGCCTTGCTAGAGCTTCTCTTCTCTTCCTCTTTTTTAATTTTTTTTCTCCAGAAGCATACTTTCTAATATAAGCCATACTACAGAAGTATCAAACTATCAATCTGCAAAATTTTAAAGATTGCAATCAACACAGCAACAAACAAATGATCACTCAACGCCGAATCGTTGTATTGTCTATATATGTATCTAATTCTAAAATTTTCAATTCGTAGAATATAATGTTATCAGTCATACTGTCATAATTCATGAACATCAGAACATAAATTAAGTAGTTCCAACAATATAAATTAGAAAGATTGAAAAATATTGAGATTGAAAAATTACCTGAAAATTGAGTTACAAAAGAATGGAAAGGAATCAAAGATGAAAGACTGGAAAAATAGTTAGTTATCAATTGTCAATGGTGGAGGAGTGGAGAACGAGCAGAGAAGTTTAAAAAGGCAAGATCAAAAGTCAAAACTCAAAAGCTAGGTCACTTGCGTACGGTACGAGATTGCTTGCGTATCCAAGTAACAATCACGTCTTTTTTTTACATATAAATAAATAAAAAATTAGTATTTGGGGGCTTTAGGTCCATGCCTTCTGGGCGTATACTCAGGGACGCCACTGTTTATCAGGTCATGTCTTCTTTATCGTTTGCTAAAGTATCTTACATAATCCAACGACCTAAAAAAGAAAAAAAAACTTGAACTTGCATCACGTTTGGAACAAGCACAACAAAATATCATGGAAGAGAAAATAGGGAATTATTATTAAAAACAAATAACATAATAGTTCATACAGCAGAATAGGATTTCTATGTCCAAGTTTGGATTGTCTGCGACAAATCACCCCTTGGATTAATTAATCCCTACAGGACTACATAAAAAATTTAAAGAACATTTTCCTAAGAGAAAATGATGAACAACTAAATTCTCATGTGCTAGTTTTCTGTTATCCCTCTCCAGCTTCAAATTGCCAAAACTTGATGTCAGTCAGACAGTGTAGTGCTGCTGAATGGTGTCAATGTCAAGTCCTTTAAGCTTGACAACTGATTCCACATGCCCCTTGAGTGTATGAAGCTCCCTCAACCTGGAAAAATATAACAAGCAGAACAAAGGCCGGGTTAAGGGTCGGTTGGATTGAACTAGTAATTTCTTTTTCAAGAAACACCATAATAGCCAACTTCCAGTTCTAATTACCTGGCAACTTCAGCGCGCCTCTTGGCCTGTTCGGCGATCTCAGACAACTCTCGGTAGTTGTTCTTTTCATTGAAGAGTTCAGATGTTTCGGGAGGCTGCAGGCCATGTAGTGTTCGTTGAGCTGTTGCCCATTGTGCTTCTCTCTCTCCCCTCCCGTAATCCTTCTTTGTTGTGAAGGCAGTCTGCATAAGAAACATGCAATGAAATACGGAAGTACATGTCTTTTGTGATCAACAGAAACATTTTTTTAGCAATAGGTTTTGATCCAATACCTTATTCTCAAGTACAGTATCCCAGGCCTTGCCACTTAATGCATATCGAATCATGAACTTGAGTATATCCAAAGGTATGTAGGTGATAAGGCTGTAGAGCCAGATTATACCTGCCCATCCCCATCCCATACCTCTGATTCTTGCAAAGCCCCAGCTCGCATAAACAGCAAGAATGGTAGCGAGCTAGCAGATATATAAACATTAAGACCACAAACTTAGCAAATGGTCGATGCAAAGTTATAGGCAAATTACCAATGAGTTACACAGTATATTTTCTTAACTTACCAGCTGAGCAATGAGAAAGGCTATCATGAGCATGACACCAGGGCGTTCAAGAAAAGACCAGCTGCGGGATCGAGTGACGAAGATAAGTGCCTGACTGATAATACTCACTTGAAGATAGATAGCTGCCGTAAGCTCCCTGTGACTGCCCCTAATAGATCTTACACCAAACTTGTCCTGCATAATTCAACACAAGTATATATAATGTTTAGATTTAGGTTCAATGACTTAAATAGCTAGCTTTTATAACAGTGTACTTCTAGCTAGCTGAATGTTTGGATATTTTCTTACCGAGAAGAAGTCAGAATCGTTAGCAGCCCAGAAGAAAACAACAGTCATGACAGCCATGTAGGTGCCAAGGACGACACCGGTGGCAAAGATCTCCTTCAACTTCCAAGAGTCCGGCAGCGGAGATGGCTTCACCCTATCTTTTGAAATAGTCATGATTGTTCCATCATTGAGAATGGCAATAACCAATACCATGAAAGGCGAGAAGTCAAATTTCCAGATAAGAGCAAGAAGCAAAAACCCAAGCACAACACGAATTGTGATGGAGACAGCGTAGATGGTGTAATTCTTCATCCTTTGGAAAATGGCTCTGCTTGTCAACACAGCGCTGATAATCACAGACAATCCTGGCTCGGTTAGGACAATGTCTGACGCACTTCGGGCAGCATCAGTTGCATCATCCACTGCGATTCCAATGTCGGCCCTCTTTAGCGCCGGGGCATCATTCACACCATCTCCAGTCATCCCACAGATATGCTTCTTATCTTGCAGGCGCTTCACAATTTCATATTTATGCTCTGCATGCATAGATCATCGTTAATTAGTTTATTTTACAAAAACATATGCATACCTTTTCATTTCTGTTTAGTCGAGTTAATTAATTTACCTGGGAAAACACCAGCAAAACCATCAGCCTTTTCAATAAGCTCATCAATGGGGATGGAAGCAATAGATTCGTCCTTGTGTTCACCGAGAAGAGAGGAAGAAGGATACATGTTGGTTCCCATGCCGAGTCTGCGACCAGTCTCCTTACCAATGGCAAGTTGGTCACCTGTGATCATCTTAACATTGACACCAAGATGAAGGGCACGTCTAATGGTCTCTGCACTGTCATGCCTCGGAGGATCAAAGAGAGGCATGAGACCAACAAACTGCCATGGTGTTCCAGCACTCTCTTTGCTTTTCTCTGGCACAGTCTGAAAGCAAACAACAGGTCGTTTGGAAAGAAATTTCAGTTACAAAAAACAACAACTAGATTCACTATGTTCCAGAGGGAGACATTGAACAAAGAAAAAATTAAGAAGCTCACTTGTCTAGCAACAGCAAGGGAACGAAGACCGCGGTCAGCAAACTTGTCAATGATAGCATGTGCTTTCTTGCTTGCATCGTCTTTCAACTCGCAGAGGTCAATGATCTGAAAACGAAAAAGTACATATATCCCATTGAATTGAAGTTGCAAATAAATGAAGGAGATATTGTCTGAAGTAACAGTTGAAGGGTGACTTGTGATGACCTGCTCTGGGGCACCTTTGCTAACTCGGTGCCAGTTTCCCTCAGCGTCGATGTATGTTATGGCTGTACGCTTTTCCACTGGATTAAACGGCAGGAAATGGACCTCGGTTATACCTTCCCTGGCCTACAGGCACAGCAAAGACAATAACACAGATAAATTTGATCAATCGGGCGTCCATAGTCCGAAAAAGAACTGCATAGGTTACAAGACAAGATGATACCTCCTTAGGGTCACCCAACATTCCAACAATGCATGTATCAATAGCATCCTGATTCTCAACCCTGGAAGCCCTGGCGCCGAGCAAAATCAAACCATCCTTATCAACATCCTTTACAAACACCTGTAATTTGAATCAGAGAATATGTCAGGAAGAAAATTTCCATTAACAATAAAGATACAGTGCCATTTTATTTGTTATACCTCGACCATGGTCTTGTCAACTGTAAGCTTGTTGAGAGTGAGTGTCCCAGTCTTATCACTGCACAAGACATCCATTCCGGCCATCTCCTCAATGGCTGTCATCCTCTTTGTGATAGCGCCTTGCGTGGACAGGCGGTGAGAACCAATAGCCATGGTAACCGACAACACTGTTGGCATGGCAATCGGAATTCCTCCAATGAGAAGCACCAAGAGATTGTCAATCCCATCCCTGTACTTCCTACGCTGAATTGGATACATAACCACCATCTCTATTACCATTCCCACGGCAATAGAGCATATGCAGAAGTTTCCGATAGCAGTTAAAACCTGATCACCACCACATGCAGCCGAGTTCACATAAGAATAGGAAACATATGTACAGATGCAAGATTGACCTAAATGGATGCTCACACGTACTTACCTTTTGGAAGTGGCCTACTTGGTTGGTGCTGTCAACCAAGTGAGCAGCCTTACCAAAGAAGGTGTGAACTCCTGTGGCAATTACTATTGCCTCGATTTCTCCTTGCTTGACAGTGGAACCCGAAAAAACTTCATCACCGGGGGATCTTGTCACAGGCAAAGACTCACCGGTGAGGGCAGCCTGATCGATCTTTAAGGGATCTCCATCTAACAGACGCGCATCCGCAGGGACAATATCTCCCAACTTGATACTGATCACATCTCCCGGTACCAAGATTGCAGCCTCCAGTTCACACCATCTTCCATCTCTTAGAACCTACAACATTACAATCGAGCAAGCATCATTACACGCTTTGCGTCAAGGCTATCACGTGTGTGAGGCACTGAAGCAAACGGCATCCCGTAGTGCGTTAACGTTATATAACATTGAAGATTACACCTAATTAACTTCATTTTAGATGATTATATGCCAAATATATATGGTACCTTTGTTTTTGGTGCAAGACCAGCCATAAGAGCTGCTGCAGCATTTCCTGCATTGTTTTCTTCGATAAAGCTGATGGTTGAGTTGATTACTAACAGTACAGTAATTCCCACAAAGTCTTGCCAGTCCGGTGGCCTTCCCTGCATTTGTTCAATTCATTTAGAATCGTCGTATATAAGTATGTAAATGAGAGAAATAGATAGATAGGTAGTTACGTACCCCTCCATTTGCCAAAGCAATGGCCATAATAGCTGCAATTTCCATAACCCATGATAGGGGATTCCACATAAAACCCAAGAACTTCAAAACCTTGTTTTCCTGTTCCAATATTATTTACGAATATATCAATTCTACTTCTTCATTCATTTAGAGTTGTCAACAAGTTAGCTTCTTTGAAACACACCAGTTACCTTCTTTTCTTCAAGCTTATTCGGACCAAAGACCTGAAGCCTCTCCTGCCCTTCTTCACTTGACAACCCCTCTTTTGTGCATTGCAATTGCTCAAACACTTCCTGAATAGGAATTCTCTCCTGCGATCGATCACACGTAAAAGTTACACCACTACATTGTCCCAATCATCGCAGTGCACATATAAATCAAACAGATTGCCAAAGAAAACTTACAAGGTCGACATTTTCTTTCTTGATTTCTTCCAAGCTAATACTTTTGCTTTCTGCCATAATTGGATCCCTTTAACTCCAGTAACTATACACACTCGATCATACAATGATTTATATCTGCATATATGTATGTATATCTGTACGACACAACCCACAAACTCTGCATATATAGTAAGTAAGAGCTACTATAGAAGGAGATTGCTTCACAAGGAGAGCCTCTTATGCCAATCAATGTCCTCTGTTTTAATTTTTTTCTCTCTCTAAGAAGAATCACACTGTTGCATACACAACAAAGAAAGAAAGAATAACGATGAGGGCACTCAGACAGTGAAAAGCTTTGAGTTTCTCTTATAATGAACTCCGGGTCTTTTTATGGAAAACACAGATTGAGCGAACGAGCGGGAGTTTTGGTGTGCTCAATGGGAATTTGTCCCCGGTCATACGGCCACTTAGGAGAAGCATTTGTCTGTTATTACACAGCTCGCTTTGTTTACGCTCTCTGTCATTCTTTGCATGTCTTCCTTAAGACAGATGTGGACCAAATTAGTTTCCTTCTTCCCCACTCGGTTGTGTTAGTTTGACGCGTGGGAAACAACTCGATTTCTATGTGTTCAACTCTGCCCTTAGGTGATTGATCGTGCAATGTTGTAAACCTCACACATAATTAAGATAAGTGTCCAACCAACTGTTGGAAAGAGCAAAGCTTAATAATCTTCATTTGTTTGCATGGTTACTATTTAGTTAATTGGTTTTTTTTTGTCAATGTTGGTAGAGCTCTAGATGATCGTTCTGGAGTACAAGTTGTACATAGGTGTTGTAACGCTTTAGAAACTTCTCAATTCCATGTTTTAACGCAAGTCATAACAAATTGATACGTACTGATCACCTAAGATTCTAAGAATGCATCAAAACATAAAATTAGTCGGTTGGCTTGGACCGTTCACCATTTTTTTTTTGAAAGGGGACCGTTGACCATTTTATAATTCAATCAAATTGTTAGTATATTGATAATTACAGAAATTAGTTACAAATTTACAAATTTACGATTGTATATCCCTCTACGGAATATATGCATTGGAAGTATTCACATTTTTAGTAGTCAATTGTAACTTACATCCCGAGCCTAATATGCCCATTGCAGTATATAATTAGGCCGAGTCAAAGTCATGAACAACATGTACCGAGAGTTGAATCTCATATACTTAGCTTAATTGTTATGAGCCGGAACAATATCATTCGATAATCAGAATTTATGTGGTTAATTGTTAATTAATTATGTTAATTATCGATGATAATTAGTCTTTACTATCGGTAATTTTTGCTAGCGTTTCGTCGAAATTTTATCGACTATGTTTTTCGAGAAATTTCTTTGGATAAAGTCATAGAGTTTGTCGAAACGAATTTATGATCACATCAAGTGTTGAAATCAGAGTTTCGATGAGGAAGTTATGATCAGTGAAAATTTTATGAAAATATTAGAAAGCGCATTACCATAAAATCACGACTATATATAGGCGTTTCCATTTTGGGAAAGTCAACCGGGTTTCTATTTTGGACGTCAACCGGGTTGACCCGCGTTGACCACCCCTTCGACCCATTTTTTTCGCCGTGATGTTCTCACCGGCGGTGAGCCTCTGGCAGGCCGTGATATTGGTGGCAAACCGTTGGATTCTATCTCCTCTATAGTTAGCATCTCTAACATTGATGACTGGTGGAGGGCAAATCGAGGCTGAGAAGGTGGCGGATTCCGGGTTGATTTCGATGACGACAGTGGCGGTGCACACAACGACAATGGAGGTTGTGACCATAGGGGTTTTGAACCCCAAACGACCACGAATCTATTGGGACAGGTCTCAGACCTTGCCGTGGCCGGACGGCGACAAACGGAGGAAGAGAATTTCGACGAAGGTCCACGGTTTTTCAGAAATTTGGAGGTTCTCCGATTAGATTTTGATATTGTGTTCTTCATGAATGTTGCTGGTCTTGTTGAGATGAACGTTTTGCTCTGCATGTTGCTTGATTTGGAGCTGGTGGGATTCCGGCTGCCACTGGTGGAGCTCTGGCGAGGTTGGAACTTTCGGCAAAATTTTATGTCGTTTTGCTTCTAATTTCATGCTGATTGCAATGGTGAAGTTCTTGAATAGATATAGACTTGATTAATTTAGACGTGTGTCTAATCGGATAATAACTAATTAATTTTACGATATTATTGACGGATGATCCGACTATCGATTTAAATTCGAGTCGTTTGATATTTGAGATTTATGTTGCGACTCTAAAAATGATTTACAGTGAAGGAATGCAAGGAATTGAATTTAGAATTTGATTAAGTTCGTAATTAGTTGAAAAATACGTTATTCGAGAATGCGAGATTCTCGACATTATTGCTCGTCGGATTATGAGGTTAGCTATTCATTATGAATATCGACGAATAGATATTAATTATAATCGTGGTTTCAGGATTATGAGTTAGCGGGCCGTGTAGGATGATTATTGCGCCAATTGGCAAATTTCGACTTTATAAATGTCCTGGCATAATACGGTGAGTGGACGTTATTTATTTTCACAGTTGTTGCAAGTTCATATTTATGTAGATTTATAGTCTCCTCTATTTTATTATAGTCGACTTTTGACATAAGTTTGTGATGGTTTTTATTTTTAGCATCAATGCTTTAACTAGTCAGCTGATCACAGACTAGTCGGGTCAGACCGGGTTTGGACAAACACCCTGCCGACCTAGATTATCTCAGGTTAGGATACACACTTTGCCAACTTAGTTATTGTTTTATTGAGAAATCCGGATGGACATTAGTGGTCTACGGTATTGTTTATGGGAAATTCAAAGTGTGATTTTCTTGCAGGTTTTTGGTAGACCACATCATAGAGGAAACTAGGTCAATTTTTTTTTTTACAAAAATGTGTGGTTTAAGTATTTTTGTTAGGGCGTGATCCTAGATTACTAGTTAATATAGGAATTGGTCCTTTTAGTTGGTATCAGAGCATTAGGTTACAGATTCTGTAGACTCTATGGTCTTGTTTGTTCGGGCATTTAATGGTGTACAACACTCCCAGGACAGGTGGCCCGACCGACAGGCAAATCCCCATCACCTTAAAGTATTTTGCATTATTAAGTGTTTAGAGTCTTCTAGTTGAGCCAGTTTCTTTGGTCTCCTTGTTTGGGCTGATCTTTTGTGGACTCGTAGATCATTATGCCTCAACAACCAGCTCAATAGGTTATGGTGTACTCTTTGGCCCAGTAGTTGCGTGAGTTATTGGCACGAATGATGCCAGTCCCTCGTGTAGATCGTGAGGATTTAGTTATCAGGATCAGAAAAGTAGATGTGCCTTTCCTAGGTTTCCACAATCCTGAGGTTTGGAAGAACTGACTTATCGTGATCAGTTAGGTTTGTGACCGTTTACGTCCTCCACCGACTTTTGCGTAGAGAACAGAGTTAGTTATTGACCTGCTGCAGGACCATGCCTATCGTTGGTGGATGAGACCGAGAGGCAGGAGGTTGCTACCTCGTGGGCCAAGATCAGCTATTTATTAAGGTGTCGCTTTCCAGTAAGGCGGCTGAGCAAAGGAAGCATGTAGAGTTCGTGAATATGCGGCAAGGAAATTTGTCAGCTAAGGTGTATAGGAAAGCTTTTATTGCCTGTTCCAATTTGCATTCTATTTTTTCAGAACAGTGAAGTAGAATTGTTGGAGGTCTGAGCAAGTTTTGTGACCTGTAATTTCTTCATTATGGCAAGCGTGCCATATACAGACTTCGATGAATGTGAGTTTTGACCTCGACTTGTGTGGGGTGTTATTTAACGATTTGAGGGAGGTGGACCCCCCCCTCAAAAGATATTCAACGAGTAGAGGTTACAGCATAATTGGTTCCACATCATCTTCTGGCAAGGGATCTCATACCTCAGCTCCTAGTGCCCGTCATTCGAGTTATTTTCTGAGATAGAGGAGGAGCCGACGCTAGAGACGGGAGTTTAGAGTGAGTTTCGGTGGATCTAGATTTGTATCCTTAGCACCCAGAGATCCTCTTTTATGTAACATTTTCCATAAATGTTATTTTGTGTAGTGCCAGTTGGGAATTTTAGTATGTTACCGTTGTAGTTAGGTGGACCATTTTGCGAGGGATACCTCAGGCGAATTTCCAGCTTTTAGTTCTAGTGGTGACCAATGAGTTACTTTGGGTGCCAGACCTATACCACCATTTGGGCAGCCAGCATACTAGAAGCGAGGTTATAAAGGACATCCAACGGGACTGTGCGGTCAGACTCACCTTCGCCGGATGACTCTATGGGAGAGTCGAGTATCTTCGGAGGTCATTTTTGGTATGTCGAATGTTTTCGACTATGTCATTTATACTTTGTTTGACCTGGAGGGTGACGGGTTCTTTCATAATGGTAAGGTTGACGTCCATAGTCAACGTAACTATCACATCATTTTCAAAATTGTGGGGAGTGAATTTATCCTTATGGCAAGGTGATTTTAGTTGGATTATTTCATATAGATTGCAGTGTAATGTTTAGAGATTTTAGTTTGTCTATCGATCTAATACTTCTGAATATAGTAGATTTTGATTTGATCTTAGGCATGAATTTCTTGAGCCATCATCAGGCGTTGGTAGACGGTTATCGACAAGAGGTGTTTTGGAGTCCGGTGTTGCCTAAGATTTTGCTCTGTGGTGAGATAGATGTGTTATATTTGTGCCTGAGTTCGACTATGATGATGTTGTGGGAGGGATGTACCACATACTTGGCACATGTGGTGAAACATCATGTCTATACTTTCTGTACTTATTCGATTGAAGTAATTAGAGTGTATTCAGATTTATTTCCCGAGAAGTTACCAAGTTTACCTATAGTTCAGGAGATATTTTATTGTTGAGTTATGACTGGGGATTGATCCTATAACTCAAGTATCCTATCGGATGACTTTAGCTGAGTTGCAAGAGTGGCATACTCAACTTCAGGAATTGATCGACGATAATTTTATCTCTCCCAGTATTTCATTATAAGGAGCCCCAATATTATTCGAGAATGTGAGAATGTGAAGGATGGTTCAACGAGGTTACGCATTGCTTATCGGAAACTAAACCAAGTTTTGGAAAAGAACAAATGTTCATTACCAAGGGTCGATGATTTATTTAATCTTGATATTCCTTTTCCGAAATTCATTCATTCTTTGAGGAATTCTAGTAATTCAGTTTTATTAACCTAAAATGTCTTCACTTTTGCTGTTTCTTGTATTGTTTGTGTTCATTTTATGTCGTGAACACATTCTCTCGTGAGAAGATACTTTTCGCTTCGTGCCACCAGTCTGGAAATGTATTTCTTCCAGTTATTAATCACATGAGTTCGCGGAGGAAAAAATATTGTATTAACAATGGACCGGTGGTGTGTATGTTATGCCGCATAGATTGAATCGTTTTAGATTGATGTTAGATATGAGTTTACAAGCGTTACATGTGTATGTTGTGACGACCCGGAACAGAATCAGTAGAGTAATCAGCTTAATTCACGAGTTAGCGGGTAATCACTGTTTTCCGATAATTGCTTGATTACCCGATTTTAATCACGACTTAATTATTGGCCGAGAATTTGAGTTGAGTCTCTTCTCGAGAGTTGTTGTACACGTGATTTTGAGTTCGTGGGCAGTTCCGGATGATTATTTCGACGACCGAGGAATATAATATGAATATTTGAAGTTTCGGAATATCGTCGAGTTTATCCGTTCGCATCGAGTTTATCCGAATCGTAATGGTTGTCCGTTTTGGACCGTCGATCATCCCGAGACGTGAGTATAAATATCGGAAATAGTCAAAAATTGTCAAAAATCACTGTTCGGGAAGTTTGACCGGCGTTAATCGAGTTTGGAGGCGTTGACCACCGTTGACCGTGGAGATTTCGGACCGTTTGGATTCCTCCGCAGACTGGCCGATTCCGGCTGGTTAGGCCACGACTTTGGAAGGTAAAATGTTCTCCTCGTGATTCTAAGTTGTTTAGTACTCGGAATTTCTTGATTTGGTGTTGATTTGAGGGAGAAATGTGGAGTTGAAAACGGTGGAATTCCGGCCGGTTTTTGGGTTTTGTGGATGGAGGTGCTCCGGCCACGGGTGGCTGGGGAGTTAGGGGTTTCTTCTCGTGGGGCCACGGCGGTTCCTTTGGGAGTGGTCTCGAAGGCCGTCGTGCGCCGTGGACGGAGATCGGAGGAGATCGGAGGTCGCCGGCGGTGGTGGAATCCCGTGGATTTCGAGCTATTTTCCGGCGATTTGGGCCGGATTTGGTTGATGCCTCAGATGGGAAAGATGTTGAGCTTGTTGAGGAGATCAGTTTGGGAGCTTGGCCGCCGGAAAATCTCTCCGGTTGACGGCGCGTCGCTGCCGGCGACGGCGGTCAACGGCGGAGCTCCGGCGACCGTTGACTTTTATGGGAATGTGTCAAGTTATATGTCATTTCGCTCGTATTCGCGCCCCGATCGTCGCCTTGAGGTTTTCGAGTTGATTTGGGTATCGGATTTTCAGTCGAGGGTTTGAGTGGAGATTTCGGGAATTTCGTTGATTATTTTTGTATCAGTTATACGTTTCTGGGAACGGTTGGTTTCCGAGGTGTGGTACAGTGTTGTGAATTGTGATTTTGATCAGATATATTTTATGATTATTCAGGGGATCGAGATCGTGCTTCGAGTGAGGGATCTTCCGCCGGACCACGTGTTTAGCGCGAGTGCGCGCTTTGCTTACCTGTGAGTGGACATTTTTATATTTTCACAGTCGTTGCGAGTTCGTGATTTTTTCCGTGTTTATTTTTATACGATGTTGAGATTATTTATTATTTTCGGAGGTATTATTTTATATTTTATGGTGATGGCATACTTGCATCGATGCTTCGGCTACTCGGCTGATCACCGGTAGTCTGACCAGAGTTGAGAGATTCCTCTGGGCAGGGTTGAGAGATTCCCTTGTTATGCCACCGGGGTTGAGAGATTCTCCTGGCCTATCACCGTCGGGCTTGAGAGATTCGCCTGGTACCTCCATATATATTTTTCGAACTAGCTATACTTGTTTATTGTATATGAAATTGGTGAAAGGCATATGTTTATTTTCGTCCACTCACTCTAACGATTTATTTGCCTTTCCTATGGGCTTTTCGGTTTCCGTGCCCAGTTTGCAGTTTGGATTCTGGTGTCTCACGTCGCGGTCGGAGGCTAGTTGTTCGAGCTACTTGTCTTTTCCAGTAGGTTCCTTGTTTCGCCTGCTGTTGTATATTTTGTATATATACACTAGAGGTTGCTCTGATATGATACTGATACATGTTTTATATGGTTTTCCCCGGATTTTCTATATAGTACAGTTATGTTTACTGTTCGTTACTATTGTTATGATATTGAGAAACCCGGATGGGATTGGTGCCCACGGTTTGGCTTTTGTGGCATAGGATGAAATGTTATTTTCCGGGTGCAGGTAAAGGCAATTCCGCGTTTGTAGCGTTACTCTGCCGAAATTTTAATGGTTTTTGTTGGTTCGTGTTTTCAGAAGGAGTTTGATTCCGGTTTAGGAAACTAAATCGGGGTTGGGTCCTTTCATATGTGGACATTAGTAGTAAATGAGTATGATTTGAAATTTTTATGTTGCATGATTTCCGAATTTCTCCTAAACGTGATTTGGAGCATCCTATTGATAACTCATTGTTTATCACGCGTAGAAGTATATGAGGATTTTACACACGAGCGCGAATTCTGACCAGGGTTATGTTTGGCGACGATGATTTAATTTTTTTCTAGCTTTATAAAATTCAAAGTTATAACGGTGCATGTTATTAGAAATTGTCGCGTTTATTAGATTTCGCAGTACTCTGCCCTTCTGATTAATTTTTATAATTTGATGATCTGGTGTCAACGGAATTACAATATCTACGGTAGTATAGCGTGGAAGAGTGCAACAATTTGATTGTTTAATTTGGGACGATATTTTGATAAATAGATTGGCATCCCAGTATTATATTATTTTCAATGGACTGTTATTGTCGGCATACATGTATATGTATTTGTGGCCTATGCCTAATTCCATTGGGTCTGTTAGCTCGTGTCAGTAGTAGCTATGTGGATGTGCGACCCATATAAGTAAATCGTTGAGGTGCCGTTTTATAGACGGTTAGTTTTCAATTCAAGTATTTGAGCTCCAGAAATGATCGAGCGAATGCTGAAGTTTAGGTTACACATTGATATTTGTTTTGACTATGGAAATATTGGATTTTTTGACTTAACAGTGGCGACTATTCAGGAACTTCATATGGAATTCCGAGTTTTTATCTCCAAATTCTTAGTAAATTGCGATGTCAGTTTGACTTCCTCATCCTCGCCCATAGATTTGGATTTATTTGAGGCTTACTGTGGATGTATTCTTTTAAGCCTCTTTATGGTATTGTAGATGTTTGTTGAGGTAGTATGTTCTTGAGAGTTATAAATAGTGGAGAAATATGGTTTGACAATCAATATGATTCATGAAATCAGATAAATATTAGTGATTTATATTCATGAAATCAGCTATGATGATTTATGAGGAATTTGGACGGGATGTGGAGTCCACAGTTTATATTTTGAGATGAGATTATTGAAATATTTTTGTTATATAGCTTTTTGGGTTCCTTACATTTTAAAGGAGACTGTGCCCAATTTTCTGTAAAAAATTTTGAAAACTATATAAGGTTGGAAGTTCAATGCAGATCGGCAAAGGACCCATATTCGTTGTGATTTTAAACTGGACGTTGGGTCCCCTGTTTTTGATTTTGGTGGTTTTACTATCCACATTATGGGTGAGTGTCCGTGATTGGACATCTCAGTTAGTTTCCAGAGTAGGGTTCTGATGGCGATTTAGGTGCCACTTCTATGTTGGAATTACACCGCTACCCATGTAGTTATCTTTGTGTTACCTTGATCTGAAATTTTTTGGGTAAGTTTGGCCGATTGTATTTGTGTATGCTAGTAGAATTGGTCATTAGTTTTGACACGGATACCAGAAAATTCTAAGCATTATGTTATCGAATTTGGATTATGTCGTTCCTTGGGTCAAATTTATTTGGAGTAGTTATTATTTCTTGGACGATACTTGATGACGAAATGTTAGCTTTGTAACAAAGTTATGGATCAAGGTAACAATTGTGGATATTGTTGCGAGCTAAAAGGTGTTGACTGGAGCAGTAATTATGGGAATTTGTTTGTTATACGCGTATGTATAATTTTCGAGGACAATTTTTTGTATGGGGGTAAATTGTTACAACCCGGAACAATATCTTGCGATAATCGGAACTTATGCTGTTAGTCGCTAATTAATTATGTTAATTATTGTTGGTAATTAGTCTTTACCGTCGATAATTTTCGCTGGCGTTTCATCGAGATTTTTTCCTGAGCGTCCACCTCCATATTTTATTCAGTTTATTATTTTGAACTCGCATGATTTCATAGAAATTAACGGAAAGACACAGATAGAATATTTTACTGTTTTACACTGATTGTGAGTTTTTTTCCACTCACACTAACGTTTTTATATTTTATCTGTCTTTCCCTAGGCCTTTCATGTTTTCGTTGCCCAGACTACAGAGTTTTCGGAGCTGGTCAGGTGTCGTCGAAGGCTTGAATCCACCAGTCAACTTTCTCCTTAGTAGATTTCAACTCATCATCAGTTTATTTTATATGATTTTCTTTGTAACTAGAAGTCACTCTGAGCACTAGTATTGTATTTTTCAGTAGTAGTATGTAAGTTCACAGTATAGTTGATTTCATGTTTCAGATTCTATATTTCAGTTTCGGCAGTTATTACAAGTTATAGTTATTGAATTATTGAGAAATCCGGATGGACATCGGTGGCCCACGGTATTGTTTGTGGGAAATCCGAAGTGTGATTTTCTTGCAGGTTTCTGGTAGTCCACTTCCTAGAGGAAACTATGTCAATTTTTTTTTTTACAGAAATCCGTAGTTTAAATCTTGTCGTTAAGGCGTGACCCTAGATTACTAGTTAATCTAGGATTGTGTCCTTTCATAAGTTTACACCAATGTTCAAAAAAATGCTAAGCGCTCGTAAAACACTTTGGTATCGATTATCGCTTAGCCGATTACTCGGGGAGTATTCGGAGTAGCTATTTATAATTTCAAATTAGTAATATAATTGTTAATATATTATATATGTATATAAAATGTCATTAAATAAAAGAAAAAATATTTAAAAATAAGAAAATGACATCAAAGATATCAAAATCATTAAACACAGTTCAATATTCAAATAAAACCATAAGAAAGTGTATTCAAAATAAAAAAATCACTCCATATTTTGAAACCCTCCCAATGCATCCTCATTTTCTTCAACTTGGGATTAAAACTTAGGTCTTGTTTTGAGTTTTTGGATGTTTTAAATTTTAAAAATTAGATTTAAAAAAGAAGAAGGCTGATTTGGGCCAATTAAACGGCTGATTCGGGGTAAATCAGTGATTACTCGGGGATTACTCAACTACCACTCAGGGAAGGGGAGTAAGCCCAAATCGATTCGTATTTTGACCAAGTACCGAATACCCACTAAGTACTCGGCCGATACAGCCGATTTTTAAAACAAAAGTTTACACATACCGACATGCATGATCAAGATCAACGAATACATAAGGCTGCTGCATTTAGACGTCTCTGATCGATCCGTAAACAAGCTATATAAAAATGCATTTTTGACATCCATTTAACTTATATAAAAGCTAGTCCGGGAAGAGAGTGTTATGTTGAGTAGCAGATTGTTTATCTACAAGTCCAAATCTATCAAATGTACGCACCTCCCTTACTAAGGTCATATGATTTAATTTGATAAACGTGTATGAGGGGAAAAGTTGATGCATACAGATAGTTCCGAGATGTATATTTGTTGTACCAGGTGTAACGTGATTTCACGGTCAAAAACTTCTGAATGATCGATCGATTGAGGAGCTAGCAGTGAGGATATTGATATAACATGCATATTGATCTACACAGTTGGGACATATGCATGTGCAGATATAGTTAAAGCATTGCATTAGTTAGCTAGATCATGTGGAAGATATCGAGTTTCTAAAAGCCTAAAGCCATGTGCACTTTGTGACAAATCACTACTAGAAGAATTACTATACCCGACGAGTTCGGGTCGTCGGTCTATTATTCTTTATCGTCGGGTATACCCTATAACCGACGACTCATCGTCGGTTATAGTCTCGTCGGTAATGCACCGTCGGTGATACTATAACCGACGATGAATTAGGTTTTTCGTTGGAAAAAAAAGTGAGTAAAGGCAACGAGACATTATCGTCGGGCATAGTTTCAAACTATAACCGACGACGTCACCGTCGGTTATAGTTTTCTCCATGGTCAAAATGGTTGACCGTGTAGAAAACTATAGCCGAAGATGTTGACACATATCGTCGGTTATAGTTATTAATAATTAATTTTTTTTTGCAGGTTCTGGGTTTTATCCCAAAACCTGCATTCCCAAAAAATCACCAATATTGTTCAAATTGAAAATCAACAACCATTGAAACTATAGTAGTAAATAAATATAAAAAAACTGAAATCGTTCAAATTTGTATACATATGCATACGTAGTAAATAATTAAAATAAAAAACCGACAATTGTTCAAATCTACGGGGGTCCTAAGTCTATGTGATCAAACGGATCGTCATAAGTTGGTTGGTCCTGGTCTAACAGAGGTTGCGGCTGAGGCTGAGGCTGAGGCTGAGGCTGAGGCTGTGGCTGTGGCGCACCGAAAATAGGCGGGGGAGCTATCTGGATTCCAGATGCCTGCAACTGTGCATAACAGTGCTGCATCCATGTCCCCATCCGCTGCTGCTGTTCGGCCAACCGATTCTGCTCTGCGGCTCGCGCCTGCTCCATCTCCTCCATCCGATGCCATTGAGCTTCCATCTCAATTGCTTGCCTATGAAGCTGGTCCTGTAGCTCATTAGTCTTGGAAGATGATGATGATCCCGATCCACGAGAGAATTCAGGGGTCTTCTTCAGCAGCCCTTGACCCCACTTTCCAGAACCCCTGCAGTAGAATGTGTTCTTCCCTGGAGGGATCGCAGTTGACATAATCCTGGCCCTGACGATCGGATCAGATCGATCAATCTGATCAATCGGGAGTTCCGCATCGGGGGTGTTGGGATAGAGCTCTCTCGCCACTTGAGTCAACACCTCCGGAATCGCCTCCTGAATTCTCGCCTAATTGACAAAGAAAAATAAAATATTAATTAAAAAAAAAATCTAAAAAAATAAGAAATAAGTTTATTTTGTTATAAGGACACTTACAGCATATTCGGGGGACTGCGGATATGCGTGCTGCATCGTATAGACAAGGGGATCCTCTTCTGGGTGGTTGGCCGCCTCCTCGATCCAACCCGAGTATGATCTGGAACCGGCATGATGGTTTTTGGTGTTTTTGGCCCGGTACCTTGTGTTGACTTCAGAAATAGCTTGCTCGATTAATCCAACATCAAAAAAATATTAGCCAAATAATTTGAGGGAAGTACGATAAAACAAAAATTTAATCGATCGAAGGTTGCGTACCTTCAATTTCGGGTTGTTGAAGTGAACCACAAGCCATCGCCACTCGTACTTCCTATAACGAAACTCGCTAGGGGTACCCGAACGATCATCGCCGTACTTTTTCCAATGCTTCTTCAGCTCGCCCTTCCACTCCTTATACCTATATATATTAATAAAATCAATCGTTAGTAACTTACAACATTGTATGAACATAATCAAAAGAAACCAAAAAATTGAAACAAATGCCGGTCTGCAAACCTGCTCTCATGCACTTCATCCGCCCACGTGGGTCTAATGTCTGCATCCACGCGGAACCACCTCTGTAATGCATATATATATATATCAATAATATTAAAAATTTATTTAGAAAATTTACATAATGAATATACAATTCAACTCACCGACAACGCATTATTCAGCTCATATTTGACGGATTGCGGCACTGAATTCCAATCTGGCCACAACATTGGGACTCTATCCCGTATGAGGCAGCCCGCCATCCCCGCGTACTTTCGAGTGACCTTTCCCTCGATCACCTGCCCTCTATCCCTGGTCGGAATCATAACTTGGCCACCACTGCTAGCCTGAATGGCGTCGTCCAGTAACTTGCCGACGACGGGGCCTCTGGTTCTCTTTTGTTTGTCACCGGGCACGATCTCGCCTATCACATATATATGTAGACGATTTTTTAAACATCAACACCTAATTGAATTTAAATATTACTAAGTAAAAAGATATCACTAATTAATATTTACCTGATTCTTCGGTGCGTTGTCCCGGAATCCTCACACTCCAGAGAGGTTCCGGGAAGGGTTCATACGCATATGCCTGGTCCGGGGTAATGAACCCTAGCTGCCCCGGAACAGGCATCCCCTCGGAATCAACGAGAGGTATCGTCGGGATTTCCAACGGTAAGAATAAGGTAGACGACGGGCATAGTCGCATCCTGGCCGAGGACTGAGTCGATCCACCAGCCTCCTCGGAAGAATGAGGAGTTGTCTGGTGGGTGAAGGGGGAAGGGTCCTCGCGATGAATCTCCGGCATTCGGACCGAGGATTGAGTCGCACTATCCGTTTCCGGCGTGCGACTGACCTCATGAAGCCTCCTCGAGCCTGAGGATCGAGCAGGCTCAGGCTGCTGCTGCTGAGGTTGTCCCTCGCCCAGCAGTGTACGGTGTCGAGAGGTTTGCGGAAGACTGTAAGTGTTGCCGACGCTGGTGGATCCTGATGCGGACCGACTTCCGGTGCCCTCGTCTCCACGTCCTGATCTCCCTCTCCCCCTCGACCTCCCCCTCGAGCCCGACCCCCCTCGGGAAACACCACAATTTAACCAATTCATCGTTGCTAAAATTAACAATTAAAATTAAAATCCTTCCACGTACTCACATAAAATTTCCATTATATCACCTAATTTCATTATATATTAATTCTTTCATATATAATTCCACTAAATTACCAAAAATTCAAAATTATTCCAATTATTCCAAAAATTCAACACTCAAAATAATTCCACTAAATTACGACAATCCCAAAAATGAGCACTAAAACATTCAATAATATCCAATAATAGCCAATAATTAATATTTAAGCTCATCTATATATATAATCCAATAATTCTAATTAAAAATCCAAAAAATCAACAATAATTCCCAATATAATCCAATAATTCCAACAATCCAAAAAATCAACACTAAAAAATATATTAAATAATATCCAATATAATTAAATAAGCTCATATATATATGTATATAAACCAATTAATAATTCTACACTTAAACAATCCAAAAAATAATCCAATAATTCCCAATATAATCCAATAATTCCCAACAATCCAAAAAATCAACACAAAAATTCCAATAATTCCATCAATCCAATATATGTATATAATTTATTAAGCTCCTATCTATATATATATATAATCCAATAAATCCCAAAAATTAGCAATAATTCCCATAACTTACAAAATTCAAGAAAAATCCAATATATATTCACACAATCAACATAATGAATCCACATTATCGATAAACAAAGTAAACAAATTAAAATCTAACCTAAAAAAATTGAAAATGGGGGATTTAGGGTTTTAGGGATTTAGAACCTGTTTTTGGTTTAGAGAGATCCTGTTGATGATGGAGGGCTTGATGATGATTGAGAGATCCTTCCTCGATCTTGCTTGACGGAACAAGAGGGCTTGATGGAGGGCTTGATGATGAACTGCAGATCGAAACGAAACTGCCCGAAACGGTGCCAGTTCTGGAATATAACGCCAACTATAGCCGACGATATAAGTATTATCGTCGGTCATAGTATACCCGAAACTATAACCGACGATATTTGATATGAATATCGTCGGTTATAGTTTTTTTTATTTTTTTTCATATGCCGGTTATATATAGTGTACTTAATATTTATTAATATATAATAATACGAAATTATTATTAAAAAACGGAAATTATGTTAAAAGCCTAATTAAATTAAAATGGCATTTAATTTTTTTGGCTATATATATATGTTTATTAATTAATATTTATTAATATTTAATAATATATACGATATTAATTCGAATATCGTTGGTTGGCCTGCAGCAATTTAATCGACACAATTTAAAGTCGATCATCTGAATATAATTTCCGTTACATTGCACGTTCAAACTCAAAATAACATACATACACTAAGGCGCATAGTCAGAATCATCGCTCGAGTCTGACTCTGTTTCCGAGTTAATTTCAGGTAAGATGTGTATGCCCTCGTCACTTGAGTCTTCATTGTCTTCATTTTGATTAACATCAATAAGATTCGGTTGAGGAATTCGTACCACACTGCCCTGTCTCACATTATTAAGGCGAATTGTTGAGGTTTCAGGAATACCAGTTGCGTTCGGCTCTTGGTATGCACTAACTTCTTCATTATCCGAGGTCACACCAAGGGTTGAGGCACTGTATATGTTTCGTGGAAGAACATGGTTAACTACTTTCCACGCGCCTTTATGCACAAGATCATCAAGATAGAACAATTGTTTCACCACCGTGGCCAAAACAAACGGATCATCTTCATACCAGCTTGTAGCAGTATTCACCGAAAAAATGCCGAATTGATCGGTCCTTATGTTCTGAGGGTCGGTATCAAACCATCTACACTTAAACAAGTGCACGGTCATGCCTTCCCCATATATTAATTCGACAACTGAATGGAGAACACCGTAATAGTCAACTCCATTCTGCCCACCATGCACCATTACCCCAGAATTCTGTGTTTTTCGTCTGACATCTCTATGTTCACAAATAAATAGCACGCCATTTACCTTACACATAGGATAAACTCTGGAAGTTACCGGTTTCTGAGCCAAGAGCCTCAATTCGTGTGACCACTGAGGGATACCATCATCTTGTACATGGTTCATCTGAAAATAATCATTTATTAACTTAACTATAAATAAGATACGAGACATGCACTTAAATTCATATACCAGTCAATTTATCTATATACGTACCCATTTGCCAAAATAGTTTGCGAACGTCTTGTTGTGGTACTCAACATCACCGGAAATAGCAGGGCAGTAAATGTGCAAATTTTTCCAATATTGAACTTCTGGACAGTTAATCAATACCGACCAATGGGCAATGACTAGCTCATAAGGTTCCAAATTGTACGAGTTGGGCAACTTTCCAGAAACTTTAACATCATCGGAGATGATCGAAAGGTTGAACTGCCCTCCATCTACTGGCATATGTTGTGGAGGGTCCTCCAACGCTCCCAAATACAACTTGGTGTACGTTACGCACTCATGCGCAATATATGCTTCAGCGATACACCCTTCCGGTGCAGATTTGTTCATCACATAGTCTTTGTAGTCCCCTAATTGTCTGTAAAGTGGTAATTACAGATCGAGCATGTTATGCTTATTGCAAAATAAGTGAATAAATAATATTAAAGATCGACATATATTGCCAGATTCAGAGATGCATTACGTACCTTTCCATAGGATACATCCATGTGTAGTGCACTGGACCAGTAAGCAACAATTGTTCCGGAAGATGGAGCATCAGGTGAGGCATGATGTCGAAAAAGTTTGGAGGAAATATCCTTTCGAATTTGCACATCATAAAAATGATGTCCTGTTGCATTTCCAATAAGTCTGATTTCTTCACTTCTCTCGTGCATAACTTCTGAAAGAATCTTGACAAAGCCACTAACGGCTCCACCACCTCTTTGGGCAGGTACCCTCGAATGAAAACAGGGAAGAGGCGTTGAAACAGTATATGACAGTCATGATTCTTTAGTCCGTACATCTTATTGTCTTTGAAGTTAACGCATTGACTTATATTTCCAGCATAGCCTTAAGGATACCTGACATTACCCATCCAGCCAAAAATTTCATTCTTCTGGGCAGGCTTGACGGTATAAGGAGCTTGTGGCATTTTTTTCTTCCCATCTCTCAACCACAAATGTTTTCGCAGTCCCATCCTTTTAAGATCAATGCGTGCCTTCGAGTCGTCTTTAGTTTTTCCCTCCCAATTCAACACTGTGCCGACCACACTCTCGCACACATTTTTCTCTATGTGCATGACATCTAAGTAGTGTCTGATCAGCAACTTGGACCAATACGGAAGTTCCCAAAAAATACTTTTGTGTGTCCAAAATTTATACCTGTCGGGTTTGTCAGGTATTGACGCCACTATCTCAGGATGATTGCTTAGCTGCCCAAAATCGTATTCATTTAGCACTTCCAATATTTCATCCTCCGTCCATCTCCTCGGCTGCTCACCTGTTTCCACAGTCCCATCAAATGCCTCCATATCCTCCCGAAATGGGTGATCATGTGGAAGCCAACAACGATGACGCATCTGTACAATCTTCCTGCAATGAGGTCTGCAACACTCAACCGTCATGCACTCTGGACAAGCCCTGTATCCTCTGGTAACGTTGCCCGAAAACATCCCGCGTGCAGGAAAATCGCTAATGGTGCCAACAAGCATGGCATGCATCTGGAACATCTCATTTTTGAACTTGTCATAAGTGGGATGACCATGGTCACTCAAGTACTTAAGCTCCTCAATCAAGGGTCTCAAATACACATCGAGACACTTTCCTGGATAACCCGGCCCTGGAATTATCATAGTGAGCATATTGTATTCCTTCTTCATGCACATCCATGGAGGAAGGTTGTACGGTACCAAAATAACTGGCCATATACTGTATTGAAGACTCATGTTGCCAAAAGGGTTGAATCCGTCAGATGAAAGCCCCAGCCAAACATTTCGAACATCTGATGTAAAATAAGAAAACTCCTTCACCATGTGCTTCCAAGCCTCTCCGTCAGCAGGGTGTATAAGCGTATCACCGTCGGGCAAATTCCTCTCGCCCCACCATCTCATAGCTTCAGCCGTGTGTGCAGACATGAACCACCGTTCTAGCCTATCTATCAGCGGAAAATACCGAAGTATCTTCACAACTTTCTTGTTTCCGGCAGGAGTCAACTTATACCTATCTGTACCACATACCAGGCATTCATCAAGGGATTTAAGATCATTCCCATAAGCATCTTCACCCCAGAAGAGAACACAATCATATCTACAAGCATGGATTTTGATGTAGGAAAGGCCAAGATGTTTCAGGATCTAGCGCACCTTACGATGAGTGGTAGGAAGACGATGACCGGGGGGCAACAACGAACCAGACCACTTCAGCCAATCATCAACAGCCTTCACACTCATTTTGTTCTCCACTTTGAGCTTCATTACTCCATTAACACTTTCGAGAACAGTCTTATTACACCCGTTGTACAACGGGGTCTGTTGGAAGGCAATGAGATTGTTGTACTTGTCCATACCAGCAGTGTTGACAGTTGTAGGTAATTGCTGGACTGGCTCAATATGAGGGAAGTCTCCAATGGCGGGAGGGATATCCGGTGCTTCAGCAAATATACCGCTCTCATGAGGAAACATATCGTTGATCAACCTTGTTGTTGGATCATTGGATGTGCTGGCACTCTCAAAAAATTGTCCGTGATCATGTTGACCAACTGATGAGCTCTCACCATGATAAATCCAACATGTATACTTATCCCAAAACCCGTTTTTATTTAAGTGCTCCAATACTTTATCGATGTGAAAACGATATCGCTCGCTGCGACACTGACATTTCATACATGGACAATAATGAATTGTCATCCCTCCACAATTAACCTTCACATATTCCACAAAACTTCTAATTCCACGGTGATATCTTACATCCCATCTTGGAAGACACATCCAACTCTTGTTCATCCTGAAAATTATAACTGCATGTATATATACCCATGATCTTATTAATTAAAATTTCATAGCTATACCCAACTCTTCCCATAATTTTAATATATATATATATACACGTACGTACACCCTAACTATATATATAATCGAGATCACATAAGTCTAAATATATATATATAACCACACTATATATATAATTAATCACAATTAACCGATCGAAATATCACATGCAATAATCACGTACAATATATATTATACCTATAATAAATAATCACAATTAATACTATAATTAATAATCACAATATATAATTAATGCAATTAATTATTTTTAAATTAATTAATCACCCTAGCAAGCTATATATATATAATCCAATAATCGATCAACACAACAAATACGCGTACGTACTACCGTACTCCAACTTAACTATCAATCACGTACTCAAAATCAACCATCAATTACTCAAATTCAACAATCAATTAACTCGATCGATCAATATATATATTCAAAATCAACAATCGATCGATCAACACACACATGCATATATATAATATTAAGTACGTACGTACCTATATATAATGAATCATCGATCACGAACTCATTCTCGACACTTTTTCACATCACCCCAAGATTTCAGAGCATTTTCAGTTTTCGTGGGAGATTTTTTTGAATCACAGATCGAGCTGCTGCCCAGAATGGATTTGAAATAAGAAACTATAGCCGAGGATACCAATAACTAGTCGGTTATAGTCTGAAAAAATCGTCGGTATTAGTTGAAAACTATACCCGACGATTTTTCGGCGACTATAACCGACGGCAAGATTATCTAGTCGGAAAAAAACCTAGAACCGACGAGGTAATTCTGTCGTCGGTTATAGTTTTCTATACCCGACGAGAACCCTTGTCATCGGTCGTTTTTTGGGAATCTCGTCGGGTATAGGCATTCTTCTGGTAGTGAATTATTTGGATATAATGGTTGCTGATCGTGTGAAGGAATCGGGCACAGACAAAATGAAGGAATTCGATCAACTGCAAAGGGGAGCCAAATATCAGGTTGGTGCATGCATATTTCAAGCGCTGGAAAGAGAACGAGATAAACCTTAGCCTAGCAACAGCATAAAAGGAGGGACTGAAAACATGTGAAGGTGGTAATATATAATATACAAGATTATATATATCCATGACACCACTGATCGACCAATTTGAAGGTAACATGCATGGCTATCCATTTGAAGAAATATGGGCATATATATAGCAATGGAGGAAAAGATCAAACACATTAACATGCATACATGCATACATGCCCGATGTGAGAGAGAGAATGAATTTGTGCATCATGTTCTTGGTTCTTGGCGAAATGAAACAGAAATGCGGTGATGGTGCAACGTCTGTAATTGGTCATATATAGGTGGATCACCAACATACCCACACAGCGTGCAAACAAAAGCTTCTTCGATCAAGAAATTTTATTGCCAATTAACAGTCACTGTTTTTCTACCAGTTTCTGTTAGGTTACTAATAAAAGTATGGGTGAGGTTTATAGGGTGGTGATGCTCTTGTCTGAATATTTCTCCGCTTCGTCCATGTTAGGAACAATACACAAACGGGCGTTAAAGGTCTTGACGGAGTTGACCCACCTTCAACACTCTGACGCCTAAGTCAGGATGTGTATCGGATATAACAACGATAATAAGAGTTGAGTATATGGTTTACCTTTGACTAGTCATAAATGAGTTGCTTATTAAGGTGGTTGAGGAAGTTGTCTTTTACAGTTCCTTGGTGTGGGATATCTCTCTTCTGAACCCGATATTGATGTTGTCGTATCTAGCGTGTGGCTGTTCTTTTATGGTTGGACCCGTCAGTGAAGTTGTACCTCTTACTGCTGTCTTGTGTTCGATCTCGGTGATGTTGATCCGATTGATGGTTAAGTACACCTAATTAGGCGGTATAGTATCATACACCAACAAGTCTCCCAAGTCCCCAAATCAAGGGGATCAACCCTTGATTGGGGAGTTGTAGAGCATTTTCCTAGTTACGCGTATTTAGCCACGTCATAACGAGCTGACATAACGTACCCCCAATCCCTCCACTCTTCGATCAATGGCTGGTCCATATTCTTATTTTGGTCAGGGCCTAGGTGATGGGGTTTTAGAGTTATAATCCAAAAGCGTAAGCATTCGTGCCACTCGCATATCGGATGGCTTCCGAAATAGACTTGCTTGTTTCAAAATGCCTCGAAGGGCACAACCCAATGTCACCAATTTGCCCATGATAGCGCGAGCATACGTGCCACTTGAATATCGATTGAATTCCAACACGGACTTGCTTGTTTCAAGCCTTCTCGAATGGAGCAAACCCATCTTGCCGGTTTGCCCATGATAGCACGAGCATTCATGCCACTCGCCTATCGGGTCAATTCTGAAATAGACTTGCTTGTTTTGGGCCTTCTTGAATAGTGCAAACCCATGTTACCGGTTCACCCATGATAGCGTGAGCATTCATGCCACTCGCCTATCGGGTGATTCTTGAAACAGACTTGCTTGTCTCAGGCCTTCTCGAATGGCATAAACCTATGTTGTTGGTTTGCCCATAATAACGCAAGCATTCATGCCACTCACTTATTGGGTGAATTCTGAAATGCACTTGCTTGTTTTGGGCCTTCTCGAATGACATAAACCAATGTTGCCGGTTTGCCTATGATGGCGCGAGCATTTGTGCCACTCACCTATCAGATGAATTCCAACACAGAATTGCTTGTCCGGGCCTTCTCGAATGGCGCAAACCCATCTTGCCAGTTCTTCCATGATAGTGCGAGCATTCGTGCCAATCGCCTATCGGGTAAATTCCAAAATGGAATTGCTTATTTTGGGCCTTCTCGAATGGCGTAAACCCATATTGTCAGTTCGCCAATAATAGCATGCGCATTCATGCCACTCGCCTATTGGGTGAATTCTGAAATGGACTTGCTTGTTTCGAGCCTTCTCGAATGGAGCAAACCCATGTTTTCGTTTGCCCATGATAGTGAAAGCATTCGTGCTACTCGCCTATCGAGTGAATTCTAAAATGAACTTGCTTGTTTCGGGCCTTCTCGAATGGCGCAAACCTATATTGTCGATTTTCCCATGATAGCACGAGCATTTATGCCACTCGCCTATCAAGTGAATTTTGAAACGTTCTTGCTTGTTTCGGGCCATGTATAATTTTTTTTTTTTTGGCTTTTTTGCATCCTGTCCTTTTAGATTGTGAAATGGCTACTTACTGTATTAAGGACGAGTGTCAGAGACGTGTGCAACGGTTACTTCCTGCATATTTGACACGTGTCCTACGGAATTCAAAGCATGCTAGGGTAAGAACTTTGTGCCAGAGCACGTGGGACGCGTTGGACACGTGTTGTCATCCTAAGATCCGGGGCGCATAGTATGAACGACCTAGGATAGACTTAGGGTTAAGCCGAGCCTCTATAAATGGGTAGGCTTCACTCTTTCTCGACTTATTTTTCACTTCTTTGTCGAGGATTCCTCCTTCCAAGAAGATATGGTGTCATTCTTCCACGGACCTCGAGGAAATATCCAGCTATCGTTGACCTCAAGCGAATATCTAGCTGTCGCAGACCTTGAGGGAATGTCCAGACCTCGAGGGAATGCTCTACTGTCATGGAAACCTTGAGGGATTACTTTTCTAAGAACCCCACATTAGTGAATTCACTCAGAATATTCTAGCTTTCGATGATGGCCAAATCTGACGCTCACAAACCCGACCGATCATGGTAACAACGACAGGGTCATTATCGAAACGTCTGGCCAGTGCCTGCACATTAATTTCGTGCATGATGTAGAACACGATTCAGAGGAGATGGTTGTCGACGATGTCGTCTTGGATACTCGCCGAGGAGGGTGAGAGGGAAACGAAGAATCGGCTTCAACGAGAGAAGGAAGTGCGAAGCCTCGAGAGGTATCAGAGGAGGCTCAAAAAGAATGACAAGCGTGAGACTGCCAAAAAGACCCATTTGGGTTCGCAAAGCAAGTCAGGCTCTCCCTTTAAGTCTACTTCTTCTTTATACTCGTTCAATTTCTCCCCCTCAAGGTGGTTGATGATGCTAGTTAGGGCCACGCGGATAAGTTCTCGAGTACCCGACCCGAGAAAGACGCTGCTCCAACTCCTCATGCCAAGCACCAAAAGACTCTTCTCAGCCCATCCTAACCATTGGTGAGTGTTGCGATTATGGGTGAGGCACCGATCTCCTCCGACTTTCTTACTCGGATTCAGCGTTCGATGAGTGTGAGCATATAGTCCCTCCAGAAATGCCGTCAACTCGGTGCGATATCTAGCGACAGTTTGGACCAGGCCTTTGATATGTACACTAAGCTTCAGCAACAGCTCTACTTGCTGAAAGGTCTACATGGGTCTTTACTCTAGACAATCGTGCTTTCAAAAGTCAAGACCGAGAACCGAAAGCTCACAACTGGAGTGATAAAACTCAAGTCGGGTTTTACTAAGGATAATGAGTTATCTAATAAGAACATTGCCTGAGTGAATGAGCTAGTCTACGAGCTGATAGATGTGAGAAAAGAGGTTGAAGATGCCCAATCTGAGCTGCCGGCAGCAAAGGGTGGTTTCGACAAACTGAAGGAGTCGACCGATAAGCATATTACTAAGCTTGAGCAGAAGCTGGCAGAGGTGCAAGGGTGTACTTTGATGGATGAGCTTCGCAAGATCAAGGAAGATGTTGTTGCGATCTTTAAGTCATCACCCAAGTTCAAGAAGGTGATGACCGACGTGGTTGAAGCTTGTAATGAGTCAGAGGAGTTTGAGGAGATTGTGAACACTGAGGGTGCGGCCTTAGTGTGAGGAATTTTTGGCTCTCGTGACCCCTTTCCTCAAGGTGGAAGAATTTGAAAAGTTTCATGCAATGGATGCTGAAAAGTTGAAGTTGTCACTCCAGGAGTCAAAAGTGAATCAAGAGGATGGAAATACTGGTGATGTTTAGCGGGCAATGAGCGTATTCATTTTTCTTGCAATTTTTGCGTTCTCAGAGCAAGAACGAAGATACAATTATTTTGACAGGTCCGAGAATGGTGCTATAAAACTACTTAGCTTCTGTTTGGCGTGATTTTCTTAATGAGAGGTTCTTTTGGAAATTTATTCAAATTTATTCAAGTTTATCATCCTTGGATATAGCTCATGTGTCTGAATAAGTTCTCATTCCTATTAAGTCGATCAAATCATGAAAAGCATCTGTACAAAAATAGTCAACGAGTGTGGGCTATAGAGTTTCTCCCAAGTCCCAAGTCTTTCATAGTGGCTTGGGCGAGAAAGCCTTAAAACATGATGATCGTAACCGGATATAGCATAATGAAAATACTTGCATAAGTATTGGGAATTCCATGGGTGACTGAGTCGTCATCCCTCTGTGTCCCTGAGTTAAAACATATCAGGGCTGACGACTTCGTCAATGATGTAAGATCCTTCCCATGATGGTCGGAGACTTTTGACTTTCTACTCGATTGCCTTTATTACCTAGTCCCCGAGTTGTAGTAGCCAGGCCTGAATGTGCTGATTGTATAATAGCGTGACTCTTTGCTTGTTAGCTATGTTGTGAAGGTATGTTGCATGCCATTTCTCTTCGAGCAGGTCGTTTTCCAATTGCAATCCTTCTCCGTTCGTGTTCGGGTTGTAGCTTTCAATTCTCGGGGTTCGTGAGCTTCAGTGGGAGTGTTGCTTAAGTCCTGTACATCAGGCTAAATGGGGTTTCGCTCGTTGTTGCTGTGGGTTGTGGTCTTTATCGACCATAAGATTTCAAGGACGAGCTCGGGCCATCTTCCATACCACATGTCTCCTTTGGGGATCTCCTCGATTTATTTTTTATTCCATCGTTGATGATTTTGTTGGTTGTCTCTACTTTTTCGTTAGTCTGGGGGTTTCCTGGTGATGTGAATATTAGGTTCATTCTTGCTTGTTACAAAATTCCTTCATTTCATCGTTGTAGAATTGTGGCCCGTTATCCGTGATGATGTTAAGTAGAGAAAATGCCCCAGAAATTTTTACACTCTCTTCATTGTGACCTTGATCATTGGTTCTGCTTCAATGAATTTTATGTGGTAGTCGAGTATCACAATGAGAAAAAAAATTGCCCTTTGGATTTTGGAGGCTTTCTAATGAGGTCGAGTCCCCATTGGGTGAATGGTACTAGTGAGAGGAGGATTGAGAGAGGCATTACTCACGTATGATTCTTGTGTGTATGTAGATGGCATTGGTGGCAATTGTTGGCAACCTCTGTTGCGTCAGCATGTATTTTGGGTGACCAGAATCCATGACGTAAATCTTTGTAGGCAATGGACCTGGCAATCTCATGGTGGCTACATACACCCGAATGAATTTATCTTAAGATGATGTTTCCTTGTTCTGGCGTGACACACTTGAGATTAGGCCATGTTTTTTCTTGAGGGTAAAGGCGATCATTTCGGTTGTTAAAGTTGGCAACCTTCACTATAATGTTCCGAGTTTCTACTTTATCAGTCAGGAGCTTCCCCTTGGTCTTGTATTTAATGATCGGGTCCATCCAGCTAGCGACATAGGTTATGGTAACGAAGACTTCCATTAAGGTCTTTGATAAGCTTGGCTTTTTTCAGGATTTCGACAACTGTTTTGTTTTGTGATGTATACACTGGTACGGTAGCCAAGCGTGCTAACGCGTCTGCCCTGGTATTTTTCTCTCTGGGAATGTGCGTGATATTGTAAAACATGAATTTACCCAACAGTGTGTGAACATACCCGAGATAAGTTGCTATTGTGTCGCCTTTGGCTCTGAAGTACCCCTGGATCTGGCTGACGACAAGTTGCGAGTCACTAATGATATTGATGTCCAAGGCTTCCGAATTGTTGGCGAGTTGTAGTCCCGCAATCAATGCCTCATATTCGACCTTGTTTTTAGATGCCTTGAATTCGAACTTGAAGGCGTATTCGGCATGAACTCCTCCTGGTTCTGTTAGGAAGACATATTCCCCGCTTGTCTTGTTTGTCCATGATCTGTCCACATAAAGGTTCCACAAGGATTGTGGCTTATCTGTAATGGTTTTTGGGCATGATGTCTCGGGTGCTGCTTGATCTGAGTCTGAGTTTCTTGGAGGCGGGGTTGGTGGGGTCCTCTGCTTCCGTGTATTCTGCTATAAAATCTGATACTGCCTGGTCTTCATTGTTGTTCAACACTTGTTGTATATGTTGAAACCACTTAGCTCGATAGCCCATTTTGCCAAACGACTGCTATGATCGGGTGATTGCAGCACCTGTCAGAGTGGGACGTTCGTGAGAACGTGGATGCTGTGGGCCTGGAAATATGGCCTCGATCTCCTAGCCACCACAATGAGTGTAAGCACAATTTTTTCAATTGTCGCATAATGGGTCACGCGATCTGTCATGGCTTTTCCTGAAGAAGAAGAAAAAACAAGTAGTTTCGAAACTTGTTCCCTCTGAACAAGGGCGAAACTTACAGTCGTTAGAGAAATAGCTGGATATATCTATATAATTTCTTCTTTTAGGGGTATGGGTAGGAGAGAAATTGAAGCTAAATAATGTTTGATGGATGAAAAGGATGCCACACAATCGTTTGTCCAAATGACTGCCCACTTGTTGGTTGTTCATAGGGCAATGAAGAATGATGCGCATTTATCAGAATAACAGAAAATGAAGCGGTTCAAGAATGCAAGCTTCCCCGTTAGGCTCTAAAGTTTGGCTTTGGTGGTGGGAGGTTTCACATCAATTATGGTTTTACCTTAGTGGGTGATGACTCGATACCTTGTTGACTTACGATATAACCGAAGAATTTGCTGGAAGTGACGCCAAAGCACACTTGGCGGGGTTGAGCCGCATTCCATTCTTGAAGAGTAAGTCTAACACGATTTTCAAATTTTCGGCGTGATTAGCTTCTTTCATGCTCTTGACAAGCATGTCGTCTACGTAGACCTCTACAATTTTATCTGTTAAGCCGTCGAAAATGATGTTCATCAACCATTAGTAGATGGACCCGGCATTCTTGAGTTCGAATGGCATTACCATGTAACAATAAAAGCCTTTTGTCTGTTTTGAAGAAAGTAGCCTTCTGATCACTAGGGATCCATGAATTTCTAGTTGTATCCTCAGTAAACGTCCATCATGGACAGTAATTCATGCCCTGTTATTGCGTCAACCAACTGATCGATTCTCGGTAACGGAAAACTGTACTTGGGGTTGGCCTTGTTCAGGTTTTTGTAGTCAAGACACATTCGTCATGTTTTGTTACTCTTTTTTACCATAATGGCTTTGAAAACCTATTTTGGATAGTCGACCTTTCGGATGAACCCGATTTTCTGGAGCCTGTTGACCTCGGCATGCATGGCAGTGTAGCGCTCTTAGTCATAGGTCCTCCTCTTCTGTTTAACGGGTTTGGTCTCGATTTGATGCTTAACTTGTGTGAGATAAGGTCTATTGAGATGTCAGGCATGTATGCGTAAGACCATGCGAATATTTCCTTCATACATTTTAAGATCTGGATTAACTGCTCGACGAGTTTGAGGTCTACATGTGCGCCAATGCGAACTGTTCTTTCTGGATGTTCAGCTGATAGTTGAACGGTGCGTAGCTTATCCCGTTCTTCTACAGGGTGAATTGCATTTAAACCATCCCGAGGATCATCAGGCTTCTCCTTCTTAGCTGAGGCCTCATCGACCGTAAGGACTCTTGTCGCGTAGTGCTGCCCTCAAGGTGAGTGATTTTCTTAATGAATCATAGCCTCGGATTACGCAAATTCCATAATTGATTGGGAATTTGGCCAACAACATATGACTTGAAATTATCAATTTGAGCTTGCTGATTCTGGGACTCTCGAGTATCATATTGTAGGACGTTGGGAGGTCCACGATGACGAAATCCATTTTGATCTCATTATGGGGTGTGTCGAGTGCATTAATGTTGAATCGCATATAGTTGCTCCCAGTGGATATGTGGTTTCTCCCAAAAAACTCATGATGCTTTCGTAATCTTGCTTCATTTTCCTCGTGGGTCGGTTGAGCCCTTCATATGCTTTTCGAAAGAGGATGTTTATAGAAGCACTGTTGTTGATCAATATTCGCTTCATGTTATACTGGTCCACGACTCCATCAATGACAAACAATAACGTGATGCTTCGATGACCTTGTTGTTCGTCACATGAGAAGATAATTAGGGGCCACTCCTTCTTTTCGACCTTGACGGGATTGTCATAATATACTACGAAAATGTCCCTCGTCACAGGCTTTTTTCTTGTCGAGGGGCATCTGATTTTCTCTTCCCTCTGGATATTGTAAAAATTATGCCTCTTGTTTCGATGTTCGCCATCTGACGTGTTGTGTTTTACCTGTGGAGGATGATTTTGCTCGTCTTGTGTAGTTTGTGGATTTCTTTGGCGAGTATTTCGTAATCGTTGGTGTTGTGAGTATTGAATTTGTTGCACATGCACTATACTCCTCTGTCATTTCGCATTGGGGTTGTGCCTGGAAATCATGGTGGTGGTGGTCAGATCTAACTTTTGTTGTTTTGGAGAATCTCCTCGTTGGAAGCCTGGGCTATGGAGAAAATTTCTTGGCGGGGTGAAGGAATGCGTCAGACTTGATTATTTTATGATGTGACAAGACGGGCTTGAGTTTATGGTGCTAGGTTATTTTGGTGCCGATTCGGGTGTTGCTGGTATAGTTTCTTGTTCCTTTGCTCATGGTACTGATTTTTGCAATGCTTTTGAGAGATGAATCGGGGTTGTACCTCTTTGGCGGGTGGGGTGATGATTACGGGTAGTGGTGGGTGGGATGTTTGGTAGGCTTTCACCTGTGATGGTGTGGTGACAGTTGATCCGGATGCGCCATAGACCCTGGTCTTTACTAATGCATTTTGCACGATTAGATCAATGACTTCATCGTAACCGAGATGATCCTTCTCAACTAATGGTGTCCTGGTCATGTTCTTTAGTAGAGCCATTTTAGCTGTATTTTTATCGAGGTTTTGACTAGTGTTGGCTAATTCTCTCCATCAATTGATGAAACTTGTCAGGATTTTGGTCTCTCCTTGGCAGACCTTTAGGAGTATGCTTGCGATATTGTATTTTCCCTGCATGCGATAATGTTTAAGGAAACATTATGTTAGCTCATCGAATGAATATACTGATCGTGAAGATATCTCATAGAACCAGTTCCTTACCTCTTCAGTTAGTCCCTTGGAATAGGAAACAGATAGTCGCATCTGAATATTGGGTCCCTACTGTCGTAGACTGATACTCATTGATGTTGACCCTGGGATCTCCTTTTCCGTTGAATCAGTTCATTTTTACGGTTTTCCAATGTGGATTTCTACCTTGTGCCTGAATTGTCTCCAAAAATGGACTTACCCGAGGGGTGTACATCCGGTTTTGCCCGAGATGCCTTCCTTTTGTTATCGACAAAATATTTACCACCAATTCCTCAATACGGCTATTATTGCCATATTGTAGTTTGCCATGGTGGCTCCATTGTCGTACCGCTGCCCCATTTTGGGTGGAGGGGGTGGTCCTTGTAAGTGCAGACTACAGAGTCCTCCGACCGGATTAACTCTGATGACATCATTCTCTTGTCCTCCTTCCATTTCCTCCCTAAACCAGGGCTCTTTCCTACGTTGGGATTCTTGACTGCAGATGAACACATTAAGTATTTTCTCGAGTCTTTCCCGAGCTAATCACTCTTCATCCCTCTTGCATCACACTTGCTCTAGCTTGCTAATGAGCTGGGCCTGGGTATTTTCTTTCTCCGTTACATCCTCGATGGCATAGTCGATTGCTACTGAATTCATCGTCTTCGATTGGCGGTTCGATGGGGGTGGTGAATACCAATCCGTCACCGATCTCTCCCGTCGCTATTGGGTGTTTTTCGCTTACGAGATTTTGAGTAGTGGTGTTTGTATGTGGTTTGCAATTATTTGCTTCCCACAAACGGCGCCAAATATTTCTACCAGTTTCCATTAGGTTACTAATAGAAGCATGGTTGAGGATTAAATGGTGGTGATGCTTTTATCCTAATACTTCTATGCTTCGTCCCTGTTAGGAACAATACACAAACACCTTCAACACTCTGATGCCTAAGTCAGGATGTGTATTGGATATAACAGCAATAATAATAGTTGAGTATATGGCGTACCTTTGACTGGTCATAAATGAGTTGCTTATAAAAGTGGTTGAGGTAGTTGTCTTTTTCTCTTCCTCGGTGTGAGATCTCTCTCTTTTGAACCCAATATTAATGTTGTCTATCGGGCACATGGCTGTTCATTCAGGGTTGGACCCATCAGTGAAGTTATAACACTTGTTGCTATCTTGTTTTCGGTCTTGGCGGAGTTGGTCTGATTGATGGCTAAGTATATGTAATTAGGCAGTATAGTAGCATAAACCAACACACTGCAGGTTATTGATTCTACATCATAAGAAAATTAATATCTTATTCATTACATTGCCTAATCTGGTCCTACTCGATGTAAGCAAATAATTTTATGCGACTGATGCTTAAGCAAAAACAACATGAGGGTCCACACTGTTGGAGTTTATTTTTTCGATACAAAAAAGAACAATTTACAAAGAAACCTCTAAGACAACCCATATTTCCTAAATCAAAATTGAACTGAGAAGAAGCAAGATGATGTAGACTTTGGCACCAGATTGTAATTATGCTGACTGTATGACCTTTTTTGGCCAACCTATTAGCAAGAAGTTTGCTTTGCGAAAAATGTGCTTGAAAGACGATTATGGAAATAGTTTAGCCAATTGTCAAATGTCCCGAACTAGGGGAAGGATTTTCCATGGCATCTCGAGTCTCCTAATTATGGAATGAATTAAAGTTTTGGAATCACCTTAAATAAGCAGCGGAGGATAGTCTTTAGAACTATGAAAACATGACATAGTTAATGATGACCATCTCGCAAAGTCTTAGCTTCTGTTATCAAAATGTCTGAACAACCTAATCTATTAGCACTAGCAAGAATCGGGTGTCCCAAATGATTTCGAATAACAAAACCTGAAGCAGCTTGAGAATTAAGAATAGCTGAGCCATCAAAATTTAATTTCAGAGAAGGCCAAGAGGGCGCTTTCCATTTAATTGTAGGATTTACAGTTACAAAAAGAGACTTTGTTATATTAGTCGTCTCTTGTAAGAGATGGCGAAAATTAGCACTATGAAAAACAATCACATTTGGATTAAAACATTTATCCCTAAAAATTAAAGCATTACATGTTTTCCAAATGTGATAGGAAGTCATTATAAGTCTTTTGTGCTCAACTTTATTAAGGGAGTTAGCATAATTACCCTCAATCCAGCGAATAAAATCTGTCGTGGTGGTAAAAGGATGTTCAGATAAACTAGAGAGATTCCAAACTAATTAAAATAAAGCTACAATGGCAAAAAAGATGATTCTAAGGATTCATCATGTCTACAAATAGCACAAGTAGAAGGAATATGGGAAAGAAAGAATGAAGCATATCTGGGGTTTTAAGCCGGCGGAAAATTAGGAGCCAACTAAACAATTTAACTTTATTAGGGATTTTAAGACTCTGCATTACTTTAAATAATTTAGAAAATCTATGAGTATTATTGACAGATGATTGTACTTCAAAAGTAGATTTAACTGTAAACTTACCATTGCCCCCAAACAAATGAATCATTTTCAGGGAATAAAGGAATTGAAATTGCTATAATAACCTCTGTAGTATCATGATCAAGGAAATCGTTAATAGGATCAAGATTCCAAGAGTTATTATATAGGATTTTATCAACAGTAATAGTAAGATCAAGATTATCATGAAGATGCTCAGGGACCAACCAAATTAAGGGGTATGGAAATACCCAGTTAAAGAGCCATAAATCAATATTGTTACCGTTACCAACTATCCATCTAACACCTTGATGGAGGATATTGCGAGCACGTAGAATACCTTTCCAGGCAATAGAGTGTGAGGTTTTTGCTCATGTGTTAAGAAAAGTTTCTCTCCTCAAATATTTTTGGGTCACAATACGAACCCAGCAATTTTGAGGATCAGAGAGAAAATTCCAACCAAGTTTGCCCAAGGCAGCTTGGTTAAAGCAAGTTGATGAACGAATCCCAAGACCTCCAGCACTTTTTGGAGAGCAAATTTGTTTCCAAGATATTGAAGGGGTTTTATGTTACGACCCGGAACATTCTTATACGATAATTGAAACTTATGCGGTTAGTTGTTAATTATTTACGTTAATCATCGATGGTAATTAGTTTTTTTTTACAGTTGGTAACTTTCGCTAGAAATTTATCGAGAAGTTATCGATTATATTTCTCGAGAAATTTTTTTGGATAAGGTTGTCGATACGAGTTCATGGCCACGTCAAGTGTTGAAATCGCAGTTACGACAAAGAAGTTATGGTCACCAGAAGTTTTACGGAAAATATCAGAAAACGTTTATCGCAAAATCATGGGTTAAATACGAGTTTCCATTTTGGTAAAGTCAAAGTTTCCATTTTTGCAAACCGAGTTGACCAGAGTTGACTCGGTCACCAGCGGCCAAAATCGCTGGCCGTGAAACTGGTCGGGAATTGTTGGGCTTGACCTCCTCTACCATTTGGTGGCAACGTCTCCGGCGTTCGTGGTCGAAGGACGACGGATCAAGATGAAGAAAAATGGTCGATTTCTGGTTAAACTTCATGGCGACTGTGGCGGCGTTTGCAAAGGTGATTGACGTCAAGGGTTGGGGGGTTTTGAAGCCCCGGGCGAGACTAGTCGAACGCGACACGTCTCGGCCTCTGTCGTGGCCAGAGGTCGGCGAACGGAGGAAATGAATTTCCCGGTGAATTTGGTGTTGTGTTGTGATACAAAGTTATTGAGATGAATATTTTGGTATGCAGGCTGCTCGATTTGGAGCGGTGTGATTTCGGCTGCTGCCGGCGATGGTCCATATCCCCACGCGCCGCCGTCCGCGGCGGAGCTCCGAAGAGGTAGAATTTTAGACCAAAATTTTATGTCGTTCCGCTCGAAATTTCGTGCCGAACGCAATGGTGAGGTTCTTGGTTGCATATGAACTTGTTTAATTTAGACGTGTATTTAATTGGATAATAATTAATTAATTTTACGATATTATTAACGAACGATCCGACTATCGATTTAAATTCGAGTTGCTCGATATTTGATTTTTATGTTGCTACTCCGAAGTTTAGTTATAGTGATGGAATGCAATGAATTGAATTAAGAATTCGATTAAGTGCATTTTTAGTCAAAAAATATGTACTTTGAGAATGAGAGATTCTTGACACTATACTTGTAGGATTACGAGCTTAGCTATTTAATATTGATGAGTAAATATTAATAATAATCGTGGTTTTAGGATTTCGAGTTAGTGGGCCGTGTCGGATAATTATTGCGCCGATTAGCAAGTTACGGCTTTATGAATATCCTGGCATAGTACAGTGAGTTGATCTTTATTTTCACAGTTGATTGCGAGTTCATTATTTTTTATGCAGTACGCTTTGCGGTATATTTTTGAAGCGTTTATGTGGAGGCTTGCTTTGTGATGGTGTGTTTATTTTGCATCGATACTTTAGCTATTCGGTTGATCACTGGATTGTCTAGTCAAGGGAGGTTAGGTAGCCTCGTCAGACCTAGATCGACTTAGGTTAGGTGGCTTGGGGACGATCCCGTCACATTTCTTTTCTTACAGCTATCCGACTCAGGTTAGGTGACCTAGGTGAGCGCCTCCATTGTTTTCAATTTACAGTTTGTTTGAACTAACTGTATTTCTCAAAAATCAGCAAAAAGGCACAAATAGAATATTTTATTATTTTATACGGATTATGAGTTTTTGTCCTCTCACGCTAACGTTTTTATGTTTTTATATGCCTTTTCTTTGGGATTTTTGGTTTTCGGTAATCGCAGTGCTTCTCCTGAGTTGTATTTTGGATTCTTTTAGGCTTTAAGTCCACCAGGTTATCATATCTTCTTGTAGGTTCTGGCCACTAGCATTGTATTTTTATATGTTTTATTTTACTCCTAGAAGTCGCTCTGAACACCAGTGTTGTAATTATTTCTCTGTGTTGGTAGTAATTGTTAATATTGCTGGATTATGAATTTTCAGTTTCTGTATTATTATTCCAGCATTTTAAATAATTTACTTTCCGCACTTTATTGAGAAATTCCGTTGGACAACGGTGGTCCACGGTATTGTTTGTGGGAAATCCGAAGTGTGAATTTTCTTGCAGGCTTCTGGTAGTCCACTTTGTAGAGGAAATTATTTCAAATTTTTTTACAAAAATCTGTAGTTTAGGTCTTGTCGTTAAGGCGTGATCCTAGATTACTAGTTAATCTAGGGTTGAGTCCTTTCAGTTGGTATCAGAGCATTAGGTTACAGATTCTGTAGACTTTCTTGGTTAGATCAGTTCAGACATTTGATAGTGTACAACACTCCCGGGAGGGGTCGCTCTACCGATCGACGGATCATCATCACCTCCAAGTGTTATGCATTGTTAAGTGTTCAGAGTCTTCTAGTTGAGCCAATTTTCTTTGTCTGGTTTTATGGCCTAATTAGTAGTGGTGGACTCGTAGATCATTATGCCTCAACAACCAGCTCTTTAGGATGAGGCGCAGTTATTGGCCCAGCAGATGCGTGAGCTATTCGCACGCATGATGCCAACGTCACGGGAGGACCGTGACAATTTTGTTATTCGGGCCAATAAGGCAGGTGCTATGCCTTTCCCTGGTTCTCACTACCAGGTGGTGTTTGTCGTGATCGGTAGAGCTTGCGATCATATGCGTCCTCAGCTAATACCAAAGTAGAGGACAAAGTTAGTTGTCGACCTACTACAAGATCATGACTATCGTTGGTGGATGAGCACAGAGAGGCAGGAAGTACTTTGGAACTTTGAGGGCCAAGATCAACGATTTTTAGAGGTGTTGCTTTCGAGGCAGGAAGTACTAGTTTATCGTGATCGGTAGAGCTTGCGATCATATGCGTCCTCAGCTAATACCAAAGTAGAGGACAAAGTTAGTTGTCGACCTACTACAAGATCATGACTATCGTTGGTGGATGAGCACAGAGAGGCAGGAAGTACTTTGGAACTTTGAGGGCCAAGATCAACGATTTTTAGAGGCAGGAAGTACTAGTTTATCGTGATCGGTAGAGCTTGCGATCATATGCGTCCTCAGCTAATACCAAAGTAGAGGACAAAGTTAGTTGTCGACCTACTACAAGATCATGACTATCGTTGGTGGATGAGCACAGAGAGGCAGGAAGTACTTTGGAACTTTGAGGGCCAAGATCAACGATTTTTAGAGGTGTTGCTTTCCAGTAAGGCGGATGAGGAGAGGAAGCATGTAGAGTTCGTGAATACGAGGAAATTTGTCAGCTATAGTGTATCAGGACTGCTTTTATTGCCCGTTTCGATATGTATTCTATTTTGTTTGAACAATGAGGGAGAAATTTTGGGGTCTGAGTAAGGCTTGTGACATGTAATTTTTTTTTTATTGCAAGTGCGCCATACACGAACTTTGATGAATGTGTATGTGCTACGGTTTAATATGAGATTTAACCTTAATTTTGCGGGGTGTTATTTGACAATTCGAGTAAGGTGGACCCTGCTAGAGATATTCAACGAGTAGAGGTTATAGCATAATTGGTTCCACATCATCTTCTGGCAAGAGATTTCATACCTCAGCTCCTTGTGCCCATCGTTTGTGTTGTTTTCTGTGATGGAGGAGGAGTCGACGCCTGAGGCGAGAGTTTTGGGTGAATTCCGGTGGATCTGGATTTATTTCCCCAACACCCATAGATTCTCTTCTATGTAACATTTTCCATAAATATCGTGATGGGTAGTGCTTGTTGGGGATATCTGTATGATATCGATGTGGTCAGGTGGACCTCTTTGTGAGGGACTGTCCATAGAGGGACAGCTCTGGTAAAATTCTAGCTCAAAGTTCTGGTGGTGACCAGAGAATTACTTTGGGAGTCAAATCTATGCCATCACCTCGACCACCAACATACTCGGACCGAGGTCAGAAGAACAACTGACAGGATTGTCAGGTTAGGCTCACCTTCCCCGAATGACTTTGCGGGAGCCTCGAACATCTTTGGAGGTCTTTATTTGAACGTTGAATATTGTCGACAATGTTGTTATATCTTGTTTGATCTGGTGGGTGACGCGTTCGTTTTTAGCGGTAAGGCTAGCGTCTATAGTCAACGTACCTACCCTATTTTCTCTGGAATTGTGGTGAGTAACTTTATCCCTCTGGTGAGGTGATGTTAGTTAAATTATTTTACGGAGATGAAGTATAATGTTTGGAGGTTTTAGTTTCTCTACTGATCTAGTATTTTTGAAACCAGTAGATTTTAATTTAATCTTAGGCATGGAGTTCTTGAGCCATCATGTGGTGTTGGTAGACGGTTATTGAAAGGACCCAACCCCGATTTAGCTCCCTAAACCGGAATCAAACCCTTTCGAAAACACGAACCAACAAAAACCGTAGAAATTTTGGCAGAGTTTCGTTACTAACGTGGAATTACCATTACCTGCACGCGGAAAATACACTTCATCCTATGCCACAAAAATCAAACCGTGGGCACCAATCCCATCCGGATTTCTCAATATATCAACAGTAAAGTAAAACAATAAATATATCTATACTTTACTGAAATCCGGAGTAAAATCGTATAATATATACAACAGAATACTCAGAGTGACCTCTAATGTATAATCATATACGTATACCACAGTAGGTAGAACAATAAACCTACTGGAAGAAACAAGGTAGCTCGAGCACTATGCCTCCGACCACGACGTGCGACACCAGAGCCTGAACTGCAAACTGGGCACGGAAACCGAAAAGCCCAGGGGAAAGACATGAAAATCGTTAGAGTGAGTGGACGAAAATAAATGTCTTTCACCAGTTGATATATATACTTAAAATAACATATGCGAGTCCAGGTAAATATAAATAACAAGTACATGAGGTAAAACCATAATCCTCCAGCGTACTGAGCATGCAAGTAAAAATCCCACGGGGTCACTCATGGACACCTCCGTGCTAGTACAGTCCGAATCACGGGGTCCTTAGTCCACGTGATTCTAAGCCAGAAATGGCCTCGGTTCCGGGGAAACGCCCCTCACTGGTCAGGTCGGGGTAACGACGCCCCTCCTGGCGGCCTACCATCAGGGATCAACCGAGAGGTAAGTGTATCGATACAACAACGTAACTAAGACTGTACTCTGTGAAAATCAAATCATAAATAGTTCGATGCAAATGCATGAAACAACATATAAGTGTATGTATATTCGTATACGTATATCCGTATATGTATAATCATAAAACACATGCTCATGTAATCCGTAATCTCAATACGCATGCTCAAATTCGTAAATCATATAAAAGACTCGCAAGGATTCCGTGAAAAGAAATTGTCCACTCACAGACTAGCGTAACGCAGTTCGCGTTAACCCGTGATCCGGCGGAAAGTCCCTCGCCAAACGAACGATCATGAACCCCTGAATAATCACAATAACCATTTCTCAAAATCATAATTCGATAATTCAAGACAAATCACAAGAAACCACCGTTCTCGGAAACACATAATCTGAATACGACGACTCGTCGAAAAATCCGATATGTACACCTCAATACCTCGCTATACTTTCGGACGCTCAATTCAAAAAATGAACCTCCCCACTGCGATCGGGGCACGATTTCGAGTGAAATGACATGTAACTTGTCGAAAACTCCAAAAGTCAAACTTTGACTGTCGTTGACCACCGCCCACGGCGGCGCCGCCACCAAACTGAAATTTCCTCGGCGGAGCAACCCCTATTCCACTCAAAATCATCCACTGAGCAACTTTGTCAACTACAACAAAGGCCAATTCTCACTCTAACTAGGTCAATTTCATGCAAAACCGAATTGTTCCCAAAATTTCAAATCCAAAATTCTCCATCCACAAATCAAATTGGAACACCATACTTACGTGGTTAGAATCATGGAGATGAGGGCTACAAAACCCAGTCCTTGTTTGAGCTCAACTCGGCCGGAATCGAAACGCTCCAAAAACCCCAAAATTTCCAAACTTCCCACCGAAAAATCTCTCACCTCCGGCAACCTCACCGTGAGAGGTGGCCGGGAATACCTTCGGGACATCAAGACGAAGAGAACGGGACAAGAGCCACGCCGTGAGGTGGCCGGATGAAGCTCGCCGCCGGCGAGGCCGAACCACCGTCGCGCCACCCATTCCAGCCCGCGTTGACCGAGTCAACGCCAGTCAACCATATTAATTCAGCCTTTGACTTTCCCTTTTTGGCAACCCACTATTTATAGCCTTTCCCAAAATTACGTATTTCAACAAACTTTAAACTCCCGTAACTTCCTCGTCGTAATTCCGATTCTAATAATTCTCGCGGCAACAAACTCGACTCGACGTACTCTTCAATTATCACCCGAAGTCAAACACATCGACCAAACGGATAAAAAGTCAACTGTTCAAACCAACACATATTTAAACCGACTAAATAATCAACAACCGGAAATAATCACAACTTAATCTTCGTAACTCAAAATAATGCTCCGGAAGTTCCCACGAGCTCGAAATTAAATGCTCAACAACTTCTGTGAAGAAGCCGAAACCAAATTCTCGTCCGGTAATTTAGTCGTTAAGAAGGCCACAATTATAAACCGATTACGCCGAAACTTCAAATATTCATAACTTATTCCTCGGTCGTCCAAATAACGATCCGGAATAGCTCACGAACTCGAAATCACACGTACAACGACTCTCGAGAAGAGACCCAGCTCCAATTCTTGGCCAATAATTTAGTCGTTAACAAATCCGGCGATTCGAATAACTGTCGGTAATCTGCGACTACGCGCAAGCTCGTAGATTAAGCTGATTTCACTGCTGATTCTGTTCTGGGTCATCACAGTTATTAAGAAGTGGTGTTTGGAGTTTGGTTGCCTGAGATTTTGCTTTGTGGTGAGGTAAACGTGTTACTTTGAGCCTGGATTCGGCCATGAAGGCTGTGATTGAAAGGACCCAACCCCGATTTAGCTTCCTAAATCGGAATCAAACCCCTTCGAAAACACGATCCAACAAAAACTTTTCGAAATTTGGGCAGAGTTTCGTTACTAGCGTGGAATTACCTTAACCTGCACGCTGAAAATACACTTCATCCTATGCCACAAAAAGCAAACCGTGGGCACCAATCCCATCCGGATTTCTCAATATCTCAACAGTAAAGTAAACAATACATAATATAGTACTTTACTGAAATCCGGGTTAAAAATCGTATAACATATACCATAGAAAGCTCAGAGCGACATCTAATACATAACCATATACGCATACCACAGTAGGTAGAACAATAAACCTACTGGATGAAACAAAGTAGCTCGAGCACTATGCCTCCGACCATGACGTGCGACACCAGAATCCGAACTGCAAACTGGGCACGGAAACCGAAAAGCCCAGGGGAAAGGCAAATAAAAACGTTAGAGTGAGTGGACGAAAATAACATATGCCTTTCACCAGTTTATACACATACTCAATATAAAACAGTGCGAGTTCGGAAAACACAACAACACAACACATATATATATGGAGGTTGTCGGGCGAATCTCTCAAGCCCGACGTCAGGTGAATCGCTCAAACCTGACGGTGAAAGACCAGGGGAATCTCTCAACCCCGGCGGCACTCAGGGGAATCTCTCAACCCTGCTTCAGAGGAATCTCTCAACTCTGGGCCAGAGGAATCTCTCAACTCTGGTAGCATCGATGCAATAAATGCCAATCACCAATAACACATAACAACATACCTCCAAAAATAACATATATCACAGTCATCGTATAATTTAAATACGGAAATCAATAAATCCACGAACTCGCAAAGTCAACAGTGAAAATAGAAACTTGTCCACTCACAGTCTGGCGTAACGCGATTCGCGTTAACCCGTGATCCGGCGGAAAGTCCATCGCCAAACAAACGATCACGAACACCTGAATAATCACAATATCCAATTCTTACAAACATAATTCGACAATTCAAAACAAATCTCGAGAAATCATCGTTCTCGGACACACGTAATCCGATCACGACAAACTGTCGGAAATCCGGAAATCATACCACAATACCTCACTGTAATTTCGGACGCTCAACTCGAAAAATGAACCTCCCCACTGCGATCGGGGCGCGATTTCGAGTGAAATGACATGCAACTCGTCGAAAGTCCCAAAAAGTCAAAGTTTGACCGCCGTTGACCGTTGACCGCCGCGTTGACCGCCGCCCACGGCGGCGCCACCACCAAACGAAGAATTTTCCGGCGGAGCAACCACCATTCCATGCAAAATCACCCACTGAGCAACTTTGTCAACTACAACAAAGGCCAATTCTCACTCTAACCCATCCAATTTCATGAAGAACCGAATTGTACACAAAATTTCAAATCAAGAATTCTCCCTACACAAATCAAATTGAAGCTCAAAACCTACATGGTTAGGTTCGTGGAGGGAAGAGCTTCAAAGCCCACTCCAATTCATGGCTCAATTCAACCCGAATCAAGAACCCGAATTACCTCCATTCCCCTTGAATTTTGGCCGGAAATAACACCTCTTCCAGCGACCCTCGCCATGCGTGGTGGCCGGGGAAGGGTAGAGGACGGTGAGACGAGTCGAACGCTTCCTCCCCCGTGGCCGGAGACGGCCGGACGGCCACTCGCCGTAAACCCCCCCCCCCCCCCCCCCCCCCCCCCCGTGGCCACCGTCGAGCTCCATTCCCAGCTGAGTTTAACTCGGTCAACTCCCCCATATGGCAAGGTTGACTTGCCCAAAATGGCAAGGTACTATTTATATCTTTCCCAAAAAGGAAACTTGTAATTATCCGTTTAAACGAACTTCAAACGCGCGTAACTTTCTCGTCGTAATTCCGATTCCAATAATTCTCGTGGTCACAAACTCGTCTCGACGTACTCTTTAATAATCACCCAAAGTCAAACACATCAGCCAATCGGATAAAAAGTCAACCCTTCGACCCAACACACAATTAAATCAACCAAACAAACAACAATCGGCAAAATTCGCAACTAATTACTCGTAACTCCAAATCATGCTCCGGAAGTTCCCACGAACTCGAAATTAAATTCTGAACAACTTCCATGAAGAAGCCGAGACCAAATTCTCGTCCGGTAATTAAGTCACGAACAAACCTGCCATTTAAATCCGTTTCCGTCGAAACTTCAAATATTCATAACTAATTCCTCGGTCGTCCAAATAACGATCCAGAACCGCCCACGAACTCGTAATCACACGTACAACGACTCTCGAGAAGATACTCAGCTCTAATTCTCGGCCAATAATTTAGTCGTTAACAAGCTTGGTAATTCCAATAACTGTCGAAAGCCCGCGACTACACTGTAACTCACGAATCAAGCTGATTATACTTCTGATTCTAGTCCGGGTCGTCACAGTGATAATGTTGCGGGAGGAATGTACCGTATACTTGGCACATGTTGTAACACTTTGTGTCTCTACTTTTTGTATTGATTTGATTAAAGAAGTTAGTGATTATCCGGATATATTTCCCAAGAAGTTACCAGGTTTACCTATGGTTCGAGAGAAATTCTATTGATGAGTCATTATCAGGTACCGATTCTATAACTCAAGTATCTTATCGTATGACTCCAGCTGAGTTGTGAGAGTGGTAGACTCAACATCAGGAATTGATCGACGAGAATTTTATACGTCCCAGAATTTTATATTGTGGAGCCCCAATATTATTCGTGAATAGGAATGATGGTTCAATGAGGTTACGTATCGCTTATCGGAAACTGAACCAGAATTTGGTGAGGAACAATTACGCATTGCCATGAATTGATAATTTACTTAATCTTGAAATTTCTTTGAAACTCATTCTTTGAGGTATCCTAGTAATTCAGTTTTGTTAGCCTAAAATATTTTTACTTGTGCTTTTCTTCTATTAATTGTGTTCATTTTGTGTCATGAACACATTTCTTTTTGAAAGGATACCATTAGTTTCATGCCGCCAGCCAGCAAATGTATTTCTTTTAGTTATTAATCATATGAGTTATGGAGGAAGATATATTGTATTAACATTGAAACGGTGGCGTGTATGTTATGTTGCATAGATTAAATCGTTTTAGCTCAATATCAAATGTGGGTTTGCAAGCGTTACAGGTGTACATGAAGTTTAGTAACAGATGGGTATGATTTAAAATTTGTATGTTGTACGATTTCTGGAGTTTTTTCAAGACGTGATTTGGAGCTTCCTATTGATCACTCAGCATTTATCATGTGCAAAAGTGTATGAGGATTTTACCCACGAGCGCGAATTATGACTAGTGTTATGCTTGGCGACAATGATTTCATTTATTTCTTCCATCTTTATAAATTCAAATTCAAATTTCTAACGCTGCATGTTATCGAGAACTGTCACATTTCTTGTATTTTGCAGTACTCTGACCTTCTGATTTTTTTTTTATAAGTTGATGATTCGGCGTCAGAGGAATTATAATATCTACGATGGTACAACATGAAGGGTTGCATCAATTTGATTTATTCAATCAAGATGATACTCTAGTACGAGTTTAGCTTTCCTATATTATATTATTTTTAATGGATTGTTTGTGTTGCCTTACATATATATGTATTGATGGCCTATGCCTAATTTCTTAGAGTCTATTGGCTCGTGTCAATAGTAGTTTTGTTCTTGTGCGAGCCATATGGGTGATACATTGAGGTGCAGTTTCATAGATGCTTAGTTTTCAATTTGAGTATTTGAGCTTCGGGAATGATTAAGTGTATGCTGAGGTTCAAGTTACGTTTTGATATTTATTCAGACTGCGGAAATATTTGATAATATTGACTTAATAGTGGTGACTATTCAAAAACTTCATATAGAATGTCGAGTTTATATCTCCAATTTGTAGTAAATTGCAATGTTAGTTTGACTCCCTCGCTTTTGCTCATGGTTTGAGTTTATTTGAGGCTAACTACGAATGTTTTCATTTGAGCCTCTTTATGGTTATTTGGATATTTGTTGAGGTAGTATGTTTTGACAGTTATAAATGGCGGAAACATACGTTTTGGTGATCAATATGATTCGTGAAATGAGTCAAGTAGTAGTGATTTATGTTTGGTGTATAGCTCTGTTGATTTGTAAGTAACCCATTCGGGGTGTGGAAACCACAGTTTATAGTCGTGAGTTGAGATTATTGGAATATTTTCCTTATGCAGGTTTTTGGGTTCCTTACGTTTTAAAGGAGATTATGCCCAATTTTCTGTAAACAATTTCAAAATTGGTATATAGTTGGAAGTTCAGTGCAGATAAGCCTTGTACCCATATTTGTTGTGATTCTAAGCTGGTTTGTTGGCTTCCCTGTTTCTGTATTTGGTGGTTTTAGTATCCACCTTATGGGTGGGTGTCCATGATTGGACGCCTCAGTTAGTTTCTGGTGCTAGGTTCTGATCGCAATTTGTGTGCCACTTCTGTGTTGAAACCCCACCATTACCCATGCAGTTATCTTTGTGAGACCCTAGTTTATACATTTTTGGGTAAATCTTGCCAATAGACAATGAGTATGTAGGTAAATTTGACCATTAGTTTTTGCATGGTTATCAGAAGCTTTTAAGTATGCACGTTACCAAATTTGAATTATGTCATTCTTGGTATCAGATTTATATAGAGTAGGTATTAAGACTGTAGATTTATTAAGCATGAAATGTTGATGAAAAGTTAGTTTAGTAACAAGTTGTGGATCATTCTGTAAGTTGCGATTGTTCCTATAAGCTTGAAATCGTTGGCTGGAACAATAATTTGAAAATTATTCTGTTGTAAGTTATTTGTAAATTTTGAGGGTGAAATTTTTGTAAGGGGGGTAGATTATTACGACCTGGAACATTCTTACGCGATAATTGGAACTTATGTGGTTAGTTGTTAATTATTTACGTTAATCGTCGATGGTAATTTGTTTTTTTTTACCGTTGGTAACGTTCGCTGACAATTTATTTAGAATTTTTTGATTATGTTTCTCGAGAAATTTCTTTGGATAAGGTTGTAGAGTTTGTCGATACGAGTTCGTGACCACGCCAAGTGTTGAAATCGCAATTACGACGAAGAAGTTATAGTCAGCAGAAATTTTACGGAAAATATCGAAAAACATTTATCGCAAAATCAAGGGTATAAATATGGCTTTCTATTTTAATAAATTCAAAGTTTCACTTTTTAGAAACCGGGTTGACCCGAGTTGACTCGATCTCCAACAGCCAAAATCGCCGCTGGAGGCAACAGTGACGGCGTGGCATTTTCAGGCCACCTCTGACCGTGAAACTGGTCGGGAATTGTTGGGATCGACCTCCTCTACCTTTTGGTGGCAACGTCTCTAGCATTGGTGGCGGAAGGATGATGGATCGAGGCAAAGAAAAATGGCAAGTTTCGGCTTAAACTTCACAGCGACGGTGGCGGTGTTTGCGATGGTGATGGACGTAAAGGTTTGGGGCATTTTGAATCCCCGGGCGAGACAAGTCAAACACGACACGTCTTGGCCTTTTCCATGGACAGAGGCCTCCGGACGGAGGAAATGAATTTCCCGGTGGGTTTTTTTATTTTTTCGGCAATTTTGTGCCTTTCTGGTTAGAATTTGGCGTTGTTGAGATGAACATTTTGGTATGCAGGTTGCTCGATTTGGAGCAGTGGGATTCCGGCGCCCGCCGGCAGTGGTTCGTGGCCGCATGTGCCGCCATGCACGGCTGAGCTCCGGCGAGGTGGAATTTTAGACCAAAATTTTATGTCTTTCCGCTCGGAATTTCACGCCGAACGCAATGGTGACGTTCTTGGTTGGATTTGGACTTGTTTAATTTAGACGTGTATTTAATCTAATAATAATTAATTAAATTACGATATTATTAACAGACGATCCGACTATCGATTTAAATTCGAGTAGCTCGATATTTGAGATTTAGGTTGTGACTCCAAAGTTTAGTTATAGTGATAGAATGCAATGAATAGAATTCAGAATTCGATTAAGTGCATTTTTAGTCGGAAAATACGTATTTTGGAATGTGAGATTCTTGACATTATTACTCATAAGATTACGAGCTTAGCTATTCAATATCGATGAGTAAATATTAATAATAATCATGGTTTCAGGATTTTGAGTTAGCGGCCATGTCAGATAATTATTACGCCGATTAGCAAGTTACGGCTTTATGAATATCTCGGCATAGTACAGAGAGTTTACCTTTATTTTCACAGTTGATTGCGAGTTCATTATTTTTTACTCAGTACGCTTTGTGGTATATTTTTAAAGGGTTTATCAGAGGCTTACTTTGTGATGGTTTGTTTAATTTGCATCGATGCTTTAGCTATTCGGTTGATCACTGAATAGTTTAGTCAGGAGAAGTTAGGTGGCCTCGTCTGACCTAGATCAACTCAGGTTAGGTGGCCTGGGGATGACCCCGTCACATTTATTTTCTTACAACTATCTGACTCAGGTTAGGTGGCATTGGCGAACGCCTCCATTATTTCTCAAAAATCAGCAAAAAGGCACAGATAGAATATTTTTTTTTATTTCATACGGATTATGAGTTTTTGTCCACTCACGCTAATGTTTTAATTTTTTTATCTGCCTTTTTCCTGGGCCTTTTGGTTTTCCGTAATCGCAATGCTTCTCCTAAGCTAGATTTTGGATTCCCTGAAGCTTTGGGTCCACCGAGTTATCATATCTTCTTGTAGGTTTTGGCCACTAGCAGTGTATTTTCATTTGTTTTATTTTACTCCTAGAAGTCGCTCTGAACACCAGTGTTATAAATATTTCTCCGTGTTGGTCGTAATTGTTAGTACTACCGGATTATGAATTTTTAGTTTCAGTATTATTATTTCAGTATTTTAAATAATTTACTTTCTGCAATTTATTGAGAAATTCGGTTGCACAGCGGTGGTCCACAATATTGTTTGGGGGAAATGCGAAGTGTGAATTTTCTTGTAGGTTTCTGGTAGTCCACCTTGTAGAGGAAATTATGTCAATTTTTTTTACAGAAAATCCATAGTTTAGGTCTTGTCGTTAGGGCATGATCCTAGAGGAAATTATGTCAATTTTTTTTACAGAAAATCCATAGTTTAGGTCTTGTCGTTAGGGCATGATCCTAGATTACTAGTTACTCTAGGGTTGGGTCCTTTCATTTTATTTCCCCAAATAAACTTGCGGCATTCAATATCAAGTTTCTTAGTGATTTTGGAAGGGCATTTAAAGCGGAATAAAACATGGTTAGGCATACCAGTTAGGTTAGCTTTAACGAGAGTTAATTTTCCTGCACAAGATAAAGTATTTGTCTTCCATCATGCAATTTTTTTTCTATATTTTAAGAAGAAATTTAGAAGCATTTATCGGATCTTTCCTGAGAATCACATTATTGATTTCCAAATATCTACCAATGTTAGCTTTATGAGGTACTCCAATAATAGAACAAATATTATCTTTCATAGTTCTATCCACATTATTAGAGAAATAGCATATTGATTTATGGAAATCAATTTGGTGGCCAGAAGCTTTAGAGAAATTGTTGAGAATAACTTTAAGATTCCTTGCAGCAGCAGAAAATGCTTTGGTAAATATAAGGCAGATCTGTAAAAACTAGATTAGAAATCTTGAAACCACATGGTGATGACAAAAGCCCAATTTGGATTTTAGATTTAGTTGCATGCCAATTAAGCATGCGGATTAAATGTTCCATGCAAATAATAAACACATAAGGAGATAGTGGATCCCCCTGCCGAATACCTCTCGTGGGGGAAAACCATCCTTTCGGAGAGCTATTAACTAGAATAAAAAAAGAAGCTGAGGAAATACAATTCATAATCAATTTGATCCAATGAGGATGGAATCCAAACTTAGAGAAACAACATTGAATAAAATTCTAGTTAAGAAAGTCATAGGTCTTTTCAAGATCAAGTTTAACAGGTAAGGCACCAGTTTTACCTTTTTTCAATTAGAAGAAGAGAACATCTCATGAGTTATTAGGATGTTATCAAAAATAGATTCTGTGAGAGCAAAATCTCCTTGATTAGGGGAGATACGTTTAGTTAGGAGAGGCCAAAGCCTGTTAACAATAACCTTAATAATAACTTTGTGAACAACATTACAAAGACTTATAGGCCAAAAATAATTCACTCCTTTGGGAATTAGAGCTACAAAAGTATGATTTAAGGTACCCAACCCATTACCGGTTAGGAAGAAATGTTTAACAAGGTTAAAGAAAGAATCTTTAATAGTATCCCAATTTTGTTGAAAAAAGATAGCATGAAACCATTAGGCCCCGAGACTTTAAGGGATCCAATACTAAATAAAGCATCTTTAACCTCATCAAGATCAATATCTCTAAGGAGATGCTCATTATCATTTGCAGTTATGCTAGCATCAATGTGTAGAAGAAAATCAGCAATATCAGCCTGAGCAAGGGGCATGGATTGAGTAAATCTCTTTTTAAAAGAATGAACTAAAATTTGTGCAATGTCATCATGAGAAGTAAAGATAAAGTCATCATCATCTTTAATATAGGTTAAGGTCTTGCGTTTTTTTCCGAATTAAAGCTTGAGTTTCAAAATATTTAGTATTTTGGTCACCCAATTTTAACTAATTATCTCTAGTTCTTTGGGTCCAAAGAAGCTCTTCAGATTCATAAAACTTGGAAAGTTGAGTGGAAAGGTTTTGTTCTTCGGCAAGCAGAGAAGGAGAATAATTATTGTTCAAATTAAGCTGAATAGTAATTAATTTGTGATAAATAGTTTTAATATTGTTAAAAATATTACAAAAATAGTATGATTCCATTTTTTTGCAAATGGTGTTGCAGTTGGGAAGTAAGAGAACAGAAATTCTGTATGGGATTTCCATCAAGGTTAGAGTTCCAAACATTATAAAGTAAGGCTGAGAAGGAAAGTTCAGCCAGCCACATAGCTTCAAATTTGAAATTTTTTTCTCTTGGAGGAGTAGAAGTATCAAAGGTTAAATTAATAGGACCATGATCAGATCCATGAATATAAAAAGTCATTATGTAACGGTTTTAGATTAAGCAAGCAATTCCAAATTTCAGCTTGACAGTGTTTATGAGGGGTCATGCAGAGACATGTAAAAAACCAGCTAGCATTAGTTGTAGAACTAGTACAGAAATAGTGTTTAAACATGGCATGAAATGATACAATACTAAGCTTCACACGATCTGAATGCCACAAAACAATCAAGCCACCAATTGGCCATGAGCAGGAATCACAAAAGACTGATCAAAAGACAACCTAGAAACCAAACCACTCGACTGCTCACAGTTCACCCTAGTGTCGAATAAAAAGAAAATTTTCATCTTAAGCATAGTAATATAAAAGGTCACTTGGGGGAAAAAGTCTGGCCTACCACGACTACGACAATTCCAAGTCGTAACCTTCATAAATTAGGAGTTGGGGGATATTAATTAAGCTCTGAGAGCTGGTATTTAGGTTATCACGCCCCCTCTTCTGAGGGCTACGAAACACAATTGGCATAGGCACCACATCATCGGTGACCATATCGGTTGTAGTATCTTAAGGTGTAAAAGCAGAATCAAAGAATTCTTGCTCATTATCAGACACAGCAAGCAAGGCCTCATTAGTATCTTGACCTCGCTTTTGAGGGCTTCAGAGAGAAACCCCCTCTAGTAAGGTCGCATTAGTAAACCCCACAAGGTTAGCAGCATCAAATTTAAGATCAAATAATAATGAGGCCTCAACAGAGGCATCTAAAGTATCAATCGATCTGATAGCTATTGGACCTCCTGCAACTCACTTGTCTCCATCGATCTGATAGCTAGGGGTCAACCGTGCAATATTGAATTCGCCGAAATCTATAATTGGAAATCTCTTTCTCTCTCTCGATCACAATCTTTCTCCTCCTCCAAAAATTTGAATTCAAATATAATATCATAACAATATCTAGAAGGGGTAAAATTGGAAAGTCAAAATAACATGAAAAAAGAGTGACTTTAAATAGGAAAAAAAGTATAAATAACCTTAATGGGAAAATTAGGCCCACAAGTGACCTTATGAGTTATTTTTTATTTTTTTCACTATTCTTTTAGGGTTTAGGGTTTAGAAATTTTATTTTTTTACATGGAAAGATAAATATGAATTCTACGAGAATGCGTGTGAGGTACTTGATCTCAAATTATGTTTGATGAAGCAGCACATTGCGTTTTATTCTTGGTCACAACAGCAGGACACACGGATCGAGTTCGAAATTCAAATCGGAAAGTTCTAATTTTTTTCATAGCATGCTTAGATTAGTTTGATCATCTCATCCAACGGTCACATTTGCAAAATGATTAGTTGTTAGTGTTTTAGTTTCATAATGGTTTGGTTTTCATATAACCAACAGAAAGGACCCAATCCTAATTTAACTAGTAAACCAAGATCAAATCCTAACGACTCATAAGAAAATAGCAAATTCTACTGAAATTTCGGCATAACCTCCCCATAAACTGAAGGATACCTAAAACTTGCACAGAAAGAACACTTCTAAAACAAGTCCCACAAACAATACCCTGATCCACTGATGCTCATCCAAATTTCTCAACTTAGCAAACTACATACTCTATTATAAATATACTGAATTCAAAATTATACAAGAAATCTTATGACCAACAAGGTATATAACATAAACGGAAGTAAACTAATATCCAGAGCGACCACTAATTTACATAATATACTGACTAGTAGGCTAAGCCAAGAACCTACTAAGGAAGAAGTGTGAAATGAACTCTAAGCCTCTGACGATGACGTGCAACAAAAGGATAGAAACTACAAACTGGGCAACGAAAAACCGAAAAGCCTAGAGAAAAGCATATAATAGAAAAATCGTTAGAGTGAGTGGAAAAAATCTAATAATCGAGTACGTGATCGACAAGCAAAATAATTAATATGCCTTTTCGCTGATAAAGGTATTAAAAGTAGCGAGTCAAAATAGTATAAAAAGAATAAAAGAGATATATCTAGGGGGGCACCTAGCCCATCTTGAATATCATGTGCTAGTGGAGGCGATGAACAGAGTTTTTAGATCTCTAGCCACCTAAAGTCATCCAATGATTCCTGACACAAAGACGAGGTGAATTCCAGGGGGGAAGTATTTTTCCTTCCCTGGAGCCACTCGGGGATCAACCCAGTAACCAATGCATCGATGCACAACTAACTGAAACTGAAACTAGCCTCCAAAATATATGTTGAATACTAAAATCTCAAAATGACTAAAAATAAATCATAAACAGACTCGCTAATCGATTATGAAAATAAAAGTGTCCACTTAATGTAAACAGCTAGCTCTGAGGTCCGGCAGAAGTCTCCTCACCCAAATCTCAATCACGGTTTCTTGAATCAGCAATAACGAAATCATTCAATATGGTGATTCAATAAAGTACGCAAAACTTGCTTAAAAACTACCCCGACAACTCGCTGAACAAAATTGTGTTTCTTCCTCACCAGAGCTCTGCCGTGGACGGCAGCACGTGACCGCCATGTGCCACCTTTGATGACCGATTCTAGAGACCCAATAATTTACATACTAAGGTTCCTCTCGTATTCCCCTATAACTTCTCCTTCTTCGCCGGAGATTAATTAAGCCTTGTTAATGCCATAACGGCCAAAACAGGCGGCAGCCACCTCGCCGGCGACCACCACCAACGGTGGAACCACATACATCGATCGATAGCCCACGTCAAACCCAAGAACTCTTATAACTACACTAACTCACAATTCAAGGGCAATAAGCCGTCACAAGCTTCGAAAGTCGGCGACCCTAAAATTGCCAGCCGAGCTTCCCGTCGTTGTACCTTCGTCGTGAAGCCTCGACGGACACCACTACTTACCCAGATCGACTCAGGAGGATGAGGGCTCTATAACCCACCAACCCCGTCACCCAAAATTCGTTGGAGTGTCGCCGTCGCAAGCAACAATGCTGTGACGACCCAGAACAGAATTAGCAGTGTAATCAGCTTAGTCCATGAAGTTATGCGTAATCGCAGATTTCCGATAGTTGATTGAATCGCCAGACTTGATCACGACTTAATTATTGGCCGAGAATCTGAATTGAGTCTCTTCTCGAGAGTCGTTGTACGCGTGATTTCGAGTTCGTGGGCAGTTCTGGATCATTATTTGGGCGATCAAGGAATATAATATGAATATTTGAAGTTTCGACATAATAGATTTTAAATGACAGCTTCTTTAGCGACTAAATTACCGGGCAAGAATCTGATTTTGGATCCTTCGTGGAAGATGTAGAGAATTTAATTTCGAGCTTGTGGGAACTTCTGGAGGATTTTTCCGAGTTACGAGGATTATGTTATGAATATTTCGACCGTTGATTATTTAATCAGATAAGCTTGTGATGGTTTGAACCGTTGACTTTTTTATCGGATTTGTCGAAGTGTTTGACTTCGGGTGGTAATTAAAGAACATGTCGAGATGAGTTTGTTGCCGCGAGAATTATTGAAATCGGATTTACGACGCGAAAGTTACGGGTATTTAAAGTTTGTTGAAAAGTGTAATTACGGAAGTTTCCTTATTTAGCAAGTATTTATTGGGGGCTTCTATTTCTGGAAAGTCAAACCTTGCAATTAAGGGAGTTTACTGGTCAACTCAGCTGGAATGGAGGTGCGACGCGGAGGCCACGGCTCGCCGGCGGCGAGCTCCATCCGGCCACCCCCGGCGTCGGGGTTAGTCCCTTCCGGTGCGCCTCGGCATCCCGGTCCCGTTTCCGGCCACCTTTCACGGCAAGGGACGCTGGAGGTGGAAGAATTTTCTGGCCAAAATTGGAGGAATTTTGGGGTTTTGGTTGATTTCTATTCCGACCGAATTGAGCTACAAGATGTAGTGGGGTTTGAAGCACTCATCACCATGAGTCTAACCATGTAAGTATGGAGTTCTAATTTTGCTTGTACATGGAGAATTGTTGGATTGAAAAGTTTGTGTGATTTTGGTTTTGCATGAAATTGACCTAGTTAGAGAGAGAATTGGACTTCGGTGTAGTTATGGAAGTTGTTTGTTGGGTGATTTTGACTGGAATAGGTGTTGCTCCGCCTGGAAAATTTCATGTTGGGTGGCGCCGCCGCCGCCGGTGGTCAACGGCGGTCAACGGTGGTCAAGGTTGACTTTTCGGGGTTTTCGACAAGTTGCATGTCGTTTCGCTCGGAATCGCGCCCCGATCGCAGTGGTGAGGTTTTTTCTTCGAATTGAGCGTCCGATATTATAGCGAGATTTTGAGATGTGATTATCGAATTTTCGACAATTCGTCGTAATTGAATTATGTGTTTCCGAGAATGGTTGTTTCTCGTGATTTGGTTTGAGGTATCGAGATATGATTTTGAGAAATGGATTTTGTGATTATTCAGGGGTTCGTGATCGTTCGTTTGGCGAGGGCTTTCCGCCGGATCACGGGATTAACGCGAACTGCGTTACGCTAGTATGTGAGTGGACATTTCTTTTCACGGATTGATTGCGAGTCTTTATACACGTTTTACGAACTTGAACATGCATACGAGATTATGTTTTACATGAGCATGTGTTATACGATTATGCCTATACCAGTATATATTACGTATATGCATTTATATATTGTTAATTGCATTTGCATCGAACTATTTATGATTTAGTTTACACAGAGTACAGTCTTAGTATATATATGTTGTTGTATTGATACACTTGCCTCTCGGCTGATCCCCGATGGAGGCCTACCAGGAGGGGCAGTACCCCGACCTGACCGGCGAGGGGCAATACCCCGGAACCGAGGCCTTTCTGGCTAGAATCACGTGTGGGTCTGGGATCCCGTGATTCAGACTGTACTAGCACGGATGTGTCCACGAGCGACCCCGTGGGATTTTTATGCATGCTCTGTATGCGTGAGGAGTTAGAGTCTCCCTCGTGTACCATTTAATTATTTATGCATCTAGACTCGCATATGTTTTTATAACATATATTATTCGGCGAAAGACATTTATTTTCGTCCACTCACTCTAACGATTTTCATGTCTTTCCCCTGGGCTTTTCGGTTTCCGTGCCCAGTTTTTAGTTCAGATTCTGATGTCGCACGTCGTGGTCGGAGGCATAGTATTCGAGCGATGTTTCTTTTATGGTAGGTTCTTAGTTTGGCCTACTATTTGTATATATATATATACTAGAAGTCGCTCTGAGTATTCTGATGTATATTTTCATGCAATTTTCCCTGGATTTCTGTAAAGTATAGTTATATATTTATTACTTTACATTACTGTTGATATATTGAGAAATCCGGATGGGATTGGTGCCCACGGTTTGATTTTTGTGGCATAGGATGAAGTGTATTTTTCGGGTGCAGGTAATGGCAATTCCGCGTTAGTAGCGTTACTCTGCTGAAATTTTTATGGTTTTTTTGTTGGTTCGTGTTTTCAGAAGGGGTTTGATTCCGGTTTAGGAAACTAAATCGGGGTTGGGTCCTTTCAAATGCTCCCCGAATTAAAACCTATTCCGGTTCCACCAAATATACCATTAATCACCAAATTGAACCCACAAACACAATCACCAAGAAAGGAGCTTCAAATCCCTACTTGAAACGCCTTAAAAAATGACTGGCCGACGTGGTTTTTCAGTAGGTTGTGCAACCGAGTTGGGTAGGGTACAACACGAGTCTCACTTGGGCTAAATGGGTCAAGCCCGATCAAATTTTTGGTTAGGGTTGGCCCAAAATACCTTTTAAATACCCCTAAGCACCTCCTCAAAGTCAACGGCTGTGGTTTGTTCTCAGTTGAATCCAACGGCTGAAATCAAATCACCAATTATAAATTCTTTTTCTTATTTAAAATTCGCCTAACTTCAAGTATTTGTAGAAATTAGTTCGATTATCCCAAAAATTTCCCGAAAATTCCCACGACCTCGAAATAAAATACTCTAACTTTTGAAAAGGAAATTAAGTCAAAATCTCAACGGATAAGAAAGTTGTTAATAAATTCTTAAGTTTATCGCATACGCGATAATACAAATTATGAGTTGTTAAGAATACTATTTTAGTTCTGGTCATTACAATCTACCCCCCAAATAAAAATTTCTTCCTCGAAATTTATATACCTGCTATTTGAAGATATAGGAGTACTGCTTTCGCATCTCCTGTTCAGGTTCCCATGTGGCTTCTTCAACTGCATGATTTCTCCACAAGACCTTCACAAGTGGGATAGTCTTGTTACGTAGTTCCTGCTCTCTGCGATCAAGGATTTGAACTGAATCCTCCACATAAGGTAAGTCCTTATGTTTGGGGAGTTGGTAGGGTGAAAGGACATGAAACGGATTGGATATATACTTCTGTAGCATAGACACATGGAAGATATCATGAACTCTAGCCATCTCGAAAGGTAATGCTAATTAATAAGCCACAACACCTACTCGTCTGATAATCTCGTATGGGCCGATATAACGTGGACGGAGCTTGCCACAATTCCTGAAATAAACGACACATTTCCAAGGAGACAATTTCAAAAACACCCATTCACCAACTTTGAATTTGAGATCCTTCCTCGTGTCAGCATCACTCTTTTGTCGATCTTATGCAACCTTCAACTTGTCTCCAATAGTTTGGATGTCCTCGGCCATGTTTTTCACCATATCAGGACTAATAAGTCACATTTCCCTTATTTCACTCCAACACAACGGAGTTTGACACTATTTTCCATATAGAGCTTCACACAAGGCTATACCAATACTGGCTTGGTAGCTATTATTATAGGTAAACTCTATTAAATGCAATTGCTGATCCCAACTTCCTTTGAATTATAAAACACAAGATCGTAACATATCTTTAAGAGTTTGAATTGTCCTTTCTGATTGACCATCAGTTTGACGATGAAAAGTTGTACTGAAATTTAATTTGGTCCTCAATGCCCTTTGCAAAGCCTTCCAGAATTCTGATGTAAACTGAAAATCACGATAAAAAATGAAAGACACCGGCACGCCATACAACTTCACAATCTCTTTCATATACAATTTTGCTAATTTGCTAACTAAAATTTTCCCAGGAATGGCCAGAAAGTGAGCAGATTTCTTGAGGCGATCAACAATCACCCAAATACCAGTATTGCCCTCAGATGAATGAGATATCCAATACACAAAATCCATATTAATATCTCCCATTTCCAACATGAAATCTCTAATGGTTGCAATTTTTCAGAACGTCTTTGTACTCCGCCTTCACCTGCTAACAAATAAGGCATTTACTCACATAGATTGCTATTTCTCTCTTCATATTTCACCACCAGTAATATTCTTTTAAGTTCCCGATACATTTTCATATTACCCGGATGCATAACATAAGCTGAACAATGAGCTTCATCTAGTATTTCCTTCTTCAGTTCTTCATTCCTTGGAACACACAATCTTCCTTTGAACAATAAAGTGCCATCATTTCTTAGCTGAAACTCCGTTGGTTCGCCATTTTGAATCATACCCTTTTTACTTAATAATAGAGTAAGTAATCACCAAATATATCGATTTGGTGCCGGCGAAAGTACTCCTCGAATTAAAACCGATTCGGGTTCCACCAAATATGCCATTAATCACCAAATTAAACCCACACACACAATCACCAAGAAAGGAGCTTCAAATCCCTACCTGAGTCGCCTTAAAAAATGGTCGGCCGACGTGGTTTTCCAGTGGGTCATGCAACCGGGTCGGGTCGGGTCGGGTCGGGAACGGCGGGGTCTCACCTGGGCTAAACCGGTCATGCCAGATCAAATTTCTGGTTAGGTTGGCCCAAAATTCCCATTAAATACCCCTAAGAAACTCCTCGAAATCAACGTGTGAGATTTGATCTTAGCTGAATCCAATGGCTGAGATCAAATCACCAATTATAAATTTCTTTTCTTATTCAAAATTCGCCCAACTTCAAATATTCGTAGAAATTAGTTCAATTATCCAAAAAATTCCCCAAAAATTCTTACGACCTTGAAATAAAATACTCTACAACTTTTGAGAAGGAAGTTAAGTCAAAATCTCGACGGATAAGAAAGTCATTAATAAATCCTTAACTTTATCGCATACGCGATAATACAAAGTACGAGTTGTTAAGCATATCATTTTGGTTCGGGTCACTACACCATTAAAAATTGTAAGTAACATTAGTAGTTATATATAGAATTAAAGACATACGAGAAATCAAAATGGTCTAGTGACAAATGTGTCCACCTCGTAATAAAAGCAATTTTCCTCACCCTCTTTGGAGCTTGTTTAGAGGTCAGACAATGATGTCAAATACTACCAAAAGACTAAAATAATATTTTTCAAGAATTTTGTTCATTCTTCTATGGGAGGAGTACCTAAATTAATTTTTTTGTCATATTTTTTTATATAGTAAGATAGATATAAACTTCACGATAATTCGTGCGTGGAACTTGGTCTCAAATTAGTTTTTTACGGAGTTGTAAATCAAGTTTTACTCTAAAGAGCCTTAACGTCACAACCGTGACATGGATGAATCAAGGACGAATTTCAGTCGAAAAATTCTAGTTTTTAAATAGCATTTTAATATTATTCTGATCATCCATCCAACGGTGAAATTTACGAAAGTGATTATTTTTAGGCAATTTACGAAATTTTTCCGTTTAAGGTAGCAAAAAAAAGGTCAAAACTTAATTAGTCGACATATGACTATCATCTTATTTAATGCATATTTCAAAATCAGAAATATTTAAGATGTCCAGTATTAAAATTTGCAAATTTTGGATGCTTATTGAGATAGTTTCAGTGAGAAATTTTCCACTTGGATTGTGTCATAATTCAGACAATCGACAATTGTCGTCTCATCGAAGAACTCAAGCTAAAATGAGCTCCTTGGAGAATTGCTTACAACTCCTCATTTGTTTGAATTGGCAGAAAAAAAATTACAAAGTTTTCTCCAAATATTCATACGACAGTCGACCGACGTATGATTGAATGACTCATTCCAGTGAGCCTCCTTGGAGGATTGCCTATTTGTTTGGTTTTTTGTCAAATATTCACACGACAGACGGTCATCGTCTAACTTAACTATTATTTCCCAAAAATCAAAAATTTGAGATGCCCGCCCTTTAAAACTGAAATTTGTTGATGTTAGCCCTTCAAAACTGAAAAGTTTGGATGCCCGCTCTTCAAAACAAAAATCATTTAGACAATGAACAAAAGTGACTGACGTCTCTTTAATTCAAAATCTTTCAGACAACTGATATTTAGTTTCTGTCGTGTGAAAGGCATCGTATAAACTTATTTTTGTCCTAGCGATTCTAATGACTTTGTAGGAAAATAATTTGATATTTAAATAAAATCAAAATCAAAATTATTAATTAAATAATTAATAAATAATAATAAAATGGGAAGAAGAAAATTTAGAAATTTTGAATTTGTTGCCCAAGTCGATGGTATTGATGAACAAAATTGAGTCATGTGTACCACATGGTTTCCTTAAAAACTTTTACACCGCCCACAGGCTTGTATGAAATTGTTCTCCCAAGATAAAAAAAAAAAAACTTCCGAGCTTTGTGTTTGCTCGCACAAGAACTCCTCGGCGAACTAGAAAGAACCTTTGTATATTACCGAATGAGAGAAAGAGAAGTGATCAGAAGAGGAGATTTCATTCTGATGGTGTGTATAATGAGGAAAAGTTAATCTCTATTTATACATGGAGGATGAGGAGGAACATCAATGTCGGCCACTCCAAAGATCTTCGGTTTACAACTTATTGCCAAAAATTATTCTGGCAATAAGTTTGTAAGCGAAGTAATCTGAAAAACGAAGAGTTTTGTAACCAGAAGGAATGTAGAAAGCCAAAAGAAAACCAAGAGTGTTGTAACCGAAAAGAATGTGAAAAGTCAAAAATCAGTATTCTCGAATGCTTTCTTGCGCCCCAGATCAAATCACAGCGGCAGTCGTGTCTTTGGGACAAGGGCACATACAAGTCCATTTCGCAAGCTGATTTACTTGCTCACTTAAAGTATAGTGAAGTGGAATACTACTTAAAGACCATCACATTCCTAGTTTCTCCCATATGAGACAAAGTTCTTTTCTATGTTTCAAGTGGCCAACTTTGGTTGACAATTTCTCATTCACCTCTTTATCAATTTAAATAAATAAATACATCATCTTGATGCACTATTGTAAGAGAACACAAATCTATCTCTATTAATTAAGGCAAAAGTTCTTGAAGCGGTTGGCATAGTAGAACTTTCGTAATACCCTATAATACCCTTCTCAATTATAAGTCTATCAACACAACAATTAGATAAACCAAGGATAAGGAGGTAATTAAGTTAGACAAAACCCTGTACAGTGAACACGTGGCTTATCTGCCACATTTAACCCAAAGGCAAAACTGACTTGATCCCTGTGTCTCATCTCTCACTCTCTCGCTCCTCCTTTTTGATCTACTCAATCTATGGCTTCAACACAACTAAGGCTTTGGGGTTTTTCGGCTACTGCTCGCTGACTTGCGGAGTACCACCACAACCCCTACTTTGGTAGGTTGAGTCGGAGGAGGAGCAGTGTTCTATGGCATCAACCTCGGTTCTACAAATTCGACTCGCCGGAGGTCGTCTGTACATAGTGATCAATTAAAACTAAGTTGTGATTTCAGGTTCAATATCACTTTATAGCCTAATGTTTCCGTTGAACTTTGTGGTGAAACTGTAGCTAGATTTTGGATTTGGAAGGTTTGGGTTTGGTGAATGAAATTTTGGGGGCAAGTAATTTGGTTATGGTTCTTCTGGTATTCCCATCAATACAGTGAGTTGGATAATTTCTATTCTTTTATTGCGATTTGTGGAGTATGAATTTTCAATCTAACATGAGTTAGGTAATGCAATTCTGGAAATGTCGAATAAGTGTTTAGCCTTTTTCACTAAGCTTGAGTTGGTGTCAATTTTGTCCTCTGGAGATTAAATATTGTCGTTGAGATTAAGAAACCCAGAAGAGCTGCATGCACGGTTTGGATTAGAAACCAAGGACAGCCAAGGACAACTACTGCCGAGGGGAGAATCTGAACTTGATATTCTAAGAGTATCTCCAACAGTTTTTGTAAAATCATAAGAATTGTTATTTTATTAAAAAAACACATCTTCTTGAGTATGACATCGATAAATCGCACGCGCGAGCGCGACGCTTTTCGCACGCGCATATGCGCATGCAGGAAGGCTAGTATTTTTATTATGTTAATATTAAGTTTCATTCACTTGATATTCTTGTTTAAATTGCTCCAATAAAATGGTGGAAAACCACTATTTTTCTAATAGACTTTTCATTCAATGTTTTCTCGTTTACACCACAATTTAGTACATACTCTTAAAGATTTGTTCATTTGGAGTGTGCTCTTGCATCTTGCAAAGTTTCATAGAGGTGTGCATGGGGTGCTTTTACTTTGGGAAAAAGAAAAGGCAAAATATTTTCATCAGTACTTGAACTTATCATGTTCTATTATTATGATATATGAACTTCAAACTCTATTATATTGATACTTGGACTTCAAAAACCGTATCTTGGTGGTACTTAGAACCCATTTTTCGTCCACCTCCGTTATTTTTAATGACATGACGAACAAAAATTTTAAATTTAAAGTTAAACTACTAATTTGCCCTTTTATAACCATTTTGCTTCATTTTTAAAATTTATTTCATTTTTAAAATTTATTTCAAGATTTGGTGGGTCAGATCCGACCCGGCCCGAATCGAATATGCATTTTTAACCCGGATTTGCATTTTTTCTTTAAGGTGTGTCTATTCACACATTATATTTTAATATTTACACCTCCTTTAATCTTTTTGCACACGAACTTCCTATTTTACCATAAATTTTTATCTTGTTTTCTACACCCACTTATTTTTGCGATAACCAATCCAACGACTCTGAGTCTGACCACCATCAACGCCGCCGCCGTTATCTAATTCTACCTTAATCTTCCTCTCTCTGTGTTTCGCAGCACAACGCTTTATTCTATTGTTGCCAATTTCAAATTGCAATGGAAAGAAGTGCAAAGAATTTGCTTCGAGACTTTTAGTTCTTCAAAATTGAATATGATTATTAGCTTGCAAGAGCACTACTACCTTGTTTGTTTTTCCTGATGCGGTTCCATTGCTTTGTTCTGGGTTGGCAATCTCTTGATTGGTTATTTATCAGTAAATAGAAGGATGAATGGAATTCATAGATCATTGATCTTAGTAATATAAGACTTGAGAGAATTCACGAGTCATGAGATCTGGGGAGCCAACAACGGGACCAACAACATAGTTGAAGAAATTCTTTAAATCAATTAATCATATGGAGTTGCCGTGATCGATCGAGATGATTGAGATATATTACAAATTAAGTTGATTTTTTTTTCTTTCAATTAAGAGCAAATTAGGATTACTAAAGTTACAAAAGATTGTGGAGGTGTAAATATTAAAACGGGAGGCGCGAATAAACACACCATTTTGTTTAATTTTTAGTTTTTAATTTCTGAAAAATGACCTCGTACGACGTCAGTCGAAGAGGAGGGCGATTCGGCTGTCTGACGTCCTCTTTGCCGCGCCGGAAAAATTCTGCCTGGTCGGCGTTGCTTTCCGAGAAGAAGGTGGATAAATCACCGGCGGTGGGGATTTGACGAGGTCGGACTTGAGCGCCTGGAAGATGTAGATCCAGCGTTGCGAGTGCAGGTGCAGATCCACTTGGATCAGAGAGAGAGAGAGACGCGATCACACTATTTCCACTCCCTTCCCCACTGATGCGACGTGCTTCAGAATATCAACGCTTTCGACCCTAGACGAGGATGTCGTTTTAGGACCGTTCCATGTTGCAAGCTCACCTAATCAGCTCAGCCCAACTCTTTCTTGAAGGGACCCAACTCTTATCCTCTGCATTTCTAATTATGAAGTACTTATGCTGCGTTGCCTCTTACATTAAAGTTGTTAGCTTGTTTTGTTCCTCTTTTGTCTTGTTTTGACAATGTAGAAGTTGAGGAGCAGTTGAGATCTCTCCATGGGTCGAGCTCTCAACTCCCTTTTGATTCCAATATATTTGATGCAAACTCTTTTGGCAAGGCATGAATGAAAACTCAGCTATTTCTTTTTCTCAATATCTCTTTATCTAGTATATTATCTTCTGCTCCTAACATTCCAATTGGCATCGGATTTAGGTCTTTGGATTCACACCTAGCTCAGATTTCCTAGAGGGTTTGGTCCTTGTCGGAGAGCTTTTTCTCCATGGCATCAATTTGGTCGAAGATGAAGCTAAGGAATTCTACGAGAGAAGAGGAAGGCTTCGACGATGCCGTGTCTCATGAGATTTTTAAGTGATGAGAGGAGGAGTGGCAGTAGAACTGTTGTTGCCGTTGGATTTTAAGTCCGACCACCATTAGTTTCATGCCATAGTTTTATCAAAAAATTAGAAAGTAATAAATATGTTTATATATGCGCTAGTTTAACAAGGTGCTTGTGGTCTAGTGGTAAGTTTTCATTTATTATATCATCAAAAGTGATGGAGATTGACGAAAAATTATATTTAAGTATCATCAAGATATAGTTTTTATAGTCCAGGTATAAATATGATAGTTTGAACCTAGGAGGACATCTAAGCAGGTTTAGGCGGAGATTAGAGCATCCGCACCGGTACAAAATTTTGCTGAAGCAAATGGTAGAGTCCACCACAATGAGCAAAAATTTGCTCTTGCTCAATCAAGAGGAGAAACAAAATTTGCTTGAGAGCATCCGCACCGATGTAAAATTTTACTTAACCAAATGGTGGAATCCACCACAAAAGTAAAAGAGTTTTGCTCATGCAAAACTTTGCTCTTGCTCAATCAAAAAGATGAGCAAAATTTGCTTGAGCTCTTGATTGAGCAAGAGCAAAGTTTTGCTTGAGCAAAACTTTTGTGGTGGACTCCACCATTTGCTTGAGCAAAATTTTACACCGATACGGATGTTCTGAGCTCTTGATTGAGCAAGAGCAAAGTTTTGCTCTCTTTTTAATTTAGACAAAAGTAAAATTTTGTTTGAGCAAAATTTTTGTGGTGAACTCCACCATTTCCTTGAACCAAATTTTGTATCAGTATGGATGCTCTTAGTAAGCATAGAGAAAATACGTCGAGCATTGCCTCTTATACTAACTACACTAAGTTTATCAAACATGATTGCGAGAGAAGGAGTTGTAACGATCCAAGTCTTGACATCTATAATGTGGACATCAAATTTGCTTCACGTGAGTCAAAGAAATGTTGAAAAATTGAGAAATAAGGGAGCGGATCAAGGTATTGATTCTCTCTCAGTGAGACTTCAACATAAGATCACAAACAATTAATACGCAACTCGAAATCACCTTCTACTTGAACATGTGTCTGACCGATGACATCGTGTAAGTCAGCACGAGGTGCTAAGCCTTCAAGCTTAAGCCATAACTTCAATAACGCATCTGAGCTAGACTGGTTTCGAATCCTAATAACAGGCGCCACCTCTAATTCGCGGTTTGTTTTGTTTAACCATGTTTTTTTTAAGAAAATGGTTCATACCTCTAAAAATATTATTTATATTTTTTAATTTTTTGAAACTTTAAATATTTTATTTTTAACTCTAAGAAAAAAAAACTCTACAATTAATTGTTCGTATCAATCTAACAAACATATCAACCTCCACTTTACCATCTTTATCAAATTTTCTTAGTTAATTTAACATTGAGTAATTGAAAGAATATGAGTTCTTGTTATTTTGTGTAGGAAAAAAAAACTTGCTTATTTTCCTCATTCCCTCCTTTAACGAGAATATGAATGAAAATTATATGTTCAAAATTGAGTTAATTGTCAAAGCTTAAGTCATTATTGAATTTCTTTTATTAACTCCAATGTTGTTATATGTTCTTTTACATGGATATGAGTTACAAGATTTCAAGCAATATTTCATATTTTGTATTTCAATGGTTAAAGGTTTAGATCGGTGATTTTTTTTCTTCTTCTTAGATTAGAGGTGAGAAAAATAAGAAAGAAACAAAAAAAAGAATAAAGGATAAAATTATAAGATTACTGACAAAATATTTAGAATAAAGTGTAAATAACGATTTTAAAAGTGTGAATGGCCCAAATTGTCAAACTATTTTTTCTATCTTTAAATTTCTTCAGTAATCAGTAACTAGCCTTCCTGCACGCGCATATGCGCGTGCGAAAGGCGTCGCGCTCGCGCGTGCGAAATATCGATGGCATACTCAAGAAGATGTGTTTTTTTAATAAAATAACAATTCTTATGATTTTACAAAAACTGTTGGAGATACTCTTAGAATATCAAGTTCAGATTCTCCCCTCGACAGCAGTTGTCCTTGGCTGTCCTTGGTTTCTAATCCAAACCGTGCATGCAGCTCTTCTGGGTTTCTTAATCTCAATGACAATATTTAATCTCCAGAGGACAAAATTGACACCAACTCAAGCTTAGTGAAAAAGGCTAAACACTTATTCGACATTTCCAGAATTGCATTACCTAACTCATGTTAGATTGAAAATTCATACTCCACAAATCGCAATAAAAGAATAGAAATTATCCAACTCACTGTATTGATGGGAATACCAGAAGAACCATAACCAAATTACTTGCCCCCAAAATTTCATTCACCAAACCCAAACCTTCCAAATCCAAAATCTAGCTACAGTTTCACCACAAAGTTCAACGGAAACATTAGGCTATAAAGTGATATTGAACCTGAAATCACAACTTAGTTTTAATTGATCACTATGTACAGACGACCTCCGGCGAGTCGAATTTGTAGAACCGAGGTTGATGCCATAGAACACTGCTCCTCCTCCGACTCAACCTACCAAAGTAGGGGTTGTGGTGGTACTCCGCAAGTCAGCGAGCAGTAGCTGAAAAACCCCAGAGCCTTAGTTGTGTTGAAGCCATAGATTGAGTAGATCGAAAAGGAGGAGCGAGAGAGTGAGAGATGAGACACAGGGATCAAGTCAGTTTTGCCTTTGGGTTAAATGTGGCAGATAAGCCACGTGTTCACTGTACAGAGTTTTGTCTAACTTAATTACCTCCTTATCCTTGGTTTATCTAATTGTTGTGTTGATAAACTTATAATTGAGAAGGGTATTATAAGGTATTACGAAAGTTCTACTATGCCAACCGCTTCAAGAACTTTTGCCTTAATTAATAGAGATCATTCTACGCGGCCCACCAGAATAGTAAAAAAAAAACACCGAATAAGCTAGCGCCACGTGACCACCTGCCTTCTTCAAACCCGGAGAATTGAAAAAGAGAGGCCAGAGAGAGAGCTCAATTTCAATCCACCTCTTGTTTCCGTTCTTTGTTTCGTTCATTCACTCAGACAGAACATAACAAGACAGAGAGAGACAGAGACATCCGTAACGCTTTTCTGGGCTCGCACTCTCTCTCTCCCTCTCTGTAATATCCTGTGTTTCTTTTCGTCACCAAGATGAGACGCTCCGGTTTGTAACTCCGATCCTTTTCCTTTGTCTCTCTGTTTTCACCTCATTAACATATTAATTCTTTTATCTTTTCAGCTACTTTTTTATCTTTTGATTGTGTTATAATGGAATTGATTCATATGTGATTCATGCTTTAGTTTCAAAGGAGTGTGATACATAGATCAGGGGTCAATAGGAGCTTTGCATGGAGTTGGTTTATTTTGATCATACCAAGAACTATAGGATTTTGAATCGAGAAAAGGGTATATAGTTTAGGAAATCAAAGATCGGAAGAATGGATTAGATGATTTAGTGGTGTGGAGTGAAGAGATTCAGGAGCGGTTTGACCAGGGATTTATGATTGGACAATATATGGTAGTTTGTTGTGTTTTGTAAATTAAACATGGGAAAAAGAAGGAAGTAAAGAGATGAGAGAGATGGAGACGAAAAGAGATTCGAGGAAGAGAAAGAGGAAATAGATAGCATTTGTGTTTTGGATATGATAAACTGTTCGAAATTGATTAATATCTCTAGGACATACCTGTTACAGATGCTTCAATTCTTTTCTTCCCTTTTTGGAAACTCCACGTCTATGCTTATTTCCAAGAATTTTTCTATCCGAACAAAAAAAGTCCTTAAGTTTGTAGATTTTACCTTTTCAATTGAGTCCCTTCTCCATTCAGTAATTGAGAGATAGTAAATGACTTGGCAATCTCTGGAATTATATATTTCAGTGTCTTTGGCTCTGAAACATCTTTTCGTCTCACAGCAATCTCCTTAATATCAAGGCTGGATCAGATATAATATCCTCTTGTGCTCAACTGAGCATCGTCCTTAAAGTTGTATTGATATTCACTAGAACCTCACCTGCCTCGAGGAGAACTAGGGCTCTGATACTTTTAAATTGCATGACGAGGACTTGACCTCAACCGATGTAAGAGCAGATCTTGGCCAGTAATGGAGGTACCATTCTCAATAAGTCGGTATGAAGAGCATGTATTCTTTTGTGAACATAGGTGGTAGAGCTATCTGGCAGGCAACTCAAACTGCACTGTGGATGGCTTCATGCTGAATCTACCTCAAGAGCCATTTCAAATATTGAACAAGTATCCTTTGCTTTAGGTGGTGGCTTTCAATTATGAGTTGGCAAGCTCCTCTAATATATCAAACCTGATGATTACTATGTTTGGTTTAAAAAACCATTGAAATTTTTCTTTCCAATCTTCATTTATGTGCTCGGAAACTCCAGAATTACCCGTGTTGATCCTTCTTACAGTTGGATCCTTGTCAACTGAAAAGGAATTCTAGGATTAGATTCTCATACACCATCATTGTAAGCTACTTTTAAATGGCATATGGTGCAGGTGTTTCACCAATAAAGACATAGATTTAGATGGAAGAGAATCAACTAGGATTTTTCGCACTCTCAATCATTGTGGTTAATCTCTTCTTATAAGTATATGCATTTTGAAACGCATCGCAAAATGAATTCTCTGGGTTGCATATTACTTGTTTTTACTTTTTTGGAGAATCACCTATATTTGGATATTATTTCCTGAGTTTTTGTTGGGTGTGCCGTCCACTTTTTTTTGTAAATATAACCTTTCCATTGTTAAACTGTATAGCTGTCAAAGCAGCTTCTAAAGAGTTGGAACGGATTGATAACGTCTTCTATACTTATGCAAATGGGACTTCTGGTGTGATTGAGTAAGTTTTCTGAATTCTTGTTCACATTTCTGAAATTGGTCTTTGTTTTTTGCAACAGGTTGTAGAAAAAGTTTTTTGTTTGGGCAATAGAAATTTGCCTGTTGAAGTTCAGTAGTTTAGCACTTTCTTGGAGCACATGCTACATCTAATTTTTCCTGTCCAATTTTCTAGTTGCATAAGTTTGCAGGGAACTTGGGACCATTTTAATTCCATCATCAAAGTGTTAATTTTTGAACATTTAAATCACAATGAAGTTTTAAAAAGCATATGTTGATCCGGAACAGTTTTCATGCCAAATTGGAGGCTTCTGCAGGGATGAAGTTAAAATGGCATGTATATCACCATTATATAAAATTGGCTCAGCACCATAATAACATTTTTCATTCAAAACCTTATGCTTCGACTGCATAGCACTATAATAACCAATCTCTTTCTTTCCTTTCTCCCCTATAAAGCAATATTTTTCTTGAAGACATACAAAATAAGCTCTGTTATACAAATCATATTAAATAAGACCATATTGTCAGGCATATACTCTATCAATTTCTTCATAATATATCTGAAAGAAAGAGCCATACTCTAGGAACCCAAAATAATTGTTCTTGTGACTTGTTAAATTTTACCTCCTGTTGAGCAGCCCAGAAGGAATTGAACGTCTTTGTTCAGACATGGAAGTTGACCATACAGATGTAAGAGTCTTGATGCTAGCCTGGTAAGTTCTATCTATAGTCATTTTTGACCTCATTTCTTAAACTTAGGCTTTTTGTATGTGTTACAATTGATGGAGTATGTGAAACAGGAAAATGAAAGCTGAAAAACAGGGATACTTTACCCCGGTAAGCAATACTGCTCATTGTACACTGCACAAGTAGTTTATTGTCCATTTTTTATTTGTGTGTGGTCCTGTGTTGTGCAATTTGTTTTGCATCAATGTAGATCCCTGTATTTTTCTCTGAACTCAATACTAAAAAAAGGATGTCCTTAAATTCAAGAGTTTTCGATTGGTACTATTTCAACTACTAAGCAATATGTGTAACTACAGACCAGTTGAGATTCATCTTGAAGAATATTCTTTGAAAACTTTAGCTAGCTCCAGTTTGGTCATCAAAAATGTCCAAACAAATCTTGTCCGCCCAAATAAAGTTGACGTGAAAATCTTAGAGATCAAATGGCTGAACAGTTGCCAATTGGACTTGGTTTATCGGAGATCCTTACGAAGATAGGGAACTAAATAATGCATGCCTTCAATTGTTGATTACATAATAGCACTATAAAGGTCCTCAAATTTCAAGTGTAAGGATCTCATCTCTAGAACCTCCTAATAATCAAACATGTCCGTATTTGGTAATTCTTTGAGGGTAGTGTTGACAAATATTATCAATCATAATAAGAAATTAGCTATTTGATGGATAATTAACAACTGCATGTATATTTACATACATTCACAACGTGACAACAAGCTGTGAACAATCTGTCATCATTCTGGTAGCATGAGTAATTCTTTATGAATGTTAGTTTGATTCAAGTTAACTTGATTATGAATGGTAAGTTTGTTGTCAATATAGTAATTTTGAGTCGGTTAAAGTATAAATTTCATCCAATTAGAAGTAAATGAAGATTTCATAGACATTGATGAGTTCCGATGATTGGGGTCCTTGGTCGATTGATCGAAATTATGAGATACACTTTCAGAGAGAAAACAGTGAGCCTCTCTGGAATGGACCTTACAACCTCCTTTGGCTAAGCTCAAAAGACCCATCTTTTACTACTTGAAACTAAGAAAATAAATTTACTATATTTACCAGAGACAGTATGGATATATGCATATGTAGCTCGGTTGTACTTGTATAAAGGCACAGATGTACAGAAATGCATAAATGCAGACACAAAATGGAGAATCAAGAAAATTGTCTCAATGGGACAAAATTTCTGCGGTATATATTGTTGATGGGGTGTTCTATACTCAAGTTTTCGTCTCTGTACCCAAATTTCAAAACCCATATATGAACAAATATTTTTCTGGTCACTTCAGGAATCTGAATCCTATAGCAAGAATATCTTCTAGGGGTATTTTCTTCTCAGTTGTCCCACCAAATATCATATCTTCTTTTTCAAAGCATCATTGTCCAAGTATATTGATATACTACTTTGTATCTGGTTCTTGTGGATAATCTTTAATTAGTCACCACTTTTCTCCCAATATAATTTAATTGACTTGTCCAATTTCATGTTTGACAGGAAGAGTGGCGAGTTGCACTTAAAGCATTGAGGGCAGATAGTTTAAGTAAATTAAAGAAGGCACTTCCCGAACTAGAGAAAGAGGTAAGATCTTGTAATAGCTTCCTTCTACAACATAATGCCAATATATATTATGTTCATAAATTTGAAGATGTACGTCACGGAGGTTCTGATCCTTCTTTTTCTTTGATTATATCAATAAAAGGTCAGGAGGCCATCAAACTTTGCGGATTTCTATTCCTATGCATTCAGATATTGTTTAACAGGTAATGTTGGCTTATCAGGGCATGTTGTTTCATCTTGAAACACAATTGTGCCTTTTATTATTATTATTACCATTCATTATATATGATAATGTCAACCTTATGTAAAATGTTTTTTTTTGTCAGAGGAGAAACAGAAGAGCATAGATATAGAGAGCATATGCCAACTCTTACATATTGTTTTAGGTTCTCAATACCAAGCACAGGTTGACTCATTTGTAGAGTACCTAAAGGTAGGTGACTGCATCATCATCTTGTACAGTCATTTATATATATAATCTTTCACACCTAGAGATGTATAGTAAATAATTATAGGAAGTCGAATTTAAATGTCTTTATACTATATGCAGACTCAGAATGATTACAAAGTTATGAACATGGATCAGTGGATGGGATTTTACCGATTTTGTGACGAGGTAATCTGAAATTTCATTTACTTTCAAAATTTGTGCTCTTGTTTGTTCTGTTAATTTTTTCAGTGTGTTATTCCTGTTTATACTAGTGCAACATATAAGATAGGCTTGAACTCTAATATCATGTTATACAGCAATAAAATTAGGGTTTGTTTCATCAGCTGATACTGAGGGTTATAACTGGATGCCTTATTTTCTTCAAGTATTCTTGATACAGTCATTTTATTTTGATGCATTTGAATTTCTTTGAAATTTACACAAAAAAGCTGCGCCATTTGAACCATCCCTTGCTCTGAAGAAGCATGTCTTTAATTTTCATTTTGCATATCCGCTGGTGCCTATGCACTATTTTTTTGTGTTAGTTCGTCTTGATGTTGACTTTAGGCTAACACTTACCATTTCAATTTTTCACAGATAAGCTACCCAGACCTTAGCAACTATGATCCTGAACTTGCATGGCCTTTAGTCCTCGACAATTTTGCTGAATGGGTCCGAGAAAAGCAGAGCTAGAGCTGATAGTTTTGGTCAACTTGTGTCTCTGCTGGAAGGAACATTTCCTCGTGAAGTACTCCTTGAATCCATCCTTTCCCCAGTTTGACATATTAGTCTGCAGTTGCATTAACGTACTTACTCTTATTTCTATAGTGGATTGGCCTTTTGCAGGACAGTTAGACTACGACATCGAATGGCCCTGGAATTTTATTTTGGTTCTTTTTATACTCTTCCAGATGTGAAAAGCTTCCTTGAAGTGCTCACCTTTGGAAAATGTATGTTTGTGATATTAAAGTACTTGGTAAATGTTACTGTGGCTTCCATTTGTTGAATATCCAATTAATTGCTCTGAGTTACTTGAGCCATAAAGCCGCTGAAGTATGCATCTTATTGTGAAGCGATTGTACCATAAATGTGTTTGATAGATTCTAAATACATTTTGAAATTCTGGTATTAATTTATACAGTACAGAACTACAGAAGATTTGTGATATTTTGCGTTGTTGGTTTCTTTTTGTCATCGCACATTTTATTATATGATGGTAAACATTAACCGGTGGTAGGCTGGGTGCTTTATACCTTTATTCTGAAGTTGCCTATATCAGTTTGGGATACAAGACACTGAGACACGAAATGTGGCTTATTTGTTCCAACAAGACGAATAAGTAGTTCTATGTTTGTTACCGACTCGAGTTAAAGACAAGGAAAAGGGAACAATAGCATGAGAAATTTCTTTCTTGTAAAGCAACGAAATGGACTTGAGTTTCATTTCAACGTGGCTCCGCTCGTCAAGAGGTCTGGAGTCTAGACCAAATCAAATCCCAGGTTTGAGGTTAAAAATCAAAAGAAAAGAAAAAACCAATCTTAGTCTTCAGATTTTTTTCTTTTGTGAAAGCGACACTCCTAATTTCATGTGGATTATTTTGTTGAAAAGGTTCTAATCACTTTCACAGCACCCTTTTTTGACTACAAATCCAGCCAGGAAAACAAATTATATGCCATTTCATCATCCTGAGAAACCAAACCAGAAGAATCAACCTTCATTTCATTGTTTTGGAGAGAGGTATCATCGCTTGGTTGACATATGAGGCATACACATGTACACATATGTTAAAATGTTAAGAGCGCAGCTAAAGAATGAACAAAATTAAAGAAACAGAACGATGAATATGGCTTTGCCTCTTTCTTGTAATCAATTTCAATGGAATGAAAATCTGTGCTGCACATTTCAACCATGATCAGGATGAAGTACCAACAATCAAAGGGGATGATGGTGGATGAGCACGTCTTGTTCGGCTTCTACCCCTGCGGGTTGTGGCAGCTGGAGAGGATGATGAAGATGAACATGAAGTTGAAGATAATGGCAAGTTGTTTGCTTCGCTCGTTAGTTTCTTCTCGTCCCCCTCATCTGCCTTATCGTCAATTTTATGATGACGAACTTTTGTGGAGTTTAGAGTACCAGGAAGAACACAATTGCAGAGGAAGCCTGCAAATTAATAAAATTCAAATTAAGAAAGATTTTACATTCAAAGAGTAACCAGTTTTCAATTCAAAGACTTGAGAGACATTTCGAAAATGAATAACACAATATCTCCACTTATAGAAGCTGGATCTCTATGTTTTCACTTTTTTCATGGAAAATAGCTTTAACTCTCCATAGAGGAGTTCTAAATTCTAGTCTACCATCTATGTACATATCTGAACCTCTTTTAATCAAGAATGTCATTCTCCTACTAGTTGTTACAAATTTCATAACAGAGAGTAGTCAAAGAAGTTCTTACCGATTCTGGCCAACCGATTAACCCAACTTGGAATTGGATTTCCGGTCAGTCTAATACAAGCATCATTGCAGAAATGGTTGCAGTTTTTGGTGATTAAATTATATGCATTTCCTCTGTATTGCTCTGCAAGCTGCTCCATCACTGCCCTCACCTCTAAAGGCCCAACATCCATTTTCCCAATCAAAATTGATTTCCTAAATGTAAACCCATCACACTTTTTTGGCTCTCCTTCAAAAATCCCAGTTGTTGGATACTCATGAGCCCCAAATGCATACTCAATCCCATGAACTGCACCAAGTAAATCCAATCAAAACCTCCACAAAATCAGAACCAGCACAAACAAAAAAAAACCATTTTTTTTCCATCAGCCTAAATTAGAGTGAATCTACTAAACAGAGTCAGTACAAAAATTTGAGCAAAAAAGAATCCACATTATGCAAGAACCAATTGTAATAGATTTGAGCATATCTGATAGAACATGGTCACAGTTTTAGCATTCCAAACTAAACAAGATCCCAACAAGATCCCAACAAGATGAAGGGTTTGAGCAAAGTAGTACCAACCTTGTACACCAGAATGGTAAACTCCAAGACCAAGCCAATAAGCGTAGCCATTATAAGGTGTCAGATCATAAACGTTCAAGTACACAGGCACGGATCCACTGTCTTCAGTGCACACACTCTTCCTGCACAACATTTCTTGTCTTCTTCTTCTTTCTGCTGCTGCTGCTGCATTTAGAGACTTAAGGCATCGTCACTTTCCCACAAGCACCGACTTCCATTACACAGAGAAGAAGAAGAAGAAGAAGAAGAAGAAGAATTTACTCGATTGCATCAGAATTCCAAGTCGCTCTCTTTTTGTGGAGAATGGGGGGATTTTACATTGTGGGTTTTTGGTTTTGAGTTGTTTTGTGGAGATAGAGAGGAGAAAGTTTTGAACTTTGAAGAATCTTGAAGATGGGTTCCACCGGTGAAAGCTGGTGCGGTTGTCTTTGCTTGTTCTGGAATTATATAAATCTTGCATCTGCGAACTATATCGGGCTCCGATTTGACTGGAATTACAACGAAAAGCCTCTGATCGCATTAAAGAATTTGAATTTTCTCGGCGAAAGTAATGTACACTAATTATGCTACATAGTGGGGGTGTCCTATTATAACATGGGTCGTGATTAGTGTAGGGTTCTTAATTATGGTTTTAAGGAAATGGAATGATTTCGCCATTCTCTTTCTAGTCAAAAGTATTATAGTTTTGGAAGTCTTTTATATCGACCTGGTTCACGCTCAACGAGATAAATATAGTAGTAAAATTATTATTATATGCTTGAAATAAAAAGAAAATGAGTTTACAAAAAAGGGACAAGTCATGCGGCCTTTTAAATTTCAACTTGTATTAGGCAAGCCTTCTTGTTGTACGGTATGTATGTGCATGCCTATTGTGTGTAAACCAAGTATGTTTGCATGTATAAATAGCAGATCAAGTAGTCCATGAAAACACACAGCGAGAAGCAAACATCTTTTGTGTTATGTTGTAAACAGTTTCCAGTTCAAATAAAAATTTCTTTTGCTCATATACCTTGACCAATCCATATGAAAACATCACTATCAACTTAATCTCAAGCATAATCTTAGCAACTAGTTTACGTACTTAGAGTTTTCCAGTAGTCAACATCAAACCTTATACCAGATTTCAGGCGCAGTTTTGAAGAGAAGACAAGACTGTACATATTATATTAGGACATAAAGGTTGGTCTTCCAACTTTACGTTTTTCAATTTCTTTAGCAGGCTTCTAGTCTAATATAGAGAAACACTAAGCATAATTATATTATTATATTGCTAAACTGACAATCTTATTATTATTGAGGAGTTGTTGTTATGCTTGAATATTGTCAGATTGATTGCTAGAAATTAGTCAAGGGACCTCTGAGTCTAAAAACTACCGTCTCTGCTCCTTATAAACCTTTGAGTAGGCTTTCTAAAGCAGTCTTCAGTTTTTGTCCATGTTCAAGGCTTAATCTTTAGTGATTAAGTTGGCCAATTCAAGCTTAGCCACACTACCCCTCAAATTATGGTATGAGAGCTTAGTTTAGCTTTATAGTAGTATAGTTATATTGGAAAAGTACCTTGACGACAGAAACCTCAATTACAACCAGTGAAGAAAAACCAAAATAGAAAACTGAGTCTAGAATTGTATGATCGATTACCTGAACCGAGAAATTATTAAACATCAAAAAAGAAAAATTACTTTAGATCAAAATAGTTTAGTTTGTTATTTTCCAAAGAAAATCATAAGCATATTTTACATAGCGAGGATAATCCATTAGTAAATATTATAATAGACATTTTAATTAGTCAAGCGGATAATATAAAAATAGAACTTAGATAATTAGATAGAACTTAAGTTTTATATCATCTCAATTAGAAAACAATAATAAAAATATACAAAGATTTTCAAATAGAAAAGAAATTAAAGAACTTGTAGACATAATCGATAGCAAGCCAAAGCAAGTAGAGTTGCAATCTTTAGAAATAGTAGAAAACCTGAAAATAGAAGTACAAAAAATTCAATCAGTACAAAAAGAGTTAACTGAGCAAGTAGAAAAGTTACATAGAATAATCGATAAATTATTATTTTAATGACCGATAATAATAAATATTTAGAAGCATTAAAAGAAGTAAGTAAAATAGATGAAGAACCAATAGGATTTTCAGATGTTACAACTAGTGTACCAAGTAATAATATTCCCATTAGACAAAATAATACTATTATCCAGCTAATAGTAAACTTAGCCGAAAAATTAGATAGAATAGAAGAACAAATTGTAGAAATTAAAAATATTTTAAATAATTCACCTACATCTATATCACCAGCCTTAGTCAAAAAGTTAGAACAACTTAGCATAAATCACACAAAAAAAGTTAGGATAAACCCTTTTGATAATTCAAAATGGAACTTTTTAAATGAAAAGGAAAAGAAATAATTAGAACAGAAGATATTTACAATAATGAAGAAGAAGCACAAGAGTTTATTAGAAATGGTTTCTTAAGATCACAAAGAAATAAGCATACTTTGTATCAATTAGGAAGATTTGAAAATCGAAATAGTATAGTAAGTAGCATCATTCGGCATGAAATTAGTTGTATCGACAAAGAAGTTACTTAAAATTTACTTAGTAATCAAGCAATAGAACAACTTAAAAAATTAAGTTACTCCGAAATTCATATAGGAATTATATTAATTGGCATATCAGGATTAACAAGAGCACAAGTAGAAACCAAAGCCTTGGTATACATCTATGATGATAGATGGGATAATCACCAAGCATCAATAACAACAGTTGAAGTAGACCTCAGCACAAATTTACCAATAATAGGTTGCATTCCGAATTTTTTAATGACAACCAAAGAATTTAGTAAGTATCTTAAAGTAAGCATTAGAACAAAAAACTATAACATGAAAGGAGATTTACAAAATTTAAGTATTACCTTAATGTACGTAGGAAAAATGTTAGATAAATTTAACTATAAGTTTAATGTAGAACTTCAAAATTTAGTACAAACTTTTGGAAGTAAACATGTAAACATGATAGAAGCACGACCCGTAGATAGTAGTTTCCTTGAAGGAACACAATGACAATTACCTAGCTTACAAGGATCAAAAAATAGACAGCCAGATAATGCACAAATTTTTAAAAATAATTTAAGAGAAGCATCAGTTAGATTTGCTAATTATAGACAAATAGAAAATATTTGTGATGACTTAGAAAGTGAAGCATAAATACATATGGCATTCGATAACTTAGAAATAAATATAATTGAAAATAATTTTGATACTATAGTAGATAAGTTAATAGAAGACAGATAATCTAGATGGAGAACAATACATAGAAAAATATAAAACCTATGAATTAGGACTACATCGTTTGAGTGACGAGAAAATGAGAATTCGAAAATTGATATTAGATATAGGATTAGAAAAAATCTTAGGAGAAAAAGATTATAACCGTATGTTAGTAGAAATAGAGTGTTTACCAGTAGAAGAATAACATAGTTCAACAAGAACTTCTGGTGTTCATGTAGAATCTTCAATAGGAAGATCTGAACAACAATATATTAGACTAACTAATGAGTCTTATACCGAGCGAAAAACTGGTCATAGCAATTTAGACGCAGCTACACCACATAGAAAAAATAGAATCCCTTATACAGCAATTGAATATATAAGTATAATAGGAGATATACTAAAAATAGATAGAGTAGACCTTCAAGATTGGGAAAAAATGATAGAAAAGGGAAAAAGGATGTGTACATGTAGCAATAATGTTAGATTTTAGTAATACAAATAATATGTTAGATTACTTTGAACATACTTTAGATGGCATGGTATTTGATTTCTTTCAATCATGGAAAGCAAAAAATCCAGAAAATTACCGAGCAACAAAAACAACATTTAATATAGATAGTTTTGTTAAGCTTATTAATACAAAAGCTTATTAAATTTGAGTTTTTAGATCATAATAGATTAGATGGAAAAAATGAACAAGAAAAAATTAGAGCAATATAAAACTTAGAATAGTTACAAATCTGTGATTTACAGTATATAGGAGAATATACTACAAATTTCTTTAAGTATTTAGGTAGAATATGTAGAATTAATGATATTAATTTACTAAATACATACATGACTAAATTTAAAGGACCTATAGGAGAAAAAATATGGAAAGAATGGAAAAATTACTCTATAAAAGATGATATGGCCATAGGACCTAGAACACAACATGTATATGATATACTGAGAAAAGAATGTTGTCAAATAAAAGAAAAAAGACAAATTAAAAAATAATTTTACATGAGATGTAAAAATATAGATTTACCTAAACTATATGGATGTCATAGAAAAGATAAGTTTAATAGCAAGATTAAACCCTATAGAAAGAGTTATAGGAAAAAATATAAACATTATAAGCAACAAAGAAGGTATGATATACAACCTTCTAAGACCTTTAAGAAAAGATAATATATTCCTAAACAATTTAGGAAAAGAACTACTAAACCTTGGATGAGAAAATATAAAGCATCAAAAGAAAAAAGCACTTGTAAGTGTTATTTTTGTGGTGAAGTAGGACACATTAGACCTAAATGTCCAAAATTAGGAAAACAACTCAGAGAGAAGATACAATTACTTGAGCAATTTGATTTAGAAGAAGATGAAGACTTAGAGTCAATTTATAGTTTAGATAATTTAAGCGATAATGAAAGCATTTATAGTATAAATATGTTATCTGAATCCTAATTTGAGTATTATGATAGTTCAGATAGTGAACTTGATAAAGAAATATGTATGTTAGAAGAAAAAGAAGAATTTAAATATGTTAATTTAGGATGGCCTGAAGAATGTAGTAAGTGTAAGAAAGTAGTAGCAGAAAAATATTACACTGGTAATATAATATTTTGTAAACCTTGTTTTAACAATAGGACTTTAGAAACAGAAGTAAATTTAGTTGAAGAAGAAGAAATAGATATGATACAAAATTTTGATTTAGAAAAACATAAGATTAGTACCTTAATAACTATTAATTATGAATTAGAATTAGTTAAGGATCATAAGATTCACATAGTAGCTATGACAGATACATGTAGTACTAAAAATGCAATAAGAGAAGATTTACTACCTATTCAGTACAGGCAAAAATTAGTTAAACCAGTTAAAGTATCCCAATGGGATTGCATAATTGTACAAATAACACATTGTTTAAATAATATACTGCTTAGGATTGAAAAACAACAATTTAACCTACTCTTAAAATTTGTATCACCCGTAGGATCATATCAATTTATATTAGGATTAAACGTTATTAAAAGCTTACAAGAATTTTACTATAATCCACCTGATATAACATTTTAGAAGAAAACAATAGCCACTACAGATTAGAGTAATTTAGTAGAAACTTATAATAAGTCTAGCATAGAAGAGTCAAAAGAAGAACAAGAGAATTCATTAAAAATCTTGGAGAATGAACAAGACATAGATGAGTCAATATTTGAGTTAGAATATTCATCTTTAGAAAAAATAGTACCTTGTGAAATTATACCTTTAGATAGACTTAAAACTTTAGAGGAGTTATTACAATTAACAAAACAAACTAGAATAATAGGAGAAGATCCACAATTACATTGGAATAAGAATAAAATATCAGCTAAGCTAGATATTATAAACCCAGATTTAACAATTAAAACAGCAGATATGCCTTGTAATTTGTTAGACAAACAAGAATTTGAACAACAAAGAAAAGAGTTATTAAATTTTAATGTAATTAGACCTTCAAAGTCTAGACATAGAACAACAGCCTTTATAGTTAGAAAGCATTCAGAGCTTAAAAGAGGAAAAGCTAGAATAATATATAATTATAGACGATTAAATGATAATACATATAAAGATAATTATAAGTTACCAAATAAGGATGAACTAATAAACAAAATTCAAGAAAGTAAATATTTTAGTAAGTTTGATTGTAAATCAGGATTTTGGCAAATTAGATTAGCAGAAGAATCTATAGAATGGACAACATTCACTTGTCTAGAAGGACATTTTGAATGGTTAGTAATGCCATTTGGATTAAAAAATGCACCTTCAGTTTTTCAACGAAAAATGGATCAAATTTTAAGAAGTATGATAGCTTTTGTAGTGTATATGTTGATGATATACTAATACACAACAAGAATAGAAATGAGCATCGAAAACATTTAGAAATCATTCTAAATGAGTTTATAAATAATGACATCATTATCAGCAAGAACAAAATAGATTTGGAAAAGCAAGATATTGAGTTCTTAGGAATTTATGTTAAGTCAGGCACTATTGCAGGAATATATAGCAAGAAAAGTTGTAGAATTTTCAGATAAGTTAGAAGATAAAAAACAATTACAAGCATTTTTAGGACTTTTGAATTATGCAAGAAGCTTTATTCTTGATCTTGACAGGAAAATAGTAGTTTTACATAACGAAACTAGCAAGACTGGTCAAAAATATTTCAATACAGAAGATATTAAGTTAGTACAACAGATCAAGCAAGAAATTCAGCATTTAAATCCATTAGCATTACCTTTAGACAATAGTCATAAAATAGTTTAAATAGATGCATCATCATTAGGATGGGTAGGTATTCTTTATCAAAAAAAAGAGAGTAAAGATTTAGCAAAATTAGAAGAGCAAATATGTATATACGCCTCTGGTAAGTTTAATGAAATACAACCTAGATTACCAAAAATCTTAGGAATAATCAATTCTCTTGAAGTTTTTTCATTGTTTTTACATAATAAATTTTTTACTATTAGAACATATTGTCAAAATATGGCTTCGCATTACAATAAAATTACTACTAACAGGCAAGCAGCCCGTAGATGGGTCAACTTTGTTGATTCTATTACAGGAAATGGCTTTAAGCCAAACTTTGAACACATAAAATGAGTTGACAATACATTGGCGGATTTCTTATCCCATCTCATTTTGTAAACAGTTATGCAGCCCTTGAGACCTTCTTCGAGCAACAATCAAGCACAAAGTAGTTTACCACCAATGGAAGCAAGAATAACAACAATCATTCATTCCTACAATGGAATTCAGGTTCAAGAAATCCGTGAACCACACCTCAGGTTTATTAGCTCACATTTACTATCCACAAAGCAAAAAGTCTTGTTAGATAACCTTTGGAATATTAGAATACAAAACCCTGACATGAGGAGACGACAAGAAAAATTAGTGAGAGCTTTAGAACAAGAATTTTTAAGCAATCGAGTAGACAAAGAAATAGCATTAGAAGAATATCATAAACTCCCAAGAACATTATGCTAGAATTCATTCCCAATTAGATAGTCTTCGTGAACAGCATAATATTGGCTCGCAGCTCATGTCCCTATCTAGTGCCTTGACTTCTTTAACATCATTGATCTTGCTTCCTACAACATTAACATTATAGACTTGTATTGCCGATATTGAAGGAGCTTCATTGAATAACTTGAACACTTTTGTATGACGGCTCATGATATCTTGTGTCCTTCTTTTAGTATTGACTTGAGGAAAAGGTAAAAACTTAAGTTCATCTGAGTTCACTTTAGTCTTGGCTTGGGTCTTGATACTCTTATACTTCTGCTTGGCTTCATTATCAAATCTGGGAGGTATGCTAGGTGCACCCGATATGCCTATGTCCTCCTCATCATCACTTTCACAATTGCTTTCTACCAAGGGTGCATCACCATAATCATCATATCTTCTTCTGATAGCCAACACTGTATTGACCACTTGACCTTGATGTTTTTGATCCTTTTTGGTGCAAGATGGAAATTTATTGGTCATTCTGCCTTGTTGAACTTGATGTGCCTTTTTAAATTGACTTAATTGTTCCTCCATCTTCCTGACTGCACATTGGTTCTCCTTCCGGATCTCCTTGTTCTCTTCCATTAAGCTTTTGAAGATATCCAAGTACATCTTCTTTTCCTCCTCTCATTTAAGCTTCCAATTTTCTTTGAAGAAGCAACTCATGTTGTGAAAATAGCTTAGCCATCAACTTCTCCAAGTTAGACTTTGACAATTCCCCTCGAGGTGGAGGTGCTTGTTGCATCGGAGCTTGTTGTAGTATTGGAGAGAAAGATGCTTGTGGTTAGAAAGAGTTGCCTCCCATAGCATTAACATACTCTCCACTAGTCCTTGTAACTTCGGTAGCTATATGCTTGAAATCATGACCATTTGCTTGACCATAATGGTTGGCTTGGCTAGGATCATCCCCTGAGAAAATAGGATTGGTATGCCAACCCAGATTACTCCTATGTGCACCTAATGACATGTGCTTCCACTCCTCAATGGTCTCTGGATGGTCTCCTTGATGTGGGAAACATGAAGCCTCATGCATCACACTCTTACAAATTTTGCAAAGTGCCACACTAGTCTCCGCAATTTGATTAATATAGCCTCCATTCCGAGTTTGCTTCAACAAAAGGTCAAACTTCTTGTTCATGATCTCTTCAAGTCGCTTTATAACATCCTCTTGTACATGCATAGCTCCCTTGACTTCATACTGACTTTTTAGGTTGGCTTGGATGGCTTCTCTCCTTGATATTGTCGGTGTATGAACATGGGCTTGACATCTTATAAGGAAGACCATTCTGACATCTTTTCAAGTAGAACATATGTCTCATCAACGGTTTTGTCCATGAAATCTCTTCCACATGCATTGTCAACCTTCCTTCTGGTCTCCGTACATAATCCTTCGTAGAAGAGAGACAATAACATGTCCTGGATTTGTTTGTGGTTAGGGAACCCAAGCTCTAGATCTTTGAATCGCTCCCATACCTTGCAAAAGAGCTCTACATCCTTTTCTTGGAAGGTAATCAAGCTTGTTCTCCTTTCGTTGATCTTGCCCAAAGAAAAATACTTTGTGATGAACTTGCGTTGCATTGCCTCCCATAAGTAAATCGAGTTAGGAGCAAGCTTGTTGAACTATATCTTTGCCTTATCCCATAAACTCAAAGGAAACATTTCAATTGTCCTGGATCCATGTTCCGGATGTTGAACCTTGTACATGCTCCCTCGAACTCCAACAAGTGAGAATAGGGATCATAATGTGGATGTCTCATGAAGATTGGTAAAGTTGGAAGAAAACTAGATTTGATCTCAAAGGATTCACCTGCTAAAGGTTGAAGAACAATGAAATCGGTATGCATTGACAAAGATGGTAAAACACTATCCCTCAAAGGTCTTGCTTCAATGATGTTCTCGTCTTTGATGAATTCTTCCTCGAAAAGAAGATTCGAAGGTATGACACCTAAAATCACACTAAATAATAGTGTGAGGGTATTCCAAACTGATAAATATTAGTCCTCCAAACTCTTAAAGTACTCAAAGCCTTTAGGGTCTTTCACGGTGACGTGTTTCTTTGATACCCCCATCAAGGAAATATCAATGAGCACTTTAAGAGTTCAAATGTGATGAGGTCCTAATGATCTAGGGTGTAGCAGAAATTAAGTTTGCTAGATCTAGACACACTAACTACTATGCTTGAAAGTAAGACACTATTTAGATATGCTCCTAAGTATATAAATACTCAAGGTAAAATAGGTAGATATTCTCTTATCCACAAGTATACGGGGATAAGTTATAGTATTTGTAAGGAAGTCGAGTATCGAACCCATGATGATTGACCACTTAAAATCATTAGCTTGACTTGATTAAGTACTTGAAATCATGGATTAACTAGACACAAAATTAAAACTAAAGCAAGATGTGGAAGTGTATCTCACAAGACTAAGTCCTTTGGAGACATAGCATTGCAAGGGATGGTTCAACTACAATGAATGGTTAAACGAAAGGTTGATTGAATGTTTACTAACTAAATTAAGTGAAAACATAAAGTAAGAGAAAAATAAAATGTAAATCACTACAAGAAAACAGCACTTAGACCACTGAAACGTAATTGTTCCGTCGTCCAGTTGATCACCTGGACAACGGACCGACACCTCCGTCGTCTAAGTGAAGCATTATATAAGCCCGATGCCAAACTCTCTTCATTCCATCCGATCCTCGATCTCTTCATTATTCCATTCGAAGAAGAATTGAAGGAGAAGGGAGAAGGAGAAGGAGAAGGGAGAAGGCCGAGAAGGATCAGGATAAGGGATCTCCGCTGACTAGCTAGCTAGCTTAATTAACTGATATCGAGAAGGCCAGCAGGTACGTACGCAGTTAAAATTTGCTTAATATATATTTAGTGAAAACGTACGTACATGCATGCATGGATGTTAGCTATATATACAGATTAAATTACGTACGTACGTACGTAATTGATGGATCGATGTAGATCGAGTACATATAATTAAGCGTAAATTAATGGACTAATATATATATGTAATAATTAATTAATTATAATATTTTGTAGCAGTATGGACAAGAGTTGGATGAAGTTGAAGAATAGATGTGATGTCCGGTATATGGATGGAATTAGCGAATTTGTGAATTTTGTGATAGAACATGGTCAGGGAAAGAAGCGTTTCAGGTGTCCGTGCCAGAAATGTCTTAATTGTCAGTATGCGGAGGTTAATGTTATGGTGCAACACCTGTACGAAAATGGTATGATGTGGAGTTACACTACATGGAGCGAGCATGGTGAACCAGTAGAGTTCAGCGCAGCAGACTTCAGCTCAGGGTACAGTTACCATGGTGCCTCATCCAGCGGCAGTGGTGCCGGACCCCCAGCTTGCAATCCAACTGCAGATTTGGTCCATGATGCGTTTCCGGGATGTAGTCATGGTGGACACCAACACCAAGACGGAGGTTACAGTACCACTAATGAGCATGATGACACATTCCCCGCTGCTAGCTTGGCCACTGACACCAGTGAGATGGATAAGTACAACCGGATGCTACTTGAAGCGCAGACCCCGGTGTTCCTTGGATGTCGAGAGAATGTGTTGCAATATGTGATGGAGCAAATGAAGATAAAAGTGAAGCACAAAATGTCAGTGAGTGCTTTTGACGAAATTCAGAAGCAAATATGTAAGTTGCTTCCTGATGATCACAATCTTCCTAAATCTCATTATAAGGTTAGAAATATCTTGAGCAGCCTCGGCCTAAAGTACAGGATAATTGACGCATGTCCGAATGATTGTGTGCTATTTTACAAAGAGTATAAAGATTTGGACTATTGTCCCGTATGTGGCCAGTGCAGATTCCAGGTGAATAGGAAGAGTTCGAAAAAGAGAATTCCTGTGAAAGTTGTTCGATATTTTCCCTTGATTCTCAGATTGCAGTGCCTGTACATGTCTCTACACACAGCAGAGGCGATGCGATGGTACGCAGAAAAACGAATAGATGACGATGTCCTGCGACACGCCGCGGATGGGGAGGGTTTCAAACATTTCGACAGAGAATTTGGAGACTTTACTGCAGAGGTTAGAAATGTTAGACTCGGCCTATCTACAGACAGATTCAATCCTTGGGGAAGTAATAGCTCCGCCGTCAGCACTTGGCCAGTTATTCTGATGCCGTACAACTTGCCTCCGTGGATGTGCATGAACAAGGAATTTAATTTCCTTACTATACTAATTCCAGGTCCTAAATCTCCAGGGAAGTGCTTAGATGTCTACCTCAGACCTTTGATCGACGAGCTGAAACTGTTGTGGGAAAATGGAGTCCCAACTTATGACAAATTCACTGACACGATGTTCACGATAAGGGCTACCGTAATGTGGACGATCAACGATTTTCCAGCGTATGAGATGTTGGCAGCCTGCAGGACAAAAGGATATAATGGATGTCCTATATGTTTAGACGACGTGAACTTTAGTTGGCACGCGGGGAAGGTGTGTTACTTGGGTCACCGTAGATGGCTTCCTCACGACCACCTGTGGCGATAGGATGAAGCTCATTTCGACGGGACGGTAGAGAACAATCCTAAACCCCGTAGTTGGTTGGGCGAAGAGATTTTAGAGAGGTTGAGCTATTTCGACTTTGGTGTGTTGAGCAATGACGCGGATGTAAAGAAATGCAATCCAATTCCTCCACATGATCTGAGCTATTGGGATCACAAGAGTATATTCTTTGAACTCCCTTACTGGTCGAAGTTGAAGCTGAGGAACAACTTGGACGCGATGCACATAAAAAAAAATGTGTGCGACAGCGTGGTGGGAACAATTCTCGGTATTAAGTTCAAGACTAAAGATACTCCCAAAGTGCGCAAAGATTTGGAATCAATGAATCTACGTCGTCCCTTGTGGTTGAGGATGGATAGGAAATGAGTGTACAACAAGATGCCAGCTGCACCTTACACAGTGAAGCCGACGCTTAGACGTTCTGTATTTCACTGATTTAAGGGCGTTCGTTATCCGGCTACGTATGCAGCTACTATAACTGGAGCAGTGGACGAGGTGCAACACAAGTTTGTTGGTCTAAAGACACATGACTATCACGTTATGCTGCAACGTCTGATTCCAGTGGTAATTCGACCATACTTGCCTCGTGACGTCGTAGAACTAATAGTGGCATTGTCCAGGTGGTGGCAGAGGTTATGCGCCAGAGAATTAAAGAAGTCAGATGTGGTGGAATTGCAACAACAAATTGTGCACATCATTTGCAAACTAGAGAGGATTTTTCCCCCTGCTTTCTTTGACATTATGATTCACCTAATGATCCACCTGCCCGAGCAGGTGCTCATTTCTGGTCTGGTCCAGTACACTTGGATGTATCCTCAAGAAAGGTACGTACAACTAATTAATTATACTGGTTTTTCGATTCATAATTTGTTCCACTGGAGATTACTAGCTAGAAATATATGAATCGAAAAGTACCAACCTGGACGACGGAGAACGTACCAACCTAGACGAAAACTTGGACGACGGAGAACATCCAATCGAAAACTAATTAACACCTGGACGATGGAGAACGTCATTCTCCGTCGTCCAAGTCAAAAAGCATGGCGGTTCGATTTACCGCCTCAATTTTCGGCACCGCATGAAATTCCACTTAGACGACGGAGAATGAATTCTCCGTCATCTAAGTCCAAATTTATGGCGGGTGAAACGTTCCGCCCATTAATTACGCACCGCTTCGAAAAAATTTAACCATTCACTTAGACGACGGAAAACACTGTTTCCGTCGTCTAAGTGCACTTAGACGACGGAAATTAGTGTTCCGTCGTCTAAGTGAAAGCCTATAAATAGAACAGCACCCCCCCTTTTCTCATTCCATCTCCTCTCCTCTCCTCCTCTCCTTTCCTCTCCTCTCCTCCGGCGAATTTTCTCCTCCGACGACGCTCCGACGAATAATTTTCCGGCGTGGTTCCTCCTCTCCGACGACTCAACTCCGGCGATATTCCCGATTATTCCGGTGAGGTAAATTTCTATTTTTTACCTTATTAAAATTATTTTCATTTAATTAATTAATTTCTAAATATAATTTAATAATTAGTTTTAAATATTTCATTATTGTAATTATAATAATTTTTAGTGGTTAATTATTGTAATTAATAATTAATTAAATGCATAATTGTAATTAGTTGATAATTAATTAAATGAATAAATTCATTATTGTAATTATAATAATTTAATGATTAGTTTTAAATAATTCATTATTGTAATTAGTTTGAAATAATAATTAATTATATTGGTAAATGAATAATTATTATTAAATGCATGATAAATAATAATTTATTATTGTTATTATTTATTGTTTTACTTATTTGATAATTACGTGTATTTTCTAGTAAATTGCATGGTAGTACGTCTTCGATTTAAATTTAGTACATATGTTTGGTTTATTAAGTCGCACTCTTTGGAATAGATGGCGCCTCTTTTCCTAGCTTATCTCCTTAACCCCTCGTGATGTGTGGATTTCATCACAGCACACCATAACCTAAGTGAAGTTATGGACACGAGGTTGAGGGCGGAGTTTGCAAAGGACTTGAGGGAGTGTAAATTTTCAAAAAATTGGCCGAATGTCGGACATGGTGTCTAGAAACGGGTTATGACTGGTGACAGGTTTTGGATCAAAGAAAGACGACACCAATAGGTGTTTTGTCAAAATTAGTCCTGCTTCTCGCGTTATCTCTATCCCTAACTGGCCATGTTTTTCGATTTAACCAAGGCTGATTAATTGAAAATTTACACTTTATCGCACGGGTCGCACTTCCATTGAACGACCGAAAAAGCCAAGGTAGTATACTCTATTTAAATCTTAACCGTACTTAATTAGCGTAAATTTTGCACTTGTAATTATTATGGTAAGTAGGTATTTTAACAACGTACTCCTAGGTTTAAATGGCTTCATCCGGCAAGAAGAAAGCCCAACAGGAGGCAGAAGATGCCATGCTCCGAATGTTGGCGGACCAAGTCGGTTGGGTTCAACAGGAGGGCAACGACGCCCTCAATCCGGACCCTTCATCTGGTTCGGAGGTGGTGCCTCTTGGGGAAATTCCCTCTGCCCCATTTATCTCCGGCGGTGATGACGTCGACCCCTTTTCAACTCCGACGCCCGGTACCGGTTCAACGGCAAGTACTCAGGCGTCCTCGACCGCTGAATCTATCATGTACAGCACCCGCCGTAAGCAAAGGAGGGCCCCCACTGACCCGGAACCGAAAAGGACTCGGGGTCTCGTTAAAGGGGGCAAAGCGGAGAAAATTTGCAAGGCAACCAGGAAAAAGATCGACTTGCCCTACGACGAATTCACCGGTGGCCCTCCCACAGCTCAGCTAGCAAGTCTCTCGGCGCATAGCATAAGGTCAATCATCCATAGCCGGATTCGTCTCACTACCCCAACTTGGAAGGAGGTGCCGGATGAGGAGAAGGCGAAAGTCTTTAAAGATCTTTCGGTAATTAATACGTCCAATTTTAGTTATTATATAATATTGTTAATATTAATTATAATTTCATAATATATACGATTATAATTTTCTATTTATTTTTGATAGGAACAATTTGCGGTGGATCCGACACCGGCGATGTTGAGGCATATCAACCAAACCTCCAACTCCATCTACAAAGATTGGAAGTACAGGCGCCATCAGTACTTCCAAACTTACGGTCCTGCGCCTCCCCCCGTAGAGCTGCGTGGGGATAGAGAAGATGAGTGGCAGTGGTTGTGTAACCACTTTGCCGATGACGAATTTAAGGTGTTAATTTACTTTTTTTATTTCAATTAAGATAATTGAATTATTTAAATTTTAGTTATTAATTTTTTAATATATGATTTAATTATGTTGTGTAACAGAAATTCTCCGGTGTCAACAAAGCCAACCGGGGGAAGAAGGACAAACACCATACTACCGGCGCCAAGCAGTTCATTCAAATAGCCAAGGAGCACAAGAATAAGGGCTCCAAACACCCTTATCTTGATGCAAGCATAAGCGCGTACGTGACGCCTGGGCTCGATAATGAAGCGAGTGAATGCGGCGTAAGTGATATATATATATATGTGCTTTTAATTATAGTAATTATTATTTAAATATTATTTCATTATAATAAATTAATTATTCTTTTGTAGGCAAGGGTGATAGAGCGTGCGCAAGAAGAGTTGGCTAACACTCAGCTTGCGTTCCCAGATGTGCCGCCGGAAGACCTGCCTCCTCTATCCTTAGAGAGCCAAATTGCAATCGCGGATGAGGTCTACGGTCGTAGAGCTGGCAAGGAGGTTAGGCACTTCAGGCCTAGGGTGGTACGAGATTTGTCGACGACCTCCGACTCATCATCTACGGGAGGTTCGGGCCAGCGGAGAAGGACTCAGGCTGTGGCCGTCGAAGCAGCCATTCAAGCGGCTCGACTGGCACGAGAGGAGAATCAATCCATGCGGCAAAGACTTGACGAACAACAAGCACAAATAGCCCAACTCATCGCCCTCATGCAACAAAATCGAGAAGTATGTCAACCTCCTCCGAACCCACACCCCGATGACAACGACCCGGCTGGAGGCGGAGGACTCGGCAGTGCATCTGCTCCTCCAGTGTGTTAATTAGCTTGTAGTTTTTTAATTATCTCGTTTCTTTCCGCATTCCGAACAATATTTTTATTTTATGGGTTTTTTGAATGTGTATGTACAAATTAATTTTAATTATTTAATAATTAAGTAATATTAAATTAATTCGTTTATTTAATTAATTTTATCATTTTTCATTATTTAAATTCAATTAATAATAAATTAAATTAATAATATTTAATTACAATTTATTTTTAAAAAAAAATTAAAAAACACTTGGACGACGGAGAATGTAACAATCTCCGTGGCCCAGGTAATCACCTGGTCACCTGGACAACGGAGATTAAGTTCTCCGTCATCCAAGTAATTACATGGGCCATAGAGAATGTCCGCGGTCCAAGTGAACTTGGACGACGGATAACTTAATCTCCATCGTCCAAGTGCCTGGACGACAGCACTTGGAGCACGGAGCTTGGACGACGGAGATTCCATCGTCTAAGTACTTAGACGACGGAAAAACGCACTTAGACGACGGAAACGCTCCGTCGTCTAAGTGCGTTTTTCTTGTAGTGAATGTTAGGTCTGCTAGAGATGTCGCCACTAGCCAACTCAATGTACCAACAATGTCTAAGTTATGAGTTTAGTTTGATCCACACGTGCTTGTCTAATTCGTAATCCTTTTAAGTTACCATTGGTTGTAAACAGAATCTCCTAGGCTCTTAGGGCACTAGAAGTGTTCTGATCAAACATTCAAATATAAAGCAAACCAAAACTAGAATGCAACGCAATTACGAATTGTATCCAAATCATACCACATGCCTAATGAGTTCAACATGTGTTCACTTATGATGAATGTGAATGAATTTCTTTCCTAAGTCCCTATTAGAGGACATGAAAGTAGGTTCTAATGACTTTCCTAATCCATTCCTTTTAGAACAAAAATTAGAAGAAGTAACTACTAAGTCAATGTAAGCTTGACCGAAGATCCTTGAGTCATTTGGACTTCAAGAAGGCTTCGGTCCATGCTCAAGCCTAATAAAAACCAAACCTTAACCCCATCTTCTCAAATGCAACCTAAGTCATGTTTACATGCTTATCTTCCTTAGGTGAGTGACTAGTTCACTTAGATTCATTTTTAGCTTCCCTAAACATATCTCAACTTAGTCTTGAATAAGACATGAATATGAAAACATTGAATCAAGCTCAATATGCAAACACACCATAATCACATCACAAGCTATCAAACTCATTCACAACATGTAGTACACTAAACCAAATTCAATTTCATAACTCAAAATATAGTTGTATGTACATCAAATTGACTAGGGCTTTAGCTCTAGTCTTCCAAAAGGAAACTACTCACTAAGCATAATGTAAAGCAAGTTTAGATACATAATTGAAGAGATAGAGAGATGTAGAGATAACCCAAGAACTCCCAAGCAAGCTAAGTCATCCTTGGTCTTCAAGCTCCACTTTTTAGGCTCCCAAATGCATCCAACTTGAGGTGGAGGTGAGATAAAATGGGGAAAAACTTAATTGCAAAGGAGGGTGTACAATCAAGTGAGGAGGAGAAGGAGGAAAGGAAGAGGTACCTTAAGGAAAGCAAGATAGCTCCACCTTAAGGGGCAGATTTGGTGGTGATGGAGAGGGTGTTTGAGGTGAAGAGAGAGCTAAAGGGATAGGGAAAAGTTGAGAGCTATAGTGAGAGACGAAAACTATGTAGAAGTGAGAAATGAGGTGAGGTATATGTGAGGGGAGAAGGAGCTCGACCCTATACCTTCCAAGGAGATATTTTGGTTGTTTAAAGTTCAAAATTTATGCTTAGACATGATCCACAAATTTAGGCTTTAAGTGGTCTAAGATGTGTGACTCACCCCAAGTCATATGACTTGTATATATATCCATCTCTCAAAATATCCCCTCTATTGGCTTGGACTCTTGGGACTTGGCCCAACTTGACTTGACTCTTGCTATTGACCGACGAAGACGTGCCAGAGTTGACGGGGCAGAGTTGGCCGTTGACGTTTCATCATTTTCTCAGTTTGGCTCCATCTTCTCCAAAGGCTTAGGAAACTTGCTCGGCTTCTCCAAAAAGTGATTAGATTCCATCGCTTAGAGTGTTTCCATGACAATCCCTCATTTCCTAGCATAGCAAGGAAACATAGTAAAAATGATGTTTTATTAATAAAAGACAAACAATATATATGTAGTTATCAACATAATTAGAGCATAATTATGGACCTAACAGTAGCCAACCTTCATCTTCTATGGAGAATTATGGTGCGCTCCTTGGAGTGCTTAAGTACTCGGGAAGGTTGCAAGATGTGTTTGGAGAGCTTGCAACAACATCTTACCTACTCGTGACAGGCTTCACTTGAAAGGTTATGATGGAGACATGTCTTGTTTACTTTGCAACCATCCAGTGGAGACTTTGGGTCACCTAATATGTCAATGCCTTACAACCAGCTCTATTCTTGCAACTCCACCTTTTAAGATCTTGGTCCCAGTCACTCATTCCTTTAACTTCAAGGAATGGATGCTAGGTATAGCAACTCATTTACAACAAACTTGTTTTGACCAAATACTTATGATATTTTCGAGCTTATGGTATAACCGGAACAAGAAGCTGTGGCATGACTCCTCTAAAACTAGCACTGTAATAGCTGCATCGGCTTTGGCAAGGCTAGAGGAGTACCTAAAAGGTAAAGGTAAATTGGCTATAACAACCCCTAAGAGTCAGCCCCTGTTCGTCGGCATTGGACTCCTCCTAATCAAGGTGAGTTCAAGTTGAACCCAGATGGTTCTTTCTTGCCAAGTGACTCCAAGGGTGGTCGTGGAGGTGTAGTCCGCGATATTAGAGGTAGCTTTGTGGCAGCATACAACAAGTTCTACCCTACTGTTCGTGAAGCCTCCCATACTAAGTTACTAGCTATCAAGGATGGTATCGAGTTACTCACTGCCCTAGAAGTTGAAGCAGTAATGATCCAGGCATACTGTCTCTTGACAGTCCAGTGGTGCCTCTAAAGTGAAGTAGAAGATCTATCTCCTCTCGAATCTCTAATTGAAGATATCATGTTCATGCTAAAGTCTAAAACCTCATTTAGACTTACTTATTCTCCTAGATATTGTAAAAGAGTAGCTCATAGGCTTGCGACCCATGCTAATGAATCACGCGCTAGTACCGAATAGGTCTTCACTTCTCCGGAGTTTGTTCTAGATACCCTTTTGTATGAATCAAATCGTATTCAATAATAAACCCCTTGATGAGGGTAGTTTCTTCAAGAACAAAAAAGAGGATGAAAATTCAAATTAATATTTCAAGTAACCGATTATTTGTTATCAAAGGTGCAAGTTGCATTGTTGATTGAAGCTTAGAAGGTATATCCATTCACCACTTTAGCAATATAAAAATGAAATTTTATATTAAGACCTCCAAATTTGCTCAATTGACCTCTCATGCAATTACATGTAATAAGACAACTACAATACAATTTCTATTATACACCTCCAATTTCTTTTATATACATGCAATTGCTCAACATCCCTCTTATCAATTCCTCTATATTAATCTTGCTTCATTATATTCCATCAGTCAAACTCCCGTTGTGCGTTCTTTCTTGACATAAAATAAAAATAAAAAAAAATAAAATTCTGCATGCAACCGTAGCATTTCCATCCTCAATTCCTCAACAGCAGTTACTGAGTTCAATTCAAAGTGATTTAGAATGAAAAACAAAACAGTTCACATAATCAACTCCATGTAATATAATTGCAAAAGGATGAAAAAGAGGCTGCCAACATCTAAGAAACTTCTATAAGCATTGGCTATATTCTATCAACAATCAATCAACAATCAAGCATCTGTATAAATCACCACTAAAATTATAAAAGGCCACCCACCAAAAGGTGGCAATTTGAGTCAAAGACACCAACAATGGTGGGCATTTGCTCTTGCAACATATGCAAGAGAGGGGTGGCAAGCCATTACTATTCACCATGTTGGTGGCAATTTTTTTACCTTTTGTTGCCACCAACATCAAATGTGTGTGGCTAGGTAGAAGAAAATTGCCAAAAAAATATATAGCTAAAAATGAATTAAAATACAAATGTGATATTTAATTGAGGAATTAAATACAAACTGGTATCTTCTTCAGAAATAGGAGAGTTCTTGTACACGATTTGTTCATCTAGACTATAAAAAATCAATATATTTAGTTAAAGGCTTGTATAAAACGATTTAAAGCTTCAACCTCTGGAATAGCTTCGGAATCAGCTCCAAAGTTTGAAATTTCTGTATATAATTAAACACAATATTACAAGTGATTCGTATGGTACTTATGTCTAGTATAACTAAACCATGAAAAACAATCACATAAAAATGCCTAACTAAACAAAAATGCATGATTTTACATAACCAAGGCAACATACCTTGTCAGGATTGTTCCACTCTAAACCTCAAAATAATGCTTTGTGCCTGCAAAAATTAAACTAAAATTGTGAATGAAATACTGACCTCAAACTAATTTCATAATAGTATTGATTACTTTGCTCCTCAAACTATAAACACTGCGAGATCGAAAATCTACTTAATTAGATTTGGATCTGATTTTAGTTCTGAAGATGTGTTTAGATATCTGTTAATGTATCTGTTTGACTATATGGTAGAGTATTTGTCTGAGTATCTCTTTGTCTATTTATTCTGTTAGAAGTATCAGACCTAACTATTAGTCAACCAAAGTATTTTCATGCATTTATTCAACTCTTTAACAACTTTTAAATATTTTCTTTGCAGTATATTTAATGGCAACAACACCATCTCTAATCATTGTGAAATATATTCACAATCGAGAAGGTGTGGTGGATATTTTAAGTGTTGATATCACATTTACTGACATAGTGGATATTGTCCGTCAACGATTCAAATCACTCAACAACTCAATCTTGACATACAAATATTGTATCTCACCAGATGATGAACACATTTGTCTGGAAGCTGATCATGACGTGATTTTGATGATGCTTTCTCTCCAAAGACTCAATTCAAAATATATTGAGATTAGAATCACTGACCTGAATGAGGTAGAGCATCCAAAACTCATTTGAATCTCTGTTTGCATATCAGCTTGAGTATTTGTTTGCATATTATGTCAAGCTAAACATGTATACTTTTCCTCTTTCTAGCAAACTCCAAATGTCAGTTCCAACCAATAAAATTGTAGCACACAGAATGAAAACGCAGGGCAGGATATGCAGATTGATGGCTATATGGAAATAAGTAATGTTACTGATGTTGGTTTTGGATGCTTTCGAGAAGAGGAGAAAAATGAATACTTGACAAAACCATGTACTAAACTGATACAAGAAAAATGGTAGAAATTATTAGGTGGTGTGACTGAATTCAGGTTGAAACTCAAAAATTACTCAATTGAAAGTGGATTCAAGTTTACATATGAGAAGAATGACAGATCATGAGAGCCTCTGCAAAAGATGCAGATCAAGGAAATGTAGACATATGAAAGATATGACTTCACAGATAATTGTCTAGATAGCTGTTTGGGTAGCTATATGGGTATCTATTTTTTGTTTATAAACTGCATTTCAGTACTTACTATACAACTAGAAACCTTACCTTTTTAGTTCTTTTTAGGACTCTATCCAATTGCATTTGTGATAGTTGATGCCAAAAATGACAACAATTGGAGGTGGTTCTTGATGAACCTAAGAGATGAGATAGATAGACACAACATAAATCAGGAAACTAATACTCAGAGGAAAATAACATTCCTCTCATATCGTCATAATGGAATTACGAGTTCTCTTCCAAAGGTGTTCCCCAATGATGAGCATGCCTACTATTTTCAGCACTTGGTTGCTAACCTCAAAGTTAACTACAGAGGACACTTGAAGGATAAGATTTTTGAACTTTTCATGCAATGTGCATATGAAAAAAGTGAAAGGCAATATGAGTTCCTTTTTAACCAGCTTAAGCTAGAAGGTGAATATACAAAGATAACCAAATTCTTCAAGGGTCTCCTAAAGGCAAAATGGTGTGATGCATTCTTCGGAAGAGATAGGTATGGCGAAATGGCAAACAACATCTCAGAGTGCTTCAACAGTTAGATAATACATCTTCGCACACTGTCTGTCTTCTATCTTGCTCATGAAATCAGGTCATCCATTACAACCTGATTCATTCTATTATTTCTAGGATATCTATAAATTGCACTGTTTCATTTCTTTTTTCTGTTACTCCTCTTCTAGGAGAAAAGTGATGGAAATGATTGCAAGTAAAAAAGAAGAATTTGAAAAATGGCATACTATAATGGGACCGGGGATGGAAGGAAAGCTAATTGAAACACTTAATGTAGGAAGGCAATGGAGAGTGGTGAACTTCAATGGTCTTTCCTATGAAGTTCAGGCTGACAAATATAGTGGTGCAATCAACATGGAGACATAGACCTACTCATGTGGACAATGGCAGTTGCTGAGGTTTCTGTTCTCCCATGCCCTTGTTGTAATTCAAGAGATAGGAAAAGACCCTTACGATTATGTTGACAACTTGTACAAAGTTCCATATTACAAACAAGCTTACTCTTTCACACTGAATCCAGTGGCAAACATTGAAAAATCGTTTAAGGACATGTCATAATATAGATTGGACGGCAGACCTCCATTAACAAAGAAACAACCGCGAAGACCAAAGAAAAAGAGAATGAGGAAGAATGGCAAAAAACAAATAATGCCGACATAGTGCTCAAAAAGTCACCAAACTGGTCACAACAAAAGAACCTGCAACAACCATATCGATTGAAAACATATGTCTATGTGGATTATTAATGATGTTGTCATAATACATTTCTAAAAGTTTGAATGTCTGTTGATCTACATGACTGAGTATCTGTCTGGATATATGTATACGAATTTCAGATCTGCAACTTATTACTTGCAATACAAAAATAAATTTGAGGTTCTCTTGTTTTTGTGTTTTATATTGCATCGTAAAGAAGGGCAAAACAAACATTTTATTGCATAGGTTAATGCATTGATTAACTAGAATTCATGGATAACTATTTGTGTAGCTATGTGTGTAGCTGTTTGGATATCTGACTGGACCAGGCTGATGATGTTGTATCATTCAATGGCTTCATACATTCATTCATCAAGTCTATTGTAAAACATAAAAATGAATAACAAAAGATACATAAATAATCCCTACATTTTATTGAATAGGTTAATAAATTGATTCACTAAAATTCATGGATAGCTGTTTGAATAACTGTATGTATAGCTGTTTGAATATCTGACTAGACCTGACTGATGATGCTATATCATTCATACATACATTCATTCATCAACTCCATTGCCAAAAACATAAAATAAAGAACAAAGATACAGAAACATCAACTTTATTAATAATAGTGATTCAATTACAAACAACCAAAAACAAAAAATTCAAACTAAAAACAAACGAAAATCATATGCTTCACATCTTCCCCTTCTTGCTGCTTCCCCCTTCGAAACCTGATGGAAGACGAGATATGATGCCCATAAGCAAATCAAGCATCTGGTCTTATTCGGCAAGGACCAAGTCCATTTTCTCATTCATTATCTCCATACGACGCTTCATACGACCCATCTTCTTGACCCAAGGTTGAAGTGGGCTATCAGGAATAAGACCTACAACATGTCAAGTAGTAGCAGGAAGATGGCCAAATACAAGAGTCTTCAGAGGAGGAGGAGGATTTAGACTTTGATGGATCAAAATCATCATTTGTTGAATGACAAGAGGTGTCTGAGTTGCTTGGATTCTCCTTCTTTGGGGCCATAGTTTTGTCTGCTGATAAAAATACTTAGAGAAGAAGAAGAACTCAAGTAGAAGGAGTTTACAATGAAACACAAACATGTTATGGACAATATGGAAAGTCAGTCTTATTTATAGAGAATGAACCATTATGTCTTTCCTGGCTGAAACAGTTTATTCCTGCGTTTTTCATTTTTCATTCTCTTTTTACGATAATACTCTCTCTCTCTCTCTCTCTCCCTATCTCCATCTCTCTCTCTTTCTTTACGACAAAACTCTCTCTCTCTCTCTCTCTCTCTCTCTCTCTCCCTCCCTCCCTCCCTCCCTCTCCCTATCTCCCTCTCTCTCTCTTTCTTTACGACAAAACTCTTCCTCTCTCGTTGTTTCTCCCAACAAGCGTGCACAACCTCATTGAACACCATTAATATGCAACTTTTCAACCAAGAAGAAAAGACTTAACTACTTCATCAACACAACATTTCACTCTCTATAAATAAAAATGCACAGAACATAACCCCTTCACAAAATAAAAACATTTCTCTTCACCCTCCTTTGCTTATGTTCAAAACATAAAATGGCCAACACCTCTAACAACCACAAGTCTAAAAAATCCAAAAAGGAACCAGAGGACTCGATTGAAGAAATGGTCTAGAAGGCAAGGAAAATGAAAGTTGTTGCCGTCGCCGTCAACAAAAAACTGCTCCACCTCCACCTCCACCTCCACCTATGCTCCAAAAATTATCCACTAGAATAACTGACCTTGAAGATGGTCTGAAAGATCTCAAGGCAAAGCAGAAGCTCATCAAAGAGAATGATGAGACAATCCTTCAACTTCTTCGTAAAATCTTTGAGATGTTGCCTCCCCCACTGCCAAGGTTCGATGGAGCAAGCAGCAGCAAGAAGAGAAAGTATTGTAGTTTATTATGTACTTTCAATTTTTTATAATTTTTATTATTGTATTTTGTTCCCTATTATCAATAAATCTATCTTAGTTTAAAGAATTAATGGTGTTGTTTGATTTTTGTCCATCAATTCTGTCATTTTCAAAGTCTATCTGTTCAAGTATCTGTCATTTCATTCAAAAAAATTCCAAAATGTAATGAGTGTTTCGTATTGTTCTTTATGTGTCACCGGTGCCATCATACAAAAGAGATGAGGAATAATTGGAGAAAAATAGATGACAACTCAGTAAAATGAACAGATGAGACAACAAGTGACATGTCGTTTCTGAACTATCATGGGTAGCTGTCTAGAGCACTGCCTAAGTAGCTGTCTAAGTAGCTGTCTTTGGTTTATGAACTGCGTTTCATTACCAACTATACACCCAACTTTGAGTTGGCTTTGTGTTGGAAAATGTATCATAAAGTGCAAAAACAAACATTGTATTTCATATACTTAATACATTAATTCACTCATTCAAAATTCCAGAGCAACACAAATAGTATAACATAGAGATATACTCAAACATATAGTCATATAATTACATTCATAATGCTTTCCAAATGTACTACTTACAATACAGACCCCTATAACTTAAAATAATGTTCACAAAATGAACATTACAACAAAATATACACATTGATTATGGTCCTACACTTGTTCATAAGCTGATTCATTCTTTGTTTCGCGATACCTATGTGACGACCCGAACCAGAATCTGTTGCGTATTCGGCACGATTCTTGAGTTTGTGTTTAGTCGCGGGTTTTCGACGAGTATGTGGTTTGTCGATTCGATTCGCGACTTTATTTTTGGTCGAGAATTTGAGTTGGGTGTCTTCACGGATATTGTAGAATACGTGATTTCGAGTTCGTGGGCAGTTCCGGAAGATTTTTCCGATAACCGAGGAATATTTTATGATTATTTGAAGTTTTGGGTTCCGACGAGTTTATCCGATTGTTTCGTGCTTATCCGAATCATTTCGTATATTCATTTTGGACCGTCGGTTGACCCGTGGCGCGAGTATAAATATCGAAAAATAGTCGAGAATTTCATTTCGGGCGTTGACCAGACTTTGACTTTCCATTTTGGGAAAGTTGACCGTTGACCGATAAGGAAAGGTTTCCCGTTTCGGCTTCACCGTTCGACGACCACTTTCCGGCCACCTCCGGCCACGAGACAAGTATAGCTAGCTTCCTCTCTTGATTTCGAGTCTGATGGTAATTGGTTTGATGTGAATTGGTTTCGTTTTGGATGAGTTCGAATCGGGCCGAGTTCCTCGATTTCTCCGGTGACGGTTGGCCTTTTCCGGCGAGGTTTGGAGGTGGAGGTTAGAGGGATTAGACTCCCCTTGCCCTTCTGAGTCTTGTGGTGTATTTATTTTGGTCTGAGATTGAGTTTTGAGAGGAGTCTGATTAGGTCACCGGTGATGATTTCCGATCAGGTTTCGGGCTGAAATTGGACGGGTTCCGATGGGATTTGGACCTTGTGGTAGAAGGATAAATGGTTCGCCTGGATGAGACCATGAATTCTGGAGCTTTCCGCCCTGTGATTTCGCCGTTGACGGCATGCCGCCGCCGCCGCCGGCGGTCAACGGCGAGGAAAAGTTAACTTTTCAGATTTCGACAATTTTAATGTCATTTTTCTCGTAATCGCGCCCTGGTTATCGTACAGAGGTTTTTGGGTTGAATTGGTTAGCCGATTTTCAGTCGAGGTTTCGAGTGGGGATTTCGGAATTTCCGTTATATATTTTGTACCGCATTGCATATTTCCGGGAACGGTTGGTTTCCGTGATTCAGTACAGGGTTGAGAACTATGATTTTGATCAGTTATGTTTTTGTGAATATTCAGGAGATCGAGATCGAGACCGTGATCGTGCTTCTGGCGAGGGATGTTCCGCCGGTCCTCGAGATTAGCGCGAGTGCGCGTTACGCGAGTCTGTGAGTGGACAATTTATTTTCACGGATTGATTGCGAGTCTTTTATTTATGATTTACGAACTTGAGCATGCAGATGGATTATGGTTTTACGAGCATGTGTTTTTACGATAATGCATATACGAATATACGTATACGAGTATGTATGTGTATATATTGTGTTTTAAGCATGTGCATAGAAAAGATTTATGATTTGGTTTACACAGAGTACAGTCTCAGTATATGTTGTTGTATCGATACACCTTGGCTTCTCGGCTGATCCCCGAGTACGCTCCGGGGGGGACATATATCCTGACCCGAGGCCTTTCTGGATAGGAATCACGTGTGGGTCTGGGATCCCGTGATTCAGACTGTGCTATCGCGTGGTAGTCCATGAGTGATTCCGTGATTTTTATGTTGCATGCTCCGTACGCGTGAGGAGTTAAAGTCTCCCTCGTGTACTCGGACGCGTGAGGAGTTAGAGTCTCCCTCGTGTACCATTTCTTACTTATGCATTTAGACTCGCATATGTTTAATATTATATATATTCGGTGAAAGACATTTATTTTCGTCCACTCACTCTTACTTGTTTATTGTCTTTCCCCTGGGCTTTTCGGTTTCCGTGCCCAGTTTGCAGTTCAGGTTTGGTGTTTCACGTCGCGGTTTGGAGGCTAGTGATCAGAGTTACCTGTGCTTTCCAGTAGGTTCTTGTTTCGCCTACTGATGTGTATATTGTATATATTTTACTTTAGAGGTCGCTCTGATACATTCTGATACATGTTTATACGGATTTTCTCGGATATACATATATACATAGTACAGTTTGTTTACTGTTATTGATTATATTGATGTTGAGAAATCCGGATGGGATTGATGCCCACGGTTTGGCTTTTGTGGCATAGGACGAAGTGTTATTTTCTGGGTGCAGGTTATGGCAATTCCACGTTAGTAACGAAACTCTGCCGAAATTTTGAAAATTTTTTGTTGGTTCGTATTTTCTTTAAGGGTTTGATTCTGGTTTAGGTAACTGAATCGGGATTGGGTCCTTTCAACCTATGATAGATCATGATCCATAAACGACTCCAACACTTTGGCCTTGAACCGAGCCGTATCATCACGATTTAGATTTTGCTTTATTTCCTTGCCAAGAACTAGGTGATACATGATGTAGCAAACACTAGTTCTGCAATCAAGGTTAGGAGGTTGTTGAGGACTGTTGCTGATGGATTGCACATGTATTTTTTTCAAAATCTACCTTCTGATGTTTGACCCAATGAATTCTTTTGCATTCATTTTCGTATATCTAGATTTCCCTCATCATTAGTTCTTTTCTGGTGCTCTGAGAGTCATTTACCAACATTCAAATATTCAGTGATAACATATTATCACTTACGTCCCTCACAGAATCCATCCACATAGACACCAAATGAACCTTCATCAATACAGTAAATAATCTGTTAACCTATCTATAAAATATAAATACTAAACATCCAGAAAAGAAAAAGAAATGAAAAGTAGGAATGGAGAATAAACATTATCGTTTTTAGTGCCTCCCGAAATTGCTGGTTGTATATCGACTTTGCATTTTTTCTTAGTGAGTAATAATGAAACCAGCAGGACACACTTTTATCAAAGACTAGAAGGTAGAAATGTCAATGAGAAAGGATCGGGAACAACAGCTTGCCATTGTTGCCCAAAACTTTGAATAGTCTCTCAAAAAGACGTTCATGAATCATCTTTACTTTGAGCTCTGATCCAGAAACCTATCAAAAGCAGCAGACAAAAGTTAAACACACATAGGCTAAAAAAGACCAAGAACAGACATAAGAGGGATTACATGAGCCAATGTGTGAAAAGCATAGGAACTTTCATCTCTCATATCATCCATTGCTTCACTAAGAATAGTGGAATAACAATCTAAAATAGAGTTCAAGATCTCTTTACCATCAATAATAAACTCCGCATCTTCTCGGTCGAAGAACTGAAAAGAAGCAATGTCATTCCAAAATAAATCTTTGTCCAAAACAACAACAAAGCATAAACAAAAAAGTTATAAAACTGAAACATAAATAAAACAAAAAAAACTTTGAAATTTGACAGACTTACCCGGTTTTAGCACTTTTCATCCAGTACCTCACCAACTCACTTTGGTAGCACTCTCCCGTGTACTGAAAAACATCACGATCAACAAACGATACATCCAGCTTCTCCTCATCAGTCAAATTAACCCAGATTCTTCCCGTCTCACCCATATTCTTGCTGCACGATTTCACTACCAAAGGTGAAGATACTTCAACAATTGTAAAATCTCCTATCGGCACTACCTCCGCCACATCAATATTTTTCTTCCCTCTTGTACTCCGGCTCTTTCCTTTGACATCATTATCGGCCAGATACTAGAAGATCTCGTTCCTCTTCAAGGGTTTCCTGGTCTTATCATTTAACCTCTTAACATACAAGTATAGATAAATATTTTCTCTATTGAGTCTCTCAAAAGGCCCAGGAAGTTCCTTGCGAATCAAATCTGTGAAGACTGACAGAGAAGATGAACCACCAGCAAGAGAATGAGAAGGTTTCCCACTATCACTAGAGGAAAAAAAACGTAGGAGCATGTAATGCCACTGGAGGCTAGCTGGGACTAGGAGTGGGGGTAAATAGATGGAAGGATTGTAACAACCCAAACCGAAAATTGTATGTTAATTGGTTTGATTTGCGCATTTCACGATTAGTCGCGGTTTTGTCGTACTTGGTCGATATAGCGGGTTTGTTCACGACTAAATTATTGGGCAAGAATTTGGTTTGAATTCCTTCGCGGAAATTGTAGAGGATTTGATTTTGAGTCCGTAGGAGGTTTCGGAAGATTTTTCGGTTAATCATAGAATATAAAATAGATATTTGAAATTATCGTCGAGTTAGTCGTACTTATCCATTTGGGTTTGAATTATCCGAATCGTGAATTTGGTCGGTTCACGACGTATAAATATCGAATAGTCGTAAAATTGTTGAAAATTCACATTTAGACCGAGTTCGACCGAGTTGGACTGAGTTGACTCGGGTTGACCCGTTTTCTTCCCGTCGTCGGACTCGGCGTTTCCGGTCACCTCCGGCCGAGTTCTTGGTATGGTTGGAAAGCTCTCTTGAATTCCTATTGTTTCATATATTTATTTGTGGAAATTGGTTGTGATTTGAGGTAGAACGAACTCGATGAAGTTTGGGGATTTTGCCAGAATCGGGTGGCGGATTCCGGCGAGATTTGATGTCTGGTTGGTGGGGGTTTTGGTTCCCCTCAACCCCATGATGAATTCTTGGTGTTCAATTTTGGAATTGGTTGAGGTTTTAAGGTGGTCCGTGGTGGTGATCGGAGAGGAAATCAGGCGAGACTTTTGGCCGGAATTCCGGCCGATGTGGGTTGAGTTGGCCTTGGTGGTAGAAGGAAAATGGGTTGGGCTTGAGGAGAGGAAGAGTTTGAGGTAAGGGTTACCAGAGTTGGTCACTGTTGGCGCCGCGCCGCCGCCGACGGCGGCGGTCAACGGCAGAGCTCTGGCAAGGTTGACTTTTTGGGATTTTTGAGATTTTTATACCGTTCTGCTCGTAATCGCGTCCCGATTGTAGTCGTGAGGTTTTTGAGTTGATTTGAGTATTATATTTTAGGTCGAGGGTTGTTTGGGTGTATTTTGGGAATTTTGCTATCCTCCTAGATATTTTGAGCGATACGTCTTTCGAGAAAGCGGGGTTCTTGACGTATTAGCTCTGTATGTTGTCATTCTATATGTATTGATAGTATCCTTGTTGTTCAGGTGATCGTGATCGAGTGTTTGGCGAGGGATCTTCCGTCAGACCTCAGAGTTAGCCTCGTACTATGAGTGGACACTTTGATTTTCACTGTCAATTTGCGAGTCTTGATTATACATTTTATGTTATGCATTTTACGAGTATGCAATTATGATTATGCATTTATGATTATGTATTTTTAATTGGAGGCACATACATGATTTTTTTTACATGGATTATGGATATATGGATGCATCGATGCACTGGCTTCTCGGCTGATCCCCGAGATGCTCCGGGAAGGTTATGACAAATGCCTGACCTCTGATTATATGGCTCCTAGGAAGGTTATGACAAACCCCTTACCTGGTTGAGCTTGATTGTAACTTTGAGGAAAATGTACTCAAGTTACGGCCTCCATATTTTATACGGTATCCAGGAAGGTTACGACAACCACCTTACCTGTGATTGATGATTTTAGACTCGCATCATGATTTCATGTTTATATTGGTTAAAGACATATTATTATTTTCGCCCACTCACTCTAACGATTTTATTTGCCTTTTCCTGGGCTTTTCGATTTCTTTTGCCCAATTTGCAGTTTGGGTTCCAGGGTTGCACGTCGACGGTGGAGGCGTAGAGTTCAAATCACACTTCAGTTCGAGTAGGTTCTTTGTTCGACCTACTGGTTGTATATGATGTATATAGGAGTCACTATGAATACTCATGTTTGTTTTCAGTTGAGTTTACTCCTGAATGTTTTTCTGGATTTTTTGTAAATCTTGTGGTTTATTATATATATGATGTTGAGAAATTCAGATGGGGAATGGAGCCCCACGGTTTGGATTTTGTGGAATATTTAAAGTGTGATTCTCATTGCAGGTTCTAATTTTGGCTCACGTATTTCAAAGTAAACTCTGGCAAAAAAATTTTTAAGGTCATGTTTTCGAAGGGATTTGATTTCGGTTTAGGCAACTAAATTGGAGTCAGGTCCTTTCAGGATGGTGCAAACTTTCCTTGTTCGAAACTCTTCTTCGTCTCCGAAAAATTCCCTAAAAGAAATACAAAAAAAGCATTCCATGAAAGACACAAGTTACAAAAGTCAAATATACTACATGTCCAGAGCAAAAATTAATATTCAAACAGATACCCAGACAGATATTCAGGAAGATACCATGACAGATAGATGATGTTGACACAGATACACAAACTTATACTTAGACATATACCATACAGATAAACAGACAGATAGATAGACATTTTAGTTTTTTTGCAAAAATATAAAATACAAAGGAAAATCACCCCATAAAAGCACTTATGTTTTGTTATTTTCAAATGTCAAAATCGATACCAGGTAGTCCCTTTGTAACTGCAGCAACATTCTTCATATTCTGATTGTGTTCAAGAAGTTGTTGATTGGTGAGCTCAAGTTTCTGCTTTGCATCTTCAAAATCTTTCATCCACTTCTCAAGGTCCTCCTTTTCACGTTGAAAAACATGCAATCTCCTCTGAAGCTCCTCATTTGGTAGTTGACATGATTTAACTGCTTCAACACCATCTTCAACTTACTTCTGCAATTTACTATTTTCTTCAGCAACAAATTGTATCTTCCCTTGAGCAGCAACTTGCAATTGTGCTTCATTGAGTTGCTTCCTCAACATCATATTCTCTCCAGCTGCAGCTTCAGCGACATCCTTCATCTTGTTTAATCTGGACTCAAGCACACTTTTCTCATGGGCAGTTGCAGCAAGTTTGTCCTTGATTCCTGCAGTTTGTTCTCAGCATTAAGATTCTTTGCCCTCAATACTGCCATCACATCTTTAGAATCAACAGTAGTTGATAATTGGTTCTTAAAAACCTCATTCTCCAGGTCCAGATTCTCCATTTTCATCTGCATGTATTTCTTCTGGTTATTGAGACCATCAACTTCCATTCGCAGCTCAACCAATTGATGATGGTTTGGATTCGTCAAAAATAGGTCTACCTCTGATGGCTCCATAGAAGACACATACCTAATACATAAGTGTGTTACTTACTGCAACAGGTACCTCAAGGATCCACCACCTCCCACCGCCTCCGATCCCAGTGGCAGCATCAATCTTTCTATCATCACAAATATCGTACAACCTTTTAAAGGAGTATTAAAGGAATCGTTAACAAGAGAATAACTTATTGAGGTGCATTGGGTAGTGTTAGGAGACTGTGATGAAGTCATGAAGGCGTACAGGAAGAACCTTCAGGCGTTACATCCGAATAAGAGTTTAGCCTGGTTTGAAAAAGTGGTTAAGAAGAAGTTCTCCGATTATTTCCTCCAATGGGTACGTATGTTTACTTATTTAATTATATACATGTTTGTAGAAATTAAACACTTTAATTAATTATATTTTAATCCAAATTGTTACAGATGATTGATCTACAAAAATTCGATAACCACGGGGAGGGGGGGTAGTAGTCCTAGCCAAAGCACTTGCTAGCAGGGAAGCCGGTTAGACACTATATTTACCCCAGATATTTTATGAACGGTGTAAAATTTCATTTATTGGCCCAAGATGAGGGAACAAGAACATAAAACAGTATGGTCGCGGTTGGTGATGATGATGATATATATTACGAGGCTCTTGTATATGTCGTTCAGCTATGTTACGGGAATAATGTCAACGTTTTCCTATTCGAGTGCAAATGGTTCAAGCGTATAAAGGAAGACCTGGGCTTTTTATCAATCGATATAAACTCAACCTAGTATGAGGATGAGCCGTTCGCTCTTGCCACCTTAGTTAGGCAGGTTTTCTATCTTGATGATCCAAAAGCTGGTGAAGGGTGGAAAATAGTGAACCATACCTCTAATCGAGGAATATGGAATACCACGACAACTGAAGGGACGTCGGCGACTAAAGATACTGAACCGCAAAGAGACATTCCTGCATATCAAGAGCCTAATATTTCTGTCATCCGCTCCGACAGAATGGAAATGGTTCAAGCTGATGAATGCTTACCTATGCCTGATGGCTCTATGGATCTAACTCAATATGAGATTATAGATCTAGAGAATGATGGCAGTGGAGATGAGGCGCAGGATGACGACGATGACCCCAGATATTCGTCGGATGACGTTGAGTATGATGATAAGGAGGAGCAATCAGATAATAGTGTTGAGGAGGATGATGATGATTCTCACCAGGAGTACAATATAACGACGAGGGATATTAATTGGTAATTAATTATTGTAATCTCACTTTTTCGAGGTAATGATGATTAATTGTATTATGATCGACGAGGAGTACAATATAATTAATATTTTGAATTCGATTTTTTTTCACAAGGATTGGAGTACTAGTTCAATTATTATGTCATTTCCGACATAACTAATGGATCTGGAATTGAACTGGTTAATTTGGATCAATCGGCTTCACGAATTCAAATTAATTAATTAATTAATTAACACTTAATTAATTATTAATTACCGTACGTATACAACCTTACATCGTATTTCTTCGCGTATACTTTAGATGATACTTTGAAGCACAGATTTCATTTTGGTATGTAGGGTATAACTTAGGCGACGAAATCAGCTCTATTCGTCACCTAAGAAGGAACTTCGACGATGAACTCAACTCTTTTCGTCGCCTAAGTCATACCCTACATATCCGAACCCTAAACCCTGCATACCCTAAACACCTAAACTCTTTCCCCTAACCCATAAACCCTTTCCCCTAACTTGAAATTACTTAGGAGATGAAACCAAATGTGTTCATCACCTAAGAGGAATCTTAGGCGACAAAATGTAATTGTTTTCGTCGCCTAAGTCATAGTTTCATAATCTGACCTCTAAGAGCACGACCATGCATACCATCTTCAAATATAAATTTTTTTCCTTCAGAGCGTAGAGTAACCAATTCTTGGACTGTAAGTGTCGACGGTTTGAAAATCGGAGTTACGAAGATTTGCATATCAATGTTTCCGTTTCGTTGAAATTTTGGTTTTATGTTTGACTACTCCGATCAAACCCTTAACTTACTTCGTTTTGAATGAAAATTCATCTACTTACATATTACGCGATGATGAACATATCTAACAGTTGTTCTGTCTAAATTCAATTTCGTTAATGTTGATGTGGAGTGAATATAGTCATACGAACACTTAAGTTATACAACATTAGTAAATATATAACAAGTTTTTAGTCTTAAGTAAATTTTTTTCTTTCAAATTTCAATTAATTTATAATTAGCTGATAAATTAGGTTTTTACGACACGACAAACACCCATAACTTCGGAAACGGGTTCACGAATTATTTTTCATGATAGTTTTTGTCATTTAACTATTTCTCGACAATCACTGCAAGAATATATTGATTCGATCGATTTCTAAATTTATCCGAATTAGGTTCTATTTTTTTCTACAATATTCTATAAATGTAATGATTACATCTGACGATTAATTTTTTATAACTCTTAAGCAACTACCAAACATTAATTTTCATATCGTTTAAAAAAAATGTACTTAGGCGACGAACTCATGCCGTTCATCGTCTAAGTGATGACTTAGGCGACGAAACAACACGATATCGTCGCCTAAGACCAAATATTCTGGCGGTTTAATAAACCTGTGCCAAATTTTTTTGGGGTAGTTTAAATATCACTTAGGCGACGAACTCATATGGTGTCATTGCCTAAGTCCAATTTTTGGGCGGTTCAGTTTTTGCGCAATTTTTTTTCGGGGTCAATTTAAAAACCACTTAGGCGATGAAACCATAAGTCGACCATTATATCCAGACCCAGATTGACTTCTCCCGGCCATTCACTCGATCGATCTCTCCCCCCAAAACCCCGAAAATCAATCCTCTCGATCTCTCTCCCCCAAACACCCCCAAACCCAGCCTCCTCCTCCTTACTGCGCTGCTGTCCTCCTCCTTGCTGACTGCCACCGTACGTCCTCCTCCTCTCTCTCTTTCCCAGAATTTCCTCTCTCTCCCGGAATCTCCGACCTCTCTCGCTCGGCCTCCACCTCGTCGGAGTTTGTCTCCCCCCTTCTCGCTGGCCGGAAACTCCGATCCCCTCCTCCCCAATTGATTAATATATATATATATATATATTTGTATTGTATAGTATTTGTGTATGTATTTATACTTGTATTCGTGTAGGTATTGTATTGTGTATTGTGTACGTATTTGTATATGTATTATATGCATTTTATGGATTTATATATGTATTAGATTAAATAAATTAGCTAGATTAATTAATATATATTGTATTCTTTTTATGTGAATTAAATTGAAAGGACCCAACCCCGATTTAGCACCCTAAATCGGAATCGAACCCCTTCGAAAACACGAACCAACAAAAACTTTTTGAAATTTGGGCAGAGTTTCGTTACTAGCGTGGAATTACCATTACCTGCACGCGTAAAATACACTCCATCCTATGCCACAAAAAGCAAACCGTGGGCACCAACCCCAACCGGATTTCTCAATATATCAACAATAACGTAAAGTAGTAAAATATATATACACTTTACTGAAATCCAGTGTAAATTCGTATAACATATTCAATAGGAAGCTCAGAGCGACATCTAATACATAATCGTATACTCATACCACAGTAGGTAGAACAATAAACCTACTGGATGAAACAAAGTAGCTCGAGCACTATGCCTCCGACCACGACGTGCAACACCAGATCCTGAACTGCAAACTGGGCACGGAAACCGAAAAGCCCAGGGGAAAGACAATAAACACGTTAGAGTGAGTGGACGAAAATAAATGTCTTTCACCAGTTAATATATATGCTTAAAATACATATGCGAGTCCAGGAACATAAAATAATAAGTACACGAGGTAAAACTCATACTCCTCCAGTGTACTGAGCATGCAAGTAAAATCCCACGGGGTCACTCATGGACTCCTCCGTGCTAGTACAGTCTGAACCACGGAGTCCTTGACTACCACGTGATTCTAAGCCAGAAATGGCCTCGGTTCCGGGGAATACGCCCCTCACCGGTCTGGTTGGGGAAACGCCCCTCCAGGCGGCCCTCTGTCGGGGATCAGCCGACGAGGCAAGGTGTATCGATACAACAACAACATAACCAAGACTGTACTCTGTGTAAACCAAATCATAAACATTTCGATGCAAATGCATGAAACAGCATATAAGTATATGTATACTCGTATACGTATAATCGTATAAATATATCGTATAATCGTAAAACACATGCTCATGCAATCCGAAATCTCATATGCATGCTCAAGTTCATAAATCGTATATCAAGACTCGCAAATAATCCGTGAAAAGAAATGTCCACTCACAGACTGGCGTAACGCGTATCGCGTTAACCCGTGATCCGGCGGAATGCCCCTCGCCAAACAAGCGATCACGAACCCCTGAATATACACAATGTCCAATATTCAAAATCATAATCCGACAATACAAATCAAACCACGAGAAACCACCGTTCTCGGAAACAGATAATTCAAAGTCGACGAATCGTCGAAAATCCGTATATACCACTTCAATACCTCGCTTTACGTTCGGACGCTCAACTCGAAAAACGAACCTCCCCACTGCGATCGGAGCGCGATTTCGAGTCAAATGACATGCGACTTATCGAAAGTCAAAAAGTCAACCCGTTGACCGTTGACCGCCGTTGACCGCCGCCCACGGCGGCGCCGCCACTGACCGGAAGATTTCTCGGCGGAGCAACCCCTATTCCATGCAAAACCACCCACTGAGCAACTTTGTCAACTGCACCGAAGTCCAATTCTCACTCTAACACATCCAATTTCATGATAAACCGAAATAGAACACAAAATTCAAATCAAGAATTCTCCCAACTCAAACCGAATTGAAACTCCAAACCAATTTAGTTAGATTCGTGGAGGGAAGAGCTACAAAGCCCAATCCATTTCATAGCTCAATTCATCCAAAATCAACAAACCCGAATTACCTCATTTTCTCTCAAACTTTTGATCGGAATTCTTCCCTTTCCGGCAAGCCACGCCGTGCGTGGTGGTTGGAGATGAGCTCGGAGCATCGAGGCGAGTAGAATAGGGCATGAGTCAAGCCGAGGAGTGGCCGGACGGAGCTCGCCGCCGGCGAGGCCGTACGGCATCGCACCTCCAACCCACAGCTCGGTCAAACCCAGTTGACCGGTCAAGACTTCATTAATTCCAGATTTTGACTTTCCTCATTTAGCAACCCACTATTTATACCTGCTATTTTAGGAAACTTCGTAATTATCCATTTCGACGAACTTCAAACACGCGTAATTTCCTCGTCGTAAATCCGATTCCGATAATTCTCGCGGTCACGAACTCGTCTCGACATACTCTTCAACAATCACTCAAAGTCAAACATATCGGCCAAACGAATAAAAAGTCAACCCTTCAAAGCAACACACATTAAATCAACTAAATCAATCAACAATCGTCAAAATTCGCAACTAATTCCTCGTAACTCCAAATCATGCTCCGGAAGTTCCCACAAACTCGAAATTAAATTCTGAACAACTTCCGTGAAGAAGCCGAAACCAAATTCTCGTCCGGTAATTTAGTCATTAAGTAGCCCACCATTTAAATCTGAACTTCAAATATTCATAACTAATTCCTCGGTCGTCCAAATTACGATCCGGAACCGCCCACGAACTCGAAATCACACGTACAACGACTCTCGAGAAGAGACCCAGCTCCAATTCTCGGCCAATAATTAAGTCGTTAATAAACTCGGCGACTCCAATAACCGTCGGACAACTGCGACTTCACACAAACTCATCAATCAAGCTGATCATACTGCTGATTCTGGTCCGGGTCGTCACATAAATTAAATGTGGGTATATTGTATATAGTTAGATTAATATTAGATGTGAATTAATTTGGGTATATTGCATTTGAAAAATAATTTGTGAATTAATATGGCTATATTTTATTTGGTAAATTGGTAATATAAATGCCACAAAATAAATTGGATAATTAAATTGGTGAGATTTGAATAAATTAGATAAATTAGGATATATTTGTGAAATTTGGATAAATTTGTAAAATGTATATAAATTGGATAATTTTGTAAAATTTGGATGGTAAATTAGTAATATATATCGAATTGAATTTATTCGTAAATTGGTAATATATATCGAATTGAATTTAATCGTACGTATATTGATGTTATTTGTGAAATTTGGATAAATTCAATTTTTTTTTCTCGAAATTTAGATAATTGGATATGTTGATTTGTGAAATTTAGATAAATTGGATATATTTAAATTTCATGAAAATTGGTGAAAATTTGGATTAATTTGGATGAATTAGTTTGGATATATATATTGTTAATAAATATATTTTTTAGCTTCATTAATTACGATCGATGGCGCAAAAGAAGAGGCGATCGCAAGAAGAGAGGGAAGCCGAACTCCAATCCATTGCACACGCAATGGGTTGGAGCCAAACTGAGTCGAAGGAGACCGTTTCGGCTCCTCTGAATCGTTCGGGTATGCCGACTAGCCCAATCTCTCATGCTCCAGATGAGGCGGTCACTGCCCATACCGATGACCCACCCGTCACCGCTTCAGCGGTGACGTTTGAAGGTCCCATGGAGTCGGTCAATGACTTCGTTCACTACAGCGCACGGCCCACGGCGAGGAGGCAGCCGTCAGATGAGGTCCCCAAATGGAGTCGGGGACTTTGGAAGGCCGCAAAAACCGAGCTCATAGTTAGGTCGAGTGAGAAGAAGATCCTGGTGTCGTTCGACGATTTCACCTGAGGCCCTCCATCCTCGCAACTCGGCAGCCTCACGTTGCATACCATCGGCTCAATCATACGGAACAACATCTGTATGGTTGCCGCTTCGTGGAACATGGTGCCTAAATTCGAGAGGTTGAGGGTGTATTGCGAACTCTCAGTAATACTATTTAATTTTTTATATTTTTATAATTAATTACCAACCACAAAGCTAGGCATAATGTTTAGTTTCTAATTTTTTTTTCTAGACACATTTCGATATCGACGGCATGCCAGTGATGATGGAGCACATCAACACCATGGCCAAGAATATTTTCAAGGATTGAAATTACGACATCCACAAATACTATCTCTGACACGACACCTCGCCTATCCCACATAAACTGCAGGACGAAAGGGAACAGGAGTGGGAATGGTTGGTCGGACACTTTGAGTCCGACAAGTATAAGATTCGTCTTCATTTCCTTTAAATTGAGAAAATTAATTTCTTATTTTTAACCATTTATTTATTATTTAATGATTTTTTATCAACAGGTTAGGTTAGATGCCAACAAGGCAAACCTTGTGAAGAAGGATAAACACCATACATCGAGAGGTTGAAACATTCTTATGGAGTGTAAAGAGTAATGGGACGAGGAGAAAAAAAATTAGGGTGTGAATAGCTGTAGTCGCAGCCAAATTTAACTCTATATTTAAATTAATAAGGTTATTGAGGATGCTCTAAAAGTCTCTAAGAGTTTGAGAGAGTGAACATACTTTGTGTTTGTTCATCTCTTAGATTGTCGTGCATCTTGTAGAGAAAATTTAATCGTTATATTCATGATCGACATTTTGATGTAAGGGTTAAGTGAAGATTAGGCTAAGTTTATCATCAACCAAGAGATGACAACCCAAATCTGTGGCTTAAATCACGAAAGAGACATTAAGGCATGAGCGAGGTAGGATTTGGTATTTGGATATTTTGTGCATCAATGATCTAATCAATCATGAATGATTGGTAATGCAAATATGGAAATGGTGTGAGAGCTAAAAATACACTGCAGTGATTGAGAATTGGGAATTAGAATTTTTGAAAAACTAAGAGAGGTTGAGGGTGATAGATAATGGTTGAAAGGATGAGTTGTTTGGTATGATTGAATTGTTTGAATGCATGATAAAGGTATTGGGTTGTTCTGGATTTTGATGAATTATCCTCTCCCTGGTTATGGAAAATGGTCATATTTATAAAAATTCTGGAAGACCATTGCTGCTTGATTTCTCATCTCAAGAGAATATAATCTTAAATAATTCAAAAGTGGAGAAGGCTATTGCAGAATAGGGCAATGCGGCTCGTCAAATTAGGTTGTAGGTAAAGATGGCTATTGCAGAAGAAGCCAATGAAGCTTGTCAAAGTAGGTTGCAGGTAAAGATGACTATTGCAGAGGATAGTCTTATGAGACTCAAGCACATCACTAGATGTTTATTAATAGAGCAATTTGTGACATTCAAGGTAGAAGAAGAAGATAGTCTTCTGCCATGTGGGAGTGAGAAACGAGAAAGGCACTGGTTTACTCGGTGTACCTTCCATTGCTACAATAAAATTTAAGTTTGAACAGAATGGCACTTTGGTGGAACAGTAAGTGGTTTGGGCTACAGTTGTTGGTGTTTGGGTTGGCCATAAAGTTACTCAGACTGGAATACAGCACAAAGTTGAACTTCTCAACATTGTCTAGAATAGCGGGATCAAAACTTGCCTTCTTGGCCTTTATCCTAAACCACTAGCACCTTAAGGGAAATATTATAAGATTGAAGTAATCCATGGTATCCTAGAAGGAAGGCTGTAACTCAAATCCACTATAAGGAATCACTGCAAAGTCTTCAAAGCGTTCCAGTAAGAACACTTGGAGGAACACGTTGGACACCAATGCATCAACCTGATAACAACCAACAATCTCATGCTCATCGATAGATATATGATCAAGCATTGAAAATAAGTGACGAAGGAATATAGAAGCCAGCAGGAGCATGATGCCAGATGCCAACACCACAGCTAAGGGAAGGAGTCGCTGCTACACCTTCTCATGATGGTATTAAAATAGAACAAACTTACTCAACCAATAAGAAAATGAGGCATCTAATTTGCAAATAGAATCGTAGCCCTTCCTAAGATTAAATTTAATCCCATCATACTCCCCCAAAAAGTGTCAAACCTAGTTGGAAAACTTAAACTTTTCAAAGCAACTCCACGCACCTCTCTGAAGTTACTCATATCTCTCTTTTTGATCAGCAATTGATACCATGTCAAAAGAGCCATTCCCTCAAAGAATCGGGAGTCCCATAATGTTGTGGGAGTCCTCCAAAGTGGGGTTAAACTCGCCCATGAGCATAAAAGGTATGCGTGCCACGACTCCATCTACATACTACATGACAAAGATGAAGTTCATCCTTAAATATATCATAGACATTGCATATGAAAAGATAAGTCTTCACCCTGGGAGAACAATTATTTTGTTCCCCTAAACTGACTATTCAGCTGATGCCACTGAAGGAGCAAGAAAACATATGGGAATTGCAGGAAAATCTCCACCTCAATACAAAGTCTTGAGATAGTCTCTGGTGCAATAAGGCTCCTTAGCCATATATCATCATCACATTCTACTACAGCAGCACCAACTATAAGGCCATATTTTATGGAAATTTAGTCATCTAGAAGTTGGATTGGTTCATGCTCTTTAACCATTATTTATCAAGGGTGGAAACTACCTGCAAACAAAACAAAAACATATGGATTAGGCATTATAACATCTACTAAAGTACACAACTCAAACATCATACACATTGCAATAAAACAACAAACACTGTATTGCGCCATAAACACACTAGGGCTTGTCATCAAAGCACTGTAAGCCATGCCACTCAAGAAAAATAATAATAATACATGTCAATAATGCACACGCCCGTTTGCCTAAAAAGAATGGGTGGAAAACAAAGATATCAGTAAGCAAACAACACTGTTATAAGCACAACAAAAATGCAGCAAACTAAGCATGATATTCATACACATGGTTGCTTCCAATAAAAAAGGCCAAGGGACAGTAAATCCAAGCCAAGCACAGAAAATCAAACATGACGCAAGCTATGAACCATGCCAAGACTAATAAAATGCCAAACAAAGGGAATATGATGAAGTTAGCATCAAGCATTACTTTGCCAGTATAAAATTTCATTGTATCCGTTACAGTAGTGACACCACCATCTGTTGGAAAGTTGAAAATGAAAGTTCGGACACATAATAAGGAGTTTTCCAGCATGTTGTCTCTCTTCTGAACAAAAAGAAAAAAAAAAGAAAAAAAAGAGCAAAAGAGCAACAATAAAACATGCGGGAAGCATAGTATCAATCCTTTATCTCGATCATAATAATCAAGATCGATCAAAACCCAATATGTTTTCTTTCAACCCAATTATTCAGGCAAGTCTCTTCCCACGGTAATGAAGATAGCAAGAAGGGGATTGTTAGCAGAACACACATGTAATAAAGAAAACAACAAGAGATATTTGATCACTCCCATAATCGATAAATAAGAAAGCACATACCCATAATTAATTTCTTCACAAATCCTATTAGGAGAAAGTATCAATGGCAACAAGAGAGAGAGAGTATTAACATTTGGGGTGTAGAATCGGGTAGATTATGAAGCCAATCTCTCTTCCCTTTTTCTGTTCTTACTTCGAGGCTCGGGCATGAAACTCTCCTCTAGGGTTCGCAGTAAAATCGGAAGTCACAATTGACAGATTGAAGGAAGTTGCAGTAGAAAGTAAGAAGAAGAGAATTGACGTCTTTTGTTTGCGGAAAGAGGTTTAACTTGTTACTTTAGAACTGAGTTGGGCTCCCTTATTCAACAAGCCTACAACCCTTAAGGTGCCTCTTGCGTTCCTTAGGTGAGCCAGACACCACCACAACTGCCACCTCTGAGTTGTCTCAGTCACCTCATTAGGCTTGTTCTTCGAGCCCAAGCGATGATCTCTCTTCCTCTTAAAAGGCGAGACACGAATCTTCCCATACTCATCCATAAAAGAAGTGGTTAGAGATTAAAGGAGTCTTGTTCCCTCCTCTAGTTGCTCCGACATGGGCTAGCTTACTTGGCTCTGGTAAACCTTCGCGGACATGTTCGGTATCGGCTCCTTGTCCTTTGTGTCTTTCCTCTTGCTACCAAGGACAGGGCGAGACTTCTCGGTTAAACGCACTCCTGGGTGGGGGGGGGTTTGGTTTAGAAGCCTTAAATGAGAATGATCCAAGTTGCCGAGAAAGCTCCGTCGCCGAAATGTTGGGGAATGAGAGAGTGAACCCGAGAGCATCTAATGAGACACCACTAGAACTTGCTTGTGCAATAGCTACACCATGAGTCCTAGTCAAGCTAGGTGTTCTGGTTTGACTAGGAGGCTTGCAGATTGCACCAACACCTGCTCCTTGTTTCCCTTTAGGGTTTGGGATCCCTAACGTAGCCATAACTTCCTTTTGTCGCTGACAGATCTAACGGACCTCCACAGATCGCATGCTCAAGTAGCCCGCAAGTTCGACAATATCCAAAACTCGGTCATAGCGAAATTTGACCAGAGTGACCACTCTATCAAACTCAAACACCTCAAATGGATAAGCTTGCTTAACTGGAGTTTTGGTATCATGCCATATTCGAGTGTGGATCATTTTCCCACTCTTAATGCCAGCATCATCAAGTCCGATGATCTCCCCCAGCGTTGAAGCGATATATCCAACTGTATATGGAGTTTGCAGGAATAGTGGGAGACCGAGAAGCTCTACCCAAACAAGAAAACGATATAGTTGCACTGCTTCCAAAGAACCAACTCCATCAATCAAACTTGTCCCAGACCAAGTTTGATTTCCCGTAAAACCACGGGCCTTCATTCAGTCTTCGGTCTCTCTCCACCTCCACATCAAAACACAATAAGTACTTGTCCCCTTGATGACAAACCGAGAGGCATTTCTTAAGATCCCATACCCCAGCAGCTATCGTCCCTTGCACTACAAGAAAACTGCACTTAGACCACGGACCATTTCCGTCGTCTAAGTGCAGTTTTCCGTCGTCCAAGGTCCGTGCTCCAAGTGCTGTCGTCCAAGCACCTGCACGACGGAGACTTAGTGTTTCCGTCGTCCAAGTGAACTTGGACCTCAGACATTATCCGTGGCCCAGGTGTTCACCTGGACGACGGAAACACTAAGTCTCCGTCGTCCAGGTGAACACCTGGGCCACGGATAAGGGTAGCAATGTCCGTGGCCCAGGTGTTCACTTGGACGACGGAAACACTAAGTTTCCGTCGTCCAGGTGAACACCTGGGCCACAGACATTGCTCGTGTGTCCGTGGCCCAGGAGTTCACCTGGACGACGGAAAAACTAAGTCTCCGTCGTCCAGGTGAGCACCTGGGCCACGGAGAACAACAGGGTTTAGGGGTTAGGGGTTAGGGGTTTAGGGTTTGTGCACCTGGACGACGGAGAACATAATCTCCGTCGTCCAAGTGAATATTTAATTTTTTTTTAAAATAAATTGAAATTAAATATTATTAATTTAATTTATTATTATTTTAATTTAAATAATGAAAAATGCTAATATTAAATAAATAAACTAAATTTTGAATATTAAAATTAATAACTTATATATATAATTATTAAATAATCAAAGTAAATTAATTTGTACATACGAAAAAACCCATAAATTAAAAATTAAAATATTGTTCGGAATGCGGAAAGAAACGAGATAATATACTACGTGCTAGCTAATACACTGGAGGAGCAGATGCGGGGCCGAGTCCTCCGCCTCCAGCCGGGTCGTTGTCGTCGGGGTGTGGGTTCGGAGGAGGTTGACATACTTCTCAATTTTGTTCCATGAGGGCGATGAGTTGGGCTATTTGTGCTTGTTGTTCGTCAAGTCTTTGCCGCATTGACTCATTCTCCTCTCGTGTCAGTCGAGCCTCTTGAATGGCTGCTTCGACGGCCGCAGCCTGACTCCTTCTCCACTGCCTCGAACCTCCCGTAGATGATGAGCCGGAGGTCGTCGACAAATCTCGTACCACCCTAGGCCCAAAGTGCCTAACCTCCTTGCCAGCTCTACGACCGTAGACCTCATCCGCGATTGCAATTTGGCTCTCTAAGGATAGAGGAGGCAGGTCTTCCGGCGGCACATCTGGGAACGCAAGCTGAGTGTTGGCCAACTCTTCATGCGCACGCTCTATCGCCCTTGCCTACAAAATTATAATTAATTTATTATAATTTTGTAATCATATTTAAATAATAATTACTATAATTAAAAGCACATATATATATATACATGTCACTTACCCCGCATTGACTCGCTTCATTATCGAGCCCTGGCGCCACGTACGCGCTTACGCTTGCATCAATAAAAGGGTGTTTGGAACCCTTATCCTTGTGCTCCTTGGCAATTTGAATGAACTGCTTGGCGCCGGTAGTATGGTGTTTCTCCTTCTTCCCCCGGTTGGCTTTGTTGACACCGGAGAATTTCTGTTACACAACATAATTAAATCATTAAAAAATGAATAACTACAATTTAAATAATTCAATTATTTTAATTGAAATAAAAAAATTAAATTAATACCTTAAATTGTTCATCGGCAAAGTGGTTACACAACCACTCCCACTCATCTTCTCTCTCCCCTTGCAGCTCTACCGGGGGAGGCACGGGACCGACATCTTTGAAGTACTTATGGAGCCTGTACTTCCAATCTTTGTAGATGGAGTTGGCGGTTTGATTGATATGCCTCAACATATCCGGTGTCGGATCCACGTCAAATTGTTCCTATGAAAAATAAATAGAAAATTATAATCGTATATATTATGAAATTTTAGGCCGAGATTAACAATATTATATAATAACTAAATTGAACGTATTACGTACCGAAAGATCTTTGAAGACTTTCGCCTTCTCATGATCCGGCGCCTCCTTCCAAGTAGGGGCAGTGATACGAACCCGGTTACGGATGATTGACCCTATCCCATGCGCCGAGAGACTTGCTAGTTGAGCTGTGGGAGGGCCACCGGTGAATTCGTCGTACGGCAAGTCGATCTTTTTACCGGTCGCCTTGCAAATACGCTCCGCTTTCTCCCCTTTAACGAGACCCCGAGTCCTTTTCGGTTCCGGGTCAGTGGGGGCCCTCCTTTGCCTACGGCGGGCGCTGTACATGATTGATTCGGCGGTGGAGGACGCCTGAGTACTTCCCGTTGAATGGGTACCGGGCGTCGGAGATTGGAAGGGGTCGACGTCATCACCGCTCGAGATGAATGGGGGAGCGGGAATTTCCCCAGAGGGCGCTACGGACGGACCAGATGATCCGTCCGGATTGAGAGCGTCATTGCCCTCCGGTGGTAATTCCCAACCGACTTAGTCCGCCAAGCGGCGGAGCATGGCATCTTCTGCCTCTTGTTGGGCTTTCTTCTTGCCGGATGTCGTCTTTGGCGGAGCCATTTAAACCTAAGAGTACGGGGTTAAAATACCTACTTACCATAATAATTACAACTTAAAAATTTACGCTAATTAATTAAGTACGTTTAAGATTTAAATAGAGTACACTAGGTTGGCATTTTCGGTCGTTCAATGGACGTGCGACCCGCGCGATAAAGTGTAAATTTTCAATTAATCAGCCTTGATTAAATCGAAAAACATGGCCAGTTAGGGATAGAGATAACGCGAGAGGCAGGACTAATTTCGACAAAAGTCTTTCTTAGTCCAAATCCTGTCACCAGTCATAACCCGTTTCTAGACACCATGTCCGACATTCGGCCAATTTTTCGAAAATTTACACTCCCTCAAGTCCTTTGCAAACTCCGCCCTCAACCTCGTGTCCATAACTTCACTTAGGTTATGGTGTGCGGTGATGAAATCCACACATCACGAGGGGTTAAGGAGATAAGCAAGGAAAAGAGGCGCCATCTATTCCAAAGAGTGCGACTTAATTACACCAAGCCTATGTACTAAATTTAAATCGAACACGTACTACTAATTAATTTACTAAAAAATACACGTAATTACATGCAATAATTTATTTTCCATTTAGCATACAATAATTAACCATTTAATTAATTAATAACAATAATTATTTATTTAATTAATTAATAACAATAATTATTTATTTATTTATTTAATAACAACAAATTTACAATTATTCATTTAATTAGGAAACAATAACAATAATTATGATTTAATTAATAAATAACAACAATTAATCATTTATTAAATATTTAAAATTAATTACTAAATTAATTTCTACTAATTAATTATATTTAGAATTTAATTAATTAATAAAATGAAAATTATTTAAATAAGGGAAAAATAGAAATGTACCGAAGCGGAGTTTACGGGAATTTCGCCGGACTTGAGTCGTCGGAGAGGAGGAACCACGCCGGAAAAAATGTCGTCGGAGCGTCGCCGGAGGAGGATCGCCGGAGGAGAGGAGAGGAGAGGAGAGGAGAGGAGAGGGAGAGGAGGAGATGGAATGATGAGAAAATGAGGGGGGGGGGGGGTGCAACTCTATTTATAGAGTTGCACTTAGACGACGGAGCACTATTTTCCGTCGTCTAGGTGGCGGTTTAAAAATTTTCAATCGGCGCGTAATTAATCGGCGGGACGTTTTGAACCGCCATGAATTTGGACTTAGACGACGAAGAATTGAATCTCCGTCGTCTAAGTGAAAATTCAAGCGGTGTCGAAAACGGAAATGGTAAATTGAACCGCCATAATTTTGGACTTGGACGACGGAGATGGTCAGTTTCCGTCGTCCAAGTGAAAATTACATGAAAAAAATAAACAAAAATAAATTTGAACCGCCATGGTTTTTGAACCTGGACGACGGAGAATGACCATATCCGTCGTCCAGGTTCAAATTACGTAAAAAAAAATTTTAAAAATAATTCGCTAGGAATTTAGCGATCTGTCATTCGAGTGAAATAGTCGTACAATATCGATGAACGCATCGTGTATATAAACAGTTAAATTTGAACCGACGATTAATTTTACGTATTGAAACATGTTAAGTATCGACTAATCTTTACGACTTAAGTGTTCATGAGTAGACGCTCATTTGCAGCAGAGTATTAACGAAATTGAATTTGGACAAAACAACCGTTGGATATGTTCGTCGTAACATAATATATAATTGTTTTCAAAGGATCATAAAATAATAAGTTCGGGAAGGGTTTGATCGGCACAGTCAACCGCAAAACCGATAATTTCACAAACCGGAAACGTGGATACTAGGCATTTCGTAACTCCGATTTTCGAACCGTCGAAGCTCACACACCAAGAATTGTTTACTCTAAAGTCTTGATGAAAAGACTTTGCATTGGAAGAAGGTCTAGATGGTCGTTGTCTTAGAAAAAATTACGATATCTGCACCTGGACGACGGAAATGAGTGTTTCCGTCGTCCAGGTGTATAGACCCTGAATTCAGGGGTTAGGGCCTTACTGTTTAGGGTTTAGGGTTTGTGAACTTGGACGACGGAGAATGACCATCTCCGTCGTCCTAGTGTGTACCTGGACGACGGATAATGACCATCTCCGTCGTCCAAGTGATCACCTGGAGGACGGAGAAGACTCCGAGGTCCAGGTGGTCACCTGGACGACGGAGAATACCATCTCCGTCGTCCAAGTGGTCACCTGGAGGACGGAGAAGACTCCGAGGTCCAGGTGACCACTTGGACGACGGAGATGGTATTCTCCGTCGTCCAGGTGGTACTTGGACCACGGAGTCTTTTCCGTCGTCTAAGTGTCACTTGGACGACGGAGAATTAGTGTTTCCGTGGTCTAAGTGCTGTTTTCTTGTAGTGTTGAAAATCTTTGGGATTTATTTTCCTTCTTCACAGACAATAAACGCCCTATGGCATAGTGCTTCGAGTTGCCGGCGTCCTTGACACAAAACGAGGTCTTTCCTTTCTTTGACAATGAAGGATGTTGTGAACCATCTAGATGCTCCATTATCCATGGCCATGAGGTGCAGTGATAAAAGCTAGGTCGAGAACCCAGCGCCGACGCCCTAATGTTTGTAGGTGAGAGCGGGAGAGAACGCTGCGAATGTTTTTTTTTTGAGAGATTAAATTTAGTTTGATCATCAATCAAAATATAATATGTGATTCAAATTATGAACGTTAAGGAAACATGAGCGGTTGTTATTTTTTTGGGGAAGAATATTAGAGAAACTACAATTAAAAATAGAATAATTGAATGTTGGTCTTAATTTATTTTTCAACTTGGTTGTAGGGTTATAGCTCCGTGGGTCTCTGGTCTATATTTCTTCACCTTTCTTCTCAGGTCTTGAGCTCTTAAACCCTAAACCCTCGGCCACACTCCATGGCACGCCTAATCCGACCTCTGAGAAACTCCATTTCTTATCCCCAAACTTCCAAATTCCTAATCCCACAACTACCCAGTTTGCATTTCACACCAGAGAAACAAGTCTCACTCTTAAACCCCAAGCTTCCATCACCACAATTCGTAAGAAGTTACATCTCTGAAATGCGCAAATCTGCTTTCGAAGGCAACATGCTCAGACTCCTCCGTAATGAAATCAATTACGAACTCGATCGCTCTCCTCCTGATCAGGTACCCATCATGATCCGTTCCTTCTCTGCTTTTGTTAAAGTTAGGCTGAGCCGAACGAAAAGAATTTTGATGTTTCGAAAGAACCTTAGTCTTAGAATTTGCCCCAGTAGAATTGGGTTTAATTTGTTAAGAAAACTTTATGAACTACTCAAAGACATTGCATCTTTCAAGTCATGACACTTGTGTATGAATTCTGAGTTCGATAGGGACATCATAATGCAACAACCGTCTTGGGTGGTTTCCATCCACAATAGCCAAGTTGGTGGGTAGCAATTTTGTTTTGTTTAAACATATTACCAATGTGTAATCCGGCCTTTTTATAATTGACTTTCTGGTGAAATCTGCTCTGTATCCAATGCCATGGTTCATGGGTATACGGCTCTTTTGTTAAGCTAATCCTAGATTTTCAATATAATTGTGTTTTATCGAATAGGTTTCTATTATAGAAGTTTTATCATACTTCTTTCAATGTGTTATTGTTAAAGCATTTTCGGTTTGCAAGATTTTCATTAGTGGTGTTCACAGCAGAAGATACAAATTGTATTGTTAGTCGGACATGGCATTTTAAGCTTGTTTTAATTGCAACCTTTCAAGGCTGTTTTCATGATGCTGTGTATACCTAAGTTTTACCTTTCATAATCCTTGGATTAAAGCTCTTTCTAAATATGCTTTGTTCCAAGAACTGCCCCTTAATGTGACAAGTCAAGTACAGTGGGGAGTCAATGTATGTGGTTTTAGATAATGTTAAGTTCTACTCTAAAAACATCTTCTTTAAACGTACATCGTATAAATAAATAGGTAGACGAATGTTTTTTTTTTCTTTTAAATGAGGATTATTTTCCTTATGTTTTTCAGCCAGTGTCAGAATTCAATTCATTTACCATTGACAATCGTTCTGGCGAGCAATGGATAAGCTTGAAGAGAAAATTTGGACATAATGAGGATATAAAGATCGAAGCCACCATGTTTGATGGATCTGTTCCAGCTGCAAAATCTGGTGGTGGCAGTGGAGGCGTTGTAGAAGACGTGCAACTTCACATTACGATGGTTGTCAATATTTCCAAGGAGGGAGGTGGCAATAAATTGGAGATTATGTGCTCGGTTTGGCCAGATACTATAGAGATCAACAAGCTATTTGTGCGAAAACCTGAGAACATGACACCTCAGCCTTATATGGGTCCTGAGTTCAAGTACGTTTATACATGAAGTTCTTTTCTAATTATCACGATGAACATTAATGAAATGAGCTATAGGTTATATAAAATAAAGTTGTCTTATAAATGCGAATTCAAGTACGATCATACACGAAATCATGTTCTAATCATCAAGGGAAATCTCAACGAAAGGAGCAAGAGGCTATATAAATTGTATTGTAGTTTTCTTATAAATGCTGCTTTCACCTTTTAAAATGGTATTTTGTCTGATGATGTGCAGGGAACTTGATGATGAGTTGCAAGACTCGCTATATGAATTCTTGGAAGCACGGGGCATCAATGATAATCTTGCTATTTTCTTGCACTCATACATGAAGAACAAAGATAAAACTGAGTTCATTAGATGGATGGAAACTGTTAAATCATATATTGAAAAGAAGAAGAGTGACTAATTCTGTAACATTTTATGTTTAGAATATACCTGTCTTGGGTTGCCATATTGGTGTCGATTTTGCTCTTGTTCAGTTTAATTTAATTGAGAGTAGACACTGGTTTGACTATGTTATTGGAGGTTCCTCTAATGCATTATAAAAGATTTGCAGGATCTTTGTTTTTTGTTTTGAACTCCCCATCTGTGATATTTAGAAGTATGTATCTGTAGGCAGGTTGTTGCATAAAAGAATAGCCCTCTGGTTGTGGCATTTCCCATGGCTTGCATAATATTTGGCTTTTACTGCTGTTGCACCAGAGTTCATCCAGACTCTGTACCATAACACGGAAAAATCTGTAGAGCTTATGGGCCTCCCAAACTGGTTTCTTCACCATGAATTTCATATCCTACTATGCTTTAGGGTGGAACTTCTCAACCCATCTTGATATGTTCTAGTCTGGAAATCCGCTGTGTTTAAGTTTTTTTACCCCAGCCAGATGGCTGCTGACCGCATACTTTCAGATTTACGAATTCAGGAATAGCTGATGATATTTGCTTTGTTTTTATGATGGGATTGCTCGAGCTTCGCTAGAGCCAAAGCTTTAAAGCTCTCGGTTGACTAGTTTAAGGTGCTGTTGGTTTGATACTAGTCACCAAAAAAATGAGATTTCGACGATCCAGTTTCTGTTTGTAGTTTTGGCTCTTTTTTTTTCATCTCAGTAACTTAATAACTAGATGGTTGCTTGTTTGCAAATTCTTCGAATCTTACACCCATGCTGCTTTCACCTAATCTAGACATTTGTTTCAATTTTTTGTTTTTGGTTTCCTTTTTTTTTTTTCCTGAATGTATTTGTGTGTGATAGGCATCATTTCATGTACTAAGCACATCAATTTTGGAATTCCTCTGTTGCCCCATAAACTTTTAACATTCACTTTGGGATAAGATCTAATTCAGAAAGTTGAAATTAGATCTTGCAGGTTGTAATCAGATATAAGAGTACCTGTGGTGCTGTATAGGTAGATGCTCCGTGGATCATACTGCTCAGAAGTAGTGGACTGAATTCCATTCCCATACAATGTCTGCATCTACTTTACATGTTCATTTAACAGGTATCAATACATGTCTACCCCCAGCTTTCTTTTATGCTTAGTGTTAACGTTTCATCATCTTTTTCTGGGTATTTTGAGAGGTAACTCAAGTTTATACAGTAATGCTACTCAGCGACTAAGCTAAGTTTCAATTAAGCTGAAACCAACAAGTTGCAATATGTGTCATGTTGTTGTCCTCAAGTAGTGGTCCTAGCAAGCTTTATGAAGATGCTTTACACTATTATTTAAGGCTAGTGAACTTCACATTCCACTCTGATGTATGATCAATGCTGGACGTCCATGTCTGTGGTTTATATTGATCATGGATAAGATGCAAGTCTTATCCTCTTTTGAGCTATGCATCAGTTCGAAACTGATGTCATGTTATTTCTGGGAAACTCGGCTAGTCTACATCAGATTTTGTCACCTTTTGCTACTAAATCGAGCCTAGACTATAAATCCAGTTTACCAGAGTAGGAACCTCTTCTTCGCTGAGCGTGAATAACGACACCACTGATTAAGACAATTGCACTATAGGTCAAGTTGCTATTATCTTTCAACTGGTTTTCACATCTGAAAAGAAAAGAGAGACTTAGAGCATTGTGGTCATGTTTGTCTGGCCATGTGTCATATTAGTCTCATATGCTACCATAGTATGTTCGTCTCGGTTCAATACACTGTTTCAGAGTTTGTTTTCTTAATGAAGAGTGCTGGTAAATCTGTTTCAAAAAATATTCCATATCATATTCATTTGAATCCAATCTTTTAAACTGAAACTATCTGCAATTTACAGAGGTTCAGATTTTTTTGTTGTGAAAGTAAAATGATATGATATACGTCTTCCTAATTTTTAAAGTCGAGATGTAACGTTTCCCTCCTTATCTTATCCCGAGAGTAACCAGAGGTGATTTCTTGGACCTAGTCGGAGAGAGTATTGATTTCACCTCCATCTTGAATTTGCAGTTAGATGATAAATGGGTCTTCGACTTGGTGCCATATTTTCCTAAATTAGTCTCATTCTACTTCTCCTCAGCTGTTTCTTTTGAATGGAGTCATCGATAGTTATTGTAACTGAAGTTCTTAGAGCATCTGCAGCGGTGAGGATTTTTGGCCGAAATCGGACGTTCGATTGATGGGTCCCGCCAGAAATTAAAATTGCTAGGCGAAAAATGGATGCAGCGGTGCAGATCGGGGTGGGCGACCGATCGTTGACGGAGTGAAATTCCTCGTTGGTAATCGACATTGAGAGGGGACGCTTCCCCTGGTGGAGCTCACACGCGTGGGTAATGCCAGGACGCGTTTTTTTTTTCAACTTGGCGTGTGTAATTTTTTTTCAACCTGTAAAAAAGTGATTTTTTAACCCGGTAGTTACTAGCGAATGACAGCTCACCACCGAGCTGCCAACCGCTATCTCGATCTGGGCTGTCCATTTTGATTCGAATTTTCAATCTAATGGCCCATATTCAAATACAACGGCTATGTTTTGTTAATAACTCAAATATATGCATTAAATACCTTAAAAATTGTAAACAAAAAAAAATTAAAAAATTGTTAATAATTCCTTTTAATTTTCCTACCAATCTTACTAAAAACTAAAAAAATATATTTTTATAATTAATGAATAGTAATAAGAATTTCTATTTTTTGCATCGCTGCACGAAAATCATGAATAGAATCTCCTATTCGATAAATAGTGATTTCACTTCTTCAAATAAGAATTTGTAGGCCAATAAGAATTCTTAAACGGTGTGGATGCTTTTAGGAGAATGTTGAGAATCTATGAATTTATTTACTTATGAAAGGAGAGCACATATTTTTGAATTAAAGCTCATTACAATTATCAGTACCGACTACTGACCATGTATAATACTTTGTAACTTTGCATGTACTGATTGATGAAGCACTCTTTTCAGATTAGGGGAATTGTACTGCAATACTGCAAAGTGCTTCATAGACAGTTAAAGGTCAAGATATGTGCAAATGTACAGTTGCATTATGATTGATAATGATTTCTATTATTAAAAATAAGACAGTAATCTCCTCCTGGACTATAAGATCCTAATAGGGCCTGTTCTTTGGTTTATCAAATATTGATTGTCACCTAATCTCAGCAACATGATAGCTCCACATTGACATGCATCTCCCTATTTCTAGCTTTTGCTGAGTTGGCTCTTCTTCAAGTGTTTCTTAATATGGAGGCAAAATGAAAGCGTTTGTATTTTAATGGGTGAATGGTAAAAGAATGAGGCAGTGTAACACAAAAGAATGGGACATCCCTCCCAACTGAGTAGCCGCAAAAAGAAACCCCACTTCTCATTTCACTTTCAGGGTTAGTGTGACATTCCGTCTTCCCTATTAGAACCTTCTCTGTTAATTTGAGATTTCAATCATGGTTAACTGCTTACAAAGACCAAATAGCAGTCCCTTTTGCATCTTAATTCTTAGATAATCATGTTTTTATTATGACTAAGCTGATTTAGTAGACATCAGGTGGATTTGGACCCACTATTATGCGAAAGATTTTGTAGCTAAGAAATCCAAGATTTGCCCATAATATAAAATGAGGAAAATTGATGGGTTGGAGGGGTGGTCATGATGGATGTGTTTCACATGGCTTGCTTTGCTATGTACACCAAACATTTTGATCCCAATAGAGATGGTCTATTACTTCAACTGCAGGTGGGTCAAAGAACGGTGTCACTTGGAAGATCGTGAGCATCCTTCCCACATTATATACCTCTCCCTTTCTCTTGTGATGGCTCAAGTCCTTGTCAATTCAAAGTAGGAAATGACAATCACAAGATTCCAGTCTTTGCACGTTTTGTGGACCAATATGTGCGCAAGTGTGGTTTGTAGTATTGGGAGTGTGCCAATTTAATTGCTCTAAATTTAACACAAAGTGATTGAGATTAAAGAAGACCAGGATGGAAATGGAGTGAAACAAGAGCAAATACTACTTTGGTCACTGATCAGAAGTAGCACTAAAGTTAACAAAATTAAAGGGAAAACAACGGAAATGGATCTAGCATAGTAGCATATATCTGGTACCACATTCATGCTCTCTCCTAGTCTTCCCTCTACCAGGAAATGGATCTAGCATAGTAGCATATATCAGTGCCACATTCCTACTACAATAGAAATTCTATTTAAGAATATTCTATAAATGAATAATTTTTATATAGTGATAAAATATTTCGGTCCCAATTCAGACCAGTTATAAATATGAATAACCTTCATATTGTGATAAATTTTATAAATTTTTCTAGTTCTATATACAGGAAAATTACCTTCATATGGTAATAATTGTCAATAATAATAATAAAATATTCAAGAAGAATTAAAATAATTATTTATACTAATTTGAGACAATAATTTATGCTTGATTGTTGCAATCACGTTTTTGAGTTTGCGAGTCCGTAATAACTCATTAACATAAACACCTTGGAATTGAAGCCAAAATGTTTCCAACTTCTCTAGCATGTTGATGACTTGTTTAGTCGAAAGTTTTGGTAGTTTTACACTCTCGTCATCCGGATTATCTTCTTTTTCTTCTTGTCTAATTGCTGTAATAATTTTCTTTTCCGTTAAAGAGTACACAACTTGTTGTTCATTAGGATGTTGAAGAAATATGTTGATATCCATTGACCTAGTTTCCTTTATTAATCATATAAGTTTCTCATTTAAACACAAATATATTACTTTTTTAATATTTGTGAACTAATTTATAAGTAAACCTCTTTTTAGGAATAACCTCTATATATGAATAAACTTTGATAGGCCCAACATTATGACATAATGGCGGTAAAAATATGGTGAGGAACTTTTGTTCTAAATTGTATCAACATCCGTCTTAGCTAAGAGTATACTCATACGACACTCTTCGTTAAAATTTCTCATTGTGGAGAATTTTTTTTCTTTCTGAAAAGTATAGTGAGGAACTTTTGTTTTAAATTGTATCAACATCCCAAATAAGTACATTAGCATTTAGACATGGATCAGACTTGGCTACCCAACCATGGGTAGCAAGGGTTGTCCACGGTCAATTAAAATTCGACACGTGACATTTTTGAGTTAATCTTTTCAAATTTTTGGCTTTAACCTAGCTTCTTCTTCTCATTAATCCAAAAACGTTACATGTAGAATTTTGATTGGCCGTTGGCAGCCTTTGCTACTCATGGCTTGGTAGCCAAGTCCCATACTTTAGACATTTAGAACAACTTCTCTCTGAATTTGTTAACAAACTATAGCCACAAAGAAACTTGTACAAATGCTGCAACTCATCATAGCTGAAGATCAATTGAGAGGAAAAAAGAGAGAAGGGGGAATGGATTCAAATTCTAAAAATGATAATCCTCTTGATGGGAAAGTACGTGCTTGATTAGAGCTTGAGGGACAAGTCAAGCGTGTGTAACTGATCATGATCATGCATAGTCTTCCAATGGCTAACTGTATTATTATTCCACCAGAAACCTCCGACTCTTTCTGCCACCGGAGAGAACTTTCGAGCAGTACTACTCTCGAACTTTGTCAAGCAGCCGCTTGAAGACGATGACGATGACATGGATCCAACGGCAGCTAGACGACCGACTGCAGGTTGCCGGTGTCTCAGAAAACTCCCATTATGTCCATAAAGACTTGATTGGTAGAAGGAAGACTTATGAATTGTAGAATGCACTTGAATACCAAGTGACCTATTATTAAAAGAGCCATGCAAAGGAAGAGAGGCCATGCTGGAGAATCCGTGTGACAGAAGCCTGAAGTGATCTGAGGCTGCACCATTAATCTTGTGTGCCACTCCCTTTTTAGCAAGTGTTCTTTCTCTCTTGTGAGCATTTTGGTGTCCTCCAAGTGCTTGTGAACTGTAAAACTTTCTTTGACAATAATTGCAGGAGAAAACTCTGGGCTCACAACTAGTACCTTCAGGATCATCAGTACAAGTCTCTGAACAGATATCCGAACCGAAGCAGTCGATGAGATTAAGTTCTGGCTTCATCCTGTCATCGGATTCTTTGTTGGATTTGAGGCCTAGATCCAGGACAAGATCAGGGTTCGGAGCTTGTTGTGTGTGTTGTTGAATATCTTCTGATACTGGATGCTTTTGTGGCTTCTGGGTTTCCATTGTTGAGATATTGAGGCTTGAATTTTCAGAGAGGGATAGCTGCTGAGGGTGTGATCAGAACAGAACAGAACAGTATGGTTTTGAACTTTTGATCACATGCTAGGCAGTAATAAATGCAGCTGTGTTCCTATGTATAGAAGGATGCTAACACTGTTTACAGTTAAAAGGTCTTAATAAAGCAAGACTTAAGGAATCAGACTTGAGAGAGAGAGAGAGAGAGAGAGAGAGAGAGAGAGAGAGAGAGAGAGAGAGAGAGAGAGAGAGAGAGAGAGAGAGAGAGAGAGAGAGAGAGAGAGAGAGAGAGAGAGAGCGCTTGACTTTTGTTTGTCTAATTTCCACTCTTGTCTGCTAAAATTTCTTGTCTCAAAGAGTTGAACCTTTTCTAGGCACACATACTATACAGCAGTTATAGATTACTTGTATGACAAACTAGAACTCCGGTTCCCAAAGTAATCGATCCCCAAAGCGAGGTACTTTCTTTGGATTCCTGAAATATATGCAACTGTACGTCTACGTCTACATCTACATAAACGTACTGAATCACTTGTATAACAGTTTGTCTTCTTAGAATACACACAAATATAATACGAAGTCGACAAGCACTTCGACTCATATCGTTGTGGAGTAGCTCACAGTGATCGTAGCTTCATGTTCATGGTGGCTACTGATCGACCTGCCGGGTATGTCTAGCTGATAACGTGTAAGTTGAATTGGCTACTGGATCTTGGAAATGTCAGTTCTTGCAAAATAATCCTAATTATGAATATGTTACCATCATATCATTATCAATGTACATCAGTCGCTGTTTACCTCTCTTACTAGCCATTAGGGGTGGACTTTTTGAGACCGGAAAACCGAAAACCGGCCATAACCGAACCGAACCATGGCTGCAACCCCCAGGGTCTCTACGTTGGTTGCCCCCTCATGCTGGTTATTCTGCTCGGCCGCCAGGGCTCCCTGTACTTTTGCCGTGGGTGGATCGGGCATAACCAATCCCCGATTCTTTAATAGTTCTACCAGATTCAGCAGAGTGGCCTGGATGACAGCCACGGTGCCTGCCAACTCGTTCGTGCTCTTAGCGTCCCCATCGATAGACTATTGTAGTGCGGCCATATAGATCCTTAGGTTCGTGTATCGTTCCTTGGCCAGATGGAGGTCCTGATTGACCTTGGCCCTCTATCCCCTGGCTCCTTCATTCTCCTGGTCAGATCCTTCTTCTTCGCTCTAGTGTCCCTCTTCCACAAGGTTTCTTGGCTGAACCTGATATGTGAGGGCGCTCCCATGCCTCGATATCCCCGTGTCGGGGGTGACCTTATTGTTTCCCGCTTGGGGGGGGGGGGGGTTGTCTCTTTGTCACGCTGGTTACTCTCACCAGTGTTGTCTTCCATGTTCTTCCGTTCACGAGAGTTAGCCTAGGGTTCCGCTTTTAATGAAAGCACTAATTTATGAGAGCAGATTTATCCCCCTCTAGCTTAGATCTTCGTGAACCTACAAAATAAGTCGGAGCACGGTGTGGTACCGTGCTTAGATCCTCCGAAGCTTAAGTTAGAACTTTATCTTTAGAATAGAGTAGTGATTAGGGCAGAGTAACGTTACCTTAGACCATGTATGAATGGCCTTTTATATAGTGATCGTACTAGGTCTAACCATAGTCCTTATCGAACCAGACTACTTTACGTTTAGAATGGAGGAATCCATTAAGGAGTGAATATCCGAATCTAGGGACAATCAAGCTGTTTGATTACCACAGGCCCTTTGGTATAATCCTTTAAGATACGTTCAAATCTTACCTTTTTCCTCATGGATTATGCTAATCCCCCGAGGTCCAATAGAATAATCCCTCGTGGTCAAACTGCCCAGCTCCCTTGAGGTCTGACCTTATCTTGGGATTGTCATGCCATCGAACATTCTAGTAGCCTCTACAACATTCCAGATACTCTTAGAAACCTTTAGATAATCCGTTCTTTAATCGAAATCCTAATCGTCCAAGTCCATGTCCATTTCTAGCATTATCGGACCTCACCTAGAGTCAGATTACCCAAGCTCATCTTTTCCCAGCTCAGGTGGCCAAAAGTGACTCCCATAGGCAAGACTTGATGCGAGATGGTGCTACCATAGTTTGATGCTCCCGTGTTCGGGGTGGTTTAGTCATTCCCTCCCTAGAGGGGTTATCTCCTTTTCACTTTGGTTGTTCATGTCGGTATCACCTTCCGTATCCTTCCGTTCACAAGAGTTAGCCTATGGTTTTGCTCTCAAAGAAAGCACCAATTTATGAGAGCATATTTCGTCTCTTCTCTAGCTTGAATCCTCGTAAACCTGTAAAACAAGTCGGAGCACGATATGGTACCGTGCTTAAATCCTTCGATGCTTAAGTCATAATCTTTCTCGAGAATCAAAGAGTGTTTAGGGCAGAATAACGTTACCTTCGACCATGTTGGGTTGGTCTATAGATAGAGATCGTATTAGGTCTAAGCATAGTCCTTATTGGGATGGACTACTTTACATTCAGAGAGAAGGAAACCTTAAGGAATGAAACTCCGCATCCAGGGTCAATCATGTTTCATGATTACCACAGTGAAAGGACCCAACCCCGATTTAGCTTCCTAAATCGGAGTCGAACCCCTTCGAAAACACGAACCAACAAAAACTTTTCGAAATTTGGGCAGAGTTTCGTTACTAGCGTGGAATTACCATTACCTGCACGCGGAAAATACACTTCATCCTATGCCACAAAAAGCAAACCGTGGGCACCAATCCCATCCGGATTTCTCAATATCTCAACAGTAAAGTAAACAATACATATAATAGTACTTTACTGAAATCCGGGTTTAAAATCGTATAACATATTCATCAGAGAACTCAGAGCGACCTCTAATACATAACCATATAAGTATACCACAGTAGGTAGAACAATAAACCTACTGGAAGAAATAAGACCGCTCGAGTACTATGCCTCCGACCACGACGTGCGACTCCAGAGTCCGAACTGCAAACTGGGCACGGAAACCGAAAAGCCCAGGTGAAAGACAATAAACACGTTAGAGTGAGTGGACGAAAATAAATGTCTTTCACCAGTAATATATACATATAAAATCATATGCGAGTCAAATGCATAAACAAGAAATGGTACACGAGGGAGACTCCAACTCCTCACGCGTCCGGGTACACGAGGGAGACTCCAACTCCTCACGCGTACAGAGCATGCAATATAAAATCGCGGAATCACTCATGGACTACCACGCGATAGCACAGTCTGAATCACGGGATCCCAGACCCACACGTGATTCCTAGCCAGAAAGGCCTCGGGTCAGGATATCTGTCCCCCCCGGAGCGTACTCGGGGATCAGCCGAGAAGCCAATGTGTATCGATACAACAACATAATCAAGACTGTACTCTGTGTAAATCAAATCATAAATCTTTTCTATGCACATGTTTAAAACACAATATGTACATATATGTATATACTCGTATACGTATAATCGTATAACACATGCTCGTAAAATCATAATCAATCTGCATGCTCAAGTTCGTAAATCATAAATAAAGACTCGCAATCAATCCGTGAAAATAAAGTGTCCACTCACAGACTGGCGTAACGCGTATCGCGTTAACCCGTGATCCGGCGGAAAGTCCCTCGCCAAAACAACGATCACGAACCCCTGAATATTCACAATGTCCAATATTCAAAGTCATAGTCCGACAATGAAATACAAATCACGAGAAACAGCCGTTCTCGGAAACACGTGATTCAAAGTCGACGAATCGTCGAAAATCCGTATATGTATACCACAATACCTCGCTTTACGTTCGGACGCTCAACTCGAAAAACGAACCTCCCCGCTGCGATCGGGGCGCGATTTCGAGTCAAATGACATGCGACTTGCCGAAAGTCAAAAAGTCAACTCTGACCGTTGACCGCCGCGTTGACCGCCGCCCACGGCGGCGCCGCCACTGACCGGAAGATTTCTCGGCGGAGCTACCCTTGTTCCACTCAAAATCGTGCACTGAGCAACTTCCATAACTGCATCAAAAGCCAATTCAATCTCTAACTACCTCAATTTCATGAAAACCCGAATTGGTACCAAATCTTCCAATCCAAAATTCTCCAAATTCAAGCAAAATTAGTGCTTCAAATTTACACAGTAGCTTCAAGAGGATGAGAGCAACAAAGCCCATCCAAAATTTCAGCTCGAATCGATCAAAAACATGAAACCCGAATACCTCAATTTTCTCACCGTTTCATGCCGGAAATTCCACTCATTCCGGTGAGCCACGCCGGAATACAAGGCCGGGGATGAGTTCGTGACATCAAGGGGAAGGGAAAGAGTCCAAAATCAAGGCGTGGGATCGCCGGAATCCTCCTCGCCGTCGTGGAGCCGTGGCTTCCCGTCGGCCTCCTCCTCCTCCCACCGAGTTGACTCAGTCAACTCGGTCAACATCCATTATGGTAAGTGCTGACTTTCCCCTTTTGGTAACCTGCTATTTATAGCCTTTCCCAATTTGGAAACTCAAGTTTATCCAATTCGACAACCTCAAACGCGCGTAATTTTCTCGTCGTAATTCCGATTCCGATAATTCTCGCGGCCACGAACTCGTCTCAACATACTCTTCAAATATTACCCGAAGTCAAACATATCGATCAAACGGATAAAAAGTCAACCCTTCGAAGCAACACACATTAAATCGACTAAATAATCAACAAACGGCAAAATTCGCAACTAATTCCTCGTAACTCCAAATCATGCTCCGGAAGTTCCCACGAACTCGAAATTAAATTCTGAACAACTTCCGTGAAGAAGCCAAAACCAAATTCTCATCCGGTAATTTAGTCGTTAAGTAGCCCACCATTTAAATCTGAACTTCAAATATACATAACTAATTCCTCGATCGTCCAAATTACGATCCGGAACCGCCCACGAACTCGAAATCACACGTACAACGACTCTCGAGAAGAGACCCAGCTCCAATTCTCGGCCAATAATTAAGTCGTTAATAAACTCGGCGATTCCAATAACCGTCGGACAACTGCGACTATGCCGTAACTCATCGATCAAGCTGAACATACTGCTGAATCTGGTCCGGGTCGTCACAAATCCACCCCCCTTAGAAAAATTTCGACCTCGAAATTTCCAAATCTGCCAACTCAAAGGTAGGAGCACTGCCTTTGTATACTGCTCAACTGCCCAGTGGCTACATCAACTGAATAACTCTAGCAACTGACTCCACAATAGGAGATAGCTCTGTGCTGAAATCTCTGTACCCACAAATCACAAATCTGAACTGGCTCCACACAAGCGCCAAGTGTTCCTACATAAGGAACAAACAGGGTACACAACACATAGCAAACCTGCAACATAGTTCCGCCACGCGGAACACAACACACAAAGCCAACACTATAGGCGATGCCGAACCATACGGCATAACACAAACTCGCCTATGGCACATATGGATCAAAACATCAAGGCAAATCATAACACGACCTGTTCATACCAACGAAACCCAAGCATCGAACTCAAACAATTATCGACCCACTTCCGCTAATCTGACAGTCTGTGGTAACACACTCCACAAAATCGGAAACAAATATCAACTCAAATTCAAACCAAACTCACTCCAACACAATGAAGTACAACATCGTTCCTCAAAACGACGTCAAACAATATCAAAATCACAGTGGACAACAACCTGGTATTGCAAGTAACCTCGAACAGCTGAAACTGCTGGTCCCGAATCCTCCGGAACTGCAATACCGTGGTCCACAACATGCCCTCCAAGGTCTGAATAGTCCTCAAAGATCGTCCGCCAATCCGAGGATAAGATCCGGTACTAACTCGTAATCTGGTCCCCAATGCTCGCTGCAAAGCTTGCCAACACACAGTCGTAATTGATTATCTCGAACAGCGAATCGGGACATAGGCATACCACGTGTATGGCCAACCTCTGTCAAACACAGCTATGTTAGTCTACCACTGAAATCCTTTCCCGAAAGTTCAAGGAAAAGTACCAAGTCCGTCAAATGGTCCACAATGGCTTGACAACCGGTATCACAAATCAAAATGCATACAAGCATACACAAACACAGCAGTAATCACCACGTCAAACCGGAAATCTCGAATGGCTAATACATCGCGGCAAGTCTCCGCCTCCTAGCCATCACCGGTCGACGAATGTGACATCAGTACACACAAGCTGCTATATTGCTCTTCATGTTGCGTCACGAGTAGTAAGCTCGAAGTATCTGACACTTCTCTGCATCACTAGCGCCAAACACGCGCAAAATCACGAGCCTCAACACCATCATACTCAAACTCAGTTATCGTAGCCCACACTCGGCTAACACGGAAACTCGAGCCACACATACCCACATGCAATACTGAAACTCCTAACTCTCGACTGAATACATCACAACAACAACATCATCCCAAACGGATGGTCAAAGTACAACCACTAGCCTTCCTCGAACAAGTTCAAATGTGCAGCTATAATCCTTAGTCGACTCCCTCCATCTACACTGCCTCAAGCCCAAATCTGGCTGAAAATGCAAGTGGATGAAACTCAGTGGTCAGTGTACATCCTACACTGCGCTGCACGTCATAGCTATAGTGTCTCAAACTCTCTGATACTAACACAAATACAGCTACACCCAAATCAAACTCCGGATACGTAGCCTCATAAGTTTTCCACTATTCGTAACCATGAGCCACCGCTCTGCTACACAGCATCAAAGCACAACCCAATCCAAACCTCGATGCATAATCATAACCCACGAACTCATCGCAGTCATCAGGTAAGGTCAAAACCGCAGTAACGGTCACCAACATGCAGGAGAAAGCAACTCTCCTCGCATGCATCAAACCACTCGAACTTGGCGCCTTCTTCGTCAATCCGGAAAGTAGAGTGGCAATCCAGGAAAATCCTGCACAAGCCGTCGGTACAAGTCTGCTAAACCCAAGAGACTCCCGATCTCTGGTACAATAGTAGGGCAATCCCCAAATCAACACGGCTTCCAACTGGTCAGGATCCACGCCAACTCCCTCGGATAGCCTCACATAACTCAAAATCTTCACACTAATCGGCCAAACTCACACTGGCTGAACTTCACAAACAGCAAATCATCTCGCGAAGTCCGCTACACTGCTTGCAACAGCTCCAGGTACTAGTCCACACTCTCGGAGTACATCAGGACATTGCCAACGAACAAGACCGCAACTCGTCCAGAAACCGTCTGAACACCTGGTCCATCAAGTCTACACGATCTACGAAGCATTGATCAACCAATGAAGTGACCAAGAACTCCAGATAAATATACTGAGATCTGAAAGCTAACATAGTCACATCTGACTCATCAACCTCCACTGATGGTATCCGGATCCGAAATCGATCTACGAAATACTGAAGCTTTCACAAGCTGATCAAATCAATCGACGATCCGAAGCGGAGGATACTTACTCTCCTCTGAAGTGAATCAGGCTTCCGATAGTCAATGCGCCACCTCATCGAACCATACAAACAGTCGCACAACTGATACAAGAGCATACCACGCAAATACACGGGGTCTCATGAAATCTCCTCCAGCAACTCCTGGAGTCGAAACTGTAGCTCCATCAGCTCCGCTGGCTCCGAACGACAAGATGCCGGTAAAATAAGTCCGGTGCCTGGTACAAGCTCAATGGTGTAGTCAGTCTCCCGAACTGGAGGAACACCTGATAACTCCTCCAAAACACACCTGGAAACTCGGGAACCACCTCAACGTCACCAATGTCAGGTACAGCAACCATAGTATCCACAACATGTGCTAAGCAAATAACATAACTCGTCTCCATCATCCGCTCGACCATCACCGCGAAACAGCATCTCGGGAAAATCTGGTCGTCGAAACACAACCTTCTCCTCGAGGCACTCGAACACCACCAACGCATCGTCAGTAAGTCCGTACTCACAAACACACCAAAATCACAATGTCCAGCTACAACAAATCCACGGCTAAGTCATAACCTCCAACAAGGATCTCGCAACCTCCGGATGGATACAACACTCTCCAAAGCCTCGGAAGTGAGATGCAGGTATAATCGCCATGGATATTAAGCAACAGTAACCTCGGAGAAAAGTCTGTCCTCAACAAGGTCATGGCACGAACACAAACTCCAACATGCCCAACTAGTCGCCCACGTCAATTACGACTTACTGATTAACTCATCAAAAGAGTACATTGATCAGACTGCAGGAACAACATGAGGATCTCCTCATAATCTCTAAGCTGTCGAACCACATACACAGCTAGCTGAGGGCGCTCCCTCGCAACGTGACCCTCCTGGTCACTGAAGCAGTAACTGAAAATGCTCCACGAATACATATCACCGCAACACCTGCTGCGTGAAAGGATCACCAATGATCGCCCAAACTCATGCCACAGGAGCAAGTCCGCTACACTGTGATCTCCGCCATCGTCAAACGGATCCTGATCTGAAGGCCCTCAACAATATCGAAGAGACCATAGCCTGATGAAGGCACTGATCCCGAAGTATCATAACTCAACCTCATCATAACATCTCTGCTGAATCCACTTTCCTCAAACCGTCACATCGAAAACCGTGTACATCTTTCCCTTGCACTAGCCTCGCCACTGAGTGCAGCACACTAAGCTCCTCACGGATGTCTCGAGGCATATCAACCAGAATCTCTCTGATACTCAGGTTCAAACTCATCTCGAACCTCGTACACTGCTTCCTCTGAAGCCACATAACTCGTGCAAACTGAAATAATATAGGAACAATGCATCTCTGCCTCAGGTGGGTAAGCACTCCACATTCGATTGATGGATAGCCTGATAACACCATCACTGTTTACACGACACTCTGAATGTAGACCATGGAGTCGCAACCGGAACTCACACAATATCCGCCCACAAAATACAACAATCTGACTCAGGCACACATCATCTGCCATAAATCTCATCTCTGAGGCAACATGTAGATGCTCATATACACATCCCCATGCAAACTATGCCACACAATTCACTGAACTCTGAATATTCATCCGAATCCACTGTTCACTGGCAAATCACGCGTCGTATGATCCTCAACAGGATCCACAACCGAAACGACACGGAAAGCACGTCAGGAGGCATCCTAATGAATACAATATCGTTCACAACAAGTGGAACGTAATCATGGAACTTCAAATATTTGAAAGCATACAACACCCGGAATTTGATGATTATCCGCCGGCCGGTCGGGTCACCATTCCAGACATGCTGTACATTCTCAAATATCCTTAGTAAACAGGACTACAGAAGTCTACAGAACCTACAACCTAATGCTCTGATACCAAGCTGAAAGGACCCAACCCCGATTTAGCTTCCTAAATCGGAGTCGAACCCCTTCGAAAACACGAACCAACAAAAACTTTTCGAAATTTGGGCAGAGTTTCGTTACTAGCGTGGAATTACCATTACCTGCACGCGGAAAATACACTTCATCCTATGCCACAAAAAGCAAACCGTGGGCACCAATCCCATCCGGATTTCTCAATATCTCAACAGTAAAGTAAACAATACATATAATAGTACTTTACTGAAATCCGGGTTTAAAATCGTATAACATATTCATCAGAGAACTCAGAGCGACCTCTAATACATAACCATATAAGTATACCACAGTAGGTAGAACAATAAACCTACTGGAAGAAATAAGACCGCTCGAGTACTATGCCTCCGACCACGACGTGCGACTCCAGAGTCCGAACTGCAAACTGGGCACGGAAACCGAAAAGCCCAGGTGAAAGACAATAAACACGTTAGAGTGAGTGGACGAAAATAAATGTCTTTCACCAGTAATATATACATATAAAATCATATGCGAGTCAAATGCATAAACAAGAAATGGTACACGAGGGAGACTCCAACTCCTCACGCGTCCGGGTACACGAGGGAGACTCCAACTCCTCACGCGTACAGAGCATGCAATATAAAATCGCGGAATCACTCATGGACTACCACGCGATAGCACAGTCTGAATCACGGGATCCCAGACCCACACGTGATTCCTAGCCAGAAAGGCCTCGGGTCAGGATATCTGTCCCCCCCGGAGCGTACTCGGGGATCAGCCGAGAAGCCAATGTGTATCGATACAACAACATAATCAAGACTGTACTCTGTGTAAATCAAATCATAAATCTTTTCTATGCACATGTTTAAAACACAATATGTACATATATGTATATACTCGTATACGTATAATCGTATAACACATGCTCGTAAAATCATAATCAATCTGCATGCTCAAGTTCGTAAATCATAAATAAAGACTCGCAATCAATCCGTGAAAATAAAGTGTCCACTCACAGACTGGCGTAACGCGTATCGCGTTAACCCGTGATCCGGCGGAAAGTCCCTCGCCAAAACAACGATCACGAACCCCTGAATATTCACAATGTCCAATATTCAAAGTCATAGTCCGACAATGCAATACAAATCACGAGAAACAGCCGTTCTCGGAAACACGTGATTCAAAGTCGACGAATCGTCGAAAATCCGTATATGTATACCACAATACCTCGCTTTACGTTCGGACGCTCAACTCGAAAAACGAACCTCCCCGCTGCGATCGGGGCGCGATTTCGAGTCAAATGACATGCGACTTGCCGAAAGTCAAAAAGTCAACTCTGACCGTTGACCGCCGCGTTGACCGCCGCCCACGGCGGCGCCGCCACTGACCGGAAGATTTCTCGGCGGAGCTACCCTTGTTCCACTCAAAATCGTGCACTGAGCAACTTCCATAACTGCATCAAAAGCCAATTCAATCTCTAACTACCTCAATTTCATGAAAACCCGAATTGGTACCAAATCTTCCAATCCAAAATTCTCCAAATTCAAGCAAAATTAGTGCTTCAAATTTACACAGTAGCTTCAAGAGGATGAGAGCAACAAAGCCCATCCAAAATTTCAGCTCGAATCGATCAAAAACATGAAACCCGAATACCTCAATTTTCTCACCGTTTCATGCCGGAAATTCCACTCATTCCGGTGAGCCACGCCGGAATACAAGGCCGGGGATGAGTTCGTGACATCAAGGGGAAGGGAAAGAGTCCAAAATCAAGGCGTGGGATCGCCGGAATCCTCCTCGCCGTCGTGGAGCCGTGGCTTCCCGTCGGCCTCCTCCTCCTCCCACCGAGTTGACTCAGTCAACTCGGTCAACATCCATTATGGTAAGTGCTGACTTTCCCCTTTTGGTAACCTGCTATTTATAGCCTTTCCCAATTTGGAAACTCAAGTTTATCCAATTCGACAACCTCAAACGCGCGTAATTTTCTCGTCGTAATTCCGATTCCGATAATTCTCGCGGCCACGAACTCGTCTCAACATACTCTTCAAATATTACCCGAAGTCAAACATATCGATCAAACGGATAAAAAGTCAACCCTTCGAAGCAACACACATTAAATCGACTAAATAATCAACAAACGGCAAAATTCGCAACTAATTCCTCGTAACTCCAAATCATGCTCCGGAAGTTCCCACGAACTCGAAATTAAATTCTGAACAACTTCCGTGAAGAAGCCAAAACCAAATTCTCATCCGGTAATTTAGTCGTTAAGTAGCCCACCATTTAAATCTGAACTTCAAATATACATAACTAATTCCTCGGTCGTCCAAATTACGATCCGGAACCGCCCACGAACTCGAAATCACACGTACAACGACTCTCGAGAAGAGACCCAGCTCCAATTCTCGGCCAATAATTAAGTCGTTAATAAACTCGGCGATTCCAATAACCGTCGGACAACTGCGACTATGCCGTAACTCATCGATCAAGCTGAACATACTGCTGAATCTGGTCCGGGTCGTCACAACAGACCCTTTGGCATAATCCCTCTACGATTCGTACAAATCTTATCTTTTTTCTCAAGAATTCTATAAATTCCTCGAGGCCCACATTTTGTCACGCCATATTTCGAACATTCCCGAAGCTTTTACATCGCTCCAGATACTTTGGGAAGCCTTTAGATAAATCGCTTTTACTTGGAACCCTAATCGTACGATCCCAAGCTCATCATCAGAATAATTGAACCTTATACATGACTAGGTCTGAGGAGCTAGAATCACTCAAGCGTGGCTAAAATTTACTCCCACATCTACCTCCTAGAGTGGAGCTTTATGTGGCTGGTTCTACGGCTGTACACAATGTGGACCAAGCTCTATGATCAAGGGACCAATTGCTAGCTCAGCTCAAAAACAATTTGTTGGCAGCTCAAGATCGTATGAAACACTACTATGATAAGAGACCAATATAAATGAGTTTTTAAACAAGGTGAGTGGGTTTATCTTAAGTTGCATCCTTATGCTCAAAAGACTGTGGCTAAACAAGATTTTCATAAACTCTTTGCTCATTACTTTGGGCCTTTCAAGGTGAACATATCGTTTGCAGCTGCCTCCAGCGACAAAGATAGATACTGAGTTTCACATTTCACTTTTAAAGAAGAAGGTAGGAGACAAGACAGTAACTCAACCACATTTGCCACCGTCGCATGATCTTGGAAACCCAAGACGGTACCCGACACAGGTGTTAGAGTCAGTCCTTGTGAAGAAGAATGGGCAAGCTTCGGCAAAATGGTTAGTATAATGGTTAGGAGCCTCACCTGATCATCCCACTTGGGAAATGAAAAATGTCATTCGTGCAAGATACCCAGATTTCCATGCTTTGGGACTAGCTTTTTGTGAAGGAGGTGCAAGTTGTTATAGACCATTTTATGTTAATCTCAGTTGGATATTGTTTTATCATGCTTTTGTCATAGTAGTGCATTATGCGCATGAGCTATAGGAGATACTTGTGACGACCCGGACCAGAATCAGCAGTATGATCAGCTATATGCGTGAGTTACTGCGTAGTCGCAGAATTCCGACAGTATTTGAACCGCCAGGTTTGATAACGACTAAATTATTGGCCGAGAATTGGAGCTGGGTCTCTTCTCGAGATTCGTTGTACGTGTGATTTCGAGTTCGTGGGTGGTTCCGGATCGTTATTTGGACGACCGAGGAATAAATTGTGAATATTTGAAGTTTCGACGGAAACGGATTAATATGGTAGATTTCTTAACGACTAAATTACCGGACGAGAATTTGGTTTCGGCTTCTTCACAGAAGTTGTTCAGAATTTAATTTCGAGCTTGTGGGAACTTCCGGAGCATTATTCTGAGTTACGAAGATTAAGTTGTGATTATTTCCGATTGTTGGTTATTTTGTCGATTTAATATGTGTTGGTGTGAACCGTTGACTTTTTATCCAATTGGCCGATGTGTTTGACTTTGGGTGATTATTGAAGAATATGTCGAGACGAGTTTGTGGCCGCGAGAATTATCGGAATCGGAATTACGACGAGAAAGTTACGGGTGTTCAAAGTTCGTCGAAATGGATAATTATAAGTTTCCAAATTGGGAAAGCATTAAATAGTGGACTTGCCCCTTTGGGAAAGTCAAAGACTGAAATTATTATGTTGACCATGTTGACTTGGTTTGACCGAAGGGAAGGTGATGGTCTCAACGGTTCACGGCGGCCTCCACGGCGGTGACATGTTTCCGGCCACCCCAAGGTGTGGGGCTGGTCCTAATCGACGCGCCTTGGTCCCCTAGTGGTGACGCCGACCTCCCTCCACGGCGTGGCTCGCCGGAGAAGCTCGGTTTTCCGGCTTGAAATTGAAGAATTTTGTTTGAGTTCGGGTTCCACGGTTTAGGCCGAATTGAGCTACAACTTTGAGTGAGCTTTGTAGCTCTCCTCTCAAGGATTCTAACCATGTAAGTATGGAGTTCTAATTCGATTTGTGGATGGAGAATTTTGGATTTGAAATTTGTGTGTACATTCGGTTTTTCGTGAAATTGGATGAGTTAGAGTGAGAATTGGCCTTTGTTGTAGTTGACAAAGTTGCTCAGTGGATGATTTTGAGTGGAATAGGGGTTGCTCCGCCGTGAAATTTTCTGGTCTGGTGGCGGCGCCGCCGTGGGCGGTGGTCAACGGCGGTCAAAGTTTGACTTTTTGGGTTTTCGACAAGTTGCATGTCATTTCACTCGAAATCGCTCCCCGATCGCAGTGGGGAGGTTTGTTTCTCGATTTGAGCATCCGGAAGTACAACGAGGTATTGAAGTGTACATATTGGATTTCCGACGATTCGTCGTATTCGAATTATGTGTTTCCGAGAACGGTGGTTTCTCGTGATTTGTTTTGTATTGTCGAGTTATGATTTTGAGAAATGGATTTTATGAATATTCAGGGGTTCGTGATCGTTGTTTTGGCGAAGGACTTTCCGCTGGATCACGGGTTAACGCATATCGCGTTACACTAGTCTGTGAGTGGACAATTTATTTTCACGGATTGATTGCGAGTCTTTTATTTATGATTTACGAACTTGAGCATGCAGATTGAATATGATTTTACGAGCATGTGTTTTACGATAATGCATATAAGAATATACGTATACGAGTATACATGAGTATATATTATGTTTTAAGCATGTGTATAGAAAAGATTTATGATTTGGTTTACACAAAGTACAGTCTCAGTATATGTTGTGGTATCGATACGCATTGGCTTCTCGGCTGATCCCCGAGTACGCTCCGGGGGGGACAGATATCCTGACCCGAGGGCCTTTCTGGCTAGGATCACGTGTGGGTCTGGGATCCCGTGATTCAGACTGTGCTATCGCGTGGAAGCCCACGAGAGTCTCCGCGATATGTTTTACGTTGCATGCTCTGTACGTGAGTGGTAGTCAGCGTCTCCTCACGTACCATTTGATTTTCATGCATTTGACTCGCATATGATTTTATACGTATATATTACTTGGTGAAAGACATTTATTTTCGTCCACTCACTCTAACAGTTTTCATGTCTTTCCCCTGGGCTTTTCGGTTTCCGTGCCCAGTTTGCAGTTCAGGCTCTGGTGTCGCACGTCGTGGTCGGAGACATAGTACTCGAGCTACCTTGTTGCTTCCAGTAGGTTTATTGTTCTACCTACTGTGGTACACTTATATGTTTATACATTAGAGATCGCTCTGAGAAATCTGTTGTTTACGTTGTACGATTTTACGCCGGATTTCAGTAAAGTACTATTATATTTATTGTTTTACTTTACTGTTGATATATTGAGAAATCCGGATGGGATTGGTGCCCACGGTTTTCTTTTTATGGCATAGGATGAAGTGTATTTTCCGCATGCAGGTAATGGTAATTCCACGTTAGTAACGAAACTCTGCCAAAATTTCGAAAGATTTTTGTTGGTTCATGTTTTCGAAGGGGTTCGATTCCGGTTTAGGGAGCTAAATCGGGGTTGGGTCCTTTCAATACTAGGCAAGTTTTGGTAGGGGTAGGTGTCATGTTGACATTGTCTATCTCAACCATATATAAGTGTAATAGCTGTAGGTTTTGGACATCTTATCAATCAAGCAGCCTTCATTTCCTCTATCTTTTTCTTAGTATTTCTATCTACAGTAGAGATCTTGGTCTCCACCAATCAGCAACAAGAGAGGATCAAGATTGGGTCGCAAGGCTCGGGTTCACCTTTTCTTTTCTTTTCTCTCTTTCTTTCTTTATGAATTTGAACTAATTAATTAATGGGTGTGGTGGTGATGAATCAAGCTAATAGCTCTGAGCGGGGACAATGTGTAGTTGGTCACTCGCGGTTGAGGCAGTGGGTGCCCAGAGTTAATCTGAGTGTTGGATTGAGAGAGAGAGAGAGAGAGAGAGAGAGAGAGAGAGAGAGAGAGAGAGAGAATATCTCGATGATGGAGATCAGTTTTGGCAGCTGTTTTCTCTGGGCATAGGTAGGATCTGGTACGCAAATTCTTTTATGAGCTCAGTCAATCACCATATCAGTTGAAAAAAAAAATGAAAGAATGAGATTTTGCCACGTGTCAGCTTTATAGAATAGATCTTGGGTGCTTAACTCTAGGGTGCATTCCAGAATTTTATTGATGAAGGAGCTGAATGGTTCTATATTAAGGTTAAGTAAACTTGTGCTAATATTAAGTGTTTCATATTCGTATAAAAGAAATTATGGTTCACCCAAAGTAAAGAAAGTATCTAGTTACAGTAATTAGTCACTTTCTTATATTTTTCTCTCTAGTTTACTACTAGGTTATACGCTCGATTTAGATGAACCATTTATGTAATTAGTGGTCCAACTAGTTGAACTGCGAGTGACATCGGAGATGGACTTGGCCTTATGTGTTGTGTATACAAAAGATGTAATTCGACAGGCTTTATTTCAAATGTATCTTACAAAGGCATCGGGTCCAGATGGGATGCCTCTATTGGGAAACGATTGGGTCAGATGTGGTGAAAGTAATTCCAAGTTTCCTGCATAGAGGACAATTTTTGGGTTAGATTAATTACACTCATATTTCTTTGATTACAAAAGTTCCTAATTCGATGTCAATGGTAGATTTGAGACCTATAGCGTTATGTAATGTGTTGTATAAAATTTGTCTAAAGGTTATTGCAAATAGGTTGAAGGGAATTCTTGATAAGATCATATCCCTATTTCAGAGTGCTTTTATTCATGGACATGTAATCACAGATTATAATTTGATAGCCAATGAGGTGTCTCAGTATATTCATAATTGGAAGTCTTCAACTAATGAGGTTATGTCTTTGAAGCTTGATATGAGTAAAGCCTATGGTAAGATGAAATAGGCTTTTCTTAAGGAAGTTTTGAGTTAGTTGGGGTTTGCAGAAGTTTGGATTACTAATGTTATGCAGTGTGTGACTACAGCGTGGTATTTTTTTTTTGTCAATGGTCAGCCCCGTAGTTATGTCACACCTTCTCATGGTCAGCGGCAAGGTAATTTGTTATCTCCTTCTTTTTTTTCTTGGTACAAGTATTTTTTGCGTTGTTGGAACTTCGGAGCAAGTTAGGAGAGTTGGAGGGTATTCAGATTTGTCATGGGGCTCCTTCGATACACCATCTTCTCTTTGCAGATGATAGTCTACTTTTTGGGCTAGCAACATGTAACATCCCGTCACGAGAGTTTTATTTTTAAGATTTAATTAAGGTTAATCGAGGAAGGTAGTTAGGTTTTACCATTGGTAATTATCGATGGTATTTCTATCAAAATTCTATTCAGTACATTTTTCAAGAAAGTTCTTTGCGTAAAGTCGTAGAGTTTATCGATACGAGTTTGTGGCCATATCAAGTGTTGAAATCAAAGTTACGATGAAGAAATTATGTTCAGATGAAGTTTTGTACATCTTTACGATTTTAGTTAGTTGCAAGTATAAATACCACTTTCCAAAAGTGGAAATTAAAACATTTCCATTTCAGCCAGTTTTTCCCTCCTTTCTCTCTCCTCTCTCCCGTGCTCTCTCTCTTCTCGTTGGCCTCGTCGGCAATGGACCACCAGCTAACCACCAAATCCAGTAGACTTGGTGTCAAATTGACCACCACGACCTCCTCTATCATTTTCCCATAATCCATGCATCTATTAATTGTTGTTTTAGTTGGAAATTGTAAAAGAATGTCCGAAAATTATTGGAACCCTAGAAATTGTGGTCGATCCTTTCTCGGACAAATCGATCGATGAGAAGCACATTGCTTTGAAGCTCTTCTCTATACGAAGCTAGTGACACCAATAACATGTTCTAATTCTACCGAAGCAGTTAGAATCGAAGCTTTGAAGGTTTTGAGAGATTTTGGTTTCAAGGTAAATTTGATTAGTTAGAGGTTGAATTGGATGATGTTGTAGAATATAAAGTTGTTTGTTGTGTGATTTGGAGTAGAATAGGCCTTGGGTCATCGAAAAAAGTCATTGGTGCCGCCGCGATGGCGGCGCTCCACAGAAGAAATTTTGATGTAAATTTTATACTATTTTACTCGTAATAACGTACCAATTGTAATGAAGAGGTTATTTAATTGATTTGTACATAGTTGATTGGATTTTGATATTTGAACTTGCATCAGTTTTATCAGAAATGGTGGAAAGGCATAAAACTACAGTTTTCTACAGCTTTACGCATATTGTACGATTATGATTTATTTTGTCCACTTACTCTAACATTTTATGTTTTAATACCTTTCCATGAGCCATTTGTTTTAAATTTCCCAGATTGCAAGTTAGTCTGCTGATTTAAAACAATGTTTTAACCTACATGTCTTAGATGATAGTAAGCCTCTTCGGTCTTTAGTGTCATGCCTCATGGACGTGATCAACGACTTCACCAAAACCTGTTGTCAGTAGTGTATGAGATGGTTCCAGAATATTCTGGTAGGATCGTGAGGAAATCATATGTATCATGATGATAGTTCTTTTCAAATCTGTTGGATTTGGAATAGTCATATGAATGATTAATGAATGTCTTTGTGGTTAGTTTCCCCGTAGTGTAGTGTTGCAAGGGAAATCAATCATAGTCTTCCTTGGGAACTTCTGTGTAAGTCCTTAGGGAGACCTTGTTATGAGATTATGGTATCTCGATTCTCAGCTTGGAATTCGTTATAATATGAGCTTTTGTCAGCTCACACGTAGTTATGGTGTTAGAAGAAATAAGTGAACTAGTATTTTTATGTATCTCCTATTCTTCGGAGGACCTGAGAAGGTCGATCGCTATTGTTTATGTTACTAGGAAGTAGGTTCTGGTGAGCTTCAATGGGTATTTCTATTGGGACAAATTAGGGCATTATGAGAATTCAGTGCCAGTAGTTTTTCAATTATCGATTACTGATGTTGACTCAGAAGTTAATCAAGCACACAAGGAGGCTTTTGGTGAAGATTTTTGTTGATGTTATTGAGCAGGTCTAAAAGATTATGCATGTCGACCCTTAACATTTCACACGTTTCGTAATTTTCTTCGAGAACCCTTAGTGTGTCATATACAACATCTTAGCTCAAGTTCAAACATGGAGCTAAGTAACCGCATTCATCCCAGTTTCATGATTATGAATATTTTTTTAAGATCCATTCAAGCTATCGGAAAACCTAGTCTAACAAAAAAGGGGAGATACATAGCGAGTTAAGAGAACATGCTTCTTAGTATTAGTGTCGGGGCTTTAAGAGGAGCTATATAACATTTAGCAGTCTTATAATAGTTTCCCTCTCAGTTATGTATGTATCAATGAACCTCTTCCCAGTACTCGTTTCATTTTTTCCTATATTCGATACTTGTTTGACAATTTGAGTCATGGGCATGAGTATTGATGTAGACAAGGTGTTTGTGATGAAAACTACGGAAAGTTAGGTTTTCTTGAGAATGAAATTAGTTATCAGGTTGTCCTCATTGTATATACTACTGGGTCATTGATCCTCGAGTTGGTGATTCTTGCGCCTTCTATATGTTAGAGCTGCAAGCTAAGTTGTTTCCTTTTTCATTGGGAAATGGTGTTGTCCCATAGTGATGGACGATACGTTTGATTCTCTGATAGTTTTGGGATCATGTATTTTACCGAGAGTACGTTGTCTTGAGCTATATGTGAATTCTTAGGCTCAACTCTTGCCATTTTGACTTGACCCAACTATCTAACTCGCCCCATCTTTTTCTGTTGACTGCCATTTTTGGCGTTTAAGGTAGCGTTTTGAAATTTTCTATCTTCTTGATCCTTTTCCATTGGTTTGTTATTGTGGGTACCAGACAATGTGAATCGAATAGATTTTTCTCTAGGGAGCACTGCTGTCTTATTCTTTGGTGCTTTGGCCGGTTATAGACGTTATGAGTAAGGCTAACTATTTTTCCTATATGGTATGCAGCCGGAATGGAATAACCAAGTGTGGTCTCCATCAAGAGGATCCATGTGGAGCATAAAGAAGATATGACAACTTATTTGGGAGTGGTGATTAAAGCGAAGCATGAAAAGTATCTCTGTTTACCTACCTTTGTGGGTAGACATCGAACTAAAACATTCTCTTATATTAAGAAACAGTTGAGTTCAAAACTAGAAGGATGACAAGATAAACTGCTAGGTAGTACTGGTAAGGAGTTGCTTATTATTTCTATCGAATTCCGCTGGGGTCTTCAATAGAGACGTGGGTACTTGCTACAATAGCATGCACATAACGTTAGAGGTCAAGACGGGGTTGGTCCACCTTCAATGCTAATTTGATGCCTAAGACAGTAAGTATGCAGAGTAACAGATAAAATTATTAGACTAGATGAGATTACCTTGAGTGTGGTGAGAGGCCTCCTTATATAGGCAAAAGAATGTGACATCTTATCTCTTTTAGCAATGTGGGAGTGTATGCACACTTAACATAGTTGACAATAGATTGGTCACCACATGGCAAGTGACCAGCAGATATTCTATTTTGATTCTTTCTCTTTGGCTTTTCTAATTTAGTTATTAAAGTGCTAAGTGTGTCCTAATTTAGGGGTTAAGCCTTGGCGTACTAACACTTATTAGTGTAGTGACCCAATCCTTACCTACGTATAATATGAACGGTAAGAAGATCCATTGGCATGCATGAGAGAAATCATGCAAGTCTAAAGACACAGGTGGTGTGGGTTTTTGGGATTTATATGGCCATTATCTTGAATTGTTGGGTAAGCAAGGTTGGAGGATTATTAAAAATCTGAATCCTTTTCTAATTCAATTATCTCGGTACTTCCTTAATTGTGACTTCTTAACTTGTGTTGCTCCCTTATCTCCTTCATCGTGTTGGTGGGACATCTTTACAGCTCGATATATTCTTCTTCAAGGTTTGAGGTAGAAAGTTGGTGATGGGTGTAAGATTCGGATTTTGGAGGATCCATGGATTCCCTGACATGTTTCTTTCAAACCGATATCGCAACCTTCTACTCATGTTTATGTGAAGGAGCTTATGTTACCTACTTGTGGGTGGAATAAAGAGGTGGTGTCGTCAGTGTTTGCAAAAGAGGATGTAGATATGTTTCTAGGTATGTCCCTTAGTTCTAGAGGTGTTGTCAACAGGTTGATATGACATTACCATAACCATGGTCGTTTTACTACTAAATCAACTTATAAAGTAGCTTATGAACATCTTCATCCAACAATGTCCTCATCCAATGACAAAGGGCTCATATCTTTTTGGAGATACATGTGGAAGAGTAAAGTTCCTAATAAGGTTCGTCTCCATTTTTGGCATGTGTGTATATATTAATTAGGGGCGATTGTTGTTTCTTTGAGGTGAATAAACGATCAATCATATTAGCCATGATTGTTGTTTTATTCGTGATTTGATTGGTAAATTTCAATGGTTGCATGAGGTCTTGGAAGAGGACATATATGTAGCCTCCATCATTGATTGGCTATCGGTGTGCTTTGACAAACTGTCAACAGAAAACGTGGCATTTCTCCTGATTTTGTTGTGGTTTGGTTGAAAAGAGAGGAATAAGAGAGTTTGGTCTAACGAGTGTATTGCTTTGGATACTCTTGTAATATAGACAAGGCTTTTGATCTGTTAGAAGGTAGGGGCGGTATTGGAGTGATCATTCGAAATCATGATGGCCAGGTCTAAGTTGGAGCTTGCAGTATGATTGCTTATGTGTCATTAGCTGCCATGTTTGAAGCTCTGGTGAGTCGGGTTGCATGAGAGTTGGTTTGTAAGCTTGGCTACTCTCATGTTTGTTTTGAATTTGATTGTCAGTGAGTTGTTGAATCGTATATGTTAGATGAGGTGGTGGATGAGTATAATTTTGGTACCATGGTAAGTGATTTTAAGGCGATTACTAATGACTTGTAGTTCTAGAATATATTTGATTAACCCTATTGTAGTCAACTCGTCAAGCAGAGAGTTTCAAATTGACTTTAGCAATGGAGACTCAGTCACTATCTTGTGATTTACTAATTCAGTTTTGAAATTTCTCTACTCAAATCTCTTCATGAATTGGCCGTTCACATTTTATGTCGTGAACACGCTTTCCTCTATAAAGTTGTTTCAAGATATCTGCAACTAGTTTAGAAATGTAAACACCCCCCTGTTATGAATCACAGAGGTTCACGAGGATAAATACATTAATATGATGATTCTGGACCAGACTTATTCGCTTTACGCCTGTACATCTAGAAACCATAAAGGTTGAGAGTCAGAAAAGATTTGTGTATCTTGCAAGCACGTGCGGAAAAAAGTATGATTTGATTCATTGTGTATTGCACGAACTCCGGGTCTTGGTAGGCTGGATGTAGGAGTATCCTGCAAATAAATAAGCGATCATCTCCCATAGAAGTATTTATGAGAATGATACACGGAAATGCAAACTTCTGACTAGTTATTCTGTAAGGAATTTTTCAGTTCCCTGGACTCCACAATAGTCTAATCCTCTGATTAGTTATCGTTGGGTAAGCATCCAATGTTAAAGGAATCAATAATGTTTATGGTAGTACAACGGGGTAAGTTGCAATGATTCAGTTATTCAATTCGAAAATGGGCGAGTAAGTAAATTAGCACCTCAGTATTTTACCACTTCGAGTGGGAAAATATTACTAGGCATACATTTATGTGTAAGTAGAAGCGTATGCCTACTTTTCCAACAAATCTTTTAGCGTTGGATAGTATGACATACGTTTTTATGTGAACTTTATATGTGTGAGCTACTGATGCTCAGATATTGGTGCGATGTTCGTTATGCAGATTGTGGTACACGAGTCATGAGTCTGGTGATTTGAGTTTTGGGACTGAAGTTACGCACCGATATTAAGATTACTTTTTCATCATTGATAGATGCATATTGAATATGATTAGTCAGACCTTAGAGGAAATACAAAATAGAGTGGGATTGGAGATTACAGTTTGACTCTTTGGAGTCCGCTTATAGTTTTAGGCGTATTTGAGGTGAACCACAGTGATATCTTATGAGTTTCGTTACATTATGCTTAATAATTTTGATATTTAAATCGGTCTTGTGGGTGTTTTGAACGCGAGTTATTTAAATTTTAAGTAAGTGACTTATGATCATTGTGTTGCTTAGTTTAATGATGAGAAATCCGGATGGAATTCGGTGCCCACGGTTTATTTTTGGGATTTGGTTATTCTAACTGTGCTCCTTATGCAGGTTTTTGGGTTCCTTGAGTTTTAGGGGAAACTATGCCAAATTTTTAGTAGAATTTTCAGGAATAAGATAATTGAGCGGGTCACCACGTTCCTTGAGATCGGTTAGATGACCACGGATGTTAAGGCTTTAGAATTGTTAGTTTGGGTCTTCAGCTTGTTACCTTTGAGACCATGGGGGTCACTTTTATGTGAGAATGTCTGTCAAGGGACAAGTCTGGTAGGTTTATGGTGCAGGGTTCAAGTGGTGATCATGAGACACTTCAAGAGGTAGAGCCATACCATTAACTGGACAGTAGGCATATCAAAACCGCAACTGAAGGCTGGACTGACCAGGCATGCTTGTGAGAGCAGATTCATCCCCCACTAGCTTAGATCTCCTTGAACCTGCAAAACAAGTCGGAGCACAGTGTGGTACCGTGCTTAGACCATTTGAAGCTTAAGTCAGGACTTTATCTTCATAATAGAGTAGGGATTAAGGCAGAGTTATGTTACCTAAGACCACGTACGAATGGCCTCTATAGAGAGATCGTGTTAGGTCTAAGCATAGTCCTTATCGAACTGGACTACTTTTTATTAGGAAAGGAAGGACTTATTAAGGAATGAATCTCCATATCCAGGGCTAATCAAATCTCAAGATTACCACATGCCCTTTGGCATAATTCTCTCGGATACACTGTAAATCTTACCTTATTCCTCTTAGATTCTCTCAATCCCTCCAAGGTTCGATCAAATAATCCCTTGTGGTCAGCTTGCCCAGCCTCTTTAAGATTCAATCTTACCTAGGGATTGCCATGCCATCGTACATTCCTCTACAACGTTCCAGATGCTTCTAGAAACCTCTAGATTATCCGTTCCTTAATCGAAACATTAGTCATCCAAGCCCAGACCCATTTCTGGCTTTATCAGATCTCACCTTAAATTGAGTCACCCAAGCTCATCTTTCCCCAACTAAGGGGGCTAAAACTGACTCCCAAAAATACTCCCACAGTAGTGTGAGGTTCGACACGTGTTGGCCTCGCGCTGTTATTCGTCTAAGCTTTATTGCTTTGGTTTTCGAAAAGCTCTTCAACTTTCCCATCTTGTTATGCACAAAACCCCAAGCACGTGCCTCCATTATGCCGCCTTTATCTTCATCATGACCCATGCGTCATCAAATCTCGTTAGTCATCACGTCTCTTCCAAATTAACGCAACCCTTTCCATTCCAATATCTTTTCAAACCCAATTGTGTCCCTCAAAATCCGAAACCACCTCTCTCTTCAAAATGGTCACTCCTATTCTCTTCACACTTGTTCAATATATATTTATCAAAATCCTCCTCCTCTTCCATTTTTTTACATTTTCTTACTTACTCAATCTTCATATCTAGCCTAGAAAACCCTTTCTGCATCCTCAAAGCTTCAGGTTTTCTCTTCCCAGAAAACTCCCAATCATTCGAAAACCCAGGAAGCTTCCATGGCTTCCAACAATACTCCCTCTCCTATCCCGGATGAGATCATCGGTCACAACATCATCATTCTCCAAGACCACAATGTCGTTGATTAGATCGATATTTCCAAACCACTTGCTACCGCTGTGCCCAGTCTGCAATCCCAACCGGCCGCCGCCAAACCAAACCAGGAGCCTGCCGTGGAGGAGGTTAAAGTTGTCCAGCCTCACATTTTAGAGGTTAAGGCTGATCCCACCGCCATGAAACTTCAACCGTGTGTCGCCAAGGCTGTGTCTAAGAAGGCTCGTGATGAGCTCTACCCTTAAGCCTTAAAGGTCGATTCTGCCGAGGCCCTGGCCTCCTTTATCCAATCTTTTCACCAGGGAGACAACGACAACTTCCGATTTTCTCTCGCCCAAGACAAGGCAAGAGTATCGAAGCTCGAGAGACCTCATGGTCTAGGTGTTCTTGTCCATCCTTTCCAGATCATCTATGGGCTTTTCTTTTCGATCCCAGCCTTTATCTGTGCTTCTCTGGAGTTCTATGGCGTCACTGTGGAGAAATGGTGCCCATATAGTTTTCATAGTCTGGCTTGCTTCGATAGGCTCAATCAGTAGTTCGACTACCGTATGGGCTTGTCAGAGTTCAGGCTTCTTTTCCAAGTCAAGCCCACCTTAGTGAACCAATTCTACCTTTCTCAGCAGACTATGTACATCAAGGATTCACTGCTGGTCGATCCCCCTTAATCCTCCAGAGACTAGAAGAAGACCCCTATCCTCGACTTTGGGGATTGGGAAAAGCTCGGTCAGGAAGCTGGCCTCAAGGTTCCCATCACCATCAACCACCTTCCCAAGCTGCCAGAGGAGCTGACCAGGGCCGTTGATTTCCGCCATGACCTAGTAGATGATGTTCTTGCCATTTCTACCAAGTACCATAAGTGTAGGTGGTTATGGAGCAGGGAGTGCCTCAGCCTTGGAGGTTTGAAGGGCATCACGCCCCTCCAACATGAGAATCGTCAAGAGCTGATCGAGGTTTCTCGAGCCCCCCAGGTCCATAAGGAAGGAGCCTCCACCCCCAAGCCTGTACATGTCCAAGCTCTAACCGAGCAAGGGGAGGCCTCCAAACCTAGGAAGCGGAAGCTAGTGAAGACTGCCGAGCTGCTCAAGAACAAGGCCCAGACCGTGGAGCCCAAGGAAGCCCATCATCAGATCTCCTCTACTGCTGCTGCTGCTGCTGCTACTACTACTACTACTACTACTACTACTACTACTACTACTACTACTACTACTACTACTACTACTACTACTACTACTACTACTACTACTACTACTACTACCGTCGCCGATATTGCTGCGAATACTATTCCTCCTTCGTCTCCTCCTCTCAAGAGTATGAGGTCCACCGATCCTCCGTCTTCTTCGTCTAGGCTGGGGTCCTCCAGGCCCAAGGGCTTCTCGCTTGGTAAGCCTACCCTCATTTGTACTTTATTCTTGAAATGCTAGTGTTGAACATGTGTGAATTGCTATATTGTTGGTCATACAGGTTCCATTGGGGAATTGATCGAGGGATTTATCCCTGATCTCCCCAAGGTCTACATCAAGAGGGGCTAGCCAGGCCGGGGCTTTATTGTCCAGTCTCCTCGTGATCTGACCGAGGAGGAGGAGGTCAAGGGTTTAGGCGAGGGTGTTGTGCTGCCTCGTGTGGGTAAGCCTGTTCCTTCCCAGTTCTGTTCTGGGCTGATCTTTGCCGACATTGCCTGCTCTTCCCTGACCTCTATGATGCTGGAGCAGGACGCTGAGGACCTTGGGACCTTGGGTCCCTAGAGACCAAGGACCTGATGACGATGTCCTGGACCTCCCTCTATCGGATAATCTTTTCCTTACATATCTGATATCCTTTCGTACTTCCTTTTTGGCTTTCTCGTGTCTAACATATCATTCTGTTATTATTTAAGTCATTTATCACCATCACTTTTACCCTTGGCGCCTCCATGCCATTGCTCGTGAGGTAGACAAGAGGGCCATGAAGGCAGAGGAGAAGGCCAAGGGGTCTGCTTCAAAGATCACGGAGCTCGAGGATGAGGTTCACAAGCTTGGGGACGCTCAAGCCCTCGCCTGCCGCATTATCGATGAAAATGATAGGGCCCTCAAGATCGAGCGCTCCATCCATGAGGGAGAGGTGAGAACCTTGAGGTTTGACCTTGAATGGGCTCAGGTTGAGGTTAAGGAGGCGGCTAAGGTAGCCGAAGCCAAACTTAAGGAAGCTCTGAAGGCCAAGGACCTTAAGTGTGAGGATTTTCTTCGTGCTTTGGATGAGGCTCATGGGCTCTAGCTTGAGAGTCAGCGGGTGGACTAGGAGCAAGGGTGTATGAAGCTTATTTGTGCCTATGACCCTTCTGCCGCATCTGCAACAGAGTCAGAGTGAAGCCCCCCGCTTGTTTAGAGGGGTGTATTTATGTAATAGTGTTAGGGCCCCTTTATCGAACAATATCTTATCTTTCTTGACTTATGTAGTTTTTTTCTAATCTTGGCTTGGGCCTTTAGCTCAGATAACTCTTATGCCAAGAGTAAATATAAATATTGTGCTTAATACATCATATTTTTCTCATCATGCTTAACTGTTTCGTGCTTTTATTTCATGCCCACCAACCTTATATTTGGATTTAGAGGATTTGCCTCTGAGTGCCTGTGGCCTCAGTGTGACTCTCGGACCCCTCAATCTTTCTAAGTTAATTCTCTCGGAAGAGGCTTAAGGAGATCCTTGATAAACTTAAGGTATCCAAGGAGGTGCTCGCAGTTTTGAGACTGCCTCCCCAATGAAGGGTGTGCATGATTATCCCCAGGTCAATATAAAGATCACCGTACTCCAGACCCTTCTCACAACCATGTCCCTTTGTCTTAGGAGATTCTTCCCTCGCGGGATACCTGATGGTATCACAAAGACCACATCAGGGCTGCCTTCTAGTTCAAGTCTTACCAAGGGGACTTGTCTGCAGTGTCGAGATGGGATCTGCCAAAACTCTCTTTATATCGACTTTGAATTATCCCTAGGGCGTCGTCAGGTGTGAACGCTTGGGACTTAGAATGCCCAAATTTCCAAGATATGGCCAAGCCACCACTGGGGTGTTTGCATGGATCTAACCTCGTGGATTCTGATCTCATAAAACTTGACCCTGAGGACTTTACAACCCCAAGATTACTGTGAGCCGTTGCGAGGTTTTACTCCGAATGTTTTGGTCTATCTATGGGCATCCCTCTCAATGCCCTAACCCTTCTTCCCTCATGATGCTTTATCTTTGGAAGGATTGGCTAGCTTGCTAAGTAAAGGTCCTTCCCACGAGAACCAACATCATCTGCCCCACTCGAGCTCATTGCCTTTCCTGGGCTTTAAGCTCCTCCTAATCGTGGACATCGATCCATAGGGTAACTCCACTATTTTGTGAAGACAAAACATGAAATCGAATATAGAGCGTAGTGAAAAGCATAGTTACTGAAAACAAAAACTTTTATTGAATGATCGTATACATCGTACAGTGTCTATTTCATCAGCAAGGAAGTATCTGACACGCCTCGTCAAACCTGCCAACTTGTAAAACAATCGTAATAAAAACCAAGCTAGTTAGGAAGAGTACGTGCCCCTTCTAGACGCTTACTAGCTTCTGTCTCCAGGTCTTCAGCTCTACTCCGAGCGGTACTCCTTCAGGTAGAGAGCATTCCATCGTTTATCCACTAAGGCTTTGGTTCTAGGGTTTTCCAGTTCGTATGACCCATTGTGGCCTTCTCCAACGATCTTGTAGGATCCTTCTCAGTTTGCCCCCAGTTTTCCCTCTCTTGGGACTTTGGTATTTTTGAAAACTTTGCATAAAACCAAGGTGCCAGGGAGGAAAACTCTAGGTCAAAATTTTCTATCGTAATAATCTTTTATCTTCTGCTGGTATGGCGCCACCCTAACTTGAACTTGTTCCCTTCGTTCCTCTAGTAGGTCCAGCTCATGCCTCAGGCCTTCTACATTGCTCTCCACTGTCTGTTCTTCCAGCTTGAGGTTAGGGATCTTGTGATTGATGGGGATGATGGCTTCAGCTCCGTACACCAAAGCGAAGGTAGTTTCCCTAGTGAGTTTCTTCTTGGTCTTTCAGTATGTCCAAAGTACGTTCGAAAGTTGAAACACCCACTGCCCCTTTGTCAGCTGATCAAGCCTTCTCCTTAAGCTTTGCAATATCATTTTATTCGAAGCCTCTGCCTGTCTGTTACCTTGAGTGTATCTTGGGGTGAAGAACCTGATCATGATAGCATGCTTGGCGCAGTAATCCTTGACCTCTTAGCAATTGAACTGAGGACCATTGTCTGCTATGATCGTCTGTGGGATTCCAAACCTGCATATGATAGATTTCCAAATAAAGTTCTTTACCTCTGCTCCCCTTATCTTTAACAGGGTTTTCGCTTTGATCCATTTAGAATGGTAGTTAGTGGCAACAATGAGATATTTTTTCTGTCCACCCCCAGTACCTTTTGGAAACTCTCCCATTATATCCAACCCCCATTGTGCAAAGGCGCATGGTATTGAAACCGAGTACATCTCCTCTGGGTGCAAAGGTGGTTAAGGGGCATACATTTGACAGAACCTTATCTTGATAGCATGCTCAGCTTAGTAATCCCTGACCTATTGGCAATTGAACTGAGGACCATTGTCTGCTATGATCGTCTGTGGGATTCCAAACCTGCATATGATAGATTTCCAAATAAAGTTCTTTACCTCTGCTCCCCTTATCTTTAATAGGGTTTCCGCTTTAATCAACTTAGAATGGTAGTTAGTGGCAACAACGAGATATTCTTTCTGTTCGCCATCAGCACCTGTTGGAAACTCTCCCATTGTGCAAAGGCGCATGGTATTGAAACCGGGTACATCTCCTCCGGGTGCAAAGGTGGTTAAGTGGCATGCCTTTGACAGAACCTTATCTTGATAGCATGCTCAGCGTAGTAATCCCTGACCTATTGGCAATTGAACTGAGGACCATTGTCTGCTATGATCGTCTGTGGAATTCCAAACCTGCATACTATAAATTTCCAAATAAAGATCTTTACCTCTGCTCCCCCTATCTTTAACAGGGTTTCCTCTTTGATCCACTTAGAATGGTAGTCTGTGGCAACAATGAGGTATTTTTTCTGTCTGCCTCCAGCACCTGTTGGAAACTCTCCTATTGTGCAAAGTTGCATGGTATTGAAACCGGGTACATCTCCTGCGGGTGGAAAGGTGGTTAAAGGGCATGCCTTTGACGGAACCTTATCATGATAGCATGCTCAGCGTAGTAATCCCTGACCTATTGGCAATTGAATTGAGGACCATTGTCTGCTATGATCATCTATGGGATTCCAAACCTGCATACTATAAATTTCCAAATAAAGATCTTTACCTCTGCTCCCCCTATCTTTAACAGGGTTTCCTCTTTGATCCACTTAGAATGGTAGTCTGTGGCAACAATGAGGTATTTTTTCTGTCTGCCTCCAGCACCTGTTGGAAACTCTCCTATTGTGCAAAGGTGCATGGTATTGAAACCGGGTACATCTCCTGCGGGTGGAAAGGTGGTTAAAGGGCATGCCTTTGACGGAACCTTATCTTGATAGCATGCCCAGCGTAGTAATCCCTGACCTATTGGCAATTGAATTGAGGACCATTGTCTGCTATGATCATCTATGGGATTCCAAACCTGCATATGATAAATTCCAAATAAAGATCTTTACCTCTACTCCCCTTATCTTTAATAGGGTTTTCTCTTTGATCCACTTAGAATGGTAGTCTGTGGCAACAATGAGGTATTTTTTCTGTCCGCCCCCAGATCTTGTTGGAAACTCTCCCATTATATTCAACCTCCATTGTGCAAAGGCGCATGGTATTGAAACAGGGTACATCTCCTTCGGGTGCAAAAGTGGTTGAGGGGAATACCTTTGACAGAACCTTATCTTGATAGCATGCTCAGCGTAGTAATCCCTAACCTATTGGCAATTGAACTGAGGACCATTGTCTGTTATGATCGTCTGTGGGATTCAAAACCTGCATATGATAGATTTCCAAATAAAGTTCTTTACCTCTGCTCCCCTTATCTTTAATAGGGTTACCTCTTTGATCCACTTAGAATGGTAGTCAGTGGCAACAATGAGATATTCTTTCTGTCCGCCATCAGCACCTGTTGGAAACTCTCCCATTGTGCAAAGGCGCATGGTATTGAAACCGGGTACATCTCCTCCGGGTGCAAAGGTGGTTAAGGGGCATGCCTTTGACAGAACCTTATCTTGATAGCATGCTCAGTGTAGTAATCCCTGACCTATTGGCAATAGAACTGAGGACCATTGTCTGCTATGATCATCTATGGGATTCCAAACCGGCATATGATAAATTTCCAAATAAGGATCTTTACCTCTACTCCCCTTATCTTTAATAGGGTTTCCTCTTTGATCCACTTAGAATGGTAGTCTGTGGCAACAATGAGGTATTTTTTCTGTCCGCCCCCAGATCTTGTTGGAAACTCTCCCATTATATTCAACCTTCATTGTGCAAAGGCGCATGGTATTGAAACCGGGTACATCTCCTTCGGGTGCAAAGGTGGTTGAGGGGCATACCTTTGACAGAACCTTATCTTGATAGCATGCTCAGCGTAGTAATCGCTAACCTATTGGCAATTGAACTGAGGACCATTGTTTGTTATGATCGTCTGTGGGATTCCAAACCTGCATATGATAGATTTCCAAATAAAGTTCTTTACCTCTGCTCCCCTTATCTTTAATAGGGTTACCGCTTTGATCCACTTAGAATGGTAGTCAGTGGCAACAATGAGATATTCTTTCTGTCCGCCATCAGCACCTGTTGGAAACTCTCCCATTGTGCAAAGGCGCATGGTATTGAAACCGGGTACATCTCCTCCGGGTACAAAGGTGGTTAAGGGGCATGCCTTTGACAGAACCTTATCTTGATAGCATGCTCAGCGTAGTAATCCCTGACCTATTGGAAATAGAACTGAGGACCATTGTGTGCTATGATCATCTATGGGATTCCAAACCTGCATATGATAAATTTCCAAATAAAGATCTTTACCTCTACTCCCCTTATCCTTAACAGGGTTTCCTCTTTGATCCACTTAGAATGGTAGTCTGTGGCAACAATGAGGTATTTTTTCTGTCCACCCCCAGCTCTTGTTGGAAACTCTCCCATTATATCCAACCTCCATTGTGCAAAGGCGCATGGTATTGAAACCGGGTACATCTCCTCCGGGTGCAAAGGTGGTTAAGGGGCATGCCTTTGACAGAACCTTATCTTGATAGCATGCTCAGCGTAGTAATCCCTGACCTATTGGCAATAGAACTGAGGACCATTGTCTGCTATGATCATCTATGGGATTCCAAACCTGCATATGATAAATTTCCAAATAAGGATCTTTACCTCTACTCCCCTTATCTTTAATAGGGTTTCCTCTTTGATCCACTTAGAATGGTAGTCTGTGGCAACAATGAGGTATTTTTTCTGTCCGCCCCCAGATCTTGTTGGAAACTCTCCCATTATATTCAACCTTCATTGTGCAAAGGCGCATGGTATTGAAACCGGGTACATCTCCTTCGGGTGCAAAGGTGGTTGAGGGGCATACCTTTGACAGAACCTTATCTTGTTAGCATGCTCAGCGTAGTAATCCCTAACCTATTGGCAATTGAACTGAGGACCATTGTTTGTTATGATCGTCTGTGGGATTCCAAACCTGCATATGATAGATTTCCAAATAAAGTTCTTTACCTCTGCTCCCCTTATCTTTAATAGGGTTACCGCTTTGATCCACTTAGAATGGTAGTCAGTGGCAACAATGAGATATTCTTTCTGTCCGCCATCAGCACCTGTTGGAAACTCTCCCATTGTGCAAAGGCGCATGGTATTGAAACCGGGTACATCTCCTCCGGGTACAAAGGTAGTTAAGGGGCATGCCTTTGACAGAACCTTATCTTGATAGCATGCTCAGCGTAGTAATCCCTGACCTATTGGCAATAGAACTGAGGACCATTGTGTGCTATGATCATCTATGGGATTCCAAACCTGCATATGATAAATTTCCAAATAAAGATCTTTACCTCTACTCCCCTTATCCTTAACAGGGTTTCCTCTTTGATCCACTTAGAATGGTAGTCTGTGGCAACAATGAGGTATTTTTTCTGTCCACCCCCAGCTCTTGTTGGAAACTCTCCCATTATATCCAACCCCCATTGTGCAAAGGTGCATGGTATTGAAACCGGGTACTTCTCCTTCGGGTGCAAAAGTGGTTGATGGGCATACCTTTGACAGGCATCACAAGCACTGGCGTATTCTATGCAATCGTTCTTCATTATGGGCCAGTAATATCCTTAGGTCAAGCATCGTATTATGAGGTTCCTTCCCCCAATATGCATGCCATATATTCCAGAATGGAGCTTCTGCACGATAATTCTAACTTGAGCGGGGTGCACCGCCAGCTGGTCTGGTCCATCGAATGATCGTCTATACAACCTTCCCTCTCTGATAGTGTACATTGTTGCTTGCTGTACCACTCTTCTAGCCTCCACCCTTTCTTCTGGCAAGGTGCCCGTTTCTATATAATCCATTATCTCATCTATCCAAGAGGGTCCTAGATGGACTGGCATTACTGCCACAATTTTCTCCTTGTCCGTCCTTGGGTTAGGTAGATGCTCTACAGGGATTGTCCATCTAAGCTGATAATTGATGCTGGAGGCTAGATTTGCCAAGGCGTTTGCATGCATATTTTCAGGTCTTGGGAGTTACATGATCGAAAACTCTTCAAACTGGGCAACTAAACCCTTAGCTAATATGAGATATGTTTCCATGGATGTGTGGTGAGCTACGTATTTCCCTAGGACTTGGTTTGCAATCATCTATGAGTCACATAATACCTTGATCTTCTTCATGTTTAGCTCCCTTGCTAACCTCAGTCTTGCCAGGAGGGCCTCTTACTCGGCTCCGTTGTTCGTGGCCTTCCACCCTAAGGTTAAGGCTTGCTCCATGATCGTTCCGTTTGGCATTTTTAGCATTAAACCAGCTCCAGCTTCTTTGTCTTTCCAAGATCTGTCTGTTTACAATGACCAGTGATCTACCCCTTACATATCTCTTTCTCTTTCCTTCTCTCTTCTTTCTTGGACTTTTGGCTCAGGCGTCGTAAACTCAGCTAAAAAGTATGTCAAGGCTTGCCCTTTCATCGCTGTTCGAGGCCGGTACTCGATGTCATGTTATGCCAACTCGATAGTTAACTTAGTTACCCTGCTTGAGGAGTCTGGGGTGTGCAGGATCGTTCTCAGAGGGAACTCGGTCATGATGATGATTTTGAAGGCTTGAAAGTATGGCCAGACCTTGCATGATGACATAACCAGAGCTAGTACCAACCTCTCCAGCTTGGGGTAGTGGGTCTCTGGGTTGAGGAGAGCTTTAGACACGTAATAAACAGATAGCTGCCCCCCAGTATCTTCTCGAACCAGAGCTCCGCTCACTGCCACATCGGAGACTGCTAAGTAAAAATATAAGTCCTCCCCCAGCACGGGTTTGCTAAGGATAAGGGAAGAAACAAGGTAGCGCTTAAGTGCTTGGAACTCCTTTTCACACTCTTTTGTCCATAGTTCCCCATTGGTCTTCTTGAGTGCTTTGAAGAATGGCTTACAGTTATCCGTTGATCTGGACAAGAACTTGCTTAGTGCTGCCAGTTTCAAATTCAACCTCAGAATTTCCTTGACTGTGGATGGGGATTTCATCTTGACAATCATTGCTACTTGGTCCGCGTTTACCTCTATCCCACGTTGTGTCACCAAATACCTTAAGAATTTACCAGATCCTACTCCAAACGTACACTTCTTAGGGTTTAACTTCATACCGTGTTGTCATAGGAGGTTGAATCATCTCCTCAGGTCAGGACACATGGCCCCGCCTGTTGTTGCTCTCGACCAGTATGTCGTCCATGTACACCTTCATCATATCCCCAATCAATGGCTTGAACACCTTGTACACCAGCCTCTGGTACGTTGCTCCTGCATTCTTCAACCCAAAGGGCATTACCTCGCAGGCGTAAACTCCCTTCTTGGTCACAAATGTAGTTTTTGCTATATCGTCCTCTACCATCTTCATCTGATTATAACCATTATATGCATCCATGAAGCTGAGGAATTCATGACTTACGGTAGAGTCCACTAGTTGATCGATCCTAGGTAAAGGAAAACCATCCTTAGGGCACGCCTTGTTGAGGTCTGTGAAGTCGACACAAGCCCTAGGTTTTCCGTTCTTCTTTTTGAAAAGAACCACGTTAGAGACCCATTTAGAGTATGGGACTTCCTTGACGAACCTTGCTGTCAGCATTTTTTCCACTTCCTGCTTAATTATCCTGTTACGCTCAGTAGCAAAGGTTCTCTTCTTCTGCGTTACAGGCCTCGCCTTAGGGTCCACATGAAGCTGGTGTTCGATCACCTTTCTGTCAATCCCCGGCATGTCTCGTGCCGACCATGCGAACATGTCCTTATACTCCTTCAGCAAGTCCATCAGGTTTTTACGCTTATCTCCACTTAGGCCTGACCTGATCCTTGCACACCAATTAGGTCGGCCTCAATTAAGAGGCTCGAGTACTACATCTTACTCTACCTTCTCCTTGAAAGGAAGTTCCTAGGGATGGAGCTCTATGTCTAACTCGTCAATAGTGCCATCTCGACCCCTACCCTGTGATTGCTATGCTGGCAGAGTTGGGGCAGCCATGCCCCCAACTTCTCCCCCCGACTCCTTTGTTGGTGATGGGCGTCCCTACCTGAAGGGGAATGATCCCTAGGGTCCTCACCTTTGATCCTGGATCACCTCCATCAAGCCCATTCTCTCCACAACATCTTTGAATATAACGTTCACATCAGCTCCGTTGTCAAACAAAACCTTGGCCACTATCATGTGGGCCATTTTGATGTTGACAACCAAGGCATCGTCGTGATCTTCCTCCTCTTCAGGGAGATCTGCGTCCAAAAACTCGAGCATATTCTTCCTTGTTCTAACCTGGGGCTCACTCCCAACCTTGCGCCTCTTCGATTCGTGTTCCTTCCCTTTGAGGGTTGCTTCCAGTTCCTCTGCCTCTGCCATGATTCAATTCAAGCATGGGAAGATGGTATCCTCAGAGTACTCAGAGGCCTGGAGGATACAGTTAAGCACTAGGTACTTCTTCTCTTGGTCCTTAGGTGGTGGTGGTAAGGTCCCATTGTTCCTTTGACATTTGCCATTACCTTGCGGTTTCAATGAATCTTCGACCTTTTTCTTGTAATCCTCCGTCAGGTATTCCCAGCAGTACCCCTGGTCTACCAACTCCCCAAAGTGCTGCTTGAGGACACTACAATCAATCGTCTTGTTCCCATTGGCCTTGTGGTAAGCACAAAAGTCCCTAGAGTCACTATTGCTCGTCATCGGTGGTGGCCTCTTAAGCCATGGCTCATTCTTGATGTGGTGGAGTCTGGTCGAAATTAGGATCATTGTGGGAGGAACGAACAATTTTCCACCTTGATTGGCGGGCGGGTATTCTGAGGCCTTCCTCTTGTTATCGTAGCTTTTAATCCCCTGGTTCGTATTGCTGCTAGTCGTGTTCCTCCTCAAGCTAGTTCCGCCCCCAAGCGCCTTCTCTGTTGGGGAATCCCTGCTGTTGTAGGTCATCATATCCTTTACTCGGGCATAATCCAGGGCCTCATAGTAGATCATGGATAGGTCCTTGGTCTTCTTCATAATCACCTTGCTAGCCAACTATGAGTCCATGTCCAGCTCATTGATGAACGTTGTGGCTGCCACAGTGTCATCCTTGCAGTCAACCGTCGCACACTCTTTCCTGAACCTTGTGACCTAATCCCTCGGGCCTTCTCCCCGCTTCATCTTGAGGGACATGAGGTAGGTCACGTCCTTTGTTCCCTCGGCATTTATCTCGTACCTCTTGAAAAAGGCCGTTTTCAGACTTCTTCAATCTTCTATCAAACTTGGGGGAAGCGTCTCGTACCACTGCAGGATATGGTCCTTCAGGTTAGCTTGGAACATCTTGCACATCCAAGCATCGTTTGATTGGCTAGTGACCATTGTCGACTGGTAGTTCCTTATATAGTGGTACAGGTATGAATCCCCTGAGTACCTGTCAAACCTGGGGTGGCTCCACTTCTTAGGGGGCTCAGCATCCTGGATGAACTGGGCTAGGGGGTTCTGAGACATTCTCCGAGCCCTCTACTTTGCCTCTGATTCCTTCTTAGACATCTATTCTTTCCCCAGCCTCTCAGTTTCTTAGTTAGTCTGGACGTTATGGGCACACTGTGTCTCCATAAACTCCTCCATCATGTTCCTGAGAGCTGCGACCCATGGGATCTCTGTATCGGTTGCCACCTCCTGTTGGTTGTTCTGCTCGGCCACCAGGGCTTTCTGTACATCTACCGTGGGCGGGTCAGGCGTGACCAATCCGTGGTTCTTCAATAATTCTACGAGATTCAGCAGGGTGGCCTAAACTACAGCTATGGTGCCCGCCAGCTCCTTTGTGCTCATGGAGGCCCCCTCAGTAGACTGTTGCAGCGCAGCCATATCAATCCTTAGATTCGTGTATCGTTCCTCAGCCTGGCGGAGGTCCTAATCGACCTTGGCCTTCCACCCCTTAGCTTCCTCGTTCTCCTTATTAGATCCTTCTTCTTCACTCACGTGTCCCTCTTCCACGAGGTTTCTCAGCTGAATCTGATGCGTGAGGACGTCTCCATGCCTGAATGTCCCCATCTCGGGCGTGACTTGATTATTTCCCACTGGCGGGGTTGCCTCCTTGTCATGCTGGTTACTCGTGCCGGTGTTATCTTCCATATTTTTTTGTTCACTAGAGTTAGCCTAGGGTTCCGCTCTCAATGAAAGTACCAATTTGTGAGAGCAGATTCGTCCCCCACTAGCTTAGATCTCCGTGAACCTGCAAAATAAGTCGGAGCACAGTATGGTACCGTCCTTAGACCCTCCAAAGCTTAAGTAAAAACTTTATCTTCATAATAGAGTAGTGATTATGGCAGAGTTATGTTACCTGAGACCACGTACGAATGGCCTATATATAGAGATCGTGCTAGGTCTAAGCATAGTCCTTATCGAACCAGACTACTTTCTATTAGGAAAGGAAGGACTCATTAAGGAAAGAATCTCCATATCTAGGGTCAATCAAATCTCATGATTACCATAGGCCATTTGGCATAATCCTCTCTGATACATTGTAAATCTTACCGTATTCCTTTCATATTTTGTCAATCCCCCCGATGTCCGATCAAATAGTCCCTCGTGGTCAGTTTGCCCAGCCTCTTTGAGATCCGATCTTACATAGGGATTGTCATGCCATCGTACATTCTAGAAGCCCTCTACAACATTCCAAATGCTTCTAGAAACCTCTAGATAATCCGTTCCTTAATCGAAACCTTAGTCATCCAAGCCCAGACCAATTTCTAGCCTTATCAGACCTCACCTTAAATCAAGTCACCAAAGCTGATCTTTCCTCAGCTCAGGGGGCGAAAACTGACTCCCACAATGCCGATAGCTTTATTAGGATTTTCCATTAAAGAGGCATGGATATTAGATGTTCTAGTTATTTATATTACGGAGGTTGCATCCCGACCATTTCATGTACCAGGCTAATGGTGAGTAGTTGTTTGTGACTCACAATCAGGAGAACAAGACTTCATAACTAAGCGATACTTGGTAAAGGTATTATGGATAACCCTCTCTCAGTTGTGGATATTATTTGAGAGCTAAAAAGAACTCTTGTGGGAGTAGTACACATTGGTGTTGTACCAGTATGTGCATAAATTTCAAGGACGAAATTTTCTTAAGGGGGGTAGATTGTAACATCTCGTCCCGAGAATTTACTTTTTATGATTTATTTAAGGTCAATCAAGGTAATTAGTGTTTTTACCATCGGTAAATATTGAGATCTTTTAGTTGTCTTTTTATCAGATTGTCGAAGTTGGTTGACTTTGGGTAGAAGTCGTAGAAATTGTCGATACGAGTCCGTAGACGTAAATAAAGCTTAAAGAAGAGTTACGACAAGACGTGAAGAAGTACCGGCAAATATAATGTTCAACGATATGTAATTAAATAATAATAGTTGTTTTAGGACGACGTATTAGAAGCTAGTGGCAGATGTTTAAGAGCGTCAACAGACGTGCTTTGGCTTGATGGAAATCACGACATTGTAGTTTGAGTGGACTTTTATTTTCACAGTCACTTGCGAGTTCATTTTACTTTAGCATTACAGTATTACAGTTTAATTTAAAATATATTTCATAGCATTTTAATTTGGAGGTTTACTTTGTGATGGTTTTATTTAGTTGCATCGATGTTTTAACTATTCTGATCACCGGATAGCCGATTGGACCGGGTTAGGACAAACACCCTGCTCGACCCAGATATTCTCGGGTTAGGACAAACACCCTAGATGATCCCATCACCTATACTTTTCAGGAATACAGTCGTTCTTGGTTAGGGCCAACAGCTTGAACGACCACCTCCATTTGCAGCTCAGTTTGGGATATTTGAACTCGCATTATTTCACGGAAATCAGCGAAAAGGCATACAGTTATAGCTTCACTGATTTAAAAAGTTTATGATTTTTATCCACTCACTCTAACATTTTATGTTTTGTGCTTTTCCCTGGGCCCTTTGTTTTAAATTGCCCAAATTGCAGGTTAGCCGGTTGAAGTCATGACTGTCCAGAGTACAAGGCATGACAGTCCACAACTTCTATTTACTCAAAGTAGGTTCTCAGTTAAAGTTTAGGGTTGCTCGTGTTAGGGGAGCTAGTACTGATGAGGCAGTGCTAGATACTCTAATGTAGATCCCGCAAGACTTATCTTGGATTACTATGGTAATCTGGGACGGGTCTTGTCAGCGGAGCTGTGAACAAGCTCACAAGGGCTTAAGCCTAGTTAGAATTTGAGTGGTTAAAAAAAACTACTACTAGTCTTGAAGTAAAAAAAAGTTACTATAAAGCCCAATTTATTTTGCATAGTGCAACCCAATAAGCCCATTTATGTTGAACTTTCACCGAGGGAACCAACCAGCAACCCCCAATTCTCAAAACATTAACTTTTCCCAAATTCCAATTGAGCCAAACCTCTAACTCTCTCATCTCACTCTTGCTGTCACTCGGTCTCTCAATCTCACTATCTCATCGCGCTCCACTCAATTCACTTCTCTATCTCTAGTATGTCTCTTTCTTCTCTAACAGTCTCACTTCTTTATCTATCTCTAATTCATACATTTGTATTTAAGTAGTAGGAATTTAGTTAAGTAAGTTGACTAATATGAGTACCTCTACTTTGATTAATGAATTAGGAATTGAGTTTGTGTTTTAGGGTTGAGAATTGGGTTTTGTGGTTTTTGTTGGTTATGGAAGGATTTTGTATTTGAATATAAGAATATCAGATTATCAAAAAATGACAGAAGAAGAAGGAGCTATAGAAGGGGGCAAACGAACAAGATCATAGACCAGATTGGTATCGTCGAGAGTTTCTCCTATTTTTCGTTCACTTACTGAAATTTTCTCGTACGGTCAAGGTTTTCTCACAAAAAGTTAGCCCTAGTGACTTTTCGATCTTGGATCTGCCACTGAACTTGGCTGAGATTGAGACTAGTGTTCCACATGCATGTGTTCCGCACACTATAGGTATAGTGCACTACTCTAAGGGCATGTTTACTTACCTGGAATGGATTGGTTCATGAATAAGAATCAAAATCAATGGGTATTATAAGGAAATAAAAATAAATCATTCTCATTCACTTGTTTACCATGCATAAGGAAATAGAATAAGAATGTTGTTAATTCTCATTGGTGTTGTTTACTTTATCTCATGAATTGGAATAAAATTTAATTAAATTACTAATATATCTATCAAATATAAGTAGCAACATGTCTACATATTACCACAAGTCTTCCACACAAACTGCATATTTACAGTAATAATCATAAAAAATAGAAGAGTAACAAGTAATCCAATTATCATAAATCAAAATATGTTGAAGGAGAAAATAGATACGCATAAGATATGATGACATTAAATAGGCATTACAATCTGTTACAATCAATCTCCCTATAAATCAGGGAATGAGAGTATATCTACTTCAATTCTAATTAGGACAAGACACACACCAAGATACCAGGAATATTATTTTCTTACTTTCCCCCTTGTGTTTTGATTCTATTGGATGATGCATAACTTGTTGCTTCACTAAGAACCTCGCCAAGCAAACAAAAAACCTTATGGGTAAAAATAAAAGCTTGGTCTAAGGTGAAAAGAGTACAACGCATCAACTACATAAACAACCACATATGATGTAGACTCCCCCTGACATCTACGAAATGAACTCCCTCTGATCAGTAAGTCAATCTTGGAGTTCAAACAATCTTCGCATTCCAATACGTCTCACATGCTTTACAAATGAAGATTTAGACAATGACTTGGTAAACAAGTATGCAGCATTATCTGTCAATCAAACTTAATTCACATGAATGTAAAATATCTGTTGTTGTGTCTGATTGAAGAAAAACTTCAGCGAATTGTGTTTCATGTGATCACTCTTGATGTATCCTACTTCATTTGCTCAATGCAAGCCGCATTGTCTTCAAAGATACAAGTTGGTACTATCGTTGTGGATAGTAATCCATTAGATCCTCGAATGTGGTGTATGATTGACCTAAGCCAAACACTGCTTAACCACTTCATGTAAAGCAATAATCTCATAATGATTCGAGGAAGTAGTAATAAGGGTTTGCTTTATTGATCTCCAAGAAATTTCCATGTTTCTCATGGCAAACACATAACCTGTTTGAGAACATCCTTTATGTCAGTCAAACAGATACCCAGCATCAGCAAAATGAATCAAGACATCACAAGGTGTCTCTGAGTAGGGGACCACACTGAATTGAAATATAGTGCTCACAGTTAGAGGGGAATTCGACGGGTCAAATGGTAACTTCAGGTCAATCCAGGGTACATCCTTCGATGGGTCGAAAGTCCTAGGATCTGCCAGCAGCGATTTAACCATCCATTTTTCGGAAATTTCAAGTTTCTCTCTATATTCTTTGTTGGGAAAGAACAAGCCCAAGTAAATGGAATCCTTCAAGTACCTGAAGATGTGCTTCACACCAGTTCCAATGACGTTGTAGTGGCACAGAGCTAAACCGAGCTAACAAGTTAACCAAGAATGCAGTATCTGGTCTTATGCATTGAGCTAACAACAACAAAGCTCCAATAGCATTAAGGTCTGGTATCTCAGCTCTTAAAATTTCTTCATCATCATCTTTCTAACGGTATAGATCCTTATTGGGTTCCATACTGCGAACGACCATTGTTATGTTAAGAGGGTGTGCTTTGTCCATGTTAATAGGCTTGAGCATCTTTTGGACAAAAATAGACTTTTGAATAAGTAATCCACCGATTCGATGTTCCAGCTCTAATCCAAGACAAAATCGAGTCCTACTAAAGTCTTTCATCTCAAACTCGGATTTCAAGTAGCTAACTATCTCATTGTTTTCATCAAAAGACTCAATGATATTCATATCATATCATATCATATCATCAACATAGACTACTACTATGGTAAATTTGGAACTTGTTATCTTAATGAACATACATGGGCATAAATCATTGTTCTTATATATCTTCCCAATCAAGTAGTCACTTAAGCGTATGTACCACATCCTACTGGATTATTTCAATCCATATAGTGAACACTTCAATATAATGATATGAGCACTCCATGGTGTAGAGTTACTTGAGTTGGGTATGACCACATCTTTTGGCACTTTTAGGTATATCTATGGATCAAGGTTTCCATAGAGATATGCTGTCACCACATCCATCTGCTGTATGTTTAGTTTTTCGGACACTACCACACTGATTAGGTAGCGGAAAATAATGATGTCCATCCTTGCACCACAAGTCTAGCTTTATACCATATGACTTTGTTCTTCTTATTACACTTCTGAACAAAAACCCACTTATGTCCTATTGGCTTCACACTCGGTGGGCATAGCACTACTAGACTAAAAACTTGTTTTTTCTTCAGAGAGTGTAGTTTGGCTTGCATTGCTACTTTCCACTTCAGCCAAACCGCTCTCCGCTAACATTGAGCAACTTAGCGAGGTTCCACTTCATCGTCGTCAATAATCTCTTGAGCGACAAAATAAGCAAAAACATCATCAACCATCTTGGATGATCTATCCATAACAATGTGTGCATCATTATTAGTAAGTAAGATTTCACCATTATGTGCCATCACATATGAGTCTGCAGCGTTCTCTAGAGATGCTATTTGTGATTCTAGGATATAACTATAGTCAGGAACAATCTCATGTGTGAGATTCACAACGTTGATGATGAAATGATCAGTTTGAGCCTTGTTGACATGCCTTTTCACCGGGAGCTCATTTGTGGATTTTCTTGGTCTCCCCCTCTTCCTGATAGGAGACGACGCTGACGCTACTCAAGCCACATGGGCAGGGGGAACATTTCCATGTCCTAGACTTGCGTTAACTTCCCCTTCTTAAGGACTTTAAACTTTGCAGGAACATTTGCATCAAGAATGTATGATCTCATCACTTTGGCAATGTCTATAAAGGAGTCAAGTTTCGAGTCTGCTACTTTCTGAAGATCAGGAATCCGTCACACTTTGAGATGTACATAGATCCTCTTGAAACATAGTGGGAGTATACCATGTCAATTCCTAACATTCAACCAGAATGGAAGCATTCATATCTCCTCCTAACATCAAGAAGTATGTTTCATCAAAGTGACAATCTGCAAATCTTATAGTAAAGAGATCTCATGTTGAAAGTTATAAATAACGGATAAACGTTGGAGATTCATAACCAACATAGATGCCTAAACGACGTTAGGGATCCATTTTAGTACACTGTGGGGGTGTAATTGGCATATACACAGTGCAACTAAAAATGCGTAGATGTGAAATGTCATGCTCATACCCAGTTACCAACTGATACACACTGAATGGTTGGTATGCTATGGGTCTCATGAAAATTAGCATTGTTGTATGTAATACTGTATATCCCTAAGCAGATACCGGTAAATTAATATGCATAACCATTTCTTTGGTCACAAGCCTGAACTGCTTGATGTATGCCTCTGCTAAACCATTTTGTGAATGAACATGAGGAATGTTACTTCAATTCCAATTGACATACAGTAGTCATCAAAAGTCTTTGATGTAAATTCTCCTGCATTATCCAATCTAATACACTTGATTAGGTTTTCCGAGTGATGAGCCTGAAACTTAATAATTTGTGTTAGGAGTTTTACAAATGCTGATAGAACTACAAAATGGGACATATAGGTAAATCGGTCCCAGTACTCCATCACTAACCAATCTCCTTGACAAAGATTCATAAACTCCTCATACTTCCTCTGCTCTATCGCCACACTGAAAAAATGACTCATGAATAGATCTCTGAACTCCACCCACAGAGTAGTGACCTCATGCTTCTCGGTGCACTACCACTAATGATAAGCATGATCCTAAAGTAGGCCGACAACTATCTCTATCCTCTGCTTAGGTGTCTGTTGAGGATGCATACGGTCGTAAACTCGACCAATTTCGATAAGCCAGTTCTCACACACCTCGGGGTCGTGAGAACCAGGGAAATGCATAACACCTACCTTCTTGGCCCGAGTAACAAGATCGCCACGGTCCTCCTATGGCGCTGGCATCATACGTGTGAATAACTCACACATCTACTAGGCCAATGATTGCACCTCATCCTGAGGAGTTGTTTGTCGAGACATAATGACCTACCAGTCCACCAATAATAATTAGCCCACAAAACCAGACCAAGAAATCTGGCTCAGTGAGAAGACGCTGAACACTTAACAATGCACAACACTTGGAAGTGATGGGGATCCGTTGGCTGATCAGGCCACCCCTCCCAGGAGTGTTATACACTATCAAATGTCCGAGCTGATCTGACCAAGGAAGTCTACGAAATCTGTGACCTAATGCTCTAATACCAATTGAAAGGACTCAACACTAGATTAACTAGTAATCTAGGATCATGCCCTAATGACAAGACTTTAACCACGGATTTCTGTAAAAAAAAATTGACATAGTTTCCTCTACGAAGTGAACTATCTGAAACCTGCAAGAAAATCACACTTCAAATTTCCCACAAACTGTATCGCGAACCATCGTTGTCCATCTGAATTTCTCATTAAAGTGTGGAAAGTAAATTAATTAAAATGCTGGAACAATAATACAGGAACTGGAAACTCATAATCCAGCAATACTAACAATTCACAACCAACACTAAAAAATATTTACAATACTAGTGTTCAGAGTGACTTTTAGGAGCAAAATAAATCATATGAAAATACACTGCTAGTGGGTCGAAACCTATATAAATGTATGACAATCCGGTGGACTCAAAACCTCTGGAGATTAAAATCTAGCTCAAGAGAAGCACTGTAACATGGGCACAGAAAACCGAAAGGCCCAGGGAAAGGCAGATAAAAACATAAAAACGTCAACGTAACTGGACAAAAACTCACAATCAGTGTAAAACAATAAAATATTGTATATGCCTTTCCGCTGATTTCTGTGAAATCATGTGAGTTTAAAATAAGAAACTAAATAAAATATGGAGGTGGGTGCTCAAGGTGTTTGTCATAACCCGAAGTGACTTTAAGACTGTAAATACAAGGTGATGGGATCATCAGGGTGATCAGGGTGTTTGTCCTAACCCGAGACGATCTGGGTCAGCAGGGTGTTTGTCCTAACTCGGTCTGACCTGACTAGTTAGTGATCAGCCGACTAGTCAAAGCATCAATGCAGAAAATAAAACCATCACAAACATGCCTCTAAACTCGACTGTAATAAAATACAGAAGACTGTAAATCTGCATAAACATGAACTCGCAACAACAGTGAAAATAAATAAACATCCATTCACTGTCTATGCTACTACTGTGATCTGGACGTGTCGCCCTCACTAGGGTCACGGTCACGACGTCCTCAAAATATAGTGTATACGACATCAATATATGCAAAACGATACAAATTTGGCTTAAAAATGACCCCATAAACCCCATTGACACAATCAGAAAATACCTTTGCCAAAGCTCCGCCGTGGGCGGTGACGCATGGCTATCATACGCCACCACCAGCAGCAGCACGTGAGCCACATGTGCCTCCCACCGATCCTGCTCCGATTGGAGAGTGTAACCTACCAAACTATAGATTACACCAAGCCCAATCGATCTCCCATCTACAGCTTCCTCTGATTCCGGTGCGTTTCACAAAAATCACCCTCGAAAGTCGGCGGATTCAAGAATCTGGCTGGAATGTTCCCAGCGTCAAAATGCCGGCCACGGTGCACTATTTCCATCAAAACTTGTCCTAATTAACTCCCTGTGGACCAATCTACCACAATCCCCACTTCACCGCCGTTAAATCTCGTCAGAGTGTCGCTGGCGACGGCGACACCCCATAGGTTGAACAACCTGTATCCAAACCTCCTCTAAAACTTACCAAATCAACCAATTCTCTCCATAATCACAACCAAAATGATAAGAGGAGAAGATTTCATACCTTAAGCACTAAAAAAGGTGGCCGGATGACCCTTTTTCTGGCGGGTCACGATTCGGGTTCAAACTGGGTCAAGAAATGGGTCGGCTCAACCAAGGGTCAATAGGTGATTTTTTGACTTTCTAATTTCGGTAATTTGACTATTTTGGGACACTTGCTATTTTTAGGGGGAAGCTCCTCAAACAATCAACGGTTATTTGACTTTATTGCGATCGTACAGTCGATAATTAACCAATAAAAATGAGTTTTTTTTATATTCCATTACAATAACTTCTGATAAACATCACGATACTTATCCAAATACTCCACAATTCCCACGAGCTCGAAATAAAATACTCCACAACGCTTTTGACATTCCGGAATCATCTACGATTCGCCTTAATAATGTGAGACCTGGGAGTGTGGTTTGAATTACTGGAGCAGAACTTCTCGATGTTAATCCATATGAAGTTGACGCTGATTCAGATGACGAGGAGAGGCACATATTGCCAGAGGTTACCTATGAAACCGAGTCAGACTCAAGTGATGACGATGATTACGATTATCATCCTTAGTACGTTAATGATGTAGTCGGAAATTGTTGTCGGAAATATGATGTAGTCGGAAAATGTAGTCGAAATTGTAGACGGAAATTGTAGTCGTTAATCGTACGTAGACAGAAATTGATAATCGAAATTGTAGTCGGAAAATGTAGCCGGAAATCGTACGTATACAGAAATCGTAGACGGAAAATGTAGTCGTTAATCGTACGTATACTTCATTCGTAGTCGTTAATCGTACGTATACGGAAATCATTAATCTAAATTGTAGTCGGAAAATGTAGTCGTTAATCGTACGTATACGGAAATTGATAATCGAAATTGTAGTCGGAAAATGTAGCCGGAAATCGTAGACGGAAAATGTAGTCGTTAATCGTACGTATACAGAAATCGATAATCGAAATTGTAGTCGGAAAATGTAGCCGGAAATCGTAGACGGAAAATGTTGTCGGATATTCTTCGGGAAATAATGACATTACCAACGAGTTATAAGCAACTCGTTGGTAATGACATTACCCACGAGTTAACTCGTCGTTGGTAATGTCATTACCAACGAGTTGCTTATAACTCGTTGGTAATGTCATTACCAACGAGTTGAAGTCGTTGGTAATGACATTACCAACGAGTTATAAGAAACTCGCCGGCAATGTCTTCTGGATAGAAACCCAGTCGAGCCCGAGCCTTTCATTTCTCCTCCTCTCCCTCTCCTCCTCCTCTCCCTCTCCTCTCCCTCTCCTCCTCCCAAATCGGTCCGGTGAGTTCACCTCCTCCTCCTCCTCTCCCACTCCTCCTCCTTATCCTCTACTCCTCCTCTCCCTCTCCTCCTCTCCACCGATCCCCTCTCCTCTCCTCCTCCGAAAATCTCCTCCTCCCCTCCTCCCCTCCTCTCCTCCCCTCACCATTGTAGTCGATCGGCAAAGCATTGTGAAAGGAAATCCATGGCAGGTCTGATCCTCTCTCTCTCCCTCTTTCTCTCTCTCAATTTTTAATTATTTTTTTGCATGTGTATGTGTATGTGTATGTGTATGTGTATGTGTATGTGTATGTGTATGTGTATGTGTAAATTAATTAGGGTGCTAAGTTGGAAATTAGGGTGATAAGTTCTAAATTTATATGCAATGTATATATATGTGATGTATATATATATTTAGGTATGTGAAAATGAAGTGATGTATATATATATGTGAAAAGTATGTATAAATGTGGTTTGGATGAATGTGTGATGCATGTATATATATGTGGAAATTAAACCTAATTAAGATGCATGATATATATATGTGTGATAAATGTGGAAAATTAATTAGGGTTTGTGATTTGGATGAATATGTGATGGATAAATTTAATTAAGATGCATGATGTATATATATATACACATCGAATATGTATAGTTCTTAATTTAGGTGATATAGTTGTTAATTAATCGTATAAATGAAGGTGGAAATCGGGATCAGAACGGTTTAGAACCAGAACGGTTTTAAACCGGAACGGTTTGGAACCGGAACCGTTTGTTACGGAACTGTTTGTAACCGGAACCGTTATGTTACAAATGTTTCCGGTTATAAACAGTTCCGGTTTCTAACGGTTCCGGTTCCAAACCGTTCCGGTTCCGATTTGGTATAGAACCGAAACGGTTTGGAACCGGAACCGTTTGGAACCGGAACGATTTGGAACTGGAACTGTTTGTAACTGGAATCGTTATGTTACAAACGGTTCCGGTTCCAAACAGTTCCGGTTTCAAACCGTTCCGGTTCCAAACCGTTCCGGTTCCAAACCGTTCCGGTTCCGATTTGTTATAGAACCGGAACGGTTTGGAACCGGAAATGTTTGTAACTGGAACCGTTATGTTACAAACGGTTCCGGTTCCAAACAGTTCCGGTTTCTAACGGTTCCGGTTCCAAACCGTTCCGGTTCCGATTTGGTATAGAACCGAAACTGTTTGGAACCGGAACGATTTGGAACCGGAACTGTTTGTAACTGGAACCGTTATGTTACAAACGGTTCCGGTTCCAAACAGTTCCGGTTTCAAACGGTTCCAGTTCCAAACCGTTCCGGTTCCGATTTGTTATAGAACCGGAACGGTTTGGAACCGGAACTGTTTGTAACTGGAACCGTTATGTTACAAACGGTTCCGGTTCCAAACAGTTCCGGTTTCAAACGGTTCCGGTTCCAAACCGTTCCGGTTCCGATTTGTTATAGAACCGGAACGGTTTGGAACCGGAACTGTTTGTAACTGGAACCGTTATGTTACAAACGGTTCCGGTTCCAAACAGTTCCGGTTTCAAACGGTTCCGGTTCCAAACCGTTCCGGTTCCGATTTGTTATAGAACCGGAACGGTTTGGAACCGGAACGGTTTGGAACCGGAACTGTTTGTAACTGGAACCGTTATGTTACAAACGGTTCCGGTTCCAAACAGTTCCGGTTTCAAACAGTTCCGGTTCCAAACCGTTCCGGTTAATTACCGAATCCATGACTATTACGATGTCCAGGAGGTTTTGCGGCTAATTGGCTTCGGAGAGGTTCCCGAAATAGTGGAGGGAACAGTAGTCAAGCTTCCTCCTCGCCCGCAGTTAGCAACACGCCCAGTGGGCCAATGATGAGTGCTCGCACGAGAGCCTTGCTAGAGGCGCGAGCTGAGGAGGAAGCTGCACGATCAAGAGCCGTGCAACCGGAAGTTGAGCCTCGAGCCTCAGTCTCTAGACGCTCAATCAGCAGACGTCCCTCCGGTGGCAGAGCCTCAGACGAGCGACAGTCAACGGGGGCATCAGAAACTCCCTCAATCCGAATGCCCCATATTCGGATGGTGCCTACTCCCATTTCACGGGAATCATCTGAGACACATGGTGGTGCTGGCGCCTCATCGTCCAGGCCTCGTCTATCTCCGCCGTCCGGTCTCTTCCTACCCGACGAGATTCCTGTCATCCCTGAATTCGATGATAGGGGGATGCCTGTTTATATTGAAGGACGGCCGGAGTTCCTGAGCGTGGAGGAAGCGTATAACTTCCTCCCGTTCGACCCCGTGTATCTTTGGAGTGTGAGGTGCACCAACCAACAAACGGACGATGCAGGTAAATTTTATTTAACATCAGATTGATTACTTAATTATTACTTAAGACTTGCGATAGGTTCAATTAATGATATCAATTTGTTGACATTGTATTATTAGGCAATTTCGTTAATGGGACTGGAAAACGGAAAGGGGCTAGAGGCACCTGCACCGGGAAGAGACTTGAGCAGGCCACCGGCGGAAGGAAAACGCCCATAAGGGCCAATGAGGATGGCGAGGTGATCGAGGCATTCGACACCACGCGCAAATATGTCAGCATGGCCGGTGCGATCGTGCGGGACAAGGTCCCAATGCTTTGGCCAGATTGGGAATCTGTGCCTATCTACGTGAAGATGCAAGTGCATAATGCACTCAGTGTGAGTAAAATCGTATTTTCATTACGTAAATTTTACATTTATTAATTAAGTCCGAATAAATATATAATTTTACCTTTTATATATTCATATTGCAGGTGTGGTTTGACGTGGATGAAGTTCTTATTCACACGTGGGTAGAGCGTCAACTACATATGAGGTGATGTGCTTCGACTTATTTGAATATATATCGAGTTAGATTTTTGTTTATCAAGTGTTTTAATATCTCTAACTTTTTTTCCTTGTTTTAATATAGGTATAAAGAGTGGAAGAACGAGCTTTCTTCCCATTACACTGTATACAAGGAGCTAGGCCGAGGTTCCACCCCTAGCAAATTCCGGTTTAGGGAGTACGAGTGGCTGTGGCTGATAGCCCACTTCGAGCACCCCAAAGCTCGGGTATGCATCCTTAATATATCTTTCAAGCATAATGTATCGTATCAGATTGAAATAGTTGGTTACTAATTTTTTTTCATATGTTTATCAAACAAGGCGATTTCGAAGACGAACCGGGCGAATAGATTGAAAAACACCAGGGCCCATCATGCAGGTTCACTCAACTACATGGGTTGGTCGACTAAGGCGCAGCAACAACAAGAGCTGAACCCGTTGGTGTATATTCATCAGAAGTTCTACCCGCAGTGCCCTGAAGAAGCGGTAAGTCTTTCGCCTCTCCATGTGTTAATAAAACTATTTTTCAAGATGGAAATAGATTTTATTAGCTAATACGTTGTTCATTTTCCATTTTCAATTAGTCGAGAGTGGAGGAGGCGACCGCAGAAGTGACCATGAGTATAGCTCGGACTAACCATCCTGACTGCTCCGAGGAAGAAGTCACCCAGTATGCCTCTCAGATCGATCCGCTTGATCCTCCGATAGCGACTCGGATCATGGCAAAAGCGTGCGGGACTGGAAAGAATACCTGCTACTGTAGGGGAATGGGCACGGCGGGCGAAGGACTATTGAAGAACACTTCAGAATACTCTACCGGGTCAAGAAGTTCAACTTCTAGTCGTAACCTCGCGGCGGAGCTTCATAGGACGCAGAGGGAGTTGGAGGAGCAAAAGAGGCAGATGGCCGAGTACCAAATACAGCAGACACAGGTGCAGGCTCAGATGTACACATGGATGCGGACGATGTACGAGGCTCAGACTACCGGACAACCCTTCCCCACACCTCCCCCGGTCCCGGTCCCTCCGTTCCCTAGCTATCCACCACCACCACCGCACCAGTCAACGCCAGAGCAAGACCAAGGAAGCCACCGGAATTCAAATGAGTACATGGATTACTTCGACCCTGACCCGCAAGTTCCTCGACCCTGACCTGTAGTTGTAGTTAATTTTCGTATCGTCGTTGCTATTTGTACTGTACGTTGGACATTTATGTGTACTGTTGAACTTGTATGATTGTACGGTTTATGTCTTTCAATGCAGGTTCTGGAATTGGGCCCAATCCAGAACCGCGTTTTTTTTTCAAAATTTTTTCACACATTGCCGGCGACATGGACCTCAGTCGCCGGCAATGTCACAAATTCCGGCCACGGCGGCGCTACCATTGCCGGCGACTTGAGTCGCCGGGAATGTCTTGACATTGCCGGCGACACAAGTCGCCGGTGATGTCACCGACATTACCGGCGACTCCGTTTCCCGTCGCCGGCAATGTTAACACCGGCGGGGGATTTCCGGCGACGTCATTGCCGGCGACTTGTCGCCGGGAATGACAATTCCGGCGAAAAAAAAATACAAGGCCGGCGACGGGAGGTCGCCGGTAATGTCTCAATTTCTGGTAGTGCTAGTAATGTTACTCTGTCAAAATTTTGAATGGTTTTTGTTGGTTCACATTTTCAGAAGGGGTTCTATTCTGATTTAGGCAACTAAATCGGGGTTGGGTCCTTTCAAAAAGAATATCTACTTCAATTCTAATTAGAACAAGATATACACTCAAATACCTGGAATATTATTTCCTTAAACAAAATAGTTATTATGAATAGGACTTTTATTTTATGAATGAAGGACAATTTAGAGATTATGAATTTTGATTTTGGTAGTTTAGGCATAAACCAGATGATTTCATTTCAAATACATATCCTTCTTAGATATCAAGTCTAAGATTTCTTTAAGAATTGATTCCTGATAAAAGTGTGGGTCTCATTTCATTCCAAATTCAATTAGCACAAGTAATATTCATTAATTAATCAGAATCGATTCTTGGGTATGGATTAAATATTTGATATGATTCCTTGTTTTGTTGGGTTTTGCTTTTCTGTCTGTGTAGTGACCGATGTATTGGGAGTTGAACGTAGTTCTAAAGTGAAAGTCATGATGAACTTTTGCTCTCCTATGTATCCCAATCCCATCACATCCATGTGTACCCATAAAGATTGATTAATTAACCTACTCGAAGTCTCGAACACATGAAACCCTTTCCTTCACCCCACTTCAAAAGGGTCACATGTTAGTTCATAACTTGTGCTTGCTCTCATTGTGACATTGCTAGGCTCATCTAGTCCTTTTAATTTCCATCCTTTTATATGAAGTGAAAATAGATGTAAAGATAAGAATCACAAGATTGGATTAATTTTTTGTCAATCCACACTTACATTGTTGGACATTTGGAAATTCAGTCAGAGACATGAGATTTTTTCCCTCAACCTTTTTACTATTTATTAATCTAAGGCTAAGTGAATTTCTCTTACCCGCAAATATACAGAGTCAAGTTATAGTATTTGTAAGGAAGTCAGAGTGTCGAACCCACAATGATTGACTACTTAAACTCCATAGTTTGACTCGATTGAGCACTTTAAATCACAGATTAACTAGACATAAGACATGACACTAAAACTAAAGTAAGATGTATAAATGTATCTCACAAGACTAAGTCTTTTGGAGACTTAGCATTGCGACAAATGGTTGAACTACAATGAGTGGTTAAACGAAAGATTGATTGATTATTTTCTACTAACTAAATTAAGTGAAAACATAAACTAAGAGAAAAACAAAAATGTAAATGTTTGGTTGGGTAGAGATGTCGCCACTAGCTAACTCAATGTACCAACAATGTCCAAGTTATGAGTTTAGTGTGATTCACACGTGTTTGTCCAATTTGTGATCATTTCGAGTCACTATTAGTTGTGAACCAAATCTCCTAGGTCATTAGGGCATTAGAAGTGTTCCGGTCTAACATTCAAATATAAAGCAAACCAAAACTAGAATGCAACCCAATTACAAATCGTATTCTAATCATACCACATGCCAATGTGTTCAATATGTGTTCACTTATGATGAATGTGAATAGATTTCCTTCCAAGTCCCTATTAGAGGACATGAAAGTAGGTTCTAATTACTTTCCAAATCCACACATTTTAGAACATAAATTAGAAGAAGTAACAATTAGCTACAAAACTCATTCGACTCAATGTAAGCTTGACAAAAGCTCCTTGAGTCATTTCAACTTCAAGAAGGCTTCGGTCCATGTTCAAGCTCAATAAAAAACAAACCTTAAGCCCATCTTCTCAAATGCAACCTAAGTCATACTTTCATGTTTATTTTCCTTGGGTGAATGACTAGTTCACTTAGGTTTATTTTTAGCTTCCCTAAACATATCTCAACTTAGTCTTGAATAAGACATGAATATGAAAACATTGAATCAAGTTCAACGTGCAAACATTGAATCAAGCTCATTGAATAAGACATGAATATGCAAACATTGAATCTGGTCAATACTGTTTACTGGGCAGGAAAAAGACATAGTACGTTGTAGACTATATAATAAAGTAAATTTGCATTCAGAGTTATGCAGTAGTTGCTCAATACAGGGGCGGACCCAGCCCAAGGGCAGGATGGGCTGCAGCCCACCCCATTTTTTTGACAATAAAAAAAAAAAAATTTTAACCCAGCCCAAACTGAAATTCAGTTCTGCAATTAGATCTCCAGAAAATGAAGGCATAGCTTCCTGAGGAAGAAGGATTACAAGCACACCGATTCACCGAACATTCCCATCATTGGCAGAACAAGCAGCCATTTCAACAGTCTGTAGCCATTTCAAGAGCCATTTCAACTCTCATTTCGAACTCTCTCATTTGTTCAAATCTCAGACCACATATGGAACGTGCAGGGGCGGACCCAGCCCAAGGGCAGGATGGGCTGCAGCCCACCCCATTTTTTTGACAATAAAAAAAAAAAAATTTTAACCCAGCCCAAACTGAAATTCAGTTCTGCAATTAGATCTCCAGAAAATGAAGGCATAGCTTCCTGAGGAAGAAGGATTACAAGCACACCGATTCACCGAACATTCCCATCATTGGCAGAACAAGCAGCCATTTCAACAGTCTGTAGCCATTTCAAGAGCCATTTCAACTCTCATTTCGAACTCTCTCATTTGTTCAAATCTCAGACCACATATGGAACGTGAGGGAGAAATCATCTGAAAAATAGAGTCCATTCCTGTCGTCGAACTCTCGGCGGTGAACTCGTGAAGTCTGGGTCTTCACATTTCGGTATGCCCATCTCCTTATCGAGCTGCCCATTTCGCTTTGATTAATTGATTATGTACGTTGATGTTATTCTTGTTTCGCTCAGATCTAGATCTAGTTATGTTAGCTAAAACTTACACGAACCAATAAGCTTACGTTGTTAGAAAGTAGAAACTAAGAGTCTAAGAGCAGCACTGCACTGCACTACACAGATTATGCATATATGGTATCGTATCTTACGGATTCTTACCTGCGTATTGGCTAGGGGAACGATGCATGAATATGCATACATATATGTGTATTGGAGACTTAGACTTGGAGTATATTCATGCCCACGTACGTACCTGATAATGAGTGGGTTTGTTTGTGTTAGTGTTGTAAAGTTTAGGTGGGTTTTTGTTAGTGTTGTAATTTGTAAAGTTTGAGTGTTGCAGTGTTGCTTGGTGTTTGATGTCAACTGGGTTGATACGTTTGTGGGTTTTTTTAGTGGGAGGATACCATGCCCACATACTAGTATTGTAGTTATCTTCCAATCTGGTAGTTATCTTCTGAGATTATGTGTTTGATTTCAAAATTCGGTACTTGGAAGATGATGGTACATTTATTCTGTATCCCTGCTCTTAGCTTCATGCTATTCTATACTTGATTGTATATTCCTTCAATTTTGAATTTACATACTGCGGGGGTTGAGTGTGGTTTGAGTTTCATTTGAGTTTCGCTTGCCTGCACTATCAGTTCAGTTTGTAATTTGTAGCTTTAGCAGTGATTTACTCTATTTTGGCTTTAAGTCATCAGGACTAGTGCAGACTCAATGGATTATGTGTCCTGCTGTGATGCATGTTGTAGCTTATAGTACTATTTTGCTACTAGAATACTCAGATCAGATTGTTGTTGTTTAGATTGCCCATTCTCCTTCTACAACCGATTGAGGTCGATGGATATTGATGCTAGTGGTTAGCTCATAAATCATATAATTCTTAAGTTGTAAAGTTTGTCTAATGTTTGTTATACGTTTCACCTCTATGTAGCTCAATACCAGTGGATTAAGTAACAAGTTTGCCCAGTTGATATGTCTTGGTTCGTTGTGCATAGCTGTTAGAGTTCAATTAATTTGTCAGACATGTCAATTACTTAGTCTACTAGTATTGTAGTTATCTTCCAATCTGGTAGTTATCTTCTGAGATTATGTGTTTGATTTCAAAATTCGGATTCTGAAGCCGTGCTTAAATTTGCTAGTTCATTCTTTTCTTACTGATAATTGCAGGTCGTCTATAATTATAGGTTTGACACATTAACTACAATGGCGGATCACCGTAAACCCAAACGTTACAAAAATCTTCTTTCATGGTTTATAACAAATAATTCGTCAGGTGAAAGGAATGATAATAAGATTGGGAATGAGGGTGGGAGTGGGAGTGGGAGTGGAAGTGGGAATACACCTGTGACTGAAGATTCAGTTAATGACATACCTAATTTTGTGAATGATGATCATGTTGATCCTTTGGCATCCTTCCCATCAGAAGAACGTCATTTTGATTTGAGTTGCCTTGAACGTGATCCGGGAAAGAGAAGACCAATTTGTTCATATCCTTTGAACGATCGTGAAAATATTCGAAGAGCATATGTGGTTATGGGACCGTTTCAACCCGAGTTGAGTGTGTATCAGGTCTCTACTGATAGTGGGAGTCAAGGTCGGAGATTCAATTTTAAATGGTTTAAAAATTGGTCTTGGCTTGAGTATTCTTCTATAACAGATGCAGTGTATTGCTTTCCTTGTTTTCTCTTTGATTCTTATCCATCTCAACATCCTGCATTCACTGAGAGCGGAGCTCGAGGTTGGAAGAATATGATGTCTAAGCAATCTATTGCTCTCAAGCATATCGGGATGGACATTAACAGTGTGCATAACACTTCTATGCTCAAATGGGAAAACTTAAGGAACCCATCTGTACATATTGAAAGAGTGATTAGCGCCCAATCAGCTCAGGAAATTGCGGATAACCGACTTCGACTTCTTACCACCATAGAGGCAGTGAGGTTGTTAGCAAGACAAGGATGTGCTTTTAGAGGTCATGATGAATCAGTTGACTCGTTAAATGGGGGTAACTTTGATGCAGTTATAGATTCATTTTCAAGAGTAAATGTGGAAGTCAAGAAGGTTGTTAAGCAAAATGCTCCCGGGAATGCCAAGTATATTTCTCCAACAATCCAAAAGCAGATCTTGAATATACTTGGCAACAAAGTCAGAGCCAAAATTCGTGAAGAATTGGGAGATGCAAAGTATTGCATTCTTGTTGATGAGTCGGTTGATTCTTCTAAAAGGGAACAAATGGTTATCATTCTTCGGTTTGTTAATCGTGAGGGATTTCTTATTGAAAGGTTCTTCAAAATCGTTAGTCTCTCAGATACTTGTTCTCTGACTTTAAAAATTGAGATTTCCAAAGTTCTTGCTCAGTATAATATTCCAGTGGAAAATATGCGAGGTCAAGGATATGATGGTGCTAGCAACATGAGGGGTGAGTTTCATGGACTCCAAGCATTATTTTTAGAAGAGTGTCCATATGCTTATTATGTGCATTGCTTTGCTCATCGGTTACAACTGACATTGAATGCTGTTGCTATGGGAGTTGATGATATTTGGGAGTTTTTCTCTAAACTCAATTCGGTAGTGACTTTTGTGGATTCTTCTGCAAAACGACATTCAATGCTAAAATCTATCAGAGAAGAAGAAATTGCAGAGTTAGTAGCTGCGGGTACACTTGAAACAGGTTCAGGAGTTAATCAGATTAGCGGTTTGCAACGAGCAGGAGCTACTCGTTGGGGATCGCACCATCGCTCTATCTCAAGTTTGATAAAGTTGTTTAGAGCTACCCGAATGACTTTTGCAGATTTGAAAGCAAATGGGCCGTCAAAGGTGAGAGGCCAAGCAAAAAGTGTTGGTAAGATTTTGAAGGACTTTGATTTTGTGTTCTGTTTATTGTTGATGCATGATGTCATGAAGATTACTGAGTTTCTTTGTCAAGCATTGCAACAGAAAGCCATAGACATTTTAAATGCTTTGAGCTTTCTCAGTTTAACAAAATCTAAACTTCAGGCGATGAGAGAGAATGGTTGGGATCAATTGATTGCAAAGGTAATATTATTTTGTGAAGAACATGATATTGTTATGCCAGATATGTGTGCTCCCTACACGGAAGGTACAAACCCAAGAACATGCCAACAAAAGTCTTTTATTACAAATGAGCATTATTATCGAGTTAGTGTTCTAAATGCTGTGATAGACTTTCAGTTAGCAGAGTTGGATACTAGATTTACAGAGACTTCATTGGAGCTCCTTGTTCTTAGTGCAACATTTGATCCTCGTAATAATTTCCAATTTTTCAATGTTGAAGATATTCGTACTCTTGCTGTGAAGTTTTATCCTGGAGATTTTACGACTACTGATATACTTTCTCTTGAGATGGAGTGTGGATATTTTCTTGAAGATATTCAGAGAGATGTACGATTCAACATGACATCATCTTTATCAGACTTGTGTCGACGGTTGGTAGAAACAAGAAAGTATGCATTCTTCCCGATGATCTATAAATTAATATGTTTTGTGTTGACTCTTCCTGTGTCTACTGCAACAACAGAGAGATCATTTTCATCTATGAAGATCTTGAAAAATGCTCTTCGAAATAAGATGTGTGAAGAGTTTCTTGATGATAGCATGGTTCTCTATATTGAAAGACAGTATGCCGATAGTATTGATAATGATTCGGTTGTTGATGAGTTTGAAGTTTGTGGACCTCGAAGGGTGAGATTTAATTAGTAATAATGTAGATCTTTTAAGTTACGGAGTTTGATTTTATGTTCTCTCCGATGTATGTTTTTCTTATATATAATAATAAAGGCGTGAGGATGAGCCTCCCAATGGGTTACAAACCTCAAAAAAAAATTTGTGCGTTGCACAATAAATTACAGCCCACCCAGTTTCGAAATCCTGGATCCGCCCCTGGCTCAATACAAAAGAGATAGAAGGCCTTCTGGCCCCTAGGTGGCACTTTGGTGATACACCAGGTTCTCCAGCTCATTGTGCATAAGCAGCGTCGGTACGCCGCGATTCTTATTCCAATTAAACTCACTGGAAGCATGTCTTTTGCCTTAAAGAGAGTGGGAACTGCATGGAAGGCTAAGATTTACTACCCCCATACCTATTTGCTTTCTGCACTTCAAGATTGATCTTCCAACACATGGTCCACCAGCTCCTGGTAGAGGATCCAGTTAGTCACCTCACAAATCTCCCTGAGTTTATACATTCTTAAAAAAGAAAAATTCACATTTTACAAGCATCATGCATGCATATAGTCTCCTTGATATATCCTCTTCAAATTCCTTCCTAGCTCTTTAGTCGTAAACTACTATTGATCTAAAGCTCTAATTCCACATGAAATGACAGAAAATGGTCGAAGCTAGGTAACCAAGCAGTGTGAGATGAATCTTCGAATGGTATTTTGATTATTGCTTAAAAGGCAAAAGGCGACCGAGACAAGGTAAGAAGGAATTAGTAATGGATGTGCATTTGGAGGAATTGATTCCAAGTGAAAAAACTAGGACTAGAAAAGCTTCTCACTACCTCTCCTCAGTGCCCTTTCTAACATGACCCACATCTACATGAACTACTTAGGGAAGGAGTGTGCCAGATTGGATGAGGAGGACTCTCTGGAATGTGATGTGTGAGCGCTCGTAAGCATTCAATCTCAGCTCCCCACGTGAAAAAAAAATTGAATTAGAGATGTGAAAACAATGTATGGCGATTCATCCTAACCCTGCAGGGACCATATAATTTTCTATCACAATGTATATTCATCTCAATAATTGATGTACTAAATACATATTACGTACATGTTACACAATGATGACAGATAAACCACATTGTATCTTAGTAATCTTACCATGTTATAAGTCGATTCCTCTGATGCATGAAAATACCATTTGATTGTGTTTGTATCTGAGATAGAGACTGGGAAACATCCTGGAAACACACCATTTTGCTTTAGAAACATAGTGCTGGGAAAGCTTAGTAGAAGTTAAAGGGTCAATTGGAAACTCCACCGATAAAAAATTCATATAAATATTATTAATTCCAACAACTACAAGTTTCATGCAGCATTAGAATGCATGCTCTCTACCTTCCCTCATTGGCATCTTCCTTCTGTTGTAAATTGTAATTAAAAATACTTAAAATTTATTTTAGCTGTTTCCATGCTGTAGCCTTATTATTTTACAGATTTTCTCCGGCATTGTAAAACATACTGTTTCCTCGTATCCAGACCCAACTGTGTTCTTCGTAGGTTAAATCGCATAACACAGAGTCAAATCACAGATCATATACAAATTTATGTAATAAGAGTATGAGGAGGCTAGGTGGTCATCAGATAACTTGCTCAGTCAGAAAATGTAGTCGCCATATTCTCTGGGCCTCTTTTTACTTTCAAGTACCAGCTTCCCCTCATAACACCTTCACGGATACAAATAGTGGATATACTGAGAGCATGACGAATAATAGTATCGGGTGTAACTCTGGCAGTAATGCATGAAGAATAATGTAAAGATGGTGGCGGGGGCAAGGGTCACATGTGGAATTTTATTGGCGAAATTGTGTGTATGCATGCACTCATCAGTCTCATCTTTACAAACCCACTTGTCACTCTGCTCTATAACTGAGAATACAGAAAGAAAGAGTAGTAACTTGTTGAGTGAAGAATCTGAAAAAATACGTGAAGAAACAATCTTAAGGAATCCTCTATACATATTTAGGAAAACCAATCTGAAAAAAGCCCGAGAATAAAACCAGAACATCCTTGGCCCCCACCCATCTAGCCTTGAACAAGTAGTATATAAACCTCCCTACACAGACTTAAAGAACACCAACTCAATGACAAAGTAGTACTATTCTACAACAAGCACAGTTCAAGCAGAGAAACAACAGTCCTATTACTTTTATATTTCGAAGCTCTTTATTTTCAGGTGAGCTATAGCTTCTTCGGCTTTCTCTTTTGCAAATCATATAATTCCCTCAGTTTTAAAATTCTAGGAAACTTTTTTCATTAGAAAAGATTGAACCTATGGCAAGAGTTCAGCAGAATATCTTTCTTTTGTAATGGAACAGCACTGATGAGCCAGTAAAATTGTCATGCCTATTATTTATCCTTTTAGACTTTCCTAGCTATCTCAGCTTCTTCACAGAAACAATACATTCTCGACTACTACAGTTTTGCCTTGATGATCTGATGAAGCTTCTCTATATATTTTTAATCACACAAAGGAAAGTATCTGAATGTTGGCTTACAATATGCTAAGTATATTTTTGACTGCATACACAGGAAGAATAAGCTGGGCCGGAGGAGACGGGATGTGTGGTGCATGCCAGCACTGTAATTTCAAGAAACCGGAAGCATGTCAACGATGTGGCTACCCCAAGTATGGTGGCCCTGATCCCACGACATATGGATGCAATAGAACAGAAGTCTTGCCAGGGGACTGGTTTTGCAACTGTGGAGCTCACAACCATGCACAAAGACCAAATTGCTTCAGGTGTAGTCATTGAAAAACGACTATGGTGGTGGCTACAACATGATGGGTTCTGGAGGCTATGGATCTGATAACGGTGCACCACCAGGATGGAAAGCCGGTGACTGGTTTTGCACCAGGTTAGTTCACATCTAGAATTATTACCTTTTGTTTTTTCTGGAAAACTATAAGATAAAGAAAATGTCTATATATGACATGAGTTGTTCACTACTTCACTTTATATGACAGGGCCTTCCCTCACTACAATAATTTACAATCCATTTAAGCATCAAATATCCCTAGCAACAACCAATAATTATGCAGATAAGAACCAGATGCTATGATTCAATAAAGCATGGATGCATATATCGATCGGAAGTTCAATGCTTCTCCATACCTCATGCATTTCATGTAATGGCACACACAAATTTAACCCCTAAACAGAACATCAGCCTAACCACCATTCAGACAATACTCTTCGGGTGATCGGATATGTGTGTTCGGGTTCGGCTGTTAGAAGAATACAATGACAAACGGGCGGTCAGATGGTCGAGACAGGGGTAGCCTGCCTTCAACGCCCCGATGCCTAAGTTAGAAGATGTATTGGATATAACAGTCAAGCGAACGTGCAAGAAAGTAGGTTGGAGTATTGAATGCTAGAATTGAATTGATCGTCCTCTTACCTGTAGTTAATGGCTTACCTATATAGGTGGTTGAGATCGTTGCTTGCTTGTGTTCTTCGATGTGGGATAGAGCTGTTTTGTTGTCATGTGGAACGAACATTCAGATGTGTGCCTGTCGGGCGCGTGCGCGCTCGGATGGGGTCGGTCTTGTGGGCGAAGTCGTAGCCTGCCTGGTGGTCTTTCGAGTGGTCGGGTAGGTGTTGATCACCTGCTTAATTGGGTAAGTATGTTTAATTAACGAACTAATGCTGCTATACTAACAAGTCCCCCAAGTTCCCAAGTCAAAGAGACCTTTCTTTATTGGGGAGTTGAAAAAGGGTTCGTGCGATTAAACAAAATACTTATCCGATTGAGCAGTGATGCGTGGTCCTGTAACCCCCAAGTCCCCCAACTCTCCGGTCAAGAAAGGACTTGCTTGACGGAGTGGGTACCTGTGCGCCTGTTCGGGTGTATGTCTTGTGGCTGACTATGTACCTGTTCGTGCGGTCATGTACCTGGGGCCCGACCTCTCAAACGAATCTTGCTGTTTGGAGCCGCGCGCCCTGTGGAGCTGTTCGGGCGAATATGGGTGCGGATGTATGTCAGTCATGGGGAGAATGAGTGCGAATGTGTGTATGCGGATGCGTCTTAGTATGTAGAAGAAATCCTGCAGATGTTTATGGTACAAGTACAAGTATGTATGGGTGAATGAGTATGCGGGTGTATGTATAAGTGAATGAGTATGCGGTTGTTTTATGTGTATGTGTATATGTATGATGATGTGGGTGTTGATGTATGCGTGATTGTGGATGTATGTGTGTATGCGGATGTATGGATGGTTCCGAGTCGCTTATCCGGCCCCGCGACGAATCGTGCTGTCCGGAGTCCGCCAAGGATGGTCCTCGGAACGGCCTTTCTTGGATGCATGGATGGTTTCGAACCTCTTACCCTGCCTCACGACGAATGTTGCTGTCCGGGGTCCGCCAAGGATGGGCCTCGGAACGACCGTTCTTGATGCATGATGGTTCTGAGCCGCTTGTGCGCCACTCCCGAACGAATCATGCTGTCCGGAACCCGCCAAGAATAGGCCTCGGAACGGTCGAGCTTAGGTGCCTGAGAGGAGATCCTCGACTCATCGGCGCCAACCTAACGTAGTGTCAACGGTGGGGCCCCTACCGTTACGTACACGTGTTGCAGCACACACAGAGGAGATGGACCGCATGCCCGTGCCGCTCATCGGTTTTAGCGCACGCCTCGATAGGTTCTTGCCACTATCGTGCCGCCTAACCCGGTGAATGTTAACGTTACACCCTCGAAAGAAATGGGGCCACTCCCGAGTCGCCCATCACTCGGCACGTGCTCCGAAAGGTGCGGGCCACTTTCGAGCCGCCCGAATGGTCCTGTAATTGTGCGCGCCCCGGAAGGTAACGAGTGACGCTAGCCGCTTCCGTGCCGCGTAGTCCGAACGGTGAGTCACCTCTTACTGGGTGTCTAGGCACGGAATCGAAAGTAGCCGCTTGTGCTCCAGCTTCGTTAACAGAGCCAGAGATACAATATCACGCGCCGTCTACTGTACCTTATAGCGCGCACGCCGAAAAGGGAACACGGACCGTTAGCCTCTTTTGGGTCGCCTAAAAAGGCCTTGCTTTGAGCGCGCACACGCCGAAAAGAAACGCGTGACGTTGACCTCTTTCGGGGCGCCTCAATGGTTTGGCACTAACCTGGTGGGGTGGCGTTTACTTGTCTGTGAGATTTCTCGGGCGCTTGGTCGTGCGGGTGGTGCGTGCACCAGTCCGAATGGTGGGAGTCGTGACGTGTGTTTTCTTGCCTTGGGTGGGGTGATACTGTCTGATGAGATGCTTGAGGTGATAATTCCTTTTGACTTCTTCTTGGGAACCGTTGTGTAATAAATGCTAGCCAGCGCAATAAATGTTGGCGTGTCGTGTGTAATAAATGTTGATGACGTAGTAACTGCTGGAAGCCTAGTCGTCAGGCGCGTGGGAGCATGAGAGGCTGCATGGCTGACACGTGGCGAGTCGTGGGAGATCGTGCTAGGGTTTAAAAATGAGGCGGGAAGCCGAAGAGTGAGCGTGGTTACTTAGGTGGGTAAGTAAACCGCCTCGCTGACACGTGCCACCATCTGATGGTGGACATGCAAAAAATGAACGGCTGGCGTTTGTTCGTGTGTCCCATGTGATCAGTATAAATAGGGCTCTTCTGGTGTCGTCTTCTCCATCACTTTCACATTTACTTAAACTCTATAAAAAAGTTACCTTGCCTACTGCTCACCGTCTTCATTATGTGTTCTTGCTTTCTTGCCGGAATTCTCGTCGTCGTCCATCTTCAATCTTCAATCTCAATCTTTGGTGAGGCTCTTAAACTTGATTTCGCTGTTTTTCCGTTCTGTTTTTTGGTTTTTCTGGTTGCTTCTCCGTTTCTCCCCTCCACGGTTTCTGGGTTTCTTTCACTTTTTCTGGGTTTGCGTCTCAAGAGCAAGGCATGTTCTTGAGGCGTGCCTGGTTTGATCTGTTTAGGGTAGATTTTCTGGGTTTTTGTTGTTTATGGTAGGATTTTTTTCTAAGTGTTTGTGGGTTTCGCGTGCGTGTGTCTAGGAGATGGAACCGATAGAAGTATCGAGCGGCATGTCGCGTGAGCGGATATACGTATCGAGGGCGGGGTGGGTTAGCTGTAGTCCGTGTACGAGCTGATTGGACGCCTCGTTCGAATCCGTGATGAGTGTAGCGCCTTTACGGTACATCCCTAACGATTCTCCTGTTGTGCAGCCGATGGATCAAGAACGAGCGCTCGCTGCCGCAGAGTTAGGGGAGTCGTCGGGGTCTTCGGGTGGGTCTTCATCCTCTTCTGGGCCGTGGGGTGATGAGCAAGTACAACGGGAGTCGCCCGTGCCCCAGTTCGCGGAAGGCGGCCGCGTACACTGGGTGCTGCCTGAAGGGGTTCCTGTTCAAGAGCCCGAACGTTCGCCGTCAGTGAAGGAGATGGCACGGTGGGCACGCGACTACCACATCCCCAACTCCGTGAGGTTGCGGATCCCTGGGAAGGGCGACACGTTCACTCGACCTCCGCCCGGCCACGTCTGCCTCAGTGAGTTCCACTTTTAGGCTGGGATCAAGCTGCCTCTTCATCCCTTCTTTCAATACATGCTAGCGCTTCTGAAGATCTCCCTCGGCCAGTGTGGGCCCATGCTCACCCGTACGCTCGTGGCCATGTTCAACATCTTCCGGGTGAGCGGGATGGATCAGCCGACGCGGGCGGAGTTCCTCCATTTCTTCCGTCTCAAGTACTCTACCCGCCAGAGGGACTCAGGGACCTTCACGGTGGAGCCGCGCGTGAAGTGGTGGCTTGTCGACCCGCCAAGCTCGTCGACCTTCTGACGTATGATCAGTTGCCTGGTCTGGGGTGACTGGGAGTTCGGCTCCTTCACCCCGGAGTATGCGGCCAACGCCGATCGCATTGATCGAGTCCCCCAGTTCTTCCACTCACTCGACACAAACGAGTACCCGCTGACGCCCGTGGAAGAGGCCAGGATAGCTCGGTTGAAGTTCATCTTTGACCCAGCGCCTGAGGCGAGATACTTCTGGGCGACGTGCCACTGGGACCTGATCGAGCGCACACGTCTCGCCCGAGCCCCCGGTCCGTTCGGGTTTTGTAGTTTCTTTTGCATGCTAAGAAAATGATCGTGTTACTGATTGTCGCTAACCTTCCGTTTGTGTATTTTGCAGCCAAGATGACCAAGTCGAAGGCAACCGAAAAGGATGAGGTCCTCAAGCGCCGCATGGCTGCCCTGCTGTCTACTGCTGAGAATGTGCGCAAGGTTGCTGATGACGGGCACGGAGGTCTCGTTGTGAGGAACAACGTTCAGGCGAAGATCCCGATCCCGAACGCCGCTGATTGTGCCCCGGCGATCCGTTCGTCTGCGGCAGTCGTCCCCCGCCTGCGTCTGAATCCTGCCTCTGCTGCTAGGGGCTAAGACCGGGCTTAGCGGGATCGCATCTCCCGTGAGAAGGAGCAGCGGCAGGTGGAGCGTGACCAGCGCCGTGTCAAGCAGAGGGATAGGCGGGAGGCCTCCTAGAGTTTGGGTGGGCGGAGCCGGTCTTATAGTGGTGTAGATCTCTCTCTCGGCGCGCCTGAGCCAGAGGGTAGTGCCGAGCGTCCGGTGAAGCGCCCACGGACGGATTCTGGTGGGGATGCGTTCTCTTTCCTCGAGCCCCTTATTGCCACCCTAGGCAAGGGTGTGGGGGCCGCCACTGCTCTGCTGCCGCCGGGCCCTCGTCCCGTGGATGATTAGGACCGGGCCTTCAACTCCTGTACAATGTTGCAGCACAAGCTCTTCGTTCTGCATGTGTGGGAGATTGCCGAGTGCGAGGTGGTGATGCTGAAGGCTGAAGCGCGCGAGACTGCCCTATCGCACAAGAAGCTGCAGCATGGTCTTGCCAAGGCCAATGAGCTAGCGGATCACCAGGTCCGACAACTTTAGGAGGCTCCAGAACATGAGGCCGTGCTGAAGGCCGAGCGGAACAGCGCTCTCGCTGCTGTGGAGGATGCGCACGCGGAAGTAGTCAACAAGCTGGCGGAGATGGAATCCCGCTTGATAGAGGCTGAGCGCCGGGCCTGGTCTGCGGAACGGGTGAAGCAGGCCCAAGCGGGGGCAGTTACCGCTTTTAAGGAGTCTTCGGATTTCTTGGAGTTGGTGGCTGCTGAGGCCGAGGGGCAGGTGGCCGAGTTCGAGGAGGCCGTGTCCCCGTTCCTGGATCTGGAGCGCTACTGCGAGCATCTGCAGTCGCTTGCGGGTAGGGCGTCCGTGGAGCCGCAGCAGGCGGAGCAGCCTGAGCAGGCGGAGCGGCAGGTGCAAGCGGCTGAGGGGGCGGGGCAGGCGGGTGGGGCGGTAGCATAGATTTTTTCTCTCTTTTTTTCTCTGTAATAGTAGTTTTTGTTGTAACTGGCCGTTCGTGCCCTTTTTGGAGTAAATATAATGAAGTTTTCTTTTCTTTCCGTATGTGTGTGCCCTTTGCTCTTGTCTTTTTTTTGGCATCTTTTGAATGGTTCACGTGTGCGTACGCTTTCTTATTTTTATGGTATTTGACCAGGTGTTATATCAACGCAAACAGTCTCTCCCCAGTCCCCCGAGTATCGGGCGGGCGGGTCAAGAGGGATACATAAGTACAGAAAGATAAATACTAACTTAATGAAAGTACTTCCGCAAGTGCTGGATGTTCCACGGGTGTCGCAGCCATTGACCTTGCATGTCCCTAAGGTAAAAGGTGCTGGCACTTACCACCTCGTCCACGACATACGGACCTTCCCATGATGGATGGAGTGCCTTGACCTTCTGTTGGATCGCCTTCATTACCCAGTCTCCTTGTTGGATAGGTCGAGCCCGAATGCGCTGGTTATACAGTCGGGAGATTCTCTGTGTGTTCGCTGCGTTGTGGAGATGTGCCGTGTCTCTCCGTTCTTCCAGTAGATCGTTGTTGAGTCGTAGTCCTTCGTCGTTCGTGCTCGGATCGTACTTCTCGATCCGCGGGCTCTAGTGGGTGATTTCTAGTGGTAGCACAGCTTCGGTTCCGAATGTCAGGCTGAACGGGGTTTCGCCCGTGGCAGAGTTGGCGGTCGTTCGGATAGACCATATGATCTCTGGGATGATCTCGGGCCAGCGCCCGTATCCTGCTTCTTCGGGCTCGATGTCTTCGATCTTCTTCTTGATGCCCGCTTTGATGATTTTGTTTGCTGCATCGACCTGTCCGTTCATCTGGGGGTGTGCTGGCGATGCGAATACGAGATCCGTTCCCTGTCGTTTGCAGAAGGCCGTGAGCCGATGTTGAACTGTGACCCGTTGTCCGTGATGATGCTGATCGGGGTCTCGTAGCGACAGAAAAGGAACTGCCAGAGGAAGCGCTCGAATTTCTCTGTCGTGATCTTTACCATTGGCTGGGCTTCAATGAACTTGGTGTGGTAGTCGATGATGACGATCAGGTACCTGTACTGCCCCTTGGATTTTGGGAGTTCCCCGATGAGGTCCAGTCCCCACTGCGCGAATGGTATGGGCGACAGGAGGATGGACAGTGGGACGGCGGGCGTGTGGTAGTTATGCGCGTGCAGCTGGCACTGGTGGCACTTGCTCATTAGTGCTGGGCATCCTCGTGGATGGTGGGCCACCAGAATCCACACAGAAGAGCCTTATGTGCGATCGATCTGGCGCCCGCATGGTTGCTGCACATGCCTGAGTGGATTTCTTGTAGGATTGTGTTGCCTTTCGTCGGGGTGACGTACTTGAGGCTCACCCAAGTCTTCCCTTGTCGATATAGCGCTCCATCCCGTATGCTGAAGTTTGCCGCCCGCGCGACGATGGTTCTGGCCTCTCGCCTGTCTTCTGGTAACTCTCCTCTTGCTTTGTACGCGATGAGTACGTCCATGTAGCTGCGCTCATGTGGTTCAATTGCCAGGATCTGTTCTGCTCCCGAGATGCTCGGTCGCCGCAGCACTTCGACAATCCGCTGCCCTGGTCCCGTGTGCACGGGGGCCGTGGCCAATCGGGCGAGCCTGTCTGCCTTCGCATTGAGCCCCCGGTGTATGTGGTTGATGTTGACGTAGTTGAACCTGCTGATCAGCGCCTTCACGTGCTTCAGATAGGCGATCATGGACTCCCCTTTCGTTTGGAATTCCCCTCTGATCTGGCTGACTATCAACTGCGAGTCACTGAATACATTGAGGTCGGGCGCCTCCGAGTTTTTGGCCAGCTGTAGGCCTGCGATGAGCGCTTCCTATTCAGCTTCGTTGTTGGTCGTCTTGAACTCAAACTTGAGGGCGTACTCCGCGTTTACCCCTCCTGGCCTGGTTAGGATGATCCCGGCGCCGCTTGTCTTTTTTGTGCATGATCCGTCAACGTAGAGGTCCCACTCCGATAGTGGTCTGGCCTGGGTTTCTCGCCTGTCGGATGCCTCTTTTGCCGGGCCGTCGGATACGTCGACCGACGTCGCCTCTGCTTTTGTGCACTCGACGATGAAATCCGCCACTGCTTGCCTTTTGATTGTCGTTCGGGGTTTGTACTGGAGGTCGAATTCGCTGAACTCGATTGCCCAATTCGCTAGGAGGCCGCTGTGGTCGGGCGATTGGAGGATCTGGCGCAGGGGCGTGTTTGTGAGAATGTGGATGCTGTGTGCCTAGAAGTATGGCCTCAGCCGTCGGGCGGCGGTGATGAGTGCGAGCGTCATCTTCTCGATCGTCGGATATCGGGTCTCAGCGCCCGTCTGCCCTTTTCTGAGAAGAAAACGGGCAGTTCCGTGTAGTCTTCCCTGCGGACGAGAGCTGAGCTGACGGCTGTGAGGGAGGCGGCCATGTAGATGTATAGTACCTTCCCTTGGATGGGTCTGGATAGGAGTGAGATGGATGTTAGGTACTCCTTGATCTGGAGAAAGGATGCCTCGCATTCGGGAGTCCATGCGACCTCCCGCTTGTTCGTCGTTCGGAGAACTTTGAAGAATGGGGCGCATCTGTCCGAATAGCAAGATATGAACCTGTTTAGTGATGTGAGCTTTCCCGTGAGGCTCTGTAGGTCTGCTTTCTTGACGGGCGGCTTCATGTCGATAATCGCCCTCACCTTGGCGGGCGAAGCCTCAATTCCCCTCTGGCTGACGATGTATCCGAGGAATTTGCTGTTCATGACCCCGAATGTGCACTTGGCCGGGTTCAACCTCATGCCGTTCCCGATGAGGACGTCGAGCACAGTCCCCAAGTTCTGGACGTGGTCGACCACCCGAACGCTCTTCACCAGTATGTCGTCCACGTACACATTCACGATGTTGCCGATCAGGCCATGAAACATCACGTTCATGAGCCTCTGGTACGTGGAGCCTGCGTTCTTCAACCCAAATGGCATAACGACATACCAGTACAAGCCTTTGTCCGTGACAAAGCACATTACCACCTGATCCTCGGAGTCCATGAAGATCTGGTTGTAGCCCGAGTATGCGTCCATCATAGACAGGAGTTCAATGCCCGTCTGTCGCGTCTACCAACTGGTCGATCCTTGGCAGAGGGAAGCTGTCTTTCGGGCATGCCTTGTTGAGGTCGCTGTAATCAATGCACGTCCTCCACTTTTTGTTGTTCTTCTGCACCATTACAGCGTTGGAGATCCATTTAGGGTAATCCACCTTACGGATAAACCCGATGCCCAGCAGTCGGTCCACCTCCTCATGCATCACCGCATAGTGTTCCGCTTTGTACGCCCGTCGCTTCTGCTTCACTACCCGTGCGCCGATGTTGACGCTCAGCTTGTGGGATATGATGTTCGTGTTGATCCCGGGCATGTCCTTGGACGACTACGCGAACACTTCCTGCTTCTCTTTTAGCAGTGCGATCAGCCGCTCGGCTATCGCGGGTGCTAACGACGCACCGATCTGGATCGTCCTCTCCGGATGCTCGGAGGATAGCTGGATTGTCCTCAGCTCTTCGCGCTCGGGAATGGGGGATACTGCCATCAGCCCGTCGCGCGGGTCGTCCGATACTTCCGTCTCTGGCGCCGATCCTTCCATGGCTAGGACTTCTTGCCTACTCTGAGGCTTCGTCGCATCTTCGTAGTTGTACCCTCGGACGTGCCCGACCCCGTGCTCCGTAGGGAACCGTCCCAACAGTATGTGCCCCGCGATGATCAGTTTCAGCCTGTTGATCCCTGGCCTCCCAAGTATGGCGTTGTATGGGGAGGGGGTGTCCATGACGACGAAGTCTGTCCGGACCTCGCTATGCGGAAAGTCGGGGGCGCCGATCCCGACCCGAATGTTGTCGCTTCCGATCGGGTATGATGTTTCGCCCGTGAAGCTGGCGACGCACTCGTGGTCTTGCGTCATCTTGTGCGAGGGTCTGCCTAACGTTGTGTACGCGTCCAGATACATCACGTTCACGGACGCCCCGTTGTCCACCAGCACCCTCTTTAAGAAGAATCGGTCTATGATCGCGTCGATCACGAAAGGCAGGGTGTTGTCCTTCGGGCCTCCTTATTCGTCCTCCGCCGTGAAGATGATGGTTGGTGACTCTTTCCTTCCTGCTTTGTTCATCCTTCCTGCCCCGATCGTCAACACCTCCCTACTCGGGCGAACGGGCGACGAAGTCCCCTCCTTGCGCTTTCCTCCGGATATCGTGCTGATAGTCCCCCTGGTCTCGATGTTTGCCTCCCGCGGGCGATCCTCGGTCCCAGGAGGGGTGATCCGTTCGTCCTTCTGCATGTCCCTGAGGACCTTCTTCAGCATGACGCTGTCGTTGGTGTGGTGAGTGGCGGTGTGGTGGTACTCGCACCAGATATCTGGGGTCCGACCGGGCGGGGTCCTCTCCTTCGACACGTTGTTCGGCAGTTGAATCTAGCGTTGGTGCTGGCGGAGTAGCTGCTCGTTTGATTGCCGATTGATCGCGTAGACTTTTTGCTCGACTAGTCGGTACCAGGGTGCCTCCCGGTGGTGGGCTTTCCGTGGTGCTGGTGCTCTTGTTTGGTTATTTCGGGTGCCCTGGTGGTTGCGGTAGGTCGGCCTCCGGTTGCCCTGCCCGTGTGCGTTCCGATTTCGCTTGTAGCCTCCGCCTGGCTCTTCTCTGTCGTCCGTGGATTGTCGTGGTTGAGCGCTTACGTCCTTCGGCCTGTTGGTGCTAGACTCGGAGGCGGACCCGTACAATCGCGTCTCCACTAACGCCTTCTATACGATCAGGTCCATGATCTTGTCGTAGTCAAGATGCTCTTTCCTCACTAGTTTCTCTACGAACGGTGTTGCAAGCATGTTGTCCATCGGGACTACCTTGGCCACTCGCTTGTCGAGATCCCTGAATGTGCTCGCCAGCGTCCTCCACCGGTTGATATAGCTGGACAGCCTCTCGTCCATCCCCTAGCGGACCTTGAGAAGGATGCCCGTGGTGTTGTACTTCCCCTGGAGCCTGTAGCGCGTCTGGAAGCTCTCCGCTAATTCAAGGAACGAATGGATGGAGCCCGGCGAAATCTCATAGAACCAACTCCTCATTTCCTCGGTCACCGTCTCCTGGAATAGGAAGCACAAAGTTGAATCTGAATACCGGGTTCCATCCGTGGCAGACCGAAATTCATCGATGTGTGTGTGGGGATCCCCACTCTCGTCGAATCGGGTGATCTTTGCTGTCTTCGCGTTGAGGTTCCTTCTTCTCTCCAGTATGTGTGCCGAGAACGGGCTGACCCGGGGGGTGAACATCCCACCTTGCCCGGCAAGCTTGTCCTTCCGCAGGCGCGAGACTTCCTCTGCTAATTCCTCCATCCTCCGAAGGATCAGAGCGTTCTCTGTCGGGGGTGCCGATTCCCCCGCTGGTGCGGGCGTGCGGACCGCTCAGGGGTCGGTCCTGCCAAGCGGGTGTTGCTCTTCGTCGTCGGCAGTCTCTTGGATCCGTTCGTGTTGTATCTGCTGTTGGCTGACGAGCGCATCCAGTCGTTCTTCCAGCCTCTGCCGAACCTGGCGCTTCTGATCCCTTTTGAATGCTGCCTCTCGCAGCTCCTGGAGCAGGCAATCGACACGCTCCTCGCTGTTGCTGCTCGTCCCCAGCTCCACCACTTGCCGCGCCCGTGCACCTGGGGGTGTTTCCTCGATGGGTGTTTCACTAACGTTTATCTACTGGGTATGCATGCGGGCTTTTGGTTGGTGGTGTTTATACGAGATTTGCAATTTGTAAGTTTCCCACAGACGGCGCCAACTGTTTCTACCGGATTACGCGAGACGCAATCAAGCAGAAGCAAGTACGAGCTCTTCTCTTCCTCCTTTGAATGCTCGGGCTGTTCGGGCGATCGGGTGCCTTTCTACTCTTCGGTTGTGCGGGCTCTCTCTTCCGGTGGTTGACTCTTCCTTCGAGCTATCCGAACACTCGGGCTGTTCGGATGGTCGAGCGCTCTCCTACTCTTCGGGTGATCGGATATGTGTGTTCGGGTTCGGCTGTTAGAAGAATACAACGAAAAACGGGCGGTCAGATGGTCGAGACAGGGGTGACCTGCCTTCAACGCTCTGATGCCTAAGTTAGAAGATGTATTGGATATAACAGTCAAGCGAACGTGCAAGAAAGTAGGTTGGAGTATTGAATGCTAGAATTGAATTGATCGTCCTCTTACCTGTAGTAAATGCCTTATCTATATAGGTGGTTGAGATCGTTGCTTGCTTGTGTTCTTTGATGTAGGATAGAGCTGTTTTGTTGTCATGTGGAACGAACATTTGGATGTGCGTCTTTCGGGCGCGTGCGTGCTCGGATGGGGTCGGTCTTGTGGGCGAAGTCGTAGCCTGCCTGGTGGTCTTTCGAGTGGTCGGGTAGGTGTTGATCACCTGCTTAATTGGGTAAGTATGTTTAATTAACGAACTAATGCTGCTATACTAACAGAACTAACACAATGGAAAAAATTACAATTGCCTGAAAGAACTTCACTCCACTGCCTATAGAAATGTCATACAACACAAACAAAAAAATATTTGTTGTTTAAAGCGCAAGCTACAGACAATAGAAAAGAAGTGCAATTATTGGAATACATTACTATAACAACTAATTTATAACTATTGTCTGCACGTGTATATACAATGGGTTTTTTTTTGTTGACTGTATTTTTGAGACAATGGCCATACTCCTGACTATTGTCTGAGAGGTATTGTCTGAAGCAGTTTTTGGTGTAGTGAATTTCTTACTATGTGGACTGAGATGTAACAGCAACCATATCGCCAACACTCGGTGTCATCCCCACAGTGCCATAAACTCGCTCTCTGATTCTATGGGCTCTTTCCAGTTGATGCAAAGATTGACCAAGTGACTTAACGGCTTATACTCCCGACATGCAGTAGGATTCACAATGTGTTTCATGTCTCACTCTTAAGAAACATGTTGGCATGGCCAACACACTCCTATTCCAATTGAGTTTCCTTTGGTTGAGGATTCCAATCAATTGGTGTGCGTTCTGGAGAAGATATTAGAGAAGAGAATCTATAAGAAAAGGAGCGTTTTCAGTGTCCTTCGACTTGTCAAATGTCGTGGACTACCGGAGGAGGATGTCACTTGGGTTGATGCGTATGAGTTTTAAGCCCAATTTCCTGATTTTCCAGCCTGAGGATATGCTCGTTCTTGAAGGAGGGTGGAGTTGTTGCAGCCCAAGTTATTTGCCCAACAACTATAGGTCCCCTACTTTTCTATGCTTTTCTATGCTGTGACTGCAAGTCTGCTTCTGCTAGGTAGTGTTGCTTGTCTTACTCTTTGTATTGCAACTAGCTGTTACTTTGTTTTCTTTCTCTCAGTAGTGGGTGACACATTCTGCATGTAACTATTAGCTAGCTACCGTTGTGGCCTCTCAGTCTTGAGGTCCCAAACTTGCCATTTTGTGGGATATAATATTAGTTAGGGGTGAGATATCGTAACCGAAAACTTAAAAATAACCGAGCTGAAATCGAATTGTGGCCGAGAAAAATTGAGCCTAATACAAACCGAATCGATAAAAACTAAAACCGAAAAAAATCAAAACATTTGGTTTGGTTTCAGTTTTTGATTTATAAAAATTGAACCGAACCGAAAAACTGAAGTATGCAAAAAACAACGTCATTTTGGAAAATATATGCAAGATAAAAACTTTAAACTTCTAAAATCCTTATCTCTTTATGCACAATCGTTGTCAAATTCTCTCATAGAGGTGAATCAAAATCTTAGGAGACTCAATAGTGTTTAATAGGGAACTTTTTATTTAGTTTTTTAAAAAGTTAATTTTTATGCATTATATAAAAAACCGAAAAGAAACAAAAAACACGAACCAAACCAAACCGAAAAAAATATTACAATTTAATTTTGATTTTTACCAAAAATCGAACCAAACCGCTTGAATCTCACCCCTAATATTAGTTTTGTGACCAAAGGTTATGAATGAATTGAATTCTTTTCCTTATCTCCAAAACTCAATCCTTTCCCCCTTTCTTCTCTCTGGTTCCCAACACCACCTCATTTTTTAGGTACGATCAAAATCTCTGAACTTTCTAAATTCAAATTACAATTTCGACTCTATTAGTGATCTGATAGCGGTGCTGCAATTCATGTAGTGTGGTGTGATAGTGATCTGCCTTCAGAAAATTATGCCTCATTTTTTAGGTACGATCAAAATCTCTGAACTTATTTAATTCAAAATACAATTTCGACTCTATTAGTGATCATAGCGGTGCTGCAATTCATGTGGTGTAATCCATTTGTTGAAGAGCAAGGAAAGATCATTAAAGACATAAATCACATAATTGTTATGCTTCCTCCCAAAAATTCATATGTACTGCCACTTAACCTCTACAAAACCCAAAATTAAATATCAGCGAAATTTCACTTAAACAAACAGATGTATAAACCAACAACTTCATTGGAAAAGTAAATTTATTGTAAGAAAAATAAAATCAGGAAACAGAGCATGAATGTATTCTAAAAAACCATAAAGTTAAAATTCAACCGCAACCAAATAATGATGCTAAGACTCCGATCTTTACCTGAAAATGTACACAGCTAATGGAAAAAAAAACCAATCAAAACCATCCCATTCATAAAAACAGTTATAAAAATAACAATTAGAAACATCTGTATTATTGATATCAGTGAGCAGGTAACAACAACAAATAACAAAGCCTTATAAAAAATAAAAATAAAGAACAACAAAGAGTCAAAGAATGGAATAACAATAATACTCGGTTAGGGCACTACATTTACTTTCATTTGAATGTACATAACTACATACATTCTAGTCGATCTAAGTAATTGATCCAAGTCCTCAAAGACAATAAAGTGATGAGTGAATATGGTAAGGTTGTTGAAATATCATACCAACTAATGAAATGAATAAGAAAGAGATTATGGGTGATTTGGTGTTCAATCTGTGCGTATGATAGAAGAAAGAAAAAGAATGATATATAGCTTAAAATAATGGTACTGTACAATGTCCAGATATATTAAAAGAAAATGCCAAAGAGGAGTCCCAGCGACTTGGCAGAAAGAATAATAAAATCATTCCTAAGGTCCTAATAGTCAAAGAAATCATGTACGCATACTGAAGCTAGTTTTGTATCCTACATCCACTAACAGCAGCAATCCATCTTTCATACAAATTACATTTCCTTGAAGCTACTTCATTTACAAAATTACTAAGTGTAATACTTCAACACAGTAAACAACTGGGTGATAAGTGATCCCCTTTTGTTACTACGCACTCTGCCACAACATGGCAATTTCTACATTTGCATTATAACAAAACTAAAGTTCCGTCAAGGTTTTTGGTTCAAAATTTAAACATGTTTTTTCATAATCCTCACCGATTTCACTGGTATTTTGCTTCTTGTTTAAAATCTGAATCACGTCCTTTGGGTTCCAATTGTATACTCAGGAATCATATTATTAATTTTGTCGGTGCCACTCCATCAATTCAAATTCCAACTAATTGTTCCCACATATCCAAGGACCCTTATGTTGCTATATATATATATATCAGGATCTAGTTTAACCTAGTACACAAAATTCCAAATCATAAAACACAACATTTAATCAAATCATCAATGTACTAAGATCGTTATCTAGTAAAATTAATCAAATTGAAACCCAGCACGGGTATGTATCTAACTATTGGTTGCGGGACAATTATAGATGTTATTGTTGGATTTAGGATATGAACAACATTCCTCTGAATTCCTAAACCAATCAAGAAGAAAACCCAAATTGAATGCAATTAAAATTGAAGTGATTGGCTGTATCCAGAAACAACACTGAATAAAGGTACTAACTCAAAATTCCAGCTGCCAAAAACTACAAACAGTCCTAATCGATATATCTCCTTCCAAAAATCCTAGAACGCAAATGAGAGGTCAATAGAGAGACCTGAGGAAACAAACCGATTCCGTAGAGCTGAGCTTTACATAACTTATTCGATGATTAAAAATCTGAGGAATTTGAAAATTTAGTTCCAAAGTGATGAATCATACTGATGGTTTATGATGATTTCTTCTTATGGGCGGACCAAGGAACCACCAGCGAGGATGAGTTCGATTGGCTAGGGGATCACTGTTCGAAAAGGCGTCCGCCTAGGCGCTGAAAACAACAAAAACGCCTAAATTTCTCCCTAAGCCCCCTTCCTAGGCAGTCCCTCCCCCTAGTTAGCACCTAGGCGGCTGCCTTACCGCTTAATACGCTTAGGCGGCCACCTAACTCAAAAACAGGCAAAACTTAAACCTTCACATTTTAGTATTTTGACTTACTTCGGATTAGAGATGATAGTCTTGTAGTAGTCCACAAGAATATAAATTAGAGAATTTAAAGACAATGTATTCTAATGACATTTTCTGATTATTTTGGTATATATTATTCATATTACATCTATATATAATATACTAAATAATTATATAATTAATTAAAAATATAATTATAAAATCCGCCTAGAATCCGATTAATCTCTCCCCAAGGCGGTTAGGCGCTAGGTAGTAAATCCACCGCCTAATAAACATACTTATATGTACTTTAGAAATAAATAAATATTTTTTTTAATGTTCAAAATAGACAAAGTGATCAATCTGAACGATAAAGTAAAACATGAGTGACCAGTCTGATATTTGTCAAACATGAGTGACCAAACCAACAATTTTTCCTTGTAGAATAATATAATATGGCATCTATTGTAATTATTTAGAAATCTAGGCTGAAAAAGTCTTTTCCTCAAGTTTACTATTCATTCCCTCTTCTAGCTTTAGTTAAGGTATAATGTCTTATACATTTTTTTTACGACATCCCTGCAATGTTGAAATTATGACATGTGTTCCCATCATCCCCAAAAATCTAAGAACATATAAAAGAACATTGAACAAAAAATTAGTCTAATTAAAGACTACATTCAAGCTACACTAAGTGGGGTGTATTCAACCACGAATTTAATTTGTAGGATTATTTTGTATTTCAGAAATTCTTTAAAATCTTAATGAATTCAATAAATATTTTAAACAATCCTTTTAAAATTTTAATGTATTTATGTATTTATTCTGGATTTTAAACAATCCACAAAAATCTTGCCAAGAGATTTCCATGGATTTTGATGGATTTCAAAATAGAACCTCTCTCTCTCTCTCTCCATATTTTCTACATACATCATTAAAACTTAGGTGTCACGAAAAAGTTTTTAACGTTTGGTTTCATTATCACTTTATTATGGTTTGATATCATTGATGACTTCAACTACTATTTTTTTCGATAGTTGACTTATATAAAGTATGAACTTTGGTCTAATGGTCTCTTCTAATGGCGTGTCGTAAAATAATCTCTTTGTCAATACTAATTTCTCTTACAAATCTTATGTAAGCACTAGTACAAAAAGTGCTTCAGACAACGGCGGAAATCAGTTGTCTGAAGCAATTGAAAATCTGTTGTATATCCAGTAGTTGTCTGAATAGAGGTCACACAATCGAAAAAACGGTTGTTTGATTCATGCCTTCTAACAACTTAAAGTCAGTTGTTTAAAAATTCCAAAAAATGTGTTATTTAAGGACGTATCTGATGTTTCATACTATTTCAAACAACTGATATTTTGTTGTGTGACATGCAGAAAGACAACAAAATATCTGATGTTGCAATTTGTTCTAAGCAAATGAATTTCATTAAGTATTTTGTTGTCTAAAGTAATTAGTAAGAACATTTATTAAGTTGTTGGAAGTTTACTTTGACAACAAAGTTTAAAACATTTAGCTGTCAGATTAGTATGTATGTAGTTGCTTTTTTAGTGATATCTGTTGTTAGATTGATCTTGACATAATTTTGTTTGGAGTTTGCGTTGAGTGAGACAAAGGTGATCATAAAATATTTTGTTGTGTAAATCCCTAACTAACAACTTTATTTCAATTGTTAGAATTTTCCTTGAATGAGTATGACTCAGAAGACAAAAATTGATCTGTTTTAAATTGTCTATACATGAGTTACAGGACAGACTTTGGTCTGTTTTTAGTTGCCTATACATGAGTTACAAGACAGACATTGGTCTGTCTTTAGTTGCCTGTACATATATGTAGCCAAACCACTTTCTACACAATCTCAACACAAAGCAGCCTATATATATATAGCTCAAACATTCAGCAACATACATACTCATCGTCAAACTTAAGTAGCTAGGTAGAAAAATATATGTTGTCCATAGCAAAATATAAATTTTCCAAAAGCATGACATTAAGTCCATAAACCCCCTAACTAACTACCTAAACCCACGGCATCATAATTGTTCTTTAATTCCTATGATGGAATAGATAACTACCTAAGATGTCCACATGAAATTAAACCACATAAACATACAAGCTAGTACTGAAGCTAATCCAAGTACACCATTGCCTGCTTTGCCCACTTTGCTCGCACGACGTCAATCTCCTTCATTATGTACTCTCTTCGCCCTCTTCTAGCCCACTGAGACATATATTGCAATTATCACAAGGAAGTTAGGAACCTCTTCTAGAGTACAACTAATTGTTGTACCTACAATTGCCACTGAATTTATCACAGAAAATGACATTACCTTGGTTTTGAATTCTATTTTGCTATCTTCAACAATTTCTTTCATATAGTGCACAATCCAATAACCACAGGTAGTAGAACCTTTCTACTTCGGAATGCCCTGTCATTATGAAACATATTTAGCTTTGTGTTTTATACTATACAATTAATACATGTGTATGAGGAAACTAGAAGATGTTTAAGTGTTGTACTGAAAGAGGAATCCACATCGGTGTCTTCTTGCCCCTTTTATTGACTTGTGCATTATAAATCCTAATAAAGCTTTATTGCCAAAAGAAAGATGAAATGTAAGAACAAAATTGAACATTACATATACATAAACTAAGGTTTTTAAAGGCTACTGGCAATTATGTACCTATCGACAATAGTTTTCCATTCACCGGAGATCAACTGCTTGGTCATAGGATCCATGGAGTACACAACTTCATTCTTTACATTGACAACAGTTAACACCCAGTGTCCACTGAAATATATAAACCAAGTCAGTAGCTCATTAATATGATTTGCCTATTTATAATGTATAGACCATGCGAGAAGAACATTTGCAGCATATGGGGGCAGAATGACCTAAAGTCATGCACATACCCTGTGTTATAAGGCACTATAAAAAGCTTTACAGCTGTTCCTTGTTTGTAGCATTCAAACAATCAATTAGATCGCTGTGTTAGATTCCCAGAGGCAGCACCGGTGCGAGCTGGATCAACAAAGGCATTTATGAAAGGACCCAATCCCGATTCAGTTACCTAAATCGGAATCGAACCCCTTTTGAAAATACGAACCAACAAAAAATTTTCAAAATTTCGGCAGAGTTTCGTTACTAACGTGGAATTGCATAAACCTGCACCCAGAAAATAACACTTCGTCCTATGCCACAAAAGCCAAACCGTGGGCACCAATCCCATCCGGATTTCTCAACATCATAATATAAGCAATAACAGTAAACATACTGTGCTATGTATATATATATATTTGAGAAAATCCATATAAACATGTATCAGAATGTATCAGAGCGACCTCTAGTGAAAAAATATATAAAACATATACATCAGTAGGCGAAACAAGAACCTACTGGAAAACACAGGTAGCTCGGATCACTAGCCTCCAAACCGCGACGTGAAACACCAAATCTGAACTGCAACTGGGCACGGAAACCGAAAAGCCCAGGGGAAAAACATAAAACTCGTTAGAGTGAGTGGACGAAAATAAGTGTCTTTCACCGGTTGATATATATGTTTAGAACAACATATGCGAGTTCAAGTAAATAAAAACAATAAGTACACGAGGTAAAACCATAATCCTCCAGCGTACTGAGCATGCAAGTAAAAATCTCACGGGGTCACTCATGGACACGTCCGTGCTAGTACAGTCACTCCTGAGTATTCACAAAACATAACTGATCAAACTCATAGTCCACAATCCTGTACTGAACCATGGAAACCAACCGTTTCCGGAAATAAACAATGCAGTGCAAAACAAATAACGAAATTCTCGAAATCTCCACTCGAAACCCTCGACTGAAAATCGGCTACCCAAATCAATCAGAAAACCTCTGGACGATAATCAGGGCGCGATTACGAGAAAAACGACATTAAAAACTTCGAAATCTGAAAAAGTCAACCCTCGTCGGAGCTCCGCCGTTGACCGCCGCCGCAGGCGGGTCAACGGTGGAATTTCATGGCGGAAAGCTCCAAAATTAAAGACCACAACAAGGCGAACCACTTTCATAACTACCCTCAAGGCCAAATCCAAACAGAACCCTTCCAATTTCAACCAAAACCGAACGGAATTCAACTTTCCGGTGACCTAATCGGGTTCCCCTTAAAACTCAACCAAAGCTCAAACCAAGCACACCATAAGACTCAGAGGAGCAAGGGGAGTCTAACCCCCCTAACCACCACCACCAAACCTCGCCGGAAAACGGCCAACCATCACCGGCGAAATCAAAGAACTCGGCCCGATTCGAAACCCATAAAAACTCCATCAATTTTCATTAAACCAAACACCAATCCACTCAAAATCAAGAGGGGAAGAAAACCTTACCCTTGCCGAAAGCAGAGGTGGCCGGAAAATGGGTCGTCGGACGGTGAAGACCAAAATGGAAAGTTTCCACTTCGGGTCAACGGTCAGATTTCCATTTTTGGAAAGTCAACGGTCCGGTCAAACTTCAACAGTGTTTTCGACAATTTTACGACTATTTTCGATATTTATACTCACGCCTCAGGTCGATCGACGATTCAAAATGGATAACCATCACGATTCGGATAAATACGAAACAATCGGATAAACTCGTCGGAAACCGAAACTTCAAATAATCACAAAATATTCCTCGGTTATCGGAAAAATCTTCCGGAACTGCCCACGAGCTAGAAATCACGTACTCTACAACTTCCAGGAAGACACTCCACTCAATTCTCAACTGAAAACATAGTCGCGAATAGAATCGCAAACCACATATATAACGTAAAGCTGTGACTATGACCAATCTCGAGAATCGTGCCGAATACGCAACTGATTCTGGTTCAGGTCGTCACAAATCTACCCCCCTTAAAGAAATTTCGACCTCGAAATTTACGTACCTGTCAAGTGAACAGATGAGGATACTGCTCCCGCATACGCTGCTCGGTCTCCCAGGTGGCCTCCTCAACTGAGTGGTTCTGCCACAAGACCTTCACCAGCGGAATCACGCGGTGTCTCAACTCCTGTTCACGACGATCGAAAATCTTCACTGGCTCCTCCTTATACGTCAAATCCTCCCTGATCGGCAACTGCTGTGGGGCTAACACATGTGAAGGATCTGAGATGTACTTCCGCAACATCGAAATATGGAAGACATCATGCACACGAGCCATCTCAGCTGGTAACTCAAGTCTGTATGCAACAGGTCCAACCCTCTCCGTAATCTCATACAGACCAATGTACCGCGGTCGAAGCTTGCCACGCTTCCCGAAACGCACAACTCCCCTTCACGGAGATGGTTTCAGGAAGACCCAATCACCAACCTCGAACTCTAAACTCTTCCTCCTCACATCCGCATAACTCTTCTTCCGATCCTGGGCGATCTTCAACCGATCCCGGATAACCTGTATGTCCTCCATTGTAGTTTTCACCAAATTAGGACCAATAAGCCAACGCTCGCCCACCTCACTCCAACACAATGGAATGCGACACTGCTTCCCGTAACAGATCTGCGGCTAATCCATGGCCATCAATAAACACCTCACAATCTCGGTAAACCCAACCGATGCTCACAACCTCACCTGACGGATACAACACTCTCCACAACCCCGGAAGTGGAGATGCAGGTACCGTAGCTAATGATGACAGTCTAAATGATATGAATGAATATGTGGCACCTGGATCTAACAATGTAACTACTGGAATACCAAAGACATGTAACGTACCGATAACGACCTCCGGTGATGCTCTGCCCTCACGTAGAGTCATAGCATGAACCCTCGCCTGTCCGGCTGGTCGTCCTCGCTGGGCCTGACCCTGTTGCCTGCCCTGGCATGCAAACTGCGCTGGTCGAGCTCCTGAAGTGGCACCTCGCTCAGCTCCGAAACTCTGGGCCGCCTGTCCATCATCACCATACAACTGCGGACACTCCCTCGCATAGTGACCCACCTGGCCATAGCGAAAACAAGTGACAGGGCCTCGCTGACATGGACCCACATGATGTCGGCTGCAGAGACTACACAACGGGTACTCCCTCGGTACAGCAAATGAACCACCAGTACGCCGCGGATAACTAGAACCGATGGAACTCCCACTAGCCTGTGGTCGTCGCAGTCGATCTCTCATCCATAACGGTCTCCACCTCGGTACACTAACTGGTGGGTGATATGATCCACCGCCTGAGGATGAAGCTGAACTGGAAGTATCAGAACTCTGCCTCTTCGAAGGCCCCTGACTCGGTCCACCTTCCTCAAATCGTCTCGGCTGGTTCCTCTGCTGTCTCTCCTGCTCAATATCCTCGCCTTGGAGTGCAGCACTAACAAACTCATCAAAGTTGTTCCGAGGCATCGTAGTCAAGGTCGCCTTCATATTCAGATTCAATCCCAGCTCAAACCTGCGATACTTGGCTTCCTCAGTAGCCACCATATCCCGCGCAAATCGAGATAAACGGGTAAACCGATCCCGGTACTCAAGTACAGACAAACTGCCCGGCCTCAAGTTCGTAAACTCCTCGTACTTATGCTGCTGGGTAGCCTGATTAAAGTACTTCCGCATAAACAGATCATGGAACAATGTCCACGGAGTGTCAGTTGGAACTCTGTCGGTGCTAACCCACCAAAAGTATGCATCACCCTCAAGTAAACTAACTGCGGCCACTGTCATCTGCTCAGGAGTAAACTGCAGACGCTCACAAACACGTTCAATCTGAACCAACCATGCCTCACATATCTCTGGATCAACTGAACCCGAAAACACAGTAGCACCAGCTGTACGAGCCTTGACCACAGGGTCAAAACGCTCTTCCAAACGCAGCACTCGCATCAGCAAGTCGCGCGTTCGGCGATCCTCATCAGGATCCTCATCCCGATCAACACGGGGACCACGTCGAGGAGGCATCCTACTGATACAAGACAAGCATTAGGTACAAGCAGAAAGAACGTAATCATGAAACCGCAGATATTTGAGAACACACAACACCGGAAGTATTGATGAGTACCGCTGGCCAGTCGGGTCATCACTCCAGTCATGCTGTACCAACTCAAATATCCTAAGCGTCACAACTACAAGAGTCTACAGAATCTGACAACCTAATGCTCTGATACCAAATTGAAAGGACCCAATCCCGATTCAGTTACCTAAATCGGAATCGAACCCCTTCTGAAAATACGAACCAACAAAAAATTTTCAAAATTTCGGCAGAGTTTCGTTACTAACGTGGAATTGCATAAACCTGCACCCAGAAAATAACACTTCGTCCTATGCCACAAAAGCCAAACCGTGGGCACCAATCCCATCCGGATTTCTCAACATCATAATATAAGCAATAACAGTAAACATACTGTACTATGTATATATATATCCAAGAAAATCCGTATAAACATGTATCAGAATGTATCAGAGCGATCTCTAGTGAAAAAATATATACAACATATACATCAGTAGGCGAAACAAGAACCTACTAGAAAACACAGGTAGCTCGGATCACTAGCCTCCAAATCGCGACGTGAAACACCAAATCTGAACTGCAACTGGGCACAGAAACCGAAAAGCCCAGGGGAAAGACATAAAACTCGTTAGAGTGAGTGGACGAAAATAAATGTCTTTCACCAGTTGATATATATGTTAGAACAACATATGCGAGTCCAAGTAAATAAAAACAATAAGTACACGAGGTAAAACTATAATCCTCCAGCGTACTGAGCATGCAAGTAAAAATCCCACGGGGTCACTCATGAACACGTCCGTGCTAGTACAGTCAGAATCACGGGATCCCAGACCCACACGTGATTCTAGCCAGAAAGGCCTCGGTTCCGGGGAAACGCCCCTCACCGGTCAGGTCGGGGTACGCCCCTCCTGGCGGCCTACCATCGGGGATCAGCCAAGAGGCAAGTGTATCGATACAACAACGTAACTGAGACTGTACTCTGTGTAAACCAAATCATAAACAGTTCGATGCAAATGCATGAAACAACATATAAGTATATGTATATTCGTATACGTATATTCGTATAAGTATAATCGTATAATCGTAAAACACATGCTCATGCAATCTGAAATCTCATACGCATGCTCGAATTCGTAAATTATATAAAAGACTCGCAAGAATTCCGTGAAAAGAAATTGTCCACTCACAGGTGAGCAAAACGCGCACTCGCGCTAATCTCGTGGTCCAACGGAAGATCCCTCGCCTGAAGTACGATCACGATCTCGATCTCGATCTCGATCTCCTGAATATTCACAAAACATAACTGATCAAAATCATAGTCCACAATCCTGTACTGAACCATGGAAACCAACCGTTTCCGGAAATAAACAATGCAGTGCAAAACGAATAACCAAATTCCTGAAATCTCCACTCGAAACCCTCGACTGAAAATTGGCTACCCAAATCAATCCGAAAACCTCTGGACGATAATCAGGGCGCGATTACGAGAAAAACGACATTAAAAACGTCGAAATCTGAAAAAGTCAACCCTCGCCGGAGCTCCGCCGTTGACCGCCGTCGTCATCGTCAACGGTGGAATTTCACGGCGGAAAGCTCCAGAATTAAAGACCACAACAAGGCGAACCACTTTCATAACTACCCTCAAGGCCAAATCCAAACAGAACCCTTCCAATTTCAACCAAAACCGAACGGAATTCAACTTTCCGGTGACCTAATCGGGTTGCCCTTAAAACTCAACCAAAGCTCAAACCAAGCACACCATAAGACTCAGAGGGGCAAGGGGAGTCTAACCCCCCTGACCACCACCACCAAACCTCGCCGGAAAATGGCCAACCATCACTGGCGAAATCAAAGAACTCGGCCCGATTCGAAACCCATAAAAACTCCATCAATTTTCATTAAACCAAACACCAATCCACTCGAAATCAAGAGGGGAAGAAAACCTTACCCTTGCCGAAAGCAGAGGTGGCCGGAAAATGGGTCGTCGGACGGTGAAGACCAAAACGGAAAGTTTCCACTTCGGGTCAACGGTCAGATTTCCATTTTTGGAAAGTCAACGGTCCGGTCAAACTTCAACAGTGTTTTCGACAATTTTACGACTATTTTTGATATTTATACTCGCGCCTCAGGTCGATCGACGATTCGAAATGGATAACCATCACGATTCGGATAAATACGAAACAATCGGATAAACTCGTCGGAAACCGAAACTTCAAATAATCACAAAATATTCCTCGGTTATCGGAAAAATCTTCCGGAACCGCCCACGAGCTCGAAATCACGTACTCTACAACTTCCATGAAGACACTCCACTCAAATTCTCAACCGAAAACATAGTCGCGAATAGAATTGGCAAACCACATATATAACGTAAAGCTGTGACTATGACCAATCTCGAGAATCGTGCCGAATACGCAATTGATTCTGGTTCGGGTCGTCACAATATATGTCTTTTGCGCTAGATTTCACTAGCTCTTCATGAAGATTACTACAAAAAAAACATAGGATTTCCTGAAGTTCTACATTCAATAGTAACTAGCTAAAATATATATACACAACTACCTAATACAAAAAACTGAATTAAAAAAAAATTGACATGTTATTACCTCATATACAAAATAATTAAGGCATCCTTGAGTTCATTTAATGTTACCATGACATGAATCTGACTTCTATCAACCCAAACTCTTTGTGTGTGACCAAATACTTCCTCCTTCGTTGTGATGCTAGCTTATGATTTTTTCATTAGTCAGATTTGTGTTTGCCCAATCGCACAACCTTTTTAATGATGTAGGCAAACTGTTTGGCAGTGTCACGAGATCCTCTTTATCCTCATCCTCGTAATTCAACTTTCTTTGATTCTTCATCAGTCAACGCTTTAGTATTTTCTAGATAAAACATAAATTTTCAGTGTTAGAGATCAATTTATTCTAATTTGCTAGCTAGTTAAACAGCACATGCAGAAACTAAAACATTTACCTTTGTATTTTCATTCTTGATGATCATGTCCTTAGGCCAAGCAACATGTGTACCAATGGCATCTCTTACAGCAACTATTTCATCTTTAATAGGATATGGAAGCTTAGCATTCTCAATAATCGCTCGGATGACTGATACATGCAAACAATGATATGCCATTGGAACACCATGAATTAGTTGAGTGCTGGACTCTGGAACTACCTCAACAATTGTTCCAATGGCTACAGCATTACTTAGAGAACCTACACCCAGCTTGACCTCATTTTCATTAGAGAAATGTACCTACCAATTAAAAAACACATAAGTCCAGTACGATGACCACATAAATATCAGAAAAAATTGTAACAATAGCATAATCAAACATCTAATGTTGCTAAACCAACCTTATTTGGAGATGGTATTCTGACCATATGGTCTTCCTCTTGGACCTTTTTCAAATTTTCTTTCTCAGGAACATCAATTTCGTTGTCCAAATTTTCATTGTCCTTTGCTACATTCTTTATCATATCCAGCAATAGTAGCTTCTTCTTAGCAATATCACCTTTGACATCATTGCCCACACCCTTCGCTTTGTCGCATACTCTTGAACAACTGCCTTGGCCTGAAGGAGGGCCATGAATTATTGGGGATTCAATTATTCTCTGCTCTCCAGTATGCTTTGCCTCGTCTCCGTTGAGCTTTGCCTCTATCCTAGAGAGTACACCAGCAACTCTCTATCTTTCCTTTTCCCATTCAACACTTTCCTGGGCATGCTTTGCCTCAATCTTAACCAAAATTTGCATGAATGTGTCTGCAGCATTGGACCTCCTCTTTCTGGATTTCTTCAAGTTTGTGAAATAGCTCCTCTGCTTCACAAAGCCACCAACACCTCAAACGCTTCCATGATGTTCCTCACTCTCTAATGCCTTGGTGAGTACATCATCTGTCCCTTCTACAGTTATCTCTCCTTCTGAAACTTTTCTTTTCAACTCATCCTAATACAACACACACATCAAGCATGATGTTAATTATAAGAAAATATATTTTCTTAACTTCAACAGCTAATTAAAAGGGAAATAAACTAAATCACTTACTATTTTTCTAGCACATTCCTCTGCTTCAGGATATATAAAGTTGCCTTTCTTATCCAACCTTGCATGTTTCCACAAGGTAGCACGATCCACAACACCATCAGGGTTCTCACCCGACTTCAACTAAATATCAGACAAAATATTCACATTACAGCATTTCCACAAATTTATACAGTTAAGACTAGCTTGTACAACTATAGAATTAATCTCAACTGAAGTTCATACCAGATCTTGCTCCAAGTTTGCATATCCCTTACGCGCTGTCCGATGACGACATTTAACTTTTGTCCTCTTCTCAGTTTGCATTTTGGATAACTCCATTTGAAGACACAAAAAAATCAAGAAAAAAAAAGGAGTTCAATAGTTAATCTAAGCCAAACAGGTTACAAAATGAGCTAAAACCATTTATACAACTCAACATTTTAACGAACCTTGGTGTGTTCCGACAATTTGTCATTAGGAAGAGGTCCCAATCAGCCTGACTTATGCATGTATAATCCCGTGGAGGGTAACTCTTCAGGAGAGTCCAAAAATGGTTTTAGATACTTGAGCCACAAATTGCTCTTCCACTCCTTCCACTTGACATCGGCCGAAGCCAAAACCAGATCTCTCCAATCTTCAGGTACAATATATGCATCCTAAAAATTATTAATACAACTAAAATTATCATTGGAGCAACATCTACATAGTACGTAACTGAAATAATAAGTGGAGTGGAATTAACTTTATAGATTCCCAGAGTTTCTCCTTTGCATCAGAGTTCACATATCTCCAATCTATGTGTCCAATTGAGATCTTTGTTCGTACCAAATGTGACGACCCGGAACAGAATCAGTAGTGTTAATCAGCTTAAGCCATGAGGTTATGCGTAATCGCAGATTTCCGACAGTTGATTGAATCGCCAGACTTGATCACGACTTAATTATTGGCCGAGAATTTGAGCTGAGTCTCTTCTTGAGAGTTGTTGTACGCGTGATTTTGAGTTCGTGGGCGGTTCCGGATCATTATTTGGACGATCGAAGAATATAATATGAATATTTGAAATTTCGAAATAATCGGTTTAAAATGACAGCTTCTTTAGTGACTAAATTATCGGGCAAGAAATTTATTTGGGATCCTTCTTGGAAGTTGTAGAGAATTTAATTTCGAGCTTGTGGGAACTTCTGGATGATTTTTCCGAGTTACGAGGATTAAGTTACGAATATTTTTGATCGTGGATTATTTAATCGGATAAGTTGTGATGGTTTGAACCGTTGACTTTTTATCGGATTGGTCGATGTGTTTGACTTCAGGTGGAAATTGAAGAACATGTCGAGCTGAGTTTGTTGCCGCAAGAATTGTTGAAATCGGAATTACGACGCGAAAGTTGCGGTTATTCGAAGTTTGTCATAAAATTAATTATGGGAGTTTCCTAAAATAGCAAGTATTTAATGGGGGTTGCTGTTTTGGGAAAGTCAACATGCATTGATGTGGAGTTGACCGAGTCAACTCGGTGAAGGAGGAGGGGTGCGACGTGCACCACGGCTTGCCGGCGGCGAGCTCCGTCCGGCCACCCCAAGGCATGGGGTTGGTCCCAATCAACTCGTCTCGGCCTCCTTGTCCCTTTTCCGGCCACCTCTCACGGCGTGGGTCGCCGGAGAAAGAAGAAAATTCCGGTTGAAAGCTTGTAAAATTGGGGGTTTTGGGTGGTTCCTTTTTCGGCTGATTTAAGCTACAAGAAGTACTGGGCTTTGAAGCCCCCATTACCATGAAGCTACTCATATAGGTATGGAGTTCCAATTTGATTTGTACATGGAGAATTGTGGGATTAAAGTTTATGAGTGATTTCGGTTTTGCTTGAAATTGAGCTAGTTAGAGTTTGAATTGATCTTTGGTGTAGTTACGGAAGTTGCTTGTTGGATGATTTTGAGTGGAATAGGCTTTGATCCGCCAGAAAATTTCATGTTTGGGTGGCGTCGCCGCCGACGGCGGCGGTCAACGGTGGTCAAGGTTGACATTTCGGGGTTTCGACAAGTTGCATGTCGTTTCGTTCGGAATCGCTCCCATATCGCAGCGGTGAGGTTTGTTTTTCGATTTGAGCATCGGAAATTATAGTGAGATTTTGAGGTGTGATTATTGGATTTTCGACAATTCGTCGTTATTGGATTATGTGTTTTCGAGAACGGTTGTTTCTCGTGATATGATTCGAGGTACTGAGTTATGATTTTGAGAAATGGATTTTATGATTATTCAGGGGTTCGTGATCGTTCGTTTGGCGAGGGATTTTCCGCCGGATCACGGGATTAAGGCGAACTGCGTTACGCTAGTCTGTGAGTGGACAATTTCTTTTCAAGGAATGATTGCGAGTCTTTATACACGTTTTACGAACTTGAGTATGCATACGAGATTATGTTTTATATGAGCATGTATTATACGATTATGCTTATACCATTATGCATTACGTATATACATTTAAATATTAATTTATGCATTTGCATCGAACTATTTACGATTTGGTTTACACAGAGTACAGTCTCAGTATATGTTGTCGTATCGATACACTCGCATCCCGACTGATCCCCGAGGATGTGTATCGGGGGAGACTGTGACTCCTGACCCGAGGCCTTTACCGGGGGGAGGCAGACATCTGACCTGAGGCCTTTCTGGCTAGAATCACGTGTGGGTCTGGGATCCCGTGATTCGGACTGTACTAGCAAGGATGTGTCTACGAGTGACCCCGTGGGATTTTCCATGCATGCTCTGTACGCGTGAGGAGTTAGAGTCTCCCTCGTGCACGATATGATTTTTATGCATTCTGACTCGCATATGTTTTTATATCATATATTATTTAGTAAAACACATTTATTTTCGTCCACTCACTCTAACGGTTTTCATGTCTTTCCCCTGGGCTTTTCGGTTTCCGTGCCCAGTTTGCAGTTTAGATTCTAGTGTCGCACGTCGTGGTCGGAGGCATAGTATTCGAGCGATGTTTCTTTTATGGTAGGTTCTTAGTTTGGCCTATTATTTGTATATCTATATTAGAAGTCGCTCTGAGTATTCTGATGTATATTTTCATGCGATTTTTCCCTGGATTTCTGTAAAGAATAGTTATATTTATTACTTTACATTACTGTTGATATATTGAGAAATCTGGATGGGATTGGTGCCCACGGTTTGATTTTTGTGGCATAGGATGAAGTGTATTTTCCGGGTGCAGGTAATGGCAATTCCGCATTAGTAACGAAACTCTACCGAAATTTTGATGGTTTTTGTTGGTTCGTGTTTTCAGAAGGGGTTTGATTCTGGTTTAGGAAACTAAATCGGGGTTGGGTCCTTTCAGCTTGGTATCAAAGCATTAGGTTATAGGTTCTGTAGACTTTTGTAGTCGTGTTTACTAAGGATATTTGAGAATGTACAGCATGTCTAGAGTGGTGACCCGACCGGCCGGCGGATACTCATCAATACTCCGGGTGTTGTATACTTTCAAATATTTGAAGTTCCATGATTACGTTCTACTTATTGTGAATGATGTTTTATTCATTAGGATGCCTCCTTAACGTGCTTTCCGTGTCGATACAGTTGTGGATCATATTGAGGATCAATCGACGCGCGATTTGCCAGTGAGTTGTGGGTTTGGATGAGCATTCTGGGTTTAGAGATTTGTGTGGCATAGTTTGCCTTGTTGTGCGTGTATAGGCGTCTACATGTTGCCTCAGAGCAAAGAATTGTGGCAGTTGATGTTTTTGCCTGAGTAAGATCATTGCATTTGGTGGGCTGGTATGGTGTGAGTTCCTGTTGTGACTCCATGGCCTACATTCAGGGTGTTGTTTATAGGGTAATGGTTCAATCAAGCTACCCAACAGTGGAATATGGAGTGTTTACCCACCTGAGGCAGAGATGTGTCGTTCATATGTTTGTTTCCGTTTATACGTGTTATGTGGCTTCAGAGGAAGCAATGCACGAGGTTCGAGATGAGTTTGAACCTAAGTATCAGAGGGATTTTGACTGTTATGCCACGAGACAACCGTGAGGAGCTTGATGTGCTGCACTCAGTGGCGAGGCTATTGAGAAGGTAAGGCGTACGTGGTTTCCGATGTGTTGGTTTGAGGAAAATGAACTTAGTCGAGATAATTGATGAGGTTGAGTTCAGGTACTTTGGGATCAGTGACTTCATCAGGCTGTGGCCTTTTTGATTATGTTGAGGGTCATCAGATCAAGCAAAGAATCTGTTTGGTGATGGTGGAGATCACAGAGTAGCGGACTTGTTCCTGTGGCATGAGTTTGGGTGATCCTTGGTGATCCTTTCTCGCAGCAGGTGTCGCTGTGACTTGTGTTCGTGGAGCACTTTCGGTTGCTATTGTAGTGGCCAAGAGGGTCACGTTACGAGGGAGCGCCCTCAGCCAGCTGTTTTAGCGGTTCGGCAGCTCAGAGTTCAGGAGGAGGTCATGATGCTATTTCTGGAATTTGACAAATGTAGCCTTTTTGACGAGTTAATTAGCAAGTCACAATTGACGTGGGCGGCTAGTTGGGCATGTTGGAGTTCGTGCCACGACCTTGTATGAGGACAGAATTTTCTCTGAGGTTACTGTTGCTTGACATCCATGGCTATTATACCTACATCTCCACTTCCGAGGTTTTGGAAAGTGTTGTATCCATCCGGAGGTTGCGGGATCTTTGTTGGAGAATATGAGTTAGCCGCGGATCTGTTATAGTTTGATACCGTTGATTTTGTTATGATATTGAGTATGGACTTTTGGTGACACATTTGGCTATGTTCGAGTGTCTCGAGAAGGTGGTTGTGTTTCGACGACCAGACTTTTTTTCCCGAGATACTGTTTCGCGGTGATGGTCGAGCGGATGGTGGAAACGGGTTGTGTTGTTGCTTAGCTTATGTTGTGGATACTATGGTGGCTGTGTCAGACATTGGTGATATTGAGGTGGTTCCATAGGTTCCGGATGTGTTCCGGATGAGTTACTGGGTATTCTTCCAGTTCGGGAGACCGACTATACCATTGAGCTTTTACCAGGCACTGGACTCATATCACCGGCATTTTGTCGTTCGGTGCCAGCGGAGCTGATGGAGCTATAGGTTCAACTTCAGGAGTTGCTGGAGGAGATTTATGCAACCCAGCGTACCTGCGTGGTGTGCTCTTGCATTATTTGTGCGGATGTTGGATGGTTCGACGAGGTGGTGCATTGACTACCGGAAGCTGAATCAGGCTTCAGAGGAGAGCGAGTATCCTTCGCTTCAGATTGACGATTTGTATGATCAGCTCAAGGGAGCTTCAGTCTTTTCGAAGATGGATTTCGGGTCCGGATACCATCAGTTGAGGATCAATGAGTCAGATGTGGCTAGGGCGACTTTCGGACCATGGTGCGGGCATCAGGAGTTCTTGGTCACGCTGTTTGGTTAACCAATGCCCCACAGCTTTTACGGACTTGATGGACCGGGTGTTCAGACGATTCTAGACGAGTTTGCCGTCATGTTCGTTGGCAACATCCTAATTTACTCCAGGACTGTGGGCCAGCACCTGAAGCAATTGCGAGCAGTTTTGCGGACTTCGCGAGATGATCAGTTGTTTGCAAAGTTCAGCCAGTGTGAATTTTGGTTGGTTAGCGTGAAGATTTTGGACTATGTGATGTCAGCCGAGGGAGTTAGCGTGGAACCTGACCAGATTGAAGCCGTGTTGATTTGGGGTTGACCTACCATTGTACCAGAGATCAGGAGTCTCTTGGGTTTAGCAGGCTACTATCGGTGCTTTGTACAGGATTTTTCTCGGATTTCCACTCCACTTTCCGGATTGACGAAGAAAGCGTCAAGCTTAAGTGGTCCGATACATGTGGGATGAATTACTTACTTTTGAAGGAAGTTGACCATTGCACTGGCTCTGACCTTACCTGTCGATCGTGACGAGTTCGTGGTTTATAGCGATGCATCGAGTTTTGGATTTGGTTATATTTTGATACAGTGTAGCAGAGCGGTGGCTCATGGTTACAGGCAGTGGAAACTTTATGTAGCTACATATCTTGTGTATGATTTGGGAGTAGCTATCTTTATGTTAGCATCGGAGAGTTGGAGACACTACTGCTACGGCATGCAGCGTAGTGTAGGATGTACACTGATCACATGAGTTTCATCTACTTGCATTTTCGACCAGATTCGAGCATGAGGCAGTGTAGATGTATGGGGTCAACTAACGACTATGGCTGCACATTTGATCGAGTTTATCCAAGAGAGGCTAATGTTGTTGTTGATGCATTCAATCGGAAGTCGGGAGCTTCAGTGTTTCATGTGTGTGTGGCTGGAGTTTCCATGTTAGCCGAGTTATGCGCTACGAGAGCTGAGTTCGAGTGTAATGATGTTGAAGCTCATTGTTTTGCGTGCATTATGCATTAGTGGTATGAAGATGTGTCAGATACTCCGAGTTTACTACTCGTGACGCAACCTGTAGAAGAACGTAACAGCTTGTGTGAGCAGACGCCACATTTGTCGACAGGTGATGGCAGCGAGGCAGAGACTTGCCGGAAAGTTACAGCTATTGGAGATTTCCGATTAGAAGTTAGAGTTTTTCGCTGTGGTTTTGTGTGCCAGTACGCACTTCGGTTTGTGGTACCAGTTGTTGGATCTTTGTGGACCATTCGATGAACTCTGTACATTTCCTTGTACTTTCGAAAAAGATTTCGATGGCAGGCTGACATAGCTGTATTTGACGGAGATTGTCCATTTACGTGGTGTGCCTGTGTCCCAGTTTGCTGATCGAGATAATAAGCTACAACAGAGTGTTGGTAAGCATTGCAGTGGACATTGGGGACCAAATTACAAGTTAGTACCGGTTCTTATCCTCAGATTGGTGGGCGATCTTTGAGGACTATTTAGACTTTAGAGGACATGTTGTGGTCTTATGTATTGCAGTTCCGAGGGATTTGGAACCAGCAGTTTCAACTATTCAAGATGGCATGCAGTACCAGTTTGTTGACCACTATGATTTTGACGTTGCTTGATGTCATTTTGAGGAACGATGTTGTACTCCATTGTGCTGGAGCGAGTTGGTGTGAGCTGACGTTGGATCCTGATTTGGTGGAATGTGCTACCACAGACTTTCGGATTAGCGGAAGCAGGTTGATAATTGCCCGAGTTTGATGTTTGAGTTATGTTGGTGTGAGTAGGCTGAGTTGTGATTTGCCACGTTATTTTGATCTGTATGTGATCATAGGCGAGTTTGTGTTGTGCCGTATAGTTCGGCATTGCCTATAGCGTTGGCTTTTGTGTATGTTGTGTACCCTATCAGTTCCTTATGTAGGAAGACATGGCAATTGTGAGGGCCAGTTCAAATTCGAGATTTGAGGGTACAGAGATATTTTTCGTAGACAGAGTCGTTCGGTTGAAGTTGCCACTTGAGAGTTGAGCTGTATGCAGAGGCAGTGCTCCTACCTTTTAGTCGGCAGACTTGGAAATTTCGAGGTCAAAATTTTTTTAAGGGGGGTGGATTTGTGACGACCCGGAACAGAATCAGTAGTGTTAATTAGCTTAAGCCATGAGGTTATGCGTAATCGCAGATTTCCGACAGTTGATTGAATCGCCAGACTTGATCACGACTTAATTATTGGCCAAGAATTTGAGCTGAGTCTCTTCTCGAGAGTTGTTGTACGCGTGATTTTGAGTTCGTGGGCGGTTCCGGATCATTATTTGGATGATCGAAGAATATAATATAAATATATGAAATTTCGACATAATCGGTTTAAAATGACAGCTTCGTTAGCGACTAAATTATCGGGCGAGAATTTGATTTGGGATCCTTCGTGGAAATTGTAGAGAATTTAATTTCGAGCTTGTGGGAACTTCCGAAGGATTTTTCCGAGTTACGAGGATTAAGTTACGAATATTTTTGATCGTGGATTATTTAATCGGATAAGTTGTGATGGTTTGAACCATTGAATTTTTATCGGATTGGTCGATGTGTTTGACTTCGGGTGGAAATTGAAGAACATGTCGAGATGAGTTTGTTGCCGCAAGAATTGTTGAAATCGGAATTACGACGCGAAAGTTGCGGGTATTCGAAATTTGTCGTAAAATTAATTATGGGAGTTTCCTAAAATAACAAGTATTTAATGGGGGTTGCTGTTTTGGGAAAGTCAACATGCATTGATGTGGAGTTGACCGAGTCAACTCGGTGGAGGAGGAGGGGTGCGACGTGCACCACAGCTCGCCAGCGGCGAGCTCCGTCCGGCCACCCCAAGGCACGGGGTTGGTCCCAATCAACTCGTCTCGGCCTCCTTGTCCCTTTTCCGGCCACCTCTCACGGCGTGGGTCGCTGGAGAAAGAAGAAAATTCCGGTTGAAAGTTTGTAAAATTGGGGGTTTTGGGTGGTTCCTTTTTCGGCCGATTTGAGCTACAAGAAGTACTGGGCTTTGAAGCCCCCATCACCACGAAGCTACTCATATAGGTATGGAGTTCCAATTCGATTTGTACATGAAGAATTGTGGGATTAAAGTTTGTGGGTGATTTCGGTTTTGCTTGAAATTGAGCTAGTTAGAGTTTGAATTGATCTTTGGTGTAGTTATGGAAGTTGCTTGTTGGATGAGTTTGAGTGGAATAGGCTTTGGTCCGCCAGAAAGTTTCATGTTTGGGTAACGCCGCTGCCGCCGGCGGCGGTCAACGGCGGTCAAGGTTGACTTTTCGGGGTTTTCGACAAGTTTCATGTCGTTTCGCTCGGAACCGCGCCCCGATCGCAGTGGTGAGGTTTGTTTTTCGATTTGAGCATCGGAAATTATAGCGAGGTTTTGAGGTGTGATTATTAGATTTTCGATAATTCGTCGTTATTGGATTATGTGTTTCCGAGAACAGTTGTTTCTCGTGATATGATTCGAGGTACTGAGTTATGATTTTGAAAAATGGATTTTATGATTATTCAGGGGTTCGTTATCGTTCATTTGGAGTCGCCGGTAATGTCTAGGCCACATTACCGGCGAGATTCCGGCGTAAAGTCGCCGGTAATGTCTTCATTTCCGGCGACTTACTCCGTCGCCGGCAATGTGTCTTATATTTGATGCCGGATGGGGCAGCTCGATCATTCAATCATTTTGAGCGAAAAAAATCCAAAGAAATCGAAAGAAGGAAAACGTACGCTCTGAAATCGATCATTCGGTATATTGTCAAAATTAAGGCGCGCGTCGAAAACTCGATCATTCGGGAAGCTATATATATAGGTACGTAGGTGTATATATACGTATATGTGGTATATATATATATATATGTGTGTGTGTGTTGATCAAATCCAATTCGTGAGATATATATGAAATGTTGTTGATGTACGGTCACCGAAACGAGAAAACAGGTTGTAGTTAATCTTGTGTCTGAATCAATGACTGGTATTATCGTATTGTTATCGGAGCCAGGCTTAACAGAGCCTCCTCCTACCCAGTCAAATACGTTTTGAATTGAAAAAAAGAGAATACTATCATCGAGTACTGAATCGAATTCAGAGATTAGATCGATATATATACATATGCATGCATGTGTTGATTTAATTAGAGTTGAATTGAGAGATCACGTCGATTATTAGTAGTGAATGTGTGTGTATATATATAACTAATACGTAAAATTGTTAGAATTTTCAGGATGGACAAGAGTTGGATGAGCCTCGAAAGATGGGATGTCAGATATCACCAGGGAATTAGGAGTTTTGTGGATTTTGTGAAGGCTAATTGTGGAGACACTACACTTCATTATTGCCCGTGTAAAGAATGTAAGTGTTTCAGCGATCGATTTTGATTTCCCATCGATAAAGTCCAGAGGCACCTGAGTAAATACGGGTTTTGGGATAAGTACACTTGTTGGATTTATCACGGTGAAACATCGGTAGCGGGTCCGCATGATCATGGACAATTTGGTGAGAGGGCTAGTCCACGCTATGATCATGGAGATTTTGCTGAGAGGGGCAGTTCATCCTATGATCCAACATCGATGTTAATCAATGATATGTTTCCTCATGAGAGCGGTGTATTCGCTGATGAAGCACCAAATGTCCCTCCCGTCGTTGAGGGTTTCCCCCATATCGAGCCAGTCGAACCATTACCTGGAGGTCATGTCAACACAAGCGGTATGGACAAGTACAACAACCTGATTGCATTGCAACAGACTCCGTTGTACGACGGTTGTAGTAAGACTGTTCTTGAAAGTGTCATGGGAGTGATGCAGCTCAAAATGGAGAACAAAATGTCTGTCAAAGCTGTTGATTCTTGGTTGAAGTGGACTGCTTCGCTACTGCCACCCGGTCATCGTCTTCCTACTACTCATCATAAGGTGCGACATATCCTGAAAGATCTTGGGCTTTCCTACATCAAAATCCATGCATGCAGATATGATTGTATTCTCTTCTGGGGAAAAGATCTCGAAGACCTTGAAGCCTGCCTGGTATGTTTTACAGAAAGGTATAAGTTGACTCCTGCAGGCAACAAGAAAGCTGTGAAGATACTTCGATATTTCCCGCTTATTGATAGGCTGGAGCGGTTGTTCATGTGTGCTTTCACGGCCGAGGCAATGAGATGGTGGGCTGAGAGGAACTTGCCTGACGATGACACCCTTATACACCCTTCCGACGGAGAGGCTTGGAAGCACATGGTCAGGGAGTTTGATCATTTTGCAGCAGAGGTCCGAAATGTTTGGCTAGGGCTCTCATCTGACGGATTCAACCCTTTTGGCAACATGAGTCTTCAATACAGTATATGGCCAGTTATTTTGGTACCGTACAACCTTCCACCATGGATGTGCATGAAGAAGGAATACAATATGCTCACTCTGTTAATTCCGGGCCCGGGTTATCCAGGAAAGTGTCTCGATGTGTATTTGAGGCCTTTGATTGAGGAGCTTAAGTACCTGAGTGAGTGTGGCCACCCCACTTACGATAAGTTCAAAAAGGAGATGTTCCAGATGCATGCCATGCTTGTTGGCACCATCAGTGATTTTCCTGCCCGCGGTATGTTGTCGGGCAATGTTACCAGGGGTTACAGGGCTTGTTCAGAGTGCATGACAGTTGATTGTTGCAGTCCTCATTGCAGTAAAATTGTTCAGATGCGTCACCGTTGTTGGCTTCCATATGATCACCCATTTAGGCAGGATCCAGACGCGTTTGATGGGACTGTGGAAACAGGTGTGGCACCCAGGCGATGGACAGGGGAAGAAATTTTGGAAGTGTTGAATGAATATGATTTTGGCCAGCTGAGCAATCATCCTGACATAGTGGCGTCAATTCCAGAAAAGCCCGAAAGGTATAAGTTTTGGACACACAAGAGCATATTCTGGGAACTCCCCTACTGGCCCAGGTTGCCTATCAGACATTACCTAGATGTCATGCACATAGAGAATAATGTGTGTGAAAGTGTGGTGGGCACAGTTCTTAACTTGGAGGGGAAAACAAAAGACATCCCTAAGGCACGCATTGATCTGAAAGCAATGGGTGTGCGGAAACATTTGTGGTTAAGAGATGGTAAGATAAAAATGCCGCAAGCTCCGTACACCGTAAAGCCGAAGCATAAGCATGAAATTTTTCGGTGGCTGAGTAATGTCAGGTATATATTCTTATGGCTATGTAGGAATTTGGCCTTAAATTTTTAGCGGAGTATATATGGTTATATGCGAGAAATATAATTGGTCCATATATGTGGCTTTATCTATATATATGCAGGTATCCTTATGGCTATGCAGGAAATATAAGCAGGTGTGTTAACTTCCGGGACAATAAGATGTACGGATTAAAGAGTCATGACTGCCATGTACTGCTTCAACGCCTTTTCCCTATTTTCATTCGAGGGTACATGCCCAAAGAGGTGGTGGAGCCGTTGGTGGCCTTGTCAAGATTCTTTCAGAAGTTATGCACCAGGGAAGTTAAAAAAACAGACCTCAGGGAGATGCAAGATGACATCATTTTTATCATGTGCAAGCTTGAGAGGATATTTCCCCCAAATTTTTTCGACATAATGCCTCACCTGATGATCCATCTTCCCGAACAATTGTTGCTTACCGGTCCCGTACACTACACTTGGATGTACCCCATGGAAAGGTACAAATGATTCATACATTTGGTTTGCCTATGTTTTTATATGTAAATTCTTATTTTTTAAGTAAGTTAACATGCACTTGTTAACTTGTAGACAATTGGGAGCCTACAAGGACTATGTGAAGAATAAATATGCACCTGAAGGGTGTATCGCTGAAGCATATCTTGCGCACGAGTGTGTAACGTACACAAAAGTGTACTTGGAAAATGTAGAGGACCCCCAACAACAGATGCCGATAGATGAACCACAGTTCAACCTTTCTATCATCTCCAGTGACGTGGTAGTACAGGGAAGGTTGCCAAAGTCATACAAGTTGGATGGAAATGAGGTAGCCATTGCCCACTGGTCGGTACTGATTAACTGTCAAGAAGTACAATATTGGAAAAACTATCATCTTCACTGCCCTGCTATTGCCGGAAATGTTGATTACCACAACAAGACGTTTGCAAACTACTTTGGTCAATGGGTAAGTATATGTCTATTTTTATATATATCCTTACATAGCATGTATGTATGTACGTGGTTTTGTGGTTTCAAGATGACATAATTTCTTCTGTACGTATTAATATATGGACGTTTTCAGATGAACCATGTAGCAGATGATGGTTACCCAGAGTGGTCAAACGAATTGAGGGTCCTGGCGATGAAACCGATAGCTTCACAAGTTTACTCCATGTGTCAGGTCAATGGCGTGAAATTTATATGTGAAAATCGAGACGACCGACTGAAAACACAGAATTGTGGGGTGATGGTCCATGGTGGGCAGGATGGCGTTGACTATTACGGTGTCCTTCATTCAGTTGTTGAACTAATTTATGGGAACCGCATGAAAGTGCACTTGTTCAAGTGTAGATGGTTCGATACTAGCCCGGAGAACACAAGAACCGATCAGTACGGAACATTTTCGGTGAATACTGCTACTACCTGGTATGAAGATGACCCTTTCGTTCTTGCCTCATCAGTAAAACAAGTGTTTTACCTGGACGATCTTCTTAACAAAGTCCCGTGGAAGGTGGTTAACCATGTTGCTCATAGAAACATATACAGTGCTGCCACACTTGGTGATACCGCAGATGATGAGGAAGTTACTGCATACCAAGAGCCAAACGCTTTTGACATTCCTGAATCATCTACGATTCGCCTTAATAATGTGAGATCTGGGAGTGTGGTTCGAATTACTGGAGCAGAACTTCTCGATGTTAATCCATATGAAGTTGACGCTGATTCAGATGACGAGGAGCGGCACATATTGCCAGAGGTTACCTATGAAACCGAGTCAGACTCAAGTGATGAATATGATTACGATTATCATCCTTAGTACGTTGGAAATTGTAGTCGGAAATTGTACTCGACAAATGTACGTAGTAAAATGTACGTAGTAAAATGTTTAAGGAAATTGTAGTCGGAAAATGTACTCGGAAAATGTACTCGAAAATTGAACGTAGTCTGAAATTGAACGTAGTCGGAAATCGGAAATTGAACGTAGTCGGAAATCGGAAATTGAACGTAGTCGGAAATCGGAACCGTAGTCGGAAATTGAACGTAGTCGGAAATCGGAACCGTAGTCGGAAATTATACGTAGTCGGAAATTGTACGTAGTCGGAAATTGAACGTAGTCGGAAATTGAACGTAGTCGGAAATTGTACGTAGTCGGAAATTGAACGTAGTCGGAAATCGGAAATTGGTCGGAAATTAGTCGGAAATCGGAAAATGGTCGGAAATCGGAAAATGGTCGGAAATTAGTCGGAAATCGGAAAATGGTCGGAAATTAGTCGATCGGATAATAGTCGACAAACCTAGACATTACCCACGAGTTGCTTCTCAACTCGTTGGTAATGTCATTACCAACGAGTCAAGTCGTTGGTAATGACATTACCGACGACGTACGTCGTTGGTAATGTCATTACCAACGACGTTGACCTACCTCGCCGGCAATGGTGGCGGTATAGCTCGAGCTCGAGCTCCTCCTCCCCATTTCTCTTCGGCCTAATTCAATTCTCTCTTCCCTCTCTTAGCTCGAATTTCTTCCCTCTCCCCTCTCCTCAATCCTCTCTTCTCTCTTCCCTCTCCCCTCTCTTCCTCTCCTCCCCTCTCTCCTCCCCTCTCTCCTCCTCCCCTCCTCCTCTTCCTCCTCCCCTCACCTCCGTCGCCGGCAAAGTTGGGTCGAGCTCCACCATGGCAGGTTTGAGCTCACTCTCTCTCCCTCTCTCTCTCCCTCTCTCTCTCTCTCTCATTCCACAATATTTTTTTCTGTATTTTAATTAATTAATTTTTGATAATTGTGGGATGTATATATGTATGCATGTGGACATTATTTGTAAAATGTAATTAAGGTATGTATGAAAATTGTGGGAAAAAAATGTGGATAATTGTGGGGTGAAGGAGCAATATATGTGATGTATATATGTGAAAAATTAATTAATATATATGGAATGTATATATATACGTATGTTTGAAAAATATGGAAAATTAATTAGCTAGGGTGAATTGGATTAATATGTGATGTATATATATATGCACGAATTAAGGTGAAATTAAGATGCATGATCGATGTATATATGTGTGAAAAGTTTAAAGCCGGAAATGATGTATGTATATATGTTAAGTTATGTGATATAGTACGTTGTTAATTTAACGTATAATAGGTGATATTGGAACCATACCAAATCGGAACCGGAACGGTTTGAAACCGGAACTGTTTATAACCGGAACCGTTTGAAAACAAACGGTTCCGGTTTCAAACGGTTCCGGTTCCAAACTGTTCCGGTTCTGATTTGTTATAGAACTGAAACGGTTTGGAACCGGAACTGTTTGTAACCGGAACCTTATGTTACAAATTGTTCCAGTTACAAACAGTTCCGGTTTCAAACGGTTCCGGTTCCAAACCGTTTCGGCAACGATTTGTTATAGAACCGAAACGGTTTGGAACCGGAACGGTTTGGAACCGGAACTGTTTGTAACCGGAACCGTTTGTAATATAACGGTTCCAGGTTCCAAACCGTTCCGGTTCCAAACCGTTCTAGAACCCCAGTTCCCATGACTATTACGGCGTCCATGCCAGGAGGTTTTGCAGCTAATTGGCTTCGGAGAGGTTCCCGAAATAGTGGAGGGAACAGTAGTCAAGCTTCCTCCTCGCCCGCAGTTAGCAACACGCCCAGTGGGCCAATGATGAGTGCTCGCACGAGAGCCTTGCTAGAGGCGCGAGCTAAGGAGGAAGCTGCACGATCAAGAGCCGTGCAACCGGAAGTTGAGCCTCAAGCCTCAGTCTCCAGACGCTCAATCAGCAGACGTCCCTCCGGTGGTAGAGCCTCAGACGAGCGACAATCAACGGGGGCATCAGAAACTCCCTCAATCCGAATGCCCCATATTCGCCCGGTGCCTACTCCCGTTTCACGGGAAACATATGAGACACATGGTGGTGCTGGCGCCTCATCGTCCAGGCCTCGTCTATCTCCGCCGTCCGGTCTCTTCCTACCCGACGAGATTCCTGTCATCCCTGAATTCGATGATAGGGGGATGCCTATTTATATTGAAGGACGGCCGGAGTTCCTGAGCGTGGAGGAAGCGTATAACTTCCTCCCGTTCGACCCCGTGTATCTTTGGAGTGTGAGGTGCACCAACCAACAAACGGACGATGCAGGTAAATTTTATTTAACATCAGATTGATTACTTAATTATTACTTAAGACTTGCGATAGGTTCAATTAATGATATCAATTTGTTGACATTGTATTATTAGGCAATTTCGTTAATGGGACTGGAAAACGGAAAGGGGCTAGAGGCACCTGCACCGGGAAGAGACTTGAGCAGGCCACCGGCGGAAGGAAAACGCCCATAAGGGCCAATGAGGATGGCGAGGTGATCGAGGCATTCGACACCACGCGCAAATATGTCAGCATGGCCGGTGCGATCGTGCGGGACAAGGTCCCAATGCTTTGGCCAGATTGGGAATCTGTGCCTATCTACTTGAAGATGCAAGTGCATAATGCACTCAGTGTGAGTAAAATCGTATTTTTATTACGTAAATTTTACATTTATTAATTAAGTCCGAATAAATATACAATTTTACCTTTTATATATTCATATTGCAGGTGTGGTTTGACGTGGATGAAGTTCTTATTCACACGTGGGTAGAGCGTCAACTACATATGAGGTGATGTGCTTCGACTTATTTGAATATATATCGAGTTAGATTTTTGTTTATCAAGTGTTTTAATATCTCTAACTTTTTTTCCTTCTTTTAATATAGGTATAAAGAGTGGAAGAACGAGCTTTCTTCCCATTACACTGTATACAAGGAGCTAGGCCGAGGTTCCACCCCTAGCGAATTCCGGTTTAGGGAGTACGAGTGGCTGTGGCTGATAGCCCACTTCGAGCACCCCAAAGCTCGGGTATGCATCCTTAATATATCTTTCAAGCCTAAAGTATCGTATCAGATTGAAATAGTTAGTTACTAATTTTTTTTCATATGTTTATCAAACAAGGCGATTTCGAAGACGAACCGGGCGAATAGATTGAAAAACACCATGGCCCATCATGCAGGTTCACTCAACTACATGGGTTGGTCGACTAAGGCGCAGCAACAACAAGAGGTGAACCCGTTGGTGTATATTCATCAGAAGTTCTACCCACAGTGCCCTGAAGAAGCGGTAAGTCTTTCGCCTCTCAATGTGTTAATAAAACTATTTTTGAAGATGGAAATAGATTTTGTTAGCTAATACGTTGTTCATTTTCCCTTTTTAATTAGTCGAGAGTGGAGGAGGCGACCGCAGAAGTGACCATGAGTATAGCTCGGACAAACCATCCTGACTGCTCCGAGGAAGAAGTCACCCAGTATGCCTCTCAGATCGATCCGCTTGATCCCCCGATAGCGGCTCGGATCATGGCAAAAGCGTGCGGGACTGGAAAGAATACCTACTACTGCAGGGGAATGGGCTCGGCGGGTGAAGGAGTATTGAAGAACACTTCAGAATACTCTACCGGGTCAAGAAGTTCAACTTCTAGTCGTAACCTCGCAGCGGAGCTTCATAGGACGCAGAGGGAGTTGGAGGAGCAAAAGAGGCAGATGGCCGAGTACCAAATGCAGCAGACACTGGTGCAGGCTCAGATGTACACATGGATGCGGACGATGTACGAGGCTCAGACTACCGGACAACCGTTCCCCACACCTCCCCCGGTCCCGGTCCCTCCCTTCCCTAGCTATCCACCACCACCACCGCACCAGTCAACGCCAGAGCAAGACCAAGGTAGCCACCGGAATTCAAATGAGTACATGGATTACTTCAACCCTGATGACCCGCAAGTTCTTGGACCTGACCTGTAGTTGTAGTTAATTTTTTTATCGTCGTTGCTATTTGTACTGTACGTTGGACATTTATGTTGAACTTGTATGACTGTCTTTACTACGTGTACTGTTGAACTTGTATGATTGTACGGTTTATCCGGTTCAATGCAGGTTATGGAATTGGGCCCAATCCAGAACCGCGTTTTTTTTTCAAAATTTTTTCCCACATTGCCGGCGACATGGACTCGAGTCGCCGGCAATGTCTCAAATTCCGGCCACGGCGGCGCTGCCATTGCTGGCGACGCCGTCGCCGGTAATGTCCGAGACATCACCGGCGACGGCGTCGCCGGCAATGGCCGAGACATCACCGGCGACTTGAGTCGCCGGCAATGTCCGAGACATTACCGGCGACGGCGTTTCCCGTCGCCGGCAATGTCAACACCGGCGGGGAATCACCGGCGACGTCATTGCCGGCGACAAGTCGCCGGTAATGTCAATTCCGGCGAAAAAAAAGACAAGGCCGGCGACGGCAGGTCGCCGGTAATGTCTCCATTTCTGGTAGTGTACTGATGGTTTATGATGATTTCTTCTTATGGGCGGACCAAGGAACCACCAGCGAGGATGAGTTCGATTGGCTAGGGGATCACTGTTCGAAAAGGCGTCCGCCTAGGCGCTGAAAACAACAAAAACGCCTAAATTTCTCCCTAAGCCCCCTTCCTAGGCAGTCCCTCCCCCTAGTTAGCACCTAGGCGGCTACCTTACCGCTTAATACGCTTAGGCGGCCATCTAACTCAAAAACAGGCAAAACTTAAACCTTCACATTTTAGTATTTTGACTTACTTCGGATTAGAGATGATAGTCTTGTAGTAGTCCATAAGAATATAAATTAGAGAATTTAAAGACAATGTATTCTAATGACATTTTCTGATTATTTTGGTATATATTATTCATATTACATCTATATATAATATACTAAATAATTATATAATTAATTAAAAATATAATTATAAAATCCGCCTAGAATCCGATTAATCTCTCCCCAAGACGGTTAGGCGCTAGGTAGTAAATCCACCGCCTAATAAACATACTTATATGTACTTTAGAAATAAATAAATATTTTTTTTAATGTTCAAAATAGACAAAGTGATCAATCTGAACGATAAAGTAAAACATGAGTGACCAGTCTGATATTTGTCAAACATGAGTGACCAAACCAACAATTTTTCCTTGTAGAATAATATAATATGGCATCTATTGTAATTATTTAGAAATCTAGGCTGAAAAAGTCTTTTCCTCAAGTTTACTATTCATTCCCTCTTCTAGCTTTAGTTAAGGTATAATGTCTTATACATTTTTTTTACGACATCCCTGCAATGTTGAAATTATGACATGTGTTCCCATCATCCCCAAAAATCTAAGAACATATAAAAGAACATTGAACAAAAAATTAGTCTAATTAAAGACTACATTCAAGCTACACTAAGTGGGGTGTATTCAACCACGAATTTTGTAGGATTATTTTGTATTTCAGAAATTCTTTAAAATCTTAATGAATTCAATAAATATTTTAAACAATCCTTTTAAAATTTTAATGTATTTATGTATTTATTCTGGATTTTAAACAATCCACAAAAATCTTGCCAAGAGATTTCCATGGATTTTGATGGATTTCAAAATAGAACCTCTCTCTCTCTCTCTCTCCATATTTTCTACATACATCATTAAAACTTAGGTGTCACGAAAAAATTTTTAACGTTTGGTTTCATTATCACTTTATTATGGTTTGATATCATTGATGACTTCAACTACTATTTTTTTCGATAGTTGACTTATATAAAGTATGAACTTTGGTCTAATGGTCTCTTCTAATGGCGTGTCGTAAAATAATCTCTTTGTCAATACTAATTTCTCTTACAAATCTTATGTAAGCACTAGTACAAAAAGTGCTTCAGACAACGGCGGAAATCAGTTGTCTGAAGCAATTGAAAATCTGTTGTATATCCAGTAGTTGTCTGAATAGAGGTCACACAATCGAAAAAACGGTTGTTTGATTCATGCCTTCTAACAACTTAAAGTTAGTTGTTTAAAAATTCCAAAAATGTGTTATTTAAGGACGTATCTGATGTTTCATACTATTTCAAACAACTGATATTTTGTTGTGTGACATGCAGAAAGACAACAAAATATCTGATGTTGCAATTTGTTCTAAGCAAATGAATTTCATTAAGTATTTTGTTGTCTAAAGTAATTAGTAAGAACATATATTAAGTTGTTGGAAGTTTACTTTGACAACAAAGTTTAAAACATTTAGCTGTCAGATTAGTATGTATGTAGTTGCTTTTTTAGTGATATCTGTTGTTAGATTGATCTTGACATAATTTTGTTTGGAGTTTGAGTTGAGTGAGACAAAGGTGATCATAAAATATTTTGTTGTGTAAATCCCTAACTAACAACTTTATTTCAATTGTTAGAATTTTCCTTGAATGAGTATGACTCAGAAGACAAAAATTGATCTGTTTTAAATTGTCTATACATGAGTTACAGGACAGACTTTGGTTTGTTTTTAGTTGCCTATACATGAGTTACAAGACAGACATTGGTCTGTCTTTAGTTGCCTGTACATATATGTAGCCAAACCACTTTCTACACAATCTCAACACAAAGCAGCCTATATATATATAGCTCAAACATTCAGCAACATACATACTCATCGTCAAACTTAAGTAGCTAGGTAGAAAAATATATGTTGTCCATAGCAAAATATAAATTTTCCAAAAGCATGACATTAAGTCCATAAACCCCCTAACTAACTACCTAAACCCACGGCATCATAATTGTTCTTCAATTCCTATGATGGAATAGATAACTACCTAAGATGTCCACATGAAATTAAACCACATAAACATACAAGCTAGTACTGAAGCTAATCCAAGTACACCATTGCCTGCTTTGCCCACTTTGCTCGCACGACGTCAATCTCCTTCATTATGTACTCTCTTCGCCCTCTTCTAGCCCACTGAGACATATATTGCAATTATCACAAGGAAGTTAGGAACCTCTTCTAGAGTACAACTAATTGTTGTACCTACAATTGCCACTGAATTTATCACAGAAAATGACATTACCTTGGTTTTGAATTCTATTTTGCTATCTTCAACAATTTCTTTCATATAGTGCACAATCCAATAACCACAGGTAGTAGAACCTTTCTACTTCGGAATGCCCTGTCATTATGAAACATATTTAGCTTTGTGTTTTATACTATACAATTAATACATGTGTATGAGGAAACTAGAAGATGTTTAAGTGTTGTACTGAAAGAGGAATCCACATCGGTGTCTTCTTGCCCCTTTTATTGACTTGTGCATTATAAATCCTAATAAAGCTTTATTGCCAAAAGAAAGATGAAATGTAAGAACAAAATTGAACATTACATATACATAAACTAAGGTTTTTAAAGGCTACTGGCAATTATGTACCTATCGACAATAGTTTTCCATTCACCGGAGATCAACTGCTTGGTCATAGGATCCATGGAGTACACAACTTCATTCTTTACATTGACAACAGTTAACACCCAGTGTCCACTGAAATATATAAACCAAGTCAGTAGCTCATTAATATGATTTGCCTATTTATAATGTATAGACCATGCGAGAAGAACATTTGCAGCATATGGGGGCAGAATGACCTAAAGTCATGCACATACCCTGTGTTATAAGGCACTATAAAAAGCTTTACAGCTGTTCCTTGTTTGTAGCATTCAAACAATCAATTAGATCGCTGTGTTAGATTCCCAGAGGCAGCACCGGTGCGAGCTGGATCAACAAAGGCATTTATGAAAGGACCCAATCCCGATTCAGTTACCTAAATCGGAATCGAACCCCTTTTGAAAATACGAACCAACAAAAAATTTTCAAAATTTCGGCTGAGTTTCGTTACTAACGTGGAATTGCATAAACCTGCACCCAGAAAATAACACTTCGTCCTATGCCACAAAAGCCAAACCGTGGGCACCAATCCCATCCGGATTTCTCAACATCATAATATAAGCAATAACAGTAAACATACTGTGCTATGTATATATATATTTGAGAAAATCCATATAAACATGTATCAGAATGTATCAGAGCGACCTCTAGTGAAAAAATATATAAAACATATACATCAGTAGGCGAAACAAGAACCTATTGGAAAACACAGGTAGCTCGGATCACTAGCCTCCAAACCGCGACGTGAAACACCAAATCTGAACTGCAACTGGGCACGGAAACCGAAAAGCCCAGGGGAAAGACATAAAACTCGTTAGAGTGAGTGGACGAAAATAAGTGTCTTTCACCAGTTGATATATATGTTTAGAACAACATATGCGAGTTCAAGTAAATAAAAACAATAAGTACACGAGGTAAAACCATAATCCTCCAGCGTACTGACCATGAAAGTAAAAATCTCACGGGGTCACTCATGGACACGTCCGTGCTAGTACAGTCACTCCTGAGTATTCACAAAACATAACTGATCAAACTCATATTCCACAATCCTGTACTGAACCATGGAAACCAACCGTTTCCGGAAATAAACAATGCAGTGCAAAACAAATAACGAAATTCTCGAAATCTCCACTCGAAACCCTCGACTGAAAATCGGCTACCCAAATCAATCAGAAAACCTCTGGACGATAATCAGGGCGCGATTACGAGAAAAACGACATTAAAAACTTCGAAATCTGAAAAAGTCAACCCTCGTCGGAGCTCTGCCGTTGACCGCCGCCGCAGGCGGGTCAACGGTGGAATTTCATGGCGGAAAGCTCCAAAATTAAAGACCACAACAAGGCGAACCACTTTCATAACTACCCTCAAGGCCAAATCCAAACAGAACCTTTCCAATTTCAACCAAAACCGAACGGAATTCAACTTTCCGGTGACCTAATCGGGTTCCCCTTAAAACTCAACCAAAGCTCAAACCAAGCACACCATAAGACTCAGAGGAGCAAGGGGAGTCTAACCCCCCTAACCACCACCACCAAACCTCGCCGGAAAACGGCCAACCATCACCGGCGAAATCAAAGAACTCTGCCCGATTCGAAACCCATAAAAACTCCATCAATTTTCATTAAACCAAACACCAATCCACTCGAAATCAAGAGGGGAAGAAAACCTTACCCTTGCCGAAAGCAGAGGTGGCCGGAAAATGGGTCGTCGGACGGTGAAGACCAAAACGGAAAGTTTCCACTTCGGGTCAACGGTCAGATTTCCATTTTTGGAAAGTCAACGGTCCGGTCAAACTTCAACAGTGTTTTCGACAATTTTACGACTATTTTCGATATTTATACTCACGCCTCGGGTCAATCGACGATTCAAAATGGATAACCATCACGATTCGGATAAATACGAAACAATCGGATAAACTCGTCGGAAACCGAAACTTCAAATAATCACAAAATATTCCTCGGTTATCGGAAAAATCTTCCGGAACTGCCCACGAGCTAGAAATCACGTACTCTACAACTTCCAGGAAGACACTCCACTCAATTCTCAACCGAAAACATAGTCGCGAATAGAATCGCAAACCACATATATAACGTAAAGCTGTGACTATGACCAATCTCGAGAATCGTGCCGAATACGCAACTGATTCTGGTTCAGGTCGTCACAAATCTACCCCCCTTAAAGAAATTTCGACCTCGAAATTTACGTACCTGTCAAGTGAACAGATGAGGATACTGCTCCCGCATACGCTGCTCGGTCTCCCAGGTGGCCTCCTCAACTGAGTGGTTCTGCCACAAGACCTTCACCAGCGGAATCACGCGGTGTCTTAACTCCTGTTCACGACGATCGAAAATCTTCACTGGCTCCTCCTTATACGTCAAATCCTCCCTGATCGGCAACTGCTGTGGGGCTAACACATGTGAAGGATCTGAGATGTACTTCCGCAACATCGAAATATGGAAGACATCATGCACACGAGCCATCTCAGCTGGTAACTCAAGTCTGTATGCAACAGGTCCAACCCTCTCCGTAATCTCATACAGACCAATGTACCGCGGTCGAAGCTTGCCACGCTTCCCGAAACGCACAACTCCCCTTCACGGAGATGGTTTCAGGAAGACCCAATCACCAACCTCGAACTCTAAACTCTTCCTCCTCACATCCGCATAACTCTTCTTCCAATCCTGGGCGATCTTCAACCGATCCCGGATAACCTGTATGTCCTCCATTGTAGTTTTCACCAAATTAGGACCAATAAGCCAACGCTCGCCCACCTCACTCCAACACAATGGAATGCGACACTGCTTCCCGTAACAGATCTGCGGCTAATCCATGGCCATCAATAAACACCTCACAATCTCGGTAAACCCAACCGATGCTCACAACCTCACCTGACGGATACAACACTCTCCACAACCCCGGAAGTGGAGATGCAGGTACCGTAGCTAATGATGACAGTCTAAATGATATGAATGAATATGTGGCACCTGGATCTAACAATGTAACTACTGGAATACCAAAGACATGTAACGTACCGATAACGACCTCCGGTGATGCTCTGCCCTCACATAGAGTCATAGCATGAACCCTCGCCTGTCCGGCTGGTCGTCCTCGCTGGGCCTGACCCTGTTGCCTGCCCTGGCATGCAAACTGCGCTGGTCGAGCTCCTGAAGTGGCACCTCGCTCAGCTCCGAAACTCTGGGCCGCATGTCCATCATCACCATACAACTGCGGACACTCCCTCGCATAGTGACCCACCTGGCCATAGCGAAAACAAGTGACAGGGCCTCGCTGACATGGACCTACATGATGTCGGCTGCAGAGACTACACAACGGGTACTCCCTCGGTACAGCAAATGAACCACCAGTACGCCGCGGATAACTAGAACCGATGGAACTCCCACTAGCCTGTGGTCGTCGCAGTCGATCTCTCCTCCATAACGGTCTCCACCTCGGTACACTAACTGGTGGGTGATATGATCCACCGCCTGAGGATGAAGCTGAACTGGAAGTATCAGAACTCTGCCTCTTCGAAGGCCCCTGACTCGGTCCACCTTCCTCAAATCGTCTCGGCTGGTTCCTCTGCTGTCTCTCCTGCTCAATATCCTCGCCTTGGAGTGCAGCACTAACAAACTCATCAAAGTTGTTCCGAGGCATCGTAGTCAAGGTCGCCTTCATATTCAGATTCAATCCCAGCTCAAACCTGCGATACTTGGCTTCCTCAGTAGCCACCATATCCCGCGCAAATCGAGATAAACGGGTAAACCGATCCCGGTACTCAAGTACAGACAAACTGCCCGGCCTCAAGTTCATAAACTCCTCGTACTTATGCTGCTGGGTAGCCTGATTAAAGTACTTCCGCATAAACAGATCATGGAACAATGTCCACGGAGTGTCAGTTGGAACTCTGTCGGTGCTAACCCACCAAAAGTATGCATCACCCTCAAGTAAACTAACTGCGGCCACTGTCATCTGCTCAGGAGTAAACTGCAGACGCTCACAAACACGTTCAATCTGAACCAACCATGCCTCACATATCTCTGGATCAACTGAACCCGAAAACACAGTAGCACCAGCTGTACGAGCCTTGACCACAGGGTCAAAACGCTCTTCCAAACGCAGCACTCGCGTCAGCAAGTCGCGCGTTCGGCGATCCTCATCAGGATCCTCATCCCGATCAACACGGGGACCACGTCGAGGAGGCATCCTACTGATACAAGACAAGCATTAGGTACAAGCAGAAAGAACGTAATCATGAAACCGCAGATATTTGAGAACACACAACACCGGAAGTATTGATGAGTACCGCTGGCCAGTCGGGTCATCACTCCAGTCATGCTGTACCAACTCAAATATCCTAAGCGTCACAACTACAAGAGTCTACAGAATCTGACAACCTAATGCTCTGATACCAAATTGAAAGGACCCAATCCCGATTCAGTTACCTAAATCGGAATCGAACCCCTTCTGAAAATACGAACCAACAAAAAATTTTCAAAATTTCGGCAGAGTTTCGTTACTAACGTGGAATTGCATAAACCTGCACCCAGAAAATAACACTTCGTCCTATGCCACAAAAGCCAAACCGTGGGCACCAATCCCATCCGGATTTCTCAACATCATAATATAAGCAATAACAGTAAACATATTGTACTATGTATATATATATCCAAGAAAATCCGTATAAACATGTATCAGAATGTATCAGAGCGATCTCTAGTGAAAAAATATATACAACATATACATCAGTAGGCGAAACAAGAACCTACTAGAAAACACAGGTAGCTCGGATCACTAGCCTCCAAATCGCGACGTGAAACACCAAATCTGAACTGCAACTGGGCACGGAAACCGAAAAGCCCAGGGGAAAGACATAAAACTCGTTAGAGTGAGTGGACGAAAATAAATGTCTTTCACCAGTTGATATATATGTTAGAACAACATATGCGAGTCCAAGTAAATAAAAACAATAAGTACACGAGGTAAAACTATAATCCTCCAGCGTACTGAGCATGCAAGTAAAAATCCCACGGGGTCACTCATGAACACGTCCGTGCTAGTACAGTCAGAATCACGGGATCCCAGACCCACACGTGATTCTAGCCAGAAAGGCCTCGGTTCCGGGGAAACGCCCCTCACCGGTCAGGTCGGGGTACGCCCCTCCTGGCGGCCTACCATCGGGGATCAGCCAAGAGGCAAGTGTATCGATACAACAACGTAACTGAGACTGTACTCTGTGTAAACCAAATCATAAACAGTTCGATGCAAATGCATGAAACAACATATAAGTATATGTATATTCGTATACGTATATTCGTATAAGTATAATCGTATAATCGTAAAACACATGCTCATGCAATCTGAAATCTCATACGCATGCTCAAATTCGTAAATTATATAAAAGACTCGCAAGAATTCCGTGAAAAGAAATTGTCCACTCACAGGTGAGCAAAACGCGCACTCGCGCTAATCTCGTGGTCCAGCGGAAGATCCCTCGCCTGAAGTACGATCACGATCTCGATCTCGATCTCCTGAATATTCACAAAACATAACTGATCAAAATCATAGTCCACAATCCTGTACTGAACCACGGAAACCAACCGTTTCCGGAAATAAACAATGCAGTGCAAAACGAATAACCAAATTCCCGAAATCTCCACTCGAAACCCTCGACTGAAAATTGGCTACCCAAATCAATCCGAAAACCTCTGGACGATAATCAGGGCGCGATTACGAGAAAAACGACATTAAAAACGTCGAAATCTGAAAAAGTCAACCCTCGCCGGAGCTCCGCCGTTGACCGCCGTCGTCGTCGTCAACGGTGGAATTTCACGGCGGAAAGCTCCAGAATTAAAGACCACAACAAGGCGAACCACTTTCATAACTACCCTCAAGGCCAAATCCAAACAGAACCCTTCCAATTTCAACCAAAACCGAACGGAATTCAACTTTCCGGTGACCTAATCGGGTTGCCCTTAAAACTCAACCAAAGCTCAAACCAAGCACACCATAAGACTCAGAGGGGCAAGGGGAGTCTAACCCCCCTGACCACCACCACCAAACCTCGCCGGAAAATGGCCAACCATCACCGGCGAAATCAAAGAACTCGGCCCGATTCGAAACCCATAAAAACTCCATCAATTTTCATTAAACCAAACACCAATCCACTCGAAATCAAGAGGGGAAGAAAACCTTACCCTTGCCGAAAGCAGAGGTGGCCGGAAAATGGGTCGTCGGACGGTGAAGACCAAAACGGAAAGTTTCCACTTCGGGTCAACGGTCAGATTTCCATTTTTGGAAAGTCAACGGTCCGGTCAAACTTCAACAGTGTTTTCGACAATTTTACGACTATTTTTGATATTTATACTCGCGCCTCAGGTCGATCGACGATTCGAAATGGATAACCATCACGATTCGGATAAATACGAAACAATCGGATAAACTCGTCGGAAACCGAAACTTCAAATAATCACAAAATATTCCTCGGTTATCGGAAAAATCTTCCGGAACCGCCCACGAGCTCGAAATCACGTACTCTACAACTTCCATGAAGACACTCCACTCAAATTCTCAACCGAAAACATAGTCGCGAATAGAATTGGCAAACCACATATATAACGTAAAGCTGTGACTATGACCAATCTCGAGAATCGTGCCGAATACGCAATTGATTCTGGTTCGGGTCGTCACAATATATGTCTTTTGCGCTAGATTTCACTAGCTCTTCATGAAGATTACTACAAAAAAAACATAGGATTTCCTGAAGTTCTACATTCAATAGTAACTAGCTAAAATATATATACACAACTACCTAATACAAAAAACTGAATTAAAAAAAAATTGACATGTTATTACCTCATATACAAAATAATTAAGGCATCCTTGAGTTCATTTAATGTTACCATGACATGAATCTGACTTCTATCAACCCAAACTCTTTGTGTGTGACCAAATACTTCCTCCTTCGTTGTGATGCTAGCTTATGATTTTTTCATTAGTCAGATTTGTGTTTGCCCAATCGCACAACCTTTTTAATGATGTAGGCAAACTGTTTGGCAGTGTCACGAGATCCTCTTTATCCTCATCCTCGTAATTCAACTTTCTTTGATTCTTCATCAGTCAACGCTTTAGTATTTTCTAGATAAAACATAAATTTTCAGTGTTAGAGATCAATTTATTCTAATTTGCTAGCTAGTTAAACAGCACATGCAGAAACTAAAACATTTACCTTTGTATTTTCATTCTTGATGATCATGTCCTTAGGCCAAGCAACATGTGTACCAATGGCATCTCTTACAGCAACTATTTCATCTTTAATAGGATATGGAAGCTTAGCATTCTCAATAATCGCTCGGATGACTGATACATGCAAACAATGATATGCCATTGGAACACCATGAATTAGTTGAGTGCTGGACTCTGGAACTACCTCAACAATTGTTCCAATGGCTACAACATTACTTAGAGAACCTACACCCAGCTTGACCTCATTTTCATTAGAGAAATGTACCTACCAATTAAAAAACACATAAGTCCAGTACGATGACCACATAAATATCAGAAAAAATTGTAACAATAGCATAATCAAACATCTAATGTTGCTAAACCAACCTTATTTGGAGATGGTATTCTGACCATATGGTCTTCCTCTTGGACCTTTTTCAAATTTTCTTTCTCAGGAACATCAATTTCGTTGTCCAAATTTTCATTGTCCTTTGCTACATTCTTTATCATATCCAGCAATAGTAGCTTCTTCTTAGCAATATCACCTTTGACATCATTGCCCACACCCTTCGCTTTGTCGCATACTCTTGAACAACTGCCTTGGCCTGAAGGAGGGCCATGAATTATTGGGGATTCAATTATTCTCTACTCTCCAGTATGCTTTGCCTCGTCTCCGTTGAGCTTTGCCTATATCCTAGAGAGTACACCAGCAACTCTCTATCTTTCCTTTTCCCATTCAACACTTTCCTGGGCATGCTTTGCCTCAATCTTAACCAAAATTTACATGAATGTGTCTGCAGCATTGGACCTCCTCTTTCTGGATTTCTTCAAGTTTGTGAAATAGCTCCTCTGCTTCACAAAGCCACCAACACCTCAAACGCTTCCATGATGTTCCTCACTCTCTAATGCCTTGGTGAGTACATCATCTGTCCCTTCTACAGTTATCTCTCCTTCTGAAACTTTTCTTTTCAACTCATCCTAATACAACACACACATCAAGCATGATGTTAATTATAAGAAAATATATTTTCTTAACTTCAACAGCTAATTAAAAGGGAAATAAACTAAATCACTTACTATTTTTCTAGCACATTCCTCTGCTTCAGGATATATAAAGTTGCCTTTCTTATCCAACCTTGCATGTTTCCACAAGGTAGCACGATCCACAACACCATCAGGGTTCTCACCCGACTTCAACTAAATATCAGACAAAATATTCACATTACAGCATTTCCACAAATTTATACAGTTAAGACTAGCTTGTACAACTATAGAATTAATCTCAACTGAAGTTCATACCAGATCTTGCTCCAAGTTTGCATATCCCTTACGCGATGTCCGATGACGACATTTAACTTTTGTCCTCTTCTCAGTTTGCATTTTGGATAACTCCATTTGAAGACACAAAAAAATCAAGAAAAAAAAAGGAGTTCAATAGTTAATCTAAGCCAAACAGGTTACAAAATGAGCTAAAACCATTTATACAACTCAACATTTTAACGAACCTTGGTGTGTTCCGACAATTTGTCATTAGGAAGAGGTCCCAATCAGCCTGACTTATGCATGTATAATCCCGTGGAGGGTAACTCTTCAGGAGAGTCCAAAAATGGTTTTAGATACTTGAGCCACAAATTGCTCTTCCACTCCTTCCACTTGACATCGGCAGAAGCCAAAACCAGATCTCTCCAATCTTCAGGTACAATATATGCATCCTAAAAATTATTAATACAACTAAAATTATCATTAGAGCAACATCTACATAGTACGTAACTGAAATAATAAGTGGAGTGGAATTAACTTTATAGATTCCCAGAGTTTCTCCTTTGCATCAGAGTTCACATATCTCCAATCTATGTGTCCAATTGAGATCTTTGTTCGTACCAAATGTGACGACCCGGAACAGAATCAGTAGTGTTAATCAGCTTAAGCCATGAGGTTATGCGTAATCGCAGATTTCCGACAGTTGATTGAATCGCCAGACTTGATCACGACTTAATTATTGGCCGAGAATTTGAGCTGAGTCTCTTCTTGAGAGTTGTTGTACGCATGATTTTGAGTTCGTGGGCGGTTCCGGATCATTATTTGGACGATCGAAGAATATAATATGAATATTTGAAATTTCGAAATAATCGGTTTAAAATGACAGCTTCTTTAGCGACTAAATTATCGGGCAAGAAATTTATTTGGGATCCTTCTTGGAAGTTGTAGAGAATTTAATTTCGAGCTTGTGGGAACTTCTGGATGATTTTTCCGAGTTACGAGGATTAAGTTACGAATATTTTTGATCGTGGATTATTTAATCGGATAAGTTGTGATGGTTTGAACCGTTGACTTTTTATCGGATTGGTCGATGTGTTTGACTTCAGGTGGAAATTGAAGAACATGTCGAGCTGAGTTTGTTGCCGCAAGAATTGTTGAAATCGGAATTACGACGCGAAAGTTGCGGTTATTCGAAGTTTGTCATAAAATTAATTATGGGAGTTTCCTAAAATAGCAAGTATTTAATGGGGGTTGCTATTTTGGGAAAGTCAACATGCATTGATGTGGAGTTGACCGAGTCAACTCGGTGAAGGAGGAGGGGTGCGACGTGCACCACGGCTTGCCGGCGGCGAGCTCCGTCCGGCCACCCCAAGGCATGGGGTTGGTCCCAATCAACTCGTCTCGGCCTCCTTGTCCCTTTTCCGGCCACCTCTCACGGCGTGGGTCGCCGGAGAAAGAAGAAAATTCTGGTTGAAAGCTTGTAAAATTGGGGGTTTTGGGTGGTTCCTTTTTCGGCTGATTTAAGCTACAAGAAGTACTGGGCTTTGAAGCCCCCATCACCATGAAGCTACTCATATAGGTATGGAGTTCCAATTTGATTTGTACATGGAGAATTGTGGGATTAAAGTTTATGAGTGATTTCGGTTTTGCTTGAAATTGAGCTAGTTAGAGTTTGAATTGATCTTTGATGTAGTTACGGAAGTTGCTTGTTGGATGATTTTGAGTGGAATAGGCTTTGATCCGCCAGAAAATTTCATGTTTGGGTGGCGTCGCCGCCGACGGCGGCGGTCAACGGCGGTCAAGGTTGACATTTCGGGGTTTCGACAAGTTGCATGTCGTTTCGTTCGGAATCGCTCCCCGATCGCAGCGGTGAGGTTTGTTTTTCGATTTGAGCATCGGAAATTATGGCGAGATTTTGAGGTGTGATTATTGGATTTTCGACAATTCGTCGTTATTGGATTATGTGTTTTCGAGAACGGTTGTTTCTCGTGATATGATTCGAGGTACTGAGTTATGATTTTGAGAAATGGATTTTATGATTATTCAGGAGTTCGTGATCGTTCGTTTGGCGAGGGATTTTCCGCCGGATCACGGGATTAAGGCGAACTGCGTTACGCTAGTCTGTGAGTGGACAATTTCTTTTCAAGGAATGATTGCGAGTCTTTATACACGTTTTACGAACTTGAGTATGCATACGAGATTATGTTTTATATGAGCATGTATTATACGATTATGCTTATACCATTATGCATTACGTATATACATTTAAATATTAATTTATGCATTTGCATCGAACTATTTACGATTTGGTTTACACAGAGTACAGTCTCAGTATATGTTGTTGTATCGATACACTCGCATCCCGACTGATCCCCGAGGATGTGTATCGGGGGAGACTGTGACTCCTGACCCGAGGCCTTTACCGGGGGGAGGCAGACATCTGACCTGAGGCCTTTCTGGCTAGAATCACGTGTGGGTCTGGGATCCCGTGATTCGGACTGTACTAGCAAGGATGTGTCTACGAGTGACCCCGTGGGATTTTCCATGCATGCTCTATACGCGTGAGGAGTTAGAGTCTCCCTCGTGCACGATATGATTTTTATGCATTCTGACTCGCATATGTTTTTATATCATATATTATTTAGTAAAACACATTTATTTTCGTCCACTCACTCTAACGGTTTTCATGTCTTTCCCCTGGGCTTTTCGGTTTCCGTGCCCAGTTTGCAGTTTAGATTCTAGTGTCGCACGTCGTGGTCGGAGGCATAGTATTCGAGCGATGTTTCTTTTATGGTAGGTTCTTAGTTTGGCCTATTATTTGTATATCTATATTAGAAGTCGCTCTGAGTATTCTGATGTATATTTTCATGCGATTTTTCCCTGGATTTCTGTAAAGAATAGGTATATTTATTACTTTACATTACTGTTGATATATTGAGAAATCTGGATGGGATTGGTGCCCACGGTTTGATTTTTGTGGCATAGGATGAAGTGTATTTTCCGGGTGCAGGTAATGGCAATTCCGCATTAGTAACGAAACTCTACCGAAATTTTGATGGTTTTTGTTGGTTCGTGTTTTCAGAAGGGGTTTGATTCTGGTTTAGGAAACTAAATCGGGGTTGGGTCCTTTCAGCTTGGTATCAAAGCATTAGGTTATAGGTTCTGTAGACTTTTGTAGTCGTGTTTACTAAGGATATTTGAGAATGTACAGCATGTCTAGAGTGGTGACCCGACCGGCCGGCGGATACTCATCAATACTCCGGGTGTTGTATACTTTCAAATATTTGAAGTTCCATGATTACGTTCTACTTATTGTGAATGATGTTTTATTCATTAGGATGCCTCCTTAACGTGTTTTCCGTGTCGATACAGTTGTGGATCATATTGAGGATCAATCGACGCGCGATTTGCCAGTGAGTTGTGGGTTTGGATGAGCATTCTGGGTTTAGAGATTTGTGTGGCATAGTTTGCCTTGTTGTGCGTGTATAGGCGTCTACATGTTGCCTCAGAGCAAAGAATTGTGGTAGTTGATGTTTTTGCCTGAGTAAGATCATTGCATTTGGTGGGCTGGTATGGTGTGAGTTCCTGTTGTGACTCCATGGCCTACATTCAGGGTGTTGTTTATAGGGTAATGGTTCAATCAAGCTACCCAACAGTGGAATATGGAGTGTTTACCCACCTGAGGCAGAGATGTGTCGTTCATATGTTTGTTTCCGTTTATACGTGTTATGTGGCTTCAGAGGAAGCAATGCACGAGGTTCGAGATGAGTTTGAACCTAAGTATCAGAGGGATTTTGACTGTTATGCCACGAGACAACCGTGAGGAGCTTGATGTGCTGCACTCAGTGGCGAGGCTATTGAGAAGGTAAGGCGTACGTGGTTTCCGATGTGTTGGTTTGAGGAAAATGAACTTAGTCGAGATAATTGATGAGGTTGAGTTCAGGTACTTTGGGATCAGTGACTTCATCAGGCTGTGGCCTTTTTGATTATGTTGAGGGTCATCAGATCAAGCAAAGAATCTGTTTGGTGATGGTGGAGATCACAGAGTAGCGGACTTGTTCCTGTGGCATGAGTTTGGGTGATCCTTGGTGATCCTTTCTCGCAGCAGGTGTCGCTGTGACTTGTGTTCGTGGAGCACTTTCGGTTGCAATTGTAGTGGCCAGGAGGGTCACGTTACGAGGGAGCGCCCTCAGCCAGCTGTTTTAGCGGTTCGGCAGCTCAGAGTTCAGGAGGAGGTCATGATGCTATTTCTGGAATTTGACAAATGTAGCCTTTTTGACGAGTTAATTAGCAAGTCACAATTGACGTGGGCGGCTAGTTGGGCATGTTGGAGTTCGTGCCACGACCTTGTATGAGGACAGAATTTTCTCTGAGGTTACTGTTGCTTGACATCCATGGCTATTATACCTACATCTCCACTTCCGAGGTTTTGGAAAGTGTTGTATCCATCCGGAGGTTGCGGGATCTTTGTTGGAGAATATGAGTTAGCCGCGGATCTGTTATAGTTTGATACCGTTGATTTTGTTATGATATTGAGTATGGACTTTTGGTGACACATTTGGCTATGTTCGAGTGTCTCGAGAAGGTGGTTGTGTTTCGACGACCAGACTTTTTTTCCCGAGATACTGTTTCGCGGTGATGGTCGAGCGGATGGTGGAAACGGGTTGTGTTGTTGCTTAGCTTATGTTGTGGATACTATGGTGGCTGTGTCAGACATTGGTGATATTGAGGTGGTTCCATAGGTTCCAGATGTGTTCCGGATGAGTTACTGGGTATTCCTCCAGTTCGGGAGACCGACTATACCATTGAGCTTTTACCGGGCACTGGACTCATATCACCAGCATTTTGTCGTTCGGTGCCAGCGGAGCTGATGGAGCTATAGGTTCAACTTCAGGAGTTGCTGGAGGAGATTTATGCAACCCAGCGTACCTGCGTGGTGTGCTCTTGCATTATTTGTGCGGATGTTGGATGGTTCGACGAGGTGGTGCATTGACTACCGAAAGCTGAATCAGGCTTCAGAGGAGAGCGAGTATCCTTCGCTTCAGATTGACGATTTGTATGATCAGCTCAAGGGAGCTTCAGTCTTTTCGAAGATGGATTTCGGGTCCGGATACCATCAGTTGAGGATCAATGAGTCAGATGTGGCTAGGGCGACTTTCGGACCATGGTGCGGGCATCAGGAGTTCTTGGTCACGCTGTTTGGTTAACCAATGCCCCACAGCTTTTACGGACTTGATGGACCGGGTGTTCAGACGATTCTAGACGAGTTTGCAGTCATGTTCGTTGGCAACATCCTAATTTACTCCAGGAGTGTGGGCCAGCACCTGAAGCAATTGCGAGCAGTTTTGCGGACTTCGCGAGATGATCAGTTGTTTGCAAAGTTCAGCCAGTGTGAATTTTGGTTGGTTAGCGTGAAGATTTTGGGCTATGTGATGTCAGCCGAGGGAGTTAGCGTGGAACCTGACCAGATTGAAGCCGTGTTGATTTGGGGTTAACCTACCATTGTACCAGAGATCAGGAGTCTCTTGGGTTTAGCAGGCTACTATCGGTGCTTTGTACAGGATTTTTCTCGGATTGCCACTCCACTTTCCGGATTGACGAAGAAAGCGTCAAGCTTAAGTGGTCCGATACATGTGGGATGAATTACTTACTTTTGAAGGAAGTTGACCATTGCACTGGCTCTGACCTTACCTGTCGATCGTGACGAGTTCGTGGTTTATAGCGATGCATCGAGTTTTGGATTTGGTTATATTTTGATACAGTGTAGCAGAGCGGTGGCTCATGGTTACAGGCAGTGGAAACTTTATGTAGCTACATATCTTGTGTATGATTTGGGAGTAGCTATCTTTATGTTAGCATCGGAGAGTTGGAGACACTACTGCTACGGCATGCAGCGTAGTGTAGGATGTACACCGATCACATGAGTTTCATCTACTTGCATTTTCGACCAGATTCGAGCATGAGGCAGTGTAGATGTATGGGGTCAACTAACGACTATGGCTGCACATTTGATCGAGTTTATCCAAGAGAGGCTAATGTTGTTGTTGATGCATTCAATCGGAAGTCGGGAGCTTCAGTGTTTCATGTGTGTGTGGCTGGAGTTTCCATGTTAGCCGAGTTATGCGCTACGAGAGCTGAGTTCGAGTGTAATGATGTTGAAGCTCATTGTTTTGCGTGCATTATGCATTAGTGGTATGAAGATGTGTCAGATACTCCGAGTTTACTACTCGTGACGCAACCTGTAGAAGAACGTAACAGCTTGTGTGAGCAGACGCCACATTTGTCGACAGGTGATGGCAGCGAGGCAGAGACTTGCCGGAAAGTTACAGCTATTGGAGATTTCCGATTAGAAGTTAGAGTTTTTCGCTGTGGTTTTGTGTGCCAGTACGCACTTCGGTTTGTGGTACCAGTTGTTGGATCTTTGTGGACCATTCGATGAACTCTGTACATTTCCTTGTACTTTCGAAAAAGATTTCGATGGCAGGCTGACATAGCTGTATTTGACGGAGATTGTCCATTTACGTGGTGTGCCTGTGTCCCAGTTTGCTGATCGAGATAATAAGCTACAACAGAGTGTTGGTAAGCATTGCAGTGGACATTGGGGACCAAATTACAAGTTAGTACCGGTTCTTATCCTCAGATTGGTGGGCGATCTTTGAGGACTATTTAGACTTTAGAGGACATGTTGTGGTCTTATGTATTGCAGTTCCGAGGGATTTGGAACCAGCAGTTTCAACTATTCAAGATGGCATGCAGTACCAGTTTGTTGACCACTATGATTTTGACGTTGCTTGATGTCATTTTGAGGAACGATGTTGTACTCCATTGTGCTGGAGCGAGTTGGTGTGAGCTGACGTTGGATCCTGATTTGGTGGAATGTGCTACCACAGACTTTCGGATTAGCGGAAGCAGGTTGATAATTGCCCGAGTTCGATGTTTGAGTTATGTTGGTGTGAGTAGGCTGAGTTGTGATTTGCCACGTTATTTTGATCTGTATGTGATCATAGGCGAGTTTGTGTTGTGCCGTATAGTTCGGCATTGCCAATAGCGTTGGCTTTTGTGTATGTTGTGTACCCTATCAGTTCCTTATGTAGGAAGACATGGCAATTGTGAGGGCCAGTTCAAATTCGAGATTTGAGGGTACAGAGATATTTTTCGTAGACAGAGTCGTTCGGTTGAAGTTGCCACTTGAGAGTTGAGCTGTATGCAGAGGCAGTGCTCCTACCTTTTAGTCGGCAGACTTGGAAATTTCGAGGTCAAAATTTTTTTAAGGGGGGTGGATTTGTGACGACCCGGAACAGAATCAGTAGTGTTAATTAGCTTAAGCCATGAGGTTATGCGTAATCGCAGATTTCCGACAGTTGATTGAATCGCCAGACTTGATAACGACTTAATTATTGGCCAAGAATTTGAGCTGAGTCTCTTCTCGAGAGTTGTTGTACGCGTGATTTTGAGTTCGTGGGCGGTTCCGGATCATTATTTGGATGATCGAAGAATATAATATAAATATATGAAATTTCGACATAATCGGTTTAAAATGACAGCTTCGTTAGCGACTAAATTATCGGGCGAGAATATTATTTGGGATCCTTCGTGGAAATTGTAGAGAATTTAATTTCGAGCTTGTGGGAACTTCCGAAGGATTTTTCCGAGTTACGAGGATTAAGTTACGAATATTTTTGATCGTGGATTATTTAATCGGATAAGTTGTGATGGTTTGAACCATTGACTTTTTATCGGATTGGTCGATGTGTTTGACTTCGGGTGGAAATTGAAGAACATGTCGAGATGAGTTTGTTGCCGCAAGAATTGTTGAAATCGGAATTACGACGCGAAAGTTGCGGGTATTCGAAGTTTGTCATAAAATTAATTATGGGAGTTTCCTAAAATAACAAGTATTTAATGGGGGTTGCTGTTTTGGGAAAGTCAACATGCATTGATGTGGAGTTGACCGAGTCAACTCGGTGGAGGAGGAGGGGTGCGACGTGCACCACAGCTCGCCAGTGGCGAGCTCCGTCCGGCCACCCCAAGGCACGGGGTTGGTCCCAATCAACTCGTCTCGGCCTCCTTGTCCCTTTTCCGGCCACCTCTCACGGCGTGGGTCGCTGGAGAAAGAAGAAAATTCCGGTTGAAAGTTTGTAAAATTGGGGGTTTTGGGTGGTTCCTTTTTCGGCCGATTTGAGCTATAAGAAGTACTGGGCTTTGAAGCCCCCATCACCACGAAGCTACTCATATAGGTATGGAGTTCCAATTCGATTTGTACATGAAGAATTGTGGGATTAAAGTTTGTGGGTGATTTCGGTTTTGCTTGAAATTGAGCTAGTTAGAGTTTGAATTGATCTTTGGTGTAGTTATGGAAGTTGCTTGTTGGATGAGTTTGAGTGGAATAGGCTTTGGTCCGCCAGAAAGTTTCATGTTTGGGTAACGCCGCTGCCGCCGCCGGCGGTCAACGGCGGTCAAGGTTGACTTTTCGGGGTTTTCGACAAGTTTCATGTCGTTTCGCTCGGAACCGCGCCCCGATCGCAGTGGTGAGGTTTGTTTTTCGATTTGAGCATCGGAAATTATAGCGAGGTTTTGAGGTGTGATTATTAGATTTTCGATAATTCGTCGTTATTGGATTATGTGTTTCCGAGAACAGTTGTTTCTCGTGATATGATTCGAGGTACTGAGTTATGATTTTGAAAAATGGATTTTTTGATTATTCAGGGGTTCGTTATCGTTCGTTTGGCGAGGGATTTTCCGCCGGACCACAGGATTAACGCGAACTGCGTTACGCTAGTCTATGAGTGGACAATTTCTTTTCACGGAATGATTGCGAGTCTTTATACACGTTTTACGAACTTGAGCATGCATACGAGATTATGTTTTATATGAGCATGTATTATACGGTTATGCTTATACCATTATGCATTACGTATATACATTTAAATATTACTTTACGCATTTGCATCAAACTAGTTACGATTTGGTTTACACAGAGTACAGTCTCAGTATATGTTGTTATAGCGATACACTCGCATCCTGGCTGATCCCCGAGGATGTGTACCAGGGGAGGCTGTGACTCCTGACCCGAGGCCTTTACCAGGGGGAGGCAGACCTCTGACCTGAGGCCTTTCTGGCTAGAATCACGTGTGGGTCTGGGATCCCGTGATTCGGACTATACTAGCACGGATGTGTCTACGAGTGACCCCGTGGGATTTTCCATGCATGCTCTGTACGCGTGAGGAGTTAGAGTCTCCCTGGTGTACTATATGATTTTTATGCATTCTGACTCGCATATGTTTTTATAACATATATTATTCGGCGAAAGACATTTATTTTCATCCACTCACCGTAACGGTTTTCATGTCTTTCCCCTGGGCTTTTAGGTTTCCGTGCCCAGTTTGCAGTTCAGATTCTGGTGTCGCACATCGTGGTCGGAGGCATAGTATTCGAGCGATGTTTCTTTTATGGTAGGTTCTTAGTTTGGCCTACTATTTGTATATCTATATTAGAAGTCGCTCTGAGTATTCTGATGTATATTTTCATGCGATTTTTCCCCAGATTTCTGTAAAGTATAGTTATATTTATTACTTTACATTACTGTTGATATATTGAGAAATCCGGATGGGATTGGTGCCCACGGTTTGATTTTTTTGGCATAGGATGAAGTGTATTTTCCGGATGCAGGTAATGGCAATTCCGCGTTAGTTACGAAACTCTGCCGAAATTTTGATGGATTTTGTTGGTTCGTGTTTTCAGAAGGGGTTTGATTCCGGTTTAGGAAACTAAATCGGGGTTGGGTCCTTTCACCAAAACACCAATGTAGGACTACATCTATTTACCCCATTTTCCAACAGGTTGACCGTATCTGTTCTTGGCTACCCTCATCTTAATTCCCCTTGCTACACATTTTGGAATGTGACACATCGTCAAACAACCTCTTTTCAGAAGCTTCTTCCCTAAGATTCTGACCTCCTCAATCTCCCCATCTTCACCTTCACTAACAACAACATCTTGCTCTTGTCCAGCTTTTTTTGCCTATTCAAGTTTTTGTCTTCTTCTTCCCTCCACAACTCTCTTGGACTGTCGGCGATGGACTTTGCTGGTTTGTGGATCAGCAGACTGATTAGAAGAAGTAGTGTCCTTCTCAAAATGTGTATCTTTGACGATGTCGGGACTCTCTATTTGCGCGAAATTCTCTTCTGGGAAACGGCCGCTTCAGTGGATACAACTGTCCTAGTCTCATGATGTGATGCTACTCATCGTGGCCTTTTCTTCACCGGAGAATTGACCTATTTACCTTCAGTTTGGGATCTTGTCTGCGTTCTCTATATTTCTGCCAACAAGTTCAGTGCTCTTTCAGCCCTTAATTGTGAGTCGCTTGAACGTGTCATAACTTGAGAGGACAAACATACTAAAATTCAGAAACAACACACACTTAAGCAATTAAATGAGAAAGACATGAATGGAAACCATGGAAACAGTACACACTTGGAAACAAAAATTAAATCAGCAGTTATATTACAAGAAAACAACCATTCATTAAATCCAGAAATGCAGACAAGCAAGGACAATAGCAAATTAAGTAGTCATTCAAATCCATTCATTATCTAAATAAGGACAAACATACTACAATTCAGATGACGCCAAAAAAGATGTCTAGATTAAATTTTACAAAATACTTCAATCCTCAATCCAGATTCGTTCCTCTACATCTCGCATATAATTTCTATGTTCAGCTTTAACATCTGGCAGTCCAGAATTTACCAATTGATCATCCCCTACAACATCTTCCATTTCATAATCATATTCAGCCAATTTGTAGTCTTTGTTCGGACATCTACATACCACATACCATAGAGGATCTAAGGGGTCCTGAAGGTAAAAAAAATTGTTTTACTTATGTTCCTAATACAAAGGGATCTCTCAGATGTCCTTTCCTATTCAATTTTACCAAGGTATATCCAAAGCATTCTCCACCCCGTCACATCGGAATAAAGGAATCCTAAGTTTGTACTCCCATATTTCATGAATCACCCCGTAATAGTTCATGTCTTGAATAATAGGATTCTTATCCTTTGCACTACTAACTTGCATTGCACTGCCAACAACAAACACTCCACTATTTTGTACTAATCAAGTATTGTTAAGTTCCTTAGTGTAAAAATCAACTCCTTCTATGTGATATCCAGTATAGGTCGCCACTGAATATGTTGGTCCATCCGCAAACCACCTAATAGTATCGGAAATGCCAACCTCAGAAATTTCCAAACCATCAGAAACCTAGCAGCAAACACAACACATTTGAACTTAGAAAAAAAATTCACAACTTAGCAAACACATCACAGTTCAAAATGCACAAACATACCCTCTGCTTGAACCCCTCATCAAACTCCTCACTCTGCTTCTCCTTTAGCCACTTGATATCTTTGCTGAACTTTGGATATAGCAATTTCATGAGCTCCATGCATTCACTGAGTATCAAAGTAAAGAATTTCAAAAGTAAGTAACGTTTAATCACTGCCTATGCACATTACTAGCACATAGTTAAATAGTTAAAGGCATCGAACACTTGTGTAAAATACGAGAGGACTTCAGTTGTGTTCTGCAACACACAAAGGTGAGCTTGGTCTCTCTCCTTTCTGGTGAGACATTTGCTGTTGTAGCCACCCAAGGGTTTGCACCCATCAATAAGACCATGTTTAGTTGTATCACGGTCTCCTACAGTAGACTTAGAGGCAAGCATCATTTCCGCGTTAAACTCAACTGCCTCTTCAACAATATATGATTCAATGATGCAACCCCCAGGACGATTCCGATTTCTAACATACCCTTTGAACACTTTCATATATCTCTCAAAGGGATATATCCATCTAAAAAACACTGGCCCACATAACTGTACTTCCCTAACTAGATGAACTGTTAAGTGAATCATAATGTCAAAAAAAGATGGTGGGAAATACATCTCAAGCATGCACACTGTCTTAACCAAATCCGCTTGCATATCTACTAGCTTTGGTACATCAATCACTTTTGCACAGATTGCTTTGAAGAATACGCAGAATCGTATAATAGCTATCCTCACTGGTTTTTCTAAAACTGAACGCAAAGCAACATGAAGTAAGACTTGCATTAGTATGTGACAGTCATGGGATTTCAATCCAACCAAGCACAAGTCCTCCCTAGAAACAAGGTTCCTAATGTTTTAAGAAAAACAAGTAGGAACCCTCATATGAAACAAAGACCCACAAACTATTTTTTTTCTCATCTAATGTAAAATTCCAACTAGCTATAGATAACGAGTCTTTTTTTTCACACCATCAACCTGCCCCAACCCAATTCTTACCCCCATTACAACTAAATCCTTCCGATAAGGACCACTGTCTTTTGTCTTATTCAGAATATTCAACAAAGTTCCAATTAATGTTTCACTTACATTTTTCTCGATATGCATAACATCGAAATTGTGTCTTACTTGAAAGTATTTCCAGTACTCAAGTTGAAAGAAAATGGATTTCTTCTTCTAACAAGGTCTTTCCTCACCTTTGAGACCCTTGAAAGGAGGATGATAGCTTTTCTTTCCAAATTCATAGTTCAAACATTCAACTCTTTCCAGCACCTCTTATCCACTTAGTAGTCGCAGAGCAAGATCCTCTTCGACGATGTTGTCAAAAAAGGAAAGCTGATGACGGTAGGGATGATGTCTAGGCAGATGTCTTATTGTTCTCATCTATGACATCTTCTTACTGTGTTTAAGGCGATATGCACATGTCTTATCAACACAAATTGGACACCCATTGTGTTTTTTACAATGGAGCCAGATAAGTTTCCATAAGCTGGAAAGTCATTGATAGTCCACAAAAGCATGCCTCTCATTCTAAAATATTTCCTTTTTGCAGCATCATAAACTCCATCAACCCCTTTCCCAAAAAATGTGTAAGTGGTCAACTAAAACCTCCAAGTATACATCAATGTCAGTTCCAGGCTGTTTGGGTCTGGATATTAACATTGTTAACATCATATACTTCCTCTTCATGCATAATGATGGTGGCAGGTTGTATGTGACCAGAATAACACGCCAACATGAATACTTAGATTTTTTTTCACTGTGAGGATTAAATCCATCACTTGAGAGTCCAAACCTACGGTTTCTAGGTTCAACACCAAACACATGGAATCTTGTGTCAGCCAAGGACCAAGTTGGTAAATCTGCTGGATGATGCATCACACCGTCTTTCTTTCTTCCATGCTCATGCCAAGTTAGATCCTCGACAGTGGTTGGCGATGAAAACATCCGTTTAAACCTTGGAATTGGTGGGAGGAACCACATAACCTTTGCAGGCACCCCTACTCTCTCTTTCTTATCCTTGTCTAATTTCCATCGCGACTCACTGCATGTGGGACATGTTAATGCATCAGTGTGCTACTTTTTGTACACTATGCAGTCATTGGGACAACAATGATACTTCTTGTAATCCATCCCCAAAGCACAAATGGTCTTTTTAGCCTCGTAAAAAGATCCTGGAATCTCATTCCTTTCCAGCAACAACATGTGGATGAACAGCAGCCAATCAGAATAACATGAATCGCTCATCCCGTGTTTGGCTTTAAGGTCGAAGCTCTTAATCAAAACGTTCAACTTTGTGTTCCTCACACAACCAGGATACAAAGGCTTGTCTGCATCATCTACAAGCTTCATAAATTCAAATCCTTCATATACAAATTCTTCACCATCATTAACCTCCTGATCCACTTCATCTTCTGGAATCCCCATATCTACTTCAGGTTCACCATCTTCTATCTCTTTATCAACTAAAACTTTCCCTAAAATAGTTTCAGAGTTATCTAGTTTATGACTGAAAATGTATGACCTTGAGGGTTCCCCATACCATTTCTAGTTTTTATAACTACGATCAATCCCATTGAAGTATATATGGTCATTGATCACACCTATGGAAAACATAGCAGTGTTGCTACATTTTGAACAAGGACAATAGATTTTGTTCTTGTCTGCAGCATTTGACTTGGCAAACTTAACAAACTTAGCAAGACCTATTGCAAAGTTTTTAGAACTTCTAGCTTCATCCATCCAAGACTTATCCATCCTAAGACACTAAAAGAACAAAAAAAAACACAATACAACTTTATACATGACCAAACTAATATGTTCACAATTCAGGGACAGAATTGTGAACAAAAACACACACAAATTGTTTACAATGTTCATACTAAATGCCACATGCTTAAGAAACAAATTAAATGAATTACAATTTATGAAAATATTATTCAGAACTTCACAAGAACAACATGCTTAATAACCAAAGACTACATGCTGAACACACAAATTGTAAGAGAGAGAATTGAGTTTGCATGTTACTGACCAGAATTTGTTTTCCAATCCCACAGCTTTGATCTTCAACAAGTATTAGCACTAGCGCAAGAACACAGCAAGAACAGCTTTAGCATAAACCCAAGCTTAAATCTGTACCAAAATACCCAATCAAATAAATACAATAAACCCTAAAATCAAACAAGATATTCACAGAAGTAATAAATCGAGCTTACCCATGTATAGAATCAACAAAATACTTAATTGGTTGAGCTTGAAGAAATTCATGATTGAAACAGTTGGAGCTCAAACCTGATTGGCCTCAAACCGCGATTCTGAGTGAAGCTAGGTGGAGATATAGGTAGGTATAGATCGATATAAGAGACATAATTGATTTTGTGAATGTTGATTGAAGGATTGAGTTTGTGAGAGAGAGGGCTTGGTTGAAATCTGGATGGGGACTTTTTTTTCTAAGTGTTTGAAGAATGAGATCGATCAATGTGGGTTAATTGAGAGAGAGAAAAAGAAGCGCAATAATTTCCGCCCAAATATTAGCTAGGGTTTTTTCAGTTTGAATGCGATTCAAACAACTAACTGTTGTCTAAAGAGAAAAAAATTTAAACCCCTATCAGACAACTGAAATGAATATTTGTCGTCTGAACGTTTTCCTAACAAGTTAAGACAACTAAAGTTTTTATTTCAGTTGTCTGAATTTTTCAATAAATCTCAAATCTTTCTCAAAAATTCATCCACACGAAAAAAAAATGTTTAAACAGCATTTCCACAACTGAAGCACCTAAGAAGCAGTTGTCTCCACTTTGGGACAACAGACAAAACATTCAGTTGTGGGAGCACAATTGTCTGAGGCAGTTTTTGTACTAGTGAGGGTTTGTAATTCTTATTTTCAAACAATAAAAAAACTCAATTTTCTACAAAAATGACTCAAATGACAACATTACTTGATAAATGGAACAATGAATATTGAAAAGAGTCAAGGTAATAAGAATGTGAATTGAAAATACGGCAACAATTCATGATTGTGGTCATGATATCAAGAATAGTGCATTTCATCTTTGTATGTGTGATAGTATATATTTTGGTTAATTTATTTAGACTTTAATTATTTGAACAATCCTTAGAATTCAACCAAATCCTCATAAAACAATACCAAAAAATCACTTCAAATCTATGCGGAATTAAAAAAATCAGTGGATGCGGCCACGACGCCAGCACTGGGCTTTGGCCTCTTCAATGTGTGGTGGGTATGGCCAGACGAGGCTATTGTTGCCTTATGGCAGTCATGTCTGTTGATGGATAGAGGGAATTGCTAGAGTTCAATAGAGTGTGTGGGATTTATTTTGGTTTTGTCGTGTCACTGGGATTGTCGTGGAGGAGAACAAGGGCGAGAGTAGGCAGTATGGGAAGGGTTGAAAAGTGCTCGACGAATATGTTTTTCAGGGCGTGCGTCATGTACAGAGTGCGGAGCTTCATTGCTTGGAACATATTCGATCAGTGTTCGAACAGTTTGATAGTGGTTCCTGGGGATATCAGAAAGTGATGCTGGAAAAGAGGCGGTGAATCCAGAGGCGAGCCAGATCTGGCCGAATGGTGTTAAAGCTGGATTGCCAGGGTTCATGGACAGTGAGGGTGTGGGTTGGTGGCTTGCAGTGGTGTGGGAGACACAAAACAAAATATGGGCCTATTGCCTTTTCCATTTTGGGCTCTGGTAGTGTTGGGCTAGGGTGTTTACCCTAGACCCAACTAGTTCTATTTTAATATTTGTGTGCTATTATTGTTTTCTGCTAGGTATAAGTATTATTGTAGCAGTAATAAATCCCTAGTCAGGCATCTTTAGGCTTGTAAATGTGCATGTTCGGCCCGAGCCTGCCCTACAAGAGGTTTCCCATGTACAACGCGGCCCTGGACTTTTTATGTCCGAAGTATAAAATGGGCAGGGCAGGGCCGACCCTTTTACTAATTTATGTAGCACAAGCCCTGCCCAAGGGCCGATAAAGTGCGGGCTTAAAAATTCCGCCTGCAACCCGCCTTAATATTTCACTCATATCTCATGAAATAAATTTAATTTTATTAAAAAAAAGTAAATTTGTCAATTTAATGCTACATATTTTTGTTAAGTTGACTTTTGTATATGTTTTAACCTCCAATTACTATAAATATCAATATTTCATATGTAAAATTATAAGTTTCTTATGTAGTTTAAGACTAGGCCTGCCCGACCATATTAATACATATATGGGCATGACTTTGGGCATATCCAGGGCTTCAGAAGCATGATCCATCCTCTGCCCTTCTGGATGCCTAGGGCTTCAGAAGCCTGCCTGTTAGGTTGGGCAGGGTCATCCCATAGCTCAAAAAACTGGGTTAGGGTAGGGTGGGTCAATGGCTCTGGGCCAATTTTATAGGCGTAAGCGTCTTAGGTGGGCTGTCTGTGTATGCACTTTGAGTGCCTTGTTTATCCTACTCAGGGTGCGTCATATTAAATGAACTCATTCTCCTAGTGGCAGGATGAAACGTAGTGCCGACGACTCAATTTTTGATCGGCAGCATATTAGGAAAGTTGTTTCTAAATGGGTATCGATGGAATGTTTTCGTAGAGGAAGCAATAGTTTGATCTTTCCAGTGTGTCGTCATACTTGTAAAGAAGATAGAATAGTCTGGATGACATTCTCTGCTAAATGGTACATGTGTGACTACATAGTCATTGTAGGATGTTCTGTGACTATATGGGATGTTCAATACGTGCTCAATGTAATATAGGATTCAAGTTTTATGTCCCACCCCCTATGTACACAACGGTTTCATTAGTAAAGACTTAAGGGCTACTGCATCGCCCTCTCTTTAAAACAATCAGTAAATTTAAAATAATACACAACAATCCACGGATTATAAAGAATTCTTAAAAATTATTCTAAATTTAGATCGAATACACCTCCTAAATCAAATAAATCGAAAGAACGACACTTTCTAGTTTTGACGCATGTATGTTCTATGCACGAACGATTAAACCAATCAAATTAAGTTATGGGAATAAAAATTACTTACTCATATTTGCTAGAATCCCAGCCGTATAGGCCACCAACTCTACTGATAGCGGACCTGTATCTCGCCAACTCTTCACCACTAATGTAAGGATTTAATTTCTCCATGCTTAGCAAGAGCTACTGAAAATTTTCCATGGACTCTACGAAGATCAGAGGGATCGATCTAGTAAAAGATGGGCAAAACTATATGTTGATTAGTATCCATGCATTCCAGAATTTTGACCAGCTCATTTAAGCACCCTATGGAAGAGGCATAATTTTCAGATAGAACTACAATTGAAAGCTTTGAGTCCTCAATATGGTTTAGTAGCTTCGATATATGGTTTTGAAGATTCTCATAATCGATGAAAGTCTTGATAGCTTTCGGTTCCAACGCTTTGTGTAGATGGCAAACAAAGTGTCTTCGAGTGTCCTCGCCTCTGAAACTGAGGAAGGCGTCATAGCGACCACCGAAGGAAGAAGACGAAGAAGCAGCCATAGAATTGATTAAACACCATAGGCAAGTATTGATCTTGTAAATATTTTAGATTCTTATTGTAATTTAGAAATGATTTATTCTTTATTGTAGATATTCTATACCTATTAGGAATATGCCATGTAAAGATGTTTATATACCCAATTTAAGAGTAAATGAAAGTATTGCATTCTACCATAAATACTTTTTATCTATATTTTTCTACTTGGCATCAGAGGCAAACCTGTAGACCTATTGACAAAACCTTATTTTTTGTCACCCACTATACCTAAATTCCGCTGCCATTTGGAGAACTCCGACTCGATCTGTTGTGAATTCTTATGTTGTGCCTACTCAACCTTCCATCCACTACCATTAAGAAAACTCCTCTTTTCCCATTGGAGTTCTCTTGAATGATACCACTTATTCTACCTGGGCCCTTGTTATGCAAATGCGCATTGAAGACCATAACAAGCTTGGGTTTCTTACTAGTGTTCTGGTTGCTCTTCTTCTTGGGCCACTGACAATGAAAGATTTAGTTGATTTGCAACAGGTCTCCATCCATCATCAACCACTACATTCATCTCAAGACTGATCTAGAAATTTGGAGTGCCTTGCATCATACTTACTATGATGATTCACATTTTACCCAGATCTATGTGTTGCACTGCCTCTGCTTCACCACTAAATAAGTAGGATGGTCCATCTCTATCTACTACATTAAGTTGGTCACATGACTCAAGGAACTTAATCATCGTGTTGCTTCTTTTTCTAATACTGTGACTACAGTTGTCTAAGACAACAACTACAAATCTATGCTCCAGGTTCACATGTTCTTGTGAGGTTTAGATCCTAAATTTGATCATATTCGAGTGGAGCTTCTTTGTCGAGAGCAATTACTGAGTCTTGACAAGACCCATGCTTATATCCGTCAGGCTTACAATGACCGCCTTACCCACTATGCTATTTCAGCTCAGGCCGATATCATGACAACCACCACCACCTTACCTCTACCACCACCACCACCGTTGGCATCATCCTCCAAAGCTTAGGCAGCCGTGGCTAATCAGCGGTCTGTTAGGTCCATATTTAAGTGCTAATTATGTCTCTAACTTATTACTGATCTTCTATAAATAAAGAATCCTTCTTATAACGTTTCATGTTTATGCTTGGAAATTGAGAGTTGGCATGGAAACTCTCTTAAAGATGGTAATTAATCACTTTTTGGAAAAGTCGAGCACATTTCCGAAGTCACAATGGAATTTAGAGCAACTTTTAGAAAAGGAAAAAAAGTGGTTGCCGGAAGTTATCGGAAACTACCGGAAAATCGCCGAATTTGTCCATGACTAGCCATACCACCATGTATGGCCCAAATACTTTGAGCTAGGACCAAGGCAAGCCCAAACAACCTAGGATACAAACCCTAGCTGATTTGATTAAGGTGTCACATATTTGAATTTTAGATATATTATGCAAGGTTTGAACTTTCGTCTAGAAGCCAAGAAAAGGGGATCACACTTTATAGCCCTTAGATTAAACTTCATGGCCACGATAGCACATCTAAAGGCTCACAAAATACCTCATTTTCTCCCTCTTGGTCGAGCTCTCCCATGACTACTAAGATAACACATCTCATTTCTCAACTTTTTCATGGTTTTTGCATCTAGATATAGCCCTCTCTCACCTCCTAACCTTTTGGTTCTCTTTTTCACCTCAAATACCCTCTTCATCACCACCAAATAAGCCCCTCAAGGTAGAGCTACCTTGCTTCTCTTAAGGTTCCTCTCCCTTTTCTCCTCATTCTCACTTGATTGTACACCGTCATTTGTGCAATCAAGCTTTTCCTCCTCTCACCTCCACCTCAAGTTGGATGCATTTGCGAACCTAGAAGATGGGGCTTGAAGACCAAGGATGACTTAGCTTTCTTGGAAGTTCTTAGGTTATCTCTACATCTCTCTATCTCTTCAATTATGTATCTAAACGTGTTTTCCATTATGATTAGTGAGTAGTTGCCTTTTGGAAGACTAGGGTTTAGCCCTAGCCTATTTGATGTACATACAACTATGTTTTGAGTTATGAAATTAAATTTGATTTAGTGTACGATATGTTGTGAATGGGTTTGATAGTTTCTGATGTGATTGTGGTATGCTTGCATGTTTGGACTTGGTTCAATGTTTTCATGTTCATGTCTTAGCCATGACTACATTGAGATATGTTTAGGGAAGCTAAAAATGAACTTAAGTGAATTAGTCACTCACCTAAGGAAAATAAGCATGTAAACATGACTTAGGTTGCATTTGAGAAGATACTCTTAAGGTTTGGTTTTCATTTGGCTTAAGCATGGACCGAAGCCTTCTTGAAGTCCAAATGACTCAAGGAGCTTCGGTCAAGCTTACATCGACTCGAATGGGCTTTATAGCTAATCGTTACTTTTTGTAATTCATGTTCTAAAAGTTGTGGATTAAGAAAGCTCATTATAACCTACTTTTATGTCCTCTAATAGGGACTTAGGAAGGAAAGCCATTCACATTCATCATAATTGAACAAATAATGAATTCATTAGACATGTGGTATGATTATGATACGATTCGTAATTGAGTTGTATTCTAGTTTCAGTTTTCTTTATATTTTAATGTTGGACCAGAACACTTCTAGTACCCTAATGGCCAAGGAGATTCGATTCACAACCAATGGTGACTCGAAATGATCATGAATTGGACAAGCACATGTGAATCAGACTAAACTCATAACTTGGACAATGTTGGTACATTGAGTTGGCTAGTGGCGACATCTCTAGCCGACCAAACATTTCCATTGTTTTGTTTTGTTTTACTTTATGTTTTCACCTAATTTAGTTAGTTAAACAACCATCAATCGGACAATCATTCATTGTAGTTATACCACCCCTTGCATAGTTAGGTGACCAAAGGACTTAGCTAGATAAGATATATTTCTGCATTTTCATTCATTAGTTTGTGTCATATTTAGTGTCTAGTTATTTCGTAATTAGAGTGCTTAATCGAGTCAAGCTAAAGAGTTTAAGTGGTCAATCCTCATGGGTTCGACACTTGACTTCTTATAAATACTATAACTTGACCCCGTATACTTGTGGGTGGAAGTATTCTTTGCACTTATGAGTTAGTTCATAGTTCACAAAGTTTAAGGGCACAATATTCTTCTAACAAGTTTTTGGCACCGTTGTTGGGGATTAGGTTCATCTTAGTTTCTTAGCTTCAGATAGCCTTGATTACGGTAAAATCGGACATTTTGCTTTATAATTGTTTCTTAGCTTTGTAATTTTCTTTATATTAATACCTAGGACTTTGTTTTTTTGTCTTTGATCTCTAGAATAATTTGGTAGATACTTTGAGGTGAAATTGTACTAGAAGTTGTGCTTCTAATGTTTTTACAGGATAGTTTTTCGATCCATCAAAAATTACTTTTGATCTATCAAAAATTATTTTCTATCCAACAAATCCTTGTTGCAGGAGGAGACCCGGGGACATTCTTCAATGCATCGAGACTTCTTCTCGGTCCATCGAAGTGTAACATGAACTCTAAACCCAGGGCCTGGCTTCGATCCATCGAAAATTGTGTTGTGCTTAAGGTTATATCACTTACCTCTATCTCTTTTACCTTGAGTATTTATATTCTTGGGAGCAAATCTAAGTAGTGTCTTTATTTTATGCAAAGTAGTTAGAGAGTCTAGATTTAGCAAACTTAATTCTCGCTACACCATATATCATTAGGACTTTATTTGGTGATTTTGGTATATTAGATTATGCAAGGTTTTACCTCGGTTCACCTAGGTGTCCATAGCGTTGTGAATGTCACTATTGCGCGTACCGGAGTCCTATTCAAACTTTTAGAGTGCTCGTTGATGTTTCCTTGAAGGGGTGCCAAAGAAGTACCGTGGATGGCCCTCAAAGCTTAGAGTACTTTAGGAGTTTGGATGACTAATGTCTATTAGTTGCTAAGTGTGTTTTAGGTTTCATGCCTTCGAATCCTCTTTTCGAGGAAAACCTCATCATGGACGAGGACAACATTGAAGCAAGACCTTTGAGGGATAGTGTTTTATCATCTTTGTCAAGGCATACCGGTTACATTGTTCTTCAACCGTTAGAGGAAAAATCCTTTGAGATTAAATCTAGTTTTCTTCACACCTTACCAATTTTCATAGGACATCCACATTCTGATCCCTATTCTCACTTGTTGGAGTTTGAGGAAGCATGTACATGGTTCAATATCTGGAACATGGATCCAGGACAATTGAAGATTCGGGTGTTTCCTTCGAGTTTGCGGGATAAGGCAAAGAGATGGTTCAACAAGCTTGCTCAGATCCTAACTCGATTCACTTATGGGAGGCGATGCAACACAAGTTTATCACCAAGTATTTTTCACTGGGGAAGTTAAATTAGAGAATGACAAGGTTATTGACATTTTGTGAAGAAGATGGAGAGTTGTTCTATGAGACTTGGGAGCGTTTCAAAGAGTTTGAGCTTGGTTGACCTAATCACGGTCAAACCCAAGATATGTTATTGTCTCTCTTGTACCAAAGATTATGTACGAAGACGATAAGGAAGGTTGACAATGAATGTGGAGGAGATTTCATGGAAAAAACAGCGGAGGAGGCACATGTTCTACTTGAAAAGATGTCGGAACGGTCTTCCTTATGGGATGTCAAGCCCAATGTTTAAAAACTGGCAATATAAATGTGAGAAGCCACCCAAGCCAACCGAGAAAGTATGTATGAAGTCAAGGGAGCTATGTATGTATAAGAGGATGCCATCAAGCGACTTGAAGAGACCATGAACAAGAAGTTTGACCTTTTGTTAAAGCAAACTTGGAATAGAGGCTATGTTAATCAACTTGCAGAGGCTAGTGTAACACCTTGCATGATTTGTAAGAGTGTGATGCATGAGGCTTCATGTTGCCCATATTAAGGAGACCATCCGCAGACTATTGAGGAGCGGAAGTATATGTCAATTAGTACACAAAGGAGTAATCTGGGTTGACATACCAATCCTATTTTCTCATGGGATGATCCTAGACAAGTCAACAATTGTGGTCAAGCAAATGATCAAGCTTTCAACCATGGAGCTACCGAAGTTACAAGGACTAGTGAAGAGTATGTTAATGCTGTGGGAGGCAACTCTTTCCAACTACAAACATCTTTCTCTCCAATACGGATGTTTGTGCTAAAAGATGGTGTGTGTAGATTCGAATGATTGAAGGGCATAAACATAAAAAACATACTAAGCAACCAATTGATGATAAGCCTCCAAATTCTCAAACTACTCAAAGCCTTGAGAGCCTTCCACGGTGCTTCTTTGACACCCCCTCAAGGAAACATCAATGAGCACTTTAAGAGTTCAAATGGGATTCCAGTATGTGGTGCAGTGGCATTCACAGTGCTATAGACACCGAGGTGAGCCGAGGTAAAGACATGCATGACCCAATATACCGGAATCATCAAATAAAGTCCTAAGAATCTAGGGTGTAATGAAAATAAAGTTTGCTAAATCTAGACACACTAACTACTATGCGTAAAATAAAGACACTACTTAGATATGCTCCCAAGAATATAAATACTTAAGATAAAAGAGGTAGAGATAAGTGAAATAACCTCAAGAAAAACACACTCTTCGATAGATCAAAGAGAAAGGCTTCGATGGTATGAAGCAGTGCCCCTAGTTTCAAAATACAGGTTACACTTTGATGGATCGAATGAGTAGGCTTTAATGGATCGAAGCAATCCCCCTAGTTTCCACCCACAACAAGGCTTCGATGGATCGAAATGTAATCATTTGATGGATAAAAATATGCCTTGCAGAAAGGTTTGAAGTACAAATTCTAGCACAATTTACCTCAAAGCACCTACCAAAGTATTCTAGAGATCAAGGATAAAGAAAATTAAACTAAGTTCTAAGTGATAAAATGAAGAAAAACTACAAAACTAAGAAAAAATCATGAAGCAAAATATCCGGTTTTACCACAATCAAGGCTATCCAAAGCTAAGGAATTAAGATGAGCCTAATCCCCGGAAACGGCGCCAAAAACTTTTAGATAGATTACCCCTTGCACTTTATGCACTATTATCTTGCCCATAAGTATAAAGAGTGATTTATGCCTGCAAGTATACGGGGTTAACTTATAGTATTTATAAGAGTCGAGTGTCAAACCCACGAGGATTAGCTACTTGAACTCCTTAGTTCTAATTGATTAAGCTCTTACACTACAGTTAGACTAGACACTAACTTGATGCTAAACTAAAATAAAATGTGGATGTGTATCTCACACTACCAAGTCCTTTGGGGACCTAGTATTGCAAGGGATGATTAGACTACGATGAGTGATTATTCGAGTTGATTGATTGGTTATAGACTAAAGCAAAAAAATTAAATATCAAACAAGATCACAATAAGGAAAGATGGTTGGCTAGGGAACTCCCCACTAACCATTTGATGCTCAAACAATGTCTCAATTTATGTATGTAATTAAAGTCTGTTTCACACAAGTGAATGTCCAAATCGTAACCTTTTAGGTCAGGTTTGGTTTTGACCTAAGCTCCTAGGCCATTTCAGACTCTAGACGACTTGAGCCCAACTTTGAAGTATTTGGTGAGCTGGGACAAAGACCTAAGCCATTTCGGTTTTACATCTTGACCATATGTCACGTGAGTGAAGCAAACAAGTGTACTATGTGATATTTGTGGAAGGCTCCCCTTCCCGAACCTCTATTGGAGGACCCTAAAGAAAGTCTAAGTGAATCACCCAATCCACACCTTGTGAGTTATGAATTGAAAGACCCAAACTAGTGGCCATAATAACCTCTCGATTTAATGTATGCTTGACCAAAGCCCCTTAAGTCTATTGAGACTCAAGGATACTCTAGTCCTTGCTTAGTTCTAAGGAAACCAAAGCTTAATGAAAACCCTCTTGGAATAGACCTTAATCATGTTCACATGCTCATCTAGCCTTAGATGAGTAGCTAATTTAACCAATGTCCCATTTTTAGTTCCTTAATGCATACATCAACTTAGCTATGGTCAACACATGCATAAATGAAACCATACATGCGGCTCAAGCACATAAACAACCATAAACACATAGTAATCTCATTCACAAACACATGTTTCACTCAACATAGAGAAAAACATAAGCCATACATAAATCAATCAATCATTTTTCTACATTAAATGGCTAGGGTTCTGACCGTAGCCTCCATATGGGACTACTCACTACACATAATGAAACTAAAGACTAGATACATAAAGAGAAATCAATAGGTGCAAGAAATAATTAAAGAGTCCCTTAAGCAAAGTCTTCAAGTTCTTCAAGTATTTCTTCACTTCTTGCTCCCTTTTTGCTTCTTGGCTCCACAAATATGATGAACCCACCTTAGGCTAGGGTGAAGAGGGTGGAGACGAGAGTATGGTGGTGGTGATGGAGGTTCCTAAGCCTTTTGGTGGTGATAACGAAGGTGTTTGAGGTGGAGGAGAGAGCTAGAGTGTTACACTACAAGAAAAATCCACTTAGGCGACAAAATTATTAAGGTTTCATCCCCTAAGTACCACTTAAACGACGAAATAATATTTCGTTGCCTATGTACAAAATTTCATCGACCAAGTGTACTTAAACGACAAAATATAAAGCGTCACCTAGAGAGCAAACATTCGTCGTCTAAGTATGTCTTAGACGACAAAAACAAAAAATTTCGTTGTCTAAAAACTGACTTAGACGACGAAATTTTTTATTTCAACGTCTAATATCTTACCCTAAACTCTAAGTCTTAAAACCTTTCCCCTAAACCCGGAATGCCTTAACTGTCGAAACACATTTTTTCGTCATCTAAGTAGTACTTAGATGACAAAATACAACCAATTTCGTTGTCTCAGTAGAGATTTACAATCTGACCTCTAAGAGCACGACCATGTATACCATTTTAAAATACATATTTTTTTCATCGAGGGCATAGAGTTAGCAATTCTTTGACTGTGAGTGTCGACGGTTCGAAAATCGGAGTTACGAAGATTCGCATATCAACGTTTCCGTTTCGTTGAAATTTTGGTTTTATGTTTGACTACGCCGATCAAACCCTTAACGAACTTTGTTTTGAATGAAAGTTTATCCACTTACATATTATGTTATGATGAATATATCCAACGGTTGCTTTGTCCAAATTCAATTTCGTTAATGTTGATGTGGAGTGAATATAGACATACGAACACTTAAGTTATACAACATTAGTAGATATATAATAAGTTTTTACTCTTAAATAAAAAACATTGTCTAATTTTAATTATTTTATATTTAGCTGATAAATTAAGTTTTTACGACACGACAAACATCCGTAACTTCGGAAACGGGTTTACGAATTATTTTTTACGATACTTTTTGTCTTTTAATTATTTTTCAATAATCAATAAATTGATTCGATTGAATCCTAAACTAATTCAAATTAGGTTGAATTTTTTTCTACAATATTATATAAATGTAATTGTTACATCTGATGGTTGATTTTTGATAATTTTTAAGCAACTACCCAAAATTAATTTTCATATTTAAAAAAAAATCACTTAGACGACGAAACAAATTAGTTCCTCGCCTAAGTGAATATTTTTTTAAAATAAAATTAAATTAAAAAAATTAAATTTTACTTATGCGACGAAAAATTAAATATTTTTTTATTTTTTATTTTAAAAAAAATAAATTTTAAATTAAAATTTTAAAAAATAATTAATTTCACTTAACGATGAAACTTACTGATTTCGTTGCCTAAGTTCAAAATTTAAGCGGTTAATTTTTTCAGCCAATTTTTTTTACCAAAAATTGAAAATCACTTGGGCGACGAAAATGTATAATTTCATCGCCTAAGTTTAAAATTTATGCAGTTAATTTTTTTCAGCCAATTTTTTTTACCAAAAATTGAAAATCACTTAGGCGATGAAAGTGTATAATTTCGTCGCCTCAGTTCAAAATTTTGGCTGTAATTTTTTTTCGCCAATTTTTTTACCAAAATTTGAAACCACTCAGGCGACGAAACTAGTAGGTTTCGTCGCCTAAGTGAACACCTATAAAAAAAATTTCATCCCATTTTTTTCACAATCTCTCCAAATCTCTCTCTCTCTCACAAACCACCGCCACCACCACCTCTACCGTACCACCACCACGCCACAACACTACCTCCACCACCTCGGCACCACCACCATTATCAATAAATTATCTCCTAATTAATTAATAAATTTTTACTAATTAATTACGATTTAATTAATTTTTATTTATTTATTTTATAAAAAAAAACACTTAGACGAAATCAAATTTTCGTCGTCTAAGATTTTTTTTTTTAAATATTTTTTAAATTTGACACTTAGGCGACGAATTGTAATTTTCGCCATCTAAGTTATCACTTAAACAACGAAAATGTTCATCGTTTTTTCATAAATTTTGCACCGTCTAAACATCTAGATGACGAAGCCTATTTCATCATCTAAGTGGCCACTTAGGCGACGAAAAATAAAAATTTCGTCGTCTAAGTACTTAGGCTACGATTGTTATGAGACGAACCTTAGGTGATGAAAAAACACACTTAGGCAACAAAATAGTTTTGTCTCCTAAGTTTGTTTTTCTGGTAGTGTTAGGGGAATGTTGGGGCTATAGAGAGAGTAAAAACTAAGCAAAACTTGAGAAATGAGATGTGTTGTAATTGTGATGAGTGGGGAGCTCGACTAAGGGAGGTAATTGGAGAGAAAATAGGGTGTTTTATGAGCCCTTGGATGTGCTAGAGTGGCAATGAAGTTTGATCCAAGGTCCACAACTTGTGATCCTCTTTTCTTTGCTTCTAGCTAGGCTAAAGTGCAAACCATGCCTAATAGATCCAAAATTCAAATTGTGTGACACCCTAACTAAATCAGCTAGGGTTCCTATCTAGGTGGTTTGAGCTTTCCCTTGGACCTGCCTTGGAGTGTTTGGGCCATACTTGATAGTTCGGCTGGCCATAGATAAATTCGGCGATTTTCCCGCAGCTTTCGACAACTTTCGGCGACTACCGTACTTTTTGTTATTTTTCCAAAGTTACTACAAATGCTCTTGTGACTTCGGAAATGTGCTCGGCTTCTCCAAAAATTGATTAATTTCCATCTTTAAGAGCGTTTTCGTGCCAACTCTCAATTTTCTAGCATGAAGAGGAAATGTTATAAGAACGATGCTTTATTCATAGAAGCCAAACAATAAGATTGAAGTTAGGAACATAATTAGAACACAATTATAGACCTAACAAGTTTGTGGCTATGTCAAATGTTAAAATCAGAGTTACGATGTAGAAGTTATGGTCAGCGAAAATTTAGTACGATTTTACGAATTTACATTAGTCGTAATTTGCAAGTATAAATATGACATTTCAAAAATGGAAATAAAAACTTTTTATTTCAGTCAGCCTTTTCTTTTCTTTTTTTCTCTCTCTCCTCTCCCCCGCGTCTCTCTCCTCTCTCGCGGACCGTGAGGTCGCTGGCGACGGAGCTGTCTTGTCCGGCCACCAAAAGTGGCGAGGCCGGTGTCAAACGCTTTGTCTCCCTCTCCTCTTTCAAACCCCCAAGATCTCAACCTTCATCTCTCAAAGATGCAACCGTAGTGTGGAAGAGAAGAGTCGCCGGCAAACTAAAACCCTAAGCTTTAGGGGTGACAGTTTCGAGCTCAAATTGATGGTTGATACCTACTAGGCTTTGAAGCTTTCTTAAATACAAAGCTAATGACACCAAGAACACATCTCAATTCGACCGGAACAAGGAGAATCGAGCAGTTCTATGGACAAAGATTCAAATCAGTTTAGTTCTTTTGAAGAAGATGAGGAGCCAATATCAGCTAATGAAGATGAGGAGCCAACCTCAACTAGTGAAAAGGAGGAGTCAGGTTCCTCTGGTGAAGAAGATGATATTTAAAATTTAGCTGCTTTTGGAAAGACAATATTTTCATTTTAGTTTTGTAGGGCATCAGTTGAGTAAAAAGAAAGAAATTTCTCACCAGAATGGTTGTTTGCATATTATCATTGTTGTGTAATTGCAGATGTTCATTGTTTTGTAATATGTAATGAAGTTGCTAAACATTAGCCTATGTAATACCTTATTCCAGTATGTTTCGAAATCCCTCTTCTTTTTTTGTTCTGGTGAATGCAAGTTCTTCTAGTTATGTACCCAAAAAAAAATTCTGCTAGTTAAGAAAGAAAAAGGAGAATGCAGGTTCTCTTTACGTAGCTTTCAAAGCAATCATCTTCCTTTTGTTCCGGAGAACTAATCTTTTTATTGTATGATAGAATCTAATATTGGAGCTGCATTCTCCTCCCAAACATACAGATCAGAATGGTTTCATAGTTAACAAAGATTACCATTTTTTTTCAAGCAAATGGATTATAATTGTTCCTAAAGCCACAGAGTTACAAAGTAGGATTTTTTAAATCCACTTGTGTTATTATAGTCGAGGATTTTTTCATAGCTCTGGCTCTGACCAAGCAGATGACATCTGATTGATATGATAAGTGGAGAAGTCGATGAAAATGAGATGGAAAGCGAGAAATGAGCCGAGTTTTTATTGGCATGTCTTTTTATTCAACCTGGGTCGAACCCGGTAGAAAACTCACCCATTTAACTTTAATCTAACCCATTTTCTTTTGTTTTAATCACATTCTTTGACTTTGATTTAAACTGATCTAGTGTATCAACCGTAATTTAGACTTAAACCGGACGTCCGCGCTGGAGAAGCGCTGTACTTCCATGCTCATTTGTACATTATGGTTTGGACTTTACGTGATTAGCATCCTCTTAAAAGATCACACTTCATTGCAGGGCCGCTTTGACTAGTTGTATTTATCTGAGTCATTTGCAGTTAGTGAGATAGGTTGTGTAAGAAGCAGGATTGATGGCTTGAGTGTCTCATTGGCTGGGCCCTGATGGTCGTGTAATTGGTGGTGGTATTGCCGGTATATTACAACAGTGAGCCCTATCCAAGTAGGGCCTGTCACTCCCATTTTAAGTTGAACCTACTGTAAATGATGGTCATTATCAACTCCAAAGGAGTGTAGCAACATCACTCACAACGAAAGCATTGTTATACAGTCACCGAGTTTGTTATCCTTGACTGTATCACCGTGTAGTGGCTCTGAGCGACAAGAGTCTCAGAGGGGCAGCCTTGTGAGTGCACGAGATATCCTGCAAAGTCCTGAAAACAAGTGTTCTTTTGTTCTAGTGTGGGCTCGTCCTACCTATGTCATTCTTGTGATCAAGTACTGAAAATGTATGCTTGGGTATTGTGGTAAAAAAAGATACCAGTGAAACCCAAGCGTACATTGGATGAAAGGAAATGCGGCTAGTGGTGATATATCGGGACAATTACAGATCGTTCCATCCCCTTCGGGATGGTTATTGCAGCATTGCTCATCTTTGTATTTAGGTTATGATGGCCATGTTACAAAGGGGAGTCAGAACCATGTATAATTAATAATTTACCCCCATATGTCGTCTGTAAGTGGGGTTTGGTTGTTTGTTTACTCAGTTTCTAACATAATGTAGGATACAGACATGTGCCACATTAGTTGGTGAACAGATTTGGTGACCATTAAACTTCTGATATGAGGCTGAGGCTGTGTCTTTGCTTCAAAGTCTTTAATGGTCCTGCTTTGTTCAAAGGCTCATGGCTTCTGCTTTTGTCATTGGTGCCATTTTTAGTCCCTGCTTTGTACCTCGTGTTGAGATCATCACTGTCAACAGTATCTAACTCACTGAGACCCAGTGAACCAGAATAGTATGTGAAGTCTGTATCGGTACCATATGCATAGAGATAACTCTACAGATGGAGGGAATGGAAAATGATCTGTCTTCCACAGATGCTTAAGCTTTCTTATCCCAACAAGCATCCTTGTGGCCATGTGGTGTACTTAAAAGGGCAACATACACACGATCAGCTTTTTATACAACTCGAACACTTCTTCAGATAGGAGATATGTAGCCAAGAGGATCAAAAGTTAGGATATCTACTAGTTCTTTATGTACACAGATATGAATGTAATCTGAACTATTATTTAGCAGAATCAGTTTGCACTGAACTGAAGATTTGAGCCATCAGAATGTTATTCTTCTATTTGAACAGATCATCCCATTACATGCTCTGATGCTCCCATTTGCATCCAGGTTTGAAGTAGTGGATTACTATAGCATATTATACTAGCAAGTGTCTGAATATCAAGAACCTTGGATCACTACTTGTTCATGCATACAACTTATCAATCTCACTTTTGAACTTGGCCTTGATCTGTTCCCTCTTTATCTTCAGAACAGCAGTAACCAATCCGGATTCGAGTGTCCATGGATCCGGTGCCAGGTAAATCTTCTCAGGGAGTTCAAACTTGTCCAACTTTTCTGACTTTCCTACCTGCTCATGAAAAACCAATATATAAGATAGGAGAAAGAGTTCTCAACTGTTAGAACTTAGAAAGCATCTGGTAGATATAGAAAGATGTATGGACCTAGGAGAGGGATTGCTGAACTTCACTAACTGTTTCAGCTTTTTCGCAAAGCTCGGAAAAATCACTGTTCTTAATCCCAGCTTCCTGCGCCCATTCCTCCAGGCTTGACAACAAGAGACAACTAAAGCTACACAGTAGTTGTGGAAAGGATCTGCACATACCATAATACTTTCCACATAGTTACTGGTTACCAGAGCCGCCTCAACCTGCACCATCGCCATGACCAAGATTGTTAACATTCCTGATGAAACTCCAGCTTGTTACTTCCAGCAACATAGTTCATTAGAAATAGGCAAACAAAAAATTATATACCTTTCCAAGGGAAATGTATTCTCCATGCTGGAGTTTAACAATATTCTTTTTTCTATCTATAAGTTAAAGGCATCCATCAAGATGGAACCTTCCGATGTCACCAGTATAAAATCAACGCATGCCTCTTTCATCAACCTGTGGCATGTAGAGGAAGCATCAGCACATTTTATAGAAAATCAACAGAACACGTTGACATATATACAAGCTAGTTAGAGAAAGCACCCTGAAGACTTCATCAGTCTTCTCTTGATTGCTAAAGTACCCAGCAGTTACACACAGTCCCGCGATTACAACCTCCCCATGAGGCATCGGCTTGTCAGATGTCAAGTATCCACCTTCTTTCCAAGAAACAAGCTGCATTATCAAATAAAAAGTACATTCTTCAAATTGAACTCAATCTTCAAAATCCTACATGTACATCTCTGGTATCTAGCACCATGAGCTCCTCATAAATGTCCGGTGCCATTCTTAAATAGCATCAATTATAGAAATATTATTTGATTAAACATCTCATCTTTTCATGAATGTCCCCTTAATTTCAACCAAAAACATACCTTGATGTAGCAAAATTTAATGGGAGGGCCAACACAGCCCATTCTTGTGTCATCCCACTCAGAAGATGAAGCTCCAGCGAATGTTTCTGTGGTGCCATATGCTTGAAGGACTGGAGCACTGTCAAAAAATATATGATGGCAAGCAAAATTAGCAACAATTACAGGCGAAATTTATTTATAAATTTGGCAAATACTGAAAACCTGATAAGTGATTAGGATCAACCCCGTCATCTTGAAGTATCTATTACACAATAATAAGCCGACAGGACTAAGAATTTCACTATTTTCAAGTACATTTGGAAGCTAAAACTGTGAAGGTGTCCGGATATAAAAAAGTAATAGGATTACAATGTAGTTTTATAACTATAAACATACAGAGATTATAAGCAATTACCCCAAACAGATATTGATGAAATATTGTTTATCAGCAGATAAAGGAGCTCCACCACACATCATAACATGCATGCGCCCTCCAAATCCTAAACGTATTGTTTTCAAAACGACGTTATCCCGAAACAGTCTTTCCAGACCCCAAGCACCAAGCCAACTTCCTCCTACACCAGCCAGTCACCATTTAAATTCAACGTCGAAAAGTTTTTTTGCTATCCCTCCTTTCTCCTCAACCTAAGAAACACAGCAATTAGTATAGAAGAATCCTAAACCAATCAATGTAAAAAAAAAAGTGGAGCTATAATATAAAAGGTAATAACAGTATCCACTTCACACCTTTTTATAAATTGCAGCTCTAATACGATCAATAATAGAAGAAACTGCCGCCATGAAAGTTGGCTTTAACAAAGAAATGTCTCCCTTGGTTCCTTAATTTTAGGTGAACTGTCTGTTAAAGTCAATGGTGAACCATAACCAATTTGATAACCTGCAACCATCATCATAGACTGGACAACAGCAAAATCAAAATTTCACAACAAAGGTACAGAAATTAGTATAACACATTCTGTAACAAACTTACTTCACCAGTCAGTTCGAAAACATGAGCTAAGGGCAAGTATGCCAAGTATACATCTGTGCTATTCTGTTTAGGGATCACTGTCGAAACAGCTGCATCACCTCCACACTCCCTCTTTTAATCTGTCCAATATACATTTGAAAACATTAGGAACAGAATACAAACAGAGAAAAAAATTAATGAAGTTTGATTTTGACAATGATAGAGACTTGTCAAGTTATTGAGAACCTGGTTTCCACAAAGGTTATTTGAATCAATAGAGCAATGACACATGTACATTCAACCAAATCTGAGAGAGTCGACCCTCCATGTTACCCATGTATATAGCAGCCATTAGCCATCCCAGCCATTGTCCATAGGCACTATGCTCCACTTGAGTGCGCGCTCATGTACAGATTCTAGTATTACGACGCCAGATTTTCATAGGCATATGTTATCTAGTAATCTAATATATATACAAGATAAAAATGTTACTCTTGGTCCAGAAAATTACATCAACAACACTGTGATAGCACTATTGTTAATTGTTTGCCCTCCGTAATGGGAAAGTACATACCTGCAAGAGCTTCCTGCCACTAATTCCCTTGTACACTGCTTGTGTTAAACCCTTGCTTCCGAAAATGCAAGTTAAGTGATGTAGCTATGAATGCCCCATAACCAACCTGGGATTATACATTCAAGTTTGGCCAAATCAAACGCACACATACACTGTACAAGAGGAGACACTGTGATACTAAAATTCATTTCCAAAAGTAGATGTACTAAATGAAGGTCTCACTGATCTCGGAATTAGCCTAGGCTGGGATACCTTGGATCCCTTGGATGTAACAGGGGCCGCCCTCAAAAGACAAGTCACTGTCTACTGCAAGTTGCGTTGAAGGACCACTTCTGGTCCCCTTCATGTACATTCGAAACGGCAAAGTGCCAGTTCCTGCTAAGGATCTAGCTGACCTGTCGACATTAACAAGTGGCATTATGGGCCAGCAATCCTAGCAAACCGCAACAGCTTAGGTTGTTGAGATTCAAAGATTGTCATGCGAAATGTACATGTTAACCATGTGTGATATTACAAGATGTACTTACGTAATGTTGATATCCCTTCTGGGAGTGGCTCTGGGTGAAGCACTTGGTATTGGAGCACTTGAGGTCACTGACTTATTGGGATTCAATGGTGTCTTGTAAGTGTCTTCTTCCTTCTGTGACACGTATATATGGTACAAAGGTCTTAACAACCCCACGTATTGATATTTCTGGGCTTCAAGAAAAGTGATGAAACTGTAGTGCTGGGTTAGCTGTGACATTGCCACATTTCCACCATGAGTACAAGTAATCGTAGTATAAGCTCTGCAGCACACCAACACTACCGTGCTTGTTGTGTAAAGCTGTCATTATTGATTAAGCATATACAAAATCAAAATGTGACACAACAAACTCTTGAAAATTTGCCAAACTTGTTGCATCGCCTATATTAAAAGAGGAACCTGCATACTTAGAAAATGGAATTGGGAATTCAACATTCGGTGGCAGCAGACTAGGAACTTTGGTCTGGAGGTTGAGTTGTGTCATTGGATAGTTCTCGCAATCGAGATTGAAAGGGAGCTCCACCAAATCAAACTCGAAGATTAAGGAGCTTCGACCTCGACAGCATGGTACGGTATTCCACTGCCATTACAACTTTCGTTGCCTCCTCGATCCTTTTCTGCTACAACAACTTCTGTTTCTTTTGTTTATGTACAGAAGAGCTTATTTCTAAAATCTCTAGGTTGGGTGAAAAGAAACAAAACATTTGAAGGATTTCAAAGAATCTCAATCTTCTATTCAGTGATTCTTCTCACTATTAAAAAACGCAAACGCGTTTTCCTGCCATTGTGAGTACTCCTACTGTTTCCCGGATTCGACTGCATACAGAAAAACCTTTATAATCAGCTCCAGTTGCAAATCAAAAGCAACCCTTTTATGATCATATCTCCGAAAACACAAACCAAAACTCAACCATTGACAGCTTCTATATCTCCTACTCAACCCAGCCCAGCACAAATTGATCTAAAAATCCTAAGCAAAATGCCCAACACTTGAATCTAACAGAAACCCAATAGTATATAACTCAAAACAGCAAATAGAGGTATACCTGGGTTTTAGGTCCGCAAATCAGATTGACGGCGTCAGCCTCAGCTTGAAATCTCTCCACGGAGCGTAATCGTCGTTTTACATCCGTTCCGAGTTGTCAATGCAGATCATAGTCGCCTGTTCGGAGCAAAATTGGGGGACTTGGAAGTTGCAGCATGGAGCAAATTAGGGTTTTGGGAAAACTGACCTCCAGCATCATGGTTTGTGGCAAGAGTGAGGCGCCACATCCCGATTTCGGTAACAAAGGAAACATCATTTTTTACGTGTTTTTGTTACCAACCCAACTTAATGGACGGAGAATGCAACGTTAGTTTGCAACTTTTCTCTTTTGTCAACGTGGAACAACACCATTCTCCTCGGGGGGGGGGGGAGGGAGGAGGAGGCCGGAGGGAGATAGAGGAGGTTGACGGCGCCGGAAGAAGATTATTAAAAGAAAAATGTGTTCATATATACTACAACTCACTTGCACATATTGAGTGCATATTTGATCCAGCTGAAACTAGAAAGTAAAAAATTGACGTTCAACTCATTATAAAACAAACAATGGACTGATACTGTTTTTCCATACGAGGGAACATTCGGGAGACAAATCAATTACAGTAGAATTGGTTCATCGAAGAAGAATTGAAGAAAAAAATCACAACATATTCTCTTTCTCACTAACAGAGCCCCCCACCTATACCAGTTCCTCTTGCAGCCTCACTTTGTCAACCAGTAGATAAATATGAGAAATGTGCAAACCGATGCAACAAGGGAAAGAATGATGGTTTCCATGGACTTTTTACGCTTTATTGCAGATAGAATTTGACTTACCTGTCATCATGACATGGGATATCATTCAAAAGTAGTACAGACATACTAAGATAACAGAACTTATCTACCACAATGCCCTTAAAAATAAATCACATGGGTTTTTGGTCTGATCAAATTTGGACATGAGACATGAAAATCCTAGGTACGAATTACAACACAGACCTGAATTAACAAAGTTGCAAAGGGACAAAATCTTAAACTCAGATCTCCTACAACTACTAGAATTTAACAGCTTGAAATGTCAAGGAATTATTTATCCTGGTAATAGCCACAAGGCGCTTTTCACCCATATGCAGAAGTAATTCTCTCTGTAAGTTTTGGTTTTGAAATCATTCGGTACTTTCTCATACTGTGGTTCACTTTTTAGCAAGTTCTGCACCACATGCATCTTATAACTCATTTACACTTGATTTTATTCATAATATGCCAACGCAACTCAAAATCTTTTGTATTACTGAAATTATAAATAGAATAAAGTTTTAGATTTTATACCGTTGGAAGGCGGCTACCAATATTGGTCAGCTTTGAATTGATACCGCCAAAAGTTGAACGCTGAAGGACAAGAGCACCCAGGGTTGCTTGAGCTTGAGAGATCACAGTATCCATCTGTATCAGACGAAAAAACATGAGAGGCTTCATTAGATAGCAAGTTTGAGTTTGAATGCTAATCAAACTGTATACCCAATATGGTCGTAACTGGCCAACACTTTAACAGCATATCTATGATTTATTCCTTTACAAACCTGTCCTGTACTTCGGCTAACAGAAGCATGTTCTTTCAAGAGAGCATTTTCCGCTGAATCTACACCAGCTTCCAAGTCTACTCTTGTCCGATCGAACTCCCTGAAATCCTCTAGGAGTGAAGCATGCTCCTGCTTAGCTCTAAGGCTGGAGCGGAGACGGTGAAATTCCTGCACTTCAATCATGTCTTACAGCAAGTTCAATCTGCTAGGTTTCTTATTCCAGTTTTAATAATGACGAGTGCAGAATGATAGAAAGACTAGCATGATATACTGTCCCCAAATTCAAGTTCAATCCAAGTCGAGTAGACAAAAAAGGATAAAGCCAGTATCTTATTATTCAATCTTTTTTCTGAAAGAAAAGAAAAAAAAAAGAGATGAGCAAATTTTACGACCACTTATTCAACATTCTGCAAAAGAAATGCTGACAGGGAAGGAACTCAAAGTGATTATTTTGGAAAGTGAAAAAGACCAACCATCTTCATATAAATATAACATATATATTTACATATATAATAAAAAATAGGCCATCCACATATCTAACTGTTCCACTTCAACTTCACTTTGGGTAAGAGAAATTTTACAACCACACAAAATCTGGACGACTTATTCATCATTTTGGTTAAGAGAAAACATGGCCAAAAGGATGGGAATTTACTGAAAGATTTAGCAATTAAGTAACAAAGAATGCTTAAATTAAATATTTGGCAGCTCATATATCTTCCTAGAATGTGCCAGTCTGGATTTACTTCAAGCAGAACCACAAGGAGGCTTAAGAGCTCTCAAAATATACTAGTCAACCCACACATGAAAGCATGTTTAATGATTTTATTATCTGTTTTAGTGAAAGAATAAAATAGAAAATATTCAAAAGAATCTATAGGGAATTTCGTTGCAGATATAATTGATTAATGGTCATGTTATGCAGTTATGGGGCACTTTTATAATCTTTCTTTTTTTACTTCGGCAAATTTTACCATAAATTCTTAACTGTTGGTAAAGTAATTTAATATTAAAGGTTATAATAGTGAATAATTTCTGTTAAGGTTGTAAGCACAGGTCTACGTAATAATAGTATAAATACCATACACTGTGCTACAACACACTGTTAGAGCATTTCACATGCATGTTTCCTTATATGTAGTGCAAAACACCTTTGAAAGTATGAAGCACTCGGGCAAAAAAAAAACTGTTCAAAGCTATCTAGCCCCCAAGTCTTGCATGTTGGTAAAGCCAAGACTCAAGAGGCCCGTAATACCTGAGTGATATCTTGAAGAATCTCTTGATGTCTAGTCAAGGTATGAGAAACCATTTCTGATCCTCCTGAAGATACCCATGCTTGCATCTGTGAATTTACTTGTTGGAGTTGCTTTAATAATCTATTTATCTCAGATTCAATATCATTATCTGCAGCATCAGATTTGGCAGAACCCTTTGCAGAGACAAACTTACGATAAGAACTCATCTGCTCATCCAACTGAGCTTCAAGTCTCCTTGCCTGAAATCAAATACAGATTATTCAATCATGAAGCAAACATTACAGCCTCTAAGTATTGGTAAGAACAAAAGTGCATGAAAAGACAAAAAAGAAAAGTAATTATCATAGAACATGAATCGTCTTGATTATCCAGATGGTGTTCTCACATAAGCAGCTTAAGGGTTGATGGTATCATTAACATAATATGCTGAAAACATTCATATAAGATCCGTTTTCAGTAACAAAGACCAATTATTACAATTCCCGAAGCCTAGAACCAATTTAACAAACCACGATTATAATCCTAAATGTTTTTCAAAACCACGAAACCAAACTGAAGCTAATAAATCAAATTTCTAATCTTTCCTGTACTCTAAATTTTAAAGTCAACTGCACTTGAATTGCCAAAAACAACAACCTTTGATTCACAAATCAGTTAACTTCAAATTCAAACTATTATAACTTCTCACAATTTTTATCTGAATTCTACACTCTCTAACCGAGCAAATCAAATCAAATCAAATCAAATGAGATAGAGAAGAATCTCTACAGAGATGGTCACTTTTTCGTGGTGAATTTTCAACGAGGTGGAGGAAGATCGATTGTACCTGTTTGCGAAGCGCGTCCCATGAGCTTTGCACTTCCATGACCACCAACGACCGACACACCAAAACCGAAGAATCACTTATCTGTGTTCTCCTAGGGCTTCTCGAACCTTCGTTGTTTGAGAATTGAGATATGGAGAATTTTGAGATTGGGGGGATTCGTTAGGGAGACGGAGACATTTGGTCTGTGATTTCTTATTTCAACGGCAATGTCACCAATGTGGCGTGTTAGGCTACGTTTGGGAATTCGGTGATTCTGAAAAAATCAGCTTTTTTCAGAATTTTATCAAATGAGGTGTTTGGTGATTTCCTACTAATCAGGTTAATCTAAGAATTAAAGGTCACTCACAGCAACTTTTAAAAACTACTGCCGCTCAAAGCGCACGCTCCGCGAGAAAAAAAAAATCACTTTCCCGCTAATACCCTTCTCACCAAGCCTTATCCTACCTACATGAACCCATTCTCTTGCAGTGAAGCATCACTCCACGCGAAGAAAGAGACGGTTGCTACAGTATTGGCGCTCATTGGGAAGAGACGGCTCCTCTAGGTATCTTTAATCTCAAGTTTTCTTGCAATTTCATACCTCATTGTCATCTTGCAATACCTCTTCTGATATATAATTGGCACAAAACTCATCGTTCTTCTAGTTCTGTCCTCTATAATTGACATAAATGTGATGGGTTCTTGAACTATGCAATCCTTGTTCTAATTGCCATGTGATCGATGGGTTATTGAATGAAGTTTTGATTGATTGTTTTGACAATGAAATGGATTCATGTTTAATTATGAATTGAATGGTTTACAATTTTGGAATAGAAATTAAAGCTTCGTAATATATATTATTTAGTTTTCATGTCCAGTATCTTCAATCCTAGAATATGACATGCTCTTCCTTTTCGTATTATATACTATTGATGTTAAGATAATGGGTCATGAGTATTAGATGTTTTATTGGTAAAGAAATTAATCAAAATGTATATGAAAACAGAGATGGGAAAGAAGAATACTAATGAAAATGGGGAGAGTGGATCACAAGTTAAAGCTGTCTGGAATCCTTATAATATAGGAATATTTTGTGATTTATGCATCAAGATGATGGATGGTGGACACTGTCCTAATACTCACTTTGATAGAGAAGGATGGGAAAAATTGGTGATAGACTTTGGTAGAGAGACTGGCAGTCCCTATGATAAAGGACAATTGAAGAATAAGTGGGATGGACTTAAACTTGATTGGAAATTATGGAAAGAATTGAAAGGGAAGGAAACTGGTTTAGGGTGAAATCCAAGCAAAGGTACTGTTGAGGCATCTCCTGAATGGTGGCACAATAAGATTCAAGTGTGTATCTACATTTTTGGCTTTCTATGTTGTCTACTAATGATCATTTCGTGATTTATCTATTAACATTCTATATATAATTAGGTCAATTCAGAGTATAAAAAATTCCATAAGAAGGGTATCCAACCTGAATTGGAGGAAAAGTTAGATAGAATGTTTTCAAACATTACAGCCACTGATGAGCATGCATGGGTACCCTCAAGTGGTAAACTTCCACCTCCAAATACAAGGGGCAAGTGTGAATAATGTCATTGCACTTGAAGGTAGTGATGATTCAGATGATTCCAATTTGGCCAAGGAATGTGCTTTAGGGGAAGGGAAAAAGAGAAGCAATGAAAAACATGTAGTGCAACCTAAAACTGAAAAGAAACTCAAAGGACCCATCGTTATGGGAAGGAAAAAGGTGAGAGGTGCTACAAAATTGTACCAACAAATAGATCGGTTTATTGATGTAGTAGTGAATGCTGGAGAATCTGAGAGCGTAAAAGTTGCAGAACATGATTCTATTTCTAAAGTGATGTAAGCAGTAGAGGCAATCCCTGGTTGTGAACCTGCTAGTTATTTGTGGTTCTTTGCAACTCGACTTTTTTTTAATAAAGAAAAAGAGAGATGTTTGCTACCATGAAAATAGATGAAGTCAAATTGCAGTGGCTGAACTATGAATTGAACAATGAATAGGCAGGGTTCAAAGTTATGGGTTTGAGAACATTTGGTTTAGTTTGTTTTTTTCTTATGTACTTTGGAATTGATTTCCGATGGATTATTGTCATATTTGACAAGTATTAAATAAGTAACTTTTAGTTTTCAGATGTTAAAAGTATGTTGCATTTCTTAATGGCTTGCGGTTTAAAGAATTAGTTTTTTGTTTTCATTTTATTTTGTTGCGGGGATATTAGTTGTCTCATGTTATAAAAGCTACGTTTTCTTTGCAACGTAGCTTATCATACATTACTCATGTTTGAAATACAATGTATGGACATAGACATATTTAATGAACAGATGATGATATAATCATATTTGCAGGTTGTACTAAACTATGGATAATTCTGGAAATAAGAAGAAGAGGCGACTTACCCAAAAGCAGCTTCTTGTGTTTTTGCTCGCATGATTGAAGAGTACTACGTGAAGTATATCCATAAGACTCCAATTATGAACTCTTCTCACACAGGTAATATGTGGGTTACTGAATTGCTACAAGGGAATGATGAACGCTTTTTCCGAATGTTTAGAATGGACAAGTATGTATTTTATAGATTATGTAGTGAGTTGCAAAATAAGTATAGGTTTCAATGCTCACGAAAAATGAGTGTGTTTGAAATATTAGGAATGTTTTTACATATGTTGGGATATGGAGTAAGAAATAGGTTAGCACAAGAACGATTTCAACATTCAGGTGAGACAATGAGTAGATATTTCAGTTATGTGTTGGACATGGTGTGCAACTTGGCTATTGAAGTCATACAACCAATGGATCGGGAGTTTAAGAAGACCGCACCATAGATACTGAGAGACTCTAGATATATGCCTCACTTCAAGGTAATGACCTCGATATAATGTAGTTTTTGTTATTCATTACAAATGTTGAAAACCTTTTCTTTTCTTTTCTTTTTTATTTTGTAATTTAAGGACTACATTGGTGCCATAGATGGCGTACATGTCTGTGCTTCAATTACTCCTTCTGAACAAGTACCCTATATTGGAAGAAAAGGTATGCCTACTCAAAACATAATGGCTGCATGTAATTTTGACATGCAATTCATCTTCGTTTGTGTGGATGGGAAGGTACAACACATGATACCAGAATTTTCTTGTCAGCCATACAGAATCTTGAGTTGAATTTTTCAAAGCCTCCCAATGGTAGTGACATTGTATTTTATTTTTCTTGGTATTAATCTGTCTCAAGTGTTAGATCACCAATTTATCATATTATAAAAAATTGCAGAAAAATACTATTTGGTTGATGCAGGTACCCACAGATGAAAAGGTATTTGGAACCATATATAAATAACACGTATCATCTTTCAGATTTTCGAAGACTTAACGGACCAAATGGTCCTAAAGAGATATTTAACTATGCGCACTCATCTCTTAGAAGCATCATTGAACGTAGTTTTGGAGCTCGGAAGAAAAGATGGAAGATATTAAGAGATATGCTTAACTATCGCAACTGAAGATAGTCATTGCAACCATGGCACTTCATAACTACATAAGGAGATGTGCCAAAAGTGATAAACATTTCGACAAGTATGATAATGAGAACGACATTGTAAATAGAGAAACCGATATAGAGATGAAAACTCATGAAGATCATGGCAATGGTCATGATGTTGGAGCACGAGAAATGGAAGCATTAAGAAATAGTATTGCTGCAAGTTTAATGTATACAATCTAGATTTTTGGTTTAAACTTTCATATTCCCATGTTTGTTCTTTAGTTTACAGTAGTCGAGGACATTGCAAATTTTAATTTAGAGAACATTGTTGAGCTGATTTTGGAGGGAACTGAGACAAATTCATTAGAATTTTTTACTTGCAAAGGAACAAAATGAAGTTTTGAAATTAGTCCTCTATGGTCATTTGAACATAATTACGGTAGCTTCTCTTGAAGTTTACCAAACAATTTTAGGCGTATAGTACTTTTAAAATTATTGTTTACCAAATATAAAATTAATTTAAATTATAGTGTATTTTTCCCATTCCCGCAACGCAGTAGAATCAAATTATTTTAAAAGCTACGACATTTCCAAATTAAACCTTACTAAAATTCAATAGCTTCCCATATCACAGACTACACACTGTGGTGGGCCCACGGTAAAAAAAAGTGTGCACAAGGTCCTTTTTTTTAAACTTTACAAAAGTCTCGAAATGATGAGGCTATGACCGTAATGTCGACGATTCGAGGCCATAATACCAGTTGCTAGCGCGCAATATCAACATCCGCCGCTCTCTCTAAACCTAAACAGAACCACTGATACTCGTAAATTAAAATTCTCTTCATCCCACTATTGAATTGATTTGATTTGCGTATTCATTCCGACTGCTGAGGAAAGAACTAAAATTTCTTCTTGTGTTTTCTGGGGTTTAAGAAGAGTGAGTGCGTGATGGCTGAAGATGCGGGGGCCGTGGCTCAGCCGTTGGCATATGTATCGGAGATAGTATTGAAGAAAAGGAAGAGTAATGAAGAGTTGGCTATGCGGAGAAAGGAGCAATTGGAGCAGAGGAAGTTTCATCAGCTCAAGAAAAACAAGCATGAGTTTATCAAGAAGCCTGAGGACTTTGTCAAAGAGTTTCGATACAGGGTATTATTTCTTTCTCTCATTTCTGTCAAATGCTAGTTTATAATAGAGAACGGATATACGGTAATGGCTCTTGGATGTTTACTGGAAGTTACCCAAGTCTTTTTTACTACTCGGCGATGTAGTTGGAGACCCTTTTGGGGGTGTGATATAAGGAGATCAATGTTATGATCAACTAATCATTCGACCCGTCTTTGGGATACACCATCAATGTTGTAATATTCATATATGGGCCTGGGTTTCGCTTTTCATGTTCAAGTTTCGAAGATGTGCAATTTTTCTACGGTAGGAAATGGTAGATGTAAGTTCTTACTTTTTGCCCATCTGTAGATATGGGAGAGCAATGAAGGCTCCTGTAAGCCTTTTGAGTTTCGGTTTTGGGTGTCCTTCAGCTTTATAATGTGTATCCATAGACTCGTCTGATATTTGAGGATTCATTTCACTGGCTCGCATATATTGTGGTTTAGTCCTTGATTGAGATATTTTTTTGTCTTTTTAGGAGGTGGACTTTGTTCAAATGAAACACAGACTAAAGAGAAAGAGACCAGCCTTGGAGACAACTAGCCCGCAGCTTCTTCTGGTCATCCGCATACAGGGGTGTGTTGCCATTTTTAATTAGACATTTTTGTATTGCTTATCTCCATTTCAAATTCTGTGTGTCGTGATCTCTTAATTGTTTATCTTTTCAGGAAAAATGACATGCATCCTGCTGTTAGGAAGAACTTATACAGCCTAAAATTGGGGAAGATCTTCAATGCTGTTTTCGTGAGAGAAGATGAAGCAATGTTAGAAAAGTTGCAGAGGGTGGAGCCTTATGTCACCTACGGGTAGGCCACGTGAACCCATTTACTTTTATAAATTACAAACCTATTGAACAGATATCAGCATATTTCGTTAGGAAATCATCAGTGGGATAATCTGGTACATAGGAATGGTCGTCCAATTGGAGAACTAGGGTGGAGCCTTATGTCACCTAGTACCGTCGTGTTGTGTCAATCAGCTTAATCCTTGCTCGAATTTGTGAGTGGTGCAATGCTGATTATGATTGGCTGGTGATAGAATAGGGTGCCCTTAGCGTATTCTTTTCCCAGATCCTATACCATTGTTTGATGATAGGCACTACTTAGGCAAGTAGGTGCAGAAGATGAATTTTACTTCCTCGTTTATACTCTTCCTATTCATTTATACCAGAGGGAGGAGGTGATTTTTCTTACCTTTGTTCTAAACTCTTAATTTCTGGTTGCAACTTTGCAGTGCAGTACTTGAACCAAAAGTGTGGATAATAAATGGAACACATGCTCATTTGCAATAATATACAAAGACTGATTGTTTGTATCATGTCCCTGATATTGTCTGGTAGACCAATGTTATGGCAACAGTCATGCACCATAGATCATACTAAGCCGACTGTGGGAAAAACAAAGTCGAGGTTCTCCAAAAGAGAACTAAATAGATCAATATACAAGTGATATCCAAATTCATTGATCTTTATTCAACCCATTGTTTGCCTTCATACTAATGATCATAATTTGTTTGATTTGTAAAGGTATCCGAGTCTTAAGAATGTGAGGGACCTGATTTACAAGAAAGGTTTTGCAAAGATAAACAAGCAAAGAGTTCCCTTGACAGACAATAACTTGATCGAAGAGGTACTTGGATTTCTTTCTCTACATCCTGTTCTTTTTTCTTTGTAATTGCCTTTTAATTCATATACCTTCCCTTATGTTAACTCATCTTTGTATATGGCAGTCATTGGGGAAGTACAATATCATATGCATAGAAGATATAGTGCATGAAATTGCTTCAACTGGTAAATATTTCAAGGAGGCTGCCAGTTTTCTATGGCCCTTTATGCTCAACAAGCCAGAAGTAGGTTTAAAAGGAGTAAAAGCACGATATCAAGATGGTGGAGACACTGGTAATCGTGAGGATAAGATCAATGAACTGATTAGTAAGATGAATTAGCAAATTGAGAACTGGTTTTAATCTCATTATTGTAACAAACAAGGAGCTTGATGTTGTCGTTTGTTTTGTTATCCATACCTGTCTGTATGGTGAGATGCAGTAAAACGTGTTAAAATTTGAATTTCGTAGGTGATAATTCTATCTATATTTTCTTTTCCGTATGATGTGATCTCAGAAGTTTGATCCCTTGATCTCTGTCTTCTCTGAAACCTTCTAAATAAAGGTGTGATTATATTATGTTTTCACGTTTCACAAATACATTCAGCTTTAGGGGTGGGCACTTGGTCCCGGAAATCTCGATCCGATCTGGTTCCGAACCTTCCTGTATAAGGACGGTTCGGGTTTAGATTCTCGAAATGAAAAGTTCGTTCCCGTTTGAATAAAATGGGATGAGATTTGAGTTTATTTTTTAGTGTAAGTGGGATACTAGCCCATTCCGAATAAACACAATAAACCTTATCAACTATATTACATTATTTATTTTTATTGATCTCAAGCCATCTCACTTTCTTTCCTGCCGCGTTTCTTACCCTCTTCCACGGTTTCACGTATGACATCAATTCAACTTTTTAGATATCCATATCAGTAATTCTTCTAATTAAATTCTTTATTGTTCTTATTGCATTGACTATGGTTTTCTTAATGTGTAAATGCAAATAGCGGTGTCTATATATGCAACTTATCCAACTGGGTATCTATATAAGCAACTGGATATATGATTACTACTATGTATGTATGCATCTATAGGCACATTAGAGATGATTATCCACTTAATATGTGAAGAACTTGAACTAGGTATGTTATTTATTCCGATTTATTCTATTACATGAATGTATCAATTAATTTAGTGTCATGTGATATACTTATAACTTCATAAACTGTGCATTTTACAGATTATGGAAGCTCTACTTCACCTGCTTGTAGTACATGTCCACCACCAGTTTCTGATCCAAAAGCAAGGGGCAAGGCTATTATTGATGTGTGAAAGCTGGAAATAAGTTGATTAAGTGATTAACTTTCAGTTTTTTTTAATGGAAAGCTTATTAACTTTTGGTTGATTTGGGTTGTTTCTATTTTCATACATACTTTTTCTTTTTGGGTATTGAAGCTGATTTTGGATTGTTCGGCGATGTGATGAACCACATGAACTTATTGAAATGCTTCTTTTTAGTCGTTTTGGGACTTTTAGGTATACTCTTGCATTATTTTTGCTATCAAAAAAATAACATAGGGATCCCAAAATGAACCCATACCGAACCGATTCTGTTTGGGTTTGGGACTTCTCGAGATTCATTTTTAAAATAGTGAATCTCATCCTAATCCGTTGTTTTTGTCCCGAAACAATCCATCTAGTCCCGTGCCCAACCCTATTCAGCTTGATTATAGAAGTTCAGTCTGAAATTTATGTTGCTACCTCTCCAAACATATATAGGAAGCTAACACCTCAGAAGTTAATAAAACGATACCGCTATTGAGAATTGATAGTTATGTTATTCAACCTTTTCAACTAGAGAAGGTTGAATGACACAACCATCAATATCTCAAGCAATTAAATTTAAGAAAAAAATTCGTAATTGGTACCTGACTTCTTTCAGAACTATTAAAATGATAAATGGCCTTTCAAAAGTCAAAACTATCACTATGGTACCCAATCTCTCAAAATACTATCAATATTGTACATCCGTCAACAAAACCGTCTGCGCTTCGTTACTTTGTTGGCATGGCGTCTTAATATGCATAAAGAGACCATTTCGCCCTTACTGATCTATTTTCCGTCCAAAACATCCCTGCCAAACTATCCCGCCAAAATGAAGAGATGCACACGTGCATCACCTCACGCTTCACATTCCAATGCCCAATCAAAAGAGATGCACACAACCTCCACACGTGAGTTGCCTCACGCTTCACATTCCACCAATGCACAACAGTTCCTTCCTCAATCTATAAAAGGTCATAAGTGTGCTATGTCATTTATCTCTTCTCAGAAGAATAAAAAAAAACCCCCCAGAATAAACCCCTATCCTCAAAGTCATGCAAGCTCCTCGTTCTCCCACTGAATCGTCCAATGATGCGCTAACACCACCGCCGCCGCCGCCTGCTGTAGAAAATCCTATTCTTCAACAGCTCATGAAGATAGAGGAAACCCTGAGGGAAATATATGATGATTTGGATTACATTGTCCATAAGCTAATTTTGGATATTGAAGATCATAGTGATTCATGAGAAGGTGGAGAGCTTGACTGAGATTGTCCTGACCAAGGGGGAGGGATGCACTGTTCTTCTATGTAATCTATGCTTTTTAGGATTCCTATTTTTTCTCTCTCGTCTTTAGTTAAGCTTATGGTAGGCCATTCTAGACTTGAATTTCCTTTCCTTCATGTATTTTTGTGATGATCTGTTTGTACTTTTGTGATAATCTTGTTTGTACAACTGGTGAAGTGATAATGAAGGAATATGTGTTTTTGTTGGCTGAAAAATGTGTTTGAGTTTGGATTGGAAAACCACTTGTAAAGTTTTATTTAACCTCAAAATTGAGATGAATGAAATCATTGAATTCTCTCTGAATACTTTTCTACTCTTATCAATGTCATAACCAACTTTTCATTACTTTATCACTATGATACCCAAATTTACTTATCTTCATAATTATGATACCCAAAATTTAATGCATTGATCAAAATAATACCTAATTTTCACTATGATACCCAAATTTACTTATCTTCGTAACTATGATACCCAAAATTTAATGCACTGATCAAGAAATAAAGTAGGTGCTATTTTGATCAGTGCATTAAAGTTTGGGTATCATAGTTATGAAGATAAGTAAATTTGGATATCACAGTGAAAAGTAGGTATTATTTTGATCAGTGCATTAAAGTTTGGGTATCGTATTTATGAAGATAAGTAATTTTGGGTATCAGAGTGATAAGGTAATGAAAAGTTGGGTATGATCAACATTGATAAGAGTAGAAAAGTATTCAAGGAGAATTCAATGTTTTCATTCATCTTAATTTTGGGGTTAAAGCTTTACAAGTGGTTTCCTTATAGAAAAATATATATACACAAATATATCATATCTATAAGAGTTAATTCTAATTACAATAGGATTATACTTTCCAACAATAAGAAGAGAAAAGGGTGATAGATTTTATGAGAATGATTGGGAAAAGAATATTCCTGATTCGACATGGTTTTATGTCAAAGATATCTTTCCATTTTACAAGATGATTTTGGTTACCTACAAGCAGTTGGATTATAAACTGGTGTGTCTATAAATAGGCGTTTCAAGTAGTAAACCAAGGTGTGTCCTCATCAATAAGAGAGTGTATATTTCTTGGGTAAGAGTAGAGTTGTAGAGGGTGTGTATAGCTCTCTAGGAGAAAGAATGTTCTTGAGAATTCTATGAGGGTGGGTGTACAAGAATACGGATTTGGGTTACGGTATATAGTTCAATTGTATCTTGTATAAGTATTATTCTCATAGTGAAAAACAGTATCTCTTGGAGGATGTATGCATGAATTTTGCTGAACCTCGTTAAATTTCTGTGTACTCTTAGGATTTGTCTTATGGTTTGTTTACTTTTCTATCGGTATATTCGGTTAGCCATGACGGAGGAAATACAATTTCCCTAACAAATTTTGGGTGCCTTTTTCATAAGCACAGTGAAGAATGAAGATGAGATGTAGTCTAGATTCTCATTCTTGTCAAACCATTATTGACCACTACTTTACCATCCCAATTTGACGCCAATTTGAGTATAATAAATGAGAGAAACTTGTCAAACAAAGCATAATTTAGAGAAGAGAGAATAAAAGGAAAGAAAGAAGGAAGAAAGGAAATTGATATCTTTTGGTATAGATGAATCCATATTATAGTTCTAGTTATACTTGTGGATGTGAATTGAGATGCAGAATGTTTATGATGACTTCGTGTGACCAAGACTATGAAAGGAGGTACTTGGCTTGTTGAAACAATGAAGAGGTATGGTATTTGTCAATCTTATACATGCTTTGGAAAAAAAATCACTTAATCTTCTATGTTGCACAGGATATGCCTGACCATGTATTGGATAGATCCTCCACATTGTGAAAGAGCTCGACTTGTGATTCCATCACCAGTTAAGGGAAATGAGTGGAAGAAGGAACAAATCCATCGAATGAATAAGAGAGAGATGCCGATCTGGGCAATTGTTGTTATATTATGGATGCATCTCATGAAAGTAGAATTAGTAGTTGATGACTTAAGTATGGTAAGTACTAAAATCAGATGTTCATATTTAGCTTATCTACAACACTATTAAGGCATCTTATGAAAGTAGAATTAGTAATTAATGACTTAAATGTGGTATGTACTAAAATTAGATGCTCATATTCATCTTGTCTACAATATTGTTAATGAGAAGGAAAATGAGCTGACGTTGTTGAAACGAAGAGAAAGATGTGTAGTTGTTGCTTTTGTCACTACAAGAAAACTGCACTTAGACCACGGACCATTTCCGTCGTCTAGGTGACGTTTTCCGTCGTCTAAGTACTTGGACGACGGAATCTCCGTCGTCCAAGGTCCGTGCTCCAAGTGCTGTCGTCCAAGCACCTGGACAACGGAGAATTAGTTCTCCGTCGTCCAAGTTAACTTGGACCGCGGACATTATCCGTGGCCCATGTATGCACCTGGACGACGGAAACGCTAATTCTCCGTCGTCCAGGTGACTACATGGGCCACGGACATTGCTCATTTCTCCGTGGCCCATGTGTTCACCTGGACGACGGAGAATCAGTTCTCCGTCGTCCAGGTGCATACGTGGGCCACGGATAATGCTAGCTTCTCCGTGGCCCAGGTGTTCACCTGGGCCACGGAGAATGGCAGGGTTTAGGGTTTAGGGTTTAGGAGTTAGGGGTTAGGGGTTAGGGGTTTAGGGTTAGGTTTAGGGTTTTACACCTGGACGACGGAGAACATAATCTCCGTCGTCCAAGTGAATATTTAATTTTTTTTTTAAAATAAATTGAAATTAAATATTATTAATTTAATTTATTATTAATTTAATTTAAATAATGAAAAATAGTCGAAAATAATTAATTAAACTAAATTTTTAATATTAAATAATTAATTAATTTGTACATACACATCCAAATTAAAAACTCACAAAAATTATAAAATATTGTTCGGAACTCGGAAATAAAGAAACGCGATAATTAACTAGCTAGCTAATACACTGGAGGAGCAGATGCGCCGCCGAGTCCTCCGCCTCCAGCCGGGTCGTTGTCGTCGGGGTATGGGTTCGGAGGAGGTTGACATACTTCTCGATTTTGGTTCATGAGCGCGATGAGTTGGGCTATTTGTGCTTGTTGTTCGTCAAGTCTTTGCCGCATTGACTCATTCTGCTCTTGTGTCCGTCGATTCTCCTCTCGTGCCAGTCGAGCCTCTTGAATGGCTGCTTCGACGGCCACTGCCTGACTTCTTCTCCGCTGCCCCGAACCTCCCGTAGATGATGAGCCGGAGGTCGTCGACAAATCTCGTACCACCCTAGGCCCAAAGTGCCTAACCTCCTTGCCAGCTCTACGACCGTAAACCTCATCCGCGATTGCAATTTGGCTCTCTAAGGATAGAGGAGGCAGGTCTTCCGGCGGCACATCTGGGAACGCAAGCTGAGTGTTAGCCAACTCTTCATGCGCACGCTCTATCACCCTTGCCTACAAAAGAATAATTAATTTATTATAATGAAATCATATTTAAATAATAATTACTATAATTAAAAGCACATAATTAATATATCACTTACGCCGCATTGACTCGCTTCATTATCGAGCCCTGGCGTCACGTACGCGCTTACGCTTGCATCAAGATAAGGGTGTTTGGAGCCCTTATCCTTGTGCTCCTTGGCTATTTGAATGAACTGCTTGGCGCCGGTAGTATGGTGTTTCTCCTTCTTCCCCCGGTTGGCTTTGTTGACACCAGAGAATTTCTGTTACACAACATAATTAAATCATTTAAAAATGAATAACTACAATTTAAATAATTCAATTATCTTAATTGAAATAAAAAAAAAAAATTAATACCTTAAATTGTTCATCGGCAAAGTGGTTACACAACCACTCCCACTCATCTTCTCTCTCCCCTTGCAGCTCTACCGGGGGAGGCACGGGACCGACATCTTGGAAGTACTTATGGAGCTTGTACTTCCAATCTTTGTAGATGGAGTTGGCGGTTTGGTTGATATGCCTCAACATAGCCAGTGTCAAATCCACGTCAAATTGTTCCTATCAAAAATAAATAGAAAATTATAATCGTATATATTATGAAATTTTAACTAATATTAAAAATATTATATAATAACTAAATTGGACGTATTACGTACCGAAAGATCTTTGAAGACTTTCGCCTTCTCATGATCCGGCGCCTCCTTCCAAGTAGGGGTAGTGATACAAACCCGGTTACGGATGATTGACCCTATCCCATGCGCCGAGAGACTTGCTAGCTGAGCTGTGGGAGGGCCACCGGTGAATTCGTCGTACGGCAAGTCGATCTTTTTACCGGTCGCCTTGCAAATACGCTCTGCTTTGCCCCCTTTAACGAGACCCCGAGTCCTTTTCGGTTCCGGGTCAGTGGGGGCCCTCCTTTGCTTACGGCGGGCGCTGTATATGATTGATTCGGCGGTCGAGGACGCCTGAGTACTTCCCGTTGAACCGGTACCGGGCGTCGGAGATTGGAAGGGGTCGACGTCATCACCGCTCGAGATGAATGGGGGAGCGGGAATTTCTCCAGAGGGCGCGACGGACGGACCAGATGATCCGTCCGGATTGAGAGCGTCGTTGCCCTCCTGTTGAACCCAACCGACTTGGGCCGCCAACATTCGGAGCATGGCATCTTCTGCCTCCTGTTGGGATTTCTTCTTGCCAGATGTCGTCTTTGGCGGAGCCATTTAAACCTAAGAGTACGGTGTTAAAATACCTACTTACCATAATAATTACAACTTAAAAATTTACGCTAATTAAGTACGTTTAAGATTTAAATAGAGTACACTAGCTTGGCATTTTCGGTCGTTCAATGGACGTGCGACCCGCACGATAAAGTGTAAAATTTCAATTAATCAGCCTTGGTTAAATCGAAAAACATGGCCAGTTAAGGATAGAGATAACGCGAGAGGCAGGACTAATTTCGACAAAAGTCTTTCTTAGTCCAAATCCTGTCACCAGTCATAACCCGTTTCTAGACACCATGTCCGACATTCGGCCAATTTTTCGAAAATTTACACTCCCTCAAGTCCTTTGCAAACTCTGCCCTCAACCTCGTGTCCATAACTTCACTTAGGTTATGGTGTGCGGTGATGAAATCCACACAACACGAGGGGTTAAGGAGATAAGCAAGGAAAATAGGCGCCATCTATTCCAAAGAGTGCGACTTAATAAACCAAGTCTATGTACTAAATTTAAATCGAACACGTACTACTAATTAATTTACTAGAAAATAAACGTAAATATTAATTAATAATTTTTAATTAGATGCAATAATTTATATTTATTTATCATGCATTTAATAAAAAATTGATTCATTTAATAAATTATGAATAATAATTTATTCATTTAATAAATTTAATAATAAATTCATTTAATCATGCAACTAATCATAAATAATTACAATAATTACAATAATTATGATTTAATAAATTAATAACAATAATTAATAATTTATTAAATATTTAAACTAATTAATAAATTAAATTCTACTAATTAATTATATTTAGAATTTAACTAATTAATTAAGTGAAAATTATTTTAATAAGGGAAAAATAGAAATTTACCGAATCGGAGTTTTCGGGAATTTCGCCGGAGTTGAGTCGCCGGAGAGGAGGAACCACGCCGGAAAAAATGTCGTCGGAGCGTCGCCGGAGGAGGATCGCCGGAGGAGAGGAGAGGAGAGGAGAGGAGGAGATGGAATGATGACAAAATGAGGGGGGGGTGCAACTCTATTTATAGAGTTGCACCTAGACGACGGAGCACTATTCTCCGTCGTCTAAGTTCACCTGGACGACGGAAACAGTGTTTTCCGTCGTCTAGGTGGCAGTTTCAAAAAAATTCAAGCGGCGCCAATTAATCGGCGGGACGCTCTGAACCGCCATTATTTTGGACTTAGACGACGGAGAATGAATTCTCCGTCGTCTAAGTGAAAATTCAAGCTGTCCCAAAAACGGAAGCGGTAAATTGAACCGCCATAAAAATTGGACTTAGACGACGGAGATGGTCAGTCTCCGTCGTCCAAGTGAAAATTACATGAAAAAAATAAACAAAAATAAATTTGAACCGCCATGGTTTTTGAACCTGGACGACGGAGATGGTCATTCTCCGTCGTCCAGGTTCAAATTACGTAAAAAAAAATTTTAAAAATAATTCGCTAGGAATTTAGCGATCTGTCATTCGAGTGAAATAGTCGTACAATATCGATGAACGCATCGTATATATGAACAGTTAAATTTGAACCGACGATTAATTTTACGTATTGAAACATGTTAAGTATCGACTAATCTTTACGACTTAAGTGTTCATGAGTAGACGCTCATTTGCAGTAGAGTATTAACGAAATTGAATTTGGACAAAACAACCGTTGGATATGTTCGTCATAACATAATATATAATTGTCTTCAAAGGACCATAAAATAATAAGTTCGGGAAGGGTTTGATCGGCACAGTCAACCGCAAAACCGATAATTTCACAAACCGGAAACGTGGATACAAGGCATTTCGCAACTCCGATTTTCGAACCGTCGAAGCTCACACACCAAGAATTGTTTACTCTAAAGTCTTGATGAAAAGACTTTGCATTGGAAGAAGGTCTAGATGGTCGTTGTCTTAGAAAAAATTACGATATCTGCCCCTGGACGACGGAAATGAGCGTTTCCGTTGTTTAGGTAATCACCTAGACGACGGATATGAAGTTATCCGTCGTCCAGGTTCTAACCTGGAAGACGGAGAATGACGTTCTCCGTCGTCCAGATGTATAGACCCTGAATTCAGGGGTTATGGCCTTACTGTTTAGGGTTTAGGGTTTGTGAACTTGGACGACGGATAATGACCATATCCGTCGTCCTAGTATGTACCTGGACGACGGATAATGACCATTCTCCGTTGTCCAAGTTCTAAACCCCGATTTCAGGGGTTAGGGCCTTAGGGTTTACGGTTTAGGTCGTCCCCGGTCATTTGTGTGTCCGTTCAATTATTCTGATTCAAAAATATAATTAAAAAATTGATCGATCGATCCGAACTGCTAGATTTAGGGTCCAGGATTTAGCTAGGGTTTTATATGAGATTGACATTTGGCGACAACCTGCAATTAATTTCTCCGTTGTCCAGGATATATAATTCGGATTAATTTCTTACCGTAAACCGGCATCGATCATATATATATTACAATAATTACAGTAATTAATTACCAATTAATCTCCCTCGTCGTATGACCGTACTCTTCGTCATAATCATCATCGTCCTCATCCCCGTTAGACGACGGCTCATCCTCGTCATCGTACTCAACATCGTCCGACGAATAACCTGAGTCGTCGTCCGCGTCCTCTTCCTGCTCGTCTTCTTCATCTACCTCATCGATAATCTCATCTTCAATTAGATCTGTACAACCATCAGGCATGGGTAACCGTTCACCATCTTGAACCAGGTCCATTATATAGGAGCAAACCATAGAAATATTAGGCTATTGATAGGCATGAATGTCTCTTTCTGGTTCAGCAGCATCTTCAGTCGTCGCCGGTGTCCCTTCAATTGTCTCTGTATTCCATATTCCTCGGTGAGAGATATGGTTCACTATTTTCCACCCTTCACCGGCTTTCGGATCGTCGAGATAGAACACCTGCCGAACTAAGGTGGCGAGAGCGAAAGGCTCATCCTCATACCAGTGCGAGTTTGTATCGACTGATAATAGTCCCAGGTCTTCCTTTGTACGCTTGAACCATCTGCACTTGAATAGGAAAACGTTGACATCATTCCCGTAATATAGCTGAACCACATATACAATAGCCCCGTAATATAGATCATTGTCTTTCCCAACCGCTACCCCACTGTTTTGTGTTCTTCTTCCTTCGTCTCGGGCCAATGAATGGAACTATACACCGTTCAAAAAACATCCGGGATAAATATAGTGTTTATCCGGCTTCCTTGCTAGCAAGTACTTTGGCCATGACCACCACCCTCCGTGGTTATCAGATTTTTGCAGATCAATCATCTGCGAAAAAGGGCAAATTAATATAAGGGTTTACTTTCTACAAACATGAGCGATATGTATTTAAATAATTAATACCGAGACGTACGTACATACCCATTGGAAGAAATAATCGGGAAACTTCTTCTTAACCATTTTCTCAATCCACGCCGAACTCTTGTTTTAATTTAACGCCTGAAGCCTCTCCCTGTATGACAACATGTACGGCTCAACTTCGTCACAGTCTCGCAACACTACCCAATGTGCCTCAATAAGTTCTTCCCGTGTTAACGATTCCTTTAATACTCCTCTAAACGGTCGGACGACATTTCTCACGACAGAAAGATTGATGCGGGCACTGCGATCGGAGGCAGTGGGAGGGGGTGGATCTTTGAGGTACCTGTTGCAGTAAGTAACACACTCATGCATTAGGTATGTCTCTGCTATGGAGCCATCCGGGGCCGACCTGTTTTTGACGAATGACTTATACTGTCCAAGCTGTCTACAAAATCAAACGTACACATTACATAAGTACATATAGCTAGCTAGTATATATATAATCTCCAGTGGAACAAATTAATTAATTAGTTGTACGTACCTTTCTTGAGGATACATCCAAGTGTACTGGACCGGACCAGAAATGAGCACCTGCTCGGGTAGGTGGGTCATTAGGTGAATCATGATGTCAAAGAAAGCAGGGGGGAAAATCCTCTCTAGTTTGCAAATGATGTGCACAATTTGTTGTTGCAATTCCACCACATCTGACTTCTTTAATTCTCTAGCGCATAACCTCTGCCACCACCTGCACAATGCTACTATTGGTTCTACGACGTCCCGAGGCAAGTATGGTCGAATTACCACTGGAATCAGACGTTGCAGCATAACGTGATAGTCATGTGTCTTTAGACCAACAAACTTGTGTTGCACCTCGTCCACTGCTCCAGTTATAGTAGCTGCATACGTAGCCGGATAACGAACGCCCTTAAACCAGTGAAATACAGAACGTCTAAGCGTCGGCTTCACTGTGTAAGGTGCATCTGGCATCTTGTTGTACACTGCTTTCCTATCCCTCCTCAACCACAAGGGACAACGTAGATTCATTGATTCCAAATCTTTGCGCGCTTTGGGAGTATCTTTAGTCTTGAACTTAATACCGAGAATTATTCCCACCACGCTGTCGCACACATTCTTTTCTATGTGCATCGCGTCCAAGTTGTTCCTCAGCTTCAACTTCGACCAGTAAGGGAGTTCAAAGAATATACTCTTGTGATCCCAATAGCTCAGATCATGTGGAGGAATTGGATTGCATTTCTTTACATCCGCGTCATTGCTCAACACACCAAAGTCGAAATAGCTCAACCTCTCTAAAATCTCTTCGCCCGACCAACTACGGGGTTTAGGATTGTTCTCTACCGTACCGTCGAAATGAGCTTCATCCTGTCGCCACGGGTGGTCGTGAGGAAGCCATCTACGGTGACCCAAGTAACACACCTTCCCCGCGTGCCAACTAGAGTTCACGTCGTCCAAACATATAGGACATCCATTATATCCTTTTGTCCTGCAGGCTGCCAACATCCCATAAGCTGGAAAATCGCTGATCGTCCACATTACGGCAGCCCTCATCGTGAACATCGTGTCAGTGAATTTGTCATAAGTTGGGACTCCATTTTCCCACAACAGTTTCAGCTCATCGATCAAAGGTCTGAGGTAGACATCTAAGCACTTCGATGGAGATTTAGGACCTGGAATTAGTACGGTAAGGAAATTAAATTCCTTGTTTATGCATATCCACGGAGGCAAGTTGTACGGCGTCAGAATAACTGGCCAAGTGCTGACGGCGGAGCTATTACTTCCCCAAGGATTGAATCCGTCTGTAGATAGGCCGAGTCTAACATTTCTAACCTCTGAAGCAAAGTCCCCAAATTCTCTGTCGAAATGTTTGAAACCCTCCCCATCCGCGGCGTGTCGCAGGACATCGTCATCTATTCGCTTTTCTGCGTACCATCGCATCGGCTCTGCTATGTGTAGAGACATGTACAGGCGCTGCAATCTGGGAATCAAGGGAAAATATCGAACAACTTTCACAGGAATTCTCTTTTTCAAACTCTTCCTATTCAACTGGAATCTGCACTGGCCACATACGGGACAATAGTCCAACTCTTTATACTCTTTGTAAAATAGCACACAATCATTCGGACATGCGTCAATTATCCTGTACTTTAGGCCGAGGCTGCTCAGGATATTTCTAACCTTATAATGAGATTTAGGCAGATTGTGATCATCAGGAAGCAACTTACATATTTGCTCCTGAATTTCGTCAAAAGCACTCACTGACATTTTGTGCTTCACTTTTATCTTCATTTGCTCCATCACATATTGCAACACATTCTCTCGACATCCAGGGAACACCGGGGTCTGCGCTTCAAGTAGCATCCGGTTGTACTTTTCCATCTCACTGGTGTCAGTGGCCAAGCTAGTTGCGGGGAATGTGTCATCATGCTCATTAGTGGTACTGTAACCTTCGTCTTGGTGTTGGTGTCCACTATGACTACATCCCGGAAACGCATCATGGACCAAATCTGCAGTTGGGTTGCAAGCTGGGGGTCCGGCACCACTGCCGCTGGATGAGGCACCATGGTAACTGTACCCTGAGCTGAAGTCTGCTGTGCTGAACTCTACTGCTTCACCATGCTCGCTCCATGTAGTGTAACTCCACATCATACCATTTTCGTACAGGTGTTGCACCATAACATTAACCTCCGCATACTGACAATTAAGACATTTCTGACACGAACACCTGAAACGTTTCTTTCCCTGACCATGTTCTATCGCAAAATTCACAAATTCGCTAATTCCATCCATATACCGGACATCACATCTATTCTTCAACTTCATCCAACTCTTGTCCATACTGCTACAAAATATTATAATTAATTAATTATTACATATATATATATTTGTCCATTAATTTACGCTTAATTATACGTACTCGATCTACATCGATCCATCAATTACGTACGTACGTACGTAATTTAATCGATCTGTACATATATATATATATAGCTAACATCCTTGCATGTATGTACGTACGTTTTCACTAAATATATATTAATTAAGCAAATTTTAACTGCGTACGTACGTACCTGCTGGCCTTCTCGATATCTGTACGTTAATTAAGCTAGCTAGCTAGTCAGCGGAGATCCCTTATCGATCCTGATTCTTCTCGGCCTTCTAGCTAGCTAGCTCCCTTCTCCTTCAATTCTTCTTCAAATGGAATGAAGAGATCGAGGAATGAATTCAATTTGGCATCGGGCTTATATAATGCTTCACTTAGACGACGGAGGTGTCGGTACGTCGTCTAAGTGGAAGTACGTTACGTACTCGGACGACGGCGTGTCGGTCCGTTGTACAGGTAATCACCTGGACGACGGAGAATACCATCTCCGTCATCCAGGTGATCACCTGGAGGACGGAGAAGACTCCGAGGTCCAGGTGATCACCTGGACGACGGAGAATGCCGTATTCGTCGTCCAGGTGATCACCTGGACGACGAAAAATAATCCATGGTCTAGGTGACCACATGGACGACGGAGATGGTATTCTCCGTCGTCCAGGTGGTACTTGGACCACGGAGTCTTTTTCGTCGTCCAGGTGTCACTTGGACCACGGAACAATTACGTTTCCGTGGTCTAAGTGCTGTTTTCTTGTAGTGTGTTGTTGTTGTTGGCATACTTGTGGCTTCCTTGTGCAACAAAGTCTTTATGTAAGCAAATATAAATTATGGTTGTATAAAGTATTTTTTATGATGTGCTTTCTTTTTGATGTAAAATAGTTTAGGTAATGAAGTAAGGAAGCCAAAATAGATGAAGTCAGGGAGTAAACATTTTCCTTGTTCATGACATTTATATTCATCAATATCATTGACATTAAATTCAGAAAAGCATAAAAGAAGAGAAGAAAAATAAAAATCTTACAGTTGTTGCTTTTTCTGCTTTTGTAATTGGACATCATAATCTATTGTGGTCTTGAGTGAAGCACCTCTGGCATGTCATCCTGATGTAAGTTTTTGGTAACTTGTCTTTTGCAGCAAGTGGTGCCACCCTCTATCTAGCCTCTAGCCTCTTATTTTTAGGTGGTCTTCCTGGTTGATTTTTCTCTTCTAGTGGTGATATAGGAAAATCTACAGCCAACCACTCTTCTTGTTCTGCTATTGGGTATATGATAGGGTTATATGCCTCTTCATATTTGGCAGGTGAGAATACATCATTGCAGTAGTCATATGGACAATGCTTTCTCAGTATCACACATGAGGCAACATGAGCACAAGGTAAGTCACTCAATTGTCATCTCCTGCATGTACAAATCTTCTTCCCAAGATCCACAACATGTGTACTGCTCACTTCTCCAACTCCAACTATCTAAGACTCATAATCACCACAAGGAAAAGATCTGTACAAATATGATCTCTCTATTGACTTGTTCATCAACTTCACTGGTCTTAGACCAACAGCTTCTCTCCATCTTAGCACAGCTACTCTTCTGTTTGTAAGTCTGGTAGCCATGTCCATTCTAATCTTCTCCAACATTGAGACAATTGAAAAATCTCTTGTTTCTCTTAAAATGCCATTCAAACTCTCACACAGATAGTTCGACAACATATCACATTTAATATTCTCATTGAAGAAAGTTCTACACCAGTGTTTAGGATGTCTGTCTTCCTTGTCAAAAAACCAATTATAAGCATCCAATGATGATCTACGCATTTTATACGCAATAATTAACGTATCATTCTCTACATTTGACTATGTTATAACCTTAGTATTATGAATTCTAACTTATTTAGTTATTTTTAGGTACTAACCAAAAGAAACAGAGTGAAGAGGTCTACAAGTATGTAAAACGCATCAACATGGAGTAGACCCAACCCTAAGGATTTTAGAGCGTGGGGAAAAAAATTAGGCCCTTTTGTATTGACAGATTAGTAAAAGATTCAGTAAATTTTATTCTCAACACAACTTTGATATTGCTGTGGAAAGAAAAGAAAAAAAAACATCAAACAGTGTGCTTGCAACTGTTCTCATGACCTTGAACTCACATTAAAAGTTATATTACCAAACAAAAAATAGCCAAAGATATATTATTTTCTAACAAAATTGTCCAACAAATTCAATAAATGAAGCAAAGCAATCTTCTAAACTCTATAACACGGGCGTACCCAATTCCCCAAGTTAATAGCTCTTTCACAAACTAAGCTCATTCAAATATATTGTTACACTGCAACTAATTGATGGAGAAACTAAAGCAATTACATAGATAAATTCCAAGTTGTTTATATCCAATTAATCTGACACAATTGCTACTAGCAGCATTCAAATCAAAGCTATCAGACTATAGTTAAATGTGACAGGATTCGTCCTAGATTTTCGTAATAATCCAAGATAAGTCATGCGAGACCCGCATTAGGGTCTCTAGCACCACCTGATCGATACCAGCTACCTTAGCATGAGTAACCCTAAACTTCAACTGAGCACCTACACTGAGAAAATAGAAGTTGTGGACTGTAATGCCTCACACCTTGGATGGTCATGACTTCAACTTGTTAACCTGCAATCTAGGCAATTAAAAACAAAGGGTATAGGGAAAGGCATAAAACATGAAACGTTAGCGTGAGTGTGCAAAATTTGATAATCTTTGTAAATCAATAAAATATTAATTTATTTATTCCTTTCCACAACTCTATAAAATCATGCGAGTTCTACTATCATAAAACTTATTCAACATGGAGGTGGCCAGACGAGGTATCCTGATATCCCCTGAAGAGTCCGACGAGGGAACTTGACCTCCCCTAACCAGCTGGACTATCCGGTGATCAGCTGAATAGTTAGTGTATAGATGCAACAAACTAATGTCATCACAAAGAAAAACCTCCAAATTAAAATGCTCTGATACATACCGTGAAATATACTGTAAAACTGAAATACTGAAAAACGAACTCGTTATCGATTGTGAAAATAAAATGGTCAATTCACATTACTGTGCCATGATTTTCATCAAGTCAAAACGTGTTTGTTGACATTTCTAAATATCTATCATTGGCTGCTAACATGTCGTCTTGAAACAACGATTATTACTTAATAACTAATCGTTGAAAATCATAATGAATATCTAAGCTCGTTTACCAACGAGCATTATCGTTGAGAACCTCACATTCTCGAATAACGTGTTTCTCGAACTAATGACAAGTTTTAATCAAATTTACAATTCTAAATCTTGAATACTTTTTAAAGTTGCAACATATTACTCAAACTTTACGCGACTCCAGGTCGAATCGATAATCGATTTCACCGTTTAATAATAACGTAAAATCATTTAATTAATATCCGACTAATCACACATCTTAAACATCAATGTCCAAATCAATTTAATAACCTCTTCATTACATTCAGTACATAATTACGAGCAAAATTGTATAAAACTTTTGTCGAAATTCATCTTCGTCGGAGCACAATAGTGGGGAATTACCGCCGCCGTCGGCGGCGTGGCGGCTCCGATGAATTTTCCCGGTGATCCGAACACCAAAACCTTCCTCTCAAGAAGCCCAATGATCTGTTCAACTACGGTCACGGCCAATTCGGTCGGCAACGGTCCAAATCCGGCCGGAAACCTGATGTGTCGGAGAATTTCAAATCTCGATTCTAGCACCGTTGAGCCACATTGGAGCTCGAGGCCGATCGGGTTAGACTCCCACGAGGGTAGGCTAAAAAACGCTTAACCCCTCGATGCAGATTATCACCGTTAGCCATCGCCATCCACGACGGTGTTCGACGACTATTTTCAAACGGAAATCACGTCTATTCCCCGTCGAAACACCTAGAAATCTCATACAAAAATCATACCACAATAATCCATACAACAAGAGAAATTGAAACATACCCAAATCAGTGATCAAATCGACCAAAAAATCATCGGCCAGAAACCTAGGTTTTCCCAGTGATTTACCATGAAATTACAGCATGCACTTGTGAAATTGACGACGGAGACAATGAGGAAAGTAAAGAAGAGGTCACGCCGATCACTTTGGTATATAGGTTGGCCGATTTGGTGGCCAGACGGCGATGGCTTTGAAAGGACCCAACCCCGATTTAGTTTCCTAAACCGGATTCAAACCCCTCCTGAAAACACGAACCAACAAAAACCAAAAAAATTTCGGCAGAGTAACGCTACTAATGTGGAATTGCCATTAACCAGCACCCGGAAAATACACTTCATCCTATGCCACAAAAGCCAAACCGTGGGCACCAATCCCATCCGGATTTCTCAATATCATAACAGTAGTGTAAAGTAATCAATAAAACTATATTTTACAGAAATCCAGGAAAAATCGTATAAAAGTATGACATAAGAATACTCAGAGCGACTTCTAATATATATATATATATATATATATATATACAAATGGTAGGCCAAACTAAGAACCTACCATAAAAGAAACATCGCTCGAATACTAAGCCTCCGACCGCGATGTGCGACACCAGAATCCGAACTGCAATCTGGGCACGGAAACCAAAAAGCCCAGGGGAAAGGCAAATAAAATCGTTAGAGTGAGTGGATGAAAATAAACATATGCCTTTCACTAATTTCATATACATAAAACAATGTAAAACAATGCGAGTTCAGAAAGTATATATGGAGGTGTCAGGCGAATCTCTCAAGCCCGACGGTGATAGGCTAGGGGAATCTCTCAACCCCAGCGGCATAACAGTGGAATCTTTCAACCCTGCCCAGAGGAATCTCTCAACTCTGGTTCAGAGGAATCTCTCAACTCTAGTCAAACTACCGGTGATCAACCGAGTAGCCGAAGCATCGATGCAAGTAATGCCATCACCATAAAAATATAAAATAATGCCTCCAAAAGTAATAAATAATCTCAATATCGTATATAAATAAATACGAAAAATCACGAACTCGCAACGACAGTGAAAATAGAAAAGTCTACTCACAGGTGAGCGTAACACGTTAATCCCGTGATCCGGCGGAAAATCCCTCGCCAAATGAACGATCAAGATCTCTGGATAATCATAAAATCCACTGCTAAAAATCATAACTCGAAACCTCAAATCATATCACTAGAAACAACCGTTCCCGAAAACATATAATTCAATAAAGACGAAATCGTCAACATCCGATAATCACACCACAAAATCTCGCTTTAATTTTCGATGCTCAATTCGAAAAATGAACCTCACAGCTGCGATCGGTGTGCGATTCCGAACGAAACGACATACAACTCGTCGAAAAACACGTCGCTGGAAAAGTCGCCGCCGTCGCCGGCCGCCAGAAAATCAAAGTGGCCCAGAAAAATGCAACCTACACATGGATTTGAAGATCTCGACATTTCCAATAACTTTCCAGTTCAAAGTTAAGGCCAATTTTGAACAGAAAACCTCCAAATCTCACCTCAAAGCCTCAAACCCTTACCGGAATTTCAAACCGACCGATCTCCTTCCTCCAGCCACGGCAACCTCCCAATCCACTTCCAATAGCTTCCTCTCCTAATGGTTAACAAAACCCCTTAAAGAGCCACCACCAACTCAGCCTCCACGCTGTCACCCGATTCCGTCAAAAACTCGCCGGAAACACCGAACTTCGCCGCATCTTTTCTTCTTCCTCCGGCCACCCCACGGGCCGATCCACTTACCAAGTTGAAGAGGAGCTCGAGCCCAACACAACTCATGAAGGAACTCCGGCCAACCGTGGCTGAATCGGCCTCCACGGCGGCGCGAAATCCACGGGCAAAACGCACCAAACGGGTCACCCCTTGACCCGTGGTCAACGCGGGTCAAGGCCCAGTTTCCCTTTATGGAAAGTTTCCAAATTCGGCAAGTAGTCTCCCGTATTTATACTGTACGCGTATCGAATCCCAAACGGATAAATACGACAATATTCGACGCCCGAAAATATTCACAACTTATTCCTCGTAACTCGGAATAATCCTCCAGAAGTTCCCACGAGTTTGAAATTAAATTCTCTACAACTTCTGCGAAGAATCCCAAATCAAGTTCTTGCTCAATAATTTAGTCGCTAACGAAGCCGCCATATTAACCGATCACGTCGAAATCGCGACTAATCGTTAAATTTTTGATATCAAGTCGATAACCATTCCATTTACGGTTCAGGTCGATCAACAGTCCAAAACGGATCACAATCATGATTCTGATAAACTCGAATATGAACGGATAAACTCGACGATATTCCAAAATTTCAAATATTCATATTATATTCCTCGGTCATCGAAATAATAATCCGGAACTGCCCACGAACTCGAAATCACGCGTACAACAACTCTCGAGAAGAGACTCAACTCAAATTCTCGGTCAATAATTAAGTCGTGATCAAAACCGGAAATTCAATTAATTTACGAAAAACTGCAATTATGCGCAAGCTCGTGGATTAAGCCGATTACACTACTAATTATGTTCTGAGTCGTCACAAATCTACCCCCCTTAAAAAAATTTCGACCTCGAAATTTCCAAGCCTGCCAACTGAAAAGTAGGAACACTGCCTCCGCATACAATTCAACTCCCAAGTGGCAACCTCAACTGAACGACTCTGTTAATGGAAAATATCTCTGTACCCTCAAATCCCGAATCTGAACTGGCTCCTCCACAAACGCCAAATCTTCCTGTATAAGAAACTGATAGGGTACAAAATATGCAACAAATCTGAAATGTAATTCCACCACACGGAATACAATACACACAAAGGCCAACGTTATAGGCAATGCCAAACTATACGGCACAACACAAACTCGCCCCATGATCACATACGGACCAAAATAACATGGCAAATTCATAACTCAACCTGCTCACATCAACATAACTCTAATGTCGAACTCGAGCAATTATCAACTTGTCCCTGCTAACCCGAAGGTCAATCTCGAACAAATGAAACTGCGGGTCTCAAATCCTTCGGAACTGCAATACAGAGGACCACAATATGCCCTCCAAGGTCTGAATAGTCCTCAAAGATCGCCCACCAATATGAGGATAAGAAACTGTACTAAACTGTAATCTGGTCCCCAATGCTCACTGCAATGCTTGCCAACACTCTGTTATAACTGATTATCTCGATCAACACACTGGGACACAGGCGTATCACGAAAATGGACAACCTCTGCCAAATACAGCTATGTCAGCCCGCCCACTGAAATCTTTTTCGGAAGTACAAGGAAAAGAACTGACTTTATCGAATGGTCCACAATGACCCGATAACTGGTATCATTAACCGAAGTGCGTACTGACACACAAAATCCACAGTGACAAGCTTTAACTTCTAATCAGAAATCTCCAATGGCTATAACTTCCTGGCAAGCCTCTGCCTCTCTGCCCTCGCCTGCCGACAAATGTGGCATCTACTCACATAAGCTGCTATATTCCTCTTCATGTTGTGTCACGAATAGTAAACTTGAAGTATCTAATACATCTCCGTACCGCTAAGGTGCATAACGTACGCAAAATAATGAGTTTCAACACTAACACACTCGAACTCAGCTCTCGTAGCTCGCAACTCGGCCAATATGGAAACTCAGCCACACACACATGAAACAATTAAGCTCCCAATTTTCGACTGAATGCATCAGCAACAACACCCTAGAAAGATAGTCAAAGTACAACCACTAGCCTTTCTCGAATAAACTCAAATGTGCAGCCATAGTCGTTAATCAACCATATCCATCTACATTGTCTCAAGCTCAAATCTGGCTGAATATGCAAGTAGATGAAACTCAAGTGATCAGTGTACATCTTACACTGCGCTGAACGCCGTAGCAGTAGTGTCTACAACTCTCCGATGCTAACATAAAGACAGCTACTCCCAAATCACACACAGAATACGTAACTTCATAAAGTTTCCACTGCCTAAAACCATGAGTCACTACTCTGCCATGCTGCATCCAACACGACCAAGTCCCAACCTCGATGCATCGCTATAACCACGAACTCGTAATGGTCGTCAGGTAAAGTCAAAACCGGTGTAGTGGTCAACATTTCCTTCAGGAGTAAGTAACTCTCCTCACACGCATCGGACCACTCGAACTTGACGCCTTTCTTGGTCAATCTGGTAAGTGGAGTGGCAATCAAAGAAAATCCTACACAAAGCGCCGATAGTAACCTGCCAAACCCAAGAAACTCTTGATCTCTGGTACAATGGTAGGTCTACTCCAATTTAACCACGGCTTCTATCTGGTCAGGATCCACACCGACTCCCTCAGCTGATATCACGTGGCCCAAAACGTCACGCTATCCAAGCAAAACTCACACTTGCTGAACTTCGCAAACAGCTGATTATTTCGCAAAGTCCGCAAAAATGCTTCTTGTGCTGGCCCACACTCCTAGAGTAAATCAGGATGTTGCCGATGAACAAGACCACAAATTTGTCCAGAAACCGTCTGAACACCCGACACATCAAGTCCGTAAAAGCTACGGGGGCATTGGTCAACCCAAACGGCATAACCAAAAACTCGTAATGCCCGCACCGTGATCTGAAAGCCGTCCTGGCCACATCTGACTCACTGGTCCTCAACTGATGGTATCCGGTCCCGAAATCAATCTTCGAACAGACTGAAGCTCCCTTGAGCTGATCAAACCAGTCGTCAATCCGCAACAACTGATACTTGCTCTTCTCTGAAGCCTGATTCAGCTTCCGGTAGTCGATGCACAACCTCATCAAACCATCCTTCTTCCGCACAAATAGTACAAGAACACCCCACAGTGATACACTGGGTCGTATGAAATCTCCTCCAACAATTCTCGAAGTTGAATCTGTAGCTTCTTCAACTCCGCTGGTGCCATATGATAAGGTGCCTGTGATATGGGTCCAATATCCGGTAAAAGCTCAATGGTGAAATTGATTTCCCGCACTGGAGGAATACCCAGTAACTCTTCCGAAAACACATCTGGAAACTCGGGAACCACTTCAATATTACCAATGTCTGGCACAGCAGCCGTAGTATCCACAACATAAGCTAAGTATGCTACACAACTCATTTTCATCATCCGCTCGGCCTTTATCGCTAAAATCACACATGGCAATGAAATATTCTTCTCACCGCGAAATAGTATCTCGGGGAACCCTGGTCGTCGAAACACAACCTCCTTCTTGTGACCATCGAACATAGCCCAATGTGTCGTCAAGAAGTCTATACCCAAAATCGCATCAAAATCGCTAACCCATAACCTCCAACAAAGATCTCACAGCCTCTTTGGATGGATACAATACTCTCCATAACCCCGGAAGTGGAGATGCAGGCACAATAGCCGTGGATGTCAACCAACGGTAGCCTCAGAGAAACTCTGTTCTCACACAGGGTCGTGGCACGAACTCGGGCATGCCCAACTAGCCATCCACGTCGATTGCGACATTGTTGATTGACTCGTCTAGAAGGCTGCATTGGTCAAACTCCAGAAATGGCATCTTGACCTCCTCCTAAACTCTGAGCTGCCGAACAGCTAAAACAGCTGACTGAGGACGTTCCCTCGCAACGTGACCCTCCTGGCCACCACAATAGCAACTGAGAGTGCTCCTCGGACACAAATCACAGCGATGCCTGCTGGGTGGAAGGATCACCAACAACCACCCAAACTCATGCCACAAGAACAAGTCTACTACTCTGTGATCTCTATCACCACCAAACGGATTTTCTGCTTTGTTCAGATGACCCTCAACATAATCGAAAAGACCCCAGTCTGATGAAGATACTAATCCCGAGGTGCCTGAACACAACCTCAACAAAATATCTCGACTAAGTTCACCTTCCTCAAACCAACATGTCGGAAACCGCGTATACCTTTCCTTCTCAATGTCCTCGCCTCCGAGTACAGCACATCGAACTTCTCACGGTTATCTCGAGGCATAACAGTCAAAATCCCACTGATTCTCAGGCTCAAACTCATCTCGAACCTCGTGCACTACTTCATCTGAAGCCACATAACATGTGCAAACTGGAACAAACATATGAACGATACATCCTCAGGTCGGTGAACACTCTATATTTCCGTTGTTAAGTAGCCTAATTGAACCATTACCGTATAAACAATACCCTGAATGTAGATCATGGAGTCGCAACAGGAACTCACACAATACCAGCCCATCATATACAATGATCTGACTCATGCACACCATCAACTACACAATTCTCTGCTCAGAAGCAACATGTAGACGCCCATATACGCACAACCGGGCAAACCATGCCACACAAATCTCTGAATTCAAAATGCTCATCCAAACCCACAACTCACTGCTAAGTCGCGCATCGACTGATCCTCAATAGGATCTACAACCGTATCGACACGGAAAGCACGTCAAGGAGGCATCCTAATGAATAAAACATCATTCGTAACAAGTAGAACGTAATCATGGAACTTTAAATATTTGAAAGCATACAACACCCGGAGCATTGATGAGTATTCGCCGGCCAGTCGAGTCATCGCTCCAGACATCCTGTACATTCTCAAATATCCTTAGTAACCACGACTACAGAAGTCTACAGAACCTAAAACCTAATGCTCTGATACCAAGCTGAAAGGACCTAACCCCGATTTAGTTTCCTAAACCGGAATCAAACCCCTCCTGAAAACACGAACCAACAAAAACCATAAAAATTTCGGCAGAGTAACGCTACTAAAGCGGAATTTCCATTAACCTGCACCCAAAAATACACTTCATCCTATGCCACAAAAGCCAAACCGTGGGCACCAATCTCATCCAGATTTCTCAATATCATAACAGTAATGTAAAGTAATCAATAAAACTATACTTTACAGAAATCCGGGAAAAATTATATAAAAGTATAACATAAAAATACTCAGAGGGACTTCTAATATATATATACAAATAGTAGGCTAAACTAAGAACCTACCATAAAAGAAACATCGCTTGAATACTAAGACTCCGACCGCGACGTGCGACACCAGAATCCGAACTACAATCTGGGCACAGAAACCGAAAAGCCCAAGGGAAAGGTAAATAAAATCGTTGGAGTGAGTGGACAAAAATAAACAAATACCTTTCACCAATTTCATATACATAAAATAATGTAAAACAATGCGAGTTCGGAAAGTATATATGGAGGTGCCAGGCGAATCTCTCAAGCTCGACGGTCAGGCGAATCTCTCAAGCCCGTCGGTGATAGGCTAGGGGAATCTCTCAACCCCAACGACATAACAGGGGAATCTCTCAACCCTGCCCAGAGGAATCTCTCAACTCTGGTCAGACTACCGGTGATCAGCCGAGTAGCCGAAGCATCGATGCAAGTAATGCCATCACCATAAAAATATAAAATAATGCCTCCAAAAGTAATAAATAATATCAATATCGTATATAAATAAATACGAAAAATCCCGAACTCGCAATGACAGTGAAAATAGAAAAGTCTACTCACAGATGAGCGTAACGCGATACGCGTTAATCCCGTGATCCGGCGGAAAATTCTTTGCCAAATGAACGATCACGATCCCCTGGATAATCATAAAATCCACTGCTCAAAATCATAACTCGAAACCTCAAATCATATCACTAGAAACAACCGTTCCCGGAAACATATAATTCAATAACGACGAAATCGCCAAAATCCGATAAGCACACCACAAAACCTCGCTAAAATTTCCGATGCTCAATTCGAAAAACAAACCTCACCGCTGCGATCGGTGCGTGATTCCGAGCGAAACGACATACAACTCGTCGAAAAACACGTGGCCGAAAGAGTCGCCGCCGTCGCCGCTGCAGCTGCCGCCGGAAAATCAAACTGGCCCAGAAAAATGCAACCTACATATGGATTTGAAGATCTCAACATTTCCAACAACTTTCCAGTTCAAAGTTAAAGCCAATTTTGATTGGAAAACCTCCAAAACTCACCTCAAAGTCTCAAACCCTTACCGGAATTTCAAACCGACCGATCTCCTTCCTCCGGCCACAGCAACCTCCCAAACCACTTCCAATAGCTTTCTCTCCCCATGGATAACAAAACCCCTCAAAGAGCCACCACCAACTCGGCCTCTACGCCGTCACTCGATTCCGTCAAAAACTCACCGGAAACACTGAACTTCGTCGCGTCTTTTCTTCCCTACGGGCCGATCCACCTACCAAGTTGAAGAGGAGCCCGAGCCCAACACAACTCATGAAGGAACTCCGGCCAACCGTGGCCGAAATCGGCCTCCACAGCGGCGCGAAATCCACGGGCAAAACGCACCAAACGGGTCACCCCTTGACCCGTGGTCAACGCGGGTCAAGGCCTAGTTTCCTATTATGGAAAGTTTCCAAATTCGGCAAGTATTCTTCCGTATTTATACCGTACGCATATCAAATCTCAAACGGATAAATACGACAATATTCGATGCCCGAAAATATTCACAACTTATTCCTCGTAACTCGGAATAATCCTCCAGAAGTTCCCACGAGCTTGAAATTAAATTCTCTACAACTTCCGCGAAGAATCCCAAATCAAATTCTTACTCGATAATTTAGTCGCTTACGAAGCCGCCATATTAACCGATCACGTCGAAATCGCGACTAATCGAGAAATTCGCAAATCAAGTCGATAACCATTCCATTTACGGTTCGGGTCGATCAACAGTCCAAAACGGATCACAATCATGATTCGGATAAACTCGAATACGAACGGATAAACTCGACGATATTCCAAAATTTCAAATATTCATATTATATTCCTCGGTTGTCGAAATAATAATCCGAAACCGCCCACGAACTCGAAATCACGCGTACAATAACTCTTGAGAAGAGACTCAACTCAAATTCTCGGTCAATAATTAAGTCGTGATCAAAACCGAAAATTCAATCAATTTACGAAAAACTGCAATTATGCGCAACCTCGTGGATTAAGCCGATTACACTACTAATTCTGTTCAGGGTCGTCACAGGCTCCTCAACGCCGAGCTCAGCGATGATTCTGGGTTGCCAGAGTCAGCCAACCTGCCTTTGTCCAAAATGGAAGGTTTCTGACTTTCCATTTTGGAAAATTCGTATTTACACTCGCGACTAACAAACTCCGTAAATCGTTAAAACTTTCGTTCACCGTAACTTCTTCGTCGTAACTCCGATTTTAACACTTGACATGACCACGAACTCGTCTCAGTAAACTCTATGACTTTTCTCAAAGAAATACCTCTAACAACTTAATCAATAAATCTCCGATGAAACGCCAGCGATAATTACTGACAGTAAAAACTTATTACCATTGACGATTAACGTTTAATCAAAATAATAAGATAAATCTTGGGTCGGGATGTTACATCACATTTGTTAGCTAAATCACATTTGTACAGTCCATGTCTCATCATAATAAATCACATGAAATACCCAAAAGAACATGTCACTGATGTCAAAAATTGATTCCTTTAAATAATTTTAACAATTTCAAACGTATTCAAAGCACACATCAACATATACAACCTAAAATCACAATCCAGATCATAAAACTTGGAATATATGCAGAATATTAAACCAATGGAATATGATAACAATGAGAAAACCATCAAGCTTTCGAACGTGTGTACAACCCCTGAATCTCTGACCAATTCGAAATCATTATTTTTAGGTTTATAACAGGTCTGCAGACTATGGTCAGTCATTAGTTATTTGTTAGAGAGAATGATACTGGATACGAGATTGAGAGATGATGGAGAAATCAAATCAATTGAAAGCTATTTATAGAAAGAAAATATGGGATTCTGTAATTTTAAAGAAGATTAATCATGTTCTCCATACATTTGAAATGAGTATTTCAACACCAGAAAAACTCACTTAGGCGACGAAGCAATTTCGTCACTTAAGGTTCGTCGTCTAGCTGTCGTAGTCAAAGTACTTGAACGACGAAACAAACTTCGTCGTCTAGGTTTTTAGACGACAAAAGTTTTCTGAAAAAATGACAAATTTTTTTGTCGTTTTAGTAAACATTTAGACGAGGAATGTAACAATTCGTCATCTAAGATAAACCACTTAGACGACGAAATTTTAGGTTTTTTGTCGTCTAAGTGTTGAATTTTAAAATAAATAAACCACTTAGATGAAGAAAATAGTTTTTTTCGTCTAAGTGGTTGATTTTATTTTTAAAAAATAAACTAAATAAACCACTTTGACATCGAAACTGTTAGTTTCGTCGTCTAAGTGGTTGTTTTTTTTTAAAATGAAAAATTCAGGAAACGCTAATTAATTTATTATATGTTAATTATTAATTAATACATAATTCATAATAAATAAATAATTTAATAGTGATGGTGGTGACGACGGTGGCGTTTTATGTGGTGGTAGTGGTGATGCTGATGTGGAGGTGGTGGAGGTGGTGGTGGTGGCGGCAGCGTGTGGTGGCAATGGCGATGATGGTTTGATTTCGAGAGAGAGAGAGAGAGAGAGAGAGAGAGAGAGAGAGAGATTGTGAAAAATGGTGGATGAATTGTGTTTTATAGCCGACAACTTGGGCGACAAAACCAACAAGTACTTTCGCCTAAGTGATTTGAATTTTTATTTGGCGGAAAAAAAACTCGCCAACTTTTTTACACTTAGGCAACGAAACGATTATGTTTCGTCATTCAATTGTTTTAAATTTTCAAAAAACCACCAACTTTTTTTATCTTAGGTGACAAAACAATTAGGTTTCGTCGTCTAAGTGTTTTAAATTTTCAAAAAAGATGTCAACTTTCTTAACTTAGATGACGAAACCTAAGAATTTTGTCGCCTAAGTGATTTGAGTTTTTGGCAAAAGTTTTAGTGGAAAAAAAACCGTCAAATTTTTTAAATTAGACGACGAAACCTAAAAGATTCGTTGTCCAATTGTTTCAAATTTTTGCGATAAAAATTAATTTTAATAATTTTTTTTAAAAAAAATTCACTTATGCGACAAAACTATATATTTTCGTCGCCTAAGTGTTTAAAAATTTTTCCAAAAATTTGGCGGAACAAATAGTTATCATGATATTTTAAATATATAAAATAAAATTCACTAAGACGACGAATTGTGTATATTTTCGTCATCTAAGTGAATTTTTTAATATTCTTTTTTCTTAATATCTGAAAAATTAATTTTGAATAGTTCCTTAAAAATCATTTGTCAGATGTAACCATTACATTTATACAATATAGTAGAAAAAAATTCAACCCAATTCGGATAAATTTAGGATTCGATTGATTGAATTTAGTGATTATCGAAAAATAATTAAAAGTCAGAAACAATCGTAAAAAATAATTCGTAAACCCGTTGTGATGACCCGAATCAGAATTAGCATGATAATCGGTTTAATCCACGAGTTAGCGAGTAATCACAGTTTATCGTAAATTAATCGAATTGGTGGTTCGGTTCACGACTTAATTATCGCGCGAGAATTTGAGTTGAGTCTCTTCACGAGAATTGTAGTACGTGTGATTTCGAGTTCGTGGGCGGTTTCGGATATTTGTTTCGATAACCGAGGAATATGTTATGAATATTTGAAATCGCGTAATTTCGTTGTGTTTATCTGTTTAAGTTTGAGTTATCCGAAACTTGGATGTGATTCGTTTTGGACCGTCGATCGTATCGAGTTGTGAGTATAAATATCGGAATAGTCGAAAAATTGTCGAAAAACACTGTTCAGGAAGCTGGACTGCCGTTGACTAAGAAATTGGCGTTGACCCGCGTTGACCGAGGGAAGAAAAAGCACCACCGTTTGACTCGCCGACGACTTTTACTTTCCGGCCACCTCTGGCTCCGATTTGGGTATGGTTCGATTCTCCTCTTGATTTCCTATGGTTTAGGACTTTGATTTGTGAAATTTGGTGAGGATTTGTGGGAGAACGAGCTAGTTGAAGTTCTTAAGTTTTTGGCCGGAATCGGGTTTGATGGGGGGTGACGCTCCGGCGACTTTCTGAGGGGGGTTTTAGGTGGAAAAGGTTGGGTTCGAGCTAGGGAGGAAGCCCTTTGAAGTTGGGAGGCCGAGATGGCCTCACGGTGGAGGATTTTGCCGGAGAAGTTTTCCGGCCAGTTTGAGATTTTGAACTGTCGAGCTGATTTCCGGCCACGGTGGTGGCTGGATGGTGGTGACTCTTTGGGGAAAGAGGCTTGGCTTGATGAGGAGATCATTTTGGGGTCTTGGTCACCGGGGAATTCCTCTGGTGACGGCGCGCCGCCGCCGGCAGCAGCTGCGGTCAACGGCGGAGCTCCGGCGACCCGTTGACTTTTTGGTTTTTGACAAGTTTTATTCGTAATCGCGCCCCGATCACCGCCTTAAGGTTTTCGAGTTGATTTGGATATCGGATTTTTAGTAGAGGGTTTATGTGGAGAATTTGGAGATTTTCGTCGATTATTTTGTATCCGCGTATATGTTTCCGGAAATGGTTGGTTTCCGAGATGTGGTACAGAGTAATGAATTGTGATTTTGATCAGTTATATTTTGTGATTATTCAGGGGATCGAGATCGTACGTTGGGCGAGGGATCTTCGGCCGGATCTCGTGATTAGCGCGTTTCCGCGCTGTGCTATCTGTGAGTGGACCTTTTATTTACACTATCGTAGCAAGTTCTTGATTTCAGTATTTATTTCCTGTACGATGTTGAGATTATTTAATGTTTTTGGAGGTGTTGTTTTATATTTTATATGGTGATGGAATTTACTTAGCATCGATGCATTGGCTACTCGGCTGATCACCGGTAGTCCAAATCCAGGGTTGAGAGATTCCCCTGATGTGCCCACTAGGCTTGAGAGATTCGCCTAGTATATCACCGGCGGGCTTGAGAGATTCGCCTGACACCTCCATTCATTTTAAGAACTCGCATTGTTTTTATATTATATAAATGGTGAAAGGCATATGATTATTTTCGTCCACTCACTCTAACGATTTTATTTGCCTTTCCCCTGGGCTTTTCGGTTTCCGTGTCCAGTTTACAGTTCAGATTCTGGTGTCTCATGTCGCAGTCGGAGGCTTAGTGTTCGAGCTACCTTTCTTTTCCAGTAGGTTTCTTGTTTTGCCTACTGTTGTATATTTTTGTATATATACACTAGAGGTTGCTCTGATTACTCTGTCATTATAATTTTATATGTTTTTCCCCGGATTTCTGTAAAGTACAGTTTTGCTTATTACTTTACATTATTGTTATGATATTGAGAAATCCGGAAGGGATTGGTGCCCACGGTTTGGATTTTGTGGCATAGGACGAAGTGTGTTTTCAGGTGCAGGTTAATGGTAATTCCACGTTATAGTGAAACTCTGCCGAAATTTCTATAGTTTTTGCAAGTTCGTGCTTTCAGAAGGAGTTTGATTCCGGTTTAGGAAACTAAATCGGGGTTGGGTCCTTTCACCGTTTCCAAAGTTATGAGTTTTATCTTGTTGTAAAAATTTAATTTTTCAAGTCGATAGAAATTAATTAAAATTTGACCCAAAAAAAGTTGATTTAAGACTAAAAACTTGTATATCTATTAATGTTGTATAACTTATGTGTTTGTATGTCTATATTCACTCCACATCAATATTAAAGAAATTGATTTTGCACAAAAGAAGCATTAGATATATTCATCACAACATAATATGTAACAACATAATATGTAAGTGTACATATTTTCAGTAAATATGAAGTTCGTTAAGGGTTTGATCGGCGTAGTCAACCATAAAACCGAAATGTCAAAGAAACGAAAATGTTGATATATGAATCTTCGTAACTCCGATTTTTAAATCATCGACACTCACAGTCCAAGAATTGTTTACTCTATTCCCTCGACGAAAAAAATATGCATTTTAAAATAATATACATGGTCATTCTTTTTTATCAGAGGCAATGAAATTCATCTTAGTGAATGAAGGTCAAATCTGCCGAGTTTCACAAGAAATCCTATCTCTCTTATAAAAAGGTCACCATCCTCACCTATAAATATGAGGTTTCAACCAATATTTAGATCATTACTTTATTCAATAGCCTAAGCTCTGCCAAATACTCACTTCCTTTCCGCAAATCAATCCCTTCTCCTTGAAAGTGTCGACCACACCACAAAACCGCAACACCTTCATCTCCATAGATGTATAGAGGATCCCGAGAATCCTCCACCAAATAATTATTGTTCTCTTGACCATCCATGGGGATCCTGATGATACAAAAGTGTAACAATGGCCTCTTTAATCTGTAGTTCTCTTTTGTGTTTGAAATTTGTTTGTATGAATTGGATTTTTAGATTTTGGTTTTATTACATATTTGAATTCCTATAACTATTCATATATTCTAGTATTCTAGTTTTCAATATGAATGTGTATTTGTTCTTAATTATTTTATTATAGATATAGGGGATCCCTAGTCTAGGTGAAAAAGTGTATAAGGGATCCCGAGCACAATAATTGATAATATGCATGTGTTTTCGATAAGTGTTGGAGTTTGCATATGTAAATAAATGAGATAGGTAAAGGAATAAGTCGATCACTTGTAAATAGTAATTACGTTTTCTTTTTGTCGTAGATGTGATTTAGAGTTCTTAGGGGTCTATGTATTTCTTGTCTATGAGTTTATGCATGCTAGAGTCCTATGTTCATTGCTTCATATTTGTGAGGTTTTTAGGTAGTAATTTAGGTTAGATAAAATCACTTTTAAATCTCTCATTTCCTTACACAAATATTGCATGCACCATTCAATTCCTAGTTAGACTGATCCCTATGTATCAATGCTATATCTATACAAAAAGGGTTTTTTATTGTGCGTTTAGACTAGGTTTTACGTGTTTAGTTTAATGCTTAGTTTTAACGTATCAACTGACTGACTCTTCAAGTCATCCATGTGCTTCAAGAACAATGCTTCTGTAGTTGACCTTGCAGCATTCCACATACTTTGCTTGAGTCCTTCTCCAAGAAACTTGCCCTTGATGTTGTTATAAAAGTATCTAAAACAATGGAGATGTTTTGGCCTTGAAAAATGATGAGCTATTGCATTTCCCAAACTCTTCTGCATGTCTGAAATAAAACTAGAACAGTTTTTCCTCACTATGTTCAAATCAAACTTAAGCTGCTCTAAGAACTACCTCCAGGTCTATTGGTTCTCAATTTCACACATATAGCAAAAGCTATGGGATACATCCCATTATTGATGTCAACTCCAACTGATGTCAATATCTTCCCTTTGTGATACTCATTTTTTATGTGAGTTCCATCAAGACCAATGAGAGCTCTGCAACCCTTTTTCCATCCTTCTTTGGTTGCTGCAAGACAGATGTTCATTCTCATAAACATCATATGTCAACATCCATTGTAGTCCTTAGCTCAACTGTTGAACCTAGATTTCTTTTTAAAAGCCTCTTTCTTGTATGTTGGAAGGTTGTTTTGGTAAATGAAATGTCCTTCATTCAATCTCTTTGCTTTGTTCTTTCCTTTAGCAATAACCTGAATATCAATGCTAAGCTTATATTAAGACTAAAGTCTGTGTTTCATCCCCTTGGTTGATATATTTCCATCAACCATTACCTCACCCTAGACTTCTCTTGTAACTCTGTTGTAGGTGAAATAATCTGTTTACATCACAGGATGGCAAGAATGCTTCTGCCATAGACTCTTGTAATGTGTCACCATGACCCATGTGTGTTGCACCATATATTTACAACCCCATTGACATTTCACTGTCACTTTTCTTTTAGTGTTCTTCTAAATTGTTTGCTCCTTCACTATGTTTCTACCGAATTCTGCAGAGGGTCTTCGCTAGAAATATACGTATCTATTACATAGACATACAAACGATGTTAAAGGGTGAGACAGGGTTAGCCTGCCTTCAACGCTCTGATTCCTAAGTTAGTAACTATGTAGAATAACAAGTAAAATTATTTAGACTAGATGAGATTACCTTGAGTGTGGTGATAGACTTCACTATATAAGCAAACAGAGGTGACATCTTTTCTCCTTTAGCAATATGGGAGTGTTTGCACACTTAATATAGTTAAAGGAAAATTAGTCATTTACTCATAGTGATGAGTCATTACATGGCAACTGGCATGCAGAATATTCCCTTTTGATTCGTCCTCTTTGGCTTCTATAATTAGCTATTAAAGTGTTAAGTGTGATCTAATTTAGGGGTTAAGCCTTGGTGTGCTAACAAAAACCCCAAGATCCCATGTCAAGGAGATCGATCTTGATTGGGGAGTTGAAAATTTAGACCCCTAATGTGGCCACACTTAGTGCTACAAGGCCAGTGAAGCATAGCGTACCCCAGAGTCCCCTCAACTCTGCAACCAAGATTGGTCTCCAGCACAAAACAAAGGTTAGCGGGGAATTTCCTAGTAGCGGGTAGCGTTTGGAGCAACATGTGTGTGAGCAGCAATTGTGCAAGTGTAGAATCAAGTGCTTGAGAGCAGCATGCATTAAGCATTAAACGGCGTGCGCGATGCAGTGTCTGTTGGCTTGAAACGACATGCGGTGGAGCAACGTGCGTTAAACAGAGAATGACGTGCACGATGCAGCATGCATTAAGCTTGAAATGTTGTGCATGAGAGCAACGAGTTTTAAGAAAGGAATGACGTGCGCTAGAGCAACATGCATTAAGCTTGAAACGTCATGCGTGAGAGAAACGGTCGTTAAGCAAGGAACAACATATAATAGAGCAGCATGCGTTTAGCTTGACACACCGTGTGTGAGAGCAGTGAGTGTTAAGGCATAAGACAATATGCATTTAGAGAAGCTATCGCCTAGCACTTAATGGAGGCATCGATATCGTGCGCTAGGTAGCAAACACGGTGTACCAAATAGTGCGCTAGGCAGTTTCCATTAAGACCGTTTAAGGCTGCATATGGGTTGCGTTGGTGCTAGGGCTTTTTCAGGCCCAAGAGTTTAAATTCTCAAATAGCCAATGTCGCTAGGTCGAGTACCACATTAGGAGATGTAGCTAGGATGATCTGCCGCTAGGGAGTTGGATTCACTTAGCGTTGAATAAAGGCATCGACGTTGTGCGCTGCCGCCAAATTGTGTGCGCTAGGTAGCTTCCGTTAAAGTTGTTTAAGGCTGCCTACGGGCTGTGTCGGCCCAATGGTTTTTTCTGGTCCGAGAGTCCCTACAGAATATTCTATTTTGATTATTTTTCTTTGGCTTCTCTAATTAGCTGTGAAAGTGCTAAGCTTGACCTAATTTAGGGGTTAAGCCTTAGTGTACTAACACACTGCTTCTTTCAATACTTCATAATTAAGGAAAGCAAGCCCTAATTTAAACAGGGGCTTCTTTATGTCCACTTCTATATTTCAAGAAATAGGTTTGAACCTTTTCTTAACTGTTAAAACCTCATCTCCACATGAGTCACCATCGAAACTTTTAATTTCATCAAATTGACAACATTCATCTGAGATTTCTCCCTTGTATCCCATTTCTTCAAACTCCTTAATAGTAGTAAGATTAGACACATTTGCAACAAACTCTTCATCATCTTCTTCATTGTTGAACTCATAATCACTCTCCCCATAGAACTCATAAGTTGGCCTTTCACTTGAACAATAACTCTCTGCATCACTATTCTCTCCTTCTAAACCCTCCTACACAAGTTTATCTCCCTTATTTCTAGTTTTGTACCTTGGCTCCTTTGGATTATTCTTGGACCTTTCTTTTCTTGGCATTCTTTCATCCTCTATTGTTCCCTTTCCTTTTCTGATGCACTAAATCTGACTGCAAAAAGGTACCACACCACTCTTGCCTTGATCTGCACTCTTCCTTTTATTTGCTCTCTTTTTATTCCCAATATGAAGATCTCCTCTTCTGTTTAGTTTCTCGTTGTGTTCAGCTCTTCTCTTCTTAATATTTTCTTAAACCTATCTTGCTCTCCTTCTAAATGTAGCTTGTACATCCTCACCAACCTCAGTTGCAACAACAATAGCTATATCATTCTGCTCATCTTCATCTATTTGTGTCAGTAACTCACTTTCTCTATCCTTATGCACCACTTGTTTTTGATTCAGTCTACACCATATCTACATCACTCTGCCTTGGTGCACATTCATAAAATATGTCAGGGATAATGTCATCTAAACCAGCAAAAGTAGATTGGCTTTGATGAAGCATTTGTTCTTCATTTAATGCAAGCTTTGTACCTTCTTCATTACCAACAACAGCATCAGCCTCTTCCACAACTTCAACAAAAGGTATATGAAAAACTAAAAGATTTGCATCTTCGAAAAATGTCCTCCTCTCCTCAACTGTCAGGTTGGTCAATGGATTTCCCAAATTGCCAAATGTTGTTGCTCCATTTGCAACATTAGCTTCAACCTCTTTTCCTAACTATTTTAGAAGCCTTAGAAATCTCAATTGCCTCACCATCCCCTTTAATTTGAATCCAGCCTTAACTACATGTAGTTTTAGGCTATTTGAAATGAAATGAAATAGATACACAATCAATGTAAACTGAAAATATACTTTATTCATTGATATATAACCTTAAATATAGGTATCACAATATGTTACAATCAACATCTCTATAAATCAGGGATTGAGGGAATATCTACTTCTACTCTAATTAGGACAAGACAGACTCTGAGATACCAGGAATATTTCTCTTGGAACACTCCCACTTGTATCGCAATCCTAATGTATAATATATAATTTGTTGCCTTACTAAAAAATTTTCCAAGCAAATAAAAACCTCATGGATAAAGCAAAAGTTTGGTCTAAGGAAAAAAAGAGTACAACACATTAACTACAAAAGCGATCACATATAATGTAGACTTCCTCTGATGTCTACAAAATGAACTCCCCCTGATTAACTCAATCTTGGAGTTCAGATAGTCTTCGCATTCCAATGTGTCTCACAAGCTTCACAAATGTAGATTTTGGTAAAGACTTGGTGAACAAGTCTGCAGCATTATCTGCAGAACCAATATGGCTCACATGAATATTTAGTAACTGCTGTTGTTACTGATTACAGAAGTACATTTGGCAAAATATGTTTTGTATGATCACCCTTGATGTATCCCAACTTCATTTGTTCAATGCAAGCCGCATTATCCTCAAATACGCAAGTTGAATTTCATCGTAATAAATGGTAATCCACTAGACACGCTCCTTAACTGCTTCATGCAAAGCAATAATCTCATAATGATTGGACGAAGTATCAATAAGGGTTTGTTTTGTTAATCTCCAAGAAATCACGGTGATCCTCATGGTGAATATATAACCTATTTAGGAACATCCTTTATATGGGTCAGAGTGATACCCAACATCAGCAAAACCAACCAAGATAGGACATGGTGTCTATGAGTTGGGGACCACACTAAATTGAGGTATAGTGCTCACAACCGGAACATGCTTCAACGGGTCAAAGGTTTCTCTCGACTGGTCAAGAGACATGTTCTAATTGATCTAGGGGCTACCATTCGCGAGTCGAGAGATCCACTCGACTGGTTAAAAATTCCATAATCTGAATGTTGCGATTCAACCATCCATTTTTCAGGGATTTCAAGTTTCTCTCCGTTTTCTTTATAGGGAAAGAACAAACTCAAGTCAATGGAACCCTTCAAGTACCTGAAGATGTGCTTTACACCATTCCAATGACTTTGCGTAGGAGAAGAACTAAAATCGAGCTAACAAGTTCACAGAGAATGTAATGTCTAGACGAGTGCATTTAGCTAAATACAACAAAGTTCCAATAACACTAAAGTATGGTACTTCAGCTCCCAAAAGTTCCTCATCATCATCTTTCGGACGCTACAGATCCTTATTGGCTTCCAGACTGAGAATAACTATTGGTGTGCTAAGAGGGTGTGCTATGTCCATGTTAAATCACCTGAGCATGTTTTGGACATAAGCTAACTAGTGATTAATTATTCCACCAAATCGATGTTCCAGCTATAATCAAGACAAAATTGAGTCCTAACAAGGTCTTTCATCTCTAACTTGGATTTCAAGTAGTCGACCGTCTCATTGATTTCATCAAGAGACCCAATGATATTCATATCATTAACCTAGACCACGACAATGGAAAATCCTAAACTTGTTCACTTAATGAACACGTATGGGCACAAACCATCATTCTTGTATCCCTTCCCAATCAAGTAGTCACTTTGGTGTGTGTACCACATCCTACCAAATTGTTTCAATATATATAGTGAATGTCTCAATCTAATCACATCAGCAATCTGTGTTTTAGAGTTACTTGAATTGTGTATGACAATGTCTTCTAGCACTCTCATGTATATCTCTGAATAAAGGTTTCCATAGAAATATGTTGTACCAACATCTATTAGCTGCATTTTCAGTTTTTTGGAAACTACCAAACTGACAAGGTAGTGAAAAGTAATGATGTCCATGACCGGAGAGTATGTCTCCTCATAATTAATGCCGGGAAGTTTCAAAAATCCTTGTGCCACAAGCCTAGCTTTATACTGCATGACTTCATTCTTCTCATTATGCTTCCAAACAAAGACCCATCTATGTCCCCGGCTTCACATTTGGTGGGAATAGCACTACAGGACCGAAAACTTGCATTTTCTTCAAAGAGTCTAGTTCAGTCTACATTGCTTCTTTCCATTTTGGTCAATCCACTCTCTGATTACATTTAGCAACCGAGTGAGGTTCCACTTCATCATTGTCAATAATCTCTTAAGCAACGGAATGCGCAAAAGCAGCATTAACTACCTTGGATGATCTATCCATAACAATGCGCGCATCATTGTTAATTAGTGAGATTTCACCATTCTCTGACATCACATATGGATCTCAAGCGTCATCTAGAGATGTCATTTGTGAATTTAGGACATAACTATAGTTAGGAGCAATCTCATGTGAAGGATTCACAATGTTGATGATGAAATGATCGTTCTGTGTCTGGATGGCCTGCCTTTTCACCGCCAGCTCATCTGTGGATTTTCTTGGTCTCCCCATCTTCCTGGTGGGAGCCAAGGTCGACGCTACTCCATCCACATGGGCGAGAGAAATGTTTCCCTGCCCTGGAGTGATGTTAAACTATCCCTTCTTTGGAATTTCCAACCTTGCAGGAACAGTTACAATAGTTATGTCTAATCTCGTCACTTTGGCAATATCAATAAAGGTGTTAGGCATCGAGTCTACCTTTTGAAGATCCAGAATACGTCACACTTCAATTTCACTTTGAGATGTGCGTGGATCTTCTTGAAACATAGTAGGACTATACCACGTCAATTCCTAACGTTCAACCGGAATGGAGGCATTCCTATCTTTCCCTAACTTCGGGCAGTATGTTTCATCAAAGTGACAATCTACAAATCTTATAGTAAAGAGATTTCATGTCGAAGGTTCCAAGTAACAGACAATTGTTAGGGATTCATAACCAACATAAATGCTTAAACGACGTTGATGACCCATTTTAGTACATTATGGAGGCGTGATAGGTACATATACCTCACAACCAAAGATGTGTAAATGTGAAATGTCAGGCTGATACCTAGTTACTAACTGGTACACACTAAATGGTTAACGTGATATGGGTCTCAAGAATATAAGCACTGCTACATGTAATACTGCATATCCTCAAGCTAATACCGGCAAATTTGTATACACTACCATTGCTCGAGCCACAAGCTATAACCGCTTGATTTGTGCCCCTGTTAAACTGTTCTGTGAATGAAAATAGGGGGAACCAGATGTTCAACATCAATTACAAAAGACATGCAGTAATCATCAAAAGACTTTGATGTAAACTCTCCTGCATTATTCAATCGAATAGACTTGATTGGGTGGTCCGGGTGGTGAGCGCGGATCTTAATAATCTATGCTAGGAGTTTTACAAATGCAGCATTCCTTGTGAATAGCAAAGTAACGTGTGACCAAAACCATAAAATATTTAAATGGCCCGTATTCTGGTTTGATAGGTCAACAAATATCACCATGAATTTTCTATAAAAATGGTATATTTTCAATGTTATCAACTTCAAAGGAAGTTCTAGTCTGTAACTTTGCTAATGAACAAACTTTGTAAAATAAGCAATGAGTATCAGAGATTGCCACGATGGAATCTTGTGGACCAACACTAGGTGTCTTACTCGTCTTAGAGATCGAGACCGGATGAAGATTATTAATCTCATCCACCCCATCAAAGTCGATGAGTATTTTTACATGCTTCTTTGCTCTGAAAAACAGATAACCATTCTCACAATGAGTTTAAAAGCGTTTCCGTGCCAACTCCCAATTTCCTAACATAAAAAGGAAACGTTATAAAAATGATGCTTTATTCATAAAAGACAAGCAATAAGCATGAAGTTAGGGACCAAATTAGCACATAATTATAGACCTAATAGTTATACATAAAAATTCTTTACCATTCTCACAATGAGTTTCCAAGTGTAAACCGTTGGCTCTAATGTCCTTAAAACTTAGTAAGGTTCGATTGTCCTTAGGCGCGTACAATACATTAGTGATATAAATTTTTGTACTATGTGGTAGCAAGAATTGTGCTAAACCACGCCCTTGTATAACTGGCGCTGAACCAATCATGGTAGTTACTGATGAATTGTATGGCACAAGATCCATAAACAATTGCATGTTCCGCAGTACAGTATAAGTAGTACTACTATCTACTAGACACTCAATCTCGCCTTCAAACATCTATAAAAGAATGTGACTTAATTAGTCTTTGATCTTAAGACATGGCGAACACTTTAAGAAAGTACTTAAAGATTTTTCAAAAGGTTGTGACCCTTATAGAGTACTAATATGCCATGATAAAGTCGATTTCACATCAAAAATACCAATTTCAAGTAAGAATTTTGACCGATAGAGAAAAAACCACTCGATTGGTCGAAACATGTAGTATTCATGTCCATGGTACCATCTTTGATAGGTCGAGGATAATCCTCAACAGATCAAAGAAACACCTAAAATCAATATGAATTTCCAATATCTTTTTTGACGAGTCGAAAGTTTCATTTGACGGGTCGAAATTTGGACAATTTTGAGACAGTACTTATCCTTCGATTTGTCGAGATGAAGCTTTGACGGGACGAAGTTTCAATTTTGGTGACCAGAGAATAAAATTCGACAGGTCGAATGAAAACCAGGAAAAGAAATTTACGGGTCAAAAAAGTGCCAAAACCAATCCAGAGTGTTATCTTCGACATGTCGAGAGAGAATCTCGATGGGTCAAAAATTTTCTGTGATCAATCCATCATCTCTTTTTGTCTCATTTTTATGGTATTTTGGTGTCATAGTGTTATAGGATATTGTATATTTCGAACCATTCAAGCAATATGTATGAAAAGAACAATTCTTAATACTTTCAAATACCAAAAGGAAGAAATGAAGAAATTTTATTAATATGCCAACATAAAAACTTACATCAAAGATTGTCTTATTCCACAAATCAAGACTTACAGTAAAGTCTCAAACCATGACTAAAAAAGCCAAAACAATGCTAAACTTGATTACATAGCAGAAACATAAGTCTAATACATAGACTAATTAAAATTCGTAGTGTCCATATTTACTTTTATGTCATCTGCTACAATAAGATTGGCTTCACCGTCATCTTCTATCTCATAGTCTTCAGAGTAGTTAGTCTCATGTGCCAAGTATTGTTTACACCTTTTGTAGGCATTCTGAACATCCTTTGGTGCACGACACTGTTTATGCATATGTTTGGTAGAACCACACCTATAGCAAGGTGACAGGCTAGTTTGAGCAGGCCTAGAGGTACTGGCATCATTCCTAGGACCGGAATTATGCTTGTTTTGGCGAGTCCAAATCAAGTTCTGACTGTGTCCTCCTCTACCACAACCTCTGCCACGTCTTCCTCTACCATTACAGTTGTTGCAAGGCTCAAAACGACCATTCTTCTTTTTACCTTACGTGTCTTCCCACCAGTGTTATACATCTCATGAGCTTTCTTTGTACCGGTTGGCCTAGCATTGTTGTAGAGAAGTATCTCACGAAATCTCTCCTTTTTGGCCAACACATTCATGAGATTACTGAATGATCTAATTCTTCCATGCTCAGCATCTATGCCATATTGATATGCAAGCGTATCCATGAAAGTAGAGAAGGTACTCAAAGACTTCTCGATCATACCTCGATCGATCTTTACTACCCCACAAACTGCTAACTCAGATTAAAGCTCCAACATAGCTTGATTAATATCATTAATCTTTGGATAATCCAATAACTGGATTGAATCCCATTTTTCTTAAAGTTTTGGGAGCTGTGCGTCAGGCACATTATTGAATATGTCTTTTAGTAGAAGATATTGCTTTTTCATAACTAGATGAATGTATCTCCTCAGAAATATGAGCTTGAGCTTTTTGACTCAAAAGAAGCTGGAGTTGTTCTGGAGTTGGTGGCATAACGTTTTTACCAGGTGGTGGTGTTGGTTGGATAGTATTAGTTAGATTTTTACCCGAGAAGAGTATTCTCAACATCTTATACCCAGCGATGGTATTCTGCTCCTTGTGGATCAAAGATGTCAAACTCAGGCCTACCCGACTCTTTTAATGTCATCTACAAAAGAGACAAAAGATGTAATTAGTACCAATCAAAAAACCACAATCATTAATATCAAGATAAGAACTGTGATCAATGATATTTGGTGGAAAAAATCGATGCAAAACGGTGGCTTCATACCACACCCAGAAACTGTGACTTTCACAATTAGTCACAAATATTGATTTCCATTTTTTTCAATGTGAAATCATAATTAACTGTGATATTCACTAATAACTATAACTCTTCCAAACTGTCACTAATATTAAACTTTTTATAAACATGTATTGATCCGTAGAAACTATGGCATAAAAAATAAATTACGGTAAAATAAACCTAAATCTAGACCTAGATCTAGGGTGTTGTGATAATTAAGTTTTGCAACCTAATTTCTAAATCTAAGAAAGTCAAAAAATTTGCCTCAATGGTGTTATGTGTGGCATGAAAACTTGTAAAAATTTTGAAGAAAGAACCACAAAAATTCAACGACGGTGGAGACGAATTCCGACGGTGATTCTCCGGCAGTGGTGCTCCAGCGGTGATGAAGGTTAAGTGTTTCAGGGTTTAGGTATTTGTCTATTTAGAGTTTGGGTTGAGGGCTATCAACTCAAGAAATGTTGATAACGTATTGAAGGAGAAAATAGATACATTATAATTTATTACAAACAACATTCCTATAAATCAGAAATTTAGAGAATATATATTTCTACTCTAATTAGAATAAGATACACACTTAAATACCAGAAATATTTTGGATGCAACATATTTTTAAATAATTTGCTCTATTTTATTTTCCTAATCCTTTTATGAAAACAAAACAAAAAATGAAAATTCGGATATGTTTCCTGGTCCTGGTTTTTGTTAGTTCAAACTTTCCGAGCTCTCCGAGTCGAATTTGTTTCCGAAATGGATGAGAGTGACCCGTGGATAGCCAAGCTCTACCACATTCTCTTCTGCTTCTCTCTAACCATCATCTTCTCCACATTACTCACCCGAACCCCTTACCCGTATCTCCGCCAGCACTCCATTCGGGTCGGGTCACTCTTATCTCTCTCGGCCAGCGCCGCCAAGGAGTTCGCCGACGAGCTCGGCTTCTTCCGCTCCGCCGGAGCCTCCTCCAAGGACGCTGTTTCCAATCTCCTCGGCGTCCTGATCGCTTCGCTACTGCTTTATCTGGTCAAGCGCTTTGACCGATCCGATAAGGAGGCGGGTCGGGTCAAAGAGGCCTCCGTGGTCTGACTCCGATTTCGGGTTGTGACAGTGGTTGTTATGAAACCGGGAGATGATCGATCACTCCAGTAAATCACATTCATCTGGTGAGTAACTGTTTTTACTACAGAATTTGTATATGAATGTAGTAATTTGTATGCTGATTTGGTTAAAATTTTGAGAGAAAATGTGTTGCTGTAATCTGTGATAAACTATACCGGATTACAAGTCTAGGGGTCAATACTTGTATGAGTTGTGTCATCATTCAAAGAAGGGGCCTGTATATCTCTATGATATTTTTATCGCTGGGCTGCTTGTACACATTTGTTTATCGATTGTTAAAGAAAAGCTTAGTGCCTCCCCGGAAGCGTATTATATCTGTAGGGAAGTATGGATGTGAAAATTATAGTTCTTTTGTTGTAGAAAATTGTGAAGTACGTCATGTCGTTCAGTTATTTGTGTTTGTCATGGACAGAGTCACCTTCAGAAGTTAAATGTACTTTGGTTCTTACGGATAAACCTGGCATATGTTCAGTGCGTTGCATTTTCAAGATTCAAATTATTCCTTCAATAGTTATTTTAAGGGCTAAATATGTATATTAGTCATTACATAACTAATTTACAGTTATGTACCAAAGTTTATTACCTTCGGGGAAAGTATTTTCTTTATCAAAGTTGTAGCTTCTTCCCGATTTGACAATACATAATAATTCCAGTGGTATTTACGTATAAATACTGGGCTACCGAAAGTAAGCATTTAACATTACAGTGCGAGAGCAATAGTAAACAAGTCATCAGAGTAGGTCGTTTTGTCAAAAATAGTGTATGTTCACTTGTCAGTATATTTAAATGTTGAACAGAGTGGAATGGTGGATTATCTTCAAGTGTGCGAATCACTAGATGCAAATATTTTAGTTTGATCACAAGTATGTATTTCTGTAGAAAAAGGTTATAGCTAAGACGTAAGAATGGCATACTTTGGCTGACTTGTGCCTCTATATATACACTCATACTTTTCTGTTGGATTTCATTTTACATGGTAAAATTCAGCTTATCTTGTCTAACCCATGTGATACTATGGTTGGAGCTATATGATAATTTACTGGTTTTTGATATTTTTATGAGGCACTTGGAACCAATGGACTATTGATATTACTAAAAGCAACTTTTTTCCCTTCCTCCGTGCATGGTGCTTTTGTTACACACACGCAGAACAATATATTTATATATTTGCTTCTTTTTTTCCAAGCTCAGATTCTTTACTACTGAAATCGAATGGTGTGGGAAATGTTAGGTGCTATATCTATCTATCTGTACTATTTATTAAGAGAAAAGGTGTTGTTTCCCACTTTTTCCAAAACTTCCAGAAAACCCCTTTTCAGTGAAGTAAAATTAAATGAATCAAGGGCAACATAGTCAATAACAAAATGGATATCTAAAAATCAAAAATTGAAAATAGCTCCTTATTTTTCTCCCTGTGCAACGGCTACTCCTCCACTGTTGTAAAAACTGTTTCATTAAACTCTCTTCTTCACGTAAGATGTGGTAGTTATTACGTTAATATTAAAATTGTTTATTTTCTACTTAATTGATATTGCAAATCCCTCTTCAATTTTATTTTTTAATTTCACACACATAGTGTGTGCTTTTTATCTAGTTGAAATTAACGTGATGTTGATATAAGATAGCAAAGTATTTCAATAATCTTATTGAATTGGTGGGTATAATTGTTACATGACATGCTATTAATGCAAAAATCTGTAAATGACATTTAGGGAGTAAAAAGCTGCGTTCTTGCAGAATGAGATGAGTGAAACTTTTTCTTAATAACCTGGGAAAAGACAGGACAAAAATATGACATATTTTTTGGATTCATTCAGCACCATTCGAATTCAGCAAAGGATAAAACCAGAAATAACTATAGCTTGAACTCGTAGAGAGTTCTCTTCCCTTGATTTATTGATTATCTATCTTTACTACAATAAAGGGAAGCATGTGTGTGTTTTGGTGTCATCACATATCAAATTTGGTAAATCCGAAAATATCATTTACTAAATATAAACACTATCAGAAAAAAAAAAAATAAGGACATTGTTGTAAATGCGGCAGGGGAAACACGCAGAAGAAAAAAAGGACGACAAACACTAAGAGTAGACAAGCCATGGGTGCCAGCTGAAGAAAATTGAGGAAAAAAAAACGGTTTCGCGAAGGAGGTGAGGAGAGCAGTTTTGCAGATGACCCAACCAAATTGTCAAGGAGTGGTGGGAGCACGACGTGAAATGGGGGTTACTCTATCCAAATATATACGGCTATTCCCTTTGATGTCAGACAAACCAAGCAACCAAGTCGACTGTGTGATTGACGGGTAAGGATCATTGATTCAATTTAGGTTATTCAATTTAGTCGATTGAATCAAAATTTCATTTGGTAATTAGATAATATCTTTTTCATCGATGCTTGAATTGTTAGGAAGAGGCCTTCCTGCATCTCTCAATTTGCAAATTAACATTGGCGGGTCAGGTATCTTACTATCTAAGAAGCACAGAAACGGCAAAGAGGAGGAGTATCGCGTATTGGATACCGATACAGGTACAATACGCGTCGGATATGTTTGGATACGTATTGGATACGTACATATCTTAAAATGGATACGTACCCCTGTACTTTGTAAAGATACGTGGGGGTAACCTTGTAATTTTCCAGCACAAAAATTAAATACCACAAAAAAATCAGAAACGGGAAAATGCAAAAACCTAATTTGGAAATCCAGCTCGGTCTCATCCGCCTCGGTCTCCTCCTCCTCGCCTCGGTCGCCTTGCCATTCATCGTTGCTCACGCGTTTCAGTCTCAATCCAGCTCGTACGTGGCTCATCTATGCCTCGACTCGGTCTCCTCCGCCTTGTGGCTCGCCTCGGTCACCTCTGCCTCGACTCAGTCTCCTCCGCCTCGAGTCGATCCAGATCGTACGTGGCTCGCCTTGGTCGCCTCTGCCTCGACTTGGTCTCCTCCGCCTCGACTCGATCTCCTCCACCTCGTGGCTCACCTCGGTCGCCTCCGCCTCGCCTCGGTCGCCTCCGCCTCGACTCAATCCAGCTCGTACGTGGCTCGCCTCTGCCTCGACTCGGTCTCCTCCGCCTCGACTCGATCTCCTCCGCCTCGACTCGTACGTGAAAGTGGAGAATTGATTGTTGTTTTTGAGTCTTTGACTTTGTCTTTCGTATCAATCGTATGTTTAGTTGTTTTACTTGTTTACGATGCTGTATGTTTAGTTTTTGACTAATAGTTATACACAGCACAAACTGATCAATGGGTAGTTGGGTACTGGTTTAGTGGTTTACCGTTTACGGTACAAGTTGTGTTCACAGATCAATGGGTTAAATCACTTAAATGGGTAATTCACTTAATTGAGTTTAGTAAAGTTGGGTTAATTCACTTAATGGGGTTAATTGGGTTAAAACTTAAAACAGAATACACTTAATTTGGACTGAGATATAATTTGGGCTTAAACCGGACTGAGATAAAATTGGGTTTAGTCAAGTTGAAAGTTTGAAACAGAATACCAAAAATTCAAAAAGTCTTAGTCTTAGTCTTAGTTTTGTATGATCTTTAATTTCTTGTGACCAAACTGTAGATGACCGATGATGACGCAGATACTCCTCCAAACAGTTCTAGTGCCAGTGTTAATGTTAGTGCCCATGAGATTCATAACGTCTTCAATGATAAAGCTCCATTGTGGCAATTTGTAAAGAAGATCGAGAAAACTAGTCAAGCAGGAGGATGTTGGAAATGGCAATGTACTTTCTGCAAGCTGAATTTCCAAGGCTCATACACTAGAGCGAATCAAGCATGCTATTTACCGAAAAGAAAGAAAGCAACTACGTGAAAGTTCAGAGTTTTGGAATGTTGTGGAATCAATATTGATAGCAAGGTGGACCAAGAGCTATACATCTCTACATTGCTTGGCACATTCTTTGAATCCAAAGTAAGTATAACATCTACTCAATTCATTTTGGTACTTTTTGTTATTATAGAATTTCTTATTATTTTTCTTATCTTGTTTAGGTTTACAGCTTTAAGTGGCTTCAAGAGGACAACAACCGGGTTGCTCCCAATAATGATCAAGAGATTTCTGTAGAAAGGAAAGCTTGTATTGCTCGGTATTTTACCAATCCCGAAGACAGAAGAAAATTTACAATTGAGTTTGATGATTTTTTCAATTGCACGAATGGTCTTAGTGATGGAGATGCTATAAGAGATAGGTATCATATGGAGCCTGTAACTTGGTGGTCAGTTCATGGAGCTAGTGTTCCAACTATCCAACAGTTACTTGGTCAATCCTCTTCTTCCTCATGTTGTGAAAGGAATTGGAGTACCTACAGCTTCATTCATTCTTTGGCTAGGAACAAGTTGACACCTCAAAGGGCAGAAGATTTAGTTTTTGTTCATACTAATCTTCGTCTTTTGACTAGGGGACATCCAAGTTACAATGTAGGCGTGACTCAACAATGAGATCTTGGTGGTGATGAAATGGATTCTTTGGATGTTTCTAATGTTGGTGTTCTAGAGATTGCCCAACTTTATCTCGATGAACCAGACTTGGAAGCGATGATCTTTAATGTTAATGAAGATGAAGATGAAGAAATTGATTTGGAAAATGCCTAAAGATGTCTACTGTCTTTTCATGAAGCTACAATGACATAAACTTTAATTACATGCTTATTATTATTATTTTAACTATATTTGAATTTGTAATGGATAATTTGATTTTCGTATCCTACTCGTATCGTATCCTTGAATTTTTTGATTTTACTGTTTCGATGTATCGTATCGTTTCGTATCCCCGTTTCCGTATCCGTTTCAGTGTAACCTAGCTTACTATCCATCATTAATGTACTCTATGCTATGGAGTGGTAAGACATGATTACTCTTTTGAAGATTAATTTATAAGATATCATTTCAAAGCCTTCATTAAGCTCTCACCTCAGCTCTTTAAAGGGTTCTGAATTTGATGGTTATTTTTTTTATCGTTTACTCACACTGATGGACCATATCATTTTTCATTCGGTTGCTTAACTGACATTTATTTATCAACATGTTTCTGCTATATCGATCCACGATTTGTTTGGTACCATCATCTGAATTTTGGCATGTTGCTTCAGACTTTTAGTTGTGTCCACGATTTGTTTGTTATTATCATCTGAATTTTGGCGGTTCATCAATGTTGCTTCTAACTTTTAGTTTTGTGTGTGTGTTTAGTTTTTGTTTTTTGTTTTTGGTTCTCTCTCTCTATAGCTGTATGTATATGAGATTCCCAATAGTTTAAGATCAGAAAAGCTAGATGATCAAAACGCACCTAATTGTTACGTAGTTCACCTAAAGCTATGTTATTGTCTATTAGCTTTGGGTGTGCATATAGTATCCTTTCAGTAGACATACGTAAACCAAATACTAGATGAAATAGTGGTCATTATACATTTTTTATTTAAGGATATGATTGATTTTGGTTCTATTGAATTATGCTTTTGTTCTTGGATGATCAAGGGGAATAAAGAAAAAGCTTGATTTCGGGTATACTATGATCAATTTTAATTATGGGTGATTGGTTGTGAATTCAGTCCCGGAGAGTCTTGAGTTACTCTTGCTATGTGTATTAGAATATAAGAAATGTCCTTCCAAACTCCACACAAGCATAACATTGGTGTGTAACAACAACATGGTATTACATTTAGTGTATTTTCAACTATATTCCTAGAGACAAACTAGAAGGAAAGAGGAAAAGAGACAGTCTCAAGTCTAAAGTGCTCATCCCAACTTCGTTCCCTACCTTCAATTCCTTCCTCAACTAGAATCCTAAATTTAATGCTTATCAAATTTTATTGCTTTTATTCATGTCATGTTATATTGAATTTATATGAATGCTACAATATATGCGTTTGTAGAGATATCAATTTCCATAGCTAACAAATACGTACCACAGATATCCATATGCACACATAAAGCTAGATGTAAAGCTTCCTTTTGAACCATAGATATCCATATATGCTGAGCTTCCATATACGTACCACAGATATCCATGTGCACGTGTCATCATCAGCTTTACATCTATGGACAATTTTGTGTGTTGCTCCTCAACCCTTGCTGTCGATGTGCTTAGGTTACTGCCTATTTTGAGTTCATGTCCTTCAATATCCATATGCAGTATTGCTATTTGGTTAATATAATCTTAATATACAATTACAGCTCTTGGCTGCACTTTTACAATCAAAATTGAAGTTTGTTGCCGCCAAAGATAAGCAAAACTTTGGAGGTTAACTTTATATTTATGAAACTACTATCTGTGATATTTATAATTCAGTCATATCTACCAATATATTTTTCCCATACGTTCATATTGAAATTTTTTTGGACAGTGACTGCATTAATTATGGGTATGCCTTCTACACTCTGAGGCTACTGCTTTGTTTACATAATCAGATTTTAGTTAGGTAAATGAATATGACTTCCTTTTTTGACTAGGAGTTATGAAACTTAAACAAAATATAAAACAATAGTTAATACATGTTCTATACAACAAGCCTGTTTTAGTGAACAAAAGGTTGTTTTCAACTGTCTTCCTTTTCTAGATACATACGTACAAACCTGTCATCCATTACAGTATCTATAGCATGGTTTAATAGTATTTTAATTAATATTTGGGCTCTGACATTCATAATTGTATTCATTTGCAGGAAAAGGACATCACAGCCAACAAAAGAAAAGGGTATACCCAGCTGTAAGGAGACATGTTTGGATATTTTCACCAGGTGTGTAAAAAGAAGTGTTGTTTGATAATAAAGAAACACTCTTGAGAGTAAAAAAAATTTCATGCATCTTGAAATCTAAACTTTTTCTTTTTTCCTCCTTTATTTTAGGATTGGTACATCGTTGTCAACTAAAGAGAAAGGTACAAGAGTGATTAAGGAGACGTGTTTCATCATTACCTAGTTGGTACAACGAAATTTCAATAAAAACAAATACTGCTGATTTGAGCAAATTGATCTTGAGAGAATGGAATAAGAAAAAATACGAGCAGTATGAAATCTCTACCTTATCCGTTTAATTTTTTTTCCTTTTTTTTACAAGCAAATAAATTTTATTGACATTTTACATAGTAATTATCCTTCTTAATTATAGTTTGCAGCAACAAAATGCAGTTAAGGATTTAAAGTTGTAGCAAGATTCAAACATCAAAAGTGTACGCAAAAGGGTTTTGCAAATCAGGTAACTATTGAATTATCTATTTATTTTTTTTCAGGAATCTAGCATTTTTGTAAATACATGTGATATTACTAAGTCCCTCACAAGTTTTATCTTTCGTAAATATGAGCAAAATTGATCGCAGAAATAACCGTTTCTTAGCTAAGGTACTAATATCTTTACTTCAGTGATTGTCATAAACACAATTAGTTTACATTAAATCACTTGTAACTAAAAATAAATATATGTTTGTGATTAAGTTTTACAACAAGCGTGTATCTGTTTGTATCCAAGTATTGAGGGATAAAATTAGGGTGATTACATCTGAACTATACATATACTCAGCATTAATGTAACAGCAAAAATTTGATAATAGTTGTTCTCAGAATTCTTCATGTAATTGGAGCAAGGTTGTTGCAATGGACGAATATAATGATCTTTTGGTATGTCTTTACAACCTTAAGCTTCAAATTAATTCTAAGAAAATATAAGCATTAATATTTTTTTAGTGTATGTTATTTCATATCATATTCTCAATTTGTAGTTACAGAGAAGGGTACGAGCAGATAGTTGGTTGACATGGATTTGATGGGAGATGATGCACATTGATGTGGATATGTATTTAGCATGCATATAGGTTTGTTTAAATAGTGCTATAGTTGTGATAAATGTGCAAACTTAGTTGATATTGATATGCACCACCACTGTTAAGTTTCTCTCATTAATGTGTTAATTTCTTATCCATTGAATTTTTTGGTCGTTATTATAGCCTTTTAAGAAGAAATTTTCACTGTGAGAATACAAATTTTATAATATATTTGGTGTTTATTTGTAGAAAATACATCACTTCAATCTCTTCAAACGAACGTCAAAGCTCATAGACCTTTATATATCTCCATTCATACAACGTTTCATCTTGCATCAATTTAGTTGTTGAGATAATTAAAGTTAGTGAGCAAAGATAATTCAATAGGACCTTTGTAAATATGCCCTAAGCATTTGTAAATCAAAATACTATTTTTTTTATAGAAATTATGGGTCAAGTTACTTCATTGCACTTGCAACCACGAGATGAAGACCAGGTAGAATTGGTATATATTTTACATCCTTGACATAGGAGTTCAAAACTAATAGACATTTTTAATCGTAGTTCAACTTCATTGTGGTTTACTAGGAATCTGCCAGTTTTCATTCACCAGAAGTACAAAGACAGATTCTCAGAGAAGAAAGGCAGAATATGGATATAACCGAAGGAGAAATAAGTTTGTCATCACATTCACTACACAACCAGAATCAAGTAAAAATTCTCTCTAAAATTTCTCCAAATATTCGATATAGTAACACAATTGAAGTGACTATTTTTATTTTATTTTTTGTAGGGCCGTTCCCGTCTTTATTCCTTATGGTAGAAAGACAACGTAGAAACAATCTAGAAATAGATAGACGTTGATCACTAAGCTCTTCACAACAAGCTGAAAACTCGGCACGAAGACGTGTCAGATATCAAATCAAAGAGCAATAGAAAACACAAATGTGCCAAGTCAATCTGAATTTATGGATGGTAACATACTAAACTATGTAATCCCAAAATAGTCTACATTTTCAACTATACTTAACAAATAATATGTGCTGGCAAAACATGCATAAGAGGTAGAGAATTTTCAAAGATTTAATTCAGAAATATTTATTTATTTTTATTCTTTAAAGAATACTCAAGCAGAGTGTATTTTTATGGTGGAAAATAGTAAAAAATAAGTAATTCAACCAACTTTTTAAAGAGATAAAAAGAAACACATTTCTATGATAGTATAGTCTAGATATAATATCATACGACATTGTACTGAGAAAGCACAGTTTAATCTTACTAGCCTTCTTGCATGTGCTTATGAAAAAACATGCATAAGAGGTAGAGAATTTTCAAAGATTTAATTCAAAAATATTTATTTATTTTAATTGTTTAAGTAATACTCAAGCAAAGTGCATTTTTATGGTGGAGAAATAGTAAAAAAAAAGTAATTAAACCAACATTTTAAAGAGATAAAAAGAAACGAATTTCTATGATAGTACAGTCTAAACATAATATCATACGATATTGTACTGAGAAAGCTCAGCTTAATCTTACTAGCCTTCATGCACGCGCATAAGGGCATGCGGAATGCGTCGCACTTTCGATGTTTGAATAATCTATTAACATTTGAATTTTAAAATATAAGTGTTGAGCAAGAGTATGAGACTAATCAACATAATATAGCAACTTTTCAAAGAGATAATCAAACACTTAGATGGCGAACAAATCAAAACAATCATCGAAACTCAATGACTCAAGAACAACGAGATTTTAATTTAGCTCAATGTTAAGCAAATTATCATGATCTTCAAATCCAATCACATCATACAACCTCTGCACATGGACGTTAGGCCCATCCGCATCGTGAGGAACGTGTGGGAGTTCCAAATAGAATACACTTGACACATATAAGACAACAAGCACAGTCCACAGCGCAATCAACAACTTATGAGGCCATAAACAAGTATCAACTAGAATGCGCTTGATAAATATAAGGTAACTAGCACGGTCAAACAGGTCACATGTGTTGAACGAAGCAATTAATTAGAACTCAGTCAGCAATAATGATCAAACTGTGGGTAATGAAGGTAAATGTGACAAATTTATAGTTTTTTGTATTATTGAAGTGTATGTTTGAATTAAATGTGATTTTCTTTATAATTAACGTTTTATTTTTTTACATATTGTAATAGTCCACAATGTCACAGGCCAACATGACATGCCACATAATATAGTTACTGTGTAAGTACAAATAAGACCTAGACACCAACGTGTCTCTCATAATTGTGCTAGAAATTTTCATGAGAACATTGGTGTTGAAAAACTTCATTTGTCAACACCAAACACATGTCCACATTATCACGGCCATCTATTTCATAATAAAAGTGGAGATATGTGTTGTAAAAATGGGGCTATAGTCCTTCCTCTGATACAAGCACCTCGAGAACTAAGAGAGCTGTTCTCTGCTAAAACTCATGAAGGCACACATTTCAGACCAAATATTTGGGCATATAACCATGTATTTTCCTTCACATCAATGTGAGTGAACGTTGATAGAAATCTAGAGACAAGAGGGTCTACTTTCACATTCTGAGCTCAGGGATCAATATATCATAAGATAGGAAGTCTTCTCCCGGAAAGGGATAGTAGACCAAGATTTATGCAGTTGTATATATATGATACTGACCACGAAGTCGACAACCGTATGTTGGAAAATGAAGCATTGAAGAGAGATTTGGTTGAAAAAATACAAGATATTTTAAATCAACACAATCTATTCACTCAACAGTTTCATCACTTAGCTCAACGCGAAGATTTAGAAAGTTGTAGACTCATAATCAAAGAGCAACCTGCAAACCAACGTCAATACAGTTTGCCCTCAGCATCACAGGTTGCTGCAATAATAGTGGGAGCAGATGATGTCGAACATTTAATGGGTCGTGATATCGTCATACAGCCAAAGCATGGTCAACTTCAAAATATTCAAGATTGTGTTGGATTTTATAATCATTTGCAATATCCACTATTACTACCATATAGGACATACAGATGAGGCGTTAATAGTCAAACAAATTGAGGAAGGAAATTGACATGTCGTGACTACTACACATATATTCTACAGGTGAATATTTTATTTATTTTTTGAAGGTTCAGTTCAACAATGACATACACCCTTGCAATAACAATAACATACACCATTAAAATAACATGATTGTCGTTGCAGGTCCGTCAACATGACGAATCATTTTTACTATGAACAGGTCGCCTTTTGCAATAATATGTTGTTGATAATTACATTAAAATTGAAACAAAAAAGTTAAGATAGATTCATACTAATCAAAGTACTCTACAGAAAGAATTGTATGATGGACTACACGATTCGGTGCAAACTGGTGCAAATAATGCTAGTATGAACTTCATTATTCTCTAATATTTAGTCAATTTTTCTATATTTGAAAGTGAGTATTAATGTATTTATATTTAACAATAGGTAATGTTGGTCGTCGAACCATTTTTTCATCATCTTTCATTTGAAATCCAAGGGATATGCACCAACGATATCAAGATGCAATGGCTTACATCCAAAAGTTTGGAAAGCCTGATCACTACCACATTCAAGGGCATTGCCGGCGAGAAAAAAAAAAGGCCGGCGATGGAGCAAGTCGCCGGCAATAATGAGCATTGCCGGTGACTTGAACCGTCGCCGGCAATACGTCCACAAAGTCGCCGGAAATGGGAGAGATTATTGCCGGCGACCTTTTCCGTCGCCGGCAATAATTTCTCCACCATTGCCGGCGATATTCTGGCTGGAAAATCGCCGGCAATGGGGAAAAATTATTGCCGGCGACGGAGAAAGTCGCCAGCAATAATTTTCCAGCATTTCCGGCGATTTTTTGCCGGAATTTCGCCGGCAATGGAGTGCAATGGAGTTAATGCTGGCGATTTAATGAATCGCCGGCAATACCTCTTATATCAGATCCAGATCGCAGTAGCTCATTCATTTGGGTAGAAAAAAATTTGGTGAAATCGAAAGAAGGAAAACGCTCTGAAATCTTTGGGTATTGTCAAAAGGCGGCGAAAACCCGCTCGGGAAGCTATATACGTAGCTATATATAGGTACGTATGTATATATATGTGTGTTGATTTAATTAGATCGATATATATATATATATATGCATGTGTTGATTTAGAGTTGAGATATCGATTATTGGTTTGATACGCAAATAGAGTGGATATATTGTTGATTTCGAGTGATTGACTGTTGATTTTGAGTGAATTTGACATTATTTCGATGAAAATATGTTAATTTGTGTATATATATATGTATGGATATAAAATTATTTTGTGAATATTAATTGTTAATATGTCTATATATATATACAGGCATGTTAATTTGTAATTGTGAATTGTTGGTATATATATATTTTTTAATTTATATGCATGCATGGGTCGACTTTTGTTAATTAATCGGATGAATTCGAATGTAATTAATGATGATTTATTAATTAATTAGTAGTGAATGTGTATATATATATTTATAGTACGTAAATATAAAGATGGGATGTGAGATATCACCAGGGAATTAGGAGTTTTGTGGATTTTGTGAAGGCTAATTGTGGAGACACTACACTTCATTATTGCCCGTGTAAAGAATGTAAGTGTCGCAGCGATCGATTTCGTTTTCCCATTGATAAAGTCCAGAAGCACCTGAGTAAATACGGGTTTTGGGATAAGTACACTTGTTGGATTTATCACGGTGAAACATCGTTAGCGGGTCCGCATGATCATGGACAATTTGGTGAGAGGGTCAGTCCATCCTATGATCCAACATCGATGTTAATCAATGATATGTTTCCTCATGAGAGCGGTGTATTTGCTGATCAATCACCAAATGTCTCTCCCGTCATGTAGGGTTTCCCCCATATTGAGCCAGTCGAGCCATTACCTGGAGCTCATGTCAACACAAGCGGTATGGACAAGTACAACAACCTAATTGCATTGCAACAGACTCTGTTGTACGATGGTTGTAGTAAGACTGTTCTTGAAAGTGTCATGGGAGTGATGCAGCTCAAAATGGAAACAAAATGTCTGTCAAAGCTATTGATTCTTAGCTGAAGTGGACTGCTTCGCTACTGCCACCCGGTCATCGTCTTCCTACCACTCATCATAAGGTGCGACATATCCTGAAAGATCTTGGGCTTTCCTACATCAAAATCCATGCATGCAGATATGATTGTATTCTCTTCTGGGGAAAAGATCTTGAAGACCTTAAAGCCTGCCCGGTATGTTTTACAAAAAGGTATAAGTTGACTCCTGCAAGAAACAAGAAAGCTGTGAAGATACTTCGATACTTCCCGCTTATTGATAGGCTGGAGCGGTTGTTCATGTGTGCTTTCATGGCCGAAGCTATGAGATGGTAGGCTGAGAAGAATTTGCCTGACGATGACACCCTTATACACCCTTCCGACGGAGAGGCTTGGAAGCACATGGTCAGGGAGTTTGATCATTTTGCAGCAGAGGTCCGAAATGTTTGGCTAGGGCTCTCATCTGACAGATTCAACCCTTTTGGCAACATGAGTCTTCAATACAGTATATGGCCAGTTATTTTGGTACCGTACAACCTTCCACCATGGATGTGCATGAAGAAGGAATACAATATGCTCACTCTGTTAATTCCAGGCCCGGGTTATCCAGGAAAGTTTCTCGATGTGTATTTGAGGCCTTTGATTGAGAAGCTTAAGTACCTGAGTGAGTGTGGCCACCCCACTTACGATAGGTTCAAAAATGAGATGTTCCAGATGCATGCCATGCTTGTTGGCACCATCAGTGATTTTCCTGCCCGCGGTATGTTGTCGGGCAACGTAACCAAGGGTTACAGGGCTTGTTCAGAGTGCATGACGGTTGATTGTTGCAGTCCTCATTGCAGTAAAATTGTTCAGATGCGTCACCGTTGTTGGCTTCCATATGATCACCCATTTAGGCAGGATCCAGACGCTTTTGATGGGACTGTGGAAACAGGTGTGGCACCCAGGCGATGGACAGGGGATGAAATTTTGGAAGTGTTGAATGAATATGATTTTGGGCAGCTGAACAATCATCCTGAGATAGTGGCGTCAATTCCAGACAAGCCCGAAAGGTATAAGTTTTGGACACACAAGAGCATATTCTGGGAACTCCCCTACTGGCCCAGGTTGCCTATCAGACACTACCTAGATGTCATGCACATAGAGAAGAATGTGTGTGAAAGTGTGGTGGGCACAGTTCTTAATTTGGAGGAGAAAACAAAAGACATCCCTAAGGCACGCATTGATCTGAAAGTTATGGGACTGCGGAAACATTTGTGGTTAAGAGATGGTAAGAAAAAAATGCCGCAAGCTCCTTACACCGTCAAGCTGAAGCATAAGCATGAAGTTTTTGGGTGGCTGAGTAATGTCAGGTATATATTCTTATGGCTATGCAGGAAATTAATATAATTTTTACTTATATATGGTTATATGCGAGAAATATAATTGTTGCTTATGGCTATATATGCAGGTATCCTTATGGCTATGCAGGAAATATATGCATGTGTGTTAACTTCCGGGACAATAAGATGTACGGATTAAAGAGTCATCACTGCCATGTATTGCTTCAACGCCTTTTCCCTATTTTCATTCGAGGGTACCTGCCCAAAGAGGTGGTGGAGCCGTTGGTGGCCTTGTCAAGATTCTTTCAGAAGTTATGCACCAGGGAAGTTAAAAAATCAGATCTCAGGGAGATGCAAGATGACATCATTTTTATCATGTGCAAGCTTGAGAGGATATTTCCCCCAAATGTTTTTGACATCATGCCTCACCTGATGATCCATCTTCCCGAACAATTGTTGCTTACCGGTCCCGTACACTACACTTGGATGTATCCCATGGAAAGGTACAAATGATTCATACATTTGGTTTGCCTCTGTTTTTATATGTAAATTCTTAATTTTTAAGTATCATAACATGCACTTGTTAACTTGTAGACAATTGGGAGCCTACAAGGACTATGTGAAGAATAAATCTGCACCTGAAGGGTGTATCGCTGAAGCATATATTGTGCACGAGTGTGTAACGTACACCAACATGTATTTGGGAGCGCTTGAGGACCCCCAACAACAGATGCCGATAGATGAACCCCAGTTCAACCTTTCTATCATCTCCAATGACGTGGTAGTACATGGAGACTTGCCAAAGTCGTACAAGTTGGATGGAAATGAGGTAGCCATTGCCCACTAGTCGGTACTGATTAACTGTCCAGAAGTACAATATTGGAAAAACTATCATCTTTACTGCCCTGCTATTGCCGGAAATGTTGATTACCACAACAGGACGTTTGCAAACTACTTTGGTCAATGGGTAAGGGTATATGTGTATATATCTATTTTTTATATCCTTATATAGCATGTGTATACGTGGTTTTGTTTTTCTTTGTTCATAATTTCTTGTGTGGTTTCTTATCGTTTTCAGATGAACCATGTAGCAAATGATGGTTGCCCAGAGTGGTCAAACGAATTGAGGGTCCCGGCGATGAAACCGATAGCTTCAAGACTTTACTCGATGTGTCAGGTCATTGGCGTGAAATTTATATGTGAAAATCGAGACGACCGACTGAAAACACAAAATTGTGGGGTGATGGTCCATAGTGGGCAGGATGGCGTTGACTATTACGGTGTCTTTCATTCAGTTGTTGAACTAATTTATGGGAACCGCATGAAAGTGCACTTGTTCAAGTGTAGATGGTTTGATACTAGCCCGGAGAACACAAGGACCGATCAGTACGGAACATTTTCGGTGAATACTGCTACAAGCTGGTATAAAGAAGACCCTTTCGTTCTTGCCACATCAGTAAAACAGGTGTTTTACCTTGACGATCTTCTGAACAAAGTCCCGTGGAAGGTGGTGAACCATGTTGCTCATAGAAACATATACAGTGCTGCCACACTTGGTGAGACCGCAGATGATGAGGAAGTTACTGCATACCAAGAGCCTAACGCTTTTGACATTTCGGAATCATCTACGATTCGCCTTAATAATGTGAGATATGGGAGTGTGGTTCGAATTACTGGAGCAGAACTTCTCGATGTTAATCCATATGAAGTTGACGCTGATTCAGATGACGAGGAGCGGCACATATTGCCAGAGGTTACCTATGAAACCGAGTCAGACTCAAGTGATGAAGATGATTACGATTATCATCCTTAGTACGTTAATGATGTACGTATTTTAATTATAGTCGGAAATTCTAGTCGAAAATTCTAGTCGTACATTATAGTCGGAAATTATTGTTGTAAATTATAGTCGAAAATTATAGTCGTAAATTATAGTCGGAAATTCTAGTCGGAAATTATAGTCGGAAATTATACTCGTAAATTCTAGTCGGAAATGCTAGTCGGAAATTCTAGTCGGAAATTATAGTCGGAAATTATAGTCGTGAATTCTAGTCGGAAATTGTAGTCGGAAATTCTAGTCGGAAATTCTAGTCGGAAATTATAGTCGGAAATTCTAGTAGAAAATTCTAGTCGGAAATTCTAGTCGTAAATTCTAGTCGGAAATGCTAGTCGGAAATTCTAGTCGGAAATTATAGTCAGAAATTCTAGTCGGAAATTCTAGTCGGAAATTATAGTCGAAAATTATAGTCGAAAATTATAGTCGGAAATTCTAGTAGGAAATTATAGTCGGAAATTCTAGTCGGAAATTATAGTCGGAAATTATAGTCGAAATTATAGTCGGAAATTATAGTCGGAAATTCTAGTCGAAAATTATAGTCGGAAATTCTAGTCGGAAAATCTAGTAGGAAATTCTTGGCCGGGAATCACTATCATTAACTCGTTGGTAATAGTATTGCCCACGAGTTGATAAGTAACTCGCCGGCAATGGTGCCTTATATTCTATATCGAGCAGCTCCTCCTCCCCTCACCTCATTTCTTCACTTTTTCTCCTCAAACCCTAAAATCTCCCCCTCTCTTCCTCACATCGCCCCCCACATTTCCTCTCCTCAAATCTCTCCTCCCCTCTCCCCTCCCCTCCTCCCCTCTCCCCTCTCCCCTCTCCACACAAAAACCCAAAATCCCCAAATCACTCCTACCTCTCCTCCCCTCTTCCTCTCCTCCTCCCCTCCTCCTCTACCTCTCCACACAAAAACCCAAAATCCCCAAATCACTCCTACCTCTCCTCCCCTCTTCCTCTCCTCCTCCCCTCCTCCTCTACCTCCTCCCCTCACCTCCGTCGCCGGAAGCCCACTTCGAGCTCGACCATGACAGGTCCTAGCTCCCCCCCCCCTCTCTCTCTCTCTCTCTCTCTCTCTCTCTCTCTCTCTCAATTTTTGTTTTTTATAATTATGTATATATATGCATTTTAATTATATTTTTATGCATTTTAATTAACTTGATTAATTAAGTTTTGGGTGATGTTTTAATTTTTGATAATTTAAGGTGATGTATATATGTGATGTATGTATGTGGAAAATATTTGGAAAATTTAATTAAGGTGATGTATATATGTGATGTATATATGTGGAAAATTTAATTAAGGTGATGTATATATGTATATATGTGATGTATATAATTAAGTTTTGATAATTTTTGATAATTTAAGGTGATGTATATATGTGGAAAATATTTAGGTAATTTAAGGTGATTTGGGTGGATTAATTGATATATATAGTTCATAATTATATTGTATTTTTAAGGTGTTGCATTTATGGGCAAATTAAGGTGATTTGGATTCATTAATATAGGTAATTTAAGGTAATTTAGGTTGTTGGGCAAATTAAGGTGATTTGGATTAATTGATATAGTTGATAATTTAAGGTATATTTGTTAACTTAATTAATTGGTTAAATAAGCATTTGGGTAATAATTAATTAATATTTTGATAATTATATTCGTAATGATCGATATGATATGATGCAATTTAATTTAATGTTTAATGTTTAATTTAATGTACGATATCATAACCGCATTTAGAACCGTTTGGAACCGGAACCGTTTGGTTTGGAACCGATAACCGCTAGAACCAGAACCGGAACTCCAAACGGTTCCGGTTACAAACGGTTCCAGTTCCAAACGGTTATCGGTTCCAACAATTAGTCCTGGATTCGGTTCTATGAAAAACCGGAACCGGAACCGTTTGGAACCGGAACAACACCGGAACCTGAACCGTTTGAAACCGGAACCGTTTGGAACCGAAACTATTTTGAACCGGAACTGTTTGGAACCGGAACCGTTTGAAACCGAACGGTTCCGGTTCCAAACGGTTCCGGGTTCAAACGGTTTCGGTTTCAAACGGTTCCGGTTCCAAACGGTTCCGGTTTCAAACGGTTCCGGTTTCGGTTTTTCATAGAACCGAATCCAGGTCTCATTGATGGAACCGATAACCGTTTGGAATCGGAACTGTTTGGAATCGGAACCATTTGGAACCGGAACCATTCGGAATCAAAACCGTTTGGAACCTATAACCGCTACAACCGGAACCGGAACCCGAACCGAACGGTTCCGGTTCCAAACGGTTCCATTCTTAATTTTCATAGAACCGAATCCAGGACTAATTGTTGGATGTGCAGGAGGTTTTGCGGCAAATTGGCTTGGAGGCATCAAACGGAGAGGGACTAGAAATAGTGGAGGGAGCAGCAGTCAAGGTTCCTCAGCCGCAGTCAGCAACACGCGCAGTGGGCCAATTATAAATGCTCGCACACAAATGTTGCTAGCTGCGCAAGGAGAGGAGGAAGCTGCACGATCCGGATCCGTGCAACCCCTAGTCCAGCCTCGAGCCTCAGTCAGCAGACCCTCAGTCAGCAGACCCACAGACAAGCGACAGTCAATGGGGGCATCAAAAACTCCCTCCATCCGAATGCCCCCTATTGGCCCGGTGCCTACTCCCGTTTCATGGGAATCATTTGAGGCAGATGGTGCTGGCGCCTCATCATCCAGGCCTCGTCTATCTCCGCCGTCCGGTCTCTTCCTGCCCGACGAGATTCCTGTGATCCCTGAATTCGATGATAGGGGGAGGCCTATTTATATTGAAGGACGGCCGGAGTTCCTGAGCGTGGAGGAAGCGTACAACTTCATCCCGTTCGACCCCGTGTATCTTTGGAGTGCGAGGTGCACCAACCAGCAAACGGACGATGCAGGTAAATTTTATTTAACAAGATTGATTACTTAATTATTACTTAAGACTTACGATAGGTTCAATTAATGATATCAATTTGTTGACATTGTATTATTAGGCAATTTCGTTAATGGCACTGGAAAACGAAAGACTAGAGGCACCTGCACCGGGAAGAGACTTGAGCGGGCCACCGGGGGAAGGAAAACGCTCATTAGGGCCAATGAGCATGGTGAGGTGATCGAGACATTTGACACCACGCGAAAGTATGTCAGCATGGCCGGGGCCGTCGTGCGGGATAAGGTCCCAATGCTTTGGCCAGATTGGGAATCTGTGCCTCTCTACGTGAAGATGCAAATGCATAATGCACTGAGTGTGAGTTAAATCCTATTTTCATTACGTAAATTTTACATTTATTAATTAAGTCCGAATAAATATATAATTTTACCGTTTATATATTCATCTTGTAGGTGTGGTTTGACGTGGATGAATGCCTTATTCACATGTGGGTAGAGCGTCAACTACATATCAGGTGATGTGATTCGAGTTATTTGAGTATATATCGAGTTAGATTTTTGTTTATCAAGTGTTTTAATATCTTTAACTTTTTTTCTTCTGGTGTTAATATAGGTATAAAGAGTGGAAGAACGAGCTTTCAAAACATTACACACAGTACAAGGAGCTAGGCCGAGGTTCTACCCCTAGCGAATTCCGGTTTAGGGAGTACGAGTGGCTGTGGCTAGTAGCCCACTTCAAGCACCCCAAAGTGAAGGTATGCATCCTGAATATATCTTACAACCCTAATGTATCGTATCACATTGAAATAGTTAGTTACTAATTTTTTTACATATGTTTATCAAACAAGGCAATTTCCAAGACGAACCGGGAGAACAGATTGAAAAACACCAAGGCCCATCATGCAGGTTCACTCAACTATTTGGGTTGGTCGAGTAAGGCGCAACAATAACAACAAGTCAACCAGTTGGTGTTTATTCATCAGAAGTTCTATCCGCAGTGCCCTGAAGAAGCGGTAAGTCTTTAGCCTCATTAGTTTGTAGTTCACACAATAAAACTATTTTTCTCTATTAATTTAACTCGTTTAATAATACGTTATTCACATTTTCTTTTCAATTAGGCGAGAGTGGAGAAAGCGATCACAGAAGTCACCATGAATATAACTCGAAACAACCATCCTAACTGCTCGGAGGAAGAAGTGACCCAGTATGCCTCTCAAATCGATCCGCTTGATCGCCCTATAGCGGCTCAGATCATGGAAAAAGCGTGCGGGACTGGAAAGAATACCTACTACTGCAGGGGAATGAGCTCGGCAGGCGAAGGAGTATTGAAGAACACTTCGGAATACTCTACCGAGTCAAGAACTTCAACTTCTAGGAACTTTAACCTAGCAGCGGAGCTTAAGAGGACGCAGAGGGAGTTGGAGGAGCAAAGGAGGCAGATAGAGGAGATGCGGCAATTGGCCGAGCAGCAGGCAGTCAGAGATGCCGAGCACCGGGTGCTGGTTGAGCAACACCGAATGATGGTCCAACAGCAGACACAAATGTTCACATGGATGCAGACGATGTACGCGTGCCAGACTACCGGACAACCGGTCCCCATACCTCCCCCGGTCCCTGTGTTCCACAGTGATCCACCACCGCAGCAGTCACCGCCACAGCAAGACCAGGGTAGCCACCGGAGTTCAAATGATTACATGGATTTCTTCGACCCTGACGCGGGAGTTCCTCGACCCTGACGTGTAGTTGTAGTTTATTTTCGTATTGTTGCTATTTGTACTGTACGTTGGACAATTATGTGTGTACTGTTGAACTTGTATTTGTACAGTTTCTGTTTTTCAGTGCAGGTTCTGGAATTCGGCCCAATCCAGAACCAGCTTTTCTTTTGACAAATTTCTCCGGGTATTGCCGGCGACTTGGACCAAAGTCGCCGGCAATACCCCTCATTTTCCGGCCACGGCGGAGCAATCATTGCCGGCGACTCAAATCGCCGGTAATGCCCTTCATCATTGCTGGCGACTTGAGTCGCTAGCAATGCTCAATCATTGCCGGCGACTTGAAAAATAAGTCGCCGGTAATACTTTCACCGGCGTCAAATTTCTGGTGAGAGTATTACTGGCGACTTGTCGCCTGTAATAGTCATTTCCGGCGAAAAAAAAAGAAAGGCCAGCGACTTTAGGTCGCCGGCAATGGTACTTAATGTGGTAGTGGATATATTCCTCACAATGACTTGCAACCCTGGCTGGGAAGAGATACAAGACGAGTTATTTCCGTCCCAAGTACCACAAGATCGTCCTGATTTAGAAACACGAATTTTTCGCTCCAAGTTTGAACAACTAAAGGAAGACATTATCAAAAAGGGAGTTCTAGGTGAAGTTTTGGCTTATGCGTATGTCATCGAATTTCAAAAACATGGTCTCCCACATATGCATATGCTTCTCATGTGAAAGTAAGATGATAAGCTAAATAGTCCTGATGATTATGATAAGATTGTCCGGGCCGAGCTACCAAATGCAAAGGAGGATCCAGAATTGCATAGCATAGTATTGAGGCACATGATACATGGTCCATGTGGGATACATAAACGCTCTGCTCCATGTATGAAACGTGGGAGTTGTAAGCGTGGATTTTCGAAGTTGTTTTTGCAAACCACATTTCAAGGGAATGATTCTTATCCAGTATAGCGTAGACGAGATAATCGCCAGGTTCAATCTGGTACAACAAATAACAGTTGGGTTATTCCTTACAATCCTTGGCTACTTGCAAAGTATAATTGTCATATCAATGATGAAATCTGTTGCAGCATTAAGAGTGTGAAGTATTTGTACAAGTATGTCTACAAAGGTCCAGATAGAGTGACGTTAGAAGTTCGTCCAGAAGCTAATCATGACGAGATACGAAACTTTGTTGATGCAAGATGGGTTTGTGCACCGAAAGTTTTATGGAGGATCTTCAAATTTTTAATGAACCGAATGTATCTTTCGGTGGAATTGCAAATTCATCTTCCTAACCAACATATGGTGTTCTATAATACATATGAAAGAGTAACTGATGTGGTCGCGAATGATAGGAACTTGATGACGATGCTTACTGAGTATTTTACTATGAACATGTACTATGAAGATGCACGTGCGTACTTATATCGAGAGTTCCCTAAACGGTTATGTTGAGTTGCAGATATAAGTAATGACAGCCAAGGGAGACCAACCAAAAAGTCATCGGAAGAATATATACAGTGTCGCCTTCTGAGGGAGAAAAATTCTACCTATGTGTTCTACTTAATCATGTCAGATGAGTTACTTCATTTGAAGATTTAAGGACTATGGATAGCGTATTGTAACCAACTTTTAAGGAGGCTGTTGAACAATAGAGATTGTTAAAAAATGATGATAGCATCCGACAATGTTTGTGTGAAGCTTCATCAATCTGTATGCCTTCCTCATTAAGAAGATTGTTTATAACAATCTTGGTATATTGCAATCCCCAAGGGGTATGAAGTTTTTGGGATGAATTTTTTAAATTCATGATCGAAGACTATCCTTCTTCAAGCACCACTGACACCACACGTATTACAAACTGACTTTTGTGAGACTTGAATGGATTATTTTTACAGCATAATAAGTCTATCTCGAACTATGATTTGCCAAAGATGACTGAAGACTATGATGAAGAGTCAAAATTTCCAAGGTTAATACAAGAGGAATTTGCAATAGAGTTTCCTCAACAAGACCGAGAAACAGTTAGTTATTTGAATGTTGATCAAAGTTTTGTGTATGACATTATATTATCGGCCATCGAGAATAAAAGTAGTGCCTTATTTTTTGTTAATGACCCAGGAGGAACGGGAAAGACTTATATATATCGTGCACTACTAGCAACTTTGAGAAGCAAATATCATATCATATTGGCAACAGCTACCTCTGGTATAGTGGCAACATTAATGCCAGGTGGAAGAACAGCTCACTCGATGTTCATAATCCCACTTAATCTTGATGCATCTTCCATATCAAACATTGGTAAAAAAAAATGGAGTTAGGTGATCCAATCAGACTATCATCTACAATTATTTATGATGAGGCTCCAATGTTGCTTAGATATGCCTTCGAATCTATTGACCGAAACTTAAAAGATATCATGGGTTGTGATGACTTGCCATTTGGAGGAAAGGTGATGATCTTTGGCACAGACTTTCGACAAGTTCTCACTGTTATACATAGAGGTACAAGAGCAGAGATGGTCCAAGCAAGTTTGGTTAATGCTTCTTTCTGCATGTTGTGAAGATTCCGCGTTTAAGACAAAATATGAGATATATCCGTGATCTTGAATTCTCACAATTCTTACTTGATGTCGGTAATGGAGATGAACCGCTTGTGATTGTTGACATGATTCGATTACCTTCAAGTATAGTCATACCATGGGAGGATGAAGAATAAATCAACCAATTAATCAGTCAAGTTTTTTCAGATATAAGTTCTCATGTAAATGATGCAACGTACATGGTTGACGGGGCAATAATTACTCCAAAGAATCTTGATGTCAGCATACTCAATGAAAAGATTGTAAAGCAGTTCCCAAGATCAGAACACATCCTATATTCTTTTGATTCAATGGAGGATGACACCAGAAATATGTATCAACAAGAATTCTTGAATTCAATTTCGCCTTCTGGACTGCCACCACATTAGTTAATTATCAAGAAAGAGGCTCTCCTTATGCTTCTGAGAAATATTGACTCAGAAATTGGGTTATGTAATGGTACAAGACTGACTTGCTGTGGATTGTACAACAATCTCATTGATGCAGAAATTTTATCTGGATAATTTGCGGGAACACGAGTCTTCTCACCTAGAATTGAGCTAAAAATCACCGAGAGTTCCGGACTCCCTTTTAGAATGATAAGAAAACAGTTTCCTGTTAAATTGAGTTTTACACTGACAATCAACAAATTATTGGGTCAAACGTTACCAAATGTTGGTATTTACCTTCTAGATCACTTGTTTAGTCATGGACAGTTGTATGTGGCTCTATCGAGAGGAGTTTCAAAGGCCATTACTAGAATATTGGTGAATAAGGGATCAGTAGAACGCGAGGAAGGGGTTTTCACAACAAACGTTGTGTACAGAGAAGTGTTGCTACCCTATGATTAATCAAGCTTTAAAAGGTACCCTTGATCATAACTATGATTTGCAATATTTTAATAATCACAAAATGTACATATATATTTACCATGTGTAAATTTTCAGAACTATGGGCACCTTTAACCCTATCACTGCTAGGAAGACAAATTCCAAAATATCGAATCATGAAAATGATAACCACAAATATGTGACAAGTGATGATTGACTAAATGGTGGTGAATGTAGACAAATATTATGTTTTAGTCGTTTCCTTCAAATGTTTTTTATTTTATTTTATAATGTATTCGATATTGTAGTGGTTGACTTATATATTCCGTAAAATTATATAATTTCAAAGTACAAACAAAATCACTACTATAATAAATCGCATGCGCGAGTGCGACGCTCTTCTGTACCCGTATATAGATTGAATTATATGATCGATACACAAAAAAAATATAAGTACACACGCATAATAAATATACGAAAATTCGCACGAATTTCTACCCGTGCAAGAAGGCTAGTACTATTATAATAAAAACCCGTTTTGTTTCCCAACTTCTCCAATTCTTCTTATTTTAGCCTTCTTACTTGAGTGTAATTAAATTAAGTCAAGGTTTTTATTGTAATTAGCAAATTAGATTAAAAAAAAAGTGCAAGCCCTTTTTTCTCTTCCACGTTTCATAGGAGATCTAATCTTATAACAGTTACAAAACCAAAACAACCCGCAGGTAATAGAAAAATTGTTTTGTTTGAAGAAAAAAAGAAAAGAAAAACGAAAACCGTTTGTTTTGTTTTTCAAATTCAACTTCTGTATCAATATACTAGGAAAATATTTATTTTTAATCAAAACAGACGCATCGTGTGTGCACTTACCCTAGTTATTTTAAGATAGACTACACTCAGTCCACTGTATGTTTGTAACTGGCAACTAACTGATTTACTGTTGGTTGTTAACAATAGTCAATCCACTACTGCCCCTCATTGTTAAAAAGATATGAATAAAAGACGGAGGGGTAAGTTCATACTATTTAAGCCGTCTTTTTTTAGAAGTGATGGGAGAGAACCCTACCTTTGCTAATTATTAAATACACAACTATATCAAATCTATTATTTACCCGCCATAGCTCATTCTATGTGTAATGGAGTCGTCATGGTATTTAATTTAGTTCCTCTTCTCAGAAGTGCTGATGTGAGCTTCCGGATTCTGATGTAAGCCTGATGAAGGTGTTAATTATTCATCTCCTGAAACTCCTTGTTAAAGGCTTCTCTGGACTATCACCTACTTCCTCTGGCAGCTTGACGGCTGTATAGCTTCCTGCCCCACAGAGTGCCCCGAGAATTGGTGCAGTGAGGTATATCCATATGGCTTTGAAGTTGTTTGCAGCTATGGCTGGTCCTAGTGTTCTCACTGGATTCATTGAAGCACCTGTTGTTTCCCTGCACAAGAGTGAAGAGAAGGTTTCAATATATGATTTAAATTGACCTTTCGATTTTTTGTTCACATAAAAGGAGTCAAAATTCTGGTTATTACACACAAGCATAGATAGTTTATAGGTGGTAGTTCCGACTTACCCAGCTATGAGTATGTTGAGCATAACAGTTGCTCCCACTGCAATTCCCGCCAACTCGCCGACCTTCATGTTACAAATTTGATCACAAAAACTCATGTTACATAATATTTACTTGAAGGTAAATTTACTATGATATATTTGAAGTTAATGGACTCAACTTATGACTCAACATATTTCTTAGATCTTTATATCATAATGATGTAACATTAGTGGTATAATTACTTCGATAGTCCCTCTTGCCACTGCTCTTACTCAGGTGGAAGGCTTTTGCCCTTACTTCTCTGTTGACCTTGATTTCAGAGACATGCATAACAGATATACATGTACAATGGACTCCTATCTTCTGGAAAATCCAGAGAAGGTAGATGCTTGTCTGGTGTGGTGATTATTAAAAAACGAAAGGGGAAGAAAAAAGATATTTTTCAGAATTTTTATTCATTCATAATGAGGAGGATATTGAGTCTCAAGCTCATTATTAGTACATGAGAAAGCTGTACTTACTGCTCTGGTGTCGGTGGCTACAGCAGTGACCACAAACATGAGGTTGAAGCTGATGATGAACTCCAAAGCAAAAGCCTGAACATAGTTTCCTGAAGGAACTGTAACTCCGCCACCCATTATAGGGTGGAAAATCACCTTCAATGCAAAGGCAGCACACAAAGATGCCAACACTTGTGCTCCTATGTACAGCGGTACCTGCGTAATGATATCAGTTACACTCGACTTTAATTATCTTGTCACATAACTTTCAGCTATGTTATGTCTTGTTACTTGGCCTCCAATCTGAACCGTACATTTAAAAAACATAGTCTCTAAACATTCACAGCTTGGCAACGAACATGGCAATGCTAGACTGTTTGGTAAGAAAAGTTTCTCACATGTCTCCACGAGAAGTGCTTCAGTGCAGCAAAGGCAATGGTGACAGCAGGGTTGAGATGAGCTCCAGAGATGTGGCCTGTTGACAGAATCACAATCATAACAGCGAGTCCGGTGGAGGCAGCAAGGCCTAAAAGGCTCTCGATGCCTTTCGTCTTTTCGTTCACGATGGCTGTTGCTGTCCCGGCAAAGATCAGTATAAAAGTGCCTAGGAACTCGGCTCCCCCCTGGATTTCGACGTACATCAAGTCATCAAAAGTGAGACCTCAAACGTAATTGGGTAAGTCTGATGCTTCAGATTTTTCGACATTATATAAGTACTAGTTTAAGCATATGTAAAGCAAAAATTGAAACTAAGAGAGTGTAGAACTCTGTCATTGAGCATGTGGTGTAAATGCTCTTTTCCACCAATGCTGCTGTTAAAGTTTGACAATCAAAGTGAAACATAAGGGGGATTTGAACTGCGGTATTGGGGTGCATACCTTTCTTGCTAGTGAGACAGGTGGGGGAGGTAAGGCACAGAAAGATTTAGGCAATGCTCCTTCTTCCAAACCCCAATCATCAACGGTAAAGCACTTACTGCAGCTTTTGAGAAGTGATTTCCTACCAATACCACTTGATCTATGATCTGGCTTGAACCCACCAAAGAGAGGAGCACCAGGAGTACCTGGTGTCGCTGGAGTTGAAGGAGCTGAGGGGACTTCCTCAGTGTTAGGATTATTGTCCATTACTCCCAAAACAAAAACAGCAAAAACTAGGTGAATTAAATAAAGCTTCGAGTAAAGAGGAGAAGGGAAACTTGCGTAGTTTTCCGCTTCACTACTTGTTTGTCTGTATATTTTGAAGACTGAGGTGATATATATAGTAATTAGTTGGGTTGACTAGGAGAATCTCAAGAACAAAATTGGGGGTAGATGTAAGTGGTTGGAACTGGTGATGAGGATTTGTGGAGAGTGGGACATTTCAGAGGACTCCCCCTTGCATTTTGGGTCTATGCATAGTACTGAGATCTGTTTTTGTTCCTGTTTCTGATTTCTTTTTCCTTCTTGAAAATGTATAATCCAATATCTTTCAACTCAATTATTGTGTAAGCCACCCTCTCAATGAATTCCAATTTAATGGTGACCCCATATGGAATGCATGTGACATGTGGTGTAGGGAAGGTCAAAGATATGATGGGAAGTAAAAAGTAAAACTACAGGAAAGTGAGAACTGTCATTTGTCAATGTTTACTTGATTTCAGAACCAAAACCAATATTTGTGTTCAGGTAATTTGTTTCATATGAATACCAAGGAGGCCTGTCCTTCTTTGGAAGATATATTGCAACCACTTTCACTGGGTAGGCCTTGTGATCAAGTTTCTTGGCTTCGCGTGGAAATATAGCCCTCACGGGATTTCAATAATGCACTTTTTCTATTTCGCTACTATCTTGTACATCTGAAAGGAGATAAAGTTGTCGATGCAATTTCCAGTTACAATCTATCCTATGACTTGATGGGAGTCACCTCAGGTATCTGTAACTTTTTTTTTACTTCAATGTACATCACGCACTTCTACGATTTCATCAGAAAAAGAGAGTTATAACTTAAAAATAACTGTCACTTTTGTTTTTTTACAAGGAAAAATTTACAGAGGAAAACATTTCACCCCACTCTACATCAAGCCACTTGAACTAGCAGATTCTTCATTCTTAGCAAACTTGCAACATTTTACCTAACTAGCTACGTACTGTGAAAAGAAACAATTAACTGCACCATTTTTATCTCTACTGTGAGTCTCTAAGGACCAGGTATAAAAATGGGAATATATATCTGTAAGTAGAGACAGCTTGCATGCATGTTTCTCCTTCACTCCTTCAGTAATAGGATCTGTAACCGAATTAATTTAAAATGTAATGTGAGTCACTATGTGTAGCATTATTATATGCTTAGACATGATTAAGCTGGCGTATGCATCAGTACATCTATGCATATTTGTCGTTGTGTCAGATTAATCATGTAAAATTACTATTAGAAAGACAAAAGAATCCAAAAATTTTGCAGAGAATCTTTGACAATGAGCAGCAATTATGTCCGTATGATTAGACAGATTAATATATAGCTATTACAAAATGCATGGTAGACAAATAACAAATGAAACTGGTCTGGTTTTGATCGATTGCATTACAATTGTGAAGCTAGCTAGCTAGTGTGGTTTCAGCTTTCAAAGGGAATGCAGAAAACCATTTCAGTCCAAAAAGAAAACTATCGAATATCGATGAGATCGGACTGCTCGGTTCAATTGGTTCCCCTTGTTAGTTTCAGTCCTTCACGAAAGAAAAGCTATACTTGTATAAAGAAAACTACCAATGAAGATCGATGTTCCAAAGTCTGGCAGTTAAGAAGGCATTTCAGAGCACATTTTTCTTTTTGTTAAGAATGTTTTTTATTTTGGGGGAACACGTGAGACATTATTTCTCATTGATAGAATAAAGATGAGAATATGCTACAACATACGACTACCTTTAGCAAGGGCAAACGATAGACAAGAACTCGTAGTCTAGACTAAACAAACAAAGTTTGGCTAGTCCAAATAACATATTCAAGCAGTAAACTCAAAAATAAAATGTAACTAAGTAACCAAGCAACCAAGAACCGGTAACCATGACGTTGCGTGAAACAGGACGACAAGCAATACCTATCCCGCCCGAACTTATTAACTTACTGAAAATAAAATTCCTAACAAAAACTTGTGGCCCAAGGAACATGACCCAAAATGTGCAAAACCTCCTGGATCCCAAATAAATCTGATCAGAACCCCAATAGGCCCAAGCCCAAAAAATTGGAGCCCAAAAGCCTTAGGGTTAGAGCCCCGATCGTCAGCCACAAAGGAGGACATACGTTGCCGGAGCCCAACCCCAGAAACCCACAACTTGAGATGACCCCGACCCGGACGCCGAAACCAACCCACACCGTCGTCGGTTTTGGAATACCTCGATCCCAAGACCTTCGCCCAAAAAGCCCCGCCTACCTCCATCACCTCGCTACACTTGCCTCGATCATTGTGTCTTCCACGATCCCAAAACCACCGACGAGATCTCTTAATCCATTCCGAGACCAAAAGTTGCTTCGCCGGTGATATTGCACACTTCGAAGGTTGCCATGACGGACCACCAAAGAGCAGCAGGGGAGACACGACGAAGGCCAGGAAGCGCCACATCAACGCCGGTTCGCGACGACCAAACCCCTAGGGTTAGCCGCTGCTCGAGGAGAGGGAGAAGCGCTCTCATTCATTGATACCACAATTGGCTCACAAGCATTATCGAATATCACATAAAGTTGTATTTTTGTTAAGAATGTCAGTTCTAGCTATAAGTCTATAACAGCCTTACAATCTTCTTTACTTCATTTTATTTTTTCCAGTAAAGGATGGTGGTCTCTTAGGAATACTTATTGGTTTGGCAAATCGGAATATGTTCTTCACTGATCAGATTTCAAAGTTGTACAGATCGAAGAAGTAGAGGGAGATGTCAGTTGGGCGGTGCAGCCCGGAAAGCAAATTTTTCTTTTTCGTTCAAATTGTTGTTATTTTAAAGGATGTATGTGAAAATGGTTTGAATTTGTATATTGTGTGAAAATGTGACTAGCTGGTGGAGTTTCTGAAAGTATTTGTCATAGTGTGACAAGGATGTGGAAATGAAAGTTCCCTCCTCGGAAAAGAAACACAACGATGTATATAAATGTCATGAACGATTTAAACTAACGAAGGTGATTAATTACAATGAAAACAGCTAATACGGTCTAGGTCACGCAGATTCCAGTACTTAACAATTAGCAAATAGTAAGAATCTTTGCTACTGTATACATAAATTGGAGATGCTCCAAGTAAATTGGCAATAACAATCATAAATTGAAATAGTTTAAACCAGACAGCAAGTTAAATCTCCTGGAGGCATACGCCTTCCAGTTTGTGCTACAATGGCCATCTTTGAAAGTTGTGTTTGCCTCTCAAGTAAGATTAAATTCTGAAACCCAAAACCATGTTTGTTGCAAATGTGTGTGAGCAAGGTAGAGTTAGTGCTCTACGGTTTCCTAAATGTCCTTGGAAAAGAAAATTCAATGGTATAAATAAATAATAATCCCTTTCAAAAAAAATTGTTACCGTCAAATTGTCAATGGTTCCAAAGCAAAGATTGCCTTTATCAGGTCGTGATTCTGATTAAGAGGAATCGAAAGGAAATGCTTGAACTTTGAACTATATTTAATTTGGATTGTGTGCGCCATCAAATCAACAAGAAGAATTCCAATAAGAAAAGCCTAAAAAGGAAATAGAGGAGGAACAATAACAATAGGGTAGGAGGACACATATTCTGGTTCTCTGGTGACCATCTATGAACGTATCTAATATGTTGTCTAAAGTACCCAAATATCTGTTGTATATCCAGCAGTTGTCTGAATACATATCCCACAACCGAGAAATTTCTGTTGTTGAATACGCACTCCAACAACTGATCTTCAGTTGTTTGAAAAGTCTAAAATATTAAGATTTTAGGGATTAGGAGTTGTCTAATATACATTCAGACAACTAATGGGATGATGTTGGACTTTAACTCAAACAACTTAATCAATATTTTGCTATTGTTTGTCATAATAAGCAACAACCTTATTTCAGTTGTCTGAGTCGTTCTTCAATAACAATCTTTATAACAGTCTTTCCACAATAACACATTCAGACAACTAATGGGATGATGTTGGGCTTTAACTCAAACAACTTAATTAATATTCTGCTATTGTTTGTCATAATAAGCCACGACCTTATTTCAGTTGTCTGAGTTGTTCTTCAATATGTATTGTATTGATATCAATCAAAAGATAGACTTTGGTAGTTTTAGTTGTTTCTTTGTAGAATATGCTATTCACTTAAAAACAACCTTCATTCACAAATTCCAAAAACTACAATGTTTCAACTACCGAGTACTAAGATCATCATTCAATCAAACTAACACAAGTAGCAAAATACATTCAAACTTTTCTGCAAAGGTTTACATGTATATAACTGAGCTGAAGCGCAAGTCACGAAGAATTCTATTGACAAAACGAAGTTGTAATTCCTTCCTTGTTATCTGCCAGCCCCTGCTAGATGTGAACGAGGTGCTGGCAGTGCCTAAAAGCACATCCACACCAATACTTACTACATAACAACCATTGCAATCCACTAGTAAGTAAATCATAAACAATCAATAGGAAAAACTCATCATATGAGTACAACTATTCTTAACTTAACAAAGTCATGGAAACCAAGTATGTCCCAGATTCACTTATACCAAAACAATCAATCAGGAAAGCTCATGATATGAGTACGGCTATTCTTAACTTAACAAAGTAGTGGAAAACAAGTATGTCATTGATTCACTTATACCAAAACAGTACCAAATGCAATTTTTGCTCTGAGCAGTGATGCTACTGTACAATACTAGCCAGAAATTAATGCACAAGATTTCAGCACATAAAAATGTAATAGGATACACACACACACATACACTATAATGGCAGTTCATATACTAACAGTGAAACATTAACTATAATGGTAACGTTCTTGTCTCACTGAAAATATTAACACTTACTCCTCAAGGAAGTGAAACTTTTCAGCTTCACTCGAGTTAAAACTTGTTGAGGCATCACCAAGATTGATATTAGTAACACCATTTATGCCTACAGTAAGCAAAGTCAAATCCAGTATGGCAATTTTCAAACAAACTTTCAAATCATAATGCAAGTAGACATGAACAAATGAAGGTATATTAACTAAAGAGAGAAACAAATTATTAACTCACTGCACTTATCATCTTCCGCTTTCCGGAGCCAGGCCACCCTTTGGATTTGGATTTGGTGTACACTTCCTTATCCTCCAATTCCATAACCTCTTTGTCTTCCTCCTGCTCCACCTCAACTACACTCTTTCCCCAGTTCATGTATTATAAAAAAATTCAGCAGACATTCTCTTAGGCAGTAAATTTTCATATACCAACAAATCTAAATCAAGTAGATTACAAAATCTCAGAAGCTAAAACACAAATTGATCATTATTAATAGGTTAATTCTTGGCTGCCCATTGCTGGGCAACAACTCCTACCAACTGCCAATACAAACTTAACAAGTGTAAGTATGCATGATAATAGACAACAACACTAGACTATGAGAGTATCTTATCGATCGTCTCTTCTTCAGTTCTTCTCCTCTCTCAGGTCCCAGTCTCAGCGACTCAGCCCCTCTTAAACTTATCACTCTTCACTAGCTAGCTCCGAGCACCAACACTACAAAATTCCCTTGGCCACAAAATTAATAGCAATTAATTACCACCAAGCACTAGTCTTCATTCATTTTCTTCAATCAGCCTGAAGAGATCATGCCAAACAAATCAAGGCAGACTACGAGAGATTGCAAACCCAATTGAATAAGTAAAGGGACAAACGGACCGACAAAACATAAAGATAGTCTTGGAATGGAGATATTGTATATAACTAAACCTAGAAGCCTGATCAAAATTGAGGCTTTAGACTCAACAACTATCCACTGTTAGCTTACTTAGCTAACAACTCTAACTGTAGCATCCGATCAAATCTATTGAGAAACATCAAAGGAATATATAGTAGCTGTAGTAGTTACAATGGCAAGCCGATGAACAACAACCCTCAAGTTCTATAATGCATAAAGACATGTGCAAATTTACATAAACCATGCTCTAGAGATCCAACATATGTATCATTCGTCCATTTCCACAACTCTGAAACCAATGAATTCAAAAGTGGCAGCGTATATACTTTAAAAAAAAATTGAACATAGCCAATTCTTTCAACTAATTGTGAAATACAAATCACCCAGTGAATTTAATTGAATCTAGTTAGAAGAGAACAAAAGAAATTCAAAATTGCGAAACGATAAGTAAGAATCGGAGATAAGCGATTCTTCCATTGCTTCAGCCAGAAAGATGAAGAGCATATGTACTCAAACAAAAGCTCAAGAAGATCTCAGATTCCAAACCCTCATCCCAAAATATAGTACTCAAATCCAATCAAAAACCTCAAGACTACGATCGGGACGCGATTACGAGCAAAACGGTATAAAACTTCACACAATCCAAAAAGTCAACCCTTGCCAGAGCTCTGCCGTTGACCGTCGCCGCCGTTGGCGGCGCGACAACAACGGTGACATTCTCCGGCAGAGAAAGCCCAAAAGTCTTCTCCTCCTTAGCCCAACAACTTCCTCTTCATCACCATCCTCCAATTCCAAACACACCGGCCGGAAAACGGCCCGAAACCCACGGCTTCCATGGATTCTGGCGAGCTCCAAACCCAAAATTCTTTCACCCAAAAGCATCTATAGGTTGAGAGAAGCAAAATCCCCAACCTCAACGACCCCAAAAACATGCCGGAAACCTCCATCCGGATCCGGCAAAACCCCAAAACTTCACCGAGCTCGTTCTCCCTCAAAACTCCATCAATTCTCACAAAATCAAGTGCAAACCAATAGGAAATCACGAGAGGATTCTAACCATACCAAGATTGTGGCCAGAGGAGGCCAAAAACGGTGGGTTGGACAATGGTAGTTCGCGGTTACGGTGGAGCTCCGGTCAACACCGTTCAACGCGGTCAACGCCAGTTAAACTACCCATATGTGACTTTTCGAAAATTTTACTACTATTTCCATATTTATACGTGTGACCCAAGACGATCAACGGTCCAAAATGAATCAAAACTAAAACGGATAAACATGACTGAATCCAGCGATCAGAAATATTCAAAACTTATTCCTCGTAATTCGAAATAATCCTCCGGAAACTCTCACGAGCTTGAAATCACATACACTATAACTCTCGTGAAGGAACTTATATCAAATTTTTTCCCGATAATTTAGTCGCAAATAAATCCGCCTTATAATTACGATAAACTGCGATTATTCGTGAAACTCGCGAATCAAGCCAATTAACATACCATTTTGATTCGGGTCGTTACAACGTGTTTTTGACGTGTAAAATCAATCAAAAAATTTCTTGCTTTTGACTAATCTCAACCTATACCCAAAGGCAAAATCAATCAAAATTTTCATTGCTAATTATTAATGAAATAAAATGACTTTTTGTTATATTGAAAAATAAGTTAAAGTAATAATCCATCAAACTGAAATAGTGACTTACGTGTTTTTCACATGTAGCTTCACTCACCCACTTACATTCAAAAACTTGATACATTGTCTCTCAGTTGTCTATAAAAGACAAATGCTTACCTCTCTACACAACAATATGAAAATAAAATTTAAATTTATGCACCATTCAAGAATAAATTTATCTATGAGAACAAAAGTGATAAACTAACTGTTACTGCCCTCATAGCATGTTGTATAAATAGTTTTGCTCCTCCTCGATGTGTTCCCTCTTGTCTTTTGAAATTCTCAGAATTTTTTTTGGCTTTTTTCTGCATGTAATAAATTCAAATTGTATGAATTTGACACAAATTATAATACCAAAAATATTATCTTTAATATTATACAAACTAGTAACACTGCAAAATAACTAGTGTTTAAAACATATTAGATACTCTGGTTTGTTGTAGAGCTTGTCACACAACCAATGCCAATCTTCATGAGGTCTTTCACCCCATAAGTCTGCCTAAGAAATTGTAGCTCATCCGCGTGGATGTCTCCCACAACATTGATAATGGTCATCCAACCTCCACTTAAATTGGGTATATGCTGCATGCATCTTGTCATTTACATAATCTAGAATTTTCGGATGCTAGAGATCTACTTCAAAGTGTGTCTAACAAGTATAAAAAAGAGTTAATTTCAGTTCAAATTTTAATCCAAACAATTGATAATAGAAGTCTAAGAACAAAAGTCTTACCCACAATCCTTCTCTAAGAGGTCTCTTTTCTTCTTTTGGGACTTTTTTTCATCCCTCATGACACATCGGAGCACGGCTTCGAATAATAATTGATATAGCACTGGAAAACATTGCACTAATCTTGCCATCAATTGGAATCCAAAGGGCTGGATCCCAAGCAAAAACAACTTTTTTACCATCATTCGCTGCTATCAGCTCACTGATACCTTTCTTGGTTGCCTTTGCACGAGTTTATTTTTTAGCAACAACATGAGCAATGCTTCTCTCTACAACACAATAACTATTCACGAACTCTACTTCATGACAATATTGACTAAAGTACAATTATGTTTTTCTAACATGTATATGTTTATTACCTAAATCAAGAAGAGATAGTTGTTGGTCTTGAATTGGCAATTGAGGAGTTATATGGGTTGATACACCTTGAGCTTCAAGGGATACTACTCCATTAGTTACTGGGGCTTGAGCTACATGTGCTGGATTGATACACTTTGAGCTTCAAGAGATGCTACTCCAAGAGATGCAGGGACTTGAGATGCAGGTACACCATGATTTGCAGGGCGAACTATCGCACCAAGAAGTATACGTGTTCTTGAGCTTGTATGAGGAACAAATTTGGGCAAATTTCCTACAGCAGGTTGAATTCTTCTTGATGATGCAATAGAGGGTAGGTTTGATGAAACACTAGCAGATTTCTTTGTAACATTCTTGCCACGAGTCGTATGTCAAGCTTGAGATGTCATCTATCTTATGTCAAGATAAAATTGAAATGAGATATGGGATTGGAGATTTATTGCTCATGAATTTTGATCAATATATATTCTTAGCTACAGGGGGGACTATAAACATATACATATATATATATATATATTTATATTTATGCATAAAGCTAACTGTAATTATACAATTATTCTACATATTTAATTCACATCATATTAAAAATGAATACAGTAATTCAAATCTTACTAGTTTATAACTTTTCACTCTCCAATAGGTACCCTAAACCATCACCACCATTCGATCACCTTCCCCACCACCGGCGACCTACACCGACGTCAATAACTTCAGTCACTTGCACAACTTCTTTAAAAACACCTGCCAGTATCTCCTTCGATGTTCATCAACAAACTACAATTGCGGTTATATAGAGTATAACACCAATCAAGACAAATTTTATAACATCCTCAATTTAGGGATTAGGTTGTAAAACTTAATTTCTACAACACCCTAGATCTAGGACCATATTTAGGTTGATTATTGTTTTGAATTGTATTGTGAAATTATATGTCAAGAGAAGTGGATTTCATCACCCATTCCATCAAAAATAAAATTATTTGAGTAGTTTATAGCTTTTTCATTCTCCAATAGGTATCCTATAATAAAGTTAAATATAGCTTTTGTTAAATTCTATTGTCAAATTTAGCAAGAATGGAGAGAAAAAGTGACTAATAGTTAAACTTTTCTCTCTATTGGGGCATCTCCAACATGTACCATATTTCAAAAAAAAATTTAAAAAATAACTAATTATATAACCTTTTCACTTCCAACTGCTACCATATATAAAAGCTAAAGTTGTTTAAGGAAAGTATATTTTGTATCTTCCAGTAGATGTCTTGTGCTAATTAGATTAGAAATATATATTCTATCAATCCCTGATAGGGATATTGATTGTAGTTAATTATAATGCATGTATTTAAAGTCATCTATCAATGAATAAAGATATAGTTTCCAGTCTACAGTTATTGCTTTTACATTTATCATTCGACACATTATTAGCACGCTCTCAGTTGATAGCCAACAATCACCATAGGAAAAAAAAACTAACCAGCAAAAACACGAACTTCCTCTATCACCACCCCTGTCACCGTCGACCACCGTCATCGGTTACCTCAAAGAAGAAAAGTCTCTGTACGTGAAAATCATCTCCTCCAATGTTCATTAATAAACTACAACTACGATCATACCGAGCATAACATCCATCGAGGTGAATTTTTCTAATACCCTCAATTTAGATATTATGTTGTAAAACTTAATTTCCACGACACCCTTGATCTATGACTAGATTTAGGTTGATTATTTCTTTGAATTATATTGTGCAATTATATGTGAGAGAAGGGGATTTAATCACCTCTTCAATCAAAAAGTTTGATTAGTGACTATCCTAGAGGCGTCATGGTTATAAGTGAATATTACGGTTTGTAAATATCACGGTATAAAGAGAAAAAGAGAAATTGATTTAAGTGACTGATTTTGATTGTCACAGTTTTTGGGTGTGGTATGAAACTACCGTTTATCGAGCATTGATTTTTGTGACCATACATCTTGGTTCTTATTCCCTGAACTTGATATTCGTGATCGTAGTTTTTGATCGTTACTAATTATCTCCTTTATCTCTTTTGTAGATGAGTATGATTACTAAGTCGACTAGGCTAGAGTTTGACATTCTTGATGCTAAAGAAACAGAGTATCATTGATGGGTATCTGATGCAGAAAACACATTCATCGAAAATAGATACATGATATGCTAAATGTAAGCATCAAACTAAACACTCAACACATAGGTCACACATAGCAATCAAAAACCTTTCTTTGTAGATGTAGCATTGATAAGTAAGGATTGTTCTAGCTGGGGATTGAGGGTACATGCATGATTACGTTTATAAACTGAAAAGTTAATGTATGCAGGGTTTTCCGAGTGATTCTAACATCCTAAGAATTTATAAAACTGGTAACATGTATCAAACAACCTAGTTATTCTATATGCATCACATCACTCATAAACAAATAAACACAAACAGAAACCTATGTTTAATATATACAAGTGATCATCTCATTTTATCATCCTAGCCAGTTTCATGCTTTTAATTACCATAATATCTACGAAATTTATAATCATAGATGAGATACATACACATTTTTTATTGAATAAGAATGCTACGAACAGCGCAAACACCTTAATACAATTTCACCTTTAGTTAGATCATATGAGATATAAAAGAGAGGAACGAAGAGAGTATCATCTAAAATATGACATCATAGCATTAAGTAAACAAACAAGCACATGTATCCAAACCAGAAATTTTACACACATGGAAGATATCAATAGTAATCTAAAACATATAGTCTAACATCAAAGTTTATTCTCATCATGCTTTAACAGAGAAATTCAATACAAGGATGAGCATGAGTCACACTTTTAGTCTCATGAAGAGCACTACAGACGTCAAGTGACGGTTCTCACTTACAAGGAACAAAGAGTGTGTTGTAAGTGATCTGTGAGAGATGGAGCATCAGCCTTGGAGGAGTTTTATGGCTAAGTTATGTGAGGGAGAGGTGTTTGGACAGAGTTTTGGCTTCAAAGATGAGAGATGATGAATGAATGAGTCGAGCCTTGCTTATATAGGCCAAAGAGAGAGCTTTACCTTACCAAAATATGTATTCCTAGTCCACCCGAGTAATTTGACCTGCCTCCATTGAGACGAATATTCCGGAGCTGTAGACGTCAAAAAATTATGATTTTGGTCTTATTGAAAATAGGACTTCAAGATATTTTTATAGAGGCATCATATGCACTTTTTTTTTATTCTCGGTGCTCCTTTGATGTTGACTGGTCTACATGCCTTCTTTCCTCTTCCTACTAAGAGTAGGGATATCTCCACTTGCTTGATTTGGTTTGCTTCTTCTCCAAGGGATTTTGTGGCCGAATTACCATATCATGTGCATCTTATTTGGGATTCATTTTGGGCTGGATTCATCTTCAATAATAGGTTGACCCATTGCTTAGTTAGCCCACCTCATTTATAGCTCGAGTAGGAGAAATGTCTTCATTCTTTATTTGCACCATTTGACATTATTTTTATTTGTCATTTGGTTGCTATTCTTGACACCATTTGGGAAACCATTTTACACACCATTTTTGGTAATCATGTGAAGACCATTTCTTGAACCATTTTCCTACTCAAAATAGGAGACATCCATTTAGTGCATTTTGAGATTATTTCTGCCTCCTTTATTCCATCTTCTTTATTTAGACCTAAAAAAAATAAAGAAAGTTAGAAATAATAATATTCAGGTCATAACTTAGCCAAATGTAGAGAGAAATACATTAAGAATCGAGCATAAAATGCGTAGCTCAATCCACCAGCACCATCAACCCACCAATGGATGTGAATGAAATTCAATAGCCCTCATGTTTTTGAAGCGTCATATCCATCCAATTACAAAGAAGCAGTATTTCAAAAAAGATGATCTCAAGAATTTATGGGACGTTTTAAAGCACCACTTCAACAATGTGCATGACGCACAGCTTCCACAATTGACAGAGAGATGGGAAACCATCCATTTATTAGATTATCTGAAGTTGATGCATACAACCAAGCTATGTTGGAGCTACAATCAGAGCTTATTTTCTGCGGGGTTGACAAGACTGATCAGAATATGATCGAGAAGTCTTTGAAAACCTTCCCATCTTTCATGAGTATTTTGTCTCATCAGTACTAGATTTAGTAGGAACAGGGAAGAATCAAAACTTTCAATGATCTCATGAATATCTTCGCTAAAAAGGAGAGACATCATGAGATAATTCTCAATAATAATTCAAGGCCCGTTGGGGCTAAGAAAACTTTTAAGAATTACTACATTTGTGTGAAGACACGTAAGAACAAGAAGAGCAACTATTTTGAGTCTTACAGCAACCATGCTAGGAGAGGAGACTGTGGCAGGGGTCAAAGTAAAAATTTGACTTGTCACCATCAGGACGTCGGCCCTAGTAATTTGAACTAGAATCAGTCGAGTTCAGGTTCCAAGCATGAAGAAAATTCTTCACACTTTGCTCCGTTTGGATAATACACTTGTTTTAAGTGTTGTTCTACTGAAAATATGCATAAGGAATATCATACAAGCAAGGAAATCCAAAATATCGACAAGAGACACAATCAATATTTGGCACAAGAGGCTAACTTTGCTGGGGGAGAGCATGAGATGGAAGACGACTATGATGTCAATCTCATTGTAGTAGATGACAAGAATGAGACCTTGAGACTCTAGATTTTTATTAGTCTATCTATTAGGCTATTATCTCTAGTATGAAATAAAGTTTAGTTTTATTTTTGGCTTGTTTTAGTCATGTTTTGAGATTTTATTTTAGTCGTTTTGAGGAATAAGACATATTTGATGTAATTTGTGTTGGCAAGTAGTGAAATTTTCTCCATTTTCGGTATATGAAAGTGTTGAGAATTTTATTTTACTTCATTATATATGAATGATTGGTTCAAAATATATAATATTCAATGGCACTACGACACCAAAAACCAGGAAAAATGACAGAAAGATAAGAGAATGTTCTGATCTCAGGCGTCTCGACCCTGGATTATTTTTGACATGTGTTCGACCTGTTGAAATTTTGTCATATTTGTTCTTCGAACAATCAAAGATTTGAAAGGACCCAATCCCGATTCAGTTACCTAAACCGGAATCAAACCCTTCGAAAATACGAACCAACAAAAAATTTTCAAAATTTCGGCAGAGTTTCGTTACTAGCGTGGAATTACCATAACCTGCACGCGGAAATTAACACTTTGTCCTATGCCACAAAAAGCAAACCGTGGGCACCAACCCCATCCGGATTCTCAACATCAATATAATCAGCAACAGTAAATAAACTGTACTATGTATATATGTATATCTGTGAAAATCCGCACAACATGTATCAGAATGTATCAGAGCGACCTCTAGAGTAAAACATATACAATATGTACATCAGTAGGTGAAACAAGAACCTACTGGAAAACACAGGTGACTCTGATGACTAGCCTCCAAACCGCGACGTGAAAACACCAAACCTAAACTGCAAACTGGGCACGGAAACCGAAAAGCCCAGGGGAAAGACAATAAACACGTTAGAGTGAGTGGACGAAAATAAATGTCTTTCACCAGTAATATATATATATATATAAAATCATATGCGAGTCAAATGCATAAACAAGAAATGGTACACGAGGGAGACTCCAACTCCTCACGCGTACAGAGCACGCAATATAAAATCGCGGAATCACTCATGGACTACCACGCGATAGCACAGTCTGAATCACGGGATCCCAGACCCACACGTGATTCCTAGCCAGAAAGGCCTCGGGTCAGGATATCTGTCCCCCCCGGAGCGTACTCGGGGATCAGCCGAGAAGCCAATGTGTATCGATACAACAACATAACCAAGATTGTACTCTGTGTAAATCAAATCATAAATCTTTTCTATGCACATGCTTAAAACATAATATGTACGTATATGTATATATTCGTATACGTATATTCGTATAAGCATATTCGTAAAACACATGCTCGTAAAATCATAATCAATCTGCATGCTCAAGTTCGTAAATCATAAATAAAGACTCGCAATCAATCCGTGAAAATAAAGTGTCCACTCACAGACTCTCGAAACGCGCACACGCCCTAAACTCGTGGTCCGGCGGAAGATCCCTCGCCTGAAGCACGATCACGATCCAGATCTCGATCACGATCCAGATCTCGATCACGATCTCCTGAATATTCACAAAACATAACTGATCAATTTCGTAATCCACAACACTGTACTGATGCACAGAAACCAACCGTTCCCGGAAATACGAAATGCGGTGCAAAATGAATTACGGAAATCCCGAAATCCCCACTCGAAATCTCGACTGAAAATCGGCTAACCAAATCAACCCGAAAACCTCCGTACGATAACCAGGGCGTGATTACGAGAAAAATGACACTAATTACATCGAAATCTGAAAAGTTGACTTTTTCTCCGCCGTTGACTGCCGCCGCTGGCGGCGGCGCGCCATCAACGGTGGAATTCCACGGTGGAAAACTCCAGTTTTGAAGATCTCGATCTCACGAACCACTTCCTCTTCTACCACTAAACCCAATTCCAACTCTAACCCTTCCAAAATCGCGCAAAACCGAGCCAAATTCCTTGCCGGAAAAACCAATCGGGTTCAAGCCAAACCACCTCCAAAACCGAAATAAAACACATGAGTAACAACCTTGGGGCAAGGCGAGGTGAAGCCCCCACCCCACAGCCACCAAATGTCACCGGAAAAGCTCCCCCCATTAAGGCCGAATTCCGGCAAGAAATCTCAATTCGGGTTCAACCAAAACCGAAACAATTCCACTCAAACCCATAACCATCCAACTCGAAATCACTCAGGGAATCAAACTGTACCTGTCCCGAGGTGAATAGTGGCCGGAATCCGGTCGCCGAAAACTGACTTCCCGTTTGGGAAACTTTCCCCTTTTGTCCGATGGCTTACTTTCCAAAATAGGAAAGTCAACAAAATTCCCAGTTTGGTCAACGCCCAAAATGAAGTTTTCGACTAATTCTCAGCTATTTTCGATATTTATACTCGAGCCTCGGGTCGATCGACGGTCCAAAATGAAAATACGAAATGATTCGGATAAACTCGAAACAATCGGATAAACTCGTCGGAACCCGAAACTTCAAATAATCATAAAATACTCCTCGATTATCGGAAAAATCTTCCGGAACCACCCACGAACTTGAAATCACGTACTCTACACTTTCCGTGAAGACACTCAACTCAAATTCTCGACCGAAAACAAAGTCGCGAATCGAATCGGCAAACCACATAATATCGCAAAACTGCGACTAAAACCAAACCTCGAGAATCGTGCCAAGCACACATCTGATTCTGGTTCGGGTCGTCACAAATCTACCCCCCTTAAAGAAATTTCGACCTCGAAATTTACGTACCTGTCATGTGAACAGATGAGGATATTGCTCCCGCATACGCTGCTCGGTCTCCCAAGTGGCCTCCTCAACTGAATGGTTCTGCCACAAGACCTTCACCAGCGGAATCACACGGTGTCTCAACTCCTGCTCACGTCGATCGAGAATCTGCACTGGCTCCTCAACATACGATAAATCCTCTCTGATCGGCAACTGCTGTGGGGCTATCACATGTGAAGGATCTGAGATGTACTTCCGCAACATTGAAAAATGGAAGACATCATGTACACGAGCCATCTCTGTCGGTAACTCAAGTCTGTAAGCAACAACTCCAACCCTCTCTGTAATCTCATACGGACCAATGTACTGCGGTCGAAGCTTGCCACGCTTCCCGAAACGTACAACTCCCCTCCACGGAGATAGTTTTAGGAAGACCCAATCACCAACCTCGAACTCTAAACTCTTCCTCCTCACATCCGCGTAACTCTTCTGTCGATCCTGGGCGACCTTCAGTCGATCCCGAATAACCTGAATGTCCTCCATCGTGGTTTTCACCAAATCCGGACCAATGAGCCAACGCTCGCCCACCTCACTCCAACACAATGGAGTGCGACACTGCTTCCCGTACAGAGCCTCGTACGGTGCCATCTCAATACTGGCCTGATAGCTGTTGTTGTAGGCGAACTCAATCAAGTGCAACTGCTGATCCCAGTTTCCACGAAACTGCAACACACAGGATCTCAGCATATCCTCAAGAGTCTGAATGGTCCGCTCGGACTGCCCGTCAGTCTGAGGATGAAAAGCTGTACTAAACCGCAACCTCGTGCCCAAAGCTCGCTGTAAAGCCTGCCAAAACTCAGAAGTGAACTGACTATCTCGGTCAGAAACAATCGATACAGGCACACCGTGCAAGCGAACAATCTCTGATAAGTACAACTTAGCTAGTCTGCCCACTGAAATCTTCCCTGGAAGTGCAAGAAAGTGTGCGGATTTCGTCAATCGATCAACGACAACCCAAATGCCAGTGTTGCCCGCCGAAGTCCGCGGCAACTGGTAGACGAAATCCATCGTGATATGCTCCCACTTCCAAACTGGAATCTCAAGTGGCTGTAGTTTCCCTGCATTTTTCTGCCTCTCCGCCTTCACCTGCTGACAAATCAAACACCTACTCACGTACGCGGCAATCTCCCGTTTCATGTTGCGCCACCAATAGTACGCTCAAAGTGTACGAAACATCTTCGTACCTCTGGGATGCATCGCATACGCTGAACTGTGGGCCTCGTCCAGAATCTCCTTCTTCAAGTCTTCGTCCCTGGGTACACATAATCTACCCCTGAACAACAACGTACCGTCGTCGCTCAAACGGAACTCTGTAGGCACACCATTCCGAATCATGGTCTTCTTGCCCAGCAAGTAGGGATCTGAATCCTGTGCCTCCCGTACCTGATCAACCAACACTGGTCGAACCTGGAAACTGGCTAACAAAGCTCCATCATCATCATACCCAAACATAGCACCTGTAGCTCGAAGCTCGGCTAACATCGACACTCTGGCTACACACATGTGAAACAATGAGGCTCCGGATTTCCGGCTAAGTGCATCTGCCACAACGTTGGCCTTCCCTGGATGGTACTCAAATGTGCAATCATAATCATTGATCAACTCCATCCATCGGCGCTGCCTCATGTTCAGATCTGGCTGCGTCCGCAAGTAAGTGAGACTCTTGTTGTCAGTGAAAATCTTACACTGAGCACCATACAGATAATGTCTCCAACTCTTCAACGCTAACACAATAGCGGCTAACTCCAAGTCATGCGTCGGATAGTTGACCTCATGCGGTTTCAGCTGTCTGGAACCATATGCCACGACTCTACCATGCTGCATCAATACACAGCCAAGGCCCAACTTCGACGCGTCGCTGTATACAACAAACTCACCACTGTCGTCTGGCAACGTCAGAACCGGTGCGGTAGTCAATCTCTCCTTCAGGAGCAAATAACTCTCCTCGCACGCTTCAGACCACTCAAACTTGACGCCCTTCTTCGTCAATCTGGTCAGTGGTGTAGCTATCCGGGAGAAATCCTGTACAAACCGTCGGTAATAGCCTGCTAACCCCAAGAAACTCCGGATCTCTGGCACAGTAATGGGTCGACTCCAATTCAGCACGGCCTCGATTTTGTCAGGATCAACACCAACTCCCTCGGCCGAAATCACGTGGCCCAAAAACTTCACACTATCCAACCAGAACTCACACTTGCTAAACTTCGCGAATAACTGATGATCCCGCAAAGTCCGCAACACCGCTCACAAGTGCTTCTTGTGCTGGCCCACACTCCTCGAGTATATCAAAATATCATCAATGAATACTATCACAAACTTGTCCAGGAATCGTCGAAACACCCGATTCATCAAGTCCATGAAAGCTGCGGGAGCGTTGGTCAACCCAAATGGCATAACCAAAAACTCATAGTGCCCATACCGCGTCCTGAAAGCTGTCCTAGCAACATCTGAATCCCGGATCCTCAACTGGTGATATCCGGATCGAAGATCAATCTTCGAAAAGACTGCTGCTCCCTTCAGCTGATCGAACAAGTCGTCAATGCGTGGCAACAGATACTTGTTCCTCACTGTAATCTGATTCAGCTTCCGATAGTCGATGCACAAACGCATGGATCCGTCCTTCTTCCGCACAAACAACACTGGAGCACCCCACGGAGAAACACTCGGTCGAATGAATCCCTTCTCCAACAACTCCTGAAGCTGAATCTGCAACTCCCTCAATTCTGCAGGCGCCATCTGGTACGGTGTCTGGGAAATCGGTCCAGTACCCGGCAACAACTCAATGGTAAAATCAATCTCCCGCACAGGGGGTATACCAGGTAACTCTGCTGGAAACACATCCGGAAACTCAGACACAACCTCAATACTACCAAGATCCGGCACTGCAGCTGTAGTGTCCACAACATGGGCTAAGTAAGCAACACAACCCTTCTTCATCAACCGATCCGCCCTCATCGCGGAAATCAAACATGGTAGGGAAGTGCTCTTCTCGCCACAAAACAGTATCTCAGGTAACCCAGGTCGTCGAAATGCGACTTCCTTCCTGTGGCAATCAAACATGGCCCAGTGCGACTCCAAAAAGTCCATACCCAATATCAGATCAAAATCTACAATATCAAGCAACAACAGATCTGCGGCTAAACCATGGCCATCAACAAACACCTCACAATCTCGGTAAACCCATCCGATGCTCACAACCTCACCTGACGGATACAACACTCTCCACAACCCCGGAAGTGGAGATGCAGGAACCGTAGCCAATGATGACAGTCTAAATGATATGAATGAATGTGTGGCACCTGGATCTAACAATGCAACTACTGGAATACCGAAAACATGTAACGTACCGATAACGACCTCCGGTGATGCTCTGCCCTCACGCATAGTCACAGCATGAACTCTCGCCTGTCCGGCTGGTCGTCCTCGCTGGGGCTGTCCCTGCTGTCGGCCCTGGCCTGCAAACTGTGCTGGTCGAGCTCCCGTAGTGGCACCTCGCTCAACTCCGGAACTTTGGGCCGCCTGTCCACCAGCACCATACGACTGAGGACACTCCCTCGAATAGTGACCCACCTGGCCACAACTGTAACAAGTGACAGTACCCCGCTGACATAAACCAACATGATACCTATTGCACAAGTTGCACAACGGGTACTCCCTCGGTGTAGCAAAAGTGCCAAAAGGTCGTCGAGGATGATTAGAACCGCTGGAACCTCCACTAGCCTGTGGTCGCTGTGGTCGATCTCTCCTCCATCCCGGTCTCCGTCTAGGTACACTAGCTGGTGGTCGATATGACCCACCGCCGGAAGATGAAGCTGAACCGGAAGTATCGGAACTCTGCCTCTTCGAAGGCCCCTGACTCGGTTCACCTTCCTCAAATCGTCTCGGCTGGTACCTCTGCCGCTGTCTCTCCTGCTCAATATCCTCACCTCGGAGAGCTGCACTGATAAACTCATCAAAGTTGTTCCTCGTCATCGTAGTCAACGTCGCCTTGATGTTCAGATTCAATCCCAGCTCAAACCTGCGACACTTGGCTTCCTCTGTAGCCACCATATCCCGCGCAAAACGAGACAAACGGGTAAACCGATCCCGATACTCAAGTACAGACAAACTGCCCTGCCTCAAGTTCGTGAACTCCTCGTACTTGCGCTGCTGGGTAGCCTGATTAAAATACCTCCGCATAAACAAATCACGAAACAATGTCCACGGAGTATCCACAGGAACTCTGTCAGTGCTGACCCACCAAAAGTATGCATCACCCTCAAGTAAACCAACTGCGGCTACTGACATCTGCTCAGGAGTAAACTGTAGACGCTCACAAACACGCTCAATCTGAACCAGCCATGCCTCGCATATCTCTGGATCAACTGAACTCGAAAACACAGTAGCACCCGCAGTGCGAGCCTTGACCACAGGGTCAAAACGCTCTTCCAAACGCAGCACTCGCATCAGCAAGTCGCGCGTTCGGCGATCCTCATCAAGATCATCATCCCGATCAACACGGGGACCACGTCGAGGAGGCATCCTACTGATACAAGACAAGCATTAGGCACAAGCAGAAAGAATGTAATCATGAAACCGCAGATATTTGAGGACATACAACACCCGAAGTATTGATGAGTACCGTTGGCCAGTCGGGTCATAACTCCAGTCATGCTGTATCAACTCAAATACCCTAAGCGTCACAACTACAAGAGTCTACAGAATCTGACAACCTAATGCTCTGATACCAAACTGAAAGGACCCAATCCCGATTCAGTTACCTAAACCGGAATCAAACCCTCCGAAAATACGAACCAACAAAAATTTTCAAAATTTCGGCAGAGTTTCGTTACTAGCGTGGAATTACCATAACCTGCACGCGGAAATTAACACTTCGTCCTATGCCACAAAAAGCAAACCCTGGGCACCAACCCCATCCGGATTCTCAACATCAATATAATCAGCAACAGTAAATAAACTGTACTATGTATATATGTATATCTGTGAAAATCCGCACAACATGTATCAGAATGTATCAGAGCGACCTCTAGAGTAAAACATATACAATATGTACATCAGTAGGTCAAACAAGAACCTACTGGAAAACACAGGTGACTCTGATGACTAGCCTCCAAACCGCGACGTGAAAACACCAAACCTAAACTGCAAACTGGGCACGGAAACCGAAAAGCCCAGGGGAAAGACAATAAACACGTTAGAGTGAGTGGACGAAAATAAATGTCTTTCACCAGTAATATATATATATAAAATCATATGTGAGTCAAATGCATAAACAAGAAATGGTACACGAGGGAGACTCCAACTCCTCACGCGTCCGGGTACACGAGGGAGACTCCAACTCCTCACGCGTACAGAGCATGCAATATAAATACGCGGAATCACTCATGGACTACCACGCGATAGCACAGTCTGAATCACGGGATCCCAGACCCACACGTGATTCCTAGCCAGAAAGGCCTCGGGTCAGGATATCTGTCCCCCCCGGAGCGTACTCGGGGATCAGCCGAGAAGCCAATGTGTATCGATACAACAACATAACCAAGACTGTACTCTGTGTAAATCAAATCATAAATCTTTTCTATGCACATGCTTAAAACATAATATGTACGTATATGTATATATTCGTATACGTATATTCGTATAAGCATATTCGTAAAACACATGCTCGTAAAATCATAATCAATCTGCATGCTCAAGTTCGTAAATCATAAATAAAGACTCGCAATCAATCCGTGAAAATAAAGTGTCCACTCACAGACTCTCGAAACGCGCACACGCGCTAAACTCGTGGTCCGGCGTAAGATCCCTCGCCTGAAGCACGATCACGATCCAAATCTCGATCACGATCTCCTGAATATTCACAAAACATAACTGATCAATTTCGTAATCCACAACACTGTACTGATGCACAGAAACCAACCGTTCCCGGAAATACGAAATGCGGTGCAAAATGAATTACGGAAATCCCGAAATCCCCACTCGAAATCTCGACTGAAAATCGGCTAACCAAATCAACCCGAAAACCTCCGTACGATAACCAGGGCGTGATTACGAGAAAAATGACACTAATTACATCGAAATCTGAAAAGTTGACTTTTCCTCCGCCGCCAGCGGCGCGCCGTCAACGGTGGAATTCCACGGTGGAAAACTCCAGTTTTCAATATCTCGATCTCACGAACCACTTCCTCTTCTACCACTAAACCCAATTCCAACTCTAACCCTTCCAAAATCGAGCAAAACCGAGCCAAATTCCTTGCCGGAAAAACCAATCGGGTTCAAGCCAAACCACCACCAAAACCGAAATAAAACACATGAGTAACAACCTTGGGGCAAGGCGAGGTGAAGCCCCCACCCCACAGCCACCAAATGTCACCGGAAAAGCTCCCCCCCATTAAGGCCGAATTCCGGCAAGAAATCTCAATTCGGGTTCAACCAAAACCGAAACAATTCCACTCAAACCCACAACCATCCAACTCGAAATCACTCAGGGAATCAAACCGTACCTGTCCCGAGGTGAATAGTGGCCGGAATCCGGTCGCCGGAAACTGACTTCCCGTTTGGGAAACTTTCCCCTTTCGTCCGATGGCTTACTTTCCAAAATAGGAAAGTCAACAAAATTCCCAGTTTGGTCAACGCCCAAAATGAAGTTTTCGACTAATTCTCAGCTATTTTCGATATTTATACTCGAGCCTCGGGTCGATCGACGGTCCAAAATGAAAATACGAAATGATTCGGATAAACTCGTAAGAACCCGAAACTTCAAATAATCATAAAATACTCCTCGATTATCGGAAAAATCTTCCGGAACCACCCACGAACTCGAAATCACGTACTCTACACTTTCCGTGAAGACACTCAACTCAAATTCTCGACCGAAAACAAAGTCGCGAATCGAATCGGCAAACCACATAATATCGCAAAACTGCGACTAAAACCAAACCTTGAGAATCGTGCCAAGCACACATCTGATTCTGGTTTGGGTCGTCACAAGATTGTTCTCCATAAGGTTTTTCAGGATTTTTTGACCCGTCGAAGGGTAGGTCTCGACCCGTCAAGACTGATACCCTGGATCGTTTTTCAACAATTTTGGACTCGTTGAGTGTCTCCTCGACCCATCGAAACCAAGACCCAAAAACCGAAACGATATCAGAACACTCTTGATATGTTAAGAGTAATGCCTCGACCTGTCAATGGGGGTACCCTGGACCTAAAGTGAACTAGTTTTAACTCGTCGAAGATTCCTTCGACCCTTCGAGGTTTGTGCCCATAATATTATTTTGATGTTGTTTGTACATTAGTTTTATCATGTCATGTCAAGCACTCTACAAGGGTCACTTAAAGAGTTCGCCATGCCTTGAGACTGATGCAAAGACTGATTTATTTACATTCTTTTGTAGATATCTGAAGACGAGATTGAGTGTTTAGAAAATAGTGGTACTACCCACACTATTCCACGGAATAGGAAATTATTTATGCATCTTATGCCATATAGTTCTTCAGTGACAACCATGATTGGCTCAGTGTTGGTTATACAAGGGCGTGGTTCAACACAATTTTTGCTTCCACATGGTACAAAAATTATGTCACAAATGCCTTATATGTGCCAAAGGCCAATCAAACCATGCTAAGTTTTAAGGACATTCAAGTCAACTGTTTTACCTTAGAAACATATTGTGAAAATGGAAAATAATTCTTATGTGTTACCTCTATAGAATGTGGCAGAAAGTGCATTCTAAAGAAGTTTATGAGCATTCTGAAAGGACCCAACTCCGATTTAGTTGCCTAAACTGAAATCAAACTCCTTCGAAAATACGACCTTAAAATATTTTTGCCAGAGTTTACTTTGAAATACATGAACCATTCTTAGAACCTACAAAGAAACACACTTCGAATATTCCACAAATGCCAAACTGTGGGGCTTCATTCCCCATCTGGATTTCTCAACAACATATATATAATAAACCGTAAGGTTTATAAGAAATCCAGAGATATTCAGGAGTAAACTCAACTGAAAACACAACATAAGTATTCAGAGCAACGCTTAAATACATCATATACAACTAGTAGGTCGAATAAGGAACTTACAGAAACTAAAGTGTGATCCGAACTCTATGCCTCCACCGTTGACGTGCAACACTGGAACCTAAACCGCAAACTGGGCAAAGGAAACCGAAAAGCCCAGGGGAAAGGCAAATAAAATCGTTAGAGTGTGTGGACGAAAATGATCATATGCCTTTCACCATTTATATAGCTATAAAATAATGCGAGTTCTTAAGTACATAAAATTCGTTGCTCCGGCGAATTTCCTTGCCAAAGTAGCAGGTCGAGGGAATCTCTCAAACCTGACGGTGATAAACTAGGCGAATCTCTCCAGCCTAGTCGGCATATCAAGTGAATCTGTTAAGCCTAATAGATGAATTACTGGTGATCAGCCGCGTAGCCAATGCATCGATGCTAAAAAAATAAATGCCATCACCAATAAAATATACAATACCTTCAAAGCGATAAATAATCTGAACATTGTACTGAAAACAAATACTGAAACCAAGAACTCGCTACAACAGTGTAAATAAATGTCCACTCACAGAGCGAAACTAGCTTTGAGGTCCGGCGGATGATCCCTCGCCAAACGCTCGATCACGATCACATAAATAAGAGGGTTACGATCAATATATATTGACATACAACATATGGAGCTAATACGTTTAGAACCCCGCGTTCTCGAAAGACGTATCGCTTGAAATATCGACGAGGATAACAAAATATACCCAATTAACCCTCATCCCAAAATTAACTACTCAAATCAACTCAAAACCTCACGACTACGATCGAGACGTGATTACAAGCAAAACGGTATAAAAATCTCAAAAATCTAAAAAGTCAACCCTCGCCAGTGCTCCGCCATTAATCGCCGGCGGCGGCAGCGCGACGCCAACGCTGAAATTCTCCTTTGGAGAAAGCCCAACAACTTCCTCTTCTACCATCAAGGCCAATTCCAACCACACCGGCAGGAATTGGGCCCGAAACCTCGCCGGAATTCTCCTCTCCGGTCACCACCACGGCGACCACTAAACCTTAACCATACCCAAAATTAAACACCCAGGAAGCATCAAGGGGATGAGGGGAACCTTTCCCCCAACATCCACGACGCCATAGCTCGTTGGAGCACCACCCTTGACGGCGGCGAAATCCCAAAACTTTGTCGAGCTCGTTCTCCCTGAAAACTCCATTAATTCTCACAAAATCAAGTCCAAACCAATATGAATTCACGAGAGGATTCTAACCACACTAAGGTTATGGCTAGAGGTGGCCGGAAATGCTGGGTTGGACGGCGACAGCTGGCGGGTCGCGGTGGAGCTCCGGTCAACGCGGGTCAACGATGTCAACTGTGTTCAACGCCGGCCAAACTGCCCAAATGCGACTTTTCGAAAATTTTACGACTATTCCGATATTTATATGTGCGACCCAAGACGATCAACGGTCTGAAACGAATCGAAACCAAAACAGACAAACACGACTAAATCCAACGGTCGGAAATATTCATAACTTATTCCATGTAACTCGAAATAATCTTCCAGAAACTCCAACGAGCTCGAAATCACATACACTACAACTCTTATGAAGGAACCCATACCAAAATTCTTGCCCGATAATTTAGTCGCAAGCAAACCCGCCATATCGACTAATTACGACAAATTGCGATTAATCGTGAAACTCGCGAATCAAGCCAATTAACATACCATTCCGATTCGGGTCGTTACAAATGTAGCCCTCTAAAAAAAATTTCGCCCTCGAAATTTACATACCTGCTAACTGAAGAGGTAGGGATACTGCTCACGCATGTGCTGCTCGGTCTCCCAAGTAGCCTCTTCAATTGAATAGTTCTGCCATAATACCTTCACAAGAGGAATGGCCCTGTGTCACAACTCCTGGACTTTCTGATCAAGTATCTTAACTGGTTCCTCCACATAGGTCAAGTTCTCCCGTATAGGAAGCTGATACGGTGTCAACACATGAGATGGATCAGAAATGTACTTTCGCAACATAGACACATGGAACACATCATGTGCCCTGGCCATCTCTGAAGGTAATGCCAACTTATATGCTACAGCACCGACTTGCTCCGTGATCTCATATGGGCGAACATATCGTGGACAAAGTTTACCGCGTTTCCCGAAATGAACAACACCCTTCCAAGGAGAAAGTTTCCGGTAAACCCAATCACCAACCTCGAACTCGAGATTCTTCCGTCTCACGTCGGCATAACTCTTCTGTCGATCCTATGTAGCCTTCAATCTGTCCCGAATAATCTGAACATCTTCCATGGTACTCTTCACCAAATCAGGACCAAAAAGCCATTTCTTGCCAACTTCACTCCAACACAATGGAGTTCGACACTGTTTATCGTACAACGCCTTGTATGGTGCCATACCAATGCTAGCCTGATAATTGTTGTTGTACGCCAACTCAATCAAATGAAGTTGATGATCCCAATTCCCTTTGAATTGCAAAACACAAGATCGCAACATATCCTCCAGAGTCTGAATAATCCTCTCCGACTGACCATCTGACTGAGGATGAAAAGCTTTGCTAAAGTGTAGTCTAGTCCCCATTGCCTTCTGCAATGTCCGCCAAAATTCAGAAGTGAACTAACTATCCCGATCAGAAACTATAGATACAGGTACACCATGCAATCTCACAACCTCTTTCAAATACAGCTTCGCCAATCTGCTCATGGGAAGCTTCCTGGAAGTGCTAGGAAATGAGCTGATTTCGTAAGGCGATCCACAATCACCCAAATATCAGTACTACCACCAGAACTATGAGGTAACTGATACACAAAATCCATGGTAATATGCTCCCATTTCCACACTGGAATCTCCAAAGGTTGTAGTTTACCTGCCGGTTTCTAACGTTCCGCCTTCACTTGCTGACAAATCAGGCATCTGCTCACATACATCGCTATTTCCTTCTTTATATTTTGCCACCAATAATGAGCTTTAAGTGTTCAGAACATCTTTGTACTACTTGGATGCATAGCATATGCGGAACAATGGGTTTCGTTGAGTATTTCCCTTTTCAAATCATTGTCTATGGGCACACATAGTCTCCCTCTGAACATCAAAGTGCCATCACTCCTCATCCGAAACTCAGTCGGTACATTATTCTGAATCAAATTCTTCTTGCTCAGCAAATAAGCATCTGAATCCTGAGCTTCATCAACTCGATCAAGTAATACCGGACGAACTTGGAAACTGGCCAACAATGCTCCATCATCATTCCACTCCAACTCTGCTCCTGTTGCTCGCAACTCTTTCAAAAGTGACACTATAGCAACACGTACATAAAAGATAAGCACCATGCTTCCGACTAAGAGCATCATCAACCACATTAGCTTTCCCTGGATGATACTCGAAAGTGCAGTCATAATCGTTAATTAGCTACATCCATCTCCGCTGCCTCATATTCAAATTTGGATGTGTACGCAAGTAGGTAAGACTTTTGTGATCAGTGTAGATCTTGCACTGTGCCCCATTCAAATAATGTCTCCAACTCTTCAATGCTAATACAATGGCAGCTAACTCCAGATCATGTGGTTTCAACTGTCTCGAACCATAAGCCACCACCTTTCCATGCTGCATCAAGACACAACCCAGGCCTAACTTCGAAGCATCACTGTACACCACAAACTCACCGCTATCGTCAGGTAGAGTCAACATCGGTGCAGTAGTCAACTTTTCCTTCAAAGTTAAGTAGCTTTCCTCGCAAGCATCAGACCATTCAAACTTGACCCTTTTCTTCGTCAAACGGGTAAGCGGTGTTGCTATCCGTGAATAGTCCTGCACGAATCGGCGATAATCGCCTGCTAAGCCTAAGAAACTTTGTATCTCTACTACGTTGGTAGGTCTGCTCCAATTCAACACGGCATCAATCTTATCAGGATCCACATTGACTCCCTCAGCTGATATCACGTGACCCAGAAACTTTACCCTGTCCAGCCAAAACTCACACTTGTTAAACTTGGCGTACAACTGAGCATCTCATAAAGTTTGCAAGACTACATGTAAATGCTTCTTGTGTTGCCCCATACTCCTGGAATAGATCAGGATGTCGTCGATGAACACAATGACGAACTTGTCCAGATAACGTCTAAAAATTCAATTAATCAGGTCCATGAAAGCAGCTTGCGCATTGGTTAGCCCAAACGGCATAACAAGGAACTCATAGTGCCCATAACGTGACCGGAACACCGTCTTGTCCACATCAGACTCCCGAATCCGCAACTAATGGTATCCAGCCCTGAGATCAATCTTCGAGAAAACTGAAGCTCCTTTCAACTGATCGAACAAATTGTCAATCCATGGGAGCGGATACTTGTTCTTCACCGTAACCTGATTCAACTTCCGATAATCAATGCATAGCCTCATCGAACCATCCTTCTTCCTCACAAATAATATTAGAGCACCCCAAGGTGAAACACTAGGTCGAATGAAGCCTTTCTCAATCAATTCCTACAGTTGAATCTGCAACTCCCTCAACTCCGCGGGTGCCATATGATAGGGTGTCTACGAAATAGGTCCGGTACCCGGAAAGTAACTCGATGGTGAAATCAATTTCCCTGAATGGAGGAACACCGGGTAAGTCCTCAGGAAACACATCTGGATACTCACATACCACCGAAATATCACTAATGTCCAGTACTCGAACACTCATATCGATCACATGTGCTAAGTAAGTCTCACAACCCTTCCTCATCATCCGATCAGCCTTTATTGCTGTAATCAAACAATTCAAAGTAGTATTCTTTTCACCCCAAAACAAAATTTCCGGCATGCCTGGACTTCTGAAAACAACCTCCTTCTTGTGACAGTCAAGAACAGTCCAATGGTTCTCCAAGAAATCCTTGCCCAAAATTACATCAAAATTCACGATATCCAGCAGCATCAAGTCCGCGGCTAACCCATAACCTCCAATAAAATCTCACAATCTCTATATACTCACCCGACACACACTACCTTGCCAGATGGATACAACACTCGCCACAAACTAGGGAGTGGAGATGCAGGTATAGTAGCCAATGATGCTAATCTATATGACATGAATGAATGCGTAGCCCCTGGATCTAATAAAGTAAGAACAGGATGACTAAAAATGTACAACGTATTGATGATAACCTCCGGAGAAGCTCTGCCCTCATGTAGACACATGGCATGAACTCGGGCCTGTCCAGTTAGTCGTCCACGATTCTGCGGACTACCCTGTCCAGAAGATTGTGTTACACAATCACCAGAACCAATACCCTGATCACGTTCAACACTCTGATCTGCAACACCACCAATAGTACCACGCTGAGGACACTCCCTCGCATAGTGACCCACCTGGCCACAACGGTAACAAGTAGAGGGACCATACTGACACTGACCAAAGTGATGTCTGTGGCAGTTGTTGCACAATGGAGTTTCCCTCGGTGTAACTGGTGTGCTAAAGAAAGGTCGAGGATAACTCGAGCCACTAGTACTCCCACTTGACTGCTGCTTCTGCGGTCGACTCCTCCTCTATCTATGACACTGCCTAGTTGTGCTGGTAGGATATCTGTAAGGTCCACTACCCGAAGATGATGCCGATCCAGTTTTACATGAACTCAACCTCTTTGAAGCACCCTGGCTAGGTCCACCCTCTTCAAATCGACACATATGAAACCGTAACTGTCTCTCCCCCTCGATGTCCTCACCTCTGAGTGCAGCACTAACAAACTCATCAAAGTTATCCCGAGGCATAGTTGTCAAAGTCCCTTTGATATTCAGATTCAGACCCAACTCAAACCTCCTGCACTTGGCTTCCTCAGATGCCATCATATCACGTGCAAACTGAGACAAACGAGTGAACTTATCCTGATACTCAAGCACTGACAAACTCCCTGCTTCAGGTTGGTAAACTCCTCGTATTTCCGCTGTTGAGTAGCTGGATTGAAATACCGACGCATGAACATCTCTTTAAACATCGACCAAGGAGTATCAATAGGAACTCTGTCTGTACCAACCCACCAAAAGTAGGCATCTAACTCAAGCAAAGCCACTGCTGCTACGGTTTTCTGTTCAGGAGTAAAACGTAGGCGCTCACAAACACGCTCAACTTGAACCACCCAAGCTTCACATACTTCAGGATCAGGGGAACCAGAGAAAACAGTTGCTCCTGCTGTCCTGGCCTTAGCCACTGGATCAATACGCTCTTCCAAACGCAATACTCGCATAAGCAAGTCACGTGTACGTTGATCCTCTTTAGGATCCCCAGTCCATTCAGCACGGACTCCACGTCAAGGAGGAAGCCTAAGGATAAAAGATATTAGTCACAAGACATAAATGATGTAATCATGGAACATCAAACGTTTGAAAGCATACAACACTCTAGAGCATTGAGGAGTATCCGCTGGCTGGTCGGGTCATCGCCCCGGAAATGCTGTACATTCTCAAATGTCCTTAGTAACACAACTACAAGAGTCTATAGAACCTAGAACCTAATGCTCTGATACCAACTGAAAGGACCCGTCTCTGGTTTAGTTGCTTAAACCAAAATCAAACCCCTTTGAAAACACGACCTTAAATTTTTTTTGCTAGTGTTTACTTTGAAATATGTGAACCATTCTTAGAACCTGCAAAGAAACACACTTCAAATATTCCACAAAAGCCAAACCGCGGGGCTCCATTCCCCATCCAGATTTCTCAACAACATATATATAATAAACTGTAAGGTTTACAAGAAATCCAGAGATATTCAGGAGTAAACTCAACTGAAAACACAACATAACTATTCAGAGCAACACATATATACATCATGTACAACTAGTAGGTTGAACAAGGAACCTACAGAAACTGATGTGTGATCCGAACTCTACGCCTCCACCGTCGACGTGAAACACTGGAACCCAAACTGCAAACTGGGCAAAGGAAACCGAAAAGCCCAAGGGAAAGGCAAATAAAATCGTTAGAGTGAGTAGACGAAAATGATCATATGCCTTTCACCATTTATATAGCTATAAAATAATGCAAGTTCTTAAGTACATAAAAGTCGCTAATCTGGAGGATTTCCCTGCCAGAGTAGCAGGTTGGGGGAATCTCTCAAACCCGACGGTGATAAATTAGGCGAATCTCTCAAGCCTAGTCGGCATATCAAGCGAATCTCTCAAGCCTGATAGATGGACTACCGGTGATCAGCCGCGTAGCCAATGCATCGATGGTAAATAAATAAATTCCATCACCAATAAAATATACAATACCTTCAAAGCGATAAATAATCTGAACATTGTATTGAAAACAAATACTGAAACCAAGAACTCCCTACAATAGTGTAAATAAATCACGTCGGAATTCTCCTCTTCAATCACCACCACAGCGACCACCAAACCTCAACCATACCTAAAATTAAACACCTAGAAAGCATCAAGGGGATGAGGGGAACCTTTCCCCTAACATCCGCGACGCCATAACTCGTCGGAGCACCGCCCCCGACGGCGGCGAAATCCCAAAACTTTGTCGATCTCGTTCTCCCTCAAAACTCCATCAATTCTCACAAAATTAAGTCCAAACCAATAGGAAACCACGAGAGGATTCTAACCATACCAAGGTTGTGGCCAGAGGTGGCCGGAAACGCTGGGTTGGACGGCAACAGCTCGCGGGTCGCGGTGGAGCTTTGGTCAATGCTGTCAACTGTGGTCAACGCCGGTCAAATTTCCCAAATGCGACATTTCGAAAATTGTACGACTATTCCGATATTTATATGTGCGACCCAAGACGATCAACGGTTCGAAACGAATCGAAACCAAAATGGATAAACACGACTAAATCCAACGGTCGGAAATATTCATAACTTATTCCATGTCACTCGAAATAATCTTCCAGAAACTCCCACGAGCTCGAAATCACGTACACTACAACTCTCGTGAAGGAACACATACCAAATTCTTGCCTGATAGTTTAGTCGCAAGCAAACCTGTCATACCGACTAATTACGACAAACTGCGATTAGTCGTGAAACTCGCGAATCTAGCCAATTAACTTACCATTCTGATTCGGGTCGTTACACATTCGTAGTGGTTTATATCTTACTACAGTTCAGATCATATAATCCCATGCAGCCACTCACACTATTGTGTGTTACTTAGACTCATATAAGCTTTCGCATTATTCACTGGGTCATCCAGATCGAGATATGATGATCAAGATATTAAAAATTTCTCATAGTCATCCATTTTTTAGAGCAAAGAAGTATGTAGGAATACCCAAAATTATCAGTTTAGATGGAAGGGCTGCACTTACTCCTTTCAGTATAGGATCGGTCTCCAAGATGAGTGCAGCACAATCCCGACGACATACTGCTGAGGTGTCGTGTGTTATCCCACTAGATTCCTTTGTGACAATCTCTAATGCACATCGCTCATTATGCAATATTTGTTCATTAGAAAAGTTATAGGTACAACCTTCTTTTGTTATTGACAACACTGACAATATACCTTTGTGGACCTATTAAATCTGAATGCGGACCATTTAAATACTTTATGGTTTTACTATCCATAATGAATGCTGCATTTGCAAAACTCGTAGCATAAATCATTAAGCTTCGAGGCCACTTGCACAATCCAATTAAATCTATTAGATTGAATAATGCAGGAGAGTTTACATCAAAATCTTTTGATGATTACTGCAAGTCAGTTGGGATTTATGTTGAACATCTCGTTCCCCATGTTCATTCATAGAACGGGTTTAGTAGAAGCACAAATCAAGCAGTTACAGCCTGTGGCTAGAGGTAATGGTCACTACAACATTTTTACCCATTGCCGGCGACTTTTATGTCGCCGGCAATGTTTTTGACATTACCGGCGATTTTTGCCGGAAAAATCGCCGGTAATGTCTTTTTTTTTTTTTTTTTACATTACCGGCGATTTTTGTCGCCGGTAATGTCCGTCGCCGGCAATGCCTCGATGGTAATGTAAAAAAAAAAAAAAAAAAAAAAGACATTACCGGCGACATAATTAATGTCGCCGGTAATGTCTTTTTTTTTTTTTTTTTTTTTACATTACCGGCGACATAAATGTATGTCGCCGGTAATGTCGTTTTTTTTTTTTTTTTTTTTTACATTACCATCGAGGCATTGCCGGCGACGGACATTACCGGCGATTTTTTGTCGCTGGTAATGTAAAAAAAAAAAAAAAAAAAAGACATTACCGGCGATTTTTCCGGCAAAAATCGCCGGTAATGTCCAAAAACATTGCCGGCGACTTAAAAGTCGCCGGCAATGGGTAAAAATGTTGTAGTGGGTGGGGCATTGTAACTGAAAACTGAAGAAAAAAAACCTAAGCCAAAACCGAGCCGCGGCCAAGAAAAACTGAACTGAAAAAAACCGAAACATTTTGGTTTTGGTTTGTGATTTATAAAAACCGAACCGAACCAAAAAATTGAAGTATGCAAAAAACTAAATCATTTTTGTTATTTTGTAATAGATTATATAAATAGAGAACTTCTCTATGGAGAACCTTTAAAATGAAGACTTGGTGAGTACCTTTTAATGAATAGTTATAATAGCCATTTTTCAATCATATTTTGACAAAATCAACTATTAGATGTCTAGATATTGATGAGTAGATCATATTTGTAAATTTTTATCCAAATTGAAAATTGTTAAAGTGTTGAATAAGATCAAATCAATGAATGGACCAAAACTATCAAACTTACACCGTTCATATACATAAGTGAGAAATCTCTATTATGAATGTCTTTACGATTTTCAATTTTGTTGAAATTTTGCACAAATGATCTACTCATAATTATCTATCTAACCAACGGTTTATTTGCCAAATTATAATGTAAAATTTAGTTTAATAAGAAGGTACTCACAGAGTCCTCATTGTAAAGGTCCTCAATGGAGAATTTTTCTATATAAATATATGCAAAATAAAAACTTTAAACTCCTAAAATCCTAATTTTTTTATGCAAAATCCTTGTCAAATTCTCTCATGGAGGTAAATCAAAATGTTAGGCAATTCAAAAAATAGTGTTTTATACAAAACTTCTTATTTAATTTTTTAAAAGTTGATTTTTATGCATTATGTAAAAAATCGAAAAAAGCCGAAAAAATCTAGAAAAAAAAATTTGAACCAAACCAAACTGACTAGTCATGGTCTTTCTTATAAAAAAATGAAAAACTGAATCAAACTGAACTGAAAAAAAATATTACGGTTTGGTTTTGGTTTTTACCAAAAACTGAACCAAACTGCCTGAATCACACCCCCAGCTAGAGCTTTGGTAATGTGCACTAATTTACCTGTATCTCCTTAGGGATATGCAGTGTGAAATGCATCTATACTTATTCATTTTAGACCCGTAGCATGCCAACCATTCAGTATGTACTAGTTGGTAATTGGATATGAGCCTAACATTTCAAATCTTTGCATATTTGGTTGTGTTGTGTATGTGCATATTATGCCTCCACTGCATACAAAAATGGGTCCTCAACAACGATTAGGCATCTAAGTTGTTTATGAATATCCAACGATAGTCCTCTATCTAGAACCTTTGACAGAAGATCTCTTTATTGCTAGAACTGTAGATTGTCATTTTGATGAGACATATTTCCTGTCGTTAGGAGGTAATAGGAATGGTTCTATTCCAGTTGAATGTCAGGAATTGATGCCCACACATCTCATAAAGGTAAAACTTCGCTATATCTCATAATGATCCCCACACATCTCAGAGTGAGATAGAAATGCGACGTATTCCCGATCTTCTGAAAGTAGTAGATTCAATGCTTGACTCTTTTACTGATAGGGGGCGAAAGTGACGAGATCAGATCTACCTGCTGCAAACATTCTTGCAAGTTTTGAAGTCCCTAATAGGGGGTGAGTAAATGCCACACTAGGGCGAGGAGACGATCCTTCAGCCTATGGTGGAGGTGTGGTCACTACCATAATAAGTACTATAGCCGACGAAATCAAGAAAACAGGCCGACGAAAAAAATGGTTTGTCGACTATCATTTTCGGTCGTCGGCTATAGTATTATAGCTGACAATGAAAAAAAAGTCGTCGATTTTTGTCAAGGGAATATCATGGCTATAGTTTGACTAAAGCCGACAAGTTGTTTGACCAAAGTCGATGACATATTTAACTATAGCTGACGACCTCTATTAAGTCGTCGGCTATAATTCTTTATTACAGATTTGGGCAGCAGCTCAATCATTCAAAGCAATGAGATTGCACGCTGAGAGGGAGTTCCCTGAAGATGATACCCTTATACATCCTACTGACAGAGAGGATGGTAAGCACATGGTTAAAGAGTTTTCTCATTTTGCATCAGAGGTCCGAAATGTTTGGCTCGGGCTCTCATCTAACGGATTTAACCCTTTTGACAACATGAGTCTTTAATATAGTATATGGCTAGTTATTTTGGTACTGTACAACCTTCCTCCATGGATGTGCATGAAGAAGGAATACAATATGCTGACTATGTTAATTCCAGGGACGGGTTATCCAGGAAAGTGTCTCGATGTGTATTTGAGACCCTTGATTGAGGAGCTTAAGTACCTAAGTAACGTTGGCCATCCCACTTATGACAAGTACAAAAACGAGATGTTCCAGATGCATGCCATGCTTGTTGACACCATCAGTAATTTTTCTGCCTGCGGGATGTTGTCGGGCAACGTTACCAAGGGATACAAGGCTTGTCCAGAGTGCATGACTGTTGATTGTGGTAGACTTCATTGTAGGAAGATTATGCAGATGCGTCACTATTGTTGGCTTTGACCTGATCACACTTGGTGGGAGGATAACCAGGCATTTGATGGGACTGTAGAAACTGATATGAAACCCAGGAGATGGATGAGGGATAAAATTTTGGAAGTGCTGAATGAATACTGTTTTGGGCAGCTCAACAATCATTCTGATATAGTGGCGGCAATACCTGATAGACCCGACAGGTATAAATTCTGGACACACAAAACCATATTCTGGGAACTCCCGTACTGGTCCAAGTTGCCGATCAAGCCTACCTAGATGTCATGTACATAGAGAAGAATGTGTGCTAAAGTGTGGTGGGCACAGTGTTGAATTAGGAGGGGAAAACTAAAGATGTCTCTAAGGCATGCATTGATCTGAAAAGAATGGGTATACGAAAATATTTGTGGTTGAGAGAAGGGAAGAAAAAATGCATCAAGCTCTTTACACCGTCCAGCCTGACCAGAAGAATGAAACTTTGAGGTAGATGGGTAATGTTAGGTATCCTTCAAGCTATGCAGGAAATATAGGTCGGTGTGTTAACTTCCAGGATAATAAGATGTATGGATTAAAGAGTAATGACTGTCATATACGGTTGAAGCATATCTTGCGCATGAGTGCATAACGTACACCAGGTTGTATTTGGGAGCGTTGGAGGACCCTCCACAACATATGCCGGTAGATGAACCATAGTTCAATCTTTCTATCCTCTCCAATGATGTTGAAGTTTATGGACAGTTGCCAAAGTCGTACAAGTTGGAACATATGAGCTAGTTATTGCTCACTGGTAAGTATTAATTGATTGTCCAGAAGTTTAATACTGGAAAGACATCGATCTTTACTGCCCTATAGTTGCCGGTGATCTTGAGTACTACAATAGAGAGTTTGCAAACTATTTTGGCGGTTAGGTACGTATATATATATTTACTTATATATATATAAATTAATATCAATGTTCATATTTAAAGTTAATGGTTGCGATTATTTTTTCAGATGAACCATATATAATGTGATGATGGCCCACACTGATCACACGAATTAAGGCTTTGGGCGATGAAGATGATAACTTCAAGAGTTTATCCGATGTGTAAGGTCAATGATGTGCAATTTATATGTCAACATATAGATGATAGATGGAAAACACAGAATTTTGTGGTAATGGTGCATGGTGGGTGGAATAGCATTGACTATTACAGTGTTCTCCATTCAGTGGTTGAACTAATTTATGGGGAAGACATGACAATGCACTAGTTTAATTGTAGATGGTTCGATACTAACCCTGGAACACAATGAACGATCAGTATGGAAAGTTTTCAGTGAATACTGCTACAAGCTGGTATGAAGATGACCCTTTTGTTTTTGGCACAGCAGTAAAACAAGTGTTTTATTTTGATGATCTTATGCACAAAGGTGCGTGAAAAGTAGTCAACCATGTTGTTTCTCGAAAGATATACAATACTGCTACACTTTATGAGACCGTAAATAATGAAGACGTTACTGCATACCAAGAGCTGAACGCAATTGGTATTCCTGAATCCTCTACAATTCGCCTTAATGATGTGAAACCGGGTAGTGTGGTTTGAATTACTCGAGCAGATGTAAGTCTTATTGATGTTAATCCAAATGAAGACAACAAAGACTTCAGTGATGAGGAGCGACACATATTACTAGAAATTAGCTCGGACATCGAGGAAGACTCAAATGATGATTCTGATTATGAGCCTAAGTTAAACATGAATTTGTGTTAAACGTGTTTGTTGGTCATGGGCCTAATTTTGTAAAGTATTTTCACACTTCTAAATATAGCGATGATTCTGATTATGTTCTTTAATTAATTAAACATGTATTTGTGAAAAACATGTTTCCACATGAACCAACTGTTTCAAAAAAATTCACACTTTAACCGACGACATTTGACTTATGTCATCGGGTATAGTTAATATAGCCGACGAGATAAGTCTATGACATCGATTATACTATAGCCGATGACATTGTACATGAATATCGTCGGCTATAGTATAATCGACGACTTTTTAACTCATCAGCTATAGTTATTGGGTTTATAACCCCTGAGTCACTCAGCCCACGCCGCACAGCCGAACCAAAACCCTAAAAACCTCTAAACCTCCTCCTAGATGACCGTGAGTCACCCAGCTCGCCTGCCGTCGCCGCCCAGCCCGTCCTCTCTCTCTCTCTCTATTAATTTTTAGGCTCTCTCTCTCTAGTTTGATTATGTGATTATGAAATGTGATGTTGTGATTATGGGTTATTGATTATGTGATTGATTTGGTGATTGATTATGAAATTTGATTATATATGGGTTATGTGAATTTTGTGAATTATATATGGGTTTTAGGAGTGTAAGCGCAAGTATGTTTTGCGAAAAAATGAATGTGTTTCAAATCTTCCAGGAAGGGCAGTATTTATAGTTGCATCCTTCCATCCAAATCAGGAACCAACTCGTGGGCCATAAGTTTCGGACCTTACCTGAAAGGACCAAACCCTAGATTAACTAGTAATCTAGGATCATGCCCTAACGACAAGACGTAAACTACGGATTTTCGCAAAAGTTTGACATAGTTTCCTCTACAAAGTGGACTATCAGAATCCTGCAAGAAAATCACACTTAGAATTTCCCACAAACAATACCGTGGACCACCGATGTCCATCCAGATTTCTCAATAAAGTGCGAAAATTAGATTAATTAAAATGCTGCAATAATAATACAGGCACTGAAAACTCAAAATCCAGCAATACTAACAATTCATAACGAGCACTGAAAAATATTTATAAAACTAGTGTTCAGAGTGATTTCTAAGAGTAGAATAAAACATATGAAAATACACTGCTAGTGGGCTCAATGCCTCTGGGGATCAAAATCCAGCTCAGGAGAAGCATTATAACAAGGCACGGAAAACCGAAAGGTCTAGGGAGAGGCAGATAAAAACATAAAACGTTACCGTGAATGGAAAAAAACTCACAATCAGTGTAAAACAGTAAAATATTCTATATGTGTCTTTCCATTGATTTCTGTGAAATCATGCAAGTTCAAAATAATAAACTAAATAAAATATGGAGGTGGGCGCTTAAGGTGTTTGTCCTAACCCGAAGAATCTCCAAGGCTGTAAATACAAGGTTATGGGATCGTCTAGGGTATTTGTCCTTACTCGAGACAATTTGGGTCGACAGGGTGTTTGTCCTAACCCGGTTTGACCCAACTATTCAGTGATCAGCTGACTAGTCAAAACATCGATACTGAAAATAAAACCATCACAGACATACCTCCAAACTCGACTGTAATAAAATATAGGAGACTGTAAATCTGCCCAAACATGAACTCGCAGTAACTTTGAAAATAAATAAGTGTCCACTCACCGTACTATGTCGGGATATTTATAAAGCCGAAACTTACCAAACAGCACAATAATCATTCGACACGGCTCACTAACCCGTAATCCTAAAACCACGATTATAATTTATATCTACTCGTCGATATTCATAATAAATAGCTAGGCTCGTAATCTGACGAGCAATAATGTCAACAATCTCGCATTTTCGAATAACGTATTTTTCGACTAAATGCAAACTTATTCAAATTCTAAATTCAGTTCCTTGCATTACTTCACTGTAAATCAATTTTAGAGTCGCAACATAAACCTCAAACATCGAGCAACTCGAATTTAAATCGATAGTCGGATCGTCCGTTAATAAAATCATAAAATCAATAAATTATTATTCGATTAAATGCACGTCTAATTAATCAAGTCCAGATCCATTCAAGAACCTCACCATTGCTTTTGGCACGAAATCACGAGTGGAACAACATAAAATTTTGCTGAAAATCCAACTTTATTGGAGCTTCACTGCGCACGGTGGCGCGTGGGGCCACACACCACTGTCGATGGTGGCCGGAATCCCACCAGCTCAAAATCGAGCAACTATACATCAAAATGTTCTTCTCAACAAGCCCAACAACATAGTAGTACGACACAAAACCAAAATCAAATTGCAAAATAACGAAATCTACCGTTGAAGTTTAAAACCCTCGACGGAAATCCGCCACCTTCTCGGCCTCAATTTTTCCTCCACCAGCCACCAATGTCAGAGATGCTACCACCAACCGATAGAGGAGATGGAACCCAACGGTTTTCCACCAAAATCGAGGCCGGAGAACCTCACGGCCGAAAAATGGGTCGAGAGAGGGTCAACCTGGTTGTCAAAAATGGAAATGTCAGACTTTCCCAAAATGGAAATGTCAGACTTTCCCAAAATGTCAACCTGGTTGTCAAAAATGGGTCGAGAGAGGGTCAACCTGGTTGTCAAAAATGGAAATGTCAGACTTTCCCAAAATGTCAAAAATGGAAATGTCAGACTTTCCCAAAAATTTCTATTGACCATAACTTTCTCGTCGCAACTCTAATTTCAACACTTGACATGGCCATGAATTCGTTTCAACAAACTCTATGACTTTATTCAAAGAAATTTCTCGATAAATATAGTCGAGAAAATCTCAAAGAAACGTCATCGAAAGTTACCGATGGTAAAGACTAATTACCATCGACGATTAACGTAATTATTTAGTGACTAACCGCATAAGTTTCGATTATGGCGTGATATTATTCCGGGTCGTAACAATCTACCCCCCGTACAAAAAATTTGTCCTCGAAATTTACACATACGCGTATAACAGACGAATTCCCTTACCTACTGCTCCAGTCAGTGCCTTCTAGCTCACAAAAATATCCACAATTGTTAGCTTGATCCATAACTCTGTTACTAAGCTAACATTTCCTCATCAAGTGTCGTGCAATAAATCTTACGGCATAATAACAACTTCAAATAAATCTAACACAAGGAGTGACATAATCCAAATTTGATAACATAATGCTTTGAAGCTGCTAGTATCCGTACCAAAATTAATGACCAATTATACTAACATACTCAAACACAATTAGCCAGACTTACCCAAAAAGGCACAGACTAGGGTCCTATAAAGATAACTACATGGGTAGTGGTGTTGTTCCAACACAGAAAGGGTACCTAAATCACCATCAGAACCCTACACCAAAAACTAACATCTCACAGACACTCACCCATAAGGTGGATACTAAAACTACTAAAACTACAAACAGAGAACCCAACAAACCAGTTTAAGATCACAATAAATGTGTACTTGGCCGATCCGCAATGAACTTCAAACCTTATACCGTTTTCGATATTTCTTACAGAAAATTGGGCATAGACTCTTCTAAAAGGTAAGGAACCCAGAAACCTGTATAATGAAAATATTTCAATAATCTCATCTCATAATATAAACTGTGGCCTCCACATCTGGTTTGGATTTCTCATAAATCAACATAGCTATAACATGAATATAAATCACTAATATTTATCTGATTTCATGAATATAAATCACTAGTATTTATCTAATACTTGATCGACAAACCATATATCTCCACCATTTATAACTCCCAAGAATATACTACCTCAACAAACATCTACCATACCATAAAAAGGCTTAAAAGAATATGTCCACAATAAGCCTCAAATATAACCAAATCTATGGGCGAGAACGAGAAAGTCAAATTGACATCGCAATTTACTACAAATTCGGAGATAAAAACTCGGCATTCTATCTGAAGTTCCTGAATAGTTGCCATTGATAAATCGATAATATCCAATATTTCCGCATTCTAAACAAATATCAATGTGTAACCCGAACCTCAGCATTGCTCGATCATTTCTGGAGCTCAAATACTCGAATTGAAAACTAACTAACCGTCTATAAAACTGCACCTCAACGATTTACTTATCTAGCTCGCACATCCACATAGCTACTATTGACACGAGCCAACAGACCCAATGGAATTACGCATAGGCCATAAATACATATACACGTAATTAAGCCGGCAATAACAGTCCATTGATAATAATATAATACTGGACTGCCAATCTATTTATTAAATTATCGTCTCAAATTGAACAATTGAGTTGTTGCACTCTTCCACGCTATACTACCATAGATATTGTAATTCATCTGACACCGGATCATCAACTCATAAAAATTAATCAGAACGTCAGAGTTCTGCGAAATCCAAGAAATGCGACAATTTCCAATAACATGCAGCGTTAGAACTCCAGATTTATAAAGCTAGAAAACTAAATCATTGTCTGTGATGACCCGAACCTGAATTAAAATAGTAATCGGCCTAATCTGCGAGTTTACGAGTAATTAAGGTTTATCGTAATTAATCGGATATGCAACTTCGTTCACGACCTAATTTTCGGACACAAATTTGATTTGGGTTTGTTCGTGGGAAATGTAGAAAATTTGATTTCGAGTCCGTAGGAGCTTTCCGAGGATTTTTTGAATAATCGAGGAATATAAAATGAATATTTGAAATTATCGTCGAGTGTCATGCTTATCCATTTAAATTTGAGTTATCTGAATTGCGGATAGAGTTGATTCACGACGCATAAATAGCCGAATAGTCGTAAAAATTATCGAAAAGCCGTATTTGGACTTTTTGACCTGCGTTGATCAAAATTGACCCGTGTTGACCCGTTGACCAAGTGGGTCGAGTTGACCCGGTTTGAATCTCACCGTCGGACTTGACGTTTCCGGCCACTTCCGGCCACGGTTTTGGTATGTATGAACTTGTAATTTGCTACTGTTTAGAACTTGATTTGGATGGAATTGATTACGAATTGAGGGAGAATGAAGAGGTTGAATTGGGGGATTTCGCCAAAATCGGGTGGCGGATTCCGACGAGATTCGGTGTCGGGGTTATGGGGGGAAGGTTCCCCTTAACTCCATGGTGGTTTCTTGGTAATTAGATTTGATTTTGGATGAGGTTTGATGTGGTTTAGGTTGGTTTCCAGAGGAGGAATTCCGGCATAGGTTTGGGACGGAATTGGGGGTTGGTGTAGTGGAGAAAAGTATTGGGCTCGAGGAGGAGAAGAAATTTGGGTTTTCTTCGCCGAAAAATCTCTCCGGTGACGGCGCGCAGTTGACTGGCGGCTCCGGCAACGTGTTGACTTTTTGGATTTTGTCAAGTTTTATGTCGTTTTGCTCGTAATCGCGCCCCGATTGTCGTCTTGAGGTTTTCGAGTTGATTTGAGTAGTGGATTTTAAGTCGAGGGTTTATGTGGAGTGGTTGGGGATTTTCGGCGATTCTTTCGTTATCCGAGTTATATATTTCTGGAAATGGTTGGTTTCCGAGGTGTGGGTCAGAGTATTGAATTGTGATTTTGATCAGTAATATTTTGTGATTATTCAGGGGATCGAGATCGTACGCTTGACGAGGGATCTTTCGCCGGATCTCGGGATTAGCGCGTCTGCACGCTGTGCTTTTCTGTGAGTAGACATTTATTTACACTGTCGTAGCGAGTTCTTGGTTTCAGTATTTATTTCCAGTACAGTATTGAGATTATTTATTGTTTTGGAGGTATTGTTTTATGTTTTATTGGTGATGGCATTTACTTAGCATTGATGCATTGACTACTCGGCTGATCACCGGTAGTCCAGTTCCAGGCTTGAGAGATTCACCTGATGTACCCACTAGGCTTGAGAGATTCGCCTAGTCTATCACCGTCGGGCTTGAGAGATTCGCCCGACACCTCCATTTATTTTAAGAACTCGCATTATTTTTTATGTTATGTAAATGGTGAAAGGCATATGATTATTTTCGTCCACTCACTCTAACAATTTTATTTGCCTTTCCTCTGGGCTTTTCGGTTTCCGTGCCCAGTTTGCAGTTCGGATTCTGGTGCCATACGTCGCAGTTGGAGGCTTAGTATTCGAGCTATTTTTCTTTCTCAGTAGGTTTCTTGTTTAGCCTACTGTTGTATATTTATGTATATATATATTAGAGGTCGCTCTGAATACTCTGATGTTTATATTTTCATATGATTTTTCCCCGAATTTCTGTAAAGTTACAGTTGTGCTTATTACTTTATATTATGATATGATTTTGAGAAATCCGGATGGGATTGGTGCCCACGGTTTGGCTTTTGTGGCATAGGATGAAGTGTGTTTTCGGGTGCAGGTTAATGGTAATTCCGCGATATAGTGAAACTCTGCTGAAATTTCAATGGTTTTTGAAAGTTCGTGTTTTTAGAAGGGGTTTGATTCCGGTTTAGGAAATTAAATCGGGGTTAGGTCCTTTCATCGTTGCCAAGCATAACCTTGGTTAGAATTCGCGCTCGTGCATAAAATCTTCGTATACTTTTGCGCTTGATAAACGTTGAGTTATCAATAGGATGCTCCAAATCACGTCTAGGAGAAATCCATAAATCATGCAACATACAAATTTCAAATCATACTCATATGCTACTAATCTCCACGTACACTTGTAATTCTCATAAACCCATATTTGACATCATGCTGAAATGATTTAATCTATGCGGCATAACATACACACCACCGGTCCAATGTTAATACACTATGTTTTCCTCCGCGAACTCATGTGATTAATAACTGGAAGAAATTCATTTCTAGGCTGGTGACACGAAGCGAAAAGTATCATTTCTTGAGGGAATGTAATTACGACACAAAATGAACACATACAATATAAGAAACAACAAAAGTGAAAATATTTTTGTGACGACCCGGACCAGAATCAGAAGTATAATCAGCTTGATTCGTGAGTTACAGTGTAGTCGCGGGCTTTCGACAGTTATTGGAATCGTCAAGCTTGTTAACGACTTAATTATTGGCCGAGAATTGGAGCTGGGTCTCTTCTCGAGAGTCGTTCTACATGTGATTATGAGTTCGTGGGCGGTTTCGGATCATTATTTGGACAACCGAGGAATTAGTTACGAATATTTGAAGTTTCGACGGAAATGGATTTAAATGGCAGGTTTGTTCGCGACTAAATTACCGGACGAGAATTTGGTTTCGGCTTCTGCACGGAAGTTGTTCAGAATCTAATTTCGAGTTCGTAGGAACTTCTGGAGCATTTTTCTGAATTACGAAGATTAAGTTGTGATTATTTGCGATTGTTGGTTATTATGTCGATTTAATTATGTGTTGGTTTGAATAGTTGACTTTTTATCCAATTGGTCGATGTGTTTGACTTCGGGTGATTATTGAAGAGTATGTCGAGTCGAGTTTGTTGCCGCAAGAATTATCGGAATCGGAGTTACGACGAGAAAGTTACGGATGTTTAAAGTTGTCGCAAATTAATTGGGAAAGTTTCCATGTTTGGTAAGTCTATAAATAGTGGGGTTACTAAATCAGGAAAGTCAACAAGTTCATTTAATTTCTAATCGGTCAACGCGGGGGTGGAGGTGTTGCTCGACGGTGCACGTCGGCCACCGGCGGTGGCACGCCGTCCGGCCACCCCGGGCCTTGGGATTGGACCCTCTAGACTCGGCTTGACGTCCTCGTCACGTTGCCGACCTCCTTTCACGGCAAGCCTCACCGTGGAGGAAGCTTTTCCGGCGAGAAAATGGAGGATTTTTCAATGATTCGGGTTCTTGGATTCGGACCAATTCGAGCTGAATTTTTTAGTGGGCTTTGTATCCCTCATCCTCTTGAAGCTACCATGTAAGTTTGAAGCTCTAATTTTGCTTGAGTTTGGAGAATTTTGGGATTGAAAATTTGTGTACAATTCGGTTTATCATGAAATTGGATGTGTAAGAGTGAGAATTGGACTTCGGTGCAGTTGACAAAGTTGCTCAGTGGACGATTTGGAGTGGAATAGAGGTGGCTCCGCCATGAAATTTCATGTTCGGCGGCGGCGCCGCCGTGGACGGCGGTCAACGGTCAACGACGGTCAAACTTTGACTTTTTGGGATTTTCGACGTGTTGCATGTCATTTGACTCGAAATCGCGCCCCGATCGCAGTGGGGAGGTTCATTTCTCGATTTGAGCATCCGAATGTATAGCGAGGTATTGAGGTGTACATATACGGATTTTCGACGATTTGTCGACTTTGGATTATGTGTTTCCGAGAACGGTGGTTTCTCGTGATTTGAATTGTACTGTCGAGTTATGACTTTGAATAATGGACTTTGTGAATATTCAGGGGCTCGTGTTCGTTTGTTTGGCGAGGGACATTCCGCCGGATCACGGGTTAACGCGAACTGCGTTACGCAAGCGTGTGAGTGGACAAGTTTATATTTTCACAGTTGATTTGCGAGTTCGTGGATTTTATGATTTTCCGTATTTAAATTATACGATGTTGTGATATGTATGATTTTCGGAGGTATTGTTTTATATTTATTGGTGATGGCATTACTGCATCGATGCTTCGACTACTCGGCTGATCACCGGTAGTCCACCAGAGTTGAGAGGTCCTCTAGGCAGGGTTGAGAGGTCCCCTGGCCTATCACCGTCGGGTTTGAGCGATTCACCTGACGTCGGGTTTGAGAGGTCGTCCGACAACCTCCATATGTATATGTTTTCCGAACTCGCACTGTTTTATATTGATTATGTATATAACTGGTGAAAGGCATATGTTTATTTTCGTCCACTCACTCTAACGTTTTTATTTTCCTTTCCCCTGGGCTTTTCGGTTTCCGTGCCCAGTTTGCAGTTCGGACTCTGGTGTCGCACGTCGTGGTCGGAGGCATAGTGCTCGAGCAATCTTGTTTCATCCAGTAGGTTTATTGTTCTACCTACTGTGGTATACGTATATGATTATGTATTAGAGGTCGCTCTGAGTTTCCTGTTGAATACGTTATACGATTTACTCCGGATTTCAGTAAAGTACTATTATATGTATTGTTTTACTTTACTGTTGATATATTGAGAAATCCGGATGGGATTGGTGCCCACGGTTTGCTTTTTGTGGCATAGGATGAAGTGTATTTCCGCGTGCAGGTAATGGCAATTCTACGTTAGTAGCGAAACTCTGCCCAAGTTTCGAAAAGTTTTTGTTGGTTCGTGTTTTCGAAGGGGTTTGATTCCGATTTAGGAAGCTAAATCGGGGTTGGGTCCTTTCAATTTTTGATTAAAAAAATTGAATTATAAGAATTCCTCAAATAATTAATGCGTTTCGAAGAAGGAATATCAAGATAAAATAAATCACCGACCCTTGATAATGGACATTTGTTCTTTACAAAACTTGGTACAGTTTTCAAAAACCGATGTCTAACCTTGTTGCACCATCCGTCACATTCGCGAATATTATTCGGACTCCCCACGATGAAATACTAGGAACGATAAAATTCTCGTTGATCAATTCCTAATGTTGAGTATGCCACTCTTGCAACTCAACTAGAGCCATCCGATACGATACTTGAGTTATAGGATCTGTACCCAAAAATAACTCAACAGAAAAATCTCTCCCAAACTGTAGGAAAACCTAGTAACTTCTCAAGAAATACATCCGGATATACACTAGCTACTTTAATCACATCAGTACAGAAAGTAGACACACAAAGACCACATGTACCATGTATGCGGTACATCTCTCCCACAACATCATTATAGCCATGGCCAAACTTAGGCACAAATATAACACATTTATCTCACCACAGAGCAAAATCTCAGGCAACACTGGACTCCAAAACACCTCTTCTCAATAACCGTCTACCAATGCTTGATGATGGCTCAAGAAGTCCATGCCTTAAATTAAATCAAAATCTACTATGTCCAGAAATATTAGATTTGTAGACAACCTAAAACCTCTAAACATAACACTGTATGTGACGACCCAGAACAGAAACAGTATGAAAAATCAGCTTAATCTACAAGCTTGCGCGTAGTCGCAGATGTCCGACGGTTGTTTGAATCGCCAGATTTGATAACAACTAAATCATTGGCCGAGAATTAGAGCTGAGTCTCTTCTCGAGAGTCGTTGTATGTGTGATTTCGAATTCGTGGGCGGTTTCGGATCGTTATTTGGACGACCGAGGAATAAGTTATGAATATTTGAAGTTTCGACGGAATCGGGTTAAAATGGTGAATTTCTTAACGACTAAATTACCGGACGAGAATTTGGTTTCACCTTCTTCACGGAAGTTGTTGAGAATTTAATTTCGAGCTTGTGGGAACTTCCAGAGCATTATTCCGAGTTACAAAGATTAAGTTACGAATATTTCCGAGTGTGGATCACTTAGTTGGTTAAAGTATGTGTTTGGGTGAACCGTTGACTTTTTATTGGTTTGGTCGATGTGTTTGACTTTGGGTGATAATTGAATAATATGTCAAGTCGAGTTTGTTGCCGCGAGAATTATCAAAATCGGAATTACGACGAGAAAGTTACTGGTATTTGAAGTTTGCCAAAAAGTGTGCTTGTTGGTTTCCATTTTTGGAAAGTATAAATAGTGAAGTTTCCATATTGGGCAACTCAGCAAAGGGCATTAATGAGGTTGACTAGTTTCACCGAGTCAAACTCGGTAGAGGTGAGGCTCACGACGGAGCCACGGCTCGCCGGCGGCGAGGGGCATTCCGGCCACCTCCGAGCTCGGCTTGGGGTGCAACCGGTTCGCCTTGGCCTCCCCAAGGTAGCCCCGGCCACCGTCAACGGTGTGGGACGCCGTAAGTGGAGAGATTTCCGGCCAAAAAATGGAAGATTTTGAGGGTTTCGGGTCAACATGATTCCGGCCGATTTGAGCTGCAATTTGGACTGGGTTTTGTAGCCCTCATCACCATGAAGCTACCATGTAAGTTTGGTGATCTAATTTTGATTATGCTTGGAAAATTTTGGATTTGAAATTTTGGGAACAATTCGGTTTTGCTTGAAATTGACCTAGTTAGAGTGAGAATTGGCCTTCGTTGCAGTTGACAAAGTTGCTCAGTGGGTGATTTTGAGTGGAATCGAGGTTGCTCCGCCGAGGAATTTTCAGGTTGGTGGTGGTGCCGCCGTCGGCGGCGGTCAACGGTCAAACTTTGACTTTTGGAGTTTTCGACAAGTTGCATGTCATTTCACTCGAAATCGCGCTCTGATCACAGTGGGGAGGTTCGTTTTTCGAATTGAGCGTCCGAAAGTACAGCGAGGTATTGAGGTGTGAATATCGGATTTTCGACGATTCGTCGTATTTGGATTATGTGTTTCCGAGAACGGTGGTTTCTCGTGATTTATCTTGAATTGTCGAGTTATGACTTTGAGTAATGGATTTTGTGATTATTCAGGGGTTCGTGATCGTTTGTTTGGCGAGGGATTTTCCGCCGGATCACGGGTTAACGCGAACTGCGTTACGCTAGTCTGTGAGTGGACAATTTCTTTTCACGGATTGATTGAGAGTCTTTTATATATGATTTACGAACTTGAGCATGCAGTTGATCATGATTTTTACGAGCATGTGTTTACGATTATGCTAATACGAATATACGTATACGAATATATATATACGTACATATTATGTTTTATGCATGTGCATGAAAAGGATTTATGATTTGGTTTACACAGAGTACGAATATATATATACGTATATGTTGTGGTATCGATACACATTGACTTCTCGGCTGATCCCGTGATTCAGACTGTGCTATTGCATGGTAGTCCACGAGAGACTCCGCGATATATTTACGTTGCATGCTCTGTACGTGGGTGGTAGTCAGCGTCTCCTCACGTACCATTTGATTTTCATGCATTTGACTCGCATATGTTTTTATATGTATATATATTACTTGGTGAAAGACATTTATTTTCGTCCACTCACTCTAACAGTTTTCATGTCTTTCCCCTGGGCTTTTCGGTTTCCGTGCCCAGTTTGCAGTTCGGACTCTAGTGTCGCACGTCGTGGTCGGAGGCATAGTGCTCGAGCTACCTTGTTTCTTCCAGTAGGTTTATTGTTCTACCTACTGTGGTATACGTATATGATTATACATTAGAGGTCGCTCTGAATGTTCTGTTGTATATATTATACGATTTTAATCCGGATTTCAGTAAAGTATAGATGTATTTATTGTTTTACTTTACTGTTGATATATTGAGAAATCCGGATGGGATTGGTGCCCACGGTTTGATTTTTGTGGCATAGGATGAAGTGTATTTTCCGCGTGCATGTAATGGTAATTCCACGTTAGTAACGAAACTCTGCCAAAATTTCTACGATTTTTGTTGGTTCGTGTTTTCGAAGAGGTTCGATTCCGGTTTAGGCATCTAAATCGAGGTTGGGTCCTTTCAGCTTTGTATCAGAGCATTAGGTTATAGGTTCTGTAGACTTCTGTAGTCGTGTTTACTTAGGATATTTGAGAATGTACAGCATGTCTGGAATGGTGACCCGACCGGCCGGCGGATACTCACCAATATTCCGGGTGTTATATATTTTCAAATATTTGAAGTTCCATGATTACGTTCCACTTGTTGTGAACGATGTTTTATTCATTAGGATGCCTCCTTGACGTGCTTTCCGTGTCAGTACGGTTGTGGATTCTATTGAGGATCAATCGACAAGCGATTTGCCAGAGAATTGTGGGTTTGGATGAGCATTCTGAGTTCAGAGAATTGTGTGGCATGGTTTGCCTGGTTGTGTGCGTATGAGCGTCTACATGTTGCCTCAGAGCTGAGAATTGTGGCAGTTGAAGTTTGCCTGAGTCAGATCATTGCATTTGGTGGGCTAGTATGGTGTGAGTTCCTGTTGTGACTCCTTGGCCTACATTCAGAGTGTTGTTTATATGGTAATGGCTTTATCAGGCTACCTAGCAATTGAATGTGGAGTGTTTACCCACCTGAGGCAGAGATGCATTGTCTATATGTTTGTTTCCGTTTGCACGTGTTATGCGGCTTCAGAGGGAGCTATGCACGAGGTTCTAGATGAGTTTGAACCTGAGCATCAGAGAGAGTCTGATTGATGTGCCTCGAGATAGCCATGAGGAGCTTAGTGTGCTGCACTCAGAGATGAGGCTATTGAGAAGGAAAGTTGTATGCGGTTTTCGATGTGATGGTTTGAGGAAAGTGGACTTAGTCGAGATATTTTGATGAGGTTGATTTCCGGCACTTCAGGATCAGTGACTTCATCAGGCTGTGGTCTTTTTGATTATGTTCCCTCAACAGATCAAGCAGAGGATCCGCTTGGTAATGGTGGAGATCACAGAGTAGCGGACTTGTTCCTGTGGCATGAGTTTGAGTGATCGTTGGTGATCCTTTCTCGCAGCAGGTGTTGCTGTGACTTGTGTTCATGGAGCACTCTCAATTGCTATTGTGGTGGCCAGGAGGGTCACGTTATGAGGGAGCGCCCTCAGCCAGCTGTTTTAGCGGTTCGGTAGCTCAGAGTTTAGGAGGAGGTCATGATGCTATTCCTGAAGTTTGACTAATATACCCTTTTGATGAGTTATTCAGCAAGTCGCATTTGACGTGGGCGGCTAGTTGGGCATGTTGGAGTTTGTGCCATGACCTTGTTTGAGGACAGACTTTTTTCCGAGGTTACTGTTGTTTGATATCCATGGCTATTGTACATGCATCTCCACTTCCGAGTTTTTGAAGAGTGTTGCATCCATCCGGAGGTTGCGAGATCCTTGTTGGAGGTTATGTGTTAGCCGCGGATCTGTTATAGGTGGACATCGTGGTTTTGGTGTGATTGTGAGTATGGACTTACTGACGACGCATTTGGTTATGTTCGAGTACCTCGAGAAGGAGGTTGTGTTTCGACGACCAGGTTTCCCCGAGATACTGTTTCACGGTGATGGTCGAGCGGATGGTGGAGATGAGTTGTGTTGTTTGCTTAACTCATGTTGTGGATACTTCGGTTGCTGTACCCGACATTGGCGACATTGAGATGGTTTCCGAGGTTCCAGGTGTGTTCCGGAGGAGTTACCAAGTGTTCCTCCAGTTTGGGAGACTGACTACACCATTGAGCTTGTACTGAGCGCTGGACTCATTTTACCGGCATCTTGTCGTTCGGAGCCAGCGGAGCTGATGGAGCTATAGTTTCGACTCCAGGAGTTGCTGGAGGAGGTTTCAGGAGATTTTGTGCGACCCCGCGTATTTGTGTGGTGTGCTTTTGCATTGTGGGTACGGATGATGGATGGTTAGACATGGTGGTGCGTTGACTATCGGAAGCCTGATTCTTTTCAGAGGAGAGCGAGTATCCTCCGCTTCAGATTGATGAGTGGTTTGTTTAGCTTAAGGAAGCTTCACTCTTTTCGAAGATTGATTTCGGGTCCGGATATCATCAGTTGAGGTTTGATGAGTCAGATGTGGTTTGAACAGCTTTTGGATCTCGGTGCGGACATCAGGAGTTTTTGGTCACGCTGTTGGGCTGTGTGATGTTATCCGAGGGAATCAGTGTGGATTCTGACCAGATAGAAGCCGTGTTGATTTGGGGTTGACCTATCATGGTACCAGAGATCAGGGGTCTCTCGGGTTTAGCAGACTATTATCGGTGTATTGTGCAGGATTTTTCCGGATTACCACTCCACTTTCCGGATTGGCAAAGAAAGTGTCAAGTTCGAGTGGTTCGATGCACGCGAGGAGAGTTACTTACTGCTGCAGGATGGTTGACCGTTGTTTCGGTTTTGACCTTACCTGACGATCGTGATGAGTTCGTGGTTTACGGCGATGCATCGAGATTTGGATTTGGTGATGCTTTGTTGCAGCATTGCAGAGCGGTGGCTCATAGGTTCAAGCTGTGGAACTTTATGAGACTACATATCCTGTGTATGATTTGGATGTAGCTGTCCTTATGTTAGCATCAGAGAGTTTGGGACACTACTACTATGGCGTGCAGCGCAGTATAGGATGTACACTGATCACTTGAGTTTCATCCACTTGCATTTTCGGCCAGATTTGGGCTTGAGGCAGTGTAGATGGATGGGGTCGACTAACGACTATGGCTGCACATTTGAGTTTGTTCGAGAAAGGCTAGTAGTTGTACTTTAACCATCCGTCTGGGATGTTGCTACTGATGCATTCAGTCGAGAGTCGGGAGCTTCAGTGTTTCATGTGTGTGTGTGGCTCGAGTTTCCGTGATAGCCGAGTTGTGCGCTACGGAAGCTGAGTTAGTGTGTGATGATGTTGAAGCTCATTGTTTTTGCGTGCGATATGCAATAGTGGTGCGAAGATGTGTCAGATGCTCCGAGTTTTCTACTCGTGACGTAACCTGTAGAAGAACGTAGCAGCTTGTGTGTGTAGATGCCACATTTGTCGGCAGACGATGACATCGAGGCAGAGATTTGCTGGAAGTTATAGCCATTGAAGATTTCCGATTAGACGTGGCGTTTGTCGCTGTGATCTTGTGTGCCAGTATGCACTTCGGTTTGTGGTACCAGTTGTCAGACCATTGTGGACCATTTGACGAACTTAGTACGTTTCCTTGTACTTTCCGGAACAGATTTCAGTGGCGTAGCTGTGTTTGACGGAGGTTGGCCATTCACGTGGTATGTCTATGTCCCAGTTCGCTGACCGAGATAATCAGCTACGACTGTGTGTTGACAAGCTTTGCAGCGAGCATTGGGGACCAGATTACAAGTTAGTACCTGTTCTTATCCTCAGATTGGTAGGCGATATTTGAGGATTATTCAGACCTTGGAGGGCATATTGTGGACCTCGGTATTGCAGTTCCAGAGGATTTGGGACCAGTAGTTTCAACTGTTCGAGATTGCATGCAGTACCAGTTTGTGGACCACTATGGTTTTGAGGTTGCATGATGTCGTTTTGAGGACGATGTTGTACTCCATTGTGCTGGAGAGAGTTTGGTTTGAGTTTGAGTTGACATTTGATCCTGATTTTGTGGAATGTGCTACCACAGACTGTCAGATTAGCGGAAACAGGTTGATATTGCTCGAGTTCGATGTTTGAGTTATGTAGATGTGTGTAGACTGAGTTGTGATTTGCCATGATGTTTTGATTCGTATGTGGTCATAGGCGAGTTTGTGTTATGCCATATGGTTCGGCATCGCCTATATTGTTGGCTTTTGTGTGTTGTGTTCCGTGTTGTGGAACTACGTTTCAGGTTTGTTACGTGTTGTGTACCCTACCCGTTCCTTACGCAGGAACACTTGGCGCTTGTGAAGAGCCAGTTCAAATTTTTGATTTGAGGGTACAGGGATTTCAGCACGAAGCTATCTCCTATTGTGGAGTCTGTTATCAGAGTTGTTTAGTTGACGTAGCCACTGGGCAGTTGAGCAGTATGCAGAGGCAGTGCTCCTACTTTTAGTCGGCGGACTCGGAAATTTTGAGGTCGAAATTTTTTTAAGGGGGGGGATTTGTGACGACCCAGAATAGAAACAGTATGAGAAATCAGCTTAATCTACGAGCTTGCGCGTAGTCGCAGATGTCCGACGGTTGTTTGAATCGCCAGATTTGATAACGACTAAATCATTGGCCGAGAATTGGAGCTGAGTCTCTTCTCAAGAGTCGTTGTACGTGTGATTTCGAGTTCGTGGGCGGTTCCGGATCGTTATTTGGACTACCGAGGAATAAGTTATGAATATTTGAAGTTTCGACGGAATCGGGTTAAAATGGTGAATTTCTTAACGACTAAATTACCATACGAGAATTTGGTTTCAGCTTCTTCATGGAAGTTGTTGAGAATTTAATTTCGAGCTTGTGGGAACTTCCAGAGCATTATTCCGAGTTACAAAGATTAAGTTACAAATATTTCCGATTGTGGATCACTTAGTTGGTTAAAGTATGTGTTTGGGTGAACCGTTGACTTTTTATTGGTTTGGTAGATGTGTTTGACTTCGGGTGATAATTGAATAATATGTCGAGTCGAGTTTGTTGCCGCTAGAATTATCGAAATCGAAATTACGACGAGAAAGTTACTGGTATTTGAAGTTTGCCGAAAAGTGTGCTTGTTGGTTTCCATTTTTTGAAAGTATAAATAGTGAAGTTTCCATATTGGGCAACTCAGCAAAGGGCATTAATGAGGTTGACTAGTTTGACCGAGTCAAACTCGGTGGAGGTGAGGCTCACGACGGAGCCATGGCTCGCCGGCGGCGAGGGGCATTCCGGCCACCTCCGAGCTCGGCTTGGGGTGTAACCGGTTCGCCTTGGCCTCCCCAAGGTAGCCCCGGCCACCGTCGTCAGTGTGGGACGTCGTAAGTGGAGAGATTTCCGGCCAAAAAATGGAAGATTTTGGGGGTTTCGGGTCAACATGATTCCGGCCGATTTGAGCTGCAATTTGGACTGGGTTTTGTAGCCCTCATCACCATGAAGCTACCATGTAAGTTTGGTGATCTAATTTTGATTGTGCTTGGAAAATTTTGGATTTGAAATTTTGGGAACAATTCGGTTTTGCTTGAAATTGACCTAGTTAGAGTGAGAATTGGCCTTCGTTGCAGTTGACAAAGTTGCTCAGTGAGTGATTTTGAGTGGAATAGAGGTTGCTCCGCCGAGGAATTTTCAGGTTGGTGGTGGCGCCGCCGCCGCCGGCGGTCAACGGTCAAACTTTGACTTTTGGAGTTTTCGACAAGTTGCATGTCATTTCACTCGAAAATCGCGCTCTGATCGCAGTGGGGAGGTTCGTTTTTCGAATTGAGCGTCCGAAAGTACAGCAAGGTATTGAGGTGTGAATATCGGATTTTCGACGATTCGTCGTATTCGGATTATGTGTTTCCGAGAACGGTGGTTTCTCGTGATTTATCTTGAATTATCGAGTTATGACTTTGAGTAATGGATTTTGTGATTATTCAGGGGTTCGTGATCGTTTGTTTGGCGAGAGATTTTCCGCCGGATCATGGGTTAACGCAAACTGCGTTATGCTAGTCTGTGAGTGGACAATTTCTTTTCACGGATTGATTGCGAGTCTTTTATATATGATTTACGAACTTGAGCATGCAGTTCATCATGATTTTTACGAGCATGTGTTTACGATTATGCTTATACGAATATACATATACGAATATATATACGTACATATTATGTTTTATGCATGTGCATGAAAAGGATTTATGATTTGGTTTACACAGAGTACAGTCTCAGTATATTTTGTGGTATCGATACACATTGGCTTCTCGGCTGATCCCCGAGTACGCTCCGGGGGGGGGGGCAGATATCCTGACCCGAGGCCTTTCTGGCTAGGAATCACGTGTGGGTCTGGGATCCCATGATTCAGACTGTGCTATCGCGTGGTAGTCCACGAGAGACTCCGCGATATATTTACGTTGCATGCTCTGTACGTGGGTGGTAGTCAGCGTCTCCTCACGTACCATTTGATTTTCATGCATTTGACTCGCATATGTTTTTATATGTATATATAATACTTGGTGAAAGACATTTATTTTCGTCCACTCACTCTAACAGTTTTCATGTCTTTCCCTTGGGCTTTTCGGTTTCCGTGCCCAGTTTGCAGTTCGGACTCTGGTGTTGCACGTCGTGGTCGGAGGCATAGTGCTCGAGCTACCTTGTTTCTTCCAGTAGGTTTATTGTTCTACCTACTGTGGTATACGTATATGATTATACATTAGAGGTCGCTCTGAATGTTCTGTTGTATATCTTATACGATTTTAATCCGGATTTCAGTAAAGTATAGATGTATTTATTGTTTTACTTTACTGTTGATATATTGAGAAATCCGGATGGGATTGGTGCCCACGGTTTGATTTTTGTGGCATAGGATGAAGTGTATTTTCCGCGTGCAGGTAATGGTAATTCCACGTTAGTAACGAAACTCTGCCAAAATTTCTACGGTTTTTGTTGGTTCATGTTTTCGAAGAGGTTCGATTCCGGTTTAGGCATCTAAATCGGGGTTGGGTCCTTTCACTGTAATCTCAATAAAATAATCCAACTAGAATCACCTCGCCAGAGGAATAAATTCACTCGCTACAATTTCGAAAAGGATGTGATAAGTACATTGAGTATGGATGCTCATCTTATCGATATAAAAGAACATGTCACCCTCTGGGTCAAACAAAGTATAAATGACAGAGTCGAAAACATTCAACGTACAAAGAATGATTTCCAAAGATAGTCGACTCTCCCACAGAGTCATCCAATGAAGGCGAGTCTGACCTGACAGTCCCGTTAGCCATCCTTCTAACCTCTATCTTGGTATGTTGGCTGCCCAAATAGCAGTATAGGTCTGGCACCCGAGGTAACTCTGTGACGACCCGGACCAGAATCAGTAGTATGATCAGCTTGATCGATGAGTTACTGCGTAGTCGCAGCTGTCCGACAGTTATTCGAATCGCCGAATTTGTTAACGACTTACTCATTGGCCGAGAATTGGAGCTGGGTCTCTTCTCGAGAGTCATTGTACATGTTATTTCGAGTTCGTGGGCGGTTCCGGATCGTTATTTGGACAACCGAGGAATTAATTATGAATATTTGAAGTTTCGACGGAAATGGATTTAAATGGCAGATTTGTTTGCGATTAAATTACCGATCGAGAATTTGGCTTCGGATCCTTCATAGAAGTTGTTCGGAATTTAATTTCGAGTTCATGAGAACTTTTGGAGCATGATTTTGAGTTACGGAGTTTAAGTTGTGATTATTTCCGTTTGTTGATTATTTAGTCGATTAAATGTGTGTTGCTTTGTCGGGTTGACTTTTTATCTGATTGACTGCTGTGTTTGACTTTGGGTGATTATTGAAGAGTATGTCGAGACGAGTTTGTGGCCACGAGAATTATCGGAATCAGATATACGACGAGAAAGTTACGCGTGTTTAAAGTTCGTCGAAAAGGATAAGTACGAAGTTTCCATTTTGGGAAAGCTATAAATAGTAACTTGCTATAATGGGAAAGTCAAACCTGGAAATTAATGAGCTTTGACCGAGTCAAGCTCGGTGGAGAGAGAGTGGCGCGACACCGTTCGGCCTCGCCGGCGACGAGACTTTTCCGGCCACCTCACGGCCTAATCCATATACCATTCAACTCGCCGTGCTCCCCTCATCTTAATTCCGGCCTCACTTTCCGGCAAGCCTCACGGTGGAGAGAGAATCATTGATCCAAAGTTTGGGATTTTTGGGTTTAATGGTGAATCCTGATTTTGGCCGAGTTGAACTTCAAGAGGTACTGGGTTTTGTAGCCCTCTTCAAGGTGATTCTAACCATATAAACATGGTGTTCTAATTTGATTTGAGCATGGAGAATTTTGGGTTTGAATTTTGTATTTCATTTCGGTTTTGCTTGAAATTGGATGTGTTAGAGTGAGAATTGGACTTCGGTGCAGTTGACAAAGTTGCTCAGTGCATGATTTTGAGAGGAATAGGTGCAGTTCCGCCGTGAAATTTCATGTCCGGCAGCGGCGGTCAACGGTCAACGGGTTGACTTTTTGACTTTCGACAAGTTGCATGTCATTTGACTCGAAATCGCGCTCCGATCGCAATGGGGAGGTTCGTTTTTCGAATTGAGCGACCGAAAGTAAGGCGAGGTATTGAGGTGTTATATATGGATTTTCGACGATTCGTTGTATTCGAATTGTGTATTTCCGAGAACGGTGGTTTCTCGTGGTTTGATTTATATTGTCGGATTATGACTTTGAATATTGGACATTGTGAATATTCAGGGGTTCGTGATCATTTGTTTGGGGAGGGACTTTCCGCCGGATCACGGGTTAACGCGATACGCGTTACGCCAGTCTGTGAGTGGACATTTTATTTTCACGGATTGATTGCGAGTCTTTTATATATATTTTACGAACTTGAGCATGCAGCATGATTATGGTTTTACGAGCATGAGATTTCATACGAGATTATGATTATATGAGCATGTGTTTACAATTATACGATTATACCTATACGGATATACGTATACGATTATGCATACACTTTTATATTATTTCATGCATTTGCATCGAACTGTTATGATTTGGTTTTCACAGAGTACAGTCTTGGTTACGTTGTTGTATCGATACACCTTGCCTCGTCGGCTGATCCCCGACGGAGGGCCGCCTGAAGGGGCGTTTCCCCAACCAGACCGGTGAGGGGCGTTTTCCCCGGAACCGAGGCCATTTCTGGCTTAGAATCACGTGGTAGTCAGGGACTCCGTGGTTCAGACTGTACTAGCACGGAGGAGTCCATGAGTGACCCCGTGGGATTTTACTTGCATGCTCAGTACACTGGAGGAGTATGAGTTTTACCTCGTGTACTATGTTGTTTTTATTTACCTTGACTCGCATATGTTTTTATAGCATATATATTAACTGGTGAAAGACATTTATTTTCGTCCACTCACTCCAACGTGTTTATTGTCTTTCACCTGGGCTTTTCGGTTTCCGTGCCCAGTTTGCAGTTCGGACTCTGGTGTCGCACGTCGTGGTCAGAGGCATAGTGCTCGAGCTACCTTATTTCTTCCAGTAGGTTTATTGTCCTACCTACTGTGGTATACTTATATGGTTATGTATTAGAGGTCGCACTGAGTTCTCTGTTGAATATGTTATACGATTTTAAACCCGGATTTCAATAAAATACTAGTATATGTATTGTTTACTTTACTGTTGAGATATTGAGAAATCCGGATGGGATTGGTGCCCACAGTTTGCTTTTTGTGGCATAGGATGAAGTGTATTTTCCGCGTGCAGGTAATGGTAATTCAACGCTAGTAACGAAACTCTGCCCAAATTTTGAAAAGTTTTTGTTGGTTCGTGTTTTCGAAGGGGTTTGATTCCGATTTAGGAAGCTAAATCGGGGTTGGGTCCTTTCAACTCTCTGGTTGCCACCAGAACTAAAAGCTTGAAATTTGCCTGAGGTATCCCTCGTAAAATGGTCCATCTGACCATAGCGGTAACTTACTAAAATTCCTAACCGGCACTGCCCAAAACAACATTTATGGAAAATGTTACATAGAAGATGATCTTTGGATGCTAGGGATACAAATTTAAATCCACCAAAACTCTCTCTAAACTCCTATATTTGGCGTCGGCTCCTCCTCCATCTCAGAAAATAACTCGAACGATGGGAACTAAAAGCTGAGATATGAGATCCCATGCCAGAAGATAATATGGAACCAATTATGTTGTAACCTCTACTCGTTGAATATCTCTGGCGAAATCCACCTCCTTCAAATTGTCATATAACACCCCGCACAAATTGAAGTCAAATCCCACATTAAACTGCAGCATAGACACATTCATCGAAGTCTATGCATGGCGCACTCGCTATAAATGAAGAAATTACATGTCATAAGCCTTGCTCAAACCACCAGCGATTCTCCCTCACTGTTCAGACAGAACAAAAAAAAATCGGAACGGGCAATAAAAGTAGTCACGATACACAATAGCTGACAAATTTCCTCGCTGCAGATTCTCAAACTCTACATGCTTTCTCTACTAAGCCACCTTACTGGAAAGTGAGACCTCAATAAATCGCTGATCTTGGCCCATGAGGTAGCAACTTCCTGTCTCTTGGTGCTCATCCACCAACGATAAGCATGGTCCTGCAGTAGGCCGACAACTAACTCTGTCATTTTCTTCGGTGTCAGTTGAGGACGCATACGATCACAAACTCGACCAATCACAATAAGTCAGTTCTTACACACCTCCAGGTCGTGAGAACCAGGGAAAGGCGTAACACCTGCCTTCCTGGCCTGCGTAACAAGATCCTCATGGTCCTCCCGTGATGTTGGCATCATGCGTGCGAATAGCTCACACATCCGTTGGGCCAATGACTGCGCTTCATCTTGAGGAGCTGATTTTCAAGGCATAATGATTTGTGGGTCCACCTCTAATAATTAGCCCACAAAACTAGACCAAGGAAACTGACTCAACTCGAAGACTCTGAACACTTAACAATGCACAACACTTAGAGATGATCGGGATCCACCGGCTGTTCGGGCCACCTCTCCCAGAAGTGTTGTACACCATCAAATGCCCGAACTGATCTGACCAAGGAACTCTACAGAATCTGTGACTTAATGCTCTGATACCAACTGAAAGGACCAAACCCTAGATTAACTAGTAATTTATGATCACACCTTAACAACAAGACTTAAACTACGAATTTCCGTAACAATTTAACATAGTTTCCTTTACGAAGTGGACTACCAGAAACCTGCAAGAAAATCAAACTTTAGATTTCCCACAAACAATACCGAGGACCGCTTATGTCCATCCAGATTTCTAAATAAAGAGCAAAAATTAAATTAATTAAAATGCTGGAATAATAATACAGGAATTGAAAACTCAAAATCCAACAATACTACCAATTCACAACCAAACTGAAAAATATTTACAACACTAGAGTTCAGAGCAACTTCTTCGAGTAGAATAAAACATATGAAAATACACTGCTAGTGGGCCGAAACCTACAGAAAGGTATGACAATCCGGTGGATTCAAAACCTCTTGGCATCAAAATCCAGCACAAGAGAAGCACTGCAACCTGGGAACGGAAAATCAAAAGGCCCAGGGAAACGCAGATAAAAACATAAAAACGTTAGCATGAGTGGACAAAAACTCATAATCAGTATAAAACAGTAAAATATTCTATCTGTGCCTTTCCTCTATTTCGGTGAAATCATGCGAGTTCCAAATTATAAACTAAATAAAACATGGAGGTGGGCGGTTATCCTAACCTCACTACAAGAAAACAGCACTTAGACCACGGAAACACTAATTCTTCGTCGTCCAAGTCACACTTAGACGACGGAAAAGACTCCGTGGTCCAAGTACCACCTGGACGACGGAGTATACCATCTCCGTCGTCCAGGTGACCACCTGGACCTCGAAGTCTTCTCCGTCCTCCAGGTGACCACTTGGACGACGGAGAATACCATCTCCGTCGTCCAGGTGACCACCTGGACCTCGGAGTCTTCTCCGTCCTCCAGGTGACCACTTGGACGACGGAGAATACCATCTCCGTCGTCCAGGTGACCACCTGGAGGACGGAGAAGACTCCGAGGTCCAGGTGGTCACCTGGACGACGGAGTATACCTTCTCCGTCGTCCAGGTGACCACCTGGACCTCGGAGTCTTCTCCGTCCTCCAGGTGACCACTTGGACGACGGAGATGGTATTCTCCGTCGTCCAGGTGATTACCTGGAGGACGGACCGACACGCCGTCGTCCGAGTTCACAAAACGTACTTCCACTTAGACGACGTACCGACACCTCCGTCGTCTAAGTGAAGCATTATATAAGCCCACTGCCGGCCAAACGTACTGATCGAATTCATTCCTAGCTAGCCTCGATCTCTTCATGATCGATTCCATTTGAAGAATAATTGAAGGAGAAGGGAGAAGGAGAAGCTAGGGAGCTCGATCGAGCTAGGTAGCTAGAAGCTAGCTAGGCCGAGAAGAATCAGGATCGATAAGGCCGGGATCTCCGCTGACACGCTAGTTAGCTTAATTAACGTAAAGATATCGAGAAGGCCAGCAGGTACGTACGTACGCAGTTAAAATTTGCTTAATTAATATGTATTTAGTGAAAACGTACGTACATGTATATATACATGCAAGGATGTTAGCTGATGTTAGCTATATATATATATATGTACAGATCGATTAAATTACGTACATACGCACGTAATTGATGGATCGATATGTAGATCGAGTACGTATAATTAAGCGTAAATTAATGGACAAATATATATATATATATATGTAATAATTAATTAAGTATAATATTTTGTAGCAGTATGGACAAGAGTTGGATGAAGTTGAAGAATAGATGTGATGTCCGGTATATGGATGGAATTAGCGAATTTGTGAATTGTGCGATAGAACATGGTCAGGGAAAGAAACGTTTCAGGTGTCCGTGTCATAAATGTCTTAATTGTCAGTATGCGGAGGTTAATGTTATGGTGCAACACTTGTACGAAAATGGTATGATGTGGAGTTACACTACATGGAGCGAGCATGGTGAAGCAGTAGAGTTCAGCGCAGCAGACTTCAGCTCAGGGTACAGTTACCATGGTGCCTCATCCAGCGGCAGTGGTGCCGGACCCCCAGCTTGCAACCCAACTGCAGATTTGGTCCATGATGCGTTTCCGGGATGTAGTCATGGCAGACACCAACACCAAGACGGAGGTTACAGTACCACCAATGAGCATGATGACACATTCCCCGCAGCTAGCTTGGCCACTGACACCAGTGAGATGGAAAAGTACAACCGGATGCTACTTGAAGCGCAGACCCCGGTGTTCCCTGGATGTCGAGAGAATGTGTTGCAATATGTGATGGAGTAAATGAAGATAAAAGTGAAGCACAAAATGTCAGTGAGTGCTTTTGACGAAATTCAGGAGCAAATATGTAAGTTGCTTCCTGATGATCACAATCTTCCTAAATCTCATTATAAGGTTAGAAATATCCTGAGCAGCCTCGGCCTAAAGTACAGGATAATTGACGCATGTCCGAATGATTGTGTGCTATTTTACAAAGAGTATAAAGAGTTGGACTATTGTCCCGTATGTGGCCAGTGCAGATTCCAGTTGAATAGGAAGAGTTCGAAAAAGAGAATTCTTGTGAAAGTTGTTCGATATTTTCCCTTGATTCCCAGATTGCAGCGCCTGTACATGTCGCTACACACAGCAGAGGCGATGCGATGGTACGCAGAAAAGCGAATAGATGACGATGTCCTGCGACACGCCGCGGATGGGGAGGGTTTCAAACATTTCGACAGAGAATTTGGAGACTTTGCTTCAGAGGTTAGAAATGTTAGACTCGGCCTATCTACAGACGGATTCAATCCTTGGGGAAGTAATAGCTCCGCCGTCAGCACTTGGCCAGTTATTCTGATGCCGTACAACTTGCCTCCGTGGATGTGCATGAACAAGGAATTTAATTTCCTTACCGTACTAATTCCAGGTCCTAAATCTCCATCGAAGTGCTTAGATGTCTACCTCAGACCTTTGATCGACGAGCTGAAACTGTTGTGGGAAAATGGAGTCCCAACTTATGACAAATTCACTGACACGATGTTCACGATGAGGGCTGCGGTAATGTGGACGATCAGCGATTTTCCAGCTTATGGGATGTTGGCAGCCTGCAGGACAAAAGGATATAATGGATGTCCTATATGTTTGGACGACGTGAACTCTAGTTGGCACGCGGGGAAGGTGTGTTACTTGGGTCACCGTAGATGGCTTCCTCACGACCACCCGTGGCGACAGGATGAAGCTCATTTCGACGGTACGGTAGAGAACAATCCTAAACCCCGTAGTTGGTCGGGCGAAGAGATTTTAGAGAGGTTGAGCTATTTCGACTTTGGTGTGTTGAGCAATGACGCGGATGTAAAGAAATGCAATCCAATTCCTCCACATGATCTGAGCTATTGGGATCACAAGAGTATATTCTTTGAACTCCCTTACTGGTCGAAGTTGAAGCTGAGGAACAACTTGGACGCGATGCACATAGAAAAGAATGTGTGCGACAGCGTGGTGGGAACAATTCTCGGTATTAAGTTCAAGACTAAAGATACTCCCAAAGCGCGCAAAGATTTGGAATCAATGAATCTACGTCGTCCCTTGTGGTTGAGGAGGGATAGGAAAGGAGTGTACAACAAGATGCCAGATGCACCTTACACCGTGAAGCCGACGCTTAGACGTTCTGTATTTCACTGGTTTAAGGGCGTTCGTTATCTGGCTACGTATGCAGCTACTATAACTGGAGCAGTGGACGAGGTGCAACACAAGTTTGTTGGTCTAAAGACACATGACTATCACGTTATGCTGCAACGTCTGATTCCAGTGGTAATTCGACCACACTTGCCTCGGGACGTCGTAGAACCAATAGTGGCATTGTGCAGGTGGTGGCAGAGGTTATGCGCCAGAGAATTAAAGAAGTCAGATGTGGTGGAATTGCAACAACAAATTGTGCACATCATTTGCAAACTAGAGAGGATTTTCCCCCCTGCTTTCTTTGACATCATGATTCACCTAATGATCCACCTGCCCGAGCAGGTGCTCATTTCTGGTCCAGTCCAGTACACTTGGATGTATCCTCAAGAAAGGTACGTACAACTAATTAATTAATTTGTTCCACTGGAGATTATATATATACTAGCCAGCTAGCTATATGTACTTATGTAATGTGTACGTTTGATTTTGTAGACAGCTTGGACAGTATAAGTCATTCGTCAAAAACAGGTCGGCCCCGGATGGCTCCATAGCAGAGACATACCTAATGCATGAGTGTGTTACTTACTGCAACAGGTACCTCAAAGATCCACCCCCTCCCAGCACTGCCTCCGATCGCAGTGCCCGCATCAATCTTTCTGTCGTCACCAATGTCGTCCGACCGTTTAGAGGAGTATTAAAGGAATCGTTAACACGGGAAGAACTTATTGAGGCACATTGGGTAGTGTTGCGAGACTGTGATGAAGTTGAGCCGTACATGATGTCATACAGGGAGAGGCTTCAGGCGTTAAATCAAAACAAGAGTTCGGCGTGGATTGAGAAAATGGTTAAGAAGAAGTTTCCTGATTATTTCTTCCAATAGGTACGTACGTACGACTCGGTATTAATTATTTAAATACATATTGCTCATGTTTGTAGAAAGTAAACCATTATATTAATTTGGCCTTTTTCGCAGATGATTGATCTGCAAAAATCTGATAACCACGGAGGGTGGTGGTCATGGCCAAAGCACTTGCTAGCAGGGAAGCCGGTTAAACACTATATTTATCCCGGATGTTTTGTGAACGGTGTAAAGTTCCATTCATTGGCCCGAGATGAAGGAAGAAGAACACAAAACAGTGGGGTAGCCGTTGGGAAAGACAATGATCTATATTACGGGGCTATTGTATACGTGGTTCAGCTATGTTACGGGAATGATGTCAACGTTTTCCTATTCAAGTGCAGATGGTTCAAGCGTACAAAGGAAGACCTGGGACTATTATCTGTCGATACAAACTCGCACTGGTATGAGGATGAGCCTTTCGCTCTCGCCACCTTAGTTCGGCAGGTGTTCTATCTCGACGATCCGAAAGCCGGTGAAGGGTGGAAAATAGTGAACCATATCTCTCACCGAGGAATATGGAATACAGAGACAATTGAAGGGACACCAGCGATGACTGAAGATGCTGCTGAACCAGAAAGAGACATTCCTGCCTATCAAGAGCCTAATATTTCTATGGTCCGCTCCGATATAATGGACCTGGTTCAAGATGGTGAACGGTTACCCATGCCTGATGGTTGTACAGATCTAACTGAAGATGAGATTATCCATGAGGTAGATGAAGAAGACGAGCAGGAAGAGGACGCGGACGAGGACTCAGGTTATTCGTCGGACGATGTTGAGTACGATGACGAGGATGAGCCGTCGACTAACGGGGATGAGGACGATGATGATTATGACGAAGAGTACGGTCATACGACGAGGGAGATTAATTGGTAATTAATTACTTTAATTATTGTAATATATATATATGATCGATGCCGGATTACTGTAAGAAATTAATCTGAATTATATATATATCCTGGCCAACGGAGAAATTAATAAATATTGGCACCAAATCTCAATCTCATATAAAACGTACCCTAGCTAAATCCTCGACCCTAAATCTAGCAAATCGGATCGATCCATCATTTATTTAATTTTTTTATGGTCATTCAAAATAATTTAACGGACACCTGAATTCTGTCCACGTTTATATTAGGTCCCCCGCCATATTCACCCTAAACCCATATAAAACCCTAAATCTTGGACCCAAAACCTAGCAGATCGGATCGATCGATCAATTTTTTAATTATATTTTTGAATCAGAATAATTGAACGCACACACAAATGACCGGGGACGACCTAAACCGTAAACCCTAAGGCCCTAACCCCTGAATTCGGGGTTTTTACACCTGGACGACGGAGATGGTCATTCTCCGTCGTCCAGGTACACACTAGGACGATGATGATTATGACGAAGAGTACGGTCATACGACGAGGGAGATTAATTGGTAATTAATTACTGTAATTATTGTAATATATATATATATATGATCGATGCTGGTTTACGGTAAGAAATTAATCCGAATTATATATCCTGGACAACGGAGAAATTAATTGCAGATTCACCTTTGGCGCCAAATCTCAATCTCATATAAAACCCTAGCTAAATCTTGGACCCTAAATCTAGCAGTTCGGATCGATCGATCAATTTTTTAATTATATTTTTGAATCAGAATAATTGAACGCACACACAAATGACCGGGGACGACCTAAACCATAAACCCTAAGGCCCTAACCCCTGAATTCGGGGTTTTTACACCTGGACGACGGAGATGGTCATTTTCCGTCGTCCAAGTTCACAAACCCTAAACCCTAAACAGTATGGCCTTAACCCCTGAATTCAGGGTCTATACACCTGGACGACGGAAATGAAGTTATCCGTCGTCCAGGTTCTGACTTGGACGACGGAAATGAAGTTATCCGTCGTCCAGGTTCTGACTTGGACGACGGAAATGAGTGTTTCCGTCGTCCAGGTGCAGATATCGTAATTTTTTCTAAGACAACGACCATCTAGACCTTCTTCCAATGCAAAGTCTTTTCATCAAGACTTTAGAGTAAACAATTCTTGGTGTGTGAGCTTCGACGGTTCGAAAATTGGAGTTACGAAATGCCTAGTATCCACGTTTCCGGTTTGTGAAATTATCGGTTTTGCGGTTGACTGTGCCGATCAAACCCTTCCCGAACTTATTATTTTATGATCCTTTGAAGACAATTATATATTATGTTACGACGAACATATCCAACGGTTGTTTTGTCCAAATTCAATTTCGTTAATACTCTGCTGCAAATGAGCGTCTACTCATGAACACTTAAGTCGTAAAGATTAGTCGATACTTAACATGTTTCAATACGTAAAATTAATCGTCGGTTCAAATTTAACTGTTTATATACACGATGCGTTCATCGATATTGTACGACTATTTCACTCGAATGACAGATCGCTAAACTCCTAGCGAATTTTTTTTTAAATTTTTTTTTACGTAATTTGAACCTGGACGACGGAGATGGTCATTTTCCGTCGTCCAGGTTTTCACCTGGACGACGGAGAATGACCATCTCCGTCGTCCAGGTTCAAAAACCATGGCGGTTCAAATTTGTTTTTGTTATTTTTTTTCATGTAATTTTCACTTGGACGACGGAAACTTACCATCTCCGTCGTCCAAGTCCAAAATTATGGCGGTTCAATTTACCGCTTCCGTTTTCGGCACCGCTTGAATTTTCACTTAGACGACGGAGAATCCATTCTCCGTGGTCTAAGTAAAAATTCATGGCGGTTCAAAACGTCCCGCCGATTAATTACGCGCCGATTGAAAATTTTTAAACCGCCACCTAGACGACGGAAAACACTATTTCCGTCGTCCAGGTGGACTTAGACGACGGAGAATAGTGCTCCGTCGTCTAAGTGCAACTCTATAAATAGAGTTGCACCCCCCCTCATTTTCTCATCATTCCTCCTCTCCCTCTCCTCTCCTCTCCTCTCCTCTCTTCCGGCGATCCTCCTCCGGCGACGCTCCGACGACATTTTTTCCGGCGTGGTTCCTCCTCTCCGACGACTCAAGTCCGGCGAAATTCCCGTAAACTCCGCTTCGGTACATTTCTATTTTTCCCTTATTTAAATAATTTTCATTTTATTAATTAATTTAATTCTAAATATAATTAATTAGTAGAAATTAATTTAGTAATTAATTTTAAATATTTAATAAATGATTAATTGTTGTTATTTATTAATTAAATCATAATTATTGTTATTGTTTCCTAATTAAATGAATAATTGTAAATTTGTTGTTATTAAATAAATAAATAAATAATTATTGTTATTAATTAATTAAATAAATAAATAATTATTGTTATTAATTAATTAAATGGTTAATTATTGCATGCTAAATGGAAAATAAATTATTGCATGTAATTACGTGTATTTTTTAGTAAATAAATTAGTAGTACGTGTTCGATTTAAATTTAGTACATAGGCTTGGTGTAATTAAGTCGCACTCTTTGGAATAGATGGCGCCTCTTTTCCTTGCTTATCTCCTTAACCCCTCGTGATGTGTGGATTTCATCACCGCACACCATAACCTAAGTGAAGTTATGGACACGAGGTTGAGGGCGGAGTTTGCAAAGGACTTGAGGGAGTGTAAATTTTCGAAAAATTGGCCGAATGTCGGACATGGTGTCTAGAAACGGGTTATGACTGGTGACAGGATTTGGACTAAGAAAGACTTTTGTCGAAATTAGTCCTGCCTCTCGCGTTATCTCTATCCCTAACTGGCCATGTTTTTCGATTTAACCAAGGCTGATTAATTGAAAATTTACACTTTATCGCGCGGGTCGCACGTCCATTGAACGACTGAAAATGCCAAGCTAGTGTACTCTATTTAAATCTTAAACGTACTTAATTAATTAGCGTAAATTTTGGACATTGTAATTATTATGGTAAGTAGGTATTTTAACCCCGTACTCTTAGGTTTAAATGGCTCCGCCAAAGACGACATCCGGCAAGAAGAAAGCCCTACAAGAGGCAGAAGATGCCATGCTCCGCCGCTTGGCGGACCAAGTCGGTTGGGAATTACCACCAGAGGGCAACGACGCTCTCAATCCGGACGGATCATCTGGTCCGTCCGTAGCGCCCTCTGGGGAAATTCCCGCTCCCCCATTCATCTCGAGCGGTGATGACGTCGACCCCTTCCAATCTCCGACGCCCGGTACCCATTCAACGGGAAGTACTCAGGCGTCCTCCACCGCCGAATCAATCATGTACAGCGCCCGCCGTAGGCAAAGGAGGGCCCCCACTGACCCGGAACCGAAAAGGACTCGGGGTCTCGTTAAAGGGGGGAAAACGGAGCGTATTTGTAAGGCGACCGGTAAAAAGATCGACTTGCCGTACGACGAATTCACCGGTGGCCCTCCCACAGCTCAACTAGCAAGTCTCTCGGCGCATGGGATAGGGTCAATCATCCGTAACCGGGTTCGTATCACTGCCCCTACTTGGAAGGAGGCGCCGGATCATGAGAAGGCGAAAGTTTTCAAAGATCTTTCGGTACGTAATACGTTCAATTTAGTTATTATATAATATTGTTAATCTCGGCCTAAAATTTCATAATATATACGATTATAATTTTCTATTTATTTTTCATAGGAACAATTTGACGTGGATCCGACACCGGCTATGTTGAGGCATATCAATCAAACCGCCAACTCCATCTACAAAGATTGGAAGTACAGGCTCCATAAGTACTTCAAAGATGTCGGTCCCGTGCCTCCCCCGGTAGAGCTGCAAGGGGAGAGAGAAGATGAGTGGGAGTGGTTGTGTAACCACTTTGCCGATGAACAATTTAAGGTATTAATTTAATTTTTTTATTTCAATTAAAATAATTGAATTATTTAAATTGTAGTTATTCATTTTTTAATGATTTAATTATGTTGTGTAACAGAAATTCTCCGGTGTCAACAAAGCCAACCGGGGGAAGAAGGAGAAACACCATACTACCGGCGCCAAGCAGTTCATTTAAATTGCCAAGGAGCACAAGGATAAGGGTTCCAAACACCCTTTTATTGATGCAAGCGTAAGCGCGTACGTGACGCCAGGGCTCGATAATGAAGCGAGTCAATGCGGGGTAAGTGATATAAGTGATATGTATATATATATATGTGCTTTTAATTATAGTAATTATTATTTAAATATGATTACAAAATTATAATAAATTAATTATAATTTTGTAGGCAAGGGCGATAGAGCGTGCGCATGAAGAGTTGGCCAACACTCAGCTTGCGTTCCCAGATGTGCCGCCGGAAGACCTGCCTCCTCTATCCTTAGAGAGCCAAATTGCAATCGCGGATGAGGTCTACGGTCGTAGAGCTGGCAAGGAGGTTAGGCACTTTGGGCCTAGGGTGGTACGAGATTTGTCGACGACCTCCGGCTCATCATCTACGGGAGGTTCGAGGCAGCGGAGAATGAGTCAGGCTGCGGCCGTCGAAGCAGCCATTCAAGAGGCTCGACTGCCACGAGAGGAGAATCGACGGACACAAGAGCAGAATGAGTCAATGCGGCAAAGACTTGACGAACAACAAGCACAAATAGCCCAACTCATCGCGCTCATGAACCAAAATCGAGAAGTATGTCAACCTCCTCCGAACCCACACCCCGATGACAACGACCCGGCTGGAGGCGGAGGACTCGGCCCCGCATCTGCTCCTCCAGTGTATTAGCTAGCACGTAGTATATTATCTCGTTTCTTTACGCATTCCGAACAATATTTTAATTTTTAATTTATGGGTTTTTTCGTATGTACAAATTAATTTACTTTGATTATTTAATAATTATATATATAAGTTATTAATTTTAATATTCAAAATTTAGTTTATTTATTTAATATTAGCATTTTTCATTATTTAAATTAAAATAATAATAAATTTAATTAATATTATTTAATTTCAATTTATTTTTTTTTTAAAATAAAATATTCACTTGGACGACGGAGATTATGTTCTCCGTCGTCCAGGTGCAGAACCCTAAACCTAACCCCTAACCCCTAAACCCTGTCGTTCTCCGTGGCCCAGGTGTTCACCTGGACGACGGAGACTTAGTGTTTCCGTCGTCCAGGTGAACACCTGGGCCACGGAGAACGAGCAATGTCCGTGGCCCAGGTGCTCACCTGGACGACGGAAACACTAAGTCTCCGTCGTCCAGGTGAGCACCTGGGCCACGGACATTGCAACCATTATCCGTGGCCCAGGTGTTCACCTGGACGACGGAGACTTAGTGTTTCCGTCGTCCAGGTGAACACCTGGGCCACAGATAATATCTGAGGTCCAAGTTCACTTGGACGACGGAAACACTAAGTCTCCGTCGTCCAGGTTCTTGGACGACAGCACTTGGAGCACGGACCTTGGACGACGGAAACTCCGTCGTCCAAGTACTTAGACGACGGAAAAACTCACTTAGACGACGGAAATGGTCCGTGGTCTAAGTGCAGTTTTCTTGTAGTGCCTGAAGCATCTCCATGACTATAAATACAAGGTGATCGAATCGTCTAGAGTGTTTTTCCTAACCTGGTCTGACCCGATTAGTCAGTGATTAGTCGACTAGTCAAAACATCGATATTGAAAATAAAACCACCACAAACATACTCCAAATCGGCTCTAATAAAATACAGGGGACTGTAAATCTGCACAAACATGAACTCGCAGCAACTATAAAAATAAATAAACATCCACTCACTGTACTATGCCGGAATATTTATAAAGTCGAAATTGCCAAACGGCACAATAATCATCCGATACGGCCCGCTAACTCATAATCATGAACTCACGATTATAATTAATATCTACTCGTCGATATTCATAATAAATAGCTAGGCTCGTAATCCGACGAGCAATAATGTCAAGAATCTTGCATTTTCGAATAACGTTTCCGACTAAATATGAACTTAATCAAATTATGAATTCAGTTCCTTGCATTACTTCACTGTAAATCAATTTTAAAGTCGCAACATAAATCTCAAACATCGAGGACCTTGAATTTAAATCGATAGTCGGATCATCTATTAATAAAATCATAAAATTAATTAATTATTATTCGATCAAACACACGTCTAATTAATCAAGTCCAGATTCATTCAAGAACCTCACCATTGCATTTGACATGAAATTACGAGCGGACCAACATAAACTTTTGCCGAAAATCTAAATTCAATCCCACTGGCTCTAAATCGAGCAACCTACACATCAAAATGTTCATTTCAACAAGCCTAACAACATTGTAATACAACACAAAACCAAAATCAAATCGAAAAATAACGAAATACACCGTTGAAGTTTCAAACTCTCATTGGAACTCATTTCCTCCGTTCGTCACCTTTCGACCACGGTAGATCTGTCTTGATAGTCTCGTGGTCGTCTGGGCTTCAAAACCCCTATAGTTATGACCTTCATCGCCGTCGTGTGCACCACTACCGTCGCCGTCAAAATCACCCAGAATCCGCCACCTTCTTGGCCTCGATTTTTCCTCCACCAGTCACCAATGTCGGAGATGCTACCACCAATCGATATAGAAGATACAACCCGATGGCTTTCCACCAAAATCACGGTCGAGGGTCACTGCTGGTGAGAACCTCATGGCAGAAAAATGGGACGAGAGAGGGAAGGTCAATGTGGGTCAACCCGGTTGTCAAAAATGGAAATGCAAAATGGAAACCCTTATATATAGTCATGATTTGACAGTAATGTGCTTTTATATATTTTTGTAAAATTTTTGGTAATCGTAACTTCCTCATCACAATACGATTTCAACACTTGACGTGGCCACAAATTTGTTTCGACAAACTCTACGACTTTATCAAAAGAAATTTCTCGAAAAATATAGTAGATAAAATCTCGACGACACGCTAGAGAAAGTTACCGACAGTAAAGACTAATTACCACAACGATCAACGTAATTATTTAGTGACTAACCGAATAAGTTTAGAATATCGCGTGATATTGTTCCGGGTCGTAACATTACCACCCAAAACTGACTCCTTACTTGCTACTCATCGAGCAAAACGTCCTCGAGATATTCTTGGCGAGACCGATTCCTCCGCCGCGAATATCTCCACGATCTTTGACCTTGCTGCATGTCTCTTGGTGCACGGCCTTTTCCCATCGACCTTTTAGAGTGCAATTTTCTTCCTCGTCAAGCTTTTACCTATTTTCAAATCTTCTCGTTCACCTTTCATCCAAATGATCTGAGGTCTCCACATTCTACGAGAACCCCATCCTTCTCGTCAACGTGGAGAAATATTTCTCCCCCACAAATGACCCAAAATTTCTTTCGGATTTCCCCCAAAAACCCAAAGGAATTTTCTTCGTCGAGAAACCGATAACCCTTAGTCAGCCTACACATCTCGTCCGTGTCCCCCACGTTCAACGTACTCGATGCCTTTATTACTCCCTTTCGTTTCGTCCACGTTTTAAAATTCTTTAACCACTGTTCATTCCCCTTAGATTCTTGCGCACTATATATGTCCTCATCTCTACTCTCCTCCTTCACTTCATCTTATCTCGAACTCTTCCTTTCCCAAAAATCAAACAGGAATTCGATCCTTCGCTAACCCAAAAATCAACCCCAATTCTTGCTTTCCACCCCATCAGCATAACCACCATACGATCTCAAGCTTACTCCAAGGCTGCCGCCGACCCAGTCTATGAGCTAACTGCCAAAGATCACAACCTTAGCGACGGTAAGGTTTCCAAAGAAGAAGGAGATGAGAGCCACGGGGATATCGAGTCCCCAGAAGACAAGAAGAAGTTGTGGGCTCCCTCTGAGAGTCAACTCTCGCATGCAAGGGCTCACCGAGTCCCCAGAAGACAAGAATAAATTGTGGGCTCCCTCCGAGTGTCAACTCTTACATGCAAGGGCTCACCTAAACCTTCTGGGGAATGTCCAAGTCTTTGCCGTGCCCGACGGCGTAGATTTCATCTCCGGCGAGGGAATGCCCGCCGACTATCTTATCTTTTCTCAGATCCACCTCAAATTTTTGAGCTTCCCTATTCATTGTGCTATCTTTCTACTTCTCGTGGTACTCGATTTGCATCCCATGCAATTGAGCCCGAACTTATTCGTCGTGATCTCAACGTTGTTGGCCTTTAGCCAATAAATGAAGGTTCCTCTCGGGATTGGGGACTTCCTCTTCCTCCAAAAATACTCAAGGATCGAGCAAACCCGCCGCCACTTCAATTTCCTGCCTCACCACTAGTGGAAGTGCTTCGAGCAGCGGAATACCAATTACCGTGGGTGGGATTCCAACCCGATGATGATCCAGAGCGATTAGATGGCCCCGGAGCTTAAGGACTTCCCCTTCAACATCCTTAAAAAGATCAGGGAAAAACCAGGTAAAATCCTTTCTTCATCGATATTTCCTCTTCGAATACTTCTCGTTGATATTTTAGTTTTGATTTCCTTCATGAAAACTTATTCTTCCTTCATTTTTCCTGCAACTCTCCTAGTGGATTCCAACCCATTTTTTCTTGATGATGATGAGCTGCATGGCTCAATAATAATTTGGCCAATGGCCACTAGTCTCTCGCCCGCTTTACCTCTTCCAACTCTCTTTTAAAACTGGCCCGCGAGAGTTCCTCGTCGGCGTACACTGGGTACACCGAGTTATATACCACCGAGGAGGACATCTACACTTGCCTCGATCCTTCCAAAAGCCTTCAAGGACACTCTGTCTGCCTCCACTCCCGGAAGCAAGAAGCGAGGGCGCACAGCCCCACACATCGTCAATTTTAAGGATCCCCTCGAGGAGAAGAGATGCAAGATCTCATCGAGCCCCAGCGGGGCCCTGTCTAAGTCTGCATATATTTCTCCTTCTGGTCCTAGATCTAACCCACCTATCTCTCATGTGCCCAAAGCTCGTCCACCTCCCATCGAAGTTTTGGTTCCCCTCCTGCATGAGCAAATGTTGCATCCTTCTTTTCCCCCAAGGTATTACTATATCCTTGTTTTGATTTGCCTTGTACTTATCTCTCTTCATCCTCATTCAAATAACTTCAACAATGACGCAACCTCGACACTCCCCAAACCACCTCCATTGAAGAACATTACGACCCCCACCAAGAAAAGCTCGTCGACCAGTGGCTCGAAGCCCACCATGGTCCAACCCCTACTCAATAGGGAACAACTCCGAGGTGGTGCATAGCATAGCTCTCAAACTCTGCAAGCGTTCTCTGGACCATGACATTTTCCAATGAGGATCTCGTGAGGAGCATGAAGAGGTGGTGCTATCTAAGGTCATGGACGTAAGCACGCTAAAAACCTTTCTTCTTTCCTTCCTTAAGATTTACTCATGACTCTTTTCACCTCTAACTAATTTGCCTTTTTTAGATTGTGCTCTATGCGCAGATAATCTTCTCCTGCAACTCCCATCTCGTCGATGCCCTCGAGATCGAGCTTACCGAGGCCAAAGCCAAATTGTTCGCCTCATCCTCCCAATATTGGGATAAGGTGCGAGTGCTCGAGGGCCTAAAAGAGTGCTTCGCCAACCTCGAGAAATCCAACAATGAGCTCTCCGACAATTTCAAGTTTTTTCAACGGAGGTGTCTCGTCAAGGATTGTGAGGTGGAAAGTGCCTTGAGAAAAATTGCTGAGCTCGAAAAAGAAAACTAGGAGGCCAAGGAGCATATTTCATCATTGGAAATGCAAATCGATGAGGGGGAGAAAATCTGCGATGAGGAGTTCGAGAACGCCAACTGGATGGTGAGACAGTCCTCGGCAAAGTACTTCCGCCACGCATGGGCCCAATCTTCTCTCCCCACCGAGGAACGTATCTATGAGGGACCCGATGCTAGAGACAAGCTCCTCCAATGTGCAGGGGAGTATGAACCCCTGTTTGGCTCCAATCCTGGTGAAGTCCGTACTCCTCCGGCGCTAAAAAATGATGCTCTTACCGAAAACATGGCCCAGCGTACTGAGGAAGTTATCCCCACACTCGAGTACATCGACATCGTTCTTGCAGCGGAGGCAGACCTCGGGCACATTGAGCCTTCTCCCTCAGCGATGCAGACCCTCGTGGAGACCACATCGAGCACCCAAAAGCCCGACGAAGAGAAGATCGAGGAGAAAAAAGCGACAGCCAGCACTTGAAGCTTTTCCTGTCTTACTTTTGTCTTCCTTTTTACCTCGAGCCTGTAATTTTTTCAGCCTAAGTTGACTTTTGAACTGCCTTATCGGTTTCTTATTTCAGCATGGATGCTTTACTTTCGGTACTTCATACTTTTCCTATATTTGTTGACCTTGTGCTTGCCGAATTTCCTTCATCTTCCTTTCTTCGACGAATATTTGAACTCGTTTGAACAATCCTCAAGATGACAAGCTTCTCTTCGAGAAAAAACTTCATCGAGAAAGGCTTAACTACTTGTCGACAAGAGTTTCAGCCCAATGGCCTTTTGACTATGTTGACTTTCCGAAACTGATTTCAATTAGGAATTTATCAAAATTCCTTTGATCTCAGTCACCTCAGGGTTCCGTTTTTCTTCTTTCTTGCGTCTCGCATAAGAAACCCTAATCCACTTGGGCTTTATAAACTGGTTTCACCATACTTTTCATCTGCGCTCATCAAAAAAATCCTTCGTTATGTCTGCCAGACTCTCTATTGTCGTGATGGATTTACCCTCGAACAACCCCATTCATGCATGACCATCGGGTTATCCCCCGATCAGTCGTCGACCATGTAGAATCTTTGTACTTTTCCCTTTTTTATCTTTTCTCATGCATGATCTCGCTAATAGGTAATTCCTTTTCAGATCCCACGACTCATCTTCTCCTTTTGGAATGATCACTATCTCTGAATGGCGTGCATATTGCAACAAAGGCATATAGCAAAAGGCTTCTCTAGAGGTCAGGGTCCGTAACCTCTAGCATGTTATTTTTCCCTCAGTTCCGTCTCCTCGGTCACGGGTTGGCAATGTTTCCACAATACGTCGAATTTGAAGATTCGAAGATCTCAGCCGACCGGCTTACTTCCCTCCTCAATCAAACTATTGCACACCTCTTCGAGATTTGGAGTTTGACTTGCAAGCAAGGCACAACTCCGAGATTTGGTGAGTCGAGTTTGAAGGAAGTTTGGTAACCTCTAATCCAAGAGCTTCAATTTTTGAACGTTGTTCAACTGCTTCTTGATTCGTCAATGCTTCCACCTTCATGATACAACATCAATACTTGTTTCCCAATACACACATATTGTAAATAACCATCATCACAGACAACAAGCATTGTCAAATACACTCATTCATTCTATAGTTACCTACACTAGACCAAAAAATTAGCCAAATCTGAAAATGTTTAACCATTCAATTAAACATCTAATCTAATCTAATGCGATGAAATTAATCACACCCTCAATATTAATCCGAATAGATAAATGGGGGGATGCATCACCAATATATGTAGGTACAACAAAAAGGGCACACACCCAGAATCAAATAGATCATAAGATTCAAGAGAGAGAGAGAGAGAGAGAGAGAGAGAGAGAGAGAGAGTTGTTGAAGGAAACCGGAGAGAAGCTGGAAAAATTGGGCATCTGTCTTCCCGTCCTCACCAGCCATTATTTAGTCTCTCCTTCCTTTCCTTTCCTTCCTTCCCTGTTTCAATTTTCTTTTCTTTTCTTTTTTATGGGTTTTGTTTTTAGGGTTTAAGGCCAAATAGTCCAACAAAAGAACCGAAAGACAAAATCAAAATGGCCGAACCAACCAAGCAAGCTTAATAGCTATACTATTTCTCCTTTTAATTTTAAGAGTGTTTTCTCTCTCAAAAAAAAAATTTGAAAGATTATTTTTAATTTTTATATATTTTTCATGTGTAGAGAAAATTATAAGAAGTTTACGTAGTTTTGTTGGTTTATTCCTCATATTTAGGTTCTCCGTGATGTTTAGGGAAGAGATGTTTACGGCAATTAATCTTCTCCTTATTCTTTTGTTTTTTCTTCTTTTTTATTTTATTTTATTTATCTATGATTTATGAAATCTTTTTTTAGGAGTTAATTTGATATAAGGACAGAAAAAAAATTATTTTATGAATGTTTGAGCTGCTAAAATAACTGGAAAAGGCCAACGATTTTAATAAACAGAGATTTTTTCTTCATGCTCATCCTGGTAAGCAACAAAAACCAAACGGCTCAAATTTGAAATTCACCGACTTTCCATTTCAAAACAACATAACGGCACAAAAGGAACCAGCAAGCTTCTCTCTCTCTCTCTCTCTCTCTCTCTCTTATTTGCCCACAACGGCACAAAGGAAGTTTTGAATTTTGAATTGAAGGGCTTGGCTTTTTTGTAGAGGAAGGAGAAGAGAGGAGAGGGAGACAAGTCCGTTCGATCATCAAACGAAACCCAGATTTGGTTTCAAAGCTCTCAACGTTTGCAAACGGTATCTCGTTCTTTCTCTCTCACTCTCGAATTTCATTCCCAAACTCTCTCGATGTGGGGTTCTCTCTTTAGCAATGGTATCTCTCTCGATTCTTTTTCCCAAATTCTGATGATTTAGGGTTTTTGAATTCGATGTTTTTGGGGCTAATTACTGAATTCAATCTTCTGCATTATCGTCGAGTTAGCTTTTGATCATTAGTGAATGCATTTTTGATGAGTTGGCTTTGGGTCCCTTTGATGATGATTCTGGGTCACTTTGATTTCATTGATGATGATTGCTGGTTTACTGGATAGAATTGAGTTTCCTTTAGATAAATCGGTTGGCTTTTATGATTTTCTGGTTTCATTTGAGAAACCTTTCATGAATCTGAAATCCTGGATCGTTTCAGTGATTATGATACAAATTGAGTTGCCTTTGGGACATTGTTCTGATGATTGCTTTGACAGAATTGAGTTGTCTTCGATGAATATTGGTTGACTTTGATGTCTTCCTAATACTGGTTTCATTTGAAACCTTTCATGAATCTGGATGGTTTTGATGGAATTCAATCTTCTGCACATCGTCGAGTTGTTGTTTGATCAATGAATGCTTTTTAATGAGTCGAGTCGAGTTGCCTTTGGTCCCTTTTGATTTATTTTGGTTCCTTTGATGTCTTTGATGATTGTTGGTTTATTTGATAGAATTGAGTTGCCCCCTTGGATGATTCGGTTGGCTTTTATGATTCTCTGGTTTCATTAGAAACCTTTTAATGAATATGAAATTCTAGATCGTTTCAGTCATTTTGATACAATTGAGTTGCCTTTGATTAATATCGGTCGACTTTGATGCCTTTCTTATACTGGTTTCATTTCAAACCTTTAATGAATCTGGATGGTTTTGATGGAATTGAGTTGCCTTCGATGAATCAGTTACCTTTATGATTCTGGTTTCACTTGAAACCTTTGATGAATCTGGATGGTTTTGTTGGAATTGAGTTGCCTTCGATGAATCAGTTACCTTTGTGATTCTGGTTTTACTTGAAACCTTTGATGAATCTGGATAGTTTTGTTGGAATTGAGTTCGCTTCGATGAATCAGTTATCTTTATGATTCTGGTTTCACTTGAAACCTTTGATGAATTTGGATGGTTTTGTTGGAATTGAGTTGCCTTCGATGAATCAGCTACCTTTAGGATTCTGGTTTCACTTGAAACCTTTGATGAATCTGGATGGTTTTATTGGAATTAAGTTGCCTTCGATGAATCAGTTACCTTTATGATTCTGGTTTCACTTGAAACCTTTGGTGAATCTGGATGGTTTTGTTGGAATTGAGTTGCCTTCGATGAATTGGTTACCTTTATGATTCTGGTTTCACTTGAAATCTTTGATAAATCTGGACTGTCATAATATTTTCGATACATTAAGTTGGCTTTGAAAAGAAATCAGTTGCCTTACTGCCCCTCGAATATATGGTTTCATTTGAAACCTATAATGGTCCTAGATAGATTGGATGCTTCGATCAATCAAATGCATTTGATGCTTTTATGGTTTAATTAGAAAACTTAAATGAATTTGGATTGTCACAATTTCTTCGATGGATTAAGTTGGCTTCGAAAAGAAATCGTTTGCCTTACTGCCCCCTCCCGGATTCAATCTTCTGCATATGTTTGGGATTTTTTCTTTGATTTAGGGTTACCAAGATTCGGTTGCCTTTGAATTCAATCTTTTGCTCTGAATTCAATCTTCTGCTTATAGACTGGTTGGATGCCTCTATGAATTATTTGAAACCTTTGATGAATCTGGATTGTCACAATATTCTCGATACATTGAAATTCCTTTGGAAAGAAATTGGTTGCCTTACTGCCAAGTCCGATCGATCGATGTGGGTTATACTTTACCAAAGAGCAATTGTTGCTATTGAATTTGTTCTTCTGCATATTTTGTGGATTTAGTAGGGGGCTACCCAGTTACTGAAATCAATCTTCTGCATAGTTATTGGGTTGCCCTTTAATTTAATCAGTGAATCTATCTATCTTGTTGCATCTGATAATCAGTGAACTAGTCGAGTTAACTTCAGTTAGTTAGTTGCTTTCGATAAATTTGTTGGCTTAATTCGGTCCCTTTGATGATTCTGGCTCAGTTGCCTTTGATGTCTGTCATTCATGATAGATTGTTGGTTTCCTTTGATGAATCTGAAATTCTGGATCGTTTCAGTGATTTTTATGATAGAATTGAGTTGCCTTTCTGATTCTGGTTTCATTTGAAACCTTTGATCAATTTGGATGGTTTTGATGCTTTTGATACAATTGAGTCGCTTTCAATAAATCGGTTGCCTTTATGATTCTTGTTTCATTTTGATGAATCTGGATTGTCACAATGTTCTTGATTCATTGAGTTGCCTTTGAAAAGAAGTTGGTAGCTTTACTGCCTCTCTATATATGGTTTCATTTGAAACCTATGATGATTCTGGATAGTTTGGTTGCTTCGACAAATCGGTTGCATTTAATGCTTTTATGGTTTCTTTTGAAACCTTAAATGAATTTTGATTGTTACAATTTATTCGATAGATTGAGTTGCCTTTGGAAAGAAATTGATTGCCTTACTGCCCCTCGAATATATGGTTTCATTTGAAATCTATAATGGCTCTGGATAAATTGGATGCTTCAATAGATTAGTTGAATTTGATGCTTTTATGGCTTCATTAGAAACCTTGGATAAATTTGGATTGTCATAATGTTCTTGATACATTGAGGTTCCTATGAAAAGAAATTGGTTGCCTACCCCCCTTCCCCGATTCAATCTTCTGCATATTTTTGGGATTTTTTCTATGATTTAGGGTTTTCAAGATTTAGTTGCCTTTGAATTCAATCTTCTGCTTATAGACCGGTTGGATGCCTCCATGAATTATTTGGAACCGATAATGATGGCTCTGAGAGAGATTAGATTTTGTATGCTCTCCCTGAATTAAAGAGCATTTCAAATGGTTCGGCTCCAATTGTATTTCAAAATCTCAAAATTTTGGCAGTTTGCAAGCACATTCAGTCTTTTGCGCAATTACTTTGGAGAGTTAACAATGATATGGTCTAATCTCTCTATTGACTTCCCAAGTTCTTCAATGTTCTCTCAATTGGGAAAGTAAACAAATGCCTCCTCGGATTCAATCGTCAACATATTTTTGGTAATTTTTCTCTGATTTAGGGTTACCAAGATTTGGTTGCCTTTAAATTCAGTCTTCTGCTTTGGATTCAATCTTATGCTTCTAGACCGGTTTGATGCCTCCATGATTCTAGTTTCATTTATTTATAGACTGGTTTGATGCCTCCATGATTCTAGTTTCATTTATTTATAGACCGGTTTGATGCCTCCATGATTCCAATACATAATGTTGTACATAATGCTTATAGACCGGTCCTACCTATTTCCAATTGCAGCATTTGTTACAGTGCTGATAACTGAAATTTCATGGAGAAAAGAGATTTGTTGAGGCTGGATAAGATTACGGCAATCTGCATTTGATGTATGGATGGAATTCGCTGGGTTTCCACCAATTCTTAGATCTCTTGTATTCATCTGCCAACCACTGCCATTTTACTTTATATTCAAACTGAAATTCACAGTGATGACTTTCACATGTTATTACAGCATTTCAACTTTTTCATTTGCAGGAGATGTTGAATCCTTATTGGAAATTGAGAAGTTGAGATCTGAGTCTGGAAAGCAGCACATTGTTGTGAGTGGATTTTCATGTGCAAAGGTATTGATTAATTTGATTTGTAGGTTGTACATTTTCATAATATTTTTCATTCCTATTGTAAAAGTAAACCAATAAATAAATGTGGTCCTTAAGAAATGAACTTGATATGTCGAGTTATACTTTCTAATTCACAAGATAACAAATCAACCCAGGTCATAGGCAAATTATTGAAAGATGTCAAATTGCTGCATTGGAACATGAACATAGATGTATAAACTTCTCTTAGTATTTATAAGTCACATGTTACCACTGAGGTATTAGTTTGATTTAATTCACCTTATGCCTTTGTCTCTGTTTCTTTTTTTATAAATTCCCTACAAGGCTTACTATTAGAACAGAAGCCAGAGGAAGCTTCAGCCATCAATCAAGCATTACATCAGGTTCCATTATTATTTTTATAACATTATTTAACGATGCTGGCCAGAACATAGCATACATTATGACAGGAAGAAAGAATCTTAAGAAGGTTTCGGAAAATAATTTAGTGGTTTTGATATTGCTGCTTACTCATTAAAAATCATGAAAAAATATCCATATTTGAATGATAAAGCAACCTTTTCACATTTCTTGAGTTGACTATATCTGAAAAATGGCAACATTGGAAATTTGGTTTGCCCTATTGATATAACATCAGGGTCTTCAGTTCTTCTATGTTTTTTTGTGTTGTTTGTCATTTCATCTTCTTTTCTGGTATGAAGGAATCCAAATGATCTTTCCATTTTCAAAATTGCCTTGGAGAGTAGTAATCTTGTTCTTTCAATTATAACATGTCATTTCATCTGTTTCTGTTTATTGAAAAGTCCAGAATTTTTCAACTCTGTATTTAGCCTGAAATAAATGTTACATCTTAAATTTATTCTTTATTACTTTTTGTTGCTTCTCCATTGTGAATATCTTGAGCATATTGCAGCTAAGAGAAGACATGAAGAAAGGGGTTTTTGTTGTTTGATCTTCGCACATGCTTTTTAGCTTTTGAATGTCAAAATTCTGTCTTGTATAACCCCCATTATTTGTGTCTTAATCAAAGCCTTGTATATAAATTATTAAGTATATCTCTGTATTAATTACTAATGATAAGAAGCAAATGTAAGTAACAGAATCTATACAAGGTTATGAAAGAAATCTCTTGTAGGTTTAGAGCCTTGTATGCACTCGGCTACGTAAGTTGAGCCTTAATTGGTTTGCTTGATGGATAAGTATAATTAATAAAATGGTATACAATTTGCTGATTAAAGCACCAGTAAGAAGGCTGTCCAGTTTGTACAAGCAACCAATAACTTGTGTTTTGTAAATATTTCATGAAACTTTAGATTTTGGTTGTGGAATGATGAAAACTTAAATTTGCTCATGCTTTACTTCGAGCAGTTGTTTTTTTTCTTAGAAAGATATTTTGGAATTTTCTTAGCATTTAAGTAATATTTCTATCCTCATAAAACTTGTTATGTTCCAGGGTGCAGCTAACAGAGAGGTAGCAGCTACTAATATGAATCGTACTAGTAGTCGATCACATAGTGTATTTACATGCATTATTGAAAGTAAAGTAAGTTTATTCTTTTCTTCATGTCATTTATGTAAACTTTGTAAGAAGTATAGTATTATTTTTCATTCCTTTTGATGTGGTAGCTTATATCTAATGGTTTTTTATCAGAGAGAATCTCAAGAAGTAAATCACCATCGGTTTGCTAGGCTTAATCTTGTTGACTTAGCAGGATCCAAAAGGTAAAGTGTTAACGAATGGAGACAATTGTATTATATTATCCCTCTACCTGTTGAAAAGTTTGATGTTACATTTTAGGGAAAGAAAGTGAATGAGGGAAAATTTGGTCCTCCCAAAATATGTGCTTTAGTGTATTTTCATGTATTTTTTCAAAGAATGAAGATTTTTTTTCCTCATTGAAGTATCTTCTCAAGTATCATACCGCTCATTGCATGTTTATCGGCTTTCTGTTTGGCAGGCAAAAGAGTTCTGATGCTGAAGGTGAACGATTGAAGGTCAACAAGTCTCTTTCAACATTAGGGTATATTTTCTGTTCGATTTCAGTATTTCACACTCAGTATTTTACGTTTTCCAGAACTTCTCTTTTACCTTTATATTTCTTCTTCAGTAACTGATTAAATATTTAACTATTTGACCATTGAAACGACTTTTGTATTTGCAGACTTGTGATTATGAATCTAGTAAATATGTCCAATGGGAAGTCACTTCATGTTCCATATCAGGATTCAAAGCTTACATTTTTGCAGCAGGTAGATTGTCATACAATAGGTTATGTAAATTTGATTCACTATATTAAGTACTAAATAACTTAAACATTGAAGTACTATATATTTGTGCTCTTGCTAGCTGTGCTCTTTGTATAATTTTATAATATAGTTATGCAATATCAAAACTCCATTTTGTGCTTTGCACGTTGTATAAATTTATTATTATAATATGCAATATCAAAACTCCATTTTGTTAACTTTTCAGGACTCTCTTTGAGGGAATTCGAAGACAATTATAATTGCAAATATAAGTCCTTCTAGCTGGATATACATACATAATTCATAATGTCAAGCTTGATTATGTAGTTATTTTACATTTTATGTGGGTTTGTGCAGATGTTCATTTGAGACTCTAAGCACTTTAAAGTTCGCTCAACGTGCTAGGTTCATTAAGAACAATGTATGCTATTCTGGTTGCAAATACTTGATGCATATTTATTGATGTTTATCACTCAAATGTTGATATCTCTTATTGGTATATGACTATATGGTGTGGATAGAACCTATTCATATTAGTGGCATTTGATATTGTCTACAGGTTATGTGACAGTAGACTGATATTGGTAATTATATGATTTTCAGGCAATTGTGAATGAGGATGCATCTGGAGATGTCATTTCCATGCGAGTGCAAATCCATCATCTCAAGGTTGCATGCTTAATTTTATCTATGTGTGTGAGGAGTACCTCTTTGTCAAAGTTCTATAGAGTCTGAGTTTCAGACTATTTTTGCTTTAGGCTTGGATTTTTCTGGAAGGTTGCACATATTAACTTTACAAAGCAACATGCTCATCACATTTTGTTTAGTATACAAAAATGGCTCCAGCATTAGCTTAGGAGCCTCTGTACGTTGTTGCTCTAGCCATAAACTGTTCATACCTTAATTAATAAATGATCCTGGAAAAAATAAGAAACATGGTATTTTAATTTTTTTTATGACTTTACCTAATACACTAAGAATTACTGGAAACGACTTTCTCTCTGTTTAAATGTAGTTCATTGTGCTTTTGCTATTTAGGAGCAGGATTGGAGCAGATTGTCTCAAGTTATTCATTATTCTAAACCTACAACTTCATATTGTGGTCACATGATACAATCTATACACATCCCATTTGATATATTGATTTGAGAAACAATTATGCCACTTTTTTTCAGAAAATTCTGACCAACATAATTATATGGAGATTCCTCCCAGTTTCATAGTTTACTATCGTGGTTATCATTTGCTGGTCTTTGCTTGTTGCTGACGCTGAAATAGGACAGATACCAATTGATGCAAATCCCAAGCTCTCTTGTGGAAGTGATCAGTGTTAATTGAATTGAGTTTATATCCATTTTAGTCATTAGAAATATATCCTGCTGTTTGTTTATTAATGAAGTAGTCAACTTGTATCTCTGAGTTTGACCAATACATATTTGTTTAGTTTTGTTGTGAGTTACAGTGTTTCTTACAAATATCCTTAAATTAATTTTCAGAAAGAAGTATCCTGCTTACGTGGTCTAGTAAATGGGGGGAATGAAAATATGGACAATGAAATTTTGTGAGTTGAGCTTCAGAAGTTGGTTAGTGAGTGGGCCAGCTTATTAAGCACCAAAAAGAAGAGGATATAAAGGAACAACTTTTCCTTTGTCATATGCAGTTACAAATGTAAAGAAAGAGTAATTTTCTCTGCTTCGTCAATAACTTACATGAAAATTTAAGCTTACATGGGTTCCTCCTCATTGGAATTTTGTCTAGGTGTTGAACAATAAGTTTTATTTCAAGCCTTCTAGTTTCTGTAGAAAATGTGGGAAAGAGGGAATCTAGTATCTAGCTCGTGAGCTTGTTTAACGTAGAAGTGGCATTGTCGTAGTAAGTAACAAGTCATAGCCAATTAGCATTTCCATGGACTTATATGAAAAATTTCATGATTTCTGTCAGATATCTTCTATGTACAGTAGGATCTGTTTACATCAAATCCAAGAAAGCTCTTGCAAAGGCTATCCTGAAAGATCTTGTGGAAATGTCCCGTATCTCATATGCGGGCTCTTCTTAAGGAGTTACCTTTCTTAAGTCAGTAGGGAAAGTTGCCTGATCTTGGGTCAGAGTATGAACAGTAAGAAAATGTGATGCTCATTATAGTTGGCTTGTATTTGTGTCAGATGAGATGCAGATCGAGAATGGATTTGTCTTGATTTGTTAATATTCCTCCACTTATGCAGGGATGTCGATACCGTTAGGAATGCTGTTGAATTTGTTCTCCAAAATTTCACTGAGATGAACAAACTTTGGGTGCGGATGCAACATCAGGTTGGTTGATACTTTTTATGACTACTCTCAGGTTTAGACATGCATGGGTACCACAATGCCTGCATGTCTCGAAGGTAAAATCTGTCTCGAAGGCATGATTTCTGGTCATGCAGGTGTTGTAGTACTTTTCAATCATTCGTACTCTTAGCTGATCCTGAGTTGAGGCATGCTCTCGGCCTTTCTGGTCTGCAGGGGACTGCCATAGAAAAGGAGAAATGGGAGAAACAGAGCAAACTGCGTGATCTTGTAATGTCAATAAACTGATAACTGGTTGATTTCACTGCCACATTTTGTGCGTGCATACACTTCTTGAAGGCTTCTCATCCTTATCCCTTTAGGTTGGTAAAAACCTACATGTCCTCAGCCAAATAAAAGGTGTTGATCTGGAAGTGTACAAAGAGACCTTGCTTCCCAGAGTCTTGGAGCAAGTTGTCAACTATAAAGATGAGATCACACAGTTTTATCTGATGGATTGCATAATTCAAGTATTTCCTGATGAGTACCACTTGCAAACTCTGGATATATTGCTAGGTGCTTGCCCCTAGCTTCAAGTGCATCTTTTGCAGCCTGAGAATCTTCTCTTAGATACATATGGCATTCTTAAAGTTTCAGATTTTGTATTGAGTACATTTGAACAGAAAGTACGGGTGAGATATTTCTTGTATGGTCTCTGAGTATGTTTGATCTTGTTGAGATTTAGTTATACCTTAATCATTTCAGCATATTATTGTCCAAGCTTATATGAGAAATTGACTCGTATGTACGAGATACTTACACAGTCACTATACTACTTTTTTGTTGCAGGAATGGGCTGCTTCTGCTTCCTGTGGAACTCCGAATAATGTTGTTTCTGAGGTATGGACTTCTAACTTAATAAGCCTAGTTCAATAAGTTAGGATGTTTACCTAGTTATTTCTCACACTTGCGATTTTTGTATTAGGTGCTCAATGATAAAGGATATGAGGGTACATTATCTGACGAACCAAATCTTATAACTCTTTACAGAAAAGTATGTATTACTAAGTTTTTGTTTCCACCTGTTTGAGAAAAAGGAGTATCATATAACATAAGTCTCTGCACGCTTCTCAACATTTCAGATCTGCAAATCTAAATTTTTCGGTCCATCGTGGTTTTCATCTGCTGCAATGAAAATGATACATCGTATACTTGATACAAACCTCTTTACAGTGAGCTTTTAAACCTTTATTTGTGCTAAAATTATTCCTTTAATACTAGCTATATCATCCCCCGTATTATTGAAAATCCAATAGACCATATTTAGGTGAATTAGTGATCTCTTTTTCATCTTATGCAGAGGATTACTATTTCAAAGTTCTCAGAAATGGATGGTTTAGGAAAGATTACAATCCATCAGAGTTTCAAGAACACAAAGGCAAGACTCAGAACTCAGAACTCAGAAGTTGATTAATCTTTCTCAACCATATAATTTGTTGTCTTCCCTATCCAGAGAATTGTATGAACTTGATAGATTCTCGCTTTGTAAATCATCTTTTTTCCTTACTTGTAGGAGAATGTTGTAACAGAAAGGAAAGAGATATCGACTTCGATGAACGCTTTGAGCTTATTTTGAGGTCAAAGAATTTGAACCTTGAAAACTTATTTGAAAAGCAGATGGCATGTAGCATATATACATTGTTCTTAATTTTTTTCTAGTCCTTATTATCTTTCTGATACCGAATGCTGCTCTTTGGTCATTTGGAATTCCATTTGCAAATGATATCATGAGTAAGATAGAGGAAGCTGCAAAGCCTATGGAATTTAATGTTCACAAAAGAAACTACAAGGTACTGAGTTAAACTTGTTCTGATATGTCATTTTTATCAAAATTGACTGCAGGTGAAGTTGCAAGTTGATAAGCACAGAAGAAAGGATCACGGGTCACGTCTCTGTAGCTACTGAGGTACTGACTTAGTTACAGCTCATACTTGTTTGGACTCATATTTAGGGATGAAAAATAGGAAATTTGCTCAATATGTACTGTATTAGGTAGTAAGAGGGAGCAACTTGCTAGATAAAATAAGATGTCCATAAGTGAAGAGCTAGGACGTGATTTAATCAGCCGATTCTCATCTGGCTGCATAGCTGCTCGAGTTGGCTCTATCCACTCACAAGGTGGAGCTCTGGAAAACTGGTGGTGACACACTCTAGTTTCACAAGGCATGTCAACAATAAATTTCATTTTAAGCCTTCTATCTTCTGTAGAAAATGTAAGAAAGAAGGAATCTAGTTTCTTACTCGTCAGACACATCAATTGCTAGACAATTAAATCTCATGATGCTTGTTAAACAAATAGAAACAAAAATTTATGAAATGCTTTGACTCAGTCAACTTGTTCTGAGCCGAGTTGCTATTTGCTAATTATGTCTTCTTGATCTTTCTTACTTCAATTCTATACTACTTTCTCATCGAGGTTGAAAGACATAGTCTGGAAATCTGAAGAAACTACTAAAGCATCAAGGTGATAATCCTCTCCACTTCAACTATGCAACATAAATTTCCATGATAGTCAAAATTTCTCCAGTTCCCAGTAAATTTGCTTTACTATTTTGGTCTTTCTCTATCTCTCTCTCAAGAAATTTGCACTGTTTATCATCACCGCATGCACTTTGTCTATGTAATTTAACATGCTACAGAAGAATTTCTTTTTATTAACTCAGCTGCTTAGTAAAAGATTAAAAGTTACAGTCTTGTGTAGTTGAAGCTGTTGATGTTGAGGAAGAACAATTGGATGCCTGACTCTTATATATTTCATGAGATTTTTACTGAGACTGCCTTGCAAATCGTGTCTATCAAGTGGTGGCAAAGCTGTAGTTGAGGTAAGTTTCAACATTGTATTGGATGGATATAATGGGTCGGTTATGGTATATGGTCAAACTGGAACTGGGAAGACTTACACACATGGCAGTCTAGGTTGTGCTGATGTAGCGGAACGTGGCATTATGTTTAGAGCTTTGGAGGATATAATTGTGCGTACAGCTCCAGACTCTGATACTTTAGAGGTTTCATAATTGCAGGTTGGGAGTTTTATATTACAGTAGTCTTATGTTTGTATGTTTGTCTCTCTTGCTTGTTTCACTAATTTGTGTTGACTCATTGCTCATACCTCTCGGTTTTAGTTTTACAATTCCACTACAAATTATTATGATTTCTTTACCTGCAACATGTTTATCCTTGGTTGATGTTTTAAAAATGTGTTCATGTTTAGTGTTGCTATTATGCTGGTGATTGTTTGTTTCTTTAATAACTTTTTTCATTGTTGTAGCTATACATGGAATCAATAGAGAAATTGCTTGCACTAGAGAAGAATAACATTCCTGAGGACCCCAATACTAGTGAGGTGTCACTTCCTAGTTCGTTGTTAGTGAGAATAAAAGACCTTGATCACATATTATAATTGCTGCAAGTTCGCGAGACGACGAAAACCGACTTGCATCTTACACAAATCTAAAGTTCTAAACCAAAATGCCAACTGAGGAGGTTTTCCTGCAGGTATTGGTTATTGATATTTTTGCTGTTAAAATCCCTTTATATAATGAAAAGAATATAAGTGTTCTCCTGGATAACAAATTTTGTGGAATGAAATAGGATGGTGAATGACAATCGTTTGTTTGTCAATGAATGAAACAAACGGCTGATATTAAAAGCTATAGCTCTCTCTCTCTCTCTCTCTCTCTCTCTCAACCCAACACCCAACACCAACGGGACATTTTTGATCGGAAATCATGACTCACAACTCAATCGAAAGCGTTCCTGGTATATATCTTGATCTTCTTTCTTTGTACACATGCCGAGGCCACGCCTATTTATGGGATCGATGGCCTGGATCTGGTCTAGGCGGAGGAGGCCTATGCTTCAAGGCTGCCGAGGTCTACAACGACGTATCAGTAGTCGACGACGACGTATCAATGACTTGATTTGAGCGAAATTAACTCGAAAGTTACATCATCACTGGGAAGGCCTTGCCACTTGATTAACCAGCATACTCCTATCGCATTTCCCTTCTTACTGAACCAAGGTGGTTCAAAAGGGGTAGGGATGTGGGTGGCCACTGTGGGGGGAGGATGACCAAAGAAAGCCTCAAACGGGTCATTCGAATGGCGGTGTGAAAGCTTGTATTACACCAAAATTGCGCCCAGTGAAGATGAGTAGACCAAGTGTGGTGTTGATCACCAACGAAGCAAAAAGAGCCCCAAAAGGGGTCATTCTAATGGTGGTGTGAAATCTTGTATCATACCAAAATTACGCCTAGTGAAGATGAGTGGACCAAGTGTGGTGTTGATAACCAACTAAGCACCTCCGTCTGTCCGGTGATACGCTGAACTTCGACAAAGGCCAAACGAACTCTTCCTAAAAGTTGCTAGTAAACACCGCATCACGATTAGTAATGATGGAACGAGGCATGCCATGAAACTAGAACACCTCCTTTACAAACAGGTTATCAATTGTAGAGGCAGTATATGGGTTTGTTAAGGTAATGAAATGCCCAAATTTTGTGAAACGGTCAATAACAACAAAAATGACGTTGTGACCTTGTGACAGAGGAACGCCTTCCATGAATTCCTTTGAAACTGACAAGAATGCACCATCCAAAACCGGAAGTGGTTGTAGTAGTCCGGGTGGTGTAATCGTCTTGTAATTCTGCCATTGGCATTCATCACACCCTGCAATGAAGCGCTTAATGTCCTTTTTCCGCACCCTAGGCCACAAGAAATTGTGAGATAAGCACTTGTATGTAGGCAAGAACCCAGAGTGACCTTCTGTTTGTTAGTGAAGAATGAAATTACAAGAAGAGTTTGGTACGCCACTTCGTAGTACTAGGCACATAAATCTTATCCCTGTAACACAATCAACCTTTACACAAGGAAAAATCAGCTTTATAGGGCATACTTGATCGAAGTGATTTAGAGATGGCGATGGCTTCGGGGTCGCTTTGGTGGGTTATCCCAATCTTATCCAAACAATCGAACATATGGGTGGTTACAGCCATGAGGGAAGCTAGCTCAAGGCGTCACAACAACGCGTCGGGTGAGGCATTTATGCCTCCAAGGCGGCGGTGCTATATTTCAAAGTTGTAACTTAAGAATGGTAACCACTGTTGTTGTGTTTAGGCGTGGAGAGCCTCTGGTCCAAGAAGTACTCGAGGGTGCGATAGTCGGTGATGATTTTGAACTTTTGATGGACAAGGTAAGAACGCCATGACTACACAACAAATATGATGACAAGCATTTCTTTGTCATAGACCGATAAAGCGAGATTGCGGCCCGACAACGTCTTGCAGAGGTAAGCAATGGGATGACCTCCTTCCTGCAAGATGGCCCCAAACCTCTACCAGAAGCATCAGTTTCAATTAAAAACTACTTGGAGTAATCCGGTACCGCCAATACTGGTGTTGTTGTCAACACCGACTTCAAAGCTTCAAATGTATCGGTGGTGGCTTGTGTCCATAGAATTATCTTCCTTCAACAATTATGTGAGGGGCTTGGATATGGGCCCAAAATTCCTTCAAATTTACGGTAGTACCCAACCAACCTAGAAACCTACGAAGCCCTTTGAGCATAGTGGGCTGAGGCCAATGGGCTAAACTTGAATCTTGATGAAGTCTACTGATACAATATGCCCAAGATAAACCATACATGTTTGCGCAAATGAACACTTAGAGGCTTTGATCTGAAGGGAGTGGGCCTGCAAAGATGTTAGAATTTGGTGCAAATGGTGCATATGCTCCTCCATAGTCTTACTATAAACAAGTATGTCGTTGAAAAATACCAAACCTTGTGTAAATAAGGGCGAAAAATATTGTTCATAAGACTTTGAAATGTACAATGAGCATTTGTGAAACCAAAAAACAGGCCCAAAACTTGTGTAAATAATGCTATTACAAAAAATTCATAGTGACCGTCATGAGTGCAGAATGTCGTTTTGTGCACATCATCATTATGCATCTGGATACCCCGATCTCAAGTCCATCTTGGTAAATATTTATGTCCCATGCAACTCGTCATGCAATACCTGCACCAAGGGAATTGGAAAACAGTCTTGACCATAATAGCATTGAGTGCCTGGAAATCAATGCAAAGGTGTTGCGTATTATCTTTCTTGAGCACCAAGATCACAGGAGAGGAATAGGGACTGTGATTGGGCTGAATTTCACCTCTACTCAACATTTCTTTGATTTAGCGCTCGATTTCAGTCTTTTGGGCTGAAGAGTGCCTATAGGGCCGAGAAGTAATGAGCTTGGCACCTGGTACAAGTGGTATCTTGGGGTCACAGGCTCTCGTAGGGGGTAATGTAGTGGGCTCCTCAAAGTGGTGTGAAAAATGGCCCAAAGATCTTGTAACTCGATAGGAGCATAAGAGTCAAGTTGATTGGGAGCTGGTGGCGACATAATGGAGAACATCGAATGGAGCAGATGCAATTTTGCTCCTGTGGGTGGTTGATATTGGATGCTCCGGAGAAGATGGGGTTATCCATTCAGCCCCTAACATCAAGTCATAGCCCACCACAACCAACAATCAAATAGGTGGAGAATTAGTTATGCCAATAATAACATTCCGAGTGATGTCACTAGTCATAATGTATGCTCTGGAGGCGATAGTGAAGGTACAATGAGCATCATGAGCCATTTCGAGATTTAATTGATGGGCGATTTCTAGATTGAGGAAGTTTGTCGAAGCTCCAGAGTCAACAAAGATGTGAATCAGAAATGTCCTAATTTTTCCACGCAAACACATCATTTGGGCTTGAGGAGACCCAGTGAGAGCATGGAGTGTAAAGTTCACCGCCTCTGACGGTTGCTCGTCACGATCATGGTAAATGTCACGGGCCCGTAGCTGTGCGCCTGGATATTTGTAGCACTCCCGGCCCCCGCGATGGCTCCCTGGCAGTCATGTCGCCAAGACCAGCCTTCCCGCCATAGAACCTAACTTGCTTTGCTGACAAATTTTAGCAAGGTTCATGGTCGTTGCGTCAACACGGGCTGAGTTTGCACAGCGGACTCATATTGTTCTCTAGGACTTCTTAGTGTCATCGCGTGCTACCCTCGACACGACACACTGCTGCTTATTGGCGAGGTTCGCAACCTCCTCATATTAGACCCAAATGGCCTTCGAATTAGGCTGACTATATGCACTCCCTTGGCACACTTAGCACGGCAGCAAGCAGACTGCCAATGTCGATCTCACTAACACGATTTTTCCCATGCACTAATTGTTTTACTATCCTAGCGCCCATACACTAAGGATAAGGGAATTAGAGTTAACTGAATACACACACACACACACAAAATCTATGGGAAAATCCCAACCTTTTATTACTTACACTAATAAAGAAGTTTGATGGTTATTCACATCGAAACTCTTCTTTCGCCAAATACTCACCCAAATTGGCTGTATTTATAGTCATCATGACTCTAGCAGTTGACATCCCAAAAACAGCCATCGAGATAAGATTGCCTAACCACCCAATCTTTTAGTTTAGGATTACACCAAGTAACTACCCTAAACTGCTATTACATGATAAGCGAAGGCAAGCACCATGCAACGGAATGGTAAAACCCATGAGTTTCCCTCTACTACCGAGAAGAATCCAAGCACCAAGTTAATGTGATGAAAGTGGTGTTGAGGTCCGGGAAAGAGTTTGAAAACTACGATGATGCTCCAATCGTGGAGAGTGATGATGAAGAAGATGACTTTATCACCCCATTGGTGTCAAGGTCACATACCCAGGTAGAGAAGGGTACCTTGAGTAGAGATAGAGTAGTCCGTTTCCAAGAGAGGTCCGAGGTGATTCCATTTGATGATATAGAGGCATTGGATGACGAAGAGAATGAGTTCGAGATTGAGAATATGGGGTTAAAGACCAGTTTTAGTAGCTATGGGAATGCAAGAAAGGGTTAAGAATGTAGAGATATCAATTGAGAGCATTCTGGGATAAATTTGGAAGAGAATGGAGGTAGCAGGATGAAGGAATCTCCTTGGTCAGCATGACACTTCTTCTTCGATGGGTCGAGATAAATACTTGACCCATCGAAGCAAGCTCCCTGGTCTGCCAAACGAAAATTCTCGATGGATTGAGAAGAACCTTCGACCCATCAAAGGCTCAGTTCAGGGGATTTCCAAGGGGACTTCCAAGAAGGGTCAAGGTGATGAGGAAACATGTCTACCCTTCAACCAAGTACGAAACAAGGAGAGGGACCAAGAAAACTTGGATCGTAAGACTAAGGAGTGCTTGGATGTCTTCCAGAAGGTTGAGATTAATATCCCCCCATCCTGATGTCATCCAAACCATCCCGATGTATTCCAAGTTCCTAAAAGACCTTTTCACCAATCGTTGGTTGAAGAACAAGCTACAAGGGATAGAGAGAATGGAGGAGGTCAAGCTCAATGTCATGGTCTCGTCAATCATTCAACAAAAAGTGCATAAGAAGCTTGCGGATCCGGGAAGCTTCACCGTGCCTTGCACTAATGGCTCCAAGCATTTTCCAAGAACTTTGATGGATCTTGGTGCCTTTATAAATTTGATGGCATACTCGGTTTACAAAGAGATTGTATTGGGAAAGATTAAGTCGGTTAGCATGTCACTTCAACTTGTTGATAGGAGTGTGGCACATCCGAGGGGCATTGTAGAAGATGTATTGGTGACTATTAAATAGAATCCCTATAATCATACTTTCCAAAACACATAATCTATAATCTCGCGATATCACATTGTCCAAAACCTCTCATCATATAATCTCTCTCTCTCTCTCTCTCTCTCTCTCTCTCTCTCTCTCTCTCTCTCTCTCACACACACACACACACACACACACACACACATAATCACACTTCACACACTGACCCAATGCAAACCCAGGATTATACCCACTATTTTAAATCCAACACTGCTTTATATTCATAAACCATAAGAAAAATCAAAATAGTTTCCCATGATTCATTTTGTACCCATGATAAATCAACACTGCTTTATATCTATGATTCATTTCAAACCCAAAAAAAGTAGAGAGAGAAGTGAGACTGACCAGAGTGAGATTGGTCGGAGTGTGTGTATGTCGGAAGCTTTAGGGAGGCAATGGAGACACCATATATGAGATCTGAAACCTTGATAGCCACCATTTGAAGACTGAAGCCCTGAGAACCATGTGTCCAAGCTGAGTTATTTGATGGATAGCCCTGAGAACCATTGTTCCAGCCTGAATTATTGTTGTGGTAACCACTGTTGTTATTAGATCTTACATTATTATGGCCACCTCTATTGTTGTTCCAACCAGATCTTGAACCACCTCCATTATTAGACCTATAACCACCATTATGATGGTTTCTTGCCCCATTATAAAGAGCCACAAATGCCGCAGCAAAGGCAGTAGGCTCAGAAAACACATAAGACACAGGAGGTGATGACAATATGCCCTTGGAATCATTGGTCTCAAAAGGAGTAGTTTTAGCAACTATAGCAGATATATGAGACACAACAGTAGGCTTAGGTTCAATCTCAAGCTCAGATTCAGCAGCCAACAGTAAAGAACGCATTTCAGACATGAAAATAGCAGTTCTTTTAGCCTTAATCATCATACGAATAGGACTAAATTTAGTAGGCAAACCCTTGAGAATCAGAATCATGATATCTTCATCAGACATAATAATACCAATTGCAGCCAATTGATCATGAGTACTTTTCGCACGCAACAAATACTTGTCAATACTATCAGATCCTTTCTCAATAGATTGTATATTAGACTTGAGTTGAACAACATTAGATCTAGACATAGTAGCATAGCATTCTTTAAGAGTGTTCCATACCTACTGAGCTGAAGAACAACGAACCACATAAGCAAAAGCCTTAGATGAAAGCGTAGCAGAGAGAAGCGAAACAAGATTCCAATCTTGTTCGATCCAGGCCTCATAGTCATCAGAGGAGGACGGAGGACATCGCTGAGTGCCATCAACGAACCTGATGAGTCCATGGCCTCGAAGAAGACCATACATATGGAAGTGCCATATGGCAAAATTGGTGTCGTCAAGCTTTACAGAGACGAAGCTGGAGAGATTTGCGAGAAGATAAACCATCAAATTCGTATTCGGAGCCAGCATTGTTGAAGCTTGGAGAAAATAAACAAACAAAGATCGAAGAAAAAAAAATACTAGGAGGTAGGATTGAAGTTTTGTAAGCTCAGATTGTCAAATCCTTGGCTCTGGATACCATGTTGAAATTAAACTAGGGTTTGAAGTAGACAAGAATCGAGATAGAAGAGGAGAAGAATATTGGAGAAGGATTAGCTTTTGATTAATTACCGTAGAGAATGATTACAGGAATGTTGATGTAGGCTCTTATACATTGAGCTAGCTCATGCACATGTGAGTGTAACAACCGACTCTCACTCTTATGCACTATTGACATGACATATGGTATTACAACACCGGTGACTCACAGCCATATTACCACCTGGATTGACTCCCTCTGTGGACTTTAATGGACCTGAAGCATGACATCCTTCATTGCCTTTACAATAACAATAATGTGGTCTACTCGCAAGAATTTAAAGTCTAAAGCCAGAAACTTTACTTTCCAATAAGTAGTTTAATTGTTATTTATAGCAAGTCCATCTCAATGTTAGAATGCATATGTTTGGGTTTAAGAAGTGCTAATTAGCACCAACATGTCATAATTAGGATTCATTGAGACCTTTAAATTTATTGCTTCTGTTTTAAATTTCAATTTACTCCAGTTTTGCATGAATCTTTCTTTGATCATGTTGATCTCTCTTTGCAGGTTCTCTAAACTAGGAGACAAAGTCAAGCTATTTGGTGCACCCTCCTACAACCAGACAAGTGGAGAGCTCAGTAGAGAAAACAAGAAAACAGTGTGTGAGTTGATACTCTCGACCCTCAAGAATACATTGTAAGTTGCTTCAACTATATGACAATGATTTAGGTTTGTTTTTGGATAAGAACTCTATATAAGCTATTTATTGACAACATGTGTCTGTCTTGCAGAACAAGACTGTTTAATGCTTTGCGGAAGTCGTGAGGTTCCCCGAAAACAATGGGTAGTGGTACTGAAGTTGCCCAGTTCAACATTGCTATAAGCTACTTGTAAAGCAAGAAGAAGCTGAGGACCAGATGAAGAGGAAGCCACTCTTCTTCCCTTGTTCCTTTTTTAATAAACAAACTGCTCCTCTGAGAAGAATAAGAAGAGTAAGAAGCAAGCACATCAGATTCTCATAATTCAACATACTTTTTTACTCTCTTCCTAGATAATCTCTCATTAAGCCTTCTTTCATATTCACTATCTGATTCAAGGAGTGCTCTATTGTGTTTTCTCATTAAATATAGAATAATTACAAGTCATCAACAAACATATAGTTAGACATATATCTAAAAACAGATATCCAATAATAAGTGAAACAGATACCCAGAAAGATACTTAAAAAATATCAAGAAAAAAGACATTCTATCACACACACAACAAAAGCAGCAAACTAGTACAACAACAAAAAATCAAACCGAAAACCAAAAACCTAAGAAAAATGTTAAGAACACCAACAACATACATTTCAAAAAAAAATGAAAGGATATCAAGACAGATACTTCCACAGATACACAGACAGATACTTAGACATATACTCAAACGGATACTTCAAAAATATCCAGAAAAAAAAACTTCTATCACAAACACAACAACAACATATAATACAACAAATAAAAATCAAACTGAAAACCTTAGAAAAATGTCAACAACACTAACAACATACATTTCAAAAAATTTGAAAGGATATCAAGACAAATACTTCAACAGATATACAGACATATACTCAAACAGATACTTCAAAGATATCTAGAAAAATGACTTCTATCACAAACACAACAACGACAACTAATACAACAAAAAATAGCCTTTTGAACACCCTACATCACATACCTTCTACAAAAAATCATGAAAAAAAGTGAAAAATTACCGAAAATAAAACTGAAAATCATAGAAAAATGTAAACAACAACAGACATTTCAAAACTTCAGACAACATAGAAACGAACAACAAAAATGAACATGCAAACTGGTTAGAACCAATGAAAATAAAAATTCCAGGGTTTTCAAAGAGAGATTCTTACGCAGAACAATAACAACATCGACCGTCCTACGAAGATAGAGACTAAAACAGAGACAACGAACTCAACAGCGAGACGCAAACACGATTGAGGCAAGAAGGAACACGACGGCGACGGTTTTCAAAAGCACAGAGATAAAACGAGAGAAAGAGAGTACCGTTCTGAGAACAAAATAGTGAAATGAGTATAGGTAGTACTTGAGAGACAGAGAGCGGAAAATAACGTAAAAATAACTAAAACGCTGGTGTGTTACAAAGTTAAAAAGAGAATGAAACTTTTTGAGATGGAAAACTTATGGTGAGTTTTTTAGGAAAGAGAATGTCTAAACTGGACATTTTTCTCATTTTCCCTTGATTTTACTGTGGTAAAATATTTTGGTTTGTAAATTTTATTAATAGATCTGTTAAGGCACATGACTTGCACCTACTTTGATGCAAGTGCACCGAAGATGCCCTCGTGAAAGTATGGAAGGAAGAAATGTAGGGATTAAAGGGTCCAAACACATCAAAGTTGACATAACACATAATGATTAGGTATTTTTGAAAGGAATGACCAAGTATTGCTCGTCTCTTAATTAGGATTACTGAAGATATACTTTCGAAACAAACATTTCAATTACATTTCAAAATTTTGGTAAATTAATTTACCATGTTGAGAAATACCTAGATTAATACTTTCCTTTAACATCAAGGTGAAAATCGTTAAGAAATTTATAATTATAATTTATTGTTTATTTTTTGGAGGGTATTTATCATCTCAGAGTTTAGGCCTAGAGCTCGTTTCGCGGGATTAATTATATACAAAATTACTCATAAGGTCACTTATATGCCTAATTTTCCCATGAAGATTATTTATACTTTTTATCTCATTTAATGTCACTTTCCTTTTTCCTATTTTCATGGCTTTCTACTTTTACCCCTTCTATATATATTGTATTTGAATTCAAATTTGGCAGGAGAGAGATTGCGATTGAGAGAAAGCTCGATCGAGCTAGAGAGAGAGAGAGAGAGAGCTTGAGACGCGTGACAACATTGACGCATAGAGAAAGAGGAGCGGACTCGACGTTTCCGGCGAAATTTGTTGAAGCAGATTTGACTTGGGTGAGGCATTGATTCTTCTTATCTGTACTGCCTTGTTGTTCTGTGTTATTCATTTTGATTTTTCGTTTATGTTTTCGTTGATTTCATTCTTATATTGTTTCTGATCTTAATATGGCTATGTATGAAAGGACCCAACCCCGATTTAGTTTCCTAAACCGGAATCAAACCTCTTCTGAAAACACGATATGACAACCCGAACCGAAAATGGTATGTTTATCGACTTGATTTGCGAGTTTCGCGATTAGTCGCGATTTTGTCGTAATTGGTTAATATGGCGGCCTCGTTAATGACTAAATTATCGGGCAAGAATTTAATTTGAAATCCTTCACGAAAGTTGTAGAGAATTTAAATTCGAGCTCGTGGGAACTTTCGGAGGATTATTTCGAGTTACGAGGAATAAATTATGAATATTTTTGGCCGTTGGATTTTGTCATATTTATCCGTTTGGTTTCGATACGTGTACGGTATAAATACGGGCGAATACGTGACGAATTGGGAAAGTTTCCAAAATGGGAAAGCTGGTGTTGACCCTCGTTGACCACGGGTGGGTTTCGACTCGTTTTGGGCCGAACGGTTCTTGCCGTCGTTTGGCTTGATTCCGGCCACGGGTAGCCGTGGTTTCTTGACAAGAATTGTTAGGCTCGTGCTCCTCTTCAGATTGGTAGGTGGATCGTCCTCTATGGTGGCCGGAGGAGAGAGAATCGGCACGGCAAACTTCAAGGTTTTCCGGCGGAATTCGGTGGTCATAGGTGGCGACGTTGGCGGCCGAGATGGTGGTTGTACCTATAGGGGTTTTGTTAGCCTTGGGGAGAGGAAGCTTTTAGAAGTGGTTTCAAGCCTTGCAGTGGCCGGACGGAGGAGATCGGACATGGAGAAATTCCGGCGAGGGTTTTGATCTTTAAGGTGAGATTTGGAGTTTTTTCCGGTCAAAATTGGGCTTAACTTGGAACTAGAAAGTTGTTGGAAATGTCGAGATCTTCAAATCCATGTGTAGGTAGAAATTTTTTGGGCCGATGACATTTTCTGGCCAAGGTGTTTTTCGACAAGTTTTATGTCGTTTTTGCTCGGAATCGCGCACCGATCGCAGTGGTGAGGTTTATATTTTGAATTGAGCATCGGAAATTATAGCGAGGTTTTATGATGTGTTTATTAGATTTTTGACGATTTCGTCGATATTGAGTTATATGTTTCCGGGAATGGTTGGTTCTCGAGATGTGGTTCAAGGTTTTGAAATATGATTTTGAGCAGTGGAATTTATGATTATTCAGGGGATCGTGATCATTTGTTTGGCGGGGGATTTTCCGCCGGATTGCAGAATTAACGTGTTTTGCTTTATGCTTATCTGTGAGTGGACCTTTTATTTACACTGTCGTAACGAGTTCTTGATTTCCGTATTTATTTCCAGTACGATGTTGAGATTATTTATTGTTTTTAGAGGTATTGTTTTATATTTTATATGGTGATGGCATTTACTTATCATCGATGCATTGGCTACTCGGCTGATCACTGGTAGTCCAGATCCAGGGTTGAGAGATTCCCCTGATGTGCCCACTAGGCTTGAGAGATTCGCCTAGTGTATCACCGTCGGGTTTGAGAGATTCGCCTGACCGTCGGGTTTGAGACATTCGCCTGACACCTCCATTCATTTTATGAACTCGCTTTATTTTATGATATATATAAATGGTGAAAGGCATATGATTATTTTCGTCCACTCACTCTAACGATTTTATTTGCCTTTCCCCTGGGCTTTTCAGTTTCTGTGCCTAGTTTGCAGTTCAGATTCTGGTGTCGCATGTCGCAGTCGGAGGCTTAGTATTCGAGCTATATTTCTTATATGGTAGGTTCTTAGTTTTGCCTACTATTTGTATATATATACTAGAGGTCGCTCTGCACACTCTAATATTATACTTTCATATGATTTTTCCCCGGATTTCTGTAAAGTACAGTTTTACTTATTACTTTACATTATTGTTATGATATTGAGAAATCCGGATGGGATTGGTGCCCACGGTTTGGCTTTTGTGGCATAGGATGAAGTGTGTTTTCGGATGTAGGTTAATGGCAATTCCACGTTATAGCGAAATTCTGCCTAAATTTTTATGGTTTTTGCAAGTTCGTGTTTTCAGAAGGGGTTTGATTTCGGTTTAGGAAACTAAATCGGAGTTGGGTCCTTTCACACGAACTTGCAAAAACCATAGAAATTTTGGCAGAGTTTCACTATAACATGGAATTGCCATTAACCTGCACCCGAAAACACACTTCTTCCTATGCCACAAAACCAAACCGTGGGCACCAATCCCATCCGGATTTCTCAATATCATAACAATAATGTAAAGTAATAAGCAAAACTGTGCTTTACAGAAATCTGGGGAAAAACATATAAAAGTATCACATCAGAGTAATCAGAGCGACCTCTAGTGTATATATACAAAAAATATACAACAGTAGGCAAAACAAGAAACCTACTGAAAAGGAAAGGTAGCTCGAACACTAAGCCTCCAACTGCGACGTGAGACACCAGAATCCGAACTGAAAACTGGGCACGGAAACCGAAAAACCCAGGGGAAAGGCAATTAAAATCGTTAGTGTGAGTAGACGAAAATAATCATATGCCTTTCACCATTTATATAATATAAAAAAAATACGAGTTCTTAAAATGAATGGAGGTGTCAGGCGAATCTCTCAAGCCCAACGATGATAGAATATGCGAATCTCTCAAGCCTAGTGGACACATTAGGGGAGTCTCTCAACCCTGGAACTGGACTACCGGTGATCAGCCTAGTAGCCAATGCATCGATGCTAAATAAATGTCATCACCATAAAATATAAAACAATACCTCCAAAACAATAAATAATCTCAATACTGTACTAGAAATAAATACTAAAATCAAGAACTCGCTACGACAGTGTAAATAAATGTCCACTCACAGATAGCACAGCGCGCTAATCACGAGATCCGGCGGAAGATCCCTCGACCAACGTACGATCTTGATCCCCTGAATAATCACAAAATATAACTGATCAAAATCACAACTCAATACACTAAACTACACCTCGGAAACCAACCATTTCCGGAAACATACAACTCGGATACAAAGTAATCGTCGAAAACCCCCAAATACTCCACATAAACCCTCGACTTAAAATCCGGTACTCAAATCAACTTGAAAACCTCAAGGCAATGATTGGGGCACGATTACGAGCAAAACAACATAAAATTCTTCAAAATCCAAAAAGTCAACGCCCTCGCCGGAGCGCCCTCGCCGGCGGCGGCGCGGCGTCAACGGTGACGGATTCCAGCCAAACATTCCAGATCACAAGTACTCCCCAAGCCCAACAACTTCCTCTTCTACACCGAGACCCAATTCCAAGCCCACCGGCCGAAATTTACGAAACCTTACGGGATCCATGGATTCCGGCGAGGTTCCGACGAGCTCCAAACCTCAACCAAACCAAAATTCCTTCACCCAAAAGCTTCACAAGGATGAGGGGAACTTTTCCCCCCACACCCCCGACCCCAAACATCGCCGGAGCACCTCACCCGATTCTGGAGAAATCCCTAGATTTCCACGAACTCATTCCCTCTCAAATCGTGATCAATTCAACTCAAATCAAGTTCTGAACCATAGGAAATCAAGAGAGAAAGCTAGCCATACCAAAATCAAGGCCAGAGGTGGCCGAAAACGTGAAGTCCGACGGCGGTCCGTTTTGAACTCGGTCAACGCGGGTCAACGGTTCTTTTTTTGGTCAACAACGGTCAAACTTCCCAAAATAGTGTTTTTCGAAAATTTTCCAACTATTCCGATATTATACTCGCGGCTTGATACGATCGACGGTCCAAATCGAATCACATCGACATTTCGGATAACTCAAACTTAATCGGATAAACACGACTAAATTACGCGATTTCAAATATTCATAACATATTCCTCGGTTATCGAAACAATTATCCGAAACCGCCCACGAACTCGAAATCACGCATACTACAATTCTCGTGAAGAGACTCATGTCAAATTCTCGCCCAATAATTAAATTGTGAACCAAACCGCCAATTATTAATTACGATAAATCTCGATTACTCGCAAAACTCTCGGATTAAGCCGATTAACGTACTAATTCTGATTCGGATCGTCACAAATCTACCCCCCTTAGAAAAATTTCGACCTCGAAATTTACGTACCTGCTAAGTGAACAGATGAGAATACTGCTCCCGCATACACTGCTCGGTCTCCCAGGTGGCTTCCTCAACTGAATGATTCTCCCATAAGACCTTTACAAGCGGTATGACTCGGTGCCTCAACACCTGCTCACCCTGATCGAGAATCTGGATCGGCTCCTCCACATATGTCAAATCTTCCCGGATAGGAAGCTGATGTGGTGCTAACACATGTGATGGATCTGGAATGTATTTCCGCAACATCGAGACATGGAAAACATCGTGAACTTGAGCTATCTCAGAAGGCAACTCTAATCTGTAAGCCACGGCACCAACCCTCTCAGTAATCTCGTACGAACCAATATATCGTGGTCGAAGCTTGCCACGCTTCACGAGACACACAACTCCCCTCCAAGAAGACAGTTTCAGGAAGACCCAGTTGCCCACCTTGAACTCAAGACTTTTTGTTCTCATGTCCGCATAACTCTTCTGGCAATCTTGGGCAATCTTCAATCTGTCTCGGATAATTTGAATATCCTCCATGGTGCTCTTCACCAGATCAGGGCCAATAAGCCATCGCTCGCCCACCTCACTCCAACACAATGGAGTGCGGCACTGCCTCCCGTATAGAGCCTCATACGGTGCTATATCAATACTGGCCTGATAAGTGTTGTTGTAAGCAAACTCAATCAAATGCAGTTGCTGGTCCCAATTTCCTCTAAACTGTAAAACACAAGACCGCAACATATCCTCGAGAGTCTGAATAGTCCTCTCAGACTGCCCATCAGTCTGCGGATGGAAATTTGTACTGAAATGCAATCTGGTACCCAAGGCTCGCTTCAATGCCTGCCAGAACTCTGAAGTAAACTGACTGTCTCGATCAGAAACAATGGATACAGGCACACCATGCAGACGAACGATCTCTGCCAAATACAGCTTTGCCAATTTGCCTACTGAAATTTTCCCCGGAAGTGCAAGGAAATGAGCGGATTTCGTCAAACGGTCTACGATAACCCAAATACCAGTATTACCAGCCGAAGTACGTGGTAACTGATACACGAAATCCATGGTAATGTGCTCCCACTTCCAAACCGGAATCTCTAAGGGCTGTAGCTTTCCCGCAGGCTTCTGCCTCTCTGCTTTAACCTGCTGACAAATTAGACATCTACACACATATGCGACACTTTTCCTCTTCATATTTCGCCACCAGTAATAAGCTCAGAGTGTACGAAACATCTTCGTACCGCTGGGATGCATCGCATAATCTCTTTCTTCAAACCCTCATCCCTAGGTACACATAATTTGCCTCTGAATAGCAATGTACCATCATCACTCAACCGAAACTTTGTTGGCATACCATTCTGAATCATGGTCTTCTTGTCCAATAGATAGGAGTCCAGATCCTGAGCTTCCCGAACCTAATCAACCAGTACCGGTCGAACCTAGAAGCTAGCCAATAAGGCTCAATCATCGTCCCACTCAAATTCAGCTCTCGTAGCCCGTAACTCGGCTAACAGGAAACTCTGGCCACACACACGTGAAATAGTGAGGCTCCAAATTTCTGACTGAGTGCATCAGCAACAACATTAGCCTTCCCTGGATGATACTCAAAGGTGCAATCATAATCATTGATCAACTCCATCCATCTGCGCTGTCTCATATTCAAGTCTGGCTGCATGCGCAAATAAGTGAAACTCTTGTGATCTGTATATATCTTGCACTGAGCTCCGTACAAGTAGTGTCTCCAACTCTTCAAGGCTAATACAATAGCAGCCAACTCCAAATCATGGGTAGGATAGTTGACTTCATGTGGTTTCAGCTGCCTGGAACCGTAAGCTACCACTTTGCCATGCTGCATCAAAACACAACCAAGTCCCAATTTCAATGTATCGCTGTAAACCACAAACTCTCCACTGTCGTCAGGTAGAGTCAGAACCCGTGCAGTAGTCAACTTTTCCTTCAAGAGCAAGTAACTCTCCTCACATGCATTGGACCACTCGAACTTGACACCTTTCTTCGTCAATCTTGTAAGTGGAGTGGCAATCCGTGAAAAATCCTGCACAAAGCGCCGATAATAATCTGCCAACCCTAAGAAACTCCTAATCTCTAGTGCGGTGGTAGGTCTACTCCAATTCAACACGGTTCAATCTTGTCAGGATCCACGCTGACTCCTTCAGCTGATATCACGTGACCCAAAAACTTCACGCTATCCAACCAAAACTCACACTTGCTGAACTTTGCAAACAACTGATTGTCCCGCAAAGTCCGCAAAACAGCTCACAAATGCTTCTTGTGCTGACCCACACTCCTGGAGTAAATTAGGATGTCGTCGATGAACACGATCATAAACTTGTCCAGAAACCGCTTGAACACTCGGTTCATCAAGTCCATGAAAGCTGCAGGGGCATTGGTCAACCCAAACGGCATAACCAAGAACTCATAATGCCCGTACCGTGATCTGAAAGATGTCTTGGCTACATCTGACTCTCTGATCCTCAACTGATAGTATCCAGACCTGAGATCAATCTTCGAAAAGACTGAAGCTCCCTTAAGCTGATCAAACAAGTCGTCAATCCGCAGCAACGGATACTTGTTCTTCACAGTGACTTGATTCAGCTTCCGGTAATCAATACACAACCACATGGAACCATCATTCTTCCGTACAAACAGTACAGGAGTACCCCACGGTGATACACTGGGTCGTATGAAACCTTTCTCCAGCAACTCTTGAAGTTGAATATGTAGCTCCTTCAACTCCGCTGGCGCCATACGATAAGGTGCATGTGATATGGGTCCAGTGCCCGGTAATAGCCCAATGGTGAAATCAATTTTCCGAACTAGAGGTACACCTGGTAATTCCTCCGGAAACACATCTGGAAACTCGGAAACAACCTCAATGTCACCAATGTCTGGTACAACATCCGTAGTATCCACAACATGAGCTAAGTATGCAATACAACCCTTCTTCATCATCCGCTCGGCCTTCATCGCTGAAATCACACATGCAATGAAGTATTCTTCTCACCGCGAAACAATATCTCTGGAAAACCTGGTCAACGAAACACAACCCCCTTCTTGTGACAATCGAACATAGCCCAATGTGTCTCTAAGAAGTCCATACCCAAAATCACATCAAAATCGACGATATCCAGCAATAACAAATCCGCGGCTAAACCATGATCTCCAACAAAAATCTTACAATCCCTATACACCCAATCAATACTCACAACCTCACCAAACGGATACAACACCCTCCATAAGCCCGGAAGTGGAGATGCAGGCATAGTAGCTAAAGATGACAATCTATATGATATGAATGAATGCGTAGCACCTGGATCTAGCAAAGTAAGTACTGGATAGCCAAAAACATGCAATGTACCAATAACAACCTCCGGTGAAGCTCTGCCCTCACGCAAAGACATGGCATGAACCCTGGCCTGCCCAGCTGGTCGTCCACGCTGAGGGTGACTCTACTGTCCACCCTGACCAGAAGACTGTACTGGTCAAGCCCCAGAAGTGGTACCTCGCTCTCCTCTGGAACTCTGAGCTACATGTCCACCAACACCCACCTGCTAGAGACACTCCCTCGCATAGTGACCCTCCTGGCCACAACGATAGCAAATGGTAGTGCCTCACTGACAAGGACCATAATGATGCCTGTTGCAGAAGTTGCATAATGGATACTCCCGCAGTATAGCAAAAGTGCCACCGGTACGCCGAGGATAGCTGGATCCGCTAGAACCACCACTGGACTGTGGTTTCTATGGTCGATCCCTTCTCCATCTCTGTCTCTGTCTCTGTCTAGCTGAACTACCTGGTGATCTATATGGTCCACTGCCAGATGATGATGCCGATCCGAAAGTGCCTGAACTCAGCCACTTGGAAGGTCCCTGACTCGGTCCACCCTCCTCAAATCGTCGAGACTGGAATCTCATATGCTTTTCCTTCTCGATATCCTCGCCCCGGAGTGCAGCACTCATGAACTCATCAAAGTTGTTCCGAGGCATCGTAGTCAGTGTCCCCTTGATGTTCAGGTTCAAGTCCAGCTCAAATCTTCAGCACTTGGCTTCCTCTGTAGCTACCATGTCACGAGCAAACCGAGATAAACGAGTAAATCTGTCCCAGTACTCAAGTACTGACATGCTACGTTGTTTCAAGTTGGTAAACTCCTCATACTTCTGCTGCTGTGTAGCCTGGTTGAAGTACCTCCGCATAAACAAATCCCTGAACAATGTCCATGGAGTATCAACCGGAACTCTATCGGTGCTAACCCACCAGAAGTATGCATCAGACTCAAGTAACCCAATTGCTACCACTGTCATCTGCTCAGGAGTGAAACGCAGATGCTCACAAACTCGTTCAACCTGAACCAACCATGTCTCACAAATCTCTGGATCAGCTGAACCCGAGAAAACAGTCGCTCCAGCAGTTCGAGCTTTGACCACAGGGTCAAAACACTCCTCCAAACGCAATACTTGCATAAGCAAGTCATGCGTGTGGCGATCCTCATTAGGATCCACATCCTTATTAACACGGGAACCACGTCTAGGAGGCATCCTAATGATAAGAGAAAAGCATTAGATATAAAGCACAAGGAACGTAATCATGAAACTTCAGACATTTGAGAACACACAACACCCGAAGCATTGATGAGTAACCGCTGGCCAGTCGGGTCATCGCTCCAGACATGCTGTACATACTCAAATATTCTTAGTATCACAACTACAAAAGTCTACAGAACCTGAAACCTAATGCTCTGATACCAAGCTGAAAGGACCCAACCCCGATTTTAGTTTCCTAAACCGGAATCAAATCCCTTCTGAAAACACGAACTTGCAAAAACCGTAGAAATTTCGGCAGAGTTTCACTATAACGTGGAATTACCATTAACCTGCACCCGAAAACACACTTCATCCTATGCCACAAAAGCCAAACCGTGGACACCAATCCCATCCGGATTTCTTAATATCATAACAATAATGTAAAGTAATAAGCAAAACTGTACTTTACAGAAATCCGGGAAAATTATATGAAAATGTAGACATCAGAGTAATCAGAGCGACCTCTAGTATATATATATATATATATACATAAATACACAACAGTAGGCTAAACAAGAAACCTACTGGAAAAGAAAGGTAGCTCGAACACTAAGCCTCCGACTGCGACATGCAACACCAGAATCTGAACTACAAACTGGGCATGGAAACCGAAAAGCCCAGGGAAAGACATATAAACCGTTAGAGTGAGTGGACGAAAATAAATATCTTTCACTGAATAATATATGTTATAAAAACATATGCGAGTCTAAATGAATGAATATGATATAGTACAGGAGGGAGACTCTAACTCCTCACGCGTACGGAGCATGCATCGTAAAACTCCGTGGGGTCACACATGGACACGTCCGCGCTAGTATAGTCCGAATCACGGGATCCCAGACCCACATGTGATTCTAGCCAGAAAGGCCTCAGGTCAGAGGTCTGCCCCCCACCCCCCCGGTAAAGGCCTCGGGTCAGGGGTCACAGCCTCCCCCGGTAAACATCCTTGGGGATCAGCCGGGATGCAAGTGTATCGATACAACAATATATACTGTGACTGTACTCTGTGTAAACCAATTCATAAATAGTTCTATGCAAGTGTATAAAGCATAATGTAAATGCATATACGTCATACATAATAGTATAAGCAGATTCGTCGATACGTATTCGCAAATGCATAATCGTAAAACACATTCTCATATAAATCATAATCTCATATGCATGCTCATGCTTGTAAAACGTGTAATAAAGACTAGCAACTAATCAGTGAAAAGAGATCTCCACTCACAAACAAGCACAGCTCACAAACGCGCTAATCCCGAGATCCTGCAGAAGATACCTCGCCCAACGTACGATCTCGATCCCTTAAATAACCATAAAATATAACTGATCAAAATCACAATTCATTACTATATACCACACCTCGGAAACCAACCATTTTCGGAAACATATAACTCAGATACAAAATAATTGACGAAAATCTCCAAATTCCCTGAAAGGACCCAACCCCGATTCAGTTACCTAAATCGGAATCGAACCCCTTCTGAAAACACGAACCAACAAAAATCTTTCAAAATTTCGGCAGAGTTTCGCTACTAACGTGGAATTGCATAAACCTGCACCCTGAAAATAACACTTCGTCCTATGCCACAAAAACCAAACCGCGGGTACCAATCCCATCCGGATTTCTCAACATCATAATATAAACAATAAACAGTAAACATACTGTATAGTATATCTGAGAAAATCCGTATAAACACGTATCAGAATGTATCAGAGCGACCTCTAGTGTAAATATATACAATATACACATCAGTAGGCGAAATAAGAACCTACTGGAAAACACAGGTAGCTCAGATCACTAGCCTCCCAACCGCGACGTGAAACACCAAAACCTGAACTGCAAACTGGGCACGGAAACCGAAAAGCCCAGGGGAAAGACATGAAAATCGTTAGAGTGAGTGGACGAAAATAAATGTCTTTCACCAAATAAAATATACGTAATAAAAACATATGCGAGTCAAATGTATAAGAATCAAATGGTACACAAGGGAGACTCTAACTCCTCACGCGTCCGGGTACACGAGGGAGACTCTAACTCCTCACACATACAGAGCATGCATAAAAATCCCACGGGGCCACTCGAGGACACAACCGTGCTAGTACAGTCCGAATCACGGGATCCCAAACCCACACGTGATTCTAGCCAGAAAGGCCTCAGGTCAGAGGTCTGCCTCCCCCCGGTAAAGTCCTCGGGTCAGGAGTCACAGCCTCCCCCGGTAAACATCCTCGGGGATCAGCCGGGATGCGAGTGTATCGATACAACATATATAAACTATACTATGTGTAAACCAAATCATAAATAGTTCGATGCAAATGCATGAAACAATATATAAGTGTATATACGTAATTTATACTAGTATAGGCATAATCGTATAACACATGCTCATGTAAATCGAAATCTCATATGCATGCTCAAGTTCGTAAAACGTGTGTAAAGACTCGCAAACAATCCGTGAAAAGAAATGTCCACTCACAGACTCGCGTAACGCGCACTCGCGCTAATCTCGTGGCCCGGCGGAAGATCCCTCGCCAAAAGCACAGTCACGATCTCGATCTCGATCTCGATCCCCTGAATATTCATAAAACACAACTGATCAAAACATAACCCACAACTCTATACTTAACCACGGAAACCAACCGTTCCAGGAAATATGCAATACAGTACAAAATGATTAACGGAATTCCCGAAATCTCCACTCGAAACCCTCGACTGAAAATCTGATACTCAAATCACTCTGAAAACCTCTTGACGATAATCAGGGCGCGATTACGAGAAAAATTACATTAAGAACGTCGAAAAACAAAAAGTCAACTCCTCGCCGGACCGCCGCCGGCGGCGGCGCGCCGTCAACGGTGACATTTTCCGGCGAGGAAGGTCCAGAAATGAAGCCCATCTCAAGCCAAACCACTTTCATAACTACAACCAACCTCAATTCAAACCTCAACACCACCAATTTCACTCGAAACCCAAATCGGAATTCCCTCCGGTAACCTAATCGGGTTGCCCACAAAACTCACTCTCAACCCAAAGTAAACACACCATGAGACTCAGAGGGACAAGGGGGGTTGAACCCCCCTAACAACCACCACCGTGGCTCGCCGGAAAACCGAAAACCATCACCGGCGATCAACACAGTTCGGCCTCAAACCGTTCTCCTCCAAAACTCCATTAATTTCCACAAAATCAAGCATCAACCAACTCAAAATCGAAAGGGGAAGCGAACTATACCTTCCACAAGGTCGGAGGTGGCCGGAAAAGGGACGTCGGACTGCGAAGCCAAAACGGGAAACTTTTCCCCTCGGGTCAACGGTCAACAGTTTCTATTTTTGGAAAGTCAATGGCGGTCAACGTCAAACAGTATTTTTCGACGATTTTATGACTATTCCTGATATTTATACTCGCGCCTCGGGTCAATCGACGGTCCAAAATGAATATTCGAAATGATTCGGATAAACACGAAACAATCGGACAAACTCGTCAAAAACTGAAACTTCAAATAATCACATTATATTCCTCGGTTATCGGAAAAATCATCCGGAACTGTCCTCGAGCTCGAAATCACGTGCTCTACAACTTCCGTGAAGATACTCAACTCAAATTCTCGGCCAAAAATATAGTCACGGATAGAATCGACAAACCGCACATATATCATAAAACTGCGACTATAACTAATCTCGTGAATCGTGCAGAATACACAACTGATTCTGGTTCGGGTCGTCACAAATCTACCCCCCTTAAAAAAAATTTCGACCTCGAAATTTACGTACCTGTCAAGTGAACAGATGAGGATATTGTTCCCGCATACGCTACTCAGTCTCCCAGGTGGCCTCCTCAACTGAATGGTTCTGCCACAAGACCTTCACTAGCGGAATCACACGATGCCTCAACTCCTGCTCATGACGATCGAGAATCTGCATAGGCTCCTCCACGTACGTCAAATCCTCTCTGATCGGCAACTGCTATGGAGCTAACACATGTGAAGGATCTGAAATGTACTTCCGCAACATCGAAACATGGAAGACATCATGAACACGAGCCATCTCAGCTGGTAACTCAAGTCTGTAAGCAACAGCTCCAACCCTCTCCGTAATCTCATACAGACCAATGTACCGTGGTCGAAGCTTACCACGCTTCCCGAAATGCACAACTCCCCTCCACGGAGATAGTTTCAGGAAGACCCAATCACCTACCTCAAACTCGAGGCTCTTCCTCCTCACGTCTGCGTAACTCTTCTGCCGATCCTGGGTGATCTTCAATCAATCCCGGATAACCTGTATGTCCTCCATCATACTCTTCACCAAATCAGGACCAATAAGCCAACGCCCGCCCACCTCACTCCAACACAATGGAGTGCGACATTGCTTCCCGTACAGAGCCTCGTACGGTGCCATCTCAATACTAGCCTGATAGCTGTTGTTGTAGGCGAACTCTATCAAATGTAACTGATGATCCCAGTTTCCGCGAAACTGCAACATACACGATCGCAGCATATCCTCAAGAGTCTGAATGGTCCGCTCGGACTGCCTGTCAGTCTAAGGATGAAAAGCTGTACTAAATCGCAACCTCGTGCCCAAAGCTCGCTGTAACGCCTGCCAAAACTCAGAAGTGAACTGACTATCTCGGTCAGAAACAATGGACACAGGCACACCATGTAAGCGAACAATCTCTGATAAGTACAACTTGGCCAATCTGCCCACTGATATCTTCCCCGGAAGTGCAAGAAAGTGTGCGGATTTCGTCAGTCGATCCACAATAACCCAAATGCCAGTGTTGCCAGCCGAAGTACACGGCAACTGATAGACGAAATCCATCATAATGTGCTCCCACTTCCAAACCGGAATCTCGAGTGGCTGTAGTTTCCCCGCAGGTTTCTGCCTCTCTGCCTTAACCTGCTGGAAAATCAAACATCGACTCACGTACACGGCAATCTCCCGCTTCATGTTGCGCCACCGATAGTACGCTCGAAGTGTACGAAACATCTTCGTACCTCCAGGATGCATCGCATACGCTGAACTATGGGCCTCATCCAGAATCTCCTTTTTCAAGCTCTCGTCTTTGGATACACATAACCTGCCTCTGAACAACAACGTACCGTCGTCGCTCAATCAGAACTCTGTAGGCATACCATTCCGTATCATGGTCTTCTTGCCCAATAGGTAGGAATCTGCATCCTGAGCCTCTCATACCTGATCAACCAATACGGGTCGAACCTGAAAACTAGCCAACAAAGTTCCCTCGTCATCATAACCGAACTCAGCACCCGTAGCCAGACGCTCGGCTAACATCGACACTCTGGCCACACACATATGAAACAACGAGGCTCCAGACTTCCGGCTAAGTGCATCAGCTATAACATTCACTACCAGAATAACTGCTTTAGGCAACGATCTCAAATCGTTGCCTATAGTTGGAAAATCGTTGCCTATAAGTATAGGCAACGACAATTCGTTGCCTATACCGTCGTCGCCTGTTCATCGTTGACTATACTATAGGTAACGAAAACCTAACCCATTCGTTGCCTATAGTTCGGGGTTTAGGGGTTAGGGTTTTCAACTATACGCAACGACTAGGGTAAATCGTTGCCTATAGTTTAACTATAGGCAACGACTTCTTCGTTGCCTAAAACCCACCGACAGGTCAACTTTGACCACCTTTGAAACTATAGGCAACGACGACGTCGTTGCCTATACTGAAGAATTTCGTTGCGTATACTGAAGAAGATCGTTGCCTATAGTCAAGAACATCGTTGCCTATAGTTTGAATTGTTGTATTTCTGGCAAACTATAGGCAACGAAATTGGTCCATTTCGTTGCCTATAGTTTGTGTAATTTTTAAAAAAAATACTTGATTCTGGATTGGGCCCAATTCCAGAATCTGCAACATTTACATGAGTTCAAACCACAACAGCGTACACATTCCAACCTAAATAAAAAACTAGCTACGTGCTACTGATCAAAGTTAAGAGTCCTGAGGAACTCCTCGTGTGAACCCTCCTGGTTTATGTGCTGCTGGTCGTCACCCCCGTAAAACTGATGAAGCTGCGGCTGCTCGTCACCCCCGTAAAACTGATGCTGCGGCGGCGGCTGCTCGGTACTCCCAAAAAACTGATGTTGATGCGGCGGCTGCTGGTGGTCCCCATATAACGGCGGCTGCTGGTGACCCCCAAAATACTGCGGCTGTGTTGTAGGCGTGAACAGATTTGGCTGAGTCTGTGGGTGCGGGTGCGAAGCCCCCCGAGGTTGCTGAGATTGATAGAATGCCCACATTTGGTCGTGCTGCTCCTTCTCACGGGCTCTTTCCTGCTCCATGGCTTCCCTGGCACGCCTCATCTCCTCCAACTCCTCCTGCTGCCTCCGAATCTGCTCTTGTAGGCCGGACGACCTAGAACTGCTGGACCCGCTGGAGAATTCTGGAGTCATCTTCAAGACTCCATTTCCTCTGTAACCCATCCCCTTGGCCCAAAACTTGTTCTTTCCAACGGGAAGCGCATCTGACACACACCTCGCCGCATTAATGGGCGTCATGTGGTCAACCTGAGATGCATACTGGGTCACCTCCTCCTCCGTGCACCCCTGATGCAGCTCTCGAGCTACTTTAGCACGCACCTTCGGGATCGACTCAACCAATCTCTCCTAATAGACAATGCAAAATCGGTGACGCATTAATAATTGAGTAAAATACAAGAATTAATTAAACATGAGATGTATCAAATATGGACAAATATTTATTAGATACTTACAACATATTCAGGGTTGTTCGGATACCCATGTCGGATGGAATACACGAGAGGATCGGTCTGTGGTTCCAACATTGCCCCACGTCGAGTCCATCTCTCATACGTTCGGGAACCGCAATGATGTGGGTTCACGTTCTGCGCTCGGTTTTTAGCATTTTCTTTCAAAATGTGCTTGTAGAATAAGAAAATGTGCACAATTATTAGCCAATTATATATATATAGCATAAATTAGAGAATATCCTCGCAACATTAATTTTTTTGATTAAAATCCAACCCATTTATTTTTCACATATTTAGTCCTCTGACCTAGAATTGTTTCCTTTAATTTCTAGGTTTTTTCATGTTATTCTGCAGGGAAATAATTTAATCTTTGTTATTTTTGGTTTTAATTTCTAGCCTCTCAATCACTAATACAGTTCACTATCTTTACTTCGTATAAACAATGTAAGTTGTATAATTTAATTTACCTACACAATATATTAGAGATTTACCTACATATTAAATTAATAACATAGATAGAGATTTACCTACTACCTCTTGCGTATATAAAATAATATATCATAAAATGTAGGTAAATTAATAATAATAATATTAGTTTAGATTTAGGTACGCAAATCAATTCATGTGCGTACCACAAGCTTGGGATGCTTCTAGTGGGCTATAAGCCAGTTCCACTCGTACTCCCGGTATCTGAACTCACTTGGAGTGCCATTTCGGCCTTTATCTATGTTCTCCTCCCAGAACGTCTTCAAGTGGGACTTCCACTCTCGATACCTATATTGATGCAACAAAAATATCATATAACCAACACTTTATATTCACAAATCTAACGTATTCAGGATACTTAGCCTTATATAAATCCAAAATCACATCACCTAGACGTGAGCTTTCGTTCACACCACCCCCCGGGCTGCTTCAGCCGATCGTCAATAATAAACCATTGCTGCAATACACGTATACATAATTAGCCTCATAAATATGTATGTTTGGTGGCTTATAATAATAAGAACGTCTATTTTTATGACAAATTAATGTAAATTTAACTCACCGACAGTGCATTATGCACTCGGGCCTTCACTTGAGCATCAACTGAACCCCACGAGTCCCACAACATCGGGACGAAATCACGTATGACAAATCCTGCTTTACTAGCATACATCCCTTTGTCAGAATACTCGATAGCCGAGCCATCGGGACCATAATCAATATGAGCCCGATTGTCACCAACTCGATCTTCAATACCCTTCCCGGTTGTGGTACCTCTGCTCGGTTTAGCTTTAGGGTTGACGACGGTGCCTAAGACACGGTACAAAAGAAGGAAATTAAGAAATAAAACCTAATTAATGTACTGTATCTACTAAAAGAACATAAACTTATCATTCTCGTAAGTGAGCTGGCCCTTAACCCTCACACTCAACAGAGGTTGAGAGAACGGCTCATATGTGTATGCTTCCTCAGGCGTCGTGAACGGGTACTCATCATATATGGCCACGTTGTTAGGGTCGAGCTGAGGTATCTTCTGAATAACCGTAGGGAAGAACAAGTCCCTGGGCGGGCATAAGTGCATAGAAGGTGTGCGGGATGCACTGCCGGATGGCCCAGATGATCCGGAATTAGGTTGTGGCGTCGCCGGATTGGGGGGAAGAGGTGGCATACGCGGTGGATCCTGCTGGTTTGGCCAGAGTACCCTCGTACTATTTGGGCGTTCGTTGCTGACTGAGTGACGACCGTCGACGGTGGTGGAGTTTCGGCTGTTGTTGCGGGAGGGTCGTTCATGAGACACCGAGTGCCGTGGACCTTGGGGATCCTGGGATGCTGTATATAGTTGGAGGTGACGATTGGAATGTACATAGACGGTCTCAAGACCGTCCGGTACGGTGCTTCCAGAACTCTGACCAACGGACCTAGACCCACTCCTGGGTCCTTGAGGGTTCAACCCGGAGGACATTTGAGGTGTCGCTCCTTGAGGTGACGAGGAGGAAGCTCCTTTCTGTTTCCCACTTTTCCCGGGAATCAATCTTTTGAACATGGACATTTTTATTAATGTCTGCAACAAAATAACATAATGAATAGCTCACAATTGAGGCCACACTAACCTAAATTTAAATTTTGTCTAACTAAACTGAACAACCCAAACTAAAATCACACTTATTCCCAATTCTAATTACCTTAACTAAATAACCAAACTAAATCCTCTAATCCACAATATAATCCCAACCTAATTAAATCAACAATCCAACATAACATAACCTTACCAAAATCCAACCTAAATAAAACCTAAATTCAACAATACAAACTAAATCACAACACAAATCCAACTAAAATCAACCTAACCTAACCCAAACTAAATAATAACCGAAACACGTTGTTTATATATTCAAGTAAGGAGAGAGGGAGAGAATGCGAACCTAAAGCTTCGGGCGAGGGCAGAAATCCGGCGATCTCTCTCTGGGCAGTCGTTCCCTTCGTTGCGGCGGCGCTGGTCGCGACTGGGGGTTTTATTCCACATAGTATAGGCAACGAATAAAAGAATCGTTGCCTATACTTTAGGCAACGAGTTCTACTTATAGGCAACGATTCTGCCGTTGCCTATACTTTAGGCAACGAGAGTCAACTTATAGGCAACGATTTGTGTCGTTGCCTATAGTATACGCAACGAAATTCAATTTATAGGCAAAGAAATTCATATTTTCTGGATTTTTTAAACCTATAGGCAACGAAAATGGCATTTTTCGTTGCCTATAGTTTCCCAAATCCAGTAAATGCCTATCTGTAATGTTGACAACCAAGGCAACAAAACCTGCTGTACATACATAATGACATTTCACATGTTTTCCACAACATACATGAAAATAACCGTTAAACTAATCCAGAAAATTACACAAGTAAACTTCGATTCGATCAACACATATATACATTTAGGAGTTAATCAACTCAATACAAGCTCGAAGACTATACTCAATTACATCTCTAACTAAGGCTGATAATCAGAATCTGAATCATCGCTAGAGTCTGACGCGGTTTGATAGTTGAAGTCTGGTAATAAGTGTCGCTCCTCGTCCTCGTCACTCGAGTCTTCATCAAAGTCATTTGGATTAACATTTAGAAGTGCTGCTCCAGAATTTTGAACCACAATACCAGGTCGAACATTATTAAGGCGAATTGTATCGGATTCCGGAATGTCAATTCCATTTGCCTCTTGGTATGCTGCAACTTCTTCATCATCTTCATTCTCACCAAGTGTGGCAGCACTGTACACATTCCTAGTTTGCACATGGTTTACTACTTTCCACGGGGGTCTGTTCATAAGATCGTCAAGGTAAAACACTTGTTTGACCGATGTGGCAAGAACGAAAGGATCCTCCTCATACCAGCTTGTGGCAGTATTCACGGAAATGTATCCATACTGATCGATGCGAATGTTCTCCGGACGAGTATCAAACCATCTGCACTTAAACAAGTAAACTTTCATGCGCTCACCATACATGAGTTCAACCACTGAATGGAGTACACCGTAGTAGTCAGGGTCGTTATCCCCACCATGCACCATTACCCCACAATTCTGTGTCTTCACCCTGTTGTCTCTTTCTTGACACATAAATTTCACGTCATTGACCCTACACATCGCGTAAACTTTTGATGATATAGGTTTCATAGCCAAGAGCCTCAATGCGTGTGACCATTGTGGGTAACCATCATCTTCTACATAGTTCATCTGAAACAAATAACCGTCAACATTAGATACGACATTTCATATAAATAACCATCACAATTTTCTTTTACACGTCATATATATTATGACTAAATGAATATATACTCACCCATGTGCCAAAAAAATTTGCAAAGGTCCGGTTGTGGTACGCAACATCCCCGCGAACCTGTGGACTTCCAAGGTGTGTGTCTTTCCAATATTTAACTTCTTGACAATTAATGAGTACACACTAGTGTGCAATGTCTAACTCATATGGTGTCAACTCCCACTCCACGTGCAACCTACTCTGTGGGTAAACATCATTAGAGACTACAGAAAGGTTGAACTGGGGTTCATCTACCGATATATTCGAATGTGGGTCCTCAAGCGCTCCCAAATACAGTTTGACGTACGTTACGCACTCGTGCGCAAGATATGCTTCGGCGATACACCCTTCAGGTGCATATGTATTATGTATATACCCTTTGTAGTCTCCCAGTTGTCTACAAAGATGAAAACAGCTTGTTATTATTGTTGCAGAACAAGAATAAATTAATATATAAAGACTTAATTAGCAAACATCATACAAATGCAAGGTATATACCTCTCCATTGGATACATCCAAGTGTAGTGCACAGGACCGGTGAGCATCAATTGCTCGGGAAGATGCATCATCAAGTGAGGCATGATGTCGAAGAAATTTGGGGGGAAAATCCTCTCCAACTTGCACATGATAAAAATGATGTCCTTTCGCATTTCTTCGAGGTCTGACATTTTCACTTCTCTGGTGCATAACTTTTGAAAGAACCTTGACAGCGCCACTAACGGCTCTACCACCTCATCATCAAAGTACCCTCGAATCATAATAGGGAAGAGGCGTTGAAGTAGTACATGGCAGTCATGACTCTTTAATCCATAAATCTTATTGTCCCTGTAGTTAACACACCGACTTATATTTCCAGCAAACCCATAAGGATACTGGACGTTAGCCATCCACACAAAAATTTCATGCTTCTCGTCACGCGTGACCGTGTAAGGAGCTTGGGGCATCTTTCTCCCCTTCTTTTTCAACCACAGATGTTCCCGCAGTTTCATTTTTTCCAAATCAACGCGAGCTTTAGGGCCATCTTTGGTTTTACCTTGCCAATTTAGAACGGTGCCCACCACACTTTCACACACATTCTTCTCTATGTGCATGACATCTAGATAGTTCCTGATAGGCAACATCCGCCAGTACGGGAGTTCCCAGAAGATGCTCTTGTGTGTCCAGAACTTATACCTGTCGGGTATCTTCGGTATAGTCGCAACAACCTCAGGATGATTGCTCAATGGCCCAAAATTATACTCATTCAGGACTTCTAAGATTTCATCTCCAGTCCATCCCATGGGTTGCAGACCTTCTTCTACAGTGCCGTCAAAAGCCTGGGCGTCCTGGCGAAATGGGTGATGTCGTGGAAGCCAACATCGGTGACGCATATGGACAATCTTCGAGCAATGAGCTTGTCCAAACATGGCAGTCATGCACTCTGGACAGGCCCTGTACCCCTTGGTTGGGTTTTCCGACAACATCCCTCGACCTGGAAAATCACTGATTATGCCCACAAGCATAGCACGCATTCGGAACATCTCATTTTTAAACCTGTCGTAAGTGGGATGACCAATTGTACTCAAGTGCTGAAGCTCCATAATCAATGGCCTCATGTACACATCCAGACACTTTCCTGGATAACCCGTCCCTGGAATCAACAGAGTCAGCATATTATATTCTTTCTTCATGCACATCCACGGAGGAAGGTTGTACGGTACCAATATAACGGGCCATATGCTGTACTTCTGACTCATGTTGCCGAAGGGGTTGAATCCGTCAGTCGATAGCCCTAGCCAAACATTTCGGACTTCAGCTGCAAAATCAGAAAACACATTCACCAGGTGCTTCCAAGCCTGACCATCAGCAGGGTGTCTAAGGATATCATCGTCAGGCGAAGTCCTCTCAGCCCACCATCTCATAGCTTTCGCCGTGAATGCACACATGAACAACCTTTCCAGCCTATAAATAAGTGGGAAATACCGAAGTATCTTCACTGCTTTCTTGTTTCCTGCAGGAGTGTACTTCCACCTTTCCGTACCACACACCGGACAGTAATCAAGCTTTGATAGATCCTTCCCGTCATCGTCTACACCCCAAAAGAGAACGCAATCATACATGCATGCGTGAATCTTGGTGTAGGAAAGTCCAAGATCTTTGAGGACATGTCGTATCTTACGATGAGTGGGGGGAAGACGATGACCGGGGGGCAGCAGATCACCAGTCAACTGAAGCCACCTATCGACCGCTGCCACGGTGCTCTTGGTCTCCACTTTTAGCTGCATCACTGCCATCACACTTTCAAGGACTGTCTTAGGACATCCGTGGTACAACGGAGTTTGATGCATCTGAATCAGGTTGTGGTACTTGTCCATACCACGTGTGTTGACATAAACTCTAGCTAATGGCTGGACTGGCTCAATGTGAGGGAAATTCTCAACTTCTGGAGGAACATATACTGGTGCTTGAGAATCATGAAATACACCGCTCTCATGAGGAAACATATCGTCGATGAACCTCCTGGTGGGATCATAATTGGATGAACTCGCAGTATCAGCAAATTGTCCATGATCATGCGGATCGGCTGCTGATGCTTCACCGTGATAAATCCAACGGGTGTACTTATTCCAAAATCCGTTTCTATGAAGGTGTCGCTCAACTGTAGCAATGGGACAACGATTGCCGCGACACCGACATTGTTTACATGGACAATAATGCACTGGAAACTCTCCACAATTAGCCTCCACAAATTCCAGAAATCTCCTAATTCCCTGCCCATATCTTGCATCAGTTCTATCCAGCCTCATCCAACTCTTGTCCATCCTGAAAATTCCGACATATATATATATAGTTTATATATATAAATGCACTGGCGATTCCAGAACGTTTCAGATTTTTCCACTGATTTTGATTTGAATGGGGGAGCTGCTGGCTAGATCTGATATAATAATAATTATAGGCAACGAAATAGTAATTCGTTGCCTATATTGTTTTTCGTTGCCTATTAAACTATAGGCAACGATTTTTTCGTTGCCTATAACCATACTTTAGGCAACGATATGAATAGGCAACGATTTTTTTCGTTGCCTATAAACCAGACATTAGGCAACGATCTGACTTCTACAGGCAACGAATTCGTTGCCTATAGTTCACAATAGGCAACGAAAACCCTTGTCGTTGCCTATTGTGAACTATAGGCAACGAATTTTAATCTCGTTGCGCGTTGTTTTAAAATTCGTTGCCTAAAGTGGTTATGTTGGTAGTGATTGGCCTTCCCTGGATGGTACTCAAATGTGCAATCATAGTCGTTGATCAACTCCATCCATCGGCGCTGCCTCATGTTCAGATCCGGCTGCGTCTGCAAGTAAGTGAGACTTTTATGGTCAGTGAAGATCTTACACTGAGCTCCATATAGGTAATGTCTCCAACTCTTCAACGCTAATACAATAGCGGCTAACTCCAAATCATGTGTCGGATAGTTGACCTCATGTGGTTTCAGCTGCCTGGAACCATAGGCCACAACTCTACCATGTTGCATCAACACACAGCCAAGCCCCAACGTCGACGCATCACTGTACATAACAAACTCACCACTGTCGTCTGGCAATGTCAGAACCGGTGCGGTAGTCAATCTCTCCTTCAGGAGCAAATAACTCTCCTCGCACGCATCAGACCACTCAAACTTGACGCCTTTCTTCGTCAATCTGGTCAGTGGTGTAACAATCCGGGAGAAATCCTGTACAAACCGTCGGTAATAGCCTGCTAACCCCAAGAAACTCCGAATCTCCGGTACAGTAGTGGGTCTACTCCAGTTCAACACGGCCTCGACCTTGTCAGGATCAACACTGACTCCCTCAGCCGAAATCACGTGGCCCAGAAACTTCACACTATCCAACCAGAACTCACACTTGCTAAACTTTGCGAACAACTGATGGTCCCGCAAAGTCCGCAACACTACTCGCAAATGCTTCTTGTGCTGGCCCACACTCCTGGAATAGATCAGAATATCTTCAATGAACACAATCACGAACTTGTCCAGGAACCGTCTGAACACCTGATTCATCAAGTCCATGAAAGCTGCGGGGGCGTTGGTCAACCCAAATGGCATAACCAAAAACTCGTAATGCCCATACCGCGACCTGAAAGCTGTCTTGGCCACATCCGAATCCCGAATCCTCAACTGGTGATAACCGGATCGAAGGTCAATCTTCGAAAAGACTGCGGCTCCCTTGAGCTGATCGAACAAATCATCAATCCGCGGTTACGGATACTTGTTCTTCACCGTAACCTGATTCAGCTTCCGGTAGTCGATGCACAACCGCATAAACCCATCCTTCTTCCGCACAAACAACACTGGGGCACCCCACGGAGAAACACTCGGTCGAATGAAACCCTTCTCTAGCAACTCCTGGAGCTGAATCTGCAACTCCTTCAACTCTGCAGGCGCCATACGATACGGTGTCTGGGAAATCGGTCCTGTACCCGGCAACAACTCAATAGTGAAATCAATCTCCCGCACAGGGGGTATACCAGGTAACTCCGCTGGAAACACATCCGAAAACTCAGACACCACCACAATACTACCAAGGTCTGGTACAGCTGCTGTAGTGTCCACAACATGGGCTAAATAGGCAACACAACCCTTCTTCATCAACCGATCTGCCCTCATTGCAGAAATCAAACATGGTAGTGAAGTGTTCTTCTCGCCACGAAACAGTATCTCGGGTAACCCTGGTCGTCGAAACGCGACCTCCTTCTTGTGACAATCAAACATGGCCCAGTGCGTCGTTAAAAAGTCCATACCCAAGATCAAATCAAAATCCACAATATCAAGCAACAACAAATCAGCGGCTAAACCATGACCATCAATAAACACCTCACAATCTCTATACACCCAACCGATACTCACAACCTCACCTGACGGATACAACACTCTCCACAACCCCGGAAGTGGAGATGCAGGTACCGTAGCTAATGATGACAGTCTATATGATATAAATGAATGTGTGGCACCTGGATCTAACAATGCAACTACTGGAATACCAAAGACATGTAACGTACCGATAACGACCTCCGGTGATGCTCTGCCCTCACGTAGAGTCATAGCATGAACCCTTGCCTGTCTGGCTGGTCGTCCTCGCTGAGGCTGTCCCTGCTGTCTACCCTGGCCCGCTAACTTTGCTGGTCGAGCTCCCGAAGTGGCACCTCGCTCAGCTCCGGAACTCTGGGCCGCCTGTCCATCAGCACTATACAACTGAGGACACTCCCTCGAAAAGTGACCCACCTGGCCACAACGATAACAAGTAGAAGGACCTCGCTGACATGGACCAAAATGATATCTGTTGCAAAGACTACACAACGGATACTCTCTCGGTACAGAAAATGTGCCACTAGTACGCCGAGGATAACTGGAACCGCTGGAACCTCCACTAGCCTGTGGTCGCTGCGGTCGATCTCTCCTCCATCTCGATCTCTGCCTCGGTGTACTAACTGGTGAGTGATAAGATCCACCGCCCGAGGATGAAGCTGAACCGGAAGTATCAGAACTCTGCCTCTTTGAAGGCTCCTGACACTGTCCACCTTCCTTAAACCGTCTCGGCTGGTACCTCTGCTGTCTCTCCTGCTCAATATCCTCGCCTCGGAGTGCTGCACTGACAAACTCATCGAAGTTGTTCCGAGGCATCGTAGTCAGAGTCGCCTTAATATTCAGATTCAACCCCAGCTTAAACCTGCGATACTTGGCTTCCTCAGTAGCCACCATATCATGCGCAAAACGAGACAAACGGGTAAACCGGTCCCGGTACTCAAGTACAGACAAACTGCCCTGCCTCAAGTTCGTAAACTCCTCATACTTGTGCTACTGGGTAGCCTGATTAAAGTACATCCCCATAAACAGATCACTGAATAAAGTCCACGGAGTATCAACTGGAACTCTGTCGGTGCTAACCCACCAAAAGTATGCATCACCCTCAAGTAATCCGACCGCTGCCACTGTCATCTGCTCAGGAGTAAACTGCAGACGCTTACCAACACGTTCAATCTGAACCAACCATGCCTCGCATATCTCTGGATCAACTGAACCCGAAAACACAGTAGCACCCGCAGTACGAGCCTTGACCACAGGGTCAAAACGCTCTTCCAAACGCAGCACTCGCATCAGAAAGTCGTGCGTTCGGCGATCCTCATCAGGATCCTCTTCCCGATCAACACGGGGACCACGTCGAGGAGGCATCCTACTGATACAAGACAAGCATTAGGTACAAGCAGAGAGAACGTAATCATGAAACCGCAGATATTTGAGAACACACAACACCCGAAGTATTGATGAGTACCGCTGGCCAGTCGGATCATCACTCCAGTCATGCTGTATAAACTCAAATACCCTAAGCATCACAACTACAAGAGTCTACAGAATCTGACAACCTAATGCTCTGATACCAAGCTGAAAGGACCCAACTCTGATTCAGTTACCTAAATCGGAATTGAACCCCTTCTGAAAACACGAACCAACAAAAATCTTTCAAAATTTCGGCAGAGTTTCGCTACTAACGTGGAATTGCATAAACCTGCACCCTGAAAATAACACTTTGTCCTATGCCACAAAAACCAAACCGTGGGCACCAATCCCATCCGGATTTCTCAACATCATAATATAAACAATAAACAGTAAACATATTGTACTATATATAGTATATCTGAGAAAATCCGTATAAACACGTATCAGAATGTATCAGAGCGACCTCTAGTGTAAATATATACAATATACACATCAGTAGGCGAAATAAGAACCTACTGGAAAACACAGGTAGCTCAGATCACTAGCCTCCCAACCGCGACGTGAAACACCAAAACCTGAACTGCAAACTGGGCACGGAAACCGAAAAGCCCAGGGGAAAGACATGAAAATCGTTAGAGTGAGTGGACGAAAAAAAATGTCTTTCACCAAATAAAATATACGTAATAAAAACATATGTGAGTCGAATGTATAAGAATCAAATGGTACACGAGGGAGACTCTAACTCCTCACGCGTCCGGGTACACGAGGGAGACTCTAACTCCTCACGCGTACAGAGCATGCATAAAAATCCCACGGGGCCACTCGAGGACACAACCGTGCTAGTACCGTCCGAATCACGGGATCCCAGACCCACACGTGATTCTAGCCAGAAAGGCCTTAGGTCAGAGGTCTGCCTCCCCCCGGTAAAGTCCTCGGGTCAGGAGTCACAGCCTCCCCCGGTAAACATCCTCGGGGATCAGCCGGGATGCGAGTGTATCGATACAACATATATAAACTGTACTCTGTGTAAACCAAATCATAAATAGTTCGATGCAAATGCATGAAACAATATATAAGTGTATATACGTAATTTATACTGGTATAGGCATAATCGTATAACACATGCTCATGTAAATCAAAATCTCATATGCATGCTCAAGTTCGTAAAACGTGTGTAAAGACTCGCAAACAATCAGTGAAAAGAAATGTCCACTCACAGACTCGCGTAACGCGCACTCGCGCTAATCTCGTGGCCCGGCAGAAGATCCCTCGCCAGAAGCACGGTCACGATCTCGATCTCGATCCCCTGAATATTCATAAAACATAACTGATCAAAACATAACCCACAACTCTGTACTTAACCATGGAAACCAACCGTTCCCGGAAATGTGCAATACAGTACAAAATGATTAACGGAATTCCCGAAATCTCCACTCGAAACCCTCGACTGAAAATCTGATACTCAAATCACTCCAAAAAAACTCTGGACGATAATCAGGGCGCGATTACGAGAAAAATGACATTAAGAACGAGGAAAAACAAAAGGTCAACTCCTCGCCGGAGCGCCGCTTTGACCGCCGCCGCCGGCGGCTGCGCGCCGTCAACGGTGACATTTTCCGGCGAGGAACCTCTAGAAATGAAGCCCATCTCAAGCCAAACCACTTTCATAACTACAACCAACCTCAATTCAAACCTCAACACCACCAATTTCACTCGAAACCCAAATCGGAATTCCCTCCGGTAACCTAATCGGGTTGCCCACAAAACTCACTCTCAACCCAAAGTAAACACACCATGAGACTCAAAGGGACAAGGGGAGTCGAACCCCCCTAACCACCACCACCGTGGCTCGCCGGAAAACCGAAAACCATCACCGGCGATCAACACAGTTCGGCCTCAAACCGTTCTCCTCCAAAACTCCATTAATTTCCACAAAATCAAGCATCAACCAACTCGAAATCGAAAGGGGAAGCAAACTATACCTTCCACAAGATTGGAGGTGGCCGGAAAAGGGACGTCGGACGGCGAAGCCAAAACGGGAAACTTTTCCCCTCGGGTCAACGGTCAACAGTTTCTATTTTTGGAAAGTCAATGGCGGTCAACGTCAAACAGTGTTTTTCGACGATTTTACGACTATTCCCGATATTTATACTCGCGCCTCAGGTCAATCGACGGTCCAAAATGAATATTCGAAATGATTCGGATAAACACAAAACAATTGGACAAACTCGTCGAAAACTGAAACTTCAAATAATCACATTATATTCCTCGGTTATCGGAAAAATCATCCGGAACCATCCTCGAGCTCGAAATCACGTGCTCTACAACTTCCATGAAGACACTCAACTCAAATTCTTGGTTGAAAATATAGTCGCGAATAGAATCGACAAACCGCACATATATCGTAAAACTGCGACTATAACTAATCTCGTGAATCGTGCAGAATACACAGCTGATTCTGGTTCGGGTCGTCACATTCCCACATAAACCCTCGACTAAAAATCCGATATCCAAATCAACTCGAAAACCTCAAGACGATGATTGGGGCGCGATTACGAGCAAAACGGCATAAAACTTGTCAAAATCTAAAAAGTCAACGGTCTGCCGGAGCGTCGTCGTTGACCGCCGGCGGCGCGGCGTCAACTGTGTCGGATTCCGGCCAAAATCTCTAAATCACAAGTCCTTTTCAAGCCCAACAACTTCCTCTTCTACACCGAGACCCAATTCCAAGCCCACCCGCTAGAATTGAGCCTGATCCATTGATTCCGGCGAGGTTCCGGCAAGCTCCAAACCTAAACCAAACCACAATTCCTTCACCCAAAAGCTTCACAAGGATGAGGGGAACCTTTCCCCCGACCTCAAAAGTCGCCGGAGCACCGCACCCGATTCCGGAGAAAACCCTAGATTTACCCGAGCTCGTTATCCCTCAAAACGAAATCAATTTCCACAATTCCAAGTTCTAAACCATAGAAAATCAAGAGAGGATTCTAACCATACCAAAATCAAGGCCGGAGGTGGCCGGAAACAGAAGGTCCGACGGCGAGTCAACGGTGGTCTGAAATGGACTCGGTCAACGCGGGTCAACGGTGGTCAACGTCGGTCAAACTTCCAAACAGTGTTTTTCGATAATTTTTTGACTATTCCGATATTTATACTCGTGGCTCAATACGATCGACGGTCCAAAACGAATCGCATCCACGTTTCGGATAACTCAAATTCAAGCGGATAAACACGACGAAATTACGCGATTTCAAATATTCATAACATATTCCTCAGTTGTCGAAACAATTATCCGAAACCGCCTACGGACTCAAAATCACGCACACTATAATTCTCGTGAAGAGACTCAACTCAAATTTTCGCCCGATAATTAAGTCGTGAGCCGAACCGCCAATTTGATTAATTATGATAAACTGCGATTACTCGTAAAATCGTGGATTAAGCCGATTAACATACTAATTCTGATTCGGGTCGTCACAATATCATGGGCTATAGTGTGTATTATTTTAAATTTTTTTGCGGGTTCTGGGTTTCATCCTAGAACCTGCATTTCCAAAACCCACCAATATTGTTCACATTTAAAATCCAAAAATATTGAAACTATACACGTAAATAAAATAAAAAAACTAAAATCGTTCAAATCTATATACATATGCATACTACGGGTTTCCTAAGTCAATGTGGTCAAACGGATCGCCAAAACTTCGTTGGCCCAGGTCTAACGGCTGCGACTGCGACTGTGGCTATGATGCACTGAAAATGGGTGGGGGAGCTATCTGGATTCCAGATGCGTGCAACTGTGCATAACAGTGCTGCATTTATGTCCCCATTATCTGCTGCTGCTCGGCCAACCGATTCTGCTATGCGGCTCGCACCTCCTGCTCGGCGGCTCTCGCCCGCTCCAGCTCCTCCATCTATAGCCGTTGAGATTCCATCTCCATCGCTTGCCTCTGAAGCTGCTCCTATAGCTTCTTAGTCCTCAGAGATGATCCTGATCCACGAGAGAATTCAGGAGTCTTCTTCAGCAGCCCTTGACCCCACTTTTTGAACCTCCTGCAGTAGAAAGTGTTCTTCCCTGGAGGTATTAGGCTGCCATAATCCTGGCCGTTATGATCGGATCAGATTGATCAATCTGATCAGTCGGGAGTTTCGCATCGGGGGTGTTGGGATAGCACTCTCTCGTCACTTGAGTCAACACCTTCGGAATCACCTCTTGAAGTCTCGCCTAATTGACAAAGAAAAATAAAATGTTTATTAATGTAAACAATTTAAAAAAATAAGAAATATGTTTATTTTGTTATAAGGACACTTACAGCATCTTCGGGGGACTGCGAATACGCGTGCTACATTGTATAGACAAGCGGGGGGACTTCTTGGTGGTTGGCCGCCTCCTCGATCCAACCCGAGTATGATCTAGAACCGGCATGATGATTTTTTGTGTTTTTAGCCTGGTTCCTTGTGTTGACTTCAGAAATAGCTTGCTCGCTCTTCCACTCCTTGTACCTATATTAATAAAACACAAATGTTAGTAACTTACAACATTTTATGAACATAATCAAAACAACTGAAAAAATCAAAACAAATGAATCACGTAACCTGCTCCCTTGCACTTCATCCGCCCACGTGGGTCTAATGTCGTTGTCCACACGGAACCACCTTTGCAATGCATATATATATCAATATTAAAAATTTATATAGAAAATATACATAATGAATATACAATTCTACTCACCGACAGCGCATTATTAAGCTCATATTTGACGGATTGCGGGACCGAATTCCAATCTGGCCACAACATAGGGACTCTATCCCGTATGATGCTGCCCGCCATCCCTGCGTACTATCGAGTGACCTTTCCCTCGATCACCCCGCCTCCATCTCCGATCGGAATCATAACTTGGCCACCACCGGTAGCCCGAATCGCCTCGTCCAGTAACTTGCCGACTTATTTTTCACCGGGCACGATCTCGTCTATCACATTTGTAGACGATTTTTTAAACATCAACACCTAATTGAATTTAAATATTACTAAGTAAAAAGATATCACTAATTAATATTTACCTGATTTGTCGGTACGTTGTCCCGGAATCCTCACACTCCAGAGAGGTTACGGGAAGGGTACATACGCGTATGCTTGGTCCGGGGTAATGAACCCTAGCTGTCCTGGGAACAGGCATTCCAGTAGGATCGACAAAGGGTATTGTCGGGATTTCCAAGGGTAAGAATAGGGTAGATGGCGGGCATAGTCGTATCCTGGCCGAGGATAGAGTCGATCCACCAGCCTCCTCGGAAGAATGAGGAGTCTGGTCGGTGGATGGGGAAAGGTCCCGCCGATGAATGTCCGGCATTCGGACTGAGGATTGAGTCGCACTATCCGCTGAAGGCGTGCGACTGTCCTCATAAAGCCTCCACACGCTGGAGGGTCGACGAGGCTCAACCTGCTGCTGCTGAGGTTGTCCCTGACCTAGAAGTGTACGGTGCCGAGAGGTGGGAGGAATGTTGTAAGTGTTGCCGATACTGATGGATCCTGATACGGACTGGCTTCCTTTGCCCTCATCCTCGCGTCCAGATCTCCCTCTCGACTCTCCCCCCCCCCCCCCCTCGATCCACCTCGCGAAGCACCGCAGTTCAACAAATTCATCGTTTCAAAAACATTTACGTAACATACTCAATTTTATAGAGTTTTTAAAATCAACAATAAAATTAAAGTTAATTCACATTAATCTACCAAATCTCAGAATATATTAATTCACATATTTCCATATTTAACTCACAATAATTCCATAAATTACAAAAAAAAAATCAAATTAATTCATATATATTAATCTACCAATCAAATTCTAAATTAATTCACATAAATCTAGAATAAATGAAATTAATTCACATAAATCTAGAATAAATGAAATTAATTCACATAAATCTAGAATAAATCAAAATTGACTATTAATCTGCCAATTTAATTCATATTAACACCAAATATTAATTTGGTATTAATTCATATATATATGTTCATAATAATAATCCAAAAATTCAAAAAAAATTCAGTAAATTACAAAAATTCATAAAAAAATCATTGCACTCACATAAAATTTCCATTATATTCCAAAATTTTCATTATATATTCCTTCATATAAAATTTCATTAAAATACAAAAATTCTAAATAATTCTTAATCCAAAAATTCGAATTCCTAATCCAACAATCTCATATACATATATATTTTTTCATAATCCAATAATATCCAATATATAATCCAATAATTTCAAAAATCCAAAAAAATCAACAATAATTTCAAAAATTAACAAAATTCAACAATAATCCAATATATATTTACACAATTCATCCAAACATCCACATTATCAACAAACTAAACATAAATCTAACCTAAATAAAAAAAATTCAAAATTGGGGATTTAGGAATTTAGGAATTGAAACCTGTTTTTGGGTTGTAGGATAAACAAGTGCACTGAATTGGCTAGGATGAACGACGGCGGCTAGGATGAACGATGGCCCGTGCTTGAAGTCGGCATCGCTTGAAATCGATTTGAAGCTTTGGGAGACAGTTTCATTCTGCCCAAAACGGCTATTTTGGGGGATATAACCCAAGAACTATAGCCGACGATATAACCGACGATATACTTATAATCGTCGGTGACACTATAACTGACGATATACTTATATCGTCGGCTACAGTTCTCGGGTTATATCCCCCAGAACATCCGTTTTGGATAGTATAACCGACGATATTTATTATGAATATCGTCGGCTATACTTTCTTTTTTCCTTTCACTTTGCTTTAATTAATTTGTTTTTTCTCATGCATTTATACAAAAAGGCTATGAGTTTTTTTTAGTTACTTATAAAAAAGGCTAATTATACAAAGTAGCTACTTATTAATTCATTCATTCATTGCATGATGTTCATACTCAAATTGCATGTCAAAGTCATCGTCATACACATCATTTTACATTGCACGTTCATACTCAAATTAACATACGTACACTAAGGCGCATAGTCAGAATCATCGCTTGAGTCTGACTCGGTTTCTGAGTTAATTTCAGGTAAGATGTGTAAGCCCTCGTCACTTGAGTCTTCATTTTCTTTATTTTGATTAACATCAATAAGTTTCGGTCGAGGAATTCGTACCACACTGCCATGTATCACATTATTAAGACGAATTGTTGAGGATTCAGGAATACCAGTTGCGTTCGGCTCTTGGTATGCACTAACTTCTTCATTATCCGAGGTCACACCAAGTGTCGAGGCACTGTATATGTTTCTTGGAAGAACATGGTTAACCAATTTTCACGCGCCTTTATGCACAAAATCATCAAGATAGAACAATTGTTTCACCGTCGTGGCCAAAATAAATGGATCATCTTCATACCAGCTTGTAGCAATATTCACCGAAAATATGTCGTATTGATCGGTCTTTGTGTTCTCAGGGTCAGTATCAAACCATCTACACTTAAACAAGTGCACTGTCATGCCTTCCCCATAAATTAATTCGACAACTGAATGGAGAACACCGTAATAGTCAACTCCATTCTACCTACCATGCACCATTACCCCAGAATTCTGTGTTCTTCGTCTGACATCTCTATGTTCACAAATAAATAGCACGCCATTTACCTTACACATAGGATAAACTCTGGAAGTTACCGGTTTCTACGCCAAGAGCCTCAATTCGTGTGACCACTGAGGGATACCATCATCTTGTACATGGTTCATCTGAAAATAATCATTTATTAACTTAACTATAAATAGGATACGAGACACTTAAATTCATATACAAGTAAATATATCTATATACGTACCCATTTGCCAAAATAGTTTGCGAACGTCTTGTTGTGGTACTCAACATCACCGACAATAACATGGCAGTAAATGTGCACATTTTTCCAATATTAAACTTCTGGACAGTTAATCAATACCGACCAGTGGGCAATGACTAGCTCATATGGTTCCAAATTGTACGAGTTGGGCAACTTTCAAGAAACTTCAACATCATTGGAGATGATCGAAAGGTTGAACTGTGGTTCATCTACATGCATATGTTGTGGAGAGTCCTCCAACGATCCCAAATACAACTTGGTGTACGTTACGCACTCGTGCGCAATATATGCTTCAATGATACACCCTTCCGGTGCGGATTTGTTCATCACATAGTCTTTGTAGTCCCCTGATTGTCTATAAAGTGGTAATTAAAAAGCATGTTATGATTATTGTAAAATAAGTGAATAAATAATATTAAAGACATGGCCAGATTCAGAGATGCCTTATGTACCTTTCCATGGGATACATCCATGTGTAGTGTACTAGACCGGTAAGCAACAATTATTTCGGAAGATGGAGCATCAGGTGAGGCATGATGTCAAAATTTTTTGGAGGAAATATCCTTTCCAATTTGCACATGATAAAAATGATGTCCTGTTGCATTTCCAACATGTTCGATTTCTTCACTTCTCTCGTGCATAACTTCTGAAAGAATCTTGACAAAGCCACTAATGGCTCCACCACCTCTTTGGGCAGGTACCCTCGAATGAAAACAGAGAAGAGGCATTGAAGCAGTATATGACAGTCATGACTCTTTAGTCCGTACATCTTATTGTCTTTGAAGTTAACACACCGACTTATATTTCCTGCATAACCGGAAGGATACCTAACATTATGAAAGGACCCAATCCCGGTTTAGCTCCCTAAACCGGAATCAAACCCCTTCGAAAACACGAACTAACAAAAATCTTTCAAAATTTTGGCAGAGTTTTGCTACTAACGTGGAATTACCATTACCTGCACGCGGAAAATACACTTCATCCTATGCCACAAAAAGCAAACCGTGGGCACCAATGCCATCCGGATTTCTCAATATATCAACAGTAAAGTAAAACAATAAATATATCTATACTTCACTGAAATCCGGTGTAAAATCGTATATCATATACAACAGATTACTCAGAGCGACCTCTAATGTATAATCATATACGTATACCACAGTAGGTAGAACAATAAACCTACTGGAAGAAACAAGGTAACTCGAGCACTATGCCTCCGACCATGACGTGCGACACCAGAGTCCGAACTGCAAACTGGGCACGGAAACCGAAAAGTCCAGGGGAAAGGAAAATAAAAACGTTAGAGTGAGTGGACGAAAATAAATATATGCCTTTCACCAGTTTATATACATACTCAATGTAAAACAATGCGAGTTCGGAACACAACACATATATATAGGGAGGTTGTCGGGCGAATCTCTCAAGCCCGACGTCAGGTGAATCGCTCAACCTGACGGTGATAGGCCAGGGGAATCTCTCGACCCCGGCGGCACTCAGGGGAATCTCTCAACCCTGCTTCAAAGGAATCTCTCAACTCTGGGCCAGAGGAATCTCTCAACTCTGGTAGCATCGATGCAATAAATGCCATCACCAATAAACATATAACACACCTCCGAAAATAACATATATCTCAATCATCATATAAAATAAATACGGAAATCATAAAATCCACGAACTCGCAAATCAACAGTGAAAATAGAAACTTGTCAACTCACACGCTTGCGTAACGCAGTTCGCGTTAACCCGTGATCCGGCGGAAAGTCCCTCGCCAACGAACGATCACGAACACCTGAATATTCACAATGTCCAATTCTCACAAACATAATTCGACAATTCAAAACAAATCACGAGAAACCACTGTTCTCGGAAACACATAATCTGATTACGACAAACTGTCGAAAATCTGGAAATCACACCTCAATACCTCGCTGTAATTTCAGACGCTCAACTCGAAAAACGAACCTCCCCACTGCGATCGGGGCGTGATTTCGAGTGAAATGACATGCAACTTGTCGAAAATCCCAAAAATTCAAACTTTGACCGTTGACCACCGCCCACGGCGGCGCCGCCACCAAACTGAACTTTTCCCGGGTGAGCAACCACCATTCCATGCAAAATCACCCACAGAGCAACTTTGTCAACTACAACAAAGGCCAATTCTCACTCTAACCATGTCAATTTCATGAAAAACCGAATGTTCACACAAATTTCAATCCCAAAATTCTCCATCCACAAATCAAATTAGGACTCCATACTTACATGGTAGCTTGTAGGTGAAGAGAGCTTCAAAGCCCACTAAAAATTGCAGCTCAATTCGGCCAAAATCAAGCAACCCGAATTCACCAACTTTTCTTCCATTTTTGGCCGGATTTTCCTTCTTTCCCGGCGACCCACGCCACGAACGGTGGCCGGCACCACCACGGGAAGGCCGAGGCGCACCAAACGGACCCTTCCCCAAGCCTTGGGGTGGCCGGACGGTGAACCACCGCCGGCGAGCCACAGACGTCGCGCCACCACCTTCACCTTCAACATTGACTGGTCAACCCATTTATGACCAACAGTTGACTTTCCAAAACAGGTAAGCCCCAATATATAAACTCATTAAATACTTTCCCAAAATGGAAACCACTTAATTCACTTTTCGACAAACTTCAAACACACGTAATTTCCTCGTTGTAATTCCGATTCCAATAATTATCGCGGCCACAAGCTCGTCTCGACGTACTCTTCAATTATCATCCAAAGTCAAACACATCGACCAATCGGATAAAAAGTCAACCATTCAAACCAACACATATTTAATCGACTAAACAATCAACAATCGGAAATATTCACAACTAAATCTTCGTAACTCAGAATAATGATCCGGAAGTTCCCACGAGCTCGAATTTAAATTCTGAACAACTTCCATGAAGAAGCCGACACCAAATTCTCGTCCGGTAATTTAGTCGTTAAGAAGATCGCCATTATAATCCAATTCCGTCGAAACTTCAAATATTTATAATTAATTCCTCGGTCGTCCAAATAACGATCCGGAACCACCCACGAACTCGAAATCACACGTACAACAACTCTCAAGAAGAGACCCAGCTCCAATTCTCGGCCAATAATTAAGTCGTTAACAAGCCTGGCGATTCAATCATCAATCGGAAATCTGCGATAACGCAGTAACTCACGTATATAGCTGACCATACTGCTGATTCTGGTCCGGGTCATCACACATTACCCATCCAACCAAAAATTTCATTCTTCAAGGCAGGCTTGACGGTATAAGGAGCTTGAGGCATTTTTTTCTTCCCATCTCTCAACCACAAATGTTTTCGCAGTCTCATTCTTTTCAGATCAATGCGTGTCTTCTGGCCGTCTTTAGTTTTTCCCTCCCAATTCAACACTATGCCGACCACACTCTCGCACACATTTTCCTCTATGTGCATGACATCTAAGTAGTGTCTGATCAACAACTTGGACCAATACAGAAGTTCCCAAAAAAAACTTTTGTGTGTCCAGAATTTATATCTGTCGGGTTTGTCAGGTATTGATGCCACTATCTCAGGATGATTGCTGAGCTACCCAAAATCGTATTCATTTAGCACTTCCAATATTACATCCCCCGTCCATCTCCTTGGCTGCTCACCTGTTTCCACAGTTTCATCAAATGCCCCCATATCCTCCCAAAATGGGTGATCATGTGGAAGCCAACATCGATGACACATCTGTACAATCTTCCTGCAATGAGGTCTGCAACACTCAACAATCATGCACTCTGGACAAGCCCTGTATCCCCTGGTAATGTTGCCCAACAACATCTCGCGTGCAGGAAAATAGCTAATGGTGCCAACAAGCATGACATGCATCTGGAACATCTCATTTTTGAACTTGTCATAAGTGGGATGACCATGCTCACTTAGGTACTTAAGCTCCTCAATCAAGGGTATCAAATACACATCGAGACACTTTCCTAGATAACCCGGCCCTGGAATTATCATAGTGAGCATATTGTATTCTTTCTTCATGCATATCCATGGATGAAGGTTGTACGGTACCAAAATAACTGGCCATATACTGTATTGAAGACTCATGTTGCCAAAAGGGTTGAATCCGTCAAATGAAAGCCCTAGCCAAACATTTCAAAACTCTGATGCAAAATAAGAAAACTCCCTCACCATGTGCTTCCAAGCCTCTCCATCAGCAGGGTGTATAAGGGTATCACCGTCAGGCAAATTCCTCTCGGCCCACACAAGGTCAGCTTGGTGTATACATCCAGACATTGCCTTCTCGGTCTGCGCCTACACAAGGTCATTGGATTAGTGTAAAACACATCTTCGGGTATTTGAAAAGATCTATTGACTTGGGCTTGTTCTTTCCCTACAAAGAGAACATAGAGAAACTTGAAATTCCCGGAAAAGGGATGATTGAGTTGCAGCATGTTGGTCCTGGGATTTTCGACCCGTCAAAAATTACACCCAAGATGGAGCCGAAGGTGTCAATCGACCAGTCGAAAGGATTGCTCGACATATGGAAGGATGCACCCTGAATCGATCTAAAGCTATCATTCGACCCGTTGAGTGAAACTTTCGACCCATCGAATCCCATCTAAGTACAAGCACTATACCTCAATTTAGTGCGGTCCCCTACTTAGAGACACCTTGTGATGTCTTGGATAGTTTTACTAATGCTGGGTATCTCTCTGACCCACATAAAAGACATTCCCAAACAAGTTACACTACAAGAAAACATCACTTAGACCACGGAAACGTAATTGTTCCGTGGTCCAAGTGACACTTGGACGACGGAAAAGGCTCCGTGGTCCAAGTACCACCTGGACGACGGAGAATACCTTCTCCGTCGTCCAGGTGAATACCTGGACCTCGGAGCCTTTTCCGTCCTCCAGGTTATCACCTGGACGACGGAGAATACCTTCTCCGTCGTCCAGGTGACCACCTGGACCTCGGATAATACTCCGTTGTCCAGGTTATCACCTGGACGACGGAGAAGGTATTCTCCGTCGTCCAGGTGATAACCTGGACAACGGACCGACACACCGTCATCCGAGTACGTAACATACTTCCACTTAGACGACGTACCGACACCTCCGTCGTCTAAGTGAAGCATTATATATAAGCCCGATCGATGCCAAATTCAAACTGAATTCATTCGATCCATTAATTTGAAGGAGAGATAGAAGCTAGGGATCGGAGAAGGAGAAGGGAGCTAGCTAGCTAGAAATTAATTAAAGCCGAGAAGAATCAGGATGGCCGGATAATTAAGGCTAGGGCCGGGATCTCCGCTGACTAGCTAGCTAGCTTAATTAACGTACAGATATCGAGAAGGCCAACAGGTACGTACGCAGTTAAAATTTGCTTAATTAATATATATTTAATTAGTAAAAACGTACGTACATACATGCAAGGATGTTAGCGCGCTATATATATATGTACAGATCGATTAAATTACGTACGTACGTAATTGATTGATCGATGTAGATCGAGTACGTATAATTAAGAGTAAATTAATGGACTAATATATATATATGTAATAATTAATTAATTATAATATTTTGTAGCAGTATGGACAAGAGTTGGATGAAGTTGAAGAATAGATGTGATGTCCGGTATATGGATGGAATTAGCGAATTTGTGAATTTTGCGATAGAACATGGTCAGGGAAAGAAACGTTTCAGGTGTCCGTGTCAGAAATGTCTTAATTGTCAGTATGCGGAGGTTAATGTTATGGTGCAACACCTGTACGAAAATGGTATGATGTGGAGTTACACTACATGGAGCGAGCATGGTGAAGCAGTAGAGTTAAGCGCAGCAGACTTCAGCTCAGGGTACAGTTACCATGGTGCCTCATCCAGCGGCAGTGGTGCCGGACCCCCAGCTTGCAACCCAACCGCAGATTTGGTCCATGATGCGTTTCCGGGATGTAGTCATGGTGGACACCAACACCAAGACGGAGTTTACAGTACCACCAATGAGCATGATGACACATTCCCCGCAGCTAGCTTGGCCACTGACACCAGTGAGATGGAAAAGTACAACCGGATGCTACTTGAAGCGCAGACCCCGGTGTTCCCTGGATGTCGAGAGAATGTGTTGCAATATGTGATGGAGCAAATGAAGATAAAAGTGAAGCACAAAATGTCAGTGAGTGCTTTTGACGAAATTCAGGAGCAAATATGTAAGTTGCTTCCTGATGATCACAATCTTCCTAAATCTCATTATAAGGTTAGAAATATCCTGAGCAGCCTCGGCCTAAAGTACAGGATAATTGACGCATGTCCGAATGATTGTGTGCTATTTTACAAAGAGTATAAAGAGTTGGACTATTGTCCCGTATGTGGCCAGTGCAGATTCCAGTTGAATAGGAAGAGTTCGAAAAAGAGAATTCCTGTGAAAGTTGTTCGATATTTTCCCTTGATTCCCAGATTGCAGCGCCTGTACATGTCTCTACACACAGCAGAGGCGATGCGATGGTACGCAGAAAAGCGAATAGATGACGATGTCCTGCGACACGCCGCGGATGGGGAGGGTTTCAAACATTTCGACAAAGAATTTGGAGACTTTGCTTCAGAGGTTAGAAATGTTAGACTCGGCCTATCTACAGACGGATTCAATCCTTGGGGAAGTAATAGCTCCGCCGTCAGCACTTGGCCAGTTATTCTGATGCCGTACAACTTGCCTCCGTGGATGTGCATGAACAAGGAATTTAATTTCCTTACCGTACTAATTCCAGGTCCTAAATCTCCATCGAAGTGCTTAGATGTCTACCTCAGACCTTTGATCGACGAGCTGAAACTGTTGTGGGAAAATGGAGTCCCAACTTATGACAAATTCACTGACACGATGTTCACGATGAGGGCTGCCGTAATGTGGACGATCAGCGATTTTCCAGCTTATGGGATGTTGGCAGCCTGCAGGACAAAAGGATATAACAGATGTCCTATATGTTTGGACGACGTGAACTCTAGTTGGCATGCGGGGAAGGTGTGTTACTTGGGTCACCGTAGATGGCTTCCTCACGACCACCCGTGGCGACATGATGAAGCTCATTTCGACGGTACGGTAGAGAACAATCCTAAACCCCATAGTTGGTCGGGGGAAGAGATTTTAGAGAGGTTGAGCTATTTTGACTTTGGTGTGTTGAGCAATGACGCGGATGTAAAGAAATGCAATCCAATTCCTCCACATGATCTGAGCTATTGGGATCACAAGAGTATATTCTTTGAACTCCCTTACTGGTCGAAGTTGAAGCTGAGGAACAACTTGGACGCGATGCACATAGAAAAGAATGTGTGCGACAGCGTGGTGGGAACAATTCTCGGTATTAAGTTCAAGACTAAAGATACTCCCAAAGCGCGCAAAGATTTGGAATCAATGAATCTACGTCGTCCCTTGTGGTTGAGGAGGGATAGGAAAGGTGTGTACAACAAGATGCCAGATGCACCTTACACAGTGAAGCCGACGCTTAGACGTTCTGTATTTCACTGGTTTAAGGGCGTTCGTTATCCGGCTACGTATGCAGCTACTATAACTGGAGCAGTGGACGAGGTGCAACACAAGTTTGTTGGTCTAAAGACACATGACTATCACGTTATGCTGCAACGTCTTATTCCAGTGGTAATTCGACCATACTTGCCTCGGGACGTCGTAGAACCAATAGTGGCATTGTGCAGGTGGTGGCAGAGGTTATGTGCCAGAGAATTAAAGAAGTCAGATGTGGTGGAATTGCAACAACAAATTGTCCACATCATTTGCAAACTAGAGAGGATTTTCCCCCCTGCTTTCTTTGACATCATGATTCACCTAATGATCCACCTGCCCGAGCAGGTGCTTATTTCTGGTCCGGTCCAGTACACTTGGATGTATCCTCAAGAAAGGTACGTACAACTAATTAATTAATTTGTTCCACTGGAGATTATATATATACTAGCCAGCTAGCTATATGTACTTATGTAATGTGTACGTTTGATTTTGTAGACAGCTTGGACAGTATAAGTCATTCGTCAAAAACAGGTCGGCCCCGGATGGCTCCATAGCAGAGACATACCTAATGCATGAGTGTGTTACTTACTGCAACAGGTACCTCAAAGATCCACCCCCTCCCACTGCCTCCGATCGCAGTGCCCACATCAATCTTTCTGTCGTCACCAATGTCGTCCGACCGTTTAGAGGAGTATTAAAGGAATCGTTAACACGGGAAGAACTTATTGAGGCACATTGGGTAGTGTTGCGAGACTGTGACGAAGTTGAGCCGTACATGTTGTCATACAGGGAGAGGCTTCAGGCGTTAAATCAAAACAAGAGTTCGGCGTGGATTGAGAAAATGGTTAAGAAGAAGTTTCCTGATTATTTCTTCCAATGGGTACGTACGTACGACTCGGTATTAATTATTTAAATACATATTGCTCATGTTTGTAGAAAGTAAACCATTATATTAATTTGTCCTTTTTCGCAGATGATTGATCTGCAAAAATCTGATAACCACGGAGGGTGGTGGTCATGGCCAAAGCACTTGCTAGCAGGGAAGCCGGTTAAACACTATATTTATCCCGGATGTTTTGTGAACGGTGTAAAGTTCCATTCATTGGCCCGAGACGAAGGAAGAAGAACACAAAACAGTGGGGTAGCGGTTGGGAAAGACAATGATCTATATTACGGGGCTATTGTATACGTGGTTCAGCTATGTTACGGGAATGATGTCAACGTTTTCCTATTCAAGTGCAGATGGTTCAAACGTACAAAGGAAGACCTGGGACTATTATCAGTCGATACAAACTCGCACTGGTATGAGGATGAGCCTTTCGCTCTCGCCACCTTAGTTCGGCAGGTGTTCTATCTCGACGATCCGAAAGCCGGTGAAGGGTGGAAAATAGTGAACCATATCTCTCACCGAGGAATATGGAATACAGAGACAATTGAAGGGACACCGGCGACGACTGAAGATGCTGCTGAACCAGATTCTGGTGATATTCCTGCCTATCAAGAGCCTAATATTTCTATGGTCCGCTCCGATATAATGGATCTGGTTCAAGATGGTGAACGGTTACCCATGCCTGATGGTTGTACAGATCTAACTGAAGATGAGATTATCGATGAGGTAGATGAAGAAGACGAGCAGGAAGAGGACGCGGACGAGGACTCAGGTTATTCGTCGGACGATGTTGAGTACGATGACGAGGATGAGCCATCGACTAACGGGGATGAGGACGATGATGATTATGACGAAGAGTACGGTCATACGACGAGGGAGATTAATTGGTAATTAATTACTGTAATTATTGTAATATATATATATGATCGATGCCGGTTTACGGTAAGAAATTAATCTGAATTATATATCCTGGCCAACGGAGAAATTAATAAATATTGGCGCCAAATCTCAATCTCATATAAAACGTACCCTAGCTAAATCCTTGACCCTAAATCTAGCTAGCAGTTCGATCGGATCGATCGATAAATTTTTTAATTATATTTTTGAATTTGAATATAATTAAACGGACACGTACGTACACAAATGACCGGGGACGACCTAAACCGTAATCCCTAAGGCCCTAACCCCTGAAATCGGGGTCTATACACCTGGACGACGGAGACTGGTCATTATCCGTCGTCCAGGTACACACTAGGATGACGGAGAATGGTCATTCTCCGTCGTCCAAGTTCACAAACCCTAAACCCTAAACAGTAAGGCCCTAACCCCTGAATTCAGGGTCTATGCACCTGGACGACGGAGAACACTCATATCCGTCGTCCGGGTTCTCACCTGGACGACGGAGAACGCTCATTTCCGTCGTCCAGGTGAAGATATCAAAATTATTTCTAAGACAACGACCTTCTATACCTTCTTCCAATGCATTTTCTTTTCCTCAAGACTTTAGAGTAAACAATTCTTGGTGTGTGAGCTTCGACGGTTCGAAAATCGGAGTTGCGAAATGCCTTGTATCCACGTTTCCGGTTTGTGAAATTATCTGTTTTGCGGTTGACTGTGCCGATCAAACCCTTCCCGAACTTATTATTTTATGGTCATTTGAAGACAATTATATATTATGTTACGACGAACATATCCAACGGTTGTTTTGTCCAAATTCAATTTCGTTAATACTCTGCTGCAAATGAGCGTCTACTCATGAACACTTAAGTCGTAAAGATTAGTCGATACTTAACATGTTTCAATACGTAAAATTAATCGGCGGTTCAAATTTAACTGTTCATATATACGATGCGTTCATCGATATTGTACGACTATTTCACTCGAATGACAGATCGCTAAATTCCTAGCGAATTTTTTTTAAAATTTTTTTTTACGTAATTTGAACCTGGACGACGGAGAAGGTCATTTTCCGTCGTCTAGGTGTTCACCTGAACGACGGAGAATGATCATCTCCGTCGTCCAGGTTCAAAAATCATGGCGGTTCAAATTTATTTTTGTTTATTTTTTTTCATGTAATTTTCACCTGGACGACGGAAACTTACCATCTCCGTCGTCCAAGTCCAAAATTATGGCGGTTCATTTTACCGCTTCCGTTTTTAAGACCGCTTGAATTTTCACTTAGACGACGGAGAATTCATTCTCCGTCGTCTAAGTCCAAAATAATGGCGGTTCAAAACGTCCCGCCGATTAATTACGCGCCGCTTGAAAATTTTTAAACCGCCACCTAGACGACGGAAAACACTGTTTCCGTCGTCCAGGTGGACTTAGACGACGGAGAATAGTGCTCCGTCGTCTAAGTGAAACTCTATAAATAGAGTACGGCTCATCTTCTTTTCCTCATCCCTTACAATTCTCTCCATCTCTCCTCTCCTCTCTCTCTCAATCTCATTCCGGCGATATTCTCCTCCGGCGACGACGCTCCGACGATACAACTCCGGCGTGGTTCGATTCCTCCTCTCCGACGACACAACTCCGGCGAAATTCCCGAAAACTCTGATTCGGTAAATTTCTATTTTTCCCTTATTTAAATAATTTTCATTTTATTAATTAATTAAATTCTAAATATAATAAATTAGTAGAAATTAATTTAGTAATTAATTTTAAATATTTAATAAATGATTAATTGTTGTTATTTATTAATTAAATCATAATTATTGTTATTGTTTCCTAATTAAATGAATAATTGTAAATTTGTTGTTGTTATTAAATAAATAAATAAATAATTATTGCTATTAATTAATTAAATAAATAATTATTGTTATTAATTAATTAAATGGTTAATTATTGCATGCTAAATGGAAAATAAATTATTGCATGTAATTACGTGTATTTTTTAGTAAATTAATTAGTAGTACGTGTTCGATTTAAATTTAGTACATAGGCTTGGTGTAATTAAGTCGCACTCTTTGGAATAGATGACGCCTATTTTCCTTGCTTATCTCCTTAACCCCTCGTGATGTGTGGATTTCATCACCGCACACCATAACCTAAGTGAAGTTATGGACACGAGGTTGAGGGCGGAGTTTGCAAAGGACTTGAGGGGGTGTAAATTTTCGAAAAATTGGCCGAATGTCGGACATGGTGTCTAGAAACGGGTTATGACTGGTGACAGGATTTGGACTAAGAAAGACTTTTGTCGAAATTAGTCCTGCCTCTCGCGTTATCTCTATCCCTAACTGGCCATGTTTTTCGATTTAACCAAGGCTGATTAATTGAAAATTTACACTTTATCGCGCGGGTCGCAAGTCCATTGAACGACCGAAAATGCCAAGCTAGTGTACTCTATTTAAATCTTAAACGTACTTAATTAATTAGCGTAAATTTTTAAGTTGTAATTATTATGGTAAGTAGGTATTTTAACCCCGTACTCTTAGTTTAAATGGCTCCGCCAAAGACGACATCCGGCAAGAAGAAAGCCCAACAAGAGGCAGAAGATGCCATGCTCCGCCGCTTGGCGGACCAAGTCGGTTGGGAATTACCACCGGAGGGCAACGACGCTCTCAATCCGGACGGATCATCTGATCCGTCCGTAGCGCCCTCTGGGGAAATTCCCGCTCCCCCATTCATCTCGAGCGGTGATGACGTCGACCCCTTCCAATCTCCGACGCCCGGTACCCATTCAACGGGAAGTACTCAGGCGTCCTCGACCGCCGAATCAATCATGTACAGCGCCCGCCGTAGGCAAAGGAGGGCCCCCACTGACCCGGAACCGAAAAGGACTCGGGGTCTCGTTAAAGGGGGAAAAGCGGAGCGTATTTGCAAGGCGACCGGTAAAAAGATCGACTTGCCGTACGACGAATTCACCGGTGGCCCTCCCACAGCTCAGCTAGCAAGTCTCTCGGCGCATGGGATATGGTCAATCATCCGTAACTGGGTTCGTATCACTGCCCCTACTTGGAAGGAGGCGCCGGATCATGAGAAGGCGAAAGTCTTCAAAGATCTTTCGGTACGTAATACGTTCAATTTAGTTATTATATAATATTGTTAATCTCGGCCTAAAATTTCATAATATATACGATTATAATTTTCTATTTATTTTTCATAGGAACAATTTGACGTGGATCCGACACCGGCTATGTTGAGGCATATCAATCAAACCGCCAACTCCATCTACAAAGATTGGAAGTACAGGCTCCATAAGTACTTCAAAGATGTCGGTCCCGTGCCTCCCCCGGTAGAGCTGCAAGGGGAGAGAGAAGATGAGTGGGAGTGGTTGTGTAACCACTTTGCCGATGAACAATTTAAGGTATTAATTTAATTTTTTTATTTCAATTAAGATAATTGAATTATTTAAATTGTAGTTATTCATTTTTTAATGATTTAATTATATTGTGTAACAGAAATTCTCCGGTGTCAACAAAGCCAACCGGGGGAAGAAGGAGAAACACCATACTACCGGCGCCAAGCAGTTCATTCAAATTGCCAAGGAGCACAAGGATAAGGGTTCCAAACACCATTTTATTGATGCAAGCGTAAGCGCGTACGTGACGCCAGGGCTCGATAATGAAGCGAGTCAATACGGGGTAAGTGATATATATATATGTGCTTTTAATTATAGTAATTATTATTTAAATATGATTTCATTATAATAAATTAATTATAATTTTGTAGGCAAGGGCGATAGAGCGTGCGCATGAAGAGTTGGCCAACACTCAGCTTGCGTTCCCAGATGTGCCGCCGGAAGACCTGCCTCCTCTATCCTTAGAGAGCCAAATTGCAATCGCGAATGAGGTCTACGGTCGTAGAGCTGGCAAGGAGGTTAGGCACTTTGGGCCTAGGGTGGTACGAGATTTGTCGACGACCTCCGGCTCATCATCTACGGGAGGTTCGAGGCAGCGGAGAATGAGTCAGGCTGCGGCCGTCGAAGCAGCCATTCAAGAGGCTCGACTGGCACGAGAGGAGAATGAGTCAATGCGGCAAAGACTTGACCAACAACAAGCACAAATAGCCCAACTCATCGCCCTCATGGAACAAAATCGAGAAGTATGTCAACCTCCTCCGAACCCACACCCCGACGACAACGACCCGGCTGGAGGCGGAGGACTCGGCCCCGCATCTGCTCCTCCAGTGTATTAGCTAGCACGTAGTATATTATCTCGTTTCTTTCCGCATTCCGAACAATATTTTAATTTTTAATTTATGGGTTTTTTCGTATGTACAAATTAATTTACTTTGATTATTTAATAATTAAGTTATTAATTATAATATTCAAAATTTAGTTTATTTATTTAATTTTAGCATTTTTCATTATTTAAATTAAAATAATAATAAATTAAATTAATAATTTTTAATTTCAATTTATTTTTTTAAAAAAATTAAATATTCACTTGGACGACGGAGATTAAGTGTTCTGTCGTCCAGGTGCAGAACCCTAAACCTAACCCTAAACCTAACCCTAACCCCTAACCCCTAAACCCTGTCGTTCTTCGTGGCCCAGGTTTTCACCTGGACGACGGAGAATTAGTGTTTCCGTCGTCCAGGTGAACACCTGGGCCACGGATAAGCTACCATTATCCGTGGCCCATGTATGCACCTGGACGACGGAAACACTAATTCTCCGTCGTCCAGGTGAAAACCTGGGCCACGGAGAAACGAGCAATGTCCGTGGCCCATGTGTTCACCTGGACGACGGAGATTAAGTGTTTCCGTCGTCCAGGTGCATACATGGGCCACGAATAATGTCTGTGGTCCAAGTTCACTTGGACGACGGATCACTAATTCTCCGTCGTCCAGGTGCTTGGACGACAGCACTTGGAGCACGGACCTTGGACGACGGAGATTCCGTCGTCTAAGTACTTAGACGACGGAAAACTGCACCTAGACGACTGAAATGGTCCGTGGTCTAGGTGCAATTTTCTTGTAGTGTTACGTATTCACCATATGGAACATGACAATTTCTTGGAGATCAACAAAACAAACCCTTGTTGCTACTTCCTCGAATCATCCTGAGATCATTGCTTTGCATGAAGTGGTTAGGGAGTGTGTATGACTTAGGTAAAAAAATATATCACATTCGAGGGTCTAGTGAATCATCATTTACTATGACAGCACCAACTTACATATTTGAGAATAATGCGGCTTGCATTGAACAAATGAAGTTGTGTTACATTAAAGGTGATTATACTATACACATTTCGCCGAAGTACTTTTGCAATAAACAACCGCGCGTGGTTATTGAATATCCGTGTGAATTAGACTGGTTTGGTGGATAATGCTGCAGAGTTGTTCACCAAGTCTTTACCAAAATCTATATTTGTGGAGTATGTGAGACACATTAGAATGCGAATGTTATCTGAACTCCATGATTAATTGAGTTATTGATCAGGAGGAGTTCATTTCATAGACAACAGGGGGAACCTACATTACATGTGGTTGCTTTTCTAGTTAATGTGTTGTACTCTTTTTTCCTTAGACCAAGCTTTTGTTTTACCCATGAGATTTTTGGTTGCTTGACAAGGTGTTTAGCGAGACAATAAGTTATGCATCATCCATTAGGACCGCGACATAAGGGAGAGTGTTTAAGGAAATAATATTTTTGGTATCCATGTGTGTGTCTTGTCCTAATTAGAATAGAAGTAAATATTCTCTCAATCCCTGATTTATAGGGATATTAATTATAACATATTGTAATGCATATTTACGGTCATTTATCAATGAATAAAGTACAGTTTCAGATCATATCTTTTGCATCTATTTTCTTTTTCAACACATTTTAACTTTTAATTAAAACAGAGAGAAAATTGCTCGGATGATCACTCATGTGTGACACGTTCTAAACTTTGCTAACTCATGTATGACAAATATCACTAAAGTCACTATCAAACTACATTGTTAGTCACTTTGATCACTCCATCCTAAACAGATGTTTAAAAATACATGACATCATTAAAAAAAGTCTCATGCCATTCACGCTCAAATTTAAAAGGGTTTTGATGGGCATTTATGTCTTTTTATTTTTTTATATTTCAATTAAGTTTTAGAAATTATTTGGATATTCATCAATGTTATCTGGGCATCCTGAATATTCGTCTGGGCACCCAAAGATGTCAAGATGCGACAAAGGCGTCTCTCTCTCTCTCTTAATATCATTCATGCTGATTTCAATCCGCATGGTGTCTGTTGGTACACATATATGTATAGCCTAATTACGTGCACTTAGCCACTAATCTTACCGAAATCGGCAAACTCCAAGCAACATCAAGGCAAAAAATAAAGAGAAATGAAGAGAAGAAGAGCAAATCAAGAAAGACACTTTGTCCCACATCGAAGGAGAAGAGAAAGAGAGCCATCTCTCTAGCTATAAAATATGGGCTCACTCACACTTCAATATCATTCACTCCATCCCGATTACACACTACTCTATTGTAATCACATCTTGGGCTTCCATCGAAGTCTGAGACCCTTAGTGAAAACTCAGTGGACTAGCCGAATTTGGTGAACCACTATACATTTTGTGTCGGCTCTTCTACTTATTGCACTTTACTTATCGTATTTACCCTATCGATGTTTCTGCTAAAGTCCCTTGCGGAATTTGGTAGAAACATTTGGCGCCGTCTGTGGGAACCGAAATGTTGAGTTCAAACCACATACAAATACCACCATCCAAAAGCTCGTGGTTCCATCTATTGTTGCGAAGGCTAACCGAGGCCCGAAATGGTCATCTGACGACCCGAGCCCGAAATAAGCATCCGAATGGTCAACCCGAAATACCATTTCTCAAGATAAGTGTTTCGATTCCATATTAATTATACACTTGTTCGAATGGTCATGTGTACGTCTGAATGCATATGTACGTCCGAATGGGGTGATGTTGCATATATGCATGTGTCTAGCTCACATCCTCTCCTAGATTACATGCCTCACATGTTCGGCTCACATCTCTTACGCATTCGGATAATTTATATATGCATGTCTAGCTTACGCATTCGGATCATTTATATATGCTTCTTGCATGCTTTACGTATTCGAATCATAATTAAGCCTAGCTATTTCACATGCTTTTGTATGAGCCAGTTGCCCCGTCAATCCCGCTCATATCCATATGCACTCATCACATACATTAAGCAACCTACGCATATATCTAAAGCATCAAAGCATAATTAATCACTTCACCTCTGACATATGTGAACGTGTCTAGATGGGTCTTACGTACTCAATCACAAGTTCAAATGCATGCATGCTAAACGGATTCAATTAAGCTAAACTTGATCATATGCATGCATGGCTTCCAGTAGATGCATGTCCCCTTGCGATCATCCTCTATACTTTTTATACGTGAATACTCGATCAAGATAATCACATACTTCAACATGCAGTTAACGCATCGATCGATCACCACTTCTCGCACCTGTGAACCATGCTCGAACATTCGAATGGAACAACGGGGAACTCGACAAGTACATAATTGGTGTGATGGTATTCAAAGTACTAACGGGATGGGTACCTTATATACAACCCCGAACATTCAAAAAGTTGGTCCCTCTTGCGGCACCGACCTCTGACAGCCTCGAGCCTCCAAGCTCATCACTCCGAACATCGAACATTCGCATCTGAATATCAAGCATCCGACATTCGAACATTCGCATCCGAATATCAAGCATCCGACATTCGAACATTCGCATCCGAATATCGAGCATCCGACATTCGAACATTCGCATCCGAATATCGAGCATCCGACATCCGAACATTCACATCCGAATATCGAGCATCCGACATCCGAACATCGAGCATCCGACATCCGAACATCAAGCATCCCTTTCGGACTCTGAACTCGAGTATTCGATCTCCGAACTCGAGTATCCGGTCTCCGAACAGCTTCGAGCATTAGACTTGGGAAACATGGGGGCTCTCTGATCGCCAAATCCTTTTCAGAACGACCCCGCCACCATCACTCAAATGGAGCACACGGCCTTTCCACCAAGGCAGCCCCATCAAGGGATGAACTCAAGCCATCGAGTTCACGGCCTCGAACGCCACCTAGAACCGAACCTCGAACACCTCGACTCGAGCTCGACCCGAGAGGCTTCGCCCAATCAAATGCTCAAACGCTCAAACCTGAAAAGTCGATAGGTGAACAACAAGAACCTTGCCAAGTAACCGGATTTCGATCGACATTCGATGGTCATCATGCTCGGGGACTCCAATCCATTAAATTTCTGGAGGATTAGGTCGACTAAGCACTACTTTGTCAGTTCTATTCGTGGGGCACAACCTCATCAACATGCCTTGCTCCACTCCACCTCAAAGATAAGTAACTCGATCACGAATACCTGCATATTGATGAACAGTCCAGCAAACATTGCATCACTTGTATGTCGCTTAATGGTCTCAAGACCGTCACCACAAGCACCCGAACACGAGCATCAACTCCAAACTCTGAGCATCAAACCATCGCCAACTTTGCGGATTCAAAGCACCGTCCGAAATCACTCTAGGAGCTCACCTGGTAGAACTCAAATTCTGACAGTCCTGAACTCGCCAGCTTGGGAAACTTGGGGACTTGATATCGAAAGCCGCCACGGCTCGCGACTAACCTATGCTCCGATAACTCCAATACCATCAACCTTGACAACCTCTCAACACACCGGGGGCTATGCTCGCCTTGCTCGCAACTTTCATATCCTTCAATCTTAGGGACAGGGATGCCCGGAGCGCCCGGAGACTCCACGAGCTCGAGCATTCCTCCTCGGCCGACCTCGAACGCATCGGCCCGCCACCGCTCCGACCAACAAATCCGAGCCCGAGCAAAACCGAGACTCCGAGAGCCCATCCCGAACCGGAGCTGCTACCCCGAGCAGAACTTCTCCGAGTCCGACTGGAACCTCACTCCGAGCTAGGTCCGCCGAACCAAGGCAGCAGCTCCAAGTTGAGCAACCCCGAGACTCAAGCTAGGTTTATTTTTTGGGCGGGAAAGGCAAAATTCAAATTCAAAAAAAAAGTATGTGGCCAATACAGGGACGCCACGTGGAATGCTTACAACAAACCGTACAAAGTGCCATGCATGCATATGTACGCAGCCCACCAAGCAGCACTTGGGCCAGCACCAGCCCAAGGGTGATGTCAGTACGTCCACAATCAGGCCATTACATTTGAGCTACCAGAGTTAGAAAGATGGGCCTTCGATCTGCTCCCTACTCGGGGACTTCATCAGCTTCACCATCTCACTCACCATCATACAGTTCATTTTGTATTTTGAAAGAGTCTACAAACAAGATAAGTTTCCTGCTCTGTTATTATTACTCGAGCTCATATATGTCGTGTCATGCTATAAAATCATATGCAAGTTTTACACTTTACTAAACGTGCTATATGTCATACATCACATACATATATACATGGTGCATTGACGGACTCGGGGACTTACACTATCATGGGCACGGTTAATACCATCATGACCTGCACCATCGATCGGGGCTAACGGACTGAGGTCTGGGACCTCCCGTTACGCATCCACCCGATAGAGCAATACCCGATAGGCAAGTGACAGTTATGCTTGCGCTATCATGGGCACGATTGATACCATCATGACCTGCACCATCGATCGGGGCTAACTAACTGAGGTTTGGGACCTCCTGTTATGCATCCACCCGATAGAGCAATACCCGTTAGGCAAGTGGCAGTTATGCTTGCGCTATCAATGGCATGGTTGATACCATTATGACCTGTGCCATCGATCGGGGCTAACGAACTGAGGTCTGGGACCTCCCGTTATGCATCCATACGATAGAGCAATACTCGATAGGCAAGTGGCAATTATGCTTGCGTTATCGTGGGACGAGTAGCAACATCACTTGTTGCCACCTAAGCGGCTCCAAACAGCAACATCAAGTTTCAGAGTCCAACCTGATAGCCAAACAGCAACAATGATCGCGCTATCGTGGGACGAGTAGCAACATCACTTGTCGCCACGTAAGCGGCTCCAAACAGTAACATCAAGTTTCGGAGTCCAACCCAATAGGCAAGTGGCAATTATGCTTGCGCTATCGTGGGACGAGTAGCAACATCATTTGTTGCCACATAAGCGGCTCCAAATAGCAACATCAAGTTTCGGAGTCCAACCCGATAGGTAAGTGGAAATTATGCTTGCGCTATCGTAGGACGAGTAGCAACATCACTTGTCGCCACGTAAGCGGCTCCAAACAGCAACATCAAGTTTTGGAGTCCAACCCGATAGCCAAACAGCAACAACGTTCGCACTATCATGGGACGAGTAGCAACATCACTTGTCGCCACGTAAGCGGCTCCAAACAGCAACATCAAGTTTCGGAGTCCAACCCGATAGGCAAGTGGCAATTATGCTTGCGCTATCGTAGGACGAGTAGCAACATTACTTGTCGCCACGTAAGTGTCTCCAAATAGCAACATCAAGTTTTTGAGTCCAACCTGATAGGCGAACGGCAACAATGTTCGCACTACCCGGGGCAAAATCAGCAATATCAGGTTTTCGACCCTCTCGATGATCCGAAACAAGCAACACCATTTCAAAATCATCCAATGGCCGAACGGCAACAATGTTCACGCTATCATGGGACAAATATCAAGTTCACTTGTCGCCATCATAAGCAGCTCCAATCAGCAATATCGTTTAGGAGTCCCATAGTGGCCGGAAAAATAGTCACCGTTCACAACTTCGGATACCTCACTCCAAACATATACCTCCCTCATACATTTCATAGGCTCATTCGATACTCATACAGAGCAATGCATTCATCATAAACGTACGGTACATGCTACATCATCGAACGCTCACGATACATCAACCATGCATGCAACATCACTTACAACATCCCGTTACGTTTATATGAATGGCTGTGCAACCTCATTATCGGATGATATACTGTAAGCTAGCATGATTATATTCTCGCACACCACCATCTTTACAATTATACATGTTGTCGTTATACATTACCTGTTAAAGCAATTATGTGACCTGAAAGCCTAGTCAAGCAAGATCATCCTTGCTTGAGGAGACTAGGGGGTACGGTACGCTAGCTACCTAGCATGGCTATGTACACGTAATTAGGCTTGAATTTTTCAACTCCCCAAGTAAGAATTAATCTCTTTTGACTTGGGGACTTGGGGGACTTATTGGTACACATATATGTATAGCCTAATTATGTGCACTTAGCCACTAATCTTACCGAAATCGGCAAACTCCAAGCAACATCAAGGCAAAAAATAAAGAGAAATGAAGAGAAGAAGAGCAAATCAAGAAAGACATTTTGTCTCACATCGAAGGAGAAGAGAAAGAGAGTCATCTCTCTAGCTATAAAATATGGGCTCACTCACACTTCAATATCATTCACTCCATCCCGATTACACACTACTCTATTGTAATCACATCTTGGGCTTCCATCGAAGTCCGAGACCCTTAGTGAAAACTCAGTGGACTAGCCGAATTTGGTGAACCACTATACATTTTGTGTCGGCTCTTTTACTTATCGCACTTTACTTATCGTATTTACCCTATCGATGTTTCTGCTAAAGTCCTTTGCGAAATTTGGTAGAAACAGTGTCCATGGCCGTTACACTCAAGCTCTCGGTTCCAGTACTAGCCGACCGTGGACCTCGTGGTTACGAACTTACGATTCGAATATGTTGTTGATTGACTTGTGCCCAAGGAGCTGAATTATTTCAATTCTGCCTTGCTTGTTTCTCTGTGGAAGAGAATTTGTTCGTCCCGACCGTTAACTTACTCGATCCCGTTCTTGCCACCACCTTCCGACAACGTCGCCACCTCCTTGACTTCCACAACTCCTCGTTCAGTAGCAAGATATCTCGTGACTCCTCGGCTACTGTGGGTATGCTGCTTTGATCTTGGCTCCGCGACCTCACTTGGAGGTAATCGTTGAACGATCCTCTGCCGCGGACCTGCTCTATAGCAGATTTGTGCTCTGTCGAGAGAGATAGAGCAAGAGAGAGACAAAAAAATACAAATATATAAATATATATTTTGTTCCTAAAATGCCCCTCAAAACCTTGCAAAATAGCACGTGAATGACACATAACTTGTTTTTAATGACATCAATTAATTTTTAACGTCCATTTGAAACAAAGTGATTAAAATGACTAACAGTGTAGTTCGGTAGTGACCTTATAGTGTGTTTGGATGAAAGATTCTTAATTCTTATAGGAACTGACAAATGACGGAAATTAGAATTATAATATTTAAAATTACATTATTCGTAAATTCTCGTACTTGGATTTCTTCATTAAGAAATTTAATAATAACAAGAATTACAAACTTTTAAGAAAGATTCGAGAGAATTGTAAAATGACACCTCTTTTTAAGGGAATTGGAAGGAGAAATTTAAGTCTTCAATTCCCTCGATTTTTAAGATAAAGAAATTGTTAAATTCATAAATAAGTTATCCATACAAAAAAAATTAGGTGATAGAATTCTAAATTCCTGAAATTTAATAAAATTCATCTCATTCTATCTTTATCTGAACACACTATTAGTGATATTTGTCATACATGAGTGAACAAAATTTAAAATGTTTCATACATGAGTAATCAACTGATTATCCGAGCAATTCTTCCTAAAACAAGTACAACAAATTAACGGAAATAATAAATGGAGGTATGAAAGTGATCAAGAGAATTATTTCAACGACTAAAGCATAACTTATAAAAGTTTGATTACCAAAATAGTACATGCGCAACGGTTCAATGACTGAAGTGGCCATTATGGATGGTTTATTAAAATATCAAAATGTTTATTTTCAGATTTTCTTGCATCGTTTTAGGGGTGTATTCAATCTGGATTTTGGAGGATTTTTAAGAATTCTTTATAATCCGTGGATTTAAAATTTAATTTTACATAGATTTGAAATGATTTTTTTTGTATTATTTATAAGGATTTGATTTGATTTATAAGGATTGCTCAAATAATTAAAGTCTAATAAAAAACTCAAATGTTAAAATACATTATCACATATACAAAGACGAAATGCACTATTCTTGATCTTTCCAACATAATGATCAAACTGTTGAATTGACACCGTCACTGTATTTTAAATTCACATTCTCATTATCTTGATTTTCTTCAACATTCATTGTTCTATTATCAAGTAGTGTTGTTTTTTTCATAAAATATGAAGTTCTTTATTATTTGAAAACAAGAATTACAAATACTTATATATGAGTAAATTTGTATCTACTATAATAGATCACTTAATAATTTAAATTAGAAGAGACCATTAGAAGACGAGGACATCTCATTGCTATAAAATAAGATTTTGAGGTACTATTTTTATCATATTTATAAAGTCGTAGTATTCCTTAACTAGACCAAAATTTATACCTTATAAAAGTTAATTATCTAAAGTATAGTAGTTGAAGTGATCAATGGAATTAACCATGAGGAAGTGGTAATGAAAACAAATGTTAAGGATCTTATCTTTGTTTGTGACACTAAGGTTTTAAGGACATATGTAGAAAAAAATGGAGAGAGAGATGTTCTATTTTGAAATTCATTAAAAAAATATTAAAATCTATTGGGTGAGAGTTCTGATTTCAAAGAATTATTTTGTGTGTAAACAATAATTCAAAATCGGCTATTTAATGAAATTCTTAAAAATTCGTAGACTGTTGAATAACACATTATTTTTATGAGTTGTTTACAATCCAGAATAAATACATCAAAATTTTAAAAGATTGTTTAAAATTCAAATTGAATATATCATAATTTTTAAAAATTTCTAAAATACACAAAAATCATGCAAAATTCATAGTTGAATATATCCCTAATTTTTGGACCCGCCTTTTAGAAAACCTCTTGTTGGGCGTTGGGCTCTCAGGTTCATGAAACTATCGCCGTTGACCCGTGCATATATTGACTAGTGTAATCGAAATTTAAACACCTACACTTTTTAGGGCTCGCTTGTAACCATTTCACTCTTTCACCTCAACCAGTTCACCACTCTCTCTCTCTCTCTCTCTCTCTCTCTCTCTCTCTCTACTGTAAGTTTCTCTCTCTACAATCTGCGCCCAATTACGATTAACTGTGTAGAAATTTGCTGATTCCAACTGTTCGCATGCTGAATGTAGCTTCGAATTTTCGATTATTGGAGTTATATTTGTGTTTTCTTTAATTTGTTTAGGGCGTGTGAATTTTAGTTACTTTGATTGAGAAATGAAGCGAAATTTAAGCCAAAGCTGTTTATAGATTGATGCGTAGAACAGTCATCACTATGTTCGGAACATGTTTATAGCCACCTGTATCATCACTGTGTAGAGTTTTAGGCGTATAAGAATCATCACCGCCAACATGAAATTATTGAATGGAAGAGCTTAATATTCTTCAATTGTAAATATAATCTTTTAACCATTTGTTGTTCAATTTTTTATTTTGTTTGGGTAAAGTTTTAATGAAACCGAAACGGAATTGGCCAATTCATTCTGTTTATTGCAAGTCATGTTTTGTGAATATGCACGTCTAGCTATCTAACAGCTACTTGTAATGTCTGTAGACAACTCAAATGGACCCAGAGTATAGTTCTGACGAAGAATCAGATATTAGTGAATCTGATATCAATGACTATGTAGATAAACCATATGAGCAGTTACGAGATGCAAAGTATAAAGTAAGAGGACCTAATGGCACTCTCAGATGCCCCTTTTGTGCTGGGAAGAAGAAACAGGATTATAAATACAAGGATCTGCTTCAGCATGCTACAGGAGTGGGTAAAGGCTCTGCTAACAGAAGTGCCTTACAAAAGGCCAACCACCTTGCCTTAGCTAAGTATTTGGAGGAGCACTTAGCCAGTGAAGTGGATCAAGCCCAACTACCACCTCCGCCCAAGCCTGTTTTTAAAGAAGAGAAGCAAGAAGATCCGTATGTGTGGCCTTGGACTGGTGTCATTACCAATATAGCGAGCCAGCCAAAGGATGGAAGAGACTTGCTTGATTCTGAATATTGGTTGAAAAAGTTTTCTAAATATAAACCAACAGAAGTTTATATTTTGTGCAATGAAGAACAACAGCAGGTGGGGGCTGTGATATTCTTTAGTAAAGATTGGAATGGTTTCGGGAATTGTACCGAGTTTGAAAAAATGTTCATAACCGAGTGCCATGGGAAAGAGCACTGGAATGCACGAAAGCAACAGCCTGGCTCAAGTATTTATGGGTGGTGTGCACGTTCGGATGACTATGAATCCCAAGAGCCAGTGGGGGAATTCCTTCGTGCAAGAGGACAACTTAGAACTTTTTCTGACATTGTCCAGGAAGCAGCTCAAAGCAAAATTGATGCCGTGGCAACTTTAGCCAATAAAATTGATATGACAAATGAAAATCTGGATGAACTACGGTATAAGTATAATGAAAATGCATTATCTTTAAGTAGGATGCTGGATGAAAAGGATAGGTTACATACTGCCTTTGTTGAAGGTTTTACTCTGTCCCTTGTTCTGTGCTTTCTTTGCTACTATGTGTTTCTGAGCATATGTAGTTTTCTCATCTCCTTGTTTAGCCTATGTGTTTATAGTGTGCTTTATTATCAGCATTTGATTTTCTTATAAAATATGCGACACTGTAAGTTTATAACTACTAATTTTTATTTTTTCAAACAAAATGATTTAATATATAGATTACTCTAAAGGCTAGATCAGACTTCCTAGCTATATTTCTTTCACTCGATTCATGGCTTTTTGGAGTTTTTGCAATTAAGGTTTCTATTCAAAATCATTATATTCTTCCCTGAACACAGAAGTATGATTCACTCCTCCCGCCAAGTTGTAATTACTGAGAACAAATATGTAGCATGTGATATAGCCTGACTTAGATAATTCTCTCTAATCAGAAACGAGGAGGATGCAGAATATGTCACGAGATAATGTTCGGAGAATATTAGATGAGCAAGAGAAACTGAATTATGAGCTGGAGTCTAAGAAAAGGAAACTTGATACCTGGAGAAAAGAATTGAACAAACGAGAAGCACTGACTGAACGTGATAGGCAAAAACTTGATGAGGACAAAAAGAAGGTAATATGCCACATTCTTCTCCATTCAAACTATTGCTGGTTACTTGTTTAATCATCGAGCTACATTGTTCCTAGCGGTCTAAATTTTCTAGTTTTGTTAGCTATTCCATTATCTGATAAGGTATTTTGATTAAATATGGTTTGGTAATTTCAAATTCAAACTTGGTAATTAATTAGAGATCTAATTCAAAATTTCAAATGCTTGAACTGTTTGAACTTAGAAGTCTCAACCTCATTCTGTATTATAGTCATTTATTTGATTGTCCATATTATGGCATAACTAAGTCGCCTGGAGTCTAGAAGAGTTCTGTACCTCACTAAAAGTGGCTGATGTGCTTTGTATTTTCTTTCTTTCTGAAGCTGTTCGCTTTCTCTATGTGGTGTGAGTCAGTCTCTTCTGATGTGCTAATATAATGATCCATTGTGGCATAATTTTCATATATTCTCTGGTGCATCAAAATACGCATGTCCTTGTTCATATATTTATGTAATTGGATTGCTCCATCCAGATAGCTTCACTCGATTCCAAGTTCATCTGCAAAATCCAATGTTAAATTACACTTATTCTTGTAAATGTAACATGCCTATATAGCTTTCTCTTCTTTGAAATATAATAAAATGTTACATTATGGGGTTTTGCATACTGGGTACTGATTATCTCTATTTACTGTTGATTTCAGAACGATGAGAGAAACAATTCACTTCAGTTGGCTTCTGCGGAGCAGAAAAAGGCTGATGAAAGTGTCTTGAGGCTGGTTGAACAGCAAAAGGTATCAATTCCTGGCTGACTAGAATGTGTAAAAATTTCATAACCTTGTGTTCCATTATATTCACTGACTCGACTCTTTCACTTTCAGAGGGAAAAAGAGGATGCCTTAAATAAAATACTTCAGTTAGAAAAACAATTGAATGCCAAACAGAAGGTAGAAATGGAAATTGAAGAATTGAAAGGTAAGTTGGAGGTGATGAAGCATCTTGGGGATCAAGATGATGAGGCTGTTCAAAAGAAGATGCAAGACATGAAAACTGAATTGGCAGAAAAAATTGATGAGCTTGACGATTTGGAAACTCTGAATCAAACTCTAATCACCAAAGAGCGCCAGAGCAATGATGAGTTACAAGAAGCTCGGAAAGAATTAATAACGGTATGCACTTCATTTCCTTGTGGACTTGGGACTTAATCTATTCATATATTTTTCACAAACATATGTATGGATTTATGGAGACACACACACACACAGAAATCTCCATGTGGATTCTTTGGCTGTCGAATGACTGCTTATTTTCTTGTTTTTCCCTCTTAAGTTTGTTCCCACCTTCCCAGTCTAGTATCTAAGGGTGTAGAGTTGGATTTAACTCTATCTGAGAATTGAACTTAAATTCCATGGGCCTTATGTTAGAATTTACTGAAGTCATACAAGAGTGGGGAATCATTAGTTACACCTCAGCCTTTATAGTGGTAGGACTAATAAGATTGTTTTGATTCTCATCTTAACACTTCATTTACCTGGAATTGACATAAAGTTCACAATCAGGAAAATAGAAGTTACAACTGACGTGCTTCCGAGAGACACATTGAGTTTTCCAATCAAAATAGCAGTTAATTAAAAGAAAATCTGATAGAAAAAAAATCCTACCTACCAAGTTATGATATAGTGCCAGACAATGCAGCTAATTATGATTTTGAATTACATATTACACTGGTGTAAATTAAATGAAACAAAACTATCTCCACTGAAAATTGTTTTGTACACCTTCATAATTATTATATTAAATATTTCTCAAAATAAATGTTGATACTATCATGTAGGGATTGAGTGAGATGTTGAGTAACCGGGCACATATTGTGATCAAGAGAATGGGAGACCTCGATCATAAGCCCTTCCTTGAAAGATGCAAGAAAAAATATCCACCAGAGGAAGCACTGGTTCAGGCATCCACTCTATGCTCTATGTGGCAGGAAAATCTGAAAAATCCAGATTGGCATCCTTTCAAGGTTATCGAGAAAGATGGAACCTGTGAGGTATGTCCTTTGAAGAACTCTTGTTATGTCTAAACTCATTTAGTACCAAATTTGCCTTTCGACTTTTCGTAATATGTGCTGTTATTTTTATAAGTGTATTTTGGGGCTATTGCTATTTTTGTGATGCCAATAAACTAGTATGTGGATAGAAGTCAGTAGCTTTTCCTTTCTATCTTGGGGTCCTCTATATTGTATGAGTTTAGGAAAACGTATGAACTCGGGTTGATGTTGAACTGATGGATTGGGGTCAGGCACTATATCTGGTGAAGGCATGCAGCCCAACTGATAATGGGTTGAGAGGTCCAGAATATTAGAAATTCTCATGTGAGGCTTAATCTTAGCTCCTAAGTCTAGCATTCAACCCAAAACCAAATGCCATAGGAGAAGGGCTGATAATATTGTTAGGCAAGACTTTGGTTTTGGACATGAAGTATATAATCAAAAAGTTCAGTACTTGGCACATCAATTTTAACGAAGTTCTAATCAGAGGGGAAGCAAAACCTTAAAAAATAAAGGGTTATTCCTAGAAATTAGATGGATTCACTTTCATGTATTCTCTTTTTGTTTTTCACCTGAAAGAGCAGATATGGGGGTTTCAACTAGTATAGGTAGGGGAAGTTTAGGGAAACTTTCCTATTCTAGAATAGCAAAGGAGCAGTTATGCTTATCATATTTTAAGTTGCCTTTGATACTTCTTCTTTTGGTCTATGTATTGGAACTCTTCTGTGTGTTATGGTTTATGCTGCCTGGACATGTATTTGGATGACCTTGCAAGTGCTTAAGTTTATGGTTTTGATTTGCCGTAATGACTTGAACTCCACCTTCTGTAATTTTGGTTTTAAGTGTTATGAAGCCCAACTACATCCCTGTCCAAACTAGTTATATTGTGACAACACTGAATATAGTTGGAAAAAGAAATCTTGGTGACAGGAATGAAATGAAATGAAGAAGGTCCATGAAGAATTATATAAACTGAAGTTTTCAACTTATTTTGGGGATGCATGACAGGATATATGTGTATTTATGCTTGTAATTGTTTTCCTATTAGAATTTTCCAACAGCATTTGGGACATCGTTAGAAGATGATTAGTTTGTTCCCATGAGGTGTGTGCAGGAATTTATCAACGAGCAAGATGAGAAGCTTCAAAATCTAAAGGAAGAGTGGGGTGTTGACGTACATGATTGTGTCGTTAAAGCTTTGAAAGAACTTAATGAGTACAATCCTAGTGGACGGTATGTTATCGCTGAGCTTTGGAACACAAAAGAAGATAGGAAAGCGACATTGAAGGAGGTTATCAGCTTTATCTTGAAGCAAATTAAGCCACTCAAGCGTAAGAGGACATGAGGCAAAGGTTAGTGTGCTAATTATTGACACTTAAGTTTATACTGATCTTGCAGTTGTGATTCTCTGTGCTGATCGTTGCTTCCAATGTGTTTGGTTTTCCGATGACATGCTCGAGTTCATCTACACATAAATTCTATTTCTGGAACCCCTCTTGCTACACATGCACATCTTGTAACGTTCACCTTGTTGTGCTTCTTAGGCAACACGGCATGCAAAACTGCCAGATGGAACTTGGAGCACGAAGTTTTATTCGATGTTTCAGTTTGCCTATGTCGATCATAAGATCTGAAAGGAACTATGAGGTTGAAAATCCGTACTTTGATTAATATGAGTTTCAGGGTGTATTATGTGACTGCAATTGTAGCCCTGTATCTGTAACTGTATGTGTGTCACCAGCTTCCATTATGTAGCACAATATCTGATGGCTACGCCACTTCAATTAGCCACAAAGTTATCTTATGGTGTAGGGCTTTTACTCGGTGCAAAATGCCTTCCCACTGCATAAATGTATTTGAAATTTATTAGCAGCTTTAGCGCCGAGACTAGCCTTTTTGTTTATTAAAATATTTTCTTTGATATGAAAAAAGTTTTTTTTTTTCTGACCTCTAAATCTGATAAACTCTACTGCCATACCTTCGATACCATTTCTATTTCTTTATCAGTTTCTCAAGAAGTTGATACGCTGTTAATCGATGCCTCACCAACGGTCCAAATCAAATAAAAGAATCATGTATGGCAGTACAGGATACAATTGGATAATTGAATGCTAAGAGTAGGTCTCATCATTTGGCTTGCGGGTCTTGGAGATCCGTGAAGGCCCGAGAAGTTCAAGCTCTGCCCAGCACGAAAAAGCCCGGTTCCAAAATTTGTCTTGTATTTTAATTTTTAAATTTAATATATGAATTATAACATATACTTATATAAAAAGTAATAAGATAAGGAAACAAGCTATGACTTTAATGAATAAATTCTTAGTTGGATAGTTAGATTGGTTTTAGATTCTCATTTCGCTACTTGACTTTAATGAATAAATTTAGTTTTATATATATATAAAAAATCTTTATTCATTGTTTTGAAAATGCTATATAGTGTTTGAGTGATGTTTGTGTATTGATCTAAGCTAATTATAATTATCATATTTTTAAATTTTGATTCAATAGTTTTAGATATTTCTAAGTCAAATTAAAATAAAATACTATGAAAAGAGGAAAATATTGGAGGAAAAAGTTTAACTATTAGTTTTTTTTTCTCAATTCTTGCTACATTTGACAAAGGATTAACCAAAAATTATATTTGACTTTAGTATAGGAGGGTATCTACTAGAGTGAGAAAACGTTATAAATTTGTCAAATTTTTAAATTTTTTTTTGCGACTAGTGAGTTTGACTTGTTTTTCATGTAAAAAACAATTACGCCCAACCCAACCCGAAAATTATAGAGATACCTGGCCCAGCCTGCAAGCCCCGATTCCCTTGGGCCGGGTTTGGACTTTACAATTGTGCTTAAAGTCCGGCCCGACCTGACCCGAAGCCTGAAAGACCCAGCCCACGGAGGCCCGGCCCGACCTGTTGACAATTCCTAGCTAAGAGCAACTCCAACAACTTTCCCAAAATAGAGAAAAAAAAGAATTTTGGAGAATATTGATAATTTTTTCACTCCAACAACTTCCCCATCCAATTCCCCAAAACAGAGAAATGCATGAGAGAGAACAAAACATTCCTCAAATTTACAGCAACTGCAAAATTTTGGAGAATGGGCTGCCATTAATATTTGCGAGCTTTAATGTCTCCTAACGCTCTCCCAAGCACCATTTTGCAAGTCTTAATAGAAAAAAATATATGTTATTTTTATAATAAATAATGATGTAGTTGTAATAAATGCATAAATATCTAAAATAGAAAAGTTGTTGGAGTTGAAGTATAATTTTTTTGGAGATTTCGACTTTTGCTTTGATTTTACAAAAATTATGGGGAAATTGTTGGAGTTGCTCTAGAAAAAAGAAAAAAAATGAGATTTAGAGTAGAGTAGCAGCCTTAGAGCATCTCCAATAGTCTCTTTAAAATTTCTCTATTATAGAGATGCAAAAGCCAAAATTACTATAGAAAATTGCCTCTAACTCCAACAGTTTCTTCAAATTTTACTTTACAATTTAATGTTTCTCTCTATAATTTAATGAAATCAACATAAGTTATATTTTTAATTAAAGCTTATATGAAATTAAATCGTTGAATAGGGAAGAGAAGAGGTAAAATAGAGAGATGATGAAGAAATAGAGTGAAAATAATAAATATGCATTAAATTTTAGAGATTGTAAGTGAGGTTTAGAGTTTTTGATTTTTTTTTTTATAAATATAGAGTTTTTTGTACTCTCTCATTGCTTCCTCTAAAATAAATAGAGCTTTAGAGTAACTGTTGGAGCAAAAACATGTACTTTTACTCTAAAATAGATGAAATCTCTATTATAGAGTAACTGTTGGAGATGCTCTTAGGCCTCGTTTGGGTATATGGAAAGGAAAGTAATTTGTTTCTTTTCCTTTTCCTTGGAAGGGAAACTAAACCTTTGTTTTGTGTTTCCTTTCCAGTGTTTGGTTAATGTAAGGAAATGAAAGTAAAACTATGTTAATTTTACAATATTATCCTCATATACAATGATTTAAATTTTTTAATAAGGTTAATTTTGAAAATGCCAAGTTGTAATGATTGCTAGCATGGATGGAGGGAACCAAATTCCTCTCATTTTCCCTCTCCCTTAGGAATTGACTTCTGCCCAACTTCCTTTTCTACTTGTTCCCAAACACTAGAATCTTGAGTTTCCTTTCCTTTTCTTCCACTTTCATGCCAAAAAAATGGAGGAATCGTGGTGGACACAATAAGGAGCCGCTGCCAAAACCCTAGCAAAACGAGAGAGCATTATCTTGTTTTGGGAAATATTTTTTTTTTGAAAGTCAGTGGGGTTTGCAACCTAGCCAAGTGCAATGCTAGGCGGCTCATCCTCACGCTGGATATTATTAATAGTAACTGAATTACAAATTTGCACCTTGCGGGACATAAGGCCTATACCAAAAGGAACTGAACAAATACCCTAGATGAGAACATCCTGAATAATAGCAGGAGTCTCACCTAACCATACCTCATCAAGACCACTCTTAACAACTTGAGCTAATCTATAGAAACAAAGTTTGCTTCCCGAAAAATATGATGCACTGACTATTTGAAAAGACTGCAAATAGCCTCGACAATCCTCCACTACTCGCCCTACCTCCGAAAAATCCTTCTCTTTACTTTGCAAGGACGCCACTAAAGTGACGCAATTGCTCTCAATATCTAATTCTGTCGAACCAATATGTATAAAGTTTGCAAATGCAGTCCTGGTTTGAATGGTAAGGCACTCAATTGACACACTCAAAAGCTGAGTTCGAGCCCCTACCTTGCTTATATTAAATGCTCCTTTTTTTCTTTTGCTCATCTTATCTTTCTGTGGTTATTTTTTTTTCTCCTCTCTTTCTGTAGTAATTTTTTTTGCCCCCCTTCTATACACTTTTGCTTACATTTTCATACAACATTTATCAATATTATCTAGTTTTGTGTATTTATATGTAATTTCATTCATAGATTTTTTTAATGATTTTATTCGCCTTTTCTTTTTCATATTTTTGTCCCCCCCCCACCTTAAACCAAATTTTGGCTCCACCCTTGACTGGGTACAAACACTAGAACCCTGCCAAAGTACATTATTTTGTGTACTTAAAATAGACCAGAATGCCATGCAAAGGTAATCAATATGCATCAAATCATATTGATCAAAAAGTTCCCACACCCATGCACACACATCACCTTCATCTTGTTTACTCTCATGCAACTTTTAAAAACCATGCAACTAAAATAGAGAGAGAGCCTTACAATTTGAGAAAATATGGTTCTCCGTTTCAGCCTTATCCCCTCACAAGAGACACTGAACATCATTAATCTTCACTCTGTGTTGTTTGAGATTTACATGAGTAAGGAGAATACCCCTTAGTAATCTCCATACAAAAAATTTAACTTTAGGAGGCACATTTGCATCCCAGAGCTTTTTCCAGTAATGTATGTGATATGCCTCCAGTTGACGAAGAGCCTGCACTTGAAGATCTAGATTGCATTTCACGTATTACATGATAACCATTACGGACTAAGTACATACCTTTAAAGTCATAATGCCACATTAGTTGATCTTCCCAGTTTCGAAGAGTCAAAGGTGTAGAGAAAATCAGGTCACACTCAACTTTTGTCACCAACTCCTCGATCATTAGGGTATTCCATTCTTGTTCTTCACTATCGAACACATCAGCCACTGTGTAATCTTTAGTACCTTCCATAGGAATATAAAATACCTAGAAAGAGTGGAGTTTGGCGAGCCATGGATCATTCCAGAATAAGATTGAAGTGCCATCTCCAACCTGGTACCGAAGACCAAGCTAAAGAACCTTCCAGCCAGCAATCAAGCTACGCCAAGTGAATGAGGCACTTGCTTTTAAATCATCCTACATAAAACTTTTGTTACGAAAATACTTAGCCTTTAACGATTTCGCAATAAGAGATCCTGGGTGTTGAATAAGATGCCATCCTTGTTTTGCTTGTAAAGTAAGGTTAAACAAGTGCATGTCCCGGAAGCCCATCCCACCTTCATTCTTTGGAATGGATAAACTCTCCCATAACATCTAATGCATTTTACATTCAACTTCACTTCCACCCCACCATAATGGAGCCATAATTTGATGCATCTCATTACACATACTTTGTGGAAGCTAAAAAAAACTCATCACTTAGGTGTGCACCGCTTGAGCAACTGCTTTAATTAAAACTTCACGCCTCGCTATACTCAGTAACTTCCACTACCAAAAAAGGGACTTTGACGACGAACTAATTAAGGATTCGTCGTCTAAGTAACATTTTGATGACGAAAGCAGAAAGCGTCGCCTAAGAGAAAAATATTATCGTCTGAGTGAGATTTAGATAACAAATTAGGGACCACTTCGTCGTCTAAGACCCTACCCTAACACTAACTCCTAAACCCTAAATCCTGAACTTAGACAATGAATATATATGTATTCACAGTTTTAGTCGTTCTTAGACGGCAAATTGTTAACTAATTCATTGTCTAAGATTGAATTTTATTGCTTCAGATAAAAGAGCATGACCATGTATACCATCTCAAAAGACATATTTTTTTCGTCGAGGGCAGAGAGTAAACAATTATGAGACTGTGAGTGTTGACTTTTTGAAAAACGGAGTAAGAAAAATTCGTTTATGAACGTTTTCGTTTCATTGAAATTTCAAGTTTATGGTCGACTACCCTAATCAAACGCTTAGCAAACTCCGTATTGATCAAAATTTAGTTGTCTTACATATTATTTTGTGATGAATATATATAACAGTTGTTATATCCAAATTTAATTTCGTTAATATTGATGTAGAGTGAATATAGACATGCGAACACTAAGTTATACAACATTAGTAGATGTATAACAAGTTTCTACTTTTCATTTAACTTTTTATTTTATAATTTTAGTTATTTTCTATCTAGTTGATAAATTTTGTTTATGTGTCAGTGAAATGCTTGCAACTTCATAAATAGGTTTACGGATTATATTTTACAATCGTTTCCGTCTTTTAACTATTTTTCGATAATCACTAAATTCAATCGATCGAATCCTAAACTAATCTGAATTATTTTTTTTCCTCCAACATTGTATAAATGTAATAGTTATATCTGAAGGTAGATTTTTGATATTTTTGAGACAACTACCCAAAATTAATTGTTCAAATATTTAAAAAAAATCAATTTTTTTTAAGTAAGTTACATTTATACAATGTTGGAGGAAAAAAAACAATTCAGATTAGTTTAAACTTTTAAGTAAGTTTCGTCGTCTAAGGGTAATTTTTTTTTAAATATCTGAAAAGTTGTCGGGATTTATTTTCAGCAAAAAATTTGGGAAAAATTTAAAACACTTAGACGACAAATTTTCATTTTTCGTTGCCTAAGTATTACTTCAGCGACGAAATCTAAATGGTGCACATCGTTTAAGTCATAAAAGTTGGCGAGATTTTTAAAAATTTAAAAACACTTAGACGACGAATTTATTAGGTTTCGTCGTCTAAGTCATAGAAGTTGGAGGTTTTTTTCTGCCAAAAGTTTGGACAAAAACTCAAATTACTTAGACAATGAAGTGTTTCAACTAGACGACGAAACCAATTCTTCGTCTAAGTCGTTTTAATTAAATCCTAGATCAATCAATCAGTTTTTTTTCTCTATCTCTCTCAAACCAATCACCACCACCACACGCCACCACCAAGCTGCACGTCCACCACATACCTTGGCATGACCACGCCACCACCAATCTCGCCACCACCATGCCGCACGTCCACCTCCATGCCACCGTACGGTAATTATTATTTTTTTTTGGTTTTTTTTTGTCAATTTAGGCTAGCTTAATTAGGTTAATTTCATTTAGGTTTGGTTAAGTATTTTTATTATTCTTTTTAATTGAGGTTAGCTAAATTAGGTTAGGTTAATTACGTTAATTTGATTTATGTTAGTGTTTCTGTCAAAATTCGTAAGGGATTTCGCTAGAGGTACAACAGATATTGAGGTAGGGTCGCTCCTGAGCACTCGGGTTGATAACCATTCACGCTCTACTTATCTATAAAACAGATAGACTAGCGTCAGGAAGTTGAGACGGGGTTGACCCACCTTCAACGCTCTGATGCTTAAGTTAGACAACGTAATGGCAATAAATGTTTAGTGAATAATGAGGAAGGGATTAGTTATCTTTTCCTTGTCATAAATACCTTCCTGATATAGGGAATTGAGGGTGAAAACTCCTTGTGGTCCTCGATATGAGATTGATATAAGCATTCATTTTTGGTATAAGGGAGAGCAGTTTGGAACTTTGGTAGGTCGCACCCCAGCATGGCTAGCTGACGAGCGTAGGGCGTTGTGGTGCCGGGCGTGTGTGGCATACTCTCCGGGTGTAATATTTCTTTTGTACCCTTTCAACTTTCTTTGATAATTTATTTTGGGTGCTAAGTATGGTATATTTTTTTATGGGTTAGCGCATGACCTACTAACAAATTCCTCAGGTCCCCGAGTCAGGGAGATCGACTTGGATTGGGAGTTGAAAAACTTGAGATGCATAAAGCGTCCATATGTAGCACCGCTACGTTGGGGTAGCACAGTGTACCTTGAAGTCCCCTCAACTCCATGATTAAGGGAGATCTCTCGCACAAGATATATATATATATATATATATATCCCGACAAGATATTGCCTGGCTCTTGGTGAGTAGCGCTTTGGCAAAGTGTATTTAGAGCAGCAATTGCATTAGCGTGGAACAACGTATTCGAGCGCAGCGTTTAGTGAGCTTGAAACATCATGCATAAGGACAACGAGCGTTAAGCAAGGAGCACCGTGTGCTAAGGTAGCGTGCATTAGGCATGAAATGTCATGCAGGAAAGTAGCAAGCATTAAGCAAGGAGCAACGTGCGCTCGAGCAACGTGCGTTTAGATCATTTGAGGTCGCCTGACTGGTGATAACGACGCTACCAATTTTTTGGGCCCGAGGGGAGTTGAAGTCCCCAAGTAGCCATTTGTTTCACACAATTTATATCCAAATTGTGACCTTTTGAGTCACGTTTGGTTTTAAACCCAAGTTTCTAGGTCATTTTGGACTCTAGACGGCTTGAGCTTAACCCTGAAGTATTTAGTGAACCAGGATCAAGAGCTAAGTCATTTTGGGCTTACATCTTGATCCTATGTCATGTGAGTGAAGTCAATAAGCATACCATGTCATAATTGTAGAAAGTTTCCTTTCTGAACTTCTTTTGGAGGACCCGAGAGAAAGTCTAAGTGAATATCACAATCTGCACCTCTTGAGTTACGAATCGAAAGACCCAACTAGTAGCCACAATAACCTCTTGATTCAATGTGTGCTTAACTAAAACTTCTCAAGTCTGTTGAGACTCAAGGAGACTCTTGTCCTTGCCTGGTACTAAGAAACCAAGCGTTAAGGGAAACTGTCTTGGAATAGACCATAATCGTATTTACATGCTTATCTAGCCTAGGTGAGTAACTAATTCAACCAAGGTCCCATATTTAGTTTCTTAATACATATATTAACTTAGCTAAGGTCAACATATGCATAAATAAAATCATACATGAAGCTCAAGCATATAAACATCCACAAACATATAGTAGCTCATGCACAAACACATGCTTCATAAAACATACACAAAAACATAAACCATACATAAATCAAACCATCATTTGTCTACATCGATTCCTAGCCTCTGATATAGGACTACTCACTACACATAATTAAAATCAAGTTTAAATACATCAATAGAATAAATAGGATGAAGAAATAACTAAGGAATCTCCTCCAAGTAAGCCAAGCTTCTTCAAGTCCACAATTGTACTTCTAACTTCACCTTCTTTGCTCCAAAGAGTCTTCAAGTTTATAGAGGAGGAAAAGGCAACCTCTAGGACAAGAAGAAGCCAATGGTAAGAGGGATTACTTCCCACTTCTTCAAGCTCTAGAGAATCACCCAAACCTTGGAGGCAAGGATGAGAAGAGGAAGTGATAGATGGTGGTAATGGAGAGTGGAAGAGGTTCGGCCACGGCTTGCAAGGCTAGGTGTCTTGGATTTTTAGAGGGTTGGAAAGGAAGAAGAGAGGAAAATAAATCTAGTTTTTCTCTAGAGAACTCAACTAAGAACCCTAGAGAGAAATTAGAGAGAAAAGAGCTCAAAACTAGGAAAATTAGTAAAATGAAGTGTGGTATTATGTGTGTAAGAGGGGAGCTCAACCTTAGCCATACATATGAGATATTTTGGTGTTTGAAATTGAAAACTAGATTCTTATACATGATCATAAACTTTAGGCTTTTAGATGGTTCAAATGTGTGACTCACCCCAAGTCATGTGACTTGCATGTGCATCAATCTCTCAATATATCTTTCTTGTGGGTTTGGACTCTTGAGGCCTTGGCCCAACTTGACTTGACCTTACCATTGACCGGTGATGACTTGTCGGAGTTGACTGTTGACCGGCCGGAGTTGACGTTTTGTTCTTTTCCTATTTTTGCTCTATCTTCTCCAAGGGTTTCGGAAATGCGCTCGACTTCTCCAAAAAATAATTAATTTCCATCTCTTAGAGAGTTTCCGTGTCAACTCCCACTTTCCTAGCATATCATGAAAACATTATAAAAACAATGCTTTATTGATAAAAGATAAGCAATAAGTATGACGTTATGAACATAATTAACACATAATTATGGGCCTAACAAAATACCTCACACTTGGATTTTGCTTGTCCCAAAGCAAACAAAGAAAAACATAAAGAAAGTTAAGCTAGACTCAAAGTACAAAAGAATTACAAGAATAAACACAAAACCATGTAAGTGTCCCGAATGTGATTATTTTCTCTCAAAGAACCAAGTCTAATGGATTGAACTTTTCTTAGGCACAATTAGAATATGTAATCAATGCATGTCTAATAAGCCAAACATGCTACATGTAAAACCAAATGCATGCCTTGAGATGTATTCAAACTAACATGTTCCTAACCATCTAAGTCACAAGAAATCACTCAATGCTTTCCAGTGTTTAGAGGGTTAGTGTTTGCACTCAAAAATCAAATTGATCACATGTTTTCCATAGGCTTTCTCTTCAACCAATTACTCTAACTATTCCACACACAAGAGTTTCAAATCAAGATGACTTTTATTTAGGTTGTAATGAGGCTTTAAGGAAGGGGGGTTTAATCGAAAGAAATGGATAGGATAATCAAAGACCAAACAACCTAGCAAGCAATTCACAAGTTGAAGTAACTCTAAACTACTCCTAGGTGCTACTATTTCCCTTTTTCAAGTCAAACCACTTTCCAAACTACTTATTCTTTATGTACAACACACACACACACACACACACACACACACACACACACACACACACACACACACACACACACACACACACACACACACACACACACACACACACACACACACACTATTTTTGTGAAACTTTTTCTATTTTCCCTTTTCTTTTCTTTGGTGTTTTTCCATTTTTTTCTTTTCTTTTCTTGACTACTCAATAACTAAATGAACAAATGACCACCCTAGACCTCCTTCACCTGACACTTATCTCTTGACATTTTTTGTAAAAAGCACAACACTAAAACTGCATCCTAATAGGAATTCATCATCGCTTTCTAGTTTGAAGAGTTAGGGATAGTATAAGTGTTTAAGCTAGGTAGGAATTTGTGGTGTTTACGAAAGAAAGGGTCAAGTATTAAAAGGCTCAAATAGACTCACTAAAGGATATATGCATTATAGGTTCAAATACTATTTGGCCATGGTGGTGATCCTAATTTCGCTATCATCTTTGAAAACTACTCATATTTTGGAAAAAAGCTTTGCACTGTTTAAAACAAGTTCTAGATCACACATGACCAATTGATATCACACATGAAAGAATGGGTGCATTAAATAAGCTAATCATGCACAATTTAGCTCAAAATCTCACATAGGCAATGATAGCTTTGAAACATGTTAATCCTTGTTTTTCTCACCTGCGCACATTTTTTGAAGGACATATTCTTTTCAACCGATTAAAAATGCATTGTTTTCATTTTTACACAGGCTTAAAATCATGCAATCCACTAATCATAAATTCAATTTCATCATCGAGAATCATTATTAGGACACAAACACACCAAAACACACATATTTTTTCATTACATGTTCCCAAAATTTTCAAATTTTTATGGATTTTAGGGTAAAGAGTGATACGACCTAGCCTACTACCTCATATTTTAGAATCAATTTGTCCTTAATTTGCATTAAGCCACATAATAAACAAAAGTGGACACAAGATAGCAAAGACATTATCATTTCATATTTTATTCTCCTAACACATGTTCTCCTAGGCATAACAACTAGCATGCATTCACATTTAATGGGTCATATAGTCTCTAAGAAGTAATAAAGCTATTAGAGTCCTATCAACCACAGTGGGAGCAAGCATACAAATCACATTTCAAAGGAAAACAACATTGTAATCACGCATATAACATGAGGGGACCTCACACTTAGAACTTTAAACACCTTAGCATGGAATAACTGAAGACTTAGATAAGCATCATGTTCAAAGCATCAAGAATCTCATAATGTAGCATACAAGATCACCACAACCTAATCAATACTTAAAGAAATACATTAATGATGAATATGTTGCTCCCTCATTGAACAAGAGTAAGCCATCAAAACATTGCATGGCTAACAACCCTTGGATGATGTCTACTCTTGGGGATGAGAGTTAAACCTAAGTATCCTATCATAGCATCATTCTCAATTATATTCACATGTCATGCTAGAAAATTAAAGAGGGTAGGGAGAAATAAATGCAAACGCTTTGAAGACTGGATCCTAGCTTTATATGCATGAATATGTAAACCAACGACGGCCGAGTTAGGCCTCGCTATCCAAAGGTGCATATGCGATGTAAGGACCGAAAAACGGCACACTTGGATTGAAAATGGTGTAAAGGAAAAATTCGAAGGGGTACGCTATCAAGTTCCAATCTTTTGGTCTTCAAAAATCAACTTGGGCAGGGCAGGTCCTCGACGGGTCGAGACAAATTGCACTAGAATTTTTGATCGGTTGAAAATGTGCAACAAAACTGGATAGGAGCCTCCCTTCGATGGGTAGAGGAAATTCCTCTACCGGTCAAAATAGTCGCTCAGTGCTAGTAAGGGGCTGTCTTCGACGGGTAGAGGAAATTCCTCTATTGGTCAAAAATGCCCAGTATTGAATCCTAATCTAGTTGACCTACATGAAGTCTACTCCAAGGTCCATGTTTGTGTTCAATCCCTTCTTTCCAATAAACTTCATCATCAACACACACATTACGCAAAACACACACACAAACAAGTAACAAGCATAGAAATTGAAAATGAGGTAAGAGATTAGAGATGATCCCCCTTGAAGACCGATAACATGGCATCAAAAGTCAACAACAATCACTAACATGCAAGACCAAGATTGGTCTTGCCTTCCATGCTAGGTATCCTTGGATTTCTTCAAAGTTACTTCTCTCGGGTCACATGATCACAACCTATATCTCACACTTTACTCCTTGATCATAGCTAATGGTGTTCGACCATCACGAATTGTAGTTTAAGGACGTAAACATGGTTCGTAACTCAAACATCTTATTATGGTGGATACTTCTTGAGGTGTATTACTCTACTACATAGTGCTAGAGGGCTTCTTGACTTGTTATAGAGGCAAACATCAAAGTGATCCATGCATTTGCCAATTCTAGATCTAAATGGACACTTTCTTGATGTCTTCCTCTTGTTCTTGATCACTCTTTCAAGTAACATTCCAAACTCTTCCTTCAATGTTGATGTGGACTTGATGTGTTGGAAGGAAGTAGGTGGTTGTGGTATCTCAAGACAAAGTGGAGAGTCAGCAAGATAGCTTCCTTTCTAATCCTTCACTTCTTCATAGAAACATTGGTTACTAAATGGGCAATCAAGAGGCAAAAATTCCTTGGTCTCAATCCTATCATCATAATCATAACTCAATGCTTCTTCTTGTTCCATGGGGAGTTCTTAGAGTACTCTTTTGGTTGTGGGGGAAAAAATGATGGTTCCTCTTCAACTTGATCTTCCATGGGTGGCTTGAACACATTATCTTCACTTTAGGCATCCCTTTAATCTAGCTCATTTATCAATTCTTCAGGATAGCCCATAACCGGTTGTGTAGATGAGTCCGGAAGTATATTTTTCTCAACACTCCAACATTTATCATATACAATTAAGACTTCATCATCGGATAAGGAATCATCCTACATGGCATCTTTAGAATCTTTCACCCAATGTGGCATCGACTCTTCTTTATCGGATGATGAATCATCATATTGGGCTCCTTGAGAGGTTGAAGCTTCATGATTGATGAAAGGCTCTTGAGGTGCCAGTTCTTCTTGAATAAACCCTTGTGCTCTCTTAGATAATAAACTCTCTTGAGACTCTAATCCTTGTATATCCCTTAGAAATTCTTCTTGCATACATTGAAATTCATTCCTCATATATTGCCTTAAATATTCTTGTTAATTAAGCAAATTAGCAAGCATCTCTTCTAAGTTCGGATTAGGGCTTTCTCCATGAGGTGGAAGAGAGACCACCAATTGCCTAAATTGCATATGGGTCTCCTTTTGCGGGGTTAGGTGCTCCTCAATTCGGGCTAGGTGGGTGTGAATGAGTGATTACAAATTTGAACTAGGAGCTTCTTCTTGAATAGGTACTGAGTGTGCTTGATGCATCCTCATGTTGTACTCGTACTCTTGAACGTATGGAGGATACTGATATCTCAAGTTGCACTTAAGAGGTGAAAGCACTTGAGAACCACATAGAGTACACGCCTCCATATAAGAATGCGTTGCTCCTCGGCTTGATAATTCCACTCTTGATAGCCTCCATTGTAGGGTACTTGTTGCCCGTAACCACTTGAAATTTCCCAACCGTTATACCATCCGTCCATGGATAGGTAATCAAACTGACAAACAAAAATAAAATTAAAACGTTAAATGCTTAAAGATTGTAGTGCCTCACAATAATGAGTCAACAACAATCTTTGAAGAAAGACTCTAAGACTCTATAAAACACTAACTTAGATATGCTCTCAAGAATATAGATGAGCTAAAGCAAGTGAACAAGGGCCAAAATAATACTTTTAAACAAAGTCAATCTTCGACGAGTCGAAGGATAACTACTGTCCCTGTTTTGGACAAATTTTGGCGGGTCGAGACAATGTCTCGACGGGTCGAACAGGGTTCCTACAAATGGTTAGAAAGTTCAAGTATAGCACAATCTCACACTCAAGCTTCCTACCAAAGCATTCAAGAGATCATAGACAAGGGAAACAAAGTGCTAGATAGAAAAATCAACAAAAACTACAAAGCTAACAAATAAATGTCACATACATGTTTGGATATTTTGCAATCAAAGGCTAACCGAAGCTAAAAAATGAAAGTGAAATCAATCCCCGGCAACGGCCCCAAAAACTTGTTGGAAAAATATGCCCTTACATACTTTACTCTCTAAGGACTAGCCCATAAGTATATAGAGTTTTTCCACCCGCAAGTATACGTGGTCAAGTTATAGTATTTATAAGAAGTAGAGTGTCGAACCCATGAGGATTGACTACTATAACTACTTAGCTTGACTATATTAAGCACTCAAATTAAGGATTAACTAGAGACAAAACATGACACTAAATCTAAAGTAAAACGTGAAAATGTATCTCACAAGATTAAGTCATTTGGAGATATAGCATTGCAAGGGGTCATTGAACTACAATGAGTGATTAAACAAAGGTTGATTGATTGATTGGTTTAGTGTAAAGAAAGGAAACTAAAATAGTAACAAATTCACAATAAAGAGAATGGTTGACTAGGGAAATTCCCACTAACCATTTGATGTTCAAACAATGTTCCGATTTATGTAGGTAGATTATTAAAGTCCGTTTCACACAATTTATGTCCAAATCGTGGCGTTTTGAGTCACGTTTGGTTTTGAACCCAAGTTCCTAGGTCATATTGGACTCTAGACGACTTGAGCACAACCTTGAAGTATTTAGTGAACCGGGATCATGTCTTAAGCCATTTTGAGCTTACATCTTGACCGTATGTCACATAAGTGAAGTCAACAAGCATACCATGTGATAATTGTGGAAGGTTTCCCTTCCCGAACCTCTTTTGGAAGACCTGAGAGAAAGTCTAAGTGAATCTCCCAATCCATACCTCTTGAGTTACGAATCGAAAGACCCAACTAGTAGCCACAATAACCTCTTGATTCAATGTGTGCTTAACTAAAACTTCTCAAGTCTGTTGAGACTCAAGGAGACTCTTGTGCTTGCCGGGTACTAAGGAAACCAAGCATTAAGGTAAACTGTCTTGGAATAGACCATAATTGTATTTACATGCTTATCTAGCCTAGGTGAGTAGCTAATTCAACCAAGGTCCCATATTTAGTTTCTTAATACATATATTAACTTAGCCAAGGTCAACATATGCATAAGTACAATCACACATGAAGCTCAAGCATATAAACATCCACAAACATATAGTACACTACCACAATAAACACTATAACCGATGAGATCTGTAAAACTATAACCGACGAGATACTATAACCGACGAGATCTGTAAAACTATAACCGACGAGATAAAAATCTCGTCGGTTATAGTGGAAAAAATATTTTTTTTTTAATTTTTTTTAAAAAATAAAAAATCTCGTCGGTTATAGTACTATAACTGACGATAATGGCTAAAAATCTCGTCGGTTATACTATTACCGACCCCCTTTAACCAACGGACTATAACCGACGATGTTTAAGGGTCGTCGGATATAGTCCGTTGGTTAAAGGGGGTCGGTAATAGTATAACCGACGAGATTTTTAGCCATTATCGTCGGTTATAGTACTATAACCGACGAGATTTTTTATTTTTTAAAAAAAAAAATTAAAAAAAAATATTTTTTCCACTATAACCGACGAGATTTTTATCTCGTTGGTTATAGTTTTACAGATCTCGTCAGTTATAGTGTTTATTGTGGTAGTGGTAGCTCATACACAAACACATGCTTCATAAAACATACACAAAAACATAAACCATACATAAATCAAACCATCATTTGTCTACATCGAATGGGTAGGGTTTAAACCCTAGCCTCCCAAATGGGACTACTTACTACGCATAATTAAAATCAAATTTAAATACATTTATAGAGTAAATAGGATGAAGAAATTACCAAAGAATCTCCCCAAAGTAGGCCAAACTTCTTTAAGTCCACTCTTCTGGTTCTAACTTCACCTTCTTTGCTCCAAAGAGTCTTCAAGCTTGTAGGGGAGGAAAGGACAACCTCGAGGACTCAAAGAAGCCAAGGGGAAGAGAAATTACTTCCCACATCTTCAAGCTCTAGAGAATCACTCAAAGCTTAGAGGCAAGAATGAAAGGTGGCAGTGATAGATGGTGGTGAGGGTGAGTGTAAGAGGTTCCACCAAGGCTTGCAAGTTTAGGCCTCTTGGATTTGTAGAAGGTGAGAATGGAAGAAGAGAAGAAGATAAATCTAGCTTCTCTCTAGAGAAATCAACTAAGAACCCTAGAGAGAAGTTAGAGAGAAAACTAGAGAGAAAAGAGTTCAAAACTAGAAAAAATTAGTAAAATGAAGTGTGGTATTATGTGTGTGAGAAGGGAGTTCGAACTTAGCCATATATGTGAGATATTTTGGTATTTGAAATTGAAAATTAGATGCTTAGACATGATCCTAACTTTAAGCTTTTAAGTGGTCCAAATATGTGACTCACCCCAAGTCATGTGACTTGCATGTGAATCCATCTCTCAAAATATCTTCCTTGTGGGCTTGGAATCTTAAGGCCTTGACCTAACTTGATTTGACCTTTCCATTGACCAGTGATGACTTGCTAGAGTTGACCATTGATCGACCGGAGTTGACCATTGATCGGTGTTGACTTTTCGTTCTTTTCCCATTTTTTGCTCCATCTTCTCCAAGGGCTTCGGAAATGCTCTCGACTTCTCTAAAAAGTTATTAATTTCTATCTCTTAGAGAGTTTCCGTGCCAACTTCCGCTTTCCTAGCATAACAAGAAAACATTATAAAAACGATGCTTTATTGATAAAAGACAAGCAATAAACATGATGTTAGGGACATAATTAACACATAATTATGGGCCTAACATTAGCCAATGCTGCTAGGTCGAGGACCACGTCAGGAGACATCCTGTCTAGGGTGATCAGCCGCTGGGAGAGTCCGTATGAGAGAGCGATGGGCGATGGGTGTCAGTCGTCTATGAGTAAAGCATGTCTGAAAGGTCTGAGGCACTTAATTGAGGTGTAAGGTGTGTCTAAAAGGTACGCCCATTGCCTTAGAAGGTCAAGTGGTGGGATCTATGCTAGGGGTGCTCGGTGAACTGGGTGAGAATTGGCGGAGCAGCCCACTTACTCCTTGTTTACAATTATGATGACTTTAGAAGAGGTCATGGGGGGATGTGTGAATGGGTGACTTCTGTAGGTCAACGCTGGTTTCGAAGGGTTAAACGTGGCTTCATCAACCACGTGCATTGATGGCATCATTACTACAACTTATGAAGAGATGTTTTGTGGTTTAAAATTCAAATGATGTGGGACACGTGTTGAAGATCAATGGTGTTGTGCATGTATATGTGGACGGTTGAGAGGTGCTGAGGGTTTTTTACGTCTTAGTATATAAGGGCTTTTACCCCAGCCGTTTATCCATTTTGCACTTCAGACATAACTTTAGATCATTTTTCAGAGTTTCACAGTGCTTAAGTGAAGACTTATAGCTCTCGATTTGTAGTCGATTTCCTCAATCTTTATCGCTCAAAAAGGTAAATCTATGAGCTCTTCTCCTCGTATGCTACTGTATTCTATGATATGTACATGTTTGACGCTGGATTCGCTGGGTTTTGATTCTGATTTATAGTAGTATGCATGTAGAAGTGATCTTGCATTTTTCTGGGTATTTAATGTGTTTCAATGCGAAAAGCTTGTTATAAGCATAGGTGACTAAGTGTTGATTGATCTATTTGGATAGGAAGTATCGTAGATGTAGGTAGAATGGCCATTGAAGTGCTGTATGTATTGTTGAGTGGATGGAGATGAACTAGGGTCTGGTCATGCTTCCTTGTTACTAGAATATGTGTTGTCTTGGTATTACGGGAGAGAATATTTGCATTGGCGCATTTGCTGATGGTTGCGTGGCGCTAGCGCGTTCTGGTCTTGATGCATATCTTTTGGTTGATAGACCGAGAGCGTTAGCATGAAGGATCCATCAGTCTCAGTGGAGATATCGAGCGATGAGTCATATAGGATTGTAGATGGTAGGAAGCAGGAGAAGAAATTGCGTGTATCTATGAGCGAGTTGAGTCGAGTTGGGGTGTCAATGGGGTCATATAGTATTAGCCAAATGTTGTCATCTTCATTATCTAGCGTTGAATCGAGTCTGATGTTGTTGAGTCTAGAGCCATTGAGTGTTTATTATCCTCCTGACGCTCTAACCCTATTCTTGACTACAGCGCCAGATATGGCATCAAAGCTCCAAGGTGGGGATGGACAGTCAACATGCGTGGCGGAGAGAGATGCCATGAGAATAGAGAGTAGAGCGTTTGTGTCTGTGGCACTAGGGGCGTTTGAAAGAGTGCTACTGAAATATAATGGTGGACCGATGCTCAGGTTGTTTGATGATCGAGAGGCGGTACAGGAATCGTTAGGGTCGTGTAGCACCAAAGAGTGTGATAGCTTCTATGAGAAGTATAACATACCTCGTCCCATTCATCTACGGCCATTGGGTCTTGGGGAGACATTTATTGATCCGTCGGGGGGCCATATATGCATTCATGAGTGGTATTTACATAACAGGATCCACCTGCCGCTTCATCCATTCTTCTAGTATGTGTTGTCGCATTTTAATATTGCCTTGGGCATTGCAGGCTGGTTATGATGTGCATGCTGATAGCGCTTTACAATGTCTTTAAGTTGTCACGCTTGGGTTTGCCTATGATGGTGGAGATCACCTACTTTTGCAATACAAGCTATTCTAGGTGGGATCGGGATTGCAGTACTATGACGTTGTTACCAAAGAAGTGGAAGAAGTGGTGTTTTTTGGGCATGCAGTCGTCGGTGATTGTTTGGCGTTGTAAAGCTTAATAGGTGAGCGGGAATTGAGAGTTTGGGGACTGCCAAGGTGTTGAGGGGTTTCCTCATGTTCCTATCTCCTTTCAACCTCTAGGTTGTTTTGAGGTGCTTTATAATTGTGATAGTTTTTTGTCGAATTGTATGTGTTTGGATTTTTTGGTTGTTGCTTTTGTTTTTTTGCTATATAATAGATGGTGGTCTAATCAGTATACGCTGCTATCATTTCCTCGTAGCCAAGAGCGCCGCTGTAAGTACAGACCAGAATTTGGATAAGGTTAAGCTTGCGGGTATGCTGGGGCACCTGATGTCGTAAGCTACAAATACCGCCAAGCTGATGTCTAGTAGTGCCCGAGGTGTTCAAGGAGGTGGCCAGAAACCTACTAGAGCAGTATAACAAGTTTTCACGCAAAGCCATACCTCTGTGCTTGGAGGCGGGCGTGATGGGTACATGACCACATTCACTTGTGCTTGGAGGCGGCGTGATGGGTACATGACCTTCCCCAAACCGTACATTTGGAGGAGCCAAACGAGGCGTCGAGAGAGTTGGCGGTGTTCAAAGAAAAGGCGCGACAACTAGAGGAATCGCTAAAGGGCAGGGAGGGGGAGTTGCTAATGACTAATGGCAATCTTATGAAGTATGTTGCTTTGGAGAACGAGCTTCGGGAGTAGGTGAATATTTTGTAGCAAGGCGCCGAAGATCTGTCAAAGGCAAAGCAAGGGTTGCAGGGGAAGTGTAATGAGCTTACACTTGAGTACGACATCTTGCAAGCGAAAAAGCAATTGCTTGAAGATCTTAGAGCCTATGATGTAGAGCGCCTGAATAAGGTGCTAGCTGAGGTGGGCATGCTCAAGGCGGAGGTCGAGTCTTTAAGGGTGCAGGTGCTAGACGATGCCGCTAGGCGCCAACTAGAGCAGGACGCAATGGTGGCGTTTAAGGCCTCTCCCGAGTTTGAGCAGAGTCAATAAGAAGCCACAGAAGGCGCTGTCAACATTATGTTTGAACTCCTTAAGATAAAGCCGTACTTTGACTGGAAAAAGTATGAGGCGGACCAGAAGGAGGGGAATGTGGTGGACTTTAGTGCTTAAGTATAGGGCGCTCGTGTGACTTTTGTATGATTCTTCTTGATGGATTTTAGAACAATGCAATATTGTGTTTTTGTTTTAAGTTTCTTCTTTTGGATGTATAAGAACAAATTTTTTGCTATGAAGTCGCGACTGCCGCCTTTGTCGAGTATGCAGTGTTTCTGAATATTTCTTGCTAACTATGTTGTGAATTTGATGTGAGATATATGATACTGTTAGTATTGCCTTGAACTAGATGAGAGTAAGATTATGGATGATTGTACCCGCTATGTATTATTTAAGCGTAGCGTGCTAGCAGTTGAAATAATTGTTAGCAGGGTGTTCATGGAAACAACACAATGTAGGCGGAAGCATGTTCTTACTTCATAAGAAAAGCATAGTACACTGTGTAGTACATATATGAAATAAGAACTTTACAACTTATTCAACCAAAGCCTAAGCGGGTTTTCCTATTGGTAGTACTTCTGTAAGTGGGTGGAGTTCTAAGGATGAGTGAGGACGGTTCCGTCCTTGTCACTCAAGTAGAACGTGCCGGGGTTAGCGACGTCCACTATTTTATATGGTTTTTCCCAGAGTAGGCGGAGACTCTTGACCTTATTTTGGATTACCATTATTACCCGGTCACCGACTTGTAGCTGGCATGCGTGGATGCGGTAATTGTAGAGGCGGACGATGTTTTCCTTGTTGGTGATGTTGCGAAAGTGGCTGGCATCATACTTTTCCTCTAGAAGGTCATTGTCAAAATAGAGTCCAGTACAGTTAATGGCTTGATCGAATGCCTACACCCTTGGGCTTTGGTGGGTGAGCTCAAGTGGGAGTAGCGTCTCAGTTCCAAAATGTAAGGGTGTGCGGCGTCTCACTTGTGGTCGTTGTGGCTGTTGTTCGGATGGACCAAAGTAAATCTGGGAGCATCTCAGGCCAATAAACGTAATTAGGCTATCCTTTTTTCATGGCAGTCAGTTCTTCTTGAGGCTGTTCTTAATAATCTTGTCAGCTGCCTCGACTTGCTCGTTGCTCTAGGGTGAACATGAGAAGGAAAAAGAACATTGGTTCCTCGCCGCTTGCAGAACTGAATAAACTCGGTGTTATTAAACTGAGCGCCGTTATCTATAATGATATTGATTAGGGCGCAATAGGGACGGAATAATGTACGCCAAAGAAACTTGGTGATCTTCTCAATCGTTATTTTGATGAGCGGCTCTGCCTCAGTAAACTTTGTGTGGTAATCGATGATGATTACCACGTAGTGGAATTATCCCTTGGTCTTGGGACGTTCCCTAATAAGATCCAAACCCAATTGGGTGAAAGGGATATGCGACAGTATTATGGAGAGTGGGATAGTAGGAGAGTGAGCCTTGTGTGCGTGAAACTGATAGGCCTTGCATGCGCTAGTGATCACGTTGGCATAAACAAGGATGGTGGGCCACCAGAACCCGTAACGCAGGACTTTGTGGGCAATGAACCAAGCACCCACATGGTGTCCATACTCTCCACTGTGAGCCTTCTCCAAGAGTGAGCACCCTGTGCTTGTTGTGAGGCATTTGAGGTTCGCCAATATGCGCCCTTGCCAGAATAGCTATCCTCCCCGCAGGCTAAAGTTTGTGGCACGTGCCACAATCATTCTAGCCTCTGTCTCATTGGCTGGGAAGGTGCCCCTTGTCTTGTAAGCGAGGATGGGATCAAGCGAGCTGGGTTCAGTAGGCGTTATAGGCAGGATCTCAGAGAAGTTCTTAGCGATGTTTGGTTTCTTAATGATTTCTACCTTGGTGTGATTAATAGATGTGGGGTAGGGTGCGGTGGCAAGGTGAGCTAGCGCATTGGCCTTAGCGTTCTAGGCACATGACACTTGAGTAATATTGAAGAATTTGAATTTGGAAATATGGTGCCTAGCGAGTTCTAGGAAAGTGGCCATGGATCCCCCTTTTGCCTCGAAGTCATTAGCTATCTGATTAACGGCTAACTATGAATTATTATATATGTTGATGTCAGAGGTGTCTGATAGGTGTGCCAAAACGGATCACAATCACGATTCGGATAATCTCGAATACGAACGGATAAAGTCGACGATATTCTGAAATTTTAAATATTCATGTTATATTCCTCGGTCGTCGAAATAATAATCCGGAACCGCCCACGAACTCGAAATCACACGTACAACAACTCTCGAGGAGAGACACAACTCAAATTCTCGGCCAATAATTAAATCATGATCAAAACCGGCAATTCAATCAATTTACGGAAAACTGCGATTACGCGCAACCTTGTGGATTAAGCCGATTACACTACTGATTCTGTTCCGGGTCGTCACAAATCTACCCCCCTTAAAAAAATTTGACCTCGAAATTTCCAAGCCTGCCAACTGAAAAGTAGGAACACTGCCTCTGCATACAGTTCAACTCCCAAGTGGCAACCTCAACTGAATGACTTTGCCAACAGATTTCACAATAGGAAATATCTCTGTGCTGTAATCTTTGTACCCTCAAATCCCGAATCTGAACTGGATCCTCCACAAATGTCAAGTCTTCCTGTATAAGGAACCAATAGGGTACAAAACACGCAACAAAATCTGAAATGTAGTTCCACCATATGGAATACAACACACACAAAGGTCAACGCTCTAGGCAATGCAAAACTATACGGCACAACACAAACTCGCCTCATGATCATATACGAACCAAAATAATGTGGCAAATTCATAACTCAACCTGCTCACATCAACATAACTCTAATGTCGAACTTGAGCAATTATCAACCTGTCCCTGCTAATCTGAAGGTCAATCTCGAACAAATGAAACTGCTGGTCTCAAATCCTTTGGAACTGCAATACATAGGACCACAACATGCCATCCAAGGTCTGCATAGTCCTCAAAGATCACCCACCAATCTGAGGATAAGAAATGGTACTAACCTGTAATCTGGTCCCCAATGCTCACTGCAATTTTTTCCAACACTCTGTTGTAACTGATTATCTCGATCAGTGATCTGGGACACAGGCGCACCACGAAAATGGACAACCTCCGCCAAATACGGCTATACCAACCTGCCACCGAAATCTTTTCCGAAAGTACAAGGAAAATAACTGATACATAAAATCCACAGTGACAAGCTCCAACTTCTAATTGGAAATCTCCAATGGCGGTAACTTCCTAGCAAGTTTCTGCCTCTCTGGTCTCGCCTGCCGAGAATTGTGGCATCTGCTCATATAAGCTGCTATATTCCTCTTCATGTTGCGTCATGAGTAGAAAACTCGAAATATCTAATACATCTTCGTACCACCAGTGTATAACGTGCGCAAAACAATGAGGTTCAACATCATCACACTCTAACTCACATCTCGTAGCTCGCAACTCGGCTAACATGGAAACTCGATCCACACACACATGAAACAATGAAGCTCCCAATTTCCGACTAAACGCATCAGCAACGACACCCCAAAAAGATAGTCAAAGTACAACCACTAACCTTTCTCGGATAAACTCAAATGTGCAGCCATAGTCGTTCATCGACCCCATCCATCTATACTGCCTCAAGCTCGAATCGGGCTGAATATACAAGTAGATGAAACTCAAGTGATCAGTGTACAACCTACACTGCACTGCACACCACATCAATAGTGTCTTAAACTCTTTGATGCTAACATAAAGACAGCTACTCCTAAATCATACACTGAATGCGTAACTTCATAAAGTTTCCACTGTCTGGAACCATAAGCCACTACTCTGCCATGTTGCATCAAAACACAACCAAGTCCCAACCTCGATGCATCGCTATAAACCTCAAACTCTCCACTGTCGTCAGATAAAGTCAAAACCGGTGCAGTGGTCAACCTTTCTTTTAGGAGTAAGTAACTCTCCTCACACGCGTCAGACCACTCGAACTTGACGCCTTCTTCGTCAATCTGGTAAGTGGAGTGGGAATCCGTGAAAAATCATGCACAAAGCTCCGATAGTAACCTGCCAAATTCAAGAAGCTCCTGATCTCTGGTACAGTGGTAGGTCTACTCCAATTTAACACGGCTTCTAACTTGTCAGGATCCACGTTGACTCCCTCAGCTAATATCACGTGACCCAAAAACTTCACGCTAACCAACCAAAACTCACACTTGCTGAACTTCGCAACAGCTGATTATCTCGCAAAGTCCGCAAAACAGCTCGTAAATGCTTGTTGTGCTGGCCCACACTCCTGGAGTAAATCAGGATGTTGCCGACGAACACGATCACAAACTCGTCAAGAAACCCTCTGAACACTCGGTTCATCAAGTCCATAAAAGCTGCGAGGGCATTGGTCAACCCAAACGGCATAACCAAGAAATCGTAACGCCCGTACCGCAATCTGAAAATTGTCCTAGCCACATCTGAGTCTCTGATCCCCAACTGATGGTATCCAGACCTGAGATCAATCTTCGAAAAGACTGAAGCTCCCATAAGCTGATCAAACAAGTCGTCAATCCGCGACAACGGATACTCGTTCTTCTTTGAAGCCTGATTCAGTTTCCGGTAGTCGATGCACAACCTCATCGAACCATCCTACATTTGCACAAATAGTACAAGAGCACCCCACGGTAATACACTGGGTCGTATGAAATCTCCTCCAGCAACTCTTGAAATTGAATCCGTAGCTCCTTCAACTCCGCTGGCGCCAAATGAAAAGGTGCCCGTGGTATGGGTCCAGTGCTCGATAAAAGCTTAATGGTGAAGTCGATCTCCCGCACTGGAGGTATACCCGGTAACTCCTCCGGAAACACATCTGGAAACTCGGGAACCACCTCAATATCACCAATGTCTGGCACAGCAGCCGTAGTACCCACAATATGAGCTAAGTAGACTACACACCTCTTTTCATCATCCGCTCGGCCTTCATCACTGAAATCACGCATAGCAATGAAGTATTCTTTTCACCGCGAAATAGTATCTCTGAAAAGCCTGGTCGTCGAAACACAACCTCCTTCTTGTGACAAACGAACATAGCTCAATGTGTCGTCAAGAAGTTTATACTCATAATCACACCAAAATCGACGATAACCAGCAATAACAGATCCACGGCTAACCCATAACTTCCAACAAAGATCTCACAACCTCTCCGGATGGATACAATACTCTTCATAACCCCGGAAGTGGAGATGCATGCACAATAGCCATGGATGCCAAGCAACAGTAACCTCAGAGAAACTCTGTCCTCACACAGGGTCGTGGAACGAACTCTAGCATGTCTAACAAACCGTCTACATCGATTGCGACTTGCTGATTGACTCGTCTAGAAGGCTGCGTTGATCAAACTCCAGAAATAGCATCATGATCTCCTCCTAGACTCTGAGATACCAAACCACTAAAAATAGTTGATTAAGGATGTTCCCTCATAGCGTGACCCTCCTTGTCACCAAGATAGCAACTGAGATTGCTCCTCGGACACAAATCACAGCGACGCCTGCTGTGTCGAAGGATCACCAACGACCATCCTGACTCATGCCACAGGAACAAGTCCACTACACTGTGATCTCCATCACCACCAAACAGATCTTCTGCCATATTCAGATGACCCTCAACATAATCGAAAAGGCCACAGCCTGATGAAGATACTAATCTCGAGGTGCCTGAACTCAACCTCAACAAAATATCTTGACTAAGTTCACCTTCCTCAAACTGACATGTCGGAAACCGCATAAACCTTTCCTTCTCGATGTTCTTGCCTCTGGGTATAGTACATCAAACTCCTCACGGTTGTTTCGAGGCATAACAGTCAAAATCCCTCTGATGCTCAGGCTCAAACTCATCTTGAACCTCGTGGATTGCTTTCTCTGAAGCCACATAACACGTGCAAACTGGGACAAACATATGAACGATACATCCCTGCCTCAGGCGGGTAAACACTCCATATTCTGTTGTTAGATAGCCTGATTGAATTATTACCGTAAAAATAATACCCTGAATGTAGGTCATGGAGTCGCAACAGGAACTTACACAATACCAACCCATCATATACAATGATCTGACTCAGGAAAAACATCAACTACCACAATTCTCTGCTCAGAAACAACATGTAGACGCCCATACATGCACAACCGGGAAAACCATGCCACACATATCTCTGAATCCAGAATGCTCATCCAAACCCACAACTCACTGCCAAGTCGTGCGTCGATTGATCCTCAATAGGATCCACAATCGTACCGACACGGAAAGTACATCAAGGAGGCATCCTAATGAACATGACATTATTCACAATAAACTGGACGTAATCATGGAACTTCAAATATTTGAAAGCATACAACACCAGGAGCATTAATGAGTATCCGCCAGCCGGTCAGGTCATCACTCCAGACATGCTGTACATTCTCAAATATCCTTAGTAAACACGACTACAGAAGTCTACAGAACCTAAAACCTAATGCTCTGATACCAAGCTGAAAGGACCCAACCCTGATTTAGTTTCCTAAACCGGAATCAAACCCCTTCTGAAAACACGAACCAACAAAAACCATCAAAATTTTGGCAGAGTAACATTACTAACGCGTGAAAGGACCCAACCCCGATTCAGTTACCTAAATCGGAATCGAATCCCTTCTGAAAATACGAACCAACAAAATTTTTTTCAAAATTTCGGCAGAGTTTCATTACTAACGTGGAATTGCATAAACCTGCACCCTGAAAATAACACTTCGTCCTATGCCACAAAAGCCAAACCGTGGGCACCAATCCCATCCGGATTTCTCAACATCATATTAATAACAATAAACAGTAAACATACTGTACTATATATAGTATATCCATGAAAATCCGTATAAACACGTATCAGAGTGTATCAGAGCGACCTCTAGTGTAAATATATACAATATACACATCAGTAGGCGAAACAAGAACCTACTGGAAAACACAAGTAGCTCAGATCACTAGCCTCCAAACCGCGACGTGAAACACCAAAACCTGAACTGCAACTGGGCACGGAAACCGAAAAGCCCAGGGGAAAGACATGAAAACCATTAGAGTGAGTGGACGAAAATAAATGTCTTTCACCAGTTGATATATATGTTTAAAATAACATATGCGAGTCCAGGTAAATAAAAATAACAAAGTACACGAGGTAAAATCATACTCCTCCAGCGTACTGAGCATGTAAGTAAAAATCCCACGGGGTCACTCATGGACACATCCGTGCTAGTACAGTCCGAATCACGGGATCCCAGACCCACACGTGATTCTAAACCAGAAAGGCCTCGGTTCCGGGGAAACGCCCCTCGCCGGTCAGGTCGGGGTAACGCCCCTCTTGGGAGCCTACCATCGGGGATCAGCCGAGAGGCAAGTGTATCGATACAACAACGTAACTGAGACTGTACTCTGTGTAAATCAAATCATAAACAGTTCGATGCAAATGCATGAAATAGCATATAAGTGTATATATATTCGTATACGTATATCCGTATATGTATAATCATAAAACACATGCTCATGTGATCCGTAATCTCAATACGCATGCTCAAGTTCGTAAATCATATAAAAGACTCGCAAGAATTCTGTGAAAAGAAATTGTCCACTCACAGGTGAGCAAAACGCGCACTCGCGCTAATCTCGAGGTCCGGCGGAAGATCCCTCACCCGAAGCACGATCACGATCCAGATCTCGATCTCGATCTCCTGAATATTTACAAAACATAACTGATCAAAATCATAGTCCACAACTCTGTACTGAACGACGGAAACCAACCGTTCCCGGAAATATACAATGCAGTACAAAATGATTAACGAAATTCCCGAAATCTCTACTCGAAACCCTCGACTAAAAATCGGCTACCCAAATCAATCTGAAAACCTCTGGACGATAATCAGGGCGTGATTACGAGAAAAACGACATTAAAAACGTCAAAATCCAAAAAGTCAACTCCTCGCCGGAGCACCACCGTTGCCCGCCGCCGCCGGCGCGCCGTCAACCGTGACTTCCTCCGGCGAGGAAGCTCTAGTTCTCAAGATTACAACAAGCCCAACACAATTCCCAACTAGCCCGATGTCCAAATCTCACCGGAAACATCCCAAAAAATAGCTCGAAACCGAGCGAAATCCACCTCCGGCAACCACAATGGGTTCGCCGGAAAACTCAACCAAATCCAAATCAAACTATAGGGGAAGAATACTTGGGGCAAGGGGAGTCGAAGCCCTCATCCCACCGCCACCGTGGCTCGCCGGAAAGCCACCCTACATCACCGGCGAAACCCGGATACCTAACCCGATTCGGGTTCATTCCAAACCTCACCAATTCACACAAACTCAACCACAAAACAACTTAGAATCAAGAGAGGAAGCTGTCCTTACCCTTCCTGTGGCCGGAGGTGGCCGGAATTAGCAAATTGGCCGGCGAAGCTCAAAGGGGAAACTTTCCTCTTCGGTCAACATGTCAAACTTCCAAAAATGGAAAGTCAACGGTGGTCAACGCCAAACAGTGTTTTTCGACAATTTTACGACTATTTCCGATATTTATACTCGCGCCTCGGGTCGATCGATGGTCCGAAATGAATATTCGAAATGATTCGGATAAGCTCGAAACAATCGGATAAACTCGTCGGAAACCGAAACTTCGAATAATCACAAAATATTCCTCGATTATCGGAAAACTCTTCCAGAACCACCCCCGAGCTCGAAATCACGTACTCTACAACTTTCGTGAAAACACTCAACTCAAATTCTCGACCGAAAACATAGTCGCGAATAGAATCGGCAAACCACATATATAATGTAAAACTGTGACTATGACCAATCTCGGGAATCGTACAGAATACACAACTGATTCTGGTTCGGGTCGTCACAAATCTACCCGCCTTAAAGAAATTTCGACCTCGAAATTTACGTACCTGTCAAGTGAACAGATGAGGATAATGCTCCCGCATACGCTGCTCAGTCTCCCAGGTGGCCTCCTCAACTGAGTGGTTCTGCCACAAGACCTTCACCACCAGAATCACACGGTGCCTCAACTCCTGCTTACGACGATCGAGAATCTGCACTGGCTCCTCCACATACGTCAAATCCTCCCTGATCGGCAACTGCTGTGGGGCTAACACATGTGAAGGATCTGAGATGTACTTCCGCAACATCGAAACATGGAAGAGATCATGCACACAAGCCATCTCAGCTGGTAACTCAAGTCTGTAAGCAACAGCTCCAACCCACTCCGTAATCTCATACGGACCAATATATCGTGGTCGAAGCTTGCCACGCTTCCCGAAACGCACAACTCCCCTCCACAGAGATAGTTTCAGGAAGACCCAATCACCAACCTCGAACTCTAAACTCTTCCTCCTCACATCCGCGTAACTCTTCTGCCGATCTTGGGCGATCTTCAATCAATCCCAGATAACCTGTATGTCCTCCATAGTGCTCTTCACCAGATCAGGACCAATAAGCCAACGCTCGCCCACCTCACTCCAACACAATGGAGTGCGACACTGCTTCCCGTACAGGGCCTCGTACGGTGCCATCTCAATATTGGCCTGGTAGCTGTTGTTGTAGGCAAACTCAATCAAATGTAACTGCTGATCCCAGTTTCCGTGAAACTGCAACACACATGATCTCAGCATATCCCCAGTTTCCGTGAAACTGCAACACACATGATCTCAACACACGTGAGTCTGAATGGTCCACTCGAACTGCCCGTCAGTCTGAGGATGAAAAGCTGTGCTGAATCGCAACCTCGTGCCCAATGCTCGCTGCAACGCCTGCCAAAACTCAGAAGTGAACTGACTATCTCGGTCAAAAACAATGGACACAGGCACACCATGCAAGCGAACAATCTCTGATAAGTACAACTTGGCCAATCTGCCCACTGATATCTTCCCTGGAAGTGCAAGAAAGTGTGCGGATTTCGTCAGTCGGTCAACAATAACCCAAATGCCAGTGTTGCCCGCCGAAGTACGCGGCAACTGATAGACGAAATCCATCGTAATGTGCTCCCACTTCCAAACCAGAATCTCAAGTGGCTGTAGTTTCCCTGCAGGTTTCTGCCTCTCCGCCTTCACCTGCTGACAGAACAAACATCGACTCACGTACGCGGCAATCTCCCGCTTCATGTTGCGCCACCAATAGTACGCTCGAAGTGTACGAAACATCTTCGTACCTCCGGGATGCATCGCATACGCTGAACTAAGGGCCTCGTCCAGAATCTCCTTCTTCAAGCTGTCGTCTCTGGGCATACATAGCCTACCTCTGAACAACAACGTACCGTCGTCGCTCAATAGGAACTCTGTAGGCATACCATTCCGTATCATGGTATTCTTGCCCAACAAGTAAGGATCTGAATCCTGAGCCTCTCGTACCTGATCAACCAATACGGGTCGAACCTGAAAACTGGCCAACAAAGCTCCATCATCATCATACCCAAACTCAGCACCTGTAGCCCGAAGCTCGGCTAATATCGATACTCTGGCCACACACATATGAAACAACGAGGCTCCAGACTTCCGGCTAAGTGCATCAGCTACAACATTGGCCTTCCCTGGATGGTACTCAAACGTACAATCGTAGTCGTTGATCAACTCCATCCATCGGTGCTGCCTCATGTTCAGATCCGGCTGTGTCCGCAAGTAGGTGAGACTCTTGTGATTAGTGTAAATCTTACACTAAGCACCATACAAATAATGCCTCCAACTCTTCAACGCCAACACGATAGCGGCTAACTCCAAATCATGCGTCGGATAGTTGACCTCATGCGGTTTCAGCTGCCTGGAACCATATGCCACAACTCTACCATACTGCGTCAACACACAGCCAAGCCCCAACTTCGACGCATCACTGTCCACTACAAACTCACCACTGTCGTCTGGCAAGGTCAGAACCGGTACGGTAGTCAATCTCTCCTTCAGGAGCAAGTAACTCTCCTCGCACGCATCAGACCACTCAAACTTGACGCCCTTCTTCGTCAATCTGGTAGGTGGTGTAGCAATCCGGGAGAAATCCTGTACAAACCGTCGATAATAGCCTGCTAACCCCAAGAAACTCCGAATCTCCGGCACAGTAGTGGGTCTACTCCAGTTCAGCACGGCCTCGATCTTGTCAGGATCAACACTGACTCCCTCGGCCGAAATCACGTGGCCCAGAAACTTCACACTATCCAACCAGAACTCGCACTTGCTAAACTTCGCAAACAACTGATGGTCCCGCAAAGTCCGCAATACTACTCGCAGATGCTTCTTGTGCTAGCCCACACTCTTGGAATAGATCAAAATATCGTCAATGAATACAATCACGAACTTGTCCAGGAATCGTCTGAACACCCGATTCATCAAGTCCATGAAAGCTGCGGGGGCATTGGTCAACCCAAACGGCATAACTAAAAACTCGTAGTGCCCATACCGCGTCCTGAATGTCGTCCTGGCTACATCAGAGTCACGGATCCTTAACTGGTGATATCCGGATCGAAGGTCAATCTTCGAAAATACTGATGCTCTCTTAAGCTGATCGAACAAGTCATCAATCCGCGGCAACGGATACTTGTTCCTCACTGTAATCTGATTCAGCTTCCGATAGTCGATGCACAAACGCATGGACCCATCCTTCTTCCGTACAAACAACACCGGAGCACCCCACGGAGAAACACTCGGTCGAATGAATCCCTTCTTTAACAACTCCTGGAGCTGAATCTGCAACTCCTTCAACTCCGCAGGCGCCATACGATACGGTGTCTGGGAAATCGGTCCTGTACTCAGCAACAACTCAATAGTGAAATCAATCTCCCGCACAGGGGGTATACCAGGTAACTCCGCTGGAAACACATCCGGAAACTCAGACACAACCTCAATACAACCAAGATCCGGCACTGCAGCTGTAGTGTCCACAACATGGGCTAAGTAAGCGACACAACCTTTCTTCATCAACCGATCCGCCCTCATCACGGAAATCAAACACGGTAGTGAAGTGTTCTTCTCGCCACGGAACAGTATCTCGGGTAACCCTGGTCGTCGAAACGCGACCTCCTTCCTGTGACAATCAAACATGGCCCAATGCGACTCCAAAAAGTCCATACCTAAGATCAGATCAAAATCCACAATATCAAGCAGTAACAGATCTGCGGCTAATCCATGACCATCAATAAACACCTCACAATCTCTGTACACCCAACCGATGCTCACAACCTCACCTGACGGATACAACACTCTCCACAACCCCGGAAGTGGAGATGCAGGTTCCGTAGCTAATGATGACAGTCTAAATGATATGAATGAATGTGTGGCACCTGGATCTAACAATGCAACTACTGGAATACCAAAGACATGTAACGTACCAATAACGACCTCTGGTGATGCGCTGCCCTCACGTAGAGTCATAGCATGAACTCTCGCCTATCCGGCTGGTCGTCCTCGCTGGGGTTGTCCCTGCTGTCTGCCCTGGCCTGAAAACTGTGCTGGTCGAGCTCCCGTAGTGGCACCTCGCTCAGCTCCGAAACTCTGGGCTGCCTGATCACCAACACCATCTAACTGAGGACATGCTCTCGCGTAGTGACCCACCTGGCCATAGCGAAAACAAGTGACAGGGCCTCGCTGACACGGACCAAGATGATACCTATTGCACAAATTGCACAATGGATACTCCCTCGGTACAGCAAATGAACCACCAGTACGCCGCGGATAACTAGAACCCCTGGAACTCCCACTAGCCTGTGGTCGTTGTGGTCGATCTCTCCACCTTCTCGGTCTCTGCCTCAGTACACCAACCGGTGGGCAATATGATCCACCGCCTGAGGATGAAGCTGAACCGGAAGTATCAGAACTCTGCCTCTTCGAAGGCCCCTGACTCGGTCCATCTTCCTCAAACCGTCTCGGCTGGTACCTCTGCTGTCTCTCATGCTCAATATCCTCGCCTCGGAGTGCTGCACTAACAAACTCATCAAAGTTGTTCCGAGGCATCGTAGTCAGAGTCGCCTTGATATTCAAATTCAATCCCAGCTCAAACCTGCGACAGTTGGCTTCCTCGGTAGCCACCATATCCCGCGCAAAATGAGACAAACGGGTAAACCGATCCCGGTACTCAAGTACAGACAAACTGCCCTGCCTCAAGTTCGTAAACTCCTCATACTTGCGCTGCTGGGTAGCCTGATTAAAATACCTCCGCATAAACAGATCACGGAACAAGGTCCACGGAGTGTCAGCTGGAACTCTGTCGGTGCAAACTCACCAAAAGTATGCATCACCCTCAAGTAAACCAACTGCTGCCACTGTTATCTGCTCAGGAGTATACTGCAGACGCTCACAAACACGTTCAATTTGAACCAACCATGCCTCGCATATCTCTAGATCAACTGAACCCGAAAACACAGTAGCACCAGCTGTACGAGCCTTGACCACAGGGTTAAAATGCTCTTCCAAACGCAGCACTCGCATAAGCAAGTCGCGCGTTCGGCGATCCTCATCAGGATCCTCATCCCGATCAACACGGGGACCACGTCGAGGAGGCATCCTACTGATACAAGACAAGCATTAGGTACAAGCAGAAAGAACGTAATCATGAAACCGCAGATATTTGAGAACACACAACACCCGAAGTATTGATGAGTACCGCTGGCCAGTCGGGTCATCACTCCAGTTATGCTGTACAAACTCAAATACCCTAAGCGTCATAACTACAAGAGTCTATAGAATCTGACAACCTAATGCTCTGATACAAAGCTGAAAGGACCCAACCCCGATTCAGTTACCTAAATCGGAATCGAATCCCTTCTGAAAATACGAACCAACAAAATTTTTTTCAAAATTTCGGCAGAGTTTCGTTACTAATGTGGAATTGCATAAACCTGCACCCTGAAAATAACACTTCGTCCTATGCCACAAAAGCCAAACCGTGGGCACCAATCCCATCAGGATTTCTCAACATCATATTAATAACAATAAACAGTAAACATACTGTACTATATATAGTATATCCATGAAAATCAGTATAAACATGTATCAGAGTGTATCAGAGCGACCTCTAGTGTAAATATATAAAATATACACATCAGTAGGCGAAACAAGAACCTACTGGAAAACACAGGTAGCTCAGATCACTAGCCTCCAAACCGCGACGTGAAACACCAAAACCTGAACTGCAACTGGGCACGGAAACCGAAAAGCCCAGGGGAAAGACATGAAAACCGTTAGAGTGAGTGGATGAAAATAAATGTCTTTCACCAGTTGATATATATGTTTAAAATAACATATGCGAGTCCAGGTAAATAAAAATAACAAAGTACACGAGGTAAAATCATACTCCTCCAGCGTACTGAGCATGCAAGTAAAAATCCCACGGGGTCACTCATGGACACATCTGTGCTAGTACAGTCCGAATCACGGGATCCCAGACCCACACGTGATTCTAAGCCAGAAATGCCTCGGTTCCGGGGAAACGCCCCTCACCTGTCAGGTCGGGGTAACGCCCCTCTTGGGAGCCTACCATCGGGGATCAGCCGAGAGGCAATTGTATCGATACAACAATGTAACTGAGACTGTACTCTGTGTAAATCAAATCATAAACAGTTCGATGCAAATGCATGAAACAACATATAAGTGTATATATATTCGTATACGTATATCCGTATATGTATAATCATAAAACACATGCTCATGTGATCCGTAATCTCAATACGTATGCTTAAGTTCGTAAATCATATAAAAGACTCGCAAGAATTCTGTGAAAAGAAATTGTCCACTCATAGGTGAGCAAAACGCGCACTCGCGCTAATCTCGTGGTTCGGCGGAAGATCTCTCGCCTGAAGTACGATCACGATCCAGATCTCGATCTCGATCTCCTGAATATTTACAAAACTTAACTAATCAAAATCATAGTCCACAACTCTGTACTGAACCACAGAAACCAACCGTTCCCGGAAATATACAATGCAGTACAAAATGATTAACGAAATTCCCGAAATCTCTACTCGAAACCCTCGACTGAAAATCGGCTACCCAAATCAATCCGAAAACCTCTGGACGATAATCAGGGCGTGATTACGAGAAAAACGACATTAAAAACGTCGAAATCCAAAAAGTCAACTCCTCGCCGGAGCACCACTGTTGCCCGCCGGCGGCGGCGGTGGCGCGCCGTCAACCGTGACTTCCTCTGTCGAGGAAGCTCCAGTTCTCAAGATTACAACAAGCCCAACACAATTCCCAACTAGCCCGATGTCAGAATCTCACCGGAAACATCCCAAAAAATTGCTCGAAACTGAGCGAAATTCACCTCCGGCAACCACCATGGGTTCGCCGGAAAACTCAACCAAATCCAAATCAAACTATAGGGGAAGCATCCTTGGGGCAAGGGGAGTCGAAGCCCTCACCCCACCGCCACCGTGGCTCGCCGGAAAGCCACCCCCCATCACCGGCGAAACCCGGATACCTAACCCGATTCGGGTTCATTCCAAACCTCACCAATTCACACAAACTCAACCACAAAACAACTTAGAATCAAGAGAGGAAGCTGTCCTTACCCTTCCCGTGGCCGGAGGTGGCCGAAATTAGCAAATCGGTCGGCGAAGCTCAAAGGGGAAACTTTCCTCTTCGGTCAACAGGTCAAACTTCCAAAAATGGAAAGTCAACGGTGGTCAACGCCAAACAGTGTTTTTCGACAATTTTACGACTATTTCCGATATTTATACTCGCGCCTCGGGTCGATCGACGGTCCGAAATGAATATTCAAAATGATTCGGATAAGCTCGAAACAATCGGATAAACTCGTTGGAAACCGAAACTTCGAATAATCACAAAATATTCCTCGATTATCGGAAAAATCTTTCGGAACCACCCTCGAGCTTGAAATCACGTACTCTACAACTTCCGTGAAAACACTCAACTCAAATTCTCGACCGAAAACATAGTCGCAAATAGAATCAGCAAACCACATATATAACGTAAAACTGTGACTATGACCAATCTCGGGAATCGTGCAGAATACACAACTGATTCTGGTTCGGGTCGTCACACGCGGAATTACCATTAACCTGCACCTGAAAAATACACTTCATCCTATGCCACAAAAACCAAACCGTGGGCACCAATCCTATCCGGATTTCTCAATATCATAACAGTAATGTAAAGTAATAAATAAAACTATACTTTACAGAAATCCAGGGAAAAATCGCATAAAAGTATAACATCAGATTGCTCAGAGCGACTTCTAGTATATATATACAAATAGTAGGCCAAACTAAGAACCTACCATAAAAGAAACATCGCTCAAATACTAAGCCTCCGACCGCGACGTGCGACACCAGAATCCGAACTGCAAACTGGGCACGGAAACCGAAAAGCCCAGGGGAAAGGCAAATAAAAACGTTGGAGTGAGTGGACGAAAATAAACATATGCCATTCACCAATTTCATATACAATAAACAATGTAAAGTTTAGCGAGTTCGGAAAATATATATGGAGGTGCCAGTCGAATTTCTCAAACATGACGGTCAGGCGAATCTCTCAAACCCGACGGTGATAGGCTAGGGGATTCTCTCAACCCCAGCGGCATCACAGGGGAATCTCTCAATCCTGCCCAGAGGAATTTCTCAACTCTGGTCCAGAGGAATCTCTCAACTCCTGTCAGACTACCGGTGATCAGTCGAGTAGCCGAAGCATCGATGCAAGTAATGCTATCACCATAAAATATAAAATGATGCCTCCAAAAGTAATAAATAATCTCAATATCATATATAAATAAATACAAAAAATCACGGAAAAATCACGAACTCGCAACGACAGTGAAAATAGAAAAGTCCACTCACATATGAGCGTAATGCGATACGCGTTAATCCCGTGATCCGGCGAAAAATCCCTCGCCAAACGAACGATCACGATCCCCTGGATAATCAAAAAAATCCACTGCTCAAAATCATAACTCAAAACCTCGAATCACATCTCAAGAAACAACCGTTCCCGAAAACATATAATTTAATATCGATGAAATCGTCAAAATCCGATAATCACACCATAAAGCCTTTAATTTCCGATGCCCAATTCGAAAAATAAACCTCACCACTGCGATCGGTGCGCGATTTCGAGCGAAACGACATAAAACACGTCGGACGAAAAGTCGCCGCCGGCCGCTGGAAAATCACACCGGCCCAGAAAAATGCAACCTACACATGGATTTGAAGATCTCGACATTTTCAACAACTTTCCAGTTCAAAGTTAAGGCCCTTTTTGACCGGAAAAGGTCCAAAACTCACCTCAAAGGTGCAAACCCTCGCCGGAATTTCAACTTCTCCGATCTCCCTCCTCCGGCCACGGCAAGACTTGAAACCACTTCTAAAAGCTTCCTCTCTCCAAGGCTAACAAAACCCCTCAAACCCCGAGCTCCATCTCGGCCGCCTCTGCCGCCACCAACGTCGCCAAAACTTGCCGGAATACCACCAAAAATTCCCAAACTTTGACAAGCCATAACTTCTTCATCCGACAACCAAATTGAATGAATGACCTATCAAAAGAAAGAGGAGCTCAAGCCCAACAACTTTCATGAAGACACCACGACCAAAAGAGGTCGGAATCGAGCTCAACGAAGGCAAATAAAACTCAGCCTGGATTTGGTCATTTTTGACCCACGGGTCAAACTGGTCAACGGGCCAGATTTCCCAAAATGAAAAGTTTCCTACTTCGTCACGTATTCGCCCGTATTTATACCGTACGCGTATCGAATCCCAAACGGATAAATATAACAATAACCGACGGTCGATAATATTCGTAATTTATTCCTCGTAACTCGGAATAATCCTCCGGAAGTTCCCACGAGCTCAATATTAAATTCTCTACCACTTTCGTGAAGGATCTCAAATCAAATTCTAGCCCAAAAATTTAGTCATTAACGAAGTCACCGTATTAACCGATTACGTCGAAATCGCGACTAATCGCGAAACTCGCAAATCAAGTCAATAACCATTCAAATTTCGGTTCGGGTCGATCGATGGGCCAAAACGGATCACAATCACGATTCGAATAAACTCGAATACGAACGGATAAACTCGATGATATTCTAAAATTTTAAATATTCATATTATATTCCTCGGTCGTCGAAATAATAATCCGGAACCGCCCACGAACTCGAAATCACACGTACAACAACTCTCAAGAAGAGACTCAACTCAAATTCTCGGCCAATAATTAAGTCATGATCAAAACCGGCAATTCAATCAATTTATGGAAAACTGCGATTATGCGCAAACTCGTGGATTAAGCCGATTACACTACGGATTCTGTTCCGGGTCGTCACATTCGTCCTCAGCCTCCATGTCTTCCACTATAAAATTTGCCACCGCCTGTCCCTTTATAGCAGTGCAAAGTTTGTATTCGATGTCGAACTCATTGAGCTCGGTGATCACTTACTTAAGTGACCGTTGTGGTCCGGGGACTGAAGGACTTGGCTAAGCGGGAGGTTGGTACGGACCTACATTTTATGCTCCTGAAAGTAAAGGCGTAGACGTCGAACAGCCGTGACCAAAGCCAGCTCCCACTTGTCGAAAGTTGGGTAGCGTTTCTCGACATCTGTAAATCCCTTGCCTATAAAAAAGATGGGAAGCTAGTTATCAATGTCACGCCGGAGAAGGGACTAGCTGAGCTATGAGCAAGATAACAAGGTATAGATACAACGTTTTCCCTTTGATATGCCTAGATCGTGTAGGAATAAAAGCGAGATAAAGTTTAATTTGCTAGAAAGCATCCTCACTAGCAAGTGTCCATTCGATGGAGCTCTTGTTGGTGAGACAAAACAATTTGAATAAAGGCTCGCACTTGTCTGAGAAGCGGGAGATAAATCTGTTCAGAGAGGCAAGTTTACATGTGAGGCTTTGGAGTTTTTTCTTAGTAGTGGGCGGTTTCATGGACATGATGGTCTTGATCTTTTCAGGGTTTTCCTCGATGCCCCGCTAGCTAAAGATGTACCCCAAGAACTTGTTGGTGGTGACGCCAAACGTGCATTTAGCCAGATTCAAGCGGACGCCATTCTCCATTAATCTTTGCAAAATGATGCAGAGATTGGCCCATGTGGCTTTTGGTGGTTGTGCTTTTGGCCAAGATGTCATCGATGTAGATCTCCATTATTGTGCCGTTCACGTCTCGGAGGATGTAGGTCATGAAGCACTGGTATGTAGACCCATCATTCTGGAGGTAGAATGACATGACTTTGTAGCAATAGAGGCATTTGTCTATTGTGAAGGTTGTTGCCTCTTGGTCGTTTGAGTGCATTGAAATTTGGTTGTACCCTGAATAAGCATCCAGTGTGGAAAAGAGCTCATGTTCAACTGTCGCGTCTATCAGTTGGTCGATACGGGGGAGCAGGAAGCTGTCCTTGGGGCAAGCCTTGTCGAGGTTTGTGTAATCAACACACATATGCCAGCTACCATTTCTTTTCTTGATCATTATCGCGTTCGAGATTCACTTGGGTTAATGAGCTGGGTGAATAAAACCAATCTTGAGCAGTCAGTCTACCTCTACGTGCATGGCGGCATAGCGCTCCTCATCGTATATCCGCCAATTTTGCTTGACCGGCCTGGTGTTAGGAGTAATACTTAATTTATAGGAAATTCAATCAGTAGATATACCTGGCATATCTGCGTAGGACCAAGAAAACACCTCATAATATTCAATAAGTAGCTACATTAGTTCTGCTACAATAGCGGGATTAAGCTAGGCGCCAATCCTGATTTTGAGATCTGAATGGGCGGGGTTAAGCTCGACCTCGACGAGGGAGTCCCCACTATCCCAGGATTTTCTGGGGAAGCAGACTGAGCGGTGGCTTCTGCAATTTTTAGGACTTTCTGCCTTGCTACGTTACCCGTTTTGGGGTTCATCGGGAGCTGTACAAAGTTATAGCCCTGAACGTAGCCAGTGCCAAAATCTGTAGGGAATTGAAAGTATAACATGTGGCTGACAAGGATGACCTTGAACTTTTTAATATCTGGCTTGCCAAGTATGACACTGTAAGAGGAATGCAAATCAATAACGATAAAATCAATATAAACCTCTTTCTAGGGTGTGCCCGTGGTGCATAAGCATAAGCGCACGTAATCGCTAGACGACATTGCTCGAGAAACTCATCAGGAACTTATAATCTTGCGTTAGCTTGCTCCGGGGTCTACCAAGCTGGGTATAGGCTCTGTAAAAGATGATATTAATGCCTGAACTAGAGTCAGCCAGTGCATTGATGTAGAATGAGGCGTCTATAGCCAGGGCACCGCGCTCATCAGCTTCCGAGAATATGATTAGGTCTCACGAGAGGCGTGGTGCCTTGGTGCCTGACTCACTTGCGACGGAGAATATTTCTCTAAGAGGGGCACTAGTCTTGCGTTTGCCGCCAAAAATAGTGTTGATGACCTTGCGAGCCTTGATGAGTGCCATTTACCTCGGACTCTCGGCTATGTACTGACTCAGCTCACCCTTATCGAATAGCTCTTGGATTAGCTCCAACGAGGCAGAAGCTTAGATTTTTAAATATGGGTTTTCAAGTAGTTTTAAGCTAGTTTTAAACCTTTTATTGATGTTGACATTAAATCTTCGTACTTTGATTCAGGAGACCGCAACCAGAATCACGGCGAGGGGACTTCTGCCAGACCACAGAGCTAGGCGTATCGGTGAGTGGACTATTTTTTTTCACTGTTAATTAGCGAGTCTTATTTTATGTTCATGATTCATATTTTTCTCTATGAATATGGATATATATATGTATATGCTATGATACGATATGGTACTTTTATGCTATGCACAGAGACTTATGATATGATATGACTTTTATGTTCTTCTTTTTTTATGAACACTGAGTCCACATCTGTTGCATCGATGCATCTGGCATTTCGTCTGATCACCGAGGGGCTACGGGAAGGTTAGGAAAAATACCCAACCTATGATTATAATTATGTAGTTCACACCTTTGCACACATTTATGATATAGGTTTACTATTTAGAATCACTCTGTTTTCCTTAGTTAATTATTTTTCGGTGAAAGGCACACATTTTGTTAAGCTTTCGACATTTTATTTTTTGTCCACTCACTCTAACTGTTTTATTTTTCTACGCCTTTCCCCTAGGTCCTTCGGTTTGTCGTTGCCCGATTCATAGCTTTCATTTGGAGATCAAGTCCCGGTGCCGGAGGCTTAGTGTTTGAGTTACCATCCATCATCAGTAGGTTCCTAGTTAACCTACTAGTCATGTAATAAAGTAAACTAGATGTAGTGTGCTATGAGAACCTTTTGTATTCAATTTCCACTGTGTTGTTAAGGAGTCTATTAATCCTTGTTGTTTGGATTTTTAAACCTTGGAAGTGATATTTTCCGTTCTTAGATGAAGCATGAAACAATTATGACTATATTGAGAAATCTGGATGGCATTGGTGGACACGGTTTGTATGTGAGACTTGACGATGTGTTAGAAGTGAAAAACTCTTGTGCAAGTTTTTGGTAGACTTATAATTATGTGGAGGTTATGTCAAATTTTATGTAGAATTTTTCTAAGTGTTAAGCTAGGTAAGCCATGACTTAATCCTAAATTAGTACCTAATTTGGGGTTGGGGTTTCACTAGGTCGGACGCCCCCATTGGAGAAGGTTCACAAGAGGCGCATGTGACCTATACGCCACCGCCTGTGGAAGCGAGTGAAGACCATGCGTCGCCGTCAACGGCGGAGCTTCGACGAGGCAGTTTGTGGAATTCTTCGACTGGACTTTTGGGGTTATTTTTAGAACTTATTTCTATAGTTTTACCTGTTCTCATATTATGTAATCCGTATGGATAGAACACCATGATCGCAACCCTAGCAACGAAAGGAATTCCACTGGACCACAACAGTAGTCAAAGACTTGTGAGTGGACCTTTATTTTCAAAGTCGACAGCGAGTTCATGTTTTTTTTGGATTATGCTTTACGGTATGTTTTCAGAGCATTTATTTGGAGATTTACTTTGTAATGGTTTATATAGTCCTATCATTGCCCTAACTATTCGACTGATCACTACATAGCCGGTCGGACCGGGTTAAGAAAAATACCCTGTTCGACCTAGATTATCTTGAATACAAAGTAAAGTAACTCTACGAAAACATAAAAAGGTATATCTTGGAAGTGCTTGGTATCGTCGAAGGCTTTAAGTCCACCAATCATCTTTTCAGCTATATGTCTCTGCTCATTATTGGTTTGTGTCATATGTAGTATATGTTAGTAGAAGTTGCTTTGAATACCGTTTATATTATGTTACTTCCAGTATTGTTCATGTAAATAGCAAAGTCAAATTCTCATGTCTTCGACCCAAATTATCTCGGGTTAGGACAAACACCCTGAACGACCACCTCCATTGCATTTCAGTTTATTAGATTTGAACTCACATTATTTCACAGAAATCAGCGGAAATGCATGATAGATTAGTTTTATTGATATACACTGATTATATTTTTTTTGTCTACTTACGCTAACCTTTTTATATTTTAATGCCTTTACTTGGGATTTTCAATTTTCATCGCCCATGCTACAAGGTATATCTTGGATGTGCTTGGTATCATCAAAGGCTTTGAGTCCACGAGTCATCTTTTCAGCTATATGTCTCAGCTCATTATCAGTTTGTATCATATGTAGTATATATTAGTAGAAGTAGCTTTGAATATCGTTTGTATTATGTTACTTCCATTATTGTTCATGTAAATAGCAGAGTCAAATTCTCATGTTTTCGTAGAGTTACTTTACTTTGTATTCTGAACTAGTACCTTGTAAAAATGTTTTTAAATGTTTGAATTGAGTTCTGGTTTTGTTCATGACTTATGTTGAAAAATCTGGATGGACATTGGTGGTCCACGATTTGTTTGTGGGATTTAGTCTCTGAAGTGAATTTTCTTGCAGGTTTTGGTAGTCACAGTTTCAGAGGAAGTTATATCAAAAAATTTCGTAGAATTTTCTAGATTATGCTAAGTCATTAGGGCATAATCGTAGTTTACTAGCTAAACTAGGGTAAGGTCCTTTCAGGCGGGTTACGAGCTTTATGTCCCCAGACCCTATAATGAATGTTTGCTTTCTAAACGATTATATCAACCACCTTCTCATAAGTCAAGTACTTAGGCTTGATAATTTTCTCCTTGAATGATGAAGGTTGTAACCCCTCGATTAGGGCCGACAGGCCCGTCTGCTTGTTTAAGTTTTGACAAAGCTGAGAGGTTGTGCGGAAGCGATTGATGTAAGATGACATAGGCTTAGATCCACCTTGGCGAATAGAGAATAATGAGTTGGCTGTGTGGTGGCGGCTATGCAATCGATATCCTTTAAGGAATACATCTGTGAAGTAAGCGAAAGAATCAAGTGATCTGGGTGCAAGTTCGAAGAACCAATTTAATGCTTCGCCAGTCACCGTCTCAAGGAATAAGTAGCATAACGTGGCGTCGTTGTGTTGGTCACTAGCCGTGGCAAGGAGGAACTTGTCGACGTGCGTACCCGGATCTTCGCGTCCACCATAACGCTCATCTTTCAACATTTTGGTGTGCATGCCGCCCCCAATGTTTGTGATGATCGGGGAGAATGGGGTAGTGCATGACGTGTAAGGAAGATTGACATGAGCTAAGTGCCACACGAGATGAAGCTCGCCCTTAATACTGGCCAGGCTGGCCTATATCTGGGCGGTGGCATAGGGTGCTTGACGTTGGGGTTTAAGGGGAGGTCAATCCCTTGGCAACTAAGGGTGGACGAGCTGAGTGTTCATCTTAACAATGTTGCGGCGTTCCTTGCGCCTGTCCATTTACAATTGTTTAGCCTGGAAGGTGGCTAGGGCCTCATGCAAGTGCTCATTATTGCGATGATCAGTGTCGCATTCCGCTCGGATCTGAGCCAGCTTCTGGAGTACGCGGGTATTATTGTCCTTTAGAGTGGCGCTGCTGGTTCTAGCATTGTCGATGACAGTCCCTGCGGGCAGGATATTGGCTGTTATGGACATATTTATGGAGTATAGTTGCTCAGCTTCAGGGGTCTCGAACTCGTTAGTCTCAGGGACATGCATACCAAGGCAGAGGAAGGGATGAGATGTGGGCAAAAAAAGAGAGACTTTTTAGTGGGTGGAAAAAAATGAGACCGCTAGACGACACTAATGGTTTCTTTTGCCAGAGGTACAACGAATATTGGGGTAGGATTACTCTTGAGCGCTCGGGTTGATAACCACTCACGCTCCGCTTATCTACAAAACAAAGAGACTAGCGTCAAGAAGTTGAGACGGAGTTGGTCCGCCTTCAATGCTCTGATGATTAAGTTAGATGGTGTAATGACAATAAGTGTTTAGTGAATAGTGAGGAAGGGATCAGTTACCTTTTCCTTGTCATAAATACCTTCCTTTTATAGGTAGTTGATGGTGACAACTCCTTGTAGTCCTCGATATATGACTGATGTGAGCATTCCCTTGTAGTATAAGGGAGGGCAGTTTGGACCTTTGGCGGGTTGCACCCCATTAACGTCAACTGAGGTGCGTAAGGGACTATGGTGCCAGGCGCGTGTGACGTACTCTTCGGAGTTAATTTCCCCTTTGTACCCATTCAACTTTCTTTGATAATTGATTTTAGGTGCTAAGTATGATATATTTTTTATGGGTTAGCGCATGACGTACTAACAGTTGGGTTAATTTGTGTTTTTTAGGTTAATTTAGTTTATTTAGGTTTATTAATTGATAATTTTTGGTGAATTTGATGTGATAATTTTATGATAAGTGGTGTGATAATTGATATTTTTGGTGATAATTGGTGTGATTTTTGTTGAATTTTGGTGAATTTTGTGATAATTGGTGTGATATTTGATAATTGAATTGGTTTATTTGATAGGTGAAATTGATTTATCAATATTTTTTAAGGTGAATTTTTTTAGGTGAAAATGATATTAGTTATAATAATTTAATTAGTTTTATTTAATAAAATAAAATAAAATCTAAAATAAATAAAATCCTAAAAAGTCCACCAAAACTCGATTTTAATAATTAACTAATTTATAATTAGCATTTAAATTATGAATTTTGTATTTCAATATATCATAATTATTTAAATACAAAATAAATTAAATTATATATTTTTATGAACTTTGCATTTAAATTAATAATTAGAATTTAAAGAATTTTGCATTAAATTTATTTTATTTTTAACAAATTTCGTCGTCTAAGATCCAATACCTAGACGACGAAACTATTTCAATTTTTCTGTCTAAGATGCAACACCTAGACAACGAAATCGACATTTCATCGTCTATGATGCAACACCTAGATGACAAAATTTATCAGTTTTGTTGTGTAAGTGTTACTTCTTAGGTGACGAAATTGAACTAGTTTCATTGTCTAAGTGTTGCATTTGCAACAAAACTTTTCGTTGTTTTAATTCATCCTATTTCGTCGTTTAGAACCCTAAATGACGAATTCTATTTCGTCATTTTAGTGAATACTAAGATGACAAATTTTTTTTTTTGATTTCGCCATCTAAGTAGTTAGCCTACGACGCTTATACGACGAAATTTAAACGAAGAATGTTTCGTCGTCGAAGTACCTAAACGAAGGAAGTTGGCACTTATGTGGTGAAATTGCGTCATCGTCTAAGTCAGTTTTTTTGTTAGTGTTCTCTTTCCAGCCCTTGGTCTTATTCTTGAGTCTCTCATTCAAATAAATAAAAGCTGCTACTTTAGAGTAGCTTAAGAAGGTCGGCCAAAGCAAACTTTTTCAAAGAGAGCGTAATAAGTAAATAAACTTTCTCATTAAGAAGATCGGCCAAAGCAGTACATACATTCTAAGAGAGCGTAATAAGTAAATAAACTTTCTCATTAAGAAGATCGGCCAAAGCAGTACATACGTTCTAAGAGAGCGTAATGATCAAGCCATAACACTGACACTCTAAGGAATAAATACTACTCTTTAGAACATTGAGCTCAACAATCATTAAGCTCATGTTGGGCAATAACCAGATATAAATTCAAACTACAACGTTCTAACTAAGCACCTCTTTCTATCAAAATCCGAGAAGCATAATTAAAAGGGACTAGGTGTTATGACAGAAAGTGTAAGTGAACAGTGGTTTAGAGATTCGATACCTTTGTCTTCACATAAATACCTTCCTTATATGGGTAGTTAAGGGTGACAACACCTTGTGGTCCTCGATATGGGACTGTTGAAAGTATTCCTCTATACAAAGGAGGGAATTTTGGTCTTTCGGTAATTTTTTCCTTAAGCTGGCTAGCTGACGCGTGCAACGCGTTGTGCAGTCGAGCGCGTGTGGCGTACGTTCTGCATGCGAACTTACCTAAATGCCCCTAGTTTTCTTTTAACACTTGGTCGTTTTGGGTGCTAAGTAAGGTGTTCTTTAGGGGTTAGCATATGACGTACTAACAAGTCCCCCAAGTCCCCAAGCCCTGGCCCTAGAGGCCTCCTGATAGTCGATGGAGCTAGGGCTTTTTCGGGTGCAAGGAGCATGTCAAGGGATGTCTTGCCAAGGGTGATTAACTGCTGAGGGAGTCCGTATTTGTGTATAAAGAGTGCCCAGTGACTATTGCGTTTCAAGGATGGGCTGGGTGAGCGGAGCATGATTCTGGGGCCCGCCATAACCTGCCTTATGTCATGTGAAGTAGACACAAGAGGGTGCCCTCTTCAAGGAATATGGTTGGGTTTATCACCCGTTCGGGTGTATTCGCATTTGTGACGTCCGAACGACTCTGGTGAGTGTGTGATGTAATTGAGATGTGAGCGGGGATCCATGATTCGAGCTCGCTCAATGGTGATGTTAAGGTGTGCAACAACCGTTAAGGAGCTCTTCTGCATGCGTGACACTTGTTGGTCAGCGTTGACTTTGGGGGGTCAAAAGGTTGGTGCAGAGCACGTGCCATTATGAGGTCATAACTGCGGTGCATGAAAAAAAGTTTGCGGTTTGAATTTGAAATGACATGAGGCACGCTTTGCAGATCAATGGTGAGTGGAATGTATGGGTGGGCGATCGGGATTGATAAGGGTTTTTTCATCCCTGAATATATAAACCTCCTTTTACCCTAGTTGTAAGTTCATTTCGCACTTTAGAGATTTTACAGTCATCTTGAGAGCTTTTGACAGTGTTTAGAGTGAGAGATTTACACCGTTCGGGTTCTCGCGTTATTGATTTGCCAATTTTTTTAGAAAGGTGAGACTTTTTATTCTGTGGTTCTTTTTGATTTGTTGTTGTTTGATAGCAACTTACTATTGTTGAACTCTCTGAATTGAGTCTGTGATGGTTTTGTACTGCCAGAATATGCATGTATAGTGTTTTTTAGTTTTTTGGGTTCTTCGATCTTGTATTTTCTTTCTTAAGTAATTTATGATGTCTGCCTATTGTTCTTGGTATGAAATTTCTTTATATGTGCTAGGAATGGATTAGATTTCGTTCGACGTTGGTGTAGAGATATGTAACTTTTGGGTGCTCGGTGCGTACTGTTGATGGGTGTGTTGAGGCATGTTTCTTTTTCTTAAGTATATCTTGATCTTTGCTAGGATAGATTGATCTTGTTTATGAGAATGGGCTAGACATGTTGAGTGAGCATGCTGATGGATCCATAGCGCCTGACATATTCTGGTCTTGATTTACGTATTTTGTTTGACAGGCCATCTTGTGTTGGTATTATGAATCTGTCGATGCCCATGGAGATATCGAGCGAAAAGTCATATAGAATTGTAGACAGTAGACAGTTTCGTCCTAGGAAGCATGTATCTATGAGATAGTTGAGCAGAGAGATATGCGTTACAATGACTTCGTTTAGCGTAAGTCAGATGACGACGTCTACTTCTTCTTTTAGTGACGATTCTAGTCATGATTCTTGTCCAGAGCTACTTAATCTGGAGCCGTTCAATGTGTGTTACCCTGCTGATGTTCCACCCCTCTTATTGACTGCAGCACCAGAAATGACTTCCCAGGCAAAAAATGCAGTTGTCATGTTAGTCGAAGCGAGGCGTTTGCGTCTCTAGCACCTGAGAGGGAAGAAACTCCCCTTCCGACGATCAAGGGTGGAGTCATCCTGAGGCTATTTCCTGATAACGAGACTGTACAAGAACCTTAGAGGTCCGTTAGCGCCAAGAAGTGCAAAAGATTTTATGAGAATTACGATATACCACGCTTCGTCCACCTGAGGCCGTTAGATCCTGGGGAGACGTTTACTGACCCGCCCAAAATGTACACCTACATCTACGAGTGGTATTTGAAGAACGAAGTCCGCCTTCCCCTTATACCAGTACGTCCTGTCACATTTTGGGATAGCCTTGGGGCAGTGCGGGACATGAATGACAAGGGTACTAATATCGCTCTATAATGTGTTAATGTTGTCATGCCTGGGGTTGCTAACGATGGCTAAGATAACCTACTTTTGCAATATTTCCTATGCCAAACGGGATTAAGGCTACGGCACAATGATTTTGGTGCCGAAGACGCGTAAGAAGTGGTGGTTGTCGCATATGCAGTCCTAAGTGGGTGTTGGTGGATGGGAATTGGGAGTTTGGTGACTGTCAGGGCGTGGAAGATTTCCTCCGAGTTCCCACATCATTTCAGTGACTAGGTTGTCATTTTAGGAAGCTTGTTTTGATTTGTTGACATGCTATACTTGTTTGTGTTGATTGCATTTTATGCTCATGCCTTTTTTGTTGTTTGCGTTATGTAGTGAGATGTTGCTTTCCTCCTTCTGAAAAAGAACAACTGCGGCTTGACCAGATTATGTATTACTGGGACCGTCCCCAGATGTGCCTTAACTACTGGGAGCTTAACCACCCAGACATCCTTGAGCAGACAGGAATATTTCTTTGACCTAGTGTTAGTTTAAATTTGTTGGTTGTGTTTTTTCTTTTACTTTATAATAGGTGGAACTCTGATCGAAATGAGCTACTCTCATTTATTTGTAGCCAAGGCCGTTATGGGCACTGAGCAGAAGATGGAATACGCTAAACTGGCGGGTATACTTAATCAGATTTTGACATAGGCGACTGTCACCGCTCGATTGCAAGAGGGGCCAAACGGTACATTGGTGCTCGGTGCAGAGGAGTGGTCTGTAGAGTACCCCACTGATGAAGAGGTTCTGGAGTATGAGATTATCCAGCCGTCCAAGGAGGAACATGAGTGAGCCTCGAGGGATGCTCCTCGCTAAGTGGCGATGCGAGCGGCCCAGGGAACGGAAGGAGATGTAGATGCAAGTCGACCTACTGCCGCCCAAATTCTATTGTAGAATGAGCGCGATCATACTAAGCACGAGGCTTAGAAGAAGAAAGAGAAGAGAAAGGTGGGTCCCCATCTCCATGCGTGTGACGACCCGAACCAGAATCTGTTGTGTATTCGGCACGATTCTCGAGATTGAGTTTAGCCGCAGTTTTATGTCGTATATGTGGTTCGTCGACCCTATTCGCGACTTTGTTTTCGGTCGAGAATTTTAGTTGAGTGTCTTCACGGGAATTGTAGAGCACGTGATTTCGAGCTCGTGGGCGGTTCCGGAAGATTTTTCCGATAACCGAGAAATATTTTATGATTATTTGAAGTTTCGGTTTCCGACGAGTTTATCTGATTGTTTCGTGTTTATCCGAATCATTTCGTATATTTATTTTGGACCGTCGATCGACTCGAGGCGCGAGTATAAATATCGGAAATAGTCGTAAAATCATCGGAAATCACTGTTTTGAGTTGACCATCGTTGACTTTCTATATTTGGAAACTTTGACCGTTGACCATGGAGGGAGGAACTTTCCATTTCGGTTTCAACTTCCGACCACCGTTTTCCGGCCACCATCGGCCACGGGACAGGTATAGTTCGCATCCTTGAGTGATTTCGAGTTGGTTAGTAATTGGTTTGGGTGGAATTGAGGCTGTTTTGGTTGAACCCGAATCGGGTTATGTTCTTGGATTTCGCCGGTGACGGTTCATGGTGTTCCGGCGAGTTTCGGTGGTGGGGGTGTGAGGGCTTTACCTCCCCTTGCCTCTAGGTTGCTCCCCATGTGTTTTAATTGAGCTAAAAGGGGGTTTTCCGGTGAACCCGATTGGGTCACCGGAGATGGATTTCCGATCGGTCTCGGGGGAAATTGGAGGACTTCCGGTGAGTTTTGGCCTTCGGGCTAGAAGAGTAAGTGGTTCGCCTGGTGATGGCCTTTAATTCTGGAGCTTTCCGCCCTGTGATTTCACCGTTGACGGCGCGCCGGCGGCGGCGCCGGCGGTCAACGGCGAGAAAAGTCAACTTTTCAGATTTCGACAATTTTAATGTCATTTTTCTCGTAATCACGCCCTGGTTATCGTACAAAGGTTTTTGGGTTGATTTGATTAGCCGATTTTCAGTCGAGGTTTCGAATGGGGATTTCAGGATTTCCGTAATTCATTTTGTATCGCATTGCGTATTTTCGGGAACGGTTGGTTTCCGTGCATCAGTACAGTGTTGTGGATTATGATATTGATCAGTATGTTTTGTCAATATTCAGGAGATCGAGATCGGGACCGTGATCGTGCTTCTGGCGAGGGATCTTCCGCCGGTCCTCGAGATTAGCGCGAGTGCGCATTTTGCTCATCTGTGAGTGGACAATTTCTTTTCACGAAATTCTTGCGAGTCTTTTATGTGATTTACGAATTTGAGCATGCGTATGAGGTTTCGGATTACATGAGCATATGTTTTTACGATTATACGATTATACTTATACGGATATACGTATACGAGAATACATATACTTATATGCTGTTTCATGCATTTGCATCGGAATGTTTATGATTTGGTTTACACAGAGTACAGTCGTGGTTACGTTGTTGTATCGATACACTCGCCTCTCGGCTGATCCCCGATGGTAGGCATTTGTCAGGGGAGGCTTTGACTCCTGACCCTAGGTCTTTACCGGGGGGAGGCAGACCTTTGACCTGAAGCCATTTCCGGCTAGAATCACGTGTGGGTCTGGGATCCTGTGATTCTGACTGTACTAGCACGGTGTGTGTCCATGAGTGACCCCGTGGGATTTTACTTGGATGCTCAGTACATTGGAGGAGTATGAGTTTTACCTCGTGTACTATGTTTTTTTTATTTACCTGGACTCGCATATGTTTTTATAACATATATATTATTTGGAGAAAGACATTTATTTTCGTCCACTCACTCTAACATGTTTATTGTCTTTCCCCTGGGTTTTTCGGTTTCCGTGCCCAGTTGCAGTTCAGGTTTTGGTGTTTTCACGTCGTGGTTTGGAGGCTAGTGATCAGAGTTACCTGTACTTTCCAGTAGGTTCTTGTTTCGCCTACTGATGTGTATATTGTATATGTTTTACTTTAGTGGTCGCTCTGATACGTTTTGATACTTGTTTATACGGATTTTCTCGGATATACATATATACATAGTACAGTTTGTTTACTGTTATTGATTATATTGATGTTGAGAAATCCGGATGGGATTGGTGCCCACGGTTTGGCTTTTGTGGCATAGGATGAAGTGTTATTTTCTGGGTGAAGGTTATGGTAATTCTACGTTAGTAACGAAACTCTGCCGAAATTTTGAAAATTTTTTGTTGGTTCGTATTTTCAAAAGGGTTTGATTCCGGTTTAGGTAACTGAATCGGGATTGGGTCCTTTCAATGCGCTCCAGCTGAAGAGGAAGTCATCTGCTCAACAGACTGAGAATGTGGGATCTGTGTCCACCTCAAATCAAGGAGGGGGTGAGGAAGTGGTGAACCGCTTGCCTGTGCTTCGAATGAGGACGCTTGAAGAGCTTCTCGCTCATGGGGAGAGCAGTAAGACTAAAGCAAAGTCTGACGAGGAGTGTACACCTGGAAATTCTTCTCATCCGTCTCCTAGAAACGATCCTCATCCCTCTCCTAAATGGTCACCTATACCGATTTCTTCCCCAATGCCCCAGCCTCGGTCACAGTCAGTACCTCCATCAACCGGTATCTAGGGTTCCCAAATTGACCAAGGGACTGCCAAGATCCTTAAGGAAAGATATTTCCAGTTCAATTGTATGGAGGTACCCCTGGATGTGGTTGTCATGCAGCAGAAGTGTTCGTTGTCCTGTAGCGTGAAGAAAAATTATGCACGCCTGTGTTTGGAGGCTCATTGGTGGGTGCATGATTTCCATCAGGAGATGTTGTTGGAGGAACCAGATGAGGGGTCCGAGGAGCTGGATGTAACTAGCGAGAAGGTGAAGCTATTAGAGGCAAAACTGAAAGGTAAAGAGGCGGCCCTATTGACTACCCATGAAAAACTTTTGAAATATCATGGGATGGAATAAGAGTTGCGCGCCTGGGTGGAAAACCTTCTCGATGTGTCTGACGGCTTTACTGAAATTAAGCGTGAGCTCTAAGAGAAGATCAGTGTGCTCACCCTAGATTTGGAGACACTGTAGGTGGAGAAGCGGTCACAAGAGGACCTACGCGCCCAGGATGCTAAGTGTGCCGACGAGCTTCTTTCCTAAGTGGGGTCCCTAAAGGCGGAGGTTGAGTCCTTGAAGGTGCTAGCCTTGGACAATAATGTTAAATGCAAACTACAGGCAGATGCCGTTGACGCGTTCAAGGTCTCGGCAAAGTTTGCGGAGGGGCAAACAGAGGTGGCTTCTTTTGCTGTGCAGGCCATGTTCGCGATGCTACAAAAATTTCCCTACTACAACTAGGACTGTTAATGAGTGTATCGAGAGGCAGGCAAGGTGGTGAGCTTCTAGGAGTGAGCGTGATGTGGAGGTTGCTTGTTTATGTTTTTTTTATATGCTTCGTTGTATGTAAGAACAATATCTCTGTTTGTTTGTCTTCCTTTTTTATTTATTTATGGACTTTTAGTGTTACGTTTTCTAAGTAAGAGTACTTATGAATAACTTATGGATTCAAGTGTAGCATGATAGCATTTGAAGTAATAGTGAGCGGAATGTTTGAAAAAATAACACAATATTGGCATGTGTATTCTTACTTTATTAGAAAAGTCTTTGACACTATGGAGTGTACAAGTGAGTAAGAATATTACAAAACTAAATATGCCAAAGTCTGGGGGAATCGCCTTAGTGATAGTACTTTCTCAGGTGGGAGAGGGTGGTGTCTGCTTTTTCATTGAGGTAAAACGTGCCAAGGATAACTATGTCTACAATCTTGTATACACTACCACATATTTAATCATTGCCGGCGATTTTTAAATCGCCGGCAATGTTTTTTAACATTACCGGCGATTTTTTCCCCAAAAATCGCCGGTAATGTCTTTTTTTTTTTTTAACATTGCCGGCAATTTTTCCGGCAAATCGCCGGCAATGTCCCGCCGGTAATTAAAAAAAAAAAGACATTACCGGCGACTTACATTTAAGTCGCCGGTAATGTCTTTTTTTTTTTTTTAATTACCTGCGGGACATTGCCGGCGATTTGCCAGAAAGATCGCCGGCAATGTTAAAAAAAAAAAAGACATTACCGGCGATTTTTGGGGAAAAAATCGCCGGTAATGTTAAAAAACATTGCCGGCGATGATTAAATCGCCGGCAATGATTAAATATGTGGTAGTGATAGGCCCTCCTTGGTTGGGTGGAGACTTTTGACCTTGGTCTGAATGGCCTTCATCACCTAGTCACCGACCTGTAAAAGGCGAGTGCGGATGCACTGATTGTACAGGCGGACGATTCGTTCCTGATTGGCAGTGTTGTGGTAGTGGGCGGCTTTAAGTTTCTCCTCCAGAAGGCCATTGTCCAAATGCAGTCCATCACCGTTAGTGGTAGGGTCGAATGCCTCTACCCTAGGGCTATGGTAAATGAGTACCAATGGAAGTAGCTCCTCTATGCCAAATGTGAGGGCGTGGGGCATTTCTCCAATGCCAATATTACTATTGTGTGGATGGACTAGAGGATGCCTGGGAGTAGCTCGGGCCATCGCCCGTAGTTGGGGCTTCAACTTTTCATGGCGGTTAGCTACTTTTGTTGATTGGAAAAAAGGACAATGGTTCCCTGTCATTTACAAAGCTGGACGAACTCAATGTTGTTGAACTGGGTGTCATTATCTGCGATGATGTTGATTGGAGTGCCATAACGGCAAAAGAGCGTCTGCTAAAGAAATTTAGTGACTTTCTGTTGTAATCTTCACGAGCAGCTCCGCCTCGATAAACTTGGAGAGGTAGTCGATGATGACTATCACATATCAGAATTAGCCTTTTGCCTTTGGCAGCTTGCCGATGAGGTCCAAGCCCCACTGGGCAAATAGAATGGGCGATAGGATAATAGAGAGCGGGATAGTAAGGAAATGAACCTTGTGTGCATGGAACCGACAATCTTTGCAAACGCTTGTGGTTTCTGTTGCGTCTGTGTGGATAATTTGCCACCAGAACCCGTAGCGCAACACTTTTTTTGCAATGGAACGGGCACCTACATGGTGACCGCATGCACTACTGTGGATTTCCTCTAAAAGGAAGCACCCTACCTAAGTTGTAAGACACTTGAGGTTTGGCCATGTGCGCCCTTGTTTGTAGAGGTTGTCGCCTCGTATGTTGAAGTTTGTTGCCTATGTTATGACTGTTTATGCTTCTCTCTTGTCGGATGGGAGAGCGCCCATAGTCTTGTAAGCATAAATGTGGTCCATCCATTCTGTTTCAGTGGACGCTATAAGTAGGATTGTAGAGAAGCTTATGTGGATGCGTGGTTTGTCATGTATATCGACCTTAGTCTGAGCTGGGGGGGGGGGGGGGTTGGTATTGAAGCAGTAGTTAAGCGAGCGAGCACATCATCTTTTGAAAACTTGAGTGATGTTGAGAATTTGAACTTGGAGAGGTAATACTTAGCGAGTGCTAGGTAGGTGGCCATGGATCCTCCTTTTTCCTCGAAGTCCCCTGCTATTTGTTTGACTACAAGCTCAGAATTGCTAAATATACTAATGTCAGAGGCGTCTGACAAGCATGCCAGATGTAGTCCTGCGATGAGCGCTTCATTCTTTGCTTCATTGTTTGATACTGTGAAATTGAACTTGAGGGCATAATCCGCCTGGACGCCACCAGGTCCGGTTAGGATGATACCTGCTCTGCTGACCATTTGGTTCGTGGACCTGTCCACATATAATTTCCAACATGACTGTGGCTTGCTTGGTTGTGCAGGCTCCTAATGGGTGTTTTCTTTATCTACTTTTGTGTATTCAGCAATAAAGTATGCTACTACTTGTGCTTTTATAGCCGTACGAGGTTTGTACTTGATCTTAAACTCGCTGAGTTTGATTGCCTACTTGCTTAGGCATCCATTGTGGTTGGGGGATTGAAGTACTTGACAGAGGAAGAGATTGGTGAGCACATGAATCTTATGCGCTTGGAAGTATGGGCGGAGACACCGAGTGGCAGTGACTAGAGCGAGTGCCCACTTATCGAACGTTGGGTAATGTTTTTCAGCACCTGTAAATCCTTTTCCTATAAAAAAGATGGGAAACTCACTATCAGTGTCACGTCGTACAAGGGTAGAGCTGACAGCTATAAGCGAGATAGCAAGGTACAGGTAGAGTGTTTCCCCTTTTATGGATCTGGTTAATGTAGGGATAAAAGCAAGATAAAGCTTTATCTACTGAAAGACGTGTTCACAAGCAAGCATCCATTCGATGGAATGCTTATTGGTAAGGCGGAGCACTTTGAAGCAAGGCTCACATTTATTCGAATAGGGCTAGAAGAATCTGTTTAGGGAGGCAAACTTACCCGTAAGGCATTGGAGCTCATTCATCGTTGTGGGCAATTTCATCGCCATGATAGGCTTTATTTTGTCAGGGTTTGCCTCGATGCCGCGCTGGCTTATGATAGTCGCATATTTATGCGTCTATTCGGTATTTAATTTGTTCCCTATATTTAGTTTATTTTTATTAATTGAGTGATATACTTATGTTTATTGTTTTAATAGGTTTTGTGGAGAAATAAAGAAAAAGGAAACAAAAGAAGGATTCCTAGCTCAATACAGAAAGAAAGGAGTTATGTGCAATTATAGAAGCCTATTCCAACGTGGACTCTAGGAGAGCAATAGGAAGAAGTATATAAACCTATTTTTAAGTTTTTAGAGGGGGGAATCAGATCATTAGAAGAAGAATTCGTGCAAGAGGGAGAGCAGCCAACAAGAGAAGACAAACCAGTCTCGGTTCGACTGGTCGAGGATTACTTCGACCGGTCAAAATTTGGCCGTCCAGAATTCCTTCTCCTCCTAGTTTGTTTGTTTCAACTCTATGCTTTGTTCTAGTTATTTCATTATATTTTTTAGTAGCTAAACTCATTGTTGAGGGGTTGCTTGAAGCCCCGTACATGAAGTGTTTCTAATTCATACACTTTAACCTAGTTTTGCATATTCTTTGAATGAGGTTTCTTTCTCTGAATGATCACTGCATGAGTTCTTGTATGTTTTCTTTGGTGGCCAACTTAGTATGCATGCTAGGGTTCTAGTTTCATGAGATACGGGCGAATGAAGATAATTTCTTCCACCGGATTCTCTATAGTGATATACTGATTTTACGGTCAGGAGATTGAAGTCCATAGGTCTAGCAGGACACGCCTATAATGTACCTGTGAACCCTTGTAGATTCTCAAACCTTTTCTAGAGTTTAATGCTTTCTTAATTGTAAACCTTGGGGTCCATGACTATGGGTTCAATAGAGGGATAGATGTAGGGGAGGTCCATGACAAACCTCCATAGGCATAAGGATTAGGTAATAGGATGTGATTGTAACGATCAACTCTTCCTGGGAACTTTCATTCATTGGATATGTGCATTAGGTTAAGTATGTGTTAGGAAGATGGAATGGCGGTGGTGGATTGAATTCCTCATAACTGTTTAATCATATAGTTTAATTCATTTGCATTTTTACTTTTAGTACTTATTTTCTGCATTAGCTGTAACTTAGCCAATTTAGTTTGGTACTTAAATCAACTTCGAAAACCCTGAATTTTTGTGTGGTAGTCCACAACTGTGTCTAGTTCATTGTGTCAAATTTTCGTAGTATTTGAGTCAGTATAGGTTAGGTTCGAAGTGTCATTAGTGTACTGTAGTCGAGTCTATCAGTATTTCAGTTTAGTGTTAGGATTTAGTGTCACTAACTTCTCGTGTTCGATAACCCTTATAAGTGACTATACAATGATATATCTTGGTTGAAATAAGGTATCTTTGAATAGGTGTTTACCCGGCCTATCAAATTTTGGCGCCGTTGCCGGGGAGTTGCTTAATTCTAAATTCTAATAGAGTCTTTAATTTTCAGTTTTGTTTTATTTTGTTCTTTTTTCTTTTTCTTTTGAGTCTTACTACTTTTTCTATGTGTAGGAACATTGTTTATGCATACTAGGCACACTAGAATCACTGAGCCATTACTTATTGATCCAGAAATCGAACGCTCAGCCAAGCAAAACAGAAGGCAGCGGAGACAACAGTCTATGAGTGTGAGCAGTGGTGGTGAACCATCTGAGCAAGAAAGACAATCAAGTTCAGAATCTGAGTTTGAGGAAGAGCAAAACATTCCAACACCACTACCATCACCAAGAAGTATGGCAAATGCAGCGAAGTTGAGAGAGCCCTTTATACCGGGCACAGGTGCAGCAGATTCACCGATTGTACTACCAGAGAATTTGGGGGCTTATTCTATTCCTCTATCACTTATATCGAATCTGCCACACTTCAGAGGAACGCCTTCTGAAGACCCTCAGGATCATCTCAATGAGTTCACAGCTTTGTGCAGAATTCAAAAGTCAACAAATGTAGAAGAAGACACAGTGAAGCTCAATTTTTTTTTCATTCTCACTGAAGGAGCAAGCTAAGGCATGGTATAATTCTTTAGCTCCTTTATCTATTGACACATGGGAGAAGATGTGTGTTGCATTTATGAAGGAATTTTATTCTGCTTCTCGTACCAAGAATTTGTAGAAGCAAATTAGCACATTCAGGCAAAAAGATGGAGATGAACTACATGAAGCCTGGAGTCAGTTTAAGGGTCTTCTTCGAAAATGTCCTCACCATAAGTTTGACATCAACACTCAAATGGAGTTCTTTTATGAAGGACTCGATTCTTTCAACTGATCAAAGCTTGATTCAGCTTGTGGGGGAAATTTGAGGAATATGACTGGACTTGAAGCCAAGGATGTTGTTGAGAACCAAGCAGAAAATTCAAGGCAATTTCAGTCAAGGGATAGGTCCATGGGATGATATGACGGAAACATGCATCAAATATTAACACAAAGTAGACACTTAACACATAATTCAACCATATGCAATTTAAAACCCTATAGATGTAGTATTTTGAGCAAGTAGGGATCGTTCTAACCGGGGATTGAAGGGTGCATGCAATTTTTGTGGTAATAAAAAGGGGGGTAAGAAAGTTGATTTTAATTTCCTAAATTTTCTATCTAATTACTAACTAAAAACGTCAATCACATAGCAAGTATTCCTAGGACTCTATCATGCATCAACTCATAGACAAGCAAACACATAAGAAAATCCCAAAAACCCTTACCATATTTTCGACAAAAACCTAATTAATTATTTACATGTGATCATCCCATCCTACCCACATGCAGATTATACAGCTCTAATCCTCCCATCATCTTCGAAATTTACAAACCTTAATTCCAATTACATGTTATGGTTTTCTTTATCTTTTAATCAAAGTGCAATGAACAGCATATAAACACCTTAACTAAATCATCGATTTGATAAAAGTAGGGACTAACATATTCCGTGAACAGCACTGCAAACATCTTAGTGATCCTAACCTCTACCCACCGAAGCCTTATGCCCAACACATAACACATAAAAGAAACTAAGATTCATAAACACATGGAACACGTATGGAATTCATAAAGTGTATAAAACCAAAATAAACATTCATTCACCGAGTTTTTACACAAATAAATACAAAGACAAAGGAGACTACGGAGTAAAGAGTTCATGTTACACTTTTAGTTCCGTGAACAGCACTGCAAACTTCAAGAGCAAGACGACCCTTTGATGAAGATGGCGTCGGCTTTTAGGAGGTAGTGATGGTGTAGTCGACCTTGGCTCTGGAGATCTTTGTGGTGGAGAATGTTTGAGGATTTTGGCAGCTTGAGAGCATAAGATAGGTGATCATCTGTTTTGAGGCCGAGCCTCTTGTATTTATAAGCTCACAAGAATCATTCTCCTCCTAGAATAAGGTTTCCTTCTATTTTCGGGCAGATCTGGCAGTCTGTAAAGATTTGCACTTTCCCGGAGTTGTACATATCCGAATTGCGTGATTCTTGCGGCATTGGAAAGATCATTCCGAGAGCTATAAAATATCTTCATTAATCACCTCAATCGGAGTTGATATGAAATTTATACAGCTTGTCGAAGTTGGCCCATCTGCACAGGCAGATTCTGCTTTCCTTATTCTTCATGATTTCCTTCTTCTTTTGACTTTGGGAAACATTTTCTTACCAAAACTTGATCTCCACGAAATTGGCTGATTGGATCTTCATATTTGGGCTATCTAAATGTTCTTCTAATTAATTGGACCCATTTTCATTTGTTCTTCTTCAAGATCCTTCCGGAAGCTTTCAAATCCTAGTCAACATAGGAAAGGTTTTTCTAGTCAACAAATGATTTCTTTTTCTCCTCAATTTTTCTCCTTTCTTCCTTGGAATTTCGAACCAATTTCATTTCTCTATTATTTATTGCGTTTTGCGTGCTTGTAGACTCCTTTACTCCGTCTCTTTTGGTCAACACCTGAATTTAACAAAATAAGTTAAAACTAATAAAACTAAGCAATTATCAAAGTAAAAATGTAGAGAAAATATGTTAATTAATATGCCTAAAATGCGTAGATCAAATTCCCCCACACTTAAACTTTGCTAGTCCCTTAGCAAACACTAAATTAAACTAAGACTCAAAATTTCAACAAAAAGACTACTAAGCCCTTTAACAAATGAATTTCGAAAATTTCATGAGAATTCACAAAATTAAGGCACAAGGAATTCAAGAGTTAATAAAGACATTCTCATGCATGAACAAGTAAGACTTAGATGAAAACAATGGTGATTTATACGCTATGCATGCACTAGAAAAGTTCAAAATCCTCACATGGATGCACTCATCATCTTTTCACTCATGAAAAAGGGGTATTCACTCAAGATATATCAAAGAATAAACAAAATACCTCATGAATAAAACAAATTACTTGCACAAATGAACCCAAACCATATGCTTACTCATGTAACTTACTCAACCAATTGAAGGCTACTCATCTTAAGGATCATAAAGGACTTTAGAAAGGTTGTAATGAGGCTAAGGCTAAGACATTCGAAATTTTAGATAAGTGGTGGTTAAAAACGTTCCAAAGACTTAGTTTAGCACTTAGAACTTCTTGAATTCGTGGCTCATCCTTTCTATACTTCTTCTTGTGTCAAACTTCAAGATCGGGGCCAATTTTCATCTTTTTGGGCCCTAACTTCATTCTAAACTTCACTTGTCCAAACTTTTACACTTGGAACTTTTGCCGGAGAGCTTTTACACATTTTTTCTTTTCTTTCTTTTCTTTTGCTCTCGATTTTTTTTTCTTTTTATTTCGGCAATCATCTTTTGGACAAGTCTTCCCTTCTTTTGTATTCTTTCATCACTTTTTTTTTCGCCACTTTTTTTATGCTAGCTTCGAACTCCTTCACCATGTCTTTGAACAAGGGTTGGAAACTCTACACTAGGCTAAGTGTTTAGATCTGTATGTGGTAAATGAAAGAAAAGGCTTAATGTAGGCACAAATGGGTAATCTAAGGGTGTCGCAACTCGTGCGCACAATGGGACACAAGGCCATCTGGTTTAAGTGGTGGTAACCTAATTTGCCTTTAATCATATCCAAAATCAGAGCATATATCAACTTAAAAGCGTTGTAAATCTACATGAGTAAGTTCTAGTAATCTCTAGTTCATTAAAATCTATGGCAAGTAATTAGATGAAGCATGTTTTGTTTTTGAGAACCATATGCACGAAATTCACTCTCAAATGAAGTAATGTAGGCTCAAAAACTCACTTTTAGGTTTGTATGATCTAAACTTATTCTAGCATGCGAATTCTGTACCAAGTTTTACTATCTATATCTACTACATGTCAATGCAATCAAAACCTCTCTATTAACAAAAGAATTCCATAAATTAGTAATATGAAAGCCATGAACTCGAAATTGTCTCAGAAAAATATCATCATAGACGAGTTAAGGGCATCCTAAGACTCTGAAAAACACTAAAATACACTCAAAAACTACCTAAAATTTTAAAAACCCACGAAAATTAAATAAAAATAATTTTTTTTTAGGGCATCATCCGCCGGAACCCTTTGTCCGCCCAATTTTTACAATTTATGACTCAAAGAAAGTTGTAAACCCCTCCCCCACACTTAAATTCTACATTGTCCTCAATGTAAATAGAGAAAAACATAGAACCAAGCATGTAGAAGAAAATTTACCAAAAATAACTAACTAATTATCACACTAACAAACTAAGTAATAAGGAGGAAGGGAGAAGAAAGAAAATCTGTGTGTCGATCCTCCATTGGGTTGCCTCCCAACAAGCGCTTGTTTTTTATTGTCTTACAGCCTAGACATGATGCTCTTTTCAGGTTTTGAAATGGGCGCTTCATGCTCAACGTCATCCAGGATGTTTATGTGACGTTGGCTTCTTCCAATGATACTCACTGTGCTGGACGAAAATCTCCCCCAGGATTTTGAACTGTTTGAGTAGGTAATTTTCCAGAACCGCCCTTAATCTGGCCCATGAATTCAATCACTTGGCCCATCTGTTTCTTTAATTCATTAATGTCATTCCCTTGTTGGGCTTGGGTGTTCAGCAAAGCCTGTGTAGACGATGAAAGTTGTGACAACATCTTGTCATAATCCGGATTGGTGAGTACAGGCTGAGTCGGTTGTTGTTGCTGCAATGGTTGAGGCGAAGGATTAAGACATCCATCATTGTTCCTCCTTCGTATCCTTCAAAACTCAACAATCATCAAATCCAATGCAAATGCATGATATGCATTAAATGTATGATGAATATGATGCAAGATGATGCAATTATGTAATGCATGAATGAATGAATGATATGCAAAAATTATGTATACATAGCTAAGTTAGAATTGTTTCACACTTCGGAATCACAAGATTGAACATGTTCAAACAATTTTTGAAATTTTTAGCATACATGTCCCAAATTGAGTTCGCCAAAAATTTACAAGGATTACAAGGCATTGATTTTTCAGTCTTTCCGAGGACGTGCGACCCGTGCGATAAAGTATGAATTCTCAATTGTTTAGCCTTGGTTCAATCGAAAAACATGGCCAGTTGGGGATAGAGATAACGCGAGAGGCAGGACTAATTTCGACAATACACCCCGAGGCTAACCGGGCCAATGGTATATACTCTATTGGTGTAAGTCTTTCTTAGATCCAAAACCTGTCACCAGTCATAACCCGTTTCTAGACACCATGTCCGACATTCAGCCAAACTTTCAAAAATTCACACTCCCTCATAGTTCTTATAGACTCCGCCCTCAACCATATGTGTAAAACATAAGGGGTTAAGGAGATAAACAAGAAAAAGAGGCACCATCTATTCCAAGGAGTGAGACCTAATTAATCAAGCATGTAATCAATGTAAATCTAAGACTATCCTTTAACATGCTTAACAATTATTAGATATATATATATAAACACCGATTAATATTTACAAAAATTAAAATTTACACTAACATTTATTCACATGTATTTATTTACGAAAAATTAAATCAATTAAGGCATATATACAAGGCATCGAAAATTTGTAAGTAAAATTAGCATATATACTTTGAAAATTCCTGAAAAAGAAAATGGTTAGTAATATGCACAAGTATAAATTTACATATATACACACAAAAATCACAAACAATTAACAATCCCCGGCAACGGCGCCAAAAATTGATATGACGGAAACATGCATCAAATATTAACACAAAGTAGACACTTAACACATAATTCAACCATATGCAATTTAAAACCCTATAGATGTAGTATTTTGAGCAAGTAGGGATCGTTCTAACCGGGGATTGAAGGGTGCATGCAATTTTTGTGGTAATAAAAAGGGGGGTAAGAAAGTTGATTTTAATTTCCTAAATTTTCTATCTAATTACTAACTAAAAACGTCAATCACATAGCAAGTATTCCTAGGACTCTATCATGCATCAACTCATAGACAAGCAAACACATAAGAAAATCCCAAAAACCCTTACCATATTTTCGACAAAAACCTAATTAATTATTTACATGTGATCATCCCATCCTACCCACATGCAGATTATACAGCTCTAATCCTCCCATCATCTTCGAAATTTACAAACCTTAATTCCAATTACATGTTATGGTTTTCTTTATCTTTTAATCAAAGTGCAATGAACAGCATATAAACACCTTAACTAAATCATCGATTTGATAAAAGTAGGGACTAACATATTCCGTGAACAGCACTGCAAACATCTTAGTGATCCTAACCTCTACCCACCGAAGCCTTATGCCCAACACATAACACATAAAAGAAACTAAGATTCATGAACACATGGAACACGTATGGAATTCATAAAGTGTATAAAACCAAAATAAACATTCATTCACCGAGTTTTTACACAAATAAATACAAAGACAAAGGAGACTACGGAGTAAAGAGTTCATGTTACACTTTTAGTTCCGTGAACAGCACTGCAAACTTCAAGAGCAAGACGACCCTTTGATGAAGATGGCGTCGGCTTTTAGGAGGTAGTGATGGTGTAGTCGACCTTGGCTCTGGAGATCTTTGTGGTGGAGAATGTTTGAGGATTTTGGCAGCTTGAGAGCATAAGATAGGTGATCATCTGTTTTGAGGCCGAGCCTCTTGTATTTATAAGCTCACAAGAATCATTCTCCTCCTAGAATAAGGTTTCCTTCTATTTTCGGGCAGATCTGGCAGTCTGTAAAGATTTGCACTTTCCCGGAGTTGTACATATCCGAATTGCGTGATTCTTGCGGCATTGGAAAGATCATTCCGAGAGCTATAAAATATCTTCATTAATCACCTCAATCGGAGTTGATATGAAATTTATACAGCTTGTCGAAGTTGGCCCATCTGCACAGGCAGATTCTGCTTTCCTTATTCTTCATGATTTCCTTCTTCTTTTGACTTTGGGAAACATTTTCTTACCAAAACTTGATCTCCACGAAATTGGCTGATTGGATCTTCATATTTGGGCTATCTAAATGGTCTTCTAATTAATTGGACCCATTTTCATTTGTTCTTCTTCAAGATCCTTCCGGAAGCTTTCAAATCCTAGTCAACATAGGAAAGGTTTTTCTAGTCAACAAATGATTTCTTTTTCTCCTCAATTTTTCTCCTTTCTTCCTTGGAATTTCGAACCAATTTCATTTCTCCATTATTTATTGCGTTTTGCGTGCTTGTAGACTCCTTTACTCCGTCTCTTTTGGTCAACACCTGAAATTAACAAAATAAGTTAAAACTAATAAAACTAAGCAATTATCAAAGTAAAAATGTAGAGAAAATATGTTAATTAATATGCCTAAAATGCGTAGATCATGGGAGCAAGTAGAAGATCTCTTAATGCAATTGCAATCGATGGAGCCATGGAAAAATGATTAAGCTCTATGGAGAATGATATTGCTCTGATTGCTAGTAGTCTAAAAGTGGCCAAAAAGACAACAGTTGCTGCAGCTCAGGTTGTGTGTACTATATGTTCAGCTTCAAATCATCTAGCAGAAAATTGTCCAAAGTTCAGAGAGGATAAAGAGGTTCATGAAGATGAAGAAGTAAATTACTTCCAGAGACAACCCAACACATTTGGTGGAAATAGGGACCTGTTGAGTTATAGGAGCGACAATGTGCTCAATCCTCCTATTGTTTCACCTGGATTTTAGCAAAGACAGCCTACAGGAGATGGGCAGCAGTTTGGGCAAAGGCGTATGCCTCAGCAACAACAAGCTCAAGCTCAAACATCATCAAAAAATTCTACCTTGGAAGCCATAATGAAATAAATGATGTTTGATAACAAGAATGAACGAGAGGAGAGTGCTGCCTTCTGCCAAGATATGAGGGTCACAACTTAAGAACTCAAAGTCACAACTCAAGAGCTCAAAGCTACAACTCAGCAGTAGGGGAAGGCAATCGATTTGCTAGAGAGACAAATGAGCCAAATGTAGTAAACAATGGCTCAAGTCAAGGAAGGAAGTCTTCCAAGCACCACCCTTCATAATCCCAACACAAAATATGAAGCCCATGCCATGACCCTAATGAGTAGGAAGATATTGGGAGAACAACCCAAGACAACAAAGGAAAAAAGGGAGGAGCCCGTACTCGAACAACTTATCCCTTACAAGCCGTTGGATAAGCCGTCAGAAGATTCTGCAGGAACCCCAATTCGAGCCGTCGAAAATGCACCTAAAACAGAAGAACTAACAAATCAAAAACAAGACAGGTATCCTCTACTCCTTCTTCTCCTATTATTTCTAACGTACCTTTCCCTAACAGGTTAAAGAAGCAGGAGAAGGTTGACAAAGAAAAGGCGATCTTGGATGTGTTTAAAAAGGTAAGAGTGAACATCCCTTTGTTGGATGTGATCAAGCAGATACCACAGTATGCTAAGTTCCTGAAAGATTTGTGCACTACAAAGAGAAAATTCTATGGAACTGAGACAGTCACTTTGGATGAGAGAGTATTTGCTGTGCTTCAAAGAAAGCTTCCTCCTAAGTTGGGTGATCCAGGAAGATTTACGATCCCATGTACCATTGGTGATCACAGGTTTACGGGTGCTTTACTTGATTTAGGTGCTTCCATTAATTTAATGCCATACACTGCTTATAACAGGTTGAAAATGGGAGAACTTATTCCAACAGGTGTCACCATTAAACTCGCTGATCGGTCTAACTGTTACCCTCTAGGTATTATTGAGGATGTTTTGGTGCAGGTGGGAGATTTTGTATTCCCAGTAGATTTCTTTGTACTGGAGATGGAGCATGAACCAATGCCCTCCGAGATACCATTGATTCTTGGGAGGCCATTTTTGCGAACAGTACGCACTAAGATTGATTGTATGAAGGGTCACTTAGCATGGAAATAGCGGGGGAGAAGATCCAATTCAACATTTTTGAATCCCTCAAGCATCCGAATGGAGATGATTTGTACTCTTGTAGTTCTATTGATGTGTTTGACAATTTTGTGCAGAAGTTTATCAATTATACATTGGATGAGGACCCATTAAGAAAGGTCATAGAAGTAGTCGGGAAAAAAGAAGTTACAGGGCCAATTTTCAACCCGTCGAAAAATTCCTTAAGGAATTTTCGACTCGTCGAAAAAGAGGGACAAAATGTGGCCGTGGTACATCATTGACCGGTCGAGAGAATTTTTCGACCCGTCGAAAATGGAAAATCGATGGGCAGTAGCGACGCATCGACCGGTCGAAAGTTTCCTTTAGAAAATTTTCGACCCGTTGAATATGGACGGATTATGGACAGTGGTGCAGCGTCGACCGGTCGAAGTTTTCCTTTAGAAAATTTTCGACCCATCGAATTTGATTCTATTTTTGAGATAGCTTCCGCCAAAGACCTTGAGATGGACGAAGAATACTATGCAATGGAAGAGGCATTTGGATCAATGCCAAGTATGAGCGGTAAGCCATCTAAACCAATCCCTCTTCCGGTTTCAACTAACGTTCTTTCTCCATCTATTCAGACAGCGCCCGATTTAGAACTTAAACATTTACCCAAGCATTTGAAGTATGCTTTTCTTGGTGACGGTGAAACTTTGCCGGTCATAATTTCTTCAAAACTTTCACAAGTGCAAGAGGAGAAACTCTTGCTTGTTCTTTGGGAATATAAGGCTGCACTAGGCTGGACAGTTGCAGATATCAAGGGAATTTGCCCTACTTTATGCACTCACAGGATCCATCTTGAGGAGGACGCTAAGCCAACCAGAGAAGCTTAACGTCGCCTAAATCCTCCAATGATGGATGTTGTCAAGAAAGAAGTAATCAAACTCCGCGATGCAGGTATAATTTATGCTATTTCTGACAGCAAGTGGGTTAATCCTGTGCAGGTAGTACCGAAATGTTCTGGAATAACAGTGATAAAGAATGATGAGAACGTGTCGGTGCCTCAACGAGTGCAAACAGGATGGAGAGTGTGCATTGATTATCGCAAGCTCAATGCTACCACACGAAAAGATCACTTTCCACTCCCATTCATTGATCAGATGTTAGAAAGGTTGGCAGGACATGCGTATTACTGTTTCTTGGATGGTTATTCAGGGTACAACCAAATAGCCTTACATAAGGATGATTAGGAGAAGACCACCTTCACCTGCCCCTATGGCACATTTGCTTATCGAAGGATGCCCTTTGGTTTATGTAATGCGCCTGCAACGTTTCAAAGATGCATGTTGAGTATTTTTTCAGACATGGTCGAAAAGATCACTGAGGTATTTATGGATGACTTTTCAGTTTTTGGTGATTCTTTTGACATGTGTTTACATCACTTATCTTTGGTTTTAGAACGTTGTGTGGAAACTAACCTAGTACTCAATTGGGAAAAATACCACTTTATGGTCGAACAGGGTATAGTTTTAGGACATGTTATTTCTGCTAGGGGAATTGAGGTAGACAAGGCTAAAATGGATATTATGAGTACCTTACCATCTCCTTCTATTGTGAAGGAGGTGAGATATTTTCTTGGACATGCAGGGTTTTATCGCAGGTTTATCAAGGATTTCTCCAAGATATCTAGACCATTATGTGCATTGCTCCAGAAGGATGTGGCTTTCAAATTCACTGAGGAATGTCTACAAGCTTTTAATAAGCTCAAGGAGTTGTTGACTACAGCTCCCATCATACAAGCACCTTATTGGAGTTTACCATTTGAGCTAATGTGTGATGCTTCAGACTATGCTGTAGGCGCGGTGCTTGGCCAACGGCCACAAAGACTTCCCCATGTCATCTATTATGCCTCCCGAACTTTGAATGATGCACAGTTGAATTATTCAACTACTGAAAAGGAACTCTTAGCAGTCTTTTTTGCTCTTGAAAAGTTTAGATCTTATTTACTAGGAACTAAAGTTATCATATTTTCTGACCATGCTGCTTTGAGATATTTGATGACTAAACAGGATGCCAAGCCCAGGTTAATCCGATGGATGCTCTTACTTCAAGAGTTTGACATTGAGATCAAGGATAAGAAGGGTTCTGAGAATGTGGTGGCGGATCACTTGAGTAGACTCGCCCATGGTTCAAACACAGAAGAAGACAATCTTCCTCTCAAAGATAGTTTTTCGGATGAACAGCTCATTGTAATCCAAGATTTGGTGCCATGGTATGCCGACATTATTAACTACAAGGTGAGTAAGTGCATTCCTTCAAGTTTCAGCAGAGCTCAGAAAGACAAACTGGTCAAGAAGGCTAGGTATTACATATGGGACGAGCCATACCTCTGGAAACATTGCACTGATGCCATCATCCGCATGTGCGTACCCGAGTCAGAATTTCAATCTATTATATCTTTTTGTCACTCACACGCAGGTGGTGGAAACTTTGGAGGGAAGAAAACTGCTCTCAAGGTGCTTGAGAGTGAGTTTTACTGGCCAACATTGTTTCATGACGCCCACGTCATGTACAAAGCATGTGAGAGATGCCAAATGCAAGGTAACATTGGCCCAAGAGACCAAATGCCTCAACACCCTGTTCATGTTGTTGAAATATTTGATGTGTGGGGTATTGATTTCATGGGACTATTCCCTAACTCTCAAGGTTATTTGTTTATTCTTCTAGCTGTGGATTATGTTTCTAAGTGGGTGGAAGCCAAAGCCACCCGCACTAACGATGCTAAGGTTATTCTTTGTTTCTGAAGATATTTTTGCTAGATTTGGAACACCTAGATGCATTATCAGCGATGGAGGATCTCATTTTTGCAATCGAACCTTTGAAGCTTTGCTCCGGAAGTACAGTGTAACACATAAGGTGGCCACACCTTATCATCCCCAAACCAGCGGGCAAGTGGAGGTGTCGAACCGGGAGATCAAGAAAATCCTTTAGAAGACGGTTGGGCCAACCCAGAAGGATTGGAGTCAACGCCTGGATGAAGCGTTGTGGGCTTACATGACAGCTTGTAAAACACCTATTGGGATGTCTCCTTATAGGTTGGTGAAAGGACCCAACCCCGATTCAGTTACCTAAACCGGAATCGAACCCCTTCTGAAATTACGAACCAACAAAAACTTTTCAAAATTTTGGCAGAGTTTCGTTACTAACGCGGAATTGCATAAACCTGCACCCTGAAAATAACACTTCGTCCTATGCCACAAAAGCCAAACCGTGGGCACCAATCCCATCCGGATTTCTCAACATCATAATATAAACAATAAACAGTAAACATATTGTACTATATATAGTATATCCGTGAAAATCCGTATAAACACGTATCAGAATGTATCAGAGCGACCTCTAGTGTAAATATATACAACATATACATCAGTAGGCGAAACAAGAACCTACTGGAAAACACAGGTAGCTCAGATCACTAGCCTCCAAACCGCGACGTGAAACACCAAACCTGAACTGCAACTGGGCACGGAAACCGAAAAGCCCAGGGGAAAGACATGAAAATCGTTAGAGTGAGTGGACGAAAAGATAATTGTCTTTCGCCGAACAATATATATATATATATTATAAAATCATATGCGAGTCCAGATGCATAAATAAAAAAAAGTACACGAGGGAGACTCTAACTCCTCACGCGTACAGAGCATGCATAAAAATCTCACGGGGTCACTCGTGGACACATCCGTGCTAGTACAGTCAGAATCACGGGGTCCCTGGCCCACACGTGACTCTAGCCAGAAAAGGCCTCAGGTCAAAGGTCTGCCTCCCCCCGGTAAAGGCCTCGGGTCAGGAGTCACAGCCTCCCCTGGAAAACATCCTCGGGGATCAGCCGGGATGCGGGTGTATCGATACAACAACATATATAAGGACTGTACTCTGTGTAAATCAAATCGTAAATAATTCAATGCAAATGCAATAAACAGCATATAAATGCATATACGTAACGTATAATAATATAATCATAATCGTCTAACACATGCTCGTATAAATCTAATCTCGTGTGCATGCTCAAGTTCGAAAATTGTATAAAACGACTCGCAATCAATCCGTGAAAAGAAATTGTCCACTCACAGGTGAGCAAAATGCGCACTCGCGCTAATCTCGAGGACCGGTGGAAGATCCCTCGCCTGAAGCACGATCACGATTCCGATCTCGATCTCGATCTCCTGAATATTCACAAAACATAACTGATCAAAATCATAGTCTACAACTCTGTACTGAACCACGGAAACCAACCGTTCCCGGAAATAAACAATGTAATGCAAAACGATTAACGGATTTCCCGAAATCTCCACTCGAAACCCTCGACTGAAAATCGGCTACCCAAATCAATCTGAAAACCTCTGGACGATAATCAGGGCGCGATTACGCGAAAAATGACATTAAGAACGTTGAAATCCAAAAAGTCAACTTTTGGCCGGAGCTCCGCCGTTGACCGCCGCCGCCGCCACCGGCGCACCGTCAACAGTGGAATTCCACAGTGAAACTTTCCAGAATTCAAGGTCACATCATTTCGAGCCACTTCCTCAACTACCATGAAACCGAAATCCCACTGTAAACCCTCCAAATTATCACGAACCCGAACGGAAATACCAACTCCGGTGACCTAACCGGTTACCCTCAAAACCTCTTCAAATCCCAAAACCAAACATCCCAGGAGCATCACCTAGGCTAGGGGAACCGAAACCCCAACATCTTCACCTTCGAAACTCGCCGGAGCACCACCTCCCAACTCCGGCGAATTCCGGCATAACAACCCGTTTCGGGTTCCACGATAACTCCATCAATTTCCCTCAAACCAAGCACAAACCTACTCGAAATCAAGAGAGGAAGAAGACCTTACCCTTGCCGAAGTCAGAGGTGGCCGAAAAATGGGTCGTTGGACGGCAACACCCAAACGGGAAAATTTTTCGGTCAACAGGTCAACTTACTATTTTTGGAAAGTCAACGGTCCGGTCAAACTTCAACAGTGTTTTACGACTAATTCTAGATTATTCTGATATTTATTCTTGCGCCTCGGGTCGATCGAAAAATTCGAAACGGATAACCATCACGATTCGGATAACCACGAAACAATCGGATAAACTCGTCGAAAACCAAAACTTCAATTAATCATAAAATATTCCTCGGTTATCGGAAAAATCTTCCGGAACCGCCCACAAGCTTGAAATCACGTACTCTACAATTTCCGTGAAGACCATTAACTCAAATTCTCGACCGAAAATATAGTCACGAATAGAATCGGTAAACCACATATACGACGAAAAACTGCGACTAAACTCAATCTTGAGAATCGTGCCGAATACGCAACAGATTCTGGTTCGGGTCGTCACAGTTGGTGTATGGGAAAGCTTGCCATCTTTCGGTGGAATTGGAACATAAGGCATATTGCGCTGTTAACACTACAAGAAAACTGCACCTAGACCACAGACAATTTCCGTCGTCTAAGTGCAGTTTTCCGTCGTCTAAGTACTTGGACGACAGAATCTCCGTCGTCCAAGGCCCGTGCTCCAAGTGCTGTCATCCAAGCACCTGGACGACGGAGAATTAGCCTTTCCGTCGTCCAAGTTAACTTGGACCGCGGACATTATCCGTGGCCCATGTATGCACCTAGATGACGGAAAGGCTAATTCTCCGTCGTCCAGGTAACTACATGGGCCACGGACATTGCTCGTTTCTCCATGGCCCACGTGTTCACCTGGACGACGGAGAATTAGTGTTTCCGTCGTCCAGGTGCATACATGGGCCACGGAGAATGCTAGATTCTCCGTGGCCCAGGTGTTCACCTGGACGACGGAAACACTAATTCTCCGTCGTCCAGGTGAACACGTGGGCCACGGAGAATAGCAGGGTTTAGGGTTTAGGGGTTAGGGGTTAGGGTTAGGTTTAGGGTTTGTGCACCTAGACGACGGAGAACATAATCTCCGTCGTCCAAGTGACAATTTAATTTTAAAAAAAAATAAATTGAAAATAAATATTATTAAATTAATTTATTATTAATTTAATTTAAATAATGAAAAATAGTCGAAATTAATTAATTAAACTAAATTTTTAATAATAATTAATGTATTAATTAAATAATTAATTAATTTGTACATACGTACACATCCAAATTAAAAACCCATAAAAATAATAAAATATTGTTCGGAACTCGGAAATAAAGAAACGCGATAATTAACTAGCTAGCTAATACACTGGAGGAGCAGATGCGCCGCCGGGTCCTCCGCCTCCAGCCGGGTCGTTGTCGTCGGGGTGTGAGTTCGGAGGAGGTTGACATACTTCTCGATTTTGGTTCATGAGCGTGATGAGTTGGGCTATTTGTGCTTGTTGTTCGTCAAGTCTTTGCCGCATTGACTCATTCTGCTCTTGTGTCCGTCGATTCTCCTCTCGTGCCAGTCGAGCCTCTTGAATGGCTGCTTCGACGGCCGCTGCCTGACTCCTTCTCCGCTGCCCCGAACCTCCCGTAGATGATGAGCCGGAGGTCGTTGACAAATCTCGTACCACCCTAGGCCCAAAGTGCCTAAACCTCCTTGCCAGCTCTACGACCGTAGACCTCATCCGCGATTGCAATTTGGCTCTCTAAGGATATAGGAGGCAGGTCTTCCGGCGGCACATCTGGGAACGCAAGTTGAGTGTTAGCCAACTCTTCATGCGCACGCTCTATCACCCTTGCCTACAAAAGAATAATTAATTTATTATAATGAAATCATATTTAAATAATAATTACTATAATTAAAAGCACATAATTAATATATCACTTACGCCGCATTGACTCGCTTCATTATCGAGCCCAGGCGTCACGTACGCGCTTACGCTTGCATCAAGATGAGGGTGTTTGGAGCCCTTATCCTTGTGCTCCTTGGCTATTTGAATGAACTGCTTGGCGCCGGTAGTATGGTGTTTCTCCTTCTTCCCCTGGTTGGCTTTGTTGACACCGGAGAATTTCTGTTACACAACATAATTAAATCATTAAAAAATGAATAACTACAATTTAAATAATTCAATTATCTTAATTGAAATAAAAAAATAAATTAATACCTTAAATTGTTCATCGGCAAAGTGGTTACACAACCACTCCCACTCATCTTCTCTATCCCCTTGCAGCTCTACCGGAGGAGGCACGAGACCGACATCTTGGAAGTACTTATGGAGCTTATACTTCCAATCTTTGTAGATGGAGTTGGCGGTTTGGTTGATATGCCTCAACATGGCCGGTGTCGGATCCACCGCAAATTGTTCATATAAAAAATAAATAGAAAATTATAATCATATATATTATGAAATTTTAACTAATATTAACAATATTATATAATAACTAAATTTGACGTATTACGTACCGAAAGATCTTTGAAGACTTTCGCCTTCTCATGATCTGGCGCCTCTTTCCAAGCAGGGGCAGTGATACGAACCCGGTTACGGATGATTGACCCTATCCCATGCGCCGAGAGACTTGCTAGCTGAGTTGTGGGAGGGTCACCGGTGAATTCGTCGTAGGGCAAGTCGATCTTTTTCCCGGTCGCCTTGCAAATACGCTCCGCTTTGCCCCCTTTAACGAGACCCCGAGTCCTTTTCGGTTCCGGGTCAGTGGGGGCCCTCCTTTGCCTACGGCGGGCGCTGTACATGATTGATTCGGCGGTCGAGGACGCCTGAGTACTTCCCGTTGAACCGGTACCGGGCGTCGGAGATTGGAAGGGGTCGACGTCATCACCGCTCGAGATGAATGGGGGAGCGGGAATTTCCCCAGAGGGCGCTACAGACGGACCAGATGATCCGTCCGGATTGAGAGCGTCGCTACCCTCCTGTTGAACCCAACCGACTTGGGCCGCCAACATTCGGAGCATCTCATCTTCTGCCTCCTGTTGGGCTTTCTTCTTGCCGGATGTCGTCTTTGGCGGAGCCATTTAAACCTAAGAGTACGGTGTTAAAATACCTACTTACCATAATAATTACAACTTAAAAATTTACGCTAATTAAGTACGTTTAAGATTTAAATAGAGTACACTAGCTTGCCTTTTTCGGTCGTTCAATGGACGTGCGACCCGCGCGATAAAGTGTAAATTTTCAATTAATCAGCCTTGATTAAATCGAAAAACATGGCCAGTAGGGATAGAGATAACGCGAGAGGCAGGACTAATTTCGACAAAAGTCTTTCTTAGTCCAAATCCTGTCACCAGTCATAACCCGTTTCTAGACACCATGTCCGACATTCGGCCAATTTTTCGAAAATTTACACTCCCTCATGTCCTTTGCAAACTCCGCCCTCAACCTCGTGTCCATAACTTCACTTAGGTTATGGTGTGCGGTGATGAAATCCACACATCACGATGGGTTAAGGAGATAAGCTAGGAAAAGAGGCGCCATCTATTCCAAAGAGTGCGACTTAATAAACCAAGCCTATGTACTAAATTTAAATCGAACACGTACTATTAATTAATTTACTAGAAAATACACGTAAATATTAATTAATAATTTTTAATTACATGCAATAATTTATTTTTATTTATCATGCATTTAATAAAAAATTGATTCATTTAATAAATAATTTTGAATAATAATTTATTCATTTAATAAATTTACAATTATTCATTTAATTAGTATTAATAACAATAATTATGATTTAATTATTTAATAACAATAATTAATAATTTATTAAATATTTAAACTAATTAATAAATTAAATTCTACTACTTTATTATATTTAGAATTTAATTAATTAATTAAATGAAATTTATTTTAATAAGGGAAAAATAGAAATTTACCAAATCGGAGTTTTCGGGAATATCGCCTGAGTTGAGTCGTCGGAGGGGAGGAACCACGCCGGAAAAAATGTCGTCGGAGCGTCGCCGGAGGAGGATCGCCGGAGGAGAGGAGAGGAGAGGAGAGGAGGAGATGGAATGATGAGAAAATGAGGGGGGGTGCAACTCTATTTATAGAGTTGCACCTAGACGACGGAGCACTATTCTCCGTCGTCTAAGTTCACTTGGACGACGAAAATAGTGTTTTCCGTCGTCTAAGTGGCGGTTTCAAAAAATTTCAAGCGGCGCCAATTAATCGGCGGGACGTTTTGAACCGCCATGATTTTGGACTTAGACGACGGAGAATGAATTCTCTGCCGTCTAAGTGAAAATTAAAGCAGTCCCAAAAACGAAAGCGGTAAATTGAACCGCCATAATTTTGGACTTGGACGACGGAGAATGACCATCTCCGTCGTCCAAGTGAAAATTACATGGAAAAATAAAAAAATTAAATTCGAACCGCCATGGTAATTTGAACCTGGACGACGGAGATGGTCATTCTTCGTCGTCCAGGTGAACACCTGGACGACGGAGAATGGCCATCTCCGTTGTCCAGGTTCAAATTATGTTAAAAAAAGTTTTAAAAATAATTCGCTAGGAATTTAGCGATCTGTCATTCGAGTGAAATAGTCGTCCAATATCGATGAACACATCATATATATGAATAGTTAAATTTGAACCGACGAATAATTTTTCGTTTTGAAAGTTGTTAAGTATCGACTAATCCTTACAACTTAAGTGTTCATGAGTAGAGGCTCATTTGCAGCAGAGTATTAACGAAATTGAATTTTGACAAAACAACCGTTGGATATGTTCGTCGTAACATAATATATAATTGTCTTCAAAGGACCATAAAAAAATAAATTCGGGAAGGGTTTGATCGGCACAGTCAACCACAAAACCGATAATTTCACAAACCGGAAACGTGGATACAAGGCATTTCGCAACTCCGATTTTCGAATAGTCGAAGCTCACACACCAAGAATTGTTTACTCTAAAGTCTTGATAAAAAGAATATGCATTGGAAGAAGGTCTAGATGGTCGTTGTCTTAGAAAAAATTACGAAATCTGCACCTGGACGACGGAGATGAGATTCTCCGTCGTCCAGGTTAGTACCTGGACGACGGATTTGACCTTATCCGTCGTCCAGGGTAGTACCTGGACGACGGAGATGGCCATTCTCCGTCGTCCAGGTGTATAGACCCTGAATTCAGGGGTTAGGGCCTTACTGTTTAGGGTTTAGGGTTTGTGAACGTGGACGACGGAGAATGACTATATCCGTCATCCTAGTGTGGACCTGGACAACGGATAATGACCATTCTCCGTTGTCCAAGTTCTAAACCCCGAATTCAGGGGTTAGGGCCTTAGGGTTTACGGTTTAGGTCGTCCCCGGTCATTTGTGTGTCCGTTCAATTATTTTGATTCAAAAATATAATTAAAAAATTGATCGATCGATCCGATCTGCTAGATTTAGGGTCCAGGATTTAGGGTTTTATATGAGATTGAGATTTGGCGTGGCGCCAAAGGTGAAAATGGCGGGGGACCTAATATAAACGTGGACGGAATTCAGGTGTCCGTTCAATTATTTTGAATGACCATAAAAAAATTAAATAAATGATACATCGATCCGATTTGCTAGATTTAGGGTCGAGGATTTAGGGAGATAGCCAAAATACCCAAAGGCGACAACCTGCAATTAATTTCTCCGTTGTCCAGGATATATAATTCGGATTAATTAATTACCGTAAATTAACCTGCATTGATCATATATATATTACAATAATTACAATAATTAATTACCAATTAATCTCCCTCGTCGTATGACCGTACTCTTCGTCATAATCATCATCGTCCTCATCCCCGTTAGACGACGGCTCATCCTCGTCATCGTACTCAACATCGTCCGACGAATAACCTGAGTCGTCGTCCACGTCCTCTTCCTGCTCGTCTTCTTCATCTACCTCATCGATAATCTCATCTTCAGTTAGATCTGTACAACCATCAGGCATGGGTAACCGTTCACCATCTTGAACCAGGTCCATTATATCGGAGCGGATGACAGAAATATTAGGCTCTTGATAGGCAGGAATGTCTCTTTATGGTTCAGCAGCATCTTCAGTCGTCGTCGGTGTCCCTTCAATTGTCTCTATATTCCATATTCCTCGGTGAGAGATATGGTTCACTATTTTCCACCCTTCACCGGCTTTCGGATCGTCGAGATAGAACACCTGCCGAACTAAGGTGGCGAGAGCGAAAGGCTCATCCTCATACCAGCTAGAGTTTGTATCGAATGATAATAGTCCCAGGTCTTCCTTTGTACGCTTGAACCATCTGCACTTGAATAGGAAAACGTTGACATCATTCCCGTAACATAGCTGAACCACATATACAATAGCCCCGTAATATAGATCATTGTGATCTACGCATTTTATGCTTGATTATTAATCACTTTCTCTCTATATTTAGTTTTGTTTTGTGCTTAGTAAATATGTTTTTAACTTACTTTATGTTTGTAGGTAGAAATAAAGGAGGAATCCGTAAAGGAGGCAGAAATGAGCTCAAAACCTACTAAGGAGGAAGTTCCTAAAATGAGGAGGAAAGATGAAGAAGAATGGGCCACGATTTATAAAGAATAGATCAAAGATCACTAAGATGGGTCAAGACCATGCTCATGTGTCCAAGAGGGTCCAAGATCATGTCAAGATTCACCCACAAAGAAGCCCAAAAGAAGAAAATGGATCAAAAGCTAGAAATCAGGAAATCTGCCTGTGCAGATCAGCCCACTTCAACAGGCCACCAAAATCAATTGAAAACTAATTTGGACACATGTAAGGCATGCTTAGAAAGATATGGAGGTCTAGTTTCCAACCCCACTGGAATCATGCCGTTACAATGTGTAGATATTCAGAAATTCCGGATTTAGTGGGTACAGGTCATTCTGCCTAACAGCCAACTTTAAATGGGAAGTGAAGGCGCGTTAGGAGGAATTATGGCACAATTAATACATAGCTGGAAATCCCTGGAAGTCTATTTTCTAGTGCCGAAAGAATCACGCCGTTTGAAGTTGTAAAACGTCCGAAACGTAGCTTTTAATACAGAAGGGTCAGATTTGACAGCTTTCAGAAGGTGGGAAGTTTCCTAATCTTCTTCTATATAAAGGGAAGCTCGACTCTTTCAAGGGGGATCACACATTTAGAGGGCCTAACCCCTGTCTCTACATCACCTCCTCTCACACTTAGCCAAGAGAATTCTCAAGAAACCGAAACACCATCTCCACCACCTTCCAAATAAACCTACCTTCACCCGCGGCCTCTCTTGCTCGATTTGGCTTTGAGTTCGTGCGACTTCATCAACCATCAAGGAGCTGCTACACTTGGAGATTGCGGAGCGAATATCCCTCGGATCAAAAAGTGTAACAATGTCTTGTAATTTGTTTCGGTTTTGTAAGGAATTTTCCAAACTTTGTGTAGTGAGATTATGTTTTGTTGTAAGATGTTTATTTTCATATTTGTTTGAAACCTTCCATGTGTTCATAGCCTTAGGTTCGAATATGCATGCTAGTATACCAACACTTAATGCGTTAGAGCTTGTTAGGATGATACTCGAATATCCAGTTCACCCTCGCATGTTTTAATGAACTAATCAAAGATAAAATTGGATTTAGGTGGTTAACTCGATTTGGTTGCTCCCTACTTTCGATGTATACATGTGCGTATGTTTTAACTTGAGCTATGAATTTCGTTGGGATCAAATAAGGATGAGGTAAACGGATAGGTTGAATAAATGTGATGATCACTTGTAAATAATAGAATTAGGGTTTTTCGGTGTAGAAACATGTTTAGGGTTATGTGTTCTTGATTGTTTGCTTGTCTATAAGTTTAAACATGTTAGAACTTGTGATTTCTCGATGTGTTTCTAACCATTTTTCTTGTTTAATTTCGTAGATTATAGAAAACAAACCAACTTTGCACCCCCCTATATAACCTAGCATAGTTATGCATGCACCCTCAATCCCCGGTTAAGAACGATCCCTACTTACCAATGCTACATCTACAAAGAAGGGTTTTAATTGTATTCGTGTTTGATTGAGTGTTTAAATTAAGTACTTGAAAAGACGTGAATCAATTTTGGCGCCGCTGCCGGGGATTGAAAAGAATTGTGTGATTATGCTTGTACATTATGTTAATAACTTTCTGTTTTGCAGGGCTGTGCACTGCCCAGTTTTGGGTAAATTGTTTGACGTAGCTAGAGTGCTCAATAAATTATGAAATTTTGCAGGATTGTTTGGTTATGTGTCTAGTTTTTGCCTGTAAAATTTCAGCCCCATCGGATTAACCAATAATTCTGCAGAAAATCGACAAGCAGCTGCGCGCAATTTGCGCGATTCTGGAATTTGTATATGTCCTGTGTGAATATGTGAAATTTTGTGCATATATACTTGTAAATTTTCGAGATTTTTTTTTACTAACACTTGTGCGTTAAAGGAAGCTTGGATTTGCATTAAGTACATGAGCTTGGTTGATTAAGTCGCACTCATTGTTGAATAGATGGCGCCTCTTTTCCATGTTTATCTCCTTAACCCCTCGTGATGTATGGATTTCATCACTATACACCATAACCTAAGTGAAGTTATGGACATGAGGTTGAGGGCGGAGTCTACATTGGACTTGAGGGAGTTGTACATTTTCGAAAGATTGGTTGAATGTCGGACATGGTGTCTAGAAACGGGTTATGACTGGTGACAGGTTTTGGATCTAAGAAAGACTTACACCATTGGAGTATATACCATTGGCCCGGTTAGCCTCGGGGTGTATTGTCAAAATTAGTCCTACCTCTCGCGTTATCTCTATCCCTAACTGGCCATGTTTTTCGATTGAACCAAGACCATTCGATTGAAAGTGTACACTTTATCGCGCGGGTCGCACGTCCTTTGAACGACCTAAAAATCAAGCAAATGTACTCTCTCCAAATCTAAAGCGCAACACAATGAACCCTACTTGTGCATAAAACCAACGTGTTGTATGTAACCAACGTGTTGTTTGTAACCAACGTGTAAAGGACTTAACCACTTGCATTTGTAGCTTGCATAACGTTTTCTCTTATGCATTCACTCCATCTTTCACTTAGGTTCTTGCTTGATGCACTTTGAATGAAAGTTTGAATGAATTCTTGCATGAATTTCGTGGACTATGGTGTGCTTGCATTTTTTGAGTGACAATTTATGTATATGACGTTTTTGACTTAGTAATTATACAACTAATCCCTGCAGGAACTAAGTACATGAGGTAACCACACTTTACTTTTTATTTTTAGTTTTAGAGAGTCAAATCGGAGCTGGGCAATGGGCTGTTTGTGTGATTTTTCTGACGTAGTTACATGTATCGAAAAATTCTGAAAATTTGAGGAAGTGTTTTTTTATGTGTCTAGTCCTCGATCGCAAATTTTCAGCTTGTTTCAACGTGTGATTAATTCTAGAGAAATTATGCAAGTAGTCATGCTCAGGCTGCTCGATTTTTGTTTAGAATAGTTTCGCATCTTTGCATATCTTTGCATAACAATTTCTTGCATTACATAAGTGCATCATTTTGCATCATATTCATAATACATTTCATGCAACCTCATAATACATTTCATGCATTTGCATTGGATTTGATGTTTGTTGAGTTTTGAAGGATACGTTGGAGGAACGTGCTCCAAATATTTGGATAAATTCGCAGCTTCTGTCCAAACAGAATAGTCAACTTCTGAAGGCCATAACTTTCAGCTCGTTTGGAGTTAGATCAAGTTCTTTATATGGTTGGAAAGCTCGAGACGTCTAGTTTTCATCCATATAAAGATCACAAATTTTTGAGCTCTACATCGTTGGTAATTCAAGCTTAAAGGTATAGAGGTCAAAACAAGGAAGCTGAAAAATGGAAAGAAGAAATGGAGGCGATGCACCTCCAAGTTCAGGCTGTTCATTGAGCATAAAAGAAAGCATCACGTCTAGGCTGAAAGACGTTCAACAACAAGCGCTTGTTGGGAGGCAACCCAATGGAGGAGTCTACAACAGATTTGCATTCTCTTCCCTTATCTTTTTAATTTTCGTAACTTTTGTTTAATTAGTTAGATCTTCGTGAGTTCCTTCTTTCATGTTTGAATTCTATGACTTTACTTTGGTACATTGAGGACAATGTAGAGTTTAAGTGTGGGGGAAGGGGTTTACAACTTTATTGAGTCATAAATTATAAAATCGGGCGGACAATGGAACTTTCCGACGGATGATGCCCTAAAAAAAAAAAAAAATTTGTTTTGAGTCATACTTAGTGTATTTTGAGTCTTTTTGTTTAACTTAGTGTTTTAAAGAGTCTTAGGATGCCCTTAGTTAGTCTATGATGAAAATGGACTGAATTTGAACATACATATGGCACTACATTCATGATTTCTTGTGTTAATTGAGTTATTTTGAGTGTCATGACATGTAGTAGATATGGATAGTTAAACATGGTACAGATTTCGCATGTGAGAATAAGTTTAAGTCATATGAACCCTAAACGTGAGTTTTGAGCCTATACATTTCTTTTGAGTGAATTTCGTGCATATTAGTCTCAAAACTATGCATGTGCATCATTTGGTTACTTGCCATAGATCTTAATGAACTAGAGATTACTAGAACTTACTCATGTGAATTTGCAAAGCTTATAATTGACATATACTCTGATTTTGGATATGATAAGAGGCACTTAGGTTTACCACCACTAGCCAAATTGCCATGAGTCCCTTATGGGCGCACGAGTTGCGACACCCTTAGATGAACCCATTTGAGCCTACATTATGCCTTTCTTTCATTGCCATATGAATCTAAACACTTTAACTTAGTGTAGATTATCCATACCCTTGTTCAAAAGACTTGGTGGGATTTTTGAAACTAAAACAAAGAAGATGGCGTGAAGATGTTAAGGGATGTATGTATGGGGATAGACTTGTTCAAATGACTTGTAATATGTGTGATTGCCGAATGAAACAGAAGAAAATTTAGAGAGCAAGAACAAAAGAAAGATCAAAAAGCTCTCCGGCAATAGGTTCTAAGTGTCTAAGTTTGGATTAATGTCCCCCGTACTTGTGAGTTTGGAGTTTGTTTTGAATTGAAGGCCCAAAAAAAATAAAGAAATATGGCCTTTGTCCTGTTCACAAAGCTCAATGGGAGTTTAGAATGAAGTTAGGGTCCAACAAAATGAAATTTGGCCCTTGTTTATAGAAGATTGACCATGGAGGCGTGGAAAAGATGAAGGAGTCTGGTTTTACAAAGTTTGTGATATTTCGACTAAGTCTTTGGAACGTTTTTAACCACCACTTATCTAAATTTTCGAATGCCTTAGCCTTGCCCCATTACAACCCTTCGAAAGTCCTTTTTGATCCTTAAGATGAGTAGCAGTTAATCTGTTGAGTAAGTTGCATGAGTAAGCATATGGTTTGGTTCATTTGTGCAAGTTTTTCATTCATGAGGTTTTCAATTATTTCTATCCATTTTTGAGTGAAAATATGATGAGTGCATCCATGTGAGTTGATTTGAACTTTATTCGAAACATGCACAGCTTTAACATCACCATTGTTTACACCACGTCTTACTTGTTCATTGCATGAATCATATCTTGGTTATCATTTGAAGTTATGTAATTCCATTGCCATATACATAAAGAAATTTCTGAGACAAATTTTCACTAAGGGCTTAGTGTTGTTTTACTTAGTATCTCTTACGTTTTCAAACATGATAACATGAAAATTTGCGGCTTTGAAACATTGAGACTTCTAAGTATTTTGTACATAAAGTGTGACGTTTTCTATTTTCCCTTTATTTTTCTTTTATCGAGTCCGTTGCTTTGATTTGTATTTGCTAGGGACTAGCAAAGTTTAAGTGTGGGGGAATTTGATCTACGCATTTTATGCTTGATTATTAATCACTTTCTCTCTATATTTAGTTTTGTTTTGTGCTTAGTAAATATGTTTTTAACTTACTTTATGTTTGTAGGTAGAAATAAAGGAGGAATCCGTAAAGGAGGCAGAAATGAGCTCAAAACCTACTAAGGAGGAAGTTCCTAAAATGAGGAGGAAAGATGAAGAAGAATGGGCCACGATTTATAAAGAATAGATCAAAGATCACTAAGATGGGTCAAGACCATGCTCATGTGTCCAAGAGGGTCCAAGATCATATCAAGATTCACCCACAAAGAAGCCCAAAAGAAGAAAATGGATCAAAAGCTAGAAATCAGGAAATCTGCCTGTGCAGATCAGCCCACTTCAACAGGCCACCAAAATCAATTGAAAACGAATTTGGACACATGCAAGGCATGCTTAGAAAGATATGGAGGTCTAGTTTCCAACCCCACTGGAATCATGCCGTTACAATGTGTGGATATTCAGAAATTCCGGATTTAGTGGGTACAGGTCATTCTGCCTAACAGCCAACTTTAAATGGGCAGTGAAGGCGCGTTAGAAGGAATTATGGCACAATTAATACATAGCTGGAAATCCCTGGAAGTCTATTTTCTAGTGCCGAAAGAATCACGCCTTTTGAAGTTGTAAAACGTCCGAAACGTAGCTTTTAATACAGAAGGGTCAGATTTGACAGCTTTCAGAAGGTGGGAAGTTTCCTAATCTTCTTCTATATAAAGGGAAGCTCGACTCTTTCAAGGGGGATCACACATTTAGAGGGCCGAACCCCTGTCTCTACATCACCTCCTCTCACACTTAGCCAAGAGAATTCTCAAGAAACTGAAACACCATCTCCACCACCTTCCAAATAAACCTACCTTCACCCGCGGCCTCTCTTGCTCGATTTGGCTTTGAGTTCGTGCGACTTCATCAACCATCAAGGAGCTGCTACACTTGGAGATTGCGGAGCGAATATCCCTCGGATCAAAAAGTGTAACAATGTCTTGTAATTTGTTTCGGTTTTGTAAGGAATTTTCCAAACTTTGTGTAGTGAGATTATGTTTTGTTGTAAGATGTTTATTTTCATATTTGTTTGAAACCTTCCATGTGTTCATAGCCTTAGGTTCGAATATGCATGCTAGTATACCAACACTTAATGCGTTAGAGCTTGTTAGGATGATACTCGAATATCCAGTTCACCCTCGCATGTTTTAATGAACTAATCAAAGATAAAATTGGATTTAGGTGGTTAACTCGATTTGGTTGCTCCCTACTTTCGATGTATACATGTGCGTATGTTTTAACTTGAGCTATGAATTTCGTTGGGATCAAATAAGGATGAGGTAAACGGCTAGGTTGAATAAATGTGATGATCACTTGTAAATAATAGAATTAGGGTTTTTCGGTGTAGAAACATGTTTAGGGTTATGTGTTCTTGATTGTTTGCTTGTCTATGAGTTTAAACATGTTAGAACTTGTGATTTCTCGATGTGTTTCTAACCATTTTTCTTGTTTAATTTCGTAGATTATAGAAAACAAACCAACTTTGCACCCCCCTATATAACCTAGCATAGTTATGCATGCACCCTCAATCCCCGGTTAAGAACGATCCCTACTTACCAATGCTACATCTACAAAGAAGGGTTTTAATTGTATTCGTGTTTGATTGAGTGTTTAAATTAAGTACTTGAAAAGACGTGAATCACATTGTCTTTCCCAACCGCTACCCCACTGTTTTGTGTTCTTCTTCCTTCGTCTCGGGCCAATGAATGGAACTTTACACCGTTCACAAAACATCCGGGATAAATATAGTGTTTAACCGGCTTCCCTGCTAGCAAGTGCTTTGGCCATGACCACCACCCTCCGTGGTTTTCAGATTTTTGCAGATCAATCATCTGCGAAAAAGGGCAAATTAATATAAGGGTTTACTTTCTACAAACATGATCGATATGTATTTAAATAATTAATCCCGAGACGTACGTACGTACCCATTGGAAGAAATAATCGGGAAACTTCTTCTTAACCATTTTCTCAATCCACGCCGAACTCTTGTTTTGATTTAACGCCTGAAGCCTCTCCCTGTATGACATCATGTACGGCTCAACTTCATCACAGACTCGCAACACTACCCAATGTGCCTCAATAAGTTCTTCCCGTGTTAACGATTCCTTTAATACTCCTCTAAACGGTCGGACGACATTGGTGACGACATAAATGTTGATGCGGGCACTGCGATCGGAGGCAATGGGAGGTGGTGGATCTTTGAGGTACCTGTTGCAGTAAGTAACACACTCATGCATTAGGTATGTCTCTGCTATGGAGCCATCCGGGGCCGACCTGTTTTTGACGAATGACTTATACTGTCCAAGCTGTCTAAAAAATCATACGTACAATAAGAATAAGTACATATAGCTAGCTAGTATATATATAATCTCCAGTGGAACAAATTAATTTATTAGTTGTACGTACCTTTCTTGAGGATACATCCAAGTGTACTGGACCGGACCAGAAATGAGCACCTGCTCGGGCAGGTGGATCATTAGGTGAATCTTGATGTCAAAGAAAGCAGGGGGAAAAATCCTCTCTAGTTTGCAAATGATGTGCACAATTTGTTGTTGCAATTCCACCACATCTGACTTCTTTAATTTTCTGGCGCATAACCTCTGCCACCACCTGCACAATGCCACTATTGGTTCTACGACGTCCCGAGGCAAGTATGGTCGAATTACCACTGGAATCAGACGTTGCAACATAACGTGATAGTCATGTGTCTTTAGACCAACAAACTTTTGTTGCACCTCGTCCACTGCTCCAGTTATAGTAGCTGCATACGTAGCCGGATAACGAACGCCCTTAAACCAATGAAATACAGAACGTCTAAGCGTCGGCTTCACTGTGTAAGGTGCATCTGGCATCTTGTTGTACACTCCTTTCCTATCCCTCCTCAACCACAAGGGACGACGTAGATTCATTGATTCCAAATCTTTGCGCGCTTTGGGAGTATCTTTAGTCTTGAACTTAATACCGAGAATTGTTCCCACCACGCTGTCGCACACATTCTTTTCTATGTGCATCGCGTCCAAGTTGTTCCTCAGCTTCAACTTCGACCAGTAAGGGAGTTCAAAGAATATACTCTTGTGATCCCAATAGCTCAGATCATGTGGAGGAATTGGATTGCATTTCTTTACATCCGCGTCATTGCTCAACACACCAAAGTCGAAATAGCTCAACCTCTCTAAAATCTCTTCGCCCGACCAACTACGGGGTTTAGGATTGTTCTCTACCGTACCGTCGAAATGAGCTTCATCCTGTCGCCACGGGTGGTCATGAGGAAGCCATCTACGGTGACCCAAGTAACACACCTTCCCCGCGTGCCAACTAGAGTTCACGTCGTCCAAACATATAGGACATCCATTATATCCTTTTGTCCTGCAGGCTGCCAACATCCCATAAGCTGGAAAATCGCTGATCGTCCACATTACGGCAGCCTTCATCGTGAACATCGTGTCAGTGAATTTGTCATAAGTTGGGACTCCATTTTCCCACAACAGTTTCAGCTCGTCGATCAAAGGTCTGAGGTAGACATCTAAGCACTTCGATGGAGATTTAGGACCTGGAATTAGTACGGTAAGGAAATTAACTTCCTTGTTCATGCACATCCACGGAGGCAAGTTGTACGGCATCAAAATAACTAGCCAAGTGCTGACGGCGGAGCTATTACTTCCACAAGGATTGAATCCGTCTGTAGATAGGCCGAGTCTAACATTTCTAACCTCTGAAGCAAAGTCTCCAAATTCTCTGTCGAAATGTTTGAAACCCTCCCCATCCGCGGCGTGTCGCAGGACATCGTCATCTATTCACTTTTCTGCGTACCATCGCATCGCCTCTGCTGTGTGTAGAGACATGTACAGGCGCTGCAATCTGGGAATCAAGGGAAAATATCGAACAACTTTCACAGGAATTCTCTTTTTCGAACTCTTCCTATTCAACTGGAATCTGCACTGGCCACATACGGGACAATAGTCCAACTCTTTATACTCTTTGTAAAATAGCACACAATCATTCGGACATGCGTCAATTATCCTGTACTTTAGGCCGAGGCTGCTCAGGATATTTCTAACCTTATAATGAGATTTAGGAAGATTGTGATCATCAGGAAGCAACTTACATATTTGCTCCTGAATTTCGTCAAAATCACTCACTGACATTTTGTGCTTCACTTTTATCTTCATTTGCTCCATCACATATTGCAACACATTCTCTCGACATCCAGGGAACACCGGGGTCTGCGCTTCAAGTAGCATCTGGTTGTACTTTTCCATCTCACTGGTGTCAGTGGCCAAGCTAGCTGCGGGGAATGTGTCATCATGCTCATTAGTGGTACTGTAACCTCCGTCTTGGTGTTGGTGTCCACCATGACTACATCCCGGAAACGTATCATGGACCAAATCTGCAGTTGGGTTGCAACCTGGGGGTCCGGCACCACTGCCGCTGGATGAGGCACCATGGTAACTGTACCCTGAGCTGAAGTCTGCTGCGCTGAACTCTACTGCTTCACCATGCTCGCTCCATGTAGTGTAACTCCACATCATACCATTTTCGTACAGGTGTTGCACCATAACATTAACCTCCGCATACTGACAATTAAGACATTTCTGACACGGACACCTGAAACATTTCTTTCCTTGACCATGTTTTATCGCAAAATTCACAAATTCGCTAATTCCATCCATATACCGGACATCACATCTATTCTTCAACTTCATCCAACTCTTGTCCATACTGCTACAAAATATTATAATTAATTAATTATTACATATATATATATATTTGTCCATTAATTTACGCTTAATTATACGTACTCGATCTACATCGATCCATCAATTACGTACGTACGTAATTTAATCGATCTGTACATATATATATATAGCTAACATCCTTGCATGTATGTACGTATGTTTTTTTATCACTAAATATATATTAATTAAGCAAATTTTAACTGCGTACGTACCTGCTGGCCTTCTCGATATCTGTACGTTAATTAAGCTAGCTAGCTAGTCAGCGGAGATCCCTTATCGATCCTGATTCTTCTCGGCCTTCTAGCTAGCTCCCTTCTCCTTCTCCCTTCTCCTTCAATTATTCTTCAAATGGAACGAAGAGATCGAGGATCAGATCGATGGAATGAATTCAGTTTGGCATCGGGCTTATATAATGCTTCACTTAGACGACGGAGGTGTCGGTACGTCGTCTAAGTGGAAGTACGTTACGTACTCGGACGACAGCGTGTCGGTCCGTTGTCTAGGTGATCACCTGGAGGACGGAGAAGACTCCGAGGTCCAGGTTACCACCTGGACGACGAAGAATACAATCCCCGTCGTCCTGGTGATCACCTGGACCTCGGAGTCTTCTCCGTCCTCCAGGTGATCACCTGGACGACGAAGAATACAATCTCCGTCGTCCAGGTGATCACCTGGAGGACGGGGAAGACTCTGAGGTCCAGGTGATAGCCTGGACGACGGAGATTGTATTCTCCGTCGTCCAGGTGGTACTTGGACCACGGATTATGTTTCGTCGTCCAAGTGTCACTTGGACCACGGAACAATTACGTTTCCGTGGTCTAAGTGCTGTTTTCTTGTAGTGTAAGAAGTTCAATTTTGACATAGATGATGCGGGTTTGCATAGGAAGTTGCAGCTGAATGAACTAGATGAGATTAGGCACAATGCCTATGAGTCCATTAGGATTTACAAGGAAAAGAATAAAGCTTTTCATGACCAGAATATTAAGAGAAGAGAATTTGTTATTGGTCAGAAAGTTTTACTCTTCAGTAGTCGTCTACACTTGTTTCCAGGTAAGCTAAAAAGTAGATGGACTGGCCCTTATGTTGTCACTAATGTTTTTTCTCATGGTGCTATAGAGATTTTGAGTTCGAAAATAGGGAAGACATTTAAAATGAATGGGCATGGACTCAAGCTTTTCTATGAGTCATTTGTGGAGCATGTCTTTGAGGATGCAAACCTTGGAGATGCATCTCCTTATGTGAAGTGGTGAGAATTGCCGTCTGGCTGAAGATGTTAAACTTAGCGCTACTTGGGAGGCAACCCATGTTGATGGAGAAGCGTGGCGACCAGATTTGCTCTCTTATCCCTTCTCCTTTACTTTATTTCTTCATGTTTAGTGTGATTTGTGATGTGTTATGTGTGTCATTCCATGCTTGTTTGATGTATAGTATGTTTTGGTTTTATTTTACATTGAAAACAATGCAAATTTCAAGTGTGGTGTGAGGTTTATATCATATCCTTACGTCTATGTATAATTTTTTTGTTTTTAGGTTTTTTTTTCCGGTACTGTACAGTTTTCTATCTTGTGAAATCTATTTTCCGTAGCTAGAGGTCTCGTAAAACTCTGAAACTTTGAGGGAATGTTTATTTATGTGTCTAGTTTATGCTCGTAAAATTTTAGCTCATTCCAATGTGTGATTAATTCTAAATAAATTGTGAAAGTCGAGTTGCGAAGTACAGGGGATCCATTTCGACCCATCGAGAAAATTCCTTAAGGAATTCTCGACCCGTCGAATTCTGGCAGATTTTAGACAGATGCATATTGTCGACCCATCGAGGAATTCCTCGACTCGTCAATTTTTGAGGGGATCTTTAACGACGACTAGTTCGTCGTGGAAGGGTCTTTTCGCCCAGTTTTGATATTTTTGAGTTTTTCTTTGTTCTTCTTGTGTGTTTTAGTGTCTTATTTGAAAAACCAAATACAAAAATAAAAAGTGTCAACAAAACCAATACAAAAAGAGTCTTATGATTTATGTTTTGAGTCTTAGGTGCCCTTAACTAGTCCATGATGTGATTATATCTTCCGTAATTGTAACTGAAAGATGATCATGTTATTTGAAGTTTCTTTGGTTAATCTTGATATATGTTGCATATGCGAATGTGCAGTGGATGTAGAAATGAGTTAACATGGTACAGATTTTTTTGAGCATGCTTAAACTTTGTTGAGATTCATTTAACCCATGAGCGATTGAGCCTAAATGTGATACTCATGCTTTCTTTGTTGAGTGTTAATTGCTTGCCACAAATTAAGTTAATGGACTCTAGATATTACTAGAACTTGCTCTTGTGCATTTCAAAGCTTATAGTCAATACATGTTTTGATTGAGGAAGTGATAAAGGCATTTAGAGGACACCATCATAACCATATAAGCCTGTGTCCCGAATTTGTGTACACAAGTTATGAACCCCTTAGTCAACCACTTTGAGCCTACATGTTTAAACTTTATGTCATCACCCACATATCTTTAACCTTAAACTTTAGAATAGTTATATTTTTACCCTTGTTATAGGACTTGGTAGAGCTATACATGAGACAGGTATGTGAAGACGACGACAATGTCAAAATGTGATGCAAAGAAATAAGTGTGGGGTATCAAGCTAATGTGAAAAAAAAAATAGAAAAATCGAAAAAAAAGAAAAGAAAAAAAAAGTATGATGTCTAGCTTGATACCCGAGTTAACTGTTGATGAAAACAATGATGTGAATGTCCAACAAGATGAAATTCGGCCACAAAAGTGAAAAAGTTCATGGTTGTACAGTTTGAAGAAGTCTCTTATTTGGTGCTCTACTAGGTTCTAGAATTATATTTGAATTCTGTATCCGTTTATTCTTTAACTATGAGCCAATACCCATTGCAACCCACGGAAGTCCTTTTGATCCTCAAGATGACAGCTTTTGATCTGTGGAGATTTGTCACAAGAGTAAGCATATGGTTTGGTCCATTTGGCAAGTAGTTGAGTTGAGTGGAAACCTTAGACATATTTTTGAGAGAAACACTTTTGAGAGCATATCAAAGTGAGGTTGAATCTTGACTTGTTTGTTGCATGCCGCAGTTCCTTTCACCATGATTATGTCTTTGTCTTACATATTACGTGTGTGTCATATATTGAAATTAACTCTCGAAATTCTATGGAAGGTGAATGTAAAGTCATGCTTATCTTGGTGTTACAAGTGTGGTAGATTGCTGAGACAATTTGTTAAGGGGCGTTAGAGTCATGTAGTTAGAGTTTTGTGAGTTGTTTTAAAGTTTTGGTTTAGTGTATTGCTCGAGGACTAGCAATGTTTAAGTGTGGGGTATTTTGATAGTCGCATATTTATGCGTCTATTAGGTATTTAATTTGTTCCCTATATTTAGTTTATTTTTATTAATTGAGTGATTTACTTATGTTTATTGTTTTAATAGGTTTTGTGGAGAAATAAAGAAAAAGGAAATAAAAGAAGGATTCCTAGCTCAATACGAAAAGAAAGAAGGAGTTATGTCCAATTATAGAAGCGTATTCCAACGTGGACTCTAGGAGAGCAATAGAAAGAAGTATATAAACCTATTTTTAGGTTTTTAGAGGGGGGAATAAGATCATTAGAAGAAGAATTCGTGCAAGAGGGAGAGCAGCCAACAAGAGAAGACAAACCAGTCTTCGTTTGACGGGTCGAGGATTACTTCGACCGGTCAAAATCTAGCTGTCCAGAATTCCTTCTCTTCCTAGTTTGTTTGTTTCAACTCTATGATTTGTTCTAGTTATTTCATGATGTTTTTTAGTAGCTAAACACATTGTTGAGGGGTTGCTTGAAGCCCCGTACATGAAGTCTTTCTAATTCATACACTTTAACCTAGTTTTGCATATTCTTTGAATGAAGTTTCTTTCTCTGAATGATCATCGTATGAGTTCTTGTATGTTTGCTTTGGTGGCCAACTTAGTATGCATGCTAGGGTTCTAGTTTCATGAGATACGGGCGACTGAAGATAATTTCTTCCACCGGATTCTCTATAGTGATATACTGATTTTACCGTCAGGAGATTGAAGTCCATAGGTCTAGCAGGACACGCCTATAGTGTACCTGTGAACCCTTGTAGATTCTCAAACCTTTTCTAGAGTTTAATGCTTTCTTCATTGTAAACCTTAGGGTCCATAACTATGAGTTCAATAGAGGGATATATGTAGGGGAGGTCCATGACAAACTTGCATAGGCATAAGGATTAGGTAATAGGATGTGGCTGTAACGATCAACTCTTCCTGGGAACATTCATTCATTGGATATGTACATTAGGTTAAATATGTGTTAGGAAGATGGAATGGCGGTGGTAGATTGCATTCCTCTTAACTCTTTAATCATATAGTTTAATTCATTTGCATTCATTAGTATTTTTACTTTCAGCACTTATTTTCTGCATTAGCTGTAGTTTATCCGATTTAGTTCGGTACTCAAATCAACTCCAAAAACCCTGAATTTTTGTGTGGTAGTCCGTCACTGTGTCTAGTTCATTGTATCAAAATTTCATAGCATTTAAGTGTGACGACCTGGACCAAAATCAGCAGTGTGATCAGCTTACTTCATGTGCTACTGCGTAGTCGCAGATTTCCAACAGTTGTTTGAATCGCCGGACTTGATAACGACTAAATCATTGGCCGAGAATTGGAGCTGGGTCTCTTCTCGAGAGTCGTTGTACACGAGATCTTGAGTTCGTGGGCGGTTCCGGATCATTATTTGAATGAACGAGGAATAAATTATGAATAATTGAAGTTTCGACGTAATCGGGTTTAAAAGGCGGCATGCTTAACGACTAAATTACCGGACGAGAATTTGGTTTCTGATTCTTCACGGAAGTTGTTGAGAATTTAATTTCGAGTTCGTGGGAACTTCCGGAGCATTATTCTGAGTTACGAGGATTATGTTGTGAATATTTCCGATTGTTGATTACTTAGTCGGTTTAAGTATGTGTTTGGTTTGAACCGTTGACTTTTTATCGGTTTGGTCGATGTGTTTGACTTCAGGTGGTAATTGAAGAATATGTCGAGTCGAGTTTGTTGCCGCGAGAATTATCGAAATCGGGTTTACGACGCGAAAGTTACGGGTGTTTAAAGTTTGTCGAAATGTATAATTGGAAGATTCCTTATTTGGAAGGTATATATTGTGGTATACTATTTTGGGCAAGTCAACTATTCATTGTGGCTGTTGACTTGGTCAACGCGGGGAGAGAGAAAGTGTGCGACGGTGACCGACATTCTCCACGGCGGCGAAGCCCGTCCGGCCACCTCCGGGCTCGACCCTGGTACCGTTCAACTCGCCTTGGAGCCCTCGACCCCGTGCCGGTCTCCTCTCACGGCGAGGTCGCCGGAGGTGGAAGATATTTCCAGCCAAAAATGGTGAATTTTGGGGTTAATGGTGGATTTCGATTCCGGCTGAGTTGAGCTCAAACAAGGATTAGGTTTTGTAGCCCTCATCTCCATGATTCTAACCATATATGTATGGAGTTCTAATTTTGCTTGTGTGTGGAGAATTTTGGATTTGAAATTTGTGAGGCAATTCGGTTTTGCTTGACATTGACATGGTTAGAGTGAGAATTGGCCTTCGATGCAGTTGTGAAAGTTGCTCAGTGAGTGATTTGGAGAGGAATAGTGGTTGCTCCGCCGAGAAAATTTCAGGTTGGTGGCGCCGCCGTCGCCGGCGGCGGTCAACGGTGGTCAACTTTGACTTTTTGGGGTTTTCGAAAAGTTGCCTGTCATTTCACTCGAAATCGCACCCCGATCGCAGTGGGGAGGTTCATTTTTCGAGTTGAGCGTCCGAAATTGTAGCGAGGTATTGAGGTGTGATTATCGGATTTTCGACGATTCGTCGACATTGAATTGTGTGTTTTCGAGAACAGTTGTTTCTCATGATTTGATTTGAATTGTCGAATTATGATTTTGAGGAATGGATTTTGTGATTATTCAGGGGTTCGTGTTCGTTCGTTTGGCGAGAGACTTTCCGCCGGATCATGGGTTAACGCGAACTGCGTTACGCTAGTTTGTGAGTGGACAATTTCTTTTCACGGATTGTTTGCGAGTCTTTATATACGAATTACGAACTTGAGCATGCATATGAGATTTCGATTTACATGAGCATGTGTTATACGATTATACATATACCAGTATATAATACGTATATGCACTTATATATTGTTTCATGCATTTGCATTGAACTATTTACGATTTGGATTACACAGAGTACAGTTTATATATATTGTTGTATCGATACACTCGCATCCCGGCTGATCCCCGAGGATGTGTACCGGGGGAGGCTGTGACTCCTGACCCGAGGCTTTTACCGGGGGGAGGCAGACCTCTGACCTGAGGCCTTTCTGGCTCGAATCACGTGTGGGTCTGGGATCCCGTGATTCGGACTGTACTAGCACGGATGTGTCCACGAGTGACCCCGTGGGATTTTATGCATGCTCTGTACGCATGAGGAGTTAGAGTCTCCCTCGTGTACGTACGCGTAAGGAGTTAGAGTCTCCCTCGTGTACCATTTCTTTATTTATGCATCTAGACTCGCATATGTTTTTATAACTTATATATTATTCGGCGAAAGACATTTATTTTCGTCCACTCACTCTAACAGTTTTCATGTCTTTCCCCTGGGCTTTTCGGTTTCCATGCCCAGTTTGCAGTTTGGATTCTGGTGTCGCAAATCGTGGTTGGAGGCATAGTGCTCGAGCTACCCTGTTTCTTCCAGTATGTTTATTGTTCTACCTACTGTAGTATACTTATATGATTATACGTTAGAGGTCGCTCTGAGTATTCTGTTGTATATTTTATACGATTTTACTCCGGATTTCAGTAAAGTACAGATATATTTATTACTTTACATTATTGCTGATATATTGAGAAATCCGGATGGGATTGGTGCCCACGGTTTGATTTTTGTGGCATAGGATGAAGTGTATTTTCCGCGTGCAGGTAATGGTAATTCCACGTTAGTAACGAAACTCTGCCGAAATTTTGTTGGTTTTCGTTGGTTCGCGTTTTCAGAAGGGGTTTGATTCCGGTTTAGGCAACTAAATCAGGGTTGGGTCCTTTCATTGAGTCAGTCTAGGTTAGGTTCGTGGTGTCATTAGTGTACTATAGTCGAGTCTGTCAATATTTCAGTTTAGTGTTAGGATTTGGTGTCATCAACTCCTCATGTTTGATAACCCTTATAAGTGACTATGCAATGATATATCTTGGTTGAATTAAGGTATCTTTGAATAGGTATTTACCCGGCCTATTAGCTTACAATATATCCCAAAAACTTGCTGGTGGTTACGCCATAAGCACATTTGGCAGGATTTAGGCGAACGCCATATTCCATCAATATCTGAAAGATGATGCAGAGATTGGTTGTGTGGCTCTGATAGGTAGTGTTCTTGACCAAGATATTGTCTATGTAGACTTCCACAATTGTATCGTTCACGTCCTTGAAGATATAGGTCATGAAGCGCTGGTATGTGGATCCAGCGTTCTTTAGACTGAACGACATGACTTTCTAACAATAAGGGCCTCTATCTGTTGTGAAGGTTGTGGCTTCCTAGTCTTCTGGGTGCATAAGGATTTGATTGTATCCTGAATAGGCGTCCACTGTGGAAAGCAGTTCGTGGCCAGTTGTGGCGTCCACTAATTAGTTGATTCAATGGAGCGGGAAGCTGTCTTGTTGAGATTGGTGTAGCCTACACACATCCAGGCCACCAGCTATCGTTGCTCTTCTTCACCATGACCGCATTCGAGATCCATTTGGGATAATGAACTAGTCATATGAAGCCTATCTTTAGTAGACGTTTGACCTCAGCGTGCATTGATGTATACTGTTTTGTGTCGTAGGCGCGTCATTTTTTGCTTGATAGACATGGTGTTAAGAGTAATACTTAATTGATGTGAAATCAAATCAGCAGAAATACCTGGCATCTCCGCATAGGACCAACAAAAGGCTTCCTGAAAATCTATGAGGAGTTGTATTAACTCTACCTTGACAACGGGATCGAGTTAGGTGCCTATCTTCACCTTTCGTTTTGCGTAAGCATGATTTAACTCAACCTCAATGAGGGAGTCCCCAGTGCTGTGTGTATGCGATATAGAAGATGACATTGGTGGTGGAGCCAGAGTCAATGAGAACACATTCAACCTTGTATCTGTTGATTAGCGCATCGAGAACGAATGAGGCGTTCGTATTTGGAGTGTCTCGCTCGTCACCTTCTGAGAACGTGATGGGGCCCCATGAGCGGCATGGGGCCCTAGTGCCTGATCCACTAGCTAGTGAGAAGACTTCACGAGGAGGGGTGTCAGCCTTGCACTTGCCGCCATAGATGGTGTTGATGACTCCTCAAGCCTTTATGACCACTACCTGCCTCAGTCCTTCTGCTCGATATTGGCTCAATTCGGCCTTGTCGAACAAGTTCTAGATCATCTTTTTTAGAACGCCACATTCCTCCATGTTGTGCGTTTTAGAATCATGGTCTTTACACCAGTGGCTTGTATTCTTGAGCGAGGCCTTCCTTGTTTTTGGCTTTGGCTGAGGGATCAGATGCTTATTGTTTGCAATGATTTCTGCGTAGGTAGCGTTTGTGATAGTGTAGACCGCCTTATCAGAGGAGTAGCATCTAAGTGCAGGTTGGTGCCGTTCTAGATTTCTGGGCAGGGATCAGCGATACTCAGGGGTTCTATGCCGGTCGGGCTTACGGGACCTTGTTCTCTTACCTTGATGGTTGCGTTGAGGTGGTGAAGCGTGTTGAGTGACGATCTAGGAAACGTGCTTGGGGGCGGGTGGAGAGTCACAGCCTGGTGGATTACGCGCCCTGTGTCCCCACACTCTATAATAGACGTAAGCTTTATCGACGATTATATCTATAACTTCATCGTATGTGAGGTGGTCATGCTTGATTATTTTTTCCTGGAAATTAGAAGGTTATAGTCCGTCGATCAGGGTGAATAATGTCGTCAGCTTGTTTAGGTTCCGACAAAGTTGAGCGGTAGAACTGAAGCGGTTGACGTAGGATGAGAGCGGTTCGGACCCCCCTTGGATTATGGAGAAAAGCGACTTGGCTGTATGGTGATGACCCTGTAGCCGATACCGCTTGAAGAAGGCATTTTTGAAGTTAGAGAAGGAATTAATGGATCCTGGTTCTAGTTCGAAGAACCAGTTCAGAGCTTTACCCATCATCATCTCGAGGAACATATAGCACATCGTAGCTTCATTATGCTTGTGGCCGACAGTGGCTGAGTGAAATGTATCCACATGTGTACCTGGGTCGCTGCGTTCTGACTAAAGCTCATCCTTCTAAGTCTTTACGCGTTGGTCGCTCCCAACGTTAGTAATGGCTGCAGAAAAGGGGGTTCTGCGCGGTGTATATGGGAGATTGGTGTTGGGATGTTGAATGTGAGGGAGCTCTGCTTCGATGTCGGCCAGGGGGGCCAAGATCTGCGCGATGGTATCGGGAGTTACTGTTATTGTTCTGGATGGGGGCACGAGGGGTGGAGGAGCTAGACGTTCATGTGGACCATGTTACTCCGCTCCTCTTGCCTTCCCAACTCTAACTATTGAGCTTGGAGGGTAGCAAGGGCCTCGTGTAGGCATTCATTGTTACTGAGTGTGGCATCACGTTCCGCCTGGAGTTCCACTAGCTCCTGTAGTAGATGGGTGTTATTGTCGTCAGGAAGTGTTGGTCGTTCCTCTATCAATTGGGTCAATCTCCATATATAGATGGGATAATAGGGGTTAGGAGTGGGCTGACTCCGCGTATGTGGTCCCTGGCCAGAGTTATGAAATCGTTGTGCTCAGGGGTAGGCATAACGATGAAGAGAAGGGATGGCTGAGAATCGAGAAGGGGTAGGCTTTTTAGTGGATGGGTAAAAAATGAAACTGTTGGACGGCACAAATTGTTTCTACTAAAATCTGAGAAGGAATTAGGCAGAAGAGCAACAAATATTGTGGGTGGATCGCTCCTGAGCGCGCGGGCGAATACCTCGAGTGTTTTGCTTATCTGCAAAACAAGTAACAAGTTTTAGGAAGTTGAGACGGGATTGGCCCGCCTTCAACGCTCTGATGCTTAAGTCAGTAGGTGTTATGACAAAAAGCGTAAGTAAACAGTGGTTTAGAGATTCGATACCTTTGTCTTGACATAAATACCTTCATTATATTGATAGTTGAGGGTGACAACACCTTGTGGTACTCGATATGAGACTAATGCAAGCATTCATCCTTTACGCAAAGGAGGGCATTTTGGTCTTTCGGTAATTTGTCCCTTACACTGGCTAGCTGACGCGTGCAACGCATCGTGCAGTCGAGCGTGTGTGGCGTATGTCCTGTGTGCGAACTTACTTAAATGCCCCTAGTTCTCTTTTAACATTTGGTCCTTTTGGGTGCTAAGTAAGGTGTGCTTTAGGGCTTAGCATATGGCGTACTAACAACACCTAAATACGCAATTGTAGTATGGTTAATTAGAATCTCGAAAAAATATGTAGAGATCTCTAAAGATGAACTTACGCATCTACTGCAAGCCCTAAAAAAATACACTAGCTAGTGCCTTGATCATCCCAATAGTTGCCCAAGAGAACATACCCAAACCTGGACCAGCAAAGTCTGGCCCATGATCCAACAAACCAATAAAACACGATGCACCGCCATCAATCACCTCCAAGTGATATTCCGACAAAACTACACTATGTCATCCTACCACAGCGCCAAACGCTGATAAAACCACGCCTATACTCCCTTTATTTCTCTCTATATATACTCCCTTTATTTGCATTTCAAAGACAAGAACTGTTAAAATTGCTTGATTTCCCCCTCCCGTATATTCGAAAACCAAACGAGACCATGCCATTCTACAAGATCCTAGCTTATCAATTAATGCTTCCAAATTCCTATTGAGCAGTTACCAACCCAAGTTTAATTGGAGAAACATGCCATTACTGAAGGAAGATATAGCACTGCTGGTGGTTGGAAAACTAAATCTAATGTTCCACGTCTCCAACCTTTCCGCACCATTCCCATTTATGAGAACTTGTTTCACATGGATGAAACACAACTGGATGCACCCCATATAACTATACACAGTATATATGGGAAGTACAATGGCATGGTCAGCTCCCACATAGATCAGCATAGTCACACTCAATTATTGACCGCTTAATTTGTGTACCAAAGTTTAAGTGTTGAGGAACTTTTAACTTGATCACTGTGGCCTGTAGTGTCATGACAACACCTAAACTTATATACCATGGCATATAGTGTATCTACATTAAAGCACCATACACTCCATGTCACAATAAATTAAGCTCACATGCATATGATAAACTTGATATATATATATATATGATGACTTTGATAGGATCATATATTTATGTAGTAAGCATATATATATATATATTGCATTGTAATAATTGGACCAAAACCACATGAAATAAGTAATCGAAGCTACCTACAAATAATTGAATTGCAAATGTTTGGATGTTCCAAGTAGGAATGAAAATTAGGTCTTTATCTAAAAATGCCGGTGAAGAAAATTAGCGCTAGCTCACTCTCCACTGTCTATCTGTATCTGCAGGTTGCAGAGTGCAGGCACAGAATTGAATATGCATGTCAGCAAATGGCAGAGGACCGCGTGAAGCTCTTTGAATGGTGAAGACTCTCCTAGAAAGAAAGCAGGTGGCACTTATTGAATGGCCTTGAATGGTTTTGCTGGCCTAGCTTCTACTTTCTCTTCTTGTAAGATACATGGTAGTAACTACTCACTCACCCGTCTACTTAACCAAACCTAGCTCAACACTCATTAGTAGAACAACGAACTGTCCGTAAGGCATTGCATTTCCAAAAGGTACCTGCCCAACTTCATATCATATCCCCCCATTTACTTTGATTTGGTTCTATATATCAAACATTATTAGCTGAGCATGTTAATTTGCTTACTTTGCTTCTTTCAGTGCAGTATAAGAAGCTAGCTAGTGAGATCGATATGGAGATGATGGATCTGTTCATGCTTGTTTTGGCGGCCTTGTTTCTCCGGCTTTGGTGGCGCTACTGGTCCGTGACTGGTGGCGGGAAGAAGAATCTCCCTCCGGGACCGCCGGGGTGGCCGGTGGTGGGGAACTTAATCCAAGTCATACTCCAACGTCGACCTTTCATATATGTTGTACGTGACTTACGTAAACAATATGGACCGATCTTCACCATGCAAATGGGGCAACGCACGCTGATTATCGTAACGAGCTCGGAGCTGATCCACGAGGGGCTTGTCCAGCGTGGTCCCGAGTTCGCCAGCCGGCCCTCCGACTCTCCCATCCGCCTCATCTTCAGCGTCGGAAAATGCGCCATCAACTCCGCCCCGTACGGCCCTCTCTGGCGCACTCTCCGCCGCAACTTCGTCACCGAGCTCATCAACCCTACGAGAATCCGCCAGTGCAGCTGGATCCGCAACTGGGCCTTGGCCCACCACATGCGGCGGCTAGAGGAGGAGTTCGCCGAGAAGGGAAGCGTGGAGGTGATGAGCAACTGCCGACTCACCATCAGTAGCGTCCTCATTTGCCTCTGCTTTGGCGCCAAAATCTCAGAAGAAAGGATCAAAGTCATTGAGAGCGCATTGAAAGACGTCATGATGATGACGACGCCGAAGCTCCCGGACTTCCTCCCTCTCCTGACACCGCTGTTCCGGCGGCAGGTGAAGGAGGCCCTGATTCTGAGGAAGAAGCAGATGGAGTGCCTCTTGCCGCTCATAAGAAACCGGAAAGCCTTCCTGGAAGGCGGCGGGGTCGTCGACGAGGAGATGGTCAGCCCTGCCGGCGCCGCCTACATCGACTCACTCTTCGATCTAGACGTCCCCGGGAGGGGACGTCTAGGAGAAGAGGAGCTGGTAACACTCGTGTCGGAAATCATCAATGCTGGGACCGACACGAGCGCGACCACGACCGAGTGGGCCTTTCTCCACTTGGTCACGAACCAAGAGATTCAAGAGAAGCTCTACAAGGAAGTCGTGGAGTGCGTTGGGGAAAACGGCCAGGTCAGCGAGAGTGACGTGGAGAAAATGCCATACCTGGCCGCTGTGGTGAAAGAGACGTTCCGGCGGCACCCACCGAGTCACTTCGTTCTGTCCCACGCGGCGGTGAAGGAGACGGAGCTCGGGGGATACACCATCCCTGCCGACGCAAGCGTGGAGTTTTACACCGCGTGGGTGACGCAGGATCCGAAGCTGTGGAAGGACCCGGGTGAGTTCCGACCCGAGAGGTTCTTGGAGGGAGGAGATGGTGTCGACGTGGACGTGACGGGGACCAAGGTAGTGAAGATGGTGCCGTTCGGGGCGGGTCGGCGGATCTGTCCGGCTTGGACGTTGGGGACGTTGCACATAAACTTGATGCTTGCAAGAATGGTGCAGGCCTTCAAGTGGCTGCCGGTTCCGGGTTCCCCACCCGACCCGACCGAGACATTTGCTTTTACTGTTGTCATGAACAACCCTCTCAAGGCTGTAATCTCGCCTAGGTCAATGGTCAACCCATAGTCCCATAGAAGGAGAGGCCAGGAGTCATACCTAAATCTATATTAGTGATTAGCTACATAGTTTCCTTGATTCTGTTTTTTAAGTTTCTCATTTCAAGGACCGCACGAGCGTGTAATCAAATGTGATTGATGTTTTGACTTGTTTCGTTATTGTGATGCTTAATTATTGGTGTATGTTTGATCGGCATTATGTATTTAAATTGACCCTTATATTCATTCTGATTCCTCTGCTTCTGAGTGGTATGTTTCTCATATCAGATAATCAGCACGGACGTGATTAAATGCGGTAGCTGATTAATATCCTACTTTTCACTTTTAAATTGCTTTGTTTTATTGTGATGATTATTGGTTTTCGAAAGACATTCTGTTCTTTATAATGATCGACCACTATCAGTATTTTCACTGTAGATGACGACATTAAAAAAAATAGGTCGACGATATTTTAAATCGTCGGTTATACTTTTGTCGACGCTTTTTAGCCTACTAGACTATAACCGTAGATTTTTGGTATTGTCGTCGGCTATAGTCTACTATATATAGCCGACGACTTAAAATGTCGTCGACCTTTTTTTTTAGTGTCGTCGACTATAATGAAAATGATGGTAGTCACTACCACATTTGTTAACATTACCGGCGAGATCACCGGAGACAAGGCCGGCGACCGGAAAAGTCGCTGGTAATGTCGCCGGAAAATCGTCGGTAATGTTCCAAAACATTACCGGCGACTCCAACCGTCGCCGGCAATGTCTAGTTTCACATTTCCGGCGATTTTCCGGCCGAAATTTCACCGGTAATGTGAAACTAGACATTGCCGACGACGGTTGGAGTCGCCGGTAATGTTTTGGAACATTACCGGCAATTTTCCGGCGAAAAGTCGCCGGTAATATCTTCATTTCCGGCGACTTACTCCGTCGCCGGCAATGTCTCTTATATTAGACGAAGATTGCATCAGCCCGATCATTCTTTCGTTTTGATCGAAAAAAATCCAGAGAAATCGAAATAAGGAAAACGTACGCTCTGAAATCGATCATTCGGTATATTGTAAAAATTAAGGCGAGCGTCGAAAACTCGATCACTCGGGAAGCTATATATATAGGTACGTGTATATATACGTATATGTACGTGTATGTATATATATATGTGTGTGTGTTGATCAAATCCAATTCGTGAGCAGATATATATATATATATATATATGAAATTTTGTTGATGTGATCACCGAAACGAGAAAACTGCTTGTAGTTAATCTTATCTAGTGTCTGAATCAATGACTAGTATATATTATCGTAGTGTTATCGTTGCCAGGCTTAACAGAGCCTCCTACCTAGTCAAATACGTTTTAAATTGAAAAAAGAAGAATACCATCATCGAGTACGTACTGAATTGAATTCAGAGAATGTGTGAATTGAATTGAGATATCGCGTCGATTATTAGTAGTGAATGTGTGTATATATATATAATTAATACGTCAAATTGTTAGAATTTTCAGGATGGACAAGAGTTGGATGAGCCTCGAAAGATGGGATGTCAAATATCACCAGGGAATTAGGAGTTTTGTGGATTTTGTGAAGGCTAATTGTGGAGACACTACACTTCATTATTGCCCGTGTAAAGAATGTAAGTGTTTCAGCGATCGATTTCGTTTTCCCATTGATAAAGTCCAGAGGCACCTGAGTAAATACGGGTTTTGGGATAAGTACACTTGTTGGATTTATCACGGTGAAACATCGTTAGCGGGTCCGCATGATCATGGACAATTTGGTGAGAGGGCCAGTCCACGCTATGATCATGGAGATTTTGCTGAGAGGGGCAGTTTATCCTATGATCCAACATCGATGTTAATCAATGATATGTTTCCTCATGAGAGCGGTGTATTTGCTGATGAAGCACCAAATGTCCCTCCCGTCGTTGAGGGTTTCCCCCATATCGAGCCAGTCGAGCCATTACCTGGAGCTCATGTCAACACAAGCGGTATGGACAAGTACAACAACCTGATTGCATTGCAACAGACTCTGTTGTACGACGGTTGTAGTAAGACTGTTCTTGAAAGTGTGATGGGAGTGATGCAGCTCAAAATGGAGAACAAAATGTCTGTCAAAGCTGTTGATTCTTGGCTGAAGTGGACTGGTTCGCTACTGCCACCCGGTCATCGTCTTCCTACCACTCATCATAAGGTGCGACATATCCTGAAAGATCTTGGGCTTTCCTACATCAAAATCCATGCATGCAGATATGATTGTATTCTCTTCTGGGGAAAAGATCTCGAAGACCTTGAAGCCTGCCCGGTATGTTTTACAGAAAGGTATAAGTTGACTCCTGCAGGCGACAAGAAAGCTGTGAAGATACTTCGATATTTCCCGCTTATTGATAGGCTGGAGCGGTTGTTCATGTGTGCTTTCATGGCCGAGACAATGAGATGGTGGGCTGATATTGTAAGGTGAAACATATCCTGAAAGATATTGGCCTTACCTACATCAAAATCTATGCATGCAGATATGATTGTGTTCTCTTCTGGGGTAAAGATTCTAAAGGGAATGATCTTGAAAACCTTGATGTCTGTCCAGTTTGTCACACAGATAAGTATAAGTTAACTCCTATAGGGAATAAGAAAGTTGTGAAGGTACTTCGATATTTCCCGCTGATTGATAGGCTGGAACGGTTGTTCATGTCTTCACACACGGCCAAAGCTATGGGATGGCATGCTGAGAGGGATTTTCCTGACGATGATACCCTTATACACTCTGCTGACGAAGAGGCTTGGAAGCACATGGTTAGGGACTTTTCTCGTTTTGCATCAGAGGTCCGAAATGTTTGGCTTGGGCTCTCATCTGACGGATTCAACCCTTTTAGCAACATGAGTCTTCAATATAGTATATGGCTAGTTGTTTTGGTACCGTACAATCTTCCTCTATGGATGTGCATGAAAAATGAATACAATATGCTAACTCCGTTAATTCTAGGGTCGGGTTATCCAGTAAAGTATTTTGATGTGTATTTGAGACCCTTGATTGAGGAGCTTAAGTACCTAAGTAATGTTAGCCATCCCACTTATGACAAGTACAAGCATGAGACGTTCTAGATGCATGTCATGCTAGTTGGCACCATCAGTAATTTTTCTGTCTGCGAGATGTTGTCAGGCAATGTTACCAGGGGATACATGGCTTGTCCAGAGTGCATGACTGATGAGTGCAGCACCCTTCGTTGCAGGAAGATTGTCCAGATGTGTCACCGTTGTTGGCTTGGACTTGATCACCCATGGTGGGAGGATGCCAAGGCATTTGATAGGACTATAGAAAAGGATTTGCAACCAATGAGATGGACGGGGCGTGAAATTTTGGAAGTGTTGAACGATACGATTTTGCGCAGCTCATCAATCATTCTGATATAGTGGCGGCAATACCTGACAGACCCGATAGGTATAGATTCTGGACACACAAAAGCATATTCTGGGAACTCCTGTACTGAAGTAAGTTGTCGATCAGGCACTACTTAGATGTCATGCACATAGAAAATAATGTGTGCGAAAGTGTGGTGGGCACAATGTTGAATTAGGAGGGGGGAAATAAAGATAGCCCTAAGGCACAAATTGATTTGAAAAGAATGAGTATATTGAAATATTTGTGGTTGAAAGAAGGGAAGAAAAAATGCCTCAAGCTCCTTACACTGTCAAGCTTGACCAGAAGAATGAAATTTTTAGGTGGATGGGTCATGTTATGTATCCTTCAGGCTATGCAGGAAATATATGTCGGTATGTTAACTTTAGGGACTAAAGATTCATGACTGCCATATACTACTTTAATGTCTCTTCCTTGTTTTCATTCGACCATACCTGCCCCGTTAAGTGGTGGAGCCGTTAGTAGCATTGTCAAGATTCTTTTAGAACTTATGCATTAGAGAAGTGAAAAAATCAGATCTGAAGGAAATGTAACAGGACATCATCTTTATCATGTGCAAATTTGAGAGGATATTTCCCCCAAAATAATTTGACATCATGTCTCACCTGATGATCTATCTTCCAGAACAATTGTTGCTTACTAGTCTAGTACACTACACTTGTATGTATCCTATGGAAATGTATGATTCAACATCCAAAGATCAATCTGTTTTTATATAAAATTATTTTTCAATAATCATAACATGCACTTTGCAACTTGATAAACAATTGAGGGACTACAAAGATTATGTGACTAATAAATCTGCACATGAAGGATGTATAGTTGAAGCATATCTTATACACAAGTTCGTAACGTACACCAAGTTGTATTTGGGAGCGTTGGAGGACCCTCCATAACATATGTCGGTAGATGAACCATAGTTTAATCTTTCTATCATCTCCTATGATGTTGAAGTTTATAGATGGTTGCTAAACTCGTACAAGTTGGAACCATATGAGCTAGTCACTGTCCACTGGTGGGTATTGATTAACTGTCCAGAAGTTCAATACTGGAAAGACATGCATCTTTACTGTCCAGAAGTTGCCGGTGATCTTGAGTACCACAATAGGGAGTTTATAAACTATTTTGGCTTATGGGTATGTCTATATATATATATATTTACTCCTATATATAATTTGCTATGTTCATATTTAAAGTTAATGGTTGTAATTATTTTTTCAGATGAACCATATACAATTTGATGGTCACCCAAACTGGTCACACAAATTGAGGCTTTTAGGGATGAAACCGATAATTTCAAGAGCTTATTCGATGTGGCGGTGGAGGTTGCGTCGATCTCGAGTATGGAGATCTAAGGTGTTGGGAAAATGGATGAGGTTTGATAGTTGGCATCGGGTTCAAGGTTGGCATAGTGGTTCTATTATGCGGGCTTTGTCCCGAGGTGTGTACCTTTGGTGCTTTGTCTGCTCTAGGTCAGGATGTTCACTGGTTCATCCTATGAGCGCACTCTCCTAGTGGCAGGATGAGATGTAGTGCCGACAGTAATTCATGCCGGTAACATAGTTTGTGTATTGACCCGATCTTACTTAAATATTGTAAATTCAATTAACCATTTACATATATCCAGTAAATAATTGACCCGGATTAAACTATGTCAATCAAATCAAAAAACTTTTCGACTAAGCTGTTACGACAATATGATCGCAATGATATAGAACAAACTAAATTATTCTGTCAACTGCACCACCACTGGCGGCGACACATGAACTTATGCGTCACCACCGCCCGCCCACTGGGTCAACGACATCTAAACATGAATTAAACCTCACAACTATACTCGTGACATCATTACGATTCTATTGACATGTAACTTGAATGATTTCGGATACCTTTTTTGGACAGCCATGCGCGACTGTTGGTGACCACCATGGGCGGGAGAGGTTGAACCACCAAAAGAAAGCTCTCGAAGATCCCAACAACTTTCCTCAAACGACATATACCTGATTCCGGCTCATTTAGCTAGAATCGGCCCCGAAACATATTCAGCCAAAAACTAAATTATTATGCAACGTAGCGGTCAAGCCACCGCGGGGTTCGAGACAGGTCGTATTCGACTCGCCATGATGAGGGGAGCAAAAGCCCCTAAACCTCGCCAACCAGAACCATCGAGACCACTGACCACAACGTCGCTTGATTCCAGTTCGATAGAGATCCATCAATCTCCATGAATCCTACCTAGAAACATGAAATCAACATCCTAAAACACATCAACACATAGAGGAGAAAGAGAGGTGCTAAACCATACAAATATCGGCGACCAAATTGGCCAAAAAATCATTGATCCCAAAATGTAAGTTTTAGCCATACTTCTTCTCAAAATTCTGGCTTTCTCAGAAAAAATCAACGACAGAGAACATAGGGGAAAGAGAGAGGAGATCGAGCTGATCATTTTGATACCATGAACTTCCAATTTGGTGGTCGGACGCCGTCGTACTGCCAACCGGCAACTCGGGTGCAATTTTTTTCGCCAGAGCCCAGTCAACACAGGTCAATGGGTCAATGGCCTTAAATGAAAAGTCTCCCTTTCTATATCTAGCAGACTCTATTTATAGTCCTGTACTTTCATTTCCATATTCACGATAAACTTTCATTGATAATAACTTTTACGTCGTCACTCCGATTACAACATTCCGCGCTTTGACGAACTCGTCTCACCGAAATCTACAACATCCTTCCGAAGTCAAACAAATAACCAGTCTAATCAAAATTCAACCAATAACGCTTGACTATTTATCGATAGTGAAATGATTTTACCGTGCTCGGTAAATCAAAATCGGAAATATCCATAAAAATTAATAATTATATAAAAAAGTCGGGATACTACAATCTAGCTCCGATAAAAAAAATTGCCCTCGAAATTACAAATCATAGTTTGTAGAATATTTTTGCGGAAAATTGGGCAGAATTTCTCCTAAAAGTAGGATGCCAAAACCTGCAAAGTGGCAAAACACTTCAATAACACAAGTTTCAACCTATATCGTGAGCCACTGCCCATCCGGATTTTTTCAACTATCAAACAGGATTTTGATCAATAAAATATTCAACATATCATTGGTATTTATCCACATATCGAAAATAGTATTCACAAATTTGCACCCACCTAAAAATTTACGGCGATGAGATATCTAACAACGTATCAACCTCAAAATCAAACAACAGAGATTACAAGAGTAAAATAATCATTAAATCTAAGCATTAAATGCTATAATCGTACAATTCATACTCACATATTCATAGACAAAATTGATATTCACAATCCAAACATTCGAATTCCACATTATTGTGTAAACATAGATAATCATATGGCCACATATTCATGCTCATTTCATGAAGCCATATACTGAAATCATAACAGTTCTCATTCATATGTATAGATATTGATCAATCAATTCTAGCTGATATCAAGAATCATAACCAATAAAATTTATTACCGAATCATAATCGATAAGTTGCGTACCTTTGCTCATTAAGTCATCTCATGTCATTCCAATCCTATGAACTCATCGAACCTATTCTTTTTTTATGTTCACGACCTGGTACAATTGACAACTCAATGTGTACCCATAATCAATCACACGAGCCCCAAGATTGATACCATTGCTGCCCCCAGGGTCAGCCATCTTTTATATCCATTTCCTGTTTGTCTTCACCCTCATCGGTGAGATTCAATATCTACGCCCAACCACCAGGCCTCGATCAAGTTTTGGGTCTCTTCACCCCAAGGAGGCACAATCCCTACTTCACTTAGATACCAGCGCCTAACCAACTCTCTCAATCATCCAGATATACACTCATTTACACAAGCCCCCCAATTGGGTTTTGGGTCTCTACACCCCAGGGAGTCACAATCCCTCCCTAATTGATATCTGACATCTAACGAAATCAATTTCCAACAGGCCACTGCACATAATATCAATAAGATCATTCGAACACAACAATTTAATCAAATTAACTCAGGTATGTATCATTCCTTCATTTAAGGCCTACCGCCACTGTTTTCGATGAAACGACCAAAATCGCTTGTGTACAATTTAGACTTCCAAAGTAGTTTACAAGAAGAAACTACAGTAACATGCTCATGTACACGAATAACTACTATCTGAATTCATATTCGTTAACTCATATCAGGTCATATACCACATAACCAACATGCTTATAGTACAAGTAATTTACTATTATTTATTCTTAATACATTTATAAATGCACAATTTACGATCACAGAAGAAAGTTGTATTTAATCATAAATATCACAAAATAAATGGAGCAACTATCAAACTTAATGTCCAAAAATAATACTAATTAACCATCATGTTCCGAAAGCAATACTACACGTGTTCGATTACCATCTCGATTGACAAATTTAATTTTATACTCTTTTTAGCACAACATAAATAATCAATATCAAATTTTTGAGATTCAAATATATCACAACATCGTGAAAACACAAATCATCTTACATGCACATACTCGTATTCATTTCATTAAATCATATAACACATATTGAATATGTGGAAAATACCAATAAGTCACTGTCATTTATTCTTAACACAACTCTAATTGAAATTTATAACAATGCATATTCAAACTTTTATCGAATCATAATAGCCGAAAGCAATCACTACCACATTTGCCATCATTACCGGCGAGATCACCGGAGACAAGGCCGGCGACCGGAAAAGTCGCCGGTAATGTTCATCATTACCAGAGACTTACTCCGTCGCCGGTAATGTCGCCGGAAAATTGCCAGTAATGTTTCAAAATATTACCGGCGACTCCAACCGTCGCCGGCAATGTCAAGCCGAACATTTCCGGCAATTTTCCGGCCGGAATTTCGCCGGAAATGTGTGGCTCGACATTGCCGACGACGGTTGGAGTCGCCGGTAATGTTTTGAAACATTACCGGCGATTTTCCGGCGTAAAGTCGCCGGTAATGTCTTCATTTCCGGCGACTTACTCCGTCGCCGGCAATGTCTCTTATATTAGCCGCAGATTGCAGCAGCTCGATCATTCATTCATTTTGATCGAAAAAAAATCCAGAGAAATTGAAAGAAGGAAAACGTACGCTCTGAAATCGATCCTTCGGTATATTGTCAAAATTAAGGCGCGCGTCGAAAACTCGATCACTCGGGAAGCTATATATATAGGTACGTGTATATATACGTATATGTGTATGTATATATATATATGTGTCTGTGTTGATCAAATCCAATTCGTGAGATATATATGAAATGTTGTTGATGTCACCGAAACGAGAAAACTGCTTGTAGTTAATCTTATCTTGTGTCTGAATCAACGACTGGTATTATCGTAGTGTTATCGGAGCCAGGCTTAACAGAGCCTCCTACCTAGTCAAATACGTTTTGAATTGAAAAAAGAAGAATACCATCATCGAGTACTGAATCGAATTCAGAGATTAGATCGATATATATATATATATATGCATGCATGTGTTGATTTAATTAGAGTTGAATTGAGATATCGCGTCGATTATTAGTAGTGAATGTGTGTGTGTATATATATATATAATTAATACGTAAAATTGTTAGAATTTTCAGGATGGACAAGAGTTGGATGAGCCTCGAAAGATGGGATGTCAGATATCACCAGGGAATTAGGAGTTTTGTGAATTTTGTGAAGGCTAATTGTGGAGACACTATACTTCATTATTGCCCGTGTAAAGAATGTAAGTGTTTCAGCGATCAATTTCGTTTTCCCATTGATAAAGTCCAGAGGCACCTGAGTAAATACGGGTTTTGGGATAAGTACACTTGTTGGATTTATCACGGTGAAACATCGTTAGCGGGTCCGCATGATCATGGACAATTTGGTGAGAGGGCCAGTCCACGCTATGATCATGGAGATTTTCCTGAGAGGGGTAGTTCATCCTATGATCCAACAGCGATGTTAATCAATGATATGTTTCCTCATGAGAGCGGTGTATTTGCTGATGAAGCACCAAATGTCCCTCCCGTCGTTGAGGGTTTCCCCCATATCGAGCCAGTCGAGCCATTACCTGGAGCTCATGTCAACACAAGCGGTATGGACAAGTACAACAACCTGATTGCATTGCAACATACTCCGTTGTACGACGGTTGTAGTAAGACTGTTCTTGAAAGTGTGATGGGAGTGATGCAGCTCAAAATGGAGAACAAAATGTCTGTCAAAGCTGTTGATTCTTGGTTGAAGTGGACTGCTTCGCTACTGCCACCCGGTCATCGTCTTCCTACCACTCATCATAAGGTGCGACATATCCTGAAAGATCTTGGGCTTTCCTACATCAAAATCCATGCATGCAGATATGATTGTATTCTCTTCTGGGGAAAAGATCTCGAAGACCTTGAAGCATGCCCGGTATGTTTTACAGAAAGGTATAAGTTGACTCCTGCAGGCAACAAGAAAGCTGTGAAGATACTTCTATATTTCCCGCTTATTGATAGGCTGGAGCGGTTGTTCATGTGTGCTTTCATGGCCGAGGCAATGAGATGGTGGGCTGAGAGGAACTTGCCTGACGATGACACCCTTATACACCCTTCCGACGGAGAGGCTTGGAAGCACATGGTCAGGGAGTTTGATCATTTTGCAGCAGAGGTCCGAAATGTTTGGCTAGGGCTCTCATCTGACGGATTCAACCCTTTTGGCAACATGAGTCTTCAATACAGTATATGGCCAGTTATTTTGGTACCGTACAACCTTCCACCATGGATGTGCATGAAGAAGGAATACAATATGCTCACTCTGTTAATTCCGGGCCCGGGTTATCCAGGAAAGTGTCTCGATGTGTATTTGAGGCCTTTGATTGAGGAGCTTAAGTACCTGAGTGAGTGTGGCCACCCCACTTACGATAGGTTCAAAAAGGAGATGTTCCAGATGCATGTCATGCTTGTTGGCACCATCAGTGATTTTCCTGCCCGCGGTATGTTGTCGGGCAACGTTACCAGGGGTTACAGGGCTTGTTCAGAGTGCATGACGGTTGATTGTTGCAGTCCTCATTGCAGTAAAATTGTTCATATGCGTCACCGTTGTTGGCTTCCATATGATCACCCATTTAGGCAGGATCCAGACGCGTTTGATGGGACTGTGGAAACAGGTGTGGCACCCAGGCGATGGACAGGGGAAGAAATTTTGGAAGTGTTGAATGAATATGATTTTGGCCAACTGAGCAATCATCCTGACATAGTCGCGTCAATTCCAGACAAGCCCGAAAGGAATAATTTTTGGACACACAAGAGCATATTCTGGGAACTCTCATACTAGCCCAGGTTGCCTATCAGACACTACCTAGATGTCATGCACATAGAGAAAAATGTGTGTGAAAGTGTTATGGGCACAGTTCTTAACTTGGAGGGGAAAACAAAAGACATCCCTAAGGCACGGATTGATCTGAAAGCAATGGGTCTGCGGAAACATTTGTGGTTAAGAGATGGTAAGAGAAAAATGCCGCAAGCTCCTTACACCGTAAAGCCGAAGCATAAGCATGAAATTTTTCGGTGGCTGAGTAATGTCAGGTATATATTCTTATGGCTACGCAGGAATTTGGCCTTAAATTTTTAGCGTTGTATATATGGTTATATGCGAGAAATATAATTGTTGCATATATATGGCTTTATCTATATATATGCAGGTATCCTTATGGCTATGCAGGAAATATAAGCAGGCGTGTTAACTTCCGGGACAATAAGATGTACGGATTAAAGAGTCATGACTGCCATGTACTGCTTCAACGCCTTTTCCCTATTTTCATTCGAGGGTACCTGCCCAAAGAGGTGGTGGAGCCGTTGGTGGCCTTGTCAAGATTCTTTCAAAAGTTATGCACCAGGGAAGTTAAAAAATCAGACCTCAGGGAGATGCAATATGACATCATTTTTATCATGTGCAAGCTTGATAGGATATTTCCCCCAAATTATTTCGACATCATGCCTCACCTGATGATCCATCTTCCAGAACAATTGTTGCTTACCGGTCCCGTACACTACACTTGGATGTATCCCATGGAAAGGTACAAATGATTCATACATTTGGTTTGCCTATGTTTTTATATGTAAATTCTTATTTTTTAAGTAAGTTAACATGCACTTGTTAACTTGTAGACAATTGGGAGCCTACAAGGACTATGTGAAGAATAAATATGCACCTGAAGGGTGTATCGCTGAAGCATATGTTGCGCACGAGTGTGTAACGTACACCAAAGTGTACTTGGGAGCGCTTGAGGACCCCCAACAACAGATGCCGATAGATGAACCCCAGTTCAACCTTTCTATCATCTCCAGTGACGTGGTAGTACAGGGAAGCTTGCCAAAGTCGTACAAGTTGGATGGAAATGAGGTAGCCATTGCCCACTGGTCGGTACTGATTAACTGTCAAGAAGTACAATATTGGAAAAACTATCATCTTCACTGCCCTGCTATTGCCGGAAATGTTGATTACCACAACAGGACGTTTGCAAACTACTTTGGTCAATGGGTAAGGGTATATGTGTATATGTCTATTTTTATATATATCCTTATATAGCATGTATGTATGTACGTGGTTTTGTGGTTTCAAGATGACATAATTTCTTGTGTACGTATTACTGGACGTTTTCAGATGAACCATGTAGCAAATGATGGTTGCCCAGAGTGGTCAAACGAATTGAGGGTCCTGGCGATGAAACCGATAGCTTCAAAAGTTTACTCGATGTGTCAGGTCAATGGCGTGAAATTTATATGTGAAAATCGAGTTGACCGACTGAAAACACAGAATTGTGGGGTGATGGTCCATGGTGGGCAGGATGGCGTTGACTATTACGGTGTCCTTCATTCAGTTGTTGAACTAATTTATGGGAACCGCATGAAAGTGCACTTGTTCAAGTGTAGATGGTTTGATACTAGCCCGGAGAACACAAGGACCGATCAGTACGGAACATTTTCGGTAAATACTGCTACTAGCTGGTATGAAGATGACCCTTTCGTTCTTGCCTCGTCAGTAAAACAAGTGTTTTACCTTGACGATCTTCTTAACAAAGTCCCGTGGAAGGTGGTTAACCATGTTGCTCATAGAAACATATACAGTGCTGCCACACTTGGTGAGACCGCAGATGATGAGGAAGTTACAGCATACCAAGAGCCGAACGCTTTTGACATTCCAGAATCATCTACGATTCGCCTTAATAATGTGAGATCTGGGAGTGTGGTTTGAATTACTGGAGCAGAACTTCTCGATGTTAATCCATATAAAGTTGACGCAGATTCAGATGACGAGGAGCGGCACATATTGCCAAAGGTTACCTATGAAACCGTGTCAGACTCAAGTGATGAAGATGATTACGATTATCATCCTTAGTACGTTGGAAATTGTAGTCGGAAAATGTAGTCGGAAATTGTAGTCGGAAATTGTAGTCGGAAAATGTAGTCAGAAAATGTAGTCGGAAATTCAGATGACCATGCAGCTCGAGCTGCTTCCCATTTCTTCCTCTCCCTCTTCCCTCTCAAACCCAAAAACCTCTCAAAATTCAAAACCTCTCAAACCCTAAAACCCCTCTCTCTTCATCTCAACCCTCTCCTCAATCCTCTCTTCCTCTCCTCCCCTCTCTCCTCCTCCCCTCCTCCTCTTCCTCCTCCCCTCACCTTCGTCACCGGACAACAGTTGGGTCGAGCTCCACCATGGCAGGTAATAGCTCACTCTCTCTCCCTCTCTCTCTCTCCCTCTCTCTCTCTCATTCCACATTTTATTTTTATGCATTTTGATTAATAAATTTTTGATAATTGTGGGATGTATGTATGCATGTGGAAAATATTTGTAAAATATAATTAAGGTATGTTTGAAAATTGTGGGAAATTAATATGGATAATTGTGGGGTGAAGGAGAAATATATGTAATGTATATATGTGAAAAATTAATTAATTTATATGGAATGTATATATATACGTATGTTTGAAAAATGTGGAAAATTAATTAGCTAGGGTGATTTGGATTAATATGTGATGTATATATATATATATGTGTGAAAATTAGGTGAAATTAAGATGCATGATCGATGTATACAAAGTGTATATGTGATGTATATATATGTGAAAAGTTTAAAGCCGGAAATGATGTATGTATATATGTTAAGTTAGGTGATATAGTTGTTAATTTAACGTATAATAGGTGAAAAATCGGCTTCGGAATTTAACGTGTTTGGATTAAGGTGATATAGTTGTTAATTTAACGTATAAATTAAGGTGAAAAATCGAAATCGGAACAGTTTGGAACCACAACAGTTTTAAACCTGAACGGTTTTAAACCGGAACTGTTTGTAACCGGAACCATTTTTAACATAACGGTTCCAGTTCCAAACTGTTCCAGGTACAAACAGTTCCGGTTCCAAACCGTTCCAGTTCCGATTTGTTATAGAACCGAAACGGTTTGGAACCGGAACCGTTTGGAACCAGAACTGTTTGTAACCAGAACCGTTATGTTACAAACGGTTCCGGTTACAAACAGTTCTGGTTTCAAACGGTTCTGGTTCCAAACCGTTCCGGTTTCAAACCGTTCCGGTTCCAAACCGTTCCGGTTTCAAACCGTTCCGGTTCCAAACCGTTCCGTTCCCGATTTGTTATAGAACCGAAACGGTTTGGAACCGGAACCGTTTGGAACCGGAACTGTTTGGAACCGAAACTTTTTGTAACATAACGGTTCCAGGTTCAAACGGTTCCGGTTCCAAACCGTTCCGGTCCCGATTTGTTATAGAACCAATGATGACTGCTCGCACGAGAGCCTTGCTAGAAGCGCGAGCTCAGGAGGAAGCTGCACGATCAAAAGCCGTGCAACCGCAAGTCGAGGCTCGAGCCTCAGTCTCCAGACTCTCAATCAGCTGACGTCCCTCCGGTGGCAGAGCCTCAGACGAGCGACAGTCAATGGGGGCATCAGAAACTCCCTCAATCCGAATGCCCCATATTCGCCCTGTGCCTACTCCCGTTTCACGGGAATCATCTGAGACACATGGTGGTGCTGGCGCCTCATCGTCCAGGCCTCGTCTATCTCCGCCGTCCGGTCTCTTCCTACCCGACGAGATTCATGTGATCCCTAAATTCGATGATAGGGGGATGCCTGTTTATGTTGAAGGACGGCCGGAGTTCCTGACCGTGGAGGAAGCGTATAACTTCCTCCCATTCGACCCCGTGTATCTTTGGAGTGTGAGGTGCACCAACCAACAAACGGACGATGCAGGTAAATTTTATTTAACATCAGATTGATTACTTAATTATTACTTAAGACTTGCGATAGGTTCAATTAATGATATCAATTTGTTAACATTGTATTATTAGGCAATTTCGTTAATGGGACTGGAAAACGGAAAGGGGCTAGAGGCACCTGCACCGGGAAGAGACTTGAGCAGGCCACCGTTGGAAGGAAAATGCCCATAAGGGCCAATGAGGATGGCGAGGTGATCGAGGCATTTGACACCACGCGCAAATATGTCAGCATGGCCGGTGCGATCGTGCGGGACAAGGTCCCAATGCTTTGGCCAGATTGGGAATCTGTGCCTATCTACGTGAAGATGCAAGTGCATAATGCACTCAGTGTGAGTAAAATGGTATTTTCATTACGTAAATTTTACATTTATTAATTAAGTCCGAATAAATATATAATTTTACCTTTTATATATTCATATTGCAGGTGTGGTTTGACGTGGATGAAGTTCTTATTCACACGTGGGTAGAGCGTCAACTACATATGAGGTGATGTGCTTCGACTTATTTGAATATATATCGAGTTAGATTATTGTTTATCAAGTGTTTTAATATCTCTAACTTTTTTTCCTTGTTTTAATATAGGTATAAAGAGTGGAAGAACGACCTTTCTTCCCATTACACTGTATACAAGGAGCTAGGTCGAGGTTCTACCCCTAGCGAATTCCGGTTTAGGGAGTACGAGTGGCAGTGGCTGATAGCCCACTTCGAGCACCCCAAAGCTCAGGTATGCATCCTGAATATATCTTACAAGCCTAATGTATCGTATCAGATTGAAATAGTTAGTTACTAATTTTTTTCCATATGTTTATTAAACAAGGCGATTTCGAAGACGAACCGGATGAATAGATTGAAAAACACCAGGGCCCATCATGCAGGTTCACTCAACTACATGGGTTGGTCGACTAAGGCGCAGCAACAACAAGAAGTGAACCCCTTGGTGTATATTCATCAGAAGTTCTATCCGCAGTGCTCTGACGAAGCGGTAAGTCTTTCGCCTCTCCATGTGTTAATAAAACTATTTTTCGATATTAATTTATTTTGTATCCTTAGTACGTTATTCATTTTCGCTTTTCAATTAGGCGAGAGTGGAGGAGGCGACCGCAGAAGAACACTTCAGAATACTCTACCGGGTCAAGAAGTTTAGCTTCTAGTCGTAACCTCGCAGCGGAGCTTCAGAGGACGCAGAGGGAGTTGGAGGAGCAAAAGAGGCAGATGGCTGAGTACCAAAACATGGTCCAGCAGCAGACACAGATGCAGGCTCAGATGTACAAATGGATGCGGACGATGTACGAGGCTCAGACTACCGGACAACCGTTCCCCACACCTCCCCCGTTCCCTCCGTTCCCTAGCTATCCACCACCACCACCGCACCAGTCAACGCCAGAGCAAGACCAAGGTAGCCACCGGAATTCAAATGAGTACATGGATTACTTCGACCCTGACCCGCAAGTTCCTGGACCCTGACCTGTAGTTGTAGTTAATTTTCGTATCGTCGTTGCTATTTGTACTGTACGTTGGACATTTATGTATACTATTGAACTTGTATGATTGTACGATTTATGTCTTTCAATGCAAGTTCTAGAATTGGGCCCAATCCAGAACCGCGTTTTTTTTTCAAAATTTTTCCAGACATTGCCGACGACATGGACCTAAGTCGCCGGCAATGTCTCACATTCCGGCCACGGCGGCGCTGACATTGCCGGCGACTTCCGTCGCCGGTAATGTCCTACACATCACCGGCGACTCAAGTCGCCAGTAATGTCTTGACATTGCCGGCGACTTGAGTCGTCGGTGATGTCAAGACATTACCGGCGACGTGAAACTCCGTCGCCGGCAATGTTAATACCGGCGGGGAATTTCCGGCGACGTCATTGCCGGCGACTTGTCGCCGGGAATGACAATTCCGGCGAAAAAAATGGACAAGGCCGGCGACGGCAAGTCGCCGGTAATGTCTCCATTTCTGGTAGTGAATGTCAATCATGTTCAATTCATGGAATTTCATTTTATGTCTAAATTCGCACAAAATATTAATTTCAGTGTCACATATTCAATATCAAACACGCATCAATAAGAATCATGCAATTCCGCATATGTCGAAAAAATGTACCTCATTTACGACGAAAATATTTAATCTAAACCAATACCTTTAATTTCCTTCTTTTCCTTGATTTTTCATCATTCACATCGACTCTCCCTCCTCAAGACGATCATAGAAGTATAGATTCACAAGTTTACAGACAAAAATCTAACACAAATCATCGATATTAGTAATTAGCATACAATATGTACACAATAATCGATTTAAATTCCACTACGATATATTCACACTTTACGAGAGAATTGTGAATACAAAGTATGCAACGAGAGCTTGGTCCTAGTATTAAACCGCACTCTGATACCATTTGTAACGACTTGATCCTACTTAAATATTGTAAATTCAATTAACTATTTACATATATCCAATAAATAATCAACCCGGATTAAACTCTATCAATCTAGTCAAAGACTTTTTTGACTAACCCGTTACGACAATACAATCACAATGATATAGAACACATTAAATTATTCTATCGACCGCAGCGACACGTGACCCCACGCATCACCACCTCATACCCACTGGGTCGACGACATCTATACACGAATTAAACCTCACGGTTATACACGTACGTGACATCGTTACAATTCTATTGACATATAACTTGACTGATTCTGAATACCTTTTTCTGGCCAGACGCCCGCCATAAACGGCGCCGCATGTATCCACGCGTCACCACCGCTGGTGGTGGAAGTGACTCACCAAACAAAATCTCTAAAAGAGCCCAACAACTTTACTCAAACGACCTATACCTGATTCTGACTCATTTGGCCGGAATCGGTCGAGAAGCATAATCGGCCAAAAACCAAACGACGAAGAAATGCCACTGTCAAGCCACTGCGGGGATCGAGAAGGGCCACGTTTGACTCGCCGTGATGAGGGGAGCAAAAGCCCTTAACCCACACTGGCCAAAACCATCGGAATCACCAACCACGACGGCGCCTAATTCCAATTCGACAACGATCGATCGATCTCCTCGAATCCCACCTACAAATATGAAAATTCACAACCAAAAACATAGCAATACATAAAGGAGAAATAGAGGAGCTAAACTATACCAATATCGGCAACAAAATCAGCAAGAAAATCATCGATTTCAAAACCTAGGTTTTCACCGTACTTCTTCTCAAAATTCCGGCTTTCTCCGGAAAAATCGACGACGAATACCATAGGGGAAACAGATAGGGGATCAAGTTGATTATTTTGATACCAAGAACTTCCAATTTGGTGGCCAGAAACAGTTGCATTGCCGGCCGATAGCTCGGCGACGATTTTCATTGCCAGAGCCTAGTTAAAGCTGGTCAACGGGTCAATGGCCCAAAATGGAAAGTATCCTTTTTTATATCTGGAAAACTCTATTAATAGTCCTGTACTTTCATTTCCATAACATTTAAGTCGTAACTCCAATTATGACATTCCGCGTGTCGACGAACTCGTCTCATCGAATGCTACAACATCCTTTAGAAGTCAACCAATATAACGAATCCAAAAAAAAGTCAACCAATAATGCTCAACTATTTATCAACATTGAAATCTTTTTACCACGCTCGGTAAATCGGAATCGGAAATATCCATTATAAATAAAAATTATATAAAAAGGTCGGGATACTACAGTTGGAAAGCTGTTAAAAGTGAATTGATGTGTTGCCTTAGTCACGTTGTCTTTCCAGTACTATGTCGCCTTTATTATGAAGCATATGGAGTAGCCTACATTGTACTCTTTGCTCAATTGTGCCGTTTATGATACAATGTATTAGTTGAGTCTCCTAATAGTATTTCAATTTTTTTTATCTTTTTACGGGGGTTTAGGATTTGTGTAACCTCCCCCCCCCCCCCCTCCCGTATTCAATCATTTCATCAATTGAGGCTTAAGGGTAGCAGTAACCCCTTGTTTATGAGATTTATCCTCTCAACCTTTTGACTATTGATTAGACTAAGGCTAAGTGAACTTCTCTTACCAGCAAGTATACAAGGTCAACTTATAGTATTTGTAAGGAAGTCGAGTGTTGACCCCACGAGGATTAACCACTTAAACTCCTTAGCTTGACTCGATTATACACTTGAAATCACGGATTAACTAGACATAAGACATGACACTAAAACTAAAGCAAGATGTGGAAGTGTATCTCACAAAACTAAGTCCTTTAGAGACTTAGCATTGCAATGGGTGGTTGAAATTACGATGAGTGATTAAACGAAATGTTGATTAAATGTTTATTACTAACTAATTAAGTGCAAACATAAAGTAGGAACAAAATAAAATGTAAATGTTTGGTCGGCTAGAGATGTCGCTACTAGCCAACTCAATGTACCAACAATGTCAAAGTTATCAGTTTAGTCTGATTCATACGTGTTTGTCCAATTCGTGATCCTTTTGAGTCACCATTTGTTGTGAACTGAATCTCCTAGGCTATTAGGGCACTAGAAATGTTCCGGTCCAACATTCAAATATAAAGCAAACCGAAACTACAATACAACACAATTACACATCGTATCCTAATCATACTTCATGCCTAATGACTTTAATATGTGTTCACTTATGATGAATGCGAATGACTTTCCTTCCTAAGTCCCTATTAGAGGACATGAAGTATGTTCTAATGAATTTCCTAATTCACACCTTTTAGAACATGAATTAGAAGAAATAACGATTAGCTACACAGCCCCTTCGAGTCAATGTAAGCTTAACCGAAGCTCCTTGAGTCATTTGAACTTCAAGAAGGCTTCGGTCCATGTTCAAGCCCAATGAAAACCAAACATTAAGCCCATCTTCTCAAATGCAACCTAAGTCATGTTTACATGCTTATCTTCCTTAGGTGAGTGACTAATTCACTTAGATTCATTTTTAGCTTCCTTAAACATATCTCAACTTAGTCATGGCTAAGATATGAGTATGAAAATATTGAATCAATCCCAAACATGCAAACATACCACAATCACATCACAAGCTATCAAATTCATTCACAACATGTAGTAAATTAAACCAAATTCAAATCCATAACTCAAAACATAGTTATATGTACATCAAATTGGCTAGGGCTCAAAAGGCAACTAATCACTAAGCATAATATAAAGCAAGACTAGATACATAAGAAAAGGAAAGAAATAACCAAGAGTCCCCTTACCAAATCTCCACCAAATGACTCCAATGCTTTTTGCTCCACTTCTTTACTCCAAGCTAGCACCAAGTATTCAAGAGGAGGTAATGGTAGTCCTTAGGATTCAAAGGAGCCAAGAGGAAGAGGGATTACTTCCCACTCCTTTGAACTCTAAAGACCAAACCAAACCATAAAGGCAAAGATGAGAGGATCGAGGAACACCCAAATAGGCCAAAGTGATGGTATGGTTATAATACCTCAAAAATTAGTATAATAGTTTAGATTATTGTATGACTCGTTAAACTTAGAAATCACCACAATTTAGTTTGACCTTAGAGCTTTTAGAAAATTCGATAAAAAAATTGTCTGGCGAAGACAATGTATAAAAACGAGCTTTAGAGAAATATTAACGGAGTGGGGAAAATGGTCCAGTGGATACTCAAGTTCAAGTCAGGTACTCCCTGGTCTTGGGTTCGAGGCCACGAGCTAGAATCGTGAAACATTCTGTTTTATACACTACAAGAAAAAGTGACTTAGACGACGGAGAATTTCCGTCGTCTAAGTGACAGTCTCCGTCGTCTAAGTACTTGGACGACGGAAAATCCGTCGTCCAAGGTACGTGCTCCAAGTGCTGTCGTCTAAGTACTTAGACGACGGAGAATTTAATCTCCGTCGTCCAAGTTCACTTGGACCACGGAGAACGTCCGTGGCCCAGGTAGGAACTTAGACGACGGAGACATTAATCTCCGTCGTCTAAGTGTCTACCTGGGCCACGGAGAAGCTAACAATCTCCGTGGCCCAGGTGGTGACTTAGACGACGGAGAATTTAATCTCCGTCGTCTAGGTTACGACCTGGGCCACGGAGATTGTTAGCTTCTCCGTGGCCCAGGTAGACACTTAGACGACGGAGATTAATGTCTCCGTCGTCTAAGTTCCTACCTGGGCCACGGAGATTGTTAGCTTCTCCGTGGCCCAGGTCGTAACCTAGACGACGGAGACATTAATCTCCGTCGTCTAAGTCACCACCTGGGCCACGGAGAAGCTAACAACGTCCGTGGCCCATGTAGGGACTTAGACGACGGAGATTAATGTCTCCGTCGTCTAAGTGAAAAATTAATTTTTTTAAAAAAATTAAATTCAAAAATATTATTAATATTAATTGAAAAAAAATTAATTAAATTAATTAAATACACTAAATTAATAAAATAATTAAATTAATTAATTTGTACATACATAATCGAAAAAACCCATAATTAAAAATGAAAATATTGTTCGTAATGCGGAAATTAAGAAACGAAATAATAAACTACTAGCTAGCTAAAACACTGGAGGAGCAGATGCGCCGCCTCGCCCTCCGCCTCCAGCCGGGTCGTCGTCGTCGTCGTCGGGGAATGGGGTCGGAGGAGGTTGACATTGTCTTTGAGCTTGTTGCATAAGGGCGATGAGTTGGGCTATTCGCTCGTCTTGCTGGTCCATTCTTTGGCGCATGGCAATATTCTCCTCCCGTGCGATTCGAGCCTCTTCATAGGCTGCCGCAGCTTGAGAACTTCTCCGCCGCCCCGAACCTCCCGTAGATGATGACTCAGAGGTCGACAAATCTCGAACCACCTTAGGCCCGAAGTGCCTAACCTCCTTGCCAGCTCTACGACCGTAGACCTCATCCGCAATTGCTATTTGGCTCTCCACAGATAGAGGAGGCAGGTCTTCTAGCGGCACATCTGGGAACGCAACCTGAGTGTTAGCCAATTCTTCCTGCGCACGCTCTATCACTCTTGCCTACAAAAGAATAATAAATTTATTATAATGAAATAATATTTAAATAATAATTACTATAATTATTAGCGCACACACATATATATATATATATGACTTACGCCGCGTTGACTCGCTTCATTATCGAGCCCAGGCGTCACGTACGCGCTTACGCTTGCATCGAGATAAGGGTGTTTGGAGCCCTTATCCCTGTGCTCCTTGGCAATTTGAATGAGTTGCTTGGCGCCGGAAGTATGGTGCTTGTCCTTCTTCCCCCGGTTGGCTTTGTTGACACCGGAGAATTTCTGTTAGACAACATAATGAAATCATTAAAAAATTTATAAGTAACTAAAATTTAGAGTATTCAATTATCTTAATTGAAATAAAAAAAGTAAATTAACACCTGAAATTGCTCATCGGCAAAGTGGTTACACAACCACTCCCACTCATCTTCTCTATCCCCACGCAGCTCTTCGGGGGGAGGCACGGGACCGTTAGTTCGGAAGTACTGATGGAGCCTGTACTTCCAATCTTTGAAGATGTTGTTGGCGGTTTGGTTGATATGCCTCAACATCGCCGGATCCGGATCCACCGCAAATTGTTCCTATCAGAAATAAATTGGAAATTATAATCGTATATATTATAAAATTATATATAACTAATATTAAAAATAGTATATAATAACTAAAATTGTACGTATTACGTACCGAAAGATCCTTAAAGACTTTCGCCTTCTCCGAATCCGGCACCTCCCTCCAAGTAGGGGCAGTGATACGAACCCGGTTACGAACAATCGACCCAATGCTATGAGCCGAGAGACTTGCTAGCTGAGGTGTGGGAGGGCCACCGGTGAATTCGTCGTAGGGCAAGGCGATCTTGCTCCCGGTCACCTTGCAAATTTTCTCCGTCTTTCCACCTTTAACGAGACCCCGAGTCTTTTTCGGTTGGGGGTCAGTGGGGGCCCTCCTTTGCTTACGGCGGGCGCTGTACATGATAGAATCGGCCGTCGAAGACGCCTGAGTACTTCCCGTTGAAGCGGTACCGGGCGTCGGAGTTGAAAAGGGGTCGACGTCATCACCGCTTGAGAGAAATGGGGCAGAGGGAATTTCCCCAGAAGGCCCCGGATTGAGGGCGTCGTCCTGCGGTTGAACCCAACCGACTTGGGCCGCCAACATTTGGAGCATCTCATCTTCTGACTCCTGTTGGGCTTTCTTCTTGCCGGATGTGGTCTTTGGCGGAGCCATTTAAACCTAAGAGTACGGTGTTAAAATACGCGTACCTACTTACCATAATAATTACAACTTAAAAATTTACGCTAATTAATTAAGTACGTTTAAGATTTAAATAGAGTACACTAGCTTGGCATTTTCGGTCGTTCAATGGACGTGCGACCCGCGCGATAAAGTGTAAATTTTCAATTAATCAGCCTTGGTTAAATCGAAAAACATGGCCAGTTAGGGATAGAGATAACGCGAGAGGCAGGACTAATTTCGACAAAAGTCTTTCTTAGTCCAATTCCTGTCACCAGTCATAACCCGTTTCTAGACACCATGTCCGACATTCGGCCAATTTTTCGAAAATTTACACTCCCTCAAGTCCTTTGCAAACTCCGCCCTCAACCTCGTGTCCATAACTTCACTTAGGTTATGGTGTGCGGTGATGAAATCCACACATCACGAGGGGTTAAGGAGATAAGCAAGGAAAAGATGCGCCATCTATTCCAAAGAGTGCGACTTAATTACACCAAGCCTATGTACTAAATTTAAATCGAACACGTACTACTAATTAATTTAATCTCATATTTATTTAATTATGCAACTAATTAATAAATAATTACAATAATATTTAAACATTTCATAAATTATCAAGTAATTACAATTATTCATTTAATTATTATTAATATATAACAATAATTTACCATTTAATTAATTAATAACAATATGTAATCATTTATTTAATTAATAACAATAATTAATCTAAATATAATTAATAACAATAAATTTACAATAAATTTACAATAAATTAATCATTTATTAAATATTTAAAACTAAGTAATAAATTAAATTCTACTAATTAATTAAATTTAGAATTTTATTAATTAATTAAATGAAAATTATTTTAATAAGGGAAAAATAGAAATGTACCGAATCGGAGTTTTCGGGAATATCGGGGAGTTGATCGAGTCGTCGGAGAGGGGGAACCACGCCGGAAAGTTGGTCGTCGGAGCGTCGCCGGAGGAGGATCGCCGGAGTGAGAGAGAGAGGAGAGGAGAGTATAGAGGAGGAGATGGAATGATGAGAAAATGAGGGGGGGTGCTCCTCCTTATATAGAGTTTCACTTAGACGACGGAGCACTATTCTCCGTCGTCTAAGTGCACTTAGACGACGGAAACAGTGTTTTCCGTCGTCTAAGTGAAGAGTCAAATTTTTTCGAACCGGCGCCAAATAAATGGGCGGGCCGTTTCACCGCCATAAATGTTGACTTAGACGACGGAAACAGTGTTTTCCGTCGTCTAAGTGGAATTTCAAGCGGCGCCGAAAATTGAGGCGGCAAATCGAACCGCCATGTAAATATTGACTTGGACGACGGATATGTCGTTTTCCGTCGTCCAAGTGTTCACTTGCACGACGGAAAACGACATATCCGTCGTCCAAGTCAATATTTACATCGAAAAATAATAAAAATTTTATTCGAACCGCCATGGTAATTTGAACCTAGACGACGGATACGGTCATTTTCCGTCGTCCAGGTGAACACTTGGACGACGGAAAATGACCGTATCCGTCGTCTAGGTTCAAATTATGCAAAAAAAAATATTTAAATTAATTCGCTAGGAATTTAGCGATCTGTCATTCGAGTGAAATAGTCGTACAATATCGATGAACGCATCGTATATATAAACAGATAAATTTGAACCGCCGAATAATTTTACGTTTTGAAAGTTGTTAAGTATCGACTAATCTTTAAGACTTTAGTGTTCACTTGTAGTTGCTGATTTGCAGCAGAGTACTAACGAAATTGAATTTGGACAAAACAACCGTTGGATATGTTCGTCGTAACATAATATATAATTACTATAAAGGACCAGGAAATAATAAGTTCGGGAAGGGTTTCATCGGCACAGTCAACCGCAAAACCGAGAATTTCACAAACCGGAAACGTGGATACAGGACATTTCGCAACTCCGATTTTCGAACCGTCGAAGCTCACACACCAAGAATATACTACTCTAAAGTCTTGACGAAAAGAATATGCATTCGAAGATGGTCTAGATGGTCGTTGTCTTAGAAAAAATTACGAAATTTACACCTGGACGACGGATACGACATTCTCCGTCGTCCAAGTACACACCTGGACGACGGAGACGCTAATATCCGTCGTCCAGGTGTGTACTTGGACGACGGAGAATGTCGTATCCGTCGTCCAGGTGAATATACCCTGAATTCAGGGGTTAGGGGTCCTTAGGGTTTAGGGTATAGGGTTTGTCACTTGGACGACGGAGACAGTCATTCTCCGTCGTCCAAGTGTGTACCTAGACGACGGATAATGACTGTCTCCGTCGTCCAAGTGTAAAACCCTGAATTCAGAGGTTAGGGCCGTACGGTTTAGGGTTTAGGTCGTCCCCGGTCATTTGTATGTTCGTTCAATTATTCTCATTCAAGAATATAATTAAAAAAATGATCGATCGATCCGATCTGCGCATGCTACATTTAGTGTCGAGGATTTAGGGTTTGAAGGGCTGCTTGAGCGAAATGTAGAGCAGCTTCAGCTTACTTTTAATAAGATCAGAGAATACACCGATGAAGTTGAAAGCAAAGAGAGGGGCCGGGACTACGTACAAAATTTGTGCTCTCAATAATACTATCACAAGTCAATATATATAATCATATATAGGGACCCATAATTAATCCAATTTATACATAAATAGTATTTAAAAACAATAAAACCAACCAAAGCTGGACGAGGAATCTTAAAGTCTCGACATAATAGAAATCTTTCACCTTTTTACGATGCATCGATCGATCATATATATATTACAATAATAAATTAGGGTTTACCAATTAATGATCCTCGTCGTGTGACCGTACTCTTCGTCATAATCGTCATCATCATCATCACCGTTATCCGATTGCTCATCCTCCTCATCGTACTCAACATCGTCCGAGGAATAACCAGAGTTGTCGTCATCGTCCTCATCCTGCACGTCTTCTTCATCTACCTCAATAATATCTTCTTCAGTTAGATCTGTACAACCATCAGGCATGGGTAACCGTTCACCGTCTTGAACCAGGTCCATTATGTCGGAGCGGATGACAGAAATATTAGGTTCTTGATAGGCAGGAATGTCTCTATCTGGTTCAGCAGCATCTTCAGTCGTCGCCGGTGTCCCTTCAATTGTCTCTGTATTCCAAACTCCTCGATGAGAGATCTGGTTCACTATTTTCCACCCGTCACCAGCTTTCGGATCGTCGAGATAGAACACCTGCCTAACTAAGGTGGCGAGAGCGAAAGGCTCATCCTCATACCAGCTTGAGTTTGTATCGACTGATAAAAGTCCCAGGTCTTCCTTTGTACGCTTGAACCATCTGCACTTGAATAGGAAAACGTTGACATCATTCCCGTAACATAGCTGAACCACATATACGATCATTCCGTAATATAGATCAGGGTCTTTCCCAACCGCTATCCCACTGTTTTGTGTTCTTCTTCCTTCATCTCGCGCCAATGAATGGAACTTCACACCGTTCACAAAACATCCTGGATAAATATAGTGTTTAATCGGCTTCCCTGCTAGCAAGTGCTTTGGCCAAGACCACCACCCCCCGTGGTTTTCGGATTTTTGCAGATCAATCATCTGCGAAAATGGAAAAATGTAAGGGTTTACTTTCTACAAATTAAACATGCATGATCTCAATATGTATATAAATCACTAAATACGTACCCATTGGAAGAAATAATCGGGGAACTTTTTCTTAACCATTTTCTCAATCCACGCCGAACTCTTGTCTGGATATAACGCCTGAAGCCTCTCCCTGTATGACATCATGTACGGCTCAACTTCGTCACAGTCTCGTAACACTACCCAATGTGCCTCAATAAGTTCTTCCCGTGTTAACGTTTCCTTTAATACTCCTCTAAACGGTCGGACGACATTGGTGACGACAGAAAGATTGATGCGGGCACTGGGATCGGAGGCAGTTGGAGGTGGTGGATCTTTGAGGTACCTGTTGCAGTAAGTAACGCACTCATGCATTAGGTATGTCTCTGCTATGGAGCCATCCGGGGCCGACCTGTTTTTGACGAATGACTTATACTGTCCAAGCTGTCTACAAAATTAATCAAACGTACAATAAAAATAAGTACATGCATATAGCTAGCTAGTAATCTCCAGTGGAACAAATTATGAATCGAAAAACCTGTATAATTAATTAGTTGTACGTACCTTTCTTGAGGATACATCCAAGTGTACTGGACCGGACCAGAAATGAGAACCTGCTCGGGCAGGTGGATCATTAGGTGAATCATTATGTCGAAGAAAGCAGGCGGAAAAATCCTCTCTAGTTTGCAAATGATGTGCACAATTTGTTGTTGCAATTCCACGACATCTGACTTCTTTAATTCTCTGGCGCATAACCTCTGCCACCATCTGCACAATGCCACTATTGGTTCTACGACGTCGCGAGGCAAATATGGTCGAATTACCACTGGAATCAGACGTTGCAGCATAACGTGATAGTCATGTGTCTTTAGACCAACAAACTTGTGTTGCACCTCGTCCACTGCTCCAGTTATAGTAGCTGCATACGTGGCCGGATAACGAACGCCCTTAAACCAGTGAAATACAGAACGTCTAAGTGTCGGCTTCACTGTGTACGGTGCAGCTGGCATCTTGTTGTACACTCCTTTCCTATCCCTCCTCAACCACAAGGGACGACGTAGATTCATTGATTCCAAATCTTTGCGCGCTTTGGGAGTATCTTTAGTCTTGAACTTAATACCGAGAATTGTTCCCACCACGCTGTCGCACACATTCTTTTCTATGTGCATCGCGTCCAAGTTGTTCCTCAGCTTGAACTTCGACCAGTAAGGGAGTTCAAAGAATATACTCTTGTGATCCCAATAGCTCAGATCATGTGGAGGAATTGGATTGCATTTCTTTACATCCGCGTCGTTAGTCAACACACCAAAGTCGAAATAGCTCAACCTCTCTAAAATCTCTTCGCCCGACCAACTACGGGGTTTAGGATTGTTCTCTACCGTCCCGTCGAAATGAGCTTCATCCTGTCGCCAAGGGTGGTCGTGAGGGAGCCATCTACGGTGACCCAAGTAACACACCTTCCCTGCGTGCCAACTAGAGTTCACGTCGTCCAAACATATAGGACATCCATTATATCCTTTTGTCCTGCACGCTGCCAACATCCCATACGCTGGAAAATCGCTGATCGTCCACATTACGGCAGCCCTCATCGTGAACATCGTGTTAGTGAATTTGTCATAAGTTGGGACTCCATTTTCCCACAACAGTTTCAGCTCGTCGATCAAAGGTCTGAGGTAGACATCTAAGCACTTCGATGGAGATTTAGGACCTGGAATTAATACGGTAAGGAAATTAAATTCCTTGTTCATGCACATCCACGGAGGCAAGTTGTACGGCATCAGAATAACTGGCCAAGTGCTGACGGCGGAGCTATTACTTCCCCAAGGATTGAATCCGTCTGTAGATAGGCCGAGTCTAACATTTCTAACCTCTGAAGCAAAGTCTCCAAATTCTCTGTCGAAATGTTTGAAACCCTCCCCATCTGCGGCGTGTCGCAGGACATCGTCATCTATTCGCTTTTCTGCGTACCATCGCATCGCCTCTGCTGTGTGTAGAGACATGTACAGGCGCTGCAATCTGGGAATCAAGGGAAAATATCGAACAACTTTCACAGGAATTCTCTTTTTCGAACTCTTCCTATTCAACTGGAATCTGCACTGGCCACATACGGGACAATAGTCCAACTCTTTATACTCTTTGTAAAATAGCACACAATCATTCGGACATGCGTCAATTATCCTGTACTTTAGGCCGAGGCTGCTCAGGATATTTCTAACCTTATAATGAGATTTAGGAAGATTGTGATCATCAGGAAGCAACTTACATATTTGCTCCTGAATTTCGTCAAAAGCACTCACTGACATTTTGTGCTTCACTTTTATCTTCATTTGCTCCATCACATATTGCAACACATTCTCTCGACATCCAGGGAACACCGGGGTCTGCGCTTCAAGTAGCATCCGGTTGTACTTTTCCATCTCAGTGGTGTCAGTGGCCAAGCTAGCTGCGGGGAATGTGTCATCATGCTCATTGGTGGTACTGTAACCTCCGTCTTGGTGTTGGTGTCCGCCATGACTACATCCCGGAAACGCATCATGGACCAAATCTGCAGTTGGGTTGCAAGCTGGGGGTCCGGCACCACTGCCGCTGGATGAGGCACCATGGTAACTGTACCCTGAGCTGAAGTCTGCTGCGCTGAACTCTACTGCTTCACCATGCTCGCTCCATGTAGTGTAACTCCACATCATACCATTTTCGTACAGGTGTTGCACCATAACATTAACCTCCGCATACTGACAATTAAGACATTTCTGGCACGGACACCTGAAACGCTTCTTTCCATGACCATGTTCTATCGCAAAATTCACAAATTCGCTAATTCCATCCATATACCGGACATCACATCTATTCTTTAACTTCATCCAACTCTTGTCCATACTGCTACAAAATATTATAATTAAATAATTATTACATATATATATATTAGTCCATTAATTTACCATTAATTATACGTACTCGATCTACATCGATCCATCAAATTACGTACGTAATTTAATCTGTATATATAGCTAATTAACATTCATGCATGTATGTACGTACGTACGGTTTCCCTAAATATATATATATATATATATATTTAATCATGCAAATTTTAACTGCCTACGTACGTACGTACGTACCTGCTCGCCTTCTCGATATCTGCAGTTAATTAAGCTAGCTAGTGATCGAACACCGGAGATCCTTTAATTTCTAGCCCCGGCCTAGCCTAATCCGGCCTTCTCCTTCTCCTTCGATCTCAAAAATTCCCCACGGGAGAAAATATAATGGAATGATCGAAGCTAAGAGAGTTTGGCATGGCCTATATATATAATGCTTCACTTAGACGACGGAGGTGTCGGTACGTCGTCTAAGTGGAACTTACACCACGACGTGTCGGTCCGTTGTCCAGGTGATGATTTCTCCGAGGTCCAAGTAAAACTTAGACGACGGAGATGTAATTCTCCGTCGTCTAAGTTTTACTTGGACCTCGGAGAAATCTCCGAGGTCTAAATGTTACTTAGACGACGGAGATGTAATTCTCCGTCGTCCAAGTGATAACCTGGACGACGGATACGTCTCCGAGGTCCAGGTACTTACCTAGACGACGGAGAAATTTCACATCCGTCGTCTAAGTTACACTTAGACCTCGGAGATTTCTCCGTGGTCCAAGTAACACTTAGACGACGGAGAATTACATCTCCGTCGTCTAAGTGTTACTTGGACCACGGAGAAATCTCCGAGGTCTAAGTGTAACTTAGACGACGGAACTAATACTGTTCCGTCGTCTAAGTCCTCTTTTCTTGTAGTGATAGGTTAGTAAAAATAATAAAAATATTTTTACTCCAGTTAGAAACGGTAAGAAACTCTAATTCCAACTAGCAGATTTTTGGAAATGGAATTTTAGCAAAACGATCAAATTTTCCTTGTTCGAATCTCTTATTTGAATCGAATTTTGTATTTTAAGATTGCAATTCATACTTTTAGAGGTCATGCTCATGTATCAATTTGGTGCTAATTATTATTGGTTGATATATATATATATATATATTATATATATATTACACTTTATTAGTAAAACCATACATTTTCACACATCACATTACGTATTGCATTCACATGCATACATAATCACATTTCAACATTTCAATCAGATTTCCAACCACATTACTATTGTTTTTACAAGTGCATTTTAACCCTAGAATTAGTAGCCCAACTATTCCATTGTCAACTTGTCTACAAAAGTCTACAAAAATGGTTATGAATTTATTTCCCATGTCTCCTCCTATGTCTATATAAATCACCCTTGAGTTCAATCTGATTTTTGCACCACTTCAATCTTCCCCTTACGTACTGATTTGAAGTCCTCCCAAAGTTGCAATGCAACTCCCCTAAAATCTCACACCAAACTACATTTCTTCCAAGTACTTTAGTAGTTAATTCATTTACTTCAAGAGGGTCACTTGAGTTAATCAAATACCTCCATCACCTACTGAAATTCTTGAGTAAGTACATGAGTACATTTTTATTCTTCTTTATCTTTAAGATTACATCAAAGTGCATGGCTAAGAATTAAAGAGAAATAATGAGCCTTAGTGTAAATTTAATATTTTTCGTTTCTGTTAAAGTTTTAATTAGTCAAATATTTTTACATATTCAGATTCTACACAAAGAGTTATTCAACTTTAGCTTTTGAATCACTTAAAAAGGTTAAGTAATGAGAAAGTTATGGCTAAAACAAATTTTGCTAATCTTTTCCTTAATCATGTTCAAAACCTCTTAATGTGCTCTTAACTTGAAATATTCATATCTCACTCATTTCTTAACCAAATTTAGTGTTCTTTATATCAAAATGAAGCTTAGGAGTTCAACTATCAATCTGGAAAGTTTGAAAGGTATTAATTAATACTTACTAACTAATTAATTCGTGAAAATGAGTTTAATAGCGAGCGTAACCATTTTTGGATAGTTGCTGAACATTTTTGTTTCTGGACTTGAGAACTCCCTACCAAACTTTGTGATTATTACCATTGGATTCCTCTTGTAAAACACTTCGAGATGATATACTCACTTCTTTGTTTTGGACATAATATGGATTAATTATAAAACGGATCAAATGGAGGATTTCGGACGGACTACCGCCAAATGATACTTTTGGTCCAAGGATTAATAATTTTATTTTCTACATTTGTACTTTATTTTTATTCACTTACTCCCATTATTTACTTCTTAAGTTTGATTTGGGACTAATGGAGGATTTCGGATGGACTACCGCCGAATGAAACTTTTGAACCAATGATAACTAATTTTTATTTCAAGTTTATCTAATTAATCGCTCTATGTATTTACTTTCAAGTATAATTTGGAACAAATGGAGGATTTCGAGCGGACTACCGCCGAATGAAACGTTTGGCCAAAATTGTTAATTAATGAAATACGTTTAAGTTTGATCTTTCTTCCTTTACAAATTCTATTACGTATATATTCATTACAAAATTATGATGTAAATATATACTCTATGATTTATATACATAGTCTTAATTAAAGACTTGTTGTGATCGTTATGGTTGAAGTGTGAAGTCGGATGTATAGTACGAATTAACTCGTGCTTAAGTGAATTGCTGGTAAATTGTTTTGTTATTGTGGGAGTTAGCCAAGGGCCCTAGTCCCTTACAGATAGTGCACTATTATACTCTAAGGAATGAATTGTGTCAAACCGGGAGTATACATGCTTTGGCAGGTGGTCTTAGAATGCTGTGGCTTTATATGTGTGTTGGTATTGTGAGACTAAGCACATGATTTTTTTGAGTAATTACCAGTTAATCTAAAAGAATTCACTTCGGAAGTATTGGCGTGTTTGTGTGTAGATGTGAAGTTGTGCAAGTATATATATTATCTACCTAATTGCATATATTACAAAGACGCAAGTATAAGTATGGAAGAATAACCGGTTTCAATATTTCACCTTTTTGAATTGGTTGTTCGGTTTGATGTTTCTTAGAGGTAATTTAGTATATGCTCGTAAGCTATACTTACTGGGTCAGTGTGACTCATGATACTACATCTTTCTCTTTTTCAGGTGATGAGTAGAATGCTTGGGGAAAATGGGATACGTCGCCTACTAAATAAACAAATTATTTTTTTTACTTGTATTTTGAATTGAATAAATGTAATGACTATTATTTTCAAAAACTTCGGTATTGTAATATTAGCACTTTCTCTTTTTAATAAATGTACTATTCAGACACCTTGATTTTTTTTGAAATTATTTGGGTTTCTTATTCACATCACAAATCCTTACACCATATTTCAGTATAATCCTGGTCCCGAATTTGGGGGTGTGACAATGGTGGTGGAGAGGTTCGGCTCTACCCAAGAGAGAGAAGATGTACGTCTCTAATGGTGGTGGTTATGGAGGTGTTTTGGCATAGAAAGGGAGGATGAGAGGTAGAAGAGAGTGCTAGAGGATTGGGATAAAGATAAGGGATCTAGAGAGAGATTAAAACTATCAAAAATATGATAATGAGGTGTGTTGTCTACGTGTGTGAGGGGGAGCTCGATCCTATAATGTTAAGGGAGATATTTTGGGTGCAAACAATTCAAAAATGAATATTAAAGATGATCCATATTTTTAGGCTTTAAGAGATGGTCCTAAGATGACTCACCCTTGTCATGTGAGTTGCATGTGCATGTCTCAACACCAAAATATGTTCTTATATGGGCTCTTGTGGGCTTAGACCTTGAAGTCTTGGGCCATCATATCTTGACCGGGTCATTAACCGGTGAAGACTCGCCGAAGTTGGCCGTTGACCGGCGGTTGAATTTTTGTCTTCTTTCCAGTTTTGGTCATTCTTCTCCAAATATTTAGGAAACTTGTTTGACTTCTTCAAACAGTTGTTAATCTTTATCTTTAAGCTTGTTTCCACGCAAACTCACAATTTTCTAGCATGACAAGGAAACATATAAAAAATGATGCTTTATTCCAAGAAGACAAGCATTAAGCATAAGGTTAGGCATATAATTAGAACGTAATTATAGACCTAACAAACTACCTCACACTTAAACTTTGTTTGTCCTCAAGAAAACTAAGAAGAAAAAATGAAAGTAAGCTAGACTCTAAGCACAAAAACACACAATGCATGTAAGTGTCATGGATGATTGGTTTCCCTCAAAGACCCATGGCTAGATGGATTGAACTACTTTGGAGCAACAATTTAAAACATGAAATCAATGCATATGTAATAAGCTGAAATGACTATACTATATGCCAAGTCAAATGCATCACAATGACATGTATTCAAATTAATATGTTTTCTAACCATCAAACTCACTAGATATCACTTAATGCACACAAGTGTTTGAGGGTTAATGTTTGCACTCATAAATCGCATCAATCACATGTTCTCCATAAGATCAATTTTCAACCAAATTCTCCAACAATCCAAAAGCACAAGCATTTCAAATCAAGAGGACTTTTATTCAGGTTGTAACGAGGCTTAAAGAAGAGGTTTAATGAAAGAAGGGTATAGAAATTCGAGAACCAAGCAACCTAGCAAGCAATTCACATGTCGAAGTTTCTTACTAAACATCTTGGTGCCATTAAGTTCCTTTTTTACACAAAACTACTTCCCAAAACTCTTATTCTTTATGTACAACTCATACTCTTTTTCTGAAACTCTTTTCTTCTTTCTATATATTTTTTCTTTTCTTTTCTTTGATACTATTTTCTCATTTTTTTTTCTTTTCATTTCTTTTCTTTTTGAACAAACACAACACAAATTAACATCACAACGATCTTCTCCGATCCACCTCACACTTAAGCTTTTGCTAAACTTCACAATAGATACAAATTCTAAGCACATCCTAATAGGACTTCATTATCGCTTGGTCAATTGCATAGTTAAGGGTAAGAGTAAGTGTTTAGGCTTGGTAAGGGTTTGTGGTGTTCAAGAATTAAAATGCTAAATAATATAAGGCTCAAATTGGCTCACTAAAGGATGTACGCATCATAGGGTTCAAAAGCATTTTGGCCAAGGTGGTAATCCTAATGGCTCTATCATTTTCGAAAATAACTCATGATTTGGAAAATGTTATGCACGGTTTAAAGCAAGTTCTAGATTACACTATGATTGATCGATGCTAAACATGAAGAAATAGGTGCATAATGCTATGTATGCACAATAAGGCTCAAAAATCTCACATGGGCATGGATAGCTTCAAAAATATATCAATCCTTCATTTTCTCATGTGAACTCATTTTCAATTACATGTGCACTTTTCAAACCAGTTAAACATGCATTGTTTTCTCTTTTTAAACATACTCAAAATTATGCAATCTACTAGCCATTAATTCAATCTCATCATTGGGAGTGGTTATTGGAACACAAACATACCAAAACACACATATTTTTGTATTACATTTTCTCACTTTTTTCTTCTTCCTTTTTGGATTTTTCGGATAAGGAGTGATAATAACTTAGCTGCCTACATCACACTTTAGAATCAAATTGTCCTCAATTTGCATCAAGCCACATAGGAAACAAAAGTGTAGAAAATATAGAAGGCATCATAATTTCACAAATTTATTCACCTAACACATATTCTCTTGGGCATATTGACTAACATGCATTCTCATTTAAAGGGTCATATAGTCTCTAATAAATAATAAAGCTATTAGAGTCCTATCAACCACAATGGAGACATGTATACTAATAACATTTTAAAGGAAAACCACATTGTAATCTAGCATGTAACACAAGGGGACCTCAGACTTAGAACTTGAACACCCTAGCATGGAATGATCGGATACCTATAAAGACAATTAGTCCATAGCAACAAGTATCACAACATGTATCACACAAAGATTACCACATTATAACACGACTCAAATATACACTAAGCAACATTCTTAAACATGTCCAAACGAAGCAAGGAAATAAAGAGAGTAGGGATAAAAAAAAGGTGCAAATGCTTCGAAGACCGGCTCCTAGCTCCAAATGTATAAACATGTAAGCCAATGAAGGCCGAGTTAGGCCCCACCATCCAAAGGTTTCATGAGTGAAGTAAGAATCGGCAAACGATGCCCTCGAATTAAAATTGATAACATTTGAAAGCTCAAAGGGGTATATGGTCTAAGCCATGACATTCGGTTTCCAAAGAAGCTTGAAAAGTATGCATCAAGAATGGCCTTCGCTGGGTCGAAGGAAACCCTTCGATCCATTGAGGCAAAGCCCCTAGATCGTAAGTGACAACAGATTTCGATAGATCGAGGAAAACCTTCGATCCATCGAGGTAGGCATCCTAGTTTGAACTACTTCAGCATTTTCAGAAAATTTTACCATTCTTCAAGTTCTTGACTTCCATACCCATTCCACGATATTCTACACTCCTCCAACCTTACACTTATTCTTCTAACAAACCAATAGTGTCCAACCATCACGGGTTGTAGTTTAAGGACGTAAACAAAATGGTGACGAAAGGTATAACTTGTAAAAATCTTTTAATTTTCCGATTCGATCCGGTCCATTCGTTTGTAGAGCTATTTACTCGATCGCATACATTTCTGGAACACTTCTAATAGAAGGACAAATAGTCAGTTTTGAAAGCCTCAATTTGTGTCTCATGGAGCTTGAAAGTTCTCCCATTCTTTAAAATCATCAAATAGATGACTCTTTGAGGACATAGCTCAAGCAATTTATAATTAGCACTCCTCAACGGATTAAGGCATTTCAAGGTGACCTTGCTACCAACTACCAATGTCAGTTTCTCAAGCTTGTTTGGCTTCAATTTCTTTTTCTTTTCGCCGCTCTTTCCCCTATCCGGTGCCTTGAATTTCAGCATCATTGACCTTACTTCCCACAACATCAACACTATATACTTGTAGTACCAAAATCGAAGGAGCTTCATGGAATAACTTGAAGGCTTTTGCATAACGTCTCATGATAACTTGCATCCTCCATTTAGCATTGGTTGGAGGAAAAGGTAAGAACTTAAGTTTATCCGGGTTCACCTTAGTCTCGGCTTGGGTCTTGAAACCCCCATGTTTCCACTTGGCTGCATTATCAAATTCGCAAAGTATGCCATGTGTACCCGATGTGCCTAAATCCTCCTCATCATCACTTTTACAATCTCTTTCTACTAAGGGAGCATCATCATAATCATCACATCTTTTTCCGATAGCCAACACTATATTGACCTCTTGACCTTAATGCTTTTGATCCTTTTTGGTGCAAGATGGGAATTCATTGGTCCTTCTGCCTTATTGAACTCAATGTGCTTTTGCAAATTGACTTAATTGTTCCTCCATCTTTCAGAGTGCACATTCGTTCTCCTTCCGAATCTCCTTGTTCTCTTCCATCAAGCTCTTGAAAATATCCAAGTACATCGTCTTGTCTTCTGCCCATAGAGCTTCTAATTTGCTTTAAAGAGGCATCTCATATTGTAAAAATAGCTTGGTCATCAACTCCTCCAAGTTAAACTTTGACAATTCCCCTCGAGATGGAAGTGCCTGTTGCATCGGAGCTTGTTGTGGTTTGGAGAGAAATATGCTTGTGATTGGCAAGAGTTGCCTCCCATAGCATTAACATACTTTCCACTAGCTCTTGTAACTCCGGGAGCTCTATGCTTAAAATCTTGACCATTTGCTTGACCACAATGGTTGACTTGGTTAGGATCATCCCATGAGAAAATAGGATTGGTATGCCAACCCAGATTACTCATTTGTGCACCAAATGATATGTGCTTCTACTCCTCAATTGTCTCTGGATAGTCTCCTTGATGTGGGAAACATGGAGCCTCATACATCACACTCTTACAAATTATACAAGGTGCCACACTAGTCTCAGCAATTTGATTAGCATAGCCTCCATTCCAAGTTGTCTTCAACAAAAAGATTGAACTTCTTGTTCATAGTCTCTTCAAGTCGTTTGATGACATCCTCTTGTACATATGTGGCTCCCTTGAATTCATTCCTACTTTCCCGATTGGCTCAGGTGGCTTCTCTCATTGATATTTCTAGCTTTTGAACATTGGACTTGACATCCCATAAGGATGACCGTTCTGACATCTTTTCGAGTAGAACATGTTCCTCCTCCGCGGTTTTTTCCATGAAGTCTCTTCCACATGCATTAATTGTCAACCTTTGTTCTCGTCTCCATGCACAATCCTTGGCAGAAGAGAGACATAACATATCTTGGGTTTGACGATATTTAGGGCACCCAAGCTCAAGCTCCTTGAAACGCTCTCATGTCTCATAGAACAAATCCCCATCTTCCTCACAAAATGTCATCAACCTTGTCCTTCGCTCATCGATCTTCCCCGGTGGAAAATACTTGGTGATGAACTTGTGCTGCATTGCCTCTCATGAGTAAATCAAGTTAGGAGCAAGCTTGTTGAACCATATCTTTGCCTTATCTTGCTAACTTGAAGGAAATACCCGAAGCTTCAATTGTCTCGGATCCATGTTCCGGATGTTTAACCTTGTACATGCTTCCTCGAACTCCAACAATTGACAATAGGGATCGGAATGTAGATGTCCCATGAAGATTGGTAAGGTTTGGAGATGTCCCATGAAGATTGGTAAGGTTTGGAGAAAACTAGATTTGATCTCAAAGGATTATCCCGCTAATGGTTGAAGAACAATGCAATCGGTGTGCTTTGACAAAGATGGTAAAGCACTATCCCTCAAAGGTCTTGCTTCAATAATGTCCTCGTCCATGATGAATTATTCCTCAAAAAGAGGATTCAAAGGCATGACACCTAAAAACACACTAAGCAACTAATAGATATTAGTCATCCAAACTCTTAAAGTACTCAAAACCTTGAGAGCCTTCCATGGTACATCTTTAACACCCTCTTCATGGAAACATCAATGAGCACTCTAAGAGTTCGAATGGGACTTTGGTACGTGGCGCAGTGATATTCACTGTGCTATGGACACCAAGGTGAACAGAGGTAAAGGCATGTGTGATCCAATATACCGAAATCGCCAAATCAAGTCCTAAGAATCTAAGGTGTAGTAAAAATTAAGTTTTCTAAAACTAGACACACACTAACTACGATGCATAAAAGTAAGACACTAATTAGATATGATCCAAAAAGATATAGATAACCAAGGAAAAAATATTAGAGAATAAGTGAAAAAACCTCAATTATAGCCCAGTTTTGATGGGTCGAAGGTTCTTCTTCGATGGATCGAAGCAACTCCCCTGGATGGTTATATCAAATGCCCTTCGAAGGATTGAGAAAAGTTCTCAATGGATCGAAGGATACAGCCTGGGCCGTCTTGCAAACAAGCTTTGATAGGTCAAAATGTACCCTTCAATGGATCGAAAATTTTCCTGCAGCGAAGGTTAGAGCACAAATTCTAACACAATTTCACCTCAATACACCAATCACAGTATCCTATAGAATAAAGAAAAGCAAAACAAAGTTGTAAGTGATCAATTGAAGAAAACTAAAAGCTACGAAACAAATATCAAGCCAAAATTTCCGGATAATCCGTAATCAAAGGCAAACAAAAGCTAAGAAATCAAAGTGAAATCAATCTCGGCAATAGTGTCAAAAACTTGTTTGTGAGATTTATCCCTTCAACCTTTTGACTATTGATTATTTGAAGGCTAAGTGAATATCTCTTACCCGCAAGTATACGGGGTCAAGTTATAGTATTTGTAAGGAAGTCAAGTGTTGAACCAGCTAAGATTGACCACTTAAACTCCTTAGCTTGACTTGATTATACACTTGAAATCACAGATTAACTAGACACAATACATGACACTAAAACTAAAGCAAGATGTGGAAGTGTATCTCACAAGACTAAGTCCTTTAAAGACTTCGCATTGCAAGGGATGGTTGAATTACGATGAGTGGTTTAACAAAAGGTTGATTGAATGTTTACTACTAACTAATTAAGTGAAAACATAAAGTAAGAACAAAATAAAATGTAAATGTTTGGTCGGTTAGAGATGTCGCTACTAACTAACTCATTGTACCAACAATGTCAAAGTTATGAGTTTAGTCTGATTCACACGTGTTTGTCCAATTCGTGATCCTTTTGAGTCACCATTTGTTGTGAACCGAATCTCCTAGGCTATTAAGGCACTAAAAATGTTACGGTCCAACATTCAAATATAAAGCAAACCGAAACTACAATGCAACACAATTACAAATCGTATCATAATCATACTACATGCCTAATGACATTAATATGTGTTCACTTATGATGAATGTGAATGACTTTCCTTCCTAAGTCCCTTTTAGAGGACATGAAAATATGTTCTAATGAATTTCCTAATTCACACCTTTTAGAACATGAATTAGAAGAAATAACGATTAGCTACACAGCCCCTTCGAGTCAATGTAAGTTTAACCGAGGCTCCTTGAGTCATTTGGACTTCAAGAAGGCTTCGGTCCATGCTCAAGCCCAATGAAAACCAAACATTAAGCTCATCTTCTCAAATGCAACCTAAGTCATGTTTGCATGCTTATCTTCCTTAGGTGAGTGACTAATTCACTTAGATTCATTTTTAGCTTCCTTAAACATATCTCAACTTAGTCATGGCTAAGACATGAGTACGTATGAAAATATTGAATCAATCCCAAACATGCAAACATACCACAATCACATCACAAGCTATCAAACTCATTCACAACATGTAGTAAACTTAACCAAATTCAAATCCATAACTCAAAACATAGGTATATGTACATCAAATTGGCTAGGGCTCAAAAGGCAACTACTCACTAAGCATAATATAAAGCAAGACTAGATACATGCTCAAAATAAGAAGAGGAAAGAAATAACCAAGACTAGATACATGCTAAAAAGCAAGACTAGATACATGCTAAAAACATGCAAACATACCACAATCACATCACAAGCTATCAAACTCATTCACAACATGTAGTAAACTTAACCAAATTCAAATCCATAACTCAAAACATAGGTATATGTACATCAAATTGGCTAGGGCTCAAAAGGCAACTACTCACTAAGCATAATATAAAGCAAGACTAGATACATGCTAAAAATAAGAAGAGGAAAGAAATAACCAAGAGTCCCCTTACCAAATCTCCACCAAATGACTCCAATGCTTCTTGCTCCACTTCTTTACTCCAAGCTAGCACCAAGTCTTCAAGAGGAGGTAATGGTAGTCCCTAGGATTCTAAGAAGCCAAGAGGAAGAGGGATTATTTTCACTCCTTTAAACTCTAAAGACCAAACCAAACCCTAGAGGCAAAGATGAGAGGATCGAGGAACACCCAAATAGGCCAAAGTGATGGAATGGTGGTTGAGAGGTTCGGCTCTACCCAATAGATGGAAGAGGTAGGTCTCTAATGATGGTGGTTATGGAGGTGTTTTGGCCTAAAAAGGGAGGAGGAGAGGTAGAAGAGAGTCTTGGAGGGTTGGGATAAAGATAAGGGGTTTAGAGAGAGATTAAAACTATCAAAAATATGAAAATGAGGTGTGTTGTCTATGTGTGTGAAGGGGAGCTTGGACTTATAATGTTGAGGGATATATTTTGGGTGCAAATAATTCAAAAATGAAGCTTAGACATGATACGTACACATTTTTAGGTTTTGAGTGGTGGTTCTAAGATTACTCACACATGTCATGTGAGTTGCATGTGCATGTCTCCATACCAAAATATGTTCTTATGTGGGCTCTTGTGGGATTGGGCATTGAAGTCTTGGGCCATCATATCTTGACCTGGTCATTGACCGGTGAAGACTTACTGGAGTTGACTGTTGACCGCCGGAGTTAAGTGTTGACCACCGGAGTTGACCGTTGACGGTAGTTGACCTTTTGTCTTCTTCCCGATTTTGGTCATTCTTCTCCAAATTCTTAGGAAACTTGCTTGGCTTCTTCAAACAGTGGTTAATCTCCATCTTTAATCTCGTTTCCATGCAAAGTCACCATTTTCTAGCATGATAAGGAAATGTATCAAAACGTTGCTTTATTCCAAGAAGGCAAACATTAAGCATAAAGTTAGACACATATTTAGAACGTAATTAATGACCTAACACCCCTTACTTCAAAAAAAATATCAAGCAAACCTTGCTTAAGTATAATTATTATTTTTGACACTTTTCGCGTGGTTGCTCGATGAGTAAAAGTGTCGAAGGTTTTATTTTTTTTCTTCATGATGCTCTCAAGAGAGGAAGGATTTTTTTCCTTGTTGAAAAGAAAATCGTAGGGATAATAATAAAAGACCATAAACTATGGACAAAAGATTCAGGTCACTCAGCGTGGTGGAGCTGCATCAAAAGCTGTGGTAATTTATCTCACACCAGATCAGCGATTAGGCAGTCATGGTCCATTATGGCATGGAGTGCCTTGTGGCACCAAGAAGTGAGTGACTGTTGAGGGCAAGTGTGGACCGTCTGAGGATGGAAATCAAGGACATAATGAGGGGCGTTAAGGGGTTTCGACATATGAATCCCCAAAGAAGAAGGTTGTCATGGATCTGGTGGCAATGGCTAGGGCTGAGGCAGAGGAGCGACAACTCTGTCTACTATAGTTTGGGGTACATAGTTAGATAGTGTATGAGACTTTGAAATTTTACTGTTTGTCTTACGCCTAGACCATCTAGTTATGTTAGATACTTGTTTGAACTGTTCTAGTGTAGTTTATTCTAGGGAATTCATTTCTATCTAGCCGGGACACCAGTGGATTTCTAATATTCTACCACTTTCATCAATGGACTATCGCTTACCTAAAAAAAAAGTCACGCTATATTACCATGCCACAACAAAATTGATAGACTCGTTCAAATGACCAAAAGATTAATTTCAAGCCAGATTGAACATTTAAGGTACAAAGAGTGTATTATTGTAATTCAACTATTCAACTGTAAGGATTTACTGCATACTAAGCATATTTTTTTTTTTGAAGTAAGGGTTTGTGGCAACCCTTAAGCTTTGATTAATGGTAGAATATATGAGGAGGGGGGGGGGGGGATGGTGGAGGATATATAGTCTAAACCTCATACAAAGAGAAACACCTTAAATACTATCAAGCGACTCGACTAATACATTGTATCTTAAACTGCACCATTTAGCAAAGAGTGTATCATTGGCTACTCCATTTGCTATACAATTAAAGTGACACAGTATTCAGAAAGATTATGCGACTATTGTGACGCATCAATTCACTCTAAATAGTTTCCCAACTATGTTGCCGACAAGATATTAAGGTCGACACTAAATCTCATCATGTCACTAGAAGGGTACACACATGCGACGAACCAATGAACATCTTGACCTAGAACAGTCAGTGCTCCAAAGGTGCATAATCCAGAACAAAACGCACTTATGCCCACCTCATACGAAACTAGGCTTATTTGTAACAAAACAACTAAAGATGAAAAATACAGACTCAACTTTAAAAAATTAAAAGACAAAAAAATAAAATGGCCAAGGGTTTTAACCTAGGCACAAACTTGGAGTCCACCATGTAGAAAGGGAGAAGCCCGGCCTATAGTCACAACAAGGATTTGTGATAGCGTCCATTCACATTCCCTCATGCCTCCACCGATCCTGCAGCCCATTCCTGGCAAACCACCACCCGCCAGAATAGATTGGGATCGTGCCTCATATTGATCCACCACAATCCCTACTTCATGCAACCTATTTGAACCATCGTGCACCTCCTGCCGAATCGTCGAAACACTTGTTTGATACACTCCAGACTGTGAAGAAGAACCCATCAATGTTGTCGATGCTAGATGCAGATAAGATCTGTTTCGTTTGAGTAAAGCCTTGCTCTGACCAATCGCCCCACCCCAGCACTTCCTTTCCCATAGCCTTCCTTCCTCTCCACTGTTGCGGCCAAACCCCTGCAAACACAGGCCTTGCATCACCTCACAACACGTCAGACTCCTTATTCCCACAACACCCACCACCGGGCTGAGGACAAATTCTATTCAGTAGCACCCTGGGATGTCGACGAGACCAGAGACCACCGTTGACGAGACCAGGGGCCACCGAAAGAATTAACAGGTCAAAGAAAATATTGATATCCCGCGCGGTGTTTTTCTCTGTACTAGAGTTTTTTCCTCTTCCACCTAACCATACACATTTCTTAAATTGAGAGCATCAATTCTTGTAAAAAAAAATTGAAATCAATTAAATCATCACTTGAGCATAAAAGAATGTCATCTGACCCCTCAATGTTATGTGAAAAATGTTGCTAGAAGAAATGTGCTTTGCAATGTGCTTTTCATACACGTGGACTCCGAAGTCCCAAGTCCCAGCTGAGCAAGAGAACCCCATCTAGAGGGTCTCAGCGCCACATGCCACTATTCCAACCAAAACAATATTTGCCAATTTTGTAGAGAAAAGGAAAGATCATTTCAGACAAATAAATATTAGCTCTTCTTCCTTGTTTTTATTATTTGTTTTTTTTGTAGTATCATATATTATCGATTACGCTTTGGGCATTCATATTAGAGCATCCGCACCGACGAGCAAAAGTGGAGGTTTTACTTGAGCTTCAGGTGGGTCTGGCATGATTTGCTCGAGCAAACCCAGTTTCGATCTCGCACCGACGAAGTTTTGGGCGAGCAAATCTTGCTCCGTCGCGTGCTCGAACGCCTGGAGGAGCCACAACACGTGGGTGACGTCAGGCGAGTAGGATTTTTTTTATGTCAGGCGCGTGCATTATGAAAGTTTAAAAAATTTAACGGGCAAATGAGAGGATGACACGTGGCTTACCGGCTGGGTTATTAAACTCCAACGGTCCTATTGTTCTGAGCCATCCATTTTGAATAAGAAATTTTGATTAACGGTTGAGATTCAAAGGAAACGGCCACTGAAATTTTCAGAACAGAAATAAAAGGAAAAAGCTCCCAAAAAATAGTTAAAAAATCCCAAAAATTCTCAAACTCTCCCAAAAAATTTCTTATAAATACTACTTCAATTTTCATCAACTCACACCAATTTGTGCACAACAAATTTCACATCTCCTTCCATCTCCACTCTCATTTTGTTTGGCCTTTTTTCAAAAAAAAATGGGCATCCATTGGCTTCCTTCCGAAGATTTACTTGTGCGTCATAGCATTGATGAATATGACGGCAACAAACAAAAGAGAGAGAAATTATGGGAGACAATTCATGCCGATTATGTGAAAAATTGGAAGCTAACACAAGGTGAGAATCCTCTGAAGGAGCCGAGGACCCGAATCGCGCTCGTGTCTCACTACAACAAGTTCAAGCTACTCTTGCAAAAATGGGGCGTATGTTTGTATGCGGCACGACAACGTATAGCTAGCGTCACTTCGCTAATGGATGAAGTAAGTTTATATTGTTTTATCATAAATTATTTAAATTTTATTTGATTATACCTTGATTAAATTGTGTAATTTATATATCTAATTTGTTTAAATATGTAGCAAAGTGAAATAGCTAATATAAATTTTTATTAGGTCAAGCAAGCTCAATCATGTTACTATAAGAAAAAGAAAAGGTGTTTACACACTTTGAATGTTGGGAAGTAGTTAAGAATCATCCATCTTTCCTTGCGGTACTACCAACTACTCCATCTCCATATGCTAGTAGTTACCAATCTACTCCTTCCGCTGTCGAATCATCTCCAACCATCAATTTGGATGACAAAGAAGTGAATGAGACATCTCAAAGCCACGTGGCCGCTCCCTCGAGTCCGCCTAGACCAATGGGAACCAAGGCGGCAAAGGAAGCGAGGCGGCAAAGAAGCAAGGTAAGACTCCTATCGAGCAACGAGATGAGGTTTTGCATACCATTGCAAGTAATCAAGCATCGTGGCAATCCAAGAGGCTAGCGCATAATGAAAGTGAGCTTAATTATTACGCGGAGCACATAAAAATTCAAAAGAGGAATGAAACAAGGGCGAACGAAGAGTTACGATTGAAGAAACAAGAGGAGGAAACAAAGATCATGACAATGAATTTGGAGGCAATGACCCCAATCTCAAAAATATATTTTACTAAGAGAAAAGTAGCAATCCTTAATGAATGAGAAGCTAGTCAAGATCAACCTACCGATGAAACATATTTAGATTGTTATCACCAAAATCGCGTGTTCTTTCCATAGTAGTTATAATGTTGTACTAAGAATAAATCTAAGTTTGTTTGACAAAATAGATTTATTTGAAGTAAATAGTGAATAAGTGTGACCAAAAATTAATTTATTTGAACAAATAAAAGATTTATTTTACTTGAAGCAAAAATTGCTCCCCTTCCTTTTATCATAGGTGCCGATGCTCTTAATTAGTTCTTTGTTTCTCATTCTGTGCCTCTCGTTCATGAGAACAAGAACAAACCAAATAGACACAAAGCTCAGTTAGGAAAAAAAAAAGGAAAAGAAAATTTTGACCTTTTGAAGAAAATTATTCATAAAACTTCTCGATCATCTTTTTGCAGACCTCGCAAGGCATCTATCCCTCTGTTTCTCTTTTGATTTTGCAATTCTTTCGCTAAAGAATTTGCTATCAATCTCATGATCTGCAGCTCCACGCGGATGTTCATCTCATTCCAGGTTGGTTCCAGATCCTTTGCTTTTTTATTTCAATCAATTCCAGTTTTTTTTACGTGTATGTGATTGGATTGTGATGGTTGGTTCTTTATAATTTGTGTAGCAAAACTGATTGGGATTCATACGGATCAAGTGGGATTCAATTGGGGTCTGTTTCATGCGCATTTGGGGATAAATTGAATTGGGGACTTTACGTCATCAAAATCTCTCTTTGTGGTTTTTGTTTCCAATCGTAGATTGTTTGTGGGATTTGGAATGCCGCTCTTTACGAATAGTGGATCGATCAAAATTCGGGAAGTATGGAACGACAATCTCGAGGAAGAATTCGTTTTGATACGAAATATTGTTGATGACTATCCTTATGTGGCCATGGACACTGAGTTTCCGGGCATCGTTCTTCGTCCCGTGGGCAATTTCAAGAACAGTTGTGACTACCATTACCAGACCTTGAAAGACAATGTGGACTTGCTCAAGTTGATTCAGCTTGGTTTGACGTTTTCAGATGGGCAAGGGAACTTGCCCACTTGTGGATCCACTGACCAACAATGCATTTGGCAATTCAACTTCTGCGAGTTCAATCTCAACGAGGATGTCTTCGCGAGTGACTCCATTGAGCTGTTGTGCCAGAGCGGCATTGATTTTGACAAGAACAATGACAAGGGTATTGACGCAAAGTGGTTTGGGGAGCTGTTGATGTCGTCGGGGATAGTTTTGAATGACAATGTGCATTGGGTCACTTTCCATAGTGGTTATGATTTTGGATACTTGCTCAAGGTTTTGACGTGCAAGAACTTGCCGGATACGCAGGTGGGCTTCTTTAAGTTGATCAATACTTATTTCCCGACAGTATATGATATCAAGCATCTGATGAAGTTTTGCAATAGTCTTCACGGGGGATTGAACAAGCTCGCGGAGTTGTTGGAAGTTGAGAGAGTTGGTATTTGTCACCAGGCAGGTTCCGATAGTTTGCTCACATCTTGTACATTCAGAAAATTGAAAGAGATTTTCTTTAGTGGTTCTTTGGAGAAATATGCTGGTGTCTTGTATGGTTTAGGTGTTGAGAATTCACAGAGTGCTTAATGAAAGAGAACATATTAGGCAAAAACAAACTATGGGGCCCTGGTTTAACTGTATATATGTGCATGACGCCTTCGTGTACAATTTTTGGCTGTAGGTTAATTGGTTAATGCCATAACTTTTATTGATAATCCCTCTTGATTTGAACCCTTCAACTTCTGATTTTTCACTTTTCTTTATGAAGTTGGGTTACATTTTACTGTTCATTCCGAAGACCTCCCATCAAATGTAGTTCCAAAGTTTGCTCTTTGTCTGAGAGTGCAACGAATTACAATTTAAGAGTAATGAATAAATTTTTCAAAGTTATATATTTTGAAAAAAATAACTAGATTTAGAACACAATAATATTTATTATTCCATGACTATTCAATATATTAGTTTTCAAAGAGAAATAGTAAAAAACAAAAACAAAAAAACCCTAAAATATTCAAAGCGAAGATTTAGAGCACAAAATTATTTTATTAAAAAATAGAAAATATTCACACAAAAAATATTTAAAATACAATTTAAAAATACGAAACTACAATTATACCCATTATGTGCATGACCTATGATCATATTTTGATGGAATCCGTCAAAATTTACGGAGATGGTGCAAATCGACGGTTGTTTACAAGATGAGGAAGCAAAAGTTTGCAATTGATAGTTTGGATTTGGGAATTGTCGAATTTACACTATAAACTATCAATTGCAAACTATTGCTTCCTCATCTTGGAAACAACTGCTGATTTGCACCATCTCCGTAAATTATCAATTACAAACTATCAATTGCAAACTATCTATCAAAATTCGACAATTCCCGATATTTGGATTTGGGAATTGTCGAATTTTGATGGATTTAACTGGTACTCGATAAAAAAAAAGGAAAATATGAAGGGTAAGTTGGTCTTGCAATACTATGATGTGGCATGATATGTGGATTTAGAAAATATAACATGGGAATGTCACCTAGATTCTCTTCTTAAAGGCCCCATAACACTACTCTATAATGTACGTATTAGTTGAGTCTTATAATAGTATTTCAGGTGTTTCTCTTCTTATACGATTTAAGTGTTGAAGGTTGCTATTGGAACCTCCATATTTGCTCAATGAACCTCCTCACAAATTTATATTTTTCTAAACCCAGTTTTGCCCTTAACAACAAAAAAATAATTCAATTAAAATTGTGAACTCCACACCAACATAATCTCAAGCTGCAAATCTTTCTTTCACTTATTGACTGATTTAAACAACGCAGTAGCAATTTAATTTACGATCATGTACTTTACCTAAATTATGGATTGAAAGAGATAAATTGTTGTAGTTTTAGTTAATCTCGATATAGGTTTGCTAACCTGATGTAGCCGTAGAGAGATGATTTATAATATAAGGTGGTGAGAAGCTACTTCGATCCTCATAACCCAATAACCCAAGAGAAAACTATGGTCATCAATTTGCAGAAATCGAATAAAATCTTTCCTGCCTAGAAACATTCTTTATTCTCAATTTCAATCGTATATATGTGAGGTTTCATGGCCACCTCCTTGTATGCACCATTTTTTCACCACTAGTAAGCCTTTCTCCATGTTCATTTTAGTTTAGGTTTCATTTACTCTTTTATTTTGAGGGCAATATTGAGATTTTTGGGACAAAATATTAGAGGTGTAAAAGAGAAAAATGGGAGGTTCAAATAAAAAAGCTCTTAGGCTTTATATCCCCCTTTTTGTTCTACTATTTCATTACTCAAGACTTAAGAGTAGCCACAAGTCTTTACTTAAAAAAAAAAAATTCAAAGTGCTATGAGCACACCTTCGCCTTTTTTGGAATAAATTGATCATGTATGATATAGGAAAGTACAATATGCATGTTATTACCATTTTGACATGTAAAATATAGTGTAAACTGTTCAAAAAAAATAATATTTCTGGTATCTCAGTGTGTGTTTTTTCCTAATTAGAGTAGAAGTAGATATTCTAGCAATCTCTGATCTATAAGAATATGAATTGTAATTGATTGTTCTGCTTGTATTTAAGGCTAACAATCAACTAAAGCTTGGTGATTGCCTAGAAAGTCCATACCCTAAATCAAATCAAAGTCCGCGACATCAAGAGGTATCAAGTCAGCAAACAACCCAAAACCTCCAACCATGATACTACAATCTCTATACACTAACCCCACCAAAACCATATCACCAGTGGGATAAACCAATCGCCACATCACCGGTAAGGGAGTGGCTGGTACGTTAACTATTGATGCTAATCTCACAGAGATAAAAGAATGTGTCGCCCTCGGATCTATTAAAGCATAAACAATATAACCAAAAATATATAACGTACCAATAATCACATCTGGAGCTGCTCTGCCCTCCTGTAAGGTCATATGGTGAAGTCGGGCCTGTCCAGTCTGTGCAGGCGGTCACCTTATCTGGTTTCGGTCCTGATAAGCTGGCTATTTAGGTGGCGGTGCTACTCTAACTCCTGAAGTGGCTCCCTGATCACCACCAAAATTTTGCGCCAAAAATCCACTTGAGGTGTCCCTATGTAGACACTCCCTCGCAAAGTGACCCGTCTGGCCACAACGAAAACAAGCTGAAGACCTAGCCTAACACTACCCGAAATGATGCTTGTGATACCTGTCACATAGAGGGAAATCCCCGGGTGCTGATGGAGTAGGACGATAACTACTGGCTCCACTGGATTTGGCACCGAATCCTTGCCTCTGGGGTCTATTCCTCCTCATCCATCTCTGAAAGAGACTCAAAAGACGTGCATGAAGAGCTGGACCAGAAGATCCCTCACTAGAAGATGAAGTAGAACATAAAGTGCTTGAACTTCTCCTCTTGAAAGGACCCTGGATGGGCCTACCTTCCTCAAATTGTTGAGTCCGGCCCTGCTCAGATTGAAACTTATCCTCTCATCTCACAGCAACACTAACAAACTAATCAAAATCAGCATGTGACACACCGGATAGGTATGGGGAAATATCAATTCGCAAACCCTGCTCAAACCTCCAACACTTCTCCTTCACTGACCTGACGGAATTTGGTGCAAAATGGGCCAAACGGATGAAACTATCCTAGTACTCTATCATTGACATGTCCCCCTGTTGAAGACTTATAAATTCTTCATACTTCCACTGCTCGGAAGCCTCGCTAAAGAAACGACTCACGAACAATTCAGTGAACTCTGTCCATGAAGTGAGAGCTTCATTCCTTTTAGTACTCTGCCACCAGCGATAAGCATGGTCTCGTAACAAACCTGTAGCTACCACCGTCCTCTGCTTAGGGGTCAACTGTAGACGCAGACGGTCTCAAACTCGACCGATTTCAACTAGCAGTTCTCGCCAGTCTTAGGATCATGGGAACCAGTAAAAGGAACGACTACTGCCTTCATAGCCTTACTAATTAAATCCTCATGATCCTCACATGGTGCTGGCATCATGCATGAAATTAACTCACGCATATGCTGGGCCAAGGATTGTGTACCATCCCGTTGGGCTGGTTATCGATGCATACTGACTGACCTACGAGTCCAAAAACAATTTCGCTCACTGAAAGAAGTCAAAAACTGGATCGACTAAGAGACTCTAAGCATCTGACAATGCACAACATTAGGAATAATGGGCATCCTCCGGCCGGTCGCGTCATCCTTCCAAAAGTGTAGTACATTCTCAAATGCCTATATAGACATGACCAAAAGAGTCTATAGAATCTGTGACCTAATGCTCTGATACCAAACTAAAAGGACCCAACCCTAGATTAACTAGTAATCTAGGATCAAGCCCTAACGACTGACCATAAATTATGAAATTCTATAATTTTTTTTTGACATAACAACCTTAAAACTGAGACAACCAAAAACCTACAAGAAGAATGACACTCAGCAGATAAATCCCACAAATAAACCGTGGACCACCGATGCCCATCCAGATTTCTCAACATATAGCATAAACTAAACCAAAAGTAAAACTTAAGATTAAAAATATACTTTACCAAGTACTGGTTCTAAATACAAAAAAAAAAACAAACTCGACGGCTACTCGAGTAACAGCCTATTCACAAGAGTCTCAATATAACAAAAACATAAGAAAATTAGTATCCAGAGCGTCTTCTACATACATATAAAATAAACTGACAGTGTGCTGGAATCTACTGATGAGGGGATGACTGGTAGACTCGGAGCTCTCGACGATACCAAGCACGCACATGAATAACACTTCAACCTGAGCAACGGAAAACCTAAAAGCCCAGGGAAGTTCATTTAAAATATAAAACGTTAGCCTGAGTGGACAAAAATAATATAATAATATGCGTAAATCGTTAAACTGTAATTTCATGCCTTTCCGCTATTTTCTGTGAAATAATGCGAGTTCTAAGCTGAATAACTAAAATATAAATGGAGATGCTCTCCCAGGCCACCTAACTTGAGGCATTAAACTAAATTGAAAAATATGAAAATATGTGATGGCATCGTCCCCAAGCCACCTAACCTAAGTCAATCTCGGTTAGACGAGGCCACCTAACCTCTCCTAACATGCTACCTGGTGATCAGCCGAATAGCTAGAGCATCGATGCAAACTAAAAAAACCATCACAAAGCAAGCCTCCAAATAAATGCTTTAAAAACATATAGTAAAGCGTACTGCTAAAAATAATGAACTCGCAATCAACTATGAAAATAAATGTCCACTCTCAAGTATGCGGCTACTGTTGGGGTCGTACGGAATTTTCTTTGCTGCTAGAGTCGCAATCTCGATGTCTTGGGTCGACGCCAGAGGTGACCGGAAGTGGCGGTTCGGGTCGGGTTAATCAAAACGGGTCGTATACGGCAATACAGGTCTCGTAGGTATAGGTTGCCAAAAATGGAAACTTTCCAAAAAAATGTTCTTTATTATACCCGTATACATACACAAACACAATCAATGGCTGAAATTCATTCTGATCTCGATCTAACGGCTCAGATTAATTCGACATTTAAAATTAACACATTTTAATAATTACTCCTACTGAATTTCGATAAACATTAAAAATAGCTTTCTTATCTGATAAATTCCTCAAAAAATTCTATAAGGTCGAAATTAAATATTCTACAACTCTCGTGAAGAAAGTCAAGTCAAACTCTCAGCCAGTGAAAAAGTCATTAACAACCCTAATAACGCGATTAATTCGTGATAATGTGTAACGTAGTTTGATAAGTGCGTTATTTCGGTACGGGTTGTAACAGTAGGTTTATAGTTTAAAACATCATATAGCATTATACATAACTTTTGAGTTCATATCTGGATTCTAAGGACTTTTTTTTCTGTCATAAAGATGTTGATTGTCTTTAGCATATCCTGAGTTTACTTGTTATGCATGGTTTAATGATTAAGAAACTACAAAAATTCATGTCTTCTGCTATAAAAGTGATGCTTGATTTTGTTACAGATTCTGGAATATTAGATTGCATAAATTTGCTTTCTAGGTCTATTGTTTGAAAGGTGTTTTGTGTTTGTGGTATTTGAACTAATTAGGAAAACATATACAACAGAATACCATTTTGTTTTTAAAAAGCTATCAAAACTGATAAACTTACAAAAAATTCTTTTAATTTTGTTCTCTAGGAGTTACCTACATGAATGTAAACAGCATTCAGAGGCTTACTGGTTCAAACTTTAAGGAGTGGAAGAGTGGCGTAGAATTGTATTTGATGTCCCATGACAATGTGGACATGTGTTTTACTAATATGGAGCTTTTTGGCCTAAATGCCAATAGCATTCCTAAGGAAAAGGAAATATTACCATGACTGACATAGGTCTAACCATAGGGCTAAGACCATTATGAGAACATCCATGTCTGACACTGTCAAAGGTAGTATAAAAGAACATGTCCTAGCCAAAGAATACATGGAAGCCATTGCAAAAAAGCACAAAGAGAGTTACACGACTGAAGTTTGGAGATTGTTCAAAGCCTACATGGAGCTGAAATACAATAGAACCGATTATGATTGTCTAGAGGAGGCATCTTATGTATTAGGAATTGAGATTAAGAAAGATAGGAAGCAGGGACCGTTGGGATTGTCCCAGCATAATTACATTACAAAACTCCTCAAATTTAATGTTTAGCCAACGAAAAATCTCTCGCTGTCGCCAAATTTTAATGTTTAGCGACGAAAAATCACATGCTGTCGCAAAATTTAAATATTTAGCGATGGATAATCTCATGACATTCCCTACCATCGCCAATTTTATATTTTTTGATGACGGAAAATCTTTGCCATCACCATCTTTCAGCCACCCAAAAGGCAACAAACATCATTTAATTAGATAGCTCTGATCTCTTTTACAATAAAAAAATAAAAAAATTACACTTGATTGAAAAACACTAAAACTATCTATTCTAAACTCTAAAACCCATTCGACCTAAAATCGTTCTCTGACCCAAATCAATCTCAAACTCATCCTCAAATCTCTGCACCAGATCGACCTTGAAACCCCTAACTCTGATCCTCTCTTCACCAACGACGGCTCCAACTCCTCTCTTCACCATCAAGTCGCAGTAGAGGAGATCAAGTTTGGTAGACAGAGGCTGGGCAACATGCGATGACAATGGGAGGAGAATCGAATTGTTGATCCATATCGATTTTACTTCGAGATTATAGGACTCACTGCCAACGTACTCACACTACAAGAAAAATGACTTTTAGTGACAAAGGTGTTTAGTTATCAATATTTGATATTTTGTCACCTATAGAAATAAGTGACAAAATTAGTTTGTCACTATATTTGTCACTGATACTCGTGACTGATACTTTTAGGTGAAAACTGATAAGTTTGTTACTAAAAGAGATATAGGTGAGGATTTTAATTTGTCACCAAATTCATCACCTTTTTGTCACCTATTCATTTTCAAAATTTGATTTATTTTCATATTTGGCGGTACTATTTTTTCAAAATTTGATTTATTTCAAAATTTGATTTATTTTCAAATTTGGCGGTAAAATTAGCGGGAAATGTAAATTAATTATTTATATATAATTTTTGAACAAAATTAATTATTATTATTAATTATAAAAAAAATATTATATCAAAAATTAATTATTTTTATTTTTTAATCCATCAAAATTTGTGACAAACTGAGATTTTTGTCACCAAATCTAAAATCATTTTTTAAGTATTTTTTAATTACCTTAGTTTTATAATCAAAATATCAACAAAACTATTAAATAAAAATTAACTATTAATGTAAAATTGTTGCAGTTTGATAATTAAAATCGTACATATGAACTAAGTCCTGCTAGTTTAAAAAAAATGAACTAAGTCCTGCTAGACATAATACTAGTGCGTAATGGTAACTAAACTAAAACATATTACTACTAATATGCATATTCATCGTCAGAATTTTCACCACCATACTTATCAACACCATGACCATTGTCATCACCATCAACATGATCATTATCATCATCATCAGAATCATCATCATCACCACCATCACTTGAATGATGAACTTCATACCCTTCAACACAAGCATGTTGGTTCTCCATGTGCTTGATATGCCTCGAAACTTTTTGACTTTCAATGTACCACTTGACTTATCGACATCAGAATGAAAGGCCTTCCTCGTCGGACCATAACCCAAACCATGAATACTTTTTCCCTTGGCAACGCGAACTCCATTTGCCAAGATCTCTAGTTGCACCGATTCAGGAATATCAACAATCTCATCAAGTGAGTAGAGATCACCACCAATATGCTAAACAATGTTTTCCTTTGCTTCAACCAATCGTGCTTGCATTTTCTTCTACAAATAGGTAGAATAAGATGACATTATTAACATAAAAAGCTAATGACATGAAATTATCAATTGATAAAGCATTAAGCAAAAACTGACCTCTATTTCTTCAGCTTCTTTACTGACCCATTGTCCATACTTGTGTTGATGCATAGTAATCCAATTCTTAATAAAATTCATATTCTTACCCTTCTATTGATAATCAGAATAAAACATTATAATTAATATGCATGTGAAAAATTCATTCCAAATAGCTATATATTATTGCAGTTTAATGCCACCATACTAAAGGAAGAGTAACGCACAAAATGCAAGATACATAAGCTATCCTAAGTATCATTAGTAACAAACAACAGACATATAAGTGCTAGTGTCAAATAGAAATGAGGGGGCATACTGATAGAAGCATTGAGAGCATAGGGGTTGTTGACTACTTTGACAAGTTATTTCTGTCCCACATATGAATATACGGGTTTCCTAGAACATTATATAATTCAGTTATAGAGGAGCGCTTAGAAGCTTTAAAAAGAAGTCTTCTATATATACAAAATGAGACTGTGTTCAAGTTACTCTATTAATCACCTACGTAAGAAATAACACTCAAAAGAGAAAAACCGATCACATAAAAAAGAAACAAAACATGAAAGAAAGAATCACATACATATTTTAAATTCAGGGGATGTCACAATGGTCACATTGTTACATTCAGAGGCTCTGATTTGCATAAACAAAATGCAAAGAAAATTATTATTCTTAGACCATTCTTGGGGAATCAATTTTAGTCTGAATAGTAGTAGTGATCAAAACGAGAATCAGGAGAAGAACTCCAAACTTTGTAGTCGTCATCATCAGATAGTGATATCATCACACTAATGCACCTACATGCATTGATATCTATTTATGGAGGATCAAAACAGAAAATAAGGTACGTAGGTGATGCAACAAAAGCATTACTGCCAACAATGAGTAATATTAATGAATAAAGATACAGTTACAGTCTACAGCTATTGTATTTATTTTCTCATTTAACATGTTATCAGTAACTCTTTAGGTTATAGCCATCACCCAAAACCCTAACCCTAAAACACAGAACATAATCATCACCACCGTCGACCCTCATGTTTCTACCGGAATCCGCTGGGCGATTCCGTTAGAAGAGTAATGGATATTGTTGTTGGATCACTCCAAACGCTCGGACCGTCGTGTTTCACGCTCCTGCTTGGCTACATAAACACATAGACGACGTGATGGAGTTGAGATGGGATTGACCCGCCTTCAACGCTCTGATGCCTAAGTTAGAAGTGGTTATAGCAGTAAGCGGTATGTAAATATATAAGGGAATGAATTCATTACCTTTGTTTGTCATAAATACCTTCCTTATATAGGTAGTTGAGAATGACATAACCATCTAGCAAAATTTTCATTTTTAGGTGTGTTATTTTCAATGTGGGACTACCTCCAATACCCCTTTAGGATGCCAAGATGGGCAAGTTGGTCTTTTAGTGAGTCGAGCCTTTCTTCTATGCGAGCGCGTAGCGCGCGTCCCCCGTGAGCGCGTGTGAGCTTCTCTAGTGGAATACTTATGATTTTATCCCTTTTTACTTGTTTTAGTGTGCCAAGTATGGTAAATTTTATGGGTTAGCGCATCGCGTACTAACAAGTCCCCGAGTCAAGGAGATCGACCTTGATTGGGAGGTTGAAAAACCAAGACCCATAAATTAACCATACTTAGCACTGTTTAGACCAGGGTAGTGTAGTGTGCCCCAGAGTCCTCTTGACCCCACAACCAAGGTTGGTCTCCTACCAAATACCAAGGGGTTTTGTAGAAATTACCCACATAGCGTTCAGAGTGGTAGCGTGCAGGGGGGTGAGCGAGGCGGTGTGCGTTTGTGTGTGAAAAACATTGAGTGCTAAGCGAAGAACGATCTGTGTGATGTAGTGTGTATGTAGTCATTTAAGGCCGCCTGACGGGTGGCTACGATGCTAGGGCTTTTTTGGGGCCCGAAGGGAATATAAGTCTCCAGGCAACCAACGCCGCTAAGGCGAGTACAACATGAAGACGAAAGATGATGTGCGTTAGTGTAGCTGTCACCTAAGAGTATCGGTTCCGTGTATTTTGGTAGCGAAATGCGAATTACCAAGCAGTGTGCACTGGGCAACTTCCATTAACGCCATTTTGAAGGCCATCTATTGTGTGCATCGGTGCTAGGACTTTTTCGGGCCTGAGGGGAGTATAAGTCCCCATATATCCAATGTTGCTAGGTCGAAGACCGCTTTAGGAGATATCTCATCTAGGGTGATCAGCCACTAAGGGAGTCTGTAGTTGACGAAGGGCGCCAGTCGCTTGGTGTATGGATTGTGCTAGAAGAAAAGTGAGATAAGATGTATGGAATGTGGTTCTGAAGCTCGATATAGTCAGAGCGTGTTGATGTTGTCAGATAAGAATGATCGCTCATTTATGATGCCAAAGACAAGATGACTTGGCGCTCAACCGAGGTGGGAGACGCGCCCGACCCGGTGCTCATCACCTAGGTGGGTATAGTGGTGTTACCTGTATAAGAGCGGCATATGTGAAGTGCATTTTTTGAGCAGTCCACTGTGTGGCTGGTGCTGGTAATGTAGAAGTAGGGGCGGTGTGTCGTTTGGCCCCGTCATCATTAATGTTGGATAAGTGGCATGGGCTCTGGTTTCATGTGTGACACGTGTCGGTTTGCGTTGAGCTCAAAGTGCCATTGTACACGTGCATTGATGATGTCATAACTGCAATTCATGAAGAGACATCTTCAATTTTGAATTTGAATGTCATGGGACGCGTGGCAAAGATCAGGGGTTGCTTCCAGGGACACGTGTAAGGTTGAGAAACCTGTAGAGTTTACTGAACATAGTATATACAAGTTTTTCCCCTACAGTATTCCCATTTCGCACACTTAGAGAATTTTCGAGCATATTGTGGAATTTTATGGCGCTTTAGCAAAGACTCTTAGCTTTCGATTTCCAGGCGACTTCTTCGATCATTCTTGCTCAAACAGGTGAGCCTTTGATTTTCGCTCTTTTTATGGTATATATCTCCGATCCTTGCTTATTGTTTTTTGGGTTTGTGTTTTTGATTTTCCATTGGGTAGTAGATGAAAAGGCATGCGAGTACGAAGTTTTGTACTCTCTAGGTATTGTGATTGAAAGAATCTCGACTATGAAAGCATGGGTAGTGGGCATGTACAAATGGGTATGTGGTAATAGAAAATGTGGTGGATGTTGTAGGAAAATGCTTGTGTGTTTACTTACTAATTGGGGGTATGCATAAGCTGGTGAATGATGATAAACCGAGTTGAGGTCCATGTTGGTTCATCATCAAGTTGAGTTTTAATTTAGATTTGAGAGTACGGGAATAGGCAGTGCTGCTGACAGTGTGGTACCGTGGAGCAGACGCATTCTGGTATTGATAATTGTCTTTTTTGTGATAGGTCACTTGCGTTAGCATGATGGATCCGTCAGCACCAGTGCAGATATCGAGTAATGAATCATATAGGATTGTACATAGGAAGAGGCGGCGAAGGAAATAACCTGTGTCCTAAAGGGAAATAAGGGAAAAGATATGGGTAATCCTAGAATTGTTTAGCGTTAGACAAACGTCGTCGTGGTCCGAGTCTAGTGTAGAGTCGAGTCCACAACTGTTATGTGTATGTATTCTTGTTGACGCTCCAACCTTCTTGTTGATAGCTGCGCTAGAGATGGGCTCAAAGCATAAAGGTGGGGTAGGATCGTTAGCGGGAAGCGGGAAGGCAGATGCGATGAAGAGAACAAGCGGGGCCTCAACACCTATGGCTCCACAGGTAACTGAGGAGGCGCTGCCATTATACAAAGGTGGCCTGATGATAAGGCACTTTGACGATGGGAAGGCGGCGTAGGAGCCTGCTACGTCTATGGGTGTCAAGGAATGTAAAGTGTTATACGAGAAATACAACGTTCCCTGCTATGTACATTTCTAGATATTAGGTGTTGGGGAAACATTTACAGATCTTCCAGAGGGTCATATGTATGTGTACAAGTGGCACCTTCGTAATGGCATCAACCTACCTCTGCATCCGTTTTTCCAGTATGCGCTATCTAATTTAAGGTGATGTTGAGGCAGTGTAGGCCAATATTGACGAATATTCTGATAGTGTTGTTCAATGTTTTCAATTTTTTGCACTTTGGGATGCCCACCATGGCATAAATTACGTATTTCTACAACACCAACTATACGAAACGAGAATGGGACTACAGCACGATGATGCTATCATCGAAGACGACAAGGTGGTAGATCATCGAGATGCCTTCATCTGAAACTGTATGGCTGCGTAATGCATGCTTAGCGAGCGGGAATTGAGAGTTTGGCAACAGTTCAGAGAAAGACATAGTTGGGTTACCTCATGTGCCAACACCGTTTCACAGCTAGGTTGTTTGGGTGCATCTTGTGACTGTGTATACTTGGTTATGTGACATTGTTTTGTATACTGGCACTATTTGTTATTACTTGTGTTTGTTTTCTATTTTGAATGTGCTGGTCTTGACAGTGAGGTACCGCTTTCCACCAACCAAGCGAGCTGGAAAATGAGCACTTGTCTAAGATATTGTTTTACTGGGACCATCTGAATTTCTGCCATCTTTTGGGCGATAAACCATCTAGAGATCGTTGAACAAACAATAGTATTCTGAAAAAACTGGTGTGTGTTTTGTTCTATTATTTGTTGTATCTTTTCGTTGAATGTGTTAAGTGGTTTTCTCGCATGGTCTGATCAGTATGCGTTGCTCTAATTTCTTTGTAGCCAAGAGCGCCGCCATCAGTACAGGCAAGAAGATGGACAAGACGAAGGTAACTAGATTGCTAGATCGGTTGATGGTGCAAGCGCGCAATACCAGCCGTTTAGAGACAGGAGTGGATGGACATAGCTACGAGGAGCTGACGAGCACAATATTGCTCTGCCAGAGCGGGTATATATGACTGAGGCAGAGGTTATAGTTCCTGGTGAAGAGTAGGAACAGGCTCCGCGAAGGTCGTGCTTGTCTATGCACTGTCTAGAGGAAGAGCATACGAATGATGAAGAAGAAAATGGCTCTGATGGGGATAAGGCAAAGGTAGCTGGATTGCTGGATTGGTTGATGGCGCAAGCGCGTAATACCAGTTGTCTGGAGATGGGAGTGGATGGAAATTGCTACGAGGAGCTGACGAGCACACTATTTCTCTGCCAGAGCGGGTATATATAGATGAGGCGGAGGTTATAGTTCCTGGCGAAGAGCAGGAACAGGCTCTGCGAAGGTCGTGTTTGTCTCCGCGCCGTTTGGAGGAAGAGCATACGGATGATGAAGAAGAAAATGGCTCTGATGGGGAGAAGGTCTTGATGCATAGGACCAAGCCCCCAGAGACGAGCGTGCAGCCTATTGCTGCTCAAATTTAGGGGGGAATCGTAGGAAGCCCGTGCTGCTAAGAAAGGCAAGAGCTGGAAACGTACTGCTGGAAACCAACACGAGTATGAAAGAAAAAGGAGCAAGTATGTTATTCAAGACGTGGAGCCTTCTGTCGTTCAAGATTCAGCCGCATGTTCACCCAAGGTGCATGAGGTGGAGGACGAAGATGAATATGTTGAGGCCAGAAGTGAACACCGCTCAACTCTCTTGTGCGATCACCAACCAGGTCTCCTGTCCAGATGCCGCCTGTATCCAATGAGGGGCCTAGTGGAGGGAGGATAATGGATATCCTTGACATGACAGAAGAGGATTCGAGGATCCTATTAGAGAAATATGCCAACTTCTAGTGTGGCTCGTGTCCGCTAGACATGGTCTGGCGGCAGAGGAAGCAGGCACTGACCATCGAGCATTAGATTAACCATCAACGCTTGTGTGTTGAAGCGACACGATGGGTGCACGATCTCTTCCAGTTGGTTTTGCTAGATGAGTTAAAGGGGATCCTAGAGCAGTTGGCAGTGATAAAGGAAAATGCCTTGAAGTTAGAGGCAGAGCTGAAATGGAATGAGTCAGTGCTGGTAAGGGGAACCGATAAATGGAAAAGGTGTGCGGCCAGAGAGGAGGGGCTTCGTGAAGAGTTAATCATTCTCAAGTTAGCCTCCCCACTGAGAGATAAACAGGAGCTTTGGGCGAAGTATGATGAGCTGGAATCTGAGCGGGATCTGCTGCAAGTATAAAAACGCTCACTTGAAAACATGCATGCCAAGCAAGCGGAGCGCCTGGATCAAGTATTGGCTGAGGTTTCCTTGAAAGCGGAATTTGGTTCTCTCAAAGCCCAGATCCTTGATGGCGCTACTAAGTGTGAGTTGGAGGAAGATGTCGCATCAGCAATCAAGGTCTCTATTGAGTTTGAGCAAATCAGAGAAGAGGAGATGGCGGCGGGCTACACTACTACTTTTGATGTTCTTCAAGCACAGTCCCTACATTGATTGGAAGAAATATGATGAAGATTAAAAGATGTGAACGGCAGATCAAACGGGCTGGGGTAATCCAGCATAGCGGCGTTTGTATCTATCTTTAGTGTTTTATGTTACGTGTTTATGTAAAATAATCTTCTCCTTTTTTTTCTTTTCTTTTTTCTATGTACATATATTTGGTATTATTATGTTGTGGACGTATCGTGTTGCTGTTGTTGAATCTAGTTTGAAGATCTTTGTGTTGTCGTTTAAACATATATCTAAAGTGTTATCCAGGTATGAGCACACAACGCTTCGACCATATTTGATATTGTAAGTGATGCATTAAACTAATGGAGAGTAAGTTCATGATCAATTGTGTCTGATAAGCATTATTCAAATGTAGCGTTCTAGCAGATGAAGTAATCGTTAGTCGTGTGTTTAAGGAAACAACACAATGTGGACATAAAATTATTCTTACTTCATTATATAAGCTTAGCACTCTAGTACAAGATATTGGTGAAATAAAAATAATTCAACATGACTAGCCTAGGCCGAGCAAAGTCCCAAGTGTGACGACACGCTCTCTGCCTAGGGCGCACTAAGCTATATTAATGATAGTACTTGAGGAGGTGGGCAGAGTTCCATGGATGAGACAGGATGGTTCCCTCTTTATCGCTAAAGTAGAACGTGTCAGGGATAGCGACGTCTACTATCTTGTAAGGACCTTCCCAGGCTGCGCAGAGACTCTTGACCTTGGTTTGAATGACCTTCATCACCCAGTCCCCAACTTGCAATGGGTGTGCCTTAAGGCGTTGAATGTAGAGGCGGGCAATCTTTTCCTTGTTTGCGGAGGTGAGGGGCATCACACTTTTCCTCAAGGAGATCATTATCTAGGTGGAGTCTTTGATCATTGGTATCTGGGTCAAACGCCCCTACCCTTGGACTCTGATGAGTTATTTCTAGAGGAAACAATGTTTCATTGCTGAAGGTAAGGGCATATGGCATTTTGCTGGTAACTGACATGGCAGTTGTGGAGATAGACCATAGGATTCCTGGGAGAAATTCAGGCCAGCGGCCATACTTAGGGTCACCCTTCTTGACATCAGTTATCTATTTTTTTAACCCATTCTTGATGGTATTGTTGGCGGCCTCGACTTGCCAGTTACTCTGAAGGCGAGCGGGGGAGGAAAAAAGAGCAGTAGTCCTCTGGCACCTACAGAACTAGATAAACTACTATTGTTGAATTGGGCACCATTATCAGTTATGATGTTCGTGGGCACTCCATAATGGCATAACAGTGTTCGCCATAAAAACTTTGATAATTTTCGTGGCGCTGATCCTGACTAGCAGCTCAGCCTCAATGAACTTAGTGTGGTAGTCAATGATGACAACGAGATAGAAAAATTGACCTTTGAACTTGGGAAGCTCCCTTATCAAGTCAAGCCCCCACTGGGATGGGTGACAAAATGATGGATAGCGGCACTGTTGGAGTGTGAGTTTTGTGTGCATGAAGTTGGCATGTTTTACATTTACTTAAGATATCATTGGGTCAGCATGAATAGTAAGCCATAAGCGCTATTACTTTGTGAGGGATAGATCTAGCACCGGCATGGTGTCCACACTTGCCACTGTGGACTTCCTCCAACATTGAGTGCCATACGCTTGGTGTGAGACATTGGAGGTTGGGCTATGTGCGCCCTTGTTTGTACAGTTGTCCACCCTGAATGTTGAAGTTAGCAGCTCTAGCCACAATGGTTCAAGTCTCCTCTTTTTTACTGGAAGAATGCCCTTAGTTTTATCAGCAAAAATGGGGTCCATCCAACTAGACTTGGCAGACGAGATAAGTAAGATCTCTGAGAAGCTTTTGACAATGGTTTTTCAAGTATTTCAACTTTTCCCTGAATGACAGAGGTAGGGTATGGCGTGGTTGCTAGGCGGGGAAGGGCATCAACCTTGACATTTTGGGCTCGTGGAACTTGAGTAATGTTGAAGAACTTGAACTCAACGAGATAATGCTTGGTGAGCACCAAGTAAGAGGTCATGGAACCTCCCTAAGCGTCAAAGTCCCCCACTATCTGGTTGACAACTAATTAGGAATCACTGTAGATGTTGATATCAGAGGCGTCTCACAAACGTGCTTGCTAGAGTCCTGCGATGAGTGCCTCATACTCTGGCTCATTGTTGGAAGCTTTAAAGTTAAACTTGAGTGCATATTTTGCATGAAAGTCATCCGAGCCCATGAGAATAACATTAGCGCTGTTAGCTGATCGATTCGTTGAACCGTCCACGTACAGGTGCCGCAGTGACTGTGGCTTGGTAGTAGCAGGTTTTTTAAGCGCCTGTTGGGTACTACCCTGTTCAGCCTCCATGTATTCAACAATAAAATTTGTCACCGCCTGGCCTTTTATAGCAGTGCTAAGCTTGTACTCGATATCAAATTTGTTGAGCTTGATGACCCACTTTCTCAAGTGACTGAAGGGCTTGGCAAAGTGGCAAGTTTGTGAGGACCTGGATTTTATGTGCTTGGAAATATCGGCGGAGATGTCGAGCGGTTGTGACCAAGGCAAGCGCCCACTTGTCAAAGGTCGAATAGCGCTTCTCAGCGTCCTTGAAGCCTTTGCCTGAAAAGTAAATAGAAAGCTCATTATCAGAGTCGCGTCGGACGAGGGCGGAGTTGACGGCGGTGAGCGAGATAGCAAGTTACAGATATAAGGTTTCTCCCTTGATGGGCCTTGGTAAAGTCGGGATAGAGTCAAGGTATTGCATGATGTGCTGGAAAACTTCCTCACAAGCGGACGTCGAGACAACGAAGTGCTTGTTGGCGAGGTGGAACACTTTGAAAATAAGGTCACATTTGTCAAAGTAGCGAGAGATAAACCTGTTCAGGACAAGCTTACATGTGAGACTTTGAAGCTCTTTTTTGGTGGTAGGCGGTTTCATGGTCATGATGGCCTTTATCTTCTCAAAATTCGCCTCGATGCCTTCTGGCTGACAATATATCCCAAAAACTTACTAGTTATGGCGCCGAATGTGCAATTCGCTGGGTTCATGCGGACACCGTTCTCCATTAATATCTGGAAGACAATTCAGAGATTGGCTGTATGACCCTTAGAAGGAGTGTTTTTGAACAGTATATCATCAATGTAAACCTCGACGATAGTGCTGTTAACATCTCAGAAGATGTATGTCATGAAGCGCTCGTACGTGGAGCCAGCGTTCTTTAAGCCAAATGGTATGACATTGTAGCAATATAGGCCTTTATCCGTTATGAAAATCGTGGCTTCCTGGCCATCCGGGTGCATAAAGATTTGATTATACCCAAAGTAGGCTTCCATCATGGGTAAAAGCAAATAACTGGTTATGGCGTCTACCAATTTATCAATACGTGGTAGAGGGAAACTGTCTTTCGGATAGGCCTTATTGAGATTAGTATAGTCAATACACATCCTACAGCTTCTGTTGATCTTTCTGACCACGACGACGTTAGAAATTCACTTGAGATAGTGGATTGGGCTGATGATGCCGATTTTCAACAGGCGGTCCACCTCAACGTGCATAGCGGCATAGCGCTCCTCATTGTAAGCGCGTTGTTTTTACTAAACTGGCCTGGTGTTAGGAGCAATAGTCAATTTGTGGGAAATGAGATTAGTAGACATACATGTCATGTCTGCATAGGACTAGGAAAACACCCACTAGTACTTGATGAGCAACTGTGTGAGTGCCTATCTTCACCTTGCTTTTTGGGTGAGCGAAGTCAAGCTAGATTTTGATCAAGGAGTCCCCGCATTCTATGGGCTTAAGGGCGTTGACGTTGTCCCAAGGGTCATCAGGGGTGGCTGACTGAGCAACTCTTTCTCCAATCTTGAGAACCTCCTATCGTGTTAAGTGACCCGTTTTAGGATCGATTGAGCGCTCTACAAAATCATAACCCCGAATGGAGTCAGTGCCAAAAATCATTGGATATTGGAGGTATAGCATGTGGCTAGAGAGGATAATTTTGAGCTTTTTAATAGCTGGTCTGCCAAGAATAACATTATAAGAAAAGGGTAAATCAACAATTATAAAATTAGTATGGACCTCTTTCTGGGGAGTGCACAGTGTGCCCATGCATAAGCACATATAATCGCTCCTATTGGGGTAGACAACGTCACCTAAAAAACTCAAAAGTGATTCGTTGTCCTGCATCAACTTGCTAAGGGGCCTATTAAGTTGCACATAGGTGCTGTAAAAAATAACATTAGCAGTAGAACTAGAGTCGATCAATACTCGTTGCATCTGTCGATCAAAGAGTCGATGACAAACGGGGGGATTGTGGCAGGAGCGCCACTCTCATCAACTTTGGAGAATGTCATTAGGTCTCATGAGCGGTGTGGTGCCTTGGCACCTGATATGTCAATGACAGAAAAGACCTCCCGAGGGGGGGAGCCAGTCTTGCGCTTACCGCCGAAAGTTGTATTAGTGACCCCACGGGCTTCAATAAGCGCCACTGGCGTGGTTCGTCTGCTTTGTACTGATCGAGCTGGCCCTTGTCAAAGAGATCCCGGATAATTTTTTTGATCATGCCACAATCCTCCATGTTGTGCATCTCGAACTTATAGTACTTGCACCAAAACCTAGTGTTCTTGAGTAGGGGTCGTCTGGTCATAGGCTTTGGCATTGGAATCAAATGTTTGTTGTTGGTGTAGATCTTAAAGTAGCTAGTGTTGGCCATAATGTATATTGACTTATCAAGGGAGTAGCGCCTTAGGGCTTTGCGATGGCGGTCGATGTCCCTAATAGGTAACCAACGACATTCGGGAGTGCGAGGTCGTGCCTGCTTATATTGCTAACGGTGTCGAGAAGGAGGGAGTGGTGAAGCATATCTTGAGACAAGTGGTGAATCATGCCTTGGAGCCGGGGCCAGCGAGGCACGCTGTGGGGGATTGCAGGGTTTATGGCCATAAACCCGGTAGTGGACGTCCCCCTTCTCCGCAATCATGTCGACGACTTCCTCATATGACAACTGGTTCACTTAATGACTTTCTCCTTGAACGAGGAAGGTTGCAAACCTTCGATTAGGCCAGACAAAGTCGTTTGCTTATCCAAATTATGGCAGTGTTGGGCAGCCATTCAGAATCATTTGATATAAGTGGACAGCAGCTCAACCTTACTTTGGCGGGATTGTAAACAACGAGTTTGCGGTGTTATGGGGACCCTATAACCTGTAGCGCTTGAGAAAAGTATCGGTGAGATCAGAGAAAGAATCGATAGAAATGGGAGCAAGCTCAAAAAACCAGTTGCGCGCTTTACCCTTAAGCGTTTCAAAGAAGAGATAACATAGAGTAGTATTGTCGTGCTGGTGCCCTACTATGGCTCATAGAAATTTATTGATGTGCATTCCGGGGTTGCCATGCCCTGAGTAACGGTCGTCCTTCAATGATTTGGCGTGCTTGTCGCGCCCAATATATGCGATAACTTGAGAGAATAGGGTCATACGGGGAGTGTATGGTAGGCTGGCATTAGCAGGGTTACACACATGGCAGAGGTCGCCCTCGATATTACCTAAGCGAACTAAGATTTAAGTAGTGGAATCAGCTGCATGCTACTGGCGCTCGGGGGAAGGTGGCGGTCCTAGGAAGCGAGGGTCGTTGAGCTGGGCATTCATATAGATGATGGGGCGGTGCTCATCTTGACTGGTAGGGGCTTGATGCTGGGATTGAAAAGCGGTGAACCCTTCATACATGCACTGGTTGGCCTGACACTCTGCGTCCCACTCAAGGCGGATCTGGTTGAACTCTTATAGCAATTGAGCGATGTCATTCCCAGAAGGAATGTTGTTGTCTCTGTTAGTGTTAGCCCTGGTGGGTAGGGCCAAGGGTGTGAGCAAATCGCTGACAGTACGTAGGCGAATGCCGACGGGTGTCTCGAAGTTGCTACCCTCAAGAAGAGGCATGGCAGGGTGAAAAGAGAGTATGGCTGTGAGGGAAGGCTTTTTTGGGGGAAAGAACAAAATCGCGACACGACGCCAATTGTTTATACCTGAATCTTTTGGACGATCCCGTTAGAAGAGCAATGAATATTGTTGTCGGATCGCTCTGAGCGTTCAGACCGTTGTCTTTCACACTCCCACTTGGCTACACAAACACACAAACAACATGAGGGAGTTGAGATGGGTTTGGTCCATCTTTAACGCTCTGATGCCTAAGTCTGAAGTTGCTATAGAAGTAAGCATATGTTAATAGGGGGATGAATTCATTACCTTTGCTTGTCATAAATACCTTCCTTAAATAGGTAGTTGAGAATGACATAACCTTCATACTTTCAATGTGGGACTGCTGCCAATACCCTTTAGGATGCCAATAGGGGCAAGTTGGTCTTTTAGTGAATCGAACCCTTCTCATATGCGAGCGCATGGCGCACGTCCCTCGTGAACATGTGTGAGCTCCTCGAGCAGAATACTTATGATTTTATCTCTTTTTACTTGTTTTAGTGTGTTAAGTATGGTATATTTTATGGGTTAACGCATGAGTATTAACACCTCCTTACCGCCGACCACCACCGTCGCCAGCACGCCTGTGCACCATCCTTCAGTCTATCTCCTCAGATTTCGACAAAATTGGTCATCTTCCTTCAACTCTCGCTCATTGCAAACTTCTTCCTTGTAACAAATTGTTACCTATACCGAGCACAACAAATTATTGATGTGGTATTTATTATATGCCCTAATTCCTACGGAATAATAAATATTATGAGAGAAGAGGATTACATCACCTCTTTGATCAAATTTTTTGATATTAGTAATGATCCTGGGGGAGTCACAGCATTGAATAAAAAAGGAAAATTAATATTTGTGACGGATTTTGATTGTCACGGTTTCCGGGTGTGGTATGAAGCCACCGTTTATCGAGTTACCTATACCGAGCACAACAAATTATTGAAGTGGTATTTATTATATGCCCTAATTCCTATGGATTAATAAATATTATGAGAGAAGAGGATTCCATCACCTCTTTGATCAAATTTTTTGATATTAGTAATGATCCTGGGGGAGTCACAGCATTGAATAAAAAAGGGAAATTAATATTTGTGACGGATTTTGATTGTCACGGTTTCCGGGTGTGGTATGAAGCCACCGTTTATCGAGCATCAATTTTTGTGACCATACATCTTTGATCATGTTCTTATTCCTTAAACTTGATATTAGTGATAGTGGTTTTTCGATCGATACTAATCATATCTCTTGTAGATGACTTCGACTGAGCCGGTTGGGCCTAAATTTGACATCTTTGATGCCAATGGAAAAGAATATCATCGCTGGGTATCTAATATAGAGAATACTCTCATCCGTAAAGATCTCAAGGAAACTATCCACCCACCAATCGGTGTGAATGCGATACCACCATTTGCAACTCGAAAAGCTCAAACCCTCATATTTTTGAGCCGTCATATTCATCCTATTCTGAAGAAGAGTACCTAAAAAAGGATGATCCCAAGGACTTATGGGATATTTTGAAAGAACGCTTCAATAATGTGCATGATGCATAGCTTCCAAAATTAACTAAGAGATGGAACCAAATCCGATTGTTGGATTATCCAAAGATTGAAGCTTTCAATCAAGCTTTGCTAGAGCTACAATCGGAGCTGAGCTTTTGTGGAGTTGAAAAGAACGATTAGGCTATGATCGAGAAAGTCTTTTAACACATTCCCTTCTTCCATGAGTCTTTTTGCTCATTAGTAACGGATTGAGTACGAATAAGGAATAATTAAATCATTTAATGATCTCATGAAAATCATATCTAAAAAGGCTCCGGCTGCAAGCACTGATCCACATTTTAGTGTAGTCCCCTATTTTTGAGATACTATATGATGTAGGTAGGATTTGCTTATGTTAGGGATCTTTCTGAACCACATAGAGGACATTCCTAAATTGGTTATATTTTCACCATGGGAAACACAACGATTTCTTGGAGATCATCATCATCTACTACAACAACACCAACTTGTATCTTTGAAGATAATGTGGCTTGCATTGAAAAAAATAAAGTTTGGTTAGATTCAAGGTGCTTATACTAAACATATTTAGTTGAAGTATTTCTTCAATCAGCAACAACAACAATTACTGAATATCCATGTGAACCAAATTCGTTCGGCGGATAACGCTGCGGACTTGCTCACCAAGTCACTTCCAAAATCTACATTTGTGAAACATATGAGACATATTAGTCAGAAATGTTTCTCTGAACTCTGAGATTGAGTTACCAATCAGAGGGAGTCTACATCACATGTAGTGCATTGTACTCTTTTTCCCTTTGACCAAGCTTTTGTTTTGCCCATGAGATTTTTGTTTGCTTGGCAAGGTTTTTAGTGAGGCAACATGTAATGCATCATACATTAGGAGCTGGACACAAGGGAGATCGAGTGTAATAAAGAAAGAATATTCATGGTATCCCAGTGTGTGTCTTGTCCTAATTAGAGTAGAAATAGGCATTCTAGCAATCCTTGATCTATAGGGATATTGATTGTAATTGATTTTTATGCCTATATTTAAGGTCATCTATTAATGAATAAAGATACATGTCTACAGTTATTACATTTACTTTTCTCCTTCAACATAAACAACTAAAAGGGTGCGTCTGTTCACACTTCTGTAATCGCTATTTACACCTCCAAAGATTTTTGAACCTTTAATATTCCAATTTTTACCCTAATTCAAAAAATTTCATACAATTGTTCATATCAAACTTACTTGTTTTCCTTAACAAAAGCTCTCTCTCTCTCTCTCTCTCTCTCTCTCTCTCTCTATATATATATATATATATATTCTGGTTCATTCGTCGTAATCTGGTACTAAAGATATTTGGTTCTTTTTGGTTTTTCGAGTCCACTTTCCTTAATCACTAAAAAGTCCCATATGATGAAAACTAATTCAGTACCAAATCGATTTTCTAGTTGACATATAAGTATAAGAATGAGTCTATAATAAGTACCAGAGCAATAGGTTATCGAAGATAGGATTTTATGATTTTAGAGTTGGAACTTGGGATACATACCAAATGTTTCTTACTTTTGATATATTATTATTGCAAATATCTCCATCATGTTTTCCGATTTGTTCTGTTGATGAATCTATATATAGAGTAAGATTAATGGCATATCTGATTTGATTACTCTCTTGCGTTAACCATTCATCACATAATGAAATTACAAATCGATCGCAAAGATAGTCAAAATAATCCCAAGATCCGTTCATCACGAGAATTATGATATGTTCAAAGTAAATTTAAGAAGTACGATTATAAGAAATTTTGGGGGTGAGAAAAGAAAAAAATAAAGGGTAAAATCGTAAGATTAGTGGTAAAATATTTAGAATGAGGTGTAAGTACCGACTTTGGAGGTGTGAATAGACGCATCCCAACTAAAAATAAAAAGTAAAAAATTGGTTCCGTTTGGGAATGCTCATGAAAATGTCTTTAACTTGGAAAAAAAATACTTCCATATAAATCTTGAGAATGATAGTTCTTTCTCTTTGGCCCGTCAAAAAAGTGTGCACATGGGGAGATAGTAGCATCTCTTCGACAGGTCGAGAAATACTTTCGACCTGTCGAAGACTGGTCTCTGTTGAGATTGGCCCAATTTTGAATTTAAAAAAAACCACCTCTTTTCCCTCTTTTCTTTCTTTGTCTCCGCCTCCCTCTCATATTTTTCGAACTCTCTCACTCTCTTTCGAAATTCTCTCTCCTTCTTAACAACTCAACTCACTCTTAACCCAAAAAATCATCCAAACTCTATCAAATTTTTTTATTTGGAGGCTTACTCTTGCTTGTTGGTGATTAGAGTGATTTTGAGCTATCTTCAAGAGGTATTGTTTTTCAAACCTTATTTCTTCGAATTTGAAGATTAACGAGAATTTGTTGTTTCTTTGTGTGTTTTTGCTTAGTCTATGCTTATTTCCTTTGATTTTGATATATAGGTTGTGTGATTTTGGCTTTTATATGCATGAAATTGGTGAAATTGATTGAGTTGAAATTTGCATGAACCCTAATTTCAAAATTTTGGAATTGGGTTTTGTTTAGTGTTAATTGAGTAAATATGTACTCGAATTCATGATCTAGAACTAATGGGTTGTTGAAAATTTATGCCAATTTGTCTAGACTTTGTCAGAAAAAAATTTGGTGAAAATTTGACATCCATGTGTATAGCTTGAAAATTGTGAAGCAAGCATGTGTCGTAATGCAGTGTCTATGTGAGGATTATCGAGGCTTAGGTTCAAATTGAGATAGAATTAATAATTGGATATATGATTGAACCATGAACTTGATGTCCTTAATGTGGCAGTTAGGTTACATTGTGCATTGGTTTTGTGCAATTGTTCTTTGATACTCTAGTATGTTGCTTTCAAATTAGAATTTATGAAATTGAGATGATGCAATCTATGAGAAGTCTTGAATCGATGATTGTCGTGTGATCAATGTGTGTATGATTTTCATTCTTGAGTACTTAATTGTTGTCTTTTTTATGAATTGCATTGACATATATGGTTTGTGACAATGATTTGGTTTCTTAGGTGTGAGAATTACATTTGTATTTGTTGTGAGTTCTATGTTTTTGTGCATGATGTGTCCTAGGTTTCCGAGTCTTCTCCATCCAATCCATCATGCCTCCTAAGCGTAATAATGTCAGCTCCTCTTCTTCTTCGCCCATGAAGCTCAAGAGAGCTAAGCCATTCAAGACCGGTGACTGCTCCTTCCACTCGAAGAGGGGCATTGACCTCTTTGCCAAAAGTCCTAAGTTCCCTCATCTTCAAGAGTTGGTTGATAGCCATAGACTTAAACACTTATACGAGATTGATGAAAATGGGTTTAGGGAGAAGGTGGTGCAGGAGTTTTATGACGTACTTACGGCTACCCCATCTACGGATGGTGAAGGGAGACCCATCATGTTAAGGAGGAAGAAGCTCTTACTTAATCCTAACACAATAGAGGAATCTTTTGGGTTGTCATCTCTTACGGAGAGGGAGAGGACAACTTTTAAGGAGAAATTTGATAATGTTGAAGCGGAGCACTTTGCACAAGTAGCGTGCATGGGTGAAGGTGTCCCTATCCATACAAATGAATGTTTCCAAACCAGTGACTTGAACCCTGTCTATCGGCTACTGTAGATATTTGTGAAGCATGGTGTCAAGCTCCACACGCACAATAGTGAAATCCCCATCAAGGGCTACTGGACAATGATGACGATGATGATGCGGGATGGGATGAAGGTTGAGTATGGGAAGCTCATCTATAACTCGATTGTTGATTGTGTCGAAGGTAAAGGTGCCTATGTGTTTCCATGCTTGATTAACCATTTTTTTCCAATTTAAGGGAATCAAGGTCATAGCAACAAAAGCCTTGGACGACTTTGTGGACAGCTCCTAAGGTTGCATTAGTACCCCAACTTCCTCAAGCCGAGAGTGCCTTCACCTTTCAATCACAAGGTCCTCCAGAAGGCATGACCCCAGATATGTATGCATGTTTTTCTTATTTGATGTAGCTTATGTCTAACATTTTATTTCAAAACTTTGTAGGATCTTTATGCTTTGGTAACTTCATTTGAACCTTTTGAACACATTTAGGTTTATATCAATGATGTTACTAGCTATATTTTACTTTTTGTGGTGATACTTGTCTTGATTGAATTCATGTGCTTATGTGATGCTTCAATGACAATTTGGATGAGTGTTTTACCACTTTCTTTGCTTGTAGTTTTTGTGTTAGTTATGAATAATGAGTGTGTTGATTTAGAAAGCTAGTGATTTGGAGATATGGACATGGATTTGAAGCATGCAGGCCAAAATATGAGGATCAAGTTCTGGGAATTTTTGGCAGGTCGAAAGTTCTTCTTGACCCGTTGAAGAGAAGCCACTGTCTAGATGCTCGACCCGTCGAAGAGAAGCCACTACTTAGACTGGGTCACATTTTTTGACCCGACTGGGTCACATTTTTTGACCCGCGATAACCTCTCGACTCACTGAAGATTGTTCTACCAAAGTTAACTTGTAAAGACTAAGAGCTTGGGACTTCGAGAGCAACACAAAATAGTAATACATTGAATCCACGACAAGCCCGAGAGCACCGTTAGAGAATCATGACCACTTATGTGACCTTGGATGGCGGGGCCTAACTTGGCCTTCATTGGTTTACTTGATCCTGCATATGGAGCTTGGAGGTTGTCTACACTACAAGAAAAAGTGACTTAGACGACGGAGAATTTCCGTCGTCTAAGTGCCTATCTCCGTCGTCTAAGTACTTGGACGACGGAAAATCCGTCGTCCAAGGTACGTGCTCCAAGTGCTGTCGTCTAAGTACTTAGACGACGGAGAATTTAATCTCCGTCGTCCAAGTTCACTTGGACCGCGGAGAACGTCCGTGGCCCATGTAGGGACTTAGACGACGGAGATTAATGTCTCCGTCGTCTAAGTCACCACCTGGGCCACGGAGATTGTTAGCTTCTCCGTGGCCCAGGTGGTGACTTAGACGACGGAGACATTAATGTCTCCGTCGTCTAAGTCCCTACATGGGCCACGGAGATTGCTAACAATCTCCGTGGCCCAGGTGGTTACCTAGACGACGGAGATTAATGTATCCGTCGTCTAAGTCACCACCTGGGCCACGGAGATTGTTAGCTTCTCCGTGGCCCAGGTGGTGACTTAGACGACGGAGACATTAATCTCCGTCGTCTAAGTGAAAAATTAATTTAAAAAAAAAATTAAATTCAAAAATATTATTAATATTAATTGAAAAAAAATTAATTAAATTAATTAAATACACTAAATTAATAAAATAATTAAAATTAATTTGTACATACATAATCGAAAAAACCTATAATTAAAAATGAAAATATTGTTCGTAATGCGGAAATTAAGAAACGAAATAATGAACTACTAGCTAGCTAAAACACTGGAGGAGCAGATGCGCCGCCTCGTCCTCCGCCTCCAGCCGGGTCGTCGTCGTCGGGGAATGGGTTCGGAGGAGGTTGACATTGTCTTTGAGCTTGTTGCATAAGGGCGATGAGTTGGGCTATTCGCTCGTCTTGCTGGTCCATTCTTTGGCGCATGGCAATATTCTCCTCCCGTGCGATTCGAGCCTCTTCATAGGCTGCCGCAGCTTGAGAACTTCTCCGCCGCCCCGAACCTCCCGTAGATGATGACTCAGAGGTCGACAAATCTCGAACCACCTTAGGCCCGAAGTGCCTAACCTCCTTGCCAGCTCTACGACCGTAGACCTCATCCGCAATTGCTATTTGGCTCTCCACAGATAGAGGAGGCAGGTCTTCTAGCGGCACATCTGGGAACGCAAGCTGAGTGTTAGCCAATTCTTCCTGCGCACGCTCTATCACTCTTGCCTACAAAAGAATAATAAATTTATTATAATGAAATAATATTTAAATAATAATTACTATAATTATTAGCGCACACACATATATATATATGACTTACGCCGCGTTGACTCGCTTCATTATCGAGCCCAGGCGTCACGTACGCGCTTACGCTTGCATCGAGATAAGGGTGTTTGGAGCCCTTATCCCTGTGCTCCTTGGCAATTTGAATGAGTTGCTTGGCGCCAGAAGTATGGTGCTTGTCCTTCTTCCCCCGGTTGGCTTTGTTGACACCGGAGAATTTCTGTTACACAACATAATGAAATCATTAAAAAATTTATAAGTAACTAAAATTTAGAGTATTCAATTATCTTAATTGAAATAAAAAAAGTAAATTAACACCTGAAATTGCTCATCGGCAAAGTGGTTACACAACCACTCCCACTCATCTTCTCTATCCCCACGCAGCTCTTCGGGGGGAGGCACGGGACCGTTAATTCGGAAGTACTGATGGAGCCTGTACTTCCAATCTTTGAAGATGTTGTTGGCGGTTTGGTTGATATGCCTCAACATCGCCGGATCCGGATCCACCGCAAATTGTTCCTATCAGAAATAAATTGGAAATTATAATTGTATATATTATAAAATTATATATAACTAATATTAAAAATAGTATATAATAACTAAAATTGTACGTATTACGTACCGAAAGATCCTTAAAGACTTTCGCCTTCTCCGAATCCGGCACCTCCCTCCAAGTAGGGGCAGTGATACGAACCCGGTTACGAACAATCGACCCAATGCTATGAGCCGAGAGACTTGCTAGCTGAGGTGTGGGAGGGCCACCGGTGAATTCGTCGTAAGGCAAGGCGATCTTGCTCCCGGTCGCCTTGCAAATTTTCTCCGCCTTTCCACCTTTAACGAGACCCCGAGTCTTTTTCGGTTGGGGGTCAGTGGGGGCCCTCCTTTGCTTACGGCGGACGCTGTACATGATAGACTCGGCCGTCGAAGACGCCTGAGTACTTCCCGTTGAAGCGGTACCGGGCGTCGGAGTTGAAAAGGGGTCGACGTCATCACCGCTTGAGAGAAATGGGGCAGAGGGAATTTCCCCAGAAGGCCCCGGATTGAGGGCGTCTACCTGCGGTTGAACCCAACCGACTTGGGCCGCCAACATTTGGAGCATCTCATCTTCTGACTCCTGTTGGGCTTTCTTCTTCCCGGATGTGATCTTTGGCGGAGCCATTTAAACCTAAGAGTACGTACGGTGTTAAAATACCTACTTACCATAATAATTACAACGACGGAGAATTTACGCTAATTAATTAAGTACGTTTAAGATTTAAATAGAGTACACTAGCTTGGCATTTTCGGTCGTTCAATGGACGTGCGACCCGCGCGATAAAGTGTAAATTTTCAATTAATCAGCCTTGGTTAAATCGAAAAACATGGCCAGTTAGGGATAGAGATAACGCGAGAGGCAGGACTAATTTCGACAAAAGTCTTTCTTAGTCCAAATCCTGTCACCAGTCATAACCCGTTTCTAGACACCATGTCCGACATTCGGCCAATTTTTCGAAAATTTACACTCCCTCAAGTCCTTTGCAAACTCCGCCCTCAACCTCGTGTCCATAACTTCACTTAGGTTATGGTGTGCGGTGATGAAATCCACACATCACGAGGGGTTAAGGAGATAAGCAAGGAAAAGAGGCGCCATCTATTCCAAAGAGTGCGACTTAATTACACCAAGCCTATGTACTAAATTTAAATCGAACACGTACTACCATGCAATTTACTAGAAAATACATATAATTATCAATTAATTATTATTTATCATGCATTTAATAATAATTATTCATTTACCAATATAATCAATTATTATTATTACTATTATTTAATTTTAACTAATAATTATTCATTACCAAATAATTAACAACTAATAATGATTACTAAATAATAATAATAACAAGAAAATAATTATTATAATTACAACTATTTATTATTTAAAACTAATAAATTAAAAGTATTTAGAATTTAAATAATTAAACAAATAAAAAAATTGTTAAAGAGTTAAAATTTCGAATTATTACCTCGTCGGAATTTCGCCGGAATATTGGAAGAGTAGAGTCGTCGGAGAGGGGGAACCACGCCGGAAAATTGGTCGTCGGAGCGTCGCCGGAGGAGGATCGCCGGAGTGAGAGAGAGAGGAGAGGAGAGTATAGAGGAGGAGATGGAATGATGAGAAAATGAGGGGGGGTGCTCCTCCTTATATAGAGTTTCACTTAGACGACGGAGCACTATTCTCCGTCGTCTAAGTGAACTTAGACGACGGAAAAAGTGTTTTCCGTCGTCTAAGTGAAGAGTCAAATTTTTTCGAACCGGCGCCAAATAAATGGGCGGGCCGTTTCACCGCCATAAATGTTGACTTAGACGACGGAAACAGTGTTTTCCGTCGTCTAAGTGGAATTTCAAGCGGCGCCAAAAATTGAGGCGGCAAATCGAACCGCCACTACAAGAAAATGAGTCATCACCGGCGAGATTCCGGCCAACAAGGCCGGCGACCGGAAAAGTCGCCGGTAATGTCCATCATTACCGGCGACTTACTCCGTCGCCGGTAATGTTGCCGGAATCTCGCCGGTAATGTGGCCTAGACATTGCCGGCGACTCCAACCGTCGCCGGCAATGTCTAGGCACACATTACCGGCGAGATTCCGGCCGGAAAATCGCCGGTAATGTGCCCTAGACATTACCGGCGACTCCAACCGTCGCCGGCAATGTCTAGGGCACATTACCGGCGATTTTCCGGCCGGAATCTCGCCGGAAATGTGCCCTAGACATTGCCGGCGACGGTTGGAGTCGCCGGTAATGTCTAGGGCACATTTCCGGCGAGATTCCGGCGTAAAGTCGCCGGTAATGTGTTCATTTCCGGCGACTTACTCCGTCGCCGGCAATGTGTCTTATATTAGATGCCGGATCGGGCAGCTCGATCATTCAATCATTTTGAGCGAAAAAAATCCAGAGAAATCGAAAGAAGGAAAACGTACGCTCTGAAATCGATCATTATTCGGTATATTGTCAAAATTAAGGCGGGCGTCGAAAACTCGATCAGTCGGGAAGCTATTTATATAGGTACGTAGGTGTATATATACGTATATGTGGTATATATATATGTGTGTGTGTGTGTGTGTTGATCAAATCCAATTCGTGAGATATATATATATATATATATATATATATATGAAATGTTGTTGATGTACGGTCACCGAAACGAGAAAACAGCTTGTAGTTAATCTTGTGTCTGAATCAATGACTGGTATTATCGTATTGTTATCGGAGCCAGACTTAACAGAGATTAGATCGATATATCATTGAGTACTATCATCGAGTACTGAATACGTACTATCATCGAGTACTGAATCGAATTCAGAGATTAGATCGATATATATACATATGCATGTGTTGATTTAATTAGAGTTGAATTGAGAGATCACGTCGATTATTAGTAGTGAATGTGTGTGTATATATATAATTAATACGTAAAATTGTTAGAATTTTCAGGATGGACAAGAGTTGGATGAGCCTCGAAAGATGGGATGTCAGATATCACGAGGGAATTAGGAGTTTTGTGGATTTTGTGAAGGCTAATTGTGGAGACACTACACTTCATTATTGCCCGTGTAAAGAATGTAAGTGTTTCAGCGATCGATTTCGATTTCCCATTGATAAAGTGCAGAGGCACCTGAGTAAATACGGGTTTTGGGATAAGTACACTTGTTGGATTTATCACGGTGAAACATCGGTAGCGGGTCCGCATGATCATGGACAATTTGGTGAGAGGGCCAGTCCACGCTATGATTATGGACATTTTGCTGAGAGGGGCAGTTCATCCTATGATCCAACATCGATGTTAATCAATGATATGTTTCCTCACGAGAGCGGTGTATTTGCTGATGAAGCACCAAATGTCCCTCCCGTCGTTGAGGGTTTCCCCCATATCGAGCCAGTCGAACCATTACCTGGAGGTCATGCCAACACAAGCGGTATGGACAAGTACAACAACCTGATTGCATTGCAACAGACTCCGTTGTACGACGGTTGTAGTAAGACTGTTCTTGAAAGTGTGATGGGAGTGATGCAGCTAAAAATGGAGAACAAAATGTCTGTCAAAGCTGTTGATTCTTGGTTGAAGTGGACTGCTTCGCTACTGCCACCCGGTCATCGTCTTCCTACCACTCATCATAAGGTGCGACATATCCTGAAAGATCTTGGGCTTTCCTACATCAAAATCCATGCATGCAGATATGATTGTATTCTCTTCTGGGGAAAAGATCTCGAAGACCTTGAAGCCTGCCCGGTATGTTTTACAGAAAGGTATAAGTTGACTCCTGCAGGCAACAAGAAAGCTGTGAAGATACTTCGATATTTCCCGCTTATTGATAGGCTGGAGCGGTTGTTCATGTGTGCTTTCACGGCCGAGGCAATGAGATGGTGGGCTGAGAGGAACTTGCCTGACGATGACACCCTTATACACCCTTCCGACGGAGAGGCTTGGAAGCACATGGTCAGGGAGTTTGATCATTTTGCAGCAGAGGTCCGAAATGTTTGGCTAGGGCTCTCATCTGACGGATTCAACCCTTTTGGCAACATGAGTCTTCAATACAGTATATGGCCAGTTATTTTGGTACCGTACAACCTTCCACCATGGATGTGCATGAAGAAGGAATACAATATGCTCACTCTGTTAATTCCGGGCCCGGGTTATCCAGGAAAGTGTCTCGATGTGTATTTGAGGCCTTTGATTGAGGAGCTTAAGTACCTGAGTGAGTGTGGCCACCCCACTTACGATAGGTTCAAAAAGGAGATGTTCCAGATGCATGCCATGCTTGTTGGCACCATCAGTGATTTTCCTGCCCGCGGTATGTTGTCGGGCAACGTTACCAGGGGTTACAGGGCTTGTTCAGAGTGCATGACGGTTGATTGTTGCAGTCCTCATTGCAGTAAAATTGTCTCGATGCGTCACCGTTGTTGGCTTCCATATGATCACCCATTTAGGCAGGATCCAGACGCGTTTGATGGGACTGTTGAAACTGGTGTGGCACCCAGGCGATGGACAGGGGACGAAATTTTGGAAGTGTTGAATGAATACGATTTTGGCCAGCTGAGCAATCATCCTGACATAGTGGCGTCAATTCCAGAAAAGCCCGAAAGGTATAAGTTTTGGACACACAAGAGCATATTCTGGGAACTCTCCTACTGGCCCAGGTTGCCTATCAGACATTACCTAGATGTCATGCACATAGAGAAGAATGTGTGTGAAAGTGTGGTGGGCACAGTTCTTAACTTGGAGGGGAAAACAAAAGACATCCCTAAGGCACGCATTGATCTTAAAGCAATGGGTGTGCGGAAACATTTGTGGTTAAGAGATGGTAAGAGAAAAATGCCGCAAGCTCCGTACACCGTAAAGCCGAAGCATAAGCATGAAATTTTTCGGTGGCTGAGTAATGTCAGGTATATATTCGATCTTATGGCTATGTATGAATTTGTCCTTAAATTTTTAGCGGAGTATATATGGTTATATGCGAGAAATATAATTGGTCCATATATATGGCTTCATCTATATATATATGCAGGTATCCTTATGGCTATGCAGGAAATATAAGCAGGTGTGTTAACTTCCGGGACAATAAGATGTACGGATTAAAGAGTCATGACTGCCATGTACTGCTTCAACGCCTTTTCCCTATTTTCATTCGAGGGTACATGCCCAAAGAGGTGGTGGAGCCGTTGGTGGCCTTGTCAAGATTCTTTCAGAAGTTATGCACCAGGGAAGTTAAAAAAGCAGACCTCAGGGAGATGCAAGATGACATCATTTTTATCATGTGCAAGCTTGAGAGGATATTTCCCCCAAATTTTTTCGACATAATGCCGCACCTGATGATCCATCTTCCCGAACAATTGTTGCTTACCGGTCCCGTACACTACACTTGGATGTATCCCATGGAAAGGTACAAATGATTCATAAATTTGGTTTGCCTATGGTTTTTATATGTAATGACTTCTGGTTAAGTAAGTTAACATGTACTTGTTAACTTGTAGACAATTGGGAGCCTACAAGGACTATGTGAAGAATAAATATGCACCTGAAGGGTGTATCGCTGAAGCATATCTTGCGCACGAGTGTGTAACGTACACCAAAGTGTACCTCGAAAATGTAGAGGACCCCCAACAACATATGCCGATAGATGAACCCCAGTTCAACCTTTCTATCATCTCCAGTGACGTGGTAGTACAGGGAAGCTTGCCAAAGTCGTACAAGTTGGATGGAAATGAGGTAGCCATTGCCCACTGGTCGGTACTGATTAACTGTCAAGAAGTACAATATTGGAAAAACTATCATCTTCACTGCCCTGCTATTGCCGGAAATGTTGATTACCACAACAAGACGTTTGCAAACTACTTTGGTCAATGGGTAAGTATATGTGTATATGTCTATTTTTATATATATATCCTTACATAGCATGTATGTATGTACGTGCTTTTGTGGTTTCAAGATGACATAATTTCTTCTGTACGTATTAATATATGGACGTTTTCAGATGAACCATGTAGCAGATGATGGTTGCCCAGAGTGGTCAAACGAATTGAGGGTCCTGGCGATGAAACCGATAGCTTCAAAAGTTTACTCGATGTGTCAGGTCAATGGCGTGAAATTTATATGTGAAAATCGAGACGACCGACTGAAAACACAGAATTGTGGGGTGATGGTCCATGGTGGGCAGGATGGCGTTGACTATTACGGTGTCCTTCATTCAGTTGTTGAACTAATTTATGGGAACCGCATGAAAGTGCACTTGTTCAAATGTAGATGGTTTGATACTAGCCCGGAGAACACAAGGACCGATCAGTACGGAACATTTTCGGTGAATACTGCTACTACCTGGTATGAAGATGACCCTTTCGTTCTTGCCTCATCAGTAAAACAAGTGTTTTACCTGGACGATCTTCTTAACAAAGTCCCGTGGAAGGTGGTTAACCATGTTGCTCATAGAAACATATACAGTGCTGCCACACTTGGTGATACCGCAGATGATGAGGAAGTTACTGCATACCAAGAGCCGAACGCTTTTGACATTCCGGAATCATCTACGATTCGCCTTAATAATGTGAGATCTGGGAGTGTGGTTCGAATTACTGGAGCAGAACTTCTCGATGTTAATCTATATGAAGTTGACGCTGATTCAGATGACGAGGAGCGGCACATATTGCCAGAGGTTACCTATGAAACCGAGTCAGACTCAAGTGATGAAGATGATTACGATTATCATCCTTAGTACGTTGGAAATTGTAGTCGGAAAATGTGCATAGCTGGAAATGGTACGTACGTATACGGAAAATGTAGTCGTTAATCGTACGTATACGAAAATTGATAATCGAAAATGTAGTCGAAAAATGTAGTCGTTAATCGTACGTATACGGAAATTGATAATCGAAATTGTAGTCGGAAAATGTAGCCGGATATCGTAGACGGAAAATGTAGTCGTTAATCGTACGTATACGGAAATCATTAATCGTACGTATACGGAAATCATAGTCGTTAATCGTACGTATACGGAAATCGTAGTCGTTAATCGTACGTATACGGAAATCATTAATCGTTAATCGGACGTATACGGAAAATGTAGTCGTTAATCGGACGTATACGGAAAATGTAGTCGTTAATCGTACGTATACGGAAATCATTAATCGAAAATGTAGACGGAAAATGTAGTCATTAATCGTACGTATACGGAAATCATTAATCGAAAATGTAGACGGAAAATGTAGTCATTAATCGTACGGATACGGAAATTGATAATCGAAAATGTAGTCGGAAAATGTAGCCGGAAATCGTAGACGGAAAATGTTGTCGGATATTCTTCGGGAAATAATGACATTACCAACGAGTTGACTCGTCGTTGGTAATGACATTACCAACGAGTTATAAGCAACTCGTTGGTAATGACATTACCCACGAGTTAACTCGTCGTTGGTAATGTCATTACCAACGAGTTGCTTATAACTCGTTGGTAATGTCATTACCAACGAGTTAACTCGTTGGTAATGTCATTACCAACGAGTTGAAGTCGTTGGTAATGACATTACCAACGAGTTATAAGCAACTCGCCGGTAATGTCTTCTGGTTTGTGATTTTATCCAGCCCGAGCCTTTCATTTCTCCTCCTCTCCCTCTCCTCCTCCTCTCCCTCTCCTCTCCCTCTCCTCCTCCCAAATCGGTCCGGTGAGTGTCCTCCTCCTCCTCTCCCACTCCTCCTCCTTATCCTCTACTCCTCCTCTCCCTCTCCTCCTCTCCACCGATCCCCTCTCCTCTCCTCCTCCGAAAATCTCCTCCTCCCCTCCTCCCCTCCTCCCCTCCTCTCCTCCCCTCACCATTGTAGGTGGAAGAAAATGGCAGGTCCGATCCTCTCTCTCTCCCTCTCTCTCTCTCTCTCAATTTTTAATTATTTTTTTGCATGTGTATGTGTATGTGTATGTGTATGTGTATGTGTATGTGTATGTGTATGTGTATGTGTATGTGTATGTGTATGTGTATGTGTATGTGTATGTGTAAATTAATTAGGGTGCTAAGTTGGAAATTAGGGTGATAAGATCTAAATTAGCATGTATGTATATATGTGATGTATATATATATTTAGGTATGTGAATATGAAGTGATGTATATATATATGTGAAAATTATGTATAAATGTGGTTTGGATGAATATGTGATGTATATATATATACGGAAATTAAACCTAATTAAGATGCATGATATATATATGTGTGAAAAATGTGGAAAATTAATTAGGGTTTGTGATTTGGATGAATATGTGATGGATAAATTTAATTAAGATGCATGATGTATATATATATACACATCGAATATGTATAGTCGTTAATTTAGGTGATATAGTTGTTAATTAATCGTATAAATGAAGGTGGAAATCGGGATCGGGACGGTTTGGAACCGGAACGGTTTGGAACCGGAACGGTTTGGAACCGGAACGGTTTGGAACCGGAACGGTTTGGAACCGGAACGGTTTGGAACCGGAACTTATTGTAACTGGAACCGTTATGTTACAAACGGTTCCGGTTACAAACAGTTCCGGTTTCAAACGGTTCCGGTTCCACACCGTTCCGGTTCCGATTTGTTATAGAACCGGAACGGTGTGGAACCGAAACTGTTTGTAACCGGAACCGTTATGTTACAAACGGTTCCGGTTACAAACAGTTCCGGTTTCAAACGGTTCCGATTCCACACCGTTCCGGTTCCGATTTGTTATAGAACCGGAACGGTTTGGAACCGGAACTGTTTGTAACCGGAACCGTTATGTTACAAACGGTTCCGGTTACAAACAGTTTCGGTTTCAAACGGTTCCGGTTCCACACCGTTCAAACGGTTCCGATTTGTTATTGAACCGAATCCATGACTATTACGATGTCCAGGAGGTTTTGCGGCTAATTGGCTTCGGAGAGGTTCCCGAAATAGTGGAGGGAACAGTAGTCAAGCTTCCTCCTCGGCCGCAGTTAGCAACACGCCCAGTGGGCCAATGATGACTGCTCGCACGAGAGCCTTGCTAGAGGCGCGAGCTGAGGAGGAAGCTGCACGATCAAGAGCCGTCGAACCGGAATTCGAGGCTCGAGCCTCAGTCTCTAGACGCTCAATCAGCAGACGTCCCTCCGGTGGCAGAGCCTCAGACGAGCGACAGTCAACGGGGGCATCAGAAACTCCCTCAATCCGAATGCCCCATATTCGGATGGTGCCTACTTCCGTTTCACGGGAATCATCTGAGGCACATGGTGGTGCTGGCGCCTCATCGTCCAGGCCTCGTCTATCTCCGCCGTCCGGTCTCTTCCTACCCGACGAGATTCCTGTCATCCCTGAATTCGATGATAGGGGGATGCCTGTTTATATTGAAGGACGGCCGGATTTCCTGACCGTGGAGGAAGCGTATAACTTCCTCCCGTTCGACCCCGTGTATCTTTGGAGTGTGAGGTGCACCAACCAACAAACGGACGATGCAGGTAAATTTTATTTAACATCAGATTGATTACTTAATTATTACTTAAGACTTGCGATTGGTTCAATTAATGATATCAATTTGTTGACATTGTTTTATTAGGCAATTTCGTTAATGGGACTGGAAAACGGAAAGGGGCTAGAGGCACCTGCACCGGGAAGAGACTTGAGCAGGCCACCGGCGGAAGGAAAACGCCCATAAGGGCCAATGAGGATGGCGAGGTGATCGAGGCATTCGACACCACGCGCAAATATGTCAGCATGGCCGGTGCGATCGTGCGGGACAAGGTCCCAATGCTTTGGCCAGATTGGGAATCTGTGCCTATCTACGTGAAGATGCAAGTGCATAATGCACTCAGTGTGAGTAAAATCGTATTTTCATTACGTAAATTTTACATTTATTAATTAAGTCCACTTAAATATATAATTTTACCTTTTATATATTCATATTGCAGGTGTGGTTTGACGTGGATGAAGTTCTTATTCACACGTGGGTAGAGCGTCAACTACATAATCGGTGATGTGCTTCCACTTATTTGAATATATATCGAGTTAGATTTTTGTTTATCAACTGTTTTAATATCTCTAACTTTTTTTCCTTGTTTTAATATAGGTATAAAGAGTGGAAGAACGAGCTTTCTTCCCATTACACTGTATACAAGGAGCTAGGCCGAGGTTCTACTCCTAGCGAATTCCGGTTTAGGGAGTACGAGTGGCTGTGGCTGATAGCCCACTTCGAGCACCCCAAAGCTCAGGTATGCATCCTTAATATATCTTACAAGCCTAATGTATCGTATCAGATTGAAATAGTTAGTTACTAATTTTTTTCCATATGTTTATCAAACAAGGCGATTTCGAAGACGAACCGGGCGAATAGATTGAAAAACACCAGGGCCCATCATGCAGGTTCACTCAACTACATGGGTTGGTCGACTAAGGCGCAGCAACAACAAGAAGTGAACCCCTTGGTGTATATTCATCAGAAGTTCTATCCGCAATGCCCTGAAGAAGCGGTAAGTCTTTCGCCTCTCCATGTGTTAATAAAACTATTTTTCGATATTAATAGATGTTGTTAGTTAATACGTTGTTCATTTTCGCTTTTCAATTAGGCGAGAGTGGAGGAGGCGACGACAGAAGTGACCATGAGTATAGCTCGGACTAACCATCCTGACTGCTCCGAGGAAGAAGTCACCCAGTATGCCTCTCAGATCGATCCGCTTGATCCCCCGATAGCGGCTCAGATCATGGCAAAAGCGTGCGGGACTGGAAAGAATACCTACTACTGTAGGGGAATGGGCTCGGCGGACGAAGGAGTATTGAAAACCACTTCACAATACTCTACCGGGTCAAGAAGTTCAACTTCTAGTCGTAACCTCGCAGCGGAGCTTCATAGGACGCAGAGGGAGTTGGAGGAGCAAAAGAGGCAGATGGCCGAGTACCAAATGCAGCAGACACAGGTGCAGGCTCAGATGTACACATGGATGCGGACGATGTACGAGGCTCAGACTACCGGACAACCGTTCCCCACACCTCCCCCAGACCCGGTCCCTCCGTTCCCTAGCTATCCACCACCACCACCGCACCAGTCAACGCCAGAGCAAGACCAAGGTAGCCACCGGAATTCAAATGAGTACTTTGATTACTTCGACCCTGACCCGCAAGTTCCTCGACCCTGACCTGTAGTTGTAGTTAATTTTCGTATCGTCGTTGCTATTTGTACTGTACGTTGGACATTTATGTGTACTGTTGAACTTGTATGATTGTACGGTTTATGTCTTTCAATGCAGGTTCTGGAATTGGGCCCAATCCAGAACCGCGTTTTTTTTTCAAAATTTTTTCTGACATTGCCGGCGACATGGACCTCAGTCGCCGGCAATGTCACAAATTCCGGCCACGGCGGCGGAACCATTGCCGGCGACTCAAGTCGCCGGTGATGTCTCCGACATTGCCGGCGACTCAAGTCGCCGGTAATGTCGGAGACATTGCCGGCGACTTGAGTCGCCGGTAATGTCTCCGACATTGCCGGCGACACCGTTTCCCGTCGCCGGCAATGTTAACACCGGCGGGAGATTTCCGGCGACGTCATTGCCGGCGACTCGTCGCCGGGAATGACATTTCCGGCGAAAAAAATAGACAAGGCCGGCGACCTCCCGTCGCCGGTAATGTCTCCTTTTCTTGTAGTGCGCCATGTAAATATTGACTTGGACGACGGATATGTCGTTTTCCGTCGTCCAAGTGAACACTTGGACGACGGAAAACGACATATCCGTCGTCCAAGTCAATATTTACATCGAAAAATAATAAAAAATTTATTCGAACCGCCATGGTAATTTGAACCTAGACGACGGATACGGTCATTTTCCGTCGTCCAGGTGAACACTTGGACGACGGAAAATGACCGTATCCGTCGTCGAGGTTCAAATTATGCAAAAAAAATATTTAAATTAATTCGCTAGGAATTTAGCGATCTGTCATTCGAGTGAAATAGTCGTACAATATCGATGAACGCATCGTATATATAAACAGATAAATTTGAACCGCCGAATAATTTTACGTTTTGAAAGTTGTTAAGTATCGACTAATCTTTAAGACTTTAGTGTTCATGAGTAGTTGCTGATTTGCAGCAGAGTACTAACGAAATTGAATTTGGACAAAACAACCGTTGGATATGTTCGTCGTAACATAATATATAATTACTATAAAGGACCAGGAAATAATAAGTTCGGGAAGGGTTTCATCGGCACAGTCAACCGCAAAACCGAGAATTTCACAAACCGGAAACGTGGATACAGGACATTTCGCAACTCCGATTTTCGAACCGTCGAAGCTCACACACCAAGAATATACTACTCTAAAGTCTTGACGAAAAGAATACGCATTCGAAGATGGTCTAGATGGTCGTTGTCTTAGAAAAAATTACGAAATTTACACTTGGACGACGGATACTACATTCTCCGTCGTCCAAGTAGACACCTGGACGACGGAGACGCTAATATCCGTCGTCCAGGTGTGTACTTGGACGACGGAGAATGTCGTATCCGTCGTCCAGGTGAATATACCCTGAATTCAGGGGTTAGGGGTCCTTAGGGTTTAGGGTATAGGGTTTGTCACTTGGACGACGGAGAGAGTCATTCTCCGTCGTCCAAGTGTGTACCTAGACGACGGATAATGCCTGTCTCCGTCGTCCAAGTGTAAAAACCCCGAATTCAGGGGTTAGGGCCTTAGGGTTTACGGTTTAGGTCGTCCCCGGTCATTTGTGTGTGCGTTCAATTATTCTGATTCAAAAATATAATTAAAAAATTGATCGATCGATCCGAACTGCTAGATTTAGGGTCCAAGATTTAGCTAGGGTTTTATATGAGATTGAGATTTGGCGCCAAAGGTGAATCTGCAATTAATTTCTCCGTTCTCGGTTAGGGGTCCTTAGGTTTAGGGTATAGGGTTTAGGGTGAATATACCCTGAATTCAGGGGTTAGGGGTCCTTAGGTTTAGGGTATATATACGACTGTCTCCGTCGTCCAGGTGAATATACCCTGAATTCAGGGGTTAGGGGTCCTTAGGGTTTAGGGTATCGGGTTTGTCATCTGGACGACGGAGACGACATTCTCCGTCGTCCTAGTGTGTACCTAGACGACGGAGAATGACTGTATCCGTCGTCCAAGTGTAAAAACCCTGAATTCAGGGGTTAGGGCCGTATGGTTTAGGGTTTAGGTCGTCCCCGGTCATTTGTATGTTCGTTCAATTATTCTCATTCAAGAATATAACTAAAAAAATGATCGATCGATCCGATCTGCTACATTTAGGGTCTAGGATTTAGGGTTTGAAGGGCTGCGTGAGCGAAATGTAGAGCAGCTTCAGCTTACTTTTAATAAGATCAGAGAATACACCGATGAAGTTGAAAGCAAAGAGAGGGGCCGGGACTAGAAAAACAGTCCAAAGACATTCAATTGAAACAGAGAGAAGTCGACTTAAAATCTGAGGAAGTTAAGCTGGCGGAGATCGATGTTAGTCCAGGTACAAACAACTTTTATATATATATACTACAATATTTGTGCTCTCAATAATACTATCACAAGTCAATATATATAATCATATATAGGGACCCATAATTAATCCAATTTATACATAAATAGTATTTAAAAACAATAAAACCAACCAAAGCTGGACGAGGAATCTTAAAGTCTCGACATAATAGAAATCTTTCACCTTTTTACGATGCATCGATCGATCATATATATATTACAATAATAAATTAGGGTTTACCAAGTAATGATCCTCGTCGTGTGACCGTACTCTTCGTCATAATCGTCATCATCATCATCACCGTTATCCGATTGCTCATCCTCCTCATCGTACTCAACATCGTCCGAGGAATAACCAGAGTCGTCGTCATCGTCCTCATCCTGCACGTCTTCTTCATCTACCTCAATGATCTCTTCTTCAGTTAGATCTGTACAACCATCAGGCATGGGTAACCGTTCACCGTCTTGAACCAGGTCCATTATGTCGGAGCGGATGACAGAAATATTAGGCTCTTGATAGGCAGGAATGTCTCTGTCTGGTTCAGCAGCATCTTCAGTCGTCGCCGGTGTCCCTTCAATTGTCTCTGTATTCCAAACTCCTCGATGAGAGATCTGGTTCACTATTTTCCACCCGTCACCAGCTTTCGGATCGTCGAGATAGAACACCTGCCTAACTAAGGTGGCGAGAGCGAAAGGCTCATCCTCATACCAGCTTGAGTTTGTATCGACTGATAAAAGTCCCAGGTCTTCCTTTGTACGCTTGAACCATCTGCACTTGAATAGGAAAACGTTGACATCATTCCCGTAACATAGCTGAACCACATATACGATCATTCCGTAATATAGATCAGGGTCTTTCCCAACCGCTATTCCACTGTTTTGTGTTCTTCTTCCTTCATCTCGCGCCAATGAATGGAACTTCACACCGTTCACAAAACATCCCGGATAAATATAGTGTTTAATCGGCTTCCCTGCTAGCAAGTGCTTTGGCCAAGACCACCACCCCCCGTGGTTTTCGGATTTTTGCAGATCAATCATCTGCGAAAATGGAAAAATGTAAGGGTTTACTTTCTACAAATTAAACATGCATGATCTCAATATGTATATAAATCACTAAATACGTACCCATTGGAAGAAATAATCGGGGAACTTTTTCTTAACCATTTTCTCAATCCACGCCGAACTCTTGTCTGGATATAACGCCTGAAGCCTCTCCCTGTATGACATCATGTACGGCTCAACTTCGTCACAGTCTCGTAACACTACCCAATGTGCCTCAATAAGTTCTTCCTGTGTTAACGTTTCCTTTAATACTCCTCTAAACGGTCGGACGACATTGGTGACGACAGAAAGATTGATGCGGGCACTGGGATCGGAGGCAGTTGGAGGTGGTGGATCTTTGAGGTACCTGTTGCAGTAAGTAACGCACTCATGCATTAGGTATGTCTCTGCTATGGAGCCATCCGGAGCCGACCTGTTTTTGACGAATGACTTATACTGTCCAAGCTGTCTACAAAATTAATCAAACGTACAATAAAAATAAGTACATGCATATAGCTAGCTAGTAATCTCCAGTGGAACAAATTATGAATCGAAAAACCTGTATAATTAATTAGTTGTACGTACCTTTCTTGAGGATACATCCAAGTGTACTGGACCGGACCAGAAATGAGAACCTGCTCGGGCAGGTGGATCATTAGGTGAATCATTATGTCGAAGAAAGCAGGAGGAAAAATCCTCTCTAGTTTGCAAATGATGTGCACAATTTGTTGTTGCAATTCCACGACATCTGACTTCTTTAATTCTCTGGCGCATAACCTCTGCCACCATCTGCACAATGCCACTATTGGTTCTACGACGTCGCGAGGCAAATATGGTCGAATTACCACTGGAATCAGACGTTGCAGCATAACGTGATAGTCATGTGTCTTTAGACCAACAAACTTGTGTTGCACCTCGTCCACTGCTCCAGTTATAGTAGCTGCATACGTGGCCGGATAACGAACGCCCTTAAACCAGTGAAATACAGAACGTCTAAGTGTCGGCTTCACTGTGTACGGTGCAGCTGGCATCTTGTTGTACACTCCTTTCCTATCCCTCCTCAACCACAAGGGACGACGTAGATTCATTGATTCCAAATCTTTGCGCGCTTTGGGAGTATCTTTAGTCTTGAACTTAATACCGAGAATTGTTCCCACCACGCTGTCGCACACATTCTTTTCTATGTGCATCGCGTCCAAGTTGTTCCTCAGCTTCAACTTCGACCAGTAAGGGAGTTCAAAGAATATACTCTTGTGATCCCAATAGCTCAGATCATGTGGAGGAATTGGATTGCATTTCTTTACATCCGCGTCGTTAGTCAACACACCAAAGTCGAAATAGCTCAACCTCTCTAAAATCTCTTCGCCCGACCAACTACGGGGTTTAGGATTGTTCTCTACCGTCCCGTCGAAATGAGCTTCATCCTGTCGCCAAGGGTGGTCGTGAGGGAGCCATCTACGGTGACCCAAGTAACACACCTTCCCTGCGTGCCAACTAGAGTTCACGTCGTCCAAACATATAGGACATCCATTATATCCTTTTGTCCTGCACGCTGCCAACATCCCATACGCTGGAAAATCGCTGATCGTCCACATTACGGCAGCCCTCATCGTGAACATCGTGTCAGTGAATTTGTCATAAGTTGGGACTCCATTTTCCCACAACAGTTTCAGCTCGTCGATCAAAGGTCTGAGGTAGACATCTAAGCACTTCCCTGGAGATTTAGGACCTGGAATTAGTACAGTAAGGAAATTAAATTCCTTGTTCATGCACATCCACGGAGGCAGGTTGTACGGCATCAGAATTACTGGCCAAGTGCTTACGGCGGAGCTATTACTTCCCCAAGGATTGAATCCGTCTGTAGATAGGCCGAGTCTAACATTTCTAACCTCTGCAGCAAAGTTTCCGAATTCTCTGTCGAAATGTTTGAAACCCTCCCCATCCGCGGCGTGTCGCAGGACATCGTCATCTATTCGCTTTTCTGCGTACCATCGCATCGCCTCTGCTGTGTGTAGAGACATGTACAGGCGCTGCAATCTGGGAATCAAGGGAAAATATCGAACAACTTTCACAGGAATTCTCTTTTTCGAACTCTTCCTATTCACCTGGAATCTGCACTGGCCACATACGGGACAATAGTCCAAATCTTTATACTCTTTGTAAAATAGCACACAATCATTCGGACATGCGTCAATTATCCTGTACTTTAGGCCGAGGCTGCTCAAGATATTTCTAACCTTATAATGAGATTTAGGAAGATTGTGATCATCAGGAAGCAACTTACATATTTGCTCCTGAATTTCGTCAAAAGCACTGACTGACATTTTGTGCTTCACTTTTATCTTCATTTGCTCCATCACATATTGCAACACATTCTCTCGACATCCAGGGAACACCGGGGTCTGCGCTTCAAGTAGCATCCGGTTGTACTTATCCATCTCACTGGTGTCAGTGGCCAAGCTAGCAGCGGGGAATGTGTCATCATGCTCATGAGTGGTACTGTAACCTCCGTCTTGGTGTTGGTGTCCACTATGACTAAATCCCGGAAACGCATCATGGACCAAATCTACAGTTGGATTGCAAGCTGGGGGTCCGGCACCACTGCCGCTGGATGAGGCACCATGGTAACTGTACCCTGAGCTGAAGTCTGCTGCGCTGAACTCTACTGCTTCACCATGCTCGCTCCATGTAGTGTAACTCCACATCATACCATTTTCGTACAGGTGTTGCACCATAACATTAACCTCCGCATACTGACAATTAAGACATTTCTGGCACGGACACCTGAAACGCTTCTTTCCATGACCATGTTCTATCGCAAAATTCACAAATTCGCTAATTCCATCCATATACCGGACATCACATCTATTCTTTAACTTCATCCAACTCTTGTCCATACTGCTACAAAATATGCAAAAAAAAATAATTATTACATATATATATATTAGTCCATTAATTTACCATTAATTATACGTACTCGATCTACATCGATCCATCAAATTACGTACGTAATTTAATCTGTATATATAGCTAATTAACATTCATGCATGTATGTACGCACGTACGGTTTCCCTAAATATATATATATTTAATCATGCAAATTTTAACTGCCTACGTACGTACCTGCTGGCCTTCTCGATATCTGCAGTTAATTAAGCTAGCTAGTGATCGAACACCGGAGATCCGATCCTTTAATTAATTTCTAGCCCCGGCCTAGCCTAATCCGGCCTTCTCCTTCTCCTTCGATCTCAAAAATTCCCCACGGGAGAAAATATAATGGAATGATCGAAGCTAAGAGAGTTTGGCATGGCTTATATATATAATGCTTCACTTAGACGACGGAGGTGTCGGTACGTCGTTTAAGTGGAACTTACACCACGACGTGTTGGTCCGTTGTCCAGGTGATCACTTCTCCGTGGTCCAAGTCACACTTAGACGACGGAGATGTAATTCTCCGTCGTCTAAGTGTGACTTGGACCACGGAGATTTCTCCGAGGTCCAAGTAACACTTAGACGACGGAGATGTAATTCTCCGTCGTTCAGGTGATAACCTGGACCACGGAGAAGTCTCCGAGGTCCAGGTTCTTACCTAGACGACGGAGAAATTTCACATCCGTCGTCTAAGTGTTACTTGGACCTCGGAGATTTTTCCGTGGTCCAAGTAACACTTAGACGACGGAGAATTACATCTCCGTCGTCTAAGTGTGACTTGGACCACGGAGAAATCTCCGAGGTCTAAGTGTGACTTAGACGACGGAACTAATACTGTTCCGTCGTCTAAGTCCTCTTTTCTTGTAGTGCTACAAAGTGTTTGCATTCTCTTTCTCTATACTCTCTTTACTTTTTATCTTTGATTTGGTTATTTTTTACGAATGATGCTATGTTAGCTTGTGGTAATCTTAAGTAATAGACGTGTGACACTTGTTTCTTTGAACATGATGCTTATCTACATTTTTTATTATTCAATTCCTAGGTATTTTGAGTTCTAAATGTGAGGTCCCCTCATGTATATGCTTGATTACGATGTTGTTTTCCCTTGAAATATGATTAGTATGCATGCCCCCTATTGTGAGTTATAAGACTCGAATAGCTTCATTACTTCTTGGAGACTATATGACCCATTAAATATGATTGCATGCTAGTTGTTATGCTTAAGAGAACATGTGTTCGCGGAATAATATGTGAAGTGATGATGCTTATGTACCTCTTGTGGATTTGTGTATGATATATGTCTTAATGCAACTTGAGGAAAATTTGGTTTTAAAGTGTGAGGTAGTAGGCTAAGTCGTTGTCACTCCTTATCCTAAAATCCATAAAAAAATTGAAAAATTGGATAAAATATAATGCAAAAAGTTTTATGTTTTGATGTGTTTGTGTTCTAATAATGGTTCCTCAATGATGAAATTGGGCTAATGGCTAGTGGATTGCATGATTTTAAGCATGTGTGAAAAAGTGAAAACAATATATTTTTAATTGGTTGAAAAGCATATGTCACTCAAAATGTGTTCATTTGAGAAAAAGAAGGATTAACATGTTTCAAAGCTATCCATGCCTATATGAGAATTTGAGCCTAATTGTGCATGACTAGCTTATGTAATGCACCATTTTCTTTCTTGTGTGATATCAATTGGTTGTGTGATCTAGAACTTGCTTGAAACCGGGCAAAGCATTTTTAATTTCCAAATCATGAGTAGTTTTCAAAGATGATAGAGGCGTTAGGATCACCACCATGGCTAAATAGCTTATGAACCTATGATGGATATATCCTTTAGTGAGCCAATTTGAGCATTGTAAATACTTATCCTTATCCTACCTCCTAACTCGGAAAACTAGCTTCGGATGCGGTTTTAGTGTTGTGCTTGTTGAAAAAAAAATGTCAAGAGATAAGTATGAGTTGGAGGAAGTCTTGTGATGGGATTATGCTTATTTAGTTGTTTAAGTAGTTCAAAAAAATGAAGAAAAAAAAAAGAGTACCAAAGAAAAGCAAAGAGAAAAATATAAAAGAGTTCTACGAAAAAAAAGAGTTGGGTTTGAAAATCAAAGGGAATACAAAAAAAAAATAGTGTATGTTGTATATAAAGAATAAGTGTTTTGGGAAGTAGTTTGATTTGAAAAAGGGAAATAGTATCACCAAGAAATAGTTTTGAGGAACTTCAACATGTGAATTGTTTGTTAAGTTACTTGGTCTTTGATTATCATATCTCTTTCTTTCATTGAACCCCCTTCCTTAAGCCTCATGACAACCTAAATAAAAGTCTTCTTGATTTGAAACTTTTGGGTTTGGAATTGTTTGAATATTTGGTTGAAAATCAAGCTTTTCAAAAATATGTGACAAATTTGATTTTTGTGTGCAAACACTAACCCTCTAAATACTTGAGTGCATTGACTAATATCTTATGAGTTAAATGGTTAGGAAAATGTTAGTTTGAATACATCTAAATGCATGAATTTGGTTTGACATGTAACACATTTGGCTTATTAGACATGTATTGATTTCATATTCTAATTGTGCTTAAGAATAGTTTAATCCATTAACCATGATTCTTTAAGAGAATGTTTACCATTCGGTACATGCTTTTTGGTTTGAGTTTAGCTTAGTGTGTTCTCATTTCATCTGTGTTTGCTTGAGGACAAGCAAATTTTAAGTGTGAGGTAGTTTGTTAGGACCATAATTATACTCTAATTATGCTCCTAACTTCATGCTTATTGCTTGTTTTTTATGAATAAATCATCATTCTTTTGAAATTTCCCGTTGATGTTAGGAAATCGTGGTGTGGCAAGGAAATAGACTAAAAGTCGATGATTAGGAGCTTTTCGGAGAAGGCGAGTATGTTTCTGAGGTTATGGGAGAAGATGGAGTAACTTTGAAAAAAATACGAAAAACAGTCGTCGTAGCTTCGCCTGAATATTCCAAGATTTCAGCGTTCAACACGGTCAACCTTGAGTTAAGTCGTCTATGAAGTTATTTTTGGTTAGACCTCTCCTCCCTTCCAACCCTCTCAAATCTCTCGTCACCACCACCTTACAAAGCCAAATCCCTCACTAGCACCACCATCTAAATCACCCATCCATGTCCACCACCTTGCCTAGTTTTGTATTCCTCTTCTCATAAGTTTGGGTACTCTTGGAGCAAAAGAAGATGAGCTTGGAGCAAAAGGAGGGCTTAAAGAGGCTTTGGCTATCTTTGAGGATTTCTTTGGTTACTTATTCTCTTTGTTTACTCTACTTATCTATCTAAGCTTGTTTCTAGACATGTATAATGAGTAGTACTCTTATGGAAGGCTAGGGTTTGACCCTAGCCACTTGATATGTTAAACAATAGTTTGGTTTATTTTATGATTCGTGTTTTAGTATATGTGTGCTATGAATGGGGTATGGTGAATCTATTATGTGTTTGTGCATATTGAATGAGTTTTATCACTTTTATGTTCTTGTGTTAACCTTAACTAAGTTGATGTGGGTATTAAAAATCTAAAACATAAGCATGTAAACATGACTAGAGTTCGACTCTAACAAAGTTAAGCTCTATTAGTTGGTTTCCTCTTGAACAATAGCAAGAACCTAACTATGCTTAAGTCCTAATGAGCTTAAGAGGCTTGGGTAAAGCTCATATAAGAAAAAATTCATATGGATACTAGTTAGTTCTTTCGGTTCATATCTAAGTGGGTATAGATTTGGAGAATCACAAGAGCCACATATCTTTGGTCCGCCAATAGAGACTCGGGAAGGAAACATTCCACATCGAACACATATCGACTATCCAAACACATTCCTTCACAATATATGGTTAGATTCTAGGCACCAAATAGACTTTACCTTTGGTTTGCCATGTGCGCTAATGTTGGTCTAAATCCTTCCAACCTCTCTTGTCATTTAGGAGCTTCGGATCACAAACCAAACGTAACTTAAAAGGTTACGTTTTGGACAAAAATTGGGTAAATTGGACTAAATCACTTTAATCAAAAATTGGACATTGTTTGCATTTTGAGTGGTTAGTGATAACACCTCTAGCTACCCATTTCTTTCATTTGAATTAACGTCGTGAATTTGCTTACTTTTATTTTGTATTTTTCACCTAATCAAAACAATCAATCAATCGGAATTGCATTCATCATCTTAGTGACACCACCCCTCACGGTGTATGGTTTCCAAGGCACCTAGCAGCACGAGATACATTCTTCCATCTCATCTTTAGTCGCATTTTGAGTTTGTATGTCTTGTGTAATCGAGTCTTGCATTAAGAGCTATGAACTTAGGGTGATCAATCCTTGTGGGTTCAACATCTGATTTTCAATCATCTATACTATAACTTGACTCTTTATACTTGCAAAAGTGTAAAAGGGTCACACTGATATGCACAACAACTGCGTCAGAGATCGGAGAGGGGAGAGGTAAGAAACTATGTCTTGATAGAAATTGATCGAATTGGGGAAGATTGACACAAATCGATCTCTTTAAAACCACTTAGATGATGAAGTAATTCTTCGTCTAAGTCATTATATTTGAAAAAAATTTCCAAAAATTTTAGGCAAAAATAATTTCCCCCAATTTTTTTACTTAAACAACGAACAAATATAGTTTCGTCTAAGAATAAAATAAATTTTTGTATTTTTCAAAGAAATCTGAAAATTTATTTTATGTTACGTGCTAAAATCATCATAAATCAACCGTTAGATGTAACCATTACATTTATACGATGTTATAAAAAAATATCAACACAAATTGAATTAGTTTAGGATTCGATCAAGTTACTTTAGTTATTATCGACAAATAGTCAAATGACGAAAACGATGGCCATATATAATTTGTAAATCTGTTTCCGAAGTCACGAGCGTTTCCACTGACGTATAAACTAAATATATCAACTAGATAAAAATTAATTGAAATTTGACATGAAAATTGATGAAATACTAAATTCTTGTCATACATCGATCTACTAATGTTGTAGAACTAAAGTGTTCATATATCTATATTCACTCTACATCAATATTAACCAAATTAAATTCGAACAAAACAATTATTAGGGAAAAATTGCCGAAATACCTCCTAAACTTGGTTGTAATTGTCAATTTACACCCTAAACTATCAATTGCGAATTTTTGCCTCCTCAGCTTAGAAACAATTGCTGATTTGCAGCCTCTCTGTCAATTTTGACGGATTTCATCCAAATGTTATCATGTACCATGCACATGATGGATATAATAATATTTTCGTATAATTAAATTTTAATATTATTTATTAAATCAAAATTTAATTGTTATGAACTAATTTTTAAAAATTATATATTCCATGATGGGGAAAAAAATGCTAAATTTGTACAGTTGTATTATTATTATTATTCCTCTTGTCGAGTCACTACTTCTATGCCTAAAACTACACAAAAAAAATTTTGAAATATTAAAAGCGAAGATTAATAGCACAAAAATATCTTATTAAAGGAAATAGAAAATACTATAAAAAATCATATTTAAAAAGTATGTATTAATATTATTATTAAATCAAAATTCAATAGTTATGAACCAATTTTCCAAAGTTATATATTCCACAATGGGAAAAAAAATTCTTAATTCAGAGCACAGTATAATTATTAATTAATTCCACGACTATATATATATGAAAAATTATTGGAATGATCACTCATCTTTGTCTCATTCGACTATTTAGTCACTCTACTTTTCAAAATGTCACTTTGGTCACTCAACTTTACTTTCGTGTATCACTTTGGTTACTCAGTCAATTTTATACATCAACTTTTTGATATATAAGGGGTTTTATAGTGACTAAAGTGATATATAGACAATTAGTTCAATGACTAAAGTAATTTCATTTTAAACATAATGACTAAAGTGACATATTTATAATTAGTTCAGTGACTAAAATGATTGAAAAAGTAGAGTGACTAAAATGTCAAATGTGACAAAGATGAGTAATCATTTGGATAATTTTTCCTATACATATATTCAATATATTAGTGCTCGTTGACTCACTACTACTATGCCTAAAACAACATCACTTGAAATATTAAAAGTGAAGATTGAGAGCACAGAAAATATTTTATTAAAGAAAATAAAAATGAAATTATTTTTTAAAAATGTGCAAAATATAATTTAAATATACGAAAATACAATTATACCCATCATGTGCATGACACATGATGACATTTGGATGGAATCCGTTAAAATTGACGGAGAAAGTGTAAATCAGCAATTGTATCCTAGTTAAGGAGACAAAAGTTTGCAATTGATAGTTTAGAGTATAAATTGACAATTATTACCAAGTTTAGGAGGCACTTTGACAATTTACCCTAACTATTAGATATATTCATGACAACATAATATGTAGGTAGATGAAATTGATCAATACGAAGTTTGTTAAGGGTTTGATCAGCCTAGTCAACCATAATACCAAAATTTCAACGAAACGGAAATGTTCATAAATGAATCTTTGTAACTCATTTTTTCGAACCATTGCAACTCACTGTCTAGGTATTTGCATTCTAATATGATACACATGATCGTACTCATAGAGGTCAAATTGTGAAACTCATCTTAGACGACGAAAGTGTTTGAAATCCATCGTGTAAGATGAACTTAGATCGCGAACAATCACATATTCGTCACCTAAATATTTAGGGATTATGGTTTAGGGTTTAGGATAGGCTCTTAGTCGACGAATGGTTCATTAATTTTTTTATTCTTAAATCATTCTTTTAAGACGATCTAACTATTACAAACAACCTAAGCCCCATTTAATTCATGTAAGACATTTGAATTATTACCAATTCAAAACACGTACTCATCAGAATTTAATAATTAGAAAATATAAAATTAATATAAAAACACTTAATTTAATTACAAATGTAACATTTGTTACAAACATTTAGATGATAATCTTAATCATCAATCACAGCTAGTATAATCAGCATCATTTGAATCATCCTCCTCACCTAACTCATCTGCCTCATCATCCTCATATTCGTCGTCATCCACCGGCTTCTCTTTAAAGGGATTGATATTCGCTAACTATTCGATTTTAATTGGAGAAAGATTCGTATAAGTTTCAGGATCGGGTAAGTGTTCGCTCAAGCGAATAACTTGATCGGTGTTGGAGATGACAACAGTATTAGGCTCTTGATATGCATTGACATTATTCGCTTCGATGTTACTCTCTGTAGTACTAGGCATCCGTTCAAGTGTTGTGCAACTCCTTATATTTTGGTGAGCCCTATTGTTAACTACTTTCCAACATTTATACTTATTCCTGATCAAACCCCATATTCTTGTTGGGATCGATTTCCTCTCTCCATTTCACCCCTTGCATTGTGGATTATGCCAAAAATGAAGACCCTCCCATTTGGGAGGCAGATGTGTTGGTGGCAGCCCAGATTTTGGTCATGCCGATGGGCGACTTCGACCTTTACGGCGACTTCTCGGATGAAGAGGCTGACAGATGGCTGTGCGCAGTGGCGAGGGTCTTTTAATTCCTTATCACTGTTGCTGGAGTCCAAGATGCAGGCTTTTAAGTGGCATGACTCATGGGTCAGCGACGATTGTTTTTCTTGAGCGAAGCCATGACCGGTTTGTGTGCAAGTTTTGGAGTCGGGAGGATCTTAAGAGGGTGGTCTTTAAATTCCTTGGTATTTTTTGAACTTAACGGTGGTGGTGCATCCTTTTGATGGTATTTTGGATCCTTTGGAGGTGCGGACGATGGTCAACAAGGTATGGGTCCATATCTTACTCCATTCTGGTCCTTCGGAGACAAGTGTGTTAAAGGAGAGCTGGTGTAAGCAGATTGGGAATTCAATCAGCGTGTACAAGAACTATGATCAGTTTCAGCACACCCTTTAAGAGGAGATGTAGCTGCTGATTGAGACTGATTTTCGCTAGCCCTCTACTGTTGACTTCCATGTATCAGTTCTCTTATTTTTATGTGGTGGATGCAGATTTGGAATATTGTAATGTCAAGGGTTATTGTCTTGTTTGTAGGTGTTTTTCTCATGGTCCAGAAAGTTGTAGGGCTGGTGGTTTGGCCACTGATGGTGGTGGTAGTGGTTCAGGTTCTCGGGTTGGTGGTGGTTCGAGGAATCTGGGCTTGGGTGGTGGCCGTGGGTGCGATCTGGGGTTTTCGGGTGGTGGTGTTTTGGCATCTGCGAGCCATGGTTGGAACTCGACTTAGTAGAGTTCCTCCAGGTTTTGATGGTACTTCGAAAGGTTCAATGGTGCTACTATTAGAATCAGTGCATCAATGTGGTGTTTAGGTCTTAGCTTCTAAGGGGAGGTTTGGTGATGGAGGTTGTGAAGGAGGGCCCAGTTGTGTCAGAGATGGTGGTAGTGTCTCTGCCCGAGGATAATGTAGTGGCAGCGGTCCATAGGAAATGGAGGTGGAGGTGTCTCGGGCAGGTGGGTAGAGACACCTGACTGACATGCAGGGGCACCCAGTTTTTGAGGCCAACCCTATTGATTCTATTGTCTTTTCTCAGGTATAGGTCAAGTGATAAGTGCCAGTCACAGGTCCTTCAGAACTAGTTATGCAGGACCTGGAGCGATCGGGTCAGATGTGGATGATTCTCAGCTTATTAAGGTGGCAGGGTCTGTACCTTCTCCTAAACTAAATGAGGTGCCTCATGCGCAATATAGGGTGCCTTGTGTTCAAGGTGGTCAGACGAAGGGCGCGGAATTGGGGGCCCTGTGCCAGTATGGGTCGGTGTAGGTTGTGGGAAGAGAAACCTGAACAGCCTTCGGCAAAGCTTTGAGTGCAATCAACAGTTAATAAATGTAACGTCCCCAATCCAAATTAGCAACTCAATCCTCGTTGGCTGAGTTAATTATCGAGCTAATAATTAGATTCGAGATTTGTCGCGACTAAAAACTAACTATTTATAGGTTATGATTTTGAATTCACCTTCACAAAAATTGTAGAGGGAATTACTGTATGTTCGTTAATACTTTTATCGCTTTTTTCGGAGATTCGAGTTAATTTTTACGGATTTTAGAAGTTTTAAGAGTAAAGAAATTAATTTGTCAATCTTCCCATTGGGTAAACTTTGTGAACCATCTAATCTTGGTCAAATCGACTTGGGCCGTTCATCTTATATGGTAAACTTTTGGATAATTTACCAAAGGTTGGAAAAGCTCAACATCTTCTCTCTCTCCGCCCCACTCTCTCTCCCTCTCTCTCTCTCCGTGTTGACTGACACCGGCGAAGAACCACCGACCGACCACTAAATTGGTCTAACTTTGTGTCAAAATCTTCACCTTGATCTCCCCTTCTTTCCCCCCAACAAATAAACCCCCAATTCACATCTATTAAAGCCAAAAATCGAAATGAAATTTTTGGGTTCGAGTCCAAATCGACCTCTGTGGCCGGCAGTGCCGCCGCCAACTAACCGCCCACGTATGTGGGGGGTTTTGAAGGCCATCATCTCAGGTGTTGAATGCAGTTGGTCTCAAGCCAAGCCATGGCCTATCCGTGCCGGTTGGTCCACTTGAAAATCCGGCAAGGGATTTGAAATTTAATGGTAAAATTTGATTTTTTTCCGATTACTTTTTGACCTCGAGTTGTTCTACAATGTTGTTGGGCTGGTTGAGATGAACGTATTGGTATGTAAGTCAGAGGAATCTGGGTCGGTCGGTTCTGGCTGCCGCCTGTGGTGGCGCGTGGATCCGACGCGCCGTCGTGTGTAGTAGAGCTCCGGCGACCATAACACGGAAATCACCACGGGAAGTTTCCTAGACCAATCTTTATTAGTTTTTGAGTAGTTTCGAGTCGTTTGATCACTTTTACAACATTTAAGCTATTCACTGGAATCGAGGCAACTTGACACGTCGACTCAATCATTAGTCGCATGTCGAGTCGAAACGGAAGCTTCGTAGTGTACGAATTTTGAACTACGACATTCGGATAATGACGCGACATGTCGAGTACAAGGACGAGTTATGGTAGCGATAATTAGTAGTTGGAAATAATGTAAGTTTTCGATCGATATTATTGTGATGACCCGAACCAGAATCTGATGCATATTCGGCACGATTCTCGAGATTGAGTTTAGTCGCAGTTTATTGTCGTAATTGTGTTTTCCGATTCGATTCGCGACTATGTTTTCAGTCGAGAATTTAGTTGGGTGTCTTCACGGAAATTGTAGAGTACGTGATTTCGAGCTTGTGGGTGGTTCCGGAAGATTTTTCCGATAACTGAGGAATATTTTATGATTATTTGAAGTTTCGGGTTCCGACGAGTTTATCCGATTGTTTCGAGTTTATCCGAATCATTTCGTATATTCGTTTTGGACCGTCGATCGACCCGAGGCTCGAGTATAAATAGCGGAATAGTCGAGAAATAGTCGAGAATTTCATTTCGGGCATTGACTGAGTTGACTTTCCATTTTGGGAAACTTTGACCGTTGACCCTTGGAGAAAACTTTCCATTTTCGGCTTCAACGTCCGACGACCGAATTCTGGCCACCTTCGGCCAAGTGAAAGGTAGGGATCGCTTCCTTGTTTGATTTCGAGTTGGTCTATACTTTGAATTGTGGAATTTGATGGAGATTTGTGAGGTTTCGAATCGGGCCGAGTTCCTCAATTTCGCCGGTGACGGTTGGCCGTCTTCCGGCGAGATTTGGAGGTGGAGGATAGGAGGATTCGACTCCCCTCGTCTCTCTGAGTCTCATGGTATGCATAGTTGTGGCTATTGATGAGTTTTTGGGGTGCTCCGATTAGGTCACCGGAAAACTGGATCCGAGCTGTTTCGAGGGGAAATTGGTGAGGTTCTGGTTTGAATTGGGGGTTGTGCCAGTTATGAAAGTTGTTCGGCTTGATGAGGTCTTTCATTCTGGAACTTTCCGCCGTGTGATTTCACCGTTGACGGCGCGCCGCCGTCGGCGGCGGCGGTCAACGGCGAGGAAAAGTCAACTTTTCAGATTTCGACAATTTTAATGTCATTTTTCTCGTAATTGCGCCCTGGTTATCGTACAGAGGTTTTCGGGTGGATTTGGTTAGCCGATTTTCAGTCGAGGTTTCGAGTTGGGATTTCGGGAATTTCGTTTATCGTTTTGTACCGCATTTCATATTTCCGGGAACGGTTGGTTTCCATGCATCCGTACAGTGTTGAGAACTATGATTTTGATCAGTTATGTTTTTGTGGTTATTCAGGAAATCGAGATCGAGATCTGGATCGTGATCGTGCTTCAGGCGAGGGATCTTCCGCCGGACCACGAGTTTAGCGCGAGTGCGCATTTCACGTGTCTGTGAGTGGACATTTCTTTTCACAGATTGATTGCGAGTCTTTTATTTATGATTTACGAACTTGAGCATTCGGATTGATTATCACTTTATGAGCATGTGTTTTACGATTATGCATATACGAATATACGTATACGAGTATATATGTATATATATATATTATGTTTTAAGCATGTGCATAGAAAAGATTTATGATTTGGTTTACACAGAGTACAGTCTCAGTATATGTTGTGGTATCGATACACATTGGCTTCTCGGCTGATCCCCGAGTACGCTCCGAGGGGGACAGATATCCTGACCCGAGGCCTTTCTGGCTAGAATCACGTGTGGGTCTGGGATCCCGTGATTCAGGCTGTGCTATCGCATGGAAGCCCACGAGAGTCTTCGCGATATGTTTTACGTTGCATGCTCTGTACGTGAGTGGTAGCCAGAGTCTCCTCACGTAGCATTTGATTTTCATGCATTTGACTCGCATATGATTTTATATGTATATATTACTTGGTGAAAGACATTTATTTTCGTCCACTCACTCTAACGTGTTTATTGTCTTTCCCCTGGGCTTTTCGGTTTCCGTGCCCAGTTGCAGTTCAGGTTTGGTGTTTTCACGTCGCAGTTTGGAGGCTAGTGATCAGAGTTACCTGTGCTTTCCAGTAGGTTCTTGTTTCGCCTACTGATGTGTATATGTTGTATATATGTTATACTAGAGGTCGCTCTGATACATTCTGATACCTGTTTATACGGATTTTCTTAGATATACATTTATACATAGTACAGTTTATTTACTGTTATTGATTATATTGATGTTGAGAAATCCGGATGGGATTGGTGCCCACGGTTTGGCTTTTGTGGCATAGGATGAAGTGTTATTTTCAGGGTGCAGGTTTATGCAATTCCACGCTAGTAACGAAACTTTGCCGAAATTTTAAAAATTTTTGTTGGTTCGTATTTTCGAAAGGGTTTGATTCCGGTTTAGGTAACTGAATCGGGATTGGGTCCTTTCAATTATGTCTTGGTTTTCTTTATTAATATTAGTTGCATGACTGATTTTCTATTAATCGACTTAGATCTATGGGTTGGTTAAGGAACATCGAGTAAAATTTTCGAAGTTAGTGGATCAGCAGGCTAGTTAATTACTGATAATCTAGGTGAGTGGACCTTTGATTATTACTGTCGATCGCGAGTATACTTTATGTTCATAATTTTATTTACGATGATATATATATGTATGTATATAAACTACGATACGTTTACATTTCTGCACGGAGACACCCATAATATGATTTTACATTTTTATGCACGTTATGTCTACGCATGTTGCATCGATGTATATGACGCTTCAGCTGATCACCGAGGTGCCTTTAGAAGGTCACGACAAACACCCGACCCTAGATTACATTACGCACGCCTCCATACAGTTATGATATATTTATGCTTTACGTAGACTCATATTTTTCTTACTTATATGATCATGGAGAAAGGCATAAATTTCATACTTGATTTTGTAAATTTTATTTTCGTCAACTTACTCTAGCGATTTTCATGTTTTATATGCCTTTTCTTTGGGCTATTTTTTTTTCAAACGCTCAGATTGCATAGTTTATTTTGTGGTTGGATGTGCACGTAGTTCGAGGTATAGAGGTTTCCACCGTAGGATTATTTTGATCATACGGGTTAGTATTTCAACATTCTTAGTTAGTCTAGAAGTCTAGCTGCTCTGATGTCATAAACAGTGTTATGTTCTTGGTAATGTGCAATTATGAGTTATTTCTGGAAATTAGTTTGTCTAACTTATGATTTACCAATTCTCGATTTTCCCTTCGATTTTCTTTTAGATTAGCATGTTTAGGTTCTAATGGTCATTAGTGCCTAATCTTGGTTTAGGCAACTAAATCAGGGTTGGGTCCTTTCAATAAAAGGGAGTCTCCCAAGAAGAAACCAGTGCTAGCTACTTCTAGCAAAGATGGATGTAGAATAGCTGCGTCTGAGTTTGATCAATAGAGATTGTACCTAACTAGCTAGGGGGTGAGCACATTGTTTTTTTTTATTGTCCTCGCTTTACCTCTATTTTTAGTCTAGGTGTTGTGTCTAAGCATTGACTAGTCACTACCAAAATAATAGACTTAGTGTCTAAGTAGTCGTTAGACGATGAAAACTACAATCATCGTTTAGGATAACAATTTTGTCGTCTAGACTTCACTTAAACGACGAAATTCATATCCATCGCCCTTTTGTAGTTTAAGTAACATCTTAAACGATAAAACTAATTTTAGTTGTACGTTTTGTCATCTAGGATAACTTAAGGTGACAAAACTATTATTTTTTCGTCAAATAGTACCACCTAAACGACAAATATTTCTTCCATCGTCTAAGAAATATGACCTAGATGACGAATGATGTTGTTGTTGTCTCGATTATATTCAAGATGACGAACAAAAACTTTGCCACCAAATTCTTCGTCTAAGTTATCCCTTAGACGATGAACAATATTCATCGTTTTAGTTTTCCGTAGGACTTTGTCGTCTAAGGAAACTCAATTATTTTGAATTGTTTCCAGTTTCTAGATCAAAGATTTCATCTTTCTACCCTCTCTCAACACACCTCCGGCCAAATTTTATTGAATCATAATGGTGAAGCTTTTTCCATTTTATTTCATCTTTACGATTTTGAACTCGCATTATTTTTTTGAAATCAGTGAAAAGGCATGATGATTTCATTTTATCATCTTACATAGATTATGTTATTTTTGTCTACTCACACTAATGTTTTATATTTAACGCCTTTCCCTGGGCCTTTTGATTTCCGTTGCCCAGGTTGCAGTGTAATCTTGAGATTGCGTGGTTTCGTCGAAGGCTTTGAGTCCACCTGTCAGGTCTTCATTCTGTATGTTTTAGTCCACTGTCAGAAAATTTCATGTGTATTATATGTTTATAGAAGTCACTCTGAATATCATGTTGTATCATGTTGTTTTCAGTTACTCGAGTAGTAGTCGAGTTTACTTTCCTATTTATTAAGAAGCCGTACATTTTGAATATGTTTTAAATTCCTAAGTTAAGATTTTGGTTTTAGTTTATCACATTTGTTGAGAAATCCAGATGGACAATCGGTGGTCCACAGTTTATTTTTGGGAATTTAGTTTAGAAGTGTTCTCTGCTTGCAAGTTTTTGGTTGTCTTGGTTTCAAGGGAGGTTATGTCAAAAAAATTCGTAAAATTCCTTAGATTATGATTTGTTGTTAGGACTTAATCTTAGTTTACTAGTTAAACTGGGGTTGGGTCCTTTTAGTTTGGTATCAAAGCATTAGGTCACAGATTCCATATACTCTTTGGTCATGTTAGTACATGCATCTGATAGTATATAACACTCCCAGGAAGATGGCCCGACCGGCTGGCGGATCCTCATCACAGCTCCAAGTGTTGTACATTGTTAAGTCTCTAGAGTTTCCTAGTTGAGCTATTTTCTATTAGTCTCTTTGAGTGGACTAATTTTTTTTTGTGGACACATAGACCAACTCATCAGGACGAGGCGCAGTTTTTAGCCCAACAAATGCGTGAATTAATTACACACATGATGTTAGCGCTACATGACACTACTGGAAATTGACATTATCGGCGACTTGTAAGTCGCCGGCAATGTTTTTGGACATTACCGGCGATTTTTGCCGGAAAAATCGCCGGTAATGTCTTTTTTTTTTTTTACATTACCGGCGATTTTTGTCGCCGGTAATGTCCGTCGCCGGCAATGTCTCGATGGTAATGTAAAAAAAAAAAAAAAAGACATTACTGGCGACTTCATTTATGTCGCCGGTAATGTTTTTTTTTTTTTTTTGTTTACATTACCGGCGACATAAATATAAGTCGCCGGCAATGTCTTTTCCGGCAAGACATTACCGGCGACTTACATTTAAGTCGCCGGTAATGTTAAAAAAAAAAAAAAAGACATTACCGGCGATTTTTCCGGCAAAAATCGCCGGTAATGTCCAAAAACATTGCCGGCGACATAAAAGTCGCCGGCAATGGGTAAGAATGTTGTAGTGTGAGGAACATGATGATTTAGTTTTTAGGTCTAAAAAGGTGAAAGCAGTTCCCTTTGCGAGATCTCATGACCCTGAAGCTTGTGAGAATTAACTTATAGAGATTGGTTGAGTATGCGACCGCCTGTGTCCCCAGTTGACCCAAAAGGAGAGTACAGAGTTAGCTATGGGTCTGTTACGGAACCATGCTTATCGTTGGTTTGAGAGCACTAAGAAGAATGAAACCACCACCCCGTTGGAAGAGTTTAGGGTGTTGTTTATGAGTCGCTTGTTCAGTGAAGCAATAGAGTAGAGGAAATATGAGGAGTTTATGAATCTTCGGCAAGGAGACATGTCCGTGATGGAGTATCAGGACCATTTCACTCGCTTCTCCCGATTTGCGCCAAATTTAGTCAGGCTAGTGAAGCAGAGATATTGGAGGTTTGAGCAGGGATTACGGCCTGAGATTTCCCCATACATGTCTGGTGTGTCACGCACTAATTTTGATGGGTTTGTCAGTGCTGCTGTGAGATGTGATGATAGGCTTCAAACTGAGCAGGGCCAGTCTCGATGATACGAGGAAGGTGGACCCAGCCAGGGTTTTTCAAAAAATGGAGGCTCAAACGCATCTGGTTCAACATCATCATCCAGTGAGGGGTCTTAGACCTCTAGCGCTTATCGTTTGAGTTATTTTTTTAGATGAAGGCGGAATCGACCACAGAGGCAAAAGTTTGGGGCTAGTTCTAGTGGATCCAGTGGATATCGGCCTACTCCATCAGCACCCATAGATTTCTCTTTATATGTCAGATACCACAAACGCCATCTTGGACAGTGTCAGTTTGGGACTTTAGCTTGTTTTAGTTGTGACCAGATGAGTCACTTCGTGAGAAAGTGTCCGCAGAGGGACCCTTCAGGTGGATTTACGGTGCAGAGTTATGTTGTTGATCAGGGCACCACATCCGGGGTTAGAGCTACACCGCCACCCAGACATCGTGCTTATCAGGATCAGAGCCAGAAAGGGCGATCGGCTGGATAGACTGGATAGGCCCGACTTCATCGGATGACTCTACAGAAGGGTAGAGTGTCTCCGGAGGTGATGATAGATCTGGGGGCGTCACACTCTTTTATCTCTGTGAGATTAGCATCAATAATTAACGTACCTGCCACTCATTTATTAGATTTGTGGCGAGTGATTTATCCCTCTGACGAGATGATTCTAGTTAGGCTAGTGTATCGAGAGTGTAATGTTATGGTTGAAGGTCTTGGATTGTCTGCTGATCTGATACCTCTTGACATTGTCGATTTTGACTTAATTTTGGGCATGGACTTTCTGAGAAATTATCAAGCTTTGGTTGATTGTCATCGAAAAGAGATGGTATTTAGAAGTCTGGGGTTACCAGATATTTTATTCTACGGAGAATGAAATATTCTTTCTTCGTGTCTTATTTCAGCTGTGAAGGTTGAGAAACGGAAGGAGTGTACTGCATATTTGGCACATGTCGTGAACAATTGTGTTTTTACTCCCAGTCTGGAAAAGATTGTTGTGATCAGGGAATACCTTGATGTTTTTCCTGAGGAATTCTCAGGTCTTCCTCCAGAAAGGGAAATATATTTCACGATTGAGCTACTTCTGAGTATAGGTCTCATAGCTCAGGCGTCGTATTGTATGGCTCCATCTGAGTTGAAGGAGTTACAGGTTCAACTTCAAGAATTAAATGATAAGGGTTTCATCCGTCCTATCATATCATCGTGTGGAGCTCTAATTTTATTTGTGAAAAAGAAGGATTGATGATTTGTTTAATTGATAAGGCCAAATTGGACCTCAGTCCAGTTATGAATGTGGTAGGCCTCATTGAAAGCTTCCCAAGAAGGTCTCCACCATAGAAAATGAAGAACTTTCATCAGAGGTGCTTGTGACCTACGCGCTGCCGCCTGTGGGGGCACGTGAGGGCCACACGCAATCGTCTACGGCAGAGCTCTGGCGAGGCTATTTGTGAAATTCTTTAATGGGGTTTTTCAGGTTATTTTTAGAGCCGATTTCCATAGATTTATGATCTACGCATTTTATGCTTGATTCTTAACGTCTTTCTCTTTACATTTAGCTTCGTTTAGAACTTAGTGTCTTTGTATCTTACTTACTTTATGATTTATAGGACAAAATAAGGAGGAAATAATAAAGGAGGCGATTTGGAGCTAAAAGCGTGCTAAGGAGGAAGTTCCTAATTCCGGAGAAGAAATGGTCCGAGAAATTGTCTTCAAAATGGTTACTAAAATACATTCTCATATGGTGTCAAGAATTTGAAACCAAATGCTAAATGAAATGGATACCAAAATGGTGGACAAGAAGATGAAGGCATTTCTCCTGCGCGATCCAAGAAAGAGCGAATATGGCGGAATATAATGTATTGATCACTTGCAAGTATATTAGTTAGTGTTTTATTTTCGGTCTAGCTAGCATGTTTAGGGTTCTTTGTTCTTGTTTGTTTACTACTTGTCTATGAGTGAAGCATGATAGAATCTAGGATTTCTTAATATGTTTGCTTACCAATTTCTGTTCTTATTTTCGTAGTTAATTAAACCAAACTTTCAAAACCCCCATACCTTTTATTTTATGTTTACAAACGTTGTCATGCATTAGTACCCTCAATCCCCGGTTAAGAATGATCCCTACTTATCAATACTACATCTACAAAAAAGGGTTTTCAATTGCATATGTATGAATTATGTGTTAAGTGTCTACTTTGTGTTAATATTTGATGTATATTTTACGCGTTATCAATTTATACATATTATGATATCATATGATCCATCTTTACAGGACATCGTCAAAGGGAGCATGTCGGTTTTCGTTGCCCAGGCTGTAGTGTAATCTTGAGATTCCGTGGTTTCGTCGAAGGCTTTGAGCCCACCTATCAGCTCTTCATTCAGTAGGTTTCAGTCTACTGACAGACAATTTCCTGTGTATTATATATTTATCGAACTCACTCGGAATATCAGTTATATCATGTTGTTTTCAGTTACTTGAATAGTAAATATATTGTCCTATGTATTCAGAACCCGTACACTATAAATATGTTTTAAATTCTTGAGTTAAGATTTTGGTTTTAGTTTATCACATTTGTTGAGAAATCCAGATGGATAATCGGTGGTCCATTGTTTGTTTTTGGTTTAGAAGTGTTCTCTGCTTGCAGATTTTTGGTTGTCTCAGATTTAATGGAAGTTATGTCAAATTTTTTTGTAAAATTTCTTAAATTATAGTTAGTCGTTAGGACTTAATCTTAGTTTACTAGTTAAATTAGCATTAGGTCCTTTCAACATTGATCTTCGCCCCCTTTGACTTTTCCCTCGCATCGACTTTAGCCCTCTTCACCAACCCCTTAGAGCATTTTAGGGGCGGTCCTAAGTTGTCCTTATTCAATTTGCTTCGGGCAGTAAAGCACACAGATTCGCTAGTAGATGTCGCAGGTTGTGACTACCTAGGTTCCAAAGAGTAACTCGCACGACATTCAAGGATGTCATTGGCGCTTCTGTCGGGGTTTTCGTAACTTCAAAGGGAGCATGGGGAGGAACCCTTGCCTTCTGAGCAGCCGTATCAGTGTCCTATAACATGGAAACCCAATGCATACACCAACTCAGTATTTGATATTTGTCATCTTTCTCTTTTTGGGTCAGCGTCTTATTCCCGCCAGACATCTTTATCGCTAGAACAGAAAATAAAAAACATCAAGTGAATAAAAAACATCTATAATGCCTTATACCAACAATCAGTAAATTGCCTATCATGCTTCTAACTTGTCTCATCAATTACCAAAATCACTAATTCTATATGAAATCAACAAATCAGTTATCAACTACAGATTTATCCTCATTTGGGTTCTCAACCACAACAATTTGGCCCACATATGCATCAAAATCATCAACTAAAATTAGGCTACTAAAATCATCCACTAAACACATCAAAATCATCAAATAAAATCATCTACAACCTCATCACCATCTCCATTTTAACAAAGATGACAACTTCACATATTGGTTATCACAATTTAAATTTGAGGCATCTAAAGATGACAACTTTGGTGAAACCAAGCTAGAGGAACTGACATATTAATTCCATATTGGAACCCTAAACCTAGAAATGTTTCTCTTAGAACCATATATTCGAAACAAGGAACTTCCTCTAGGCATTCAATTTGAATATCAGAATTTCATTTAAGCAAGGAGGATAAAGAGAAGATTATACGACATTGTCATTGTCGATTGTGAGGCTGTGGTTGTTGGCATAGGAGGTGGATAGAAGGCGGCGACTGTGAGACTCTGAAAATAATTAAGGAGATTAACGCGACACTTAACTTTCAATCTTGGTGATTATGAAGAACGTTCGAGGAAACTCTATAAAATTTCAAGTAAGTGAAATCCTTGGTTTAAAAGTTCAACAAATAAGTACGAATCATCATGAGTTCGTGATAATTTTTGTGAAGTTTTTCGGACAAACGAGCTATTTAACTCAAACTTTGTAAGATTGGAAATAAAAGAAAATACATTAAATAAAAGGATTATTTGTTGGACAATTTGACCCATTGGATAATTGATTTTACAAAGTTCAAGGCTAATGTGACAAGGACAGAATCAAATAATTGTATGCATTTAACTTGGTTTTATGATGAGTGTCCTTAGTAAATTTTGGGACTTGTCATGGCTTTGAAGATTAAGTTAGTTATATATTTGTATTATTTATTTGAAGTGATTTAATTGCATTGAGTATGTTAGACTAGGACTCTAATTATCCGAGGCATGGATGATGGTGGTGTTGGCCTAAGAAAGCAAGTGGATGTCAAAGTGACGGTGCTCTAGGTAGGGGACTCTGGACTTGCCTCAGTTAGTAGTTTTATAAAAAGAACAAATATTCTTAATGCATGATTACAATTTTTTCAATGCATTTGAGTTTTTTTTTATGACCTAAGAGTGAGAGAGGTATACGACTTCCTTGGGATTCGATATCCTAAACCTCTTGAGGGGCTATATAGACGAAAGAGTGTCTAACATTCTTTGAGGTGTGGCACTACTTTTAGGCGATACGGTGTAAGCAGACACTCTCGCTACACCTTCCCAAGTAGATGATATTAATCGTGGTAATGTAGTAGTTGACATAGAGTTCGGTCATCAGGTTTGAGTTTTCTCTATGGTCGCTATTATGGTTTTATAAATTGCATGATTTCTGGTTTTGAGCATTTTACCATATGCATCAGATTTCATTTACTTGTCGGCACCTATGTTTTAATTTGTTTTCACAACTAGCTGGGTACATCCGTATTGAGCAGCAAGGATGAAAGCTTACCCCTACAACAATTTTTGATGCGGGTACTGTGTACGAAAATGGGACAATTGGATGATGCTGGTGTGACTTGCCATTTCCTGTGTCTCATATGTCATTGACGGAGTTAGATCCGTCTGATAGGTTTACTTAATTCATTTATTCTAGCTCGATTTCTTTACCGAGTATAGCTTGTTTGTAAAAATCTTCTCTTGTCAATTATTCAGACTTTGGCTTGAACCAGACTATTATTCGATAATTATTTTGGCACTTGTATTTGTTTCTAAAGTAATTCACTTAATGGTTTTCTTCATTTTCACCCACTTCATGTATTTGTTTCTAAATTTCTTATCTACTTTACAGTTAAATTTTACGTTCTTATTTTGCCTTGCAGGTTCTTTGGACTTGAGTTAAGGATCTTAGCATAAGTTTTTAGGACACGCGACACTGTAATGTGCTCGATTTGATGAGGTATAAATCTGGGTGTTACAGCGGCGATGACGTTATGGTTCAGAGGAGGAGAGGCTATCGGCGTTAGAGAGATGAGAGGAGGCAGCGATGGTTGATTTAATACGGGCAGCTGTTAGGACCATAATTATGCTCTAATTACGCTCCTAACTTCATGCTTATTGCTTATTTTTTATGAATAAAGCATAATTCTTATGACATTTCTCGTTGATGTTAGAAAATTGTGGTTTGGCAAGGAAATGGGCTAAAATTCAATGATTATGCAATTTTCGGAGAAGGCGAGGAAGTTTCCGAGGCCGTGGGAGAAGATCGAGTGACTTTGGGAAATAGACAAAAACAGATCACTGTAGCTTCGCTGAAATATTCCAAGATTACGGCCACCGGCGGTCAACTCTTGTGATCAACCTTAAGTCAAGTCCTCCATGAAGATATTTTGGGTTAGATGCAAGTCACATGCATAACACATGCCATGGTGGGTGACTTACCTTAGGACCACATTAGCCATTTTAATTCCAAATTCAAAAACACCCAAAATATCTCTCATGCCACACATTTTTCAAATTTGTTTTCTGTCTCCCTACCCACCTCTCACACATCTCATTTTACAATCTCTCACATCTAGCCATTCTCTCTCTACCTCTCCTCCCTTCCAACCCTCTCAAATATCGCTTCACCACCACCTTACAAAACCAAATCCTTCTCTGCCACCACCATCTAAATCACCCATCCATCTCCACCACCTTGGCTATTTGGTATTCCCCTTCTCACAAGTTCGAGCACTCTTGGAGCAAAAGAATAGGAGGTTAGAGCAAAACGAGGGCTTGAATAGGCTTTGGATAGCTTTGAGGATTTTCTTGATTACTTTTTCTCTTTGTTTACCCTACTTATGTATCAAAGGTTATTTCTCCTTGGTTAGAACTTTTTATTTGTGATTTCGGTATATCAGATAAAAATAAGCCTACATCTGGGGTTGCTTCGGGCGCCCATTGCACATGATGGCCACTGTGCCGCGTTCCAAAATCATATTTGAACTCTTAGAGTTCTCAATGATGTTTCCTTGAAGGGGATGACAAAGAAGTACCGTGGAAGGCCATCAAGGCTTTGAGTCATTTTATGAGTTTGGAGGCCTAATACATATTGTTTACTTGAGTGTGTTTTCAGGTTTTACGTCCTTCGGTCATGACACACCAAGTCATATCTTAAGATCTATTCTACAACCATATTCTTCTACTTTGTAATCATCCAGGTTATTAGCATCGGGTTTCAATAGTGGTTTTTGGTTAAGTGCTACGCCACTGTTGAAAGTATGTAACCGAGAACAACTTGGGCAACAAGTAAGGAGGATTCGACTCTTGGACCTCGAATTTTCTACATTGAGATAGATCCTCTCACTCGGAAGGAAGAAGCAAAGTCCCTCCTAGTGCAACAGAAGTACCTATTGAAGAAGTACCTATGGAGGAGGAGGTCTTGGAAGAATGTCCATTGAGGGAGTATGTCTTTGTGACGACCCGGAACAGAATCAGTAGTGTAGTCAGCTTAATTCGTGAGTTAGCGCGTAATCACAGTTCTCCGATAATTGATTGAATCGCCAGACTTGATCACGACTTAATTATTGGCCGAGAATTTGAGTGGAGTCTCTTCTTGAGAGTTGTTGTACGCATGATTTTGAGTTCGTGGGCGGTTTCAGATTATTATTTCGACGATCGAGGAATATAATATGAATATTTAGAATTTTGGAATATCGTCGAGTTTATCCGTTCGTATTCGAGTCTATCCGAATCGTGATTTTGATCCGTTTTGGACCATTGATCGACCCGAACCGAAATTGGAATGGTTATCGACTTGATTTGCGAGTTTCGTGATTAGTCGCGATTTCGACGTAATCCGTTAATATGGCGGCTTCGTTAGCGACTAAATTATCGGGCGAGAATTTGAGTTGGGATCATTCGCGGAATTTGTAGAGAATTTAATTTCGAGCTCGTGGGAACTTCCGGAGGATTTTTCCGAGTTACGATGAATAAGTTGTGAATAATTTTCGTCCGTCGAATATTGTCGTATATATCCGTTTGGGGTTCGATACGCGTATGGTATAAATACAGAAACGATACATGCCGATTTGGGAAAGTTTCCAAAAATAGTAAGCTGGGTTGACCGGGTGGGTCGACCCATTTTGGCCGATTTGGGCATCGTGACTTTGCCTCGCCGTGGAGGCCGATTCCGACCATGGTTGGCTGGGGTCCCTTCACGGAATTTCTTGGGCTCGAGCTGCTCTTCGGTTTGAGAGTTGGATCACCTCCTATGGTGGCCGGAGGAGGAAGATATACGGCGGCGAAAGTGGCATTTTTCCGGCGAGTTTTTGATGGAGTCGGAGGTGGTTTTTCCGGCCGATTAGGTCGCTTCTCTTTGAGGGGTTTTGTTAGCCTCAAGGTATGGTAGCTATTGCAAGTGGTCTTGAGGGTTGCCGTGGCTGGACGAGTGAGATCGATCGATTTGAAATTTCGGTAAGGGTTTGGAACTTTGAGTTGAATTTTGGAGGTTTTCCGATCAAAATTGGCCTTAACTTTGAACTGGAAAGTTGTTGGAAATGTCGAGATCTTCAAATTCATGTGTAGCATGAATTTTTCTGGGCAGGTTTGAAATTCCAGCGGTGATTTTTCCAACGACGTGTTTTTCAACGAGTTATATGTTGTTTCACTCAGAATCGTGCCCCGATCACAGTGGTGAGGTTTGTTTTTCGAATTGAGCATCAGAAATTATAGCGAGGTTTTGTGGTGTGATTATCGGATTTTCACGATTTCGTCGTTATTGAATTATATGTTTCCGGGAACGGTTGTTTCTCGTGATATGATTTGAGGTTTCCAGTTATGATTTTGAGCGGTGGATTTTATGATTATTCAGGGGTTCGTGATCGTTCGTTTGGCGAGGGATTTTCCGCCGGATCACAGGATTAACGCGTATCGCGTTACGCTCACCTGTGAGTGGACAATTTCTTTTCCTTGATAATCGCGAGTCTTTAATGCACGTTTTACGAGCTTGAGCATGCATATGAGATTATGATTTATATGAGCATGTGTTATACGATTATGCATATACAATTATACATTACGTATATGCATTTACATATTGCTTTATACATTTGCATAGAACTATTTATGATTTGGTTTACACAGAGTACAGTCACAGTATATGTTGTTGTATCGATACACTTGCATCCCGGCTGATCCCCGAGGATGTTTACCAGGGGAGGCTGTGACCCCTGACCCGAGGACTTTACCGGGGGGGGGGGGGGGGGCAAACCTCTAACCTGAGGACTTTCTTGCTAGAATCACGTGTGGGTCTGGGATCCCGTGATTCAGACTGTACTAGCGCGGATGTATCCATGAGTGACTCCGCAGAGTTTTACGCTACATGCTCCGTACGCGTGAGGAATTTGAGCCTCCTTCGTGTGCTATGTTATATTCATTTATTTAGACTCGCATATGTTTTTATAACATATATTATTCGGCGAAAGACATTTATTTTCGTCCACTCACTCTAACGGTTTATATGTCTTTCCCCTGGACTTTTCGGTTTCCATGCCCAGTTTGCACTTCGGACTCTGGTGTTGCACGTCGCAGTTGGAGGCATAGTGTTCGAGCTATCTTGTTCTTCCAGTAGGTTTCTTGTTCTGCCTGCTGTGGTATATTTATATAATTATACACTAGAGGTCGCTCTGAGCATTCTGATGTTATATTTTTCATACGATTCTCCCCGGATTTCTGTAAAGTATAGTTATATTTATTACTTTCCATTACTGTTATGATATTGTGAAATCCGGATGGGATTGGTGCCCACGGTTTGATTTTTGTGGCATAGGATGAAGTGTATTTTCTAGGTGCAGGTTAATGGCAATTCTGCGTGAGTAGCGTTACTCTGCCGAAATTTTTATGGTTTTTGTTGGTTCATGTTTTCAGAAGGGGTTTGATTCCGGTTTAGGAAACTAAATTGGGGTTGGGTCCTTTCAGCTTGGTATCAGAGCATTAGGTTTTAGGTTTTGTAGGCTTCTGTAGTCGTGTTTACTAAGGATATTTGAGAATGTACAGCATGTATGGAGTGATTACCCGACCGGCCGGCGGATACTCATCAATGCTCCGGGTGTTGTATGCTTTCAAATATTTAAAGTTCCATGATTACGTTCTACTATTGCGAACGATGTTTTATTCATTAGGATGCCTCCTTGACGTCCTTTCCATGTCGGTACAGTTGTGGATCCTATTGAGGATCAATCGACGTGCGACTTGACAGTGAGTTGTGGGTTTGGATGAGCATACTGGATTCAGAGTTTTGTGTGGCATGGTTTGCCCGGTTATGCGTGTATGAGTGTCTACATGTTGCCTCAGAGCAGATAATTATGGTAGTTGATGTTTTGCCTGAGTCAGATCATTGCATTTGGTGGGTTGGTATTGTGTGAGTTCCTGTTGTGACTCCATGACCTACATTCAGGGTATTGTTTATACGGTAATGGTTCAATCATGCTACTTAACAACGGAAATATGGAGTGTTCACCGACCTGTGGAAGGGATGTATCGTTCACATGTTTGTTCCAGTTTGCACGTGTTATGTGGCTTTAGAGGAAGTAATGCACGAGGTTCGAGATGAGTTTGAACCTGAGCATCAGTGAGATTTTGACTGTTATTCCTCGAGACAACCGTGAGGAGCTTGATGTGCTGCACTCAGAGGCGAGGACATCGAGAAGGAAAGGTTTATGCGGTTTCCGACATGTCAGTTTGAGAAAGGTGAACTTAGTCGAGATTTTGATGAGGTTGAGTTCAGGCACCTCGGGATCAGTATCTTTATCAGGCTGTGGCCTTTTCGATTTTGTTGTGGGTCATCTGAATAAGGTAGAAGATCCGTTTGGTGGTGATAGAGATCATAGAGTACTGGACTTGTTCCTGTGGCATGAGTCAGGGTGGTCGTTTGTGATCCTTCCACACAGCAAGCGTCGCTGTGATTTGTGTTCGTGGAGCACTCTCAGTTGCTATTTTGGTAGCCAGGAGGGTCACGTTACGAGGGGACGTCCTCAGTCAGCTGTTTTAGTGGTTCGGCAGCTTAGAGTTCAGGAGGAGGTCATGATGCCATTTCTGGAGTTTTACCAACGCAGACTTCAAGACAAATTAATCAGCAAAGTCGTAATTGACGTGGACGGCTAGTTGGGCATGCCAGAGTTCGTGCCACGACCCTATGTGAGGATAAAGTTTCTCTGAGGTTACTGTTGCTTGGCATCCATGACTATTGTGCCTGCATCTTCACTTCCGGGGTTATGGAGAGAGCGTTGTATCCATCCGGAGAGGTTGTGAGATCTTTGATGGAGGTTATGGGTTAGCCGCGGATCTGTTATTGCTGGATATCGTCGATTTTGATGTGATGTTGGGTATGGACTTCTTGGCGACACATTGAGCTATGTTCGAGTGTCACGAGAAGGAGGTTGTGTTTCGACGACCAGGTTTCCCCGAGATATTGTTTCGCGGTGAGAAGAATACCTTATTGCCATGTGTGATTTCAGCGATGAAGGCCGAGCGAATGATGGAATAGGGTTGTGTAGCATACTTAGCTCATGTTGTGGGTAATACGGCTGTTGTGCCAGACATTGGTGATATTGCGGTGGTTCTCGAGTTTCCAGATGTGTTTCCGGAGGAGTTACCAGGTATACCTCCAGTACGGGAGGTCGACTTCACCATTGAGCTTTTACCGGGTGTCAGACCCTTATTACAGGCATCTTATCGTATGGCGCCAGTGGAGCTGAAGGAGCTACTGATTCAATTTCAAGAGTTGCTGGAGGAGGTTTCATACGACCCAGTGTATCATCGTGGGGTGCTCCTATATTGTTTGTGCGAATGTAGGATGGTTCGACGAGGTGGTGCATTGATTACCGGAAGCTGAATCAAGTCACCGTGAAGAACGAGTATTCGTTGGCGCGGATTGACAACTTGTTTGATCAGCTCACGGGAGCTTCAGTCTTTTCGAAGATCGATCTGAGGTCCGGATACCATCAGTTGAGGATCAGAGAGTCAAATGTTATCAGGACAACTTTCGGATCACGGTGCGGGCATTACGAGTTCTTGGTTATGCCGTTTGGGTTGACCAATGCCCCCGTAGCTTTTATGGACTTGATGGACTGGGTGTTCAGACGGTTTCTGGACAAGTTTGCAGTCGTGTTCATCGGCAATATCCTAATTTACTCCAAGAGTGTGGGCCAGCACAAGAAGCAATTGCCAGCGGTTTTGCGGACTTTGCGAGATGATCAGTTGTTTGCGAAGTTCAACAAGTGTGAGTTTTGGTTGATTAGCGTGAAGATTTTGGGCCACGTGATGTTAGCTGAGGAAGTCAGCATGGATCCTGATCAGATAGAGCCGTGTTGATTTGGAGTAGACCTACCATTGTACCAGAGATCAGGAGTTTCTTGGGTTTGGCAGGTTACTATCGGCGCTTTGTGCAGGATTTTTCTCGGATTACCACTCCATTTTCCAGATTGACGAAGAAATGCGTCAAGTTCGAGTGGTCCGATGCGTATGAGATGAATTACTTACTCCTGAAGGAAAAGTTGACTGTTGCACCGGTTTTGACTTTACCTGACGACCATGGCGAGTTCCTGGTTTATAGCGATGCATCGAGATTTGGATTTGGTTATGCTTTGATGCAGCATAGCAAAATGGTGGCTCAAGGGTTCCGGCAGTGGAACTTTATGAAGCTACGTATCTTATGTATGATTTAGGAGTAGATGTTTTTATGTTAGCATCGGAGAGTTGGAGACACTACTACTACGGCGTGCAGCTGAGTGTAAGATGTACACTGATCATTTGAGTTTCATCTACTTGTATATTCAGTCAAATTTGAGCTTGAGACAACATAGAGGGATGGGGTCGATTAACGACTATGGCTACACATTTGAGTTTATCTGAGAAAGGCTAGTAGTTGTACTTTGACTATCCATCTGGGATGTTGTTGTTGATGCATTCAATCAGAAGTCGGGAGCTTCATTTCTTCATGTGTGTGTGGCTCAAGTTTCTGTGTTAGCCGAGCTGCGAGCTACGAGAGCTGAGTTAGAGTGTGATGATGATGAAGCTCATTGTTTTGCATGCGTTATGCACTAATGGTCCGGAGATGTATCAGATACTTCAAGTTTATTACTCGTGACGCAACGTGAAGAGGAATATAACAGCTTGTGTGAGCAGATGCCACATATATCGGCAAGCGATGGCTGGGAGGCAGAAATTTGCTGGGAAGTTACAGCCATTGGAGATTTCCGATTAGAAGTTTGAGCTTTGTGAACCATTCGATAAAGTCAGTTCTTTTCCTTGTACTTCCGGAAAAGATTTCAGTGGGCAGGCTGACATAGCTGTATTTGGCAGAGGTTGTCCATTTTCGTGATGCACCTGTGTCCCAGTTTACTGATCGAGATAATCAGCTACAACAGAGTGTTGGCAAGCGTTGCAGTGAGCATTGGGGACCAGATTACAATTTAGTACAGTTTCTTATCCTCGGATTGGTGGACGATCTTTGAGGACTATTCAGTCTTTGAGGGCATGTTGTGGTCTTAGGTATTACAGTGTCGAGGGTTTTGGGACCAGCAATTTCAACTGTTCGAGATTGCTTGCAGTACCAGTTTGTAGACCACTATGATTATGACGTTGCATGAAGTCATTTTTTTGAGAAACAATGTTGTACTCCATTGTACTGGAGCGAGTTTGGTTTGAGCTGACGATTGATCCTGATTTAGTGGATTGTGCTACCACAGACCTTTGGATTAGCATGAACAGGTTGATAATTGCTCGAGTTCGATATTAGAGTTATATTGTTATAAGCAGGTTGAGTTATGAAATTGCCATGATATTTTGGTCAGTATGTGATCATGGGGCGAATTTGTGTTGTGCCGTATAGTTTGGCATTGCCTATAGCATTGGCTTTGTGTGTGTGGTATTCCGTGTGGTGGAATTACATTTCAGATTTGTTGCGTGTTTTGTACCCTATCAGTTCCTTATACAGGAAAACTTGGCATTTGTGGAGGAGCCCGTTCAGATTCGGGATTTGAGGGTACAGAGATATTTTCCATTAACAGAGTCGTTTAGTTGAGGTTGCCACTTGGGAGTTGAACTGTATGCAGAGGCAGTGTTCCTACTTTTCAGTTGGCAGGCTTGGAAATTTCGAGGTAGATATTTTTTTTAAGGGGGGTATGTCTTTGTGACGACCCGGAGCAGAATCAGTAGTATAGTCAGCTTAATTCGTGAGTTAGCGCGTAATCGCAGCTCTCCGATAATTGATTGAATCGCCAGACTTGATCACGACTTAATTATTGGCCGAGAATTTAAGTGGAGTCTCTTCTCGAGAGTTGTTGTACGCGTGATTTCGAGTTCGTGGGCAATTTCGGATTATTATTTCGACAATCGAGGAATATAATATGAATATTTTGAATTTCAGAATATCGTCGAGTCTATTCGAATCGTGATTTTGATCCGTTTTGGACCATTGATCGACCCGAACCGAAATTGGAATGGTTATCAACTTGATTTGCGAGTTTCGCGATTAGTCGCGATTTCGACGTAATCTGTTAATATGGCGGCTTCGTTAGCGACTAAATTATCGGGCGAGAATTTGAGTTGGGATCCTCTGCGGAAGTTGTAGAGAATTTAATTTCGAGCTCGTGGGAACTTCCGCAGGATTTTTCCGAGTTACGAGGAATAAGTTGTGAATATTTTCGTCTGTCAAATATTTTCGTATTTATCCGTTTGGGGTTCGATACGCGTACGGTATAAATATGGAAGCGATACATGCCGATTTGGGAAAGTTTCCAAAAATAGTAAGCTGGGTTGACCGGGTGGGTCTGTGATGACCCGAACCAGAATCTGTTGCGTATTCGGCACGATTCTCGAGATTGAGTTTAGTCGCAGTTTTTCGTCGTATATGTGGTTTACCGATTCTATTCGCGACTATGTTTTCGGTCTAGAATTTGAGTTCAGTGTCTTCATGGAAATTGTAGAGTACGTGATTTCGAGCTCGTGGGCAGTTCCGGAAGATTTTTCCGATAACCGAGGAATATTTTATGATTAATTGAAGTTTCGGTTTTCGACGAGTTTAGCCGATTGTTTCGTGGTTATCCGAATCGTGATGGTTATCCGTTTCGAATCGTCGATTGACCCGAGGGGCGAGTATAAATATCGAAATAGTCGAGAATTAGTCGTAAAACACTGTTGAAGTTTGACCGGACCGTTGACTTTCCAAAAATAGTAAGTTGACCTGTTGACCGAAGAGGAAAGTTTCTCGTTTGGGTGTTGCCGTCCGACGGCCCATTTTCCGGCCACCTCTGACTTCGGCAAGGGTAAGGTCTTCTTCGTCTCTTGATTTCGAGTAGGTTTGTGCTTGGTTTGAGGGAAATTGATGGAATTATCGTGCAACCTGAAACGGGTTGTGATGCCGGAATTCGCCGGAGTTGGGAGGTGGTGCTCCGGCGAGTTTCGAAGGTGAAGATGTTGGGGTTTCGTTTCCCCTAGCCTAGGTGATGCTCCTGGGATGTTTGATTTTGGGATTTGAAGAGGTTTTGAGGGTAACCGATTAGGTCACCGTAGTTGGTATTTCCGTTCGGGTTCGTGATAATTTGGAGGGTTTACGGTGGGATTTGGGTTTCATGGTAGTCGAGGAAGTGGCTCGAAATGATGTGACCTTGAATTCTGGAAAGTTTCACTGTGGAATTCCACCGTTGACGGCGTGCCGCCGCCGCCGGCGATGGTCAACGACGGAGCTCCGGCCAAAAGTTGACTTTTTGGATTTCGACGTTCTTAATGTCATTTTTCGCGTAATCGCGCCCTGATTATCGTCCAGAGATTTTCGGATTGATTTGGGTAGCCGATTTTCAGTCGAGGGTTTCGAGTGGAGATTTCGGGAATTCCGTTAATCGTTTTGCATTACATTGTTTATTTCCGAGAACGGTTGGTTTCCGTGGTTCAGTACAGAGTTGTAGACTATGATTTTGATCAGTTATGTTTTGTGAATATTCAGGAGATCGAGATCGAGATTGGAATCGTGATCGTGCTTCAGGCGAGGGATCTTCCGCCGGTCCTCGAGATTAGCGCAAGTGCGCATTTTGCTCACCTGTGAGTGGACAATTTCTTTTCACGGATTGATTGCAAGTCTTTTTATACGATTTTCGAACTTGAGCATGCATACGAGATTACGATTTATACGAGCATGTGTTAGACGATTATGATTATATTATTATATGTTACGTATATGCATTTATATGTTGTTTATTGCATTTGCATTGAACTATTTACGATTTGATTTACACAGAGTACAGTCCTTATATATGTTGTTGTATCGATACACCCGCATCCCGGCTGATCCCCGAGGATGTTTTCCAGGGGAGGCTGTTACTCCTGACCCGAGGCCTTTACCGGGGGGAGGCAGACCTTTGACCTGAGGCCTCTTCTGGCTAGAGTCACGTGTCGGCCAGGGACCCCGTGATTCTGACTGTACTAGCACGGATGTGTCCACGAGTGACCCCGTGAGATTTTTATGCATGCTCTGTACGCGTGAGGAGTTAGAGTCTCCCTCGTGTACTTTTTTTTATTTATGCATCTGGACTCGCATATGATTTTATAATATATATATATTGTTCGGCGAAAGACAATTATCTTTTCGTCCACTCACTCTAACGATTTTCATGTCTTTCCCCTGGGCTTTTCGGTTTCCGTGCCCAGTTGCAGTTCAGGTTTGGTGTTTCACGTCGCGGTTTGGAGGCTAGTGATCTGAGCTACCTGTGTTTTCCAGTAGGTTCTTGTTTCGACTACTGATGTATATGTTGTATATATTTACACTAGAGGTCGCTCTGATACATTCTGATACATGTTTATACGGATTTTCACGGATATACTATATATAGTACAGTATGTTTACTGTTTATTGTTTGTATTATGATGTTGAGAAATCCGGATGGGATTGGTGCCCACGGTTTGGCTTTTGTGGCATAGGATGAAGTGTTATTTTCAGGGTGCAGGTTTATGCAATTCAGCGTTAGTAACGAAACTCTGCCAAAATTTTGAAAAGTTTTTATTGGTTCGTAATTTCAGAAGGGGTTCGATTCCAGTTTAGGTAACTGAATCGGGGTTGGGTCCTTTCAGGGTCGACCCATTTTGGCCGATTTGGGCACCGTGACTTTGCCTCGCCGTGGAGGCCGATTCCGGCCATGGTTCGCCGGGGTCCTTTCACGAAATTTCTTGGGCTCGAGCTGCTCTTCGGTTTGAGAGTTGGATCACCTCCTATGGTGGCCGGAGGAGGAAGATATACGGCGGCGAAAGTGGCATTTTTCCGGCGAGTTTTTGATGGAGTCGGAGGTGGTTTTTCCGGCCGATTAGGTGGCTTCTCTTTGAGGGGTTTTGTTAGCCTCAAGGTATGGAAGCTATTGCAAGTGGTCTTGAGGGTTGCTGTGGCCGGAGGAGTGAGATCGATCGGTTTGAAATTCCGGTAAGGGTTTGGAACTTTGAGTTGAATTTTGGAGGTTTTCCGATAAAAATTGGCCTTAACTTTGAACTGGAAAGTTGTTGGAAATGTCAAAATCTTCAAATTCATGTGTAGCATGAATATTTCTGGGCAGGTCTGAAATTCTGGTGGCCGGCGCCGGCGCCGTCCGCGTCGGCGATTTTTCCAACAACGTGTTTTTCGACGAGTTATATGTCATTTCACTCAAAATCGCGCCCCTATCGCAGTGGTGAGGTTTGTTTTTCGAATTGAGCATCGAAAATTATAGCGAGGTTTTGTGGTGTGATTATCGGATTTTCACGATTTCGTCGTTATTGAATTATATGTTTCCGGGAACGGTTGTTTCTCGTGATATAATTTGAGGTTACAAGTTATGATTTTGAGCGGTGGATTTTATGATTATTCAAGGGTTCGTGATCGTTCGTTTGGCGAGGGATTTTCTGCCGGATCACGGGATTAACATGTATCGCGTTACACTCACCTGTGAGTGGACAATTTCTTTTCCCTGATAATCGCAAGTCTTTAATGCACGTTTTACAAGCTTGAGCATGCATATGGGATTATGATTTATATGAGCATGTGTTATACGATTATGCCTATACAATTATACATTACGTATATGCATTTACATATTGCTTTATACATTTGCATCGAACTATTTATGATTTGGTTTACACAGAGTACAGTCACAGTATATGTTGTTGTATCGATACACTTGCATTCCGGCTGATCCCCGAGGATGTTTACTAGGGGAGGCTGTGACCCCTGACCCGAGGCCTTTACCGGGGGGGGGGCAGACCTCTAACCTGAGGCCTTTCTTGCTAGAATCACGTGTGGGTCTGGGATCCCGTGATTCAGACTGTACTAGCGCGGACGTGTCCATGAGTGACCCCGCAGAGTTTTACGCTGCATGCTCCGTACGCGTGAGGAATTTGAGTCTCCTTCGTGTGCTATGTTATATTCATTTATTTAGACTCGCATATGTTTTTATAACATATATTATTCGGCGAAAGACATTTATTTTCGTCCACTCACTCTAACGGTTTATATATCTTTCCCCAGGGCTTTTCGGTTTTTGTGCCCAGTTTGCACTTCGGACTCTGGTGTCGCACGTCGCAGTCGAAGGCATAGTGTTCAAGCTACCTTGTTCTTCCAGTAGGTTTCTTGTTCTGCCTGCTGTGGTATATTTATATAATTATACACTAGAGGTCGCTCTGAGCATTCTGATGTTATATTTTTCATACGATTTTCCCCGGATTTCTGTAAAGTATAGTTATATTTATTACTTTACATTACTATTATGATATTGAGAAATCCGGATGGGATTGATGCCCACGGTTTGATTTTTGTGGCATAGGATGAAGTATATTTTCCGGTTGCAGGTTAATGGCAATTCCGCTTTAGTAGCGTTACTCTGCCGAAATTTTTATGGTTTTTGTTGGTTCATGTTTTCAGAAGGGGTTTGATTCCAGTTTAGGAAACTAAATCGGGGTTGGGTCCTTTCAGTCTTGCCCTCATTGGCTACACACACTGGGTGTATATTTCTTCAATCGTTGGTGGGAGAGTCATTTAAGATCAAATTGAGTTTTTATCAAACTGAGTTTTTTTCAAACTCTTCCCATCTTCTTGTGGCATGCTAATTCCGACCCATACTCTCACCTCTTAGAGTTTGAGGAAGCATGTGCAAGTTTAAATATAAGAAATATAGATGTGAGGTAACTATGGCTAAGGGTCTTCCGAACAAGCTTGAGAGACAAGGCCAAAGACTGGCTCAACAAGCTCCCACCAAATTTGATCAATTCTTGGGATACCTTACAAAGAAAGTTTATCACAGCGTACTTTCCTCTGAGGAAGATCAATGAAAGAAGGATAAGCCTTAATGACTTTTTGGGTGGAAGATGAAGAGTTGTTTTACGAAGCATGGGAAGTTTCAAAGATCTAGAGCTTGGTAGTCCAAACCATGGGCAAACCCAAAATATGCTTATGTCTTTATTCTACCAAGGATTGAGTACAAAAACGAGGAGAAAGGTGGATAGTGCTTGTGGCGGTGATTTCATGGATAAGACCGCAAAGGAATCATACATTTTGCTAGAAACATTGTTGGAAAGGTTGGCCTTGTGGGATGTAAAGCCGAGTATGAGGAAGCTAGCGGATTCTATGAGGGAGGCTACCCAAGCTAACCATGGTAGCATTTATGAAGTTAAGGGGGGGCACACATGCACATGACGAAGCTATTAAGTAGCTTGAGGAGTCGATAAACAAGAAATTCGACCTCTTAATGAAGTAACACCTAAATGGAGGCCAAGTCAACCAAGCCTCAGAGATAAGCGTTAAATCGATGACGTGCATGATATGTGAGAGCACGGTACATGAGACTCTTAATTGCCCCCTTGAAGAAGAATATTCGGAGATCATTAAGGGATGCAAGGGCTTGTTTTATGATCAACCAAGGAATGATCCATACTCCAACACTTATAACCCATGTTGAAGGAACCACCCTAACTTCTCATGGGGTGGTCAAAGCCAAAACAACCAATGAAGACAAGAAGGTGCGTTAAGACCTAATGGAGGTTTCCAAGGTCAAGGATGAAGACACAATCAAGAAGTAGGTTTCAAAACCAACAAGGAGGTAGCTATAATCAAGGTGGTAACCAAGGCAATTTTGGTGCCTCTAATAGTGGAAGTAAGGAGTTCACCAACAATCAAGGAGCTCTCGGGTGTCACCGAGACCTTGTGGAGAATTTGCACATGCCTCGGGTGGTAACACTTACCAACCGAGACCACCCTTTGTGCATAGGGCTCAACAACTGTCGTTGCTTCAAGCGTCATACCCCCTACCTCAATTGGAGACACTAAAATCCAACAAGGATGACTTACTTCCCAAACTCTTCAAGAATCAAAAGGAGAACAAGAAGATGTATCTTGACATTTTCATGAGTATGGAGAGTGAGAATTAAGTACTTCGCAATAAGATTCAAACTGTAATCTACAAGTTGGAGACTCGAGTGAGTCAATTGGCAAAGAACCATACAAGGATGTGGCAAGGCACATGAATTTCCTTCCACCACTGAGAAGAACCCCAAGGTGAAGGTGGTCTTGAGATCCGGGAAGAACTTTATCAACTATGAAGAGGGATTATGAGGAGGACCAGGAGACATCTCTTGTGCCTAGGATTCCTCCTGGATTTGAGAAGCTTACCAAAGGAATGCATAATGATGTTTATGACCAATTCGAAGAAGGGAATGATATGAGTATTGATGATGCCGTAGTTGAGACTGAAGATTGGGATTCCGATGATGAGATAGGTCTGCATGAGGTTATTGGAAAAGATTTATAAGGTATAGACATACATATAAAGCATACCGGGATAAATTTGGAGAAGAACAATGTAAGAAAAGCTGCCCAGAATTTAACTGGTCAAGACTCACGGTCGACCCATCGAGATGAAGCTATTATTCGTAAAAACACAGTTCTTCGACCCGTCAAGAAGAAGTCTCGACGCGTAGAAAAAGATAGTCATGACAAATAAAAGGTGCATTCCGAAGGGGTTCAACAAGGTGAAGATGAATACCTGTCCTTTCCTCAAGTGAAGAATAAGTAGAGAATCCAAGCTAACATGGATAAGAAGACCAAGGAATGCTTCGACGTATTTAAGATAGTGGAAATCAATCCTTAATGATATCCAAACTATTCTGATGTACTTTTAAGTTCCTTAAGGACCTTTGCATGAATCAGGGGTATAAGAACAAACTCCAAAAAGGGATCCAATAAGATCAAAATCAATGCTACGGTCTCGAAAATTTTGCAATGAAAGTTTCTGAAGAAGTTGGCAGATCTGGGAAGTTTTACAGTTTCGTGCATTGTTGGGAAGCATTACTTTGAAAAATCATTGATGGACCTTGGAGCTTCAATTAATTTGATGCCCTATTCAATTTATAAGGACATCGGCTTGGGTATGATCAAACAAGGGAGCATGTCTCTCAAATTAGTAGATAGAAATGTGGTGCATCCGCGGGGTGTTATGGAAGATGTGTTGGTTAACATTGGTGCATTAGTGATACCGGTGGATTTTGTCATCCTAGACATGGAAGAACCAAGGGGTTATAAGGATCTTTTAATTATATTCGGAAGGGCATTCATTGCTACGGCCGGCATAAAGATAGATGTGCAGGTCGAGGTACTCACTATGACAGTTTTTGAGAAGACTGAGACACTCAAGATCTTCCATGATGCAAACCCCATTCCTTAATTGCAAGAATTTGTCATCAAAGTTATTGAGAAGGAGATTGTTGAGGAATTTGAGGATATGTCCAATCGAGTTTATTGAAAGGACCCGACCCTAGATTAACTAGTAACCTAGAATCAAGCCCTAACGACTGACCTTAATCTACGAGTTTCTGTGAAAATTTTGACATAACTTTCCTTATAAAAGAGGCACCCAAAAACCTGCAAGGAAAACTGACACTCCACAGGTAAACCCACAAACAATATCGTGGATCATCGATGTCCATCCGGATTTCTCAACATAAAACTGAAATTAAACCTGATACATTATTCATAATTGGAAAACATGCTTCGAGTAAATACACTGTTCATAAACAAAGAAATTCAACTCGATTACTATACGAGTGACAACCTATTCACAAGAGTTTCACAAGACGATATTATTGAACCAATATCCAGAGTGACTTCAATAACATAAGAGACAAACTGACAGTGAACTGGGACCTACTGTCGAAGGAGTTGACTGGTGGACTCGACGCCCTCGACGACATCCAGCACCCTCATGATACATTGCAATCTGGACAAATAAAACCGAAAAGCCCAGGAAAAAGGCACATAAAATCATTAAAACTGTTAGAGTGAGTGGACGAAAATAATCTTTCATTTTTAATTTGACAACATTAAGTATAACATGCCTTTCATAATATATGCAAATAAACATGATGCGAGTTTAAAACCGCGGGGTCCCTCACGGACACATTCGCAACAGTACAGTCTAAATCACGGGATCTCAGACCCAAACGTGATTAAATAGTCAGAAAGACCTCAGGTCAGGACTCTGTCCTCCCCTTAGCATCTCGGGGATCAGCCGAGCATACCAACGCATCGATACTTCTACCTCTGAGACTGTACTCTGTGTAAAACAAATCATATTTGTTTCCATGCACATGCATAATCGTAAATGCATACTCGTACAATACATAATCATAAATGCATAATCGTAGACTCGCAAGTCAACAGTGAAAATAAAATGTCCACTCACTGCATTTGCCGGGATTATTACAAAGCTGAAACCTGTCGATCAACACAATTATTCATCTAATACGCCCGCTAACTCAAGATCCTAAAACCACGATTAAAATTAATATCGGAATTCAATTCCCTGTAATCCCTCACTTTTAAAAGTCGCAAACAAATCTCGAATATCAAACGCGCGCAGTTAAACTGATAATCAAAGCGCCATTTAATTTTGTCGTGAATTAAACTAATAATTGTTCGATTAAATACTCGTCAAAATTTATCAAGATCATATCCAAATATAAACCCCACCATTGTGTTCGACATGCGAAAATGAGCGAAATAACATAAAACTTGTCGAAAATTCTACATTGTCGAAGCTCCGCCGCGCACGGCGGTGCGTGGGGCCGTGAACCGCCGCCGCCGGCTGGAAACTCAACTAGTCTAGAAATATTTGACTTATACATCAAATTAAATATCTCAACATTTTCAACAATTTTTTAGTTCAATACTAAGCCCAATTCTAACCGGAAAATGTCCAAAACTTACCGTGAACTTCAAAAACCTCGCCGGAATTCATATTCTCTTATCACCGGAATCCTGCCACGTTAAGGACCAAGACCACTTGAGATAGAATCACCATCTCAAGGGCTTCGAAACCCCTAACATTTTGACCTCCATCACCGCCGGTATTGCCTCCACCATCTCCGCTGAAATACCACCGCCGTCGGCCAACTTTCATGGCCCTCCACTGCTGTTCTCCGGTAACCAACCCCGGTGATCCCCCTATCAAATGGAAGAGGAACTCGAGCTCAACAACTTTCATCAAGGAATCACGGCCAAAGGTGGCCGGAAAAAAGCTCACCGCCGGCGAGAAGCTTCAAGCCCAAAATGGGTCGGTTTGCCCCGTGGTCAACGCGGGTCAAACCCAGTTATCCCAAAATGGAAACTTTCTATTAATATCTAGTATTTATACCATATACATACCGTACACATACCAGCTCAAATCAACAGTTCAAAACAAATCTGATCAAGATCGGACGGTCACGATTAAATCAGCAATTAAATTAACACTTTTAAATATTTTCACCAACCGACTTCAAAATTCAATCAAATAAAGCTCGCTAATCCAAAAAATTCCCTGAAAATTCACATGTTCTCAAAATGAAATACTCTACAATTCTTGTGAAGGAAGTCAACCCAACTTCTTGCTTGGTAAAAAAATTCCTTTACAAACCATGCGATACCACTAATTCGCGATAATTCTACTTCGTGCTGATTTATACGTAGATTTTGGTTCGAGTTGTTACATTTATGTTGAGGGAAGGTCTGACAAAGCAGTTGATGCTGCATTAGTAGTGAGCTATGAAGAATCTTGTTACAATCTACTATTTCTGAGCATGCGGATTTGAATTGTATCATGACTTCACAAACTATGTATGGGCTGAGGATCTCTTACAAGCCACTCTCAGTCACCGGTTTGGGGCCAAGGTCACTTGAGGGGAACTTCTACTCAAGGAACTCCATGGATATGGTGAATCCACACGATACCATGCTTACTATCCAACAAGGGTTAATACTTTTGGACCTTAAGCTCAAGCAATTACCGACAACACTCAAGCATGTATTCTTAGAGGAGAGGAGCAATAAGCCAGTGATTATCTCATCCATACTAGATGAGGACCAAGAGCGTTGGTTGGTTGAAGTGTTGAGGAGATACAAGGGAGCTATTAGGTGGACATTGAGTGATATTAAGGGGATAAGCCCAACTATTTGTGAGTATCAAATTTACACCATTGTAAATGCCAAGCTGATTCGACAAGCAAAAAGGGGGATGAACCCCAATATGCAAAAATTAGTGAAGAAGGAAGTGTTGAACCTCAAAGCTAATGGGATTGATCATCTACGCTATTTCGGATAGTCCTTAAATCTCTCGTACTCAAGTAGTGCCAAAAAAGGGTGGTATGATTGTGGTTCCTAAAGCTAGTGGTGAGCTTATCCCTCAACGAATTGTCTGTAGTTGGATATTTTTCATTGACTATAAGAAGCTAAATTCGATCAACCATAAAGATCATTTCCATTTTCCCTTTATTGACTAAATGTTGGAGAAGTTTGTCGGGCATGCTTTCTATTGTTTCTTTGACTGGCATATTGGATATAACCAGATAGCTATCAACCCGGAGCATCAAAAGAAGATGGCTTTCACTTGTCCTCAAGGGATTTTTGATTTATGAAGAATGCCATTTAGGTTATGCAATGTAATGGCCACCTTTCAATGATGTATGCAAGCAATTTTCTTAGGTGTGATAGGGGAATTTGTAGAAGTCTTCACGGATGATTTTTCACTCGTTGGGGATAGGTTTTATGAGTGCCTACATCACCTTAAGTTAGTGTTGGAAAGATGTTGCGACATAGACTTAGTGCTCAATTGGGAGAAGTGTCACTTTATGGTGCAAGAGGCTTTGTTCTTGGTCACACCATTTTGATAAGAGGTATAGAAGTGGACAAAGCAAAGGTAGAAGTGAATGAGAGGTTTCCAATACCACACAATGTGAAGGAGGTACAAATTTTTTTGGGGCAAATATTTAACAAATATTTTAGCAAGATTGCGAAGCCTTTAACAAATATGCTTGTAAAATATGCCTATTACATGATCACTAAGGAGTTTGAAGAAGGCTTTGAGAAGCTTAAGCATGCACTTACTACGGCTCCTATCATCATGAAGCTAGATTCGAGCTTGCCTTTGAAATTATATGTGATGCTAATGACTACTCTTTAAGAACCGTACTTGGGCAAAGAAGAGACAGTATTCTTGAGGACATTTAATATGCTTCCCGTACTTTGAATCCAGCTCAAATGAACTACACCACAATCGAAAAGGAGATGCTTGCTACTGTGTTCTCCCTAGAAAAGTTTAGAAGCTACATTGTGGGATCCAAGGTCATTGTGCATACGGATCATAGTGCTCTCAAGTGTCTCCTTACTAAGGCCAAGTTCAAGGCAAGATTGTTGAGATGGGTGCTACTTCTTCAAGAGTTTGACTTAGAGATTATAGGCAAGCCGGGTAAGTACAACTTGGTTGCGGATCATCTTTCACGCCTCCAAATAAATGATGTAGAAGATGACTTGAATGATGAGTTCCCGAATGAGCAACTCATTTCTATTCAAGAGGTGTTCAGTACCAACGATCAACCATAGTTTGTGAACATTGCAAATTATTTGGCAAACAAGAGGACATACATAGCAACAAGAAGAGGAAACTTTGAAGAGGAAGAATTCTAGTTTATCATGTATTTTTATAATTTCTACTATTGTAATTTTTTTCATATTATCAATGAATCTATTTTAGCATCAATTCAGTCATTTTCAAAGCCTATCCGCTCAAGTATCTGTTAGAGTATCAGTGAGAGTATATGCGAGAGTATCTTTCTAAGTATCTGTCAATTGGTTCAAAATGAACAGATGCGACAGAAAACGACTTGTCGTTTCTGAATAATAATGGGTATCTGTCTAATTTGCTGCCTAAGTAGCTGTCTAAGTATCTGTTAGTTGGTTGGTGTATGATTGTTGTGTTTCAATACCAAGTATACACATGAATTTGAGTATGTTTTATGTTGTAAAATGGATCAGAAAGTGAAAATCAAACACTTTAGTTCATAGGCTTAATACATTAGTTCTCTGATTCAAAAATTCAAGAGCAACGCAAAATAGTATTACGCAGACAGATACACAAGCAGATACTCAGACAACACAAACCAGGACAAAAGATTCATTAAAAGGGACCATAATCATCATAAACAGAAAGGGATTAAATTCTATAAACAAGATCATTACAAAATAGTATTACTCCAAAAACATCCATAACTAACCAAGAAAATGGACGTTTTGGAGTAGACAAAATGGATCCCAATCTCTGAAATCGAGAACTAACAAAAATTGAAGCAGTCATAAATACATGAAAACCCAACACCTAAAACCCATCAGTTGCCCTCTCCATCCTTGATCTTGAGCACAAAATATGTAAGTGCTTCGACCTTGTCTTCCACATCCTTGATCATCGCCATCACCTCATCAATCTTCCCAGCTATCTCTTTGACCTTATCCATCTTCCTGATCACACCGCCAACTCTCTATGCCAGACGACAGATCTCTAGCAAATATACTTCAAAGTTGACATGAAGAATATATACCTTTTGTGTGTTGAAACTCTTCGATCATACTAGGTGCCTATGGCAGAGATGGCGGCTCTTGCTTTGGGACAAAGGTTGAGGTGCCCAATCGGTTGTGCCTTGATGATGTTAGAGGAGAATGGGCCATTTGCTTTTTGGTTCGGATAATTTGTTGGGGGAGAAATTGGGGTTTCGTTTAGGGTTAAGGTTTTCAGAGCAATATGTTGAGAGAAAGTGACAACATTTGGGGGAAAACTTTCCTTTTTATAGAGAGACTGAGAAGACGGTCCTCGAGAATATGACATGTGCATTCTAAACAAAATGAACAGACGCGACAGAAAATGACATGTCGTTCCTAAACTACCATGGGTAGCTGTCTAAGTAGCTGTTTTCTATTTCATGAACTGGGTTACGCCTGGATTTGAGTTTGTTTTGTGTTGTAAATGCATCATATAGTGCAAAAACAAAACATTTCATTTCAAAAGGCTTTATACATTGATTCACTCATTCAACATTCCAGACAAAACAAAAAGTGTTAGACATGTACTCAAACAGATACCCTAACACATACTCAAATAGCTAGTCATATGATTATAGTACTACTTACAGAGAAGAAAAAGGAGATTAAACAAATGAAAAGCTTGGCCATCAATCCAAAAACATGATTACAAAAAGGAAGTTCTAGGACTCCAAACCAAAACAACACTAGGAACCAAATTTGATGGTGGCCTCCCTAGCATATACAACGAAAACGAAACGAAACGAAACTAGAAAATAAAACTAAAACAAGCCGAGACAAGATAATCAACATAACACCCAAATCGATTAGTTAGGGTAACCAATCTTCCAACTTCTTTTCCAATTCTTAATCCTCTTAGTGACCCTATCAATCTTCATTGTGGTGTCGTCAATCTTCTCTGTGGCCTCGTCAATCCTCTGGATAGCCATTTCTATCCTCGCCAACAACTTGACGCTTGAAAGTCGATTTGCCTCAATTCCATTCCTCGCCCTTCTGATCAGGAAGTCAATTGGATATGTCGATGAACCGGCGTTGATATACTTAGATGGAGTAACAAGTGAGGCTAAAGCTCCTCTGTTAAGCTCAGATGATCTGCTAGTAGTAGGAGCCATAATTTTTAGGAAAGTTATTATTTTAGGGTTTTGATATAGATATAGAGGATGTGAGCATTGAAGACCTTTTTATAAAGTCCTAAACATGTGACTAACTAAGTCTTAAACACACACACACACACTGTTTTAATTTGACCAAGAAACATAGCCAATAGCAACACAAAGTGTGTTTTTGTGTGTGTATTGCTTAGAGACCCACGTGCGAGATTACAACACGTGCGAGAGCCATGCATGCGTTCTAATAAAAATGAATAGAGTGGACAGAAAAGGACATGTCGTTTCTGAACAATAATGGGTATCTGTCTATTTCTCTGCCTAAGCAGCTGTCTAAGTATTTGTTAGTTGGTTGGTTTATGATTGTTGTGCTTCAATACCAAGTATACACACGAATTTGAGTAGGTTATGTGTTGTAAAATGGATCGGAGAGTGCAAACCAAACACTTTAGTTCATAGGCTTAATACATTGGTTCTCTGATTCAAAAATTCAAGAGCAACACAAATATAGTATTACGTTGATAGATACATAAACTGATACTCAAACAGATACTCAAGCAGATAATCATATGATTAAACTCATAATGCTCTCCAAAATGTACTACTTACAAGACAGACCCCTACAACTTACGACAATGTCCACAGAAATAATCACTGCAACAAAATATACACACTGATTACTGTCCTACAGTTGTACATCGGTTGATTCATTCCTTCCGACTTTGTTCTTTGATACCCATGATAACTCATGATACATAAACGATTCTAACAATCTGGCCTTGAGCCGAGCCACATCCTCACTTTTTAAATTTTTCTTTATTTCCTTGTCCAGAGCTAGATGATACAAGATGTAGCAAACAATAGTTCTGTAATCAAGGCCAACAGATTGTTGAGGTTTGTTGCTGATGGACTGCACAAGAATTTTGTCAAAATCCAGCTTCTGATCTTTGACCCACTGAATGCTTTTGCGTTCATTTTCTAATATTGGGATTTCCCTCATCATCAGCTCTTTTCTTGTGCTCTTAGAGTCATCTACTAACATTAAAATATTCAGTGATAATATATCATCACTTATATCCCTCATAGAATCCATCCACATGGACACCAAACGAACCTGAATCAATACAATAAACAATTTATAAATTGTAAATACTAAACATCTGAAAGTGCGGGTTGTTCATCGGCTTATAATTCCTTTTGAGTGAGTCAAATTGACACTAGCATGGCCCATTTTTATCAAAAACCAGAAGATGGAAATGTTCATGGGAAAAGATCAAGAACAACAGCTTGCCACTGATGTCCAAAATCGTGAAAAGCTTCTCAAAAAGATGTTCGTGCATTATCTTTAGTTTTAAGGTCTGACCCAGAAATCATTCAAAAGTAGCACACAAAATTTACGCATAAGCTGAAGAAAAAAAACACTGGAAACAAACAAAAATTAAACACACAAAAGCTAAAAAAACACACACAGAAGGATTACATGAGCTCATGTGTGGAAAGCATAGGGATTTTGATCTCCCACATCATCTGTTAATTCACTAAGAATAGTGGAATAGCAATCCAAAATAGAGTTCGAGATCGATTTGCCATCAATAATCCACTCAACATCTTGAAGGTTAAAGAACTAGAAAGAATGAATACCATTCAAAAATATATCTCTATCCAAAACAACAGTGAAGCACAATTAAATACACACCTGGCACAAATAATTCCCGGCTCACCCCTGTTCTTCTTGAGAGATTTCACTATCAAGGGTAAAGATAATTCGACAATTGGAAACTCTCCACTCGGGACTACCTCCGCCACGTCAACATTTTTGGTCCCTCTTGTAGTCTGACGCTTTCCATTGACTTCATCATAGGGCACACACCAGTAGATCTCGTCCATCTTCAGGGGCTTCCTGGCCTTATCATTTAAAATCTTAAGAAATGAGCAAAGATAAATATTTTCTCTGTTGAGTCTCACACCAGGCCTTGGAAGTTTCTTGGAAATCAAACCTGTGCGAATTGATGGAGGAGATGAATCACCAACAGGGTTTGCTACTTCAATAGTAATCAACGGAAGACATTGTAAAGGATGAGCCAACAATTCTTGCGAGATGACTCCTATCTCTACAAGGAAGAAAGTGATGGAGTTATAAGAAGGTGTATTTCGGAAAAGAAGATCTTTATTGCGCTTACATTTTGTTATGCTTTGGAGTGTGGTGGACATCATGGTCCATCCAAAACGGCATACAAGGTTCTTCAAGTCAATTTTTGGTAGCCCAACCTATTGCAAGACTCTTATGCCTTTGTTCAAGCATGTGATCGGTGCAAACGAGTTACTTAAAACGGCATACAACGAGTTACCCTTGTATCCAGAATGGCATACAAGGTTCTTCAAGCCGATTTGTGGTGGTCCAACCTATTTCGAGACTCTTATGCCTTTGTTAAAGCATGTGATCATTACCAACGAGTTTGGAGAATCATTTCTAGGGATCAAATGCCATTGACTTCTATCATAAAGACGGATATTTTTTATTTATGGGGAATTGACTTTATGGGACCTTTCCCTAGATCACATAGCATGTATTATATCCTTGTACTAGTGGACTATGTCGAAATGGTGGAAGTCATCGCATCTCCAACAAATGAAGCCAAAGTGGTCACCAAGTTTCTAAAAAGCTACATATTCATAAGGCATGGGGTTCCAAAAGCCATCATAAGTGATAGATCGAGGCTCCCACTTCATCAACCAAAAGTTTAAGTCCTTGTTCAAGAAGTATGGGGTTCGTCACAAGGTAGCAACACCTTACCACCCTCAAACAAGTGACTAAGTCGAGACTAGCAACCAAGAGCTCAAGAGTATTTTGGAGAAAACCGTGAGTGCCAACCGAAAAGAATGGAACCTCAAACTTGAAGATGCACTTTGGGCATACCATTCCGCCTACAAGACTCCCATAGGCATGTCATCCTATAGATTTGTTTATGGGAATGCTTGTCACTTATCGGTGGAGTTAAAGCATATACTACAAAAAAAATGCACTTAGACCACCGAACCTTTAAGTGATAATGAACATGTACATGCATGATAAACATATTAAAGTAATTGATGTAGAGTACGTACGTATATTCACCAATAATTAATAAAGGTAATTAATTAATAATTTCATTTCATTAAGGTAGTTGAAAATTTGTGTATATATAATAGTTTAATAATTACTTGAAAATTTGTATATATATAGAGAATTAATAGTTAATTGACTAATATGACAATTAATTATTAAATTTCGTAGAAGTATGAACAAGAGTTGGATGAAGTTGCGGAATAGAAGTGATGCCCGGTATATGGATGGAATTAGCAAATTTGTAAATTTTGCAATAGAACATGATCAGGGAAAGAAGCGTTTCAGGTGTCCGTGCTAAAAAAAATGTCTTAACTGTCAGTATGTGGAGGTTAATGTTATGGTTCGTTATCTGGCTACGTATGCAGCTACTATAATTGCAGTAGTGGACGAGGTGCAACACAAGATTGTTGGTCTAAAGACACATGACTATCACGTTATGCTGCAACGTCTGATTCCAGTGGTAATTCGACCATATTTGCCTCGTAACGTCGTAGAACCAATAATGGCATTGTGCAGATGATGGCAGAGGTTATGCGCCAGAGAATTAAAGAAGTCAGATGTGGTGGAACTCCAACAACAAATTGTGCACATCATTTGAAAACAAGAGAGGATTTTTTTCCCATGCTTTCTTTGACATCATGATTCACCAAATGATCCACCTGCCCGAGCAGGTGCTCATTTCTGGTCCGATCCAGTACACATGGATGTATCCTTAAGAAAGGTACGTACAACTAATTAATTATACAAGTTTTTCGATTCATAATTTGTTTTACTGGAGATTACTAGCTATATGTACGTATTCTACAATGTACTAATTGAACGTTTGAATTTGTAGGCAACTTGGACAGTATAAATGATTCGTCAAAAACAGGTCGGCCCTGGATAGCTCCATAGCCAAGATATACCTAATGCATGAGTGTGTTACTTACTGCAATAGGTACCTCAAAGATCCACCACCTCCCACTTCCTCCGATCCCAGTGCCCGCATCAATCTTTCTATCGTCACAAATGTCATACGACGGTTTAGAGGAGTATAAAAGGAATTTTTAACACGGGAAGAACTTATTGAGGCATATTGGGTAGTGTTGCGAGACTGTGACGAAGTTGAGCCGTACATGATGTCATACAGGGAGGGGCTTCAGGCGTTAAATCCAGACAAGAGTTCGGCGTGGTTTGAGAAAATGGTTAAGAAGAAGTTCCCTGATTATTTTTTCCAATGGGTACGTACGTACGTATGTCTTGGTATTTAGTTTATATACATATTGATCATGTTTGTAGAAAGTAAACCCTTTAATTTTCCCATTTCGCAGATGATTGACCTACAAAAATCTGAAAACCACGGGGGGTGGTGGTCCTGGCCAAAGCACTTGCTAGCAGGGAAGCCGATTAAACACTATATTTACCCCGGATGTTTTGTGAACGGTGTAAAGTTCCATTCTTTGGCCCGAGATGAAGGAAGAAGAACACAAAACAGTTGGATAGCGGTTGGGAAAGACATTGATCTATATTACAGGGCTATTGTATATGTCGTTCAGCTATGTTATGGGAGTGATGTCAACGTTTTTCTATTCAAGTGCAAATGGTTCAAGCGTACAAAGGAAGACTTGGGACTTTTATCAGTCGATACAAATTCAAGCTGGTATGAGGATGAGCCTTTTGCTCTCGCCACCTTCATTAGGCAGGTGTTCTATCTCGATGATCCGAAAGCTGGTGAAGGGTGGAAAATAGTGAACTATATCTCTTATCGAGGAATATGGAATATTACGACAATTGAAGGGACACTGGCAACTGAAGATGCTGCTGAACCGGAAAGAGACATTCCTGCTTATCAAAAGCCTAATATTTCTGTCATCCGCTCCTACATAATAGACCTGGTTCAAGATGGTGAACGCTTACCCATGCCTAATGGTTGTACAGATCTAACTGAAGATGAGATTATTGATGCAATTAATGAGGTAGATGAAGAAGACGCGCAGGATGAGGACGAGGACGAGGACTCAGGTTATTCGTCCGACGATGTTGAGTATGATGAAGAGGAGGAGCAATCGGATAACGGGGATGAGGATGATGACGATTATGACAAAGAGAACAATATAACGACGAGGAATATTAATTGGTAATTAATTATTGTAATTATTGTAATATATGATGCATCATCGATCAATTAATTAATATATATTATGAGGAGGAGTACATATGTACAACTACTAATTTTGTACTTAATTAATTTAATAATTAATTACATAGCGTGGTCGGTTCGACCGACGTAAATTAAAATTAATTAATTAATTCATCCGGATCGGAGGATCGGATCGATCGAATCACATTAATTAATTTTCACGATTATTAAAACGGGAACGAAAAAATGACTTTTTGTAGTCCATACTAAGGTAATTAAACACAATACTAAACCCTAAATTATACCTATATATATAAAATCCTAAATCCTAAATCTAGTACTTAGACGACGCAAAAGGTTCAACCCGTCGTCTAAGTATACCCCAAACCCTAAACCCTAAGGCCCCAACCATAAATTAATGGATTTTTCACTTAGACAACGCAAACACACATTTATGTCGTCTAAGTGAAGATTTCGTAATTTTATCTAAGACAATGACCATCTACACCATGTCCAAATGCATATTCTTTTCGTCAAGACTATAGAGTAAACAATTCTTGAAGTGTGAGCTTTGACGGTTCCAAAATAGGAGTTACGAATTTTCGTGTATCCACGTTTTCAGTTTGTCAAAATTTTCGTTTTGCGGTTGACTGTGCCGATGAAACCCTTCACGAACTTACTATTTTCTGAAAATTATTCTAATTATATATTGTTTTACGGCGAATGTATCCAACGGTTGTTTTGTCCAAATTTAATTTCATTAATATCGATATGCAATGAGCCGATACTTAATAACACTTAAGTTATAAAGATTAGTAGATACTTAACAAGTTTAAAGACCGTAAGATTATTCGTCGTCTCAAATTCAATTGTTTATATATACGATGCGTTAATCGATATTTTACGACTATTTCATTCGAATAAAAAATTGGCAACTTCCTTGCGAGTTATTTTTAAAAATTAATTTTATGTAAATTTCACTTGAACCACGGAGATTACCCATCTCCGTCGTCCAAGTGACCGCCTGGACGACGGAAAAAGGCCATCTCCATTGTCCAGGTGGCCACCTGGACGACGAAGATGTATGTCTCTATCGTCTAGGTTGAAGAATCATGGTGGTCCAGTTACCACCGCCTTATTTTTGGGAAAACGGTTCAAATTTGACTTAGATGACGGAGAAACCTATCTCTGTCGTCTAAGTCAAATTTGAAATGCTTCCCAAAATTAAGGCGGTTAACTCCTACCTGCCAAATTAATTGGGCGTCGGTTCCAAAATTTGAAACGGTTCACTTAGACTACGGAAACACCCTTTTCAGTCGTCCAAGTGCACTTAGACGACGGAAAACAGGGTTCCATCGTCTAAGTGAAACTCTATAAAAGGAGGCTTGGCCGATCCTTTTCCTCATCCTATTCTCAAATCATCATATCCCTCTCCTCTCTCTCTCTCTCTCTCTCACTCTCTCTAAAAAATCCGGCCTCCCTCCGACGATGAAAGGACCCAACCCCGATTCAGTTTCCTAAACCGGAATAGAACCCCTTCTGAAAATACGAACCAACAAAAAAATTTCAAAATTCCGGCAGAGTTTCGTTACTAACGTGGAATTGCATAAACCTGCACCCTGAAAATAACACTTCATCCTATGCCACAAAAGCCAAACCGTGGGCACCAATCCCATCCGGATTTCTCAACATCAATATGATCAACAATAATAAACATATTGTACTATGTATATATGTATATCCGAGAAAATCCGTATAAACATGTATCAGAATGTATCAGAGCGACCTCTAGTATGAAATATATACAATATGTACATCAGTAGGTGAAACAAGAACCTACTGAAAAACACAGGTAGCTCAGATCACTAGCCTCCAAACCGCGACGTGAAACACCAAACCTGAACTGCAACTGGGCACGAAAACCGAAAAGCCAAGGGGAAAGACATGAAACACGTTAGAGTGAGTGGACGAAAATAAATGTCTTTCACCAAGTAATATATACATATAAAATTATATGCGAGTCAAATGCATGAAAAATCAAATGGTACGTGAGGAGACGCTGACTACCACTCACATACAGAGCATGCAACGTAAAACATATCGCAGAGACTCTCGTGGGCTTCCACGCGATAGCACAGTCTGAATCACGGGATCCCAGACCCACACGTGATCCTAGCCAGAAAGGCCTCGGGTCAGGATATCTGTCCCCCCCCCCCCCCCCCCCCGGAGCGTACTCGGGGATCAGCCGAGAAGCCAATGTGTATCGATACCACAACATATACTGAGACTGTACTCTGTGTAAACCAAATCATAAATCTTTTCTATGCACATGCTTAAAACATAATATATATATATATACATGTATACTCGTATACGTATATTCGTATATGCATAATCGTAAACACATGCTCGTAAAATCATAATCATTCCGCATGCTCAAGTTCGTAAATCATTTATAAAAGACTCGCAATCAATCTGTGAAAAGAAATGTCCACTCACAGACTCCCGTAATGCACACTCGCTCTAAACTCGTGGTCCGGCGGAAGATCCCTCGCCAGAAGCACGATCACGATCCAGATCTCGAACTCCTGAACATTCACAAAACATAACTGATCAATATCGTAATCCACAACACTGTACTGAATCACGGAAACCAACCGTTCCCGGAAATATGCAATGCGGTACAAAATGAATATCGGAAATCCCGAAATCCCCACTCGAAACCTCGACTGAAAATCGGCCAACCAAATCAACCCGAAAACCTCTGGACGATAATCAGGGCGCAATTTCGAGAAAAACGACACTAATTTCATCAAAATCTGAAAAAGTCAACTCCTCCGCCATTGACCACCGTTGACCACCGCCGCCGCCGCCGGCGCGCCGTCAACGGCGAGATTCTCCGGCGGAGAACTTCCAGTTCTCTAGGTCTTGCCCATCCAAACACAACCCTCTTCTGTCACTAAGCTCAATTCTCAACTTTAACCCTCCAAAACTAGCTCGAAAGCAAACGGAAATTACTTCCGGCAACCACCACAGTTCGCCGGAAAACTCAATAAAACTCAAATCAAAACAAAGGGGAAGCATCTCCAAGGCAAAAGGAACCAAACCCCCATCAACCCAGCCTCGAACACCCACCGGAACCACCACAACCGACACCGGCGACGGACACAAATCCGACCTGATTCGGGTCCAACTCAAACATGCTCAATTCATAACAAAACATACATCATTCAATTCGAAATCATATAGGGAAGCTATTCATACCCTCGTCGAAGTCGTTGGTGGCCGGAATCAAGGTCGTCAGACGGCAAGGCTCAAAGAGGAAACTTTCCTCTTCGGTCAAACTGGTCAGCTTTCCAGTTTTGGAAAGTCAACGAAATTCAATATCAGTCAAAGCCCAAAATGAAGTTTTCGACTAATTCTCGACTATTCCGATATTTATACTCACGTCTCGGGTCGATCGACGATTCGAAATGCATAACCATCACGATTCGGATAAACTCGAAACAATCGGATAAACTCGTCGGAGCCTGAAACTTCAAATAATCATAAAATATTCCTCGGTTATCGGAAAAATCTTCTGAAACCGCACACGAGCTCGAAATCACGTACTCTACAATTTCCGTGAAGACACTCAACTCAAATTCTCGACCGAAAACATAGTCGTGAATCAAATCGGCAAACCACATTTACGACGTAAAACTGCGACTAAACTCAATCTCGAGAATCGTGCCGAATATTCAACAGATTCTGGTTTGGGTCGTCACAGACGACGACTCTTCGGTGACCAAAAATTCGGCGACTCCCTCTCGCTGGCAACTCTCCACTCCTGCGACTTTCCGGCGACATTCCGATGACTCTCTCCTCCCTCCGACGACTCATCTTTTAGGTAATATTTTAAATTTTTAACATAATTATAATTTAATTAATAAATTAGTAAATTGGTAAATTAATTAGTAAAAATAATATATTAGTAATAATTGTAATAATAATTAATATTAGATAGTAAATGAATAATTATTATTCTAAAGGCATGGTAAATAATAATTAATTATTGTAATTAAATATTGTTTTAATTAATATTATAATTTGTAATTATTATTGCATGTAATTATAATTAGTAAATATTGTTGTGATATTGTAAATTTGTAGTAAATATGGTAAATTAGTGAATTATTAAAATAATAAATTGGTAATTATGGCAATTTTGTAGTAAATTGATAGTCTTTGATTTAAATTTAGTACATAAGTTTGGTTTATTAAGTCGCACTCTTTGGAATAGATGGCGCCTTTTTTCGTAGCTATCTCCTTAACCCCTTGTGATGTGTGGATTTCATCACCGCACACAATAACCTAAGTGAAGTTATGGACGCGAGGTTGAGGGTAGAGTTTGCAAATGACTTGAGGGAGTGTAAATTTTTGAAAGATTGGCTGAATGTCGGACATGGTGTCTAGAAACGGGTTATGACTGGTGACAGGTTTTGGATCTAAGAAAGACTAACACCAATAGAGTATATACCATTGATTTGGTGTGACGACCCAAACCAGAATCAGTAGAGTAATCAGTACGATTCACGAGATAAAGCTTAATCGCGATTAGTCGTTAATTGTGTGATTTGTCGATTTAGTTCGCGACTTAAATATCGGCTGAGAATTTGAATTGAGTTTCTTCACGGAAGTTGTAGAGCACGTGATTTCGAGCTTGAGGGCAGTTCCGGATGATTTTTCCGGTAACCGAGGAATATAATACGATTATTTGAAGTTTCGATTTATCAACGAGTTTATCCGTTCGTTTCGTATTTATCCGAATCATTTTGGTTATTCGTTTTGAACCGTTGATTGACCCGAGGGCGAGTATAAATATTGGAAATAGTCGAGAAATAGTCGCAAAAACACTGTTTGAAGTTGACCAGCGTTGACTTTCCAATTTTGGAAGTTTGACCGTTGACCGAGGAAGGAGGACTTTCCCGTTTGAGCTTCGCCGGCCGATTTGCATTTTCCGGCCACGTGAAGGGTATGGTTCTTTTCCTCTTGTGATTTTGAGTTGTTTGGTGTTTGTAATTGTGAGAATTGATGGAGTTTGGAGTGAACCCGAATCGGGTTAGGTTGCCGGAGTTCGCCGGAGTTGGGGGGTGGACTTCCGGCGAGCTATGGTGGTTGGGGGGTGGGGGTTTCGACTCCCCTAGCCCCAGGGATGCTTCCCCTATGGTTTAATTTGGGTTTGGTTGAGGTTTTGGGAGAACCCGATATGGTTGCCGGAGTTGGGATTCTGTTCTGTTTCGAGCTAAATTGGTGAGGTTCCGGTGAGTTTTAGACTTCGTGGTAGTTGAGGAAAAGGTTAGGCTTGATGTGATCTTCAAAACTGGAGCTTCCTCGCCGGAGAAAGTCTCCGTTGACGGCGCACCGCCGCCGCTGGCGGCGGTCAACGGCGGCTCTCCGGCGAGACCGTTGACTTTTCAGATTTTGATGTTTTTAATGTCATATTTCTCGTAATCGCGCCCTGATTATCGCCTAGAGGTTTTCTTATTGATTTGGGTATCAGATTTTCAGTCGAAGGTTTCAAGTGGAGATTTCAGAAATTCAGTCGGTTGTTTTATACAGTTTAATATGTTTTCGGGAACGATTGGTTTCCGTGGTTAAGTATAGAGTTGTGGGCTATGATTTTGATCAGTTATGTTTTATGATTATTCAGGGGATCGAGATCGAGATCGTGCTTCGGGCGAGGGATCTTCCGCCGGGCCACGAGAGTAGCACGAGTGCGCGTTTCGCTCACCTGTGAGTGGACATTTCTTTTCACGGATTGATTGAGAGTCTTTTATATACGTTTTACGAACTTGAGCATGCAGTATGATCGTGATTTTTACGAGCATGTGTTTTATGATTATATATATACGAATATGCGTATACGGATATTCATACATATATATTATGTTTTATGCATGTGCATAGAAAGGATTTATGATTTGGTTTACACAGAGTACAGTCTTAGTATATGTTGTTGTATCGATACACTCGCATCCCGGCTGATCCCCGAGGGTGCTTACCAGGGGGGAATTGTATCTTGTGCCGATGTATTTACGGGTGGAAACAGATACCCTGACCTGACGCCTTTCTGGCTAGAATCACGTATGGGTCTGGGATCCCGTGATTCGTACTGTACTAGCACGGATGTGTCCATGAGCGACCCCGTGGGATTTTTACTTGCATGCTCAGTACGCTGAAGGAGTATGAGTTTACCTCGTGTATTTTATTATATTTATTTACCTGGACTCGCATATGTTATTTTAACATATATCATCTGGTGAAAGACATTTATTTTCGTCCACTCACTCTAACGGTTTTCATGTCTTTCCCCTGGGCTTTTCGGTTTCCGTGCCCAGTTTGCAGTTTAGGTTCTGGTGTTTCACGTCGTGGTTGGAGGCTAGTGATCCGAGCTACCTGTGCTTTCCAGTATGTTCTTGTTTCGCCTACTGATGTATATATTGTATATATTTATACTAGAGGTCGCTCTGATACATTCTGATACATGTTTTATACGGATTTTCTCGGACATATATATATATATATATTACAGTATGTTTACTGTTTATTGATATTAAAATGATATTGAGAAATCTGGATGGGATTGGTGCCCAAGGTTTGGCTTTTGTGGCATAGGATGAAGTGTTATTTTTAGGGTGCAGGTTAATGCAATTCCACGTTAGTAACGTTATTCTGCCAAAATTTTGAATCGTTTTTGTTGGTTCACATTTATAGAAGGGGTTCGATTCTGATTTAGGCAATGGGATTGGGTCCTTTCATTTGGTTAGCCTCGGGGTGTTTTGTCGAAATTAGTCCTGCCTCTCGCGTTATCTCTATCTCTAACTTGCCATGTTTTTCGATTGAACCAAGGCTGATTGATTGAAATTTTATACTTTATCGCGCGGGTCGCACATCCATTGAACGACCCAAACACCAAGCTAGTGTACTCTCTTTAAATCTTAGGCGTACTCAATACTTGTAAATAATTATCGTAAATTTTTATATATAATTTTTATATATGGTAATAATATTTTAACAACTCTTAGGTTAAAATGGCCCCGTCGGAAAAGAAAAATGCCCAAAAGGAGGCCGAAGATGCTCTACTCTGACACTTGGTAGAGCAAGTCGGTTGGGATTTAGAGGAGAACAACGACGTGCCTCCTTCGGACCCTTCAGCTGGTCCTTCGACAGCGCCCACTGGGGAAATTCCCGATACCCCACCTATTCCGACTGGTGATGACGCCCATTCTGGTCCGACGTCCATGGCAGAAAGTGTTCAGACATCGCGGCGCAAGCTTAGGAGGGCCCCGACAGACTCTCAACCCAAAAAGACTCACGGTCTCGTCAAAGGCGGAAAATCCGAGAAATTATTCAAGGCAACCGGGCAAAAGATCCAGTTTCCGTACGACGAATTCACCAATGGCCCTCCCACATCTCAGCTAGCTAGTCTCTCAGCGCACAGCATCGGGTCAATCCTTCGCAACAGGGTTCGTATGACTACCTCTACTTGGAAGGAGTTACCGGATGAAGAGAAGGCGAAAGTGTTTAAAAGACTTTCGGTACGTAATACGTACAATTTTAAATTTATTTTCTAATAACCAATAAAAATCGTAATTTCATAATATATACGATTATAATTTTCAATTTATTTCTTATAGGAACAATATGATGTGGATCCCATATCGGAGATGCTTAGGCACATCAACCAAACCGCCAACACCATCTACCGTGATTGGAAGTACAAACTTCATAAGTATTATGACGAACACAAAAATTGATTCGCATCTTTTCAAGCATTTAATTAATACACTCAAACAAACACGAAAACAATTAAAACCCTTCTTTGTAGATGTAGCATTGGTAAGTAGGGATCGTTCTTAACCGGGGATTGAGGGTGCATGCATAACTATGCTAAGGTATTACGGGGGTGCGAGATTTGTTGTCTAAGTTCCTACAAACTTTAAGGTAAAACGTCCTAAGCTAATATATTTACAAGGATCGACTCATCTTTCACCTAACTCTTTAGAACATACCAAATTACATGCAACCTATTAGTTCTAAGTCTTTAGCGACAAATTTCATGCATATCTCTCGAAAGTAAAGTGTAGAGATTGCCCTGACACTTCCATTGATTTAAGGTATGATTGCCATGCAATAAATCAAAGCGTTAGGCAAAAAATATAGCATGAAAACCAAAGACTAAAACGTGGGAGGTTCACGTGAACTTGATAAAATTACAAACCAAAAACACTTCCACAAATTTGTCCATACAAACCAAGAAATAATACAAGAAGTAAAGAGTAGAAGTCATGGTTACAATTTTTGATGTCGGGATTGCCCTAGTCTACTTGATGTAAGCCACGCCTTCAATGAATGGAGGAGACAGTTAGGATTGCCATGAAAGTCTCGATGGAGGAAGGTAGATGATGGATTTTGGTGTGAACGGCTTCTTGGTATTTCTTGGAGAGATTTTGGATGTGTGGAGGTGTTTAGAGGCAGAGCTTTGGCGTCTAGAATGAGTCATGAGAATAAAAGAGTCGAGCTCCCCTTTATATAGGAGAAGAGTAGGGTTTTTCCTACCAAAACAAGACTTTCCTTATGTACCCGGGCAAATCTCACAGTATAACTTCAAACGCAATTTCCTGGAGCTGTAGAGATCAGAAAATTACGATTCTTGATTTGTTGGAAAGAAGACTTCAAGGGCTATAAAATATCATATTTGATCATTAAATTCGGAGTTGATTTGAATATTCGGTGATCCTTTGAAGTTGGGTGACCTGGCAGCCCAGATTTTCTTCTTCTACAAGGAGTAAGAAATCTTGATATCTTCAAATTTTGCATTCATTTTCCTCTAAGCTTCCTTGGCCGAATATACCATATATGTTAACATATTTTGGCCCTCAAATCAGGTATTTATCTTCATGGAATATCCTCCAAAATTCGTCCATTATATGCTCCATATATTCCGCCATATTTGCTCTTTCCTGGGTCGCGCAGGAGAAATGTCTTCATCTTTTTGTCCACCATTTTGGTATCCATTTCTTTTGGCATTTGGTCTTCAATTCTTGACACCATGTGGGAAAGCATTTTAGTAACCATTTGAAGACCATTCCTCGGACCATTTCTTCTCCGGAATTGAGAACTTTTCTCCTTAGCCCGCTTTTAGCTCCAAAACGCCTCCTTTATTATTTTCTCCTTTATTTCTACCTAAAAGCATAAAGTAAGTAAGAAATGATAGTACTAAGGTCAAAAAAAAGCTAAATGTAAAGAGAAAGACGTTAAGAATCAAGCATAAAATGCGTAGATCAAATTCCCCCACACTTAGACTTTGCTAGTCCCTAGCAAAAACTAAATAAAAGAAAGACTAAAAATATAAAACCAACGTTAGAGCTAGCCTCCACGTTGAACAAATTCCATGGACTCAAATAAATAAAAACAACTTCTAAGCCCTTAGCACAATTTGTCTCAGAAATTTTCTTAAGTATATGGCGATGGAGTCACAAGATTCCATAGTGGAAAGTTCACAAATTTTCGAGAGATAAGAGAAATATGATCATGTCATGAACAAGTAGGACTTGGAGTAAACGATGGTGAAGTTAAAGCTATGCATGTTTCGAAAAAGTCTAAATCAATCTCACATGGATGCTCTCATCATATTTTCACTCATGAAAAGAGGTTCACTCAAAATGTATATGTATTGCATCGAAAACCTCATTATTACTTGCACAAATGAACCAAACCATATGCTTACTCATGCAACTTACTCAACCAATTGAAGGCTACTCATCTTAAGGATCATAAAGGACTTTAGAAATGTTGTAATGAGGCTAAGGCTAAGGCATTCGAAATTTAGATAAGTGGTGATTTAAAAACGTTCCAAAGTCTTAGTTTAGCACTTAGAATTTTTCAAATTCGTGGCTCATCCTTTCTACACTTCTTCTTGTGTCAAACTTCAAAATCCGGGGCCAAATTTCATCTTTTTGGGCCCTAACTTCATTCTCAACTTCCTTTGAGCTTTATGAACAGGACAAAGGCCATATTTCTTCACTTTTGGGCCTTCAATTCGTAGCAATCTCCAAATTCATAAGTATAGGGGACATTAATCCAAACTTATACAATCTAAACACAATGCCTCGAGATCTTTATACATTTTTCTTTTTTTCTTTTTTTATCTCGAAAATTTTTGCATTCAAATACAAAATTTGTTGGACAAGTCTATCCCTATACACACATCTTTTCATCATCTTCACGCCACTTTCATTGTGCTAGCTTCGAAATTCTTCACCAAGTCTTTAGAACAAGGGTAGGAACTCTACACTAGGCTAAGTGTTTAGATATAATGTGGTAATGAAAGAAAAGCTTAACGTGGGCTCAAAGGGGTTAATCTAGGGGTGTCGCAACTCGTGCGCACAATGGGACACAAGGTCATTTGGTTTAAGTGGTGGTAACCTAATTTGCCTTTAATCATATCCAAAATCAGAGTATTTATCAACTTAAAAGCTTTGTAAATCTACATGAGTAAGTTCTAGTAATCTCTAGTTCATTAAAATCTATGGCAAGTAATTAGATGAAGCATGTTTTATTTTTGAAAGCCATATGCACGAAATTCACTCTCAAATGAAGTAATGTAGGCTCAAAAACTCACTTTTAGGTTTGTATGATTTAAAACTTATTCTAACATGCGAAATCTATACCATGTTTAAGCATACCATATCCACTACATGTTATGACAATCAAAATATCTCACTTATCACAAGAAACCAGTTTAGTGCTTATTCAACGCCATATGTATTCTTTTCGGTCCATTTTCATCATAGACTATCTAAGGGCATCCTAAGACTTTTTAAAACACTAAGTTAAACAAAAAGACTCAAAATACACTAAGTATGACTCAAAAAAAAAATTTTGTTTTTTTTTTTTTAGGGCATCATCCGTCGGAAAGTTCCATTGTCCGCCCGATTTTATAATTTATGACTCAATAAAGTTGTAAACCCCTTCCCCCATACTTAAACTCTACATTGTCCTCAATGTACCAAAGTAAAGTCATAGAATTCAAGCATGAAAGAAGGAAGCTTACGAAAATCTAACTAATTAAACAAAAGTTACGAAAATTAAAAAGATAAGGGACGAGAATGCAAATCTGTTGTAGACCCCTCCATTGGGTTGCCTCCCAACAAGCGCTTGTTTTTTAACGTCTTCCAGCCTAGACGTGATTCAGTCTTCATGTATTTGAAGTTGGTGGCTCATAAAGCTTCTTGTTCTCAACAATATCTTCCTTGAAATTTGCATAGTACGGCTTCAATCGATGACCATTCACTTTGAACTCATTGCCGGATGTTGGACTTTTGATCAGGACAGCTCCATGTGAGAATACTTCAATAACAATGAAAGGTCTGATCCATCTTGAGCGGAACTTGCCAGGAAAAAGCTTGAGTCGAGAGTTGAATAAGAGAACTTGTTGACCAATTGCAAACTCCTTCCGTCGGATCATCTTGTCATGAAACACCTTCGTTTTCTCCTTGTAGATCCAAGCATTGTCAAATGCATCATTCCGGATTTCTTCTAACTCACACAGCTGCAATTTTCGATGCAATCCAGCTTCATCCTTGGTCATGTTGAACTTCTTCACCGCCCACCAAGCTTTGTGCTCTAGCTCTACTGGAAGATGACAAGACTTCCCATAAACAAGTCGATAGGGTGACATGCCTATAGGGGTCTTGTACGCTGTTCTATATGCCCACAAAGCATCATCCAAATTCTGGCTCCAGTCATTGCGGTTTGGCTTGATAGTGCGCTCCAAGATCTTCTTGATTTCTCGATTGGATACCTCCGCCATGCCATTAGTTTGTGGATGATAAGGTGTAGAAACTTTGTGATTGACCCCATATTTCCTCATCAACGCCTCAACAGTCTTGTTGCAAAAGTGACTCCCTCCATCGCTGATTAGAACGCACGGCATTCCAAACCTTGAAAATATGTTTGTCTTGAGGAAATCTGCAACAGCTCGCGAATCATTAGTACGGGTGGCTTTTGCTTCCACCCATTTCGAAACATAGTCAACAGCGAGTAAAATATAAGTGAAACCATTAGATAGAGGAAAAGGTCCCATAAAATCAATGCCCCAAACATCAAAAATTTTGACATTTAGTATGTAAGTTTGTGGCAACTGATCTCGTGGTCCAAGATTGTCGGCTCTTTGACACCTATCACACTTAGCACAAAAATCATGAGAATCACGAAATAGGTTAGGCCAAAAGAAACCACAATCCAAAACCTTTAGGGCTGTTTTTCGTGAACCAAAGTGTCCTCCACATGCACCATTATGACAGAACTCAAGAATAGATGCAAACTCACTATCTGGAACACACCTCCTTATTACTAAGTCCGCACATTGTTTCCACAAGTAAGGTTCATCCCAAATAAATGACTTAGCATTAGACTTAAGCTTATCACGTTGGGCTCTTGGCATAGAAGATGGAAACTCACCGGTAACTAAGTAGTTAACGATATCCGCGTACCATGGAGTTTCAGAATGACTTACCTTGATTCCGAAGAGTTGTTCATCCGGAAATGTTTCCTCAATAGCCACGGCTTCTTGTCCATGCACAATTCGAGAGAGATGGTCAGCCACAACGTTTTCCACTCCTTTCTTGTCTTTGATTTCCACATCGAACTCTTGTAGAAGCAGAATCCATCGAATGAGCCTTGGTTTTGCATCCTTCTTTGTCATCAAGTACTTCAAAGCCGCATGATCCGTGTAAATGATAACCTTGCTTTGATGTAAGTACGATCTGAATTTGTCCAATGCAAAAACCACAGCAAGCATCTCCTTCTCGGTTGTTGTGTAGTTGGCTTGAGCATCATCGAGTGTCCTTGAGGCATAGTAAATGGCGTAGGGTTTCTTCTCCTTCCTTTGTCCCAAAACAGCTCCAAAAGCGTAATCTGATGCATCACACATGAGCTCAAAGGGTAGAGACCAATCCGGTGCTTGAAGAATAGGAGCACAAGTGAGCAACTCCTTCAACTTGGTGAATGCCACGTTACACTCTTCATCAAACACAAAGGGAATGTCCTTTTGAAGTAACTTGCACAAGGGCCGAGATATGAGAGAGAAGTCCTTGATAAACCTCCTGTAGAAACCTGCATGTCCAAGAAAAGAACGAATCTCTCTAACCGAAGTCGGAGAGGGTAAGTACTGCACAAGATCTACCTTAGATTTATCAACTTCTATCCCCCTTTTCAAAACAATGTGGCCTAGAACTATCCCTTGAGTTACCATGAAGTGACACTTCTCCCAATTTAGTACTAAGTTTGTTTCAACGCATCTTTGCAAGATTAGCTCTAAGTTCTCTAAACATGCATCGAAATCTTTCCCAAAAACACTAAAGTCATCCATGAATACTTCAATTATTTTTTCAATGTAATCGGAAAAGATAGAAAGCATGCAACGTTGAAACGTACCAGGGGCATTGCACAAACCAAAGGGCATCCGTCGATATGCAAACGTTCCAAAAGGGCATGTGAACGTTGTCTTCTCTTGATCCTCCTCCGCGATGTTGATTTGGTTGTAACCCGAATATCCATCAAGGAAGCAGTAGTATGAATGACCAGCCAACCTCTCAACCATTTGATCAATGAATGGCAAAGGGAAATGGTCCTTCCTTGTGCTTGCGTTGAGCTTCCTATAGTCGATGCAAACTCTATGTCTAGTGATAGTTCGCTGAGGCACCAACTCATTATCCGCGTTTTTTACAACGGTGATTCCGGACTTCTTAGGAACAACTTGCATGGGTGAGACCCAACGGCTGTCCGGAATTGGATAAATGACCCCACAATCCAAGAGTTTGATCACCTCCTTCTTCACAACCTCCATCATTGGCGGATGGAGCCTTCTTTGTGCTTCACGTGAGGGCTTAGCTCCCTCCTCAAGTAGAATGCGATGAACACAAGTTGCTGGATTTATACCTTTAATGTCCGCAAGTGTCCATCCAATGGCAGGCTTGTATTGTTGAAGCATTCGAACCAATCTGCCTTCTTGTTCTTCCTCTAACGTTGAAGAGATGATAACCGGTAAAGTCTCATTGTCGCCCAAGTAAGCATACTTCAAATGATCCGGTAACACCTTGAGTTCCACTTCGGGTGCTTGAATAATGGAGGGAACAAGCTTGTTCTCGCCATAGACCAAAGGAATAGGGGATGGTCTAGACATCACATAGGCTGCCTCATTCAAAGCCATCACCATTTCTTCAAGCCGTGGCTCCAAGATATCAATTAGCACATCAATTAGGGCGTCATTCCTAGTGTAGGTCAGCCCCATACCATCTTGAAGCACGGTATCAAGCCCATCCTCTCTAAGTGTGTCCAAATGTTGCTGTGCCATGTCTCCAATGGAATCAATAGCAATGCATGCGTTGGCACAAGCACTCGGAACCTTCATCGCCTCAAGGATGTTGAACTCGATCTTTTCTCCATCAATCTCCATGGAGAACTTTCCTTCAAACACATCGATCTTTGTTCTTGCGGTTCTCATGAAGGGACGCCCAAGTAAGAGTGGCGTGGTGTTTAGGGAACTCTCCTCCATGTCAACAATGTAAAAATCAGCTGGAAATATCAAGTTGTTGACTTGCACAAGAACATCTTCTACGTACCCTCTTGGATACTTGTGAGAACGGTCGGCTAGTTGAATGATGACATTGTCGTGCTTAAGCTCACCAAGCTCCATGGATGCATACAGATAGTAGGGCATAACGTTGATGGATGCACCCAAGTCAAGCATGACATCTTCGAATCTAGTGTCACCAATCACGCAAGGAACACTAAAGCTCCCAGGGTCCTTCAATTTAGGGGGTAGCCGACGTTGCAACACCGCTGAAACGGTTGCATTCACCTTCATAACCTCCTTCGCTCTCGTTTGCCTCCTTTAGGTGCATAACTCTTTGAGAAATTTTGCATAGATAGGCACTTGCTTTATGCACTCGATCAAGGGCAGATTTACTTGCACCTTCCGAAAGATGTCTAGGATCTCATCATATTGATCATCTTTCTTTGATTTGGATAACCTATGTGGAAATGGTGCACGAGCAAACGAAGCATTAGTATTAACAGAACTTGAAGGGATAGAGTTAATACCTTTGGTTGGGGTAGGGTGTGATGGTGATGGTGTTGGTAGTGGCAAAAGTGGCGCCACCTTCTTCTTTCTTTTGAGCTCTTCAATAGCTGGATCTTCTTCAAAAATTTCCTCCACAACGACTTCATCTGGTGATAACGTTGCCTTCTGCTTTGGTAGCTCCAAAACCTTCCCACTCCTTGTAGTAACCGCACTCGCATTCCTAGTAGGTGGCGTTGGTTGAGATGGAAGCTGTCCGGTAGTTCTGATATGTCCCATAAAATCCACAAGTTGCCCCATTTGCTTCTTCATCTCGGAAATGTCATTGTCATGAGTCTCCAACAACGCCTTTTGCTGATTTTGTCCATCAATAAGGGCTTGCGTTGATGTGGAGAGTTGAGCAAACATTTTGTCATACTCCGGATTGGTGAATTGTTGAACTGGAGGAGGCAAAGGTACTTGTGGCGTTGGCAAAGGTGGCCTTGCTTGATATTGTTGTTGGGGACGTTGATAGCCTTGTTGTTGTTGAGGTGGAGGGTTCAAACAGCCCTCATTACTGCTCCACTTGAATCTGGGATGATCACGGTTGACATAGTTGTTGTTGTAATTGTTGTACCGCTGACCTCCTTGATATCCTCCAATGGCATTCACTTGTTCTTCACTTTTTTGCTCCACCAAGGTAGGACATTGACTTCCATGATGATCGTGAGAGTGGCAAACGCCACAAAGTTGTCCCAAAGAAACCTTGGCTCATTTCACTTCTAGTTCAAGCATTTGCTCCATCAAATCTGAAAGTTTGTCGTACTTCTCATCCGTAGCATGCTTGGTACTCACCTCGGACACCACTGATTTTCGAGGTACCATCCCATATTGAGCATCATTGTTTGCTCTATTCTCCAAGAGTGCACGAGCTCCAACTTCATCTAAATCCATGAAGGCCCCATTCGCAGCAGCGTCGAGAAGCTCTCTATCAATTGGCTTGAGTCCATCATAGAAGTAGTTCATAAGATTTGTCTCGGAGAATCCATGAGAAGGACAAGTGGCGCATAGAACCTTGAAACGATCATAGTATTGCCCAAATGACTCGTCCGAAGCTTGTGCGATTCTGGTGATCTTCTTCCTCAAAACAGTGATCTTTGAGGCCGGAAAGTACTTGCTTAAGAAAGCATCTGCTAGTTGTTTCCATGTGGTGATGTGATTCGGTGGAAGCTCCATAAGCCAAGTTTGTGCTCTCTCCTTCAAAGTGAAAGGAAACGCCTTCAACTTCAAAAGCTCATCATCTGCATCAGTGGGCTTCATACTCGAGCAAACAAACTGAAACTGCCTCAAATGCATATTTGGATCTTCATGCGCCATCCCTTGAAAGATAGGTAGGCGATGGAGAAATCCACTCTTGAGCTCAATATCCCTCTTGTCATCTTGAGGTTCAGGAAATCGAATGCATGAGGGGCCAGCACTCCAATCCGTTGAGCAGGTTTGTTGGCGAAGAGTTTGCCTTGCAACGTTGTTGCCTCCACCATTGTTAGGAAGCACATTGTTGTTGGGGACGTTGTTGTTGTTGTTATTCATCCTAAATTCCTCTTCTTGATCTTGCTCAAAACCGTGCTCTGAGTGATGGGCTCTCGGTGAGTCAACTTCGTCCTCAACAATAGGTCGGTCAATGTCTTCTACTGCGTTGGTAGAAATGATCAGTGTGCGGTTACGGAGTTGTACTTCACGTGGAGAAGGTTTGGTCATTCACAAGTCTAAAATTCTACCAAGATCAAGTGTTAGTATCAAAAGAATACACAAGGAATGTATGATACTAAGCCAAAACGTTGGAAAGCAAGAAAAAACAAACTAAAACACACAAAAACACAACACACGAATTCAAAGTAAGAAAAAAAAACACACCAAAAACATACATAGACACTAGGCTACGTTTAAGACACATTGTACACACACTAGCTACGGCTAAGACACTAAAATGAAATGCAAGAGCTCTAAGTTTATCCTAAAATGAATGCAAGTTACTAAGAACAAGTTATGTATATTTGTACATGTATCCTGCAGGGGTTAGTTGTATAAACACTAAGGTAAACGTTATATACAAGTTGTTACTCAAAAGATGCAAGCACACACCATAGTCCACGAAATTCATGCAAGAATTCATTCAAACTTTCATTCAAAGTGCATCAAGCAAGAACCTAAGTGAAGGATGAAGTGAATGCATAAGAGAAAACGTTAGAACCTGCACAAATTACAAAAGTTACGTGCTAAATACATGATGCAAACGTGACCACTCTCTTGGCCTCATGCCCCTAACTTCACTTAGGTTAGGGTGTGTGGTGATGAAATCCACACATCACAAAGCCGCCAGAGGGTTATGCAATCTACAAATGCAAGTGGTTAAGGCCTTTACATGTTGACAATATACACAAAATTTTCGTTGGTTATGTACACTTAGGGTTCATTGTGTTGCGCTTTAGATTTGAAGAGAGTACATTCGCTTGATCTTTAGGTCGTTCAAAGAACGTGCGACCCGCGCGATAAAGTGTACATTTTCAATCGAATGGTCTTGGTTCAATCGATAAACATGGCAAGTTGGGGATAGATGTAACGCGAGAGGCAGGACTAATTTCGACAAAGCAACCCGAGGCTAACCGACTATGGCAAGTAGACTTAGTCCTTATCTTCTTTGGGTAAACTCAACGAAATGGCCAGTTAGCGAGAGAGACCACGAGAGGTAGGACCGATTTGATATCTCGGATCCAAAACCTGTCATAGAAACCGTCACCTTCTAGACACCATTGCGTTGAGAATTTCTTACTCAAAGATAAGTATTCATCCACCAACCGAGTCTTTGGTATATACTCCAATGTTGCAAGTCTTTCTTAGATCCAAATCCTGTCACCAGTCATAACCCGTTTCTAGACACCATGTCCGACATTCAACCAAACTTTCGAAAATGTACAACTCCCTCAAGTCCAATGTAGACTCCGCCCTCAACCTCATGTCCATAACTTCACTTAGGTTATGGTGTATGGTGATGAAATCCATACATCACGAGGGGTTAAGGAGATAAACACGGAAAAGAGGCGCCATCTATTCAACAATGAATGCTACTTAATCAACTAAGCTCATGTACTCAATGCAAATTCAAGCTTCCTTTAACGTTACATGGCTGCAAAAGATACAATATGAACAAGTGCTAGTATAAATATGAACAAAAATTTCGTAGGTTTAATGTACAATTTCACATATTCACAAGAACACATGCAATTCCAGATTCTGGCAAACATGAACACAGCAGCTTGTCGAATTTTTTTAGAATTATTGGCTCGGTTGACTGGGCTGAAATTTTTCAGACACAAACTAGACACATAAAAAAACATTCGTCCAAAATTTCAGATTTTTATGAGTCTTCTAGCTATGTCAAATAATTTACACAAAATCGGGAAGTGCACAGTTCTGAAAAACAGAAACTATAAACGTATTTACAAGCATAATCACACAATTCTTTACAATCCCCGGCAACGGCGCCAAAATTGATTTGCATCTTTTCAAGCATTTAATTAAAACACTCAAACAAACACGAAAATAATTAAAACCCTTCTTTGTAGATGTAGCATTGGTAAGTAGGGATCGTTCTTAACCGGGGATTGAGGGTGCATGCATAACTATGCTAAGGTATTAGGGGGGTGCGAGATTTGTTGTCTAAGTTCCTACAAACTTTAAGGTAAAATGTCCTAAGCTAATATATTTACAAGGATCGACTCATCTTTCACCTAACTCTTTAGAACCTACCAAATTACATGCAACCTATTAGTTCTAAGTCTTTAGCGACTAATTTCATGCATATCTCTCGAAATTAAAGTGTAGAGATTGCCCTGACACTTCCATTGATTTAAGGTAGGATTGCCATGCAATAAATCAAAGTGTTAAGCACAAAATATAGCATGAAAACCAAAGACTAAAACGTGGGAGGTTCACGTGAACTTGATAAAATTACAAACCAAAAACACTTCCACAAATTTGTCCATACAAACCAAGAAATAATACAAGAAGTAAAGAGTAGAAGTCATGGTTACACTTTTTGATGTCGGGATTACCCTAGTCTACTTGATGTAAGCCACGCCTTCAATGAATGGAGGAGACAGTTAGGATTGCCATGAAAGTCTCGATGGAGGAAGGTAGATGATGGATTTTGGTGTGAACGGCTTCTTGGTATTTCTTGGAGAGATTTTGGACGTGTGGAGGTGTTTAGAGGCAGAGCTTTGGCGTCTAGAATGAGTCATGAGAATGAAAGAGTCGAGCTCCCCTTTATATAGGAGAAGAGTAGGGTTTTTCCTACCAAAACAAGACTTTCCTTATGTACTCGGGCAAATCTCACAGTATAACTTCAAACGCGTTTTCCCGGAGCTGTAGAGATCAGAAAATTACGATTCTTGATTCGTTGGAAATAAGACTTCAAGGGCTATAAAATATCATATCTGATCATTAAATTTGGAGTTGATTTGAATATTCGGTGATCCTTTGAAGTTGGGTGACCTGGCAGCCCAGATTTTCTTCTTCTACAAGGAGTAGGAAATCTTGATATCTACAAATTTTGCATTCCTTTTCCTCTAAGCTTCCTTGGCCGAATATACCATATATTTTAACATATTTTGGCTTTCAAATCAGGTATTTATCTTCATGGAATATCCTCCAAAATTCGTCCATTATATGGTCCATATATTCCGCCATATTTGCTCTTTCCTAGGTCGCGCAGGAGAAATGTCTTCATCTTTTTGTCCACCATTTTGGTATCCATTTCTTTTGGCATTTGGTCTTCAATTCTTGACACCATGTGGGAAAGCATTTTAGTAACCATTTGAAGACCATTCCTCGGACCATTTCTTCTCCGGAATTGAGAACTTTTCTCCTTAGCCCGCTTTTAGCTCCAAAACGCCTCCTTTATTATTTTCTCCTTTATTTCTACCTAAAAGCATAAAGTAAGTAAGAAATGATAGTACTAAGGTCAAAACAAAGCTAAATGTAAAGAGAAAGACGTTAAGAATCAAGCATAAAATGCATAGATCACCTTTGAAGAGGCTCGACTCGCACGGGAGGAAAATCAATCTATGCGTCAGAGGCTTGATCAGCAAGAAGCGCAGATAGCCCAACTCGTTGCCCTCATGGATAATCAGGCTCGACGACAGTGTCAACCTCCTCCGAACCCATACCCTGACGACGACGACACGGCTGGAGGCGGGGGACTCGGCGACGCGTCTGCTCCTCCAGTATTTTAGTAGTTTGCATGTATTCTAGCTTCGTAGTTTATCACATCGTTTTTTCAAGTTCCGAACGATTTAATTTCATGAATGTACGTACAAATTTTTATTATTTAAGTAATAATTTGTTATTTTAATTAATTTATAAATATTTAATTATTTAAATGAGAATTTAGTATTTTAATTAAATTATTAATATTTTACTTTAAATTAAAATTTTAATTAAAAAAATTAAATAATCACTTAGACTACGGAGACAATCATATGCGCGGTCTAAGTGTTCACTTAGACCACGGAAATATGCACCATATCCACGGTCTAAGTGATCACTTAGACCACGGAAAATACTTTCTCCGTGGTCTAAGTGAGCACTTAGACCGCGCAAAAAGTTCGCGGTCTAAGTGATCTCTTAGACCACGGAGAAAGTATTTTTCGTTGTCCAAGTGAGACTTAGACCGCGGAAAAAATCCGCCGTCTAAGTTTCACTTGGACGACGGAGAAACAATTCTCCGTAGTCTAAGTGATCACTTAGACCACGGATTTTTTCCGCGGTCTAAGTTCCACTTGAACCGCGCACCCTTCCATTTCCGTCGTCTAAATACCTGGACGACGGTACTTGGAGGACGTAACCTAGTCCACGGAAGTTCCGTCGTCTAAGTACTTAGACGACAGAAAAGCTCACTTAGACGACAGAAACGGTCCGCGGTCTATGTGAGTTTTTCTTGTAGTGAAAGCAAGATGGGTCATCAACACATTAAATATGAGCTCAGATGATTGTGGAGAGAAAATGAAGCTTGATGTGATGGAGCTTAAAGAAATGAGGCTTGAGGATTATGAGAGTGCAAGAATGTACAAGGAAGCGACAAAGAGATATCATGATAACCGTTTGAGGCATAAAAAGCTTGTCGTAGGGAAAAAAATTGTTCTTATACAACTCTCGACTTTCACTCTATCCAAGGAAGAAATGGTCGAGGTGGAGTGGTCCATTTGAGCTTGTGTTACTGTGTTTTCGGGTTCAGCTGATCCAGAGATATGTGAGGCATGGGTGGTTCAGGTTGAACGTTTTTGTGAGCGTCTGCGATTTACCCCTGAGCAGATGACAGTGGCAGCAGTCGGATTACTTGAGTCTGATGCATACTTTTGGTGGGTTAGCACCGACAGAGTTCCAGTTGATACTCCGTGGACCTTGTTCCGAGATTTGTTTATGCGGAGGTATTTCAACCAGGCTACCCAACAGCGCAAGTATGAGGAGTTTACAAACTTGAGGCAGGGCAGTATGTCTGTGCTTGAAAACCGGGACAGGTTTACCCGTTTATCCCGTTTTGCGCGTGATATGGTGGCTACTGAGGAAGCCAAGTGTCGCAGGTTTGAGCTGGGTTTGAACTTGAACATCAAGGGGACTCAGACTACGATGCCTCGGAACAACTTTGATGAGTTTGTTAGTGTAGCACTCCGAGGTGAGGACATCGAGAAGGAGAGGCAGCAGAGGTACCAGCCGAGATGGTTTGAGGAGGGTGGACAGAGTCAGGGGCCTTCAAAGAGGCAGAGTTCTGATATTTCCAGTTCGGCTTCATCCTCGGGTAGTGGACCTTATCGACCACCAGCCAGTGCATCGAGACAGAGGCAGAGGTGGAGGAGAGATCGGCTGCAACGACCACAGGCTAGTGGGGGTTCTAGCGGTTATAATTATCCTCGGCGTACCGGTGGCACGTTTCCTGTACCGAGGGAGTACCCGTTATGTAGCCTATACAACAGATATCACTATGGTTCATGTCAGCGAGTCCCTACCCTTTGTTATCGTTGTGGCCAGGAGGGTCACTTTGCGAGGGACTGTCTCCAGCCTATTGGTGGACAGGCGGCCCAGAGTTCCGGAGGAGAGCGAGGTGCCACTTCGGAAGCTCGACCAGCACAGTTTACGGGCCAGGGTAGGCAGCAGGGACAACCTCAGCGTGGACGACCAGCCGGACAGGCGAGGGTTCATGCCATGACTCTACAAGAGGGCAGAGCTTCACCGGAGGTAGTTATCGGTACGTTACATGTCTTTGGTATTCCAGTACTTGCATTGTTAGATCCAGGTGCCACACGTTCATTCATGTCATATAGACTATCATCATTAACTACAGTACCTGCATCTCCACTTCCGGGGTTGTGGAGAGTGTTATATCTATCAGGTGAGATTGTGAGCATCAATTGGGTATACAGGGACTGTGAGGTGTTTGTTGGTGGCCATGGTTTAGCTGCAGATTTGTTGTTGCTTGATATTGTAGACTTTGATCTGATTTTGGGTATGGACTTCTTGGAGACTCACTGGGCCATGTTTGATTGTCACAAGAAGGAGGTCACGTTTCGATGACCAAGCTTTCCCGAGATACTATTCCGCGGCGAGAAGAACAATTCACTACCGTGTTTGATTTCTGCGATGAGGGCAGATCGATTGATGAAGAAGGGTTATGTTGCTTATTTAGCCCATGTTGTAGACACTACAGTAGCTGTGCCGGATCTTGGTAGTATTGAAGTTGTTTCTGAGTTTCCGGATGTGTTTCCAGCGGAGTTACCTGGTATACCCCCTGTTCGAGAGATTGACTTTACTATTGAGTTATTACCAGGCACGGGACCTATCTCCCAAACACCGTATCGTATGGCGCCAGCGGAGTTGAAAGAGTTGCAGATTCAGTTCCAGGAGTTGCTAGAGAAAGGTTTTATTCGACCTAGTGTTTCTCCGTAGGGTGCCCCGGTTTTGTTTGTGCGGAAGAAGGATGGATCTATGCGTTTGTGTATTGACTACCGGAAGCTGAATCAGGTTACAGTGAAGAATAAGTATCCGTTACCACGGATTGATGATTTGTTCGATCAGCTCAAAGGAGCATCAGTCTTTTCGAAGATTGACCTTCGATCCGGATATCACCAGTTGAGGATCCGAGACTCCAATGTGGTCAAGACAGCTTTCAGGTCGCGGTATGGGCATTACGAGTTTCTGGTTATACCGTTTGGGTTGACCAACGCCCCCGCAGCTTTCATGGACTTGATGAATCGAGTGTTCAGACGGTTTCTGGACAAGTTGGTGATTGTATTAATTGATGATATTTTGATTTATTCCAGGAGTTTGGGCCAGCATAAGAAACACTTGCGAGCGGTGCTGCGGACTTTGCGGGACCATCAGTTGTTCGCGAAGTTTAGCAAGTGCGAGTTTTGGTTGGATAGTGTGAAGTTTCTGGGCCACGTGATATCGGCTGAGGGAGTCAGTGTTGATCCTGACAAGATCGAGGCCGTCCTGAACTGGAGTAGACCTACCACTGTGCTAGAGATCCGGATTTTCTTGGGTTTAGCAGGCTATTACCGGCGGTTTGTTCAGGATTTCTCTTGGATTGCTACACCACTGACCAGATTGACGAAGAAGGGCGTCAAGTTTGAGTGGTCTGATGCATGTGAGGAGAGTTATTTGCTCCTGAAGGAGGGGTTGACTACTGCACCGGTTCTGACATTGCCAGACGACAGCAGTGAGTTTGTAGTGTACAGTGATGCGTCGAAATTGGGGCTTGGCTGTGTGTTGATGCAGCATGGTAGAGTCGTAGCCTACGGTTCCAGGCAGCTGAAACCACATGAGGTTAACTATCCGACGTATGATTTGGAGCTAGCCGCTATTGTGTTAGCGTTGAAGAGTTGGAGACATTACTTGTACGGAGCCCAGTGTAAGATCTACACCGACCACAAAAGTCTTACCTACTTGCGGACGCAACCAGACCTGAACATGAGGCAACGCCGGTGGATGGAGTTGATTAACGACTACGACTGTACTTTTGAGTACCATCCAGGGAAGGCCAATGTTGTGGCTGATGCACTTAGCCGGAAATCTGGAGCTTCATTGTTCCATATGTGTGTGGCCAGAGTGTCGATGTTAGCTGAGCTTCGGGCTACGGGTGCCGAGTTCGAGTGGGATGATGAGGGAGCTTTGTTGGCCAGTTTTCAGGTACGACCCGTATTGGTTGATCAGGTACGGGAGGCTCAGGATTCAGATTCCTACCTGTTGGGCAAGAAGACCATGATACGGAATGGTGTGCCTACAGAGTTTCGATTGAGCGATGACAGTACGTTGTTGTTCAGAGGCAGGTTATGTGTGCCCAGAGATGAGAGCCTGAAGAAGGAGATTCTGGAGAAGGCCCATAGTTCAGCGTATGCGATGCATCCCGGTGGTACGAAGATGTTCCGTACACTTCGAGCGTATTACTGGTGGCGCAACATGAAGCGAGAGATTGCCGCATATGTGAGTCGATGTTTGATCTGTCAGCAGGTTAAAGCGGAGAGGCAGAAACCTGCAGGGAAACTACAGCCACTAGAGATTCCGGTTTGGAAGTGGGAGCACATTACGATGGATTTCGTTTATCAGTTGCCGCGTACTTCGGCCGGCAACACCGGTATATGGGTTATTGTGCATAGACTGACGAAATCCGCTCATTTTATTGCACTTTCGGGGAAGATATCAGTGGGCAGATTGGCCAAGTTGTACTTATCCGAGATTGTTCGGCTGCATGGTGTACCTGTATCTATTGTTTCTGACTGAGACAGTCAGTTCACCTCTGAGTTTTGGCAGGCATTGCAGCGAGCCTTGGGCACGAAGTTGCGATTCAGTACAGCTTTTCATCCTCAGACCGATGGGCAGTCCGAGCGGACTATACAGACACTTGAGGATATGTTGCGGTCATGTGTGTTGCAATTCCGCGGGAATTGGGATCAGCAGCTACATTTGATAGAGTTCGCCTACAACAACAGCTAACAGGCCAGTATTGAGATGGCACCATACGAGGCCCTGTACGGGAAGCAGTGTCGCACTCCGTTGTGTTGGAGTGAGGTGGGCGAGCGATGGCTTTTAGGCCCTAATCTGGTGAAGAGCACCATGGAGGACGTCCAGATTATCCGGGATAGATTGAAGATCGCCCAGGATCGTCAGAAGAGTTATGCGGATGTGAGGAGGAAGAGTCTCGAGTTTGAGGTAGGCGATTGGATCTTCCTGAAACTATCTCCGTGGAGGGGAGTTGTGCGTTTCGGGAAGCGTGACAAGCTTCGACCACGGTACATTGGTCCCCAACACCAAGCTAGTGTACTCTCTTTAAATCTTAGGCATACTCAATACTTGTAAATAATTACCGTAAATTTTTATATATAATTTTTATATATGGTAATAATATTTTAACAACTCTTAGGTTAAAATGGCCCCGTCGGGAAAGAAAAATGCCCAAAAGGAGGCCGAAGATGCTCTACTCCGACGCTTGGTAGAGCAAGTCGATTGGGATTTAAAGGAGGACAACGACGTGCCTCCTTCGGACCCTTCAGCTGGTCCTTCGACAGCGCCCACTGGGGAAATTCCAGATACCCCACCTATTCCGACTGGTGATGACGCCCATTCTGGTTCGACATCCATGGCAGAAAGTGCTCAGGCGTCGCGGCGCAAGCTCAGGAGGGCCTCGAATGACTCTCAACCCAAAAAGACTCACGGTCTCGTCAAAGGCGGAAAATCCGAGAAATTATTCAAGGCGACCGGGCAAAAGATCCAGTTTCCGTACGATGAATTCACCGATGGCCCTCCCACATCTCAACTAGCTAGTCTCTCAGCGCACAGCATCGGGTCAATCCTTCGCAACAGGGTTCGTATGACTACCTCTACTTGGAAGGAGTTACTGGATGAAGAGAAGGCGAAAGTGTTTAAAAGACTTTCGGTACGTAATACGTACAATTTTAAATTTATTTTCTAATAACCAATAAAAATCGTAATTTCATAATATATACGATTATAATTTTCAATTTATTTCTTATAGGAACAATATGATGTGGATCCCATATCGGAGATGCTTAGGCACATCAACCAAACCGCCAACACCATCTACCGTGATTGGAAGTACAAACTTCATAAGTATTATGACGATATCGGCCCCGTGCCTATCCCTGTAGAGCTGTGTGGGGATATGGACGATGAGTGGGAGTGGTTGTGTAACCACTTCCAAAGAGAAGAATATAAGGTGATTATTTTTTTATTTAAATTAAGAGAATTGAATTATTTTTATTTTAGCTACTTATTAATTTTTTAATGATTTATGTTATCCAACAGAAATTCTCCAACATCAACAAGACCAACCGGGGGAAGAAGGACAAACATCATACCTCCGGCTCCAAGCAGATGATCCAAATAGCCAAGGAGCACAGATATAAGGACTCCAAACATCCTTATCTGGATGCTAGCGTCAGCGCGTACGTGACGCATGAGCTCAAGAATAAAGCGAGTCAATACGGCGTAAGTGATATATATGTGCTTTTAATTAGCGTAGTTATTATTTAATTATTATTTATTAAATTTGTCGTACAAATTTATAATTATTTTATTTTTATTATTTTTTTCAAGCGAGGTTGGTAGAACGGGCGCAGCAGGAATTGGCCAGCACGTAGCTTACACACCCGGATTTGCCGTCAGAAGACCTGCCTCCTCTATAGATGGAGAGCCAAATTGCAATCGCCGATGAGGTATATGGTCGTAGAGCTGGCAAGGAGGTTAGGGAATGGGACGCAAGGTCCAGCGAGATTTGTCCTCCGAATCATCTATGGGATGTTCGGCGAGGAAAAGTACTCAGGCTGCGGCCGTCCAAGCAGCCTTTGAAGAGGCTCGACTCGCACGGGAGGAAAATCAATCTATGCGTCAGAGGCTTGATCAGCAAGAAGCGCAGATAGCCCAACTCGTTGCCCTCATGGAAAATCAGGCTCGACGACAGTGTCAACCTCCTCCGAACCCATACCCTGACGACGACGACACGGCTGGAGGCGGGGGACTCGGCAACGGGTCTGCTCCTCCAGTATTTTAGTAGTTTGCATGTATTCTAGCTTCGTAGTTTATCACATCGTTTTTTCAAGTTCCGAACGATTTAATTTCATGAATGTACGTACAAATTTTTATTATTTAAGTAATAATTTGTTATTTTAATTAATTTATAAATATTTAATTATTTAAATGAGAATTTAGTATTTTAATTAAATTATTAATATTTTACTTTAAATTAAAATTTTAATTAAAAAAATTAAATAATCACTTAGACTACGGAGACAATCATATGCGCGGTCTAAGTGTTCACTTAGACCACGGAAATATGCACCATATCCACGGTCTAAGTGATCACTTAGACCACGGCAAATACTTTCTCCGTGGTCTAAGTGAGCACTTAGACCGCGCAAAAAGTTCGCGGTCTAAGTGATCTCTTAGACCACGGAGAAAGTATTTTTCGTTGTCCAAGTGAGACTTAGACCGCGGAAAAATATCCGCCGTCTAAGTTTCACTTGGACGACGGAGAAACAATTCTCCGTAGTCTAAGTGATCACTTAGACCATGGACTTTTTCCCCAGTCTAAGTTCCACTTGAACCGCGCACCCTTCCATTTCCGTCGTCTAAATACCTGGACGACGGTACTTGGAGGACGTAACCTAGTCCACGGAAGTTCCGTTGTCTAAGTACTTAGACGACAGAAAAGCTCACTTAGACGACAGAAATGGTCCGCGGTCTATGTGAGTTTTTCTTGTAGTGAAAGCAAGATGGATCATCAACACATTAAATATGAGCTCAGATGTTTGTGGAGAGAAAATGAAGCTTGATGTGATGGAGCTTAAAGAAATGAGGCTTGAGGATTATGAGAGTGCAAGAATCTACAAGGAAGTGACAAAGAGATATCATGATAACCATTTGAGGCATAAAAAGCTTGTCGTAGGGAAAAAAATTGTTCTTATACAACTCTCGACTTTCACTCTATCCAAGGAAGATATGGTCGAGGTGGAGTGGTCAATTTGAGCTTGTAAAGGTTTTTACTCATGGAGCGGTGACCTTGAGGAATTTGAAAGATGGGAGTATTTTCAAAGTAAATGGACACCGAAGAAAGCCTTGGGAATGAATTGAAGCAAAGCACTATGATCAAGAAGGGTACAACTTTGAGGTTCTCCCATATACAAAGAAACTATGATAGCTTGTGCTTCACCCGACCGTTTTAACATCATTAAAAATGAACCCGGGATGATCAGACACCATTAGTTCGGCTCAAGGAATAAGTGTGAGGTGGTACAGGTCACGAATTTGCAAATCCCTAGAAGCAATCATGACAAAATGACCAAGGAACTAGCATGGAAGGAAAGACTAAATTAGTCTTGCAAGTTGGTGATTGTTGGTGACTATGGTGGAGCATATCGATTTTCAAGGGGGAGCATTTCTAACCTCTCATCTCACTTTCATTTCCTATGTTTGTTTGCTTGCTTAGGTGTTTAGTGTTTTAGCTTTGTCTATGTGTAATTTGCAATAGGAAATTCGGTAGGTTGTGAGACATTTGTGTGTGAAAATTGGTGCATGTTTGGAAGTAAAAAATCTGGAAATTTTCAACGGGTTGAAGGATGATAGTTCTATCCCTTCGACGGGTCAAAAAAGTACAAAAATTAAGGCAGTAGCATGTTTTCGACCGGTCTAATGATAGGAAGAAGACGGCTAGAGTTGAAGTGTTTTGTTTTGAGAGAATTTTGGAGAGAGACGGAAGGAATGGACGAAACAAAATTTCCCCAATTATTGCATAGGCAACTTCGTAGTGTCATGGTCACTTTTTTGTATATCCTCTAATTAACTCTATTTTCTCTCCAGACTCTCCTACATCCACTAGAACAAAACATCATTTTGCGCCTAGTTTTTTTATTACAACAATAACAAGCTAAATGGAATTGGGTATGACCTAAAGACAGAAAAAATTTAATGGTAGCAGTTGTAGAGACGAAGACAAAGGAAGAAACTAAGTGGTGGTGGGTAGGCCTGGTATACGGGTGGATTGGGCGGGTTACGGAGCAAGTTGAAACATGGCGAGTTTTAAACAGGTTGAAATCCGTTTAACCATTTATTGTAACGGGTTAAACGGATCAGTCCTATGGATTTGTGGGTTAACCCCAACGGGGCCCATAAAACCCGTTTATCTCTCTCTTTTTTTAAAAAAAAATTTCTTTTTATTTTTCTTTTTGTTCTCTTGCTTTACTTTTATTAAATTCTGTATATATTTTTTATTGTTATTTGTATAAAATATGTATAGAAATGGAGAGAGAGAGAGAGAGAGAGAGAGAGAGAGAGGTTGAAAACAAAGATGGAAGAGAGAGAGAACAAAGAGAGGAGGTGAAAATAGAGAGGGAGAGGAGAGACAGAGGACGGAGAGAGAAGAAGAGCAGAGAGAGGGAAAGGAGAAAGAGAAAGAGAGAAGAGAGAGAGAGCGATGAGCGAGAGACGAAGAGAGATGGAGAGAAGAGAGAGAGGAAGGAAAGAGAGAGAGAAAAGAGAGACGGAGAGGGAGAGGAGAGAGAGAAGATTTTAGTTTTAATTTTTTTTTAAATTCATATTGTTTAATAAAATATTGAATAAAATATTTTTTTATGACAATTTGAAAAATAAAGTTTCATGGGTTAAACGGGTCCCGGTGGAAATCTTAAACCCACCCGTTTATTTGACGGGTTCTTAACGGATTAACTATCTAAACCTATTATAATAACGGGTGAATTCACAGGCGGATTTAAGCAGGTGGTAATGGGCGGATTCACGAGTGCCCGCCCATATTGTCAAATCTAGTGGTGGGCATCAGTGTCAGCGACAGTTTTCGTTGTAGCAGGGTCTGAATAGCAAAAAGGAGTCGAGTGCCCATATCAGGATGGCACAGGCTCCCTGATCGCTTAAAGTGCATGTGGCTATAAGCTTGGTCCAATCTAGATAGAGGATGGACTGGTCTGGGTAACCCACAATTTCTTTGACCCTTTTTAGAGCTATTCGGCTCCCCCATTCAAATCTAAGGCCCGTTATGTCAGAGGTCGGGTGTAAATTTAGGCTCCATTTTAGGATTTGGGAATGAGCTCTTAAAGGATTGGAGTTGCCTTGAGTCAATCGACAGTGTGTTCATTGTTAGGCTTTCGGTGGTGATAACTCATTGGCGTCATGATACAATGTGTTGATTGACTCTATCTAGGTGCGGAGATAGCATATTGAGATTAGAAGACGGCATCACATTTTTAATTTTAACTTCTCTTTGCTTCCTTTCACTTTTACTATTCGTTGTATGTCCTAGATCCAGATGGTATTACTTTTGGGGTTTTTTTATATTCTTCTAAACCCCATCCAGGCTTGGCAGTACCTCCCATCCGACCATCACCCTCTGTTATCGATTTATTTTTCCTTCTTCATCTCTTCCACCATCAACATTAGATCTCTTCTCTATCACCAAATTCAATCAAACGTAACCATGCTTTGTCAATCTTTTCCAGAGAATTAGAGAGATTCAAAAGCAAATAAGAGATTGATTTGAACCAAATCGATTAAAAAGTATATGAGATTGAACTTGGATGTTTATCCGTCTAGTAGTGTGTGATGATCTAAACTCGACCCACATCAAAGAGATCAAGATCTATACGCCCCTCATTGAGTGGTTAGGAAGGTATCGAATTTTTTCATTACTGCTTACCTCTATCTTAATCTATGCCGGCAGAGGCTTGACAATATGGATTGAGTTTTCTGGGTGAATGATGTAGATGCAAGAGAAGGGGAGAGAGCCAAAATGAAGTCAATAAAGAAAGAAATAACAAATTGACTTGCTTCTGTCAAATTTGGTAGATTGAACTTGGACTGGCATCCATGGTGGCCAAAGACAGAACTGTTGGAGAGTGATTTTCATGTCAAAATTAACTATTGAGAGCTCCAGCTCGAATTTGGCAGATCCGCTGAAGTTCCTCTCCAATACAATTGCCCAAAAAAATTGTCAAATATAATTTTGACCTATGACCTGTCATTTGGCTATTTCAACAAAACTTGTCTCCAACGATTATGGCCCTAGTTGAATTTTTGGGATAAAATTAACTTATTTTTAACTATTTTGATAGAATAAGTGTTTGGTAAAATAATAAAAATTGATTATTTTTATTTTTTTTAGTTCAAAAATTACGGTTAAAAATAAGAATATGATTAATTACTTATTTTGAACTGTCTTTCTAAAAATCGAGTATTTTCACTTTAATCCGAAACCAACACTCTATGTCAAATACATAGTTTATTTTATTAGATATCACTATTATTTTATCAATTTCTTCAAAAACTTGCTTCCATTTTGTCTCTCTCTTCTGGTTGCTCCCTTATCTCCCTTCGTTTTCGTTGAAGCCCAGACCTCTCAAGGCAATCCCAATTCTTTAGCCTCTCTTCTTCTACTTCAGCTAATTTATTTGATGGAATCCAAATCCTTCGTTCAAAGCCAATTTCCTAGAGCTCAAATTAATCCCAACTTCTAGACCCAACTCTCACTAATTATCCTTCATTGTTTTGTGACTCAATCTAGTCATGGCATAGTGATTTAGTGTCTGATTTTTGTTTTGTGAATGCATGGTCTTGATTCTGTGCTTTTTTAATCCATTGTTTAGTCTCAATAATATTGTGACAATTCTGGGTAAGATGAAATGAGATCGATATGAGAGTTGAAGAAGAAGCATTGAAGCAAACTGTGAGAGAGAGGGAGAAGAGTTAGAGGAAGACGAAGAAGAAAGATAAGAGTATAGAAAGATGTGGTAGATTGGATTGCTACTGACAAATTTGACAGGAACCTTGAGAATCGTCAACCACGTAGATGCGATCTGGATTTGGCAGTTCTGTTGGAGGGCTTGCCTTTCAGTCAATTGTTAGTGTTCACATCTCCAGCTGGGATTTGACAGATCAGTGAGATGCTCTGAGATGCTCTCGAAATACTACTGCCACCTTTTGCCCAAAACAAACCATTTAAAGTCTAATTCGAGAGGACTCGAGAAATACCACTGCCACATTTTGCCAAAACAAACCGTTTAAGGCCTAATTCAAGAGGAGTGTCTTATACAAAATGAAAATTACATATTGCCAACTTTTATAACGTTTATGGTTGAACTTAAACATCTATACGTTATGCAGATATTGCCAACTTATTTAACGTTTACACAGTGGAACTTAAACTTCTGAGTTGTGCAGATTAAAGCAACGATTGTAGTTGAGCATAAACTTCTATAAGTCGTGCAGGCATCAAACAGCTTATATTTGAAGTTAACCAGCACAATCTGCTTCATAAGCTATAAAGTTAACTAATTTTATTAAGTGGTAGCTCAAGCAGACTTCTAAGATGCTCTTGAAATACCACTGCCACCTTTTTTGAAAAATTCACTCCACTCCTTTTCCCAAACCTGCTACATGACTCATTACATAATTTAAATGGTAAATGCAAACTGACACATTCGAAAAGACCTCTACAATGAGAAATAGTGACTTCTGTGCAATGGGGGCGAGGAAATATATCAACTTGACACTTTGGGGGAGGACCATGTAAATACTTGTAGAAGAATTTCAGCATTCTACAATACAAGGCTTCATTCAGTTCATTGACATCGGGTTCACAGGTCAATTCTAAGCTTCTTGAGTGAAAGAAAGAAAGGGGTGATATATATTTTCATAGTGAATGTCCACAAAAAGTAGCATATACTAAAACCAATGTCCAATGCAAGAACAAAATTGAAAACCATGATAACAGAAACTAGCAAAGAGTCAAATACTGACAATTCATTAAAAAGGAAGCCAAAGCACAAAAAAGCTGCCTAATGATATTCCAACATTTTCCCACTAAAATTCAGACTCATTGAGCCTTCACATGCTGCTGAACAACATGAAGAGCTTCATGATCCTCTCCAAAATCCTGTAGCAGAAAGCAGTTTCATTTAGAATCATAATAGCTATAATTATTTAATTCTGTATCCATTTCTTAACATTTGAAGAACTTTTTGGTTTTACCTTGACAACAACACAAGAGCAGCCCACAACCTTCCTAGCCTTGCCCTCAGAATCAATCTTGCACAACTGTACAGAACCATACAATCAATACAAATGCTAGCCATATTAACTTTGCTAACAGAGTACCAGAATAGAGGGAATCACTTACACCAGCCCACTCTCCTAAGGTCTTGGCATTGGGAACAGTCAACATGTTGACATTGTGCTCAGCACAAAGACCTTTGACTAGTTTAACATAGTCTTGCTGGTCACAGTCCTCAGCTAGTACACAAAGCTGAGCAGCATGCTTCTCAACAACCTTTGCAGCCTCATGAAGACCTCGAACAAGCCCACCATGAGCCAGTGATTTTCTGAGAACAAGCTGCACAGCCGTCATAACATCCATAGGCTCACCGAGGATTGGAGCAGGTGCTTCAGCTACAACCAGTGTGGGAGCTTCATCACTGCAAAAAGATGGAAGCCAAACATAATCCATGTCAGAACCATTTGTTACGATAAATAATAGCAAAAGCAGTTCATAGATTACAACACCAACATCATTTGTTGAGGTATTGGGCTTCAAATAATATCCCCAATGAAACTCAATATATTACACATCAAAACATTATTCTAGAAGATAATTTCACAACTTTACACTATCATTCATAAAGAATTTATTCTCGATCCCAAATCAGATCACATGCACTGAACTCATCACCCAGCTTTGAATCAATCAACTAATTCATCAAAATCATCAACACAAACACAAAGCTCTACGAGACCACTACAGCACCCCCCCAACAAAAATCAGATCACATGCACTGAACTCATCACCCAGCTTTGAATCAATCAACTAATTCATCAAAATCATCAACACAAACACAAAGCTCTACGAGACCACTACAGCACCCCCGCAACAAAAATCACTAACCGACTGAACTTCTTGAAAACCCGTTCTAGATATTTGTGGGCTATACAAAACTGGTTTAAAAACTAAAATCAAAGCTTTAGAATTAAAATCGATTACATAAACATGAGAATTCACTAGTTCACAGTATCAAATACAGAAGCAACAAAAAAACCATAAATATCAGAAGAAACAATACAAGTGTATATCAGTGATATGAAAGCAGGGTTTTACTTACCCTGACATCTTTGCTCTAGATGATCAAACTGCAAAATCAAAAGACCAAATAACACGTATTAATGGAGGGAAAAATATAATCGATATCACTGTGTGATGGAGCATAAAGGAAGAGCAAAACTGACCTTGAAGATGAATTGAGATGAGATGAGATGAGATGTGATGTGGCAGCCGATGCGTGTGTGGAGGCGTTAAGCAAAACGAAAACACTTCGGAAATTGAGGACTTTATTAGGGCAAACCCTAAAATCTTAAACCCATTCTTGGGCCTGTAGATGTGTAGGGCCTGCCCTTTAGTGTAGGCTTGCCAAACACTTAACGGATCGCAACCCATAGCTCACTGTAGAGGTCGGCAATGGGCCGGGCTTGAACACTATTTTATTAAAATTTGGGTCTGTTCGAATTTTTAAAATTTTTTAAACCCATTGGCCAGACCTTGACGGACTTTTCGGGCCGGGCCGAGCTAAGCCCATAGGACCAGGTCTATTGGGCATTTTATATTTAATAACATAAAAACATGAAAATTAAAAAAAGTTACAATTGTTTTTCTCTTCAACTCTTCAAATGAGATTACGATAAATGAACTTTTCAAATAAGACTTTATTGCTACTGTAATAATTAATAGTCTTTTTGGAGCAAATAGGAAATATGATAGAACGTACCGTAAGCAAAAAAAAAATATTATCAGACTAAAATTTCTATTGTAATATTAACACTATAATTAGTTAATTAAATATCACTATACTTAGTTAATTCGAAGACTATAAGACTATAATTAATTAATTATGAGTTCTTTCTTTTTTTTTACAGAAAGCAACACACTCATGGTGTCATATATTGAAAACTTATCAAGTACATCAATGCACCTAGAATAACCTTCTTTCACATGAAGCAAATCAATAATAGGTAATGATGCACCTCTTGGTATGAAGCACATAGATCAAAACTGATCAGCTAAGCAAACTAGAAATAAAAACTCAAAGAAAGGTAACCTAAAAAACTAGACTCGGATCAAGCCCACTAAACTTAAAGAAACAAGCCCAACTAATAAAATTGGGGAACAAGGCCCAAACTCAAGCCCAAAAATCTCCGGCCCAACGCCAGAACCGCTGCCACCAAAAGTGCCAACCTCCTCCCTGCAACCCACCATCCCATGACAATCGAGCATGCGACCAAGGCCACAGAACTCGACCCAACCGCCGCAACCCTCCCAAAGTCAGATCTGTCGCCAAACCCCCCGCCAAATTGCCACACTAACCTGCACAAACACAACCCTGAACGAGAAACGGAAAAGATCCAAGAACCCAGCAATAGCCGCCCCAAATATCCTCTGCACCCGATCATCTGCCCCTACCCATGAATTGCGTCGTCCACCACACCGCCAAAAAGAGATTGAAAACTTAGAGCTCTGACCAACGCCCCAAGAAAAACCCGTCCGGCAGCAAGCCAAAAATCGAGAGCGTGGCCCAAAGACCAGCCTAGACCAAGCCGCCGCCAGACGAGGTGAAACTTGATTAGAGTAGTCGACTGCCTCTTGAGGTTTTCTTTGAGAGAAAAAAGCTTGATATAAATTCTTACTAAACCTTTTATTAATTATGAATTCTTTAGTGATATATAAATAACTATTATATGGCTTTTACCTCTTATTGTTATTGTTATAGTGTATGACTATACACTATAAATTATAATGTATAATTGTATATAATAACAAATGGTTCATATATAATGTATTTGTTCATGGGCTTGTCGGGCCGGGCCGGGCCGACCTCGACGGACTTTTGACGAACTGGATTTTTTTGAGTTTATGGGCTTTGAGACCTCGGCCCAAGCCCGGCCTTATGCCCATTGGGCCGGACTTTTCGGGTTTAAATTCGGGTCGGACCGGACTTAGGCTTAATGATAAACCTCACTAGTAGTCCTTTTTTCACATTATTTTTTGTTCGAAATATCCCTATTTGCGATTGTTTCTTACTTTCTTTTTATGAGTGGTTTCCATCAATAGTACTTTTATTTTGTGTAGCACTTAAACTAAGAATATATATATATATATATATATTTAAAAAATAAAGAAACATCAGTAAATTGCTTCTTAAAAAAAATTACCTTTAAAATACTTATGGGCCTGTTTAAGATGGCTTCTTAAAGCCTTAAAAGCACTTCTAATCACCTTTCAATTAAGAGGCATTTTGAAATCACTTTCAACGAGTTCCAAGTGCTTCTAAAACTTTTTATTTAATTATTTTTTCTTATGAATCTAAAATCGCTTTTAAAATTCTAAAAGTCATCCCAAACAGACCTATAAATATTTTTCAATTTTAAAAACACTTTTAGGTCATGCAAACACTAAAGAAAATGTACTCAAGTTACAGCCTCCACACATTACACAGTATACAGGAGGGTTAGGACAAACACCTGACCTGCGCTTGTTTATTTTTAGAATTGCATCATTTTTATGTATATTTATCGTGAAAGGTATATTATTTATAGTTTTTAGTTTAAAGTGAAATACTTTATTTTTGTCCACTTACTCTAACAGTTTTATTATTTTATGTGTCTTTCGCTGGGTTTTTCAGTTTATTTGCCCAGTTTGCAGAATTCATTTGAGGTCGAGCACGCACACAGTTTATGGCATAGCAGTATCTACTGTAGGATCCAAGGTTGATCCTGCGGGTTAGTATTTTACTTTACATAGCTTAATTTGTCTAGCTCCTATAATGTCGAAAACAGTTGTATATGTTGTATATTTTAGTAATGAACCTATATGTGGGAAATTTCTTTAATTCGTGACTTTTGAGTTTTGGATCTCCATATTTGCTGTCAATTAGTGAGTAGTAACTAAGGTAAGCAGAGTCGTTAGGGTTTGATTCCGGTTTAGACAACTAAATTAGGGTCCGGTCCTTTCAACACCATGAAGCTTCACGATTTTTTTGCATATACAATATAGCTAGCTTGCTCACCAAAAGCTTCACTGAGATTGGTATAAAATGTATAGACTTTGTATAGCGGTCCACATTCACTGAAACCTGTATGACGTTTGGATGTATGAGGTAGTTTGTATATGAAATCCATAGTGACATGCTCCCATTTCCAAACCGGAATCTCGAGTCATTGCATTAAACCCGAAATTTTATGTTGCTCAACCTTCACCTATTGGAAAATAGGGCATTGACTCACATAAGCCGCTACCTCCCTCTTCATATTGGGCAACTAATAGTATTCTCTGAGAGTGCGATACATTTTCATGCCACCCTAGTGCATAGCATAAGCTGAACAATGAGCCTCGTCGAGTATTTCCCGCTTCAACTCCTTTTTATTTGGAACACAGAGTCTACTCTTGAATACCAGCAACCCATCTCTCCTTACTATGAAATCTGATTGTCCACCATCATACACTGCCCCCTTTAATTTCCAAAGTGAAGGATCAAAATCCTGTAATTCACGTAATCAATCAATAAGAATGGGCCAAACCTACAGACTGGCAAATAAAACTCCCTCCTTGCTCTCATCAGTGTACACACAACTCCAGTGGTTCGTAGCTCCGCAAGAAGTGGTACTCGAGCCATCTTAATATAAGACAAGGAAACTTTGGACTTCCAGCTAAGAGTGTTTGCAACAATATTGGCCTTTCCAAGGTGATATTCAAAAGTGCACTCATAATCACTTATTAAGATAAGCTCGAAATACTCAATTTATCAATGTTATGAAGGCAGTAGGTGCATTCTTCAAACCGAATGGCATCACAAGAAACTCAGAGTGCCCGTAGCGCGAACGGAACGCCATCTTAGAGACATCTGACTCTCTAATCTGCAACTGGTGGTATCCCAATCAAAGATCATTCTTGGAGAATACAGTAGCTCCCTTCAACTAATCAAACAAATCATCAATACGAGGTAGTGGATATTTGTTCTTCATGGTTACCTGGTTCAGTTTCTGATAGTCAACACATAATCTCATAAACGCATCATTCTTTTTCATAAATAAAACTGGAGCTCCCCATGATGATACGCTAGGACAGATGAAACCTTTATCAATCAGTTCCTGAAATTAAAATTGCAACTCTTTCAATTCAGCTCGAGCCATACGATACGGTGACTGAGCTATGGGACATGTACCCGGAAATAACTCAATCGTGAAATCTATTTCCCATTCTGGAGGGAGACCTAGTAATTCCTCAGGAAAAATATTAGAGTATTCCTTGACCACAACAATCTCCTTCAGGTTAGGGGTGGAAACACAAGTGTTCATGACATGTGCCAAATATGCAGTACACCCCTTTCGTAACATTTTCTCAGTTTTCACAGCTAAAATAAGACACGATGAAATAACATATCGTTCTCCACAGAATAAAATCTCTGGCAAACCTAGATTTCAAAACACAACCTCTTTCCAATGACAATCAGCCAAAGCTTTGTGATTGCTCAGAAAGTCCATCCCAAAAATCAAATCGAAATCTGTGACATCAAGAGGTATCAAGTCGGCAGATAACCCAAAACCTCCAACCATAACACTACAACCTCTATAAACTAACGCGATCTAAAATCACCTCACCAGAGGGATAAGTTACTCGTCACATCATCGATAAAAGAGTGGAAGGTACGTTAATTATTGATGCTAATCTCACGGTGATAAAAAAAAGTGTGTCGCTCCGGATCAATTAAAGTATAAACAGCATAACCAAAAACATATAACGTGCCGATGATTACCTCTGGAGCTGTCTGCCCTGCTGAAGAGTCATATGACGAAGTCGAGCTTGTCCAGTCAGTCACCCTTTTCTGGCTCCAATTTTGATAAGCTAGCATTTTGGGTGGTGGTGTGGCTCTATCCGTAGAAGTGGCTCCCTGATCACCATCAGAACTCTGCATCGAAATCCACCTGAGGGGTCTCTCTGCAAACACTCCCTAGCAAAGTGACCCGTCTTCCCACGACTTACAGAAGCTGAAGTTCCAAACTGACACTGCCCGAGATGATGCTTGTGATATCTGTTGAATAAAAGAAAATCTCTAGGCGTTGATGGAGTAAATCGAGATCCACTGGTACTGGCCCCAGATCCCTTGCCTTTGAGATTGACGACTCATTATCCATCTCTGAAAATGACTCAGACGACGTGCAATAGGAGCAAGAGTGTGAGACCCCTCGCATAAAGATGCAGTGAAACCAGAAATACTTGAACTTCCTGTTTTTGAAGGACCTTGACTAGGCCCACCTTCGTTAAATCATCGAGTCTGGCCTTGCTCAGATCAAAGCCTATCCTCGCATCTTATTGCAGCACGAACTAACTCATCAAAATTAGCACATGGCACACCAGATAAGTACTGGGAAATCTCTAATCGCAAAGCTTGCTCAAATCTCCAGCACTTCTCTTTCACTAGCCTGACTAAATTTGGTGAAAAATAAGCCAAGAGAGTGAAACGATCCCGATACTCCATCACAGACTTGTCTCCCTGTCGAAGATGCATCAACTCTTCATACTTTGACTGCTCCGATGCTTCGCTGAAGAAGCGACTCAAGAAAAATTTTGTGAACTCTGTCCACAGAGTGATGACTTCATTCCTCTCAGTCCCCTGCCACCAGTAATAAGCATGGTCTTTCAACAGATCTGTAACTACCTAAGTCCTCTGTTCTGGAGTTAACTGGGGATGCAGACGGTCACAAACTTGTCCGATCTCAACAAGCCAGTTCTTGCTAGTCTCAGGGTCATGTGAGCTAGTGAAAAGGAACAGCTCTTGCCTTCTTAGCCCTGGTAATTAGATCCTCACAATCCTCTCATGGTCTTGACATCATGCGTGAAATTAACTCACGCATCTACTGAGCCAAGGACTGCGTATTATCCCATTGGGCTGGTTGTCGAGGCATAGTGAGCTACGAGTCCAAAAACATATTAGCTCACTGAAGGAAGTCATAAACTGGCTCAACTAAGAGGCTCTAGACATCCAACAATGCACAACAATTAGAGTAGTGGCGATCCGCCAGCCGGTCGGGCCATCCTCCTAATCTAGGAAATGCCTGAACTGACATGACTGAAAGAGTCTACAGAATATGTGACCTAATGCTCTGATAAAAAACTGAAAGGCCACAACCCTAGTTTAGCTAGTAAACTAAGATTAAGCCCTAATGATTGACCATAATCTAGGAAATTCTGCGAAAATTTTGACATAAATTCCCCTACTGAAACTACCAAAAACTTGTATAAAGATAACAAATCAAAGACAAAATCCCAAATATAGACCGTGGACCACCAATGTTCATCTGAATTTCTCAACATAAGTCATGAACAAAGCCAGAACTCAACTTGAGAATTTAAAAGCATATTTACAAGGTACTTGTTTTGAATACAAAGGAAAGTAACTCAACGACAACCAGAGAAGCTGACTCAGCTATTTACATAAACACCACTGAAAGTAATATAATACAAACGTTATTCAGAGCGGCTTCTACTAACATATACTAAATAAGATACAAACCCATAGTGAGTTGTGACATACTGCTGAAAATATGACTGGTGGACTCAAAGTCATCGATGATTCCAGGCACTTCCAGGATATATACTACATCCTTGGCGACCAAAACCAAAAATCCTAGGGAAAGGCATTAAAATATAAAATGTTAGTGTGAGTGAAAAAAAAATAATATAATCAGCGTAAATCAATAATACCGATCTAACATGTCTTTTCACTGATTTCCGTGAAATAATGCAAGTTCAAATAGCATAAATTGAAATGAAATGGAGGTGGTCGTTCAGGGTATTTGTCCTAACCCGGAACACTTGTATATATAAAAAGTAAGGTGATGAAATCGTCTAGGGTGTTTGTCCTAACCCGAGATAATTTTGGTCGGGCAGGGTGTTTGTCCTAACCTGGTCTAACCGACTATCCGGAGATCAGCTGAATAGCTAGGGCATCGTTGCTACTAAATAAAACCATCACAAAATAAACCTCCAATTAAATGCTCTGAAAACGTACCGTAAAGCATACAAATGTAAACTCGCAATCAACTGTAAAAATAAAGTCCACTCACAAGTCTACGACTACTGTTGGGGTCCAGGGGAATTCCCTTCACCACTAAGGTCACAATCACGGTAATATCAGAACATCTAAAACTATGGAAATGCTTTTTAAAAAATAACCCCGGAAACCCCGTTGCAAAATCATATATCCTCCCTCACCGGAGCTCTCTGTGGACGACGACGTATGGCACTCACGCACCTCCGGCCAAAGTGTTATAATGTCGGAGGTTAATACCTTGTTGGAAAGCTCTCAACGAGGCCAACCACTTTTGTAGGTAGCCCAAAGTCTAATTCAACAGCAGTTGGCCGAAATTAGTGCAAACAGACCAGAAATCTAACTCTTGCAACTAACGACGACAATCCAGCCCTCAAAACGTTCCTCTCGACAAACCCAACCAAACCTGATAGTCGCATATTTATGCGCCTATTCGATATTTAATTTGTTCCCTATGTTTACTTTATTATTATTATTCGAGTGAATTAGTTATGTTTATTTGTTTTTAGGTCTTTTGGAGATTAATGAAGAAAATAGGCTTAAATAATATATATTGGAGAAGTAGAGGACGTACGAGGTGAATGAATCCTCATTTGAGAAGGATACTAGGTTCTTGGCGAGGAGGTTTTGACTTTGGTGAGCACGTAATATATTATTGGAACCTGGAAAGAGAGTTAGAAAGAGGAGAGATATATTTACATATACAGAAAATAAAGAAGGCCGGCAGACTTGGACTTTGGATTCTTGGCGAGCAGCTTGGAATTGGTTCTTAGCGAGGCTGTCCTGGCCAGGTAGCTAGCAAGTGAGCTACTGCTAGGATATTTATCTAGGAACATTTATTTGCTGCTTGGCGAGGAGATTAATTAAGAGACAACTTGGACTTAAACTGTGAAAAGAAGAAAAAGGCAAGGATTTGGATTGATTGGCACGTGAGCTATTGCTAGGTTAATTAACCTAGTTCTAGCTAGTTAAACATATATAAATAGCAAGTGGAACGTGATGAAGGGGGGCGGCTGGAAACTGGATTAAGAGAGACACTAAGAGAAAGAAAGAAAGAGGAAGAAAAGGAAGAAAAAAGTTCTCATGAAGTCTAGCTCGATTTCATCAACGTCAAGAGTTTATTCTTTCTCTTTTATTTAATTTATCTAATATAAATTCTTTGATGTTATTATCTAAGACTTTTAATAGTTAAACCCATTGTTAAGGGGCTGCTTGAAGCCCCGTACATAAAGTCTTTTTAATGCATACACTTTAACCTAGTTTTGCATGTTCTTTGAATGAGGTTTCTTTCTCTGAATGATTCATCGTATGAATTCTTATGGGTTTACTTTGGTGCGCAACTTAGTATGCATGCTAGAATTCTATTATCATGATATACGGGCAAGTGAAGATAATTTCTTCCACTAAATTCTCTATAGTGATACACTGATTTTACCGTCAAGAAATTGAAATTCATAGGTCTAGCGAGACACGCCCATAGTGTACTTGTGAACCCTTGTAGATTCTCAAACCTTTTCTAGAACTTAATGTTTTCTTCTTTGTAAACCTTGGGGTTCATGGCTATGGGTTCATAGAGGGATAGATGTAGGGGAGGTCTATGACAAACCTGCATAGGCATGAGGATTATGTAATAGGATGCGGTTGTAACGATCAACTCTTCCTAAGAACTTTCATTTATCGGATATGTGCATTAGGTTAAGTATGTGTTAGAAAGATGGAATGGTGGTGGTGGATTGCATGCTTCTTAACTCATTAATCATATAGTTTAAACCCATTTGCATTCATTAGCATATTTACTTTCAGCACTTATTTTCTGCATTAGTTGTAGATTAGCCGATTCAGTTCGATACTCAAAACTACTTCAAATACCCTCAAATTTTGTATGCTAGTCCACCACTGTGTCTATATTATTTTGTCCAAATTTCGTATCATTTAAGTCTTTCTAGAGTAGGTTCGTAGTGTCATTAATGTACTGTAGTCATGTCTGTCAGCATTTTAGTTTCTGGTTAGGATTTAGTTTCACCAATTCTTCGTGTTCGATAACCCCTATTCATCATACTATATTGATATATCCAAGTTGGGAATAGGGTACTTTTGCATAGGTGTTTACTCGCCTCGTCAAATTTTGGCGCCGTTGCGGGGGAATTGCTTAATTCTAAGTCCTAATAGAGTCTGTAAATTTAACTTGTGTATTGTAATTAACCTTTGTATATTATATATTCTAATTTTGTGGTTTGTTCAAGATGTTCAATGGCTAGTCACTCAAATGAGCAATGTGCATATTTTCCATATCAAAGTTATCCCACCATGCAAAGTGACTACTATACACCTCATTACACTTCTATATGGGATGATCACTCTGGCTATGACTATCCTCAATAATTAGATGATGCAGAGTAGAGATTGATGAGTATGTTACAGCAGATCATGGTAGATAAACAAAAACAAAGAGAGGAGAATCGTGCTTTTATACAGGAGTTTAGTGCTTTTCAGTAGGAGATGAGAGTAACAATGTATTAGTGTGGTAAGAAAATTGACTTGTTGAAGCAATAAATGAGCCAAATGAAACAAACAATGGCTCAAGTCAAGGAAGGAGGACTCCACAGGAACACTCTTCCCAACCCCAAAGGGAAATATGAGGCCCATGCTATGACTTTGAAGAGTGAAAAAGTGTTAGAAGAATCTCCCAAGTCAAAAAGCCCAAGAAGGAATTGGGAGAAGCCCGTGCTTGAACAACTTGTCCCTTATCAGCCGTTAGGCAAGTCGTTAGAAGATTATGCAGGAACCCCAATTCGAACCGTCAAAAATGCACTTAAAACAGAAAAACTGACAATTCCAAAATCAGGCCAGGTACCCTCTACTCCTTCCCCTTCAATTACTCTTAAATTGCCTTTTCCTAGCAAGTTGAAGAAGCAGGTGAAGATTGACAAAGAAAAGGAGATGCTTGATGTGTTTAAAAAGGTAGGGGTAAACAATATCTGCAGTTCGATGTGATCAAGCAGATACCAGAGTCTGCAAATTTCCTGAAAGATTTGTGCACAACAAAGAGAAAATTCTATGAAACCGAGATTGTAGCTTTAGGAGAAACAATATCTGCAGTTCTTCAAAGAAAGCTCCCACCTAAGTTAGCCGATCCAAGACGTTTCACAATCTCATGCACTATTGATAATCACATGTTTGTAGGTGCTCTACTGGATTTAAGTGCATCAATAAATTTAATGCCATGTACTATATATTTATGATAGGTTAAAATGGGAGAACTTATCCCCACAGATGTCACCATTAAGCTTGCAGACAGGTCTAACTGTTATCCTCAAGGTATTATTGAGGATGTCTTAGTGCAGGCGGGAGATTTGATATTCCCAGCAAATTTCTTTGTGCTGGAGATGGAGCATGAGCCAATGCCATCAGAAATACCATTGATTCTTAGGAGACCATTCTTGAGAACAGCGCGTACAAAGATTGATTGTTTTGATGGATCATTGAGCATGGAAGTGGCAAAGAAGAAGATTCACTTCAATGTTTATGAAACTCTCAAACATTCAAATAGTGATGATGCTTATTCTTGTCGTTCAATTGACACTTTTGAGAGTTTTGTGCAGGAATTTATCTAGTACTCATTGGATAATGATCCTTTGAGAAAAGCCATTGAAAAATCTGGAGAAAACAAGGAAACCAGAGTGCATGCTTCGATGAATCGAGGAGAAAATCTTCTACCCATCGAAGACCAGTTTCGATCCATCAAAATGGATCCAGTTTTTTAGAATGATTGAATCAAGCAGGAATTGGATGAGCTCGAAGCTCTTCTCGAATATAGGTCTGTGAACTTGACTACTGAGGCTAAAATTGCAATGAAAAAAGGGTATTCTTTCTTTGATGATGATGAGATGGACAAATTACTTGTGGAGGAGTCCACCGAAATTCTTTTTATGGGGAAGTTGCTATCATTACATGAACAACCACATTAGCTACTAATGCCAAACTCAAGTTCCACACTTGTTTCTTGCACCAATGAAACACTTGAGTTTGAAGAATCATCTATCAAGCCCCCTTGTTTTCTGGACCATATTGAGATGGTGATGCCTGATCACCATATGTCAAACAAGGAGATTCTCTTTACCTTATTTGTTGGACTCAAGAGGAGGAGGCTTTGGATAAAGAAGTAGAAAGAAAGAAGACACTTGGAGTCTTGTGTATGTGGGAGTTCAAGGGTGCCCAAGTTGCTTGACAGAGCTCATATAACATCATTGTTAAGGACCAAACACTTGATCGAGCCAAGACCACAACCACCTGATGGTTTTGAAGATGTCTGGCTGAAGACGTTACACTTAGCACTACTTGGGAGGCAACCCATGTTGACGGAGAAACGTGGAAAACCAGATTTGCAATTCTTTACTCTCTATCCTTCTTCATTTGCTTTATTTTTCTCCACGTTTAGTGTGATTTGTGATATGTTATATGTCTCATTCCATGCTTGTTTGATATCTTGTATGTTTTAGTTTTGTTTTACATTGAGGACAATGCAAATTTTTAAGTTTGAGGTGGGGTTTATATCATATCCTTAGCGTCTATGTATAAAGTAGGGTTTATATCATATCCTTAGCATCTATGTATAAATTTTTCGTTTTTTGGTACTGTGCAGTATGCTATCTTGTGTAATTTATTTTTCATAGCTAGAAGTCTCGTAAAATTTTGAAATTTTGAGGGAATGTTTGTACATGCATATACTTTTTACTCATAAAATTTCAGCTCATTCCGATGTGTGTTTAATTCTGTATAAATCTTGCGACTGGAGTTGCGTAGTATAGGGGACCCATTTCGACCCGTTGAATTTTGGTAGATTTTTAGACAGAAGCGTGGCTTCGACCTGTCGAGGATTTCCTCGACCCGTCGAAGATTGAGGGGGTCTTTTCCGATGACTAGTTCTTTGTGGAAGGGTTTCCTCGCCAAAGTTTGGTATTTTTGAGTTTTTCTTTGTTTTTCTTGTGTGTTTTAGTGTCTTATTGGAAAAACCAAATACAAAAGTAAAAAGTGTCAAGAAAAATACAAAAAGAATCTCTTTTTTTGAGTCTTAGGTGACCTTAACTAGTTCATAATGTGATTATATCTTCTGGAATTGTGACTAAAAGATGTTCATGTTATTTGAGTTTCTTTGGTTAATCTTGATATATGGTGCATATGCGAATGTGTAGTGGATGTAGAAACAAGTTAACATGGTACAGATTTTTAAGCATGCTTAAACTTTGTTGAGATTCATTTAACCTATGAGTGATTGAGCCTATATTTGAATATACATGCTTTCTTTGGTTGAATGTCAATTGCTTGCCACAGATTAAGTTAAAGTCTTTTTAAGGCATACACTTTAACCTAGTTTTGCATGTTCTTTAAATAAGGTTTCTTTCTCTGAATGATTCACTGTATGAATTCTTGTGTGTTTACTTTGGTACGCAACTTAGTATGTATGCAAGGATTCTATTTTCATGAGATACGAACAACTGAAGATAATTTCTTCCATCCGAATTCTCTATAGTGATACACTAATTTTACCGTCAGAAGATTAAAATCCATAGGTCTACCGAAACACTCCCATAGTGTACTTGTGAACCCTTGTAGATTCTCAAACCTTTTGTAAAGTTTAATTCTAAACCTTGGGGTCCATGACTATGGGCTCATAGAGGAATAGATGTAGGGGAGGTCCATGATAAACTTGCATAGGCATAAGGATTAGGTAATAGGATGTGGTTGTAACGATCAACTCTTTCTGAGAACTTTCATTTATAGGATATGTGCATTAGGTTAAGTATGTGTTAGAAAAATGGAATGGTGGTGGTGGATTGCATGCTTCTTAACTCATTAATCATATAGTTTAAACCCATTTGCATTCATTAACATATTTACTTTCAGCACTTATTTTCTGCATTAGTTGTAGCTTAACCGATTCAGTTTGGTACTCAAAAATACTCTGAATACCCTCAAATTTTGTGTGGTAGTCTACCCCTGTGTTTGTATTGTTGCTTCCAAATTTCGTATCATTTGAGTCTGTCAAGAGTAGGTTCGTAATGTCATTAGTGTACTGTAGTCATGTATGTCAGCATTTTAGTTTCGTGTTAGGATTTAGTTTCACCGATTCTTCGTGTTCGATAACCCCTATTTATCATACTACATTGATATATCCAAGTTGAGAATAGGGTATTTTTTGCATAGATGTTTACCCCCCCCCCCCCCCCCGGTCAAAACCCTTAACCTTACGCACTCCAACTTCACCTCATGTGGCCGGAATTTACCTTGAAACTCCACGGCCCGAAATTGGTCGGAAACTTCACGACGTCGAAGCTTCGCCGTGGAGCCTCAAAGGGCCCCACCACCTACCCAGAAAGACTCAAGAGGGGAAGGGTTTCAAAATTCCCCTACCCCCAAAAACACGTTGGAGCGCCGCCACCATCAACGGCGACTCTACGAGATAAACCCGATTCGGGTGGCCAATAAACCTGCATACTACCCTAAAACTCTTCTACCAAACAATTAAAGAGGCGAAGGGCTTTGTTTTTCTACCTGTTTTGTTGCCGAAGGTCGCCGGAAACGACGGTTTGGGTTGGGTCATGCAAAACGGGTCGGCAGAGAGAAAGCGAGTTAAACCCGTACATTTTTTTTCTGTTTGATTTTATTTTTGATAAAAGCCTATTTATATCCCTAAGCTCCTTGATAGACCAACGGCCCAAATTCAATCTCATCGCAATCGAACGGTCGAGATTAAATCGACTAAAATTCATTTTTTTATTTTTTTATTTCTCGCGTTGACATCCAATAAACATAAAAATTAGCTTGCTTATCCAAAAAAATTCTCAAAAATTCCTACGAACTCGAAATAAAATACTCTACAACTTTTGAGAAGAAAGCCAAGTCAAATTCTTGTCCGGTGAAAAAGTTGTTAATAACCTCGATAATGCGACTAATCCGCGGTAAAGCTTAGTACGATTCAATAAGTGCGTAATTTCTGTTTGGGTCGTCATACGTATGATCCACTTGCTTCCGGCGACATTGGGTCTAAAACCTTTAACCACTACCTGAGGGTATTGCCTTCTTCGTTACTGGCTACACCCAGTGTGTGGGGGAAACTCCATAACTACACTTTTAGTCACCTCAGCCAAGACGGGAATCAGCACCTACCAATTCTGACTTGATGGGACATCCTCCATAATAGCGTCCTTATCCCGTTTATCAGCTACCTTCTCCTTTCAATTGCCTGCACCGCCTCCTACTTCTGCATGTACTACAAAATTCCAATCCATTCCCCAGCAGACCGAACCGCCATAGCCTCTGTCAGAGCAACTTCCTTGGCTTTCAGTATTCCACATTATATCGGGCATCCTTCAATTTTGTGGTCAAAGCTCCCACATCACTTGCAATATCCTTTTAAGGTGAGATATTTAATCTCACAAACAAGCCATGCCCTATGGCCAAGGCTCAGCCGAACCTTTGTCTCCAGTCGGCGTTGTAGGTCTACCTCAACCAAAAGTTGAATCTCCTCATGTTCCTGCAGCAGGTATAGATCATAATCAACGTACCTACCTAAGCAATTGCCTAAGGTTTGCCACCACTTCTTTATAGTCACCTGACCATCCAGCTCTCCACCAACCACTTCTATTCTTGCTCACACCTTCTCTGTTGCCACCTCAATAGTTTTGATAGGTGTCAAACCATCGTACTACTCCACCATAACAGTGATAATTTCAAAGAACCAAGGTCCTCGCTCTACCACCCTCCTAAGAACCACCTTGTCCTTGAATATCCCCACAAACCGATCATAGGTGTCTCTCTATATGCAAATGGTACTCGAACTAGCAAGACCGCGCCAAAAGTGAATCATTCTATGCTTGAGGGACTTTGCTCTCTCCTTCGACAAAACCTCCAGAGAGAAGACATGAATAACGACGAAGCCGAAATCATTTTCCTCCTCCACTGCTCAAGTAGAGATGTCGACTTCTAACAATGGCGCACTCAACCTAGTCGAGCGTGATATTGTTGGATGAGGAATATGTCCTGGATCCCACATCCAATGGTACTAGTCAATAGAGAATACCAAGGAGAATGTGAATCTAGTGTAGAAATCGAAATTGGGATACAAGACAATGAGATCAAGGGGTTAGAAGTGATCGGCGGCTAGGATTTAGGAATAGAAAAGAGAGATTGAGTAAACTAGGGTAATTCGATAACCACTTAAATTTTACCTCTGGCCTTTTATATGGATATTGATGGAATTCTTATCATTTGCCTCAATTGAATAAAATAAAAATTTACTCAACTGCCTCGTTCTTTTTTCTTACTTTTGACTCAAAAATGCACATGGGAAAAATAGCTTTCAGCTCGAAAAAGTCTTTCAATCTTCATTTTCTATCATTGACCAAGATACATAGTCATTTCGTCGATTACTATTAGCAAAAGAATCACATAGTAGTAGCCGGGGGACTTGGGACTTGAAACCCAATGTGGTCCTAGTCTCACATTATCAACTCAATTCCTAATTGGCAACTTGAAAAGCCTCCCTCCACTAATGCCTACGCCAAAATTGGCAGGACTTCAAATTAGGAATAAGACAAGTAGAAGAATGGAAGTTAGGCTAAAGTCGTTATGGGGATTATATAATCTGACTCAAATATAAACGAGTCAACCAAGAGGTAAAACAATCTAACATGCTCTAAAAATCTGGTGTTTATAGCCTTTACTCAACGCTAATGGAAAACTCAAAACTATTATATATAGAATGAGTACATACAGTTTGTTTGGCACTAGATCAACACCTATAGTTCAACTGATATCCAATCACCGCTGTATACAAACTAATTTCAAATTGCAGTCCACGTGTGAAAGAAAATCTAGCTGCTGGAGTAAAGTGAATTCGATATTTTTGTTATTCTCCTTTTCAATGTGGTATTTACAAATACACCTAATTTTCAAAATAGCCTAACCAATGAAAACTCAATTGTCTTAATTGACTCTACATTGTTTCTTCTATCAGTAAGAATCGTACTGACGAATCCTTCCTGAAATGGCTGCTGCAAGTGCTTTTGTAAAGTTGGGGTCTTTGGTCAATGAAGAAGCCATCTGTTCCACCAAAAACTTTCGAACTTCTGGCGTCTCGGTTATTGATTTCGGGCTGCTTTGGGTTTCAGAAGCATTGGACTTTGATTTTGTCAAGTCGAGAGTGATGGTTGGTCCTGATGAGCCGAGAGAGGTTGAGCAGGGGACTGATCCTAAGGTCACGCAGCGGTTTGAGCCCGGTGATGCCTCAAGTTGAGAGGAGTGGGCATGGTTGTGTTCACCTTCATATGTTGCCACCAATACAGATTGGTCCTCAACACTTCTCTGAACCTGAAGACAAAAGTTAAGAAAGAAAAGAACACCATCAATATGACTGATAGATATATAGGAATAACAAGGTTTCGGAATTACTTGGTCCTAAGCTAATGCATCATCATGTTAGATATGAGGGATGCGGCTTTGTTTTGAAGTCAGCTCACCTTCTTTTTGACAGGGCAGGTTGGAGCAAAAGAGCATTTGAAATAAGCTCTAGGACAAGGGTTGTCCCTTGTAACTTTTTGGCCATATTTTCTCCATTGATATCCATCCTTCACAACCTACAAAATACAACGAGAATTGCTTAATACACACCTCAAATATATATATATATATATCAAGCGACTAGCTAGTAAAACCCACCATGAAAAATATACAGCAAGAAAACGGACATATTAAGTGAATTGATTGATGAACTTACCAAGCTTGTTGTATCGGATGGTTCGGTCCTAACATAAGACCGATAAATTTTGGCCTTGATGGTCTCTTCTCTTGGCTTCTTGCATGATTCTCCCTCGCTGGAGCTGCTCTCAGAGTTTCCATTGTTAATGCCATTAAGGATGTTATTGGGACTATTGTTGTTGTTGTTGCTACTTTCAGACTTTCTTTTCTTAGAAACTAGGCTAAGCTCCTTTTCCGGGTTCTTACTCATGTACTCCAACAATTGGCTTCTCAGAGCATTGTAGCTCTCACCCATCACTGTCAGCATTTCAGTTAACTTCTTATTTTCAGCACTCACTCTGTGCAATTCCTCTACCAAAGCACCACTCTGTAAACCAAAGACCTTAAAGCTTTAGTACTCTCGTTTATTTCATCATGTACAAGAGTATTACTTTTTTAGCTTTGTAGTCTAACTGAAAACTTGTCACAACTCAATGCAGCTTGCTAACTATATATTACTTGTTGCGTATAGATTTTGCAGCTTTTGTTGGAAAACTCATTTTGAATCCTTTCAAAACTACTTACTGCCATCTTTCCTGGAACAAAGAATCTATCTTAACATATAAAGATGGGATATTTACCCAAATCTTGCAAAAGTAAGAGACCTAATTATTTATTATCTCATGTCTATAACAAATACAAAATGAGCGATGAACCATCCTTCCTGAGCTAGCTAGCCTTGATTGACAGTCTCAGAAACAGAAATTATAAGGAAGTATATATCAAACACTGACCTTTTCTTTTGCTGAAAGCTGCCTCCCGAAGTCGATTAAAACCTTGCTATGCACCTCTTTCTTAATCTGAAAATCACCAAACAAACCAAACCCACTTGAGAAATCCATACATAAGTTGCAACTACCTAAGTTTCAAGCAGGGGTTTCATTTCAACGTACCGGAGGAGAATCATCGAAAAGCCGGAGAGGCCAGGTGTTAAGATCCAAAGAGGTATCATATTCAACAGCTGACGATGAGTAGTCCATGTCACAAATAATAATCTCTGGAAGCAAATCCCAAATTGACCAAGAAAACCCAAAATCGTAGGGGAGGGGAGTCAATGAGAAGTAAGGGCTTCGTTTCGTATAAGAAAATGATCGATCTAGCTTAGACCACAGTTGTGTGAAATTGATTGAACAAACCCGAAGGGAGAATCAGGTAGATATATAGAAAGAAACCAAATGAGAATTGTCAATCTCAATCTCTAGTTGGGAAGAGAAAGGAGGAAACAGGGACGAAGGAGAGGAAGGGAGAACTAGAAGATAGAGTTGAATACGAGTAGTGTCAGTGTGGAGGAGCTGGCATGAGCTATTAATTCAAATTGTATATTTATATCCAAGGAGATTGATGTCAAGTACAAGACAGAGGCTTTGAAATCTTCAATATTATAAGTGACTGGTTTGGTGTTCGACATGTCGGTCATGGACGTAGAATTTCATGCGCCAAATCAAAAGTCAAGCACGGCGCACGCACGCCATGTAAAACTATAAATTATTTATTTGCATATAAAAATAAATAAAAATAAATGAACAGTGCATCAGCAGCTAGCAAAGCGTTGTGATACAAAATAATGGAGAAGTTTTAAATTGACCCGACGCTGTCTTTGTCTCCACTCTCCACCTCCAGCCTGAAGAACTAGAAAGGACTTCTGTTTTTACTTGGATGAGAGAAACTAGGAAGGATGGGGAAACAGTGTTTTTGTTAAGCTTTTGGGTGGTAGAGTAATGCTGTTTGGGGGCTTTAGGGTTTGCTTTTCTCTCACGTTTTTGCCTCTCAAACGTTTTGCACGTTCCATTATTTTGTATTACTATCCAGTGTTTTCATTTCAGATAGTCCAATGCTGTCAACGCGCATCCAAATACCACGTGAGGTTCCATTTTGTGTTGTATATTTTTTTCAGAGTAAACAGTAATATAACAAGAGTAAGGCAAAAAGAAATTAAATGATTATTCAAACTTGACGCAAATTATAATTTTAAAACTAAAATTTTAAATTTATAATAGATATTTTGTTCATTAAACTTTTAAAATTTAAAATTTAAAATTCTTAGTTCTCATATCATTTAGGTAATTTTGAAAATTCAAGACAAATGTACATTGAACAATAGTCTATAACAGATTTTTACCTTTCAATTATGACACCCAATAAGATTTGAATCCAACATATAATTAGTCATTTTTATAATCTTAGTCATTAGCAATATTTTGTTATTTTGGATGACCAAACGATAGATTTTGTAGACTATTCACCAAAGAGTACTCTAAACAAAATTATTTTAATCCTTAAAAAAACCAAAAAAATAATAAAAAAATATATAACTATTAAAGTCGAATAGAGCATATCTAATAGCTCTTCTAGAATAAGAGCTTACACTAGGTCATCGAACGAGCGAGGCCTAACAAAACTCAAGGCAATCCACTTCCCAAATTTCCACATTAGCTCGTCCGATGGCGGCTCAACTTTAGGTAATCTTTGGGTTGTTGGCAACACTAGCTTTGCTTTCGGACAAGACTCGAATTGCCAGAGTTGCTTAGGGGTTGTGATCTGGCTTGGTTTTTGCGGGTTTGGTTCTAATAAGGGGGTTTGGGATGCTGTTGTTTTATATATATTCCATGGCTCGGATTGACAACTATTATTGATGGTAGTATTGTGACTTTTGACTGGAGTATTCGTCCATTATGAGGAGAGGAGGTGTTGGTGGCGTGGACTAGGTGACTTTGGTCGTGGTGGCAGATCTAGTCATCGTTGTGGCAAGTCAGTTTGTTGTGGAGAAGTGGTTTTGTAGTCATCAAGAAGGCGGGGTGTGGTGGTGGTGCGTGTACGGCGTGTGGTATTTGTCGAACCTCGTTCTATAGGGCTGAATTTTTTGGGTTGGGTTGGGCCTCATTCTATTGGTCGTTTTATGCGTATTTAGGCACAAGATTGTGTATCTAGGCCTTGTGCTTTGAGGTAGGGCAGAAACTTTGGAATTGGGAACCGTAAAATTTATTCGAATCAAATCGAAATCAGGCAATTCGGTTTAATTCTAAAATTTCAAAGTAAATATTTTCTTTGGAATCGAATCATATTCTGATGGTTTGGTTCGGTTCTGATTCCGATTCCTCCTTTTATTTTCACATGGAACTGTCAGAAACCATACATAGTCCATATATAAAAATTATAATATTTAATTAAATAATAGAACTATATATCATTATATGTAATTATATATATGGATTAAGGGAGGATTTGTTATTTTGTTTGTAAATCATCAAGTTGATGATCATGGGTCATTGGGTTAATATTATTTATATCACTCAAATAACTTTTTATTTGACGACCATATGATCATGGGTTTATTTTTATGAAGTTATACGATATTTTAATTTTTTATATCATTCAATACTTGAATTAGGAAATAGATTTGTATGTTCATGTGTTTTGATGAGTATAGAGTACACAAAAGTTTTACTTGGATTCCAAATTGATGAACCATGGAACTGAATCGGTTCCTGAACAAGTTTGGCTCCAAACAGTTCTACATTTTAAATATAAAAAAGTTCTTCTATGGTAACTAAACTTATACCCGATCAACTTGATACCAGAACTTTTTAACATATCATTGTAATACATGGACTTTAAAAATCGTATCTTGATGGTACTTAAAACTAACTTTCCAGCCATGTCTGTCTATTATGATAACGTGGTAAACAAAAATTTCAAATATGAAGAGTAAACAAGTAATTTTAAATACTAGGTACCTCAGTGATACTATTCTTGAAGTTAAAGTTTTTTGTATTATTAATATTTCATATTTCTTTATGGTTAATTTAATAATTATTTATATATATTTTTCTTTATTATTGTCTCATCTTGTAAAGGGACTTCAAATGTATGATTGAGAACTTCATGTAAAATTAACATACATACATACATGCATACATATACTTAGATAAAGGATGACCTGCTCAGCCTCCCCCTCACCCTCACCCTCTGACAACCCAAATCTCTCTCTCAACCACAAATGACGTCATCGCAAACCAGCCTAATAAAGTTGCTACGGTCACCCAGGTTGCTAATTTGAGCACCCATGATTCGGCTGAGCTGCTCGGCTTGCATGCAACAGATTGAGGCACAACTCTAAGGCATTAAGGCATCTTCAATGGTGGGTGCTATATTAAGGTTCTATTTCAAAAAATAGAACCATATTAGGCACTATTCATCTATAAATTAGGTTCTATAACTTGGACATCTTCAATGGTAAGATGCAAATTTATAGAACTTAACTTATTTTATTATTTCAAGATTGTATTCATATAGTAGATGAGTTGAAAAGTAAAAGCACATGGTGTGAGTACTACAAGTTTTGGGTGTGATGGTTAGTAAAATGGATTGGAAAAATAGAACATTTTTTCCAACTTATACAACCCAACTTGCAAAAAATGGAGACCAAAATGCACCATTGGAGATAGTCTTTTGTCAATGGGTTGCAAAACTTAATATGCAACCCATCATATTGGAGATAGCCTAACACTAGACTTTGAAGCTGACTTTGAACTGCTGGTCAACTACTAATGCTTGGGGATTGCACATCGATCTATTGCACGCAACGGAAGCATGGGTGCCAAATTAGTAACTTGGATGCCCATAGAAGTTGAACGTACTAGGCTGGCTTGCGACAACATCATTTGTGGTTTTGTTTTTGTGTGTGTGTGTGAGCGCGCGTGAGAGAGAGAGAGAGAGAGAGAGAGAGAGAGAGAGAGAGAGAGAGAGAGAGAGAGAGAGAGAGAGAGAGAGAGAGAGAGAGAGAGAGAGAGAGAGAGAGAGAGAGTTAGAGTTACCCTTTGCATAATTATATGTATGTATGTAATTTTTCCATGAAGTTCTCATGGTATGGTTGTAGAGCAAGAATCAAGAATATTATTTTGGCTAGAACTTTTAACATGATTGTATTGAAATGTTCATTCATCACTTCAGTACCTCACTTATGAAAAATATCATTTCAGTACCTTACATTCAAATCTCTACCTAAAATTAGTATTTGTCGTTAGTAACACAGTTAGTTTATTGAAAAACTATTTAAAAGATGTAAAATAAAATTGGGAGAAGGAAAAAATAATAAGAAGACAAAAAAGTAGAAAGAAAACAATAGGAATTGAAAATCATCCCTTTAAAATTGACATTTTTCTCAAAATTGGGTCGTCGGAGTGGGAGGATGCGGCATAGATGGGTCATCCTTTTTATAAGTATATGTATGTATGTTGTTTTACATGAAGTCCTCATAGTACGGTGGAAAAGGGATTTATATGTATTCACCATGAGTTTGAGCCTAATTATCCCAAAAATCAATGCGTTCGTGAGGTCAAAGGTTTGAATCTCAAGTTATTTAACTATTTTTTATCTTTGATAAGTGAGAATGATAAAGAAAAATAAAATATTTAAAATTATTAAAATAATAATAAAGAAATATGAAGTATTAATAAAACAAAAACTATTAAAGTGATACCTAAACTTAGAAACCAGTATTATTGAGGTACCTAGTATTTGAAATTACTTGTTTACCCTTCATATTTGAAATTTCCATTTGTCACGTCATCACAATAGAAGAAGATGGATGGAAAATTAGTTTTAGGTACCACCAAGATATGGTTTTTAAAGTTCAGGTATCACAATGATGCGTTTAAAAGTTTAGGTACCAAGTTGATAGGACCAGTAAGTTCAGGTACCATAGAAGAAATTTTTCCTTTTAAATATAAAGAACCGAACATACATACATTAAACAGTTCGATTCTAATTCCTGAAAATATAATCAGAACCAAACTGTTCCCAGATCTACTTTGAGGTTTCAAGCTCAACCTTTTTAGCAATTTTGGATTATATTTGAACAATTACATTAGCATATCACAATTGCGTGTTTATGTGACCTATCTCTATTTTTTTTAAAAAGTGATAGAGGAAATAACAAAAATCTCTATGTCAATAGAAAAACTTGAATCTCTATATCTAACAAAACCTTTCAGCTTATCCTCTCCTCCCATATAATTCATCTATGTCATAAGTGACCATTGTAAAACATAGAGTACTTTAGGAGGTACAATATTTTCACACCAGGGATGTGGTGTGCTTCTTGTACTTTACTACGTACAGTTTATCAACTAATAAAATTTTGGCCATGATAAAAAAAAATCTGAATTTAATGCTCTGTTTATGTTTTAGAGAAAATTTAATCCAGGTTCTTTTTCTTAGTTCAATATTAGATGCAATCCTCTCAATTTTTTTTTCAAGTGCAGTCCTTTAACTAATTTTTTGTCCAATTTCCTTTGAGTCAAAGAAATGAAAAAAATTCAAAACCCACACAAATTGTGTCTTTCCATTATTATTACTTTTATTATTCTAGTTTGAAATTTGAATTCTCACAATCTAATTCATATATTAATAGAAAACACAAGAATTATAAACGCTCACATACGTTTTAAAAACAAACCCTAGAGAGTAAAAAAAGCGCCGCACGCATTATACAATGTTCTCTTTGTCTTCACCGCTATCTTGTCTGGCAGCTCTCAGTCCGGCTCGAGACTCTGGCCTCGTTGGCATTGAGGGTGCGGCTGGATGAGTCTTTTGTCCAATGTATTGTTGGTGGCCCCAAGGTGGGTGTGTTTAGAAATAAGTCGAATGAGAGCAATGGTTGGGAAATGACGTTGCCAGTGGGTTTAAAGGTTAGAGTGGCAGGTGAGCGTTGCGGGGGTCTGTCGATTCGGTACGAGGTGTTCTCGACGGCAGGTTATTGTAGGTTGTGGTTTGTGGTCTCTAGATCTATCCAACCCGATTCATTGGATTGGGGCTGGAGTGTTGTGACTACAACTTGTAGGTTTGACTCGGATCTTGATGTCGTTACGGGAGTGGCCGGTAGCGTGCGTACGACGATTGCAATGGTCTTGGGCTGGAAGCTGCGTCGGATGACGGTGGCAGGAGGTTCTGGTTGGTTGATACGGTGGTGTTTGATCTCTGTTACTCTCCCGTTTGATGGTAGTTGGGCCGGGGGAGTAACCCTTGGTCCATATATGTTTTTAATTATGTTTTTTATTTACTTTTGTCAAAAATACTACTTTGTAGTGGTAAAAGGTGTCGGGTGATTTAGTCAGCCTGTCCGTGTGTGCACTCTTAGTGCCTTGTTGATCCTGGGTTATGGGCGAGCTATTTTCAGATGGTTCCTCCCACCTAGTGATCGGATGAGAGGAAGTGACAACATATCACTACTACATTTTTAATCATTGCCGGCGATTTTTCCCCCAAAAATCGCCGGCAATACTTTTTTTTAATCATTGCCGGCGATTTTTCCGGCAAATCGCCGGCAATAGTCCGCCGGTAATAAAAAAAAAAACTATTGCCGGCGACTTCCATGCAAGTCGCCGGCAATAGTTTTTTTTTTTTTTAATCATTGTCGGCGACTTGCATGGAAGTCGCCGGCAATAGTTTTTTTATTTATTACAGGCGGACTATTGCCGGTAATTTGCCGGAAAAATCGCCGGCAATGATTAAAAATAAAAAGTATTGCCGACGATTTTTGGGGAAAAAATCGCCGGCAATAGTTAAAAATGTAGTAGTGTATGTCGGTAGCAAATTAAGAAAGCTATTGCAAAACAGGTATTGATGCATTGCTTTCACTGGGAAAGCCGCTTTTCTTTTTCAATTTGTCGTCATTACCTCAAAACAGATGGAAGGAGCATTGAGGAACTGTTTGCTGTTAGTTGGTGCGTGGTTGTTTACATAGTTATTGTAGGGTGTCTTGGTAGTAATCGAGATGGTCTATATGAACTTATTGTAATATGTGGTTCAGGTTATATGTCCCCCCCCCCCCCCCCCCATATATTCAACACTCTCATTAATCAAGGTTTAAGGGCTGCCGCCGCCCTCATTTAAAAAAAACACACATAAATATATACGAATTAACCTAAACAAAAGGTACAAAATGAAGAACATAACATGACTCTATCAATGAGAGACACCCGAAAAACTTGAAATCAACATAACCTCAAATTTGTTTGAAAGAAAGGTAGAAAGGTATGTCTATATAAAAGGTAGAAACATAACCTTCAAATATTGGCAGAAAGATAATATATATGTCTATATGAAAGGTAGTAAAAATAACCTCAAATATTGATATGTAAGCATACATGTTTAACCTCAAATATAGGTATACAAGCATAGATGTTTAACCTCAAATATAGGGATGAATATCGATCTATGTCTAACAAAAAATTTTGTCTAGAAGAAAGGTAAAATCTCAAATATAAGATTGTACATCTAGAAAGGTAAAATCTCAAATTTAACAATACTTTCAGGACGAATAAGAATAACTTTCGGAATATATATATACCTATTTAATAGATTATGAAAAAATAAAATGGTAGCAATACCTTCATACGTGAATGAAGAAGATAAAAAATAATCTATAAGTATAAAAGCTATTTACTAATTCTCATAAAAAACTTGGACATAATATGTAACTCTTCTTGGTGCTTGCGGCTTGCGATACCCATTGAAGAATGGAAGAAGGTAAATATCGACTAGAAAGGTGAAAAAAGAAGAAGAATAAATTTATTTGAATTGCTATGTTCTCTGTATATATGCATCTATCAGGTGAATGGATCGAAGAAGCTCTCCGAGAAAATGGAAGAAGTCAATGCTATAAATTACATTAATGAAAATCAATCAATCAAAGAAATCAACTAATATATTAGTTTTACTATTTTTATGCAAACCATATTAAATGAGGGCAAATTGAAGAAAGAAAAATATGCAAAAAATTCAATGAGATAGAAAAAAGTAAATAAATTTAATGTTATAGGACTGTAATTGAAAAAGAAAATTAATAAACACTAAATCTAATATAAGATACAAATTTAAATCTAATATAAGATACAAATTTAGGACTTCAATAGAATTTTGTCTAAAAAGAATTTTGTCAATGATATCAAGGACATTAATTGCCTCTCTTTTTGAGGAAGTTTCCTTTGTCCATTTTCCCGTGAAGCGATCATCTTGCTAACATCGATCATTTTACTACCATTATTAGGATCTGGAACCATTCCTTTTCCTTCTGCTGCTTCTCGTGTTCATCTTTATGACATCTCGTGTCCATTGGAGGGAAGAAGAGATCCTCCGGAATTAGGGGGCTCCTAAATCCCCTAATTAACTATTAGGGCCCTAAACTTCAAAAGGAAGAGCGAAAATGATCAACCGGAGGTAGAGCACAAAAGTTTGGACCAAGGTTCGAAAAATCTCCGGGTAGGCTGTTTAATCACCCGTCTAGGCGCCATGCGTTGGTTAACCGTCCAAACTAAAAGTCGCCGCATAAGCCAATTAATATGCTAAGTTCATCTAGACTTTCTGCTTAATTGGATCCCTAAGCGCTAGGTCCTTTCCTCACTGTTCTACTGTTCTTCTTGTAAGAATTTAAGGAACACGTGGAATACGCATATTTGAGTTTTAAGCTTAGTGAGTTATATTAAAGACAAGGTAAGTATATAAATTAGTATTTATCATCCTAATTAATGTGTGTTTTGTATTATGATGTCTCTAAAACACCCTCACAAATTAAACCACACCCGACTTGCATTAAATGTTTAGTGACACAATTGCTTTTTTTGTGACAACACATACACTAGTCAACTTGTTAGATTTGTTTCTTTATTGGATATAACTAGTGGTTTTGAGTTTGATAAGAAAATGAATAAACATTGTATAACACTTTCTATCACGTTGGGGTGTTGGACGCAATGAATGATCTCAGCTTCGTTTGGAGATGCATGGAGTTGCCCTATCACAATCACAATCACAATTTGGTCCCAAATTTGTCAATTTTCGTCGAGAAAATTACAAACCATGCACATGTCAATTCTTCATATAATATCTTCTTATAGTTCATCGCTTGTATGATTGACGATATTCTATTCTCTTAATCAAGTAACAAATAGTCGTTTGATCTCTTTCGAGTCTTTTCTTTACCCCACTTGTGATGTCTGGTCCCTTGAAGTCGATCTTAACAAATTATAATGCATATGGATCTAAAATCCTAAACAATGAAAACAATATTCAATTCCAAAGCATTTAAATGACCAAAAACCTTTGTATAATTGCAGCGCAACTATTAGATATATCTTGGCCGAAATAGGAACAGTGCTTGCAGCAGGGGTTTAAGTATTTAAACAAAACGATTTAAATGAACAAAAGTTTTTCGTTAGATAAGTCTGCTAGCAGAGGTTGACTAAAAGACCGTAAGAAGCTGTTGTATGCGTGTATCAATAAGGTCAAGAGGTGTTTAAGATGAAACGAATCACTTAGTGCACGTTTGAGTTCGACAGTACAAGCAGCACAACTGCACAAGTCTAGCGCCTTTAGCAATACCACAATTCAGTCTGCCCTGATACTAACTAAAATATCCGATTCTAATTTAGTTGGTCTAAACGAGAATTAAGTTTTAACGATTTTACTAACATAGACATGACACGTACTTTTCAAAATCTATGATGGGAATCCATAACTCAAAAATCATAAATAAAAGAAATTAATTCTGATAACAACTCACAATTACAAATAGAAATTGAAAACTAATTGCGACATCAGAGCAACTAGACATTCTATACAAACTATGCTAACTAGAATACTAACACATAGGATCAACCTTGGCTCCTACAGTGGATGCTGCTATGTCTCGAATTGCGTACACGCCTTGAGAATTTGAAAAATGAAAGGCCCAAGGAAAAGGCATAAAGAACATAAAACCGTTAGAATTAGTGCACGAAAATAAAGATTCGTAAGAAATCATAAAACAAAATTTTTATGCCTCTATAAACGTAAAAATAAAAAAACAACGAGTCTAAGAAAAACGTAAATATCATGTGTGTGGAGGCTGACTAGAGTGTAATTCCTCTAGCCATCGTATCTTAATCGTAGCCAGTTCAGGAGCGTGAAGAGTCCTGCCGGAGGCTGCTCTTGGTGATCAGTCGGATGACATATGCATCAATGCATGAACATACACATATCATTTGTGAAAATCATAAAAACTTAACATAGGTGCCTCCGTGCATAAACATAAACATAATCATAAATCATAACATAAACTTTGCAAAATTAAATTCATAAACATATTCCTAGACTCGCAATGATCAGTGAAAATTAAACTGTCCACTCACCTTAATAGCCAGAAAAATAGTCGTCAATCCACTAACTCGAGAAACGTACTTAGCGCTCCTAAGCCAATCAAAGATCTAGATTAAATAATATAATATTTTAATTATACCTAGTGGTAGATAAAGAACCCGAGACGATCCATGTCTCAAATACTCACATTCTATTTTTCATAACTTTATCGGATGTCCCCAAAGCTGAAACTGCTGCATTCAGGTTGGAAAATTGAATGGGTTCAGGTTGGAAAATTGAAGGGGTCGGGACTCCCGACTAGTTATTAATTGCATCAATGAAGCTTGTACTACACCCTAAAAGCTTTATACTACCATATAAGATGAGATAATTTACCCAAAAGTCACATAATTTTCATCAAGTGACCCAAAAGTTATAAACCTTGATTTTCACTAACCCAAAGGTCATCAAACTTGTGTATTTCATCCATCCACTGATACACTTGCATATTTTATCCACCACTTTCATATAGCACTACTTATTCACCATATCAAATTAATATTATGACATGTATCTTTATCTATGATAGATAGTACATTTACTTGCGATAAATGGTATCTTTATACTACTACAAAGATATTTTTTTTCGAAAGCGTAGTGGCCCTATAATTTGTTTGCTCTAACACTTGGAGTTAAAGATCTATCCTTATTATTTGAAGGTAAACAGTTATTTCTTAGTTCTTACTATTAAAATTTCTCTCTTTCCAACTTCTCAAGAATTAAGTACAAAACTTAAGTGGAATGGAGACTTCACTGTCAACACAAAACAAAAATTTAAACTTCTAGAGAGACTAAAAGGATTAGCTCATCCACAAGACCAAGAAAAAATTGATATTGAGTTTGCTAAACAACAATCACTTATAGCTGTTTGCTTAAGTGATAGAGCTAAAGCTGAACTTTGTTACATAAACTATCTATCTGAGTTTTTTGATTAGATCCGCAGACTTACAGGTATCAGAGTTTACTATAGCTCAAGAAATTCCCGAAGATGGGAACAATTTCTAAGAAAATAATAGAAAAACTAGATTGTCTATTAAAGTTGACAATTTCTAGATGCAAAGAGTATCTAGAGATAATTCCAGTGATAAGTAACCAATTGGAAAAATTGGAAACTAAAATGGATTATATTCAAAATCATTCGGAAGACAAGAAAGAACTATTAACAAAGGTTAATAGTAAAATTGAGTAATTGAATCTTCAACAGATGAAGATCTTTGACTATATATGTCCAAAGGATAATCCGAGAACACAAGAACTCAGGAGGAAACCCACCTCGAATAGTCATAAGGAAAAGTAATGATAATAAACCATTAGAAGTTCTAAGAGGGGACCCTTCACCAAAACCGTTTCTTTTTGATCCTATAACAAATCTGTCAAGTATTAGATTTTAAGAATCCAAAACTGAAGATATTCACAGGATATATATGTTGAGTATCTTTGAAAAGAAAAAAGCAGTACAGTTGCTCAATTTTGAAGAATTCAAATTCAACAAAATTGAAAAAAATGTTCGAAATTCTTCAATTCCAAAATTTGAAAAGAGAAAATTTTGACATGTTAGATAGCCATTAGTTCAAAATCCTTGAATTCACTACTCCAATAAAAAAAGGAGAAACAAATCTCATTTTGGTAACACATGAAGAGGTTACTAAGGCAAGAAAACAAAACAACAAACTTATGCACATTGGAGCAGTCCAAGTTGGCACAAAATTACTTCTTAGAGAAGGCATAAATTGTTCAGTTTTATTTTTCTTACAAGACAATAGAATGATTGATTTCCAGAAAAGTCTACTCCCACTCTTCAAGCATCGTTATGCAACCAAGTTGCATATATCAACTGTTTCCCAAACTTTTTAACTAGCTTAACTGATACAACTTACTGTTTACTACTGAGAGAAAAAATAGACAGTACTATAATGAAAGATGGCATGCAAGAGCTTACTTTGGTTTATAGGATTTACTATAAACTAATGAACACAACAGTAGAATCAAAGACCAAAATAAGAAATATTCATAATCTTACTACAGAATTCCTCACAAATTCAACAAATTATTCGGAGCAGATTCATAAGGTTACATGGGATGAGGTAACATTTCCACTGGAATGAAAATTGTCTGGCCCTAAAGAAAAACCTGAAAGTGTAAGAACAACAATTTATAAGGACATAAGAACTAGAGACATTAACCTAAAATTTGAAGGACATAGAAGCAGTGAAGTATTACTTGAAAGATTGAGAGATGAAAGCTATAGATCATTCAGAAGATACAACTCTTCCAAAGAAAATGATACTAGAAGCACCAAAATTTTAATAAGAGAGGAAGATAACTCAATGATGGAAGAAAAATTAGATGTTGAATTAGAAAGAGATATCAACACATTAAAATTTGAAAAGCTCTTTGAGCTTTATGAGGAAGCATAATAGTGCAAAGATCCCTCTCGTTTAGAATAATTTATCAAAAAGATCGAAAGTTTCACATTCAAAAAGAAGAGAAAATTCTTTCCTTACCAAGAGGTAAAAATGGAAGAGGAGAGTCTTCAGGAACCATAGAAACAACCATCATCAAGATCGGTGGAAACAAAAGACTCCCAAACATGAAAGATCTTACTGAAAAGAAGTGGGAAGAAGTTCAGGTACCATAGAAGAAATACACCAAAAGTGTCGATTACGTAATTTTGTGTATTGCTTGATCTAGATAAATCTTAAGACAAGAAAAAAACCTTAGATGATTGGGCTGCTAGCTTCTTCATGGCAACATGTACTACATACGGAAAGTTTGAAGTCCGACCTGCAAATATTTTATTAGTCGACCCTCACAGGAATGGTAAAAAAGTTCTATCTGGCCTTCAAACAAACTTTCTGAGGAAAGAAATGGTTGGAGAAAATAAAATTTTACAAGTCTCCATATACCTTTGCAACTCAAATCTATGAATAAAATCTTGCTCGTGCAGGACAGACTCTCCGACGATCAGCAAGACCCGCGGCCTCCCACCGCAGTGCTCGTCGACATTGAGAGGAATCACCCGAGGTCCCGAAAAACAAGAAACGTCTGGACCAAGCCGAAACCGCGATGTCTACTCGAGACGTCCTAGAAGGGCAATGAGGAATCTTCTATTCGAATAAAGATTGCCCCTACACTGCCCAAGATGTGTCTCCAAGGAGCGAAATACGGTTTCGGCTTTCCGAAACATAGCGAGGTTTACAATTCTTTTATATTGTTATATACATGTTCATAAAAATTCATTAAATTCTCTTGAGAGATGGACTTTCTCCCAAAAGGAGGAAGAAAATGAGTTGTTTATAAGTGTTCATATTTATTTTGATATACTAGGAGACGGACTACCTCCCAGAAGGTAGAAAATATGAGTTGTTTGTTGTTATTATCATGAGTATCTTTCTCTTTGATTCTTAATATCTTTCTTTTGTACATTTGATATCTTTCTTTTATACTCTTAGTATCTTTCTATAACTAACAAAATCATGCATCTTAGCATCTTTACATAACATAGATAATATCTTTGTTCTGGGTAAATTTTTTTGTCAAAATTAAATTTTTTTAACTAAAATAAATTGACAGGACTGCTTCTAATATTGATTTAATAAAAAGGATCTGGATTAAAATTCTTCTTGTTTTTATTTGACTGCACAATTTGTTGTTATGACCTGTAAGTTGTACATCCAAACCCTAGTAAGCTATGATTAATTTTCGCACAATTTGTTGTTATGACCTGTAATCTGTACATCCAAAACCTAGTAAGCTATGATTAATTTTTCTTTCAGAAAATAACAATCAATTATCGTGAAAATTAGATTAGATGAATAGTAGTTAGCAGTCGTAATGTTTCAATGTAGAATTTAAATTGTTGAAGTTTTTTGTTGTTCACATTCAAATGAGTTAGGCCGGTCCTTTAGTTTTAGGCTCATTGCCATGTGCTCGATCGATCGAGTAAAATGGAATGGCCTACACAAGTGGGTGATCGACCACATTTTCCACAGTCAATGTGAAGATCAATCCGTCCTAATAATCTTCTTCAATTCAATTCGTCCCTTCTTGCTATATTCTTCCTTCCCGGCCGGCTTCGTCCTTTTCTTTCTGTTCTTGTTTAATTATGGATCCTTCATCCACCGGGTATCACCTCATAATATAACCACCGCCAACCCTACTGCACAAGTCGCAATTCTCAAACATGTGATTTACGAGTAAGACTATACCACTACGTTTGAATTCTAATTAAATTTAGGGCAAACTTCTGTGTTTTTTTTTTATAATTTTTTTATATTTTTAAATGGGACAAATTTGTGTTTATCTATTTGTAGTTTGAGTTAAACATCCGTTTACTACTTCACTTGTTGAAATTGATCATTTTACTAATAAAACTTGTTAAAATTGAGCATTTCACTACCTAAACTTGTCTAAATTGATCATTGTACTACTTGACTTTTTAATTTTAAATATAAGAAAAATTATAGTTTACATATACGTTTCAGTTTTATCATTTAAGTACCTGTACTCTCAAAAGTTGATCACTTTGGACGGTCTCTTTAGAAAAAAAATCACTTTAGACGATCCGTTAAGTTTTGCCGTTAAGTGTCCATGTTGGAGCTTATGTGGACATTCCAATTGGATAATTGACTCCATGAGGGCCCCAATGTGTGAGAAATGTCTGAAATGCTTTTGTCCTATGAAATTGTGAAATTTTTTTTAACAATTCTTAACCTATACTTATATCTTATTGAAGTGCACAATTATCTATGTTTGTGTTGGATGTGAATGTAGACAATAACCAAATGTCTACATTCACATCCAACACAAACATAGATAATTTTGCACTTAAAAAACCAAATGAAGAATACCGTAAAACCTCGATAAATAAAATTCGAAAAAAAATTAATAACTTCGCTTAAGTAATAGTTCTTTTTGGTCTCGACTCCAGACCAAATCATGCATTCATATTACTAGCAACCTCGTTAATTGCATAATTTAATAACTTTTTTTTTCTTTTTTCTAATTCCCTTGAATCTTTTATGTTTCTTTTTTTCTCATGCATAAAATCTCAATAAGTTAATAATTTATTAATTCAATGATAACTTAATAAATTATTTATTTATCGATAAAATAATAACCTCGTTAAATAATTAATTTATTTGGTCTCGAAGTTCTTCATGAAATGTCCACATAAGCGCCAACTTGGACACTTAACGGCAAAACTTAACGGACCGTTCAAATGGAGCAACTTTTGATAGTACTGGTACGAAAATAATGAAACTAAAAGTATAAGTACTGAAATGATGATCAAGCCGTATGTAAACTAAAAGGAGGCTAAAATTGATAAAAAAATATTGAGTTCAAGTAGTAAAATGATTACAATCGAAAAGTCAAGGTAGAACAATGATTAAAAATGAAAAGTCAGATAGTACACTGAAGTTGATGGAAAACCATAGGTAGTGAAATGATCAAATTCAAAAAATCAGATACTTAAATGATGTTGATGACAAACCATAAGTATATAAATAGAAATTTGCCCTTAAATTTATATCCAAACTCATATATTTCAATCAATCCAATGTCTTCTCTTATACTCGATATCCCTCTTGCAAAAATGAAATTTTGGAAGTGGATGTGATCGAGAACCCATTCATGATTCATGTACGAATGATTGAATGGAAACACGTTAATATAAAGGAAAAAATTCACCCGTGGTACCCAGACTCTTCTTGCAATTTATCAGCAAGGTACCCAAACTCTTAATAGCTATTATCAAAATACCTTGAACGATATTTCGTGTGTTCTCTGTCAAGCTTCGTCCAATTTCCTAACGTGACAATTTTTTTTAAAAAAAATAGAGATAAAAAGACATTAATGCCCCTTTTTCATATTGGTCAAACTTCCTTTTCCCTTCTCCCACACCTTTCTCTCTCCTCCCTCACATCTCTCTCCCGCGGCCTCAAAATCACTAGAGACTGAGCATGGTCGGCCGACCCACCAAAAAGTTGACCTATGAGTCAAAGAAGCATCTCAGCCTCATTTTCCTTTTTACCTTAATCTCAATCTATATGGTTCGCCAGAGAAGTCATGGCGCCGTCGAAAAATTGTCGGATTTCACAAAGCCCTAGTTTTCTAGGGATGATAGTTTGGGTTGAATCGAGCTATGTCAACCATTGGGCTTTGAAGCCCTAATCACCAAGAAGCTAACCATACCAAGAACTTGCTCTAATTCTTTTCGAAGAAGGAGAATCGTAGGATTGAAGTTTATTGGAGATTTCAGTTCAAGGTAAATTCGACTAGTTAAAGGATGATTTGAATTTTGTTGTAGAAGAGAAAGTTATGGTTGGATTGATTTCGAGTCTATAAAGGTTCAGTTCCTCATAATTGGAGATGCATCTTCCGCAGCGCCGCCGCTGATGGTGGCTCACGGTGGTGATTCCGATGGAGAAATTTTGGCAGAAGTTTTATGTTGTTTTGCTCATAATTGTGTATCGATTGGATGTTGTTGCTATAGAAAGAATTGTTGTTAGGTTGATTAAGAAATGTTAGGTTTATGGACGCCGAAAAATGGAGGTTGCACCACCTTAGCCCCGCTGTTGGTGGTGGTTCACGGTGTGCTCTGGCGGAGGTTTTTTCACTATAAATTTTGGGGATGGTCTTGATATCGTAACTAAAGTTTGGGTACTATATTGATATTCATTAAGTTATAACAGATGTTAATTGTTTAAATTACCTCTTATCTACCAAAAAAATTGCCACGTCAGCAATAGTGACGATGAATGGACAGAAAATTGACGCAAGTATTTCGATAATAACATTTGAGAATTTGTGACTCTTTTAGGTATAGCAAAAAGATTTTAGGTACTACGGCTAAATATTTTCTTAATATAAATATAGGCTTCAAAGCAATGGACTGACTTGCCATGTGTACGAGGACTTCACGTTGTTAAATTGGTGCTAAAATCCTTATTTTTGGTCATGGTCTAGGTTTGAGTCTTGTTAAATATGGTACTTGTCCAGGATTAGATAATCGACTTATTGTGCCATAATGTCATGAAGCTAATGACTTCAGTTTTGTGACGCCACACTCAGTCCAATTAATTAATCAAACTCCAACTTTAACATCATTTCCACTAATTAAGGACTTGATCTCATAGCTAAGCTTTTCTTTAATCAATTTAGTTTTGCACACATGCATATTTACTTTGCCAATTTTAGGGTTTGTCAGGGTTTTTCTAGTCGAGACCTGGACAATTGTAATCTTGAAAGGTTTTTTTCTTATATGAGTAAAGCACGAACAAACGAAACACAAACTACAATAAAAAATTCCAAGCACAACAACCACTCATCAGATCAAACTGAAAGACCTGATTGAAAGTGGGAGAAATACTAGAAGACCAAAGTGTCAATGATGAGTGAGACTATTCTGAGCTTCAGGAATTATCACCAAAGAAATTTGGATTCGGTAGATAAGAATGAACATAGTATCTAAAAAAAAAACTCCATCAGGCACCAAATGTCTGCAACAATAGTGGAGATTATCCATGGGTGTTTGTACGCCGACATACGGAATCAATGAGTATTTTTGAGATGCCTTTGATATTAATGAGAGGGGAAAAAAATCGTCTGTGATCAGGAAGAGATGCAATTGAGAAAGACTTTCTCGTAAGACAGAGGTTTCGGCAGCAATCACATCGTAGTCCCCGACTGATGAGCACAAGTAAGGATGAGCTGACAATCTGCATTTCTAATTATAAACAAACCTGCAACAACATTGAAATGAGTTGTAACAGAGTCACCAAAGTTAACTTTCGGAGAAAACTGATGCGGAGGATGCCATTTGATATTTTGGGGAGCATTATTATTCTTGTGAGTAGAAGAGTAGTAGGCCACTTGAAAATCTTTAAAAAGCTTAGTACGTAGCATATTAAACATAGTATTAGGCGGAGTATCAGTGCCCTAGAGCAAATGAAGCAAAGGTCTAATTCGATGGGTTGGATCGAATGAATTACTATTTTTGCAATATAGCGTGGTAAAATTAGTTTGGGTTGATAGCAGACCACATACAGGTTCCATGTTATCCGACTAAGAGTTATGTTAATCCTCAGCCCAGGTCGAGCTCCAGTTTGACTAACAGGTGAGACCCATAATTTGGTCTCTTTATGTAAACACTCACTTTTTTTATTCTGAATTTGTGGCGAGGCCTCACATTGTATATACAAGAACAGACTATTCTTAATACATGAGTAGACACACGTCTACGGTGATTTAAGTCCACTTGTCTTACTATAAAAAGTGTTTTAAACAACTGGGACAGACAGCTGAAATTTTAATGTCTGTTATCTCAAAAATTAGATAACTGAGTATTTTTATTTCAGTTGTTTTGAAAGCATTTTAAACCATAAATGGTATCTTGTAAAAATTGTTTGAGATTTATTGAATGTTACAAACAAATAAACATTCCAGTTTATGGACTTTTTGATAAAAACATTGAGACAACCAATTTAAAATTTAGTTGTCTGAGATGTTATCATATGTAAAACATTCAGACAACACATATAAGATTCAATTGTATGAAAACTGACTTATTTTCAAACAATAGTTATTACTGTCAATTATGTGACACAAAATTATACCAAGAAAAAAGAAACCTAATATTTGCAAATATTATTATTGGACTTGGGGTTAAGTTTCAAAACTTCGACAAAAAACTTACACTTCAATAAAAACCCTTTATTGGATGATTTTCATGTCAACCCAGTTCAACGTGAACCAAGCACAAAAACACCCCCCCCTGCTGTTTGGCACGTGCTCCCATTTACTCACACAAAAAATCATGGTTGACCCTCAACCAGGTTCACACCAACAGTACCGAATTTTATTGTGCATTTTCTCTCTCTCTCTCTCTCTCTCTCTCTCTCTCTCTCTCTCTCTCTCTCTCTCTCTCTCTCTCTCTCTCTCTCTCTCTCTCTCTCTCGATCTCGATAGGCTGCAATAGCAGCCGTGAGGTTGCCATCAATCACCAATTCATCCCCGTTTGGGATCAGCCTCGTCTCGCCGTGCGGGGCACCTTCTTATCCTCGGCTCACGCTAGTCACTCGCCACCTTTAAACCTCCTTCATCGGCGCTCACAAGGTTATTCGAAACTTGCTCCTCCGTCCTGCATATCTGCTCGACCTCCAAGCTCACCGTACCGAGGTTGAAACCCTTATTAAAGCCTCTCTACTCCAGGCCTAGGCTCACCTTAGCCTTGGCTCGCGCCGCAACGCTATGGCTCGCCTCTGCCACGACCGACGCTACCTACATCTCGGCCTCCTGTGTTTCGCGCTACCTCGAGCTAGGCCCTTTCATCAATTTCAGGTATGTCAATTATCTCTCTCTCTCTCTCTCTCTCTCTCTCTCTCTCTCTCTCTGATAGAACTTGGTTTTTGTATTATGCTGGTTGTATATTGTTTGTGATTATGGGATAGTGTCTACTAGTGCTTGTAATGAGTATACTTGAGGGGTTGTTTATTTTGGGGAAGAGTTTGCTTTTGTATATGTATTTTATGGTTGCTGCTTGCAATTCAAGCATAAATGCTGCTTTCTTCTTTTGCATTGATCGACAACGGTGGTGTTGTTATAGGTTGTTGCATTGATCGACAACGGTGGTGTTCAAATCCACTTTCCAAATGGCTTACTGTAATAAGGTTCGAGCCATATGAGGCAAGGCATCCCCCAAAATGCACAAGTGCCTATGGTACATCTTTGTTGGACTGAAACATGCTGACGAGATCATCGGCACCATAGATGAGGTTAATCTCAAGTCTGATTTTCATTGCTTAATTATCTTGATACTTAAAGGTTAGTGAATGCAGGATGGTTTCTTTCTATGTTGGCTTCCCTGGTACCTGCTCTAAACTACATACTCGTCCTTTGTTTTTATTTATTTTTAACATGTGGAGTGGTTTGTATATATGTTTAGGTTTGAGAGGTTACTAGCCATATTCCAGTGCATTACATTAGTGGCAGCTGATGTCTTCCTACATTAGCTGCTCACTCAAGGGATTAACTCGACATCGTTTTACAGCTAATGAAGATATGGCCTATAGGTACTTACTAGTCACTCATATTGAAACTATATATAAGATTATGTTTAAGTTGATGAAATAATCTGTTATCATCATGTTGTACATCAATTGCAGGTCGGTGGCAAGGAGATGATTTCTTTTGTGGTAAGATATCTATAACATGGCCGTCAACTTCTAATAAGTAATGTAGTGTTCATTGATTTGCGCAATGTATAAGAATTCTGTTATTTGTATGTTCACTGATTTGCACTTGGTCACTTTAAATTGAGCTATGCAGTTAAGTATTGTTCTTGCCTTCTAATAATCATAATTGGCGGATTGATGTGTGCATCGTAGTTCTAACTTAGTTTTTGTATATGAATTTGAAATGATTGGAACTATTAAGGATCCGCTAAACAACCAATTTGAATTTAATATTACTTTTAAATGAATTAGGTTGAAATTTGATGTCCTATATGTTTAATGGAATGTAGTTTCAATGGCCAGTTTGTTAATATGAAGATTCCTAGATGCTTCAGTTCATGGTGACATGAAGTTGTGGCTTTTCAAGGTCGTCATTGGTCCTTGTGACAAGCCTAAGATTGGAGTTTCCTATATGGGTGAAGATAAAATGTCTTATTCGGTTCAGTTTAGTTACACATCTTTACATAGAGTTGGTTTCAGATTACCTTTCAAGTTTCTTACACATACAGTCTAATAAGTAGTTTGGTTATACATATCTTGTCAGCAATAACCTATAGTATTAAGACAAAATTCACTCTAAGTCCTATATTCACTTCTTAAGTAGTGCTTTGTATGCGAAAAAGTTTGATATTGTCTAGACTAAAGATCTTAAAATTGTATATACTTAATAGATCTTCAAATTTATATTGTATGTGTAAGAAACTTGATAGTTGATTACTTTGTATATATCTGGATTAGTACATATGTGATAGTGGTTGTAACCTCTGGTTATTTTGCACCAGAGTATGCAAAATCCTCAGCCTATTAAGAAGAAGGTAAAAACAACTTAAGGTAATTAGTTTGGTCCTAGTTACTGTAAAGTTTGATTCTTGATGATTCTGTGTTGTGTAGATTAAGAGAAAATTTAGATTATCCAGAATCTGTGTGGGGGACCAATTGTGGTGAAGTTTCTTGGTATTGTGTGAGATCATCACTCGAATCAATGACTTTGTAGTTTATGTTGATATTATGAACGAGATGATGTTAGGAAAACTGATATAGGTATTGGGCATACATTTTTCTCTCTTGGGGTATACTTTTTGTATATGACATTATTATGTTAAATGTATTCTAGTTTTCACAATGAGATTGAATGATGATTACAGCTAAAACTATTAATATATGTAGTTAATTTGTGAAGATTATGTGTAGAAAGTGGTCTAGTTATATATATGTGTACAGACAACTAAACACAGATCAAAGTCTGTCTTCTAACTCATATGAATAGCAATAGAATTGCATAAACTTTGTCATTAAAGAACCACTCAAACAACTGAAATATTATTATAGGTTAGACAAACAAACAACAGTAAAACATTAACATTCAGTTGTTTGAAACAAACATCAACTCAGTATTCAGTTGTTTGAAACAAACTTTAACATCAGAAATTAGAGGGTGTATTCAACCACGGATCTATATTTCAAAAATCTTTTAAAATTTTGATGTATTCAATTTCGATTTTAAACAATTCTTAAAATTTTTGATGTATTCATTCAGGATTTTAAACAATCTATATAAATTCTGTGGTATTCAACAATCCACGGATTTTTAAGGATTTTATTAAATAGTCAATTTTGAATGATTATCCCACCCAAGATCTCTCTCTCTCTCTCTCTCTCTCTCTCTCTCTCTCTCTCTCTCTCTCTCTCTCTCTCTCTCTCTCTCTCTCGCTCCCTCCCTCCCTCCCTCCCTCCCTCCCTCCCTGCCTCATACGTCCTTAAAGCATTTACCTTAGTTAACAACAAAGATAACATCTTTAACCTTTGCTTTCATTACCATTTCCTCATGGTTTAATTTTATTGATGATTTCAACTACTATCCTTTCAATAATTAATTTCTATAGGGTATAAACTTTGGTCTAATTACTACGACTTTATATATATTATTAAAATAGTTTTCAAAATCTTAATTTATAGCAATGAGATGTCTTCGTCATCTAACGGTCTCTTCTAATTTAAAATATTGAGTGATCTATTATAGTACATATAAATTTTCTTAAAAAGAAGTGTTTATAATTCTTGTTTTCAAACAATAAAGAACTTCATTTTCTATGAAAATGAGAATATTACTTGATAATAGAACAATGAATATTAAAGAGAATCAAGATAATGAGAACGTGAATTAGAAATACGATGACGGTGCCATTTCAAGAGTGTGATCATTATGTTGGAAAGATCAAGAATAGTGCATTTCATTTTTTTATTAGACTTTAGACATTTGTGCAATCCTTAGAAATCCAACCAAATCCTTATAAAACAATACGAAAGAATCTTTTCAAATTCATGTGGAATTAAAACAATCTATGGATTTAAAACAATCTACAACAATCCACAGATTGTAAAGAATCCTTAAAAATCATTCAAAATCCAGATTGAATACATGCCTCTTAGTTTTCTTCTATGTCATATGACAAATATGAGTTGTTTGAATTTGTATGGCATAACTCATAAGTCATTAAATTTTACTTTTTCAAACTTTTGAAACAATTGAACATCAGTTGTTGGAGTGCATATTCAACAACAGAAATTTGTCCGTTGTGTGATATATGATCAAAACAGTTGTCTTGAGCACTTTTTATAGTAGTATCATGTATTGTTGTTAATCTCCTATCGACTCTGGTATAGATTTAATGTACTTATATAGTATATGAGGAAATTTGAATGCATTGTAAGCTAGGATGACGTTATGCTTTGTCGACATACTCTTGATAAGCAAGTAAGAAGCTAGCTAGTTAAAGACGTATGGGTCTCATATTTGTCAAATTTCTCCAATGTATATATGCACGCAATTCCTTTAATAATAGATGACTATCGGGTCTTCTGGCTACTCTCATTCAGTTCAAGCTGCCAATGTGATCGATCATGCATGCATGTACTACAAGACCAATTGCAAACTGAGCACTATATATAGCGACCAAATGTGGTGCCACAATAAGTTGAAGAATTTGCCAAACACCAAAATCCGAATCCAGGAGCAAAAAACCAGGCTAACTGCCCGGTAAGTCGTCGAAGACAATCAACGACTAGATTCCACTTATTGAGAGCTAATGGTCTATAAATTAAATCCATCGAACCTGTAAAAGGATTTAAGTCTATCATACTTGCTCTGAATCATGAATTTTTATAGGTTCCTCATTCCAGCGTTACACGTATACGACCAATTGACCAAATTAACGAATAATAACCCTAAAGAACCGAAGAGCCAAATTAATTGATATGGTCTTCCTTCGTTGCACGTGTGTGAGACTCGAGACTCGAGACTTGACGAGTTAGAATTCTTGCTTCATGGGATGTATAGCTGGGCGTGTACGCCCTGGACTAAATGATTTTCCTTACTTATCTGAAAGATACATAATCCTTTGTTTGCTTATAGTTAGTGGATGATTGCTTACAAAACACATGAGCTTCGACTTGGCAAAGACTAAAGACTAATTTTAAACATGAGAAAATTGCAATTAGCTTGATGTAGATATATGTTTCTCGATTATCTTTACCCATCTAATCAAGCTCGAGTTTGGGAGGTTTCTATGAGTAGTAAATAGATGTAATTATCTTCTGGCTTTTCTACTACTTGAGCTATATATCCACAATCAATACAGCAAAACCAAAAATATCTCGAGTTCTTGACATGTTAGACAAAAATTTGACTAATAGTAGTATTTGTGATGTGACGCTTAATAGAAAAAATCAACTATATATTTGATAATAAAAAGCAGACAGCGTTACATTTAGCATGGAGCACCTACAATTTTGATATGATATTGATACACATTGATCACCACATTTAGTATGCGAAGCATAAAAGTGCAGGGCACGTACTTGTCATGTACAATCTAAATTGTTTTGGCATTTCTACATATAATGTATTATACAACGGATAAATAACATTGTACTGGAGACCACAAAATTGTCGTGAGTTTATATAAATAGTGTATAAGAATAAATAAACGGTAGATTCCCTTACAAACTTGTGTTGTGTACACCTTAGACTTTTCTCTATATCACCGGTACATACCAATCGAATAATATATTGGTCACTAGAATTGCTAGATAGCTCCTAATACTGCAAATTTGCACCTAAAGGCAAAAGCTTTCCCGGAAAAACATCTCTCCAGTCTACACTCGGAGCAGCAACTTAAAATTACAAATGAGACTGCTACACCATAGCCCAAAACAAATCCTGGCATGAGACTTCTGTCCCCATCACTGTACATGCCCGGCCCCAAATAGCTCAAACTTTCCTTTAGATATTTTCCTAGAAAAAAAATATAAATTCTCCCACGTACCCTTTTTTCATTTTTAATACAATATAAATTTTTATCTTCGTTTGTGTGTTGAACCGAAAGTGTGTGATAGATAAAAAAGCGGCCCATAAAAAGTCATAAAAAGGATCATAATTGATTAATCGTTACAGATGGAGAAAATTACGCCAATAGTATCTGGACTTTTTTGTGCTCATCAAGTTAGTACCTGGACTCTCAAAGTGATCAATGAAGTACCTAAACTGTATTTTTGCTATATGGTAGTACCTCCATTAAGTTTCCGTCAGCAAAATGTTAGTTTGTTGACGTGACTTAATAAAAATTTGACTAAATTACACCAATAGTGTCTAAACTTTTTTGTGCCCACCACGTTAGTACCTGGACTCTCAAAATAATTAATGTAGTACCTGAACCACATTTTTTCTATATTCGTAGTACCTCTGTTAATTTTTTGTCAGTAAAACGTTAGTTTGCTGACGTGACTTACTCGAAAAAGGGTAAACTTGTCATTTTATTTGATAATTAACTTACATGAAAAATTGAGTTAAAAATCCTTCTAAGTTTTGTTAACCTCATCGTCAATGGCGATGACGATCTCGGTATTGTAGTGACCGAGGAGGTTGAGAATGGTTGGCACGACGTTGAGGCCGACGAGGTTGGGGTAGAGCTCGGAAGCGCTGACAATGGCTTTGAGCCTCTTAATCTCGTCGTGGAGTTTGACTTCGGAGTCGGCAAAGCGTTCAGGTTGGTTTGGGTACTTGAGGCGGAACGACGCTCAAAGAATAGGACTAACTTCTTTAGGGTTCGATAGTCCAACGTATCTAGTATGCCTTGGATTTTCTCTATTCCCTCCCAAATAGGCATGTTCATTAAAAATTGATCGGAGACAGAAGCAAGATTTTGAATTGGTGCTCGAAATTGGTGGTGGTTCTAGGCTTGAGTAAGCGCAGATAAAAATTATGCTGGTTGGTTGAGTTGTGTTGGTAAGAATTAAGGACTCTGCTGATGCTGTCGATGGAGTTGGAACTCAGCTAGCGTCTGCTTTCCGATGAGATGCGCCGGATTGCTATTGTTATTGCTACTCTTGTTGTTGAGATTGTGAAGAAAATATGGAATATGTTTATTGTTGCTACGTTTGGTCATCGATCTGGGATGTGGTGGGGTCCATAAAAGCCCCGGGTTCTGGGATCGGTGGTTCTGAGGCTAAGAAGCGTCAAGGGTTGGTGGCTGTTCATGGTGTTTCCGACGATCGATGATCTCACTCCTCTGGTAGTACGCCCTAGTTTGATGAAGTCGTCAAAGTAAGAGGAGTGAAGGTGGAGTGAGAGACCGGCAATGGTGATGGACTTGTTGATGTCGGAGTAGAGAGAGTGATTGAAAGGATATCTTTCAGTTAATAATTCAAAGTTGAAAGGGTATATTGTCATATTGCACTAAAACGTTATTTCCTTGAGCTCTACCCCGACCTCATTGGCCTCAACGTCATGTCAACCAGTCTCAACCTCCTTGGTCACTACAACACCGAGATCACCATCACCATTGACGAGGATGTTAACAAAACTTACAACAGAAAGACGTTTTTAACTCAAATTGTCGTCTAAGTTAATTATCAATGAAAATGACAAGTTCACCATTTTTCGAGTAAAACGTCAACAAATTAACGTTATACTAACGGAAAATTAATGAAGCAAAACCGCAATTTAGGTACTACATTGATCACTGTAAGAGTCTAGGTACTAACTTGGTGGACACATAAACACTATTGGTGCAATTTAGTCAAATTTTTATTAAACCACATCAGTAAATTAACGTTTTGCTGACGGAAAATTAACGGAGGTACTACGAATATAGCAAAAATGCAGTTTAAGTACTACATTAATCACTTTGAGAGTCCAGGTACTAACTTAGTGGACACAGAAAAGACCAGACACTGTTAGTGCAATTTTCTCTGACATATATTATAGATAAAATTGCACTATTTTTAGCATTTTCCATTATCATTCCAACTTTCTTCCCTTGAATCTTTCTAGGACAATATCAGCAAATCCCACTATCCAATCCTCCTTTTCCAACACTAACCACTCAACTCTTTCCGGGGCCATGCTGCACAATTTCTGGTTGATGAACTTAATCCCATTATTACTTGAGGATCGGATTTCATATCCACACGGACCGACTTGCAATTTTCACGTTAACACTATACTCTCAATTTTCTCTAAACTGGGTTCTTTTCCGTTTTGTTTCTTTTTCCCTCATTTACAAAATGTTGATCTCCTAGCAAAATTTTGATCACCTGGGCATTGGCCATCTCATCCAACTTCATCCCTCTCAATGTTTCTTGGCCTAAACTGGTCGGAAATTTTCAATCTTTAAAGCGAAGAAATAAACCTCTAAGCTATGGAAGAAGGAGGGCAACACCAGCCGAAGAAATCATCATCTTCAAGGTAGAGAAACATTTTGTTCGATAAGTACGAGAAGGGAAGGCTTCTGGGTCAAGGTACCTTCGCCAAAGTCGACCACGGCAGAAACCTCATCACTAACGAAAACGTAGCCATCAAAGTCATCAACAAAGACCACATCAAGAAAGAAGGTCTGGTTGAGCAGATCAAACGCGAAATCTCCATAATGCATTTAGTTCATCACCCCCACATTGTCGAGCTCAAGGAAGTCATAGCCACCAAGACCAAGATCTTCTTCGTCATGGAACACGTCCGAGGCGGCAAGCTTTTCGACAAGATCGCCAAAGGAAAGCTCATGGAAGATGTGGCGAGAAAGTATTTCCAGCAGTTGATAAGCGCCGTTGACTTCTGCCACAGCCGCGGCGTTTCCCACCTCGACTTGAAGCCCGAGAATCTCCTTCTCGACGATAATGGCGATTTGAAAGTCTCCGACTTTGGCCTCTCCGCTCTCCCCGAGCAGCATTGGAGCGACGGTATGCTGCACACGCAGTGCGGCACGCCGGCCTACGTGGGACCCGAGATTTTAAGGAAGAAAGGGTACGACGGAGCCAAGGCGGACTTGTGGTCGTGCGGCGTCGTTTTGTTTGTTTTTCATTCTGGTTACCTGCCTTTTCAAGAGGAGAATACCGTGAAGACTTACAGGAAGGTTTTCATGGCGGAGTACCAGATTCTGCCGTGGGTTTCCGGCAATGCAAGAAAACTGATACACAAGCTTTTAGTCGTCGACCCAGAAAAGAGGGCCTCCATGGAGGAAGTCATGAAAGACCCTTGGTTTCGAAAAAGTTGTTCTTTCAATCTCACCAAGCTCATCACTGTAGAAGATCATAATGAGAAACTTATTAATACAAATGGCGTTTTACAATCCCCCCCGTTTTTCAATGCGTTTGAGTTCATATCATCCATGTCATCTGGCTTCGACTTGTCGAACATGTTTGAGAAGAAGAGGAGATCCGGGTCCATGTTCACGTCCAAGTGCTCTGCGGTGGCCATCAAGGCGAAGCTGTAGGTTGTAGGGGACAGGTTGAATTTCTGAGTGGTGTCTGAGAAGGAATTCAAGGTTAAGTTGTTAGGGAAAGAGGAGGGGAGGAAGGGGAAGTTGGCCGTGGTAGCTGAAGTGTTTCCATTGGCGGAGGAGGGTGGCGGTGGTCAAGTTTTTCAAAGTTGCAGGGGACGTTCTTGAGTACACCAAGTTTTGTGAGGAGGATGTGAGGCCTGCACTTAAGAGCATCTGCACTAGGCATCTTTCTTGCTCGAGCAACCGTCAAAATTGGTGGGGGCCCGCTGCAATAGTACGAGCAAGATGAAAAAGATGGTGCAGCGGCGTCGTTGGTGGCCGGCGACCCGTCGTTGACTGAGCTCGCGAGTAGTTGCTAGAGCAAACTCTACTCGTCGCAGAGGAGGAGCAGCCTGACGGAGTTCACGCACGTGGGTGGCGCCAGTAAAAGTAATTTTTTCCGTGAGCACTGGGCTAATCCAGAGGCGACACGTGGCGCATAGCAGATCTATCTTCACCCTCAACGGCCAGTTGTTCTGGGCCGCCCATTTCAATTACAAAATTGAATCTGACGGCTCAGATTCAAAGGCAACGACAACAAACATTTTTGGAGTACCAGCTCACTTTTTTTCTGACGGGCATTACATTTTTTTTTGCCCAAAAGTATTCTAAAATATTCCAAAAATTTAAAAACACCACCCAACAATTTTTCTTTAAATACTACATCAATTTTACAAACATCCACGCAAAATTGTGCACAACAAGTTCATCATCTCCCTCCATCTCTTCTCTAATTCATTTGTATTTTTTTCTCCAAAAATATGTCGAATTGGCTTGCTTCAGAAGATTTGCAATTGTGCATTTCTTATATGCATGTTAGCATTGATCCTATCACTGGCAACAAGAAAAAAATCAACAAATTGTGGGAAAAAGTCTATGCTAATTATATCGAAAATTGGGTGATTGGTCATGGTGAATCAACCAAGAAATATCGGACCCAAACCGTAATTTCATTTCGTTTTACTAAGTTTAAGCCGGTTTTCAATCTTTGGGGCGAAACTCTTAGTTATGCACGAAGGAATCCACCACCATCCGGCACCTCTCCCCAAGATCAAGTAAGTCCTAGAAATTTTTCCATGTCTATTATTTTGATTTTATGAACTAAATGTTGTCATCTCCATTAAACATAAATAAATTGTGACATAGAAATTTGTTATTTTTTATAGTTAAGAAAAGCTCAAATGTGGTTTGTGTCGAAGACAAAGAAAGAGTTTTCGAAGTTTGAATGTTAGGAACTGGTGAAGACTCATACGTTCTTTAGGGAAACCATGGCTACTACACGTATTTACAACTACAAAGCTACTACTCCTACTGTTAGCGAAATACCTCCCACCATCAATTTGGATGAGGATGAGGTGATTGCAACACCAACGAGCAACCACGAAGCTCCTTTGAGTCCCCCTAGACCACTGGAAGTGAAGGCGGCAAAAGAAGCAAGAAAAAAGGGGAAAAAATCATGACTCCTACAAGTGAGCTACGAGATGAGGTTTTGAAGACCATTGCGGCCAATCAAGTCATTTGGGCCGCCGCTCAAAACTCAAGTGAGGATAACAATTTTGCTTTACACAAAGCGCGACTCCTCCTTCAAGAGAAGACTACAAATTGAGAGCTCTACAAGAAGAAACAAGGATCATGACAATGGATATGGAGAGAATGACCCCAAATTCAAAGAGGTATTCCACGAGGAAAGCGGAAATCCTTAAGCAAGGAGAATGAGATGACAACGAATCACAAGATAGCGAGGGAATCTTTTCAAATTGTTATCGCCCACTTTTTCAATAGTTTGGCTTTCGTAATAAATCTAGACTTGGTTTGTCATTTTGTAATTTAAATTTTCAAGAAATAAAAATGTATTTTTTATTTAGAGATGTTTTTAAATAATATTACATGAAATCTAAATTAAAATAAACCAAATTCAAATACACTAAATTAAAACACACCAAATTCAAATACACCAAATTGAAACAAACATAATGCAAAAACATATAATTCAGACAATATTTTTAGATATGTTCACCGGTCTCTAGAAACCAGTTGTGCTTCACCAAGTCTTTATGAAGCTCTCCATGGATATAAGAAGATTGAAGATCGACAACACTGTCACGAAACCGTTGTTCATCTAGTCCATCCCTTCCAACTGGCTCAAAAGGAATCTGATTATCTTGTTCATCTACTGGCCCATTATAATTTATGAAAGCACTTGAAGAGTTTTGTAGATCTTCTTCTTCATTCTTCTCCAATTCTACCTCATTAAACCTTTCCTCAACTATCATGTTATGCATAATGATGCAAGCCAACATAATACTTTTTACTACCCCTGTATGGTGAGACCAAGCTGCATGACGAATCATTGCCCAACAAGATTGCAAAATGCTGAAGAACCTCTCCACATATTTGCGGTATGTCTCTTGTTTCTTTGAGAACAACTTCTCTGGTAGAGTCTGAGGATTGGAAATAGTTTTCACAAATGATGAGTACCTTGGATAAACTCCGTTAGCCAGATAGTAAGTGTTGTGGTATGTCATATCGTTGACTTTATAACTCTTTTGCGGGCTACTTCTGGCAATGAGCGAATCGAAGATATCCGATTGGTGAAGCATGTTGATATCATTATGTGCTCCAAGTACCCCAAAGAAGCTGTGCCATATCCACGTTTCATATGAGGCCACCGCCTCCAAGATAAAAGTGGGACACTTAGACCGTCCCGAGTATGCCCATTACACAACTGTTGGACAGTTCTTCTATTTTCAGTGCATGCAGTCGATGCTTCTGATCATACCTGGAAATCCTCAATGCCTGACCCTCCTTAGAAGTCGAGTGATGTTAGCTATATTTGTACTGCGGAGGTAAATGTCACCATAAAACTCATACACTTGGGTGCACCATTTCTTCGAGCATTGGTTGATTCACCCATACTTGTGTATTCAGCACACTGATCTACGGCTGCGCTGTATGCCAACATTTGGAGAGCACCGGTCATCTTTTGTTGTGGAAGAAGTCCTTGCAATCCAATGATATCTACTCTTTGATGCAAAAATGGGTCGTTGTTGCAGAGATCTGTGCAGATACGGTTGAATAAGTTCGAACTCATTCGGTACCTTCGACGAAATGCTTGCTCGTTGAAGACCTGGTGTTCGATGAAGTAATCTTCCATAGGATTATGTCCCCTTTACACCCTCAACCTTTCTTCATTTAAACGGCGGCGAAGTGGTTCACCATCGAATGCTGTAGGTACCACGATCGCGTCAGTGACGAAGGCGTTAGTTATTTATGTATGTTTCCGGCGTTGTTGTCGTCTCCTCGTGAAAAAAACTATTTAAACTAAAAGAATTCATCTTATTGATGCTGGAATGTGAAGAAATGTTTGAAGAAATAGCGAGTAATTTGTAGATGGTGTGAGAATATATAGTGCCCGAGATAATCCTTTTATAGCCGATTTTAGGTTATCTGATGTCTGATGACGACGACACGTGTCATCTCGTGGTTGGTCGGAAATCTCACTGAAAATCTTCGGCAATTATTCACACGACAATGACACGTGAAAGTAACACGTGTTGTCAAGTGATTGATCGGAAATCTTACCGAAATTTTGTACAATTATTTAAAAGATTACGTTCAGACAGTGTGACACGTGTCAACTCGTCATTGGTCGAAAATCTTACCCGAAATCTTATTCAATTATTCATACGACAACGACACATGTCATCTATGTATTGGTTGAAAATCAATCGAATTATTTGTTTTTAATTAGTAAATTAATTTATGAACAGTAATAGGATGTGCTATTTTTTGGCACCGCTACGCGAAAAACAGGAATTGTACCTCCTATTTGATGAATAGTGTTTGCTTCTCCTCGAATAGTGTCTGCTCCTTTCTAAATAGGACGAGCAAAGCCCTCTCATGGGTGCATATGCTCTATGGACATTGTGTGGGCATGACAAGGTGAGGGGAATAATTGTTCAGAAAACAGAGTTGGAAATGTCTGTTAGAATTAGGTCCCTAATTTTCTGATTACGTTTCAGTTCAATTTTCTGATATTTTTGGAAATTGTGACATCTTGTTTAAGGTCATTTTGTTCTTCTATGTTCGTTGGATGAAGAACTTTGTGCCTTTGCAGAATGGCAGGGAAGTGACAAGTAACTAAGGAGTAACTTATGAGTTTTATGACGAGAATATGCTTGTTTGGAACACCGGACATTGATAGATTACTTTGTTCTTGAAAACAATGGATTAATTCAAGCTCCACTCATCTATTTTATATAAAACATCCAATCGTTGTCAATAATGAAACGAACGTCTACTACTAGTTTCTTGAATATACTTTCAACTTTCACCCACTGAATGAATTGATCAGTGTGTGATAGCCCAAACCCAAATTAAGGGCAACTCAAAAGTTATTTAGGGTGTGATCTCGGTTTTGACACCAAGGAGGGGTAGCCTCTGTCAATTTCTATTAGAGATGGTAACGTGTCGGGTTTTAGTTCCTGAATTTGAACCCGAAATTAACTCGTCTGATCCGTAACCAAATATTTTAGTTCGGATTGTCACCCAACCTAAACTTGTCAAATATTAAATATCTGAATCCAACCCGTTACCCGAAATAGATAAAATAACAAATATATAACAAATAAGGTTATAAATGTTTACCATTCTATATAAAATATAAAAAAGTGTATAAATTATTGTTTGAGAAGAAATATTTCTAGTATCTCGATGTGTGTCTTGTCCTAATTAGAATAGAAGTAGATATTCTCTCAATCCCTGATTTATATGGATATTGATTGTTACAGATTGTAATGCCTATATTTAAGGTCATCTATCAATGAATAAAGTATAGTTTCAGTCTACATTAATTGTGTATCTATTTTCTCCTTCAACACATTATCTGCAGCTCTTGAGTTAATAGCCATCACCCCAAACTCTAAACAGAAAAATACCTAAACCCCTAAACACAAAAGTCCCCCGCCGCCAGAAGCTTTCTACCATCGCTGGATTTTGTGATTTCTTCAAACTTCTTACAAAGTTTTCATACCGAGTATAACACCCTAGAGGTAAATTTTCTCCCATCTTTGATTTAGAAATTAGGTTGCACGAATTAATTACCGCAACACCTTAGATCTAGGTCTAGATTTAGGTTTATTATACCGTGATTTATTTTTTTAGGCCCTAGTTCCTATGTATTAATATATGTTGATTAAAAGTTAATATTAGTGACGGTCATGGGGGAGTCACGATTATTGGTGAATATCACGGTTAATTGTGATTGCACATTGAAAAAGAAAAGGATGTCCATAATGCCTACAAGACGTGCAAGCAATATCTGAAACATGAGACTAATTTCAATGAAGACTATGAGATGAAAGATTACGGTGAAGTCAATCTTATTGTAGCAAATGACACAAAAGCAAGTCTGAAGATTGCGATTTATAAGTAGTCTATGTATTAGGCGTCTCTGTTATGTAATCAATTTTTATTTTTTTTGGGTCATTTGTTAGTCATGGTTTGGGACTTTGATTTTAGTCGATTTTGGAATAAAACAATATTTGATGTAATTTTGTTGTTGGCAACGTAATAAAAAATTTCTTCCTTTCGATATATGAAAGTGTTAAGAATGGTTATTTTCATACATATTGCTTGAATGGCTTGAAATATACAATATTTTCTGGCATTATGACACCAAAATACCATAAAAACAAGACAAAAAGAGAGGATGGTTTGATCACAGGGAATTTTTGACCCGTTGAAGATTGTCCTTGGATCGGTTTTGGCACTTTTTCGACCCGTCTAAATTTTTTGTCTGGTTTTCATTTGACTAGTCGAATTTTGTCCTCTAGTCACATATTTTCACCTTCGACCGGACAAATGCTTGTCCTTATCCGTCAAAGGACATCTTCTGTCTCGAAATAGTCCAAGATTTGACCCGTTGAAGGTAATTTTCAACTCGTCGAAAATCGATATCGAAAATTTATATCGTTTTGGGTTTTGTTCGACCTGTCGAGAAATATTCTCGACTAGTCGAAGATTTTGTTCTAGACACGATTTGAACTTGTTTTGACCCATCAATTGGTTTATCTTGACCCGTCGAGGTTCATAAGTAAAATTGGTGTTTTTAATGCATTTTTACATCGGTTTTTGTCGAAAAACAAAGGTTCAGGAAAACAAAATTCTTCGGGTCTATCAACCCCAAAAAATTGTTGGTCTTACGATCAATACCTACTTTTGCGCCTAATAATCTACATCAGATGTGATTTTACATCGGTTTTGTCATTCCATGAAATGCAATCTACAAGGGTCATTTCAACTAGACAGATTTTGTTTTACATCGGTTATTGAATGTTGCTATGATCAACACTCTAATCGAACCATCATAAGTTTTGAAAACATTTGTGTTAGTGATTTTCAATTGGAACAATATTGTAAGAATGAAAAATAATACTTGTGTGTTACCTCCGAAAATTGCGTTAGAAATAACATAGTGAAAAAGTTTATGAGGCTTTGTAGTGGTTTATTATTACGGTTAAGATTATTGAATCCAATGTAGTCACTCACACTATTATATGTGACTTGGCATCAATTAAGCTTTGGCGCTAGGATCAAGATATTGAGAAATTCTCATGATCAAGTAAGATACCTAGAATTGGTCTACAAGATTCCTTCGTGGCAATTTTTAATGCTCATCACTCATTTTGCAAAGCTTGTTCCTTAGGAAAGTTACAAGTTAGACCTTCCTTTGCACTTGATAACACTGAAAATATACCATTCTTACAGAGAATCCATGATGATATTTGTGGACCAATCAAATCAGTATGTGAATGATTTATATATGTCATGGTTTTAGTTGCTGCATTGACGCGCTGGTCAGACGTCACTTTGTTGTCCACATGGTATGCTGCATTTGTCAAACTCCTAGAACAAATGATTAAGCTTCGGGCTCACCACCCAAACAATCCAATCAGGTCTATTAGATTGGATAATACTGGAGAGTTTACATCAATTTTTTTTGTTGAATATTGCATGTCAATTGGGATTGAATTTGAATATTCCGGTTCCCCACGTTTATTCACATAATGGTTTTGTAGAGACACAAATCAAGCGATTACAACTTGTGACCAAAGCTATGGTAATGAAAAATAAGTTACCGGTATTTGCTTGGTGATATGCAGTGTTACATGCAGCTATGCTTATTTTGTTGGGACCCGTAGAACACCAATCATTCAATGCATACTAGTAGGTAACTGGATATACGCCTAATATTTCACATATATGCATCTTTGGTTGCATGGTATATGTGCCTATTACATCTCTACAATGTACTCAAATGGATACTCAACGACGTTTAGGCATTTATGTTGATTATGAATCTCCAACAGTTGTCCGCTATTTAGAACCTTTGATAGGAGATCTCTTTACTGCTTGTTTTGCAAAATGTCACATTCATGAGACATACTTCCCACCGTTAGGCGGAGATAGGAATGGTTTCATTCTGGTTAAACGTTAAAAATTGAGGTGGTATGCCTCCACTATGTCTCATCATGATCCCCATGCATCTTAGTGTGAGATTGAAGTGTAATGTGTTCTCGATCTTCAAAAAGTAGCAGAATCGATGCCTGACTTCTTTACCGATATCGTGAAAGTAACGAGATCAGTTATACCTAGTGCAAACAATCCTACAAACTCCACCATGTTTGATCATGATCCCCGTGCATCTCAGTGTGAGATTGAAGTGTAATGTTTTCTTAATTTTCAGAAAGTAGCATAATCGATGCCTGACTCCTTTATTGATATCATGAAAGTAACGAAATTGGTTATACCTGCTGCAAAGAATCCTGCAAAGTTGAATGTCCCCGAAATTAGGCAAGTTAACATAACATAGCGTCGGTCAAAATCCACTGATAAGTTACCGATGAAGAGCCAAGCCATCAAGGCACAACCATTTATCATCAACACATGAAATTATTTCTAACTGTAATTGTGTCTAGAAGTCGACATTGACAAACACTGGAGGAAGCCTCAGAGTCAATGATGATGTCAGTAAATAAAGAAATCTCACCAAGTTAAACAAATGTTAACAATATTATGGATAGCTCTTCCATGGTCGTTGATGATGCATTTTCTTATTTCATCGCTCAGAAATTGATGATGATGAAGTGGAGTCTCGCTCTGTTGCAGATTGTCAACGTAGAGCAAGTTGACTGATATGGAAAGTTATGATCTAGGCTAAACTAGACTCTTACAAAAGGCAAGTTTTCGGTATGGTAGTGTTATAACCACCGAATGATAAGTCGGTTAGACACAAATGAGTCTTTGTTTGTAAGTATAAAGAAAAGAACTTGTGGCACAAGGTTTTCTCAATGCTCTAGTATTTCTTATGAGGAGATGTATTCTCTGGATATGAACATCACTACTTTCCGCTACCTTATCAGTTTGGTAGTGTCCAAAAACACTGATTATGCAGCTTATGGATGTGGTTACTCCATATCTCTATGGAGATCTTGACTTAGAGTTATACATGAGAGTACCGATTGACATGGTTATACCCAATTCAAGTAACTCTAAACCACAGAGTGATCATGTGATCAAATTGAGACATTCACTACCCTAAATGACTACTCTATTTGGGAAGAGATATAAGAATGATAAGTTATATCCGTACGTGTTAATTACATGAAAGAGTTTTTTGAGATGACAGACCTTCGTAGGACTCAATTTTTTCTCGGTTTAGAGATGGAACATCGAATTGGTAGAATACTTATTCACCAGTTTGCTTATGTCCAAGTTAGGCAATGGACAAAGCACACCAATGGTTGTTTGCAGTCTGAAACCCAAAAGAATCTATTTCATCTGAATGATGATGTTGAGGAACTTTTGGAGCTAAGATTATATATCTTAATGCGGTTATATCTTGGTTATATATAGCTTAGTGCACATATCTAGACAATGTATTCTCAGTCTGCGCATACGCAAAGTCATTGGAATGAAGTACAATGTAACTTCAAGTACTTAAAGGGATCCATTGACTTGAGCTTGTTCTTTCCGTACAAAGAAAATAGAGAGAAACTTGAAATTCCCGAAAAATGGATGGTTGAGTCGCAACATGCGGGCCCTGAGATTTTCGATCTGTCGAATGGATCTTTCACCTCATCGAAAATTGCACCTTGGATGGACCTGAAGGTGTCAATCGACACGTCAAAGAATACACCCTGGATCAACCTGAAGCAATCATTCAACCCGTTAAGTGAAAGTTTCGACCCATCGAAATCCCCTCCTACTGCGAGCACTATATCTCAATTCAGTATGGTACCCTACCCAGAGACACCATGTGATGTCTTGGTTCATTTTGCTGATGGTGGGTATCTCTCTGACCCACATAAATGACGTTCTCAAATAGGTTATGTATTCACCATGGGGAACACGAGGATTTCATGGAGATCAACACAACAAACCCTTATTGCTACATTCTTAAATCATTATGAGATTATTGCTTTGCATGAAGTGGTTAAGGAGTGTGTATGGCTTAGGTTAGTTATACATCACATTCGAGGGTCTAGTAGATTATCATCTACTACAACAACACCAACTTGCATATTTGAGGACAATGCGGTTTGCATTGAACAAATGAAGTTGTGATACATCAAGGGTAATCATACAAAACACATTTCACTAAAGTACTTCTTTAATCAGCAATAACTACAGTTACTGAATATCTATGTGAGCCAAATTGGTTCAGCGGATAATGCTGCAAACTTGTTCTCTAAGTCTTTACCAAAATCTACATTTGTAAAGCATGTGAGACGCATTGGAATGTAAAGATTATCTGAACTCCAAGATTGAGTTACTGATTAGGAGGAGTTCAATTCGTAGAAATTAGGGGGAGTTCAATTCGTAGACATCAGGAGGAGTCTACATCACATGTGGTCACTTTTATAGTTGATGCGTTGTAATTTTTTCCCCTTAAACTAAGCTTTTATTTTACCCATGAAGTTTTTGTTTGCCAAAATTTTTAGTGAGGCAAGAGGTTATGCATCATACATTAGGATCGCGACACAAAGAGAAATGTTTTAGGAGAAATATACCTGGTATCTCGGTGTGTGTCTTGTCCTAATTAGAACAGAAGTAGATATATTCTCTCAATCCCTTATTTATAGGGATATTGATTATAACATATTATAATATCTTTATTAAAACCATCTATCAATGAATAAAATACAGTTTCAGTCTACATTGATTGTGTATCTATTTTCTCCTTCAATTATATAATTTAACATATTTTCTTTAAAATATAAGCAGGTCCGGTTCTTACATACATAAAATAAATGGGAATTAGAAGCTATGTTAAGTTTATATTTTGGGGAGTGATAAGTTCAAACTCACCCAGAGGGTGAATGAGCCATACCTAGACATGTGTTGTTCTCTCATGTTTTTTAAATATTAGAGCAATTTATATTGAGGTACATAAAATATAAGTTTTTCTTTCCAAAACTATCCATACCGTTTCACTTTCGATTTCTTGGCCTGAGAGAGAGAGAGAGAGAGAGAGAGAGAGAGAGAGAGAGAGAGAGAGAGAGAGAGAGAGAGAGAGAGAGAGAGAGAGAGAGAGAGAGAGAGAGAGAGAGAGAGAGAGAGAGAGAGAGAGAGAGAGAGAGAGCCTTCTCTCCGTACTTCTCCCCAAGCTCAACGAAAGGATTGGTTAGTACCGAGATAAATGAAAACGAAAGAGATGGATTTTCTCTTTTCTTCATTGTTGCAATTGATAATATTGAATTTGATAATATTGAATTCGAGCAATTTTCTAGAGGGATAGATCTCTTTTTAATTTGTTCAAATCTCTTACATCAGATTCTCTTTTTCCATGTATTTTGGGCTCCAGTCATCAAATTCAATCGTCAGAATTGTCATCTATTTGCCACAAAGAGAACACTGGATAGAACTTATGATCTCGTCTTTGTTGCTTATCTTCAATTCTTCATCCACCTTCAAAATTTAACAAATTATTTAAAAAATTCTAATGTAGAGTTGATGAAGCGAGTCATTGAGGCTTTTGATCCAGAAATGCAAAGGGAACATAGGTAAGCGAGTCATATTTTTATTTTTTTTTGAAAATAAAGGGCGGTGTAACAACCCTCAAGCCGTTACTAATGAAACCGTTGAGTACATATGGAGGACATAAAACCTTAACCCCATATTACAATGAACACATACAGAAGATTTCGGATAGTCACAGAACATCTTATAATAACTATGTAATCAAACATGCACAAATTAACAGAGAATGTCGTGCAGGCTACTCTATCTACTTTACAACTATGGCGACACACTGAAAAAGACAAACTATTGCTTTCTCTATGAAAGCATTCCATCAATACCCATTTGCAAACCACTTTCCTAGTATGCCGCCGAAAGACAACCCAATCGTCGACATTATGTTTCATCCTGACACTAAGACGATGTGACCACTTCACCATGACACACATCATCCATAGGACACAATAGGCACATATAATGGACACACATGAAGATTGCTTGACTAATCTTACGAATAAAGGACAAAAAATTATTATCGGCATATAGCTACTACTAACTAACAAGACAAAAATAATCAACAAAACACTAAAAGCAATAAAATATAGGCTAAAGGCCCTACAAGCTAAGAGCCCAAAGGATACCAGACAAGCCTAACTCTGACTCCAAACAGATCTCACCGCCAACCAGACCCAAAATCGCAATCCTCTACTGGTTCCCCGCCAAACTGCTATCGGCCACCTTAAACAAATCTGGTTAGGAACCAGATCTATCACAACCCTCTCCTTGTCATTGAGATCGAACATTTGCAAGAGAACCACAGGCCATGCGCTTCTCATCGTCGGAGACGCACCACCAAGGAGTGTTCGCATAGCAGTATTTGACCGCTCCTATCCTGCCAAGACCTGCCTCCAAACCTTGCCACTATCCCATTTGAAATCTCTGAAAAACATAGTTGAAAACCAGTCCTTAACTCTTGGACACCAACTTATTCCTCCGCCCATCACCGGCCGAGACATCATGGGAACCCCGACATACTCGTCCGGCCACATCCTAACGCGACGACGAGGCCAAAGGCCACTGTTGAGCGCAAAGCCGCCTGACGAGACGACACAGCAAGACTTGCAAAGGTTTTCGATAGCGCGTTCTAAACCCTACGACACCCCGATAATATAATTAGTGTGTATCCAAGTATTTGTTTAGCGAGTCGTGTTTAGACTTGGGTGGTTCTAGTATTTTTCTCACGGTTTGTAGATAATAAAAAGAAGACAATGAGGCAAAATAGGTAAACAATATTACCAAATTATTAATCCATCAAAATAAAAAGAAAATGACACCCTTATGCTGTAAGAAGAATTGAGTTTAAAATGACACATGTCCGGTTTCACTCATCCTCAGTGAATTTGAGATTACCACTTCCTTTATAATTTTTGTAGATTGGAGGACTACGACCGCGAATCGATCAGTTGGTTGTAAGCCACTAATTAAAGTGGTAAGATGGTATCAATGGTATGTTCTCAATTTCTTGTAGTATAAAGTCGACACTTCATATGGTGTCGCATAGCTTCACCTAGTTTCATACACAGTATACTAAACCAAGCAACAGAACTACAAAAGACACGTAAAATGTGAAATAAAGAACTAATTAAAATTGTTGAGTCAAATAAATAAATTAGTTTATATTTATTTTTGTTGACGTGAAAAGATAATGCATTGCAAGAAGTTGGTAGATTGCTGAGAGTTTTCATGGTGTTTGTATGTCTATCACAATAGAAATAACCCTCAAGAGTAAACTACCATTATATTGATCAACAAGTATCTATGCTAGATAGACTTAAATATAGGGTGATGATAAAAAAAATTTAGGTCTCATATCCTATCTAACTATATACTTCAAATTAAAAAGAAAACTCAAGCGGGCCTCTAAGCCAAAACTTTACGAAACGCCCTAAGATTGTTTAAAAAAAAAAAAATTTCTCCAGCTGCCCACACCTTAGTTACCTCCATTAAAGATCCTACCACAATCAGCACCACCTCCATTAAGAGTATCATAGAAGACCATCACTCCTCCACCATAATCACTGTAGTAGACAATCACCCGCCTCCATCGGCATCAGCATCATTACCACTGTTTGCATTCCTAGAAGAAGTAACAAGAGTGATGATTACATCACTCCCAAACACCCAACCCCAACCCTGTCAAAGAAAGAAAAGAGATGACTAAAAAAGATGAACAGAGAACGTAGAAAAAACCATATAGAAAAATCATATGGAGGAGAGATCTCAATGAACCAAGATCTCCATTACTACAACACTTTCAAACCAGAACCTTAAATAGACTAACGTCATCCCCGAAAATGTACTTCTGAACATGTGGAAACAAAATCTCCTCTCAACTCTCAACTCTCAACAAATAACTCCAAACATTTCTCTCTAAACCCTTTCAGCCAAATTTTCTCAAGTTAATTCAGTACAGTCAACACAAGCACAAAAATAAAGTATGCTAGCTAGCTTGTTCAAGATTACAGTTATAAAATTGGATTGGTTTTAATGACATCAAAGATTTTACTAAATTTTTTACACCATTTGTGGACTATTGAATTTAAAATAAGTCATCGGTCCAGATTAGTTATGATAGGTCATTAATTTTTAGTTATCTTTTATTATAGAAAAAATTAACTTTAATAAAGATAATTAATTTTAATCCACATAATCCTCTCTTCCGTCTTACACTTACCGAAGATCAAACTGAGTGTCGCTTTATTCAAATTAACCTAAATCAATCCCAAATTAGATTTAGTAGAAATCCAATATTGTTCAATCATCGCATACTTAAGTTTGCAAAAGGTTAGAAATGATTCAATCTTCTCCTTCTTCATCTCCTCCTCCTCCTCCTCCTCCTCCTCCTGCTGCTGCTACTCCTCCTTATTCTTCCCCTCCTCCTCCTCCTCCTCCTCCTCCTCCTCCTCCTCCTCCTTAAGAAACGATTCAATCTTCTTCTTCTTCTTTTTCTTCTTCTTCTCCTTCTCATTCTCCTCCTCCTCCCCCGTCCTTCTCCTCCCTCCTCCTCTTCCTCCTTCTTAAGTTTGCAAAAATTCATAAACGATTCGATCTCCTCCTCCTCCTCCTCCTCCTCCTCCTTCTTAAGTTTAATTTAGTAGAAAACCAATATTGTTCAATCATTGCAAACTTAAGTTTGCAAAAGGTCAGAAACGATTCAATCTTCTCCTTCTCCTCCTCCTCCTCGTCCCTCCTCCTTCCTCCTCCTCGTCCCTCCTCCTTCTCCTCTCTCCTCCTCCTCCCTCCGGCCTCCTCCTTCTCCTTCTCCTCCTCCTCCTCCTCCTCCCCTTCTTCTTCTTCTCCTTCTCGTCCCTCCTCCTTCCTCCTCGTCCTCCTCCTCCTCCTCCTCCTCCTCTCTCCTCCTCCTCCCTCCTCCTTCTCCTTCTCCTTCTTTTTCTTCTTCTCCTCCTCTTCCTCCTCGTCGTCCCTCGTCCTCGTCCTCGTCCTCGTCCTCCTCCCTCCTTCTCCCCCATCCTCCTCATCCTCCTTCTTAAGTTTAATTTAGTAGAAAACCAATATTGTTCGATCATTGCAAACTTAAGTTTGCAAAAGGTCATAAACGATTCAATCTCCTCCTCCTCCTCCAATTATCATCACCTTATTTTTCTTTTATTCCAAAGGTTGAGGCCGACAAACTACTTCAGTCGACTTCTTCTTTTCTTACAATTATTATCACCTTCTTCTTCTTTTATTCCAAAGGTTGAGGCTGATAACCTACTTCAGTCGTTGTGATTGAGGAAGTGTTATGAGCAGGACGTTAGAATAAGCTATAAAAAGAAATTATATATTTAATTGAAATTTAGTGTTGGTTTTTCTTAGCAGGAAGTTAGAATAATAATAAAATAATCCATAAAAAGAAAGTATATATTTAAAAATATTATTTTAACGAGTTATTAATTAATCAAGTATTAAATTATCAAAATTTTACTGTAATTTCGAAAAGAAAATATTATGGTAACAAATTGGCATATATATTAACCATCGTTACCAAAACTATGGTAACTAGTAAAATTAACTAGTTTTGAATCATCAAAAGATAACAAAAGGTCACTTCTCTCATCTACTTTAATTATTTCTCAAAATTATATATTCTTTCCATTCAGATGGGTTCATTCAAGCGACCAATTTTCATTCTCTCTCGGACCTTAGTATATATAGTAGACCTATCAATCTTTACACAACCTAATGACATGATTCGAAATCCGCCAAAATAAAGTGGGTCAAACCTGCATGATTAAAAGTGGATTACTATTGGGTTGACTTGCTAGTAATTTTTTTTTAAATGGATCAAGGACGGATCAATCCAATAATACGAAGGTAACCCATATAACCCGTTTTATAAATGGGTCGGGTCATTTTATATAACCCTCGACACAATCCATTAAACATTATTTTCAATTTGATCAAAATTTTCTGTTTAATTCCAAAACTTAGTGTGAGAGTATTATATATCTCACAAATTTGCGACATTGAATAATTGATTTTTAATTTAGTACGTTACAAAATTTGCAATTGAATGTAAATTATGTCCCTTAATTTAATTGATATTTGTTAAATGCGTCATAATATATAGGTAAACCCGATCCGACACGACTCGATTATCAAACGGTGAATAAATAGGTCAACCCTAAACTCCTTATTTATAAATAAGTCGGATTTGTGTTTGTATTTTTGACATAATTAAGTAAATGAATTGAATTTAAATTTATATTTTTAACACGATAAAAATTTCAATCCGATATGACACGAACCACATGCCTAATATATAACAACTGGGCCGTGGCCTATGTACCCTAAAATACTAAAGAAACAGAGATAGTGGTGATCGTTGTTATGAACCATTGAAGACTGAGATTGGGTTTGGTTGGTCCTCACTTCTGATCATTTCCCAACCATCCATCTTTACTTGTCTCCATTCAAATTGTTCTTCAATTTCCGCATTTCGTTCGTGGAAAATTCAAATTGTTCTTCAATCTTGCACCATTCAACCTAATTAGCTACCTAGCAGTGGCTGATGATTGATGAACAAGTTGACAATAGAAGCTACTGAGCTAGACACTCATTTGTTGGTGGGAGATATTGGAATACTTCCTTTCATGAAAACGCCCCAACAAGGCCCAAACCATTTGTTAAGAAATAGACCCAAGAAGGAAACGAATATAGAATCGTAGCTAGGGAGTAGCCAATTTATGTCTTTCCCCCAGAATCCGACAACGGAAAAGAGTGATGCCAATTAATTATTTAATCTGCAAATCAAACAACGCTATCTGAATCTATATCTTGGGGCGGACTTAGCATTTTACTTCAGAGGGGCAGAGCTTGTCGAAGAAGAGAAACAAATTATGATTTTTTTTATTAGGATCGATGTAAGTTTTTCATTCTAACTTTGGTTAATAAAAAATTGAAACATGTGTTCTCTGTATTAGTTAACAAAGAAGAGTTTGAAAATAGAAGTGGCTAAAATATTGCTAAAAATAAGTTTTTTTGTCAATTAAGATACATAACAACATCTCCAGTATCTCCAGTAGTATTACTTAAATTTTTCTTATTTTATGTAAAAGTATACCGCAAAGTCATTTTAGTTACAAGTTTTTGTAGTTTTGCTTTAACAACAAAATCTTAAAATTTAGTTATATTTCAATAAATGTTAAGTGTTGATTGGTTGATCAACATAATTTATTCAATATATTTAGAATTTAAATGTATTTGTAACATAAAAGGAAATAATTTATTAGCTATTATTCATTACCTATATTCTTTGTTTTCGGTATAGGAATATGGGATGAAATTGCATAACTTAGGGATTCCCTATTAATTATAGGAAATGTGATAGGAGAGCTGCTGAAGTCTAAATCTCGTCAAAACACCAATAATATTGGAAAAATAGATGTTTAAGGGATCTGCTGAAATTGCTCTAAATTAATATACTCAACAATTATATACTTAACTATACATAAGTTGAATAGTACCTTTTCTTTCCCTAACCACAGTGGTGGTGGCTCTCATCCGTCCTTGCCGCCAAACCCATATGTTTTTCTCCTTCGACGTTGTCTTTAGATAGTCATTCTTTGGCGTTGCTCGACCCTCTTCTTGATGGGTTCGCGATTTTGACTATCGACATATTGCTCTATTTCTCCGGCTTCATCGCGGGATCTATGTGACGTGTGGCCTCTCCCACTTTGTCTCAAGGACTTTTTCCAGTGGCGTCACATCTAAGGTCTCTCCCCGAGGGACTGTCAAATTTCCATCCTGGCGCAACCAGGCTAGTCTTACTTCACGGAGATGGATTCCGACTTTAAAGCGATGGGAGGAGGCTTCCTGTTGTGTAGTTGATGATTTCAGCCAACTAGAGGAAGCCTCTGGTATGTGCATGCCTCAAGTCAGCGAAGGAGATGAGCGTTGGAACTATCACGGCTGAAGGAAACTCGAAATTGTGTCGTGCTTGGTTGAAGGAGCAACTGCGAGAGCTTAGGAGCTGGCCGGTTGGTTTTTTGGGCCTTTCACAACCAGAAAAAAACACTTAAGCGACGAAGCAATTTCTTCGCCTAAGAAGTCTTTTTCGTTGGCTAAGTGTCGTCGTGTAAGCACTTAGACGATGAAAAATAAAGTTGTCGCCTAAGTTACATTTTAGATGACGAAATTGTTTTCGTCGTTTAAGTGTTTACACAACAAATTTTTTCCGCAAAAGACGATGAAATTTTTCATCGTGTAAAATACTTTAGACGACGATAAAGATTTCGTCGTTTAAGTTATCATGCTTAGATGATGAAATATTTTCGTCGCCTACATATTGTAACTTAGACGACGAAATCATTTTCATCATCTAAATGAATTCACTTAGACGATGAAATTTAGTATTCGTCGTCTGAATATTCTTGCTAGATGATGCAATATTGAATATTTTGTCACAATATTGCGTCATCTAACATGGTCACTTAGACGACGAACTATTACCATTACGTCGTATTAGAGGACATGTTAGACGATGAAATATTGAAGTTGTAATTTTTTCTGCCGCTTTAAGGTGATTGGTCTCTTCAAAGGGTCGACTTTGACAGTGGCTTGCCATTTTGAGGGTTTCAAGTGAACGTCATCTCTCTCAAACCATCCCTGATCAGTTTTTGAGGCGGGATGAAGGAGGACGAAGAGTTGAAGGCTGCAATGGCGAAGGTGGTACGACGAGAGTCTTCCCATACGGCTGTGGCTGGTCGGCAGAGGGTAAGGTCGAGCGACGGTGGGTTCAGATTCGGAGGCTAGTGGTCGGAGCATCCTGAAGGTTCAGTTGGTCTTGTGGCCGAACGACGATTTGTTCGGGTGGTTGGCAGTGCTGATGCAGATGAGTTAGTGGCTGGAGTTGCTTACACGGCTCGATGTGTGCGTATGTTGTTGGGCAGTGAGTCCAAAGCTGGGTCACTTAGGGTTTGAGGGAATTAAGCCATAATTTGGGCTTTTGGTTGACGTGGCTCGATGTGTGTGTATGTTGTTGGGCAATGAGACCAAAACTGGGTCACTTAGGGTTTCAGGGGATTGAGCCCCAGTTTGGGCTGTTGGTTGGGTATGGACTTGAACCATTCCTTGGATGTTGGGTTTATAGGTCTTGTTCAATTTATTAAGGCCAATATTTTACCTTTGGAGGTTCGTGTTTCAAAGGGTGTATTTTTGACAAGGTTCTAAAAGGCGCTAGGCGGAATTAGGCGGTGCAGCTACTGCCTAGCGCCTAGGCGTTTAGGCGGAGTTTAATCGATAATTAAGCGGTAATTAGGCGGATCATTTGTTATATATATTTAATTAATTATATATTTATATGGTATATTGTAATTTGAAACATAAAGTAAAAATTATAAAGAAATATCATAAAAATTCTAAACTAAGTTTATAAAGAAATCCAATTAACCATCCATCTCAATTTTTTGAAATAGATGTGCATAAACAAGAATCCCAAGAATATGAAATTATCTATTTCGAAGCTGATAATTCATAAATCACAGTACATTATGAGTTTATGATAATGAAACTTACATTATAAACTTGCAACCATGGAAACCATTCAAACATAAAGCTTTACGGAATCAAGTTTTGTTTGTGTGATGACCATAGACACTATGCTCTTGCCCACATTTAACTATATTAAATTATCAACATATAACAAACAAGGATGACGGCGGTAGACGGCAAGTGGCGGCGACGGCGGTGATCGGCGAGCGGCGTCCAAGTCGCGGCGTTTGCAGAGGGAGAGAGATGACGTTTCACAAAAGAAATTGGATTGGATTTTCTATTTAAAATTCATTCCTTTGCGTTGTACCTCTTAATTTAAAAAAAACGCATAGGCGGTGCTTTTTTGCCGATGAGTCGTTAGTCGCCCGCCTAATTTCCGATTAGTCGGTTTCCGCCTAACTACCCCGCCCAGGACCAAAATTAGGCGATGAGATGGTTTTTCCGATTAGTCGGTGCCTAGGCGGCCGTTTTTTAGAACAGTGATTTTTGATGGTGATAGAGCTCGGAGGTTCCTGTTCTGTCACCGTCAATGAATATTTGATTTTACATCGCTGATTATCTAGTGACTACTTTTCAGTATACCTTATTTTATGTGAGGTAGTTACTAGATGGTTGGAAGGGCTTCATAGATCAAATTTATATTAGTTGCTTTTATTAGTAGTCCAGGTTCGATTAAAAATGTCGTATTAATTTGGTAATGTTTCTCTTGTCAGCTCCTTGTGAGTGAAACGTTATATGTACGATTGTTAATCAATAAACAAGTTGAAGCTAAATAAAAATATCTGCATGATCAAAAGAGTAAAATTCTGTGAAGTGTGAAGATATATAATCAAACATAGACTGATTGGTACATTTTACAATTCATAATTGTTATTCTAATTTAATATATACTAATCTTAGGAACCATATACCCATTCTTTTCTTTTGATCAAAACGAACCTATACTACGACCAAATAGAAGGAATATACTAAAATCCAAAATGCTATTTGCAATGTGAAGATGGAGGTCAATTGTCACCGTGAGAATGAATACCAAGCGTTGATCGATGGATTCTCCTACTTTGGTTTGGACAAAATGAACTGCTTTAAGTGTACGAATCTTAAATTTAGTACATCCCCGATTCTATAATTTCTTCTTTAACAAAGCAGTCCAATCTTTCGACGAAAACTTTGGGAGCAAACCTTCAATAGGGTTACGATGCCAACTGTCCCTACAACCTAGTAAATCGTAATCAAATATATTATTTTGTTAAATCTCATTAAACAATATAATTGTTGTCCAATCTAAAATAAACAAAAAATTGTTTAAAGAAATTATACTCTATATCTTCCGGTGTGTCTCTGGTCCTAATTAGATTAGAATAGAGATTCTAAGAATCTCTGATTATTCGGGATATTAATTGTATTAATTGTAATGTCTGCATTTAATGCATATTTATCAGTGAATAATGTGACAATTGATAACAGTTTAAGTTATTATTCTTTTATCCTTTAACATGTTATTAACAATCTCTGAGTTGATCACTAGTCATCACCACATAAAAAGAAAAATATACCCTAAAACATTAAAAACCAAACTCCACCGCTGACTAACACCAGCCGACGCCATCACCACCGCCGGCAGCCATCGGCCCCTTGTGCCACCACCTACTGCTACAAAAACTTCATCACACAACACTTATCAAACAAGAGTCTAGCAATCTCCTGTTGTCTATTGATAGGTTGTTAAGAGATTTATGCTCCCCAAATCTTTTGACTATTAGTTAGTCTAAGGCTAAGTGAATTTTTCTTACCCGCAAGTATGCAGAGTCAAGTAGTATAATTTGTATAGAAGTTGAGTGTCGAACCCACGATGATTAACTAACTCGATTTCATAACTTTTCCCGATTAAGTCTTTTCGGTGCGTGAAACACAAACAAGTGATGCGGGATAGAGAAACACAAAAGATGAAAATGAATCTTACAACGTCAAGTCATTTGAAGATGCAACATTTCAAGGGATGATTAAACTACGGTGAGTGATTTAACGAAAGGTTGATTGGTGATTTAACAAAAGGTTGAAAGGTTGGCTATGGATGCCGCCATTAACCATTTGATACTCAAACAATGCTCAAATGTCTTTTGGATCAAAATAACAAATCCTTTAATTGTCCAAATCATGCCCTCTCAAGTCACACTTGGTTATGGGACGAAACTTCTAGGGCTTTCGGGATTCTAGAAGGTTTCGGTCCATCCATGAATCACAAACTAAACCAAGAGTAGGAGCTAGAATTTTGGTGCTAGACACCTAATGCATTTCATGCATAATGAGTTTGGTTGGAAATACATGTGAAGATTATAGATGGTTTCCCTTCTCAAGCTTCTATTAGAGTACTCGGGAATGAGTTCTAATGAATCCTCCTAACTCGCACCTATTGGGTTACAAGACGAAAGAATCAACACTATCTACAAAACCTCTCGATCCATTGTAAGCTTAACCGAAAATCCTTGAGTCAATTGGACTTCAAAAGTGTTTCGATTCATGCTGAAGCACAAGGAAACCAAATCATAAGTTTAACCTTTTGAGTCTAAGCCTAAGTCATATTACATGCTCATCTATTACGTACCTAAGTGAATGGCTTGTTCCATTAAGTGTCATTTCTTAATCCCTTAGACAAATCCTAACTTTTCCAAAGATAAGACATACATAAGTAGAGCTAAACATTAAGCACAAATACAATAACATACCACAATCACATCACATATACAACAAACTCATTTAATAGCATAAAACACACAAAACATACTGATTAGCATAAATTAAACATCATTGTTCTACATCAAATAGCTAAGGTTTGACCATTAGGCTCCCATAAGGAATCTACTCACTACTCACAGCTAAAATAGAGTATAAATACATGATTAGAGAGAGATAAGCGAAAATAAATAACCTAAGAGTTTCAAAGTCAAGTTTCTAAGATCTTCAAGCTCTTTCTCCACTTCTTTCTCCTTTCTTGCTTCTAGCTCTAACAAAGAGGAGGAACACCACCTTAGGCTTAGGTGAGTGGATGGATATGAGAATATGATGGTGGTTATGGAGGATTTTTAGGCCTTTTGGTAGTGAAAATGTGAGGAGAGAGTGCTAGAGGGTTTTGGAGAGAATGAAGGCTAAGGAGAGATGGCTAAAACTATGAAAAAGTGTAAAATGAGGTGAGTTGTGTGTAGGATAAGAGGGGAGCTCGAAATTATTTGGCCAAGGGCAATATTTTGGTTTTCAAATTCAAATTAAAATGTTAGATACATGATCCTAAAAATTAGGTCTAAGTGGCCTTCAAATGAGTGACCAAATGATCCTAAACTCATGTGACTTGCATGTGTTCTTCATTTCACTTGAATTTGCATTTGCATTTGGATTTGGCTTCAAATATCTTCATGGTGGTTTGATGACTTGACCAAGAGTTGACCTCGACGTTGACCGATATTGACCAGCCAGAGTTGACTTCCGCTAACCAAAATCTTGGAATATTCCGTTGAAGCTCCGACGACCATTTTTTTTATATCTTTTTTCCAACATTGTTTCATCTTCTCCAACAGTCCCGGAAATGACTCCGCTGTGACGACCCGAACCATAATCCGATGTGTGTTTGGCACGATTCTCGAGATTTGAGTTTAGTCGCAGTTTTGCGATATTATGTGGTTTGTCGATTCGATTCGCGACTTTGTTTTTAGTCGAGAATTTGAGTTGGGTATCTTCATGGAAAGTGTAGAGTACATGATTTCGAGTTTGTGGGCGGATCCGGAACATTTTTCCGATAACCGAGGAATATTTTATGATTATTTGAAGTTTCGGGTTCCGACGAGTTTATCCGATTGTTTCGAGCTTATCCGAATTACATCGTATATTCATTCCGGACCGTTGATCGACCCGAGGGACGAGTATAAATATCGAAAAGTCGAAAAATAGTCGAGAAATAGTCGAGAATTCATTGTGGGAGTTGACCAGTCGTTGACTTTCCAAAATTGGAAAGTAGACCAGCAGCCCGAAAGGGAAAGTTTCCCAAACGGGAAGTCACTTTCCGGCGACCTTTTTCCGACCACCTCCGACCACGAATCAGGTATGGTTAGATTCCTCTGTGAATTTCGAGCATGATGGTGCTTGGTTTGGAAAGATTTGATGTTGTTTTGGTTGAGTTCGATTGGGGCCGAGATGGTTGGTTTCGCCGGTGACGGTGGAGGCTGTTCCGGCGAGTTTTGAGGGTCGGGGTATTGGGGGTTTTGCTCCCCACGCCTCGTAGATGCTTTCTGGTGAATTGGTTTGGAACGAGATGTGGTTTTGGGGTGAACCCGATTAGGGATTCGGGTTGGAATTGTCGATCGGATTTTGTGTAATTGACATGGTTCCTTTGTGAATTAGCTTAAGTGATAGAAGAGAAAGTGATTCAGCTCATCGAGACCTTGAAATCTGGAAACTTTGGCCTTGAAATTCCACCGTTGACGGCGCGGCGGCGGCGGTCAACGGCGGTCAACGGCCGGAAAGTTGACTTTTTCAGATTTCGATGTAATTAGTGTCGTTTTTCTCGTAATCGCACCCTGATCGTCATCCAGAGGTTTTTGGGTCGATTTGATTAGCCGATTGTCAGTCGAGATTTCGAGTGGGGATTTCCGTTATACATTTTGTACCGCATTGCATATTTTTGGGAACGGTTGGTTTCCGTGCATCAGTACAGTGTTAAGAATTAAGATTTTGATCAGTTATGTTTTGTGAACATTCAGGAGATCGAGATCGTGATCGTGCTTCAGGCGAGGGATCTTCCGCCGGACCACGAGATTAGCACGAGTGCGCGTTTTGCTCACCTGTGAGTGGACAATTTTCTTTTCACGGAAATCTTGCGAGTCATTTATGTGATTATGAACTTGAGCATGCGTATGAGATTTCAGACTATATGAGCATGTGTTTACAATTATACTTATACGGATATACGTATATGAATATGCATACACTTTTATACTATTTCATGCATTTGTGTCGAACTGTTTATGATTTGATTTTTCACAGAGTACAGTTTCAGTTACGTTGTTGTATCGATACACTGCATCCCGGCTGATCCCCGAGGATGTCACCGGCTGGAATCACGTGTGGGCTAGGGACCCCGTGGTTCTGACTGTACTGCCCAGCTAGGATCACGTGTTGGCTAGGGACCCCGTGGTTCTAACTGTGAGATTTTTACTTGCATGCTCAGTACGCTGGAGGAGTATGATATTTACCTCGCGTATTTTATTATTTTCAATTACCTGGACTCGCATATGTTATTTAAAACATATATATTTACTGGTGAAAGACATTTATTTTCGTCCACTCACTCTAACGTGTTTATTGTCTTTCCCCTGGGCTTTTCGGTTTCCGTGCCCAGTTTGCAGTTCAGGTTTGGTGTTTTCACGTCGCGGGTTGGAGGCTAGTGATCAGAGTTCCCTGTGTTTTCCAGTAGGTTCTTGTTTCGCCTACTGATGTATATGTTGTATATGTTTTACTCTAGAGGTCGCTCTGATACATTCTGATACATGTTTATGCGGATTTTCACGGATATACATATATACATAGTACAGTTTATTTACTGTTGTTGATTATATTGATGTTGAGAAATCCGGATGGGATTGGTGCCCACGGTTTGTTTTTTTTTGTGGCATAGGACGAAGTGTTAATTTCTGGGTGCAGGTTATGGTAATTCTACGCTAGTAACGAAACTCTGCCCAAATTTTGAAAAGTTTTTGTTGGTTCGTATTTTCGAGAGGGTTTGATTCCGGTTTAGGTAACTGAATCGGGATTGGGTCCTTTCATCCGCCTTCATCGAAAAGTGCATAATCATCGTCTTTTAGCCAATTTCTTTCCCAAACCATGATTTTCTAACACTAATTAGGACACGTTATAAGAACACTACTTCATTCATGAAAAGTAAGCAATAATCCTAAAGTTAGGAGCATATTAGGCACATAATTAAAGTCCTAACAATGACACTCCTATCATACAATGGTTCTAAATTCTAGTCCTTGTGTGAGTGACTGAAACATCAATGTATTATACAATCACACATAAAAATAACTACAGTCTGTTCTATGAGGTGAAAAAAGGAGCGAGACTTTCCCCTCCGTTTCACAACCCAAATTGTGCTCTCAAATGCCAAAACTTGGCCATCATTGCACAACAATTCATTTTAGTTTTCGTCTTGTCATTTTAGTTTGAGGTACCAATTTGGAGATGATGCCAATTTTCGTTTCATTTTCCTCGCAGCTTCCAAATTTTTTCTACTATGTGCAGAGCATTAGACAAGAAAAATATAAAGAACGTTGTCTGATTTCTATGTGAGGTGCCAATTTTGAAATGGCACCCATTTTCATTTTTGTTTCCCTTGCACTCTTAATTTGTCTACTATGAACATTAGTTTAGACAATAGGAAACATAAATTCGTTTGTTTGATTCAATAAATTGGAAAAAGAGTAAAAATTTTTTTTTGCCAAAGTCAATACCCAAATCACTATTATTACTCTCATTTTGAAAAAAAATAATAACCCTAACTTGAGAGCCTTTGTCTTTCTCTTTGAAAGAAAACCAAATAAAAAATCCAGAAACCTCTCTCTCTTTACGAAGCAACTCGACATCCGTCCTCTGCCTTCAACACCAAGGCTTGTCCTCACAATGCTCTTCTCTTCTCCTCCGGGTTGTGCACAACCTCAAGCGTCGCCCTATTTGCGCCTCCAGCCTTGGCTCAGTCACACTTGAGCTTGAGCTCAAGCCTTTCCTCTATGGCAAATCTTTGTCCCATGATTTTGGTAGATGCATCGATGCGTTTGTCACATGTCACGGTTATTGCTTGTGGTGCGGGTTTTGGTGATGTACAAAAATTTACCTGTCTCTATATAAGGATATGTAATTTTACATGCAGCTATACTTAATCGTTTCGGACTCGTTGCCCGACAACTATTTAGTGCGTACCAGTTGGTAACTAGATATGAGCCTGAAATTTCACACTTATGCATCTTTGGTTGTGCTGTCTACGTGCATATTACGCCTTCACAACGTATAAAAATTGGTCCTTAGAGACGATTAGGTATTTATGTTAGCTATGAAGCTCCAACGATTGTCCTCTATTTAGAATCTGTGACAGGAGATCTCTTTACTGCAAGATTTGTAGATTGCCACTTTAATTAGACATACTTCCTGCCATTAGGAGGAGAGAGGAATAATTCCATTCTAACTAAACATCAGGAATTGTCATGGTCTGTCCCCACTATATCTCCTCATAATCCCCACATATCTCAGAGTGAGATAGAAGTGCAACGTATTCTTTATCTTCAGAAGGTGACAGATTCGATGCCTGACTCCAACTGATATCGTGAAAGTGACGAGACCAGATATAGCTGCTACAAATATTCCGACAAGGTTGAAAATCCTCAGAAGAGGGCAAGTTAAAGCCATACTCGGGCATGGGCATCATCCCTGTTGCCCATAATGGGGGTGTGGCGTTGGCATCGGCTCCCACCGGTTTTGATGAGCTGCAAGTTAAAAGGCAAGTCATCCAGGCACAAAGCGATCTATTTGTCATTAACATTGTGAATCCATCACATGAGATTGTTTCTGACTATAGTTATGTCCTAGAATCATAATTGACAACATTGGGGATGCTTCAATGTCAATGATGATGTTAGAAAACCTAGAAATCACACTAAGTTACACAAGTGCAAGTGTTATTATGGATAGATTTTTCATGTTAGTTGATGATGCATTTTCTTATTCCGTCGCTCAGGAAATCATTAAAGACAATGAAGTGGAACTTCACTATGTTGCGGATTATCACGTAGAGCAAATTGGTCGAAATAGGAAGATGCAATCCATACTGAACTAAAATCTCTTACAAAAAGGCAAGTTTTCGGTCTGGTAGTGCTATTCCCACCAAATGTTAAGCCAGTAGGACATAAATGGGTCTTTGTTTTGAAGCGAAATGAGAAGAATGAAGTCTTGGGATACAAAGCTTGACTAGTGGCGCAAGGATTTTCTCAATGCCCTAGAATTGTTTATGAGGAGATGTATTTTCCAATCATGGGCATCATTACTTTCTGCTTCTTAGTCTGTTTGGTAGTGTTCGAAAAATTTAGTATGCAACTTATAGATGGGGTTACATCATATCTCTATGGAGATGTTGATTCAGAGATATACATGAAAGTGCCGAAAGACATATTTATACCTAAATTCAGTAACTCTTAACCATAGAGTACTCATGTGATCAAATTGAGACGTTTGCTATATGGATTGAAGCAATTCGGTTATATGTGGTACATACGTCTAAGAAACTACTTGATTGGAAAGGGATATAAGAATGATGAGTTATACCCATGTGTGTTTATCAAATGTGCCACGCAACACTCTCCCTATCCAAATCCGTCTTCTTCTCCATCGATGAAACCTTCTTCCTCAATCCAATCTCACTTGATTTTTATAGCCCCTCCTATTGAGAAAACTATAGTAGTGTTCGTTCGTCGTCTCCTCTTCTCTGAGTTTGTTCCTTCTCAATATTCTTCCAAGTTAATCTCATCTTTGGTTTCAATTGCTAGCTGGGTATTTTGGGAGGTGAATCAACCATGGGATACGAAGCCTCCTCCATGGAGGTTTGGGAGTGGCGTTGGAGTTTTGAGGTCAGAACGGTTTGTGTTGTGGTCAAAGCGGTTGAAGATGGGTTTTTACTAGCCAGCGACAGAGCGACTGCAATACCAGGGTCAACCTCAAGTGATTGTTTTGTCAGTAACCTCTCAGCGAGATCTTTCTTGGTTAGTTGCTATGTCTATGTGACTATTGTAAGGTCTAGGGTTTGGCTTTGGGCCACACTCTAGCTCTTGGACTAGCTTGGACCAACTGGGGCTTTATGAATTTGGGCATGCTGGATATTTTTTGGCTAGATTTTTTTACTTATTCTGATTGGGAACATTGTTCCCTATATATTTTTGCAGAGCCATTTTGCCTGAGTACTCCAGTCAAGACTCCATGTCCTTCTGCTAAGGCAGAGGGAAAGACAGTTTAGGTACTTGTGGTTCTTTGCTTATTTGCATATTATTTGGATTACGTTTTTCTTTGGAGTTGTCATATCTACCAAGATTGGGTGCTTATAGGTATGTACAACTCCTCTCCCGATGTCTTTTGCGATCCTTATAAGATGCAAGTAAGCTTGATGTTAAACTTATTAGAATTAAAGATTAGTGCTAGTTCTGATTTTGTTGTCCTTCTCTTATTGAGTAGGGATGTCCACCCGCTTTTTGTGTACTATTTTGGCGTGAAAGTTTTTAATGAATGTTTAATTTTTTGAAGAAAAAAAATAAACATTTTTTTTTGAAAAGCACTAAAATTTTCTATTAGGGCCGAATATAAATCCTACAAATTCAAAAATTCGAACGGATCCTACTTCGACCTTGTGTAGAACAAGACAAGATCAAAATACAAATTCTCACTATTTCGTCTCGTCCTTGCCCATTTTTACAAACCTAAAAATTTTGATCAATCTAGGTTTAAAAATATTTCGTATTTTTCACTGAATTTTATGAAGGGAAAAATCTTCAAATGGTACCTAAACTATCACCTAATTCACATTTTGGTATGTGGTGTTTAAAAACTACTCAAACGGTATCTATACTTACGCAATGTGGCCTAAAAAGACCTTTTTAATTTTTTTGTACATATTATTGTATATTTTTGAAGCGTAGTGGACTCTTAATTTGTTTACTCTAACACCTCCAACCAAAGATCTATCTTTAGTATTCAAAGGTAAACAATTATTTTTTACAATCAAAATTTCTCATTTTTCAGGTTCTCGAGAGTTAAGTAAAAAATTTAAGTGGATTCAGGACTTCATTCACAATACAAAACAAAGAATTAAACTTCTGGAGAGACTAAAAATGTTCACTCATCCTCAAGATCAAGTAAAGGTTGATCTTCAAATTTCTAAACAATAAAGACTGTTAGCTGTCCGTTTACAAGATAAAGCTAAAATTGAACTTTATTTGCATAAATTATCTATCTGAGCTTGTTGGTTAGATCCACAAAATTTACTGGTATCAGAGCTTGTTATAGTTCAACAAATTTCTAAAGATGAGAACAACTTATGAGAAAATTACAAAGAAACTAGATTCTCTATTAGAATTGACTGATGCAAGGAGACTAGAGATAGTTCCAGCGATTAGCAACACATCAACAGATGAAGATCCTTAATTATGTTCAAAGGATAGCTTGAAAACATAAGCAATCAAGAGACAGTCCATCTCGAACAGTCATAAGGAAAACCAATTACTTTAAACAATTATTCTAAGAGGGAACCCTTCACCAAAACCTTTTCTTTTGGATTTAACAACAAATATGTCAAGCATCAGATTTCAGGAATCCAAGACTGAAGATGTTCGTAACAAAAATATGATGAGCATCTTTCGAAAGAAAAAGGCAATAAGCTATGCAATTATAAAGAATTCGAATTCAATGAAATTGAAGAAAATATTCGAAACTCTTCAATTCCAAAATTTGAACTCAAACAAATTTACAAAAGAAAAAATTTTGACATGTTGGATAGCCATCAGTTCAAAATCCTTGAATTCACCATTCCAGCAACAATAGGAGAAACGGATCACATTTTGATAACACCTGTGGAAGTTGCTAAGGACAGAAAAACAAAGTACAAATTTATGCATATTTGAGCAATCCAAGTCGGCATAAAATGACTGGCCAGAGAAGGCATAAATTGTTTAGTCTTATGTGTCTTACAAGATAATAGACTGATTGATTTTCAGAAAAGACTACTAGGAACCCTCAAAGCATCGTAAGGCAACAAAGTTACATATTTCAACTGCTTTTCAAACTTTTCAACTAGTCTGACTGATGCAGCTCACTATTTACGACTGAGAAACAAAACATATGACACTTCAATGAAAGACGACATGCAAGAGCTTGTTATGGTTAATATGATTTACTATAAACTAATGAGCACAACAGTAGAACTGAAGACCAAAATAACAAATATTCCTAATCTTACTACTGGATTCCTAACAAATCCAAAAAATCATTCGTAGCAGATTCATAAGATTACATGGGATGAGGTAACATTTCTATTAGAATGAAAATTGTCTAGCCCCAAAGAAAAAGAAGAAAGTGTAAGAGTAGAAGTCTATGAGAATTGAAGAATTGAAGACCCTAACCTAATATTCGAAGGACACAGAAGAAGTGATGTGTCCCTCGAAAGCTTGAGAGGTGAAAGCTCTAGATCATTCAGAAGATGCAGCTCGAGAAAATGGTACTAGTAGTACTAGAATTTCAATAAGAGAGGAGACCAACCCAGTGATGGAAGAAGAATTAGATGTTGAATTAGAAAGAGATATCCAACATGAAGTATTTCAAGTAATATATGAATGAATTTCTAGAATACTATTGTACAATAGGAAAGCTGAAAAACAACAACCTAGTACATCTTTTGCATAGAAAGCTTTCTGAACCCCGGAAGACAATCCCGAGGGAGAGCATAAAAGAAAAACCCCTAGAAAGTTTTTCAATAGGGGGAGTTGAAGAAAGAATCAGATAGATGATGCACGAACATTACAAAGCCAACACAAAAGCAAAAGCCAACAAAGGGGCAGCTTAAATGATTTGACAATTTCTCCACCAGAATCGCCGATATTTAAACCAACTGGGAATGCAACGAAAATAAGCAAAAAAAAATAGAGGGGATCACTTCTATAAATATTTCAGAGGAAATAAAAGGAAGAATTAGAGATTCAAGAAAAGCTCTAATTACAAAAGAGAAAAACAGAATTCAAAAGAAGGATTCTTTACGAAGAAAAAATTCTCTCATGAAACAGAAAAGAATAATTAACTCAAGCAACACATCATTGCAAATAAAATAAGAGCACTATGCTAACGAATGTCCAAAGACATGTAATAAAACAAGAGTATTATTACGGTGGTAGTTATTAAAACATGTAAATGTTAGTTATGCAAGGCCAAAGAGCACTATGCTAACGAATGTCCTAAGAAGAATAAGAGAAATTTGAAAACTCTTCTGCGAGAATATGAAGAGGTCATAGAGGTGGCCAATCTGAAGGGCTATGAGGTAGTCTATTCAAAATATGAAGACGATAATTTATTCGTCTATTCAGTCTGGACAGAAGATAAATCATCAAAAGAATCAGAAACAGCATCTGAGGAGGATTATCTATAGGGGTTTATCTCCTTGAAATAAAAAATTGGAAAGAAAGCACTGAAGAAGAAAGGATTTATTCTTACAAAGTCAATCCTTGATCCTTTGTCTGTGAATATTGTCATTGCTATGAGAAAGATGGTGTTCCTATGTTTTGTGAAACATCATAGAAAACGTATCACAAAGAATGCTTCATAGCTGAAGCAAGAAGAAAAATAAAGAATAGTCTAATAAATCAGATTATTGAACAAGAATATGAAGACTACTTCTATGAGATAGAAAAAAGAAACAAAATTCTAGAAAGAGATCTAAAAAGAATGATATTCGATACTACTACTGAAAAGAAAGAAGTAGTATCCATAAAAAACCCAGTTTGTGAAGAGAACGATCCAGTCCTTTCACAAAAATAGTAGAAGAAGAAGGTTCTTCGAAACAGAATTTGTACAAGGCAGCAACTCCTTTTACGAATAAGTTCAGCAACTACATAGAAATTTTATTAAAATTTCTAGAATATAAGAATTATCATCTACATTCCTATGTACATAATGATTTTGGCTTCAGCCTACCAAAAATATTTGCTATATGTGGAGAACTATGGATTACTAATGCAAAAAGAGGTGCAATAGGGAAAACTATATACGGGAGAAGAATCTTCATGATACAGTTGCCAAAAAGGTTCAAATCTCGATTGGAAGAGGAACCTTTGTAAGTGAAGAGCTTTGGCAATTAGAAAACCAATACTCAAATTTGTTGATTGACAATGATTTTCTCCTACAACAAACATTCATCCAGAAACCAGAAGTTAACTTATTAGATTTCGAAAGGAATGACAAGATCTTCAGAACATAGAGTGTCTGAAATAAGCAAAGAGTGTTGTACGTTGGTCTAGGATTTACAGAGCAATATCAGAGGTCACAATAGAATAGTGGTGGCAATACACCAAATTATGAAATGATATTGCAATATAAGCAGTAAGAAGAGTTGTTTATAAAGAATCGTTAGAAGACGAAGAAAAAGATGAATAAGAGAATAATCCCAAGCACTTTAAGGCTAAGCTTGAGAAAGAGAAGATGCATACCCTTGGAGAGATCAATGAGATGTTAAAACAAAATATTTACATCAATCCTCTGAAATTCATGGAAAAAGACTCGGTGGTCTGTGAGCTCAAGCAACATGACATGAATTCTATTTGTCATGTAAAAGCAATCCATCAGTACAAGAAAGAAGATCATAAATAATTTAGAAAAGACATAACTGATCTTTTAGAAAAGCGATTGATAAGACCATCAAATAGTCCTCATCAAGCTCCAGCATTCTATGTCAAGAATCATGCAGAAGAAATCCGCAGAAAAGTAAGGATGGTGATAGACTATAGAGATATCAATAAGAAACACGTAAAAGATGGTTATCAAATAGCACATGCAAGAGTGCAAATCAACATGCTAAGTGGAGCCAAAGTGTTCTCAAAGTTGATGTAAAATCAGGATTCTGGCAAGTCAAAATACATCCTGATAGCATTCCCCTTACTATGAATGGCTAGTAATATCTTTTGGACTGAAACAAGTTCCATCCATTTTCAGAGAAAAATGGACAACATATTCAAATAGGTTGCAAACTTGTGTGCCATCTATATCAACGATATCTATATTACTCTTCTCGAAAAGCAAAGAGGAACACATGAATCATCTTTATGAGGTAGTTAAACTCATAGTTCAACATGGAATCATTCTAGGAGATAAAAAAGTCTTTCTCGTCCTAGTTGAAATTGATTTCATGGGGATTAAAATAAGAAATGGGTTGATCAAGCTTTAACCTCATATTTTAGAAATGTCTGAAAATTTTCAGACATAATTCTTGACGCTAAAAGTCTACAGAGATTTTTAGGAGTCATAAACTATGGAATAGACTTCCTTTCCAAAATTGTTGGATTAACAGCAATACTGTCCCAAAAAACAAGCTCTGAGATAACTTGAAAATTTACAGAGGGTGGCGAAAATGTCATTAGGAAAAGCAAGGAGCTTTGCAAAAATTTTCCTCCACTCCATCAACCTGAAGAAAACGATGAGATCATTCTTCAGACACATGCTAGTGACAATTTTTTGGCAGGTATAATGCTTGCGAGAGCGCCAGACACTAATTGATACATGTGTATCCTTTTGTTAGGAACTTAGCTAGTTCTTTAATGGGATTAGGAGTTCAGGCCCTATAAAAGGATGTTCAAGTTAGATCTAAAAATAGAGAGAAAACAACTAGTACTTAGTCTATTTGGTGATATTGTGAGTGAGAGATTCTGATAGCTATAATCTTTTGCACAATATTAAGGAGAAGATATTTTTCTTCAAAAACTCTGTTCTTACTCTTCTTATATTGCTACTGGTAATTCCACAATCAGTAGTGCTTTCTTGGTGATATGTATCAAGTTGGTATCAGAGCACCTTGATCCTGAGAGGGGATTTCCAATGGTTTATAGTCCTTACTCTATCACAATTGAGAAAACTAGGCAAGGTTCTTGTTTCTTGGGAGAAAACCAGGAGGTCAAGAGGAAAGTAGATGGCTGAAACAAATGGAACAAAGAAAGAAAGACTTGCTGCGGTGGAGAAGCAGATAGCTTCGATGAGTTCTACCCTTCAAGAACTAGTCGGCTTCATCAAGCAGGACAAGAAAGGCGAACCTTCAGAAAAATGAAAAGTGCGACTTCAAATTATGATGACAAAGACGAGGAAGAGAACTCAGATGAGGAATCACCAAAAATGGCGCATCGAGGAGGATGGAATTCTTTCCAGAACCTCAGGATTGATTTCAAGTTTGAGATCCGTATGTATGATGGAAGTGTTAACATAGAGAAACTAGATAATTGGATTGAGCGTTTGGAAACCTATTTTACTCTTTATGGCTATATGTCAAAGGAAAAGATTACTTCTACAAATCTAAGACTCTCGGATCATGCTTTGACTTGGTGGAAATCCTATCGGAGACAAGTTGTCGGAGAGGTAGTGTCATGGAAATAGTTCAAGGAATTGCTTAGAAAACAATTTTATCTAGTGGGCTTTCTAGAAGAACGATGGTTCAAATGATTCAACTTGCGTAAAAAATAATCAATCTGTGCAGGAGTATACCATCAACTTCAAGAATCAAGCTATGGCTTTGGATATTGCATTACAGGAGTATTCTGTTTACATGAAGTATGTGGCACAATTGAACGAGTATATCCGAAAAGAGTTAAAATTATTCACTTTGCAAACTATTTCATAAGCTAGTGTGAAAGTTATTGACATTGAAGGAAAATTTAAAATGCACGAAATAAAAGGAGATAGTAAACAATTTGGGGGAAAGTCCAATGGTTCTTATGTCAAAAGGGAGGAGCATAAAAAAGGGAAAGTGAGTCTGACTGGAAAAAAATTGTTAGTTTGCGAAAAAATGGTTAGTTTGCACTTATTGTAAAGAAACTGACCATGTGGTAGATAAGTGCCGGGAAAAAACATCCTCAACTTAAACCAAGAGGGTTGAAACTGAAAGAAGAGAAAAGGAAGGCAACTTTGATCACACATGCTCCAAAGAACGTCCTGGGGATGATAGAGCCAAATGTAAAACTCAACCTTATGGCAGGGAAACAAGTAGTATCAGATGCAGAAGACCCTAGAGAACAGCTCTTTGTTGTTAAGTTACAAGTAAAGACCAACTTGGTTGATGCCATTGTAGATCCAGGTAGTCAAAAGAAACTTATTTCAGAAGTATTGGTGCAGAAACTAGGTCTCAAGAGAGTCAAACATTTGAGGTCATACCCGTTGGGATGGATACAAAAAGAAGCCAGGTTGAGTGTAATCAACCAATGCACATTTAAGTTTGCTCTTCATGAGTTATACATTGATGAAGTAACTTGTGACGTAATACCATTAGATGTCTGCTAGGTTATTTGTGTAACCCTTACTTGTGGGATAGATACGATATCTATGATTAGAGAGCACAAAAGTATATGTGCACGAAGGATGACTAACAGTTTATTATTCGAGCAATTTCTCTTCCATAAGAGGCCCTTTTGCTAACAACGACTCAGGCTAAGCGATTAGTCAATGCGTGTGGAAAGTTTGTCTTATTGATGGTACGTTCACATGAAGCGCAACCGAGTCTAGTATGTTTGGCTTCTTTAATAGTGCATCAGGAGCATGAGATATAGAGGTTAACAACGCAACATGCTGATTTGTTTCAGGATCTCACAAGATTTCCATTGAAGAGAAGTGTAGAACATGGGATAACCTTGACTGGGGAGAATTTTCTGCGAAATTTAGGATTATATCGTAAAACAATACAAGAATGCAATGAGATAAAGAAACATGCCAAGGAACTTCTCGAGAAAGGAGTCATCGTGCAAAGTTGTTCACCTTGTGGGTCACCAATCTTATTGGTTCCCAAAAAGTACGGTGGTTGGTGTATGTGTGTCGAATATCGTGTGCTCAATAAGATTACCATTAAGAATCGGTATCCACTCCCACAAATTGATGATTTGATTGATCAACTAGAAACTGCTCGATATTTTACAAAATTGGATTTAAAATCCGGGTACCATCAAGTTCGAGTAAGAGAAGAAGACACCTGGAAGATAACTTTCAAAACAAAACAAGGTCTCTTCGAGTAGTTGGTAATGTCGTTTGGGTTATGTAATGCTCTGGCTACGTTCATGTGTTTGATGAATAGTCTATTAACACCTTTTTTTGATGAGTTTGTAATTGTGTATTTGGATGACATCTTGATATATAGCGAGACATGGGAAGCACACATGGTACATATCCAAAAGACATTGGAGGTGCTACGGGGAAGCCAGATGCTTTACAATTGTTGAAAATGAAGATTTATGAAGCACCGGTGCTAGCACTACCTAATTTGTAACGTCCATTTGAGGTCGAGACAGATGCTTAAACTTATGCCATGGTAACCGTACTTTTACAAGATGGCAGACCAGTGAAATATTATTCTGAGCTATTTAATGAGTCAATTAAAAACTATCCTACGTATGACAAGGAGTTTTATGCACTTTATCAAGAAATAAAACATTGGTGGGTGTACTTGTTAGGGAAAGAAGTAGTTGTGCACTCAGATCACAAGCCATTAGAATATCTTCATGCTCAGACCAAGATATAGCAAGCCAAGCACATGAAGTGGATGACATATTTAATGGCATTCAATATTATCATCAAGTACAAGAAGGGGATCATTAACAAATTGATTGATGTGTTGTCCCGACCACCGACACCAGCAAGTGTTTATGCTTTGTCGGTAGCTATGCATATCCAACCATTGGTTCCCATGGAGTATGCCATATGGTATGTCTCGGATGGAAATTTCAAAGAGGTGTATGAGCAGGACAACCAGGGTCCCAAAGAGGAATTTATGATACGTGATGGTTTGCTTTATAAAGGGTCATTGCTATATATACCAAAAGATGGAGAAAGGTTAAAGTGGATTCGAGAAGCCCACACTTCAAGAGTGGCTGGTCATTTTAGGGTTGGTAAGACGTTGTTGAATTTGCGACGATATGTTTTTTGGCCTAAGATGTCGGATGATGTTTCCAGATATGTTCGTGGTTGCAAGTTGTGTTGTACATCAAAATCGGCAAATAGAAAGAGGGGATTGTACCTACCTTTACCGGCACCATCTCTGCCTTGGGAAAGTATTTCTATGGATTTCTTAGGTGGTTTACCAAGAGCTAAGTCAGGGAATGACTACTTGTATGTCGTGGTATATCGTTTTAGTAAGATGGTGATATTGATTCCTTGCAAGAAGACCATTATCGGGGATGGTGCCACTAAACTATTTTTTTAGAATGTTTAGAAGCATATTGGATTGTCAAGTTCGATTATTTCTGATCGTGATAGCCAATTCCTTGGACACTTCTGGGATTCTTTGTGGGGGGGGGGGGGGGGATGAATACATGCATAAAAAGAAGTACCAACTTTCCATCCACAAACAGACGGACAAACAGAGTTGTTTAACATGACAATGGTGCATATGTTACGGAGTTACAAAGCTAAGCATCTGAAGACTTGGGATGAGAGTCTTCTATATTTGCAGTTTTCTTTTAACAGGGTAGTCCATAGTTCTTCAGGAACATCTCCGTTTGAGACATGCTATAGGTATTTGCCTCCTAGTCTCTTTGATATGGTGTTTGCTACTGATGAGGTTCAACATGGAAAGCGAGAGAGTGATAGGCTTAAAGCCCAACATTTTTTTGGAGAAGATAAGTCATATTCATGCAACTGTTGAAACACAATCGAAGAAGTCACAAGAAAAGTACAAGTCAAAACATGATAAGCATCGAATACCTTGCAACTTTGGTGTGGGTGATTTAGTATGGTTGCAAGCAAATCTAAGTAGTTTAGCACAGAGTAGTGAGCACTCAAGTTCCCTCATCTTCATTTTTAACTTAAACAAGAGTTTAAGTTTCTAAAAGGGGGAGCCATGATACATGTGTATCCTTTGTTAGGAACTTAGCTAGTTCCTTCTCTGACATTGATAGGGATAGTAGTTCTATAGTTAGATTAGGAGATTAGGGCCTAAAAAAGAATGTTTAGGTTAGATCTAAACATAGAGAGAAAACAGCTAGTACTTAGTCTTTTTAGTGATATTGTGAGAAAAAGATTATGAGAGCTGTAATCTTTTGCACAACATTAAGGAGAAGTTATTTTTCTTCAAAAACTTCGTTCTTGCTCTTCTTATATTCCTACTGGTAATTGTGCAATCAATAATGCTTGCTTGGTGATTTGTATCACTAATTCAGAATTTTTTTAAAAATTTTACAGTGGGAAGTTCAACTTTCCAAAACAGAACTATCCCATGGGGAAAAGAAAATTTTGGCAACCAAAAAAAAATTAAAAATTCTCACGCCTTTTTAGAAAAAATCATTTATTGTGAGAACAGATTGAACAAGAATAAAAAAAATCAAGAATTTGAAGGTTGATAGAGCTACTAATAGGGGTAGATTAAAAAATTGGCAATTATTTCTCAACGAATATGATTATGACGTAGAATTAATTGCAGGAAACAAAAACTATCTCTCAGACGCTTTAACAGAGAAATAGTGAGGATTCGAATTAGTGAATTGAAAGGAGCGACAAAGGTCAAAATCCTAGGGGCAGGAGGCCAGGAAAAGAATCTGAACAACTGGAAGAGTCTATTAAAAACGGTCTTAAAAATTTCTTGTTGTGTCCTAAAATACCAGCCTTAACTGACCAATTCCAGGATAAAGGATTAGTTAGCCCGTCTCAAAAGGTAGATGGTAAAGGCTTATCAAGACCATTAAAGGGTGATGTTTTGCCAAAAAACATAATTTTTCTTATAGGCTTCGTAAACATTTTCAAATATCAATTGAACACCTTCTCCGAGTTAGTCTACCAAACTAACCCAAGTCTAGCTTTTCATCAAAAGATTTTGCTGGACAATGTGATGTTCGCCTTCTAGGAACAAGACTAAAGGCTTATGGTAGATGTCATGAATGCCTTAGCGGAAGAACTGAAACAAAAGGGAAAACAACAAAGTGTCATTAATGAACCAGTGTTGCATTACATTAGCACTCTTGAAAGTGAAAAAGTACCAATTCAGGCGCTAAAAGAGCCAGAGTGGTTCAAATCAGTACACCATTGGAAGACACTCAATTAAGACAGTTCTCCCTGATACACTATGGTGAATATTCAAAGTGAGCATCTGCAAAAACACAAATTATGGTTGGTTTAGAATGATTTTTTTCATAATCTATGGACAAAGACTAATGATGATCTCAAAGGATTGCACTACTACAAAAAATGCTTCAGACAACGGCTCAGGAGTAGTCGTTGATGACTAATTTAACCGTCATTTATCGAGCAATCGCTTGATTAAGACAATGGTTAATTCACCAAATAAACTGTTGTTTACTAATCATTACGACGACGGACAAAACATCATACGACGGGTGGGATCCATGATGATGTCGCATTGCATAAATTCAGACGACAAGTAACCGTCTTCTGATAGTATATCAGACAACAGTTATATATTATATGACCGTCGTTTAACCATGATTCAGTCGACAGTCACATACTATTTTGTCGTCATTTGATTTGTATTTGGTAGACACAATATTTGCACTTTTCAAGCATCATGTAATTGATCTAGTATGCATTTACCGGCCAAATGAATATTGTATTTCTAACAAAACATTAAGTGATTTTGTGCTTCCAAAAGATCAATATACAACTTGGTACTAAATATATATAAGAATACACGGTTATGAATCATTAAACTATTGCTTCATCACAAGCTTGGCACATGAAATTATCAGGTAGTCAACATCATCATTCCCAACAAGCACCATCAACCAAATCTCACTCTTTTAAAGCAGAAGTGCCTGATCAATTTAAAAGGAAACAATGTCAAAATTCCACAAAGATGAGCAATAAGCTGCAAACTTCCATTATACACATATCAAGTTACTGGACTTGGTCATTGAAACCATTTAAATCAATAATCATAAATAACACAAATACACACTAGATCAGAAGCATATAAAACATAAGTGTAAATACATGATATGGTGCATCAAGGTACCATTTACAAATTCTAATCATTAACCATGTATAAATTCAATGCAATATTAATAACCAATTAGTCTAAATGCAATGTACTAAACACTATTGATTGCGAAATAAAAACTTCGCGAGACATATCCATTCCTCATGTGAAAATTATTCAGGTTTGGAGAGAGTGAAAGTAAGAAATGAAAGAGTACTCAATCCAAAGTCCTCGTCTACTACAACAAAGATGATGCAACTAAGCTGGAAATATCTAAGATCTGCCAAAATGTCCCTTGCCGTGTTGGACTTGAAAGATCCTAATCCCATAATTCTTCAGTTCAATAAGCATAATACACAGACATGCAAACTCAAAAATAGAATTTAACACACTCAAATACAATAAAAAAAGCCTGTACATGTAACCTCTTCACAATATATACAGCCAAGGTAAGGTCACCACGTCCCCTACATCCAAGGTTGCCTCTGCCTCCATTGGCCTTAAAGGCACTGCTCCATCATCTGACTATGAAGCTCGATATGCCCTGACAAGAGAAAGAAGCAAACACAAAGGGCATGGCCAAATCAATCATATGTATCACACAAATACACATCATCAAACATCAACTTGGGAGAATTATCATTTTGACACATCAAATTGGCAGAACTAGTGTAGTTGCCACAAAAACAACTTGAAAAATCATTAAAACATACAAACAATAAATCATCAACTTGAATTAGCACAGATTCACTGACAACATATCAGTAAAACATAAGCCTATCAATCTCGACACCATCTAATGACACGACTCGAAACTTGCACGAATTAAAGAGGGTCAAACTTGCACGATTAAATGTGGATAATTATTAGGTTGACCTGCTAGTAACCCGCTTTTTTAATGGGTCGGCGACGGGTCAACTCGATAACACGAAAGTAACCCATGTAACCTATTTATAAATGGATCGAGTCATTTTATATAACCTTCGACAAGACCCATTAAACATTATTTCCAATTTGATCAAGATTCTCTGTTTAATTCCAAAACTTAGTGTGAGAGTATTATATATCCACAAATTTGCGACATTGAATAACTGATTTTGATTTAGTATGTATAAAATGAAAGGACCCAACCCCGATTCAGTTGCCTAAACCGGAATCGAACCCCTTCTGAAAGCACGAACCAACAAAAATCATTCAAAATTTCGGCAGAGTAACATTACTAACGCGGAATTGCATTAACCTGCACCCTGAAAACAACACTTCATCCTATGCCACAAAAGCCAAACCGTGGGCACCAATCTCATCCGAATTTCTCAATATCATATCATAAATAATAAACAGTAAACAAGACTGTAATATATAGTATATCCGAGGAAATCCGTATAAAACTTGTATCAGAATGTATCAGAGCGACCTCTAGTGTAAATATATATAATATATACATCAGTAGGCGAAACAAGAACCTACTGGAAAACACAGGTAGCTCGGATCACTAGCCTCCCACCACGACGTGAAACACCAAAACCTGAACTGCAAACTGGGCATGGAAACCGAAAAGCCCAGGGGAAAGACATGAAACTCGTTAGAGTGAGTGAACGAAAATAAATGTCTTTCACCGAATAATATATTCGTTATAAAAACATATGCGAGTCAAATGCATGAAAATCAAATAGTACGTGAGGAGACGCTGACTCCAACCCACGTACAGAGCATGCGTCGTAAATATCGCGGGGTCACTCATGGACTCCCTCGCGATAACACAGTCTGAATCACGGGATCCCAGACCCACACGTGATTCCTAACCAGAAAGGCCTCGGGTCAGGATATCTGTCCCCCCCCGGAGAGTACTCGGGGATCAGTTGAGAAGCCAATGTGTATCGATACAACCCTGATAACTGAGACTGTACTCTGTGTAAACCAAATCATAAATCTTTTCCATGCACATGCATAAAACATAATATATATGTATGTATAATCGTATACGTATATTCGTATATGTATTATCGTAAAACACATGCTCATAAAATCATGATCAAACTGCATGCTCAAGTTCGTAAATCATATATGAAAGACTCGTAATCAATCCGTGAAAAGAAATGTCCACTCACAGGTGAGCAAAACGCGCACTCGCGCTAATCTCGTGGTCTGGTAGACGATCCCTCGCCCGAAGCACGATCTCGATCTCGATCCCCTGAATAATCATAAAACATAACTGATCAAAACCATAGCCCACAACTCTGTACTTAACCACGGAAACCAACCGTTCCCGGAAACATATTAAACTGTATAAAATAATCGACTGAATTTCTGAAATCTCCACTCGAAACCTTCGACTGAAAATCTGATACCCAGATCAATACGAAAACCTCAAGGCGATACTCAGGGCGTGATTACGAGAAAAACGACATTAAATTCATCGAAAACCAAAAAGTCAACCCTCTCGCCGGAGCGCCGCCGCCGCCGTCAACGGAGACTTTCTCCGGCGAGGAAGCTCCAGTCCTCAAGATCTCAACAAGCCCAGTCACTTCCTCAACTACCACCAAGGCCAAATCTCACCGGAATCACCTCAAAACAGCTCGAAACCGAGCGGAATCCCAACTCCGGCAACCCAATCGGGTTCCACCAAAACCTCAACCAATTCCTAATTAAACCACATGGGAAGCATCCCAGGGACAAGGGGAGTCAAAACCCCCACCTCCCCGCCACCGTGGCTCGCCGGAGGACCACCTCCCAACACCGGCGAAAATCTCTAAACCGACCCGATTCGGGTTCCTCCAAATCTCCATCAATTTTCATAAATTCAATTGCAAAATAACTTAAAATCACAAGAGGAAGAGATTCCTACCCTTTACGTGGCCGGAGGTGGCCGGAAAAAGCAAGTCGGCCGGCGAAGACCAAACGAGAAAGTTTCCTCTTCGGTCAACGGGTCAAACTTCCAGAAACGGAAAGTCAATGCTGGTCAAACCTCAAACAGTGTTTTTCGACTATTTTACGACTATTTCAGATATTTATACTCGCGCCTCGGGTCAATCGACGGTCCAAAACGAATAATCAAAATGATTCGGATAAACACGAAACAAACGGATAAACTCGTTGGAAACTGAAACTTCAAATAATCATATTATATTCCTTGGTTATCGGAAAAATCATCCGGAACCGCCCACAAGCTCGAAATCACGTGCTCTACAACTTCCGTGAAGAAACTCAATTCAAATTCTCGGCCGATAATAAAGTCGCGAACGAAATCGACAAACCACACACATAACGTGAAATCGCGACTACACGCTAACTCGTGAATCGTGCCGACTACACTACTGATTCTGGTTCGGGTCGTCACATAAAATTTGCAGTTGAATGTAATTTATAGTTCATTCAATTTAATTGGTATTTGTTAAATGAGTCATAATACATGGATAAAACCAACACGACACGACTCGATTATCAAACAGATTGTAAACAGATCAACCCAAGACCCACCCATTTATCAATGGGTCAGATATGGGTTTGTATTTTTGACACTTGAAAAGACCCAACCCTAGTTTAGCTAGTAAACTAAGATTAAGCCCTTATGGCCGACCATAATCTAAGAAATTATGCGAAAATTTTAACATAACTTCTCCTAAAAATGAGACTACCAAACACCTGCATGAAAATAACACTTCAGAGACTAAATCCCACAAACAAACTGTGGACCACCAATGTCCATCTGGATTTCTCAACATAAGTCATAAACAACACTAGTACTCAACTCAGAAATTTAGAAGCATATTTAGAAGGTACTGGTTCTTAATACAAAGCAAAGTAACTCAACGATAACAAGAGAAGTCTCAGCTGTTTACATAAACATCATTAAAAGTAACATAATACAAAAGGTATTCAAAGAGACTTCTATTAGCATATACTACATAATAAATCACATATGTACTATATGGAGACTTATGTTATAAGTGTAGTTATCATATGGGTATTTTTCAAAACCTAGGTATCAAAATGTGCAAAAAGTTGTAATCCATGTAGGGCATGTACTAAATGGAGATTTTTCTCTTACTATAATCATACTAATCTGTCATGGAGTTTTTGAGTTTGGCATGTTTTTCTATAAAGAAAATTGCTGAAGAGGTCACTCATTTTGACAAATATCGAATTGGTTACTCACTTTGTCTGTTTTTGATGTTAAAAAAATATATTCCTTTATTTATAAAATGCATATAAGTTAATTTATTAGCATGACAATGAAAAAAAAAGTGACCAATCTGATATTTGTCAAATATAAATGACTAATTTGACTTAATTGTTAAACAATGATTTTTTTAACAAATTTTTCTTTTCTATAACAGAGGATTGATGTTTCAAGAAACTCGTGTCAATAGATGAGGTTGGCAACAAAATGACCTAGTGGACTTACTGAGAGGGGGAAGAGTAAAAAAGCAAGAAAGTTGGGCCGCCAAACCAAGCTAATTACTAATTAGCCACAGAACTAAACTATGTAAACTGGACCAATGAGATTATCCCAGACCTGTATATAGGGCGGTGGTCACAGAAATATAAAAGTTACAGAGCCCGCATTTTTCAGAGAGAGAGAGAGCGACTGAACGAGCGTGTACTTTCTCAAGTACCGCCGACTGTACGTGCTCTTCGAAGACAGGAACAACACTTGTAATGCTTCCCTCTCTCTGTTGGTAGACAACACTGTATGCTTTTATTGGTAAAAGAATGAAACTTGTATTTGGTGAATATGATTAGTGTTTTCATCATCTGGGATTCAGCAGTTTCTTATCACACTCATGATGGGCATTAGCCTATTGGTTTTATGTTCCATTTCTGATTTCTTTCATTTCTAATAGTGGCTGGCTACTTGCAAAGGTGGTGGCTTTTCTTCAGCTCTTTCAGCATCATATACAGGGTAAACATTTCATCATTCCTCAATCTTATTCTTCTTTTTTCGTCTTCCGGATACTAATTTCTTGAGTTTTCTATTGAGTTTCAATTTCGATGTTTGTAGCCTTGAAAATTTGTGGGATTGATGTTGTATATTTGTGCTGTTGTTTATATTGGTCTACAAGTACAAGTAGAGTTCCAGCTTTAGTACTACAGCATTTGAATGGTTATTGATCTGTTTTTGTGCTTTTTTAGCAGTGTTGAAGTAGAAGAAAGAAAAGATGGCTGCGGCAGGTTCCAATCAGCCACAGTTCATTGCAAGTTCTGGAAACCGAAGTTGCTCCAATGAGCCGCTCATTGAGAACTTGGATACAGAAAAAATTGCTGTTCCGGATGTGAGTTTGATTCAGTTTGATCACACTTCTATGTTATGCTTGGTACAATATATATCATTACTGTTGATTGCACAAATTCACTGGGAAGTATTATTAAAGTTATGGAATCGTGGATAGCTGAAACCATTGATTGGAAGTGGATGGTTAACTGTGCAAGCCATTATTGTGTTTCCTTGTGATAGAGTGTTTCACCTCGGAGCTTCCTGGATTACAGAATAATTGGAGCTACTTCTACCACACTTGACCTTTCATTACTTCTTGTTAACCTTTTTTATTAAATTCACATCAATACCCTTATAAGTACTGGCTAGTCTCAATATCAACTAGATTCAGCTTTGAGAAGAAGTATACCTATCATTTCTAATTTTTCTTCTTGACGATTCACTGATTCTTGTGACTCATGTGAGGAAGGTGTGTCCGATGAGATTTCTTTTATTCATTACTAGTACTATGTTTATGCAGAAGACTAGTTGGAAAAATCTATTTGCCTACATGGGTCCGGGGTTTCTCGTTTCAATTGCGTATATAGATCCTGGGAATTGTAAGAATGTAACCTCATTCAAATTTTCTACTCTTCTTTTCTGGTTTTGTAACATAATCTCATATATCTGTCATCAACTTGCAGTTGAGACGGATTTGCAGTCAGGGGCACAGTACAAGTATGGGGTATGTATTTCATCATATACTTGTCTTACCTCTGTCATTATTCAGGTTCAGCATCTTAAGAAGATGGATCTATAGCATCATAAAATGGTATTTCTCTAAGGACTTCAGGGTGTAAGAGTGTAAACTATTGAGACAATGCAGCACACTAACAGAATCTTCAGTGCATTGGATTTGTAGTGTATCTGAATTTAAAATGATAAATGTGTACATGTATTACTGGAAATTGAATAGTCTAGGGGCCTATATGAAGAAGAGAACAATTTATTTGTTTATGTTTTATAAGATATCCAGAATTTCCAGGTTGAAATTTTTGGTGTTCTGTTTTAGTTAGCCTTATCAATCTAGTAACTACATGTTTGGATATAGAGCTTCCAGTCATTGGCAGATGGGTATATTTTCAATTTTTATTTGTTTCCTAACTAGATACAGCCATGGAATAGATGATAACAGTTCTAAGTAACTCTCTCTTTTCAGCTACTTTGGATAATACTAGTTGCTTCATGTGCTGCTCTTGTCATTCAGTCCCTTGCAGCCAATCTCGGGGTAGTCACAGGCAAGTGATATGATAAATCAGTTTTAGACCACCCCCACCCCTTTGGGTGATTCTTTTCTTAGTAATAGTGAGTAATTTTGCTTCATATTAATTATAGGAAAGCATTTGGCCGAGCACTGCAGAGCGGAATATCCTAAGAGAACAAATTTTATCCTTTGGGTTCTTGCTGAGATTTCTATAGTTGCATGTGACATTCCTGAAGGTAAGTGTTTCTCTACTTAGGTGTTGGTATCAGTTCAGAGTTCAGACAATTAGAAGCAAATAGGTCTGATTAGAACACTTTCTTGGTTGGATACCTGACAATTACGATTTCTGTTAATAGATACACTGATAAGACATATCTTGTTCTTTACTAGTGATTGGAACTGCCTTTGCATTGAACATGCTCTTCAATATACCTGTATGGATCGGTGTTCTCCTAACAGGACTCAGTACATTGATGCTTCTTGCATTACAACAATATGGGGTAACTCACTATGCTTCCCATGTTCTGTCCCCTTCTTTGAGATCTTGGTTTTCATTCCTCAAGTATAAGTTATCAAACCCACATGTCTTTCTGCTTACAGGTTAGAAAACTTGAATTCCTGATTGCATTACTTGTAATCACAATTGCTGGATGCTTCTTTTTTGAGCTTGGCTATGCAAAGCCTGATGCCACAGAAGTTTTGAATGGCCTTTTTGTTCCAAAACTCAAAGGAAATGGTGCTACTGGTTTAGCAATTTCACTTCTTGGTGCTATGGTTATGCCGTAGGTTTCAACTGACTATATTAAATCAAATTTCTTTTTGAAAATATTTCTGATTGCTCATCAGTGTTGTCTTGTCTACTTGCTACAGACACAATCTCTTCCTTCACTCCGCATTGGTGCTTTCTAGGAAAATACCACGATCTGTTCGCGGAGTCAATGTAAATCAACATTTTTCAGTAAACTGATGGAACTCAATATTTTGCCTGATTTCTGAATGTTGTTATGTAACGTGTTCTCATATGTCGACCTGATACCCAGTGTTGATTATTTTGTGAGTAACAACAATATTAGCACCTGATACCTAGTGTTCTCATATGGCCAAAGATTTTGCTGATGGTTTCCATCATGATCGTAAAATGTCTATTCCCTTTAACAACTGTACATCTCTTGCATTCATCCGAAGCTATATATTTTTACAGTATCTCTTTGGCTGACACAAGCTTAGGTGCAGGTGGAAAGCTTTGAAGTTGAAACTGTACTGTTTTAATGTTTTGGGCTATTTTTAAACTGTGCTTGTTCTCAGTTATCTGCTCTCTTTTGGTCTATAAAAAGGATTTATCCGTGGTCACACACCCACGTAAGGTTAATATCCACTTTACATCCTTGTCAGAAAGGTTTATAACACCATATAAATTGGTGGAGTCAGATTTTCCATTATCCAGTAAAACGATCTACAAATTGCATCGTGATCTTATACTTATTTATGCCCTGCAGTCCAGAATTAGCCCTATGAGCTTTACTCAAAAGATGATGACTATTATAACTGGTTTCAGTCTATAGTTTCTGCTTAGCACATCATTTCCCCCTTGATGATTGGTGTTTCATAATTGACTTGTATCATCTTTAAAAAGACTCATGCAGGGATGATATCAATTTTTTCCCATGTGTTGATACATCTTGCTGTTGGAGTTGAGTATACCACCAAGCAATATCTGACAAAATATCTATTTGCAGGAGGCATGCAGATTTTATATGGTAGAAAGTGGTTTTGCTCTGCTGGTAGCCTTCCTTATAAATGTCTCCGTTATTTCTGTAAGTGGTGCAGTTTGCAATTCCGCACATTTGAGTGCTGAAGATCGGATGAACTGCGAGGACCTGGATTTGAATAAAGCTTCGTTCTTGCTAAGAGTATGTAATGCAAATGGGCTATCATCCTCTACTGCTTGTTTTTAGTATCCCAATTTTCAGAGGAATTCACTTCCATTCTGATTTTCATGAGGGTGATTCCTAATTTTTGTCTGCAGAATGTCTTAGGTAGCTGGAGTTCCAAACTTTTTGCTGTAGCCTTGCTGGCGTCAGGTCAAAGTTCTACTATAACAGGAACATATGCAGGGCAATACGTTATGCAGGTGCCTTGCTACAGAACACCATTTAAATTTCTGCACAGTAATAAATTATATTCATTGTCAGAGCTGCTACTTCTCTACAAAGGTTTTTAGACAAACTTTATTACTGTTCCCGTTTGTATATTTAGGTAACTTTTAAAAGGAAGCTACATCAGATTTGAGATATATACTATGAGCTACATAATATATATAATTGTATAAAAATTGAAAACAACCAATCTTAGATATGTCTCTACTATTGTTGAAATGTAAAATGGCACAACTTGTATATATCTTGTGATTGTTGTTCTCTGATTTTAACAATATGTACCTGTATTCTTGTTGAAGGGCTTTCTTGATTTGCGACTGACGACATGGATCCGAAACTTTTTAACAAGATGCTTGGCAATAGTCCCTAGTTTGATAGTTGCACTTATTGGAGGATCTGCTGGGGCTGGAAAGCTGATTATCATTGCATCAGTAAGATGGATCAAATTTTACCAACATTTCATTGATTAATTTTCCTGATCCCTGTCTTATATGAGGTGTTTGTAAGTTGTTGTATGTAGTAGGGAATATGTCCTTCTCAAGTTACTACTTATGTTGAAACCTGCTAATCATATCATCTCATGTTGTTCCTGTAGATGATTTTATCATTTGAGCTGCCTTTTGCTCTGATTCCACTTCTCAAATTTACCAGCAGCAAGACCAAAATGGGGGTATATGTCAATTCTACTGTGGTAAGCCTCACATTCACTTACTGTTGAAGTCAATTGCAACTGTCAATCTCTTAAGTTTGTTATATAAGCTTATCAGATTTCCAGCAGTACGATAAAAGTTTATTTAACTAGACTAGTCTCAAATAAAAATGTAAGTCGATCGATCCAGATTTCAGCAATCACTTGGATCATTGATATTTTTCCTTTTGTAGATTTCAGCAATCACTTGGATCATTGGTTCTCTGCTCATGGCCATCAACATATACTATTTGATGAGTGGATTCATTAAGATACTTATTCATAGTCACTTTGAACTTGTTGCTCTTGTTTTTCTTGGACTGCTAGGATTCTCCTGCATGACCTTGTATTTGGCCGGAATCGCATATCTGGTGTTCCGTAAAAATAAGGAGGCTCCACATCTTTTGGCATTAACAACTCCCGAAAGCAGAGAAATGGGAATTGAGCAGCCCGGTTGTCTTCCAAGAGAAGACATTGTAAGCATGCAACTTCCTCAGAGAAGGTCTACCGGAGATATTGACTGATGATATAGTTGTCTAAGCTAGATAAACTACGTAACTTTTCTAGCTAGGACTTTTAGGCGCCCAACATTTGAAATAAATTGCTGCTGATTTCTGTCACATCCTTGAATAATCTTCTGCGCTTCTTTTCAATGTATATAATCCAAAGACTTGCTACGTAGCCTATCTTATTTAATTTCTGTACTGTCAATATTTTGCTATATCTACTGCTAGAAGACCAATTTGACTTGCATAGTCTGTATGAAGAACGTCTTGTTCAGTTTGATGTTTATGTTCACTTGTGTTGTAAACATATATATAGCTCTGATATTATCATTGCAAACAACCTACGTAGGGACATCAAATTTAAATATGTGATCATAGTATTCATATATATGCATAACATACGTACATGACAATTAAAGTTCAGTAATTAACCGGAAGAGAAAAAAAACGCACTCGCAACCAATTTTGACAAAGAACAAAGTAAGACGCACTCACAACGATCCATTTATTTATTGAAAAATCGCAACCAATTTTTTCTGTAGATATTCTGATTGCTACTATATTACTGGGGGCAGAGCATTAGATTATTTTCATCTAGCAACACCCCATAATTAAGAAGCTTTTAACTAAGACTTGATCTTAATGGCGTCTTCTTCTTGTCTTCTAGGCGGTTTTAGGTGACCCTTGTCCTGCAAGCTCTTCACAGTGTCATAGAGGCTCTGTTTCACTGAGGTGAACTCCAAACCCAGGTCTCGTAGTTTCTGGTTTGAGAACTTATATGCTTCTGCTCTAGGTTTCCCATCATCTTTCAGCCTGCAAAATCATACTTGCATGTTACAAATATTTTCCAAACAAATAACATTAGTCTCGACTCTCCACTCTATCATGGAAAACTGGAAAAGAATATTATTAGTCTCCATGCAAAGAATTTATTCATTTCCTGTATTTTTCGTTGACCTACAAAAGAAGCAGCGATCTGTTACATAGACAATGATGCTGCTCCATGATTTTAAAGAAGCTGCAGGCCTGAAATTCAATTCTTATGGGAATAATAGGGTAGGTGATGACTTGAGGGGACCGATGTTTAGATAGTGGACGTGACATCTCCACAGGATTTTATTCGTTTCATTTTTCTATGTACAATTTCAACTGTTTGGCGAGTTTTTTTTTTTTTTTTTTATCAATTCGTCCCAGTCTCCAGAGTTAATGATATAGGCAAGTCATGGTTTGGTGCACCAAACCCGAATGCCCCCACCAGCCACTAGAAATGAAAAAGCATACCCGGTACTATTTTTATACATCATCTTGAATTCCTATCTACTCTGGGAACATTGAAGATAAAGCAAAATTTCATTCCAAATTTTCTCTAAACCTAGCTAGTTGCGTTTTATATATTCATTTGATATCACGGACTCTAGATTATTATAGTGTTTTGGTTACATTTTGTTCTTTAGCATACCTATTTTAAAGTTACTGAAATTGTTGTTCACATTTCCATAATCTGACTTTAAGTGATATATGTGAGATGTTCAAAGTTTTCTTCGACACCAAGTTTTGGGTTTGAGGACAAGTCATAAACAAGCTTAATATTGTAACCTGTTCCTTTTATTACCTCAATCTAAATTGAGGTTGATGGACTGTTGCTGTATACCGGCCTTAATCAGGCTGATCCTAAATAAGAGAGTCGGTTAGTGGGGCTAGCTACTTACTTGGTGGGTATTGGGTACTCAGGAAAGAACTTGGCGAGGATATCGACGACGTCACCACGGTGAAGAACGCTCTTGGCGCAAAGATAACGGCCAGAGGCAGACGGAGTTTCAGACACCAGTATGTGTGCCCATGCAACGTCCCTTACATGCACATAGGCCTGAACTGAGTTGGCATAAGTCTTGGCGGAGCCGGTCAAGTACTTGAGAATATGGACAGTGCTTGCGTTAATAGTTGGTTGGAGCAGTGGTCCAAGCACCAAAACAGGGTTCACCACCACCAAGTCCACCCCTTTCTCTTTCGCCTCATCCCACGCCGCTTGTTCGGACACAGCTTTCCCGTAGCAATACCAGTTCTGATAGAATTAGGGTTTCGATTGTTATATATCTTGCGTTATACGTAGTATGATATATGAATCAAACATTCTTACTTAGCTAAGCAAGTTACCTTGGTGTTCTTGCAAAACTCGAGGTCACTCCAACAAGACTCGTCGACTACAACATCGGGACCCCTTGAAGGGTCCATATAGACGGCACCAATTGAAGACGTGAAGACCACGCGTTTAACCTTGGCCTCGGAAGCTGCAAGGATCACATTTTTGGTTCCGTTCATCGCCGGCTCCACCATTTCCTCCTGAACATGTAACAATAATGTTATTGCAATCTAAGAAATTTTTAAATATCTTCAAGATTAGGCACCGGCCATTATTCTATTTATAGCTAGTGCGCACTTAATCGGATAGTAAAAGTTGAATGCCAATCTGTTGAAGGTCCTTTTGCAACAAAAGGATCTGATAATATATAGCTATATAGTACCAAAGTTTGTAACTACTGATTGTATTGTACTCTGTACATCTTTCTATAGCTTCATATTACTATAGAATGTGTTTTTGTATAGTATAAAACTCGTGAAAAACTACATTAGGGTCAATTATTAACTTTGTTTCTGGTTTAACGTCGCCGCCTCTTATAGTTTAGGGATATATATAGTTTATGGTTTAGGATGTTGGGATAGTTCAACTTGTTTGTTTTCTTCATTTTCACAGAGAGAGAGAGGCTCATGTGTTTGGCCGGGTTTTGGTAAGAACATTTCATTTCTCTTAAATCTTGGAAATGATTAGTCATTTATGGACTATAACATAAAAAAATAAGAGAAAATAACTCTTGATTAAATCCAAATGTTTGACCAAAGGCAAATTTAAGAATCCCTTTTAGGAAATATAAAATTTCTAATAACTATTTTGTTGGGTAACGATCCTCTTAAATAGTTTTTTAGTTTGTACTTTGGAGTAGGAATGAGGATTCCATGCCACTACAGCACCATCGAGAAAAGAAAGTGCTGTGCGGTGACAATCACATCATTATAATGCTTTTGAACGTATGCTTTGGTTACGTAAAGAGACAGAACACAAACGAGTGATATCGATTGGTCATTTTCTTACCTACCAAACGAAGAAGATAGATAGAAAGAAAGTAAGGTAATCAAAGATTTCCATGGCGGGAAAAACTTACTGGATCATCAGTTACAGGTGATGCCGTGTGGAAAACTCCATCGCAGCCGTTAATGGCGTTCTTAAGGCTCTCGAAATCGAGAAGATCAGCCTTACATAACGTCAGCCTCTCTTTGGCACCCTCCAGCTCTCTCAGATGAGCATTCTTCGGGTCCTCTATATATGAAAAAAAAACAAAACAACAAATCAGTATATATATGTTACAAATGGTAAACACGTACACAATGGTTTCAACGTACCTGGGTTTCTCACGGTTCCTCTCACATTATAGCCTCTCTCCAGAAGGAGCTTGACGAGCCAAGAAGCAATGAAGCCACCGGCACCGGTAACACACACGGTTTGGCCGTGGCCGGCGGAAAGCGAATAAGAGCTTTGATCAGCTGCAGGCATCTTAATTAGCTTAACTAACGACGAGGTTGGTCTCTTTCTTGATAGAGACAAATTAAGCAGTTTTTGAAGTTTGAGCTGTAAGTCTGTGACTAAAGGAAGAGGCAGGAATGGCCGGATATACAGAAACTCTAGTGAGGAGTGGTTTTATAAGGAGGAGAAGAAAAACTACCATATTCACCTACCACCGGTTATAAAGAGTCTGAGAGAAGAGACAGACGTAGGCCTGGCCACAAGATCCGAAGAATCGAATAATCGATTTGAAAAAATCAGATTTGTATGATTCGGTTCTGGATCTTTAAAAAAATTGTGTTTTCTTAAAATTCGGCTCCGAATCCATTACGGTTCCGGTTTGGTTTCGGATCGTGATATCAAAAAATAGTCAAATTCGAAGGAATCGTTTTATAATTAACACAACCAATATATATAAGCTCAACTATATAATTCTTAAATACTCAAACTCAAATAAGCCAACTCAACCCAAACACCTACTTTTTTTTTCTTTTTCTAATTCAATTAATTTCAATTTGTCACAATTTGTTTAGGTCTATGAAATTTAATTTGATGATTAATATGATGCAAATATGATCTTGATGAATGACAAGTTGATATGTTGATGACCACATGTGATTTAATATGCAAATTATACTTATTTATATAAATAGGTTATATATGCAACTATGTCAAGCATAAAGTAAGAGAATTTTGAAGTCCAATTTACAAAAATATTATTTTTCATTTTTCGATTTTTTTTTTCAAACGAATCTTTGACGAGAACCAAGAACCGCTAGAACTGGAATCGAAACCGAACAATTCTGATTCCAAACGGTTCCACTCACGATTGTTACAAAACCGAACCAAATGCAAGCAACGATTCTGAATCCGGATCTTTAATTTTTTGACTGGATTCGAAACGAATTCAGGCCTTGACCGACCTTTGTATAAATGACTTTAACCGTCGCACTTGTCTAATATCAATTGTGACATGGATGAGTCACATTTTGATGACCATATTCTTCTTTTCTTTTCTCCGTTGTTTTCTTAATTGGTTTTCTAATAATGCATGAGTCAAATTTCTCTGTTTTTCAGATATCAGTCCGTTTGATTTGAACATTCGTGTACAGTATTGATGTATGTTTAAGACTACTAATCCTTGTTTTTTAGAAAATTAGAAATAGACATGTATCAATCATTTGCAAATATACAAACAAGAGGAAAGCACGTCATAGTGATGATCAAGGAGGTCTACCATACGGCTACCCTGCCACGTTGATAGTTAGTAAGGACGGCCATTAAAGGGACTTAATTATTAGAAGAATGGTATGGTGTATTGGAATTTCGCAGATAAATACTGCAAAAATCGGGTGATTATATCAGTGAAATCTGGATAATGATCGGCAGACGACTCATGGTGAGGGGACAATTTTTATTAATCGCGATTCTAATAGATGATGTATAATATGTTGTCTCGTTAAAATTTTTGTAAAGTAAACAAAAATCTCATAAGTAAAACAAAAGTTTGGTCTAAGAGAAAAATAGTACAACGCATCAACTACAAAAAGATACCACATATGATATAGACTCCTTTTAATGTCTACGAAATAAACTCTCCCTGATCAGTAACTTAATCTTGGAGTTCAGATAACCTTCGCATTCCAATGCGTATCACATGTTTCACAAATGTAGATTTTGGTAAAGACTTGGTGAACAAGTCTACATGAGTACTTCAGCGAAAAGTATTGAACCGATGTTGTTCACCGAACCAATCTGGTTCACATGGATATTCAATAACATTGTTGTTGCTGATTGTAGGAATACTTCGGCGAAAAATATTTAGTACGATCACCCTTAATATAACTCAACTTCATTTGTTCAATGTAAGCAGCATTACCCTTAAACATGCAAGTTGGTGATATCGTAGTACATGATGATCCACTAGACCCTCGAATGTGGTGTATTATTAACCTAATTAGACACACGTACTCCTTAACCGCTTCATACAAAACTATAATCTCATAATTATTTGAGGAAGTAGCAACAAGGGTTTGCTTTATTGATCTCCAAGAAATCATCATGTTCCCCATGGTGAATACATAATCTGTTTCGAAACGTCCTTTATGTGGGTCTAAGAGATACCGAGCATCACCAAAATAAACTATGACATCACAAGGTGTCTCTGAGTAGAGGACTGCAATGAATTGAGATACAATGCTCTCAATTGGAGAGGAATTCGACGGGTTAAAGCTTTCACTCGACGAGTCGAATGATAGCTTCGGGTCAATCCAGGGTACATTCTTCGACGGGTCGAGCAATCCTTTCAATGGTTCGATTGACACATTTGGGTCCATCCAGGGTGCAATTTTCGATAGGTCGAAAGATCCATTCGACGAGTCGAAAATCCAAGGACCTATATGCTGCTGCGATTCAACAATTCATTTTTCAAAAATTTCAAGCTTCTCCCTATTTTCTTTGTATGGATCCCTTCAAGTACTTGAAGATGTGCTTTACACCATTCCAATGACTTTGTATAGGCACAGACCGAGAAGGCAATGTCTGGATGTGTGCACCAAGCTATAACCAAGCTCCAACCACACTAAGATATGTAATGTCAACTCCAAAAGTTCCTCAACATCATCATTAAGATGAAATTGATCCTTTTGGGTTCCAAACTGCGAACAACCATTAGTGTACTAAAATGGTGTGCTTTGTCCATTTCTTAACTGGACATAAGCAGACTGGTGAATAAGTATTCCACCAAATCGATGTTTCATCTCGAAACTGAGACATAATCGAGTCTTACCAAGGTCTTTCATCTCAAACAACTCGTTCATGTAATGAATACACATGGGTATAATTTATCAATCTTGTATCCCTTCCCAATAAAGTATCCACTTAGAGTAGTGAACGTCTCAATTTGATCACATGAGTACTCCGTGGTTTAAAGTTACTTGAATTGGGTATAACCATACCAACCAGCACTTTCATGTATATCTCTAAATCAAGATCCCCATAGAGATATGTCGTAACCACATACATAGGTTGTATACTTGGTATTTTCGAACACTACCAAACTGAGAAGGTAGCGGAAACTAATGATGACCATTTTTTAAGAATACATCTCCTTGTAATTAATACCAGGGAGTTGAGAAGACCTTGTGCCATAAGTTCTTCTCAATGTGCTTTAGAACAAAAACACATTCATGTCCAGCCAGCTTACCATTCGGTGGTCATATCACTACCTGACCAAAAACTTACCTTTTGTAAGAGAGTTTAGTTCAGCCTGAATTGCTACTTTGCATATCGATCAATTTTCTCTATGTTGACAATCTGCAACAGAGTGAGATTCCACTTCATCGTCGTCAATTCCTGAGCGACGGAAAATGCATTATCAACAAACATGGAAGAACCATCCATAATACTACTAGCTTTTGTTTAACTTGGTGCGATTTCCTTGTTTACTGACATCGTCATTGACTCTAAGGTATCTCCTAGTGTTTGTCAATGTCGACTTTTAGGACATAATAGTAGTCAGAAACAATTTCATATATTGATGATGAAGGGCCATTTTATGCCTTAATGACTTGCTTTTTCACCGGCAACTCATCAATGAATTTTGACCAACACTACACCTCCACTATGGGCAGTAGAAAACGCTACCTTGCCCAGGTGTTGTATTAACCTGCCCAATTTACGGGACTTTCAACCTTGCAAATTTTTTTACAGCATGTATAACCAATCTCGTCACTTTTACGATATCGGTAAAGGAGTCAGGCATCGAATCTGTTACTTTCTAAAGATTGAGGATACATTACACATCAATCTCATACTGAGATGTGCGGGGATCATGATGAGATATAATGGGGACATACCACGTCAATTTATGATGTTTAACCATAATGGAATCAATTTTTGATGTTTAAACAACATTTGTAATAAATAAATAATTTAATAGTGGTGGTGGTGATGGCGTTTTGTGTGGTACCAAGGTAGCGGTGGTGCTGTGGTGGTGGTGGTGCCGAGGTGGTGTCGTGTGGTGGTGGTGATGATGGTTTGAGAGAGAGAGAGAGAGAGAGAGAGAGAGAGAGAGAGAGTTGGGAAACATAAGAGAGTGAATTTTGGGTTTTATAGCCGATGACTTAGGCTACGAAATCAAAAAATTTCGTCGCCCAAGTGATCTAAATTTTGGCAAAAGTTTTGGCGAACAAAACCCTGTCAACTTTTTCAACTTAGGCGACAAAATTATTAGGTTTTAGTGTTTAAAATTTTCAAAAAACCCGCCATTTTTTTTACTTAGACGACGAAACATAATAGTTTCGTTGCCTAAGTGATTTGAATTTTTGGAAAAATATTTAGACGGAAAAAAAATCCGCCAACGTTTTCATTTAGACAACGAAACCTTGATTTGAAATTTTGGCGAAAAAAAATGCCAAATTTTTTACATAGACAATGAAACCTTATTGATTCGTGGTCTATGTGTTTTCAATTTTGAATTAAGATTTCTGATATTTATAAAAAATAAAAAAATGCACTAGATATAAAAAAATGCAGTTTGAATTAATTTTGGGTAATTGCCTAAAAATCATTAAAAAAAAATCAATCGTCAGATATATCTATTATATTTATATAATATTGTAGAAAAAAATTTACCCAAATTTCGATTAATTTATGATTTGATCGATTGAATTTAGTGATAATATATCAAAAAATAGTTAAAAAGACACAAATGATCGTAAAATATCATTCGTAAACCCGTTTTTGAAGTTACGAGTGTTTGTTTTGTCATAAAAACTTAATTTATTAACTACATAGAAATTAATTGAAATTTGACATAAAAAGTTGATTTAAGAATAAAAACTTGTTATATATCTACTAATGTACGTTGTATAACTTAAGTAGTCGTATGCCTATATTCACTCCACATTAATATTAACAAAATTGAATTTTGACAAAAGAATAGTTAGATATATTCATCACAACATAATATTTAAGTGGACAATTTTTAAGTAAATATGAAGTTCGTTAAGGGTATGATCAGCGTAGTCAACCATAAAACCAAAATTTCAACGAAATGGAAATGTTGATATAAGAATCTTCGTAATTTCGATTTTCGAATCGTCGACACTCACAGTCCAAGAATTGTTTACTTTATGCTCTCAATGAAAAAAATATACATTTTAAGATGGTATACATAGTCGTGCTCTTTGATTGGAGGCAATAAAATTCATCTTAGACGACAAAAGTGGTATAATTCGTCATCTAGGTGACCACTTAGATAAAGATTTCTACCAAGTTTGCTGTCTAGGTGACCACTTAGGCGATGATTTATTCTAATTTCGTCATCTAAATGTCTAAGGGTTAGGGTTTAGGGTTAGTGTTAGGGTATGGGTATGGACTTAGATGAGGAATTCGAGGACATTCGTCGTCTAAGTGTTTACGGGTTAGGGTTTAGGTTTAAGATTTAGTGCTAGGGTTAGGGTGTAGACTAAGACAATAAATTGGTAACCATTTTATCGTTTAAGTACGATTACTACGACGACGAACTTTTTCGTCCTCTAAGTTACACTTAGACGATGAAATGTTTAACTTAGGTGACGATTTTTTATTTTTTCGTCTAAAAGTTTCTTAGAAGATGAATTTTTTCTTTCTTAGACGATGTTTCTTGTTTCGTCATCTAAGTGTTATTTAGACGACAAATTTTTTTTCTTAGGTGACGAAGTTTGGTTTCGTCATCTAAGTTGTACTTAGGCGACGAAACCTTATTGATTTCGTCGCGTAAGTGGGTTGTTTTGGTATTGTAATCATCAAAAGATTTTGATATAAACTATCCTACATTATCCAATCTAATAGACCTTATTGGATTGTCTGGGTAATGAGCTTGAAGCTTAATAATTTATCCTAGGAGTTTTTGCAAATACAACATACCCTGTGGATAGCAAAGCGACATGTGACCAATGCGTTAATGCAACAACGAAAACTATAACATGGTCCGCATTCCAGTTTGATTGGTCCATAAATATATTCTTCGAATTTGTGAATGAATGAAAGTTGTGTCTACAACAAAAGAAGATCATGCTTATAAACAACATTACATGCAATGAACAAGCTTTGCAAACCAAGCAATATGCATTGGATTTTGCCATAAAAATATCCAGCGGGAAAAACGTACGGGATTATGCTGCGCTCGTCTTGGAGACCGAGCCTAGACTGAGTGCAGTAATCTCAATCCCCCATCTAAACCGATGGTTTTATGTATTTTCACATGCTTCTTTCCTCTTAAGAACCGATGACTACGAAAACTTCTCAATATTTTGATCATCATAATGAAAAAACTTATATGAGGCGAAGTCACATACTCTTTAAATGATCCGTCCCGTAGAAAGATATAAACCATTGCAAATACTCATAAACCTCTCCAGATTGCACCGTTGGCAGCATTCTATAGAGATTTCACACAAAACTTTTTCCATTCTCACAATATTGTTCCAATTGAAAACCGTTGGCACAAATATTTTCAAAACATAGCAATGTGTGATTAGAGTATTGATCAATACAAAATCCAAAAACTGATGTAAAATAATATCTGACCAGTCGAAATGACCCTTGTAGATTACGTCTCATGGCATGACAAAATCGATGTAAAACCACATCTGATGTAGAGTATCAGGTGCAGTAGTAGGTATTGGTCTTAAGACCACAAAACAAATTTTTTTTCAAAGCCTTTATTTTTCTATAAAATCGATGTAAAACACATCAAAAACACAATTCCATGTTTGATTTTTGACAGGTCAAAAAATCCATTCAACTGATGAATTTCCAATACATATTTTGACGAGTCGAAAATCAAGAAAATTGTGTCCAGGGAGACCTCTTCGACTGGTCGAGGAGATGAGTCGAAGAAAAACCTAAAACTGATATGAATTTCTGGTATCTTTTTTGACAGCTAGAATTTGGACAATTTTGGCGACAGAGGTTAGCCTGAGACGGGTTGAAGGTGCAAAATTGGTGATCGAGGACTATCTTTCACTACCAGAAATGGAGACATTACCGGCGACCTGCCGTCGCCGGCCTTGTCTTTTTTTTTCGCCGGAATTGACATTACCAAGTCGCCGGCAATGACGTCGCCGGAGATTCCCCGCCGGTGTTGACATTGCCGGCGACGGGAAACGCCGTGGCCGGCAATGGCAGCGCCGCCGTGGCCGGAATGTGAGACATTGCCGGCGACTCGAGTCCATGTCGCCGGCAATGTGGGGAAAAATTTTGAAAAAAAAACGCGGTTCTGGATTGGGCCCAATTCCATAACCTGCATTGAACCGGATAAACCGTACAATCATACAAGTTCAACAGTACACGTAGCAAAGACAGTCATACAAGTTCAACATAAATGTCCAACGTACAGTACAAATAGCAACGACGATAAAAAAATTAACTACAACTACAGGTCAGGTCCAGGAACTTGCGGGTCATCAGGGTTGAAGTAATCCATGTACTCATTTGAATTTCGGTGGCTACCTTGGTCTTGCTCTGGCGTTGACTGGTGCGGTGGTGGTGGTGGATAGGTAGGGATATGAGGGACCGGGGGAGGTGTGGGGAAGGGTTGTCCGGTAGTCTGAGCCTTGTACATCGTCCGCATCCATGTGTACATCTGAGCCTGCACCTGTGTCTGCTGCATTTGGTACTCGGCCATCTGCCTCTTTTGCTCCTCCAACTCCCTCTGCGTCCTATGAAGCTCCGCCGCGAGGTTACGACTAGAAGTTGAACTTCTTGACCCGGTAGAGTATTCTGAAGTGTTCTTCAATAGTCCTTCGCCCGCCGTGCCCATTCCCCTACAGTAGTAGGTATTCTTTCCAGTCCCGCACGCTTTTGCCATGATCCGAGCCGCTATCGGGGGATCAAGCGGATCGATCTGAGAGGCATACTGGGTGACTTCTTCCTCGGAGAAGTCAGGATGGTTAGTCCGAGCTATACTCATGGTCACTTCTGCGGTCGCCTCCTCCACTCTCGACTAATTGAAAAGGGAAAATGAACAACGTATTAGCTAACAAAATCTATTTCCATCTTGAAAAATAGTTTTATTAACACATGGAGAGGCGAAAGACTTACCGCTTCTTCAGGGCACTGCGGGTAGAACTTCTGATGAATATACACCAACGGGTTCACCTCTTGTTGTTGCTGCGCCTAAGTCGACCAACCCATGTAGTTGAGTGAACCTGCATGATGGGCCCTGGTGTTTTTCAATCTATTCGCCCGGTTCGTTTTCGAAATCGCCTTGTTTGATAAACATATGAAAAAAAGTTAGTAACTAACTATTTCAATCTGATACGATACATTAGGCTTGAAAGATATATTAAGGATGCATACTCGAGCTTTGGGGTGCTCGAAGTGGGCTATCAGCCACAGCCACTCGTACTCCCTAAACTGGAATTCGCTAGGGGTGGAACCTCGGCCTAGCTCCTTGTATACAGTGTAATGGGAAGAAAGCTCGTTCTTCCACTCTTTATACCTATATTAAAAGAAGGAAAAAAGTTAGAGATATTAAAACACTTGATAAACAAAAATCTAACTCGATATATATTCAAATAAGTCGAAGCACATCACCTCATATGTAGTTGACGCTCTACCCACGTGTGAATAAGAACTTCATCCACGTCAAACCACACCTGCAATATGAATATATAAAAGGTAAAATTATATATTTATTCGGACTTAATTAATAAATGTAAAATTTACGTAATGAAAATACGATTTTACTCACACTGAGTGTATTATGCACTTGCATCTTCACGTAGATAGGCACAGATTCCCAATCTGGCCAAAGCATTGGGACCTTGTCCCGCACGATCGCACCGGCCATGCTGACATATTTGCGCGTGGTGTCGAATGCCTCGATCACCTCGCCATCCTCATTGGCCCTTATGGGCGTTTTCCTTCCGCCGGTGGCCTGCTCAAGTCTCTTCCCGGTGCAGGTGCCTCTAGCCCCTTTCCGTTTTCCAGTCCCATTAACGAAATTGCCTAATAATACAATGTCAACAAATTGATATTATTAATTGAACCTATCGCAAGTCTTAAGTAATAATTAAGTAATCAATCTGATGTTAAATAAAATTTACCTGCATCGTCCGTTTGTTGGTTGGTGCACCTCACACTCCAAAGATACACGGGGTCGAACGGGAGGAAGTTATACGCTTCCTCCACGCTCAGGAACTCCGGCCGTCCTTCAATATAAACAGGTATCCCCCTATCATCGAATTCAGGGATGACAGGAATCTCATCGGGTAGGAAGAGACCGGACGGCGGAGATAGACGAGGCCTGGACGATGAGGCGCCAGCACCACCATGTGTCTCAGATGATTCCCGTGAAACGGGAGTAGGCACCGGGCGAATATGGGGCATTCGGATTGAGGGAGTTTCTGATGCCCCCGTTGACTGTCGCTCGTCTGAGGCTCTGCCACCGGAGGGACGTCTGCTGATTGAGCGTCTGGAGACTGAGGCTCGAGGCTCAACTTCCGGTTGCACGGCTCTTAATCGTGCAGCTTCCTCCTCAGCTCGCGCCTCTAGCAAGGCTCTCGTGTGAGCACTCATCATTGGCCCACTGGGCGTGTTGCTAACTGCGGGCGAGGAGGAAGCTTGACTACTGTTCCCTCCACTATTTCGGGAACCTCTCCGAAGCCAATTAGCCGCAAAACCTCCTGGCATGGACACCGTAATAGTCATGGGAACTGGGGTTCTATAACAAATCGGAACCGAAACGGTTTGGAACCGGAACAGTTTGGAACAGGAACCGTTTGAACCTGGAACCGTTATATTACAAATGGTTCCGGTTACAAACAGTTCCGGTTCCAAACGGTTCCGGTTCCAAACCGTTTCGGTTCTATAACAAATCAGAAATACCGGAACGGTTTGGAACCGGAACCATTTGAAATCGGAACTGTTTGTAACCGGAACCGTTTGTAACATAACGGTTCCGGTTACAAACAGTTCCGGTTCGAAACGGTTCCGGTTCCAAACCGTTTCGGTTCTATAACAAATCAGAACCAGAACGGTTTGGAACCGGAACCGTTTGAAACCGGAACTGTTTGTAACTGGAACAATTTGTAACATAACGGTTCCGGTTACAAACAGTTCCGGTTCCAAACCGTTTCGGTTCTATAACAAATCAGAACCGGAACGGTTTGGAACCGAAACCGTTTGAAACCGGAACCGTTTGTTTTCAAACGGTTCCGGTTATAAACAGTTCCGGTTTCAAACCGTTCCGGTTCCGATTTGGTATGGTTCCAATATCACCTATTATACGTTAAATTAACAACTATATCACCTAACTTAACATATATACATACATCATTTCCGGCTTTAAACTTTTCACACATATATACATCGATCATGCATCTAAATTTCACCTTAATTCACACATATATATATACATCACATATTAATCCAATTCACCCTAGCTAATTAATTTTCCACATTTTTCAAACATACGTATATATATACATTCCATATATATTAATTAATTTTTCACATATATACATCACATATATTGCTCCTTCACCCCACAATTATCCACATTTTTTTCCCACAATTTTCATACATACCTTAATTACATTTTACAAATATTGTCCACATGCATACATATATACATCCCACAATTATCAAAAATTAATTAATTAAAATACACAAAAAAAATATTGTGGAATGAGAGAGAGAGAGAGGGAGAGAGAGAGGGAGAGAGAGTGAGCTCAAACCTGGCATGGAGGAGCTCGACCCAACTTTGCCGGCGACGGAGGTGAGGGGAGGAGGAAGAGGAGGAGGGGAGGAGGAGAGAGGGGAGGAGAGAGGGGAGGAGAGGAAGAGAGGGGAGAGGGAAGAGAGAAGAGAGGATTGAGGAGAGGGGAGAGGTGAGAATTTCGTGCTAAGAGAGGGAAGAGGGAAGAGAGAATTGAATTAGGCCGAAGAGAAATGGGGAGGAGGAGATCGAGCTCGAGCTATACCGCCACCATTGCCGGCGAGGTAGGTCAACGTCGTTAGTAATGACATTACCAACTACGTACGTCGTGGGTAATGTCATTACCAACGACTTCACTCGTTGGTAATGACATTACCAACGAGTTGAGAAGCAACTCGTTGGTAATGACATTACCCACGAGTTGCTAAGTCGTTGGTAATGACATTACCAACGAGTTGCTTGTCAACTCGTTGGTAATGTCATTATTTGTCGACTATTATCCGATCGACCAATTTCCGACCATTTTCCGACTACATAATTTCCGACTACGTACAATTTCCGACTACGTATAATTTCCGACTACGTTCAATTTCCGACTACGGTTCCGATTTCCGACTACGTTCAATTTCTGATTTCCGACTACGTTCAATTTCCGACTACGGTTCCGATTTCCGACTACGTTCAATTTCCGACTACGTTCAATTTCCGATTTCCGACTACGTTCAATTTCTGATTTCCGATTTCCGACTACGTTCAATTTCCGACTACGGTTCCGATTTCCGACTACGTTCAATTTCCGATTTCCGACTACGGTTCCAATTTCCGACTACGGTTCCGATTGAAAGGACCCAACCCCGATTTAACTTCCTAAATCGGAATTAAACCCCTTCGAAAACACGAACCAACAAAAACTTTTTTGAAATTTGGGCAGAGTTTCGTTACTAGCGTGGAATTACCATTACCTGCACGCGGAAAATACACTTCATCCTATGCCACAAAAAGCAAACCGTGGGCACCAATCCCATTCGGATTTCTCAATATATCAACAGTAAAGTAAAGTAGTAAATATATATGCACTTTACTGAAATCCAGTGTAAAATCGTATAACGTATTCAATAGGAAGCTCAGAGCGACATCTAATACATAATCGTATACGCATACCACAGTAGGTAGAACAATAAACCTACTGGATGAAACAAAGTAGCTCGAGCACTATGCCTCCGACCACGACGTGCGACACCAGAGCCTGAACTGCAAACTGGGCACGAAAACCGAAAAGCCCAGGGGAAAGACAATAAACACGTTAGAGTGAGTGGACGAAAATAAATGTCTTTCTCCAGTTAATACATATATTATAAAAACATATGCGAGTCCAGGTAAATAAAAACAACATAGTACACGAGGTAAAACCATAATCCTCCAGCGTACTGAGCATGCAAGTAAAAATCCCACGGGGTCACTCATGGACACACACCGTGCTAGTACAGTCAGAACCACGGAGTCCCTGACTTCCACGTGATTCTAGCCGGAAATGGCCTCAGGTCAAAGGTCTGCCTCCCCCCGGTAAAGACCTCGGGTCAGGAGTCACAGCCTCCCCTGGAATAAAGCCTACCATCGGGGATCAGCCGAGAGGCAAGTGTATCGATACAAAAACGTAACCACGACTGTACTCTGTGTAAACTAAATCACAAACATTTCGATGCAAATGCATGAAACAGCATATAAGTATATGTATACTCGTATACGTATATTCGTATAAGTATAATCGTAAAACTCATGCTCATGTAATCCGTAATATCAATACGCATGCTCAAGTTCTTAAATCGTATATCAAGACTCGCAAATAATCCGTGAAAAGAAATGTCCACTCACAGACTGGCGTAACGCGTAACGCGTTAACCCGTGATCCGGCGGAAAGTCCCTCGCCAAAACAACGATCACGAACCCCTGAATATTCACAATGTCCAATAATCAAAATCATAATCCGACAATACAAATCAAACCACGAGAAACCACCGTTCTCGGAAACATGAAATCCAAAGTCAACGAATGGAAAATCCGTATATGTATACCACAATACCTCGCTTTACGTTTGGACGCTCAACTCGAAAAACGAACCTCCCCACTGCGATCGGAGCGCGATTTCGAGTCAAATGACATGCGACTTGTCGAAAGTCAAAAAGTCAACCCTGACCGTTGACCGCCGCCGTTGACCGCCGTCCACGGCGGCGCCGCTGCCGGCTGAAGCATTTCACGGCGGAGCCACCCTTGTTCCACTCAAAATCACCCACTGAGCAACTTTGTCAACTGCACCGAAGTCCAATTCTCACTCTAACACATCCAATTTCATGATAAACCGAAATAGAACACAAAATTCAAATCAAGAATTCTCCCAACTCAAACCGAATTGAAACTCCAAACCAATTTAGTTAGATTCGTGAAGGGAAGAGCTACAAAGCGCAATCAATTTCATAGCTCAAATCCACCGAAAATCATGAACCCGAATTGGTCCAAAACCTCACCGTTTTCTCGCCGGAAATTTCCTCTCCACAGCCACCCTCGCCGTGAGGGGTGGCCAGAATCATGGTCGGGACACCGAGACAAAACGTTTGGGTCCGGTCTCGGCCTCGGAGGTGGCCGGAAACCCCTCGCCACCATGGAAGCCATAGCCACCGTCGAACACCACCTTCTCTCCACCGAGTTGACCGAGTCAACTCGGTCAAACACATTTATTCCTGTTTTGACTTTCCCAAAGGAGCAAGTCCACTATTTATACTTTCCCGAAAAGGAAACCCATAATTATCCAATTCGACAAACTTCAAACGCGCGTAACTTTCTCGTCGCATATCCGATTCCAATAATTCTCGCGGCCACAAATTCATCTCGACGTACTCTTCAATAATCACTCGAAGTCAAACACATTGGCCAATCGGATAAAAAGTCAACCATTCAACCCAAACATATATTAAATCGACTAAATAACCAACAAACGGAAATATTCGCAACTAAATCCTCGTAACTCCAAATCATGCTCCAGAAGTTCCCATGAACTCGAAATTAAATTCTGAACAACTTCCTTGAAGAAGCCGAGACCAAATTCTCGTCCGGTAATTAAGTCGTTAAGTAGCTCACCATTTAAATCTGAACTTCAAATAATCATAATTAATTCCTCGGTCGTCCAAATAACGATCCGGAACCGCCCACGAACTCATAATCACATATAGAACGACTCTCGAGAAGAGACCCAGCTCCAATTCTTGGCCAATAATTTAGTCGTTAAGAAGCTTCGGCAATTAAAACAACTGTCGCAACTCTGCGACTACGCCGTAGCTCACGAATATAGCTGATCATACTGCTGATTCTGGTCCGGGTCGTCACAAATCCACCCCCCTTAGAAAAATTTCAACCTCGAAATTTCTGAGTCTGCCGACTACAAGGTAGAAGCACTGCCTCTGCATACTGCTCAACTCACCAACTGTAAACTCAACTGAACAACTCTGATTACAAACTCCACAATAGGAGATAATTCCGTGCTGGAATCCCTGTACCCTCAAATCACAAATCTGAACTGGTTCACACAATAGTCAAGTGTTCCTACATAAGGAACAGATATGGTACACAACACGTAACACATCTGAAACACAGTTCCGCCACACGGAACACAACACACACACAAAAGCCTACATCATAGGCGATACCGAACTATACGGCACAACACAAACTCGTCTATGGCCATATATGGATCAAAACATCAAGGAAAATCATAACTCAATCTGCACACATCAACATAACTCAAACATCGGACTCGGGCAATTATCAACCCATTTCCGCTAATCTGACAATCTGTGGTAACACACTCCACAAAATCAGAATCAAACATCAACTCAAACTCAGCCAAACTCACTCCAACACAGTGGGGTACCATAACATCCCTCAAAACGACATAATACAACGTCGAAATCACAGTGGTAAACAAACTGGTACTGTAAGCAATCTCGAACAGCTGAAACTGCTGGTCCTGAATCCTCCAGAACTGCAATACCGAGGTCTACAACATGCCCTCCAAGGCCTGAATAGTCCTCGAAGATCGCTCGTCAATCTGAGGATAAGAACCGGTACTAACTCGTAATCTAGTCCCCAATGCTCGCTGCAAAGCTTGTCAACACTTTGTCGTAGCTAATTACCTCGACTAGCGAACTGGAACACATGTACACCACATGAATAGACAACCTCCGTCAGACACAGGTATGTCAGCCAACCACCGGAATCATCTCTGAAAGTACAAGGAATTGTACTGAGTTCGTCAAATGATCCACAAAAGCCTAACAACTGGTATCACAAATCAAAGTGCACACAACACACACAATCACGGCGACAAACGCCACGTCTAATCGGAAATCTCAAATGGCTGACACTTCTCAGCAAATCTCTGCTTCCTCCTCCTAGCCATCGCCAGTCGACAAATGTGACATCTGCACACACAAGCTGCTACATTGCTCTTCATGTTGCGTCACGAGTAGTAAACTCAAAGTATCTGACACTTCTCCGTACCACTAGCGCCAAACGCGCACAAAATCACAAGTCTCAACACCATCATACTCAAACTCAGCTCTCGTAGCCCAAAACTCGGCTAACACGAAAACTCAAGCCACACGTACACACATGCAACACTGAAACTCCTGACTCTCAACTAAATGCATCAGCATCAACATCATCCCAAACAGATGGTCAAAGTACAACCACTAGCCTTCCTCGAACAAGTTCAAATGTGCAGCTATAATCGATAGTCGACTCCCTCCATCTACACTGCCTCAAGCCCAAATCTGGCCGAAAATGCAAGTGGATGAAACTCAGTGGTCAGTGTACATCCTACACTGCGCTGCACGTCATAGCTATAGTGTCTCAAACTCTCTGATACTAACACAAATACAGCTACACCCAAATCATACACCAGATACGTAGCTATACAAAGTTCCCCTGCCTGGAATCATGAGCCACCGCTCTGCTACACAGCATCAATACACAACCCAACCAAATCTCGATGCATCGCCATAACCCACGAACTCGTCGCGATCATCAGGTACGGTCAAAACCGAAGCAACGGTCAACCATCCGACAGGAGTATGTAACTCTCCTCGCGTGCATCGAACCACTCGAACTCTACGCCTTCTTCGTCAATCCAGGAAGTGAAGTGGCAATTCGGGAAAATCTTGCACAAGCCGTCGATAATAGTCTGCCAAACCCAAGAGAAACTCTGGATCTCTGGTACAATGGTAGGTCAACCCTCAAATCACACGGCTTCTAACTGGTCAGGATCTACGCCAACTCCCTCGGATAACATCACATAGCCCAACATTTTCACGCTAATCGACCAAAACTCACACTGGCTGAACTTACAACAGCTAATCGTCTCGCGAAGTCCGCAAAACCGCTTGCAACTGCTCCAGATACTGGTCCACACTCTCGGAGTACATCAGGACATTGCCAACGAACATGACCACAACTCGTTCAGAAACTGTCTGAACACATGGTCCATCAAGTCCACACGATCTATGGGGCATTGGTCAACCAAACAGCGTGACCAAGAACTCATGATGTCCGCACCGAGATCCGAAATCAATCCTCAACAAGACTGAAGCTCTCGCAAGCTGATCCACCAATAGTCAATCCGAAGCGGAGGATACTTGCACTCCTCTGAAGCAAATCAAGCTTCCGGTAGTCAATGTACCATCTCGTCGAACCACCCATCATCCGTACACACAATGCAAAAGCACACCACGCAGGTACGCTGGGTCGCATAAAATCTCCTGAAATCTCCTCCAGCAACTCCTGGAGTCGAAACTGTAGCTCCATCAGCTCTGCTGGCTCAGAACAACAAGATGTCGGTGAAATGAGTCCAGCGCCTGGTACAAGCTCAATGGTGTAGTCAGTCTCCCAAACTGGGGAAACACCTGGTAACTCCTCCGGAATACACCTGGAAACTCGGAAACCACCTCAATGTCAACAATGTCGGGTACAGCAACCATAGTATCTACAACATGAGCTAGGGAAACAACACAACTCGTCTCCATCATCCGCTCGACCATCACCACGAAACAGCATCTCGGGGAAATCTGGTCGTCGAAACACAACCTCCTTCTCGAGGTACTCGAACGCAGCCAAATGCATCGTCAGTAGTCCATACTCACAAGCACACTAAAACCACCACGTCCAGCTATAACAGATTCACGGCTAAGTCATAACCTCCAACAAGGATCTCGCAACCTCCGGATGGATACAATACTCTCCAAAACCTCGGAAGTGGAGATACAGGTACAATCACCATGGATATCAAGCAATAGTAGTCTCGGAGAAAAGTCTGTCCTCAAACAAGGTCATGGCACGAACTCCAACATGCCCAACTTGTCGCCCACGTCATATGCGACTTGCTGAATAACTCGTCAAAAGGATACATTGGTCAGCCTACAGGAACAACATGAGGATCTCCTCGTAAACTCTGAACTACCGAACCACTAACACATCTAGCTGAGGGCGCTCCCTCGCAACGTGACCCTCCTGGCCACCGAAATAGCAACTAAAAGTGCTCCACAACACACGTCACCGCAACACCTGCTGCGTGAAAGGATCACCAACGATCACTCGAACTCATGCCACAGGAGCAAGTCCGCTACTCTGTGATCTCCGCCATCGTCAAACGAATCAGCAGAGGATCCTCAACATAATCGAAAAGATCATAGCCTGATGAAGTCACTGATCCCGAAGTGTCTGAACCCAACCTCATCTAAGTTTCACTGCTGAATCCACTTTCCCCAAACCGTCACATCGAAAACTGTGTACATCTTTTCTTCACAATAACCTCGCCGCTGAGTGCAACACACTAACCTCCTCACGGCAATCTCGAGGCAGAACAGTCAGACTCTCTCTGATGCTCAGGTTCAAACTCATCTCGAATCTCGTGCACTGCTTCCTCTGAAGCCGCGTAACACGTGCAACCGGAACAAATATGTGGATAATGCATCTCTGCCTCAGGTGGGTAACCACTCCACATTCGATCGCTGGATAGCCTGATAAAACCATTACCGTGTAAGCATCACTCTGAATGTAGGCCATGGAGTCACAACCGGTACTCACACAATAACAGCCCACAAAATACACTGATCTGACTCAGGCATACATCAACTGCCATAACTCTCAGCTCTGAGGCAACATGTAGACTCTCACATACACATCCCCAGGCAAACCGTGCCACATAAATCTTTGAACTCAGAATACCCATCCAAATCTGCAGTTCACTGGCAAATCACGCGTCGATTGATCCTCAACAGGATCCACAACCGAAACGACACAGAAAGCACGTCAGGAGGCATCCTAATGAATACAATATCGTTCACAACAAGTGGAACTTAATCATGGAACTTCAAATATTTGAAAGTATACAACACCCGGAATATTGATGATTATCCGCCGGCTGGTCGGGTCACCATTCCAGACATGCTGTACATTCTCAAATATCTTTCGTAAACACGACTACAGAAGTCTACAGAACCTATAACCTAATGCTCTGATACCAAGCTGAAAGGACCCAACCCCGATTTAACTTCCTAAATCGGAATTACACCCCTTCGAAAACACGAACCAACAAAAACTTTTTTGAAATTTGGGCAGAGTTTCGTTACTAGCGTGGAATTACCATTACCTGCACGCGGAAAATACACTTCATCCTATGCCACAAAAAGCAAACCGTGGGCACCAATCCCATTCGGATTTCTCAATATATCAACAGTAAAGTAAAGTAGTAAATATATATGCACTTTACTGAAATCCAGTGTAAAATCGTATAACGTATTCAATAGGAAGCTCAGAGCGACATCTAATACATAATCGTATACGCATACCACAGTAGGTAGAACAATAAACCTACTGGATGAAACAAAGTAGCTCGAGCACTATGCCTCCGACCACGACGTGCGACACCAGAGCCTGAACTGCAAACTGGGCACGAAAACCGAAAAGCCCAGGGGAAAGACAATAAACACGTTAGAGTGAGTGGACGAAAATAAATGTCTTTCTCCAGTTAATACATATATTATAAAAACATATGCGAGTCCAGGTAAATAAAAACAACATAGTACACGAGGTAAAACCATAATCCTCCAGCATACTGAGCATGCAAGTAAAAATCCCACGGGGTCACTCATGGACACACACCGTGCTAGTACAGTCAGAACCACGGAGTCCCTGACTTCCACGTGATTCTAGCCGGAAATGGCCTCAGGTCAAAGGTCTGCCTCCCCCCGGTAAAGACCTCGGGTCAGGAGTCACAGCCTCCCCTGGAATAAAGCCTACCATCGGGGATCAGCCGAGAGGCAAGTGTATCGATACAACAACGTAACCACGACTGTACTCTGTGTAAACTAAATCACAAACATTTCGATGCAAATGCATGAAACAGCATATAAGTATATGTATACTCGTATACGTATATTCGTATAAGTATAATCGTAAAACTCATGCTCATGTAATCCGTAATATCAATACGCATGCTCAAGTTCTTAAATCGTATATCAAGACTCGCAAATAATCCGTGAAAAGAAATGTCCACTCACAGACTGGCGTAACGCGTAACGCGTTAACCCGTGATCCGGCGGAAAGTCCCTCGCCAAAACAACGATCACGAACCCCTGAATATTCACAATGTCCAATAATCAAAATCATAATCCGACAATACAAATCAAACCACGAGAAACCACCGTTCTCGGAAACACGAAATCCAAAGTCGACGAATCGTCGAAAATCCGTATATGTATACCACAATACCTCGCTTTACGTTTGGACGCTCAACTCAAAAAACGAACCTCCCCACTGCGATCGGAGCGCGATTTCGAGTCAAATAACATGCGACTTGTCGAAAGTCAAAAAGTCAACCCTGACCGTTGATCGCCGCCGTTGACCGCCGTCCACGGCGGCGCCGCTGCCGGCTGAAGCATTTCACGGCGGAGCCACCCTTGTTCCACTCAAAATCACCCACTGAGCAACTTTGTCAACTGCACCGAAGTCCAATTCTCACTCTAACACATCCAATTTCATGATAAACCGAAATAGAACACAAAATTCAAATCAAGAATTCTCCCAACTCAAACCGAATTGAAACTCCAAACCAATTTAGTTAGATTCGTGGAGGGAAGAGCTACAAAGCCCAATCAATTTCATAGCTCAACTCCACCGAAAAGCATGAACCCGAATTGGTCCAAAACCTCACCGTTTTCTCGCCGGAAGTTTCCTCTCCACAGCCACCCTCGCCGTGAGGGGTGGCCAGAATCATGGTCGGGACACCGAGACAAAACGTTTGGGTCCGGTCTCGGCCTCGGAGGTGGCCGGAAACCCCTCGCCACCATGGAAGCCATAGCCACCGTCGAACACCACCTTCTCTCCACCGAGTTGACCGAGTCAACTCGGTCAAACACATTTATTCCTGTTTTGACTTTCCCAAAGGAGCAAGTCCACTATTTATACTTTCCCGAAAAGGAAACCCATAATTATCCAATTCGACAAACTTCAAACGCGCGTAACTTTCTCGTCGCATATCCGATTCCAATAATTCTCGCGGCCACAAATTCATCTCGACGTACTCTTCAATAATCACTCGAAGTCAAACACATTGGCCAATCGGATAAAAAGTCAACCATTCAACCCAAACATATATTAAATCGACTAAATAACCAACAAACGGAAATATTCGCAACTAAATCCTCGTAACTCCAAATCATGCTCCAGAAGTTCCCATGAACTCGAAATTAAATTCTGAACAACTTCCTTGAAGAAGCCGAGACCAAATTCTCGTCCGGTAATTAAGTCGTTAAGTAGCTCACCATTTAAATCTGAACTTCAAATAATCATAATTAATTCCTCGGTCGTCCAAATAACGATCCGGAACCGCCCACGAACTCATAATCACATATAGAACGACTCTCGAGAAGAGACCCAGCTCCAATTCTCGGCCAATAATTTAGTCGTTAAGAAGCTTCGGCAATTAAAACAACTGTCGCAACTCTGCGACTACGCCGTAGCTCACGAATATAGCTGATCATACTGCTGATTCTGGTCCGGGTCGTCACACCGATTTCCGACTACGTTCAATTTTCGACTACATACAATTTCCGACTACGTACAATTTCCGACTACATACAATTTCCGAGTACATTTTCCAACTACAATTTCCTTAAACATTTTACTACGTACATTTGCCGACTACAATTTTCGACTACAATTTCCAACGTACTAAGGATTATAATCGTAATCATCTTCATCACTTGAGTCTGACTCGGTTTCATAGGTAACCTCTGGCAATATGTGCCGCTCCTCGTCATCTGAATCAGCGTCAACTTCATATGGATTAACATCGAGAAGTTCTGCTCCAGTAATTCGAACCACACTCCCAGATCTCACATTATTAAGGCGAATCGTAGATGATTCCGGAATGTCAAAAGCGTTTGGCTCTTGGTATGCAGTAACTTCCTCATCATCTGCGGTATCACCAAGTGTGGCAGCACTGTATATGTTTCTATGAGCAACATGGTTAACCACCTTCCACGGGACTTTGTTAAGAAGATCGTCCAGGTAAAACACTTGTTTTACTGATGAGGCAAGAACGAAAGGGTCATCTTCATACTCTTTAATCCGTACATCTTATTGTCCCGGAAGTTAACACACCTGCTTATATTTCCTGCATAGCCATAAGGATACCTGCATATATATAGATAAAGCCATATATATGGACCAATTATATTTCTCGCATATAACCATATATACTCCGCTAAAAATTTAAGGCCAAATTCCTACATAGCCATAAGAATATATACCTGACATTACTCAGCCACTGAAAAATTTCATGCTTATGCTTCGGCTTTACGGTGTACGGAGCTTGAGGCATTTTTCTCTTACCATCTCTTAACCACAAATGTTTCCGCACACCCATTGCTTTCAGATCAATGCGTGCCTTAGGGATGTCTTTTGTTTTCCCCTCCAAGTTAAGAACTGTGCCCACCACACTTTCACACACATTCTTCTCTATGTGCATGACATCTAGGTAATGTCTGATAGGCAACCTGGGCCAGTAGGAGAGTTCCCAGAATATGCTCTTGTGTGTCCAAAACTTATACCTTTCGGGCTTGTCTGGAATTGACGCCACTATGTCAGGATGATTGCTCAGCTGGCCAAAATCGTATTCATTCAACACTTCCAAAATTTCTTCCCCTGTCCATCGCCTGGGTGCCACACCTGTTTCCACAGTCCCATCAAACGCGTCTGGATCCTGCCTAAATGGGTGATCATATGGAAGCCAACAATGGTGACGCATCTGAACAATTTTACTGCAATGAGGACTGCAACAATCAACCGTCATGCACTCTGAACAAGCCCTGTAACCCCTGGTAACGTTGCCCGACAACATACCGCGGGCAGGAAAATCACTGATGGTGCCAACAAGCATGGCATGCATCTGGAACATCTCCTTTTTGAACCTATCGTAAGTGGGGTGGCCACACTCACTCAGGTACTTAAGCTCCTCAATCAAAGGCCTCAAATACACATCGAGACACTTTCCTGGATAACCCGGGCCCGGAATTAACAGAGTGAGCATATTGTATTCCTTCTTCATGCACATCCATGGTGGAAGGTCACTACAAGAAAAAGTGACTTAGACGACGGAGAATTTCCGTCGTCTAAGTGCCTATCTCCGTCGTCTAAGTACTTGGACGACGGAAAATCCGTCGTCCAAGGTACGTGCTCCAAGTGCTGTCGTCTAAGTACTTAGACGACGGAGAATTTAATCTCCGTCGTCCAAGTTCACTTGGACCGCGGAGAACGTCCGTGGCCCATGTAGGGACTTAGACGACGGAGATTAATGTCTCCGTCGTCTAAGTCACCACCTGGGCCACGGAGATTGTTAGCTTCTCCGTGGCCCAGGTGGTGACTTAGACGACGGAGACATTAATGTCTCCGTCGGCTAGGTAACCACCTGGGCCACGGAGATTGTTAGCAATCTCCGTGGCCCAGGTGGTGACTTAGACGACGGAGACATTAATCTCCGTCGTCTAGGTAACCACCTGGGCCACGGAGATTGTTAGCAATCTCCGTGGCCCATGTAGGGACTTAGACGACGGAGATTAATGTCTCCGTCGTCTAAGTCACCACCTGGGCCACGGAGATTGTTAGCTTCTCCGTGGCCCAGGTGGTGACTTAGACGACGGAGACATTAATCTCCGTCGTCTAAGTGAAAAATTAATTTTAAAAAAAAATTAAATTCAAAAATATTATTAATATTAATTGAAAAAAAATTAATTAAATTAATTAAATACACTAAATTAATAAAATAATTAAAATTAATTTGTACATACATAATCGAAAAAACCTATAATTAAAAATGAAAATATTGTTCGTAATGCGGAAATTAAGAAACGAAATAATGAACTACTAGCTAGCTAAAACACTGGAGGAGCAGATGCGCCGCCTCGTCCTCCGCCTCCAGCCGGGTCGTCGTCGTCGGGGAATGGGTTCGGAGGAGGTTGACATTGTCTTTGAGCTTGTTGCATAAGGGCGATGAGTTGGGCTATTCGCTCGTCTTGCTGGTCCATTCTTTGGCGCATGGCAATATTCTCCTCCCGTGCGATTCGAGCCTCTTCATAGGCTGCCGCAGCTTGAGAACTTCTCCGCCGCCCCGAACCTCCCGTAGATGATGACTCAGAGGTCGACAAATCTCGAACCACCTTAGGCCCGAAGTGCCTAACCTCCTTGCCAGCTCTACGACCGTAGACCTCATCCGCAATTGCTATTTGGCTCTCCACAGATAGAGGAGGCAGGTCTTCTAGCGGCACATCTGGGAACGCAAGCTGAGTGTTAGCCAATTCTTCCTGCGCACGCTCTATCACTCTTGCCTACAAAAGAATAATAAATTTATTATAATAAAATAATATTTAAATAATAATTACTATAATTATTAGCGCACACACATATATATATATGACTTACGCCGCGTTGACTCGCTTCATTATCGAGCCCAGGCGTCACGTACGCGCTTACGCTTGCATCGAGATAAGGGTGTTTGGAGCCCTTATCCCTGTGCTCCTTGGCAATTTGAATGAGTTGCTTGGCGCCAGAAGTATGGTGCTTGTCCTTCTTCCCCCGGTTGGCTTTGTTGACACCGGAGAATTTCTGTTACACAACATAATGAAATCATTAAAAAATTTATAAGTAACTAAAATTTAGAGTATTCAATTATCTTAATTGAAATAAAAAAAGTAAATTAACACCTGAAATTGCTCATCGGCAAAGTGGTTACACAACCACTCCCACTCATCTTCTCTATCCCCACGCAGCTCTTCGGGGGGAGGCACGGGACCGTTAATTCGGAAGTACTGATGGAGCCTGTACTTCCAATCTTTGAAGATGTTGTTGGCGGTTTGGTTGATATGCCTCAACATCGCCGGATCCGGATCCACCGCAAATTGTTCCTATCAGAAATAAATTGGAAATTATAATTGTATATATTATAAAATTATATATAACTAATATTAAAAATAGTATATAATAACTAAAATTGTACGTATTACGTACCGAAAGATCCTTAAAGACTTTCGCCTTCTCCGAATCCGGCACCTCCCTCCAAGTAGGGGCAGTGATACGAACCCGGTTACGAACAATCGACCCAATGCTATGAGCCGAGAGACTTGCTAGCTGAGGTGTGGGAGGGCCACCGGTGAATTCGTCGTAAGGCAAGGCGATCTTGCTCCCGGTCGCCTTGCAAATTTTCTCCGCCTTTCCACCTTTAACGAGACCCCGAGTCTTTTTCGGTTGGGGGTCAGTGGGGGCCCTCCTTTGCTTACGGCGGACGCTGTACATGATAGACTCGGCCGTCGAAGACGCCTGAGTACTTCCCGTTGAAGCGGTACCGGGCGTCGGAGTTGAAAAGGGGTCGACGTCATCACCGCTTGAGAGAAATGGGGCAGAGGGAATTTCCCCAGAAGGCCCCGGATTGAGGGCGTCTACCTGCGGTTGAACCCAACCGACTTGGGCCGCCAACATTTGGAGCATCTCATCTTCTGACTCCTGTTGGGCTTTCTTCTTCCCGGATGTGATCTTTGGCGGAGCCATTTAAACCTAAGAGTACGTACGGTGTTAAAATACCTACTTACCATAATAATTACAACGACGGAGAATTTACGCTAATTAATTAAGTACGTTTAAGATTTAAATAGAGTACACTAGCTTGGCATTTTCGGTCGTTCAATGGACGTGCGACCCGCGCGATAAAGTGTAAATTTTCAATTAATCAGCCTTGGTTAAATCGAAAAACATGGCCAGTTAGGGATAGAGATAACGCGAGAGGCAGGACTAATTTCGACAAAAGTCTTTCTTAGTCCAAATCCTGTCACCAGTCATAACCCGTTTCTAGACACCATGTCCGACATTCGGCCAATTTTTCGAAAATTTACACTCCCTCAAGTCCTTTGCAAACTCCGCCCTCAACCTCGTGTCCATAACTTCACTTAGGTTATGGTGTGCGGTGATGAAATCCACACATCACGAGGGGTTAAGGAGATAAGCAAGGAAAAGAGGCGCCATCTATTCCAAAGAGTGCGACTTAATTACACCAAGCCTATGTACTAAATTTAAATCGAACACGTACTACCATGCAATTTACTAGAAAATACATATAATTATCAATTAATTATTATTTATCATGCATTTAATAATAATTATTCATTTACCAATATAATCAATTATTATTATTACTATTATTTAATTTTAACTAATAATTATTCATTACCAAATAATTAACAACTAATAATGATTACTAAATAATAATAATAACAAGAAAATAATTATTATAATTACAACTATTTATTATTTAAAACTAATAAATTAAAAGTATTTAGAATTTAAATAATTAAACAAATAAAAAAATTGTTAAAGAGTTAAAATTTCGAATTATTACCTCGTCGGAATTTCGCCGGAATATTGGAAGAGTACAGTCGTCGGAGAGGGGGAACCACGCCGGAAAATTGGTCGTCGGAGCGTCGCCGGAGGAGGATCGCCGGAGTGAGAGAGAGAGGAGAGGAGAGTATAGAGGAGGAGATGGAATGATGAGAAAATGAGGGGGGGTGCTCCTCCTTATATAGAGTTTCACTTAGACGACGGAGAACTATTCTCCGTCGTCTAAGTGAACTTAGACGACGGAAAAAGTGTTTTCCGTCGTCTAAGTGAAGAGTCAAATTTTTTCGAACCGGCGCCAAATAAATGGGCGGGCCGTTTCACCGCCATAAATGTTGACTTAGACGACGGAAACAGTGTTTTCCGTCGTCTAAGTGGAATTTCAAGCGGCGCCAAAAATTGAGGCGGCAAATCGAACCGCCATGTAAATATTGACTTGGACGACGGATATGTCGTTTTCCGTCGTCCAAGTGAACACTTGGACGACGGAAAACGACATATCCGTCGTCCAAGTCAATATTTACATCGAAAAATAATAAAAATTTTATTCGAACCGCCATGGTAATTTGAACCTAGACGACGGATACGGTCATTTTCCGTCGTCCAGGTGAACACTTGGACGACGAAAAATGACCGTATCCGTCGTCGAGGTTCAAATTATGCAAAAAAAATATTTAAATTAATTCGCTAGGAATTTAGCGATCTGTCATTCGAGTGAAATAGTCGTACAATATCGATGAACGCATCGTATATATAAACAGATAAATTTGAACCGCCGAATAATTTTACGTTTTGAAAGTTGTTAAGTATCGACTAATCTTTAAGACTTTAGTGTTCATGAGTAGTTGCTGATTTGCAGCAGAGTACTAACGAAATTGAATTTGGACAAAACAACCGTTGGATATGTTCGTCGTAACATAATATATAATTACTATAAAGGACCAGGAAATAATAAGTTCGGGAAGGGTTTCATCGGCACAGTCAACCGCAAAACCGAGAATTTCACAAACCGGAAACGTGGATACAGGACATTTCGCAACTCTGATTTTCGAACCGTCGAAGCTCACACACCAAGAATATACTACTCTAAAGTCTTGACGAAAAGAATACGCATTCGAAGATGGTCTAGATGGTCGTTGTCTTAGAAAAAATTACGAAATTTACACTTGGACGACGGATACGACATTCTCCGTCGTCCAAGTAGACACCTGGACGACGGAGACGCTAATATCCGTCGTCCAGGTGTGTACTTGGACGACGGAGAATGTCGTATCCGTCGTCCAGGTGAATATACCCTGAATTCAGGGGTTAGGGGTCCTTAGGGTTTAGGGTATAGGGTTTGTCACTTGGACGACGGAGAGAGTCATTCTCCGTCGTCCAAGTGTGTACCTAGACGACGGATAATGCCTGTCTCCGTCGTCCAAGTGTAAAAACCCCGAATTCAGGGGTTAGGGCCTTAGGGTTTACGGTTTAGGTCGTCCCCGGTCATTTGTGTGTGCGTTCAATTATTCTGATTCAAAAATATAATTAAAAAATTGATCGATCGATCCGAACTGCTAGATTTAGGGTCCAAGATTTAGCTAGGGTTTTATATGAGATTGAGATTTGGCGCCAAAGGTGAATCTGCAATTAATTTCTCCGTTCTCGGTTAGGGGTCCTTAGGTTTAGGGTATAGGGTTTAGGGTGAATATACCCTGAATTCAGGGGTTAGGGGTCCTTAGGTTTAGGGTATATATACGACTGTCTCCGTCGTCCAGGTGAATATACCCTGAATTCAGGGGTTAGGGGTCCTTAGGGTTTAGGGTATCGGGTTTGTCATCTGGACGACGGAGACGACATTCTCCGTCGTCCTAGTGTGTACCTAGACGACGGAGAATGACTGTATCCGTCGTCCAAGTGTAAAAACCCTGAATTCAGGGGTTAGGGCCGTATGGTTTAGGGTTTAGGTCGTCCCCGGTCATTTGTATGTTCGTTCAATTATTCTCATTCAAGAATATAACTAAAAAAATGATCGATCGATCCGATCTGCTACATTTAGGGTCTAGGATTTAGGGTTTGAAGGGCTGCGTGAGCGAAATGTAGAGCAGCTTCAGCTTACTTTTAATAAGATCAGAGAATACACCGATGAAGTTGAAAGCAAAGAGAGGGGCCGGGACTAGAAAAACAGTCCAAAGACATTCAATTGAAACAGAGAGAAGTCGACTTAAAATCTGAGGAAGTTAAGCTGGCGGAGATCGATGTTAGTCCAGGTACAAACAACTTTTATATATATATACTACAATATTTGTGCTCTCAATAATACTATCACAAGTCAATATATATAATCATATATAGGGACCCATAATTAATCCAATTTATACATAAATAGTATTTAAAAACAATAAAACCAACCAAAGCTGGACGAGGAATCTTAAAGTCTCGACATAATAGAAATCTTTCACCTTTTTACGATGCATCGATCGATCATATATATATTACAATAATAAATTAGGGTTTACCAAGTAATGATCCTCGTCGTGTGACCGTACTCTTCGTCATAATCGTCATCATCATCATCACCATTATCCGATTGCTCATCCTCCTCATCGTACTCAACATCGTCCGAGGAATAACCAGAGTCGTCGTCATCGTCCTCATCCTGCACGTCTTCTTCATCTACCTCAATGATCTCTTCTTCAGTTAGATCTGTACAACCATCAGGCATGGGTAACCGTTCACCGTCTTGAACCAGGTCCATTATGTCGGAGCGGATGACAGAAATATTAGGCTCTTGATAGGCAGGAATGTCTCTGTCTGGTTCAGCAGCATCTTCAGTCGTCGCCGGTGTCCCTTCAATTGTCTCTGTATTCCAAACTCCTCGATGAGAGATCTGGTTCACTATTTTCCACCCGTCACCAGCTTTCGGATCGTCGAGATAGAACACCTGCCTAACTAAGGTGGCGAGAGCGAAAGGCTCATCCTCATACCAGCTTGAGTTTGTATCGACTGATAAAAGTCCCAGGTCTTCCTTTGTACGCTTGAACCATCTGCACTTGAATAGGAAAACGTTGACATCATTCCCGTAACATAGCTGAACCACATATACGATCATTCCGTAATATAGATCAGGGTCTTTCCCAACCGCTATCCCACTGTTTTGTGTTCTTCTTCCTTCATCTCGCGCCAATGAATGGAACTTCACACCGTTCACAAAACATCCCGGATAAATATAGTGTTTAATCGGCTTCCCTGCTAGCAAGTGCTTTGGCCAAGACCACCACCCCCCGTGGTTTTCGGATTTTTGCAGATCAATCATCTGCGAAAATGGAAAAATGTAAGGGTTTACTTTCTACAAATTAAACATGCATGATCTCAATATGTATATAAATCACTAAATACGTACCCATTGGAAGAAATAATCGGGGAACTTTTTCTTAACCATTTTCTCAATCCACGCCGAACTCTTGTCTGGATATAACGCCTGAAGCCTCTCCCTGTATGACATCATGTACGGCTCAACTTCGTCACAGTCTCGTAACACTACCCAATGTGCCTCAATAAGTTCTTCCTGTGTTAACGTTTCCTTTAATACTCCTCTAAACGGTCGGACGACATTGGTGACGACAGAAAGATTGATGCGGGCACTGGGATCGGAGGCAGTTGGAGGTGGTGGATCTTTGAGGTACCTGTTGCAGTAAGTAACGCACTCATGCATTAGGTATGTCTCTGCTATGGAGCCATCCGGAGCCGACCTGTTTTTGACGAATGACTTATACTGTCCAAGCTGTCTACAAAATTAATCAAACGTACAATAAAAATAAGTACATGCATATAGCTAGCTAGTAATCTCCAGTGGAACAAATTATGAATCGAAAAACCTGTATAATTAATTAGTTGTACGTACCTTTCTTGAGGATACATCCAAGTGTACTGGACCGGACCAGAAATGAGAACCTGCTCGGGCAGGTGGATCATTAGGTGAATCATTATGTCGAAGAAAGCAGGAGGAAAAATCCTCTCTAGTTTGCAAATGATGTGCACAATTTGTTGTTGCAATTCCACGACATCTGACTTCTTTAATTCTCTGGCGCATAACCTCTGCCACCATCTGCACAATGCCACTATTGGTTCTACGACGTCGCGAGGCAAATATGGTCGAATTACCACTGGAATCAGACGTTGCAGCATAACGTGATAGTCATGTGTCTTTAGACCAACAAACTTGTGTTGCACCTCGTCCACTGCTCCAGTTATAGTAGCTGCATACGTGGCCGGATAACGAACGCCCTTAAACCAGTGAAATACAGAACGTCTAAGTGTCGGCTTCACTGTGTACGGTGCAGCTGGCATCTTGTTGTACACTCCTTTCCTATCCCTCCTCAACCACAAGGGACGACGTAGATTCATTGATTCCAAATCTTTGCGCGCTTTGGGAGTATCTTTAGTCTTGAACTTAATACCGAGAATTGTTCCCACCACGCTGTCGCACACATTCTTTTCTATGTGCATCGCGTCCAAGTTGTTCCTCAGCTTCAACTTCGACCAGTAAGGGAGTTCAAAGAATATACTCTTGTGATCCCAATAGCTCAGATCATGTGGAGGAATTGGATTGCATTTCTTTACATCCGCGTCGTTAGTCAACACACCAAAGTCGAAATAGCTCAACCTCTCTAAAATCTCTTCGCCCGACCAACTACGGGGTTTAGGATTGTTCTCTACCGTCCCGTCGAAATGAGCTTCATCCTGTCGCCAAGGGTGGTCGTGAGGGAGCCATCTACGGTGACCCAAGTAACACACCTTCCCTGCGTGCCAACTAGAGTTCACGTCGTCCAAACATATAGGACATCCATTATATCCTTTTGTCCTGCACGCTGCCAACATCCCATACGCTGGAAAATCGCTGATCGTCCACATTACGGCAGCCCTCATCGTGAACATCGTGTCAGTGAATTTGTCATAAGTTGGGACTCCATTTTCCCACAACAGTTTCAGCTCGTCGATCAAAGGTCTGAGGTAGACATCTAAGCACTTCCCTGGAGATTTAGGACCTGGAATTAGTACAGTAAGGAAATTAAATTCCTTGTTCATGCACATCCACGGAGGCAGGTTGTACGGCATCAGAATTACTGGCCAAGTGCTTACGGCGGAGCTATTACTTCCCCAAGGATTGAATCCGTCTGTAGATATGCCGAGTCTAACATTTCTAACCTCTGCAGCAAAGTTTCCGAATTCTCTGTCGAAATGTTTGAAACCCTCCCCATCCGCGGCGTGTCGCAGGACATCGTCATCTATTCGCTTTTCTGCGTACCATCGCATCGCCTCTGCTGTGTGTAGAGACATGTACAGGCGCTGCAATCTGGGAATCAAGGGAAAATATCGAACAACTTTCACAGGAATTCTCTTTTTCGAACTCTTCCTATTCACCTGGAATCTGCACTGGCCACATACGGGACAATAGTCCAAATCTTTATACTCTTTGTAAAATAGCACACAATCATTCGGACATGCGTCAATTATCCTGTACTTTAGGCCGAGGCTGCTCAAGATATTTCTAACCTTATAATGAGATTTAGGAAGATTGTGATCATCAGGAAGCAACTTACATATTTGCTCCTGAATTTCGTCAAAAGCACTGACTGACATTTTGTGCTTCACTTTTATCTTCATTTGCTCCATCACATATTGCAACACATTCTCTCGACATCCAGGGAACACCGGGGTCTGCGCTTCAAGTAGCATCCGGTTGTACTTATCCATCTCACTGGTGTCAGTGGCCAAGCTAGCAGCGGGGAATGTGTCATCATGCTCATGAGTGGTACTGTAACCTCCGTCTTGGTGTTGGTGTCCACTATGACTAAATCCCGGAAACGCATCATGGACCAAATCTACAGTTGGATTGCAAGCTGGGGGTCCGGCACCACTGCCGCTGGATGAGGCACCATGGTAACTGTACCCTGAGCTGAAGTCTGCTGCGCTGAACTCTACTGCTTCACCATGCTCGCTCCATGTAGTGTAACTCCACATCATACCATTTTCGTACAGGTGTTGCACCATAACATTAACCTCCGCATACTGACAATTAAGACATTTCTGGCACGGACACCTGAAACGCTTCTTTCCATGACCATGTTCTATCGCAAAATTCACAAATTCGCTAATTCCATCCATATACCGGACATCACATCTATTCTTTAACTTCATCCAACTCTTGTCCATACTGCTACAAAATATGCAAAAAAAAATAATTATTACATATATATATATTAGTCCATTAATTTACCATTAATTATACGTACTCGATCTACATCGATCCATCAAATTACGTACGTAATTTAATCTGTATATATAGCTAATTAACATTCATGCATGTATGTACGCACGTACGGTTTCCCTAAATATATATATATTTAATCATGCAAATTTTAACTGCCTACGTACGTACCTGCTGGCCTTCTCGATATCTGCAGTTAATTAAGCTAGCTAGTGATCGAACACCGGAGATCCGATCCTTTAATTAATTTCTAGCCCCGGCCTAGCCTAATCCGGCCTTCTCCTTCTCCTTCGATCTCAAAAATTCCCCACGGGAGAAAATATAATGGAATGATCGAAGCTAAGAGAGTTTGGCATGGCTTATATATATAATGCTTCACTTAGACGACGGAGGTGTCGGTACGTCGTTTAAGTGGAACTTACACCACGACGTGTCGGTCCGTTGTCCAGGTGATCACTTCTCCGTGGTCCAAGTCACACTTAGACGACGGAGATGTAATTCTCCGTCATCTAAGTGTGACTTGGACCACGGAGATTTCTCCGAGGTCCAAGTAACACTTAGACGACGGAGATGTAATTCTCCGTCGTCCAGGTGATAACCTGGACCACGGAGAAGTCTCCGAGGTCCAGGTTCTTACCTAGACGACGGAGAAATTTCACATCCGTCGTCTAAGTGTTACTTGGACCTCGGAGATTTTTCCGTGGTCCAAGTAACACTTAGACGACGGAGAATTACATCTCCGTCGTCTAAGTGTGACTTGGACCACGGAGAAATCTCCGAGGTCTAAGTGTGACTTAGACGACGGAACTAATACTGTTCCGTCGTCTAAGTCCTCTTTTCTTGTAGTGGGTTGTACGGTACCAAAATAACTGGCCATATACTGTATTGAAGACTCATGTTGCCAAAAGGGTTGAATCCGTCAGATGAGAGCCCTAGCCAAACATTTCGGACCTTTGCTGCAAAATGATCAAACTCCCTGACCATGTGCTTCCAAGCCTCTCCGTCGGAAGGGTGTATAAGGGTGTCATCGTCAGGCAAGTTCCTCTCAGCCCACCATCTCATTGCCTCGGCCGTGAAAGCACACATGAACAACCGCTCCAGCCTATCAATAAGCGGGAAATATCGAAGTATCTTCACAGCTTTCTTGTTGCCTGCAGGAGTCAACTTATACCTTTCTGTAAAACATACCGGGCAGGCTTCAAGGTCTTCGAGATCTTTTCCCCAGAAGAGAATACAATCATATCTGCATGCATGGATTTTGATGTAGGAAAGCCCAAGATCTTTCAGGATATGTCGCACCTTATAATGAGTGGTAGGAAGACGATGACCGGGTGGCAGTAGCGAAGCAGTCCACTTCAACCAAGAATCAACAGCTTTGACAGACATTTTGTTCTCCATTTTGAGCTGCATCACTCCCATCACACTTTCAAGAACAGTCTTACTACAACCGTCGTACAACGGAGTCTGTTGCAATGCAATCAGGTTGTTGTACTTGTCCATACCGCTTGTGTTGACATGAACTCCAGGTAATGGTTCGACTGGCTCGATATGGGGGAAACCCTCAACGACGGGAGGGACATTTGGTGCTTCATCAGCAAATACACCGCTCTCATGAGGAAACATATCATTGATTAACATCGATGTTGGATCATAGGATGAACTGCCCCTCTCAACAAAATCTCCATGATCATAGCGTGGACTGGCCCTCTCACCAAATTGTCCATGATCATGCGGACCCGCTACCGATGTTTCACCGTGATAAATCCAACAAGTGTACTTATCCCAAAACCCGTATTTACTCAGGTGCCTCTGGACTTTATCAATGGGAAATTGAAATCGATCGCTGAAACACTTACATTCCTTACACGGGCAATAATGAAGTGTAGTGTCTCCACAATTAGCCTTCACAAAATCCACAAAACTCCTAATTCCCTGGTGATATCTGACATCCCATCTTTCGAGGCTCATCCAAATCTTGTCCATCCTGAAAATTCTAACAATTTTACGTATTAATTATATATATATACACACATTCACTACTAATAATCGACGTGGTCTCTCAATTCAACTCTAATTAAATCAACACATGCATGCATATGTATATATATCGATCTAATCTCTGAATTCGATTCAGTACTCGATGATAGTATTCTCCTTTTTTCAATTCAAAACGTATTTGACTGGGTAGGAGGAGGCTCTGTTAAGCCTGTCTCCGATAACAATACGATAATACCAGTCATTGATTCAGACACAAGATTAACTACAAGCTGTTTTCTCGTTTCGGTGACCGTACATCAACAACATTTCATATATATCTCACGAATTGGATTTGATCAACACACACACATATATATACCACATATACGTATATATACACCTACGTACCTATATATATAGCTTCCCGAGTGATCGAGTTTTCGACGCGCGCCTTAATTTTGACAATATACCGAATGATCGATTTCAGAGCGTACGTTTTCCTTCTTTCGATTTCTCTGGATTTTTTTCGCTCAAAATGATTGAATGATCGAGCTGCCCCATCCGGCATCTAATATAAGACACATTGCTGGCGACGGAGTAAGTCGCCGGAAATGAAGACATTACCAGCGACTTTACACCGGAATCTCACCGGTAATGTTCCAAAACATTACCGGTGACTCCAACCGTCGCCGGCAATGTCTAGGCACACATTTCCGGCAAAATTCCGGCCGGAAAATCGCCGGAAATGTGTGCCTAGACATTGCCGGCGACGGTTGGAGTCGCCGGTAATGTTTTGGAACATTACCGGCGAGATTCCGGCGACATTACCGGCGATGGGGTAAGTCGCCGGTAATGATGGACATTACCGGCGACTTTTCCGGTCGCCGGCCTTGTTGGCCGGAATCTCGCCGGTAATGACTCATTTTCTTGTAGTGTTTCTACGGGTCGAAAGATATAGGGCAAAAGTTTTGATGGGTCAAAATAGTGCCAAAACCGATCCAGGAGGGGTTCTTCGACAGGTCAAGGTAAACCTTCGATGGGTCGACAATTCCCAGGATCAAAATCATCCTCTCTTTGTTTCTCGTTTTTATTGTATTTTGGTGTCATAAAGTTATGTATATTTTGAACCATTCAAATAATATGTATGAAAATAACCATTCTTAACACTTTCAAATACTGAAAGGAAGAAAATTTTATTACTTTGCCAACATCAAACCTTACATTAAAAGATTGTCTTATTCCAAATAAGACCGACTACAGTAAGTCAAAATAAACTAAATTTGATTACATAGCAGAAACATGAGCCTAATATATAGACTAATAAATAATCTGCAGTCTCCAGACATGCTTTTGTGTCATCTATTATAATAAAATTGGCTTCACTACCATCTTCCATCTCATAGTCTTCTTCAGCATATAGAGAGCCGCTTGTTCCACGTTTTGCTAGTACCTCTTGTAGATATTTTGAAATTCCTCGCTTTCACGACATTGCTTGTGTATATGCTTAGTAGAACCACACTTGAAACAAGTTTAACCAGTAGACGGAGCAGAGTGTGAAGTTTGAACCAAAACTGAATTGATTATTGTTAGAGTCAGCGCCCTAATCTCTATACCAAGATCAAGTTTGATGTTTACTGTGTCCTCCTTTCCCACCATGGTTGTAAGACTTATAATGAGTGTTCCTCTTTTCCTTACGTTCCTTCCCTTTAGTGATATATTTCTCAATTGTTTTCATGGTCCCATCAGGCCTTGCATTGTAGTTGAGAATTTTCTCATGATACCTCTCATTTTTAGCTAAGATGTTCATGAAATCACTAAATAAAGTGATTCTTCCTTGATCGTACTATAACCGGTAATGATGAGCCAAAATACTCATAGAAGATGGGAAGGTGGTCAAAAAAATTTTGATCATATCTTGATCAGTCTTGTCAACCCCACATAAACTCAGTTCAACCTGAAGCTCTATTATAGCTTGGTGATATGCATCCACCATTTTCCATTTTTCTATCAACTCAAGAAGAAAGCTGTGCATCATACGTGTTGTTGAAGCATTTCTTTAGAATGTCCCATAAATCCTTGGGATTATTCTTTTCAAGTATTTCTTCTTGAGGATTGGATGGATATGCCACCTCAAAAATATGAGGGCTTTAACTTTACTAGCTTCACTTGGGGCACCAACCGTGTTAGGGTCTTCTGGTGGGTAGATGGTACTGGTGAATCACTTTTCGATGAATTTGTTTTCTACATCAGAGACCCAGTGATGATTCTCTATTCCTTTAAAATCAAGGATGTCAAACTCAGGCCTAGCCAACCCGGATGAAGTAATCTACAATAGAGACAAGCGATGTAATTAGTACTGATGAAAAATCCATGATCACTAATATCAAGTTTAAGGAATAGGAATCGTGATCAGTGATGTATGGTCAAAAAAGTTGATGCAAAACGGTGGCTTCATACCACACCCAAAAGCGTGGCATTCATAGTTAGTCACAAATATCGACTTTTCTTTTTTCAATGTGAAATCACAATTAACTATGATGTTCACCAATAACCGTGATTCCCCCAAAACCATCACTAATATCAACTTTTTATCAACATGTATTAATCCATAGGAACTAGGGCATAAAAAGTAAATCACTGTATAATAAACCTAAATCTAGACGTAGATGTAGGGTGTTGCGGTAATTAAGTCTAATTTCTAAATTAAACTAAGTTAAAAAAATTTCCCTCTAGAGTGTTATACTCTGTATGAAAATTTTGAAAAAGTTTGAAGTAAAAGTCCACAAAAAACAGGCGGTGTAGAGCTCCGCCGATGGTGGTTGGCGGTTAAGGTTTTTTTGTTTAGGGTTAGAGTATTTTTTTTTTGTGGTGATGACTATCAGCTCAAGAACGTGCTAATAATGTGTTGAAAGAGAAAAGTAAATAGATATGTAATAGACCGAAACTGTATTTTATTCATTAATAAATGATCTTAAATATGCATTACGTACAATCTGTTACATTCAGTATTCCAATAAAATCAGAGATTGAGAAAATATCTACTTCTATACTAATTAAGACAAGACACACACATGGATACCAAGAATATTATTTTCTTAAAAATTATATAATTTAAGTAAGTTAATTTCAAGGCATTCTCATGCCAGACATAAAATTAGGACTACGTACGTATTATCGGGACTGGTAATCTAGTTTGATCGACGGTGTTGTGGAATAATCCTTTAATTTGGATGGTAGTAATAACTATAAGAAATTATACTTAAGGTCACTTCGAGACCTTAAGTTATAAATAAGGTCATTATACAATTTTTACACACATAAGGTCATCTCTCCTTTCCTAATAAATTTTAGCTTCCAAAGTTGCCCTCTTATATAAAGGTAGCTATTGATTTCAAATTCAAAACAGCTCCAAACAAAAACGGCAGCTTAGAGAGAGAGAGAGAGAGAGAGAGCTCTAAAACGCAGCTCGATTCTTTCCATTAGTTGTTTGTGTTTATGTGTGTGTGTGTGAGAGAGAGAGAGAGAGAGGTGCAGACTGAAGATTCCGGCGTATAGTGCTTCTGTGAGAAGAAGATTCTAGTGAATAAGAGGTTTCCGACGAGATAAGTTTGGGTAAGGCTTCGATTCTGCTTTCCTGTAGATGTTTTGTGCTTTGTGTTGTTCAATTTATGCTTTTGTTTGAGTTGTGATTTCGAATTTCTTATACGCATATCAATTTCAAATTTTGATTTTTCGATTTTGATTCTAGTGCTTTGGATTATGTATGGCGTAGTGTAGTGATATTATTGTACGTTTGATCTTGTGATTTATGTGTTTGTGTGTGATTGATGTGGCTGATTTATGTGTTTTGATATTTCGTATAAACTATGAGATGTTATAGAATGTGAGTACTACCTATGTTGAGAGGGTATACTACTGCATCACTCTGAAGACCGTTAGTTGTTCTGTGTGTGTTTGTACTTGATAGTACTATTAGCATTGAGTGAATACACTACTGCATTCCTCTAAAGATACTAGTTAGCTATTCTGTGTGTGTTTAGACTTGATACTGCTATTAGTGTTGAGTGAGTACACTATTGATGACTATTAAGGATACTACTGTTCTGTAAACATTTTGTGTTTGATTTGCAGATTGGTGGCTATGGATTTGGATTTGTATGCAAAGTGCACCTACAACAACCATACAATCATGTTCGATCTTACGCCTACTAAAAATTTCATTGACGTGATTGTCTATGAGTATGGTATTCAACCAATACAAAACATTAAGAAGTTTTATCATGATGCTCTTAATGAATTGCCCATTGTGAAGCCTCCGTTGATAAAAATCTTATTCGATCGTCCAAAGGATACTCACATGAAGTCTTCTGTTGAAGGTGGGAAGGCACCGAGGTCAATCAGATGTGGTCATTGTGGCGAAAAAGGAAGACACAATATATTGACATGTACCAAAGTCATCAGCAGATGAAACCTGAGTAACTAGTGTCTATATTAGTCACATGTAGTGTTTTCACCAGTCTAAAGTAGTACATTATGCTTGAACATATAATTTTCTTGAGGCATGTCCATTTCCTTTACATACACTTTATTAGTCACGAGATATAGTTGGTACGAATACAAGTCATTGGTAGTACACTTGGTCCGAATCTCTTTCATCGAATATTTTTGGATTAACATACAATGTGATTCTTTATTATATAACATACATACTACTTTAATGTAATTTTCCCTTATGAGATTTATTTAACATACTAATTCGAGTTTGTTGTTTAAAAATGTACTACTGCTGTATCTAGTAAGCACTACTCCAAAATATTCAGGGTACTACTTCAAGATATGACAAGTACTACTGTTATGTAACACAATGTACTACATTTGTCTCTAATAAGCACTACTCCAAAATATTCAAGGTACTACTTCAAGACATGGTAAGTAGTACTGTTATGTAATACAATGTACTACTGTCGTCTCTAGTAATCACTACTCAAAAACATTCAAGGTACTACTTCAAAATATGGTAAGTACTACTGCTCTGTAACACAATGTACTATTGCTGTCTCTAGTAAGCACTACTCCAAAATATTTAGGGTACTACTTCAAAACATGGTAAGTACTACTGTTCTGTAACACAATGTACTACATCAAACCCTAACAACATGATACTACATTAGAACCTAAAACAACAAAAAGCACTACACTACTACCTAGACTTTGATACTTTCAGTTGCCTTCTTCCTGCTCCGTAGTCGAACTGAGTGTCTTGGTTCACCGTCTTCCTCTTTTTGCCCTTCACAGTTTTGACCAACGAAGATGGTGACTTCCCTTTACCTTTTCTGACTATAGCAGCATCCTTCTAGGACCTCAGTTGGCGTTTCACTGGTTCTATCGGCCTATCATGTCTTTTTTTCGACCTCAACTCATGTCCGACATCGATAGGTTCTGCCACCCTATCGTGTTTCCTTTTCGACTTGAATTCACATCTTTGATCAGTATCGGTGCTGCCTTGATGTCATCACCATTATTATAAAAAATAAAATCAGTTTTTCACAAACGACCAAAGCACACCAATCTGTATACACTACTACAGGCTAACATACACACTACCATAAACTAACGTAGACACTACTGCGTAACAGCCAAAGCACACCAATTTGTATATACTACTACAGACTAACATACACACTACCACGTACAGACTAACGTAGACACTATTGCGTAACAACCAAAGCACGCCATTGAAAAGGGTCGAACCGGTAGTTCTTTCTAGACTCCCCCTCTAGCGCTGCCTCTTCATACTCGTAGAGATCTTGCTCTTGCCTCTCTTGTTCGTTTTTGGCTTCTTGTTGATGCTGCCATTTATGTTCCTTCCTTTGTTTCTGGTTTTGTGCTTTATCTTTGTCATGGCTTCGCTACTGAGAGAGAGAGAGAGAGAGAGAGAGAGAGAGAGAGAGAGAGAGAGAGAGAGAGAGAGAGAGAGAGAGAGAGAGAGGACTGTAAATAATTAAAAATTAAAAATTATGTTTGTTATAGGAATAACCTGATTTGGAATAAAAATATTGAGTGACCTAATCTAATATAAATCTTATATAAATGACCTTATGTTTAATTTATTCTTATAACTATACGTACACGTAAACTTTCAAGTGCGTGCGGAATTTGTCTCCTTAAATTCTGAATACAGTGGCACGCGTACGGTAGGTTGAGGCTCCATTTTCGACCTAAATTTCTCACCAAACGATCTCGACTATACTCCAGCTCGATCTTTGTTATTTTCTGGTTTCTATACGACTATACATACGTACCATCTCAATCCAAAATTGAGCTTGGTCCTGGTCCAAGTATAAGTCTATATATAAGCATCTCAATTTCTCCTTGACACCTACCATTACCATGCATATATATCTTTGTACGTTCGTGCATATGAGTACGTGTGAAAATTATTAATCATGTTATCAGTCTGCGACCAATGAGATTAAATCAAGTTTTCAAATTAGAATAATATATAGGATATTACAACCATTGAAAAGTCTCAGCCACAACTCTTATAAGCTGTTAATTATCCCAAATTAATTGGTGACCGACACTAGCTTCCCACTCGATCGTTTCCAATTTTATGGTTCACGTACTGCAGTACTTAAAACCACCACCCTAGATCGGAGTAGATCCAGTACTGGGTCGGTAAGAGTTGAGATTTTCACAAGTACCACGTACGTACAGAGCCTAGAAATTAGGTTGAGGATCGAAAAAGTCAAGACTCAACTACCATGCATGCATTTTACTAGCTAGCTATAAAACCTTCGAGATCAACAAAGAGTACGTTGTACCAGGGGAGTTAATGACTTGAAATTTGTTACTTATTAAGGTATTAACTGGTCACTTTCAAAAAAAAGAAGGTATTAATTGGTCAAAAATAAAACACTATTACAATAAGTTTTTACTATCAATGGTACCTTAAATTGGTCATTCATAATTTCAACATCATACTTTTAAAAATTATTACTTCGGTACTTCACATTTAGGGATGACAATGGATAGAGAGGGTACGAATATCAAAATACCGTATCCATACCCAAGTCCATATTATGTACCCGTACCCGCCCTGACACCCGTAATATTATATTGGGTATTACCCGTCTCCGTATCCATACCTGCTCATTACCCGTAAAAAAAATATATTAAAAAATAAAAAATTATTATAAGCAAATCCATCAATTCAAAAATAAAAATACTGTACCCATACCCGAGTCCATATTTTATACTCGTACCCGCTCTGATACCCGTAATATTATATTAGGTATTACCCATCTCTGTATCCATTGGATACTAGGGTATCCGTATCCATTAGATACTAGGGTATCTGTAGCTGCTCATTACCCATAAAAATATATATTAAAAAGTAAAAATTATTATAAGCAAATCCATCAATTCAAAGAATATAAATTGATTTCATAGAACAATTTTCTAAATATTAGTAACACAAGTTTAGCTTATTTAAAATTTATAGAAAAAGTCTAGCAATTTTCTAAATGATTGTTTACCTGAAAAATTTATATAAAAAATAAATTATTTTACATAGTACGTATTAATTCAATAATAAATGTATAATATTTTTATATTTAATATTCTGATTGGGTGGGTATGGATATGAATATTGAAATACAATGCCTGCCTATACTCGTTCTAAAAAATGGGTATTGGGTACACCCTTATCCGTTACCCGTTTTTACCTGTAATTGTCCTCCGTTAATGTTGAATACCTGATGGATATTATTGTCATCCCTACTCACATTCGACTCTCTGCTAAGGATGAGTACATGTCATTACTACACCATCAATTTATTGAATTTTTTTAAAAAGAAATGTCAAATTTGAAGGGGTAAATTTTGAATTCCAATTGTTTTCTTTCTAGTTTTTGTTTTCATATTCTTTTCATTTATTTTCTCTCTTTTCTTCTCCTTACAAATTGACATTTCTTCAAAAAGAAATTCAATAACTTAACAGTGTTACTAATGACAGGTATTAATCTTAGGTAATAACTTGAATGTGAGGTACCGAAGTGATAGTTTTCATAAGTGAGGTACCGAAGTGATGAATGACCAATTTAGGAGGTACCATTGGTGATAATTCCTTTATTTTGTATGGCAGTTCCCTATACTGTAGTTTTGTTTTATCCTTTGTTTTTTTTTTCAGTGTCGATAATTATATTGTTGATGAGGTAGCATATATTACAAGGCTTCATTGGATTATCCGGTTTGATAAAACAATGCCCTATAACAACACTACACTCACTACCAAAATAATTAACTAACATAAAGGATTCGTCGTCTAAGTTTAAACACTTAAACGATGAACATATTTTATTTTTATCGTTTAATTAAGTGGTTCCACTAAGACGACGAACCAGTTCTTTCGTTGTCTAATGCTTTGCCTGTTAGACGACGAAAAATTGTTCGTCATCTGAAAATGATCCACTTAGACGACAAATTGTTGTCATTCATCATTTTATTGTATTACTATTTTTTCCCAAAAATAGTATAATTGCCTAATTAATTAACAATATAAAGAAATTTATTAAAAATAAGTAACTAAGAAAATATTTATTAAAAATAATAAATATTTAGTTTGTACATAGAAAGTGTTTCAAAATATAAACTATGGAATTAAAGAAGCTGCATCAGAAGTTGTGATCCCGTCGATTCCCCTGCTGCCTGGATCATGGTCATCATGTCCTGAATCAGGAGGCATGACAAATGGATGACAAGTGCGAGGAGAAGGATTCCAGCCATTCCTCTTGAGGAAATTGTACATTCCCTTGACCAGATCCTTGAGCGCATGAGGTCCTGGGTCGCTCGAGCCTCGTCCTCTGCCGCTCAGACCCGTTCCTCGACAACCATCTCACTCGAATGCTTACTCGATGAAACCGACGAAGAAGATTGGCACAAATTTCACACGCCTATCCGTCCAAGGCCACGAATTTCCTTCCCTGGTCGGCGGCTAAATGTTTGATCGTAAATCTTGATTTAAGTCTCAAAGAATAGAGGAGGCAGCTCATCATGCGTCATATTCAGATTCTCTGCCTGCCTGCACATCATTTCCTCCTTGGCTAATTGTTTCATCTTCTCTTGTATTAAAATAATATATGAATGTCAATTTCTACCAAAAATTTGACAAGATGTGAATGTTAATTTGAACCAAAAATTTGACATAGTTTCCCTTAAAACTAGAGGAAACCAAAAACCTACACGAAAAAAGACACTTCGAATAACCAAATTTCAAAATAAAAAACTGTGGGCACCGATTCCCATTCGGATTTCTCAAGTTCAAAATAATAAAAAGGTACTATTTTGTTAGGATATTTTCACTTTCTTAATGCTACTATGTTTTAGTACTATGTTGGGTCTTGTAGTTGGATTATTTAGCTGGTTGGTTTGAACCGAAAGCTAATGTAGTTTCTTAAACTTTACTCGATTCAGTTTCTTAAACTTCTAAAAAAAAGTTATATATAGCATTTTGGCTAGCAATATCGTCTTGCTCGAGCCTCATGTATGCTATCTCGTAGCCATCAACAAAACAACATGTGCTTCAAACCCTCCTCTTTGTGAGCCTTTGCCAAGTGGACAGACTGTTGTGGACATGTCCGATGCGACGTCTTCTTATCACGGTTATGCTTGTTGGCCGCTAACTTTTTCTGTTTCATAACAAAATAAATTAAATAATAATATATTATTATTATAAAACTATTAATTTATTACCTTTAAAAAAATTATTACCTCACACTCATCTTACTCGAAGTGCGTGATCAATCAATACCACTCTTCACGCCTTTCCACCAACTCTAGGGGAACACTAGCGGAGCCGTGCGTGATGTAGTGCTTATGTAGCGAGTACTTCCAGTCCCTAAAAATCTTCTGTGCTTCCGACTCTATGAAGTCATGCATTGCCTGAGTTTAACCAATCTCATATGCAAGCTACAAAAAAAATAAAAATAATTTGTTAGTTCTTACAGAGATTAAATTACTAAAAATAATTTAGAAATTATATTAAATTAAATAGACCGAAACTCTTACTGTGAGTTCGTGAAATAATGCAAACCTATCATCCAGCTCCAGTTCTTTCCAAGTCGCCCCCTTCATAGGTATCTTGTTCCGTATGATAGACCCGATGCTTTTCGTAAATAAATTGTTGATCTCCGTCATTGGAGGGTCTCTAGTCTAGTCATCATATGACACATTTATTATGAACGGAACCAAAGTTACGCACTTATCAAACCTTAATAAGCTTTATCATGGATTAGTCGCACACTGATGTTATTAATGACTTTTTTACGGGAAAAATTTGACTTGACTTTCTTCTTGGAAGTCATAGAGTATTAAATTTCAAGCTTGTAAAAATTTTCATGGAATTTTTCAAATTAGTGAGCTATTTTTAGTGATTATCGGAAATCGATAGGAGAAAATATGTAAATTAATTGATTTTTAGGTCAGTTTAATTGCAGCCGTTGGATCTTGATTAGATCAATTGTGAGCCTTTGATCTTGCCAGCTTCTTAGGGGTATAAATAAGTGAGTTTTTTGAATTTTTATTTTTAGAAAATCAGAAATTTCGTTGAGTGTCGACCTGTTTCTCCTCCGCCGACCGGAAACTCTGAACCCGACTCGAATCACCATTTCCGGCCACCTCCGGTGATGAGAAAGGTAGGAAAACGAAGCTCTATCTTTTTTTTTGATTAGTTGGTGTGAATTTTTTTAGGATTTGCAGGAGTTTTGGGGGAACCTAAATCAGGTTTATCCCATGGAGTTCCCGCAATCGGTTGTGGCGCTCCGGCGAATATTGAAGGTCGAGGGTTGGGGGCTTTTGAAACACTCCCCCTCATGAGGTGAATTGTGTAGGTAAGGTGGTCCGTCAAAGCTCCACCGTGATGTTTTCCGGCTAATTTAGGGCCATGAGTTTCTAGGTTGAATTCCTGCCACGTAAGAGGTTTTTAGATCGCTTAAGCTTAGGGATTATATTGGTAGGGATTATATTGGGCTTGTAATTATGAGTGTTTTGAGGGTCAGAATTTCGTCGTTGGTGGCGGTTGCCGGATTTTGAATCTGCGCCGTTCACAGTGGTACGCCACCAAATTGGACCTCGATCCAGTTATGGATGTGATAGGCCTCGTTGAGAGCTTTTCAACGAGGTGTCAACCATAAAAAACGGAGCACTTTCTTCAAAGGCGCGTGTGACCCACGCATCGCCGCCTGTAGTGGCACGTGAGGGTCATGCGCTTCCGTCTACGGTGGAGCTCCGGCGAGGCAGTTTATGAGATTCTTCGACAAGGCATTTTGAGTTATTTTTAGGGCCAATTTCCGTAGATTTGTACATATTCTGATATCATATGATCCGTATTTACATAAAATTGTGATCATGTCCCTAGCAGCGAAAAGAATTCCGTCGGACCCCGATAGTAGTCAATGAAGAGGAACTAATTCCGCTATGGGAGGACTTGATTTATATTGAGGAACCAATGAAGATTCTTGACCATAAGAACAGGTTCTCCAGAACAAGAGCATTCCTTTAGTGAAAGTATTGTGGAGGAATCATGCAGTAGAAGAAGCCACTTGGGAACAAGAGAAACATAAGAGGGAGCTGTACCCTTATCTTTTCTAGCAGGTATCTAAATTTTGAGGACAAAGTTTTTGTAACGGGGGTAGATTGTGACTACTCAAACTGAAATTACGCACTTATCGAATCATACTAAGCTTTATCGCAGATTAGTCGTACGATCGAGGTTGTTAATGAATTTTTTACTGAGTGAGAATTGGACTTGAATTTCTTTGCGAAATTTGTAGAGTATTTTATTTAGAGATCGTAGAAATTTTTGGGAAATTTTTCGGATAAGTGAGCTAATTTTTATGTTTATCAGAAGTTGGCGGGAGAAATAAATAAAAAGGAAATGATTTTTAGTCGTTTTAATCTCGATCGTTTGATCACGATGAGATTGAATTTGGGATGTATATCTATCGAGGAGTTTAGGGGTATAAATATGCTTTTACAAAAAATAAAATTAAACAAAAAAAAATATACGGGCTTAACCCGTTTTTTCTTCGCCGACCTATTTTGCATGACCTGACCAAAACCACCGTTTGCGGCCAACTACGGCAACAAAACATGTAGGAAAACAAAGCCCTTTGCTTCTTTAATTGGTTGGTGGAAGAGTTTTGGGGAATTATACAGGTTTATGGGCCACTTGAATCGGGTTTATCTCGTGGAGTCGTCGTCGATATTGGTGGCGCTCCGGCGTGTTTTTGGGGGTCGGGGGTAGAGGGACTATGAAGCCCTTCACCTTCTGAGTCTTTCTGGGTAGGTGGCGTAGTCCTTCGAGGTTCCACGACAGATCTTAGACACCGTGAGGTTTTTGGACAATTTCTGGCCGTGGAGTTTCGAAGTGAATTCTTGCCACATGAGATGAAGTTGGAGCTCATAAGGTTAGTGGTTTTGTTGGGTTAGTCGAGAGGAACGTTTTGAGGGTCGGATAGCCACCATTGGTGGTGATTCCCGGAGTTAGGTTTCTGGTATGTTTGGACTAATTTTGGCCAAATTTCGCTGAATTAGACTTTGGGCCAGTTACAAAAGTGGTTGGACTCGTTGAGAGCTTTCCAACAAGGTATTAACCTCCGACTTCGAAGTACTTTGGCTGGAGATGTGTGAAACCCACACGCCGCCTTCCACAGCAGAGCTCTGGCGAAAGAGGATATAGGATTTCACGACAGGGATTTCGGGGTTATATTTTAGAAAGTATTTCCATAGTTCCACCTATTCTGATATTATGTGGTTCGTACGGACAGGACACCGTGATTGCTACCCTAGTAGCGAAGGGAATTCTGCTGGACCCCAGTATTAGTCGCAGACTTGTGAGTGAAGTTTATTTTCATAGTCGATTGCAAGTTCACGTACATTTTTATATTATATGCTTTAAAGTATGTTTTTAGACCATTTATTTGGAGATTTATTTTTTGATGGTTTTATTTAGTATCATCGAAGCCCTAGCTATTCGGCTGATCACCGTATAGTCGGTCGGACCAGGTTAGGACAAACACCTTGCCCGACCTAGATTATCTCGGGTTAGGACAAACACCCTAGATGATTCTATCACCTTACTTTTCATATATACAGGCATTCCGGATTAAGACAAACATCCTGAACGACCACCTCCATTACATTTCAGTTTATGCTATTTGAACTCGCATTATTTCACGGAAATTAGCAAAAAGGCATGTTAGATCAGTATTATTGATTTACGCTGATTATATTATTTTTCTCCACCCACACTAACGTTTTATATTTTAATGCATTTCACTGGGCTTTTCGATTTCCATCGCCCAGGCTGCAGTATATATCTTGGAAGTGCTTGGTATCGTCGAAGGCTTTGAGTCCACTAGTCATTTTTTCAGCAGTATGTCTCAGTTCACTGTCGATTTTTATCTTATGTAGTATATATTAGTAGAAGTTGCTCTGAATTCCGTTTGTATTATATTACTTTCAGTGGTGTTCATGTAAATAGCTGAGTTAGTTTCTCTAGTTGTCGTTGAGTTACTTTCCTTTGTATTCAAAACCAGTACCTTGTAAATATGCTATTAAATTCCTGAGTTGAGTTCATGTTTTGTTCATGACTTATGTTGAGAAATCGGGATAGACATTAGTGGTCCATGGTTTGTCTGTGGGATTTAGTCTCTGAAGTGTCATCTTTATGCAACTTTTTGGTAGTCTCAGTTTCAGGGGAAGTTATGTCAAAAAATTTTCAGAATTTCCTAGATTATGATAAAATGTTAGAGCTTAATCTTAGTTCACTAGCTAAACTAGGGTTCGAAGGGTTCAGAGTTGAAATGGTTGATGTTTTATACTGAAGTAGGTAGTTGACCCGATATATTTTGATCAACAAAAACTTGCTAAAATAAGACGCCGTTATTTATGTCGTCTTAAATCCAAAAAAATTATGTAACTTTCACACGACATATATCTCGTCTCTATTTCAATTAAAAATCAACTAAAATATGCTTGAGGCAGACGACATAATATATGTCGTCTATATTTTTCATGAAATTAAATGAATTTCAGTGTAGGATAAAAGACCAAGCAACGACATAAAAAAGTTATGTAGTCGTCTTGAAAATTTTTATGACATATAAAACCTTATATGTCGTCTATTCTGTGTCGTATGATTGACTTATTCTAATATTGTTCATCCCATGGAAGAAGATCAACTATCTCTGATGCAGTTAGTCTATTAAGTACTTGGTTCAAGAAGCATGGCCAATCATGGATTCGGCATTATGTTTCCACCACAATCCCTTATCAGACCAGTTCACAGAAGGCTGCAATTTCTCCACGTCTTCTTTCCACATTTTCTGGTGAGTGAAGCATGCCTAGCAGTTCTAATGTGCAAGTTGGCGCAAGCTCCTCTAAATACTTTTCTATTTGAACATAAAGACCAGCTTGTCATATTATAGCACAAGTACATGCATTAAGTGCATTGAACATGTGAGTATTACCTGAAACAACAATGATATATTCCCAAGAGACTTTTTACTCCTCAAAAGGCACTGAGCCCGAGGTAGAGCTTCAAATCCCTGGGATACCTCGAAACCCATTTTTGCAGTTGCACACTTCAAGAAAGCACCTAGGATAAGAAAAGGAGGGATAACAACGGTGCAGTTACAGGGATGCTAAGACGTCCTAACTTGTTTGCAGATATATCTTACCTGTTTGCAAAAGATTAAAACTTTTTCTATAAATCTACAAACTGAGATGTGAACGCAAGTTGGGTTTAAACACACCGATTGAACCCGAAATTGAAATTACCTCTACTGCTGCATGATAATCGCCTCCAAAATCAGTTATGCGGCCTCACTCTCCTCTTTTCCTGGCCTTATAATAACAATCGCCTCCAAAAATCATAGAACCCAAAGCTAAACATTAGAACTAAACTCAAAACGAACTAAAACCCAAATTGTTTGAAGAACCAAAGCTAAGAAGAGAGAGTCGTTACTTGTGAAGGTTAGTGTCGATGCCAGCTAACCTTGGCTCAGGTCGAGCTCGAGTAGTGGAACACCCTCAAGGCTGTTGGATTTTTCAATTGTTCAATTTGAGCTCCTCTGATTGAATTGCAGGCTGAAATTAGAAGCGTTGGAACCACCAAGAACAAGGCTTCAACTAGTGATCAACCGGCCTCAGTTTTGGCCTGAAACGGAGCCACCCACCGGAGTTAGGGATTGGTTTCTCCTCTTCGTTTTGGTATTTTCAGCGAGAAATGGAGGCGAGGAGGTTAGGGCTATGAAAGATGAGGAAGAGATGAAGTTTTTAAGATGGATTTTGTGGTGAGAAGTGGCCAGTCGGTAGACAAATTGGCCAGTGAATTCATTTGGGTTTTCTTTCTGTGTTGTGTTTCTTTTTTTTTTTTTGAGAGAGAGAGAGAGAGAGAGACGTGAGTATTTTTTTCCATTTGTTCTTTTGTTGTTTGGTGTGTTGATGAAAGAAAAACTTTGGGCTTAGGGAGGAAAAACTGCCGCCACTTGCCTCATTTTGGAACCCTAACAATAGATGACAGTCAACTGACGTTTGATTGAAAACTCATTCTAGTCAACCCTTTGTATAATTTAGGGTTTACCCTAAACCCTAGGATTGCCTAATCTTGTAATTTCACAAAAAAAAAATTAGGGTTTACGATTTGAGTTTAGTTTTAGGGTTTAGGGTTTATGTCTTAGAATTTAGAATTTTTTATATGGAAAGATAGATGTGAATTCCACGAGAATGCGGGTGACGTATATGCATTCAAAATATTTTTGACGTATTTGCAATTTGCATTTTATTGTTAAGCGCAATATGATCATAATAGTCGGACACTCGAATCGGAGTCGAAATCTATTCGGAAAGGTCTAAATTTTTACAACGTGCTTAGAGTAGTCTCACTGTCTTATCCAATGATTCTATTTAAAAAATGATTAATTATTAGTGATTTAGCTTCATAAAGGTTTGGATTTCATATATAACTAACTAACATTATAAGCAACAGTGATAGTCATACACGCAATTAACGACATATGAAAAATTGAAATGGTCTAATGAGAAATGTGTCTATACATATGCATGAACCTCGTAATAACAGAGAGTTTTCAAAAAAATTTACCCTCGTCGAAGTTCGTTTAGTGGTCAGTCAATGAGGTCAAATCTAACCAAAAGACTAAAATAACCTTTTAAAAGGATTTTGCTCATTTTCCTATGGGAGAAGCACCTAAATTAAATTTTTTGTAAGTTTTTTCATATAGTAACATATATATGAGCTCTACGATAATGTATTTGTGAAACTTGGTCTGAAAATAAATTTTAACGGAGCCACAAATCGAGATTTACTCTTAAGTGCCTTAGAGTCACAACAATGATATGCCCGGATCGAGGATGACTTCAAGTAAAAAAAATTATAAATTATATGCAATGTATTAACAATAATCCAAGCATTCCATCCTACAGTCAATTTTAGAAAAATGATTAGTTTTAGGGTGTTTACGAAATTTGACGTTTAACCACGGAAACAAATCTCAAATTTTAATTAGACGACATACGACTGTCATCTTAACTAATATCTCAAAACCATAATAAATTTGTATGCCAAATCAACTCTTAATAACCTACGGTATATAGGTGGATAAGTCGAAGTTAAATTATTTCAAAACTCAGATGACAGTCAACTGTCATCTCATGTAAGAATTCAATGTTGTGAGCTCTTCGGAGAGTGTCTACACATGGATTTTTTGCCAATTGAGTACCTCCTCATGTATTTGACTTGGTGAAAAAAAAATTATAATTTTTTGCCGAGTACTCACATGACAAACAAATGTCATCTGAATTAACTATAATTTTTGAGGAATCATTTTTTGAGATGTCCATCCTTTAATATACTAAATTTTGGATGTCCTCCTCATAAGCTGGAAAAATGTACTTTCTAAAAGAATATGCAATGACGAACAAAATGAAACTGACGTCTGTTTATTTCAAAATCAATCCGACGATAGACAATTATTTTCTGTCATCTGAGAGGCTTCATGTGAAGCAATTTTTGTACTAGTGTATAGAGGAAAGGGGGATAAAAAGAGTGAAAACATGATGTAAGCATTGAGCATTAAATTTAAGAGACTTTGAGTGAGATATATAGTTTAAGTTTTTCAATCTATAGATAAAATTAAAATTAAAATTAAAATAAAAACTTCTCTTCTAGCATTTTCTCGAAAATAAAGATGGGTCTAGAGGAGTTGATGGAGCAAACTACATCTAATTTTTCTCAAAAATAGAATTCTCTATACATAGGAGTTTTTTTTGATGTCCACCCTCTCGAGAGGAGCTCGGAAGAGAAGATGTTTACTATAAATAACTTGAAATGATTACAATCGTTGGTAGGGCATCCTTAGAATGAGCAGGTTCTATCCACACAGTTCTAGTAACAATGTCTAAAGCATAACAATTCAGTAGCAAGCTAAATGATTGTTCTTTTACATCAATGAAGCACATTTCTAGAGAGAATAACACCAAAACAACTGCAATTTGGAGTTGAAAATCCATCTTGAAGCAATAGCGAAAACTATCCATCATTAGATAAATGAGGTCTTCATGCCGACTGAACCTATAATTGTTGTTGATGATCCTTTAATTATGTAATTTGTTGAATGAAAATGGATAAGGCATGAATGAATAAGGAGGAGCATGTAAGGAGGCCTCAGTTGAATATGTACTGGATTAGATGAAGTTTTTATTTTTTGGTATGGATGTGTTTTGATGATTATGGTTTTACTGAGTAAATGTCGTTAATTTTTGATGTCATAGAACTTAATTAAGATGCCTGACGGTAGGAAGAGGTGCACTGCACAAGAGAAGACCCCTTCTTGGGACGAGCTGCCCCAAACCGAAAAGTTTATGGTGTACCGCGAACTCTCGGTAATAAGGTTTATTTAGTTTTATTTAATTACATAATTAATTACACCATAGAGGCATAGGGTATAGGAATTTATTTTTTCCTAGGTACATTATTACTATGAAGCCAAACTGGAGATGTGGGAATTCGTAGAAGAGACGGCTACCCACATTTACAAGGATTGGAATTATAACCTTCATAAGCATTACAAGGAACACGGCACCTCGAGTGTCTCAAAAGAGTTACAGACGGAAATGGAAGAAGAATGGTTGGTTGGGCACTTTGAGTCAGAGACGTTTAAGGTTTGTCTTCCTTTTCTTTAATGTAATGAAAATGAATCATTTCTTACTTTTTATCATTATTTAAACATTGAACATTATTGGAATTTAGTTTAGTTCTCTAAATTAAACATTATTTTGAACTTGAGAAGTCCGGATAGGAATCGGTGCCCATGGTTTGTTATTTTGGAATTGATTATTCGAAGTGTTTTCTCCCCAGCAGGTTCTTAGTTTTTTTCCATTTTTAGGGGAAACTATGTCAAATTTTCTTTAGAAATCAAAATGCACAAATTGTTCACAATATTAATTTCAGGAGAGGTTGATACAATTGGTTCGTAAAAATTGGTGCATGCACATTTACAAAACCCGGAGATGACGTTCGAAGAGCTGCCTCCTCTATCGAAGTAGACTCAGATCCATATTACAGTTACAGTTTTTGGCCGCTGATCTGGGAAGGAAGTTCCTGGCCTTGGACGAGCAGTTCAACGAGGTTTAAGCCAGTCTTCGGTTTTGTCGTGTAGGCGTTCAAGTGCGTTGGCTGCTGAGGAATGGGTCCGAGCGGCAAAAGAGGAGGCTCGAGCGGCCCAGACTCGAATTGCTACATTTCAGACTCAGATGGATCATATATTCTGATTCTGGGATTTTGGGCCCATCGAGTGGATCTCTCGACCCATCGAATGGTAGCCCTTAGATCGATTAGAACATGTCTCTCTACCTGTCGAGTGAAACCTTCGACCTATCAAAGGATGTTTCGCCTACAAGCAATGTACCTCAATTCAGTGTGATCCCCTACTCAGAGACACCATGTGATGTCTTGGTTGGTTTTGCTGATGTTTGGTGTCTCTCTGACCCATATAAAGAACATTCCTAAACAGATTATGTATTCACCATAAGGAACACGGTGATTTATTGGAGATCAACAAAGCAGACTTTTGTTGCTACTTCCTCGAATCATTATGAGTTTAACTATTTGCATGAAGTTGTTAAGAAGTGTGTCTGGCTTAGGTCAAATATACACCACATTCGAAGGTCTAATAGATTATCATCTATTACGATAACACCAACTTGCATAATTGAGAATAATGCGGCTTGCATTGAACAAATTAAGTTGGGATACATCAAGATTGTTCATATAAAACATATTTCACCGAAGTACTTCCTTAATCAGCGACAGCAACAGTTACTGAATATCTATGTGAGCCAAATTGGTTCGGCGGATAATGTTGCACACTTGTTTACCAAGTCTTTATCAAAATCTACATTTGTGAAGAATGTCAGACACATTGGAATGCGAAGATTATCTGAACTCCAATATTTAGTTACTGATCAAGGGGAGTTCATTTCGTAGACATCAGGGGGGAAGTGTAAAACACATGTGGTCGCTTTTGTAGTTGATGCATTATACTCTTTTTCCCTTAGACCAAACTTTTATTTTACCTATGAGATTTTTGTTTGCTTGTCAAAGTTTTTAGTGAGGCAACATGTTAATTATGCATCATACATTAGAATCGCGACACAAGATGGAGTGTTCCAGGAGAGATATTCCTAGTATCTCGTGTGTCTTGTTCTAATAAAAATATAATTATCTATTTTCTCCTTCAACACTTACGAGTTAATCCTATTATACCTGTTAATATAGTTTCAGTATATATTTGCAAAAAATTTAAAGAACATTTATCTTTATCGATTTCTCCGATAATATTGAATACCTACTTTCGAATTGTAAACATTGCTCCATCTATGGTTTTAGTTGATTCATAGTTTTTGCGGTGAATCAGGTGGTTTTTGCGTTGCGGAGGTAGTGCTTGAGTGAGATGGAATTCTTGAGGTATTGTCGATCGCCGCTCGACGTGGTTTTGATTGTCTCAATTAATGGAGTTGTGGATGTAGTCCTTGGCTCTTACACTAGTTAAAGATCGACACACTACTGGAGGAGGGCATCGGGGCGACGTAGTTATGTTTCTACGTCGCTCCGATTTTAGATGAGGCGACGTACGTGGCTTCAAAAAACTGAGGCGACTAGTTTATCATTCGAAGCGACCAAACTAATCTACGTCGCTTCGAATAAAAACTAGGCGACGTAGATTGAGCAATCTACGTCGCCTAGATTTTTTAAAATCTGGATCTACTCTTCTTCTTAAATTCAACCCTTTCATAAAGGTGGTATTTTAGAAAAACAGTTTCCCCGAGCTCTGCAGCTGTTTTGGGCGATTTTGGGGAGAAATTAGAGGAAATTGAGAAAGAAGGTTGTTCTTGCCATTGATTTGATTCTTGAGTAAGGTTAGTTTGATTTGTATCTCTTTAACCCTCTTTATGACCATAATATGTTAAATTAGAAGTGAAAATGAAGTTTTGGTGAAATGTTTGAAGTTGAATTGAATTTGGTGTTATGTTGTAGTTTTAGTGTTTGAATCATTGAATTGTGTTAAATCATGTTATGGGTTCATGAATAATGTTTGAAATTTGGTTAAGTTTAGTGAAATTTATTGATGATTAGAAGTGAAATTGAAGTTTTGGTGAAATGTTTGAAGTTGAATTGAATTTGGTGTTATGTTGTAGTTTTAGTGTTTGAATCATTGAATTGTGATAAATCATGTTATGGGTTCATGATTAATGTTTGAAATTTGGTTAAATTTAGTGAAATTAATTGATGATTAGTGTAGATTATGTGTATTCGAGCCTTAATTAGTACTGTTATTAGTGTTAATAATGATTTTGAGCGTATGGCTATATATAATTGTGGTGTTTATCAACTTAGAACTCCCGTTTGAGAATCAACAACTCATGTAGTTGATCGAGTTGAGTTGTTGATTCTCGAATTGTCCCATTTTTGGACACTTTAGGTGAACATGACTTTGTTGATCCTTTTGCTATTCGTGTGATTTCAGTTTCAGTTTTGGGATATGGTTTCGACAATGTCTCCTTTAAATGTTCCCCGAGTGCAAATTAGGTTGTTTAGATATGCGTGCACTCGGGGAACTGTAGGGAGATGCTGCCGAAATTTCCCTAAACTGGAGCTGAAACGCATGGGTTCAAAAGCGTTGACAAATGTCGTGTTCCCTTGAAGGGGATAGGACCCAACCCGGAGGCATAAGGCGAAGAAGTGTGGGGTTTTGGTTGAATCGCAACTGTGGCGTGGTAACTTTGTTCATATTGATTGTTTATGTTGACAGGAAACATGGACGGACTCCCAGACAAAACTTGGATGACATATCATCGTGCTGATCCAAGGTACATCAACGGCATATTCGAGTTCATGAATTTTGCCCTGCTACATAGTAACGGAGCCGATTATCACTACTGCCCGTGCAAACGTTGTAAGAACGGTCCGTTCAAGGTTACTATGGATCAGATGTATCATCACTTATCACACAGTGGTATGAGTCCTACTTATACAGTCTGGCACCTTCACGGGGAAGCATCATGTGAACCGGAAATGCTCAGTCAACGAAGACAGTGGCTTCAAGACAGAGTCGGTCCTTCTAGTGATGCCGGTCCTTCAGTGAACCCGCAGTTGGAGATTCTACATGATGCATATCCCTATTATCCTGGATACCATGCAGATGCACCCCAACAATTTGTGGAAGATAATTCGGGCATGAACTTCAATGACATGGTAGACGATGATTATGAAAAGTACGATAGATTATTGAAGGAGTCACAGACCCCATTATATGAAGGCAGTGAGGAAACTGTTTTGAGTGCCATATTAGATGCAATGGAAATGAAAAATGAAAATGGATGGTCGGACACAAGTGTTGACTCTTTATGTATTTACATTAATAAACTTCTTCCTAAAGGGCACACATTCCCCTGTTCATACTCGAGAATAAAAAAAATCTTGAGTGATCTTTCACTGGGTTACGAAAGAATTCATGCGTGTGAGTTTAACTGTGTGTTGTTCAGGGGGGCGCTCGTAAACGAGAAGATTTGTCCAGTGTGTTATTCTGAAAGATATAAGCCAAATACGAATGATATTCCCAAAAAAATAATTCGTAACTTCCCTCTAACACCAAGGTTGAAGCGCTTGTTTATGTCCCCACACACTGCCAAGCATATGCGATGGCTGGGGGAGCGGATATGCGTGGCTGGTAGCGTCAGCCACCCAGCTGACGGAGAAGCGTTTCAACATTTTGACAGAACTTTTCCAGGATTTGCACGGGACTGCAGGAATGTGCGCCTTGGAGTAGCAACAGACGGTTTCAATCCATTCGGAACAATGGGAACTTTGCATAGTACATGGCCCGTTGTTGTGATGCCGTACAATCTACCACCATCAATGTGCATGAAGAAGGAATATAACATGTTATCAGTGTTGATTCCAGGCCCTAAATCTCCCGGAAAGTGCCTTAGTGTACTCATTGAGCCGATGATCGAGGAGCTAATACATTTATGGGTCGTTGGAGTCTATACTTTTGATCGAGTAGACAATGAGGTATTCTTGATGAAGGCAGCGGTAATGTGGACTATTAGCGACTTTCCAGGTTTAGGGATGCTTGCGGGGTCAACCGTGAAAGGGTACAAGGCATGTCCAATCTGTTTAGATGAGCTAACTTCAGAGCATATATGTGGGAGGATAGTTTATGAAGGTCATCGAAAATGGCTCCACCAGGATCACCCTTGGAGATTGAGCAAGGCATTTAACGGGAAGGAGGAGTTCTGCGGAAGACCCTATCGTAAGAGTGGAGATGAAATTTTGGAGGACGTTAGGTCAAACGTTTACCCTATTCTTAGCCAACATGAAGACTTGAAGGTGCCGTACAATCCGAATAACAGACAGTGTTGGACTCACGAAAGCATATTTTGGAAGCTGCCGTATTGGTCATCATTGAAGATCAGACATTGCCTAGATGTCGTGCACATTGAAAAAAATGTGTGTGACAACATCCTTGGAACCATTTTTTCGATTGAATCGAAGTCTAAGGATGGTCCAAAATCTCGCGCTGCTTTGAAGAAGAGGAACGTGCGAAAAAACCAGTGGCAAAGAGCGGGTGACTTGGCTACGGGGAAAGTTCCTCATGCACCTTTTTTAGTTAAAAAGGATGATCTAGAAGATGTGTTCCAGTGGTTCAGGGATGTTAAGTATCCTCTTGGTTATGCAGGTAGTTTGAGAAGTAAGGTGAAAATAAGTTCCCAGTCACAGTTTTATGGATTGAAGGCGCATGATTGCCATGTCTTGCTTCAACGTCTTCTTCCTGTGGTTATAAGAGGGTTCCTGCCAGAAAACGTTGTCAAGCCATTGATAGCACTGTCAAATTGGTTTCGTCAACTATGCAGTAGGGAGCTTAAGAAGGAGGTTGTGTGTGACATGGAAACTGAGATAGTGATGATTCTTTGCAATTTGGAGCTCATATTTCCTCCACATTTTTTTACATCTATGGTTCATCTCATGGTTCATCTGCCCGAACAAGTATTCCTTACAGGTCCAGTCCACTATACATGGATGTATCCAATTGAAAGGTAAAATTTTTTGTTATTGCTAATATTAGGAAAATATGTTTGTACTAATATTATTGTACTAATCTTGTGTAATATGTCGGCAATTAGGAAAATATTGTACTAATCTTGAGTGGTGTTTTTGCAGGCAATTAGGAAAATATAAAAAGTCAATGAGGAATACACGTTACCCGGAAGGTAGTATTGCTGAACAATACCTCGTACATGAGTCGGTGACGTATTGTAAGGCTTATCTCAGACGGATGGACAACGAAGATATCGACACTTCCATATCTGGGTGGAATGTCAGCTGTGTTTCACTCTTAGTAAGACCAGATATTATCGAGACTCGTCGCCAGTTCAGGTTGACTGAGTCAGAGACTGCTGAGGCTCACTGGCAAGTCTTGGTGGAAACAGACGAAGTCAAACCTTACCTAGAAGAACATCTCAGAAGGTTCGAGGCTAAAAATGGTGAAGATTTCGACGAGCGGCAGCGGAGGAGGAGTTTTCTTCGATGGTTCTTAACATGGGTACATATGCCTATTAATTCCAGTGTGTTCTTTGAGGGTTTATAACACTTATCTTTAACTCCTCTTAACACTTATCTCTCAGGTGTCCCTTAAAGAAAAAAACTCGGACCCGAGCTTGGTTGCAGGAATAAAGTCATTAGCTCAAGGACCTCAGCAATGTCGGGTTTATATGTCGTGTTATGTGAACGGTGTCAAGTTCACATCGTTTGATAGAGATCAAAGAACCGTGACTCAAAACAGCGGTGTCATGATAGACATGGGTTCATCCAAGTTCTACGGCCATGTTAACTACGTGGTCGAAGTATTATATGCAGGCCGTATGCCAGTGGTGTTGTTTAAGTGCACATGGCACAACTCCGAGGACCCTGAAGATCTTGACACCCTTATAAAAGATCATGGACTGATATCAGTGAATACAAACAAGAGTTACTATGAGGATTCACCCTTCATAATTGCAACCAAAGCAAAACAGGTATTCTACATAGACGATCCAAAGGCTGGTGGTACTTGGAAGGTAGTACAAGAAATGTCGCACCGCAATGTCTACAGCGCCGAAGTTCTGGCCATAGATGAAAACATATCGCATACAGGAGATCATATCTTCGAGCCTTACCAAGAGGACACTCCCACGGTGATACAATTTTACCCAGATTTTCAACTACTTTTGGACGAAGAAGGAGACGAGGACGAGGACGAGGACGAGGACGAGGAGGAGGACGAAGAGGAGGAGGACGAGGACGAGGACGAAGACGAGGACGAAGACGAGGACGAGGAGGACGAGGACGAGGAAGAGGAGGAGGACGAAGAGGAGGACTAAACTAATATTATTACATTCTTGAAACCTAAATTCGTATTTTCTTTAAAGCATAATGTATGTATACGATCAAATATTACTAAATTCGTATTTTCTTTAAAGCATAGTTATTCGTATTTTAATAACTAATATTATTATGAATTTGAAACATAAATTCGAGAAAATGAATTAATTTAATTATAAATTAAATAAACTGAGGCGACATAGATTGATCAATCTATGTCGCCTCAGTTATTCAAAAATAAAAAATAAATTAAATCCCTTGAGGCGACGTAGATTGATAAATCTATGTCGCCTCAGTTTATTTAATTTATAATTAAATTAAATAAACTGAGGCGACGTATATTGATCAATCTATGTCGCCTCAGTTTTTCAAAAATAAAAAAAAAATTAAATCCCTTGAGGAGACGTAGATTGATCAATCTATGTCGCCTCAGTTTATTTAATTTATAATTAAATTAAATAAACTGAGGCGACGTATATTGATCAATCTATGTCGCCTCAGTTTTTCAAAAATAAAAAAAAAATTAAATCCCTTGAGGCGACGTAGATTGATCAATCTATGTCGCCTCAGTTTATTTAATTTAATTATAACTTAAATAAACTGAGGCGACGTAGATTGATCAATATACGTCGCCTCATTGTCATTTATTAATCGAAGCGACATAGATTCCAATCTACGTCGCCTCGTTGGCTTTATAATCCCAGAATCACAGTTTCTCTCTTCTTCTTTTCATTTCGTCCAATCTTCTTCTTCTTCCTCGCGCCGCGCCCCCAAATCCCTAACCCCTAATCGACCTATCCTCATCTAAACCCCTCCATCTCAACCCTCCATCTCAACCCAATGCCCTAATCCCGAAAGCTTCTTCTTCCTCCCCCTCCCTAATCACTGGTTCGTCTCTCTCTCTCTCTCTCTCTCTCTTCTCACTCTCTCTCCATTCTCATTCTATTTCGAAACCATCTTATGATTATGTGTTCTGTGTTGTTACTGAAATGTTGGATGATTCAGTTGCATATGTTTTGATTCAATTGCTGTTTGTTCTTGTTTTTGTTCATGTTTGGTATGAAATGAAGTTATGCTGTTTTGACGAATTGGGTGTTTCACTCTTCTGCTTTGGTTGATGTTACTTATGAGAGGTTCTGTTGTACAATGGTTGTGTACCTTCTTGATGTACTGTAATGGGTAATGATGTAGATATTTGTGTGGTAAATTGGAAAGGGAAACTTTAGAGTCTTGATGATTAGTATCTTGATCGAAATTTGATGTATATGTTTCTGCGTAAAGAGTGTTATGATTAGTTCTGTTGAGTCTTGAGCATGAAGACCTTGATGAATTACAATTCTTGCTACTTTGGTTTATATTGATGTAAGTGCACATGGTTTCAATGTACTGTACTACTGTTGTTGCTGGAAATGATTGGTGGTTGAGTTAATGAGTTGTTTGATCTGGTTTGATTTGGTTGTGATCAAGACGGCTTTTTATTTTATATGGCTGTAGCTAGTTTACAAGGATAGGAAGATAATTGACATTGTGCCTTTAAAGTTTGGGTTTGATTCAGTTGAAGTAGAGAATAGTTAGAGTGAGGTTATGTATCGAAAAGGGATTCTGTTCAAGACTGAAAAAGTTTGGGATTGAATTGTGATACCATTTACTTCTATCTTGTAGAGTAGTGTTTGTATACTGTGCCGAATGTGTATTGTGATAATGATGATTCCGAATGTGTTTTATACTTTGTCAGTTTATTGTTCCTCACTACTCATCGCGAAGTTGATTTTCGGTGTTAGGTTTTGTTTGCTGAGCCGATTGTAATCACAGCCTGCGAGTTTCTTGAACACAATACTTCGTCTACTTCACAAGCAGTGCCACTTGTTGGGTAAGAATCCCTTCCCTGATATTTTCGCAATTGTTGATTTCAAGCCTCAGTTTTTGATTGTGAATTCATCAATTGTTTTGCTTATTTTAAGGCATTAGTTTGAATTCAAACATGTGAGTGAATGCAATCCGTGGTTTGTGTGTGGAGATGTTATTCTGCTCTCTTAATTGCTAATTTTACTGTATATGTGCACCGCATGCAGTTCGGATTTTGGCATTGCATCACTTGAACTTGTTTTCTTGATTAATATTTTGGGTTTTATGCAAAGCAGTAAATTTTCTACTCCCAAGTCAAAATGTGGGACTTGGGAGTGTAACTAGTGAAGTTACCCGTTGTTAATTTTGAAACTTTGTGTTCTTCTTTTTAATCTATGGGCTAAACTTGATATAAATGTAAAAGAGCAATTACAACTCGAAATCATTACTAATCTATCAATACTTGTGATTTCAGAAAGAAGAAGCATTCCGGGTCCGTGTAGCTAAAGCAAACGATCTGAGTCTATCAATCGAGAAGGTAAGGTGCGACATTCCGTGTAATCTATCAATGTGTCCATGTGTAGTTGTTGTCCATGTGTAGAAGTTGCTGTCCATCTATCATTTTGATTGTTTAGTTGCTGAATGTTCATGTTTAGTTGCTTTTCATGTTTAGGCTTTCATGTCTATAATCATTTTAGAGAGTTTATCCCATATCTAGTTGCTGTTCATGTGTAGTTGATAAGCTATATGCGATAAATGACGAGTATGTAGAAGTTGCTATATGCGTTTTGTGTGTTGATAAGCTATATTGCTTTGTGTTTTATACTGTGCCGAATGTGTATTGTGATAATGATTCCGAATGTGTTTTCAATCTAGCTTCATGTAAGTATTGTGTTTTGTGATGATGATGATTTCGAATGTGTTTTGTGATAATGAAAACATATGCGTAATGATTGAATGAAAACATATGCGTAATGATTGAATGCGTAAGGGTTTGGTTAAATGAAAACATATGCGTAATGATTAAGGGTTTGGTTAAATGAAAACATATGCGTAATGATTGTAGTATTCTCGGGATTAAGGATTAAGGGTGATGATAAGCATGAATGTTTATATGTGATGATAAGCATTATAGAAGTACAAACGAGTTTAACATCTAATTAAAAATAACAGTTTAGTAATAAAAGAATGGCTCCCGGAGATACTGCATACAAGAGGAGGAAAGCGTTGATGCAGCGTCGTGAAGCGGAAGCGGCGGCCGCGGCGGCAGCTGCGGAGGCGGCGGAGGCGGGGTGGCGAGCATTCAGCCGAGATGGGGCTTCCGGGTCTGGTTGCCCCACGGGACAATCGGCGACCCCGTCGATTGCAGAAGCTCCCATTTTAACGCCCGCCCCTCCACTTGAGGATGCGATTCCGCAAGGAGAGGATGACAGCAGCGACGCCACTACGGCGTCACAGCACCCTCCCGCCCTCAGCATCCGGTGCAAGAAGACCAAACTCCCCGACATGGTCGACATGGCAACCGGATACCCGACGACGGAACAGCGCGGAGTCGTTGTCGGGACGAAGACGGAGTACCTCGTCCGGATGAACAACAATAGGCGACTACAAGTCGCTTACACCTACGAGGCATGCGGGGCCGGCGACGAGGGAAATGCGGAGTCTGATGTGCCGAGACATCGGTAGCATCATCCGCGGAAAAGTTCCAATGCTTGCATCTAGCTTCTTGGGACTTAGCGATTTGCATCGCGATATCGTCGGCCGGAGTCTTGAGGTATACTTGCTGGACTCCGAGCTTACTTACATACCTGTAGTAAATGTAAATATAATTTTTACATAACGGAATTTAAATGTGTTGTGCTAGACGAACTACGACATCCCGGCGACTGATGTGGAGATGTGGAAGTTCATTGATAGGACGGCGCAAACAATCTATAAGGATTGGAAGTACGATTGCCATCAACATTATCTCCACGTCAGCCAGGAGACTCCGGCCGAGTTTCTCGGGAGGGAAGACCAATGGGCGTGGTTAAAAGCCCACTTCGAAGACCCTGCTTACTTGGTGAGTTTCATAAACGAACCTACAGTTTTGGTCAAACGTTCGAACAATATGCATGTTTATCTGTTCTTATTTTAAAATGATTTTTGTGTGTGTGTGGCAGCGATTGTGCGAACGGAACCGAGGGAACCGAAACAAGAACAAGGAGCAGCAGATCAACCACCATTCGGGATCCCTCGCCCTCTCGTACCGAAGCGAGGTGTTGGAGAAGGAGGGTCATCCAGCGCCCGCCGTCCAGACGTGGATTAACGTATACCAGCCGGAGAGGAATGCGGCTGAGAAAGTGGTAAGCTCAAATAGGTTCACGTTACGTTATTTCAATTATTGTTGTCTACTAAATTGTAATATTATTTATTTTATCTATTTTAATTGAGCAGGCGGCAGTGAAGCGTCGACTCGATGAAGTCTTGTCGCAACAAGATAGTGCTGCGGGCCCAGTTGACGGCGAAGAGGTTTCCCAACCCCACCCTCTTCCTCTTGATACACAAATAAATATCATAGAGGAAGAGGTAGGTTCAAGGCACGGGACCTCTATAAGAGGTAATAAATCTCCAAAACGATTCCGTCGATGCATATCTCGATTTACGTTTTGCTTCATTTTGGTTTACGATATAGTTTACTAATATTTGTTCTTGTTCGACGTTACAGGGGTGGGGCGCGCTCTCACACGCGACCCCAAACCGAGAGGAGGGGCCCGGGTAAACCAGGAACGCCAAATTCAAATGCAAAAGGAGATCGATGAAGCCAAAGAGGCGGCGCGCAGATCGAGCGAGGTGGCGCAGAAGGCTATAGCGGAAGCGAGTGCGATCGCCCAAAGGATGCAAGAAATGGAGGCCATGATGCGATCATTCCAGGCTGCGAATCAACAACCGCAAGCTCCTCCACCACCTCCCGGCTCCTAAACTGTATATAGGATTTGTATAAACTTGATTTGTGTAAACTTGATTTGTATAAACTTTTAACTTTTTGATTTGTGATTGAATGCGTTTTTTTGGTTGAATGCGTATCTGCAATTTGAATGCGTTTTTGTGTTTGTAAATTGCGATAGGTCGTGACTTGGTACAATAATATTTTATTTTTATTTTTTTTTATTTTTTAATAAATGAGGCGACGTAGATAGAACATTGTACGTCGCCTCATTTATTTCTAAATGAATAATAAATAAATATTAAATACGTTGAGGCGACGTACATTGATCTATATACGTCGCCTCATTTATTACAAAAATTAAAAAAATTAAATTTTTTAATAAATGAGGCGACGTACATTGATCAATGTACGTCGCCTCAACGTATTTAATATTTATTTATTATTCATTTAGAAATAAATGAGGCGACGTACAATGTTCTATCTACGTCGCCTCATTTATTAAAAAATAAAAAAAAATAAAAATTAAATAAATTGAGGCGACGTATATTGATCAATGTACGTCGCCTCAATTGGATTAAAAAAAGAAAAATAAATTAAAAAAAATAAAATTGAGCGACGTACATTTATCAATCTACGTCGCCTCAGTTTAAGCGACGTTATCAATCTACGTCGCTTCAATTAAAGCGACGTAACATTATTTACGTCACGTGAAATGAAACGAAGCGACGTATATTGTATCTACGTCGCCCCAATGGTGGCGTGATGAATCTGAAGCGACAAGACGAGGCGACGGCGTTTTGGTCACAAGAAATCGAGGCGACGTAAAATTGAGACGAGGCGACCACCTTTCTACGTCGCCCCGATTTCCTCCTCCAGTAGTGACATAAGAGTGGCTGTACGGCGTGGTGGTTGAGGTATCTATTTTCTAATTAGAATAGAAGTATCTATTCTTGCCTTCAACACTCACGAGTTAATCCTGCTATACAAATTAATATAGTTTCAGTATATATTTGCAAAAACTTTAAAGAACATTTATCTTTACTGATTTCTCCAATAATATTGAATGCCTGTTTTCGGATTGTAAACCTTCCGCCATCTAGGGTTTTAGTTGATTCATAGTTTTTACGGTGAATCAGGTGGTTTTTGCGATGTAGAGGTAGTGCTTGAAAGAGATAGAATTTTTAAGGTATTGTCGATTGGCGCATCGAGGCTAGGTTTCTCTGGCCGCTTGACGTGCTTTTGATTGTCTCAATTAATGAAGTTGTGGATGTAGTCCTTGGCTCTTACATTGGTTAAAGATTGGCATAAGAGTGGCTCTACGGTGTGGTGGTTGAGGGTAGGTTTGGATTTGTGGCACCAGAGGCTTGGTAGGGTTCTCAGACATGGTTTGGTATAGGTCGTGAGAGTGGCTATATAGAGGCTGCAACAAAGTCGTGCTCGTCTCAAATTAAGGTGGAGCTAGCGATGCTGGAGTGTTGGACGGACTCGAGTGCCCGTGTTTGAAGGTGTTTTTTTGACCATATCGCCTGGGCTGGTCGGGTTTGCAATTGACGATGGAAGGTGGTAGAGGTGTACTCAGTTTTGGAGAGCTTAATGGGGTGGCGAAGGTGTGGTGTGGGTCAACTTGCCGGAGCGATGCCTCGCAGCAACATTGCTATATTTTTGTCAGTGGCAGAACATGTTTTCCGTTGCAACCCTAATGGGCCTTGCCTAAGTTTGGGTTGGATTTGCTGTTGAGTATCGAGATGGAATTGAGTTTGATCGGTGAGTGGGCCATTTTATTTTTTTGGGGCCTTTTTTGCTTTTGATACTGCTGTTCGGATCTGGATGAAGCAGTTTGCCACAAGGCTTTTCTGGCCCATCTTATGTGTTATATTACCGGCGCATGGTGGGGATTTGACAGCTAAGGAAGTTTGCAATGACGTTTGGATGCAACGTGAATTCTTCGCTACAAAAAATATAGTAGACTTGACAGCTAATATGTCGCTATCGGTTTAGAGTCCAGGTCTATTGACGCTTATGACAACTACAGCTATTTAGTTCCTCTTTCTAGAGTACTACATTCTTAGTTTACACAGTTTTTTGTTTGTATCTTGTTTTCTTCTTGGTCGTACTTGATTTCTTGCAATGACTCATATCATTACAATTTACCTCAAAAATAAAAGACTAGGTTAGAGCACCTAAAGCAGATCACCTAATTATAAATGAAAGTTTTACTAATAATATAAGAACTTTTAATAAATATAAGCTCTAGCAGATCACATATCTTCTGTGTTTTTAGGAACCCTTAAATATTACATTTTCATCCATTATTCCTTTATCGAAAAGTAATGAAAATAAATAAAAGTGTATATGTTTAAGGAAAATATATTTTTGATCTTCCGGTGTGTGTTTCTTCCCGATTAGACTAGATATAGATTCTAGCAATCCCTGATTATTCGAGAGACATTTATTGTAATTGATTATAATGTCTGTATTTAAGGCCATTTATCAATGAATGAGAATACAATTTTCAGTCTACAATTACTACGTATACTTGTATCCTTTAATATATTATTAGCAGTTTTGGGTTGATAGCCATCACCAAAAAGAAAAAACCTTAACCCTTGAACACAGAATCCCCCACCGTCACCACCACCTGTCACAATTGACTACCATCGTCGACAATCTTTCCAGTCGGCCATCTTCCGTCCCCAGTTTTATTTTTCTCAAGTCATTAAGATTGGTCGCCTTCCCAAATCTCGAGTCCGACGAGAACTCCCTCCTTGTTATCCATCTTTACTCATACCAAGGTAAATTTTCTAACATCCTAAATTTACAGATTAGGTTGAAAAATTTAAATTTCCGTAACACCCTAGATCTAGGATTAATACTAACAATCTGTAACACCCTAGATCTTAGGTTGTTTACTGCTTTGAATTATATTATGAAATATATTGTGCGAGAGAAGGGGATTTCATCACCATTTCGATAAAAAAATGTGATTAGTGACGATCCTGGGGGAATCACTGTATAAAGAAAGAAAGAAAAAAAAGGAAAATTGATATAAGTGGCTGATTTTAATTGTCACAATTTTTTGGTGTTGTATGAAGTCATTGTTTATCAAGCATCGATTTTTGTAACCATAAATCTTGATCACGTTCTTATTCCCTAAACTTGATATTAGTGATCATGGTTTCGATCGTTACTAATTATCTATCTTATCTCTTTTGTAGATGACTTCAACTGAGCCAGCTAGGCCAGAGTTTGACATCCTTGATGCATATAGAAAAGAGTATCATCACTGGGTTTTTGATGTTGAGAATACCTTCATCGGCAAGAAATTTACCGTCACCATCCACCCATCAACATACGCTAATGTGGTTGCTCTCGATGTGGAAACTAAAACTTAAGCCCTTATATTTTTGAGGCATCATATCTACCCAATATTCTGAAGAAGCAGTATCTTAAGAAAATTGATCCCAAGAATTTATGGGACGTTTTGAAGCAACGCTTCACAAACGTGTGTATTGCAAAGTTTCCAAAATTGACAGAGAGATGGGAAACCATCTGTTTATTGGATTACCCGAAGGTTGATTCCAACAACCAAGCTATGTTAGAGCTGCAGTCTGAGCTAAGTTTATGTGGAGTTTACAACATTGATCAAAATATTATCAAGGAGTCTTTGAACACCTTCCCTTCTACCATGAGTATATTGGCTCATCAGTACCATCTTAAGTATGAGCAAGAAAGAATTAAAACATTCAGTGATCACATAAAAATCCTAGCAAAGAAGGAGAGAAATCATGAGATAATTCTCAACAAGAATTCAAGGCGTGTTGGATCAAGAAAACACCTGAGAATTATAACATTGGTGGGAAGGTTTGTAAGGACAAAAAGAACAACCGTTCTAAGCTTTACAACTGTGGTGGGAGAGGAGGCCATGGCAGAGGTCGTGGTAGAGGCCAAAGTCAAAATTTGACCTGGCATCACCAGGACGCCGACCTCAGTAATTCAAAAAAGAACAAGTCAAGTTTTGGTCCAAGGAATGAAAGAAATTTTTCCAACTCTGCTCCATCTGGCAAGTATCCATGTTTCAAATGTGGCTCTACTAAGCATATGCATAACCAAAGTTGTGCAAGCAAGGACATTCAAAATATCTACAAGAGGCACAAGAAATATTTGGCACAAGATGCTGACTTTGCTGGGGGAGACCATGAGATAGAAGAAGACGGTGAAGTCAATCTCATTGTAGCAGACAACAAGCAGGAGAATCTTGAAACTCCAGATTTTGGTGTATGTACTAGGTTGTTTTTTATGCTATGTAATCAAGTTTAGTTGTATTTGGCTTGTTTGGTCATGTATTTGAGACTTTATTTTAGTCATTTTGAGGAATAACATATCTTTGATGTAATTGTGTTGGCAAGTAATAAAATTTCTCTATTTTTGGTATATGAAAGTGTTGAGAATGTTAAATTATTTCATAATGCATGAATGGTTCGTGATATACAATATTCAATTACAATATGACACCAAAATACCAAGGAAAAAGGAAAGGGGGACATTTTGATCCCATGCATCTCGACTGTTGAGACATACACCTTGGAACATTTTTTGCATGTATATATTGAACCGAAAAAAAATTTGTCATGTTTTTCTTCGACTCGTCGAGACTAGCACCCTGGACTCAATTTGAGCCACTTTCCACCCGTCGAATATTCCTTCGACCAGTCGAGTTTCGTTGCTAGGATCAGTGTTGATTTGATGTTATTTGTACATCAATTTTGTCATTCCATTTCAAGCAATCTATAATGGTCTCCACCCTTTGAAATTCTTTAAGTGTTCACTTAAAGTGTTCGCCATGTCTTGAGTTCAAAGATTCATTGATTTACTTTCTTTTGTAGATGTCTGAATGCGAGATTGAGTACTTAGAAAATAGTGGTACTACCCATACTATTATGCGGAATAAGAAATTATTTATGGATATTATATCATATAGTTCTTTAGTGACAACCATGATTAGCTCAGTGCTGGTTATACAAGAGTGTCGTTCAACACATTTCTTGTTACCACATGGTACTAGAATTTATGTCACTTATGTCTTATACGTGCCAAAAACCAATCAAACATTGCTAAGTTTCAAGGACATTCACGCCAGCAGTTTACACTTAGAAACACTTCAATGATAGTAGGTTGTCCAAAGAATACAATGAAAAAACCACGGTTCAATTGAAGACCATGACTGAAACTCTAACGCAGTCCCAACAGAGAGTTTACGAGTTGCAAAAAATGATGGTTGTCGCTATGCAAGAGACAGTTAAAGTCGAATCTGCCCTCCAAGATTTTGTCACTTGGCACAAGTTAGGGTGATGACCTTTAGATAAAATGGGCCATGGAAAAGGATTATGATTGCAAGTTATCCAATTGGAACATGAGAATTGACAAAGGTAAGGCCAACTTGGAAACTTTGAGGGTATTTGTATGATCGTGCCTTCCTCCAGAGTAGGGCATGATTGTCTGATTATTTTGTGTTAGAGCTGTATTTTTGTGTCAATGGATCTAATTTTGCTGAACACATGTGTAATCGGCTAGAAAATCGAAACTTGATCTTACCTATGAATGTATGACTATGACTCTACTTTTATTTAGTTGCAACTGTCTCTTACTTGATCAATTGTCAATTTTTCGATACCCATCCAACACATCTCGACAATAAGTAATGACTTGGCTACTTGATCATGGGAAACTAAGAGTGTAAGCAAAATAAGAGTCAACTAAGCAATGTGAGAGTCGATTGAGTAAAGTGAGGGTCGGCCAAGCAATTTGGTCGCCCAAGTAAAATAGGAGTCGGCCAAGCAAATTAAGAGTCGCCGGAGCAACTTGGTCGCCCGAGTGAAATGAGAGTCGGACAAGAAAATTGGTCACTCGAGTAAAATGAGCTCGACCAAGCAAAGTGAGAATCAGGCGAGGAACTCTGTCTCCCAAGTAAAATAGGAGTTGTCCAAGTAAAATAAGAGTCGGCCGAGCAACTTGGTCATATAGTAAAATGAGTGTCGGCCAAGCAAAGTGAGAATCGGCCAAGCAACTCGATCGTCCATATAAAATAGGAGTCAGCCAAGCAAAATAAGAGTCGGCCGAGCAACTTGGTCTCCCAAGTGAAATAAGAGTCGGCCAAGAAACTCAGTCACCCAAGTGTAATGTGAGTTGGCTGAGCAAAGTGAGTGTCGGCTGAGCAACTTGTTCTCCCGAGTGAAATTAGAGTCATCCAAGCAAAGTGAGAGTCGGCCGAGCAAAATTTTTAGAAATAAAATCAAAGTTATGTTAAGTGAGGAGTTAAATTAAAGCTATCACTTCTACACTGCTATACAATTAGTAAGCCGAATTTACACAAACTTAACATTCAGCAGTTGAAACACCTTTAACATCACTACCTGATTAACCAGATTAGTCTAAAGACTCTTGCTTTCTCATCTCCCATGTAGCCGGGTAGTACTTCTGGAGGAAATTGTTGTTTATAGGCATGTTATGTAGTTTGCCGTCTTGATTCTTTAATTGATATGCGCCCTTGCCCAAAATTTGGCGAACGATATATGGACATTCCCACCTAGGCGATCACTTTCCAAATCACCTGTCCTTGGTCCCTATAGGTAGAACTTCCTTCCACACCAAATCACTTTCGGCAAACAACTTGAATTTGACTCGTTTATTATATGCACGAGCCACCGTTTTCTTCTAAGCCTCCATGCGATTGTAGGCATCCATTCTCTCTTGGTCATGTTATTCTAATTCTTGTATCATTGCTTGAGAGTATTCACTTACTTGTATTCTATACTGAGCCATGACCCATAAGGTTTAAAGTTTTACCTCAACTGGCAATATAGCGTCATGCCCATACATCAATGCAAATGACATTGTTTCTGTAGCTGGTTGTTTTGACGTTCCAAAGGCCCATAGCGTTTCAGACAACAAATTGTGCTAGTCTCTTGGGTTATCTTTAACCATCATCTTGAGAATATTGATGATTAATTTGTTACTTGCTTCAACTTGACCGTTTGCTTGAATTGAGCATAATATGATGTGGAATGTGTCAATTTGATGCCCAACTTTTTGGTCATATCATGCATTGCTTCGGCTATGAAAATTGATTCTCGGTCAACCTTTATAGTCTTTGGAATCCCAAACCTATGTACAATGTACTCCTCTATAAATTGGATCACTGTTGCACTTGTGATTGTAACATATTTCTTTGCTTCGACGCACTTGGTGAAGTAATCTAATGCTGCGACTAGGATCCACACATTCTGCTTTGAAGATGGCGGTTTGATGGTATCAATGATGTATATTGCCCAACCTCGAAATGGCCAAGGTTTAAGGTTTAACGATAGGATGAAGAATGTCGGTTGACACTCTTTACACTGGGTCATGAATTTGATATTTCTTGCAACTCTTAGCGAACTCAATGCAATCTTTGAAAATTGTAGGCCAATACAATCCATGTCTTCTGATAAGCCATCTCATTTTGACTCCGTTTTGATGAGCCCCGCATATTCTCTCATGAACAATACACATAACTTCTAAAGTCTCTTGCCCCCCTATACGACAGAGTAGATCGATTAATCCCTTACGGTATTGTGACGACCCGAACCAGAATCAGTAGAGTAATCGGCTTAATTCACGAATTAGCGCGTAATCGCAGTTTTCCGTAATTGATTGAATTGCCGGTTTTGATTACGACTTAATTATCGGTTGAGAATTTGAGTTAAGTCTCTTCTCGAGAGTTGTTGTATGCGTGATTTCGAGTTCATGGGCAGTTCCGGATTATTATTTCGACGACCGAGGAATATAATATGAATATTTGAAATTTTAGAATTTCGTCGAGTTTATCCGTTCGTATTCGAGTTTATCTCAATCGTGATTGTTATCCGTTTTGGACCGTCGATCGTCCCGAGCCGCGAGTATAAATATCGAAAATAGTCAAAAACACTGTTGGAAATTTGACCAGCGTTGACTTTTGGTGTTGACCATTGACTTTGAGCTGACTGGAGAACCACCGCGGGCACCGACCTGTTTGCCGTCGAATTTCACGATTCCGGCCACCTCCGGCTTGGACCTTGGTATGGATCGATTCCTCTTTCAATTTGCAACTATTTAGAACTTGGAATTTTTTTAAATCGGTGTCGATTTGAGGTAAAACGGAGGGTTGGAAGTTTGGGATTTTTCGCCGGAATCAGTCTTGCTTGGGGACAGAGCTCCGACGACTTTCCGGAGAGGATTTTTGGTGGGTTTTGTTGGGTTTTGGCTTGGGATGCTTTCCCATTTTCTTTGGAGGGACGGGGTGCTGTGATGGCGCCAGAATCGGCCGGGAAAGTTTTCCGGCCGGTTGTGTTCATGGAGGTTTCGAGCTGATTTCCGGCCAACCTCGACGGAATTAGACCTTGGCTGAGTTGGGAAAGTTCCTTGGCTTGAGGAAGAGAACCTTGTCGGAGCTTGGCCGCCGAAAAATCTCTCCGGTTGACGGTGCACTGCCGCCGCCGGCGGCAGTCAACGACAGAGCTCCGGCGACCCGTTGACTTTTTAGAATTTGATGATTTTAATGTCGTTTTGCTCGTATTCGCACCCCGATCATCGCCTTGAGGTTTTCGAGTTAAATTGGAAGACGGATTTTTAGTCGAGGGTTTGTGCGGAGAGTTTTGGGAATTTCGTCGATTATTTTGTACCGCGTTATATATTTATGGGAACGGTTGATTTCCGAGGTGTGGTACAGTGTTGTGAATTGTGATTTTTGATCAGATATATTTTGTGATTATTCAGGGGATCGAGATCGTGCTTCGGGCGAGGGATCTTCCTCCAGATTTCGTGATTAGCACGAGTGCGCGCTATGCTCACCTGTGAGTGGACTTTTTCTATTTTCACTGTCGTTGCGTGTTCGTGATTTTTCGTATTTGTTTATATACGCTGTTGAGATTTTTTTATTACTTTTGGAGGTATTATTTTATATTTTATATGGTGATGACATTACTTGCATCGATACTTTGGCTACTCGGCTGATCACTGGTAGTCAGACCCAGAGTTGAGAGATTCCTCTGGACAGGGTTGAGAGATTCCCCTGGGCAGGGTTGAGAGATTTCCCTGTTATGCCGCTAGGGTTGAGAGATTCCCCTAGCCTATCATCGTCGGGCTTGAGCGATTCGCCTGACCGTCGGGCTTGAGAGATTCGCCTGGCACCTCCATATATATATTTTCCGAACTCGCTTTGCATTGGTTTTATGATATATGAAATTGGTGAAAGGAATATGTTTATTTTTGTCCACTCACTCTAACATTTTATTTGCCTTTCCCCTGGGCTTTTCGATTTCCGTGCCCAGTTTACAGTTCGGATTCTGCTGTCTTACGTTGTGGTCGGAGGCTAGTCGTTCGACCTACATTTCTTTTCCAGTAGGTTTCTTGTTTTGCATACTATAGTATATTTTTGTATATATACAGTAGAGGTCGCTCTGATACGCTACTGATATATTTTCTTATGATTTTCCCGGATTTCTGTAAAGTACAGTTTTGTTTACTACTTTACTTTACTTTACTGTTATGATATTGAGAAATCCGGATGGGATTGGTGCCCACGGTTTGGATTTTGTGGCATAGGATGAAGTTTATTTTCCGGGTGCAGGTTAATGGCAATTCCGCGTTAGTAGCGTTACTCTGCCGAAATTTTTGTGGTTTTTGTTGGTTCGTGTTTTCAAAAGAGGTTTGATTCCGGTTTAGGAAACTAAATCGGGGTTGGGTCCTTTCAGCTTGGTATAAGAGCATTAGGTGTCAGATTCTGTAGACTCTTGTACTTGTGACACTTAGGGTATTTGAGTATGTACCGCATGTCTGGAGTGATGACTCGACTGGCCAGCGGTACTCATCAATACTTCGGGTGTTATGTATTCTCAAATATCTGGGGTCTCATGATTACGTTCCTTGTGCTTGTACCTAATGCTTGTCTTGTATCAGTAGGATGCCTCCTCGACCTGGTCCCCGTGTGAATCGGGAAGTGGATCCTGATGAGGATCGCCAGACGCAAGACTTGTTGATGCGAGTGTTGCGTTTGGAGGAGCGTTTTGACCCTGTGGTCAAAGCTCGTACTTCTGGTGCGACTGTCTTTTCGGGTTCAGCTGATCCAGAGATTTGTGAGGCATGGTTGGTTTAGGTTGAACGCGTTTGTGAGCGTCTACGCTTTACCCCTTAGCAGATGACAGTGACAGCAGTCGGTTTACTTGAGTCAGATGCATACTTCTGGTGGGTTAGCACCGATAGAGTTCCGGTTGATACTCCGTGGACTTTGTTCCGAGATTTGTTTATGCGGAGATACTCACTACAAGAAAAATGCATCTAGACCACGGACGATTTCCGTCGTCTAGGTGCAATTTTCCGTCGTCTAAGTACTTAGACGACGGAATATCCGTCGTCCAAGTTCCGTGCTCCAAGTGCTGTCGTCCAAGCACTTGGACGACGGAGATGGAGAATTCCGTCGTCTAAGTGAGACTTAGACCGCGGACATTCTCCGGGGTCTAAGTGTTCACTTAGACGACGGAGATGACAATCTCCGTCGTCCAAGTGAATTTTTAAATTTTTCATCACAAAAAAAAATTTATTTTTTTAAAAAAAAATTAAAAATTAAAAAATTCACTTAGACGACGGAGATTGTCATCTCCGTCGTCTAAGTGAACACTTACATTTTTTCAAAAAAAAAAATAATTTTATGTTTTTTTAAAAAAATTAAAATTTAAAAATACACTTGGACGACGGAGATGACAATCTCCGTCGTCTAAGTGGTGATTTTGTAAAAAAAAAAATTAAATGAAAAATTCATGAAATGCTAATTAATAATTTAATAATTAGCATTTAATAAATTTTTATTTAATTTTTTGTATATCAATATTCATAATATTGCAAAATTTATTGAATATTAATTATTAATAATATATAATACGTACAAAATTCATAATGAATAAATAATTTAAATTATTATGGATATAAATACAATGAATACAAAATTCATCATATAATAAAGTACATTAATCAAGCCTAAATAAACAAAATTAAGCTAAAACTAAACTAATTATAGGCGGCGGTGGTGGTGGCGGCGCCGGTGGTGTTGGCCGGAATGTGGAGGCCGGTGGTGGAGGTGACAATGTAGGCGGTAGCTAGTGGTGTGTGGTGGTGGTGGAGGCGACGTTGTAGGTGGTGGTGGTGTGTGGTGGTGGCAGCGACGGTGGTGATGCCGGTGATGGCGGCAACGGTGGTGATGTCGGCGGTGGCAGAAACGGTGGTGGTGGTGATGATGATAGTGGATGGTGATGGTGATGATATATGGTGGGTGGTTTGATTGGGGGGGGAGAGATGGAGAGGGAGAGAGGGAGAGGGAGAGGGAGAGTGGATTGAGGGAGAGGAAAAAATGAAGAGAGATTGAGAAAATGATGAATTTATAGAGTTTTAAAAACACTTAGACGACGGAAAATCAGTATTTCCGTCGTCTAAGTGCTTTAAATTTTCAAACAATACCGCCAATTTTTCACTTAGACGACGGAAAATCAGTATTTCCGTCGTCCAAGTGATTTAAATTTTTGCCAAAATTTTAGCGGGAAAAGAATACCGCCAATTATTTTGACTTAGACGACGGAGATGACAAATTTCTGTCGTCTAAGTGGATTTAAATTTTTGCCAAATTTTTAGTGGGAAAAACACCGCCAGAAATTAAAAATTTAAAAATTCACTTAGACCACAGAGATGACCATCTCTGTGGTCTAAGTGAATTTTTATTTTTTTTTAAATTTTTTTATCATTTTTTTTAAAAAAAATTAAAATTTAAAAAATTCACTTAGACCACGGAGATGAGTTTTTCCGTCGTCTAAGTGAATTTTTTTAATTATAATAATTTTTTTATTTTTTAAAAAAAAATTTAAAAATTTAAAAATTCACTTAGACCACGGAGATGACCATCTCAGTGGTCTAAGTGAATTTTTATTTTTTTTTAAATTTTAAATTTTTTTTAGAAAATCAAAAAATTATTTTTTAAAATTAAAAATTAAAAAAATTCACTTAGACGACGGAGATGGTCATCTCCGTGGTCTAGGTGAAAATTCCGTAAAATTATCTTTTAAAAATAATTTGTAATGAATTTTTGGACCTGTAATTTGAATGGAATTATCGTAAAATATCGATTAAAGAATCGTATATATAAAAAGTGGGATTTAAGACGATGAATTAATTTACGTATTCAAACTTGTTAAGTATCTACTAATATGTATAACTTAAGTGTCGGTACGTATAGGCTCATTGCACATCGATATTAACGAAATTGAATTTGGAGAAAACGACCATTGGATATACTCACCATAACACAATATATAAGTAGAATAATTTCCACTAAATACTGAGTTCGTTCAGGGTTTCATCGGCACAGTTAACCACAAATCCAAAATTTTTACAAACTTGAAACCTGGATACACGAAAATCCGTAAGTCCTATTTTAAAACCGTCGACGCTCACACTCCAAGCATTGTTTACTCTATGGTCTCGACGAAAATAATATGCATTGGGACATGGTCTAGATGGTCGTTGTCTTAGGTGAAATTACAAAATTTTCACTTAGACGACGGAAATGTGCATTTCCGTCGTCTAAGTTCTTACTTGGACGACGGAAATGCACATTTCCGTCGTCTAAGTGAAAACATGGTTTAGGGGAAAGGGCCTTAGGGTTTAGGGTTAAAGTACTTAGACGACGGAAATGTGCATTTCCGTCGTCTAAGTGAAAACTTAGACCGCAAAAACTTTCTCCGCGGTCTAAGTGAAATTTTTAAATTTTTGAAATTTCACTTAGCCGACGGAGAAGTCTTTTTCCGTCGTCTAAGTAACACTTAGACCACGGAAACTTCTCCGCGGTCTAAGTGAACACTTAGACGACGGAGAAGTGATTTTCCGTCGTCTAAGTGACACTTAGACCGCGGAGAAAATTTCCGCGGTCTAAGTGTCACTTAGACGACGGAAAATCACTTCTCCGTCGTCTAAGTGTTCACTTAGACCGCGGAGAAGTTTCCGTGGTCTAAGTGTTACTTAGACGACGGAACCTTTAAGGTTCCGTGGTCTAAGTGCATTTTTCTTGTAGTGACTTCAACCAGGCTACACAGCAGCAGAAGTATGAGGTGTTCACGAACTTGAGGCATGGCAGTTTGTCTGTGCTTGAGTACCGGGACAGATTTACCTGCTTATCTCTGTTTGCTCGTGACATGTTGGCTACTGAGGAAGCCAAGTGCCGCAGATTTGGGCTGGGTTTGAACTTGAACATCAAGGGGACTCTGACTATGATGCCTCGGAACAACTTTGATGAGTTCGTGAGTGCAGCACTCCGAGGTGAGGATATCGAGAAGGAAAGGCAGATGAGGTACCAGTCTCGATGGTTTGAGGAGGGTGGACCGAGTCAAGGACCTTCCAAGAGGCTGAGTTCTGATACTTCCGGATCGGCATCATCCTCGGGCAGTGGACCATATCGACCACCAGCTAGTGCACCGAGACAGAGGCAGAGATGGAGGAGAGATCAACCGCAGCGATCATATTCTAGTGGGGTATCTAGTGGTTCCAGTTATCCTCGGCGTACCGGTGGCACTTTTACCGTACCGAGGGAGTACCCATTGTGTAGTCTCTGCAGCAGGCATCATGTTGGTCCATGTCAGCGGGGCCCTATCACTTGTTTTCGTTGTGGCCAGGTGGGTCACTATGCGAGAGAGTGTTTCCAGCTTGCGGGTGCTGATGGACAGGCGGCCCAGAGTTCCGGAGGAGAGCGAGGTGCCACTTCTGGGACCCGACCAGTATAGTCTTCTGGCCAGGGCGGACAACAGGGACACCCTCAGCATGGACGACCAACCGGGAAGGCCAGGGTTCATGCCATGACGTTGCGTGAGGGCAGAGCTTCACCGGAGGTTGTTATCAGTACATTGCATGTTTTCGGTTATCCAGTACTTACATTGCTAGATCCAGGTGTTACACATTCATTTATGTTGTATAGACTATCATCCTTAGCTATTGTACCTGCGTCTCCACTTCCGGGGTTGTGGAGAGTGTTGTATCCTTCTGGTGAGGTTGTGAGTATTGGCTGGGTGTACAAAGATTGTGAGATTTTTATTGGAGGTCATGGCTTAGCCGCGGATTTGTTGTTGCTGGATATCGTCGACTTTGATGTGATATTGGGTATGGAATTCTTAGAGACACATTGGGCTATGTTCGATTGTCATAAGAAGGAGGTTGTGTTTCGACGACCAGGCTTTCCCGAGATACCGTTTCGCGGTGAGAAGAATACTTCGTTGCCATGTGTGATTTCAGCGATGAAGGCTGATCGGATGATAAAGAAGGGTTGTGTTGCCTACTTAGCTCAAAGAAGGGTGTTGTGCTAGATATTGGTGATATCGAGGTTGTTTCCGAGTTTTTAGATGTGTTTCCGGAGGACTTACCGGGTACACCTCCAGTTCGGGAGATCGATTTCACCATTTAGCTATTGCCGGGTACTGGACCCATATCACAGGCACCTTATCGTATGGCGCCACCGGAGTTGAAAGAGCTACATATTCAACTTCAGGAGTTGCTGGAGAAGGGTTTCATTCGACCCGGTATTGTTTGTGTGGAAGAAGGATGGATCCATGAGGTTGTGCATTAATTACCGGAAGCTGAATCAGGTCACTCTGAAGAACAAGTATCTGTTGCCGCGGATTGACGACTTGTTTGATCAGCTCAAGGGATCTTCAGTCTTTTCGAGGATTGATCTCAAGTCCGGATATCATCAGTTGAGGATTCGAGAGTCAGATGTGGCCAGGACAGCTTTCAGATCACGGTACGGGCACTACGAGTTCTTGGTTATGCCGTTTGGGTTGACCAACGCCCCCGCAGCTTTTATGGACTTGATGAACCGGGTGTTCAAGTAGTTTCTGGACAAGTTTGTGATCGTGCTCATCGACGACATCCTGATTTATTCCAAGAGTATGGGCCAGCGCAAGAAGCATTTGCGAGCGGTTTTGTGGACTTTGTGGGATAATCAGTTATTTGCAAAGGTCAGCAAGTGCGAGTTTTGGTTGGATAGCGTGAAGTTTTTGGGTCACGTGATATCAGTTGAGGGATTCAGCGTAGATCCTGACAAGATCGAGGCCGTGTTGAATTGGAGTAGACCTACCACTGTACCAGAGATCAGGAGTTTCTTGGGTTTGGCTGGCTACTATTGGCGCTTTGTGCAGGATTTTTCTCGGATTGCTACTCCACTTACCAGATTGACGTAGAAAGGTGTCAAGTTCGAGTGGTCCAATGCATGTGAGGAGAGTTACTTGCTCCTGAAGGAAAAGTTGACTACTGCACCGGTTTTGACCCTACCTGACGATAGTGGTGAGTTCGTGGTTTATAGTGATGCATCGAAGTTGGGACTTGGTTGTGTCCTGATGCAGCATGGCAGAGTTGTGGCCTATGGTTCCAGACAGCTGAAACCACATGAAGTCAACTATCCTACGCATGATTTGGAGTTGGCTGCTATTGTATTAGCGTTGAAGAGTTGGAGACATTACTTGTACGGAGCTCAGTGCAAGATATACATCGATCACAAGAGTCTCACTTATTTACGCACGCAGCCAAACTTGAATATGAGGCAGCGCAGATGGATGGAGTTGATCAACAACTATGATTGCACTTTTGAGTACCATCCAGGGAATGCTAATGTCGTTGCCGATGCACTCAGTCAGAAATCCGGAGCTTCGTTGTTCCATGTGTGTGTGGCCAGAGTATCTATGTTAGTCTAGCTTCGGGCTACGGGCGCCGAGTTTGAGTGGGACGATGATGGAGCTTTGTTGGCCAGTTTTCAGGTTCAACCAGTGTTGGTTAATAAGGTTCGGGAAGCTCAGGATGCAGATTCCTACCTGTTGGACAAGAAGACAATGATACGGAATGGTGTGCCAACAGAGTTTCAGTTGAGTGATGATGGTACGTTACTTTTCAGAGGCAGGTTGTGCGTGCCCAGTGACGAGAGTTTGAAGAAAGAGATTTTAGACGAGGCTCATTGTTCGGCGTATGCAATGCATCCCGGTGGTACGAAAATGTTTCGTACACTTCGAGCGTATTACTGGTGGCGCAATATGAAGCGGGAGATTGCCGCATATGTGAGCAGATGTTTGATTTGTCAGCAGGTTAAAGCAGAGAGGCAGAAGCCTACGGGAAAGTTACAGCCACTAGAGATTCTGGTTTGGAAGTGGGAGCACATTACCATGGATTTGGTGTATCAATTGCCGCGTACTTCGGCGGGTAATACTGGTATTTGGGTTATCGTAGATCGATTGACGAAATCCGCTCATTTTCTTGCACTTCCGGGGAAGGTTTCAGTGGGTAGATTGGCATAACTGTATTTGTCGGAGATCGTTCAACTACACGGTGTGCCCGTATCTATTGTTTCTGACCGAGACAGTCAGTTTACTTCCGAGTTCTGGCAGGCATTGCAGCGGGCCATGGGCACTCGATTGCGTTTCAGTACAGCTTTTCATCCTCAGACTGACGGGAAGTCTGAGCGGACTATACAGACTCTCAAGGATATGTTGCGGTCTTGTGTTTTGCAGTTTCGTGGAAATTGGGACCAGCAACTACGTTTGATTGAGTTCGCCTACAACAACAGTTATCGGGCCAGTATTGAGATGACACTGTATGAGGCTCTATATGAGAGGCAATGTCGCACTCCATTGTGTTAGAGTGAGGTGGGCGAGCGATGGCTTATTGGCCCTGATCTGGTGAAGAGCACCATGGAAGACATCCAGATTATCTAGGATAGATTGAAGATTGCTCAGGATCGCCAGAAGCGTTATGTAGACGTGAGAAGAAAGAGTCTCGAGTTCTATGTGGGCGATTGGGTCTTCCTGAAACTATCTCTGTGGAGGGGAGTTGTGCGTTTTGGGAAGCGTGGCAAGCTTCGACAACGGTACATTGGTCCGTAAGAGATTACCGAGAGGGTTGGTGCCGTGGCTTACAGACTCGAGTTGCCGTCCGAGATGGCTCGTGTTCATGATGTTTTCCATGTTTCGATGTTGCGGAAGTATATTCCAGATCCATCACTTGTGTTAGCGCCACAACAGCTACCTATCCGAGAGGATTTGACATATGTGGAGGAGCCGGTACAAATTCTCGATCGGCGTGAGCAGGAGTTGAGGCACCGTGTTATACCGCTGGTGAAGGTCTTATGGCAGAACCACTCGGTTGAGGAGGCCACCTGGGAGACTAAGCAGCGTATGCGGGAGCAGTATCCTCATCTATTCACTTGACAGGTACGTAAATTTCGAGGTCAAATTTTTTTTAAGGGGGGTAGATTTGTGATGACCCGAACCAGAATCAGTAGAGTAATTGACTTAATTCACGAATTAGCGCGTAATCGCAGTTTTCCGTAATTGATTGATGAAATGACCCAATTTTCGATTCAGTTACCTAAACCGGAACCGAACCCCTTCTGAAAATACGAACCAACAAAAATTTTCCGAAATTTCGGCAGAGTTTCATTACTAACGTAGAATTGCATAAACCTGCACCCTAAAAATAACACTTCGTCCTATGCCACAAAAGCCAAACCGTGGGCACCAATCCCATCCGGATTTCTCAACATCAATATATGAATCATAAACAGTAAACAGTACTGTAGTATATATATATATATCCGAGAAAATCCGTATAAACAAGTAGCAGAATGTATCAGAGTGACCTCTAAGGTAAAATATATACAATATGTACATCAGTAGGCGAAACAAGGACCTACTGGAAAACACAGGTGACTCTGATCACTAGCCTCCAAACCGCGACGTGAAACACCAACCTGAACTGCAAACTAGGCACGGAAACCGAAAAGCCCAGGGGAAAGACATAAAATACGTTAGAGTGAGTGGACGAAAATAAATGTCTTTCACCAAGTAATATATACTTTCAAGACATATGCGAGTCGAAAGTATAAATAATCAAATGGTACACGAGGGAGACTCTAACTCCTCACGCGTATAGAGCATGTGTATAAATCACACGGGGTCACTCGTGGACATAACAACATATAAGTATAATCATATAACACATGCTCAATATAAACATAATCTCGTACGAAAACTCATGCTCGTAAAACTATAATCATACTACATGCTCAAGTTCGTAAAACATATATAAAGGACTCGCAATAATTCCGTGAAAATAAACTGTCCACTCACAGACTCGTGTAACGCACACTCGCGCTAATCTCGTGGTCCGGCGGAAGATCCCTCGCCTGAAGCACGATCTCGGTCTCGATCTCGATCTCCTGAATATTCATAAACATAACTGATCAAAATCATAGTTCACAACCCTGTACTGAACCATGGAAACCAACCGTTCCCGGAAATAAACAATGCAGTGCAAAATAATAAACGGAATTCCCGAAATCTCCACTCGAAACCTCGACTGAAAATCGGCTAACCAAGTCGACCCGAAAACCTCTGGACGATAATCAGGGTGCGATTTCGAGAAAAACGATACTAATTACATCAAAATCCAAAAAGTCAACATTTGGCCGGAGCTCCGCCGTTGATCGCCGCCGCCGGCGGCGGCGCGCCGTCAACTGTGGAATTCCACGGCCAAAACTTCCAGATTTCAAGTTCACATCAATCCAAACCTTTTTCTCTTCTACCACTCAGGCCAAATCCCACCGGAAACCCTCCAATTCATCACAAACCCGAACGGAATTTCAAGCTCCGGTGACCTAACCGGGGACCCTCGAAACCTCATCAAATCCCAAAATAAAACATCCTAGGAGCATCACCTAGGCTAGGGGAAGCAAACCCCCCTAACCACCATCACCGTAGCTCGCCGGAAAGTGGCCAACGAACTCCGGCGAAATCCAAATACATAACCCGATTCGGGTTCAACTAAAAACTCATCAATTTCACTCAAACCAATTACCAACCAACTCGAAATCACTCAAGGAAGCGAACCATACCTTCCACTTGATCGGAGGTGGCCGAAATCTAGGTCGTCGAACGGCAAGCCGAAAACGGAAAGTTTTCTCCACGGGTCAACGGTCAAACTTACCAAAAACGGAAAGTCAACTCTGGTCAACGTCAAACAATGTTTTTCGACAATTTTACGACTATTTCCGATATTTATACTCGCGCCTCGGGTCGATCTACGGTCCAAAATGAATATACGAAATGATTCGGATAAACACGAAACAATCGGATAAACTCGACTAAAACTGAAACTTCAAATAATCATAAAATATTCCTCGGTTATCGGAAAAATCTTCCGGAAGCGCCCACAAGCTCGAATACTCTACAATTACCGTGAAGACACCCAAACTAAATTCTCGACCAAAAACATAGTCGCGAATCGAATCGGCAAACCACATATACGACATGAAACTGCGACTAAACTCAATCTCGAGAATTGTGCCGAATATGCAACAGATTCTGGTTCAGGTCGTCATAATTGAATTGCCGATTTTGATTACGACTTAATTATCGGCCGAGAATTTGAGTTGAGTCTCTTCTCGAGAGTTGTTGTACGCGTGATTTCGAGTTCGTGGGCGGTTCCGGATTATTATTTCGACGACCAAGGAATATAATATGAATATTTGAAATTTTAGAATTTCGTCGAGTTTATCCGTTCGTATTTGAGTTTATCCGAATCGTGATTATTATCCGTTTTGGACCGTCGATCGTCCCGAGCCGCGAGTATAAATATCGAAAATAGTCGAAAAATTGTCGAAAACACTGTTGGAAGTTTGACCGGCGGTTACTTTTGGTGTTGACCATTGACTTTGAGCTGACCGGAGAACCACCGTGGGCACCGACCTGTTTGCCGTCGAATTTCACGATTCCGGCCACCTCCGGCTTGGACCTTGGTATGGATAGATTCCTCTTTCAATTTGCAACTATTTAGAACTTGGAATTTTGTAAATCGGTGTCGATTTGAGGTAAAACAGAGGGTTGGAAGTTTGGGATTTTTCGCCGGAATCGGCCTTGCTTAGGGACAGAGCTCCGGCGACTTTCCGATGAGGATTTTTGGTGGGTTATGTGGGGTTTTGGCTTGGGATGCATTCCCCTTTGGTTTGGTGAGACGGGGTGCCGTGAAGGCGCCGGAATCGGCCTGGAAAGTTTTCCAGCCGGTTGTGTTCATGGAGGTTTCGAGCTGATTTCCGGCCAACCTCGACGGAATTGGATCTTGGCTCAGTTGGGAAAGTTTCTTGGCTTGAGCAGGAGAACCTTGTGGGAGCTTGGCCGCCGGAAAATCTCTCTGGTTGACGACGCACCGCCGCCGGCGACGACGGTCAACGGCAAAGCTCCGACGACCCGTTGACTTTTTAGAATTTGATGATTTTAATGTTGTTTTGCTCGTATTCGCGCCCCGATCATCGCCTTGAGGTTTTCAAGTTAAATTGGAAGCCGGATTTTTAGTCGAGGGTTTGTGCGGAGAGTTTTGGGAATTTCGTCGATTATTTTGTACCGCGTTATATATTTCTGGGAGCGATTGATTTTCGAGGTGTGGTACAGTGTTGTGAATTGTGATTTTTGATCAGATATATTTTGTGATTATCCAGGGGATCGAGATCGTGCTTCGGGCGAGGGATCTTCCGCCGGATTTCGTGATTAGCGTGAGTGCGCGCTGTGCTCACCTGTGAGTGGACTTTTTCTATTTTCACTGTCGTTGCGAGTTCGTGATTTTTTGTATTTGTTTATATACGATGTTGAGATTATTTATTACTTTTGGAGGTATTATTTTATATTTTATATGGTGATGACATTACTTGCATCGATGCTTCAGCTACTCGACTGATCATCGGTAGTCAGACCCAGAGTTGAGAGATTCCTCTGGACAGGGTTGAGAGATTCCCCTGGGCAGGGTTGAGAGATTTCCCTATTATGCCGCTAGGGTTGAGAGATTCCCCTAGCCTATCACCGTCGGGCTTGAGAGATTCGCTTGGCACCTCCATATCTATATTTTCCGAACTCGCTTTGCATTGATTTTATGATATATGAAATTGGTGAAAGGCATATGTTTATTTTTGTCTACTCACTCTAACATTTTATTTGCTTTTCGATTTTTGTGCCCAGTTTGCAGTTCGGATTCTGCTGTCTCACGTCGTGGTCGGAGGCTAGTCGTTCGAGCTACCTTTCTTTTCCAGTAGGTTTCTTGTTTTGCCTACTGTTGTATATTTTTGAATATATACACTAGAGGTCGCTCTGATACGCTACTGATATATTTTCTTATGATTTTCCCAGAATTCTTTAAAGTACAGTTTTGTTTACTACTTTACTTTACTGTTATGATATTGAGAAATTCGGACGAGATTGGTACCCACGGTTTAGCTTTTGTGGCATAGGATGAAGTGTATTTTCCAGGTGCAGGTTAATGGCAATTCCGCGTTAGTAGCGTTACTCTGCCGAAATTTTTGTGGTTTTTGTTGGTTCGTGTTTTTAAAAGGGGTTTGATTTCGGTTTAGGAAACTAAATCGGGGTTGGGTCCTTTCAAGTATACTGTTTCTTTATATATGATGAAATTTCATGCGAGATATCAAATCTTTCGGTCTTGTTGTCCCTCCTGGTAATTAAGAAATTTGACAATCGGGTAACCACAATCATCAAGCTCAAAGTGAATAGAGAACACATCTACAAACACTCCTCTATCCTCTTGAGTGGGGATAACTTATCTTTCAATATTGACTACCTTTCTATCTTCATGGTTAGGGATGTGGATTCCCGACGCCACTTGGGAAAATGAGAGAAATAATTTCTATCAAATTTTTCTGCTAATTGGTCGGCCATTGCATGATAGGCCAATAGTGCCCAACTTGTGCACTTGTACTCTTTATTCATTTGGTTGATGGCTAGTTTTTAGTCACCATAAACCAACACTCTTTTAGCACCCATCTCTTGGAGGATCTCGATAAGACCCTCATACTCAGCTTGGTTGTTTGTAAATTGAAAATTCAATTGAAAGGCAATTTGAAATTTCTAGCCTTCGAGTGTGTTTATAACAATCGCAGCGCCTACAATGAACTTAATGCTCGACCCGTCAAAAAATATAGTCCAATGGTTATTAACCATCGATGCCACATAAATCGCCCAAATATTAAAATCTTCAGCTCCTTCAATATTTGTAGAAGGGTGGTGGGCGAGAAAGTCGGTCAAAGCTTGTCCCTTGACTGCCTTTTATGGCATATACTGGAATGTAAGCTCTAACAAAGTAATTGTCCATTTTCCTATTTGGCCTCAAATGATTGGTTGAGTAAGCATGCATTTGATCAAATTGGTTTTTGATATAACTTGGACAACTGATGGTAACATGTAATGGCGAAGCTTGGTTGCTGAAAAGAATGAAGTCAGGTATAATTGTTCAATTGACGAATAATAAATCTCCACTTCGGTCAGAACCCAACTCAAATAATGGACAACACATTCTTTACCTCTCTCATTGTTTGGTGCAAGTAAACTTCCGATGGAATTGTCTGAGGGCGAAATGTATAATTTCAATGGTCGACCACATACATGGGCTACCAACATGGAGGATTGGACAAATATCTCTTAAGCTTGTCAAAAGCTTGTTGATATTCCTCTTTCCACACAAAGTCGACTTCACTTTTAAGCCGAAGAAGTGATGAAAATGGTTGGATCTTCCCAGTAGAGTTAGAAATGAACCTTCTCAGAAAATTAACTTTTCCCAAAAAAAAAATTAGAGCTCTTTCTTATTGGTTGGCGGGGGTGCTTATCTGATGGCTCTTATTTTGGCCTCGTTCACTTCAATACTCTTTTAGTGGACCACAAAACCCAGAAATTTCCCAGCAGACACGTGTTAGGACCAAAATTATGTGCCTAATATGCTCTTAACGTTAAGTTTATTGGTTGTTTTTCATGAATAAAGTATCGTTCTTAAGGCGTTTCCTATTCTTGTTATTAGGAAATCATGGTTTGGAAAGGAGACGGGCTAAAAGATGATGATTAAGCACTTTCCAAAGAAGGCGAAGACATTTATGGGACCACGGGAGAAGATGGAACAATGTTGGGAAAAAGACGAAATACGGTTGCTGGAGCTTTGCCGGAATATTCCAAGATTGCCGTCACTGGAAGTCAACTCCAGTGGTCAACATGGTCAACTTTGGAGGTCAACTCTTGGTCAAGTCATCAAGCCACCATCAAGATATTTGAAGCCAAATGCAAATGAAAATTCAAGTGAGATAAACATCACATACAAGTCACATGATTTTGAGATCATTTGGTGACTTATTTGTGGATCACTTAGACCTAAACTTTAAGATCATGTCTTTTACCCTTCCTTTGAATTTCAAATTAGACAATATCACCTATATACACACATTTTCGAGATCTCTCTAACCCTAACTAACAAGTCACCTCATTTTACAATTTTCACCTTTTCACCACTTTTACGCCTGGAAATCCTCCATAACCACCATAAACTTCAATCCATTCTCTCATCAAGGCCTAAGGTGTGTTCATCCTCTTTGTTGGAGGTAGAAGCAAGAAAGGAGAAAGAAGTGGAGGAAGAGCATGAAGATCTTAGAAGCTTGTATTTGGGGACTCTTGGGTTATTTCGATTCAATTATCTCTCTCTAATCATGTATCTATACTCCATTTTATTTTAGCTATGTGTAGTGAGTAGTTACCTTTTGGAAGGCTAGAGTTTAGCCTTAGCCAATTTGATGTACATACAATGATGCTTGGAGTTATGAAAATAGATTTGTTATAGTGTACTACAAGCTATTGAATGAGTTTGTTGTGTGTGTGATATGATTGTGGCATGTTTACTTGTTTGGGCTTGATTCAATGTTGTTCATATTCATGTCTTAGTCATGACTAAGTTGAGAAATATCTAGAGGAGCTAAAAATGAATCTAAGTGAACTAGCACTCACCTAAGGAAGATAAGAATGTAGCATGACTTAGGCTTAGACTTAAAATGTTGAGCTTAGGATTTGGTTTCTTTGTGCTTGAGCATGAATCAAAACACTTTTGAGGTCCAATCACTCAAGGGTTTTCGGTTAAGCTTACATTTAACCGAGAGGTTTTGTAGCTATTGTAGATTATTTTGACTCGTAACCCAATAGGTGCAAGTTGGAAGTTTTCATTAGAACTCATTCCTAAGTATTCTAATAGAGGCTTGGGAAGGGAAGCTATCCATAATCTTCATATGTGTTTGCATCAAACTCATAACGAATGAAATATATTATGAGTCTAGCACCAAAAGTCTAGCTCCTAATGTTGGTTAACTTTATGCTTCATGGATTGACTAAAACCTTCTAGAATCCCTAAAAGCCTAGGATTTTTGGCCCATAACCAAGCGTGACCCAAGAGGGCATGATTTGGAGATGTTGTGCCATGACACAAGGTTGTTTGCCTATGAAGAATGTGCCTCCGGATGCGCTTCTTCTGTCTTTCATGTTTCCATCCTAGTCTCTATCATTATATCTAGCAATTTCCACATTTGTGTCATGAGTGTAGAAGACGTCACAAGTGGTGGAACCATGAACATATCGAATGATCCTTTTAACAACTTCCATGTGAGATTCTTTTGGTGAAGCTTGAAATCTGGCACACACCTACACTGTAAGAATATCAGGCTTGCTTGCAGTAAGATACAAGAAGCTATCTATCATTCTTGTGTACATGGTGGGTTCAACATTTTACCCAGCAAGATCTTCACTCAATTTAGAGGTAGTGCTCATAGGATTAACTATTAGTTTTGCTGAGGACATGTCAAATTTCTTAAAAGGATTCTCACCATATTTGGATTGAGATAGGAACATACCTGACCTTACCTACTTAACTTGATGACCAAGAAAGTAAGTTAGCTCTCCTCAAGCACTCATCTCAAACTTAATTCGAAGAATGTTGGCAAATTCTTCTGTCCTTTTGGCACAGGTTGATTCAAAGACAATGTCATCCATATAGACTTGAGCAATCATGATATATGTTCCCCTCCTTTTGACAAAAAATGTTTTGTTCACTGATCCTCTAGAGTAGCTCTGGCTAATAAGACAAATAGAAAGTTTCTCGTCCAAGCATGAGGTGCTTGTTTGAGGCCATATAGTACATTTTTCAGTTTACACACATGATCAGGGTGATGAGGGTCTACAAAACCTTTTGGTTGTTCAATAAACACTGTCTCTTTTAGATCACCATGCAAGAAGACAGTTTTGACATCCATTTGATAAAGTTTAAACTTTAAATGACAAGCAATAGCTAGAAGTAATCCGACCGATTCCAAATGTGCTAGTGGAGCAAATGTTTCTTCAAAGTTAATACCTTCAATTTGTGAATAACCCTGTGCTACCAATCTTGCTTTATTTCTAGTTATGTTGCCAAATTCATCAAGTTTATTCCTAAAGATCCTCTTGGTGCCTATGACATTACATTTACTAGGTCTTTCCACTGAGGTCCACACTTTATTTCTTTAAAACTAATATAGCTCGTTTTGCATTGAATTAATCAAATCATCATCAGTTAAAGCTTCTTTTACATTTTTAGGTTTAATCAGAGACAAAAATCCAAAATAACGAATGATGTTAATGTCCTTTTTGCGCGTAGCTATTATGACCTGAACCAAAATTACCCATTTATCGAATTGTATTAAGTTTTATCACAGATTAATCACATTAATTAGGTTATTAACGACTTTTTCATTCGGTGAAAATTGGACTTGACTTTCTTCACAAGAGTATAGAGTATTTTATTTCGAGACTGTACGACTTTTCGGAGAATTTTTCGGATAAGTTAGCTATTTATTATGATTACCGGAAGTTGGCGTGAGAAATTATTAAAAAAGAAAATTAATTTTAGTCGGTTGAGTTTGGACCCTCTGATCTTGATCAAATCAATTCGGGGTCGTTGATCTAATCAGCTGCTTAAGGGTATAAATAACTATTATTTTTTTAGAAAAATCAATATTTTTCCGTTCTGGGCTCGCACTGTTGGATCACTTGTGACCCACGCCGCATGACTGACTTTACCTGGTCAAACTCGCCATTTTCTAGCCATCTTTGTCGTTGAACAAGGTGGGGGGATGCTTCTTTGATGTGTTGCTGTGGTTATTTGTGAGTTTTTTTTAAGGATTTCGTGGTAACCCGAATCGGGTTAACCCGTGGAGAATCGTCGTCGAGCTCAACTATTCTCCGTCGTGTTTTAGCTGTCGGGGACAAGGGCCTAAGGAGCTCTCCCTCCCTTGAGTCTTTTGGGGGTGGTCTCGAGCTCCGCCGTGCTCGACAATGGAGTTTTGATGATTTGAAGATTCTGGCCAATCTTGGGGCAGTGGCTTTCGAAGCCGATTCTAGTCACGTGAGGTTGTTTTAGAGCCTGCACATTTAGGGGTTTGGTGGGCTCGAGGATAGGAGTGTTTTGAGCGCTGGATCGCCGCCATTGGTGGCGGTTGTTGGAGTTAGATTTAGGGCTGCTTTAGCTAATTCCGGTCAAATGTCGTTGATTTGGATCTTGACCCACTTCTGAAAATTGTAGGGGTTGGTATTAGCTTTCCAACGAGGTATTAAATGCCGACATCACAATAGCTTCATCGGAGGCATATGGGTCATCCACGACGGAGTTCCAGCTAGGCAGGTTATAGGTTTTATCAACAGGGTTTTCGGGCTATTTTTAGAGCCAATTTCCATAGTTTTCATGCTCTGTATTATGTGATCCATATTGACAGAACATCGAGATCGCGACCCCAACAAGGGAAATTCTACTGGACTTCAGTAGTAGTCGTGAACTTGTGAGTGAATTTTTATTTTCATAGTTGCTAGCGAGTTCATATTTTTATGCATTACACTTTATTGTATATTTTCAAAGCGTTTAAATTTAAGGTTTAATTTGTCATGGTTTTATTTAGTTGCATCGATGCCTTCGCTATTTGGCTGATCACTGGATAACTGGTCAGACCGGGTTAGGACAAACACCCTAGACGATCTTTCAAGTTACTTTTCATATATATACAGTCATTCCGGGTTAGGGAAAACACTTTGAATGACTACCTCCATTGTATTTTAGTTTATGATATTTGAACTCACATTATTTCATGAAAATTAGCGGAAATGCATGATACTTCACTTTTATTGATTTACGCAGACTATGTTATTTTTGTCCATCACGCGAACTTTTTATATTTTAATGCCTCTCTATGGGCTCTTCGGTTTATGTCACCCAGGCTGCAGTGTAGATCTTGAGAGTGCTTTGTATCGTCGAAGGCTTCGAATCCACTATTCATCTCTTCATCAGTAGGTTTCGGTTCACTATCCGTTTGTATCATATGTTTGTAGATGTCGCTTTGAATACTAGTTTTATTATGTTGCTTTCTGTGGGGATCATGTAAATAGTCAGTTCCTCATGTAGTTGTTGAGTTTACTTTTTCTTGTACTTCGAACCAGTACTTTGTAAATATGTTTTTAAATTCCTGAGTTGAGTTTCATGTTTTGTTTATGATATTTGTTGAGAAATTCGAATGGACATCGGTGGTCCATGGCATGTCTTTGGGATTTGGTTTCTGACGTGTTATTTTTATGCAGGTTTTTGGGTTGTCTCAATTTCAAGGGAGGTTATGTCAAACTTTTCGTAGAATTTCTTAGATTATGGTCAGTCCTTAGGACTTAATCTTAGTTTACTAGCTAAGCTAGGGTTGGATCTTCTCATTAGCAATGAAACAACTAAGAGCTGTGGAAGTGACTACCTCTTGTCTTCGCTCTTCACTTTCCTCATGAGGTGGGACTGATAATTCAACTTGTCTGCGAGTCCTAGTTCCACTGTTTAGATTTCTTATGACATCTTTACGTGAATGCTCCTTCTTCACTTGTCACAATCCTTGTCTGAAGATAGGGTTTGGCCCTAATATAGGATCTTCATATGAGGTTTCTTATCTTTCCACAACTTATAGAGAGTATTTTCAGTACCAGGTCGAAGAAACATTTGATTAATGGTGTGACAAGCTGTATTGATAGCCTCAACCCATAGATTAGTATTAACATTAGTAGAGTGAAGCATTACTCTAGCCATGTCCAGCAAAACTTTATTCTTCCTCTCAACGATACCATTTTGTTGAGTGGTCATGGGTGATGAAAATTCATGGAAGATGCATAGCTCCTTGCATAACCTAGGGAATGAACTATTTTTGAATTCAATGCCATAGTCTGATCTGATACGTACAATTTTGAGCATTTGTGCATGTTTCTCTGTGAGCAGCCTGGTGCTTTGAATGCTTCATATGTTTCACTTTTAACTACAAGAAACTTAACCCAAGTAAAAAGTGAATAATAATCAGACAATAATAGTTGTCTAATGATCAAAATCCTTGCATGATGAAGCACCTTTCCTTGTCAAATACCATGCATCTCTTTATGTTGAACCAAACATCTTCATATTCATCAGTGAGGTGACTCACACTCATCAGATTAGTAGATAGTCCTTTCATAAAGTATACATTTGTTAGCTTGGGAATTGCTTGTGCACTAACTTTTCATTTGCCTTTGATTCTACATGTTTTTCCATCCCCAAAGGTAACTTCCTCACTGAGAAATTCTTAATCTAGTTTTACGAACCAGTTCTTATTCCATGTCATATATTTTGAGCATTCACTGTCAACATACCAAATATTTGGATTGGTATCAAGTAATGTCGACAGTGAGACAAGACAAGTGATCTTGTCGATTTCTCTTTCAGATGTACCTGCAAGACTTGCACAAGAAACATCAGTAACGTTCAGGTTTATCCTTGATATAAGACATTTTTATGAACTTCATTCCCTCCACTAAGAATTAGTTTTTACTCCTTGTTGAGATTGAGCCCCTAAACTAGTTTACTTAGTCAACAAGTTTCTTTGTTCTTTCAGTTCAGAGTGAATGCTACTTTCCTCAATTTGACTGAAAGATTTATTTTTGTGTAGGAATAGGATAGTTTTCACTCTCTATTTCTCTCAGCTTCTTGCACCAAGATTTGATATGTCCCTTCTTACCATAGTAATGATAAGTAGGAATAAATCTAGTTTTTTTCAGAAACATACATGAGTTGCTCGTTTGAGTGACTAGAACTCACCTCATTCTTCTGAGATGTTCCAGGGTAAGGTTTACTGGACTGAGCCTGCACTTTGGAGGAAAAGGAAGGATATTTGACTTTCTTACCTATCTCCATCTTACTCTTGACAAAGCTGATTTTCTTAGCCTCATTCTCATGAAGCCAAGACCACTAGTGTCTTTCAAATGTTTCCCTTGAAGAAACAGATGACTAACTTTTCTTGAGCTTGAATCAAACTTTTGAAACTTTTCTTCAATTTTAGTCAATTGTTCTTACAAAGATTTTATTTCCAAGTTCTGAGACACATTAAGTAATGAATGTGCTTTGACATCAACCTCAAGTTCATTTATCTTGTTGATCAGTTAAGATTCTCTTTGACTATCTGAGGTTGAGGCTTTGTCTTGACACATAAGTTTTTTGACGACCCGAACCAGAATTTGATGCATGTTCGGCACGATTCTCGAGATTGAGTTTAGTCACGGTTTTACGTCGTATTTGTGAGTTGTTGATTCGATTCACGACTTTATTTTCGGTCGAGAATTTGAGTTGGGTGTCTTCACAGAAATTGTAGAGTACGTGATTTCGAGCTCGTGGGCGGTTCCGGAAGATTTTTCCGATAACCGAGGAATATTTTATGATTATTTGAAGTTTTGGGTTCCGACGAGTTTATCCGATTGTTTCGAGTTTATCCGAATCGTGATGGTTATCCATTTCGAATCGTCAATCGACTCGAGGGACGAGTATAAATATCGAAAAGTCAAAAAATAGTCGAGAAATAGTCGAGAATTTCATTTCGGGCGTTGACCAGACTTTGACTTTCCGTTTTGGGAAACTGTTGACCGTTGGCCAGAGAGAGAGACTTTCCCGTTTCGGCACCACCGTCCGACCACTGTTTTCCGGCCACCATCGGCCACGGGACAGGTACAGTTCGCTTCCCCTTGTAATTTCGAGTGTGATGGTGTTTGGTTTGGGAGGAATTGATGAGGTATTGGATGAACCCGATTCGGGTTAGTTTGCCGGAAATCGCCCTTAATGGGGGGAGGTTTTCCGGTGAGCGATGGTGGCGGAGGGGTGAGGGCTTTGACTCGCCTTGCCCTAAGGAAGCTCCCTGTGTAGTTTGATTGAATATTTGATGAGTTTTCCGGTGAACCCGAATGGGTTGCCGGAGTTGTTTTTCCGATCGGATTTCGGTTGATTTGGTGAGGTTTTGATCAGTTTTGGGTCTTGTGTCAGTTATGAATGTTGCTCGAAATGTTGAGAAATTGTAATCTGGAAATTTTCACCGTGAAATTCCACCGTTGACGGTGCGCCGCCGCCGGCGGCGGCGGTTAACGGTGGTCAACGGCGGCGCTCCGGCGAGAAAAGTCAACTTTTCAGATTTCGACAATTTTAATGTCATTTTTCTCGTAATCGCGCCCTGGTTATCGTACAGAGGTTTTTGGGTCGATTTGGTTAGCCGATTTTCAGTCGAGGTTTCGAGTGGGGGTTTCGGGATTTCCGTAATTCATTTTGTACCGCATTTCATATTTCCGGGAACGGTTGGTTTCCGTGCATCAGTACAGTGTTGTGGACTATGGTATTGATCAGTTATGTTTTTGTGGATGTTCAGGAGATCGAGATCGAGATCTGGATCGTGATCGTGCTTCGGGCGAGAGATCTTCCGCCGGACCACGAGTTTAGCGCGAGTGCGCATTACGCGAGTCTGTGAGTGGACAGTTTATTTTCACGGAATTATTGCGAGTCTTTTATATAAGTTTTATGAATTGAGCATGCAGCATGATTATGGTTTTACGAACATGAGATTTCATACGAGATTATGTTTATTATGTTATACGATTATACTTATACAAATATACGTATACGAGTATACATACATCTATATGTTATTTCATGCATTTGCATCGAACTGTTTATGATTTGATTTACACAGAGTACAGTCTCAGTTACGTTGTTGTATCGATACACTTTGCCTCTCGGTTGATCCCCGATGGTAGGCCGCCAGGAGGGGCAGTACCCCAACCTGACCGGTGAGGGGCAGTACCCCGGAACCGAGGCCATTTCTGGCTATGGATCACGTGGAAGTCAGGGACTCCGTGATTCCGACTGTACTAGCACGGATGTGTCCATGAGTGACCCTGTGAGATTTTCCTTGCATGCTCTGTACGTGAGTGGTAGTCAGCGTCTCCTCACGTACTATTTGATTTTATGTACTTGACTCGCATATGATTTTATACGTATATTTTAGTTGGTGAAAGACATTTATTTTCGTCCACTCACTCTAACGTGTTTATTGTCTTTCCCCTGGGCTTTTCGGTTTCCGTGCCCAGTTTGCAGTTCAGGTTTGGTGTTTTCACGTCGCGGTTTGGAGGATAGTGATCAGAGTCACCTGTGTTTTCCAGTAGGTTCTTGTTTCGCCTACTGATGTACATATTGTATATGTTTTACTTTAGAGGTCGCTCTGATACATTCTTATACATGTTTATACGGATTTTCTCGGATATACATATATACATAGTACAGTTTGTTACTATTATCGATTATATTGATGTTGAGAAATCCGGATGGGATTGGTGCCCACGGTTTGGCTTTTGTGGCATAGGACGAAGTGTTAATTTCTGGGTGCAGGTTATGGCAATTTCACGCTAGTAACAAAACTCTGCCGAAATTTTGAAAATTTTTTGTTGATTCGTATTTTCGAAAGGGTTTGATTCCGGTTTAGGTAACTGAATCGGGGTTAGGTCCTTTCAGCTTGGTATCAGAGCATTAGGTTGTCAGATTCTGTAGACTCTTGTAGTTGTGACGCTTAGGGTATTTTAGTTGATACAGCATGACTGGAGTGATGACCCGACTGGCCAGCGGTACTCATCAATACTTCGGGTGTTGTGTGTCCTCAAATATCTGCGGTTTCATGATTACGTTCTTTCTGCTTGTACCTAATGCTTGTCTTGTATCAGTAGGATGCCTCCTCGACGTGGTCCCCGTATTGACCGGGATGATGATCCTGATGAGGATCGCCGAACGCGCGACTTGCTTATGCGAGTGCTGCGTTTGGAAGAGCGTTTTGACCCTGTGGTCAAGGCTCGCACAGCTGGTGCTACTGTGTTTTCGGGTTCAGTTGATCCAGAAATATGCGAGGCATGGTTGGTTCAGATTGAACGTGTTTGTGAGCGTCTGCAGTTTACTCCTGAGCAGACGACAGTAGTCGCAGTTGGTTTACTTGAGGGTGATGCATACTTTTGGTGGGTTAGCACCGACAGAGTTCCGGTTGATACTCCGTGGACATTGTTTCGTGATCTGTTTATGCGGAGGTATTTTAATCCGGCTACCCAGTAGCGCAAGAATGAGGAGTTTACAAACTTGAGGCAGGGCAGTTTGTTTGTACTTGAGTACCGGGATCGGTTTACCCATTTTTCTCATTTTGCGCGGGATATGGTGGCTACTGAGGAAGCCAAGTGTCGTAGGTTTGAGCTGGGATTGAATCTAAACATCAAGGCGACGCTGACTACGATGCCGCGGAACAACTTTGATGAGTTTGTTAGTGCTGCACTCCGAGGCGAGGATATTGAGCAGGAGAGACATCAGAGGTATCGGCCGAGACGATTTGAGGAAGGTGAACCGAGTCAGGGGCCTTCGAAGAGGCTAAGTTTTGATACTTCCGCTTCAGCTTCATCTTCAGGTGGTGGATCTTATCGGCCACCAGCTAGCGTACCGAGGCGGAGACCATTATGGAGGAGAGATCGACCACGACGACCACAGGCTAGTGGGGATTCCAGCGGCTCCAGTTACCCTCGACGTATTGGTGGTTCATTTGCTACACCGAGGGAGTATCCGTTGTGCAACTTGTGCAATAGGTATCATGTTGGTTCGTGTTAGCGAGGCACCCTCAACTGTTATCATTGTGGCCAGGTGGGTCACTATGCGAGGGCGTGTCCTCAGTTGTATGGTGGTGATGGACAGGCAGCCCAGAGTTATGGAACTGAGCGAGGAGTCGCCTCAGGAGCTCGACCAGCACAGTTTGCAGGCCAGGGCAGACAACAGGGACAGCCCCAACGAGGACGACCAGCCGGACAGGCGAGAGTTCATGCTATGACTCTACGTATGGGCAGAGCATCACCGGAGGTCGTCATTGGTACGTTATATGTTTTTGGTATTCCTGTACTTGCATTGTTAGATCCGGGTGCCACACATTCATTCATATCATTTAGACTGTCATCATTGGCTACGGTACCTGCGTCTCCACTTCCAGGGTTGTGGAGAGTGTTGTATCCGTCAGGTGAGGTTGTGAGCATCGGTTGGGTTTACCGAGATTGTGAGGTGTTTATTGATGGCCATGGTTTAGCTATAGATCTGTTACTGCTTGATATTGTGGATTTTGATTTGATATTGGGTATGGACTTTTTGGAGTCGCACTGGGCCATGTTTGATTGTCACAGGAAGGAGGTCGCGTTTCGACGACTAGGGTTACCTGAGATACTGTTCCGTGGCGAGAAGAACACTTCACTACCGTGTTTGATTTCCGCGATGAGGGCGGATCGGTTGATGAAGAAGGGTTGTGTTGCTTACTTAGCCCATATTGTGGACGCTACAGCTGCAGTGCTGGATCTTGGTAGTATTGAGGTTGTGTCTGAGTTTCCGGACGTGTTTCCAGTGGAGTTACCTGGTATACCCCCTGTACGGGATATTGATTTTACCATTGAGTTATTACCGGGTACTGGACCGATTTCCCAGACACCGTACCGGATGGCGCCTGCGGAGTTGAAGGAGTTGCAGATTCAGCTCCAGGAGTTGTTAGAGAAGGGATTCATTCGACCGAGTGTTTCTCCGTGGGGTGCTCCAGTGTTGTTTGTGCGGAAGAAGGATGGGTCCATGCGGTTGTGCATCGACTACCGGAAGCTGAATCAGATTACAGTGAGGAACAAGTATCTGTTGCCGCGGATTGACTACTTGTTTGATCAGCTGAAGGGAGCAGCAGTCTTTTCGAAGATTGACCTTCGATCCGGATATCACCAGTTGAGGATCCGAGACTTCGATGTCGCTAGGACAGCATTCCGGACGCGGTATGGGCACTATGAGTTTTTGGTTATGCCGTTTGGGTTGACCAACGCCCCCGCAGCTTTCATAGACTTGATGAATCGAGTGTTCAGACGGTTCCTGGACAAGTTCGTGATCGTATTCATTGACGATATCCTGATATATTCCAGGAATGTGGGCCAGCACAAGAAGCACTTGCGAGCAGTGTTGCGGACTTTGCGGGACCATCAGTTATTCGCGAAGTTTAGAAAGTGTGAGTTCTGGTTAGATAGTGTGAAGTTTCTGGGCCACGTGATTTCGGCCGAGGGAGTTAGTGTTGATCCTGACAAGATCGAGGCCGTGCTGAATTGGAGTATACCCATTACTGTGCCGGAGATCCGTAGTTTCTTGGGGTTAGCAGGCTATTACCGACGGTTTGTTCAGGATTTCTCCCGGATTGCTACACCACTGACCAGATTGACGAAGAAGGACGTCCAGTTTGAGTGGTCTGATGCGTGCGAGGAGAGTTATTTGCTTTTGAAGGAGAGATTGACTACCACACCTATTCTGACATTGCCAGACGACAGTGGTGAGTTTGTTGTGTATAGTGATGCGTCGAAGTTGGGCCTTGGGTGTGTGTTGATGCAGCATGGTAGAGTTTTGGCATATGGTTCTAGACAGCTGAAACCGCATGAGGTCAACTATCCGACGCATGATTTGGAGTTAGCCGCTATCGTATTAGCGTTGAAGAGCTGGAGGCATTATTTGTATGGTGCTCAGTGTAAGATTTTCACTGACCACAAGAGTCTCACCTACTTGCGGACACAGCCGGATCTGAACATGAGGCAGCGCCGATGGATGGAGTTGATCAACGATTACGATTGCACGTTTGAGTACCATCCATGGAAGGCCAACGTTGTGGCAGATGCACTTAGCCGGAAATCTGGAGCCTCGTTGTTTCACATGTGTGTGGCCAGAGTGATGATGTTAGCCGAGCTTCGGGCTACAGGTGCTGTATTTGGGTATGATGATGATGGAGCTTTGTTGGCCAGCTTTCAGGTTCGACCTGTACTAGTTGATCAGGTACGAGAAGCTCAGGATTCAGATCCTTACCTGTTGGACAAGAAGACCATGATACGGAATGGTGTGCCTACAGAGTTCCGATTGAGCGACGACAGTACGTTGTTGTTCAGAGGTAGGCTATGTGTACCCAGAGATGAGGACTTGAAGAAGGAGATTCTGGATGAGGCCCACAGTTCAGCGTATGCGATGCATCCCGGAGGTACGAAGATGTTTCGTACACTTCGAGCGTACTATTGGTGGCGCAACATGAAGCGGGAGATTGCCGCGTACGTGAGTCGATGTTTGATTTGTCAGCAGGTGAAGGCGGAGAGGCAGAAACCTGCAGGGAAATTACAGCCACTTGAGATTCTGGTTTGGAAGTGGGAGCATATTTCGATGGATTTCGTCTATCAGTTGCTGCGTACTTCGGCGGGCAACACTGGCATTTGGGTTATTGTTGACCGATTGACGAAATCCGCACACTTTCTTGCACTTCCAGGGAAGGTTTCAGTGGGTAGATTGGCTAAGTTGTACTTATCGGAGATTGTTCGCTTACATGGTGTGCCTGTGTCCATTGTTTCTGACCGAGATAGTCAGTTCACTTCTGAGTTTTGGCAGGTGTTGCAGCGAGCTTTGGGCACGAGGTTGCGATTTAGTACAGCTTTTCATCCTCAGACTGACGGGCAATCCGAGCGGACCATTCAGACTCTTGAGGATATGTTGAGATCGTGTGTGTTACAGTTCCGCGGGAACTGGGATCAGCAGTTGCACTTGATTGAGTTCGCCTACAACAACAGCTATCAAGCCAGTATTGAGATGGCACCGTACGAGGCTCTGTACGGGAAGCAGTGTCGCACTCCATTGTGTTGGAGTGAGGTGGGCGAGCGTTGGCTTATTGGTCCAGATTTGGTGAAAACCACGATGGAGGACATACAGGTTATCCGGAATCGACTGAAGATCGCCCAGGATCGGCAGAAGAGTTATGCAGATGTGAGGATGAAGAGTTTAGAGTTCGAGGTTGGTGATTGGGTCTTCCTGAAACTATCTCCGTGGAGGGGAGTTGTGCGTTTCGGGAAGCGTGGCAAGCTTCGACCGCGGTACATTGGTCCGTATGAGATTACGGAGAGGGTTGGAGCTATTGCTTACAGACTTGAGTTACCGGCTGAGATGGCTCGTGTGCATGATGTCTTCCATGTTTCGATGTTGCGGAAGTACATCTCAGATCCTTCACATGTGTTAGCCCCACAGCAGTTGCCGATCAGAGAGGATTTATCGTATGTTGAGGAGCCAGTGCAGATTCTCGATCATCGTGAGCAGGAGTTGAGGCACCGTGTGATTCCGCTGGTGAAGGTCTTGTGGCAGAACCACTCGATTGAGGAGGCTACCTGGGAGACCGAGCAGCGTATACGGGAATAGTATCCTCATATGTTCACATGACAGGTACGTAAATTTTGAGGTCGAAATTTCTTTAAGGGGGGTAGATTTGTGACGACCTGAACCAGAATTTGATGCATGTTCGGCACGATTCTCGAGATTGAGTTTAGTCGCGGTTTTACGTCGTATTTGTGAGTTGTTGATTCGATTCGCGACTTTGTTTTCGGTCTAGAATTTGAGTTGGGTGTCTTCACAGAAGTTGTAGAGTACGTGATTTCGAGCTCGTGGGCGGTTCTGGAAGATTTTTCCGATAACCGAGGAATATTTTATGATTATTTGAAGTTTTGGGTTCCGACGAGTTTATCCGATTGTTTCGAGTTTATCCGAATCGTGATGGTTATCCATTTCGAATCGTCGATCGACTCGAGGGACGAGTATAAATATCGAAAAGTCAAAAAATAGTCGAGAAATAGTCGAGAATTTCATTTCGGGCGTTGACCAGACTTTGACTTTCCGTTTTGGGAAACTGTTGACCGTTGACCAGAGAGATAGACTTTCCCGTTTCGGCACCACCGTCCGACCACCGTTTTCCGGCCACCATCGGCCACGGGACAGGTACAGTTCGCTTCCCCTTGTAATTTCGAGTGTGATGGTGTTTGGTTTGGGAGGAATTGATGAGGTATTGGATGAACCCGATTCGGGTTAGTTTGCCGGAAATCGCCCTTAATAGGGGGAGGTTTTCCGGTGAGCGTTGGTGGCGGAGGGGTGAGGGCTTCGACTCGCCTTGCCCCAAGGAAGCTCCCTGTGTAGTTTGATTGAAGATTTGATGAGTTTTCCGGTGAACCCGAATGGGTTGCTGGAGTTGTGTTTCCGATCGGATTTCAGTTGATTTGGTGAGGTTTTGATCAGTTTTGGGTCTTTTGTCAGTTATGAATGTTGCTCGAAATGTTGAGACCTTGTAATTTGGAAATTTTCACCGTTGACGGTGCGCCGCCGCCGGCGGCGGCGGCGATCAACGGTGGTCAACGGCGGCGCTCCGGCGAGAAAAGTCAACTTTTCTGATTTCGACAATTTTAATGTCATTTTTCTCGTAATCGCGCCCTGGTTATCGTACAGAGGTTTTTGGGTCTATTTGGTTAGCTGATTTTCAGTCGAGGTTTCGAGTGGGGGTTTCGGGATTTCCGTAATTCATTTTGTACCGCATTTCATATTTCCGGGAACGGTTGGTTTCCGTGCATCAGTACAGTGTTGTGGACTATGGTATTGATCAGTTATGTTTTTGTGGATGTTCAGGAGATCGAGATCGAGATCTGGATCGTGATCGTGATCGTGCTTCGGGCGAGGGATCTTCCGTCGGACCATGAGTTTAGCGCGAGTGCGCATTACGCGAGTCTATGAGTGGACAGTTTATTTTCATGGAATTATTGCGAGTCTTTTATATACATTTTATGAATTGAGCATGCAGCATGATTATGGTTTTACGAACATGAGATTTCATACGAGATTATGTTTATTATGTTATACGATTATACTTATACAAATATACGTATACGAGTATACATACATCTATATGTTATTTCATGCATTTGCATCGAACTGTTTATGTTTTGATTTACACAGAGTACAGTCTCAGTTACGTTGTTGTATCGATACACTTTGCCTCTCGGTTGATCCCCGATGGTAGGCCGCTAGGAGGGGCAGTACCCCAACCTGACCGGTGAGGGGCAGTACCCCGGAACTGAGGCCATTTCTGGCTATGGATCACGTGGAAGTCAGGGACTCCGTGATTCCGACTGTACTAGCACGGATGTGTCCATGAGTGACCCTGTGAGATTTTCCTTGCATGCTCTGTACGTGAGTGGTAGTTAGCGTCTCCTCACGTACTATTTGATTTTATGTATTTGACTCGCATATGATTTTATATGTATATATTATTTGGTGAAAGACATTTATTTTCGTCCACTCACTCTAACGTGTTTATTGTCTTTCCCCTGGGCTTTTTGGTTTCCGTGCCCAGTTTGCAGTTCAGGTTTGGTGTTTTCACGTCGCGGTTTGGAGGCTAGTGATCAAAGTCACATGTGTTTTCCAGTAGGTTCTTGTTTCGCCTACTGATGTACATATTGTATATGTTTTACTTTAGAGGTCGCTCTGATACATTCTGATACATGTTTATACGGATTTTCTCGGATATACATATATACATAGTACAGTTTGTTACTATTATCGATTATATTGATGTTGAGAAATCCGGATGGGATTGGTGCCCACAGTTTGGCTTTTGTGGCATAGGACGAAGTGTTAATTTCTGGGTGCAGGTTATGGCAATTTCACACTAGTAACAAAACTCTGCCGAAATTTTGAAAATTTTTTGTTGATTCGTATTTTCGAAAGGGTTTGATTCCGGTTTAGGTAACTGAATCGGGGTTGGGTCCTTTCAAGTTTTACTTCTTTCTTCAAGGCTTTTTCCAGCTGAAGTCTTACTTCTTGAAGTTCAGTCTCAACTTGAGCCTTATCTTGTCTGTGATTTCCAATCTCTTCCTCCAAGATATTATTCTTCTTCACCATTGCCTAGAGACAATGTACAGCTCTAAACATCTCTAATTCATCTCATCATCTGAGAATTCAAACATTTATCTAGAATCATCTTCATCATCCAATCGAACAGAAGAGACAAAGCAATATTTTCTTCCTTTTTATAAAAGTCTTCTCATCTTCACTGTAACTCCGAGATGATGATTTAAGAGCTTTAGATTTCATGTCTACATAACGCTTATTACCACAATCAGTACCCATGTGACCAATGCCACTACATTCAAAATATTTAGGCTTATCAAAAAATTTCTTGTTCTCCTAATTTTGAGAGTTTTTCTCAGAATGTTTTTCATATTTTTTAGAAGATCCAGAACTTGAATCGTGTGGACGCCTAGTTACACGGACTAATTTCGAGCAAGAAAACGAGCAGCACTTGTAGGTAGCGCCTCAGGTGATAAAGTCTTAAATATGGTGAATCAAGAGAAACAAAGGTGACAGCATCCGGCAGAGCGACTAAAGGTGAAATGTCGTATAGAAATCAAAGAAATTGCAAAGCATATATAAAAAACAAAAATAGTTGACTCTTTCTTGTTTTTCAAAACCTTTTTGAATTCTTTAGCAATCAACACCAAGTCACTGGATTCACTCAACTCACCCTTTTTCTTCTTTTTCGTTTAGCAAACATCTATGCTATTAGACTATTTCTCATTCTTGTCAGGTTTGTCGAATGTTTTTCTCAGTTAATAGGTTTCAAGATTTCCTACAAGCTCTTCTAGAGTATAAGTTCTCAAATCCTGATAATCCTCAATTATAGTCCCTTCCACTTTTAGTCTAGGTGACAAAACCCTTAGAATTTTTTTTGACAATTTTATGTTCCTCTATAGGTTCTCCCAATCCTCTATACTGACCAGTCACACGCGTTATAAAGTGATATTCTTATATACTTATTTTGATCAATAAGTTCTCAAAAACTGTTCTTTCTTATATACTTATATACTTATTTGATCAATAAGTTCTCAAAGTCTCAGATGAAGACTCAGATTCAGAAAATTATACTAAGCAGCTTATATACTTATATACTAAAAACTCTCTGTATATGCTTATATACCAATAAATACTTATTGAAAAGCTTGTTTTCTTTTTCATCTTTAGAAAATTTGGATCTAATTATTAGTCTAACCACTACTAACTATATGCATAACTGACACACATCGAACTTAAAAAGAGCAAAGATTTGGTTTTTTTTTTCTACAATCGTTTCAATAAAGGATAATAGACTATGAGCAATTATCAAACCATCTGATCGATCAAAGATAGAGAAAGGAGAATGGAGTTCTTTCTTAGCTAGCTGCAAAGTTAACATTTAGATTTCCTTCTGTTATATCTGAAATCTTAAAGCAGCCAAACACATGATCGACTAAAAAAAGGGTGAACACAGGAACACATCCACTGATTTAACATGTTCTAACATTGGTTTCAATCAAATTGATACATCATAAGGAACCCTTAGTATCGAATTGGGACTTATCACAAATGAGGCACCAAAATCACACTAACAATTCACTATCCAACAAAAAAAAACACTATAAACCACAATGCCAGAACTGGGCTCATAAAACATGCATAAAATTGAAACTTTAGCCTTCAAATTTGTCCCCATTTCTAAGAAACCTAGGATCAAACCCGGAAAAGAAGAAGAGGAAAACATAACTTATTGGATTCAAGTCTCCTTCTTTCTTGTTCAGCCTCCAATTTCTTGAGAGAAATTTGAAGCTTTTTGCATTTGTCCTTCAAAGTGTGCAACATTCACTTCAAGGTTTCGGCTTGGCAGTGAAACTGTACGGCTTGCTCTTTATCGGACATTGACTCCATCTCCTCGTCCTGCTTGTTGAGAGCCAAGGACCAAGAGGCGAGGACCAAGAGAGATTGATGTGTAGAACAATAAAGAGAGGCGAGAGAGAGGCGGCTGAGAAATGAAACTCATCTCATCTCAGATAGGATAGATTAAATTTGATAAGGAGTAAAAAGACTGAAATAACCCCATAAACAGTAAAATCTACAAACAATGAAATGTACAGTGAAACCCTCAGAACAATAAACACATAAAGGAGACCCAATTGATACTCTCTCCAAAAAAAAATACCCAATCCATTCTGATTAACAATTTCAAGATGATATTAATAGTCAGACAAAGTTTAGCATAAATTGAATTAAGCAATCCAGTATGTTTTGGTTTTTGGGGAGGGAGCGTCTAGAACGATTGTTTTGGTTTGGTTTGTAGGAAAAATAAGTGATATTAAATTAAATATAATATACGAAATACTAATTAAATAATTAGTAAATTGTAAACATATGAACAAAGAACAAATTCTGGGTAAGAAGATGAATTAAATTGAGTCGCGTGTATCACACGCTTTCCTTAAGAATTTTTACGCCGTCCACAGGCTTGTATGGCTTTGTTCTCCCAAGATAAAACAACTTCAAAGTTTTGTACCGCAACACAAGAACTTCTCGTCGAACTAAAGAAAACCTTACTCTATCACCGAATATGCTCAATGTTGAGAGAGGGAGAGAAGTGACCAGAAGAGGAGATTGTTTTCTGATGGGATGAAGAATGAGGGATGATGGAGCCTCTATTTATACATGGAAGAGATGGAGAATGACATTATGGCCGGCCACCACAAGGTTATGAGTTACCACTCATTAACCTTGCAACATAAATCCGGCCAATTAAAGGTATAAACCAGCCAATAATGGTGAGAAAACCCACTATTATTGTCCGCAAAATGCGGGCGCACACAAGCCCATATCGCATACTCATTTCAACTAAGATTTGCACCTCCCTGCGCACGTGAGATAAAGCCTCTCTACTCACTTACTCAAGGTATACTATGGAGCAATCATATATAAAGACTTCCATATTCCTAATTTCACCCATGTGGGATCACATTCCTTCCTTTTGTTTCAAGTGGCCAACTTTGGGTGACAATTTCTCATTCACCCCTAAACCAATTTAAACAAATGAATGCATAATCTTTATGTACTCTTATAGGAGAACACAAATCCATGTTTCCCTCATATCAAAATTAAGTGCAACACACTCAATTATTTTGTTTAAATTGTCATACTAAAATGGTGAAAAATCACCATTTTTCTAACATGGTTTTCTTACAAACTTTTCAGCCACAAACTCATGTAATCAAAAGCAAAACCACAAAACCCATCAAATTCAGCCACCCAAACTTTCAGCCATTATATCCAATGGCAACAAATCCAGTAATCAAAGACAACAATAATCGAGCGAATCCAACTTCCCAAGTTAATTACGCATAAATTCAAATTGTAGATTCAAAGACTGTATAGTAAGAGAATAGAAGGATCAACAACAAATAAAGGCAAATAAGCATCAAAGTAAATATGCATTCTTTCCACTTTAGGATACTTATGAGCAAAGAAATTATTGCATATGCAAATAAAGGCAAATAAACATTCAATGAACTAAGTTAGATATTCTGGTAAATCAAGTCACAATCTTTATGTGTAGATCAAAATCCCTAAATATCAAAACCAAAACGGAAAAGAACCTGTTACTATATATCCATATATTAAAAGTTCAATTTAAAGAATAGAGTACAAAAGATGTAGAACTCTCTTATATAACCATACAAAAAATTCAGAGTAATACTGATCTACCATCTTAAGTTCAATTTGTATATATAATAATCATGCATCAACGGGACAACCTCTGTGAGCTCTTAATTAGGAGCTCTTTGTTTCTTGGTGTGCCACCTCTTAAAAAACTAATGGAAACCTACTAATCCACTGTTATGATCATTATCATTACCGCTCATCGGTCATGTAACTTATGGTGGTGCTCATCAAAAACAAATGGAAATCTACTACTCATATTACTGATTAGATCACTGTTATGATCATTTTCCTAACATCAGCATCTCCCAATCCACATATAATTAGCAACCATTATATGACTGAAACCTCAATCTTAAGCCATGACTCTGAAACCTAGAAACAATTCTTGACGAAGCAACGGCTACAAACAATTTTAAGTTTTATTCCTAGAGAATAAAAAAAAGAAGCGGAGGAAATCTGATATAGACTCACACCTCAACTGACCATAAAAGCAATTGAGAAATACACTATTTTTAATTTTATTAGGAAATAATATTTAAGACAATTTAGATATACTACACATTATTAGTATCATTAACATGCAATTATTCATTTTGGAAATAAAGTAAAAGCCAAAAAGTTAGACATAAATCATATAGATTAAAGGCCAAATGCGGTACTACTGTATAGAGGCAAAGTTCAATTTGTATTTTGTCAAAATTCTTTAAAAAATCAGTTTATTACTTTATTTGTTCAAATTTGGCTACTAAATTTCAAATATCACAGATCTAACCAACTTTAATTAATTTACAACTTAGTTCTTTTACTTACTACAATTAAGTTAAATGAAATATGTATATATGTAGGCCAGAAAATAATGATAGAGCAATAACATGGAAGTCCCGAGTTTGATAACACAAAAACAACAAATGAAATTAAACGTAGAACAATCCAATTTCACAACATAACCCAAAATGATAGCGAAATACAAAATCAAGCTTACTGAATAATACAAATTACCACAAAAAAAATAAGAAAGAAAATTGATAAAAAGAAAACCAAGTATTTATCTTCTTATCTTTTAAGCTGCAGAACACTAAAGTAACTAACCCAATATGAGCAAACCATCTTACAATCAACCCAAACTCACCAATATGTAGCTCGAGCTTCTAGGAAGCAGAGGGGTTATTTTCCGATTTGTTAACAAACCTACAAACAATATTAACATAAAAAGAACATCATATTCATATAAATGAAACCCGAAAATTTGAGAACCGCTCAACATAGACCAACAATGTCAATAATTCCAAAAATTCATACAAATTGGAACCAACACATACAATATTAAAGCAAAAAATAAACACTAACAATAAAATGTTATCACTGCGCTATATTGAATAACTATAAAGGCATTCATCAATTATAAACATGTGTAGATATAAACAAAATAGAAAATACAACTGAAAAACAAATGTTGCAGTATTGAAACCTATCAAATGAGAGTTCTAGACCTTGGCATACAAAGATCAAAGGATAAGAAAAATATGTCTGCCAGTGGCAAGAATAAATGACACATTTCGATCAAAACCATGATCTTTTGGTTCCAGTGTTGATGTTTAGCATTATTAGTCTCTTTTCTCTTAGGATACCTTAAAATTTTATTTCACATTTCCACCACTTAAACAAACAAAACTACATCTTCAGAAAGAAAAGAAACTAAATATTGAATGATACATAAAAGAAATACTGATATCAGAGAATAATCTAAGAAAAATTCTATATTATTTTCCTAGGATGGGTCTGTGGCAATTTCTTGACCAACTTCCCTTCTTCCCTAATCAAGTAATGGCTTATATATGATTTATAAGATTCCTATACGCATTACACACTTTATTAATTGACATGTTCAACTCCAGAAAACTATCCAATCCAATACGTAACCTATCAAAGCTAGCACACATTGAAGTTAAGCAACATACAGTCAATAGGGCAAGTGTGACAATTTATAGACCCAGTAACTAGGATTGACATGCCATAACACCGATTATTCCCAATCACAAAACCCAAATTTTAAAATTGCACCCATCACAATCAACATGTCCACAAAAAATAAAACTGTTTAATGGGGGAAGAACTAACCGGACCAAAGTGTTGAGAAATGGCTTCAAATTCTTTGCCGGTCTTCAAATCGACACAAATGGTAGTAAAGTCGGAAATGCAGTAAGCAAAGCCTGTAGAAAAGGACTTGAGTGGTGAGGGAATGCGAGATCGCAAGGAAAATGCAGTATGAGCCAAATACATAGAAATCTACATGGCTAAACCTCAAATTCTCAAAATGAAAATTAGAAAAATAGTCTGTTTTTTCCCCAAACTGAAAACCTTAAACCTGTCCCCCAATCACATCATCTATAACATTCCCAAGAGAACTCTTATAAAGCACGCCAACAGTTATAGAACACAAAACCCTCCAACATTGTTTAAGCTGAAGTAAGAAGTTTTAGTCCTGAATATATGAAATCATAGTGGAAGAAAAAATTTAGCTTCTAAATCATCGATTGAAAGAGTAACTAAGACAAATGACAATCTCCTCTCTCAGCCTCTAAATTATATATAAATTTTAGCTTTAAAAACCAAATAAGAGTCCGATTGATTGAGAAAACCAAACCAGAAAAAAGAAAGACATTCATGTTGTTCAAATCGTGCAGCCCAAGCAGAGTTCCAGTAGAGCAAACCACTCACAAACCCAACATTTATCAAGCTTCAATCATAAGCACAATCAAAACAGTAATGAATCCCACGAATATGTCAAATATATATACTTGAGTGAAACAAACCTGAATAGAATACATATGCCGCTGGTGTCAGAGGAGAAGATGGAATCAAATATAATACTAGATCAAGCACCTACAGTCCTAATATAATACCAGATTAAATCAAAAGGCTGGTTTCACCAAATCAAAGAAATAAGCCAATCAACAGAATTAGTAAAATAATATATATATATATATATATAAGCAAATCCACCACTGATCATGGACACCCCACTACTTGGAAGATGGTTCTTAGTTGGAAGATGTTAACTTAAGGGAGGCAGGAATGAAAAGTATGATTCCCGAAAAAGAGTAGACGGAAGGTGCAATTACATGATTCATCATCTTAATTCTACTCTTTTTGAGGCCATCTTACACATGCTCTTACCTATTCTCTTATCATGAATTCGGGTTCATCAAACTAAAGACTGATGTAGGGATGGGAAAAAATTAATAACTCATGTATTGCATATATAGTCCTGTGAAATTAACATTAATTCCTCACTTTATGCCCCCAGTCCTAAGCTGCTCAATCAATATCACAGTGAATTGTTTGTTTAACATCCTAATGTAAGGATCAAAGCTACATATTCACACACATTCCAATATCCAACAAAAAAATACCACTATAAACTACGACGTCAAAATTGGGCTCATAGACTCTGCATCAAATTTTAACTACTCCGAGAACACATATAATATACAAAATCCAGCTGTAAATATTCACAAATAAATTGTAGCAAGCATTCCATTTTTTCTGGTGCGTGACTCACTCAATCAGCAACCAAAGTTGTAGTGTTTCTCCAACTTCCGACTTAAACTTAGTAGATTGTAGGCAACAAAAGAGATACAATTGCAAAAATGGCACCACAACTCGACAACCCAGATGATTTCAATTATTTCAATCACAAATTTAGTGTGTAGAATCATAAAAACCATGACTGGATCTAATCTGTAATCAAAAACAACTCACCTAATGTGACTATTGGAATCGTAAAGCTACTCAAAGTTTCATAGGTTGAATTTTGTTATTCTCATCGATTACCAGTTTGTCAAAGCAGAGATTGCAAGAGAAAGATAGAAATTTGTTGAAAATAGCTAAGAAGCACGGAAACGAGGATGTTAAAACTTGATTTGGAAACGCGGTAGGCTTTGTCGAGAGAGCATAGACCGTCAAACAATTTTGAGGAATGCACAGCTTCTCTACTTGGATCGTTACACAAACACCATGGCGGATGTGCGATTGAAATCGAGAGAAGTTATTACTACAGTGCATGCAAATGAATTTATGAAATCAGTTGAAGGAAAGAAATTGATTGAAGGAAAACAAAAAACAGATCTATGCAAAGTTGGTACCCGGTCAGAGGTCGAAGCAAGCAAATTCGAGAGAAAATGGCTCACTTGCAGTTTCAAAGTCGAATAAGAGATCGGAGATTGAGATATTGAGGGAGAAAAAAAGATCGCACAGAGAGAGATATTAGAGGCCGAGGGTAAAATGATAGAGACGATCGAGTGAGGAGAGGCTAGTGAGAGATGGGAGAACAGTGATCGTAAGAGAAAGGAGAATGAAGAGCGGGCAGTAGTTATCCAAAACAGTGATCAAAGCTCTCGCATGCACCACACACTTGGAACAGCAAAACCTACAAGCAGGGAAATGTACAGTGAAACCCTCAGAACTCATGTTTGTTAAATAGTAAATCATTAACTTAAGAAACTGAGTCAACTTACAACACAACATCTCTCACCTTTCTCCATATTATTATCATCATGATAGCTACTACTGGTTGCCATTGACAGTAGCAGAATAGTCTTTCACTATAAAAATCTCGCCACAAAATTTTGGTGCACCTGCTGTAGTGCTTTTCCTTCTTGCCATGCTTGTGCTACTATCATGCCTGGTTCTAGATGACGGACATATACAACCACCTGATCGTTGAAAGGATAGGGATGTTCAATGCAAAAAATAAAATGTACAAATGGTGAAAATCACTTGACTGCAATACAATACACAATAATGCAGATAATACAACCTCCACATCTTATTTTTGTGCAGATGGAGGGGTTAAGTAGAACTCTGGAATAATAACTTAGCTCTACAGGCTGTGGTTTAACGACTTTTGCTGAAGTTAATGCTTGACCAGACAAAAAAAAATTCAAAATTAGCAGCTAGGACAACTCAATCTCCAAGAAATCATTAATAGTTGCTCTAGCTACCAGGTTTTTCATTTAACTAATGACTGCCAGGTTGATTTGGACGTCCAGTTCCACAGTTTCACATATAGCTATAAGGAATAACCATTCGTCTTTTTGGTTATGAATAAGAGAATATACAATATGACAACCTGAAGTGGGAATATGATTCCAGATCATAAATTTCTTCAGACCAAAGATAGAAATATGAACAATCATGCTCACTGCTCAGAGTATAATACATAGCTACATGACCGAGACTGAATGGGAATAAATATAACTGTAATACTGTATCCAAATATGTTCATCAGTCCATGTACACTCGCTAAAACAAAAATTTCAAGAAATGAATGATATCTTCGCCATGTGATACAACGCTCTCTTCCAAATAAACATACTTTGATATACTTTTTGAATATGTGCAACCAAGTCTTTTAATAGAATCATTCTACATATACTCATTCTATCAGCTATAATCTTGGGTTTGTGCAACCGGTGACACTGATAACTAAGTGCCTAGATACTCATTCTAGAAGCCCAGATTTAATCGATCAAGTATCAATATTCAAAACAGAACAAAAATCACAATTGAGATAAGGAGAAGCTGCCCAATCAAGTAATACCCAAGCAATACCCAAAAGCGATAAAAAATCACAAAAGAGAACAGAGTATGTGCACCATTACGAAACCCTTTCCATACATCCATTAACAGCAAACAACCAAGCATATTACCAAATACCCATTCATAGAACCCTCTCTGTGAATACTGGGTCTCCCCTGATTTGAAGCACATTGTACCTGAATTAGCACGCTCTATAGTTTGCAAGGAGTTTTGTAACATGCAGCTGATATTACCTTTCCTATTCTCCACGCCAACAGGGAATTCAGGCCGATTTTCGTCATCCCACACGAGAAAGAAAGGGAAAATGTGGAAGAAGTGGTTGGAGATGATGCCAGCATTGTGTTCATAACCACCCCTGGACAGGTATATATAACTTTAGTCCTCAAGCAAAACATTACAGAAAAAACTTTTGGATAACTATTAGCCTGTAAAATAGAACAGATGAATTATGTACATAATCTAATGGCATTCCTTTACTTTCACTGATTTACTTCTGTGTGGTTCATCTCGCTGCTCTTGTCAATGATTCGGCCGGTGTTATAACTACAAACACTGCAGCTGTCCAACTTGCAAATGCTCGCAATAAACCCGGGTAAATTCACAATCCAAGTGGTTCTTTGAACATGTTTGTGTATACAGTATATGCTCTAATTTACCATTGTATACAATTTGGAGATTTAGAGAAAATCATTATCTTGTTTCATCACTCTATCATGACATTATTTTGCAGCATTGCATTATTTGGCTCAGAGGAGAAAGCAAACCGATTTGTTCCTAATGCAGAACACAAAAACTGTGTTATTGTGTCATCCAAGACAACAAAACTAAAGGATATAGACATCGAAGCTGTTAGTAATGCACTTTCAATGTTCAACATGTCCCTAGCTCTGGTCTAACTGAGTTGAAGCTCAGTTTCGAAAACGATTTATGTACCTTTGTTCGTGTTTTGTTATACATATTAGTTTCCTTGAATTGTATATGAGACGAACTCTAGTGCCACACAAGATGTTAAAGTTACGTTGTCCAATAGGCCCATGTCAAAGGAACTCCAACAGATTTCACTATTATGCCAAGAAATTGTAGATGCAATACCTTAAATTAAGGCCATTTGCCATTTCTTTTCTCAGAAACTGGAACCCATTAATCGTTTAATCTTATTTATTATTTAATTGTTTCACTGCAACAGATAGAACTGGTAATCAAATCAGTTACATATCTTTTAAATGGAGACATCAGAGAGTGAAACTTCAGTAAATTTGTTAACACGATAAACTTCAGTAAATACAGTTTGACTAGCTAAGCTCGGTAGGTAACATGAACTCAAAAAAGGTTACACACCTGCATCAGAACTATATCTGTATTTCCTATCTATACCTGATTCTGAGAAAGCATAAATTATAAGTAGCCAATAATTTCTGTAAATTTGGTGCCACTGAAATTGATGATGTGTAAAATGTTGCAAATTTGAATACAGTGCGAGATTGATGAAGCAAAATAATGTTATGGCAGAAGAGCAGATAAAGCCAAATTGAACACAAATGAGGCCGGAAACTTAAAAGGAATGTTTTCTACCATCTCAATTGAACACTGGTTGCTATTTGTAAAAGTGACAGCTGCTTCACTGGTCTAATTCCATTGTTGAATCATGACAGTGGCTTTGCACGAGTTGCAGGATCTTCCTTCGACTCCACATGTATCATAGAAATATATCATAACGTCCACAACAAAATGTATTGAAAGGGAAATTCCGGCCTCAACGTATTGAGGATCTTTTATATACCCAAAGGGAAATTCCGTCACCCATGGAATGTTCTTTCCAAAACGTACTCCATAGCAAGTGCCTGATTCGCCGAGCAACTGATAAACCCTGCAAAAGACAAGAACAAAATTTAGTTCTGTTGATTGAGACGAGCTTAACTTCTTTGTTACATCAAGTTCTGTTGATTGAGACAAGCTTAACTTCATTCAAGAAACTTCAAACCCAGTACATCCCAACAAAACCAATCAAAACAAACTGGACTCCATCGATGTTTTAGGTCTATCTTACAAGATTCCTACTCTATTCTCAATATACCTCCCATCAAACTTCTCACTTCATCCAGCTTGACAGTTGAAGATAATATGGTAGAGAGGTTTTCTCCATTTAGTACTGAAAAAAATAACATTTGTATTCTTTTTTGGTGTTTTAATCAAATTTTGTGCAGGTTAAAGAAAAAAAATAGCTCATCAGGATTTGGAATGAGTTCAGACCCTCAATGCTATCTTCTCTATGCCTCCAAGTTTTGATAATATGCCTCCAAGTAATGATAATTCGCTACAGGTCTAAACTGACAAACATATCAATACATAAACTTCTGCTGCATTCAACCACATGGATATAAAAACCCATTAGGCATCTGGGCCAACTGCTATAATGGTTTGTTGACTGGGACTGATTAGAAGGTACTGGTCTAGCAGGTTCCAACAGATATTGTATTGATGAGATTGGGCATTTTAATTTTGTCCCAAATCTTTCTTTTTCCATTTTCATTTACAACCTGAAGACCAAACTATCACAATTTAAAAAGAAGCCGGTTAACATTAAGGACCCAAAACAAGAAAGAACTGATGATTATCTGTTCCGGCAGGTAAATAAGTAGCATTTAAATTAGGTTCACAGTGAAATGATACGGATCCCTTTAGCCTTGGCATTACTATTGTCCTCATTAGTTTATTGGGTATTATCAGTAATTAAACTCAACAGCTTCAGAAACACTAAACCACGAACAGCAGCTGATTAGGAATGTCCATTCGAAATCAAGATCACATAGGAATTCTGTATTCAGAAGCTACATGTTTGATAACAGAACCAAGATCCAAGAACCTCAATGTTCAAGAAAATGTTGGTAAATGTTAGCTAAACTAAACAAATACATATGAACTAGCTTACAAACTTCACATCGAACTAAACAAAACAAAAAACAAAAAAAGGTATGATGACCCAATCATAATGATGTGAAATTAGTGAAAATGACCTAAAGTTGAGGAACTGGCCAAAGACAATGAGGGGCAAGAAGTGTTTCTACCAGATTACGCGGGACGTAATCAGCAGAAGCAAGTACGAGTAATCTTCTCTTCTGGATGTCCGAACGTTCGGGCTGTTCGGATAATCGGGTATTCTCTCTCTTCGGGTGTTCAGGTTATCGGGTGTGCGGACTTGCACGTTCGGGTTCCTACTGTTAGAAGAATACAACAAACGGGTGGTTAGGAAGTCGAGACAGGGCTGGCCTGCCTTCAACGCTCTGATGCCTAAGTTAGAAGATGTATTGGATATAACAGTCAAGCGAACGTGTAAGAAAGTAGGTTGGAGTGTTTCAGATTGGAATCCATGTATATATCTCCCTCTTTCTGTTTGTCTGTCTATCTGTCTGTCCCTACCTGTAGTAAATGCCTTACCTATGTAGGTGGGTGAGATTGTTGCTTGCTTGTGCTCTTCGATGTGGGATAGGGCTGCACTTGCTGTCATGTGAGCCGAGTATTCGGATGTGCGCTTGTCGGGCGCGTGCCCCATCAGATGGGCTCGGTCTTGCGAGTGAAGTTGTAGTCCGCCTGGTGATCTTTCGGGTAGTCGGGTAGGTGTTGATTACCTGCTTAAGTGGGTAAGTATGTTTAATCTATGAACTAATGGTGCTATACTAACAAGTCCCTAAGTCAAAGAGACCTTTCTTGATTGGGAAGTTGAAAAAGGGTTCGTTCGATTAAACAAATACTTATCCGATTGAGCAGTGATGCACGGTCCTGTGACCCCCAAGTCCCCCGACTCTCCGGTCGAGAAAGGTTTTGCTTGACGGAGTGGGTACTTGTGCGCCCGATCGTGTACCTGTACGCGTGTTCCTGTACCTGGGTACCCAACTCCCAAACGAATCTTGCTGTTTGGAGCCGTGTGCCAGGTCGTGTGCCTGTGGAGCCATGTGAACGAATATGTATGTTTTGTGTATGCGGATGTATGTCAGTATGTAGGAGTGAATATGTAGATGTATGTGGTACAGATATACAAGTAGGTATGAGTGAATGACTATGTGAATGTATGCGGATGTATGTATGATCGTGCGATGCGATTGAGTGATACGGTTTGAGTGAATGAGTGTTGATGTATGCTTGTGTATGTGGATGCATGGATGGTTCCAAGCCGCTTACACGGCCCCCCAACGAATCTTGCTATCCGAAGTCCGTCAAGGATGGGCCTTCGGAACGGCCTTTCTTGAGATGCATGGATGGTTCCGAGCCACTTGCACGGCACTCCCAAACGAATCTTGTTGTTCGGAGCCCGTCAAGAATGGGCCTCGGAATGGCCGTGCTGTTAGGTGCCCGAGAGGAGATCCTCACTCTCGACGCCGACCTATCATAGTGTCAACGGTGGGGCCCCAACCGTTACGTACATGTGGTGCAGCGCGGACGGAGGGACATGGACAACGTGCCCGTGCCGCTCTTCAGTTTAGCGCGCGCACGAAAGGAAAATTGCCGCTATCGTGCCGCCTAATTTGGCGAATGGTGGCCTTATGCCCTCGGAATAGATGGGGCTACTCCCGAGTCGCCCATCATTTGGCACGCGCTCCGAAAGGAAACCTGCCACTTTCGAGCCGCCCGAATGGTCCTGCGGGTTGCGCGCCCCAGAAGGTAACGCGTGACGTTAGCCACTTCTGTGCTGCGTAGCTCGAACAGTGGGTCACCTCTTACTGGGTGTCTAGGCGCGGACTGCACAAGCGACCGCTTGTGACCCAGCTTCGCCAACAAAGCCAGGGAGACGATACCACTCGCTGCCTACTTGTCTTTATTTAGCGCACGCACGCTGAAAGGAAACGCGGACGTTAGCCTCTTTCGGGACGCCTCAATGGTCTTGCACTAACCTGGTGGGGTGGCGTTTACTTGCCTGTGAGATCGTAAGGTGCTTGATCGTGTTGGTGGTACGTACAATAGTCCAAATGGGGGGGGGAATCGTGACGTGCGTGTGTGTACATCGAGTGGGGTGATCTGACTGATGGGACGATTGGAGTGACCCCTTTCAACTTCTCCTTGGAAACCGCTGGGGGTGTAATAAATGCTGGTGGCATAATAAATGCTGGCAGGTCAGGTGTCACGCACGTGGGAGCGTGGGAGGCTGCATGCCTGACACGTGGCGAGTCATGGGAGATCGTGCTAGGGTTTGAAACCGAGGTGAAAAGCCGAAGGGTAAGCGTGGTTACTTAGGAGGGGAAGTAAACTGCCTCATGGATACGTGTCATCATCTAACGGTAGCCACGCGAAAAATGAATCGGCAGGCGTTCGCTTGCGTGTGAGGTCGGAGCAGTATAAATAGGCCTTCGGGGAACCGTCTTCTTTCATGCTTTTACTTTCACTGAAACTCTGAAGAAATTACCTCTGCTTACTGTTCTTGCTTTTGTTGTTGTGTTCTTGCCGGATTTCAACATCGACGTTCATCTTCGACTTCAACCTCAATTTTTGGTGAGGCTCTAAACCCAATTGTATTGCTTTCCGTTCCGTTTTTAGTTTTTCCGGTATCTTTTCTGTTTCTGTTTTGCACATTTTTCTGGGTTTGTGTCTCAAGAACAATGCGTGTTCTTGAGGCCCTGCCTATTTTGATCTGTGTTGGGGTAGATTTCTGGGTTTTTGTTGTTTGCGGTGGGATTTTTTTGCTAAGTGTTTGGGTGTTGCGTGCGTGTGTCTTTTCTAGGAGATGGACCCGATAGAAATTTCAAGCGACATGTCGCGTGAACGGGTATATGTTCCGGGGGCAGGGTGGTTTAGATGTAGTCCATGTACGAGCGGATCGGACTCCGCGTCCGACTCCGTGATGAGTGTAACGTCCTTGCGGTATGTACCTAATGGTAATTCTTCTGTTGTGCAGTCGATGGAAGAGTCACGAGGGCGAAAAACAGGGGCTAATGATGTCGGGGTGGGGGATGCGTCTGAGTCGTCGGGGTCTGAGGGGGGGTCGTCCTCGTCGGGGCCGTGGGGCGACGAGCGTGCGCAAGGGGAGTCAGCTGTGCCCCAGTTTTCGGAGGGCGGACGCGTGCACTGGGTGCTCCCCGATGGAGTACCGGTGCAGGAGCCCGAACGAGCACCGTCGATGAAAAGATGGCGCGATGGGCGCGCGACTATCGCATTCCTTCGTGTGTGAAGTTGAAGATTCCCGGGAAGAGCAAGACGTTGACGCGGCCTCCGCCCGGCCATACCTGCATGAGTGAGTTCCACTTGAAGGCGGGTATTAAGCTGCCTCTGCTGAAGATTTCGCTTGGCCAGTGTGGGCCAACGCTGACCTGCACGTTGGTGGCATTTTTCAACATCTTCCGTCTGAGCGGGTTGGAGCATCCGACGCGGGCGGAATTCCTTCATTTCTTCCGCATCAAGCATTCTTCCCGCCGAAGGGACTCGAGCACCTTCACTGTGGAGCCGCGAGTGAAGTGGTGGTCGGTCGATCCGCCTAGCTCGTCGACTACTTGGTGTACAATCAGTTGCCTGGTGGGAGGTGATTGGGAGTTTGGCGCCTTCCCTCCTGAATTTGCAGCTAATGCGCACCGTATTCATCGAGTCCCCCAGCGCTTCCATCCTCTCAATACGAACGAGTATCTGATGACGCCTGCGGAGGAGGCCAGGGTTGCTCGCCCGAAGTTCGTCTTTGACCCGGCGCCCGAGGCGAGACACTTCTGGGTGGCGTGCCACTGGGATCTGATCGAGCGCACGCGTCTGACCCGAGCACCTGGTCTATCGAGCATCTGATACCTGTTCTATTTTGCATGTTTACGTATATTTGATAGCTTTGTTACTGACCTTTCGTTTGTGTTTGTTTGTAACGAAAATGACCAAGTTCAAGGCTACCGAGAAGGACGATGCCCTCTAGCGCCGCATGGAGTTGCTGTTGGTGAGCGCTGAGAGTGTGCGCCGGGTGGTTGATGACGGGCGTGGTGAGTTGGTTGTAGGGGATATGGTCCAGCTGATGATCCGTGCGCCGGATATCGCTTCTCATGCTCCTGCCCTTCGTGCGGCGTCGGGTTCTGGAGCTGCTGCCATCATCGTACCTGAGTGGGTGCGGGTGCTGAGAGGGCGCCAACTGTTTCTACTAGATTACGCGGGACGTAATCAGCAGAAGCAAGTACGAGTAATCCTCTCTTCTGAATGTCCGAACGTTCGGGCTGTCCGGATAATCGGGTATTCTCTTTCTTCGGGTTATCGGGTATGCAGACTTGCACGTTCGGCTTCCTATTGTTAGAAGAATACAACAAACGGGCGGTCAGGAAGTCGAGACAGGGCTGGCCTGCCTTCAACGCTCCGATGCCTAAGTTAGAAGATGTATTAGATATAACAGTCAAGCGAACGTGTAAGAAAGTAGGTTGGAGTGTTTAAGATTGGAATCCATGTATCTCCCTCTTTCTATCTGTCTGTCTGTCCCTACCTGTAGTAAATGCCTTACCTATATAGATGGGTGAGATTGTTACTTGCTTGTGCTCTTCGATGTGGGATAGGGCTGCACTTGCTGTCATGTGAGCCGAGTATTTGGATGTGCGCTTGTCGGGCGCGTGTCCCATCGGATGGGCTCGGTCTTGCGAGTGAAGTTGTAGTCCGCCTGGTGGTCTTTCGGGTGGTCGGGTAGGTGTTGATTACCTGCTTAAATGGGTAAGTATGTTTAATCTATGAACTAATGGTGCTATATTAACAAGAAGTAAAGCGGCGGAGGCCAAGAGAAGGTTGAGACTGAAAAGAGAGAGAGGAACTGAAGCATCTTGAGGAAATGAGAAACATAAGCCATCACTGTGCATGGGTCACGCCCTTTCCCATAGAGATCGACCCACGTTTGAGGGGAAGTCCATAGCCAGTAGTAGAATGGGAAAGGCGAAAGCACTCCTATTGCAGCTATTATGCCCATCTTTCTTCACCTGATTTCCGATCAGCAAGTTTGTGCTCCTGCACTGATACTAAGAGTGAGACTGAAGATAGAGGACTCTGATACAAGAGTGACTATACCAAAGTGTAAGAACAAGGCCATTATGTAACTCTTAACAGGCTTTGTATGCAGACACTTCTTTTTTGGTTCATGGGGACCTAAAAGACAAAAAACAGAACAGGCCCAACTGCTACTCTCCTAATTTCAACCTCTCGTAAAGTATTTTTTTAGGATGGATACGAATTCTACAAATTTTAACTTCGATCTGATCCCATTCTGATTCTGTACGGAATGAGACGGAATGAAAATTAAAAAATTTACTATTTTGTCTTGTCCTGACTTGTCATCTTTTTTAGAGATGTGATCAGATTTTAATTTTGAAATCCTGATAGACCCATCTCATCTCGCATAATATATTTTTTCTATTTTATCATTTGTCTTACTAAGAGTTGACATATTAAATTATCAAACCATTACCAATATTCAACAAAAATAAAATTACCCTACAACAATAAAAATATTACACTACTTGTAATATGAACTAAATGTATCAATTAACCATGACATAAAATTTCTTTGTAGTTTTACTAATTTTAATTAAACTTTAAGTAAAACAGTATTACTTTAATTTGTGTAGTTGTAGACTTCTAGGTCTTATCAAACTATGTTATTGAGCCCGAAATTTGTTTCATCCCGTCTCATTCAGATTTTTGTTGTTGAGCCTCGTCCCGTCCCATTCGAGATAGGGATAGAAAAGGCCAAAAATTGGTCCTAGCCCGTCCCATGCCCAACCCTAGTAACTTTCCCCAATCATCCAGGAAACTGCTCGAAAAACCGTAAAAGCATTATTTGTGTGCTATACTTATTTAGTTATTTTTTTTCCTTTTAGCAAAGAGTATGCAATGATCACCCTCAACGTGTAATAGGTTACGACAATATTGATCATTATTTGAGATAACCTAAACTATATATTATCTTGTGTCAGTATATATAATAGTTAATCCAGAAGATCCTAACACCAACGTGAACGACCAGCGTAACAAAGACACCACCCCTCCTCAGGGAGTGGGACGTACAACCTCTACCACAGGGGCATCAAAGTACGGTAGCACTCTTTTGCATTAATTTGGATGGAGGTACCTCTTATGAAAAATCCACATCAATGACGAGGAGAATTCTGAGCTTAAAGAAGAGGAAGCCCTGGGTTGGAGAGCCAAGGTCGATCAAGACCTTCACTGGGCTGAGGAGCGATACACCGCCCTAAAAATTGATCTGGCCACACTATAGCAGTCCACTAAGGGCATAGCAAGGACTACCAACGAGATAGCAGGCATAGTCGCGCCTGTGCAGGCCACCTTTTCCGAGTTCTTCAACTTCCTAAAGGAATAGGGGACGGTCCTGCTCAACACCACCGTCGTCGCAGGACTAGCGATCCTAGTGGTGATGGTTGTCAACTCCCTTAGAATTGAGAACTGGATTGATCATGAAGAGCCAGCTATGCAGGCTCCCGGAGACCAGGGGAATGATGGAGGAGTTTATGAAAGCTCAGCGCGCCCATAACATGCAGACGAACCAGGAGACAAAAAAATTAAGCAATGATGGCCTTTCTAAGAACTAATCAGAAGCAGAGCAGCAGGCTCGGAGTATGTCACAAAACCCTCTAGCTCAATCCATTTAGGAGGCCGAGCCCCCAAAGAAGTGGAGTCACCCGAGATTCGATAGATATGAGGGGGACTCAGACCCTTAACATGTTTGAAACTACCATTCGGCGATTGCAATAAGTGAGTCAAACGATGCATGGATATGGAAAATGTTTCAATCGAGCCTGAAGGACCACGCATTACAGTGGTACGAAACCCTCCACCTGGATCAATCAAGGACTAGAAGGGCTTGAAAGCAACATTCTTCAAGAGGTACGAGAGCAATGCCGAGCGGGTGAAGGATGTAAGCTACCTCACCTCCTTGAGGATGAGACAAGGAGAGTCATTGAGGGACTGGTCACTCGATTCAGAAAGGAGTATGCAACCGTTGACCACAAGGACAATGCCATTGCTGCCACCGCCTTTATCAACGGGCTGGTTATAGACTCGGAGCTGGCAAGCAAGCTGATAAGGAAAAAGACTAAGGACTTAGCCACAACATATCGCGAAGCCCTTGACTTTCCTTGGGAGGAGAACACAAGGGGATACATCAGAGAATCCTCTAAGGCCAAGTCGACAGAGACTGCCTGCTAGGAATACCTGACGGAGGTTTACAGGAAAAAGCTTGAAGATTCATTGAAGTCGCAGGGTAACAACAAGCAGCAACGAAACAATGAGACCGTGACCACCGTCTATCTGTTTTACAAAATTTAATGAGCAAGCGATATTCGATTTGATTAAATTTATGTATACATAATTTATACGAAGTAAATTATATGTTAAAAATTTCAATTTTGAAAATAATAGACCGAAAATTATATAACGAAAATAATTTAGACAATAGTATCCAAAATTTCTGGACCAAATACTTTTATGCATTTTGGACACCAACATTTTTCTCCTCCACTGCTGACCTAGTCACCTAGAGACTAGAGTGAGCGTATACTCCAAGCACACAGTGCACCAACAAAGCACGTTCAAAAATGAAAAATGTCTCCCGCCCATTGTCGTTTCCCAGATTCATTTCATTCGTCAAAAAAATGCTCCGGACTTCACAAAAGCCCAACCTTGGTGACCACACCCCACAAAGGACAACCAAATTTGAATACTTACCGTTAACAACCACGTAAAAATCCCCCGAACACCACCGCCCACTTTCCGATGCTCGTTTCAAATTCAAAAACACACAATTGCCCATCAGACGGTGCAAGCTCTATTTAGGCCCACCACCCAACAACGCGGCACCGTCTGATGATTCAAATTTCCATTTCATTGTTGTCGCCTATAAAAAGTAGTAAACCGTCCAACACCACAAAGTCTGTGAGTGAGAGCAGCGATGATGAGCGGCTGCAAGAGAACGGCATTAGCGCCACGGCAATCCAAATTACACAACCGCAGCCACAGCGAAGGAGGCGCCGCCACAAAAAACGACGACGAAGAGAATCTCAACTACAACAGCAGCGACAAGGAGAATCTGCTGAGGCCGCCACTGCTCCAGGAGAAGAAGAAGAATCTGAACAAGTCATTCTCCGCGGGACGTGGGCCCCTCAAGGCTTCCTCGCTTCAGCTGTGTATGCAGATGAACGAGCCCGAAAAGGAGCTCTTTGGTGGGTCCAAGATTTGGGACCCGCCCCCTCCGCCTAGCGTGACGTCGGACAATTCGACCTCTTTGAAGATTTGGGACTACTCTGACTCTGAGGCAGCTCCGGCTTCGTCTTGGTCCACTCTGCCCAATAAGTGAGTTTTACCACTTGTTTGGTATCTTCGATCATCTCTTGTTTTGTGTTTTTGGAAACTGAAAAATTGAAAGTGTGTTTTGTTTTTCAGGTCTTTGCTGTGTAGGCCATTGCCTGTGGATGTAGGGAGGTGCACTTGTGTTATAGTCAAGGAGAAATCTCCACATGGAGGCACTCTCTATTCTCTCTATACCAACGTAAGCTTTCCCCTAATTTGTTTTGTCATATGATCACGATCACCGCGTTGCAAATTTTGTGACGTTTTTTTGTGTGCATTGTTATCTTGGGATTACATTTGCTTAGTTTCATAAAAGGATGTACTAATGTACATAAAGAAGGTGAAAGTACTTCGATTATCTGGTCACTTGGACTCTTGGAGTATGATTTTGGTTTCATTATTAGCATCTTGATCACCGAACGATCGTAGTTCTTCATGATGTGCCAAACTATATTGCGATCCTCAAACTTGTGTTTACAGTTATTTAGTAATGCTTCGGTAGTTGTAGTTTTTACCAATAGATTCTGTTCTAAATCTGAATCGGATTGTACTTAAAAGTGATGATTGTTGACTCTGGAAATTTGTGTGGTATGGTATGACAATGTTATAGGAGGGTAAGGGAAGGCAGGACAGGAAACTAGCTATGGCGCATCATAAGAGGCGAAATGGAAAATCTGAGTTGATTATTGCTCAAAATATGAAGGGAATACTGTCTCATTCAGATGATAGTTTTATTGGGATGGTGAATGCCAACCTCGTTGGTTCAAATTACCATATATGGGATCAGGTATGACTAAATTTCCCACTTGCTAGAAACTGAGCATTTGAGTTTCTTTTAGTGAGTAAAAGTAAAAATCAGACATCTCTATTGATTTTTAAGAAAGAAAGTTAAAAGAAACAAAAAGTTACTGTATGTTTCAGTACTATTATTTGAGCTTGATGTTATCAATTTAATTGCAGGGGAAGCAACTGAATTCCTCAAGCAAACAGACTAAATCACTTCTTGCTGCTGTATCGTAAGTCTTTTTCTCTCTTTTGTACTATCTTCCACACCCTGAACCATGCATGTATGCACAACACAATTGAATCTGCAACTCTTAAGGGTTATGTATTTTTTGTTCTTGCAGATTCACGCCCACTATATCAACTTGGACAGGAAGTTACAGACGCATAAGGGCATATGTTGCCAAGCACCAAACGATGCAGTTAAAGAATACTACACAGGTGAGCTAAACATATGTTAGACTGCTCTGTTTTCTCCGAAGTATTCATGTTCAGCATACGCTCAATTTGCCCGGATTTTCTTGTACTTTTTAATTGAAGTTAGTAGCCACCCATATTCAACTCCAAATGGTTATTTTTTGTAGGTACAACACATTAAGGGACTACCTAAGGACTGGGAGGGGAAATTGGACAAAGTCCATCAGTTATACTCGAGGGTTCCAATTTACAATAAAGTAGGTTTATGAATGAAATATAATACCCAAATTGGAGGAAATGTTCTCATGTTTATTGTTAGTCCTTCTTCATTGATCACTTTCATTATTGTATGCTAATTCAGATTACAAAACAATACGAGTTGGACTTCAGAGATAGAGGTCGAGCCGGGCTTAGAATCCAAAGTTCAGTCAAGAATTTCCAGCTGATTCTGGAGGTATTTCAAACAATTACCGATGATAATTGTTCCCCATCCAGCCGAACATTAAGTTTACTGATTGATAAACTAATCAAGAACTAAGTATGAATTGATGTGAAAATTTAATGCATGGGTTTCCCTTTACACACAGATGTGTTGTGTGTTCATGTGTCATTGCTGTATTATATTTTCGGTTATGCAACTTGCTAGATTTGTTATTTGTTTTAATTTTCATATTTGGTGAATGATATTTTGAAAATAAGCCCATATGCACAATATCTGGGTTAATTTGGTTTGAGCAATGATTTTTCCACAAGTAACTTTATGCTCATTTTTGTCAGGAAAATGGAAAACAGACAATCCTACAGCTGGGAAGAGTTGGAAAATCAAAATATGTCATGGACTACAGGTACAAGCCATTCGAGCCAGATATTTGTTGTTTAAGGAGATCCATATAAGAAGTATTTCAACTGTTCTAAGGTTCAAATGTTTGTTGTGCAGATATCCTTTGACTGGCTACCAAGCATTTTGCATATGCCTGGCTTCAATTGATTCCAAGCTTTGTTGTTCAGTATAACTAGTTGCCTAGTAGTATCTCTCTGGATACCAAGCATTATGCATATGCCTGGCCTTGATTGATTCCGAGCGTTGTTGCTCTGTATAACTAGCTGCCTAGTAGTATCTATGCATCACTGCATATCACAATTCTGGTGTTCAACCTCTGAGCACAACTAAGTTTTGTGACTTATGAGTACTGAGTAGTGTAACCCTCTAGACTTTTACTAGTTCCATGACTTCCATTGTCTTATTGTTTACTGCTACCCGATATGACTGAAAGCCTTTTTAATGTTGTAAAATGGTTGATCTGAAAAATCAGAAAGTATGGTGTGGCTGAGTTGTTAAGCTTTGGAAGATCCATTATGCTGGTTGGTATCCATCTGTACGTATTATGAATTTTCTGATTATGATCGAAGATGTTTTAGTTGTTTCAATTTTTATTTTCATATTATTGTATAGCAAGGAGCCAAGGAGCAACAGCTAGATCAAATCAATAAGCTGATTTGCTATATTATCTTCAAAGATAGCACTAGCATTTATCTGCATCACTGTATCTAGAAGATATTAGAGGCTGCCAGCGTCTGAGTTCATCTTCTACTAACAGCCAGCCATAAATCATTAAAGCAACAACACCAGGACAATAGCTGCGAGCCTCCTTATCCATCAGTACCGGTTTTGGTATCAGATTCTGTTTTTGGTTGTGATTAGGTTCAAAACATCATGCAAAAAATTGGCGATTTCATTACAATAGTAATTGTATTTTCATTGATAAACATTGTTTAAAACCGAAAGACCGTTTCACATCGGGTTCCAGAGATTGACATATCTAAAACCGAACCGATTACAAACATAGATCTGGTCCGGTTCGGTTGCTCTTTTTTTTCTTTTTTCAAAGAACCGAACCGTTCTAAGCCTACTAAAAAACATAATAATTTAATAGACCAAGTAAAAAATTTCAAGAAGAAATATCTTCGTTAATACTATGAAATTTTGTTGGAAAACATCATTATTTCATTTGAACTTGTTCAACTTTGATTCTCACAACCGGCCTGTAGCCCGAATTCTTGAGTGCATCAGTGCAAGCCCTATCTTGCAAGCATACATGGAATTGATCGATGGCATTGCTTTCTAAGCTATCGTTGTTTCTTTTTCATCATATCACTGTTTTAATGTGCATTGCTTGTAAAGTCAATAAACTCCAAATACAGCTAGTCGAAGAATAAGTGGAAAATTGAGTTGCGCACACATATATACTTTAATTTCCGTCGATCAGTATATGGAAACTTGAACTCACCTTGCGACTATATATGTCCATCCCAACTGCAACCTGATCGATCAGTAGGGCCGGTGGTCCTGCATAGTTAGACGTTCGGTGCGAAAAGTAAAATGTGGCCTCAATTTTTGTGTGTATTATTATGTTTTCATCGATTGTTTGATATGGCTTTTTTTTGTTTGTTTTGTAGAAGATTGAATAGTTGATGAATTGGGTTTAGGAAGAGGGAGAAGAAAAAAGACGTGGGTAGAAATTACACACAGGTGAGTTCTAGTGAGAAGAGGGAAAAAATTTGCACAAAAAGTATTGAAGGAAAAAACGGAATGGCAGAAAACATAAAGAAAAAGGGAAAAAGGGAGGAGGCGGGGGGGGGGGGGGGGGGGGGGGGGGGGGGGGGGGTTCGAACTTTTTTGGAGAGCCCAAAGAATGAAGAGGCTTAACAAACTGAACTAAGTGATCAATTGATTGCATGTAATTTGTTTTTTATTTATTACATATCTTCCCTGATATAATTTTTTTTGAGACCCCAAAAATCAAAAACCCGGCACCTCTCACGCAGTCTAGGGGCCGTCCCTGTCGATCAGCATTGATCCAGTAAGTTCATTGACTAAAGCTGTCGTCGAGACATCGACATATGTTCAAAACTGTGGTTGCTTGCTTACCAGCTACCGCAGTACGTATCATCTCATTTTACAAGTTTTATGTAATAATAAAGGTCAAAACTCAAAACTACTTCCCACCAAGAAAGTGAAGCATTTTCATAAATTACGTAATACTCAAAGTCATTAGCCAGATTCAGCCTCCAACTTCTAACGACCTCTACCGCTACTTACCAACAATATAATATTCCCATCCCTCTAGCACTTACTATACCTACATGCAAGGAGATCGATCGATCATTGTCCAATAACATAACAAACGAGGAAAAAAAATTCAGTGCACGGGTGCACTTGCACTAAGAGCTGGAATACAATATTTTAGTCATTCATTTCATCTATTTTTTAGACGACACTAACATTAATATGAATTAATACGGTTAAGAGAATTTAAATATAAAAGAATCAACAAATAACAAATAGAGGTAAAAAAATAGTTAACTAAGGTAATTCTTGAATCGAGATTAATATTAAATATGTGTTGCGGGAGAAAAGTATGTAGACTGAAACTATAATCATTCTCATTAATAAAATGCTTTATATATAAGCTGGTACAATCTATTACAGTAACTGTCCCTATAAATCAGGGATTTTATAATAACTATCTAATCTAATCCTTATCTAATTAGGACAAGACACACACCGAGAATTATGGAGAATTAATCTCCTTAAACACTTCTCCTTGTGTCAATGGCCTAAGGAATGATGCATAATTTGTTGCCTTACTAAAAACCTCGCCAAGCAAATAAAGGTTGGGCAAAGAGAAAAAGAGTACAACGCATCAATTACAAAACCTACTACATGTGACGTAGACTCCCCCTGACGTCTACAGAATTGTAACTCCCCCTGACTGTAAACTCAGTCTTGGAGTTCATAATAACTCGTGCATGTCAATGCTTCTCACATGTTTCACAAATATAGATTTAGGTAATGACTTGTAAACAAGTCTGCAGCATTATCAATGGAGCATGTATCAACAAGATTTGCAGCATGTATAAACGATGTCGTCACTCTCATGATATCAGCAAAGAAGTCAAGCATAAAGTCTGCTATTTTCTGAAGATTAAGAATACATTGCACTTTAATCTCAAACTGAAATATGCGGGGAGCATGATGAGCCATAGTGGGGACAAACCACGTCAATTTCTGATGTTAAACTGGAATGAAACCATTCCTATCTCCCTCTAACGGTAGGAAGTATGTCTCATCACAGTGAATATCTGTAAAACTAGTAGTAAAGAGATCTCATGTCAAAGGTTCTGAATAGCAGACAAACGTTGGTGAACCAATATAGATGCTTAATCAACGTTGATGACCCATTTTTATACGCAGTGGGAGCGTAGTAGGCACATGTACCGTGCAACCAGAGATGCGTAGATATGAGATATCAGGCTCATATCCAGTTACCAACTGGTACACACTCAATGGTTGGTGGTTTATGGGTATCAAATGAATAAGCATAGCTCCATGGAACATTACATATCTCCAAACAAATACCGGTAAATTAATATACATTACCATAGTTCTGGCCACAAGCTTGAACCGCTTGATTTGTGCCTCTGCTTAACCCGTTCTTATGAAAGAACATGAGGAACCAGGATATTCAACAACAATCCCAATCACTATGAAATAATCAACAAAGTATTTTGATGTAAACTCTCCTATATTAAACCAATTTGAATGACCAGATTGAATTGTTTCGGTGGTGAACCCAAAGCTGAATAATATGTGTTAGGAGTTTTGAAAGGCAGCGTAGCATGTGGATTGTAAATATGTGTGACCGATGCGTCGATGCAGCAATCAAAACCATAGATAAATAGTCCACATATTGGTTTGATTTATCCACAAATAGATTCTTGGAATCTATAGAAAAAGAAAGGTGTGTCTTCAACAAAAGATTGTCATGCATGTAAACAAAATTACAGACATAAACAAGCTTTGCAACATGAGCAATGTGCATCAAAGATTACAACATATGAATTCTGTGGGATAACACACAACGCCTCAGCGATATGTTGCCGGGATGGTGCTGCACTCGTCTTGGAGACCAACCCTAAATCGAGTGGAGTAATCTCAGCTCCCCCATCTAAACAGATGGTTTTAAACTTTCCCACATGCTTCTTTGCTCTTAAGAACAGATGAGCATGAGAATTTCTCAATAGTTGGATCATCAAAGTGCAAAAACTTATATGAGGCTAAGTACACATAGCAATATGAGTGACAACATTGGATTCAATGATCCAAACCGTAGTAAGATATAAATCACTACAAATCCTCATAAATTTCTCCAGATTGCGCCGTTACTAGCATTCTACAGAGATTAGACACAAAACTCTCTTCCATTCTCACAATGTTATGTCTAAGTGAGAAACGGTGGCACAAATATGTTCAAATTTGAGAAAGGTTCGAATGGTAACACTCAATATCGCCATAACAACAAACGATGTCAGTCAAACCGTCTTTGAATCCAAGACATGGCGAACACTTTAAGGAAATACTTAAAGATTTCAAAGGATTTAACTATTGTGGAGTGCTGATATGGTATTATAATACCTAAATACAACTGATGTATAACAACATCTTACAATCGAAGAGACTGTTGTATTTTAAGGTCTATGACATGACATAAACTAATGTAAAACCCAAGTTGGTCAATTAGACCAATAATTTTCCAGCTGAAAATTTCAAAAAAAAATTTCATCTTTTTTCAATAAAACCGATGTCTATACACATCTAAAACACCATAATCCGGGTAGGATTTTCAATGGGTCGAAGAACAAATTTTTGATGCATCGAAATTCCTGTGAAAATTGACCCAACCCAAGGGATACTTTCGATGGATCGAAGGAACTCAAAAAAAATTTGATTTTCCGATACTGATTTTTGATGGATCGAAAATAATCTTCGATGGGTCGAAGAAAATGACCCGAGGCATGCCTTCGATGGATCAAAGGAATGTCTCGATGGATCAAAAATTGTAACCCAAGGACCCGAGGATAAGCTTCGATGGATCGAAGTACACATTTTCGATGGATCGAAAAATGTCAGAAAATAACCCATGGGATAGCTTCGATTGATCAAAGTACAATACTTTGATGGAACGAAAATCTCCCCGAGTTCAAAATAACATCATCTCCTTTGTGTCACGTTTTTACCGTATCTTTATCTCATATTGCCATATACTTATAAACATCAAACCATACAAAAGAATTGTATGAAATAGAACATTCTCAACACTTTCATATACCGAAAAATAGAGAAATATTCATTACTCGCCAACAAGTAAAAGTTACATCACAGATGTCTTATTCCATATCGACTAAAAATAAAGTCTCAAAATATGACTAAAACCAAGTCAAAACAAAAATTGATTACATAGAAAAGACATGAGCATAATAAGCCTAATACATAGACTATGCAAAAACAGCAGTCACCGAACTTGTTTTTGTATTGTCTGCTATTATAAGATTTGTTTCACCACAATCTTCTATCTCATAAACTTCAGTGAAGTTAAATCTCATGTGCTAGATATTTCATGCACTTCTTGTAGACATGTTGAATATACTTGGGTGCACAACATTGTTTGTGCATGTGCTTCGTAGAATCACACCTATAGCAAGATGACAAGTACAAAGTAGAAGCAAAATGTGAAAACTTCCCACCATTCCTAGAACTGAAATTGGAATGATTCTTATTGAAGTTGTAGTGAATGTTGTCATGGTGAGTCCAATCCAAATTTCGACTATGCTTTCCTCTACCATGACCATTGTCACGTCTTCCATGTCCACCATGGTTATTGTAAGGCTTGGAACGATCGTTCCTCCTATCCTTACATGTCTTCCCACCAGTATTGTACAACTCATGGATATTTTTAGTAACGGCTGGCCGAGCATTATTGATGAGAAAAATCTTGCGAATTTGCTCGTTCTTAACCAGCACACTTGTGAGATCACGGAATGATCTGAGTTGTCCTTGCGCATAATCTATGTGGTATTTATGCGCAAGGATATGGAGGTAGAAAATGTGCTTAAAGACTTCTCGATCATAGCGTGATCAGTCTTGATAATGCCACATACACTCAACTCAGATTGAAGCTCTAATATAGCTTGATTACAAGCATAAATATTTGGATAATCCAATAACCGGATGAAATCACATCCTTCTCTCAGTTCATGAAGTTGTGCATTATACACATTATTGAACATGTCTTGTAAAGTCACCCATAGAACCGTGGGGTCATTCTTTAGCAAATACTTTTCTTTAGAACTGGATGTATATCCCGCCTCAAAAACTTGAGGACTTAATCTTTACGAGCTAGAGTTGGTGGCTCGGTACCAGGTGGTGGTGGTGGTTGGATTATATCATATCCTTTAGATTCATACTCAAAAGTGCGTTCTCAACGTCTAACACCCAACAACAATATTCTGCCCCTTGAGGATCAATGATATCAAATTCAAGCCGTTCTGACTCAATTGATGTCATCCACAAGCGAGACACGAGATATAATTAGTTTAACGATCAAAAAACCACGATCACTAATATCAAGTATAAGGAATACGAATGTGATCCATGATGTATGGTCACAAAAATCGATTTATAAACGGTGGTCCAAAACCACACCCAACAACTGTGACAAAACCGTCACATAGTATCGATTTTCCTTTTCTTTTCTTTTCTTTTCTTTTCTAAACCGTGACTCCTCCAGGACCGTCACTTATACTCTATGGATATAGGACCATAGATACTAGGGAAAACATGCAATATATATACAACTCATATCGTAATTATCATCAACTTAGATCTAGGGTTTTGCCGTAAGTAAGTTTGATCCTAGATCTATAGATTCAGGGTTTAGAAAAGGTAACATTGAAGGTATTATGCTTGGTATAAAAACTTTACTGTGAAAGAAGTTTGAAGAGAGGAAACACGTCCACGAAAGTTCCAGCAGAAGGATGATTTCTTCTTCTTTTCTTCTTTTCGGGTAGACTGACCTTCATGCATTCAAATGACTATAACTTTTTGTAGACACCTCTGAATTTAGATTTTCCGGTAGTTTTGGAAACTAGACATCTGGAGATTTCTGTACATATGAAGATCTCCTTCTGATTCGTGCTAAACTGCTCGCAATATTCTGTCGAAGTTGGATGTTCTGTACATGCTCGATTTTGGCCGAAAATTTATAGATTTCAGGAAAAGGAGGTGCCGATTGGTGGTGATTGTCGGTGAAGAAGGGGCTGCCGGCGGTGGAAGTTTTTGTATATTAGGAGTTAGGTTTTTTTTTCTTTCTTTGATGGTGATGGTTATCAACCCAGAGAGCGTGTTGATAACGTGTTGTAGGAGAAAAATATGTAGACTGAAACTGTAACCATTCTCATTGATAAAATGCCTTATATATAGGCTGGTAAAGTCTATTACAATAACTGTCCCTATAAATCAGGGATTCTTTAATAACTATCTAATCTAATCTGTATTTAATTAAGATAAAACACACATGGAATTATAGAGAATTAATCTCCTTACACAATATGATATTAATTTTTTTTATTAAGTATACTAACCTTAAACCCTAAACACCAAACCATACCCCTAAACCTCTAACCCTAGATCCCAAACCTCAAATCTAAACTCCAAACCTTCAAACCCCAGATCCCAAACCCTTAAACCTCATACCCAAAACCCTAAACTCAAAACACAAAACCTAACTCCCATATTCATAAACCCTATATTGTAAACCTTAAACCCTAAACAAAAACCTAAAACGTAAAATCCAAATCCCAAATCTATAAATCCTAGACCCTAAACCTAATTACTTAATCTAAACCATAAACTCTAAATCGTAATTAAACCCTAAACTTGCAAAATACACATGCGACACTGGATCAATAATAGGTATGATGATAAAAAAAAATTAAAATATAGACTCGATATCTTGCTTTTTAACAAATATTAAAGAGATCAACTTTTTAAACTTATTTATTTTGTTAAAGTTGATGATGTAGATTATTACAACCCAAAATTAGATTTGTCCTTACACGATATAGATTTTTGCTGGATTAGTTGTGATTAGAATTTTCTAATTGCCTATTTTCATGCATGATTTTGGCTTGACTTCTTTCACGGAAGTCCTAGAAAATTTATTTTTGAACTCGTAAGGTTCATTTTTGAAAATTTTAAGGCTAAATTTTTACAAATTTTTGAATTCTCGTATTTGAAAAGAAAATAATTAGATCAAAACCTAATTAAAACCTGGGCGTTGATCAGCTTTTCACTTAAGGGTATAAATATTAAAAATTAAATTTAGAGTAAACCCCTAAATTGTGACCCGATTTAAACTTAGAGTAAACCCCAACCCAGATCGCAGACTCGATGATTCTAGCGTCGATCAACCGCCACTCTGCTCCCTAGCTCTCGACTAAGCTGCGTGTCAAGAACCGCACTCTACTAGCATGCCGAGAAGCCTCCTGACATGTTGTAAGGTCACAAGCAAGCTTGTTCAAGGTTATGAGTTAAGTCTATGGCTGATTGCTTGTGTGTCAGGATTAGAATAATAATTTCCCTTTCATTATGACTCCTCAAACATTTTAATGTTTCCCCCTGCCAAGTGAAGTTGTGTAACATATCATATATAGGGAGGGGTTCCTAGTCGGCATTAATATTGGAATCAGAAACTAGTATAGGTAAGCACATGTACTTTTGCCTCCCTAAATGTCTCACCATCAATAAAAGAGAAGATTTAATCATCTGTGCACTATGAGATTGTCCCATTCGATTCTTAAATTATTTCTTCATCGTTGTGTTCTTTGCTGCCGCTCTGCCAACACGTTTTCTTGCTTGCTTATTTGTTTGTACCACTCATTATATTAATATTGTGTGGATTATTGTTGCTTGCAAGGTACTCATTTGGTTGACTTGCTAACAAGCAAGTGCCGCACGGTCCATTTTGTCACTTCTCAAAGTTGGCCCGTGAAAGTTGGTATCAGAGCCGACTCGGCTCACTAGCTTGCACCAGATGCCTAATATGATGTTTGCACAATGATTTAGCCGGATCGAGGACCAACTTATGGAGCTTGCGGGAATCTCCGGCATATTGAATTATATCACCATGCTGCTTGACCCTGTCAACGTAGATGAAATGGCAACGCGAGTCCATGAAATAAAATAAATGAAAGCCCGAGTTGGGGACCTTGAGAAGATGAAAGTTTCAAGAGAAGGAGAAAGAGGCCTCGAGGAGGAGCTTTATTAGAACGAGCAGGTTAGGGCCATGAGTGATGCCCTTGACACCATATAGGTGACTATGGACTCGATGGCAGAGGATGTCTGAGCCATTATTGATACATTCAAGAATGATTTGTTAGAGATGAATTCCAAACTCAACTTAGCCATCCATGCGATGGGAAACCAACATGTGATGGACTACAAGAAGGTGAAGATATCAGAACCTCAAGCCTACGAAGGGACGTGAGTGGCCAAAGAGCTTGAAAATTTCCTATTTGATATGGAAAAGTATTTCTGAGCTGTGAAGCCCGACTCGGAGGAAGTGAAGGTGAACATGGCGACGATGTATTTTTCAAGTGACGCCAAGTTGTGGTAAAGAACCAAGTACAACGACATCCAAAGGGGCATTTGTATTATCTCCTCTTGGAGGAACTAAAGAAAGAGCTTAAGGCCCAGTTCTATCCTGAAAATGTTGAATATTTCGTAAGGCGACATTTAAGAGAGCTGAAACACACCACCAACATCATAGAATTCGTTAACAAGTTCTCTGTATTGATGCTAGACATACGAGACATGTTCGAGAATAACTATTTGTTCTACTTTCTGGAAGTCTTGAAGCCGTGAGCGAGAACCGAACTCTAGAGGCAAGGGGTGTAAGACTTGGTAGCTTCCCTAGCTGCTGCATAAAGGCTAATTGATTATATTTTTGATGAGAACTCCAACAGAAGCCCTCCATAACCTTCAAATGAAAACACTAACAGAGGGGCGCGGCCGGTGCCGAGTAAAAGTGGTGGAGCAGAGTCCATATTTTCGAGATCATACGTGTTGTGAATATCAAAAAAAGTTTAAAAGAAGGAAATGATTGTAAAAATTAATACTCGTAAAACCGTTTCGATCCGACGTGACGACCATTTTGTAATACGTTGAAACTTTATATATCAATTACATTTAAATTAATTAAAATTTGATTTAAAATCTAAATTGATGGCTTAATATTCGTTATCTATTCCATCTACTAATGTTGAATAACGTATATGTGCGTATATCTGTGTATCCATATTAACGAACTCGAATTCGGACAAAACAATCGTTAGATATATTCATCACCATTTAATATGTGAGTAGATAAATTTTCATTCATTATGAAGTTCGTTAGGGGTTTCATCGATGTAGTCAACCATGCATGCATATATATATATATATATATAACCGAAATTAATAATTAATTTAACCAAAACGGAAAAGTACGTTTTTTAAATTTATGAATCTTCGTAAATCCTATTTTTGATCAGTTAATACAAAAGTAGAGGTCAAATTATGAAAACCTACTTACACGACGAAAGAGGTCATTTTCGTCATTTAAGTAGCACTTAGACGACGAAAATTTACCATTTCGTCATCCAAGTGTGACTTAGACGATGAAATACCTTCGTCGTCTAAGGGTTTTAGGGTTTAGGTTAAAGGGATTAGTGTTAGGGTTTAGGGTTCACCTATACGACGAAAATATATAGGCGTCGTCTTATACGTAGATGACGAAAATACATAAGTTCGTCGTCTAAGATGTCATCTTTATAACAGAAAATGTTCTTGCATTTTTTGATTTTAAGTCATTCCTGTTTGTCAACATAACTAATATTTAATTATATTTATTAATTAAATATAATTAATTAATTAAATATTAAATATAATTAACTAATTATTATTGAGTATTTCGTATATGTAAATTAAAAAAACATATCATTCATCATCATCATCCTCATAATCATCATCATTTGAATCATCATCCTCCTCACTATCAACTGAATTCTCCTCATCATCATAATCTCCATCATCTAAATCGTATCCATCGTTGTCCACTACCACATTTGTTGTCATTACCGGCGAGATCACCGGAGACAAGGCCGGCGACCGGAAAAGTCGCCGGTAATGTTCAACATTACCGGCGACTTACACCGTCACCGTCGCCGGTAATGTCGCCGAAAAATCGCCGGTAATGTTCCAAAACATTACCGGCGACTCCAACCGTCGCCGGCAATGTCAAGGCGAACATTTCCAGCGATTTTCTGGCCGGAATTTCGCCGGAAATGTGTGGCTCGACATTGCCGGTGACGGTTGGAGTCGCCGGTAATGTTTTGGAACATTACCGGCGATTTTTCGGCATAAAGTTGCCGGTAATGTCTTCATTTCCGGCGACTTACTCCGTCGCCGGCAATGTCTCTTATATTAGACGAAGATTGCATCAGCTCGATCATTCTTTCATTTTGATCGAAAAAAATCCAGAGAAATCGAAAGAAGGAAAACGTATGCTCTGAAATCGATCCTTCGATATATTGTAAAAATTAAGGCGCGCGTCGAAAACTCGATCACTCGGGAAGCTATATATATAGGTACGTGTATATATACGTATATGTGTATGTATATATATATATGTGTGTGTTGATCAAATCCAATTCGTGAGATATATATATATATATATATATATATATATATGAAATGTTGTTGATCGATGTCACGCACCGAAACGAGAAAACTGCTTGTAGTTAATCTTATCTTGTGTCTGAATCAACGACTGGTATTATCGTAGTGTTATCGGAGCCAGGCTTAACAGAGCCTCCTACCTAGTCAAATATGTTTTGAATTGAAAAAAGAAGAATACCATGAATCATCGAGTACTGAATTGAATTCAGAGAATTTGTGAATTGAATTGAGATATCGCGTCGATTATTAGCAGTGAATGTGTGTATATATATATAATTAATATGTAAAATTGTTAGAATTTTCAGGATGGACAAGAGTTGGATGAGCCTCGAAAGATGGGATGTCAGATATCACCAGGGAATTAGGAGTTTTGTGGATTTTGTGAAGGCTAATTGTGGAGACACTACACTTCATTATTGCCCGTGTAACGAATGTAAGTGTCGCAGCGATCGAGTTCGTTTTCCCATTGATAAAGTCCAGAAGCACCTGAGTAAATACGGGTTTTGGGATAAGTACACTTGTTGGATTTATCACGGTGAACCATCGTTAGCGGGTCCGCATGATCATGGACAATTTGGTGAGAGGGCCAGACCACGCTATGATCATGGATATTTTGCTGATAGAGGCAGTCCATCCTATGATCCAACATCGATGTTAATCAAAGATATGTTTCCTCATGAGAGCGGTGTATTTGCTGATGAAGCACCAAATGTCCCTCCCGTCGTTGAGGGTTTCCCCCATATCGAGCCAGTCGAGCCATTACCTCGAGCTCATGTCAACACAAGCGGTATGGACAAGTACAACAACCTGATTGCATTGCAACAGACTCCGTTGTACGACGGTTGTAGTAAGACTGTTCTTGAAAGTGTGATGGGAGTGATGCAGCTCAAAATGGAGAACAAAATGTCTGTCAAAGCTGTTGATTCTTGGCTGAAGTGGACTGCTTCGCTACTGCCACCCGGTCATCGTCTTCCTACAACTCATCATAAGGTGCGACATATCCTGAAAGATCTTGGGCTTTCCTACATCAAAATCCATGCATGCAGATATGATTGTATTCTCTTCTGGGGAAAAGATCTCGAAGACCTTGAAGCCTGCCCGGTATGTTTTACAGAAAGGTATAAGTTGACTCCTGCATGTAACAAGAAAGCTGTGAAGATACTTCGATATTTCCCGCTTATTGATAGGCTGGAGCGATTGTTCATGTGTGCTTTCACGGCCGAGGCAATGAGATGGTGGGCTGAGAGGAACTTGCCTGACGATGACACCCTTATACACCCTTCCAACGGAGAGGCTTGGAAGCACATGGTCAGGGAGTTTGATCATTTTGCAGCAGAGGTCCGAAATGTTTGGCTAGGGCTCTCATCTGACGGATTCAACCCTTTTGGCAACATGAGTCTTCAATACAGTATATGGCCAGTTATTTTGGTACTGTACAACCTTCCACCATGGATGTGCATGAAGAAGGAATACAATATGCTGACTCTGTTAATTCCGGGCCCGGGTTATCCAGGCAAGTGTCTCGATGTGTATTTGAGTCCTTTGATTGAGGAGCTTAAGTACCTGAGTGAGTGTGGCCACCCCACTTACGATAGGTTCAAAAACGAGATGTTCCAGATGCATGCCATGCTTGTTGGCACCATCAGTGATTTTCCTGCCCGCGGTATGTTGTCGGGCAACGTTACCAGGGGTTACAGGGCTTGTTCAGAGTGCATGACGGTTGATTGTTGCAGTCCTCATTGCAGTAAAATTGTTCAGATGCGTCACCGTTGTTGGCTTCCATATGATCACCCATTTAGGCAGGATCCAGACGCGTTTGATGGGACTGTGGAAACAGGTGTGGCACCCAGGCGATGGATAGGGGAAGAAATTTTGGAAGTGTTGAATGAATATGATTTTGGCCAACTGAGCAATCATCCTGACATAGTCGCGTCAATTCCAGACAAGCCCGAAAGGTATAAGTTTTGGACACACAAGAGCATATTCTGGGAACTCTCATACTGGCCCAGGTTGCCTATCAGACACTACCTAGATGTCATGCACATAGAGAAGAATGTGTGTGAAAGTGTTGTGGGCACAGTTCTTAACTTGGAGGGGAAAACAAAAGACATCTCTAAGGCACGCATTGATCTGAAAGCAATGGGTATGCGGAAACATTTGTGGTTAAGAGATGGTAAGAGAAAAATGCCGCAAGCTCCTTACACCGTCAAGCCGAAGCATAAGCATGAAATTTTTCGGTGGCTGAGTAATGTCAGGTATATATTCTTATGGCTACGCAGGAATTTGGCCTTAAATTTTTACCGGATTATGGTTATATGCGAGAAATATAATTGTTGCCTATGGATATATATATATATGCAGGTATCCTTATGGCTATGCAGGAAATATAAGCAGGTGTGTTAACTTCCGGGACAATAAGATGTACGGATTAAAGAGTCATGACTGCCATGTACTGCTTCAACGCCTTTTCCCTATTTTCATTCGAGGGTACCTGCCCAAAGAGGTGGTGGAGCCGTTGGTGGCCTTGTCAAGATTCTTTCAGAAGTTATGCACCAGGGAAGTTAAAAAATCAGACCGCAGGGAGATGCAAGATGACATCATTTTTATCATGTGCAAGCTTGAGAGGATATTTCCCCCAAATTTTTTCGACATAATGCCTCACCTGATGATCCATCTTCCCGAACAATTGTTGCTTACCGGTCCCGTACACTACACTTGGATGTATCCCATGGAAAGGTACAAATGATTCATACATTTGGTGGAAATCGGAAATTTATATGTAAATTCTTATTTTTTAAGTAAGTTAACATGCACTTGTTAACTTGTAGATAATTGGGAGCCTACAAGGACTATGTGAAGAATAAATATGCACCTGAAGGGTGTATCGTTGAAGCATATCTTGCGCACGAGTGTGTAACGTACACCAAAGTTTACTTGGGAGCGCTTGAGGACCCCCAACAACAGATGCCGATAGATGAACCCCAGTTCAACCTTTCTATCATCTCCAGTGACGTGGTAGTACAGGGAAGCTTGCCAAAGTCGTACAAATTGGATGGAAATGAGGTAGCCATTGCCCACTGGTCGGTACTGATTAACTGTCAAGAAGTACAATATTGGAAAAACTATCATCTTCACTGCCCTGCTATTGCCGGAAATGTTGAATACCACAACAGGACGTTTGCAAACTACTTTGGTCAATGGGTAAGGGTATATGTGTATATGTCTATTTTTATATATATCCTTATATAGCATGTATGTATGTACGTGGTTTTGTGGTTTCAAGATGACATAATTTCTTCTGTACGTATTACTGGACGTTTTCAGATGAACCATGTAGCAGATGATGGTTGCCCAGAGTGGTCAAACGAATTGAGGGTCCTGGCCATGAAATCGATAGCTTCAAAAGTTTACTCGATGTGTCAGGTCAATGACGTGAAATTTATATGTGAAAATCGAGACGACCGACTGAAAACACAGAATTGTGGGGTGATGGTCCATGGTGGGCAGGATGGCGTTGACTATTACGGTGTTCTTCATTCAGTTGTTGAACTAATTTATGGGAACCGCATGAAAGTGCACTTGTTCAAGTGTAGATGGTTTGATACTAGCCCGGAGAACACAAGGACCGATCAGCACAGAACATTTTCGGTGAATACTGCTACTACCTGGTATGAAGATGACCCTTTCGTTCTTGCCTCATCAGAAAAACAAGTGTTTTACCTGGACGATCTTCTTAACAAAGTCCCGTGGAAGGTGGTTAACCATGTTGCTCATAGAAACATATACAGTGCTGCCACACTTGGTGATACCGCAGATGATGAGGAAGTTACTGCATACCAAGAGCCGAACGCTTTTGACATTCCGGAATCATCTACGATTCGCCTTAATAATGTGAGATCTGGGAGTGTGGTTCGAATTACTAGGGCAGAACTTCTCGATGTTAATCCATATGAAGTTGACGTTGATTCAGATGACGAGGAGAGACACATATTGCCAGAGGTTACCTATGAAACCGAGTCAGACTCAAGTGATGACGATGATTACGATTATCATCCTTAGTACGTTAATGATGTCGTCGAAAATCGTAGACGGAAAATGTAGTCGGAAAATGTAGTCGGAAAATGTAGTCGGAAATTGTAGTCGGAAAATGTAGTCGGAAAATGTAGTCGGAAAATGTAGTCGAAAATTGTAGGCGGAAAATGTAGTCGGAAAATGTAGTCGGAAAATGTAGTCGGAAATTGTAGTCGGAAAATGTAGTCGGAAAATGTAGTCGGAAATTGAAGTCGGAAAATGTAGTCGGAAAATGTAGTCGGAAAATGTAGTCGGAAATTGTAGTCGGAAAATGTTGTCGGACAATGTAGTCGGAAATTGAAGTCGGAAAATGTAGTCGGAAAATGTAGTCGGAAAATGTAGTAGGAAAATGTAGTCGAAAAATGTAGTCGGAAATTGTTGTCGGAAAATGTAGTCGGAAAATGTAGTCGGAAAATGTAGTCGGAAATTGTAGTCGGAAAATGTAGTCGGAAAATGTAGTCGGAAATTGAAGTCGGAAAATGTAGTCGGAAATTGTAGTCGGAAAATGTAGTCGGAAAATGTAGTCGGAAATTGAAGTCGGAAAATGTAGTCGGAAAATGTAGTCGGAAAATGTAGTCAGAAAATGTAATCAGAAAATGTAGTCGGAAATTGTAGTCGGAAAATGTTGTCGGATATTTTTTGGGAAATGTCAACATTACCAACGAGTTATAAGCAACTCGTTGGTAATGACATTACCAACGAGTTATAAGCAACTCGCCGGCAATGTTGTCTGGATAGAAACTGGGTGGTCGAGCCCGAGCTTCATTTCTCCTCCTCCTCATCTCCCTCTCCTCCTCCTTCAGCAAAAACTAGCTCACCTCCTCCTCCTCTCCCTCTCCTCCGATCCTCTCCCTCACCTCCTCTCCTCTCCCTCACCTCCTCCTATTTCTCCTCCTCCTCCTCTCCACCGAGTCATCTCCTCTCCTCCTCCGATCCTCTCCTCCTCTCCTCCTCCCCTCCTCCCCTCCTCTCCTCCCCTCACCTCCGTCGCCGGCAAAGCAGATCGAACTCCACCATGGCAGGTCCGATCCTCTCTCTCTCCCTCTCTCTCTCTCAATTTTTAATTATTTTTGTGTATGTGTATGTGTATGTGTATGTGTATGTGTATGTGTATGTGTATGTGTATGTGTATGTGTATGTGTATGTGTATGTGTAATGTATTTATATGTGATGTATATATATATAGGTATGTGAAAATTATGTGATGTATATATATGTGAAAATTATGTATATATGTGGTTTGGATGAATATGTGATGTATATATATGTGAAAATTAAACCTAATTAAGATGCATGATGTATATATATGTGTGAAAAATGTGGAAAATTAATTAGGGTTTGTGATTTGGATGAATATGTGAAAATTAAATTTAATTAAAATGCATGATGTATATATATATATATATATCGAAAATGTATATATGTTAATTTATGTGATATAGTTGTTAATTAATCGTATAAATGAAGGTGGAAATCGGAACCGTTTGAAACCGGAATTGTTTGTAACCGGAACCGTTTGTAACATAACGGTTCCGGTTACAAACGGTTCCGGTTCCAAACTGGGGTTCTATAACAAATCGGAACCGGAACCGTTTGCAACTGGAACCATTATGTTACAAACGGTTGCCTATGAAACAGTTCCGGTTTCAAACAGTTCCGGTTGCAAACGGTTCTGGTTCCGATTTGTTATAGAACCCCAGTTTGGAACCGGAACCGTTTGGAACCGGAACTGTTTGTAATATAACGGTTATGTTACAAACGGTTGCCTATGAAACAGTTCCGGTTTCAAACGGTTCCGGTTCCGATTTGTTATAGAACCCCAGTTTGGAACCGGAACCATTTGGAACCGGAACCGTTTGTAATATAACGGTTCCACGTTCAAACGGTTCCGGTTCCAAACCGTTCCGGTTCTGATTTGTTATAGAACCGAATCCATGACTATTACGGTGTCCATGCCAGGAGGTTTTGCGGCTAATTGGCTTCGGAGAGGTTCCCGAAATAGTGGAGGGAACAGTAGTCAAGCTTCCTCCTCGCCCGCAGTTAGCAACATGCCCAGTGGGCCAATGATGACTGCTCGCACGAGAGCCTTGCTAGAGGCGCGAGCTCAGGAGGAAGCCTGCACGATCAAGAGCCGGGCAACCGTAAGTCGAGGCTCGAGCCTCAGTCTCCAGACGCTCAATCAGCAGACGTCCCACCGGTGGCAGAGCCTCAGACGAGCGACAGTCAACGGGGGCATCAGAAACTCCCTCAATCTGAATGCCTCATATTCGCCCGGTGCCTACTCCCGTTTCACGGGAATCATCTGAGACACATGGTGCTGGCGCCTCATCGTCCAGGCCTCGTCTATCTCTGCCGTCCGGTCTCTTCCTACCCGACGAGATTCCTGTCATCCCTGAATTCGATGATAAGGGGATGCCTGTTTATATTGAAGGACGGCCGGAGTTCCTGACCGTGGAGGAAGCGTATAACTTCCTCCCGTTCGACCCCGTGTATCTTTGGAGTGTGAGGTGCATCAACCAACAAACGGACGATGCAGGTAAATTTTATTTCACATCAGATTGATTACTTAATTATTACTTAAGACTTGCGATAGGTTCAATTAATGATATCAATTTGTTGACATTGTATTATTAGGCAATTTCGTTAATGGGACTGGAAAACGGAAAGGGGCTAGAGGCACCTGCACCGGGAAGAGACTTGAGCAGGCCACCGGCGGAAGGAAAACGCCCATAAGCGCCAATGAGGATGGCGAGGTGATCGAGGCATTCGACACCACGCGCAAATATGTCAGCATGGCCGGTGCGATCGTGCGGGACAAGGTCCCAATGCTTTGGCCAGATTGGGAATCTGTGCCTATCTACGTGAAGATGCAAGTGCATAATGCACTCAGTGTGAGTAAAATCGTATTTTTATTACGTAAAATTTACATTTATTAATTAAGTCCGAATAAATATATAATTTTACCTTTTATATATTCATATTGCAGGTGTGGTTTGACGTGGATGAAGTTCTTATTCACACGTGGGTAGAGCGTCAACTACATATGAGGTGATGTGCTTCGACTTATTTGAATATATATCGAGTTAGATTTTTGTTTATCAAGTGTTTTAATATCTCTAACTTTTTTTCCTTGTTTTAATATAGGTATAAAGAGTGGAAGAACGAGCTTTCTTCCCATTACACTATATACAAGGAGCTAGGCCGAGGTTCTACCCCTAGCGAATTCCGGTTTAGGGAGTACGAGTGGCTGTGGCTGATAGCCCACTTCGAGCACCCCAAAGCTCGGGTATGCATCCTTAATATATCTTACAACCCTAATGTATCGTATCAAATTGAAATAGTTAGTTACTAATTTTTTTCCATATGTTTATCAAACAAGGCGATTTCGAAGACGAACCGGGCAAATAGATTGAAAAACACCAGGGCCCATCATGCAGGTTCACTCAACTACATGGGTTGGTCGACTAAGGCGCAGCAACAACAAGAAGTGAACCCCTTGGTGTATATTCATCAAAAGTTCTATCCGCAGTGCCCTGACGAAGCGGTAAGTCTTTCGCCTCTCCATGTGTTAACACTATAAGAAAACAGCACTTAGACCACGGAAACACTAATTCTCCGTCGTCCAAGTGACACTTAGACGACGGAGAAGACTCCGTGGTCCAAGTACCACCTGGACGACGGAGTTGACCATCTCCGTCGTCCAGGTGACCACCTGGACCTCGGAGTCTTCTCCGTCGTCCAGGTGACCACCTGGACCTCGGAGTATTCTCCGTCCTCCAGGTGACCACCTGGACGACGGAGAATACCATCTCCGTCGTCCAGGTGACCACCTGGACCTCGGAGTCTTCTCCGTCCTCCAGGTGACCACTTGGACGACGGAGATGGTATTCTCCGTCGTCCAGGTGATTACCTGGGGGACGGACCGACACGCCGTCGTCCGAGTTCACAAAACGTACTTCCACTTAGACGACGTACCGACACCTCCGTCGTCTAAGTGAAGCATTATATAAGCCCACTGCCCGCCAAACGTACTGATCGAATTCATTCCTAGCTAGCCTCGATCTCTTCATGATCGATCCCATTTGAAGAATAATTGAAGGAGAAGGGAGAAGGAGAAGCTAGGGAGCTCGATCGAGTTAGGTAGCTAGAAGCTAGGGAGCTCGATCGAGCTAGGTAGCTAGAAGCTAGCTAGGCCGAGAAGAATCAGGATCGATAAGGCCGGGATCTCCGCTGACACGCTAGTTAGCTTAATTAACGTAAAGATATCGAGAAGGCCAGCAGGTACGTACGTACGCAGTTAAAATTTGCTTAATTAATATGTATTTAGTGAAAACGTACGTACATATATATATACATGCAAGGATGTTAGCTGATGTTAGCTATATATATATATATATATATGTACAGATCGATTAAATTACGTACATACGCACGTAATTGATGGATCGAGATGTACATCGAGTACGTATAATTAAGCGTAAATTAATGGACAAATATATATATATATGTAATAATTAATTAAGTATAATATTTTGTAGCAGTATGGACAAGAGTTGGATGAAGTTGAAGAATAGATGTGATGTCCGGTATATGGATGGAATTAGCGAATTTGTGAATTTTGCGATAGAACATGGTCAGGGAAAGAAACGTTTCAGGTGTCCGTGTCAGAAATGTCTTAATTGTCAGTATGCGGAGGTTAATGTTATGGTGCAACACTTGTACGAAAATGGTATGATGTGGAGTTACACTACATTGAGCGAGCATGGTGAAGCAGTAGAGTTCAGCGCAGCAGACTTCAGCTCAGGGTACAGTTACCATGGTGCCTCATCCAGCGGCAGTGGTGCCGGACCCCCAGGTTGCAACCCAACTGCAGATTTGGTCCATGATGCGTTTCCGGGATGTAGTCATGGCAGACACCAACACCAAGACGGAGGTTACAGTACCACCAATGAGTATGATGACACATTCCCCGCAGCTAGCTTGGCCACTGACACCAGTGAGATGGAAAAGTACAACCGGATGCTACTTGAAGCGCAGACCCCGGTGTTCCCTGGATGTCGAGAGAATGTGTTGCAATATGTGATGGAGCAAATGAAGATAAAAGTGAAGCACAAAATGTCAGTGAGTGCTTTTGACGAAATTCAGGAGCAAATATGTAAGTTGCTTCCTGATGATCACAATCTTCCTAAATCTCATTATAAGGTTAGAAATATCCTGAGCAGCCTCGGCCTAAAGTACAGGATAATTGACGCATGTCCGAATGATTGTGTGCTATTTTACAAAGAGTATAAAGAGTTGGACTATTGTCCCGTATGTGGCCAGTGCAGATTCCAGTTGAATAGGAAGAGTTCGAAAAAGAGAATTCCTGTGAAAGTTGTTCGATATTTTCCCTTGATTCCCAGATTGCAGCGCCTGTACATGTCGCTACACACAGCAGAGGCGATGCGATGGTACGCAGAAAAGCGAATAGATGACGATGTCCTGCGACACGCCGCGGATGGGGAGGGTTTCAAACATTTCGACAGAGAATTTGGAGACTTTGCTTCAGAGGTTAGAAATGTTAGACTCGGCCTATCTACAGACGGATTCAATCCTTGGGGAAGTAATAGCTCCGCCGTCAGCACTTGGCCAGTTATTCTGATGCCGTACAACTTGCCTCCGTGGATGTGCATGAACAAGGAATTTAATTTCCTTACCGTACTAATTCCAGGTCCTAAATCTCCATCGAAGTGCTTAGATGTCTACCTCAGACCTTTGATCGATGAGCTGAAACTGTTGTGGGAAAATGGAGTCCCAACTTATGACAAATTCACTGACACGATGTTCACGATGAGGGCTGCGGTAATGTGGACGATCAGCGATTTTCCAGCTTATGGGATGTTGGCAGCCTGCAGGACAAAAGGATATAATGGATGTCCTATATGTTTGGACGACGTGAACTCTAGTTGGCACGCGGGGAAGGTGTGTTACTTGGGTCACCGTAGATGGCTTCCTCACGACCACCCGTGGCGACAGGATGAAGCTCATTTCGACGGTACGGTAGAGAACAATCCTAAACCCCGTAGTTGGTCGGGCGAAGAGATTTTAGAGAGGTTGAGCTATTTCGACTTTGGTGTGTTGAGCAATGACGCGGATGTAAAGAAATGCAATCCAATTCCTCCACATGATCTGAGCTATTGGGATCACAAGAGTATATTCTTTGAACTCCGTTACTGGTCGAAGTTGAAGCTGAGGAACAACTTGGACGCGATGCACATAGAAAAGAATGTGTGCGACAGCGTGGTGGGAACAATTCTCGGTATTAAGTTCAAGACTAAAGATACTCCCAAAGCGCGCAAAGATTTGGAATCAATGAATCTACGTCGTCCCTTGTGGTTGAGGAGGGATAGGAAAGGAGTGTACAACAAGATGCCAGATGCACCTTACACAGTGAAGCTGACGCTTAGACGTTCTGTATTTCACTGGTTTAAGGGCATTCGTTATCCGGCTACGTATGCAGCTACTATAACTGGAGCAGTGGACGAGGTGCAACACAAGTTTGTTGGTCTAAAGACACATGACTATCACGTTATGCTGCAACGTCTGATTCCAGTGGTAATTCGACCATACTTGCCTCGGGACGTCGTAGAACCAATAGTGGCATTGTGCAGGTGGTGGCAGAGGTTATGCCCCAGAGAATTAAAGAAGTCAGATGTGGTGGAATTGCAACAACAAATTGTGCACATCATTTGCAAACTAGAGAGGATTTTCCCCCCTGCTTTCTTTGACATCATGATTCACCTAATGATCCACCTGCCCGAGCAGGTGCTCATTTCTGGTCCGGTCTAGTACACTTGGATGTATCCTCAAGAAAGGTACGTACAACTAATTAATTAATTTGTTCCACTGGAGATTATATATATACTAGCCAGCTAGCTATATGTACTTATGTAATGTGTACGTTTGATTTTGTAGACAGCTTGGACAGTATAAGTCATTCGTCAAAAACAGGTCGGCCCCGGATGGCTCCATAGCAGAGACATACCTAATGCATGAGTGTGTTACTTACTGCAACAGGTACCTCAAAGATCCACCCCCTCCCAGCACTGCCTCTGATCGCAGTGCCCGCATCAATCTTTCTGTCGTCACCAATGTCGTCCGACCGTTTAGAGGAGTATTAAAGGAATCGTTAACACGGGAAGAACTTATTGAGGCACATTGGGTAGTGTTGCGAGACTGTGATGAAGTTGAGCCGTATATGATGTCATACAGGGAGAGGCTTCAGGCGTTAAATCAAAACAAGAGTTCGGCGTGGATTGAGAAAATGGTTAAGAAGAAGTTTCCTGATTATTTCTTCCAATGGGTACGTACGTACGACTCGGTATTAATTATTTAAATACATATTGCTCATGTTTGTAGAAAGTAAACCATTATATTAATTTGGCCTTTTTCGCAGATGATTGATCTGCAAAAATCTGATAACCACGGAGGGTGGTGGTCATGGCCAAAGCACTTGCTAGCAGGGAAGCCGGTTAAACACTATATTTATCCCGGATGTTTTGTGAACGGTGTAAAGTTCCATTCATTGGCCCGAGACGAAGGAAGAAGAACACAAAACAGTGGGGTAGCCGTTGGGAAAGACAATGATCTATATTACGGGGCTATTGTATACGTGGTTCAGCTATGTTACGGGAATGATGTCAACGTTTTCCTATTCAAGTGCAGATGGTTCAAGCGTACAAAGGAAGACCTGGGACTATTATCTGTCGATACAAACTCGCACTGGTATAAGGATGAGCCTTTCGCTCTCGCCACCTTAGATCGGCAGGTGTTCTATCTCGACGATCCGAAAGCCGGTGAAGGGTGGAAAATAGTGAACCATATCTCTCACCGAGGAATATGGAATACAGAGACAATTGAAGGGACACCGGCGACGACTGAAGATGCTGCTGAACCAGAAAGAGACATTCCTGCCTATCAAGAGCCTAATATTTCTATGGTCCGCTCCGATATAATGGACCTGGTTCAAGATGGTGAACGGTTACCCATGCCTGATGGTTGTACAGATCTAACTGAAGATGAGATTATCCATGAGGTAGATGAAGAAGACGAGCAGGAAGAGGACGCGGACGAGGACTCAGGTTATTCGTCGGACGATGTTGAGTACGATGACGAGGATGAGCCGTCGACTAACGGGGATGAGGACGATGATGATTATGACGAAGAGTACGGTCATACGACGAGGGAGATTAATTGGTAATTAATTACTGTAATTATTGTAATTAATATATATATATGATCGATGCCGGATTACGGTAAGAAATTAATCTGAATTATATATATATCCTGGCCAACGGAGAAATTAATAAATATTGGCGCCAAATCTCAATCTCATATAAAACGTACCCTAGCTAAATCCTCGACCCTAAATCTAGCAACTCGGATCGATCCATCATTTATTTAATTTTTTTATGGTCATTCAAAATAATTTAACGGACACCTGAATTCTGTCCACGTTTATATTAGGTCCCCCGCCATATTCACCCTAAACCCATATAAAACCCTAAATCTTGGACCCAAAACCTAGCAGATCGGATCGATCGATCAATTTTTTAATTATATTTTTGAATCAGAATAATTGAACGCACACACAAATGACCGGGGACGACCTAAACCGTAAACCCTAAGGCCCTAACCCCTGAATTCGGGGTTTTTACACCTGGACGACGGAGATGGTCATTCTCCGTCGTCCAGGTACACACTAGGACGACGGAGATGGTCATTCTCCGTCGTCCAGGTACACACTAGGACGATGATGATTATGACGAAGAGTACGGTCATACGACGAGGGAGATTAATTGGTAATTAATTACTGTAATTATTGTAATATATATATATATATACATATGATCGATGCTGGTTTACGGTAAGAAATTAATCCGAATTATATATCCTGGACAACGGAGAAATTAATTGCAGATTCACCTTTGGCGCCAAATCTCAATCTCATATAAAACCCTAGCTAAATCTTGGACCCTAAATCTAGCAGTTCGGATCGATCGATCAATTTTTTAATTATATTTTTGAATCAGAATAATTGAACGCACACACAAATGACCGGGGACGACCTAAACCGTAAACCCTAAGGCCCTAACCCCTGAATTCGGGGTTTTTACACCTGGACGACGGAGATGGTCATTTTCCGTCGTCCAAGTTCACAAACCCTAAACCCTAAACAGTAAGGCCCTAACCCCTGAATTCAGGGTCTATACACCTGGACGACGGAAATGAGTGTTTCCGTCGTCCAGGTTCTGACTTGGACGACGGAAATGAAGTTATCCGTCGTCCAGGTTCTGACTTGGACGACGGAAATGAGTGTTTCCGTCGTCCAGGTGCAGATATCGTAATTTTTTCTAAGACAACGACCATCTAGACCTTCTTCCAATGCAAAGTCTTTTCATCAAGACTTTAGAGTAAACAATTCTTGGTGTGTGAGGTTCGACGGTTCGAAAATCGGAGTTACGAAATGCCTAGTATCCACGTTTCCGGTTTGTGAAATTATCGGTTTTGCGGTTGACTGTGCCGATCAAACCTTTCCCGAACTTATTATTTTATGATCCTTTGAAGACAATTATATATTATGTTACGACGAACATATCCAACGGTTGTTTTGTCCAAATTCAATTTCGTTAATACTCTGCTGCAAATGAGCGTCTACTCATGAACACTTCAGTCGTAAAGATTAGTCGATACTTAACATGTTTCAATACGTAAAATTAATCGTCGGTTCAAATTTAACTGTTTATATACACGATGCGTTCATCGATATTGTACGACTATTTCACTCGAATGACAGATCGCTAAATTCCTAGCGAATTTTTTTTAAATTTTTTTTTTACGTAATTTGAACCTGGACGACGGAGATGGTCATTTTCCGTCGTCCAGGTGTTCACCTGGACGACGGAGAATGACCATCTCCGTCGTCCAGGTTCAAAAACCATGGCGGTTCAAATTTATTTTTGTTTATTTTTTTCATGTAATTTTCACTTGGACGACGGAGATGGTCATTCTCCGTCGTCCAAGTCCAAAATTATGGCGGTTCAATTTACCGCTTCCGTTTTTGGGACCGCTTGAATTTTCACTTAGACGACGGAGAATGAATTCTCCGTCGTCTAAGTCCAAAATCATGGCGGTTCAAAACGTCCCGCCGATTAATTACGCGCCGATTGAAAATTTTTAAACCGCCACCTGGACGACGGAGATGGTCATTCTCCGTCGTCCAAGTCCAAAATTATGGCGGTTCAATTTACCGCTTCCGTTTTTGGGACCGCTTGAATTTTCACTTAGACGACGGAGAATGAATTCTCCGTCGTCTAAGTCCAAAATCATGGCGGTTCAAAACGTCCCGCCGATTAATTACGCGCCGATTGAAAATTTTTAAACCGCCACCTGGACGACGGAAAACACTGTTTCCGTCGTCCAGGTTCACTTAGACGACGGAGAATAGTGCTCCGTCGTCTAAGTGAAAGTCTATAAATAGAACAGCACCCCCCCTCCTTTTCTCATTCCATCTCCTCTCCTCTCCTCCTCTCCTCTCCTCTCCTCTCCTCCGGCGATCCTCCTCCGGCGACGCTCCGACGACATTATTTCTGCCGTGGTTCCTCTTCTTCGACGACTCAACTCCGCCGATATTCCCGCAAACTCCGGTTCGGTAAATTTCTATTTTTCTCTTATTAAAATAATTTTATTTATTTAATTAATTTAATTCTAAATATAATTAATTTGTAGAATTTAATTGATTAATTAGTTTAAATATTTAATAAATGATTAATTATTGTTATTAATTAATTAAATCATAATTATTGTAATTATTTATATATTATTAATTAGTTGCATGATTAAATGAATTGACTATTAAACTATTTATTATTAGTTGCATGATAAATAAATATAAATTATTGCATCTAATTAAAGGAATTATTAATTAATATTTACGTTTATTTTCTAGTAAATTAATTAGTAGTACGTGTTCGATTTAAATTTAGTACATAGGCTTGGTAATTATTAAGTCGCACTCTTTGGAATAGATGGCGCCTCTTTTCCTTGCTTATCTCCTTAACCCCTCGTGATGTGTGGATTTCATCACCGCACACCATAACCTAAGTGAAGTTATGGACACGAGGTTGAGGGCGGAGTTTGCAAAGGACTTGAGGGAGTGTAAATTTTCGAAAAATTAGCCGAATGTCGGACATGGTGTCTAGAAACGGGTTATGACTGGTGACAGGATTTGGACTAAGAAAGACTTTTGTCGAAATTAGTCCTGCCTCTCGCGTTATCTCTATCCCTAACTGGCCATGTTTTTCGATTTAACCAAGGCTGATTAATTGAAAATTTACACTTTATCGCGCGGGTCGCACGTCCATTGAACGACTGAAAATGCCAAGCTAGTGTACTCTATTTAAATCTTAAACGTACTTAATTAATTAGCGTAAATTTTGGACATTGTAATTATTATGGTAAGTAGGTATTTTAACCCCGTACTCTTAGGTTTAAATGGCTCCGCCAAAGACGACATCCGGCAAGAAGAAAGCCCTACAAGAGGCAGAAGATGCCATGCTCCGCCGCTTGGCGGACCAAGTCGGTTGGGAATTACCACCGGAGAGCAACGACGCTCTCAATCCGGACGGATCATCTGGTCCGTCCGTAGCGCCCTCTGGGGAAATTCCCGCTCCCCCATTCATCTCGAGCGGTGATGACGTCGACCCCTTCCAATCTCCGACGCCCGGTACCCATTCAACGGGAAGTACTCAGGCGTCCTCCACCGCCGAATCAATCATGTACAGTGCCCGCCGTAGGCAAAGGAGGGCCCCCACTGACCCGGAACCGAAAAGGACTCGGGGTCTCGTTAAAGGGGGGAAAGCGGAGCGTATTTGTAAGGCGACCGGTAAAAAGATCGACTTGCCGTACGACGAATTCACCGGTGGCCCTCCCACAGCTCAACTAGCAAGTCTCTCGGCGCATGGGATAGGGTCAATCATCCGTAACCGGGTTCGTATCACTGCCCCTACTTGGAAGGAGGCGCCGAATCATGAGAAGGCGAAAGTCTTCAAAGATCTTTCGGTACGTAATACGTTCAATTTAGTTATTATATAATATTGTTAATCTCGGCCTAAAATTTCATAATATATACGATTATAATTTTCTATTTATTTTTCATAGGAACAATTTGACGTGGATCCGACACCGGCTATGTTGAGGCATATCAATCAAACTGCCAACTCCATCTACAAAGATTGGAAGTACAGGCTCCATAAGTACTTCAAAGATGTCGGTCCCGTGCCTCCCCCGGTAGAGCTGCAAGGGGAGAGAGAAGATGAGTGGGAGTGGTTGTGTAACCACTTTGCCGATGAACAATTTAAGGTATTAATTTAATTTTTTTATTTCAATTAAAATAATTGAATTATTTAAATTGTAGTTATTCATTTTTTAATGATTTAATTATGTTGTGTAACAGAAATTCTCCGGTGTCAACAAAGCCAACCGGGGGAAGAAGGAGAAACACCATACTACCGGCGCCAAGCAGTTCATTCAAATTGCCAAGGAGCACAAAGATAAGGGTTCCAAACACCCTTTTATTGATGCAAGCGTAAGCGCGTACGTGATGCCAGGGCTCGATAATGAAGCGAGTCAATGCGGGGTAAGTGATATAAGTGATATGTATATATATATATATGTGCTTTTAATTATAGTAATTATTATTTAAGGGGTGTACTTCAGTGTGTTAACGTAGTATGCATTAAAACACATGTCATAAAAGTGACCTGATATTACAGGTTAACCATTAATCGGTAAACATATGTTTTAAGTTAAGGTGGTATGTAAACCTAAATAAGTAAATGTAAGACCATGTTTTGGTAACTTGTTAAAGTTACAAGTTTAAGGTTGAGAATAAACCTAAACAAGAAATTTACAACATAAAAATCAAATTTGTAGTTTTATGGTTCAATAAACATCTTAAAAGGTAACTACAACAACTATATTCAATACTTTTGTAAATCTACCGTATACAAACTCTACACGACTAAAAACCCATGTCAATTCCTCTGTCCAATATCTCCTGATCCACAGCTTCTTCGTCATTGCCCTTCCTGAAATCAGTTTATTCTTCGTCGTCTCCACCTTCCATCGACCGTGTCCGTGTCTTCGTCATTGCCCTTCCTGAAATCGTCTTCTTTTTGCGTTTTGGGCTGTTTCTGAACTGGGTTTCTGTAAAGTTTTGGTATTTTTGTGATTTTGTAGAATTTTTGGGAATTAGGAAGTCGATTGATTGACGAGGAGCCAATCCAATCCAATCGACGATCCATGCATGAAGTGGCATGGTAATGATCGTGGCGATGGAGGGCCCGACAGCGGTGGCTCCGATCGGCTACAAAAACCGACTACTCCGGTTCCATTCCTCTTCCAAAAGCCGGCAGGCCTTCGCTCGGGAAGGGGGGGGGGGGTGCACATACAGCCGTACTGGGTCAGGTATTTATTTACTAAATCTTTTCCAGTGATTTTGAAAGAATAAGCAGTTAAAGTTTAAAGGGTATGATTGAGTTAGTCATTAGCTGTGCAAGCAACTCTGTGATTTTGTTAGGAATACCCGTTAAGGTTCATGTTTAAGGTCCATGTTAATGAATACAACCAAAATGGTGTGTCTGTTTGAGAAATTTCAGATGTCCTGTTTTGATAGTCACCCTTACGCTCATTCTCCATTTACAAGTTAGTGTTTCTCTACTTTCTGCCACTGACTCACTGTCAAATCTTATGATTATTAATTTTATGCTGCTATATTTACCTTCTCCCTCTTGTGCTGACTTACTTTTCTTATAGCCGGTTTGGAACTTGGCCTGTTGCAATGTTAGCACCAAGTAAAAACAAGGCAATATTGGAAGGTGCAGTATGCAATGGGAGCCAAGTAATTGGATGGCATACGAATGATAAAAGCAAGAGACTTCGTAGGTTTCATGTTGATATGTCAGGATTCGCTTTCAATAGCACAATACTGTGGGATCCTAAGAGATGGCACCAGCCAACATCTGTTCCAATTCGGCAACTAGATTCAGTGAAGGAAGGTTTCCAAGTATGTGATATGTCATTACACTTTTTAAGAGTGTCTCTATAACATCAGCTTATAGTTCTGATTTGACTTTATGTGACTGACACTTATTTCTTATTATCTTCTTTTTTTTGTCAGGAGACTACTTTCATAGAACAAGTAGTTGAAGATGAAAGTCAAATGGAAGGTACACCAGCTGGTTGTTCAAAAGTTATGAACTGGCATGTTCATTTGCAAGCTCTCAGTCCTAATTATCCCAAAGGCTGGCAACTTCAGAAGAATCTTGATGTTGTTTTCCCCATCGAGTGATATAACTCAGCAGCAATGCAATTTTGACTCCTATTAGCTGAAGAAGGTATGAACTTGTTCTTTAAGCACTTCAATATGTATTGTCTTTTACACTATTGAGTTGAATTCTAATTTATAGACAAGAAAAAGAAAAAGAAAAGACACTGCAGATTTCCTTGCCTGATCTTCCTTGTATGTTTTCTTCATAGTGTATTTCTCATGTGGGCAGAGTTTGTATTAGAAGTTTTTATTTGTTGAACGTCAAACTATTTAAAAGATGATCTAACCGTTTGGAGATGTTCTTTATGTTCTTTACTTGACAGTTCTTAAGTGTGGTTTGTTCTCTACTCTTGAATGGACCATGGCGGAATTTGGGGGACTCAGGGATTAACCAGCCCCAGAAAGATCGGCCGGCATTGACAAGCATACAGAAAGAAATGTGTGGTTTTTTTGTGTTTGTAGAAATATTCCTGCATAATATATATTCTTTCACAGAAGCAAAATTTTGTTATTGTCGTAGAGTTCTCGTTCTTGATGTCTGCTTTTTAAGGCTTTATTTTGAAGACTTTTAATTCCTAAGAATAGTTACTACACCACACTCCACAACATGGTTGGCTACGACCGTCATGAATCCTAAACACTCGATTGAATATGCCTCATATAAGTTATACGAACAGAAGCATTGGAGTGTTCGGTTCTACATAAAAGATAGTTTGACAATTACAGAATTATTCAAAGCTTTTCTGTTTTGAGTGTGAATCCATATACAGGAGCATGCGATTATAGTACAAACATCAATCAAAATAAATATGTTAAAATTAACAGAGCAGCTGTGAGGAGGCGTTGCCTGACGCTGGTACATCTCTTCTATCTTTGATGGCTTCCCTGAAGATTTTTCCCAAGGTGCCCTGGTCAGGCAGTAAAACAAATAACAAAAAAACCAGTGCTCAGCCATCATGTTAATGTGGTTAGTTTGTGTCTTCCTTCCCCAAATGGCTCCCAAAGAGACCTGTTGTCTCAAAATTTCTTCTGTACATTGCTGATAAGTTTGCGCCTTCCAACGCTCTATAGTTTTCATGTTGGAGTTGCTCCATGAACTGATGATGTTGCATCTGAAGGCTGAAATGGTGGCAGCGGCTAATGTGATTGGTGCAGATGTGTTTCATTTGTAAGACCAAGAACTGCAAGTATTGGTCTGCCAAAACCCACAATATGTCAGCTGGAAGCATTTGCAAGTCCAAACACCCAGGGGAGAATATATACTTCATGTGCTCTTTTTCGAATACATATCACAGATTTAGAGATACTTAGCTATTTCCTACATCTAATTAAGGACAAATCCCCACACTGTAGAAAGCTTCTATAGCTTATCCTTAACAGAGAATCAGTTCATAGTTTATGTTGAGTTTAAGAGAATTACTGCTACTTAAACCAATTATCAAACAGAAAGGAACTGTCATCGTGGTGACAACACTATGCACGCAAACAATAAATAGCTCAGAACATAAAAGCAGATAAGGTAATTTCTATGGATTAAAGTGGGTGATCCAAACAGATGCAAAATATTATACCTAGAGAGCGAAGCTTTTATACTAGACTGGCAAGCATATGTAGCAAGTGGGCCTTTGACATTCGCATATCTGTTCAAAGCACTTTTGAGTTGCACGGCTGGTAACTGCAAGGGAAAAATAGATTGAGAAAGATGTAACCAATATCACCAATAAGAGGTCAGGGAAGTTCCACACAAAAGCAAATGATGTAATACCTGTAACAATACAGGGAAAGAATGTGGCTGAGTTTGAGAAGCACATTTCAAGAACCCAACCCAAAGTTTTGGCATTCTCCAAACCTGAAATAAGATAATAAATATCAGTTGTCCACTTGCCCCCCACTAGCCATATCATGCTAATAAGCAGCAATACAGACTGGTCAAACTAGATGATCACCCATGACATAAATAACACACAGAAAAGCCTATTGTAAAAGTGTCCATACCTGTCTCCTTACAAGTTTAGAAAGTATTTCCATGACAAAATCAACCTGACATAGAACAAATAAACATGTGGCATAAAATCAAGACTTCTATGTGGAAACAAATAAAACTGATAAAAATGAGACGGAACTGGAAGGAGCAACGAAGCTACCAATGATGGAAAAGCATCAATTGCCTGAACTGTTCTCATAAAGAGAAGAGGAATAGGATTTTGATCAACCTGAAATATTAATCTGTTACATGAATGAACTGATACACACAGGACCATAATTTATAAGATACACATACATACCATCTGATTCAAGGCCTTTGCTAAGACGTGCTGTGTGAAAACTGTGCGCTGCTCAAAACAAGTTGAGCAAACATCTGTTATCTGAAACCATGAAACAGAAACATGCATAAACCTTACGAACGATGTAGCACAACCATACTGCCACAATCACATTATAGCATAGCACCAACAATGGTGGTGGAGAGTGCATAACGCAACTGATGTTTCAACTTTCACGTATCTATAGGAAACTAGTTAAGAGTAAAAGTTGGGATTCAACAAGTTTTCATAGAACTCATATCTTCAAAAGCGTATTCACACCAGTGCAACAAGCCTCTGGAAAGTTAGTCTTTGCTGCTGTGCTTCCACAGCAGCCAATGCAGCTGAAGCTTCTATTCCCAGAACTGCCATATTTGCTTTAATTTCTTTCATCTTTGTTTCCGCCGCATGTAGCTTTCCAACATTTTCAGGATTTAGAATTTCTTTTACTCGTGCTTGCCTTCTGGAAACCTCTACAGCCTGTTTGCATCTTGTGGTGAGTAATCACAGGACAGATAGTTATAAAGCAATTTAAGATGGAATTGTCATTACCTGTGTCTCTGCTTCCTGTCGCATGCGACTATAACGTTGAGCGAGATGACGGGCTTCTTCCAAAGGAGAACCAAGTATCATTGCTCTTAACGGATCCAAAATCTAAAACAAGAAAATAACACAGTGATAAACTTTTACAAAGATGACCTGATTCTTCTTCTTAGACGCCATCTAAAGGTGCAAGCTATAGTTTCAAGCATACTAGTTATAGACATCAACTAACTGAATCAATACCATCATTAAGCACTAATTTTGGATAGGAAAGTCATGTTCACCTTTGGATGCTATTAGTTCAACCAAAGGAAAGAAATAATAACAACAAAGAAGTTAGACATAGAAAAGGTTACATAAAATGATATGTCTGCATATAGATGATTGTACTTAACTCTATTATATACATAACAGAAATTATAAATTGTGATTTTATTAACGCAACATGTATACAATCATATATAGAAGTCTACTTGTGAAGATAATAGCTTGTTCAAGTCTTCTTGTTCCTTTTCAACATGCTTACGAGCATCGCCATATATAGATGCACCTTTGGCTAAGATTTTATCACTGACGTTTTCAGCACCATATTGGCTACAATCTTCAGACAACTTGGTCCCTGACTAGCATGAAACGAGTACATATAGTAATAAGTCCAATGACAAAGGTCTTACATGTTAAATTTCACCATACAATTCCCATTGTATCATAAAATGTCACCAAATCTAATAGACTTCCACCTGCTTCAATATGCTTGTATCCTATGGCTGTAAACGACTCTGCTGCTTTCACAATTTCTTTCTGAAATTCCTGCAAACAAAAATTGCGAAAATTGAATCTTACAGATCAAAGTTGTGTACCAGAAAGAAAGACTCTACTTCAATAAACTCAAAACATTTTAGAAAAGTATGACAAAATAGAACTCGAATACCAAAACAAGGACTCACATATAGTAATGCCTAGCAGTTTCATTGTAAAAATTATTCAGTAACTGACAACAATCTTATCTTCCACCTCTAACTTCTTTCTTATTCCGCACCTTGTCAAACATAGCACCATATAGCATAGAGTTTAAGGAATCTAAGAGTTCGACCTATTGAGACAACTCCAGACCAGTCAACTAAAGGAAGTGAGATACATTCATAGAAAAATTGACAAGGCACTAACATAAACTCAAGCTTTGTTCAATCTATCATTCCCACTCATAACTATTATGTATTACAAATTCCTTAACCACACTTTGAAGTCGAAACTTAACCGTTTTTTGTTATCGTAAACTAGTTTTAACCAAGTAAATGCATAATGCAATAAGGCTCTGGGTGACATGTGTACCTTTCCTGCACGAGTAGACCTGTAAAATTTATCAAGGTTCTGATGTCTCTGCATCTCAACCTCATCTATCACCATTACATCTGAGCTTTCATAACCAGTCCCAGCAAACTGCTTTATCACAGCCTGAAATTCACAAACAACAACAACAACAACAAACTTAGCAGAAATCCAAAGCTGAAACCAGTTAGCTATTCGACATTTAATTCTCCAAAATTGAATGGAAACAATTCAAAAAAAAATGAATATTGATTGGAATTATGAACTGGGTACAGCTCAAATCACTTGTACTTGGGAAACAGAGAAATGGGTAGTCGTAAAAATTATACCTGTATAAATGATTATTCGCCCTAATTGACGAGAAGAGACAAATAGGCTTTGGAGTGAAGACAAAACAGAATTGAACAAATATAGAGAAAAACTAAGTTGCTTGGATTCTCTGCTCGGAGTTCCAGGCTGTCTCCCCGTGAGGCACCACCATTAAAAAATGTCGAAGAAGAACTTGGAGTTAATCGACAACTGTTCGATTTGTCTTTAATCGAAGCAAAGGGAGCGCATGACAAAATCAAAATCAAACCTCAAACTGCATCAATTTAGTACAATCTCTCAAAATCAGTATACCTATACGAAATTGAAAATCTATTGTCATGAGAAAGCTTGATCATGAGAGAGAGAGAGAGAGAGAGAGAGTTTGTACCAGTGGGAGCTCGGAGTACAATTTGTACCCGTCATTGACGACGGTGCTGGAGTCGTCGTCGTCATCGACAATCGATTCGAGCTTGGAGGAGCGGGAGGACTCGATGCTGTTGAGGTCACCGCCGATGAAGGATGAAGGCATTATGGGTGGTGTTGTAGAAACCAAGTTGGAAGGGGGAGGGAAAGACTTGAAACAGAATCTCCGTCTATGCACACCATAAAAGCTTCATTGATTGAGTAGTTCAAGTACACAGTATTAAAATTGAAATCAAAATGGAAATCAAAATCAAAATTGAATTGGGACATTTTAGAAGGAATTCGAAGTCTATATCCATCGTTGCTGTTCCAGAATGTTTTATAGTTAACAAGTACCAGGTAACAATTTCAGATATAACACAACCGTTAGATCAAATTTATAAAAAAAATGAAAGGTCAAGATTAAATTACAAATTTTCAATCAAAGGTTACTTGGTAAGGTCTGGTACCACTTCTTATGGGAAAACTAGATTTGATATTACAACCTTAAAGAAATAACTTAGTTTACTAGTTTATGGTTATTTTATAAACATGTGTTTTATTGTATATTACGTTAACACACTGAAGTATAGCCCATTATTTAAATATGATTACAAAATTATAATAAATTAATTATAATTTTGTAGGCAAGGGCGATAGAGCGTGCGCATGAAGAGTTGGCCAACACTCAGCTTGCGTTCCCAGATGTGCCGCCGGAAGACCTGCCTCCTCTATCCTTAGAGAGCCAAATTGCAATCGCGGATGAGGTCTACCGTCGTAGAGCTGGCAAGGAGGTTAGGCACTTTGGGCCTAGGGTGGTACGAGATTTGTCGACGACCTCCGGCTCATCATCTACGGGAGGTTCGAGGCAGCGGAGAATGAGTCAAGCTGCGGCCGTCGAAGCAGCCATTCAAGAGGCTCGACTGGCACGAGAGGAGAATCGACGGACACGAGCAGAATGAGTCAATGCGGCAAAGACTTGACGAACAACAAGCACAAATAGCCCAACTCATCGCGCTCATGAACCAAAATCGAGAAGTATGTCAACCTCCTCCGAACCCACACCCCGACGACAACGACCCGGCTGGAGGCGGAGGACTCGGCCCCGCATCTGCTCCTCCAGTGTATTAGCTAGCACGTAGTATATTATCTCGTTTCTTTACGCATTCCGAACAATATTTTAATTTTTAATTTATGGGTTTTTTCGTATGTACAAATTAATTTACTTTGATTATTTAATAATTATATATATAAGTTATTAATTTTAATATTCGAAATTTAGTTTATTTATTTAATATTAGCATTTTTCATTATTTAAATTAAATTAATAATAAATTAAATTAATAATATTTAATTTCAATTTATTTTTTTTAAAAATAAAATATTCACTTGGACGACGGAGATTATGTTCTCCGTCGTCCAGGTTCAGAACCCCTAAACCCTAACCCCTAACCCCTAAACCCTAACCCTAACCCCTAACCCCTAACCCCTAAACCCTGTCGTTCTCCGTGGCCCAGGTGTTCACCTGGACGACGGAAACACTAAGTCTCCGTCGTCCAGGTGAACACCTGGGCCACGGACACACGAGCAATGTCCGTGGCCCAGGTGCTCACCTGGACGACGGATACTTAGTGTTTCCGTCGTCCAGGTGAACACCTGGGCCACGGACATTGCTCGTGTGTCCGTGGCCCAGGTGTTCACCTGGACGACGGAAACACTACGTCTCCGTCGTCCAGGTGAGCACCTGGGCCACGGACATTGCAACCATTATCCGTGGCCCAGGTGTTCACCTGGACGACGGATACTTAGTGTTTCCGTCGTCCAGGTGAACACCTGGGCCACGGATAATATCCGAGGTCCAAGTTCACTTGGACGACGGAAACACTAAGTCTCCGTCGTCCAGGTTCTTGGACGACAGCACTTGGAGCACGGACCTTGGACGACGGAATCTCCGTCGTCCAAGTACTTAGACGACGGAAAACTGCACTTAGACGACGGAAATGGTCCGTGGTCTAAGTGCAGTTTTCTTGTAGTGTAATAAAACTATTTTTCGATATTAATTTATTTTGTTACCTAATACGTTATTCATTTTCACTTTTCAATTAGGCGACAGTGGAGGAGGCGACCGTGGAAGTGACCATGAATATAGCTCGGACTAACCATCCTGACTGCTCCGAGGAAGAAGTCACCCAGTATGCCTCTCAGATCGATCCGCTTGATCGCCCTATAGCGGCTCAGATCATGGCAAAAGCGTGCGGGACTGGCAAGAATACCTACTACTGTAGGGGAATGGGCACGGCGGGCGAATGACTATTGAAGAAATTTCAGAATACTCTACCGGGTCAAGAAGTTCAACTTCTAGTCGTAACCTCGCAGCGGAGCTTCACAGGACGCAGAGGGAGTTGGAGGAGCAAAAGAGGCAGATGGCCGAGTACCAAATGCAGCAGACACAGGTGCAGGCTCAGATGTACACATGGATGCGGACGATGTACGAGGCTCAGACTACCGGACAACCGTTCCCCACACCTCCCCCGGTCCCGGTCCCTCCGTTCCCTAGCTATCCACCACCACCACCGCACCAGTCAACACCAGAGCAAGACCAAGGTAGCCACCGGAATTCAAATGAGTACATGGATTACTTCGACCCTGACCCGCAAGTTCCTCGACCCTGACCTGTAGTTGTAATTAATTTTCGTATCGTCGTTGCTATTTGTACTGTACGTTGGACATTTATGTGTACTGTTGAACTTGTATGATTGTACGGTTTATGTCTTGCAATGCAGGTTCTGGAATTGGGCCCAATCCAGAATCGCGTTTGTTTTTCAAAAATTTTCCACACATTGCCGGCGACATGGACCTCAGTCGCCGGTAATGTCTCACATTCCAGCCACGGCGGCGCTGCCATTGTCGGCTGACATTGCCGGCGACTCAAGTCGCCGGTGATGTCTCGGACATTACCGGCGATGACGTTTCCCGTCGCCGGTAATGTTAACACCGGCGGGGAATCTCTGGTAACGTCATTGCCGGCGACTTGTCGCCGGTAATGTCAATTCCGGCGAAAAAAAAAGACAAGGCCGGCGACGGCAGGTCGCCGGTAATGTCTCCATTTCTGGTAGTGGTCGTCGTTGTCGTCATCCTCCAGCACTTCTTCAGGGGTATTCTTCTCTAAGTCATTAATCTCTTCTTGAGTAAGATTTGTGGTGCCATCAGGCATGGGTAAGTGTTCGTTAGACCAAATCAGTCCCCTTATGTCGGGGATGATAGAAGTATTAGGCTCTTGATATGCATTGTCATTCTCTGCTTCAGTGTCAGTCGATGACTTTCCTTCAAGTGTGATGGCACTCTATATTCCTCAGTGAGATAGAACATCCGCATAACTAAGTTGGCAAGAGCGAATGACTCATCCTCATACCAGCTTGAGTTTGTATCTACTAATAAAAGGCTCAGATCTTCCTTCGTACGCTTGAACCATTTGCACTTGAATAAAAACATTAATATCATTCCGGTAAAGTAGCTGCACGACATTAACAAGAACATCATAATATACATCAGCGCCTTCCTTAACCGCAATCTCACTGTTTTGTGTTCTTATTCCTTCATCTCGAACCACTGAATGAAACTTTACACCGTTGAAAAAATATCTGCTATAAATGTAGTGTTGAACTGACTTATGTGCAAATAAGTACTTTTCTCATGACCACCACCCCTCGTGGTCACCAGATTTTTCTAGATCAATCATCTGCAAAAATGTTCAGAAGATATATGAATGTCTATTTAATTTCTACTGAAAATTTGACATAATTTTCCCTAAAGAAAAGGTAATCAAAAACTTGCAAGTAGAAATTAAGGCAATCCACTTTGCATAAGCAAACACCACATGTCATTCGAATTTACTGTGGCCACCTATTCTCATCCGGGTTTCTCAATTTCATAAAAAAACTAATTAATCACAAAGCTATATGCATGCATGGTTTAAATTAATTAAACATACATACCCATTTAAGGAAATAATTAGGGAACTTCTTCTTAAGCACTTTTTCAACCCAGTTAGGACTCTTGTCTGGTTTGGCTATCTGAATTTTCTTCTTGTAAAACTCCATGTATTGGTTGACCTTATCACAGTCTCATAACACTACCAAATGCGCTTTAATAAGTTCTTCTTTAGTTAATCTTTCTTTTAATACTCCTCTAAACGGTCGTACAACATCTATGACAACTGAAAGATTATTATGGGCATTTCGATTGGAGGATGTGGTTTGGATTGGATCCTTATGGTACCTATCACCGTAAGTAACACAGTCATGCATTAGGTATGTCTCTGCTAAGGAGTCATCCGGAGCAGATTTATTTTTGACGAACCCTTTATACTGTCCGAGTTGTCTGCAAAATAGCTAACAATTAATTATGTGAGGAATAGTAGAAACACTTGAAAATATATATGTAAATGATGAAAAATTGGTTATAAATAATTGTACATTTCTTGAGGATACATCCAAGTGTAGTGGACCAGATCAAAAAGCTGCACTTCTTCGAGAAGGTGGATCATGAGGTGAATCATGATGTCAAAGAAAGCAGGGAGAAAAATCATTTCTAATTTGCAAAGAATGTATATAATTTTGTATTGTAGTTTGACAACATCTGACTTCTTCAACTCTCTAGTGCATAACCTCTGCCACCATCTACACAATGCTATTATCGGTTCGATGATTTCAAAAGGTAAATATGGTCGAATAACCACTAGATAGCATGATAGTCATGAGTCTTTAAACCAATGAACTTGTGTTGCTCAACGTTGACAACACCAAATATATTTGCTGCATAATTAGACAGATAACGAATACTTTTAAACTAGTTAGTTACAATATCCCTCTGTGAAAACTTCATTGTGTATGGTGCATCCGACATCTTGTTGTACACACCCTTTCCATCCCTATTTAACCACAAGGTACGACGGAAGTTGTGAATTTCAAGATCATTTCAGGCTTTGGGAGTATCCTTAGTCTTGAGTTTAATACCAAGAATTATTCTCATCATATTGTCACACACATTTTTTTTATATACATGACATTTAGGTTGTTCCTGAGTTTCAACTTTGATCAATAAGGTAGTTCAAATAAGATACACATGTGGTGCCAATATTTAAGCTCATCTAGAGGGACCGGATTAAGCTTCTTCACATCATCGTCATTGCGAAATCAAAGTCGATTGACCTCTCAAAAATCTTTGTGCCAGACAACTGTTTGGGTTGCAAATTATCCTCTATAGCCTATCAAAATCATCCTTAGCCTGTCACCAAAAGTGACCATGAGGAAGCCATCTACGGTGACCCAGGTAACACACATTCTCTGCGTGCCAACTAGCGTTGACGTCGTCCAAGAAGATAGGATATGCCCTGTACCCTTTGGTTATGCAAGATGCCAACATCCCATACGCAGGAAAATCGCTAATTATCCACATTACAATTGCTCTCATCTTGAACATTGTGTCAGTAAAGTTGTCATACGTTGGGAGTCTATTTTCTCACAACAATTTCAGCTTGTCAATCAATAGTCTGAGATACACATCTAAATATTTTTCTAGGGATTTAGGACCTGGAATTAGCTGTGTAAGGAAATTAAATTTCCTGTTCATACACATCCCATGGAGGCAGGTTGTACGACATGAGAATAACTGGTCAAGTGCTGACGACAGTGCTATTATTACCCCAAGGATTGAATCTATATGTAGAAAGTTTGAGTCTAACATTTCGAACATCTACTGCAAAGTCTTGAAATTCACTGTCAAATTTTTAAAAGCCTTCCCATCTTCCACATGTCTGCACATCTTCATCTATTTTCTGTTCCGCGTACCATCTCATTGCATCCGCTGTGTATAGAGACATGTACAGACACTACAGTCTGAGAATCAACAAAAAATACTGAAGCACCTTACCAGGCATTTGCTTCTTCGAACTCCTCCCTCTCCCTCGGTCCAAATATCTGCACTAGTTTCATACAGGACAGTAGTCCAAATGTGCATACTCTTTGTAAAACAATATACAATCATTTATGCACTTGTGAATTTTCTTGTACTTTAGGCCGAGGCTGCTCAAAATCTTTCTAACCTTATAATGGGTATCCGGAAGTTTATGATGATCAGGAAGCAACTTACATATATGTTGCTGCATTTCGTCAAAGGCACACTCTGACATTTTGTTCTTCACTTTTATCTTAGTTTCCTCCATTACATATCGCAACACATTATCTGGACATCTAGGGTACACCGGGGTCTGCGCTTGAAGTAGCATCCTGTTGTGCTTATCCATCTCAATAGATTTAGTGGCCAAGGGGGAGGGGGACTATGTCATAATGAGGAGTATCATAACCTCCCTCTTTGTATTGGTGTCCATCATGACTAAATCCCGGGAAAGCAAAGTGGACCAAATCCACTGTGGGGTTCCAAGAATGGGCGCCACTACCGTTGGATGTAGCACCTTAGTAACTGTACCTTGAGCTGAAATCTGGTCCTGAGTTGGAGTCTACTATTTCACTGTGCTCACTCCACGTAGTGTAACTCTACATCATACCGTGGTCATACAAGTGTTGATATATAACATTAATCTCCACAATCTGATGGTTAAGACATTTTATGCACGAACACTTGTAACGCTTCTTTCCATGACCATGTTCCAATGCAAACAACATAAACTCTCTGATTCTGTCCATATACCGCGCCTCACTCCTATTCGCCAACTGTATCTAACTCTTGTCCATATTTTTGCGCAAGTTAATAATTATCATATTATATAATTTTTTAACCAATAATTAATTAATCTAATATACTATATATATATATATAGTACCAAATGACACATAACACAATTAATTAAGTAGCATATATATGCTATAATCAATTTTATACTATAATTAATCTAGCTAATATTATATTATATTATTAACTTTATATAAATTCTATAATTTACATATTATATATATCAACTAATTATTCTAACATATATCAACTATTACCTTAACAAAGACCTAAACATACAATTACCTTAATGAAACTATTAATTAGCTTTACAATTACAATTAGCTTAATTAAAAATATATTAACATACATGCAATTAATTAAGCTTAACTACCTAGCTGAAACCATTAGCTTAACAATTAAAGAACCAATTAGCTTAATCTATCATGTTTTAACTAATTAAACAAATTAAACATACTAATTAACTAACCAATTAGCTTACAATGAGATTAACAATGCATTACAACAAGTAATTAAGCTAAGGTTGCAGAAAAATACTATATATTCGCCGAAAAAATCAGTCATCATGCGTAATTTATATACAGTATTAAATTCAAAAAAATTAATCAAGAGAAACGAGATAATACCTTCATCAATAAAGAGATAAGTGGGTAAACTAGAACTCTGAGGGTTGCAAAATCGATATTTGAATAATTTTTGCTGGCCGACGGAGGTTCGGTGGTTGTTGTACGTGTTGAATCAGGAGAAAGAGAGAGAGAGAGAGAGAGAGAGAGAGAGAAGTTGATAGGATGAGGATGAGATGAGATAGCCCGAGGAGAAAAAGGAATCTGACCTAATAATTGAATTTTCTTTAGCAACGAAATTATTTGTCACCTAAGTGTAAATTTTCGTTGCCTTGGTTTATACTTAGGTGAGGGAAACAGGTTCATCGCCTAAGTGAGCACATAGGCAACGAACCACATATGTCGTCGTCTATGTGTGAACCTAGGCGACGAAACCACATTTTGTCGTCTAAGTTATTAAATCTAAGACGGCGATTTAAAAAATTCATCATCTTAGTGATCATTTAGACGACGACACATGTTTCGTCATCTAAGTGTGTCATACTTAGCCGATGAAAACAAGTATACGTTGTCTTAGTGTGCATCTTAGGCGACGAAAAATAATTAAGTATATATTATCTAAGTACACACCTAGGCGACAATTTATGTGCATCCGTTGTCTAAGAAATTTCTTAGGCGGCGAAGATCTTGTTTCGTTGCCTAAGTGGTACTTAGCCGACGAAAAATATTTTTGGAGGACGAAACAATATTTCGTCGACTAAGTCTCACTTAGGCGACGAAACCTTAATGATTTCATTGCCTAAGTGTCTACTTCTAGTAGTGTCTGAAAGCATAAGGGGCCACCCCTGGTCATTTTCAAAATTGGGAGATGCTCCTACAAGTTAGACGTCCCTGCCTGGTTACGAGTTCACCCAGTTTTCTATGTAAGCAACCTTAAGACTCACTACTGATACTGGAGTGGTCTAACATCGAGTAGTTTTTACAAACTGATACGTGGCATAAACTGCTCGACGTTAGACTATGTGGCATATCAGTATCAAGTGTACCACGTAGTTTAACGTCGAGCAATTTATAAACTGATATGCCACACTTATCTCCTACAACTGCTCGGTAAAAAAAAAAAATTTGAGTGTTATTCTCCATTAAGGAGGCTCTGTGACAAAGATTAAGAGTCAATCTCTAAAACAAGCATACTCATCTACAATATCGGCTTCAACCTCCTCAACGACATCATCTTCGGCCTCCTCCTATGCGACTTCACCTCCATTGCCAAGGTCCTCCCTCGCTTTGAGAAAGTCGGTTTCTTCTGGTCAGACACTGACCCTGGGTGGTTGTAGCCACATAATCATGTTCCAGCATAATCAATTATCCTTGTTTGCAATTTGGATATCACTCGAACAAATTTATGGTTTGGGTTTGATTATAGTCACGTCTAATTTTGGCCATCATATATTTGATTCTTTTCAGGGTCTATCATTAGAGAAGATCTTGCTTGGAAATTGGTTTCCCGATCTCATTAGGTGGACTCTATTTATTTTACCGTCAATACTGAAGGCTTGTGGTTCTTCCTCCTAAAGTGTCAAAGCTATTCCCCAACAATCAGCTTCTTTCTGAGGTCAAATTTTTGGGTTGTTTTTGTATTTCGGATTGGTCCAGTGATTCTGTAATTTAGAACAATATATTTGTTTGATGATTACTTACTGGTAAATTGTTATCGCCATAATCTGAAAATTTCGTGGGCATTTGATTGGGTTTTATGTTCAGTATAATACAAACCGTAATCAATATCAAACTGAGTTTATGCTTCAATTTAGAAAGGATGATAATGTGATTAACTGATTATAGACCGACTTCTTTACCTGTGAGCAGTGATTCTCTTCAGTGAAAAGTGATACAGTGATTATAGACCAACTTCTTTGCCTTTTGATTTCACAGACCACCTTTTCCAAGAGTGTTGGTAGTTCAAAATTAAAATAGTCAGAATGAGTTTTGTTTGCTAGTTTAGATAGGAATAAAGACGATGATGCAGGAAGACAATGTGCAAGGGAAGACAAATATGTAAAGAAGTGCTTGTCACGACTTGGGTCAGATTCCATAAACAAATAATTTAATTGTCTAACCCATTTGTTCTTGTAGCCCTATCTCGATCACATTTTAGTCATCTTATATGTTCATATGTTTTTTATAAAGCATCAACTTTCAATTACTAATTATATGTTTTGATGTCATTTAGTTGCATTATGAATTAATAGACGTTGCTTCATCAATATTAGCTTTAGTAAAGGAATCTTTTATCAGTATTTTTTTAAAATTATCTAATTAGTTCATTAATGTCATATACAGGGGTTTCTTTGTCGAAAAATATGATCGAAGGATTTGAACAAGACCAAATATGACGCAGCGGAATGTATAGGTTATCAAGCGATTAGCCTAAAAATAACCAAGATAAACTGGAATCCACCAGATTTTGAGAAAAGTTCTCGTTTTTGATTAATAATATGAAAGATGCGTCTAGCAGCCACAAAAGGCGCTTAAATACTGAAACAAAACCCTAGGGCGATAACAAGCGGGCCCACGGGCGAAATAAAAATAAATCCAAAAATAAATAAAATCCTAAAAAGGCCCAAAAACACAAAAACACGTTTTTCGAGGCCTAAACGACCTCAGATCGAAAAACGGAGCATAGTCCCCATCGAGCTATGCTCTATGGGGACCCACTTTATTTTGTCGTTCCCTTTCCGGAAAGGTATTATGCGCCCAAATCGGACACCGTTTGCCAGACCTGCAGTTTACCGGTTTTACCTTTCTGACGAGCAAGCTCTTCTTCAATCTTCCACACCATCTGTTCTACATCAAAATATGAGTCTGTTGAGTTTCGGAGTCCTGTTTCGGAAGACTTGTGTATATCTTGGTTAAGGGGCTTGTGTGACGAGGATGAGAATTATTTTGTATTACTCTTTAGATTTTTACAGGTCATGATTTGATCTAGAGACTGATAGTCCATGTGAATGTAATAGTTATGTTACTAGCTATGAATTTAAAATATTGAATTTAACCTTTACTGTATTTATGTTAGTTAATCTTCTTATTTAACATATGTTAATCATAGCATTAATTGTTATGTAGAGTATACAGTGATAATGAAAAATATAAAATATAATGTGATTAATTAGAATATTCAAATTTATTAACAAAAAGTATCACAATAGATATTGGCATTCCGTAAAAAATCTGGCGGAGTAGATTTTGGTGAGAAAAGTTGATAGATTAAGTTATGAATTGGGTTTAACACCTAAAATTTTTTGGGTGGACTTTGCATTTTATCATCTAAAGATATATGTTACAAGTTTAGGTGACGAAAGTAATGATAAATAGATTTTGTCACCAATAAAAATAGGTGACAAAATATAAAGAATTGGTTACAAATCAAGTTGATCACTAATGGAGCGTAAAAATGTCGTCAAGGACAAGTTACCTCAATAAGAACTTCACAACGAACACCAAACGATTCCACGCATTTGACAAGTTTGAGTTCGACTTCATTGTGCCGAAATACAAATACACTCCGACGCTCATGTCACTCAAAGTGTTCTAATTGAGAGTGTAAATGCAAGTAAGTTTGCCAAAAAAAAAATGAATTTGTATCAATCTCAAGTCGAATGAATCCACAATCTACCGGAAAGGCAATATTTATAGTGCAAACCTTCCCTCCAAATCAACAACCAACTGGTGGGTCTCAAGTTTTGGACATTTCCATCCGAAATTGACTCCTTACCCGAAGGCTCACGTTTTGCAGATCGTCAAGCGAAACGTCCTCGAGATATTCTTGGCGAGACTGAGTCCCGCACCGCGAATATCTCAATGACCTTTGACTTCCTCGCATGCCTCTTGGTGCACGACATTTTCTTGTCAACCTTTTAGCGCACAATTTCCATCCTCGTCGAGCTTTTACCTATTTTCAATTCTTCTCGTTCACCTTTCGTCCAAGTGACCCGAGACCTCGTCTTTCCTCAAGCATCCATTCTAGCTCATTGATGTGGAGAAATATTTCTCCCCCACAAATGCTCGCAAAATTTCTTTTAGATCTTCACCGAAGAATCTAGAAGGAATTTTCTCATTGAGAAACTGAAAAACCCTTTGATTTCCCACGCGTCTCATTTGCATTCCCACGTTCAGTGTACTCAACGCTGCCATAACTCCACTATGTTTCCCTCTGCACCCTGTTATCGTTTTGCTACCCGTAGTGCTTGATTTGCATCCCATGCAATTAAGCCCAGAATCGGTCGTCGTGATCTTGACGTTGTTGGCCTTCAGCCAACAAATGAAGGTTCCCCTCGGGATTAGGGACTTCCTCTTCCTCCACAAATACTCCTAGACCAAGCAAACTCGCCGCCACTTCAACTTTCGGCCTCACCACCAATGAAAGTGTTTCGTGCAACACAACACCAATTACCGAGGGTGGGATTCCAGCCTTGTGATGATCATGGGAGACTGGATGCCTTCGGAGCTCAAAAACTTTCCCCTCGGTGTCCCCAAGAGATTTAGGGACAAACTCAGTAACCTTTCCTCTTCGTCGATATTTTATCTTTGTGCATTTCTCGTCAATATTTCTACTATGAATTTCTCTCTGAAAACTTACTTTTGTTGCAGCTCTTCTAGTGGGTTCCAATCCCTTTTTGATAGATGACGATAGGGCCAGATGGCTCACCCAGAACCTGGTCAATGGCTACTGGTCTCTAGCTCGCTTGACCTCTTCCACCTCTCTTCTGGCGCTAGCCTGTGAGCACTCCTCGTTGGCATACACTTGATACACTGAAGTGTATTCCATCGAGGAGGACATCGTCACCTAGCTCATATGGGTGGAGCTGCCTTTTAATGTCAACATCGAGACCCTTCGTCTGCTCAAGGCCCTGGCCAAGTCCTCTTCCCTCTCTTTGGAGGTCCCCAAAGATTCTCCCTCTGCCGCTGCCTCAGACAACAACAAGAAGAGAGGGCGCGTTCTTCCTTGCACAGTTAACTTTAAAGAACCCCTCGAGGAGAAAAGACGCAAGGTCTCATCGAGCACCAGCGAAGACCCATCCATGCCCGTCAATTTTCTAGGGACTCGCCCATGTGTTTCTTCTACTCTTTAAGCTTGTCTACCTCTCATAGAGGAACTTGATCCGCTCCTTCATGAGCAAACACCACATTCTTTTGCTTCCTAAGGTACCTCTTTGTCCTTGTTTTGAACTGCTCTCTAAACTTTTCTCTTTTCATCTTCGTTCGAATAACTTCATCGATCATGCAGCTCCTAAATTCCCCATGCCTTCTCTATCAAAGAGCTCCTCAACTCCCGCCAAGAATAGTTCATCGACAAGCGGCTCAAAGCTCACCAAGGTCCAGCCTCTCCTCAACAGGGAGCAGCCCCTCCTCGGCAACCCTGAGGCCGCGGGCAACATGGCTCTTCAACTCTGCGAGCATTCACCAGACTGGGATCTTCTCCGACGAGGATCTTGTGAAGAACATGAGGAGGTGGTGCTATCCAAGGCCATGGATGTAATTTCTTCAAAATTCCATCCTCCCTTTCTTCGAAGATCCATTTATTTCTAACCAATCCGCCCTCTTTCAAATCGTGCTCCATGCTCTGACAATTTTCTCCTCTGACTCCCATCTCAACGATGCCTTTGAGATTAAACTCAATGACTTCAAGACCAAAATATCTGCCTCCACCTCCCAATATTAGAGCAAGGTGCGAGAGCTCAAGGCCCTCGAAGAGCGCTTTGTCAATCTCAAGAAATCTAACGATGAGCTCTTCGACAACCTCAAATTTGCTTAAGGGAAGTGCCTCGTCAATAATTGAGAGGTTGAGGAAGCTTCGAGAAAAATCGTCAAGCTCGAGAAAGAGAACCAAGAGGCCATGGAGAGCATTTCCTTGCTTGAGCTGCAAATTGACGATGTGGAGAAGATCCGCGATAAAAAGTTTGAGAATGCCAACCAGCCAGTGAGGCAATCCTCGGTGAAGTACTTTCGCCTCGCATGGGCCCAGTCTTCTCTTCCTGCCGAAAAAACGTGTCTACGAGGGACCTAACGCTATTAACGAGCTCCTTCATTGTCCCGGCAAGTACGAGCCTTTATTTGGTTCTAACCCTGATGATGTCTGCACTTCTCCAGCGTCGAAAAATGATGCTCCCATCGAGAACACAGCCCAGCTCATCGACGAGGTTGTTCCCTCCTCCGAAGCAATTCTCAAGCATCTCAAAGTCGTCCCCACAGCTGAGGTAATCTTCAAGCATGCCGAGCCTCCTTCCTCAACATCACAGGCCCCCATCGAGACCGCCTTGAGCATCAAAGAGCCCATCGAGGAAAAAATCGAGGAGAAAAACTCAACGGCCACCACCTCCATCGATGTCTCAAGTTGAAAGCTTTTTTTGCATTTCCTTTTATCTTTCTGCTTTGTAATTTTTGGCATAAGCCAACTTTTGGACATCTTTTTCGGTTGCACTTTTGTATGGATGCTTTATTTCCCATAATTTCATGCTTTCCATACTCGTTGATTCCATGCTTGCCACATCTTGTTCCTTTTCCTTTCTTCGACGAACACTTATACATGTGTATAGTTTTCGAACCAACTTCTCCATAAGTAAATATTCATCGAGAAACACCTGGCCTCATGTTGACGAGATTTCCCCAACGACTCGTTGAGCATGTCTTCACTTCGAATCCAATTTCAGTTGGAATTTTTTTTTAAAAAAACTCCTTTGATCTCGGTCTCTTCGGGGTCCCGATGCTTTTTGGGTCATATACTTGTTGAGCATTTTTCATCAAGTATTTTCGTCAATATGCTCTTAGCTTTTTGGCTTTTATGCATTTTTTGCTCTAAAGCTTATATGCCAACAATCCCATTATGATATGCCCGAGGTTTTATGGGTCATATACTCGTTGAGCATTTCTCATCGAGTATTTACATCGATATGCTTCTTCAGCTTTTTGATCTTTATGTATTTTTTGCTCTAAAGATTTTATGCCTTCTATCCCATTATGCCCGAGGCCTTTTAGGTCATATGCTTGTCGAGAATCTCTTGTCAAGCATTTACATCGATATGCTTCTTTAGCTTTTCGATGTTTATGCATTTTTTGCTCTCAAGCTTTTATGACTTCTATCCCATTATGCTCGAGGCTTCTTGGGTCATATATATACTCATTGAGCATTTCTCATTGAGCATTTTCGTCGATATGCTCTTAGCTTTCCGACCTTTATGCATTTTTTCTCTAAAGCTTATAAGCCCATAATCCCATTATGCCTGAGGCTTTCTGGGTAACATGCTCGTTGAGAATTTCTTGTTGAGCCCTTTCATCATCAACATAATGCCATATCATCGAAATAGTTTTGGCCTTAACAAATAACCTATTTATTTCACTTGTCTTCACCTCAAGCACTTTACTATGACATGCAAAAGCCCTTCATCACTAAGCTGATCAATATGCATATCATACTTTGAGACGTAACAAAGTCATTTGATTCCACAAATTTGTTACCTCCAACCTTCATCATCGTGCGATCTCACCTAATACAACTAGATGTTCCCAATGAACTAATCTCTCAAGCAAATGATTCGATCTTCGAATTCATACCCTTGAATTCTTCTTCAATCTTTCTTCATGCTCGACTCAAAGCATACCAGAGTCGTATTTGTCTTGCCTCCTAGGTTCTGCTCTACAGTACCTTGGCCTTCTCTCCATTCCATCTTTATTTTTTTCTTGCAACCTCAGTTGAGAAAATCATAACCCCGAATGCTTATCAGATAACTTAGTTACCATTAACCATTGAAAAACCAGTAATTATACAAATATCAATTGCATTCAAAGCTAAATTGCATAACATATATATATATATTATACACAATCAATGACATACATGCTGGCTTGGATGTGGCAAGTCTCCCTTCACATCCCAGCTCAGGCATAATTGCATATATAATATCTCTCCTGTCAAAAGTCAGTGGTGCATATTTATATAATATAATAATTGGATATATAAAATCCACTTACTATGTCACCACTAGAGCCAACTAATGACAAGCATATTTCTCATAAGTGATGAAATTGTATTCACTACAAGAATAAGTACTATAGTCGATGAAACTAAGAACAATAGGTCGATGACATATTTTACTGTCGGCTATAATATGGTATAGTCGACGGTAAAATCACATTGTCTGCTATAGTAGTTTAGCCGACGGTAAAAAAAAATGGTCGGTTGTAGTGGAAAAAACTTGTCGGCTATAGTTTCGACTAAAGCCGACGACATTTTTTAACTAAAGCTGACGATATTATTAAGTCATCGACTATAGTTATTTATCTTTACAGATCTGGGCAGCAGCTCAACCATTCAAAAAAAAATCGGTGAGAAAAACACAAAATGCTCTCAAATCGTTAGGTGTTGTTGGAATCTGTCCAAAATAAGTTCGTGAAGCTATATCCCGCTACATATATATAGGTACATATATATATGTGTGTTGATTGTTGATTGTTAATTTTGAGTTGAGTTGATTTTGTGTTAAATTTGATGAAAAAATATATATAATTATATATATGTTAATTATTGATATATATATATATAGTATATGCATATATGTATATGTGTGTTAATTTGTAATTAAGGAGTAGAAGAATTAATGTAATTTGTAGTTTAAAGATATATATAGATATAATGATGAATTTTTAATTAGTGCATGTATATAATAGTGAATTTTTAATTAGTATGTATATATATGTGTGAGTTATATATATTAATTGTTGATTTTGAGTTGATTTCGATGAATATATATATATATATATAATTATATGTTAATTGTTGATTGTATACATATATATGTGTGTGTTAATTTGTAATTAAGTAGTAGAGGATCAAATTAAAGTAATTTGTAGTTTAAAGATGTATATATATAAAGTTGGAATTTTCAGGATGGACAACAGTTGGATTTGCCTTTCAAAATGGGATCCAAAATATGTCGTTGGAATGTGAAGTTTTGTGAAATATGTAAAGGCTAATGCTAACGGGAACACAGTTCATTATTGTTTGTGTACGAAATGTCAATGTCGTAATGATATGTATCATTTTACAATTGATATAGTATGGGAGCATCTGAAGAAAAACGGGTTTTGAGAAAAGTTCGCATGTTGGATTTATCACGGTGAAATATCATCAGCAGGTTAGCATGATCATGGGCAATTTTTTGAGAGGGTACATCCAATTATCCAACAACGATGTTGATTAATTATGTGTTTCCTTATGAGAGAAGTGTATTTGCTCATGTACAAGATATATCTCCTATCGTTGAGGGCTTCCCTCCTATTGAGCATGTCAAGCAAATCCCTAAAGCCGTCAACACTGCCGGTATTGACAATTATAATAAGCTGATTGCCTTCCAACAGATCCTGTTGTGTAGCGGGTGCAATAAGATTGTTCTTGAAAAAGTCATGGGAGTAATGAAGGTCAGAGTGGAGAACAAATTGAATGTCAATGTTGATGATTATCTGGCGTTGACTGCTTCGATGTTATGCCTCAGTCATCGCATTCCTACCACTCATCGTAAGGTGTAACATATCTTGAAACATCTTAGCCTTACCTACATCAAAATCCATGCATGCATATATAATTGCGTTCTCTTCTGGGGTGAAGAAGTTGAAGGGAATGATCTTAAAAACCTTGATGCCTATCCGGTATGTCACATGGATATGTATAAGTTGACTCCTGCAGGGAATAAGAAAGCTGTGAAGGTACTTCGGTATTTCTCGCTGATTAATTGGCTGGAACGGTTGTTCATGTCATCACACACGGCCAAAGCTATGAGATAGCATGCTGAGAGGAATTTGCCAGACGATAATATCCTTATACACCATGTTGACGGAGATGCTTGGAAACACATGGTTAAGGAGTTTTCTGATTTTGCATCAGAGGTCCGAAATGTTAGGCTTGGGCTCTCATCTGACAGATTCAACCATTTTGGCAACATGAGTCTTCAATATAGTATATGACCAATTATTTTAGTACCGTACAACATTCTTTCATGGATGTGCATGAAGAAGGAATACAATATGCTGACTCTATTGATTTCAGGGCCGTGTTATCCAGGAAAGTGTTTCGATGTGTATTTGAGACCATTGATTGAGGAGCTTAGGTAATTGAGTAACGTTGACCATCCTACTTATGACAAGTACAAGCACGAGATGTTCCAGATGCATGCCATACTTATTGGCCCCATCAGTCATTATCCTACCCGCGGGATATTGTCGGGCAACGTTGTTAGGGGATACAAGGTTTGTCAAGAGTGCATGAATGATGAGTAAAGCAACCTTCATTGCAGGAAGATTGTCCAGATGCATCACCGTTATTGGTTTGGACTTGATCACCCATGGCGAGGGGATGACCAAGCATTTGATAGGACTGTTTAAAGGATGGGCAACCCAAGAGATGGATGGGGAATGAAATTTTGAAAGTGCTGAATGAATACGATTTTGGACAGCTCAGCAATCATCATGATATAGTTGCGGCAATACTTGACAGACCCGATAGGTATAAATTGTGGACACACAAAAGCATATTCTGGGAACTCCCATACTGAAGTAAGTTGCTGATGAAGCACTACCAAGATTTCATGCACATAGAGAAGAATGTGTGTGAAAGTGTGGTGGGTACAGTGCTGAATTGGGAGAGGAAAACTAAAGACGACCCTAAGACACGCATTGATCTGACAAGAATGGGTATACGAAAACATGTGTGGTTGAAAGAAGGGAAGAAAAAAAATGCCTCAAGCTCCTTACACTGTCTAGCCTGACCAGAAGAATGAAATTTTCAGGTGGATGGGTCATGTTAGGTATCCTTCAGGCTATGCAAGAAATATAAGCTAGTATGTTAACTTCCGGGACAATAAGATGTACGGATTAAAGAGTAATGACTGTCATATACTGCTTCAACGTCTTTTCCCTATTTTCATTCGATCATACTTGCCTCGTCAGGTGGTGGAGTCGTTAGTAGCATTGTCAAGATTCTTTCAAAAGTTATGTACTAAAAAAGTGAAAAAAATCAGACCTGATGGAAATGCAAGCGGACATCATATTTATCACGTACAAATTTGATAGGATATTTCCTCCAAAAAAAATTGACATCATGCCTCACCTGATGATCCATCTTCCTGAACGGTTGTTGCTTATTGGTCCAATACACTACACTTGGATGTATCCCATGGAAATGTATAATTGAACATCTGAATTTGTGTTTGTTTTTATATAAAACTATTTTTCAATAATCATAACATGCACTTTGCAACTTGATATACAACTGGGGGACTACAAAGACTATGTGGCTAATAAATCCGCACCTGAAGAATGTATAGCTGAAACATATCTTGAACATGAGTGCATAGCATACACCAAGTTGTATTTGGGAGCATTGGAGGACCCTCCACAACATATCCCAGTAGATGAACCACAGTTTAATCTTTCTATCATCTCCTATGATGTTGAAGTTTATGGACAATTACCAAAGTCGTACAAGTTAGAACCATATGAGCTAGTCATTGCTCACTGGTGGGTATTGACTAACCGTCCAGAAGTCTAATACTGAAAAAACATTCATCTTTACTACTCTGAGGTTGCCGGTGATCTTAAGTACCACAATAGGGAGTTTGCAAACTATTTTGGCGGCTGGATACGTCTATATATATATTTACTGCTATATATATTTATATATATATATATCAATATTCATATTTAAAGTTAATGGTTGCGATTATTTTTTCAAATGAACCACATACAATTTGATGGTCACCCAAACTGGTCACACGAATTGAGGCTCCGGTAACTTCAAGAGTTTATCCGATGTGTAAGGTCAATGACGTGCAATTTATCTATGAATATAGAGATGGCAGAAGGAGAACAAAGAATTCTGGGGTAATGGTGCATGGTGGGCGGAATGACATTGACTATCACGGTGTTCTTCATTCAATGTTGAACTAATTTATGGGGAAGCCATGACAGTGCACTTGTTTAAGTATAGATGGATTGATACTAACCCTTGGAACACAAAGTTGGATTAGTAAGGAATATTTTTGGTGAATACTGCTATAAGCTGGTATGAAGATGACCCTTTTATTTTTGCCAAAGCGGTAAAACAAGTGTTTTATCTTGATGATCTTGTGCACAAAGACGCGTGAAAAGTTGTCAACCATGTTGTTCCTAGAAACATATGCAGTGCTGTTACACTTGGAGAGGCTACAAATAATGAAGAAGATACTGCATACCAAGAGCCGAACGCAATTGGTATTCCTGAATCCTTTACAATTCACCTTAATAATGTGACCGGGTAGTGTGGTTCGAATTCCTCGAGAAGATGTAAGTCTCATTGATGTTAATCCAAATGAAGACAATGAAGACTCTGGTGACGAAGAGCGGCACATATTATAAAAAATTAGTTCGGACACCGAGAAAGACTCAAGTGATGATTCTGATTATAAGCCTTAGTTAAACATGAATTGGTGTTAAACATGTTTGTTGGTCATGATTATGTTTTTATGAAGTATTTTCACACTTCTGAATATAGCGATTATGCTAATCATGTTCTTGAATTAGTTAAACAGGTATTTGTGGGAAATGTGTTTTCACATGAGCCTAATTTTTAATTTTTTTTCACTTTACCCAACGACATTGACTTATGTTGTCGGCTATAGTTACTATAGCCGACGACATTCATATATAATATCGTCGGTTATACTATAGCCGACAACCATTTTAACTCGTCAGCTATAGTATCGAATTTTATTCCAGACCAGCCCTCTGCTTGACCAAAAACCCTAAAATCTAAGCTTTTCGCCGCTTGCCGCCCAACACGTCGCCCGGACGACCCATCACTAAGCTCGCCCTCTATCTCTCTCACCTAAACTCTAATCCACCTCTCTCTCACTCTCTGCCCAGCCTTCCTAGGGAGTACCTCTTCCTCCTGCCGCCACCGCCGAGCCACCCAGCCGACTTTCTCTCTCTCTCTCGCTCTCTCTCTCTCTCTCTCTCTCTCTCTCTCTCTCTCTCTCTCTCTCTCGATTTCGATGTGTTGATTGATGGATGATTATGATTGATTGATTGAACGATGGTTATGTGATAGGTGTTATTGATTGATTGGTATATGAAATATTGGTATGATATATTGGTTTTGATTTATGTAATTCGGATTTGGTTATGAAATATTGGATTTCTTTATGAAATCACAATTTTGTGTAATTTAGTAGTATGTGTATTGGTAGATGAAATAGTGGGTATATTTGATTGTGTGTATGTAATAATGGGTATGTTTGATTGTGATTAAGATTTGTGATATGTGTTAGTGAGGTTATGTTAATTAGTGATGATGTTAGTTAGTTTAGCTGTTAGCATTGTGATTGAGGTATGTGAATAATATTGCATATGCTTGAAAGTGTTGAATGGTTATGTTATATTTGATTAGATTGGTATTAGCCGATGTATTAATTTGTGTGATTTATGGGTGATTTTTATTTTAGGGATCATGAATTGGTCAGGCAAAGGGAAGAATTCGGGATCTAAGAAAGGAAATGGGTCTAGCGCCGATAGTTCGGGGTCCGCCTCTATCAGCAACACTTATAGCAGCCCTAGGACCTCTCGACACCTTCAACTACTTGAGTAGACGCCACAGCAGGATGTAGTGGCCCCATGACCCGCCAGCTCGAGGCAGCTCTTCAACAAAGGCGACACCCCTATGCCCTCAACGAACGGCTCTACGGGTCCTACTATTTTAGATTTCCATATATCTCCCATTACTTGGCCAGCGCCTCCTCCCTCTACGACTCAAGCTTCGTCGGCCTCTCATGCTGGTGCTTCATGTACCTCTTCGACTGGGGTACCAATTGGACCGCCGCCTCACCTCTTCATGCCCCAGGAATTACCTGCCCTGCATAATATCGATGACCGGGGAGAGCCAATTACAGGAGAGCTCCATTACATCCACCCGGATCAAGCATACGTCTATGTGTTGTTTGATACACCTCTTTTTAGTGCGAGGGTAACAAACGGATCGATGTCAGAATTGGGTAAATATTAAATACCTTGGTTATTTAATTTGTAACTTATTAATAATATGTATATTAAATTGGGTGCTCCTATTTTAGTCTTTTTACTTTGTCTTATATGACAGCTGCCGGAGGCAACAAAAAAGACCAGACGATACGTCAGCGACAAGCAACTTAAGATGGACGTGAAGGATTGCGGGCCACTGCTCATGGAGACCAACCTTGATGGATAGGTGAAGTTAGGGAAGTCGGCGGTGCGGAGCTACTCCGGCCAAGTAGGAAGTATCATACGGGACAAAGTCCCAGTTTTGTGGAGAGAGTGGTCCTCGGTGTCGCAATGCGTGAAGAACACGTGAACAATGCTATGTCGGTGAGTTAGAAAGATATTCATTATGTATGTCTACATATATTAATCAAGTCCTAATATTACCATAAATGGGTACATTGTAGGTCTGGTTCACCGTCCCAGACCACCTTAAATCCACCTGGGCAAATGAGGTGCAGGGAAAAAGGTAATGGGAATTATATAATATATATTAAGATATTATGTTGATCATGTATTGTTACTTTTCTAACATTTGTGTTGCATATATAGGTACAAGGAGTGGAAAAATGAGCTTTCTTCGCACTGGAGGACGCGTGGCAATGACCGTTCGGGTACCCCTGAGGAGTTTATGTATAAGGAGTACGAGTGGCGGTGGCTTCTAATCCACTTCAACGACCCACATTTTGAGGTATATATGTAACATAATATTTGTGTTTACTTGTATCCTATTTGACGAAAATAGTTTTCTAATATTTTTTTTAATATATGTTTATCCAACAAGGCCATTTCAAAAATAAACGCGGCGAATTGGGGAAAAATACGAGTAACCATCATGCCAGTTCTAGAACCTATGCGAGTTATATGGAGGAGGCGATGCAACAACACCCTGAAATCAACCCGTACGTGTATATGTACGAGAAAGCGTATCCTCAGTCCCCCGAAGATATTGTCAGTCTTATGCCCTTACAACTTAATTAACATAATTATTTATATATGTATTTTCTCTAAATTTATATATATATATAGTAATATGTTATTTTGTAAATTAGGCGAGAGTGAGGGAATGAGCTGAGGAGGTGTTGACTCAGATAGCGAGGAAGCAATGGCCTGGAACCCAGGATGAGAACTTCCCCTAGGCCATATCTCATATTGATCAATCTAATTTTACGGTTGGGCGAGGATGATGGCTCACATTTTCTCCCCATGAATGAGCAATTACTACTGCAGGGGTCTAAGACAGTATGTCGATGGGATATTGAAGAACACGCCTGATTTCCAACACAAGTCGGGATGTTCCAGGGCTAATCAACTATAGGAGAAACTTCAGAGGCAGATAATGGAGCATCATGGACTATAGGAAGAGCATTAGAGAGTGTAGGAAGAGACTCAAAGACAAATGGCTGCCCAGCATGCTCAGATGGAGCAGATGGCCCAGCAGCATGCTCATATAGCTAGCTTTATTCAGGCAATGAATGAAACACTTCAGGAACAAGGACTCTAGGTCCCAGGCCCACCTCTATTTCAATTTGTCCAGGTCCCTTTCAATGTTCCACATCAACAGGAGGATCCCCAAACAGATGGTAGTACCCCATCTGTTTTCCAGAACATAGATTTAGACAACCCTTAGTTTATGTGTTATGTGGGTGAATATGTGTTTCATTAATATGTGCTTAAGTTTAAAATTGTGGAAATAAAATTGTGAAATTGTTGATTCTGGAAATAGAAATCCAGAATCTGCAGATTTTTTTTCTTCAGAAATTTGTATACTATAGCCGACGATAATAGCCAAAGTCATCAGCTAAAGTCTTCAAAAAGTTGACAAGTTTCATACTATTGCCGAAGATATTCAGAAACTATAGCCGACAATAGTATTTCAGACTCGGCTATAGTACAGCCCGGTCAACCATTTTGATCGGAGGGGAAGCTTTGGCCGATGATTTTATCATAAGCAAAAGTCACAAACTATAACCGACGATGTTTGTTGTCGTCGGTTATAGTCAAAACTATAACCGACAACGGTCATAATTATCAGCGGCTATAGTATGGTCGATGACGTTTTCTCGATGACTCTATAGCCGACGGTAGGTTATCGGCCTTACTATAGCTGACGACAATTGTCTAACAGGCCGACAATTTTGTGTCATTGGTTATAGTACTTATTCTGGTAGTGATTAGTTTAAGGAGTGAAACAAGTCATCCTCATTATTTTGCTCGGAGATTGCATCCCGAAAACCTCTGTGAAGCTTTGATCAAGTCAATTTCAAGTTGTGAAATTTTTTCTCTCCTGACACTCCTTAGTGTCATAATCTCGTTCAAAGATTTCAGCTTTCGTGAATTCTGTAGGCCTATTTCCTGCAATATCATCAAAAAAGATAAAGCTTAGATGCTTGCCCTACTTTCATCGCCACAACCCATCGATAACTTATCGATGATAAAAAAACTATCTCCTGCATAATTAACAAACAAATTAGTTCCATCAAGACTCCATCGACTACAATTAAAATGGAATCAATTCTTATATTCCAGGCCGCTTTGATCAAACTCAAATGTAATGTGTAGAAACTCGCTGGGATTTCTTGAAACATCTGGCTCGACGGGCTATTTTCCTATTTGTCGAGATGTTTTTGCTCGTCGAGATGTTTCTGCTTTCGAGTCGTTTCTCTTCACCAGAATTTTCACCACTCTCATATTTCTCAGACTGGTTACCATCGTTTTTGTATGATAAAGCCTCGTTGTCAATGTTTTCACGGATGTTTGGTGCCATCGTTTTCCACAGACGGCACCACTTGTTGGAGTGTAAAAATGTCGTCGAGGACAAGTTATCTCAACAAAAACTTCACAACAAACACTGAACGATTTCACACCTTTGATAAGTCTGAGTTTGACTTCCTTGTGCCGAAATGAGGTGGGGGTGGGGAGGGAGGTGGTACCTGCAAAGACACTCTGATGCTCAAGTCACTCAGAGTGTTCTAATTGAGAGTGTAAATGCAAGTAGTTTGCCAAAAAATGAATCTATATCGTCAATCTCAAGTCAAACGAATCCACAATCTGCCAGGAAAGTTAGTCTTTATAGTGCAAACCTTCCCTCCAAATCAGTAACCAACTAGTGGGCCTCAAGTTTCAGACCTTCCCATCCAAAACTGACTCCTTATCCGAAGGCCCACATTCTGTAGCTCGTCGAGCAAAACGTCCTCGAGATATTCTTTGCGAGACCAAGTCCCGCGCCGCAAATATGTCAATGACATTTGACTTCGTCGCATGCCTCTTGGTGTAAGACCTTTTCTCATCAACCTTTAAGCCCATAATTTCCTTCCTCGTCGAGCTTTTACCTATTTTCAAATCTTCTCATTCACCTTTCGTCCAAGTGACCCAAGACCTCGACTTCCCTCGAGCATCCATTCTAGCTCGTCGACGTAGAGAAATATTTCTCCCCTACATTGCTAAGTTAAAAAATTTGTCGTTTAAGTAGAACTTAAAACGACGAAAAATTTCATCGCTGAAGTAATCGTACTTAGACGACGAAATGGGTACCAATTAGTCATCTAAGTCCATACCCTAATACTAACCCCTAAACCCTGGCCTATAAACACTTAGACAATGAAACTCTGTGTTCGTCATCTAAGCCACACTTAGACAACGAATGATACCCATTTTGTCATCTAAGACTATACCCTAGCACTAAATTCTAAACCCTAACCCGTAAATCTTGACCCATAAACACTTAGACGACGGATGATATCCATTTCGTCATCTAAGATGACTTTCATTGCCTCCGATCAAAGAGGATGACCATGTATACTATCTTAAAATGCATATTTTTTTCATTGAGGGCATAAAGTAAAAAATTCTTGGACTCTTCGAAAATCGTAGTTATGAAGATTCTTATATCAACGTTTCTGTTTTGTTGAAATGTCGGTTTTATGGTTGACTACGCTGATCAAACCCTTAACGAACTTACTATTTACTAAAAATTCGTCCACTTACATATTATGTTGTGATTAATATATCTAATAGTTGTTTTATCCAGATTCAATTTTGTTAGTATTGATGTGAAGTGAATATAGACATACAAACACTTAAACTATACAACATTAGTACATATATAACAAGGTTTTAGTCTTACATCAACTTTTTATGTCAAATTTTAATTAATTTCTATGTAGTTGATAAATTATGTTTTTACGACAAGACAAACACCTATAATTTTGGAAATGGGTTTACGAATTATATTTTACGATCATTTCCGTCTTTTAACTATTTTTCGATAATCACTAAATTCAATCGATCAAATCCTAAACTAATCTGAATTGGGTTGAATTTTTTTTCTACATTATTGTATAAATATAATGGTTACAACTTATTGTTGATTTTAGATAATTTTTCGGCAACTACCCAAAATTAAATTTTCATATATTTATAAAAAGATAAAAAAATTATACTTAGACGACGAAATGTTTAGATTTTGTCGTCTAAGTAAAATTTTTTTTTTTTTTTTTATAAATATTTGAAATTTTTTTTTTATTGCCAAATTTTTAGCAAAAATTTAAAACACTTAGACGACAAAAACATGATAATTTTGTCGTCTAAGTGCAAAAAGTTGGCAGTTTTATTTTTTCTCCAAAATTTTGCCAAAAATTTAAATCATTTAGGCGACGAAACAATTAAGTTTCGTCGTCTAAGTCAAAAAAGTTGGCAGATTTTTTAAAATTTAAAACAGTTAGACAACAAAACTATTAGGTTTTGTCGTCTAAGTGCAAAAAGTTGGTGAATTTTCTTTCCGCTAAAATTTTACTTAGGCGAAAAATCTATTAGGTTTCATCATCTAAGTTATTTTAAAACCCTTTAAATCAAACATTTTTTCAATCTCTCTTTATTTTCTCAACTCTCTCAAATTCTCTCTCCAACCATCACCATCACAACTACCACAACCACCATCACCACCACCACCACCACCACCACCACACATCAATATAATTAGTTTAATTTGGTTAATTTGGATAAGTTAATTTAGTTTTTTTAGGTTAGTTTAATTTAGTTTATTAACTAATTATATTATGAATTTTTTATTGAAATTATTTAAATACAAAATAATTTAAATTATTTATTTATTATGAATTTTGCATTTAAATTAATAACTTGCATATAATGAATTAATTAATTATCTGTGATGACCCGAACCAGAATCAGTTGAGTAAACGGCTTAATTCACGAGTTAGCGCGTAATCGCAATTTTTCGATAATTGTGTGATTTGCCGGTTTTGATTGCGACTTAATTATCGGCCGACAATTTGAGTTGAGTCTCTTCTTGAGAGTTATTGTACACGTAATTTCGAATTCGTGGGCGGTTCCGGATGATTATTTCGACGATTGAGGAATATAATATGAATATTTGAAGTTTCAGAATCTCGTCGAGTTTATCCGAATCGTAATGGTTATGCGTTTTGGACCATCGATCGTCCCGAGACGCGAGTATAAATATCGGAAATAGTCAAAAATTGTCGAAAAACACTGTTTTGGGAAGTTTGACTGGCGTTAACCATATTGGACGAGTTGACCCGCGTTGACCGGAGAAGAAAACTTCACCACCGCTTGACTCGCCGGGGACCTTCATTTTCCGGCCTCCTCCGGCCGAGGTATTGGGGATCGAGATCGTGCTTCGGGCGAGGGATCTTCCACCGGACCACGTGATTAGCACGAGTGCGCGTTTTGCTCACCTGTGAGTGGACAATTTCTTTTCACTGATTAGCCGCGAGTCTTTAATACACATTTTACGAGCATGAGCATGCATATGAGATTATGATTTATATGAGCATGTGTTATACGATTATGCCTATACAATTATACATTACGTATATGCATTTACATATTGCTTTATATACTTGCATAGAACTATTTATGATTTGGTTTACACAGAGTACAGTCACAATATATGTTGTTGTATCGATACACCTGCATCCCGGCTAATCCCCGAGGATGTTTACCGGGGGAGGCTTTGACCCCTGACCCGAGGCCTTTACCGGGGGGGGGGGGGGGGGGGGGGGGCAGACCTCTGACCTGAGGCATTTCTGGCTAGAATCACGTGTGGGTCTGGGATCCTGTGATTCGGACTGTACTAGCACGGATGTGTCCATGACCGACCCCGTGGGATTTTTCCATGCATGCTCTGTACGCTGGAGGAGTTTGAGCTAACCTCGTGTACTATATCATGTTCATTCATTTTGACTCGCATATGTTTTTATAACATATATTATTCGGCGAAAGACATTTATTTTCGTCCACTCACTCTAACGGTTTTCATGTCTTTCCCCTGGGATTTTTGGTTTCCGTGCCCAATTTGCAGTTCAGATTCTTGTGTTTCACGTCGTGGTCGGAGGCTAGTCGTTCGAGCTACCTTTCTTTTCCAGTAGGTTTCTTGTTTTACCTACTGTTGTATATTTTGTATAAGTATACACTAGAGGTCGCTCTGATACGATACTGATACATGTTTTATGTAGTTTTTCGCGGATTTCCTATATTATTCAGTTCTGTTTACTGTTTATTGCTATTGTTATGATATTGAGAAATCTGGATGGGATTGGTGCCCACGGTTTGGCTTTTGTGGCATAGGATGAAGTGTTATTTTTTGGGTGCAGGTTAATGGAAATTCTGCGTTAGTAGCGTTACTCTGCCGAAATTTTAATAGTTTTTGTTGGTTCGTGTTTTCAGAAGGGTTTTGATTCCGGTTTAGGAAACTAAATCGGGGTTGGGTCCTTTCAGCTTGGTATTAGAGCATTAGGTTGTCAGATTCTGTAGACTCTCGTAGTTGGGACGCTTAGGATATTTGAGTTTGTACAGCATGTCTGGAGTGATGACTCGACTGGCCAGCGGTACTCATCAATACTTCGGGTGTTGTGTGTTCTCAAATATCTGAGGTCTCATGATTACGTTTCTTCTGCTTATACCTAATGCTTGTCTTGTATCAGTAGGATGCCTTCTCGACGTGGTCCCCGTGTTGATCAAGAAGTGGATCCTGATGAGCATCGCCAGACGCACAACTTGCTGATGCGAGTGTTGCGTTTGGAAGAGCGTTTTGACCCTGTGGTCAAAGCTTGTACTGCTGGTGCGACTGTCTTTTTGGGTTCAGCTGATCCAGAGATTTGCGAGACATGGTTGGTTCAGGTTGAACGTGTATGTGAGCGTTTGCGATTTACCCCTGAGCAGATGACAGTGGCAGCAGTTGGGTTACTTGAGTCAGATGCATACTTCTGGTGGGTTAGCACCGATCGGGTTCCAGTTGATACTCCGTGGACTTTGTTCCGAGATCTGTTTATGCGAAGATACTTCAACCTGGCTACCCAGCAGCAGAAGTATGATGAGTTCACGAACTTAAGGCAGGGCAGTTTGTCTGTGCTTGAGTACCGGGACAGATTTACCTGCTTATCTCGGTTTACGCGTGACATGGTGGCTACTGAGGAAGCCATGTGCCGTAAATTTGAGCTGGGTTTGAACTTGAACATCAAGGGGACTCTGACTACGATGGCTCGGAACAACTTCGATGAGTTTGTCAGTGCAGCACTCCGAGGTGAGGATATCGAGAAGGCGAGGTAGATGAGATACTATCCTAGATGATTTGAGGAAGGTGGACCGAGTCAGGGGCCTTCAATGAGGCAGAGTTCTGATACTTCTGGTTCGGCTTCATCCTCGGGCAATGGACCATATCGACCACCAGCTAGTGCACCGAGACAGAGGAAGAGATGGAGGAGAGATCGACCGCAGCGACCACAATCTAGTGGGGGTTCTAGAGGTTCCAGTTATCCTCGGCGTACCGGAGGCACGTTTGCTGTACCGAGGGAATATCCACTATGCAACTTCTGCAACATGCATCACTATGGTCCTCGTCAGCGAGGCCCTGTCACTTGTTTTCGTTGTGGCCAGGTGAGTCATTATGCGAGAGAGTGTTTCTAGCTTGATGGTGCTGATGGACAGGCCTCTGACCTGAGGCCTTTCTGGCTAGAATCACGTGTGGGTCTGGGATCCCGTGATTCGGACTGTACTAGCACGGATGTGTCCATGAGCGACCCCGTGAGATTTTTCCATGCATGCTCTATACACTGGAGGAGTTTGAGTTCACCTCGTGCACTATATCATGTTCATTCATTTTGACTCGCGTATGTTTTTATAACATATATTATTTGGCGAAAGACATTTATTTTCGTCCACTCACTCTAACTGTTTTCATGTCTTTCCTCTGGGCTTTTCGGTTTCTGTGCCCAGTTTGCAATTCAGATTCTGGTGTTTCACGTCATGGTCAGATGCTAGTCGTTCGAGCTACCTTTCTTTTCTAGTAGATTTCTTGTTTTGCCTACTGTTGTATATTTTGTATATGTATACATTAGAGATCGCTCTGATACGATACTGATACATGTTTTATGTGGTTTTTCGCGGATTTCCTATATTATTCAGTTCCGTTTACTGTTTATTGCTATTGTTATGATATTGAGAAATCCGGATGGGATTGGTGCCCACGGTTTGGCTTTTGTGGCATAGGATGAAGCGTTATTTTCCGGGTGCAGGTTAATGACAATTCCGCGTTAGTAGCGTTACTCTGCCAAAATTTTAATGGTTTTTGTTGGTTCGTGTTTTCAGAAGGGGTTTGATTCCGGTTTAGGAAACTAAATTGGGGTTGGGTGCTTTCATTATCATTTAATAAATTTTATATTTAATATTGTTTTAACAAAATCAACCACTTAGATGACGAAACTACTACAATTTCGTCGTCTATGATGCAACACCGGTACCTAGACAACGAAATTGTAGTAGTTTCGTCGTCTATGTGGTTCATTTAACTTTTTTATTTAATTTTTTTTAACAAAATTTAACACTTAGTTGACGAAACAACTGCAATTTTGTCGCGTAAGATGCAACACCTAAATGACAAAATTGTGTTATTTTCGCCGTCTAAGTTGTTCATTTAATTTTTTATTTGTTTATTTTTAACAAAATTCAACACATACTTAGACGACGAAACAACTTCAATTTTGTCGTCTACGATGCAATACCTAAATAATGAAAATAATATGAAATTTATTTTATCGTCTAATTACTTAGACTACGACACTTAGACGATGAACCTTAGACGACAAAAATTTTGTCGTCTAAATACTTAGGCGACGAAAAATATCACTTAGACAATTTCGTCGTCTAAGTGTGTGTTTCATGTAGTGTTTGTTCATTGTTGTGTTCTTTGTTGCCGCTCATCTTACACGTTTGGTTGCTTGCTTATTTGGCTGCCTCTCGCATTATATTAATGTCGTGTGGATTATTATTGCTTGCAAGGTACTCATTTGGCTAACTTGCTAACAAGCAAGTGTCACACGATTCGTTTTGTCGCTTCTCAAAGTCGATCGGTGACACTACGCATCTTCCTCTTGACTCGACTATTCTATGGCCCTTGACCATATCGTGATTGATTAGCCTGAAGCTATGCTCGACGTGGACCTCGGCCAGCGAACTTTGACCTCTTCCAATTCGACCAGACTTCCTCCTTAGTCGCCGGAAATCAATGTTGGGTGCTCGGGGTTTGTGCCCAGAGTAAACGGTTTCAAAGTCGGTGATACTGTTCGTGGGTGCATAGGTGCGGCGGATGCAGAGAGAGAGAGATTTTGATTGACTATGGTTAATTTTTTTTAAACTAAAGTTTGACTAACCAAATGGATTGGAGTTATAGGTCTGTTAACTAATGCAACTGTACCCGGTGTAATGAAGATGCTCTTAACAAATAATGGAGCTATTTGCATTCAAAATTTTCATTTGGTACGTATTTGAGTACGTAATCCCTTTTTTTTAAATAATACGTAATCCCATTTAAGAAAGACAAAAGTTGAAATTAAGATACAGGATTGATACGTGTTCAAGTAATTAATAGTCGGCCAATTAATAACGAGAGGCTAGGCGTATAAGAGATATATATCATAAATGAATGTCAATTTTCATTTCTCACTACTGGAGATCAGCTTCCAAGCGACGAAGGTAAGTACCTTCGTCGCTCCAATCACTCTGAGGCGACAAAATTTGAATTCGTTGCCTCAGAAACAACCTACGTCGCTTCAACATCATTAAGGTGACCAACATTGTTCTACGTCGCATCAAAAAAACAAAATAACCAAATTTAGGTATCTGAAGCGACGTATATCAATGTTGGTCGCCTGGAATCAATCTGAGGCGACATATATCAATGTTGGTCGCCTCGAAGATATCTGAGGCGACGAATATTGATCAGTCTTCGTCGCCACATTTTTTAAAAACCAGATCTGCTCTCCTTCTTAAAGTCAAACCTTTTATAAAGTTGAAATTTTGGGAAAATAGAGCATTCGCCTTCTGGATCTGTTCTTGGCCGATTTGCAGAGAAATTTGAAGAAATTGAGAAAGAAGGTTGTTCTTGCCATCCATTTGATTCTTAAGTAAGGTTAGTTTAATTTTTATCTCTTTAAACTCTCTTTATGACCATATTACATGTTAATGAAGAAGTGAAATTGATGTATATGTGAACTTTTTTAAATTGAATTGAATTTGGTCATATGTTGTAGTTTTAATGTTTGAATCATTGAATTGTGATAAATCATGTTATGGGTTCATCAATAATGTTTGAACTTTGGTTAAATTTAGTGAAATTTGTGATGATTAGTGTAGATTAGGTGTATTGGTCTCAATTAGTGGTTTTATTAGTGTTAATCATGAAATCGAGTGTAGGGTTATATATAATTATGTTGTTTATCAACTTAGAACTTCCGTTTGAGAATCAAGAACTCATTTAGTTGATCGAGATGAGTTGTTGATTCTCGAATTGTCCCATTTTTTGACACTTTAGGTGAACACGACTTTGTTGATTCTTTTGCTATTCATGTGGTTTCAGTTTCTGTTTTGGGATATGTTTTCAGCAGTGTCTCCTTAGAATGTTCCCCGAGTGGAAATTAGGTTGTTTAGATATGTGTGCACTCGAGGAAATGTAGGGAGATGCTGCCGAAATTTCCCAAAACTGGAGCTGATACCCATGGGTGCAAGAGGGTTGACAAATGTCGTGTTTCCCTGAAGGAGATAGAACCTAACCCGGAGGCATAAGGAGAATAAGTGTGGGGGCAGGTTGTATCGTAAATGTGGCGTGGTAACTTTGTTCATATTGATTGTTTATGTTGATAGAAAACATGGAAGGACACCCAGACAAAACTTGGATGACCTATCCTCATGCTGATCCAAGGTACATCACAGGCATATTCGAGTTTATGAATTTTGCCCAGTGACATAGTAACGGAGCCGATTATCACTTCTACCCGTGCAAACATTGTAAGAACGGTCCATTCAAGGTTACTAAGGATATCATGTATCATCACTTGTCACACGGTGGTTTGAATCTGGAGTACACTGTCTGGCACCTGCATGAGGAAGTTTCAAGTGAACTGACAATGCTCAGTCAACGAAGACAGTGGCTTCAAGACAGAGTCGGTCCTTTTAGTGGTGCCGGTCCTTCAGTGAACCCGCAGTTGGAGATTCTGCATAATGCATATCCGTATTATCCTAGATACCATGCAGATGCACCCTAAAAATTTGTGGAAGATAATTTTGGCATCAACTTCAATGACATGGTAGACGATGATTATGAAAAGTATGATAGATTATTAAAGGAGTCAGAGACCCCATTATATGAAGGCAGTGAGGAAACTGTTTTGAGTGCCATATTAGATGCAATAGAAATGAAAAATGAAAAAGGATGGTCAGATACAAGTGTTGATTCTTTATGTAGTTACATTAATAAACTTCTTCCTAAAGGGCACACATTCCCTTGTTCATACTTCACAATTAAAAAAATCATGAGTGATCTTTCTCTTGGTTATGAAAGAATTGATACGTGTGAGTTCAACTGTGTGTTGTTCAGGGGGGCGCTTGTAAATGAGAGGATTTGTCCAGTGTGTAATTCTGAAAGATATAAGCCATATACGGATGACATTCCCAAAAATTTCATTCGTTACTTCCCTCTGACACCAAGGTTGAAGCATCTGTTCATGTCACCACACACTGCGAAGCATATGCGATGGCTCGGGGAGAAGGTATGTGTGGCTGGTAGCCTCAGCCACCCAGCTGATGGAGAAGCGTTTCAACATTTTGACAGAACTATTCCAGGTTTCGCACGGGACTGGAGAAATGTGCGCCTTGGAGTTGCAACAGGGGTTTTAATCCATTTGGAACAATGGGAACTTTGCATAGTACATGCCCCGTTGTTGTGATGTCGTACAATCTACCACCGTCAATGTGCATGAAGAAGGAATATAACATACTATCGGTGTTGATTCCGGGCCCTAAATCTCCCGAAAAGTGCCTTAGTGTACTCATGGAGCCAATGACCAAGGAGCTAATACATTTATGGGTCGTTAGATTCCATACATTTGATCGAGTAGACAATGAGGTATTCTTGATGAAGGCTGCGGTGATGTGGACTATCAGTGACTTTCCTGGTTTAGGGATGCTTGCGGGATCAACGGTGAAAGGGTACAAGGCATGTCCAATTTGTCTAGATGAGCTGACTTCAGAGCATATATGTGGGAGGATAGTCTATAAAGGTCATCGAAAATGGCTCTACCAAGACCACCCTTGGCGATTGAGTAAGGAATTTAACAGGAATGTGGAGTTTAGCTGTAGACCCGTTCAGAAGACTGGAGATGAAATTTTGGAGGACGTTAGGTCACACGCTTACCCTATTCTTAGCCAACATGACGACTTGAAGGTGCCGTACAATCTGAATAACAGATAGTGTTGGACTCACGAGAGCATATTTTTGGAAGCTGCCTTATTGGTCATCATTGAAGATCAGACATTGCTTAGATGTCATGCACATTGAAAAAAATGTGTGTGACAACATCCTTGGAACCATTTTTGCAATTGATAAGAAGACTAAGGATGGTCCAAAAGCTCGCGCAACTTTGAAGAAGAGGAATGTGCGCAAAAACCAGTGGCAAATAAAGGGTGACGAGGGGACGGAGAAGGTTCCTCATGCACCATTTTTAGTTAAAAAGGATGCTCTAAAAGATGTGTTCAAGTGGTTCAGGGATGTTAAGTATCATCTTGGTTATGCAGGAAGTTTGAGAAGTAAGGTCAAAGTTTGTCCCCCATCACAGTTTTATGGATTGAAGACACATGATTGCCATGTATTGTTTCAACGTCTTCTTCCAGTATTTATCAGAGGGTTCTTGCTAGATAATGTTGTGAAGCCATTGATAGCATAGTCAAATTGGTTTCGTAAATTATGCAGTAGGGAGGTGAAGAAGGAAGTGGTGCGTGACATGGAAACTGAGATAATGATGATTCTCTGCAATTTGGAACTGATTTTTTCACCTCATTTTTTTACATCTATGGTTCATCTCATGGTTCATCTGTCCAAACAAGTATTGCTTACAGCCCAGTACACTATACATGGATGTATCTAATTGAAAGGTAGCATATTTTACATTGCTAATACTATGCTAGTTACGTAATATGTACTAATCATTTATATGTAATAGCAGGCAATTAGGAAAATATAAAAAGTCAATGAGGAATACACATTACCCGGAAGGTAGTATTGTTGAACGATACCTTGTACATGAGTCGGTGACATATTGTAAGTTTTATCTAAGACGGAAAGACCATGAAGAAATGGACACTTCCCCATAATGGATTATTTGCAGTGTTTCACAACAAGTAAGGCCAGAGATTATTGAGACTCGTAGCCAGTTTAGGTTCAGTGAAGGAGAGACTGCTGAGGCTTACTAGCAAGTTTTGGTGGAAACATACGAAGTCAAAACATACCTAGAAGAACATCTCACAAGGTTCAAAGCTAAAAATGGTGAAGATTTCGACGATCTTCGTCGTTGGAGGAGTTTTCTTCGATGGTTCTTAACATGGGTACTGAAAACTAATAGTTGTTGAAAGGTACTTCAATGGTTTTTAACACTTATCTTTCACTTCTCAAACACTTAACTTTCAGGTATCTCTGAAAGGACCCGACTCCGATTTAGTTGCCTAAACCGAAATAAAACCCCTTCGAAAATATGACCTTAAAAACTTTTTTTGCCAGAGTTTACTTTGAAATACGTGAGCCAATATTAGAACCTGCAAAGAGAATCACACTTCAAATATTCCACAAAAGCCAAACCGTGGGGCTCCATTCCCCATCCAGATTTCTCAACATCATATATAATAAACCACAAGGTTAATTTACAAGAAATCCAGAAATCATTCAGGAGTAAACTCAGCTGAAAACACAACATAAGTATTCAGAGCGACGCTTATATACATCATATACAACCAGTAGGTTGAACAAAAAACCTACTCGAACTGAAGTGTGACCAACACTCTACGCCTCCACCGTCGACGTGCAACCCCTAAATTCAAACTACAAACTGGGCAGAGGAAACCGAAAAATTTGGGGAAAGACAAATAAAATCGTTAGAGTGAGTGGACGATAAAAATAATAATAATATATCATTCCCAACATATAAGTATATATGCTCATAAAAGCATAATGCGAGTAAATGAACATGAAAATCCCGACCAGGTACATTTTTCCTGATCCATAAATATGCAGGTAAAATCATACGGGTCACTCATGGACTCCTCCGCATAGTACAGTCTAATCACGGGATCCCAGACCCCCTCGTGATTATAAGTCTAAAAAAGACCTCGGGTCAGGATATCTGTCCCACCCGGAGCATCTCGCGGATCAGCCGAGAAACTAAAGCATTGATGCTACCTCTGTATCTGAGACTGTACTCTGTGTAAACCAAATCATAATTACTTTCCATGCACATGCATAATCGTAAAGTGCATAATCATAAATGCATAATGTAAATATATAATCATAAATGCATACTCATAAAATGCATAAATCAAGACTCGCAATTCAACTGTGAAAATAAAATGTTCACTCACAGTACGAAGCTAACTCTGAGGTCCGATGGAAGATCCCTCGCCAAACACTCAATCATGATCACCTAAATAACAGGGATATGATCAATACATATTGAAACACATCATACAAAGCTAATACGTCAAGAACCCCGCGTTCTTGAAAGACGTATCGCTCGAAATATCGACGAGGATAGCAAAATTCCCAAAATACACCCAAAGAACCCTCGTCCCAAATTAGAACATTCAACGTGACTCAAAAACCTGATCATTGCGTTCGGCACATGAAAACAAGCGAAACGACATAAAACTTGCCAAAAATCACACCTCGTCGGAGCTCTGTCGCGCACGGCAGCGCGTGGCGCCGCCGCTGGTCGCCAAAAAATCCACTAACCCAAAAATCTTCGATCTATACATCAGTTTGAAGATCTCGACATTTCCAACAACTTTGTAGTTCAAAGCTAAACCCAATTTTAACCGAAAAATGTCCAAAACTCACCGTGAAGTTCGAAAACCTTGTCGGAATTCAATTTTTCCGATCGGCCACCACCGGGCACGGCAAGGGCCGAGACCACTTGGGATAGACTCACCATCCCAAGGGCTACAAAACCCCCATAAGTTTGACCCCAATTGCCGCCGTCTCCGCCACCTCCGTCGCAGGCGAATTCGGCCGAAATTCTCCAAACTTCACTGCATCGTATCTTCTTCATCCGGTAACCAAAATGAGTGATCCACCTATGAAAAGAAAGAGGAGCTCAATCCCAACAACTATCAAGAAGGAACCATGGCCAAAAGATGCCGGAATAAGGCACACCGACGCCGAGAAGGTCACGGCCCCCAAACGGGTATTTCCAAAAATAGAAAGTTTCCCAATTTGTTTCGTATTTATACCATATACATACCATACACATACCATCCCCAAATCAACGGCTATAATTCAATCTGATCCAAATCGGACTGTCACGATTAAATCCACATTCACTAACTGACTTTAAAACTCGATAAAACATTGCTCACTTATCCAAAAAATTCTCCGAAAATTCCCACGATCTCGAAGTTAAATCCTCTACAATTCCCGTGAAGGCACTCAAACCAAATTCTTGTCCGATAATTTAGTCTTTAACAAACTCATGAGTACGATTAATTCACAATAATCACGGTTCAGACTAATATGTGCACATTCCACGGTTCGGGTCATTACAAATCTACCCCCCTAACAAAAATGTCGTCCTCGAAATTTACATACCGGCTAGGAGAACGAAGCTATTGCTTATACAAACTGTTCTAGCTGCTACGTGACTACCTTTACTCTATGATTTCTTTATAAACACAAACGCTGACACTAACAGAAAATTTATGTTCCAGAGAATCTACTCTTGACAATTAAGAACATCCAACGGTTCCATAACCTGAACTGAACTGCAATTGAAACTCTCTACAATGGAAATTTCTGAGGCACGCTAACATTAGGGAATTAGGAATATACGTCCATAACCACGATGCATAAAATATGTCATACCATATGCTAGCCTTGATAATACTTTTCAAACAATAAACCATAACGCTCATATCTTTACTAACGTGCATAACTTACCACGCTAGCAACTGTTCATAACTCATTTCTATGGCAATAGCTAGAAGGATACTCAATTACCACCATATACTCTGACTGACATATGCACAAATTTTTCTGATAATCCGACAGCTTTAATCTGTTAAGAAAATCTGCATATTATTTGTCATCTCTGGCAACACATAACCTCTTTCTGAACACCAAAGTGCCATTACTCCTCATCTGAAACTCTCTCGGTACATTATTCTAAATCAAATTCTTCTTGCTCAGCGGATAGGCATCTGAATCTTGAGCTTCACGAACTTGATTAAGTAGTATCGAACGAACTTGAAAGCTGGCTAATAATGCTCCATCTTCATTCCACTCCAACACTGCCCCCGTTGCTCTCAACTCTGTCAAAAGTGACACTCTAGCAACACGTACATGGAAGAGAGAAGCACCGTGCTTCCGACTAAGAGCATCATCAACCACATTAGCTTTCCCTGGATGATACTCGAAAGTACAGTCGTAATCGTTAATCAGCTTCATCCATCTCCGCTGCCTCATGTTCAAATCTGGCTGTGTACGCAAGTAGGTAAGACTTTTATGATTGGTGTAAATCTTGCACTGAGCTCCATACAAGTAGTGTCTCCAACTCTTCAATGCTAACACCATAAAAACTAACTCCAGATCATGAGTAGCATAGTTAACTTCGTGATGTTTCAACTATCTAGAACCATATGCCACCACATTTCCATCCTGCATCAAAACGCAACCCAAACCTAACTTCAAAGCATTACTGTACACAATATATTCATCGCTATCGTCTGGTAAAGTCAACACTGGTGCAGTAGTCAACCTCTCCTTCAAAGTCAAGTAGCTTTCCTCACAAGCATCAGACCATTCAAACTTGACTCTTTTCTTCGTCAAACAGATAAGCGGTGTCATTATCTGTGAAATGTCTTGTACGAATCGGCGATAATAGCCTGCTAAGCCCAATAAACTCCGTATCTCTGCCACGTTGGTAGGTCTGCTCCAATTCAATACTACATAAATCTTATCTGGATCCACGCTGACTCCCTCTGCTGATATCATGTGACCCAAAAACTTTACACTGTCTAGCCAAAACTCACATTCACTAAACTTGGTGTACAACTGAGCGTCTCACAAAGTCTGCAAAGCTGCTTGCAAATACTTCTTGTGTTGCCCCACACTCCTGGAATAAATTAGGATGTCGTCGATGAACACAATGACGAACTTGTCCAGATACGTCTGAAGATCCGATTCGACAGGTCCACGAAAGCAACTGGTGCATTGGTCAACCCAAATGGCATAACAAGGAACTCATAGTGTCCATAGCGTGACCGAAACGCCGTCTTGTCAACATCAGGCTCCCGAATCCATAACTGATGGTACCCAGACCTAAGATCAATCTTTGAAAAGACTGAAGCTCTTTTCAACTGATCGAACAAATCATCAATCAGTGGAAGTGGATACTTGTTCTTCACCGTAACCTGATTCAACTTCTGATAATCAATGTATAGCCTCATCAAACCATCCTTCTTCCTCGCAAACAACACTAGAGCACCCCAAGGTGAAATACTAGGTCGAATGAAGCCTTTTTCAATCAACTCTTGAAGTTGAATATGCAACTCCCTCAACTCCGCTGGTGCCATACGATAAGGTGTCTGCGATATAGGTTCAGTGCCTGAAAGCAACTCGATGGTGAAGTCAATCTCCCTGACTGGAGGGACACCGGGTAAGTCCTCGGGAAACACATCTGGATACTCACAAACCACCGCAATATCACCAATGTCCGGTACACGAACACTCGTATCAATCACATGTGTTAGGTAAGCCACACAACCCTTCCTCAACATCTGCTCAGCCTTTATTGCTGAAATCAAACATGGCAAAGAAGTATTCTTTTCACCACGAAACAAAATCTCCAGCATGCCTGGACTTCTAAAAACAACCTCCTTCTTGTGACAGTCAAAACAGCCCAATGGTTCTCCAAGAAATCCATACCCAAAAACACATTAAAATCCACAATATCCAGCAGCATCAAATCCACGGCGAACCTATAACCTCCAATAAAAATCTCACCATCTCTATATACCCACTCGACACACACTACCTCGCCAGAAGGATACAACACTCGCCACAAACTAGGGAGTGGAGATGCAGGTACAATAGCCAATGATGCTAATCTATATGACATGAATGAATGCGTAACTCCTGGATCTAGTAATGTAAGAACTGGATGACCAAAAATGTACAACGTACCAATGATAACCTCTGGGGAAGCTCTTCCCTCATGTAGAGACATGGCCTGAACTCGAGCCTATCCAGCTAGTCGTCCACGTTGCCTACGATTCTACTGACCACCCTGTCCAGAAGACTGTGTTGCACGATCATCAGAAGCAGTACCCTGATCTCGACCAGCACTCTGATCCGCAACACCCTAAAAGTGCCAAGCTGAGGACATTCCCTCACAAAGTGACCATCCTGGCCACAATGGTAATAACTCATAGTACCCCGGTAACATGAACCATGATGTGCTGAAGATAGGTCGAGGATAAGTCGATCCACTGGAACTCCCACTCGACTGTTGCCTCTGCGGTCGACTCTTCCTCCATCTCTGACTCTGCCTAGCAGTGCTAGTAGGATATCTATAAGGTCTACTACTAGAAGATGCTGCTGATCTAGAAATACCTGAACTCAACCTCTTCAAAGCACCCTGGTTAGGTCTACCCTCTTCAAATCGACGCGTCTGAAACCGCATCAGCCTCTCCCTCTCAATGTCTTCACCTCTGAGTGCAGCACTAACAAAACCATCAAAGTTATCTCGAGGCATAGTGGTCAAAGTCCCCTTGATATTTAGATTCAAACCCAACTCAAACCCCTTGCACTTTGCTTCTTCTGATGTCACCATATCACGTGCAAACCGAGACAAACGGGTGAACTTATCCTGATACTCAAGTACTGACATATTTCCCTGCCTTAGGTTGGTAAACTCTTCATATTTTCTCTGCTGAGTAGCCTGATTAAAATACCGACATATGAACAAATCTCTGAATAGAGGCTATGGAGTATCAATAGGAACTCTGTCTGTACCAATCCACCCAAAGTAGGCATCTGATTCAAGTAAACCCACTGCTGCTACAGTTTTCTGATCAGGAGTAAAATGCAGGCACTCACAAACATGCTCCATCGGGACTAACCATGCTTCACATATTTCAAGATCAGAGGAGCTAGAAAAGATAGTTCTCCAGCTGTCCTAGCGTTGACCATAGGGTCAAAACGTTGTTCCAAACGCAACACTCGCATAAGCAAGTCGTGCGTAGGATGATCCTCAATAGGATCCCGAGCCCTGTTAGCACAGACTCCACATCGAGGAGGCATCCTAAAGATGAAAGGACATAAGTCCCACAACACAAGGAATGTATTCATGAAACTTCAAATATTTGAAAGCATACAACACTCTAGAGCATTGATGATTGTCCGCTGGCCAGTCGGGTCATCACTCTTGATATGATGTACATTCTCAAATACCCTTAGTAACACAACTACAAGAGTCTACAGAACCTAAAACCTAATGCTCTGATACCAACTGAAAGGACCCGACTCTGATTTAGTTGCCTAAACTGAAATCAAACCCCTTCGAAAACATAACCTTAAAAAAAATTTCGCCAGAGTTTACTTTGAAATACGTGAGCCAATATTAGAACCTGCAAAGAGAATCACACTTCGAATATTCCACAAAAACCAAACCATGGGGCTCTGTTCCCTATCCGGATTTCTCAACATCATATATAATAAACCATAAGGTTTACAAGAAATCCAGAAATCATTCAGGAGTAAACTCTACTGAAAACACAACATAAGTATTCAGAGCGCCGCTTATGTACATCATATACAACCAGTAGGTTGAACAAAGAACCTACTCGAACTGAAGTGTGACCTAAAATCTACGCCTCCACCGTCAACGTGCAACCCTGAAATTCAAACTGCAAACTGGGCAAAGGAAACCCAAAAACCCAGGGGAAGACAAATAAATACGTTAGAGTGAGTGGACGAAAATAATAATAATAATATGTCATTCCCAACATATAAGTATATATGCTCATAAAAGCATAATGCGAGTCAATGCACGTGAAAATCCCAACTAGGTACATTTTCCCTGATCCATAAATATGCACGTAAAATCCTGTAGGGTCACTCATGGACTCCTCCGCATAGTACAGTCTAATCACGGGATCCCAGACTCCCTCGTGATTATAAGTCTGAAAGACCTCGGATCAGGATATTCCCCCCCCCCCCCCGAAGCATCTCGGGGATCAGCCGAGAAGCTAAAGCATCGATGCTACCTCTGTATCTGAGGATGTACTCTGTGTAAACCAAATCATAAATACTTTTCATGCACATGCATAATCGTAAAGTTCATAATCATAAATGCATAATGTAAACATATAATCATAAATGCATACTCATAAAATGCATAAATCAAGACTCGCAATTCAACTGTGAAAATAAAATGTCCACTCACAGTACGAAGCTAACTTTGAAGTCCGGCGGAAGATCCCTCGCCAAACACTCGATCACGATCACCTGAATAACAGGGATACGATCAATACATATTGAAACCCATCATATGGAGCTAATACGTCAAGAACCCCACGTTCTCGAAAGAAGTAACACTCGAAATATCGACGAGGATAGCAGAACTCCCAAAATACACCAAAACAACCCTCGTCCCAAATTAGAACATTCAACTCGACTCAAAAACCTCACCATTACGTTTGGCACGCAAAAACAAGCGAAACGACATAAAACTTGCCAAAAAGCTCACCTCGCTGAAGCTCTGCTGCACACGGTCGGAATTCTCCAAACTTCGTCGCGTCGTATCTTCTTCATTCGGTAACTAAAATGACTGATCCACCTATCAAAAGAAAGAGGAGCTCAAGTTCAACAACTTTCATGAAGGAACCGTGGCCAAAAGATGCCGGAATAAGGCACACCGACGCCGAGAAGGTCACGGCCCAAACGGGTCAGTTTTGACCCGTGGGTCAACGTGGGTCAATGGGTATTTTCAAAAATAGAAAGTTTCCCAATTTGTTTCGTATTTATACCGTATACATACCATACACATACCATCCCAAAATCAACAGCTATAATTCAATCTGATCCAAATCGGACGGTCACGATTAAATCCAAATTCACCAACCGACTTCAAAACTCGATAAAACATTGCTCACTTATTCGAAAAATTATCCAAAAATTCCCACGATCTCGAAATTAAATCCTCTACAATTCTTGCAAAGGAAATCAAACCAAATTCTTTCCGGATAATTTAGTCGTTAACAAACCCACGAGTACAATTAATTCACAATAATCACGGCTCGGACAAATATGTGCACATTCCACGGTTCGGGTCGTTACAGTCTCTTAAGGATAAAAACTTGGACCAGGGCTTAGTGCCAGGAGTAAAGTCATTAGCACTACAAGAAAAACGGACTTAGACCATGGAGCATTTCCGTCGTCTAATTAACGTTTTCCGTCGTCTAAGTACTTAGACGACGGAATCTCCGTCGTCCAAGGTCCGTGCTCCAAGTGCTGTCGTCCAAGCACTTAGACGACGGAGAATTTATTCTCCATCGTCCAAGTTCACTTGGACCGCGGACAATCTCCGCGGCCCAGGTAAACACCTGGACGACGGAGATTGAGTTCTCTGTCGTCCAAGTGTTTACCTGGGCCACGGATAACGTATCAATCTCCGTGGCCCAGGTAGTCACCTGGACGACGGAGAACGAAATCTCCGTCGTCCAAGTGACTTTTTAATTTTAAAAAAAATAAATTGTAATTAAATATTATTAATTTAATTTATTATTAATTGAATTTAAATAATGAAAAATGCTAAAATTAATTAAATAAACTAAATTTTTAATATTACTTAATTATTAAATAATTAAAATTAATTTGTACATACATGCATATATAATCGAAAAAAACTCATAAAAATTAAAATATTGTTCGGAATGCGGAAAGAAATGAGATAATAAACTAATAGCTAGCTAATACACTGGAGGAGCAGATGCGCCGCCGAGTCCTCCGCCTCCAGCCGGGTCATTGTCGTCGGGGTGTGGGTTCGGAGGAGGTTGACATACTTCTCGAGATTGTTGCATCAGGGCGATGAGTTGAACTATTTGTGTTTGTTGCTCATCAAGTCTTTGCCGCATGGATTGATTCTCCTCTCGTGCCAGTCGATTCTCCTCTCGTGCCAGCCGAGCCTCTTGAATGGCTGCTTCGACGGCCGCAGCCTGAGTCCTTCTCCGCTGGCCCGAACCTCCCGTAGCTGATGAGTCGGAGGTCGTCGACAAATCTCGAACCACCTTAGGCCCGAAATGCCTAACCTCCTTGCCAGCTCTACGACCGTAGACCTCATCCGCGATTGCAATTTGGCTCTCTATGGATAGAGGAGGCAGGTCTTCCAGTGGCACATCTGGGAACGCAAACTGAGTGTTAGCCAATTCTTCCTGCGCACTCTCTATCACCCTTGCCTACAAGCACATAATTAATTTATTACAATGAAATAATATTTAAATAATAATTACTATAATTAAAAGCACATATATATATATATCACTTATGCCGCATTGACTCGCTTCATTATCGAGCCCAGGCATCACGTACGCGCTTATGCTTGCATCAAGATAAGGGTGTTTGGAGCCCTTATCCTTGTACTCCTTGGCTATTTGAATGAACTGCTTGGCGCCGGTAGTATGGTGTTTGTCCTTCTTCCCCCGGTTAGCTTTGTTGACACCGAAGAATTTCTGTTAGACAACAAAATTAAATCATTAAAAAATTAATAAGTAACTAAAATTTAAATAATTCAATTATCTTAATTGAAATAAAAAAAGTAAATTAACACCTTAAATTCATCATCGGCAAAGTGGTTACACAACCACTGCCACTCATCTTTTCTATCCCCACGCAGCTCTACGGGGAGAGGCGCGGGACCGTAAGTTTGGAAGTACTGATGGAGCATGTACTACCAATCTTTGTAGATGGAGTTGGCGGTTTGGTTGATATGCCTCAACATCGCTGGTGTTGGATCCACCGCAAATTGTTCCTATCAAAAATAAATAGAAAATTATAATCGTATATATTATGAAATTATAACTAATATTAACAATATTATATAATAACTAAATTGGACGTATTACGTACCGAAAGATCTTTAAAGACTTTCGCCTTCTCATTATCCGGCACCTCCTTCCAAGTAGGGGCAGTGAGACGAACCCGGCTACGGACGATTGACCATATGCTATGCGCCGAGAGACTTGCTAGCTGAGCTGTAGGAGGGCCACCGGTGAATTCGTCGTAGGGCAAGTCGATCTTTTTCCCAGTCGCCTTGCAAATTTTCTCCGCTTTGCCCCCTTTAACGAGACCCCGAGTCCTTTTCGGTTCCGGGTCAGTGGGGGCCCTCCTTTGCTTACGGCGGGTGCTGTACATGATAGATTTAGCGGTCGAGGACGCCTGAGTACTTGCCGTTGAACCGGTACCGGGCGTCGGAGTTGAAAAGGGGTTGACGTCATCACCTCCGGAGATAAATGGGGCAGAGGGAATTTCCCCAAGAAGCGCCACCTCCGAACCAGATGAAGGGTCCGGATTGAGCGCGTCGTTGCCCTCCTGTTGAACCCAACCGACTTGGTCCGCCAACATTCGGAGCATGGCATCTTCTGCCTCCTGTTGCGCTTTCTTCTTGCCGGATGGAGCCATTTAAACCTAGGAGTACGTTGTTAAAATACCTACTTACCATAATAATTACAAGTGCAAAATTTACGCTAATTAAGTACGGTTAAGATTTAAATAGAGTACACTAGCTTGGCTTTTTCGGTCGTTCAATGGACGTGCGACCCGCGCGATAAAGTGTAAATTTTCAATTAATCAGCCTTGGTTAAATCGAAAAACATGGCCAGTTAGGGATAGAGATAACGCGAGAGGCAGGACTAATTTCGACAAATACCTATTGGCGTCGTCTTTCTTAGATCCAAAACCTGTCACCAGTCATAACCCGTTTCTAGACACCATGTCCGACATTCGGCCAATTTTTCAAAAATTTACACTCCCTCAAGTCCTTTGCAAACTCCGCCCTCAACCTCGTGTCCATAACTTCACTTAGGTTATGGTGTGCGGTGATGAAATCCACACATCACGAGGGGTTAAGGAGATAAGCTAGGAAAAGAGGCGCCATCTATTCCAAAGAGTGCGACTTAATAAACCAAGCCTATGTACTAAATTTAAATCAAAGACGTACTACCATGCAATTTACTAGAAAATACACTTATTTATCAATTAAGTAAAACAATAAATAATGACAATAATAAATTATTATTTATCAACTAATTAATTATGAACTAATTACAATAATAAATTTATTCATTTATCAACTAAGAATAAATAATGACAATAATAAATTTATTCATTTAATTAATTATCAACTAATTACAATTATGCATTTAATTAATTATTAATTACAATAATTAACCACTAAAAATTATTATAATTACAATAATGAAATATTTAAAACTAATTAATAAATTATATTTAGAAATTAATTAATTAAATGAAAATAATTTTAATAAGGTAAAAAATAAAAATTTACCTCACCGAAGTAATCGGGAATATAGCCGGAGTTGAGTCGTCGGAGAGGAGGAACCACGCCGGAAAAATTGTCGTCGGAGCGTCGCCGAAGGAGAAAACTCGCCGGAGGAGAGGAGAGGAGAGGAGAGGAGGAGAGGAGAGGAGATGGAATGAGAAAAGGGGGGGGGGCTGTTCTATTTATAGGCTTTCACTTAGACGACGGAGCCCTATTTTCCGTCGTCTAAGTGAACTTGGACGACGGAAACAGTGTTTTCCGTCGTCTAAGTGAAGGGTTAAAAATTTTCGAAGCGGCGCGTAATTAATGGGCGGAACGTTTCACCCACCATAAATTTGGACTTAGACGACGAAGAATTGAATCTCCGTCGTCTAAGTGGAAATTCAAGCGGCGTCAAAAATTGAGGCGGTAAATCGAATCGCCATGATTTTTGACTTGGACGACGGAGAATGACGTTCTCCGTCGTCCAGGTGAACACCTGGACGACGGAGAATGACGTCACCGTCGTCCAAGTTATTTTTTTTTGGAAAAAAAAATAAAAATTAAATTGAACCGCCATGGTAAATTGAACCTAGACGACGGAAAACGTCATTCTCCGTCGTCCAGGTTCAATTTAAGTTAAAACAAATTTTAAAATTAATTCGCTAGGAATTTAGCGATCTGTCATTCGAGTGAACTAGTCGTCCAATATCGATGAACGCATCGTATATATGAACGGTTAAATTTGAACCGACGAATAATTTTACGTCTTGAAAGTTGTTAAGTATCAACTAATCCTTACGACTTAAGTGTTCATGAGTAGAGGCTCATTTGCAGCAGAGTATTAACGAAATTGAATTTGGACAAAACAACCGTTGGATATGTTCGTCATAACATAATATATAATTGTCTTCAAAGGACCATAAAATAATAAGTTCGGGAAGGGTTTCATCGGCACAGTCAACCGCAAAACCGAGAATTTCACAAACCGGAAACGTGGATACAAGGCATTTCGCAACTCCGATTTTCGAACCGTCGAAGCTCACACACCAAGAATTGTTTACTCTAAAGTCTTGACAAAAAGAATATGCATTGGAAGAAGGCCTAGATGGTCGTTATCTTAGAAAAAATTACGATATCTGCACCTGGACGACGGACATGAGATTTTCCGTCGTCCAGGTTAGTACCTGGATGACGGATATGGTCTTATCCGTCGTCCAGGTTATAACCTGGATGACGGAAAATCTCATCTCCGTCGTCCAGGTGTATAGACCCTGAATTCAGGGGTTAGGGCCTTACTGTTTAGGGTTTAGGGTTTGTGAACTTGGACGACGGGGAATGACCATCTCCGTCGTCCTAGTGTGTACCTGGACGACGGAGAATGACCATCTCCGTCGTCCTAGTGTGTACCTTGACGACGGAGAATGACCATCTCCGTCGTCCAGGTGTAAAACCCTGAATTCATGGGTTAGAGCCTTAGGGTTTAGGTCATCCAGGGTTATTTGTGTGTCCGTTCAATTATTTTGAATAAAAAAAAATTAAAAAAAATGATCGATCGATCCAATTTGCTAGATTTAGGGTCGAGGTAGGGAGATAGCTCAAGGTACGTATTTATTGATCGATGATGCATCATATATTAAAATAATTACATACTCAACTACCAATTAATTTTTCTCGTCTTAGTTAAGTAGTCATCATCATAATCGTCATCATCCTCGTCCCCGGTATCCGATTGCTCATCCTCCTCATCATACTCAACATCGTCCGACAAATAACCTGAGTCCTCGTCTGCGTCATCTTCCTGCTCGTCTTCTTCATTTACCTCATCGATAATCTCATCTTCAGTTAGATCTGTACAACCATCAGGCATGGGTAACCGTTCACCGTCTTGAACCAGGTCCATTATATCGGAGCGGATGACAAAAATATTAGGCTCTTGATAGGCAGGAATGTCTCTTTCTGGTTCAGCAGCATCTTTAGTCATCGCCGGTGTCCCTTCAATTGTCTCTGTATTCCATATTCCTCGGTGAGAGATATGGTTCACTATTTTCCACCCTTCACCGGATTTCGGATCGTCGAGATAGAACACCTGCCGAACTAAGGTGGCGAGAGCGAAAGGCTCATCCTCATACTAGCTAGAGTTTGTATCGACTGATAATAGTTCCAGGTCTTCCTTTGTACGCTTGAACCATCTGCACTTGAATAGGAAAACGTTGACATCATTCCCGTAACATAGCTGAACCACATATACAATAACCCCGTAATATAGATCATTGTCTTTCCCAACCGCTACCCCACTGTTTTGTGTTCTTCTTCCTTCGTCTCAGGCCAATGAATAGAACTTTACACCGTTCACAAAACAGCCGGGATAAATATAGTGTTTAATCGGCTTCCCTGCTAGCAAGTGCTTTGGCCATGACCACCACCCCCCGTGGTTTTCAGATTTTTGCAGATCAATCATCTGCGAAAAAGGGCAAATTAATATAAGGGTTTACTTTCTACAAACATGATCGATATGTATATAAATTACTAATTAAATACCGAGACGTACGTACATACCCATTGGAAAAAATAATCGGGAAACTTCTTCTTAACCATTTTCTCAATCCACGCCGAACTCTTGTTTTGATTTAACGCCTGAAGCCTCTCCCTGTATGACATCATGTACGGCTCAACTTCGTCACAGTCTCGCAACACTACCCAATGTGCCTCAATAAGTTCTTCCCGTGTTAACGATTCCTTTAATACTCCTCTAAACGGTCGGACGACATTGGTGACGACAGAAAGATTGATGCGGGCACTGCGATTGGAGGCAGTGGGAGGTGGTGGATCTTTGAGGTACCTGTTGCAGTAAGTAACACACTCATGCATTAGGTATGTCTCTGCTATGGAGCCATCCGGGGCCGACCTGTTTTTGACGAATGACTTATACTGTCCAAGCTGTCTACAAAATCAAACGTATAATAATAAGAATAAGAACATATAGCTAGCTAGTAATCTCCAGTGGAACAAATTATGAATCGAGAAACCTGTATAATTAATTAGTTGTACGTACCTTTCTTGAGGATACATCCAAGTGTACTGGACCGGACCAGAAATGAGCACCTGCTCGGGCAGGTGGATCATTAGGTGAATCATGATGTCAAAGAAAGCAGGGGGAAAAATCCTCTCTAGTTTGCAAATGATGTGCACAATTTGTTGTTGCAATTCCACCACATCTGACTTCTTTAATTCTCTGGCGCATAACCTCTGCCACCACCTGCACAATGCCACTATTGGTTCTACGACGTCACGAGGCAAGTATGGTCGAATTACCACTGGAATCAGACGTTGCAGCATAACGTGATAGTCATGTGTCTTTAGACCAACAAACTTGTGTTGCACCTCGTCCACTGCTCCAGTTATAGTAGCTGCATACGTAGCCGGATAACGAACGCCCTTAAACCAGTGAAATACAGAACGTCTAAGCGTCGGCTTCACTGTGTAAGGTGCAGCTGGCATCTTGTTGTACACTCATTTCCTATCCCTCCTCAACCACAAGGGACGACGTAGATTCATTGATTCCAAATCTTTGCACGCTTTGGGAGTATCTTTAGTCTTGAACTTAATACCGAGAATTGTTCCCACTACGCTGTCGCACACATTTTTTTCTATGTGCATCGCGTCCAAGTTGTTCCTCAACTTCAACTTCGACCAGTAAGGGAGTTCAAAGAATATACTCTTGTGATCCCAATAGCTCAGATCATGTGGAGGAATTGGATTGCATTTCTTTACATCCGCGTCATTGCTCAACACACCAAAGTTGAAATAGCTCAACCTCTCTAAAATCTCTTCGCCCGACCAACTACTGGGTTTAGGATTGTTCTCTACCGTCCCGTCGAAATGAGCTTCATCCTGTCGCCACGGGTGGTCGTGAGGAAGCCATCTACGGTGACTCAAGTAACACACTTTCCCCGCGTACCAACTAGAGTTCACGTCGTCCAAACATATAGGACATCCATTATATCCTTTTGTCCTGCAGGTTGCCAACATCCCATACGCTGGAAAATCGCTGATCGTCCACATTACGGCAGCCCTCATCGTGAACATCGTGTCAGTGAATTTGTCATAAGTTGGGACTCCATTTTCCCACAACAGTTTCAGCTCGTCGATCAAAGGTCTGAGGTAGACATCTAAGCACTTCCCTGGAGATTTAGGACCTGGAATTAGTACGATAAGGAAATTAAATTCCTTGTTCATGCACATCCACGGAGGCATGTCCCAGGACATCGTCATCTATTCGTTTTTCTGCGTACCATCGCATCGCCTCTGCTGTGTGTAGAGACATGTACAGGCGCTGCAATCTGGGAATCAAGGGAAAATATTGAACAACTTTCACAGGAATTCTCTTTTTCGAACTCTTCCTATTCACCTGGAATCTGCACTGGCCACATACGGGACAATAGTCCAAATCTTTATACTCTTTGTAAAAAAGCACACAATCATTCGGACATGCTTCAATTATCCTGTACTTTAGGCCGAGGCTGATCAAGATATTTCTAACCTTATAATGAGATTTAGGAAGATATTGATCATCAAGAAGCAACTTATATATTTGCTCCTGATTTTCGTCAAAAGCACCCACTGACATTTTGTGCTTCACTTTTATCTTCATTTGCTCCATAACATATTGCAACACATTCTCTCGACATCCAGGGAACACCGGGGTCTGAGCTTCAAGTAGCATCCGGTTGTACTTATCCATCTCACTGGTGTCAGTGGCCAAGCTAGCAGCGGGGAATGTGTCATCATACTCATGAGTGGTACTGTAACCTCCGTCTTGGTGTTGGTGTCCACCATGACTACATCCCGGAAACGCATCATGGACCAAATATGCAGTTGGGTTGCAAGTTGGGGGGCCGGCACCACTGCCGCTGGATGAGGCACCCTGGTAACTGTACCCTGAGCTGAAGTCTGTTGAGCTGAACTCTACTGCTTCACCATGCTCGCTCCATGTAGTGTAACTCCACATCATACCATTTTCGTACAGGTGTTGCACCATAACATTAACCTCCGCATACTGACAATTAAGACATTTCTGGCACGGACACCTGAACGCTTCTTTCCCTGGCCATGTTCTATCGCAAAATTCACAAATTCGCTAATTCCATCCATATACCGGACATCACATCTATTCTTCAACTTCATCCAACTCTTGTCCATACTGCCACAAAATATTAGAATTAATTAATTATTACATATATATATTAGTCCATTAATTTACGCTTAATTATACGTACTCGATCTACATCGATCCATCAATTACGTACGTACGTAATTTAATCTGTATATATAGCTAACATCCATGCATGCATGTACGTACGTTTTCACTAAATATATATTAAGCAAATTTTAACTGCGTACGTACCTGCTGGCCTTCTCGATATCAATTAATTAAGCTAGCTAGCTAGTCAGCGGAGATCCCTTATCCTGATCCTTCATCTCGGCCTTCTCCCTTCTCCTTCTCCTTCTCCTTCTCCCTTCTCCTTTAATTCTTCTTCAAATGGAATAATGAAGAGAGGATCGGATGGAATGAAGAGAGTTTGGCAGCGGGCTTATATAATGCTTCACTTAGACGACAGAGGTGTCGGTACGTCGTCTAAGTGGAAGTTACTCGGACGACGGCGTGTCGGTCCGTTGTCCAGGTGATCACCTGGACGATAGAGAAGACTCCGAGGTCCAGGTGTCCACCTGGAGGACGAAGAAGGTATTCTCCGTCGTCCAGGTGATCACCTGGACCTCGGAGTCTTCTCCGTCCTCCAGGTGATCACTTGGACGACGGATAATACCTTCTCCGTCGTTCAGGTGTTACTTGGATGACGGAGAAGAATCCGTCGTCCAGGTGTAACTTGGACCACGGAACAGTTACGTTTCCGTGGTCTAAGTGCTGTTTTCTTGTAGTGTAGCCCAATGACCTCAGCAATTCTGGATTTTTAAGTCGTGTTATGTGAACGGTGTCAAGTTCACCTCGTGGGATAGGGATCAAAGAACCGTGACTCAAAACAACGGTGTCATGATAGACATGGGTTCATCCAAGTTCTACAGTCGTGTTAACTACATAGTCGAAGTATTATATGCAGGTTGTATGCCAGTGGTGTTGTTTAAGTGCACATGGCACAACTCCGAGGACGAGGACGATCTTGATACCATCAAGATAGATCATGGACTAATATCAATGGATACAAACAACAGTTGCTATGAGGATTCACCCTTCATTATTGCAAACAAGTATTCTACCTGTACGATCCAAAGGCGGGTGGTACTTGGAAGGTAGTACAAGAGATGTCGCACCGAAATGTCTACAGTGCCGAAGTACTTGCCATAGATGAGAGCATGTCGCCTACAGGTAATCATATCACCGAGCCTTACCAAGAAGACACTCCCACGGTGATACAATTTTGCCAAGATTTTCACATAGTTTTGGATGAAGAAGGAGACGAAGATGACGACGAGTCTAACGAAGACCTATTAGAGCAATATGAAGACAAAGACGAGGAGGAAGACAAGGAGGAGGAAAAGAATGATGAAGAGGATGACGAGGAGGAAGACTAAACTAATATTATTTGAAAACTAATTTCATATTTGTAAACTATGAATTATGTATTTCGAAACATCAAACCTAATTTTTTCATTTGTAAAAAGAAAACAAAATGAGGCGACCAAGAATTCAATATTCTTCGCTTCATGCCATACGAGGCAACCAAGAATTCCTTCTTCGTCGCTTTGTTTAGGGTTATCAGTTAATGAGGCGACCAACCCTGGATCCCCTTGGTGACCCTGTGAACAAAACCTTCGTCGCTTCGTCGCGTAAGAACTTTGAAGCGATGAAGACATCAACCTTTGTCGCTTCATCACTTTGAAGCGATGAGGAAGTAAACCTTTGTCGCGTAAGAACTTTGAAGTGACGAAGAAATCAACCTTCGTCGCTTCATAAATCTGAAGCGATGAAGAAAGCAATCTTCGTCGCCTAATTTGGATTAAATATCTAGACTTAGCACGATTCTTTCTTCTTCTCATTTCTTCTTCGTTTACAATCTCTCCGGGCACGCAATCACTCCTCCCCCCTAAATCCTAAATCTCCCCCCGGCCCCCCGTAAAGCCTAACCTACCTCTCCCCGAAACCCTAAAGCTCCTCCTCTCCCCCATAACCCTAAAACCCCAAATCCCCCCCTAAATACCTAACTTCCCCAAATCCCCAAATCTCCAGGTCCATTTCGGTTAATGTTGTTAATCCCCAAATTGTGTTTCGGTTGCTTATGTGTTTCGGTTTCTACGAGGTCCAGGTCCATCTGGTTGCTTATGTGTTTTGGTTTGATTTGATTTGTAGGAGCCCGTCTGTGGAGAATCTGGGGAACAATTTGTATGTGACTGGAACAATTTGGAGAATCTCACCAAGTTCAAGGTCGTCGGGTCCTCACTCCTCGGTCCTTAAATAGAAAGTAAATCTTTTTCTTCCTCAATCTCTCAATTTGATGAATTGGATTTGGTTATGATGAATTGATGAATATTTGTATGTTTGTATGGTTATGATGAATTGATGATTATGGTTCTGGTTCTGGTTTGACCTTTCTGTATGGTTATAGATTAGCTTGGTTCCATGTGCATTACTGTGATGGTACTCAGAAGTAAGAACAACCTAAGTTGGATATACACATCGTCATACTAAAGATATGCATGTACGAGAAAAACTAATACAAATCTAGAGTGGTGGTAGTACAGTTCTTAATTTGGAGCAATGTTGGGGATACATGAGATAAGGTCTCTAGGGACTCTAGATGACGTTGGGGTTTTGGTTGATGTCATTGGCACCATCTACCTCATTTACAGGAAGCTACTGCAGCAAAGAAAATTTATCCAATCTTTAATGTTTGATGGTCCTTTCGATCTCAACTTATTAATCCAAGGTCTTTGATAGGGGCAACGGCACTATCTCTTGCCTCCTAGTATAGCAACCGAGTGATCTTAATTTTCTAATGACAAATTATCATCACCGTACTGGATAGAATCTGATATATATATATAAATATATTGTCTGTCAAGTTATGAGTTTCGATGGTTGTTAGTTTAAATGGTAATGTAATGGATTCAATTCACCGTAAAAAGTAGTTCGGTAAATCGAATAATTATAGAAACTTAAAAAAAATGGTTATGTGTTGATTGACTTTGTTTTGTGTATATTTTGTGTGCATAATTGTACACTCATAACTTGATACGTAATAATTTAAATATTTTGTTTCACTATTAACACATTGAGTGACGAAGATTGACCTATTTTTGTCGCTTCATGTGTTACCCCTTCGTCGCCCCAACCTGGCCAATATTGGTCGCTCCAATTTGGTGAGACAGACACCGTACCAATATTGGTCGCTCCAATGTGGTGCGACAAAGACCAATATTGGTCGCTCCAATTTGGTGTGACAAAGACCAATATTGGTCGCTCCAATTCGGAGCGACAAATCCAATTTTCGTCGCCCCATAATATTGCAACGAATTTAAACTTCGTCGCTTCATGTAAATGAAGCGACGAAAATTGATAAAGTTACGTCGCCCCAGAATGAAGAGACCAACTTGAGACGACGACGCTTAAGCGACGAAGACTCGATCATCTCCTGTCCAGACGACCGAAATCTGCGGCGAAACTTCTTCGTCGCCTCGGTCAACTCCTCCACCGGTGTCTATCTACAGTGCATGAAATTGAAATAATAACAACATACAACAATTAGCAAACTGTCTTCTTTCGTATAAAAAAATGAGAAAAAAAAAACCCACTTTTTCCCGCATCCTTTGACCAAAAAGAAGGAAATTCAAAAGTTTTACGCTTTCCTCTTACCTTCATCAATCTTTATCTGTGTTCACTGTCAGCCATATTCAGAAGGATTCCAATAAACTCAAACAAACTGCTTGAAATGACAGGCTTATTTCTATATATATTTTTTTTGCGTCCATCTTTGCATTATGCATCAAGCACACAATGAAAAACAGGCGAAGAAAATGAGTTCAACTCCCCGAAAATAATATCATCACCTTCTGCATAGTTGTTCAAGTCTTGGCAATCGAAATATGTCTGAATGTCATCAGGGAAGCTCCGACGGTTTGGCTTGTTTGCCTCCAAGATTGTTGACGAGCAATCTGCTACTGATGTCTTCTCGAGCATTTCCTTGAACTTAGGAGATTGCAGCAGAAGTCCTAAAGCAGATGTCGACGTAGAGGACCCATTCCCTGATCGAGGAAGTATTGTTGCCTTTGGCTCGCTAGCAGGGCTTGTACTTTGTTGGTGAGGCATAAACCCTAACTCTAATTTGGAATCTGGATCTTGAATCGGACTGAGGACATTGCTAGAATGTGGCGAAGTGTTATCGGAGGCTTTCTGTTTATTAGGGCATAGTGACTTGATGTAACGGCTAAGGTCAAAATTTGTAACCGCATCAAGTCCTCGATACTCTATTGCTGCCATGTCGTATGCCGCGGCCGCTTCTTCTTGCGTAGCTGCACAAAATAAATTGGAAGAAAACATAAATCTGAATCATATCATACATATAAATATTTGTGCTGGGATAATATATCATAGGAAGCATTATTAATTTGAAGAATTAATTTGCTCCCAAAGTTTGGTTGAGAAAGTTTGAATGTCTTCCCTTGGCAGTTGAGGTTAGGTCATCTGCATCCCAACTAATTAGATTTGACCATTATGTTTTTCCTCGTCATTTTCTATCTGGCATTAGCTCATATATAAAAATAACGTGTACGTATTGACCTGGAGTTTGCCATGTGGAATAGAGAACTCCTAATATAAGGTGAAGACAATACACTAAAATTCATCTAATAATTCCTTCTTAAATTTGTGGTACGTGTTCTTTTTACACCGGCCGGTACCATATGTAAATATTTTACTCTTAATTTTCTCTTTCGAGTATAAAAAATGAAAATAGACTACGCACAAAACGAAAACTGTAGAAAAAAAGGAGAGACAAGAGAAACGCATACCATAGGTTCCAAGGTAGAGATATTTGTTTCCAAAGACTCTTCCAATTCGAGCCTCCCATCTTCCATTATGGTGGTGTCTGCCCATATGAATCGAATCACAGAAATAATAAGACATCCATTGTGTACGTTGTTGCTCCTACCCTCTTTTAAAACAAGTGGGACAAGTGTGCAAGACAACCATATATATGCATGGATAGATTGTGACACTCATCGAACTTAATTTTGCGGCAATCAACTTAATTCGATCATCTTGTGCATGCACTATCTAATAGTGTTCCTCCATTGGATTCATTTTCGCACGAGATGAACTTGGGATGTTAAAACTTAAAAGCCAAGTGATATAAATACATGCGTGTACCTTGCCACGCCTCTATATTTTGAAACGCCGCGAGAGAAGCCACTACTTTTCCTGTAAATCGACAAGAACGAGTACCATTTTGAGCATCTATAATGTAATTTTTCTCAACAGTTGTGAAATTGATGGTAAAAACTAGCTAGTTCATCTACCTCCTCAATGAACCAATGTATTCCTCTTTAGCCCGACTCTCCATTTCTTTGAGCTCTTCTTCATAAGTGCACAACTAAAACAAGTGAGAACTACCAGAATTAATAACACAAACATTTTCAAAAAATTTAACCATGCATGGTAGATTTATCAAATAATTATAATATGTAAATGCATAATCTTTACATGCATGCAGGATAAAATGTAAAACTACATAAGATGAGAAACTTTACAGGGAAATTGAGTATTGTATCTTGTCCCCAATACTTCAATGCTGCCAAGTCGTAGGCACGTGCAGCTGCTTCTTCATCATCATATGCTCCTAACAAATGCAAACTTAAATGAGATTCACCAACCAGAAACCTCCCAAAATGAGATCTACTAATTAAACAAAACTACAGTATGGGCTTTCCAATTATTTTGGAAGTTTACTTTGCTCGATCATAAAATAGAACTTACCTAAATAGACTGCAATAGAGTTGGAAGGAATCCCGCATCATCATCACCATCGATCAAAAACCCAATAATTAAGGTTAATTTGTACGTTAAAACATGAATGTAAATAAAAATTAAGAGAAAATTAAGTGTTGCATGATGAAGAACACTAATTAACCTTGTCTTCCCTTCTTGTTCTGTGACTCGTTCCAGCTGTTCTTATCCCACAAATGAGCTTCGTACCGACCCGTCCATCGATGCCTGCAGAATGTAATTAACAACGTACATAACGTACTCGACGATGATTATGGAAACCCAGAAACCAAAAAACAATACAAAAATGGAAATCAGGTAAAGCTTGGATCTATATGGAATGTGATGGATAGATATAACATTAGATGAAGTATTCAACCTAGTGACACCTCTGTAGATGGAGCTCCGTTGAGGCGGAGAGTCACGACGGACGCTTTTACGCGTCCGCTTGACCTTGTGGGCTGGAGAACTGCTACTAGTAGTAGTAGTACTGGCAGTGGTGGCGTTGCTTTTATTGCTAGAGCTAGAAGTGGTAGTATTCTTTTGCTTTTTCTCTGAGATTTTCGCCATTAAAACTCGCACCCAGAAGAATGAAAAACGTACAATGAGCAGTAAGTGAGAGAGAGAGAGAGAGAGTTAAAATATGAAGAGGAAGGGTTTCAAAGCTAGAATGGAAAGGGAATAATTTATGGAGGGAGAGGTGTACGTTATGGTCTTATGGGTTGGTTTTCTTGAAGTCAAGAAGAGAAGGAAAATGTTTTTTTTTTTCTTTCTCTCTTTTCATTAGAGGAAATAGAAGATGTTAAGCCGGCTGGTGAGAAGAAGGGTTTCTATGGCCGTCTATAAGCGGCTAGTAGCGAGTCTCTTACTTCTTGTCCTCACTTGTTCTTATTTTGGTTTATGCTGAAAATGGATAGCACTAGTTTTCTACTGCTATACAGAATTTATAGGATTAAGATTCTAAAAGACTTGTAGGACGTTGTTCAGCTTGTTCACGTACCCTCGATGGTGAACTAAGCTAAATTTAAACTACCTCCCTTTTATTCCCTCTCATTTTATTTGTGTGGTTTTCTTGTTTTTTCCTTTACCATCATATGTGATCATCATTTGTTTAATGTAAACTTACATTTTGTTATAGTAATTTTATCAATTAAATTTTGTTGTTTGGTTTTCATATGTGTGACATGATCAAGGGTCAACTCTACGATAAAAAGTCAACACCTTCGCTCTGCTAGCTAGGGTTTAGGATTCATAGCCATTGCGGCAGGCGCTTTAGCTTTGTCCTCCTTCTCAAATGGGAAGGTTATTCAACCTCTGTTGTCGCCTCGTCGTGGTTGGCTTTGCTTGTCGCTCCTCCTTGCTCGATTGAATGGAAACCACTATAGCGAAGTAAGCATTTGGTGTTTCTTGGCAGGGGTGTAACATTGTAACCAAAAACCAAAAAAAGAAAAAGGGCCGAAACGGACACACGGCTGAAAAAAACTTAACTTGAGTTAGAGTTCGTCAATCGATGTCTACAGGAGGTGTAGGAGCCCATGGTTTGGGGTCGAGTTCCCAATTCTGGATTTGTGTTTCAGAAAATCAACTCGACCCTGGGTGTCAGTGCTTTAATGCATGGGAGGATTCCCATGAATGTCGGCATATGTTCTGTATTTTGGCGGTTGTGGCAGAGCAACAACTAGTTTTGGATAGGTTGGTCAATTTTACGGCACGTAAAATGCAGGGAGTCAACAATGATAAGGTTCTGTCCAGGAGGATCCTACTGGAGTACTTCTACTTCTAATAGGCCATGAACTAGATCAGAATCATACTCAGTAAGTCCATAAGAAGTGATCCCAAGCTTATTGAGTCAAACTCTAAGTTATTGGGCTCAGGGTGAGCCTAGGGCCTTTTGGGATTAGACTCTCTTTAAATTCTCAAGGCTGAGTGTTTCTGGTTGGGGTCCGTGTTTAAGATATAGGAAATTTTTGTTGGCATAATTTCATTATTATATTTTTATTTGTATTTTTGTTCTCTTGGGTTACAATTGTTTCAGTTGAAGATTAGTCTATATCTATAAAAAATTTATGTCATATTTCTACCAAATTTGTTTAGGAAAATCCGTTAGAGGTACAAGGCATATTATAGTAGGATCGCCCTTCTCACTAGGACCGAAGTCATTCGCTAGGCCACCAGCTATAAACACAGGCAAAAAATATTAGGAAGTTGAGACGGGATTGACCCGCCTTCAACACTCAGATGCCTAAGTCAGTAAACAGTGCAATGCAGTTAACAAAAGTATGGAAAGTGTGGGATATATTGATTACCTTTGTCTTGTAGTAAATACCTTCCTTATATAGCTGATTGAGAATGACATCATCTCCTTATTAGCAATGTGGTAGCATAGGGCGTGTGTTGGCCTACCTGGCAGAATATTTTAGTTTTATTCCTTTTAGCGATTCCGATTGTGTTTAGGGCGCTAAGTGTGGCTTAATTAGGAGTCAAGCATTGACGTACTAAGATATATAGTATGCATGGTAGTACTAGTTGTGTTTTGGTTATTGGACACAATATCGAGTTCATGCCCCATATCCAATCAAAATATTTATTACATTCTATCTTGTCCTTACTAAGTTTAATTATTTTGTGTTCAATGATTTTGTTGCGTTTTTCTTGCTGCTGCTTCTTTTTTGTGATTTTTTGTTTGCATTTTATAAGAAATGATGCTAAACCAAATCTCAATAGCATGAGTGTTTTGAAAGTAATAGCATGAACTATATCTTAATTGTTTGAGAAAAAAAGTATGTAAATTGAAAAATTGTACCTTTTTCATTGATAGAATGCTTATATATAGGCTGATATAATCTGTTACAATAACTGTTCCTATAAAACAGGGATTCTTGGTGTCTCTATCGTATCTAATTAGGATACGACACACACTGAGAATTATGGTGAATAAATATCCTTAAACACTCCCTCTTGTGTCGTTGGCCTGAAGAACGATGCATGACATGTTGCCTCACTAAAAACTTCGCCAACAAACAAAAACCTCATCAGTAAAACAAAAGGTTGGTCTAAAAAAAACAGTAGAACGCATTAACTATAAAAGCGACTACATATGACGTAGACTCCCCCTGATGTCTACAGAAATGTAACTCCCCCTGACTGTAAACTCAATCATGGAGTTCAGATAACCTGCGCATACTAATGCGTTTCACATGTTTTACAAATATAGATTTAGGTAGTGACTTGGTAAACAACTCTGCAACATTATCCGCCGAACCAACCTGGTTCACATGGATATTCACACTACCAGAAAACTACACTTAGGCGACGAAACCATTAAGGTTTCGTCGCCTAAGTGGGGCTTGGCCGATGAAATCTTAATCATCGTCCAAAAAATGTCACCATCGCTTAGGTATATTCTTAGACGACGGCTCACATGGTACACTTAGGCGATGAAAAATTTTGTTTTGTCACCTAAGATGCACACTAAGACGACGACAAATTTTTGTCGTTGGCTTAGTATTACACACTTAGGCGACATAACCCATTTTGTTGTCTATGTGGGCTCTTAGACGAGGACTTGTGTCTTTGATCACCTAAGTGACCACTTAAGCGACGAACCTATTTCCGTCGCCTAGGTTATCACTTAGGCGACGAAACATTACACTTAGGCGATGAAATATTTTGTTGCCTAAGAAAAGTCAATTATTAGATATCTCGATCAGATTTTCTTATCTTCTCATCACTTCTGTCTCTCTCCCTCTTAGCTCTCTCTCCTCACTCAAAAAAATCCACCGCCGGCGGCTCCGAATAATCCGGCAAAAATTCATCAAAACTTAATTTTTCAATTACCGGAGTTGTAGTTTGACCCACTTATCTCCTTATCAGTGAAAGTATTAACTCGTTTCTTTCGATTAATTTTTTTGAATTTTATATCGTACGTAATTATGTACGGTGATTAATTTTTTCAGCGAATATAGTTGTATTGCATTGTTAAGCTAATTGTAAGATAATTAGTTAATTAATTGGAATATATTTTTTAATTTGATTAATTAGTTAATTAAACATACATGCATATAGTATTTTTTTAATTAAGGAAATATATATATGTTAGAATAATTAGTTAAAATATATATATAATAAATGCATGTATTTCTATAAAGTTAATAATATAATATATATAATTCATATATATATTAGCTAGATTAATTATAGTATAAGATTTATTAATTCATTGATTACAATTACGTGTTATGTGTGATGCATTTGATCGATAATATATATATATAGTATTTGATTAATGAATTATTGGTTGAAAATTCATATAATTAATAGAATTATTATTAATTATTAAGAAGAAATATGGACAAGAGTTGGATATAGTTGGCTAATAGAAGTGATGTGCGGTATATGGATGACATCAGAAACTTTGTGAATTTTGCGAAAGAACATGCTCAGGGAAAGAAACCTAGTTTTCAGGTGTCCGTGCAGAAAATATCTCAACCATCAATTTGTTTCATCTAACGTTATGGCTTAACACCTGTATGAGCACGGTATGATGTGGAGTTACACTACGTGGAGCGAGCACGATGAAGTGATAGACTTCAGCTTAGGACCAGAGTTCAGCTCAGGGTACAGTTACCATGGTGCTTCATCCAGCGGTAGCGGTGACCCTACTTGGAACTCAACTATGGATTTGGTGCATGATACGTTTCCGAAATTTAGTCATGGTAGACACCAACACAAAGATGGAGGTTACGATACCACTCATGATGACACACTCCCCGCTGCCTGCTTGTCCAGAGACACTAAAGAGATGGATAAGTACAACAGAATGCTACTTGAAGCTCAGACCTTGGTGTACCCTGGATATCGAGAGAATGTGTTGCAATATATAATGGAGGAAGTTCAGATAAAAGTGAAGAATAAAATGTCAGACAATGCTTTTGACGAAATACAGGAGCATATATGTAAGTTGCTACCTGATCATCACAAACTTCCGGAGAGTCATTATAAGGTTAGAAAGATCTTGAGCAGTCTCGGCCTAAAGTACAGGAAAATTGACGCATGCATAAATGATTGTGTGCTGTTTTACAAAGAGTATGAACATTTGGACTACTTTCCCGTATGCAACCAGTGCAGATATCAAAACTAGAATAGTAGGAGTTTGAAGAAGAAACATTACAAGAAAAACGCCCTTAGACGACTAAACCGTAAAGGTTCTGTCGGCTAAGTATACTTCAGACGACGAAAAAAAGTTGTGCCATCTAAGACACACTTGGACAACGAAAATACGTTTTCCGTCGTAAAAGTGGTGGATAAGACGAAGGACCGACACACCGTCGTCTATGTGATCACTTAGACGACACAGAGTCGGTGCGTCGTGACCACTTGGACGACGGAAACTACCTCAGTCCGTCGTCTAAGTGACTACTTAGACGACGCAACGATGCTGCGTCGTCTAAGTGAAGCATTATATATTGTCCATGCCAGAGTCTCTAGCTTCCTCTCCGCTCGCTCGTTTCATCTTCATCTTCATCCTCATATCATTCTCTCTCGATCAGACTCTCCTCACACGTACAACTAGCTAGCACTATATATATATATATATTCTGGTTCCGACCATCGATTCACCATATATCGGAGAAGGCTAGGTACGTACGTACGTAGTTAATTTCTGACAATCTTAACGTTTATATATATATAATTAATTGTATGTTTGATTGATTGCATTGTTAGTACGTCTAATATTTATACTTAATTTAGGTAATTTATTGATATATGAAAGGACCCAACCCCGATTTAGTTTCCTAAACCGGAATCAAACTCCTTCTAAAAACACGAACCAACAAAAACCATAAAAATTTCGGCAGAGTAACGCTACTAACACGGAATTGCCATTAACCTGCACCCGGAAAATACACTTCATCCGATCCTATGCCACAAAAATCAAACCGTGGGCACCAATCCCATCCGGATTTCTCAATAACATAACAGTAATGTAAAGTAAATAATAAAACTATACTTTACAGAATTCTGGGGAAAAATCGTATAAAAGTATAACATAAGAATACTCAGAGCGACTTTTAATATATATATATATATATATATACAAATAGTAGGCCAAACTAAGAACCTACCATAAAAGAAACATCGCTCGAATACTAAGCCTCCGACCGCGACGTGCAGCACCAGAATCCGAACTGCAAACTGGGCACGAAAACCGAAAAGCCCAAGGGAAAGGCAAATAAAAACGTTAGAGTTAGTGGACGAAAATAAACATATGTCTTTCACCAATTTCATATACAATAAACAATTTAAAGTATAGCGAGTTTGGAAAATATATATGGAGGTGCCAGGCGAATCTCTCAAGCTCGACGGTCAGGCGAATCTCTCAGCCCCAGCGGCATAACAGGGGAATCTCTCAACCTTGCACAGAGGAATTTCTCAACTCTGGTCAGACTACCGGTGATCAGCCGAGTAGCCGAAGAATCGATGCAAGTATGCCATCACCATAAACCATAAAATAATACCTCCGAAAATAATAAATAATCTTAACATCGTATATAAACAAATACGAAAAATCACGAACTCGCACGACAGTGAAAATATAAAAGTGTCCACTCACAGATGAGCGTAACGCGATACGCGATACACGTTAATCCAGTGATCCGGCGGAAAATCCCTCGCCAAACGAACGATCACGAACCCCTGGATAATCATAAAATCCACTGCTTAAAAACATAACTCGAAACCTCAAATCATATCACGAGAAACAACCGTTCCCGGAAACATATAATTCAATAACGACGAAATCGTCAAAATTCGATAATCACACCACAAAATCTCACTATAATTTCTGATGCTCAATTCGAAAAACAAACCTCACCACTGCGATCGGTGCGCGATTCCGAGCGAAACGACAAATAACTCGTCGAAAAACACGTCGCCGGTCGCCGGAAAATCATACCGGCCCAGAAAAATGCAACCTATACATGGATTTGAAGATCTCGACATTTCCAACAACTTTCCAGTTCAAAGTTAAGGCCAATTTTGATCGGAAAACCTCCAAAACTTACCTTGAAACTCAAAACCCTCGTCGGAATTTCAAGCCGACCGATCTCTCTCCTCCAGCCACGGCAACCTCCCAAACCACTTCCAATAGCTTCCTCTCCTCATGGCTAACAAAACCCCTCAAAGAGGAGCCACCAACTTGGCCGGAAAAATCACCTTCGACCACCGCCGAATTCGCCGAAAAAACACCAAACTTTGCCGCTTCGATTCTCCTTCGTCCGGGCACCTCACGGGTCGATCCACCTACCAAGTTGAAGAGAGCCATGAGCCCAACAAGTCTCGTTAAGAAACCCCGGCCAATCGTGGCCGGAAAATGGTTCAAATCCGGCGAAAACTAAACGGCAACTAACGCACCAAAACGGGTCGCCCATGACCCGCGGTCAACGCGGGTCAACTCGACTTCCCTCTTTTGGAAACTTTCCAAAATCGGCATGTATCGCTTCCATATTTATACCGTACGCGTATCGAATCCGAAACGGATAAATACGACAATATCCGACGCCCGAAAATATTCATAACTTATTCCTCGTAACTCAGAAAAATCCTCCGGAAGTTCCCACGAGCTCGAAATTAAATTCTCTACAACTTTCACGAAGGATCCTAAATCAAATTCTTGCCCGATAATTTAGTCACTAATGAAGCCGCCATATTAACCGATTACATCGAAATCGCGATAACCATTCCAATTTCGGTTCGGGTCGATCGACGGTCCAAAACGGATCACAATCATGATTCGGATAAAACTCGACTATATTCCGAAATTTCAAATATTCATATTAAATTCCTCGATCATCGAAATAATAATCCGGAACCGCCCACAAACTCGAAATCACGCGTACAACAACTCTCAAGAAGAGACCCAACTCAAATTCTCGGCCAATAATTAAGTCGTGATCAAAACCGGCAATTCAATCAATTATCGAAAAACTGCGATTACGCGCTAACTCACGAATTAAGCTGATTACACTACTAATTCTGTTCCGGGTCGTCACACACATATATATATATATATTAGTTAATTAATATAGACCAGTACGTATATATGCATGGATGTTTAAAAATTTGGTTAATATTTAGTAAAAACCTACATGCATGTTAGATATATTAAAGTAATTGATGTATAGTATATTCACCAATAATTAATAAAGGTAATTAATAAATATTTAATTAATTATAATTTAATAATTAAGGTAGTTGAAAATTTGTATATATAATAATTTAATAATTACTTGAAAATCTGTATATATAATAGTTGACTAATATGATAATTAATTATTAAATTTCGTAGAAGTATGGACAAGAGTTGGATGAAGTTGCGGAATAGAAGTGATGTCCAGTATATGGATGGAATTAGAGAATTTGTGAATTTTGCGATAGAACATGGTTAGAGAAAGAAGCATTTCAGGTGTCCATGTAAAAAATGTCTTAACTATCAGTATGTGGAGGTTAATGTTATGATGCAACACCTGTACGGACATGGTATAATGTGGGGCGAGCATGGTGAAGCAGTAGACTTTAGCTCAACAGACTTCAGCTCAGTGTATAGTTACAATGGTGCCTCATCCAGCAACAGTGGTGTCAGCCCCCCTATTTGCAACCCAACTGCGGATTTGGGGCATGATGCATTTCCGGAATTTAGTCATGATGGACACCAACACCAAGAGAGAGGTTACAATACAACTCATGAGCATGATGACACATTCCCCGCTGCTAGCTTGGCCACTGACACTAGTGAGATGGATAAGTACAACATGATGCTACTTGAAACCCAGACCCAGTGTACCCTGGATGTCGAGAGAATGTGTTGCAATATGTGATGGAGAAAATGCAGATAAAAGTGAAGCACAAAATGTCAGTCAGTATTTTTGACGAAATTCAGGAGCAAATATGTAAGTTTCTTCCTGATGATCACAATCTTCATAAATCCCATTATAAGGTTAGAAATATCTTGAGCAGCCTCGGCCTGAAGTACAGGATAATTGACGCATGTCCAAATGATTGTGTGATGTTTTACAAAGAGTATAAAGATTTGGACTATTGTCTTGCAGATGAATAAGAAGAGTTCGAAAAAGAAAATTCCTGTGAAAGTTCTTCGATATTTTCTATTGATTCTCAGATTGCAGCGTCTGTACATGTCTCTATACACAGCAGAGGCGATGCGATGGTATGCAGAAAAGTGAATAGATGACGATATGTTAAGACATGCCGCGGATGGGGAGGCTTTCAAACATTTCGACAACGAATTTGGAGACTTTGCCACAGAGGTTCGAAATGTTAGACTCCAACTATCTATAAACGGATTCAATCTTTGGGGTAGTAATAGCTCTGCCGTCAGCCCTTGGTCAGTTACTCTGATGTCGTACAACTTGCCTCTGTGGATGTGCATGAACAAGGAATTTAATTTTCTTACTCTACTAATTCCAGGTTCTAAATCTCCAGGGAAGTGCTTAGATATCTACCTCAGACCTTTGATCGACGAGCTGAAACTGTTGTGGGAAAATGGAGTCCCAACTTATGACAAATTCACTGACACAATGTTCATGATGAGTGCTGCCGTAATGTGGATGATCAGAGATTTTCTAGCGTATGGGATGTTGGCAGCCTGCAGGACGAAAGGATACAATGGATGTCCTATATGTTTGGACGATGTGAACTCTAGTTGGCACGCGGAAAAGGTGTGTTACTTGGGTCACCGTAAATGGCTTCCTCACGACCACCCGTGGCGACAGAATGAAGCTCATTTCGACAGAATGGTAGAGAATAATCTTAAACCCCGTAGTTGGTCGGGCAAAAAGATTTTAGAGTGGTTGATCTATTTCGACTTTGGTGTGTTGACCAATAATAAGGATATACATAAATGCAATCCAATACCTCCACATGATCTCAGCTATTGGTATCATAAGAGTAAATTCTTTGAACTCTCTTACTGGTCGAAGTTAAAGCTGAGGAACAACTTGGACGCGATGCACATAGAAAAGAATGTGTGCAACAGCGTGGTGGAAACAATTCTAGGTATTATGTTCAAGACTAAATATACTCCCAAAGCACGCAAAGATCTGGAATCTATGAATCTACGTCGTCCCTTGTGGTTGAGGAGAGATAGGAGATGAGTGTACAACAAGATGCCAGCTGCACCTTACACAACGAACCCAGCACTTGGAGGTTTTGTATTTCACTAGTTTAAGAGCGTTCGTTATCCGGCTACGTATGTAGCTACTATAATTGGAGCAGTGGACGAGGTTCAACACAAGTTTGTTGGTCTAAAGACACATGACTATCACGTTATGCTGCAACGTTTGATTCCAGTGGTAATTCGGCCATATTTGCCTTGTGACGTCGTAGAACCAATAGTGGCATTGTGCAGATGGTGGTAGAGGTTATGCGCCAGAGAGTTAAAGAAGTCAAATGTAGTGGAACTGCAACAACAGATTGTGCACATCATTTACAAACTAGAGAGGATTTTTTGCCCTATTTTCTTTGACATCATGATTCACCTAATTATCCACATGCCCGAGTAAGTGTTCATTTCTGGTTCGGTCTAGTACACTTGGATGTATCCTCAAGAAATGTATGTACAACTAATTTATTAATTATACAGGTTTTCCGATCCATTATTTGTTCCACTGGAGATTACTAGCTATATGTACTTATTCTACAATGTATTAATTGAACGTTTGATTTTGTAGACAACTTGGACAGTATAAATGATTCGTAAAAAATAGGTCAGCCCCAGATGGCTCCATAGCAGAAACATACCTAATGCATGAGTGTGTTACTTACTTCAATAGGTACCTCAAGGATCCACCACCTCCCACCGCCTCTGATCCCAGTGCCCGTATCAATTTTTCTGTCGTCACAAATGTCGTACTACCGTTTAGAGGAGGATTAAAAGAATCATTAACACGAGAAGAATTTATTGAGTCACATTAGGTAGTGTTGCGAGACTGTGACAATGTTGAGCCGTACATGATTAGGTACAAGGAGAGGCTTCAGGCATTAAATCCAGACAAGAGTTCGGCATGGTTTGAGAAAATGATTAAGAAGAAGTTCCCAGATTATTTCTTCTAATGGCTACGTACGTTTATTTATTTAGTTTATATACATGTTTGTAGAAAGTAAACACTTTAATTATATATATCCCATTTTTCTAGAAGATTGATCTACAAAAATCCAAAAATCACAGGGGGTAGAGAGGATTTTTCCCCCTGCTTTCTTTGACATCATGATTCACCTAATGATCTACCTGCCCGAGCATGTCATTTCTGGTCCAGTCCAGTACACTTGGATGTATCCTTAAGAAAGGTATGTACAACTAATTAATTATACAGGTTTTCTGATTCATTATTTGTTCCACTCGAGATTACTAGCTAATTAATTAAACGTTTGATTTTGTAGACAGCTTGGACAATATAAAGGATTCGTGAAAAATAGGTTGGCTCCGGAGGGCTCCATAGCGGAGACATACCTAATGCATGAGTGTGTTACTTACTGCAACAGGTACCTCAAGGATCCACCACCTCCCACCGCCTCTGATCCTAGTGCCCGCATCAATATTGTTGTCGTCACAAATGTTGTACCACCGTTTGGAGGAGTATTAAAGGAATCGTTAATACGAGAAGAACTTATTGAGGCACATTGGGTAGTGTTGTGATACTGTGATGAAGTTAAGTCGTACATGATTGGGTACAGGGAAAAGCTTCAGGCATTAAATCCAGACAAGAGTTCAGCGTGGTTTGAGAAAATGGTTAAGAAGAAGTTCCCCGATTATTTCTTCCAATGGCTATGTATGTTTACTTATTTAGTTTATATACATGTTTGTAGAAATTAAACCCTTTAATTATATATATTTCCCATTTTTCCAGATGATTGATCTACAAAAATCCGAAAACCACGGGGGGTGGTGGTCTTGGCCAAAGCACTTGCTAGCAAGGAAGCCGATTAAACACTATATTTACTCCGGATATTTTGTAAACAGTGTAAAGTTTCATTCATTGGCCCGAGATGAAGGAAGAAGAACACAAAACAGTGGGGTAGCGATTGGAAAAGACAATGATCTATAGTACGGGGATCTTATATATGTCGTTCAGCTATGTTACAGGAATGATGTCAACGTTTTCCTATTCAAGTGCAAATGGTTCAAGCTTACAAAGGAAGACCTGAGTATTTTATTAGTCGATACAAACTCAAGCTGGTATGAGAATGAGCTTTTCGCTCATGCCACCTTAGTTAGGCAAGTGTTCTATCATGATGATTCGAAAGCTAGTGAAGGGTGGAAAATAGTGAACCATATCTCTCATCGAGGTATATGGAATACCATGACAGCTGAAGGGACGTCGGCGATTGAAGATGTTGAACCGCAAAGAGACATTACTGCATATCAAGAGCCTAATATTTCTGTCATCCGCTCTGACATAATGGACCTGGTTCAAGCTGATGAACACTTACCCATGCCTGATAGTTGTACAGATCTAACTCAAGATGAGATTATTGATGCAATTAATAAGGTCGATAAAGAAGAGGCGCAGGACGAGGACTCAGGATATTCTTCAGACGATGTTGAGTATGATGAAGAGGAGGAGCAATCGGATAACAGTAGTGAGGAGGATGATGATGATTATGACAAAGAGTACAATATAACGACGAGGAATATTAATTGATAATTAATTATTGTAATCAAACTTTTTTGACAAAATGATGCATGATTAATTATATATATTATGAGGAGGAGTAAGTACAATTAGTTATTAATTCTATACTTAATTTACTAATTAATTAATTATTTTTAACTTTTTAGCATAATAAACATACAATTAATTAAATAGCGGGAATAAAATTTAAACCGTACGATCAAGAATCACATTTTTCCTAAAACCTAAAACCTAGACGACGGAACTACTTTTCGTAGTCCATACCAAGGTAAACACAATAGTAATTATTTATTTAACCATAAATCCTAAAAATATATGTGACGACCCGAACTGGAATTGGTATGGTAATTGGCTTAATTCGCGAGTTCTGCGAGTAATCACAGTTTATCGTAATTAATCGAATTGGCGGTTTTGATCACGACTTAATTATCGACAGAGAATTTGAGTTGAGTCTCTTCACGAGAATTGTAGTATGCTTGATTTCGAGTTCGTAGGAAGTTTCGGATAATTGTTTCGACAACCGAGGAATATGTTATGAATATTTGAAATCGCGTAATTTCATCGTGTTTATCCATTTGAGTTTGAGTTATCCGAATTGTGGATAGAGTTGGGTCGCGTCGTATAAATACCCGAATAGTCGTAAAATTTTCGAAAAAGTGCGAAAATGAGTTGTTTGACCGAGTTGACTGTTCTGAACCGAGTTGACCGAGTTAACCCGTGGCTGACTCAGTGAGTCACGACTCGTCGTGGTGGTGGTTGCCGGAATACGGCGCGGTTGCCGGAAAGGACGGTAAGGTTTTGAAGCTTGATGTTTGGGCGTTCATTTGATGTATGGGTTGTGATGTTTGGTGGAGTTTTTGAGTTGTAATTTTAGAGGAGAAATTGTGTGGAATCGAGGGTGTCGGACTGTGGTGCTCCGACCATGGTGGTGGCCAGAGATTAGGGGGGAATTGCTCGTGGGGCCACGGCGATGCCTTTGGGAGTAGCCTCGATGGCCGCCGTGCGCCGTGGACGGAGTTCCGACGGTGAACAGAGTCACCGGCCGATTTGGATTCAAGGGGTTTTTGAGCTGATTTCCGGCAGATTTAGGTGGAATTAGAGGTTGTGGTAGTGGAGAGATGTGTTGGGCTCGAGGAGGAGAGGAATTCTGGACTTTCCTCGCCAGAAAATCTCTCAGGTGATGGCGCGCCGCCGGCGGTGAACGGCGGAGCTCCGGCGAGGCGTTGACTTTTTTTAATTTGACAAGTTTTATGCCGTTTTGCTCGTAATTGCACCCCGATCATCGCCTTGAGGTTTTCGAGTTGATTTGGATACCGGATTTTAAGTCGAGGGTTTATGTGGAGTATTGGGGGTTTTCGTCGATTATTTTGTATCCAAGTTATATGTTTCCGGAAATGGTTGGTTTCCGAGGTGTGGTACAGAGTAATGAATTGTGATTTTGATCAATTATATTTTGTGATTATTCAGGGGATCGAGATCGTATGTTGGGCGAGGGATCTTCCGTCGGATCTCAGGATTAGCGCGTTTCCGCGTTGTGCTTGTCTGTGAGTGGACTTTTATTTACACTGTCGTAGCGAGTTCTTGATTTCAATATTTATTTCCAGTACGGTATTAAGATTATTTATTGTTTTTGGAGGTATTGTTTTATATTTTATATGGTGATGACATTTACCTAGCATCGATGCATTGGCTACTCGGCTGATCACCAGAAGTCCAGATCCAGGGTTGAGAGATTCCCCTGATGTGCCCACTAGGCTTCAGAGATTCGCCTAGTCTATCACCGTCGGGCTTGAGAGATTCACCTGACACCTCCATTTATTCTAAGAACTCGCATTGTTTTTATATTATATAAATGGTGAAAGGCATATAATTATTTTTGTCCACTCACTCTAACGATTTTATTTGCCTTTACCCTGGGCTTTTCGGTTTCTGTGCCCAGTTTGCAGTTCGGATTCTGGTGTCACACGTTGCTATCAGAGGCTTAGTGTTCGAGCTACCTTTCTTTTCCAGTAGGTTTCTTGTTTAGCCTACTGTTGTATATTATGTATATATACACTAGGGGTCGCTCTGATTACTCTACTGTTATACTTTCATATGATTTTTCCCGGATTTCTGTAAAGTACAGTTTTACTTATTACTTTACATTATTGTTATGATATTGAGAAATCCGGATGGGATTGGTGCCCATGGTTTGGCTTTTGTGGCATAGGATGAAGTGTGTTTTCGGGTGCATGTTAATAGTAATTCCACGATATAGTGAAACTCTGCCGAAATTTCTATGGTTTTTGCAAGTTCGTGTTTTCAGAAGGGGTTTCATTCCGGTTTAGGAAACTAAATCGGGGTTAGGTCCTTTTAGCTTGATATCAGAGCATTAGGTTTCAGGTTCTGTAGACTTCTGTAGTTGTGATACTAAGGGTATTTGAGTATGTACAGCATGTCTAGAGCGATGACCCGACTGGCCGGCGGTTACTCATCAATTCTTCGGGTGTTGTGTGTTCTCAAATGTCTGAAGTTTCATGATTACGTTCCTTGTGCTTTTGACTAATGCTTTTCTTGTGTCATTAGGATGCCTCCTAGACGTGGTTCCCATGTCAATAGGGATGTGGATCCTAATGAGGATCGTCAGACGCATGACTTGCTTATGCGAGTATTGCGTTTGGAGGAGCCTTTTGACCCAGTGGTCAAAGCTCGAACTGCTGGAGCGACTGTTTTCTCAGGTTCAGCTGATCCAGAGATTTGTGAGGCATGGTTGGTTCAAGTTGAACGAGTTTGTTAGCATCTGCGTTTCACTCCTGAGCAGATGACAGTGGCAGCAGTTGGTTTACTTGAGTCTGATGCATACTTCTGGTGGGTTAGCACCGATAGAGTTCCGGTTGATACTCCATGGACTTTGTTCAGGGATTTGTTTATGCAGAGATACTTCAACTAGGCTACACAGCAGCGGAAGTATGAGGAGTTCACTAATTTGAGACAGGGCAGTATGTCAGTACTTGAGTACCGGGACAGATTTACTCGCTTATCTCGGTTTGCTCGTGACATGGTGGCTACAGAGGAGGCCAAGTGTCGAAGATTTGAGTTGGGCTTGAACCTGAACATCAAGGGGACACTGACTACGATGCCTCGGAACAACTTTGATGAGTTCGTGAGTGCTGCACTTCGAGGCAAGGATACCGAGAAGGAAAGACAGATGAGATTCCAGTGTCGACGATTTGAGGAGGGTGGACCGAGTCAGGGACCTTCCAAGAGGCTGAGTTCAGGCACTTCCGGATCGGCATCATCATCTGGCAGTTGACCATATAGATCACCGGGTAGTTCAACTAGATAGAGACAGAGATGGAGGAGGGATCAACCACAGAGACCACAGTCCAGTGGGGGTTCTAGCGGATCCAGCTATTCTCGGCGTACCGGTGGCACTTTTGCTATACCGAGGGAGTACCCATTGTGTAATCTTTGCAACAGGCATCATTTTGGTCCTTGTCAGCCAGGCCCTATCATTTGTTATCGTTGTGGCCAGGAGGGTCACTATGCAAGAGAATGTTTCCAGCTTGCTGGTGTTGGTAGACAGGCGACTCAGAGTTTCGGAGGAGAGCGAGGTACCACTTCTGGGGATCGACCAGTACAATCTTCTGGGCAGGGCGGACAGTGGAGTCACCCTCAGCGTGGACGACCAGCCGGGCAGGCCAGGGTTCATGCCATGTCACTGCGCGAGGGCAGAGATTCACCGGAGGTTGTTATTAGTACGTTGCATGTTTTTGGTTATCCCATACTTACCTTGCAAGATCCAGGTGCTACACATTCATTCATATCATATAGATTGTCATCTTTAGCTACTATGCCTGCATCTCCACTTCCGGGGTTGTGGAGAGTGTTGTATTCGTCCGGTGAGGTTGTGAGTATTGGTTGGGTGTATATGGATTGTGAGATCTTTGTTGGAGGTTATGGTTTAGCCGTGGATTTGTTATTGGTGGATATCGTCGACTTTGATGTGATTTTGGGTATGGACTTCTTGGAGACACATTGGGCTATGTTCGATTGTCACAAGAAGGAGGTTGTGTTTCGACGTCCAGGTTTTCCTGAGATACTGTTTCGCGGTGAGAAAAATACTTCATTGCCATGTGTGATTTCAGCGATGAAGGCCGAGCGGATGATGAATAAGGGTTGTGTTGCATATTTAGCTCATGTTGTGTATACAACGACTACTGTACCTGACATTGGTGACATTGAGGTGGTTTTTGAGTTTCCAGATGTGTTTCCGGAGGAGTTACCGGGTATTCCTCCAGTTTGGAAAATCGATTTCACCATTGAGCTTTTACTAGGCATTAGACCTATATCACAGGCACCTTATCGTATGGCACCAGCGAAGTTGAAGGAGCTACAGATTCAACTTCAAGAGTTACTGGAGAAAGGTTTCATACGACCCAGTGTATCATCGTGTAGTGCTCCTGTATTGTTTGTACGGAGGAAGGATGGTTCCATGCGGTTATGTATTGATTACCGGAAGCTGAATCAAGTCACTGTGAAGAAAAAGTATCCATTGCCACGAATCGATGACTTGTTTGATCAGCTCAAGGGAGCTTCAGTCTTTTCGAAGATTGATCTCAGGTCTGGATACCATCAAATGAGGATCAAAGAGTTAGATATGGCATGAACAGCTTTCAGATCATGGTACGGGCATTATGAGTTCTTGGTTATGCCGTTTGGGTTGACCAATGCCCCCGCAGCTTTCATGGACTTGATGAATCGGGTGTTCAAACGGTTTCTGGACAAGTTTGTGATTGTGTTCATCAATGACATCTTGATTTACTCCAAGAGTGTGGGCCAGCACAAGAAGCATTTGCGAGCTATTTTGCAGACTTTGTGAGATAATCAGCTGTTTGCGAAGTTCAGCAAGTGTTAGTTTTGGTTGGATAGCGTGAAGTTTTTGGGTCACGTGATGTCAGCTGAAGGAGTCAGCATAGATCCTAACAAGATAGAAGCCGTGTTGAATTAGAGTAGACCTACCACCGTACCAGAGATCAGGAGTTTCTTGGGTTTGGCAGGTTATTATCGGTGCTTTGTGTAGAATTTTTCTAGGATTGCCACTCCACTTACCAGATTGACGAAGAAATGTGTCAAGTTTGAGTAGTCCGATGCATGTGAGGAGAGTTACTTACTCTTGAAGAAAAAGTGGACTACTGCACCGGTTCTGACACTACCTGACGACAGTGGAGAGTTTGTGGTTTACAGCGATGCATCGAAATTGGGACTTGGTTGTGTTTTGATGCAGCATGGTAGAGTAGTGGCTTACAGTTCCAGGCAGCTGAAACCACATGAAGTCAACTATCCTACGCATGATTTGGAGTTGGCTGCTATTGTTTTAGCTTTGAAGAGTTGGAGACATTACTTGTATGGAGCTCAGTGCAAGATATACACAGATCACAAGAGTCTCACCTATTTGCGCACACAGCCAGACTTGAATATGAGACAGCGCAGATGGATGGAGTTAATCAATGATTATGATTGCACTTTTGAGTATCATCCAGGGAAGGCTAATGTTGTTGCTGATGCACTTAGTCGGAAATCCGGAGCTTCATTGTTTCATGTGTGTGTGGCCAGAATTTCCATGTTAGCCGAGTTACGGGCCACAGGAACTGAGTTTGAGTGGGATGATAATGAAGCCTTGTTGGCTAGGTTCCAGGTTCGACCGGTATTTGTTGATCAGGTTCGGGAAGCTCAGGATGCGGATTCCTATTTATTGGATAAGAAGACCATGATTCAGAATGGTGTACCAACAGAGTTTCGGTTGAGTGATGATGGTACGTTGCTATTCAGAGGCAGATTGTGTGTACCCAGAGATGAGGGTTTGAAGAAAAAGATTTTAGATGAAGCTCATTGTTCTGCTTATGCGATGCATCCTGATGGTACGAAGATGTTTCGTACACTCCGAGCTTATTACTGGTGGCAAAATATGAAGCGGGAGATTGCCGCATATGTGAGTGGATGTCTTATTTGTCAACAGGTCAAAGCAGAGAGGCAGAAGTCTGCGGGAAAGCTACAGCCCTTGGAGATTCCGGTTTGGAAGTGGGAGCACATTACCATGGATATCGTGTATCAGTTACCGCGTACTTTAGCTGGTAATACTGGTATTTGGGTTATCGTATATCGATTGATGAAATCCGCTCATTTTCTTGCATTTCCAAGGAAGATTTCAGTGGGCAGATTGACAAAGCTGTATTTGGCGGAGATCGTTCGTCTGCATGGTGTGCCTGTATCTATTATGTCTGACCGAGACAGTCAGTTTATTTTAGAGTTCTGGCACGCATTGCAGCGAGCTTTGGGTACTAGATTGCATTTCAGTACAGCTTTTCATCCTTAGACTTATGGGAAGACTAAGAGGACTATTCAGACTCTGGTGGATATGTTGTGGTCTTGTGTTTTGCAGTTCAGAGGAAATTGGGACCAACAACTGCATTTGATTGAGTTTGCTTACAACACCAGTTATCAGGCCAATATTGATATGGCACCGTATAAGGCTCTATACGGGAGGCAGTGCCACACTCCATTGTGTTGGAGTGAGGTGGGCGAGCGATGGCTTATTGGCCCTGATCTGGTGAAGAGCACCATGGAGGATATTCAGATTATCCGGGATAGACTGAAGATTGCCCAGGATCGCCAGAAAAGTATATATTTTCAATTCACAAAGTAGGAAAGTTCTAATAAGAGTCGTGTTCCAAGTTGCAGTCTTGAAGTGGCCTGGCATGATAAGTTTTATCTCAACTACAACCAAAAATGAATTACGATTTCACCAACAACAAAGTTGTTGCTAACATATTCAGTGTTATTGGCACGAAGTGATGATATGTTATTTAACTTAATCGTAGTAATCTCTGATCTCAAGATGAGAAACATAAAATTGTTACTTTCAAAGGAACTGGATCAGTCATATTCCCAATTTCGATAAAATCCAACATACAAATTGCTTGAACACATTAACCCCAAATCCAACTATTCATGCAAAAACTACTATAAGCTGAACATACCGAGATTGTCAATCGAACTTGGAGTCCCAAACCATTACGTTGAGCCCTTTCCTTAAAATTGACTTTTGTTGCAACCGAAAACGAAATGAAATCAAAGTAAAAATGAAATCAAAATTGAATTCAAGCTAATTGAGTCACCGAAAATTTACACACCTTGTAGATTGGCTTGTGAATCTTATTAGATAGAGTCATCGGAAAGCGATGTTGTGGCACTTAGCAAACCACCACCAAGGTGGTCTTGACGTGACACAGTCTCCACCTTGGTCGTCATCTAAGAGGGTATTCACTTCATTGAAGCAGCTTCATGGTCATCGTCGATCGGAAGCACTTAGCTGCCCCTTACGACACAGAGAGCGAGAGAGAAGTGATCGCAATCGAGAAAAAGAAGTCAGATTTGAGAGAAATGAAACCGAAAGACAAAATACCCATAGAAGCAAGCAAAATTTTCTAAATACCAACTGAGAAATAGTGAAGCAGCTCAAATGAACAGAACACTCAGCTTTTATATATAGTAAATTCCATAATCTCAAGCAGAAATCTAGAGCAAATTAGTAGATGAAAGGATAAAAAGAATTCAGATTGAGCTAGCAGCTGAGAGCAATTCCTTGTAGAATAATGCTTCCCTATTATGGTCATAAGATTTTTATGTATTAATTTCGTTGGAAAAATGGTGATTTCCCACTATTTTAGTGGGATAATTTAAACAAGAAAATTAAGTGAGTTGACTTAATATTAATGGAGGGGAATCATCCATTTTTGTTCTCCTACAAAAGTACATAAGAATTATATATTCATTTGTTCAAATTAGTTAAGAAGTGAATGAAAAATTGTCATCCAAAGTTGGCTACTTGAAATATAAGGAAATAAGTTTGTCTCGCATATGAAAAACTAGGAATGTAGAAGTGTTTAAATATAATTGCACACTACTATACTTTTAGTGAGTAAATAGAGATGTCCTCTCTCATGCGCGCACGGAGGGTACAAATCTCTGTTGGATTGGAAAACTAATGTGACTTTTGGCTTTCCACAATCTTTTTGCTTTTCAACTTTTTCCGGTTACAAAGTTATTTCTGGATTTATGTTGCCAAATTAATTGGTGTGCAACTTGAGACTTTTGGCTGGCCGACAATGATGATCCACTTCATCCCTTATTTGTTGGCAAGTATTAAACTTGTAGATTCTTATTGTAATTAGAATTCATTTATTATAGATATTCTTTACCTATTATGAATATACTTCTAAAACTGTATATATACCCAATTTGGGAGTGAATGAAAGTATTGCATTCTACCCTAAACACTTTTACCTACACTTTTCTACTTGGCATCAGAGCCAAATTTGTGGACCTACTGACAAAACTCTATTTTTTGTCACCCACTACACCTAAATTTCACTGCCATGAGGGAGAACTCCGGCTCTGCTATGATTTCTCCTACTATGCCTACTCCTCCTCAACCTTTCTTCCACTATTATCAAGAAAACTCCTCTTTTGTCATTGAAGTTCTCTTGATAGACTCAAATTACTCTACATGGGCTCCTATTATGCAGATGCGTATTGGAGGACGCAACAAGCTTGGGTTTCTTTTTGGTGATTCACCACCCCTACTGCTGGTACACTCGAGTATATTACTCGGACTAGTGACAATGAGAAGGTGAATAGTTGGTTGATTGATAACATGTCTCCATCTATCATCAATCGCTATCTCCGTCTCAAAAATATTGCTGAAATCTGGAATGCCTTGCACCAAACCTGCTATGATGATTTGGACTTTACCGAGATCAATGAGTTGCACTGCCTTTGCTTCACCACCAAAGAAGATCTCTCTGTATACTAAAATGAGTTAGCCGCATGGCTTGAGAAAATTGATCAACATGTTGCCTCCATCTCTAATACCATGTTCGGCATTGTTCAAGACAACACCTACAATTCTATGCTTCGGGTTCACATGTTCTTGGGAGATTTGGATTTTGAGTTGATCAAATTCGAAGGGAACTTCTTTGTCGTAAAGAATTATTGAGTCTTGAAGAGATATATGCTCATGTTTTTCGGGCTCATACCAACTTTCTTACACACTCTTCTACTCTTGCTCAGCCAGTTGTCATAACAAGCACCACTACCATACCTCCACCGCCACCTCCACCTCCATCTTCTGAGAATAATGCTTGGATAGTTGACACCAATGCATCTGATCATAAGACCAATACTTCTAGCTTAGTTTATTATATTCACCCCTCATTTTTACTTAATGTCTTTACTGCTTATGGTTCTTCTTCTTCTGTTGTTGGTGAAGGCTCTATCACTCTTTCTCCTACTTTAACCATTAATTTTGTCTTAGTTGTTCCCTCTTTAGCCTATACTTTTTATCTGTTAGTCAAATCACTATGCCTCTCTCTTATTCTATCAGGTTTTATCCCAACTTTTGTGTATTTCAAAACATTCTGATATGGCAGATTCTTGCTTATCGTACTAGAAGGAGGAAGTTGTAGTATCTCGATTTGACATCTAGTGGAGAAAAGTAGCTGAGTTTGTTGAGTCAAGCCAGCAGTGTTAGCAGTAAAAATAAAGATAAGGAAACCATCTGGTTATGACATCGTTGTCTGGGTCATCTTTCTTTTGGATATCTTAGGAAGTTATAGCCCCATATGTTTTTCGGATGTTGACGAGTTTGAATTAAAGTGTGATGTTTGTGAACTGGCAAAAATCCACTGTATTACCTATTCTCCAATTTTGAATAAATACTCATTATGAAAATTTATTCTGATGTTTAAGGTCTGCTAGAATTTCTACACCAACTGCCGCTCCTTATTTGTCACTTTTATTGATGAATGTACCCGGATGACATGGGTTTCATTGATGACTAGCAAAAGTGATGTGTTCTCTCGCTTCACTGAGTTTCATAAGATGGTGACTACACAATACCAACAACCTATCCGGGTTCTTCAACCAGATAATGGCAGTGAGATGTTAATGGCGCCATGTCTACCTACCTAGTCTCTCATGGGATTCGTTATCAAGACTTTATTATCTATACACCTAAACATAATGGCTTGGTAGAAAACATGAATATGCAATTAATGGAGGTTGTTCGGGCTTGCTTGTTTGGCATAAATGTGCCTCGGTCTTATTGGGGTGCGGCTATTACTTTTGTTGTTTATTTGATCAACCGTACTCCTTCTTGTGTCATTGATTTCCAGAGTCCCTACCAGAAGTTACAAGAGATGTTAAATGTCCCTTCCTTCCTAATCTTAAGCCTAGAATGTTTGGATGCATTGTGTATGTCCATATTCACAAGCTTCTCCTGGGTAAATTTAATCATTATGCTTTGAAATGTGACTTCATTGGTTATGCCGACTTTTAGAAAGGATATCGCTGCTATGATCCTTTCACCAAGAAAATTCATATCTTTCTTGATGTCTCCTTTAGAGAATCCAAACCATATTATTCAGGAGGAGTTTCAGAGTCTTCCCCTCAGGGGGAGAGAGGATACGAAGGAAATAATTTGAATTTTCCAGAATTTGAAGAACTTGAGAACTTGGAGAGACAATTTAGAAGATCAAGTTCTGAAAAAGAAACCCCTGTACTGTGTTCGACCCGTCGAGAAACCCATCTCGACCCACCAGAAGGACAAAAGGTTACTTTGGACCCATCGAGTAACTCCTCTTGACCCATTGAAAAAAGTGCATCGGAGTGAAAGAATGTTACCTTCAACCTGTCGAGTAATATGTTTCGACCCGTCGAAAATTCGGCATCGAATGACCAGGGGGTTACAATCAACATGTCGAATCTGACAAAGACGAATTGCTAATTAAACAACATCAAGATAGTACTGAAGAACATGCTCCCCATTCTACATCATCAACTAAGATTTTTGTTCAGAGTGCTCCATCTGAGGTACATAAATCTACATGAATTACTAAGAAAATTCCAAAAAAATATATGAGCCCAATATAGATGCCAAAGCCAAATACACTATTGCTCACTATAACTCCCACCATAGGTTGTCTTAGTCTCATGCACTTGTTGTTAGTTAATTATCTTCAGTATCTATTCCTAACAATGTACAAGAAGCTTTGGTAGATCCAAAATGGAAGCAAGTTATGAATAAGGAATTAAAAGTCTTGCAAAAGAATGAAACTTAGGACATGGTTTCTATGACACCTAGTAAGAAAATTGTTGGATGTCATTGAGTGTTTACTGTGAAACTTAAAGCTAATGGGAGCATTGATCGTTATAAAGGTAGATTGGTTGCATGGCAAGATCTTTTATAAGACTCGAGATCGGGATGTAGGATTCTTTGACAGAAAGAAATCCAAAAAAATGGTATGTTGCTACCGTTTTGAAAGGATTTAAGGATCACCGAAGTAAAGTCTAAACTCAATGACTATAGGCTCGAGAAACAAAGAGAAGATGTGTACGAATGAGATATCCAGCAATAAGAAGAAGGAAAATGATTAAATAGAGGAACTCCTGAATATTTGGTGATCTCAGATATGTCAATATCAATGGTGACTCATTATTTTGATGAATCATTTCAAGGGTTACCATGAGTATTTCTTATTTTTTTTGTAAGAAAATAAAATAATGCATGCAGTAGAAGGGTTTAGGGTTTAGAGTTTATACTCAGAAATATGAAGTAGATTACCAAGAGACTTTTTCACATGTTGCCAAGATTAATACTATAAGGATTCGTATTGCTCTTGCAGTCTGTTATGATTGGCCGCTACGCTAGTTTGATGTGAAGAACGCTTTCCTGAATGGTGACTTAGAAGAAAATGTACATATGGATACTCCACCGAGAATCAACTGCAAACTAGGTAATGAGGGAAATGTGTGTCATCTGACAAAGTCTCTATATAGTTTAAAGTAATCACCTATGACTTGGTTTGGGGGCTTCTCAAAGGCAATGAAGAAGTTTGGGTATTGCCAATGTAACTCTGATCATACATTGTTTGTCAAACGCATAGATGGTAAGATTATTGCCTTGATTGTGTATATTAATGATATAGTTTTACAGGAGATGATCCATACGAGATGGCAAGTCTCCAGAAACAGTTGTCACAGGAGTTTGATATGAAATATCTAGGTGACTTGAAATACTTCTTGGGAATTGAAGTTGCAAGACCCAAACAAGGGACTACATTGTCCCCAAAAAAATATGTTCTGGATCTTCTTATTGAGTCAGGATTGATTGATTGTAAGCGTGCTACTACTTTTATTGAGCAAAATCACAAGCTGAAGCTTCTCCCAGATCAAGTTCCAGCAAACAAGGGCAGGTATCAGCGTTTAATTGAGAGACTTATTTATTTATTTATAATATACTAGACCTGATATTGCATATGATGTTAGTGTGGTGAGTCAGTTCATGCATAATCTGGAAGTAGAGCATATGAGTGTCATCCTACGTATTCTTAGATATCTGAAGGGCACACCTGGTAAAAGATTGTTATTTGCAAAACACAGTGAATTGTGTGTTTCAGGTTACACCGGTGAGATGTGTGTTTCAGGCTACACTAATGTAGATTGGGTTGGTGATCATACTAATAGAGAGTCTACTTCTGGATATTTTACTTTTATTGGTGGGAGTTTGGTAATTTGGTGCAGTAAGAAACAGAATGCGATTGCCCATTTTAGTGCAGAAGCCGAATACTGTGGAATGGCAAATGGAGTATGCGAATTGCTATGGATTAGGAATGTTTTGAAAGAATTGGGTTTCAAGCTTCAGGAGCATATGTATTTGCATTGTGATAATACAGATGTTGTTGAATTTTCTCACAACCCAGTACAGCATGATAGAACCAAGCACGTGGAGGTTGATAGACATTTCATAAGAGATAACCTTGACAAGAAAATTATTCGGTTTGTTTTTGTGACATTTGAGGAACAGTTAGTTGATGTTCTTACTAAAGGGTTGTTATATGAAACCTTTAGTAAATTGTTGGATAAGTTGGACATGATTGATATCTATGCTCCAACATGAAGGGGATTGCTGGCAAGTATTAAACTTGTAGATATATTATATTTCTATTGTAATTAGAATTGATTTATTCTTTATTCTAGATATTATCTACCAATTAGGAATATACTTGTAAAGTTCTATATATACCCAATTTGGAAGTGAATGAAAATATTACATTCTACCCTAAACACTTTTACCTATATTTTTCTAGTCTATGTATCTGAATAAGGCTTCCTTCCTGCACATTCTACACACCATCAGAAAAGAGGGACACCATCAAAAAGCATATAATCTTCTTTTCTGATCACCTATCTCTCTTTCTCTTTCTCTCAAATTTGGTGGTAGACTAAAGTACTCTCCAGTTCGACGAAGAGTTCTTGTACTGCGGGTACAAAACTCATAAGTTATTTTATCTTGGGAGAATAACGTCATACAAGCATGAGGGCGGCGTGAAAGTTCTTAAGGAGAATGTGTGATACACGTGACTCAACTTGTTCTTCAATTTTCAATTTCTAGAATTTGTTCTTTATTATTCATTTATATTTACTAATGATTTAATTAATATTTTCATAAATTTATTTCATTATTACTATCATTTCCTACAAGTTTAGAGCAATTCAACTATACCATATATAGAATGAGCCAGCTAATGATAGTGCATTTTCGGATGAAAGCTAAAGATCATGCCTCGATGTCTCTCAATATTTGTAGTTGTTAGGATTGAAACGCCAACAATTTAGGACCAAGTTAGTGAAATATTTATAATGTGTTGCTTACGGTGTAATTTTCATGAACAAAGTAGAATATGCAAGGCACATGAGAAGAAAAAGTATTACAAAATTCAACCTGTACATTAGTAGGATGTACTCTGAAGATGCACTCCACGTTAGATAGGCATGATGAACTTTTATAAGGTTCAAGGAGAAGCATCATTTACGTACTAGGAAATCAAGTTTGACTATGCTTAATAAGTAGAAATGAACAGATGTGTTAAAGAGACTTATTTTTGAGATAATGAAGTAAATAGGCTTATAGAGTTTTATTTAGCTACTAGAAGGAGTAAGACTTTTTTTTGAGATGGTCAATAAAATTCATTAAGAGTTCCATAGGATTGTTCGCTTCGACAAAACAAAATGAAAGGATCCAACCCCGATTTAATTTCCCAAATCGGAATCAAACCCCTTCTGAAAACACGAACTTCCAAAAATCATAGAAATTTCGGCAGAGTTTCACTATATCGCGGAATTATCATTAACCTGCACCCGAAAACACACTTCATCCTATGCCACAAAAGCCAAACCGTGCGCACCAATCCCATCCGGATTTCTAAAAATTATATCATAATATAAAGCAATAAGCAAAAAACTGTAACTTTATAGAAATTCAGGGAAAAACATACGAAAATATAAACATCAGAGTATTCAGAGCGACCTCTAGTATATATACATAAATATACAACAGTAGGCTAAACAAGAAACCTACTGAAAAAGAAAAGTACCTCGAATACTAAGCCTCCGACTGCGACGTGCGACACCAGAATCCGAACTGCAAACTGGGCATTGAAAACAAAGAGCCCAGGGAAAGACATATAAACTGTTAGAGTGAGTGGATGAAAATAAATGTTTTCTGCCAAATAATATATGTTATAAAAACATATGCGAGTCTAAATGAATGAAAATGATATAGTACACGAGGGAGACTCTAACTCCTCACGCGTATAGAGCATGCATCGTAAAATCCCGCGAGGTCACTCATGGACACATCCGCGCTAGTACAGTCTGAATCATGGGATCCCAGACCCACACGTGATTCAAGTCAGAAAGGCCTCAGGTCAGAGGTCTGCCCCCCACCGGTAAAGGCCTCGGGTCATGGGTCACAGCCTCCCCCAGTAAACATCCTCGGGGATCAGCCGGGATGCAAGTGTATTGATACAACAATATATACTGTGACTGTACTTTGTGTAAACCAAATCATAAATAGTTTCTATGCAAGTGTAGTGAGCATAATGTAAATGCATATTCGTAATACAAAATTATATAAGCATATTCGTCGAAGTATATTCGTAAATGCATAATCGTAAAGCACATACTCGTATAAATCATAATCTCATATGCATGCTCATGCTCGTAAAACTTATAATAAAGACTCGCAACCAATCAGTGAAAAGAAAGGTGTCCACTCACAGACAAGCACAGCGCGCAAATGCACTAATCCCGAGATCCGGCGGAAGATCCCTCGCCAAGCGTACGATCTCGATCCCCTGAATAATCATAAAATATTACTGATCAAAATCACAATTCAATACTCTGAACCAAACCTCGGAAACCAACCATTCCCGAATATATGTAACTCGGATAACAGAAAACTCGCCGAAAACCCCAAATATACTCCACAAAACCTTCGACTTAAAATCCACTACTCAAATCAACTCGAAAACCCCAAGGCGACGATCAGGGCGTGATTACGAGTAAAATGGCATAAAACTTGACAAAATCCAAAAAGTCAACGCCTCGCTGGAGCTCTGCCGTTGACCGCCGCCGCCTACGGCGGTGTGCCGTCACCGAAGAGATTTTCCAGCAAGGAAAGCCCAAATTTCTTCTCCTCCTCGAGCCCAACACTTCTCTCCACTACCTCAACCTCCAATTCCGCCATAATCGGCCGGAAAACAACTCGAAATCTATGCCGGAATTCCTCCTGCGGTCACCAACCAAAACCACATCAAACCTCATCCAAAATCAAATCTAATTACCCAGAAACCACCATGGAGTTGAGGGGAACCTTTCCCCCCACAACCCCGACACCGAATCTCGCCGGAATCCACCACCGATTCCGACGAAATTCCACAATTTCAACCTCTTCGTTCTCCCTCAATTCGTAATCAATTCCATCCAAATCAAATTCTAAACAGTAGCAAATTACAAGGGGAAACCATACATACCAAAACCGTGGCCGGAAACGTCAAGTCTGACGGCGAGATTCAAACCGGATCAACTTGACCCACTCGGTCAATGGGTCAACACGGGTCAATTTCGGTCAACGCAGGTCAAACGGTCCAAATACGGCTATTCGGCTATTTATACGTCGCGAAACAACTCTATCCGTAATTCGGATAATTCAAATTCAAACGGATAAGCACGACTAGCTCAGCGAAAATTTCAAATATTTATTTTATATTCCTCGATTATCCGAAAAATCCTCGGAAAGCTCCTACGGACTCGAAATCAAATTCTCTACATTTCCCACAAACAAACCCAAATCAAATTCGGGTCTGAAAAATTAAGTCGTGAACGAAGTTGCATATCCAATTAATTACGCTAACCACAATTACTTGTAAAACTCGCGGATTAAGCCGAGTACTATACCAATTCCGGTCCGAGTCGTCACACAAAAGCCCTGCATACTACATTCTAAGAAAATATGTAAAGCCATATATTGCATAGACTAGCAAAATAGGTTAGCACGAGGATTTTCAAAACTCATAATGCACCATCCATTAACTAGCTAGGTACCATCTATACCACTTCCACACACCCAGATCTAGAGTTACACCTCCAACCCATGCCTTCTTCAAAGAACCTCTTTCCTCTCATGCCTCACCTAAGTCTGATGAAGCCTCTCCTAGGCCTCCTACTAGTGGAGCCCATGCAATCCCCGTATAAAGAGAAACACATAAGGTGCTAGATGGGATTGGCACAGAGTCTGCCTGACCCAATCTCCCCTCTAATGAGAATTGTGGTCCATTTCCTTTGGCACCATTCGAAGTAGAACGCCGCCACCTTTTTCTGGACCCCAGATCGATCTAACTTCACACTCCCCGATTGTTCAATACCATGAACTAAAACATTGTACAATGTTTTCCGATACAAAATTCATACTCACCTCAAGGCCATTCACTTGTGACACCAGCCCTATAGAGCTTGGTAACTTTGTCACCTCCTCAACTCAACTTTCAGCCACCTTTTCTTTCACGTCACTAGCACCACCTCTTACGCTGGTCCTCACTACCACCTCTTGGCCAAATTCATGCCGACTTCCTCCTTCTAATGCACCTATTTCCTCACTTTATAAGGCATCCCTCCCCATTGTTATCAAAACTGCCATAATCTATGCAATAACCTTTCAGTATCAAGCACTCTACCTCACACTCAACCATCTCCTGAGGTTCAAGCCAAGGTCTCACCCTTTTTACCAATCGTTGCCTTAAATCCATTTCTATCAATAATCTGATCACCCAATTCTCTCGAAGACGACCGTTGTCATAATCAAGGTAACTTCATACATGGTTACCTAGCTTATGCCATCATTCCTCAATAGTGATCTCGCCAGTCAAATCACCTCCAATCACTTCCACACGGGCCCACATCTTCGCCCAAGCTTCCGAAATAGACGACTAAATCAATGCCATTTCATCAAATTGTTCCACTATCACCATGAAATATTCATAAATCCAGGGCCCTCGCATCACCGCCTATTGAGTGTCATTGTATCCATGAATTGCCGAACAAAGTGATCGAAGATGCACCTCCAAATGCTAATTGCAGTCAGTCTTAACCAACCACACCATAATCAGATCATCCACTGTTTAGGGCGTGATGTTTCCCTTTGGAAAGTACTCCCGTAGAAAAAATTCTAGTGACTCTACAAGAGAAATCATCTAGCTCTTTCTTTGCTCCCATCGAAAGATCAATATCCATTGGCAACCAACCATTGATGGGCGGAGTAAGAGTCACCCAACCTGGAATTCGACTAAGATCCCACGTACAAAGGTACTCAAAAGAAAGAGGAAAATGTGAGGACTTTAAATCCGTTAATAGATCAGAATTCAGACTAATGTTGACATAGATCGAAGGAGAATATTGTTATGTGATGGCTAAGGTTTTAGGTTTTGAGAAAAGTTGATGTGAGAGAATAGAGAGAAAAAAATCTTCTTCCGGAAAACTACTAATGAGATAGGACGAGAAACACTTAGCTAAACACTTTAACACTTAATCATTTTTTTCTCTTTTAGCTTTAGAATAGCTATCACAGTTAAATCATAAGTTATAAAATGGCTAGCCATATTTAACTTTTGAGGTAGATTTGACCACAAATTTGTATTTACCCCTGTTAATTTTGAAGATGCTCACATATGCCCCATTTATATAAATGTATGGTTTAGACAATAAGTTCGCATACCATCAAGATATTGCAGGTAATCCCCTAACAGATAAATGGACAACTACTTAATAATTGTTGAAATATGTCAAGATTTATGTGTGATATCCTCATCTTAGATTAGGTAGATATTTTATCCAGATTGCATGGATATTCGGTATCTATGTAATCAAGTATATTTCATTGTATCCTATATTCTTATTAGAAGTATGTAATATGGATTCCTATATAAGGGGTCATTCATTATGAAATAAGATGAATGTTGCTCATTCTATTTCTGCGCATATTCCAACACGTTATCAGCATAAGCTTTAACACTAAGAAAAAATACAAAAACATCTCCACCACCTAAACTCCCTCTCGGCAGCCCTCATTTGCCGAGAGCTTTCTTCCAGCCACATCATCTTCCCTAGCACCTCCGTGCCTCCACTGCTTCTCCGCTGTGAGCTTCGTCATTGAATGCACCTTGAGGTGCTCTCCTCCTCAGTGGATCCTCCTTGCGTCGTCTCGGCATATCTCCTCTTCCACCGAGAAAAAGAAGAAGAAGACTACAAGATTAAAAATCTAAGGTAAGATTTCTTGTCATAAGTTGTCTCTTCTCCCCCCAACTCAACTTTTCGTTTTCCCATTTTGAGGGTATTCTACTCCCTCACACTCCTCCTTATTGATTTATCTATAGACATAAAAGAACCAAATATAGTGGGGATGCACGTGATGAAGAGAGCGGAATGCCCCTTGCCTCTCACGCACGTGACCTACATATATTCTGGTTGCTCAGTCTAGATTAATAACTAATAACGCTCTTTTCCTGCCTTTCAGATGTCGCACCTAAATGGTTTAGACTTCGCTCCCCTTACCTCTGATGGAAACAACTATGAGACTTGGAGGGCAGATGCATTTTCGTATCTGGTGAGCAATGACCTTTATAGACAACTCATGCCCTACAATACTCCAACACGCAATCATAACTCAAACGCAAAGCAGCGAGAACAATGTGTTCAATATTTGATTTGACATCTCGATTCAAATCTGCAAAGGAAATTTACATGTAATGATATACCAATCGTAATATGGGAAACCCTGTATAAGCAATTTAGTAGACTTCATAGAGAATTCTTGAATTCGGTGGAATACCAATGGGTTCTACTCACTTATGAGATATTCCGTACAATCAATGAATTTGCCACAGAGATGACTCGAATATGCCGACAATTTGATATATGCGGGATCAGCAAAATGGATGAGGAGAAAATTGAGAAGACAATTTTGACCTTGCCCATACATAAGTGTCATTGTGAAGGTTTTCTTCGTGAAATCTTCATAGACAATGGACCTTCAATGTTCAATGAATTGCATGAACAGATGAACGAAATAGAAGCCGAAATTATCGCTCGAACTTAGCCGAGTGTCGCTGGCACTACCTCCCTACCGCTACCAACGACACGGGGATGCACTAACACCGGCCGACTCCGAGTCTTCGACGGCGGTTGGCTCCAGGCCTCGAGTCTACCGTACGCAGCCAGCCGAGATCCCTCTCAAGGGCTAGAAGATCTAATGCAGCAAGGAGAACATGATTGCAAATTAAGACTCCATAGGTGTATCGTTCATTGTATGTGTGCAAGCTCGATTTTTTCCCTTCAATCTAGTTTGTTCTAAGTTTTGCACATTAGACGTTGTTGTAATAAAAAGTGATATCAAGTTCAAATAAAGGTTTATTTTACTATTCTTTAATTTAGTACGGCCCACCTTATTTAGTAGTGATGTCTAGAAAGAGTTTTTTGATAAATGTACTTGAGCAGACCTTATGTCCCACCTACATCAATTACTCTGCATGATCCCGAAAAATAGGAGCTACCCAAAAATTTATGAGAAGACATAACAGTTTTTGATATTTGTCCTTGTATAGATCTTGTACTTACAATGTAGCGGATTATGTAATATTTAAATGGAATTATGTAAACCTTCCACCATTTTTATTTAATAAAAGTAACCATAGTAGGGTTATGCGACTAACTCGAACCTTTTACTTTTATAGGCATCGATTCAACCAATGATCATTGTATCGTTGACGGTGGCGCAACTCACACTATGCTCAAGAACAAATCTCTGTTCATTGATCTAATCTCAACCAATTTGTTTGTGACGACCTTGGACGGCCCCTCCAATATCATTGAGGGTCACAACCCAGCTCGACTTAGACTTCCGAATGGAACTCTCGTGAACGTCCAGGGAGCCCTGTTCGCTCATAGAGGATCTCGAGCTCTATTGTGCTTTATGGATGTTCGTGCCAATGGTTATCACCTTGAAACCCATGTTGAGAATGGATAAGAAGATCTCTACATTACTTCAATGTATTACGGAGTCAAGCAATTCTTAGAGAAGTGTCCAAATATTCGGAATGGTTTGTACTCTACGACCACCCGAAAAGTTGAAGTTCATTACTTTCTTCATCAAAACTTAATGGACTACAAATCGGACGTCGTTCCTAAGGTAAGACCGTCTTGGGCATCCAGGTCGTCAGTTGATGGCTAATATTCTCAAGGTCATACACGGTCACCCTTTTCATAGAAAGATTCAAAAACTTCATGGAAATGAGGTTATGGCTGGGGAAAGGTCAGATGGACTATCACCTGACACATCACACCTTAGGAACGACGATAATGTGCCTCCTCTAGGGATGTCGTTGTCTCTCAAACTTATCCACTTTCCTCAAGTACGATATACTCCACTGGAGATTTTCACCAAAGATTTTGTAAAGCTTATAGCCTAGGCAAGCTTGGTACCCATCCTATATATGTCAGGGTAGAGAAAGAGTCGTACTCATTCATACAACATATCCAAGGTGACATTTGTGGACCTATTCATCCAGAAACCGAAACATTTAGATACTTTATGGTTCTTGTTGATGCATCAACTCGTTGGTCACATGTAGCATTGTTGTCCACAAGAAACTCTGCCTATGCTAGACTATTAGTAGAGATTATCAAACTTAGGGATCAATACTCTGATTGCCGAATAAAATCTATTTGACTTCAAAATGTTGTAGAGTTTATATCAAAAACATTTAACAATTATTGCACCGCCATTGGAGTTGAAGTGGAACATCCTATTCCTCCTATTCATACCCAAAACGGACTTGCAGAAGCATGCATTAAATGACTTTAAATGGTTGCTAGGATGTTACTAATGTGCTCTAACCTCCCTACTTCTACATGGGGCCACGCAATATTGCACGCAGGAAACTTGCTTCACTTGAGGCCAGTAGCTTCACAAACCTACACTCCAGTACAGTTGACTATAGGATATAAGCCTGATATCTCATACTTGAGGACATTTGGTTGTGCTTGCTATGTTCCCATTGCTCCGCCAAAGCATATAAAAATGGGACCTCGACGCAGACAATGTATATACGTAGGCTTTGACGCACTTGACATTCTTCACTATGTCGAACCCTTAACAGGTCATATCTAGAAGGCGAGATTCGCTGATTGTCACTTTGATGAGACTATCTTCCCATCATTAGGGGGAGAAGAGAACAAAGTTCTTAAGGAATTCCAGGAAGTGTCGTGGTCCGTCCCCACTCTCTCTCATCATGATCCCTGAACTCCAGAGTCTGAAACTGAAGTTCGACACATTGTTGATCTATAAAACATTGTGGACAAACTCTTAGATTCATTTGTAGATACAGAAAGAGTGACAAGATAGCACATTCAAACTGCAAATGTACCTAAAAGGAAAATGGTTCTCACTACAAGAAAATTGCACCTAGACCACGGACCATTTCCGTCGTCTAGGTGCAGTTTTCCGTCGTCTAAGTACTTAGATGACGGAATCTCCGTCGTCCAAGGTCCGTGCTCCAAGTGCTGTCGTCCAAGCACCTGGACGACGGAGATTTAGTGATCCGTCGTCCAAGTTCACTTGGACCGCGGACATTATCGTGGCCCAGGTAGACACCTGGACGACGGAAACTCTAAGTCTCCGTCGTCCAGGTGTCTACCTGGGCCACGGACATTGCTCGTTTCTCCGTGGCCCAGGTGTTCACCTGGACGACGGAGAATTAGTTATCCGTCGTCCAGGTGAACACCTGGGCCACGGATAATGCTAGCTTCTCCGTGGCCAGGTGTTCACCTGGACAACGGATAACTAATTCTCCGTCGTCCAGGTGAACACCTGGGCCACGGAGAACGGCAGGGTTTAGGGTTTAGGGGTTAGGGGTTAGGGGTTTAGGGTTAGGTTTAGGGTTTTTCACCTGGACGAGGGAGAATTAGTTATCCGTCGTCCAAGTGAATATTTAATTTTAAAAAAAATTGAAATTAAATATTATTAATTTAATTTATTATTAATTTAATTTAAATAATGAAAAATGCTAAAATTAATTAAATAAACTAAATTTTGAATATTACTTAATTATTAAATAATTAAATTAAATTAATTTGTACATACATGAATAATCCAAAAAACCCATAAATTAAAAATTAAAATATTGTTCGGAATGCGGAAAGAAACGAGATAATAAACTACTAGCTAGCTAATACACTGGAGGAGCAGATGCGCCGCCGAGTCCTCCGCCTCCAGTCGGGTCGTTGTCGTCGGGGTGTGGGTTCGGAGGAGGTTGACATACTTCTCGATTTTGTTGCATGAGGGCGATGAGTTGGGCTATTTGTGCTTGTTGTTCGTCAAGTCTTTGCCGCATTGACTCATTCTCCTCTCGTGCCAGTCGAGCCTCTTGAATGGCTGCTTCGACGGCCGCAGCCTGACTCCTTCTCCGCTGCCCCGAACCTCCCGTAGATGATGAGCCGGAGGTCGTCGACAAATCTCGTACCACCCTAGGCCCAAAGTGCCTAACCTCCTTGCCAGCTCTACGACCGTAGACATCATCCGCGATTGCAATTTGGCTCTCTAAGGATAGAGGAGGCAGGTCTTCCGGCGGCACATCTGGGAACGCAAGCTGAGTGTTAGCCAACTCTTCATGCGCACGCTCTATCGCCCTTGCCTACAAAAGAATAATTAATTTATTATAATGAAATCATATTTAAATAATAATTACTATAATTAAAAGCACATATATATATATATATATCACTTACGCCGCATTGACTCGCTTCATTATCGAGCCCTGGCGTCACGTACGCGCTTACGCTTGCATCAAGATAAGGGTGTTTGGAGCCCTTATCCTTGTGCTCCTTGGCTATTTGAATGAACTGCTTGGCGCCGGTAGTATGGTGTTTCTCCTTCTTCCCCCGGTTGGCTTTGTTGACACCGGAGAATTTCTGTTACACAACATAATTAAATCATTAAAAAATGAATAACTACAATTTAAATAATTCAATTATCTTAATTGAAATAAAAAAAATAAATTAATACCTTAAATTGTTCATCGGCAAAGTGGTTACACAACCACTCCCACTCATCTTCTCTCTCCCATTGCAGCTCTACCGGGGGAGGCACGGGACCGACATCTTGGAAGTACTTATGGAGCTTGTACTTCCAATCTTTGTAGATGGAGTTGGCGGTTTGGTTGATATGCCTCAACATAGCCGGTGTCGGATCCACGTCAAATTGTTCCTATCAAAAATAAATAGAAAATTATAATCGTATATATTATGAAATTTTAACTAATATTAACAATATTATATAATAACTAAATTGGACGTATTACATACCGAAAGATCTTTGAAGACTTTCGCCTTCTCATGATCCGGCGCCTCCTTCCAAGTAGGGGCAGTGATACGAACCCGGTTACGGATGATTGACCCTATCCCATGCGCCGAGAGACTTGCTAGCTGAGCTGTGGGAGGGCCACCGGTGAATTCGTCGTACGGCAAGTCGATCTTTTTACCGGTCGCCTTGCAAATACGCTCCGCTTTGCCCCCTTTAACGAGACCCCGAGTCCTTTTCGGTTCCGGGTCAGTGGGGGCCCTCCTTTGCCTACGGTGGGCGCTGTACATGATTGATTCGGCGGTCAAGGACGCCTGAGTACTTCCCGTTGAATGGGTACCGGGCGTCGGAGATTGGAAGGGGTCGACGTCATCACCGCTCGAGATGAATGGGGGAGCAGGAATTTCCCCAGAGGGCGCTACGGACGGACCAGATGATCCGTCCGGATTGAGAGCATCGTTGCCCTCCTGTTGAACCCAACCGACTTGGGCCGCCAACATTCGGAGCATCTCATCTTCTGCCTCCTGTTGAGCTTTCTTCTTGCCGGATGTGGTCTTTGGCGGAGCCATTTAAACCTAAGAGTACGGTGTTAAAATACCTACTTACCATAATAATTACAACTTAAAAATTTACGCTAATTAATTAAGTACGTTTAAGATTTAAATAGAGTACACTAGCTTGGCATTTTCGGTCGTTCAATGGACGTGCGACCCGCGCGATAAAGTGTAAATTTTCAATTAATCAGCCTTGGTTAAATCGAAAAGCATGGCCAGTTAGGGATAGAGATAACGCGAGAGGCAGGACTAATTTCGACCAAAGTCTTTCTTAGTCCAAATCCTGTCACCAGTCATAACCCGTTTCTAGACACCATGTCCGACATTCGGCCAATTTTTCGAAAATTTACACTCCCTCAAGTCCTTTGCAAACTCCGCCCTCAACCTCGTGTCCATAACTTCACTTAGGTTATGGTGTGCGGTGATGAAATCCACACATCACGAGGGGTTAAGGAGATAAGCTAGGAAAAGAGGCGCCATCTATTCCAAAGAGTGCGACTTAATAAACCAAGCTTATGTACTAAATTTAAATCGAACACGTACTACCATGCAATTTACTCGAAAATACACGTAATTAATTATCAATTAATTAAAACAATAAATAATTACAATAATGAATTATTATTTATCATGCATATAATAATAATTATTCATTTACCAATATAATTAATTATTATTAACAATAATAATTATTGATATTATTTAATTTTAACTAACAAATATAAAATTATTACCAAATAATTAACAACTAATAATAATTATCCCAATATTAATAATAACAACTCATTAATTATTATAATTATAACTATTAATTATTTTAAACTAATTAATAAATTAAAACTATTTATTAATTAAATAATTAATTAATTAACAAAAATGTAAAAGAGGTAAAAAATAGAATTATTACCTCGTCGGAATGTCGCCGGAATATCGGAAGAGTTGAGTCGTCGGAGAGGAGGAACCACGCCGGAAAAAATGTCGTCGGAGCGTCGCCGGAGGAGGATCGCCGGAGGAGAGGAGAGGAGAGGAGAGGGAGAGGAGGAGATGGAATGATGAGAAAATGAGGGGGGGTGCAACTCTATTTATAGAGTTGCACCTAGACGACGGAGCACTATTCTCCGTCGTCTAAGTCCACCTGGACGACGGAAACAGTGTTTTCCGTCGTCTAGGTGGCGGTTTCAAAAAATTTCAATCGGCGCCAATTAATCGGCGGGACGTTCTGAACCGCCATGATTTTGGACTTAGACGACGGAGAATGAATTCTCCGTCGTCTAAGTGAAAATTCAAGCGGTCCCAAAACAGAAGCGGTAAATTGAACCGCCATAAAAATTGGACTTGGACGACGGAGATGGTCAGTTTCTGTCGTCCAAGTGTTCACCTGAACGACGGAGAATGACCATCTCCGTCGTCCAGGTTCAAATTACGTAAAAAAAAATTTTAAAAATAATTCGCTAGGAATTTAGCGATCTGTTATTCGAGTGAAATAGTCGTACAATATCGATGAACGCATCGTATATATGAACAGTTAAATTTGAACCGCCGATTAATTTTACGTATTGAAACATGTTAAGTATCGACTAATCTTTACGACTTAAGTGTTCATGAGTAGACGCTCATTTCCAGCAGAGTATTAACGAAATTGAATTTGGACAAAACAACCGTTGGATATGTTCGTCGTAACATAATATATAATTGTCTTCAAAGGACCATAAAATAATAAGTTCGGGAAGGGTTTGATCGGCACAGTCAACCGCAAAACCGATAATTTCACAAACCGGAAATGTGGATACAAGGCATTTCGCAACTCCGATTTTCGAACCGTCGAAGCTCACACACCAAGAATTGTTTACTCTAAAGTCTTGATGAAAAGACTTTGCATTGGAAGAAGGTCTAGATGGTCGTTGTCTTAGAAAAAATTACGATATCAGCACTTGGACGACGGAAATGAGCGTTTCCGTCGTGCAGGTGATAACCTGGACGACGGATAATGACGTTCTCCGTCGTCCAGGTGCATAGACCTTGAATTCAGGGGTTAGGGCCTTACTGTTTAGGGTTTAGGGTTTCTGAACTTGGACGACGGAAAATGACCATTCTCCGTCGTCCTAGTATGTACCTGGACGACGGAGAATGACCATTCTCCGTCGTCCAAGTTCTAAACCCCGTTTTCAGGGGTTAGGGCCTTAGGGTTTACGGTTTAGGTCGTACCCGGTCATTTGTGTGTCCGTTCAATAATTCTGATTCAAAAATATAATTAAAAAATTGATCGATCGATCCGAACTACTAGATTTAGGGTCAAGGATTTAGCTAGGGTACGTTTTATATGAGATTGAGATTTGGCGCCAATATTTATTAATTTCTCCGTTGGCCAAGATATATAATTCAGATTAATTTCTTACCGTAAACCGGCATCGATCATATATATATTACAATAATTACAGTAATTAATTACCAATTAATCTCCCTCGTCGTATGACCGTACTCTTCGTCATAATCATTATCGTTCTCATCCCCGTTAGTCGACGGCTCATCCTCGTCATCGTACTCAACATCGTCCGACGAATAACCTGAGTCCTCGTCCGCGTCCTCTTCCTGCTCGTCTTCTTCATCTACCTCATCGATAATCTCATCTTCAGTTAGATCTGTACAACCATCAGGCATGGGTAACCATTCACCATCTTGAACCAGGTCCATTATATCGGAGCGGACCATAGAAATATTAGGCTCTTAATAGGCAGGAATGTCTCTTTCTAGTTCAGCAGCATCTTCAGTCGTCGCCGGTGTCCCTTCAATTGTCTCTGTATTCCATATTCCTCGGTGAGAGATATGGTTCACTATTTTCCACCATTCACCGGCTTTCGGATCGTCGAGATAGAACACCTGCCGAACTAAGGTGGCGAGAGCGAAAGGCTCATCCTCATACCAGTGCGAGTTTGTATCGACTGATAATAGTCCTAGGTCTTCCTTTGTACGCTTGAACCATCTGCACTTGAATAGGAAAACGTTGACATCATTCCCGTAACATAGCTGAACCACGTATACAATAGCCCCGTAATATAGATCATTGTCTTTCCCAACCGCTACCCCACTGTTTTGTGTTCTTCTTCCTTCGTCTCGGGCCAATGAATGGAACTTTACACCGTTCACAAAACATCCGGGATAAATATAGTGTTTAACCAGCTTCCCTGCTAGCAAGTGCTTTGGCCATGACCACCACCCTCCGTGGTTATCAGATTTTTGCAGATCAATCATCTGCGAAAATGGGCAAATTAATATAAGGGTTTACTTTCTACAAACATGAGCGATATGTATTTAAATAATTAATACCGAGTCGTACGTACGTACCCATTGGAAGAAATAATCAGGAAACTTCTTCTTAACCATTTTCTCAATCCACGTCGAACTCTTGTTTTGATTTAACGCCTGAAGCCTCTCCCTGTATGACAACATGTACGGCTCAACTTCGTCACAGTCTCGCAACACTACCCAATGTGCCTCAATAAGTTCTTCCCGTGTTAACGATTCCTTTAATACTCCTCTAAACGGTCGGACGACATTGGGTGACGACAGAAAGATTGATGCGGGCACTGCGATCGGAGGCAGTGGGAGGTGGTGGATCTTTGAGGTACCTGTTGCAGTAAGTAACACACTCATGCATTAGGTATGTCTCTGCTATGGAGCCATCCGGGGCCGACCTGTTTTTGACGAATGACTTATACTGTCCAAGCTGTCTACAAAATCAAACGTACACATTACATAAGTACATATAGCTAGCTAGCTAGTATATATATAATCTCCAGTGGAACAAATTAATTAATTAGTTGTACGTACCTTTCTTGAGGATACATCTAAGTGTACTGGACCGGACCAGAAATAAGCACCTGCTCGGGCAGGTGGATCATTAGGTGAATCATGATGTCAAAGAAAGCAGGGGGGAAAATCCTCTCTATTTTGAAAATGATGTGCACAATTTGTTGTTGCAATTCCACCACATCTGACTTCTTTAATTCTCTGGCGCATAACCTCTGCCACCACCTGCACAATGCCACTATTGGTTCTACGACGTCCCGAGGCAAGTATGGTCGAATTACCACTGGAATCAGACGTTGCAGCATAACGTGATAGTCATGTGTCTTTAGACCAACAAACTTGTGTTGCACCTCGTCCACTGCTCCAGTTATAGTAGCTGCATACGTAGCCGGATAACGAACGCCCTTAAACCAGTGAAATATAGAACGTCTAAGCGTCGGCTTCACTGTGTATGGTGCATCTGGCATCTTGTTGTACACTCATTTCCTATCCTTCCTCAACCACAAGGGACGACGTAGATTCATTGATTCCAAATCTTTGCGCGCTTTGGGAGTATCTTTAGTCTTGAACTTAATACCGAGAATTGTTCCCACCATGCTGTCGCACACATTCTTTTCTATGTGCATCGCGTCCAAGTTGTTCCTCAGCTTCAACTTCGACCAGTAAGGGAGTTCAAAGAATATACTCTTGTGATCCCAATAGCTCAGATCATGTGGAGGAATTGGATTGCATTTCTTTACATCCGCGTCATTGCTCAACACACCAAAGTCGAAATAGCTCAACCTCTCTAAAATCTCTTCGCCCGACCAACTACGGGGTTTAGGATTGTTCTCTACCGTACCGTCGAAATGAGCTTCATCCTGTCGCCACGGGTGGTCGTGAGGAAGCCATCTACGGTGACCCAAGTAACACACCTTCCCCGCGTGCCAACTAGAGTTCACGTTGTCCAAACATATAGGACATCCATTATATCCTTTTGTCCTGCAGGCTGCCAACATCCCATAAGCTGGAAAATCGCTGATCGTCCACATTACAGCAGCCCTCATCGTGAACATCGTGTCAGTGAATTTGTCATAAGTTGGGACTCCATTTTCTCACAACAGTTTCAGCTCGTCGATCAAAGGTCTGAGGTAGACATCTAAGCACTTCGATGGAGATTTAGGACCTGGAATTAGTACGGTAAGGAAATTAAATTCCTTGTTCATGCACATCCACGGAGGCAAGTTGTACGGCATCAGAATAACTGGCCAAGTGCTGACGGCGGAGCTATTACCTCCCTAAGGATTGAATCCGTCTGTAGATAGGCCGAGTCTAACATTTCTAACCTCTGAAGCAAAGTCTCCAAATTCTCTGTCGAAATGTTTGAAACCCTCCCCATCCGCGGCGTGTCGCAGGACATCGTCATCTATTCGCTTTTCTGCGTACCATCGCATCGCCTCTGCTGTGTGTAGAGACATGTACAGGCGCTGCAATCTGGGAATCAAGGGAAAATATCGAACAACTTTCACAGGAATTCTCTTTTTCGAACTCTTCCTATTCAACTGGAATCTGAACTGGCCACATACGGGACAATAGTCCAACTCTTTATACTCTTTGTAAAATAGCACACAATCATTCGGACATGCGTCAATTATCCTGTACTTTAGGCCGAGGCTGCTCAGGATATTTCTAACCTTATAATGAGATTTAGGAAGATTGTGATCATCAGGAAGCAACTTACATATTTGCTCCTGAATTTCATCAAAAGCACTCACTGACATTTTGTGCTTCACTTTTATCTTCATTTGCTCCATCACATATTGCAACACATTCTCTCGACATCCAGGGAACACCGGGATCTGCGCTTCAAGTAGTATCCGGTTGTACTTTTCCATCTCACTGGTGTCAGTGGCCAAGCTAGCTGCGGGGAATGTGTCATCATGCTCATTAGTGGTACTGTAACCTCCGTCTTGGTGTTGGTGTCCACTATGACTACATCCCGGAAACGCATCATGGACCAAATCTGCAGTTGGGTTGCAAGCTGGGGGTCCGGCACCACTGCCGCTGGATGAGGCACCATGGTAACTGTACCCTGAGCTGAAGTCTGCTGCGCTGAACTCTACTGCTTCACCATGCTCGCTCCATGTAGTGTAACTCCACATCATACCATTTTCATACAGGTGTTGCACCATAACATTAACCTCCGCATACTGACAATTAAGACATTTCTAACACGGACACCTGAAACGTTTCTTTCCCTGACCATGTTCTATCGCAAAATTCACAAATTCGCTAATTCCATCCATATACCGGACATCACATCTATTCTTCAACTTCATCCAACTCTTGTCCATACTGCTACAAAATATTATAATTAATTAATTATTACATATATATATATATTTGTCCATTAATTTACGCTTAATTATACGTACTCGATCTACATCGATCCATCAATTACGTACGTACGTAATTTAATCGATCTGTACATATATATATATAGCTAACATCAGCTAACATCCTTGCATGTATATATGTACGTACGTTTTCACTAAATATATATTAATTAAGCAAATTTTAACTGCGTACGTACGTACCTGCTGGCCTTCTCGATATCTGTACGATAATTAAGCTAACTAGCTAGTCAGCGGAGATCCCTTATCGATCATGATTCTTCTCGGCCTTCTAGCTAGCTAGCTCCCTTCTCCTTCAATTCTTCTTCAAATGGAATGAAGAGATCGAGGAATGAATTCGATCAGTTTGGCATCGGGCTTATATAATGCTTCACTTAGACGACGGAGGTGTCGGTACGTCGTCTAAGTGGAAGTATGTTTCGTATACTCGGACGACGGCGTGTCGGTCCGTCCTCCAGGTAATCACCTGGACGACGGAGAATACCATGTCCGTCGTCCAGGTGATCACCTGGAGGACGGAGAAGACTCCGAGGTCCAGGTGATCACCTGGACCTCGGAAAAGACTCCATGGTCCAGGTGACCACCTGGACGACGGAGATGATATTCTCCGTCGTCCAGGTGGTACTTGGACCACGGAGTATTTTCCGTGGTCTAGGTCCAATAACGTTTCCGTGGTCTAAGTGCTGTTTTCTTGTAGTGTCTGGGTATGCACCAAGAACTAGGGCAAATCATCACCCGAGGGAGGGACGGCGGCATTGTCGTGGGAGCGGCGTCCTATGAGGCCACGGATCCTCCACACAAGAAGGGGAGACTGAAAGGTTCCACTGATTCTCATCCATGAAAGCAGGTGACCAAAAGATCAAACGATCATATGGTTATCAATATACATGATCCATCTCACGAGGTTGTCCCGGATTATAGTGATCCATCGGATTCCGTTCCTGTGAACGAAAGCTAGGAAATCTCGATCAACTATACTGATCATACTTATGACATATGGTATCAACATGAGACAATAGTTGACGATTCTTTTGCATTCTTAGTTGCTCAGGATCTTATTGATGGAGATGATGTCGAACCCTGAACTTTTGCTGAATGTGAGGCACGTTCAGTCTGGCCCAAAGATGATGTCGAACCCCAAACTTTTGCTGAATGCGGGGCTCGTTCAGACTAACCTAAATAGAAAGATGTTATCCAGGCAGAACTCAATTCACTAACAAAGTAGGACGTACTCGATCCTGTTGAGATGACCCCTCCAGGTGTCAAGCATGTTGGTAATAAGTGGGTCTTTGTTAGAAAGCAGAATGAAAAGAATAAGATTGTCAGATACAAAGCTTGCCTTATTGCTCAAGGATTCTCAAAACACCCTAGAATTGATTATGAAGAGACTTATAGTCTCGTCATGGATGTCATCACTTTCCGATACTTAATTAGTTTGGTCGCTTCCGAACGATTGAACATGCAGCTAATGGATGCAATTGCCTATCTATATGGAGATCTAGATATAGTATTACATATGAAAGTTCCTGATGGTATTCAGTCGCCCTTATAAAGTAGTCACAAGCTGAAATGTGCATTTTCAATTAGACTTAAAAGATCATTGTATGGATTGAAACAATCTGGACGCATGTGGTACAATCGACTTAATGATTATCTGATAAAAAGAGGATATACAAATGATGAACTGTGTCCTTGCATTTTCATCAAGAAGTCAGATTCTTGTTTCACGATCATTGCAGTATATGTCGATGACATAAACATCATTGGTACTCTACCTGAGCTCAATAATACTATCGAAGAACTGAAATATGAATTCAAAATGAAAGATTTTAGGAGAACACGTTTTTGTCTAGGGCTCAAGCTAGAGCACCGTGATGATGGAATCTTGATCCATCAAAAGGGTTACACAGAAAAGCTACTTGGGCATTTCAATCACGATAAGTGTAAAACCTAGTAGTACTCTCATGGTCGTCCAGAGCCTCGATCCTCTCAAGGATCCTTTCTGTCCCCGTGAAAATGATGAAGAGCTACTTGAAGCAAAGATACCTTATCTTAGTTCTATTGGGGCTTTGCTCTACTTGGCATTATTTAAAAGACTGGATATTTCATTTGCGGTGAACTTGCTTGCACGTTATATTTCAGCACCAACTCGCAGACATTGGGTTGGAGTCTAATGCATCTTTCGATACTTGAAAGGTACAATGGATTTGGGTTTATTCTATCCTTACAGAGAGAAAAACAGTGTAGGATCGGACCCTAAAGTTGTAGGTCATAAAGGTTGCTGCCTAAACCTGACTACCGCCATAAACTTGGCCATTGTCTTTTCCAAAGACGGCGTCAAATACTCCTATGACCAGTGTCTTATCGACATTCTAACTGGTCACGCTGATGCTGGATATCTCTCTGACCCATACAAAGGATGTTTCCAAACGGGCTATGTCTTTACCATAGGAAATACTGCTATCCATAGGAAATACTGCTAATCATGCGAAGATTATTGCTTTGTATGATACAATTCGCGAATGTGTATGGCTTCGTAGTATTATCTCCCATATTAGGCCGACGTGTGGTCTAAGGTCCACCACTGATGAGCCAACGATTTTGTTCAAGGACAATGCTTCTTACTGAAAGGACCCAACCCTGATTTAGGAAACTAAATCGAAATCAAACCCCTTCTGAAAACACAAACCAACAAAAACCATTAAAATTTCGGCAGAGTAACGCTACTAGCACGGAATTGCCATTAACCTGCACCCGGAAAATACACTTCATCCTATGCCACAAAAGCCAAATCGTGGGCACCAATCCCATCCGGATTTCTCAATATCATATCAATAGTAATAAACAGTAAACATAACTGTAATATATAGTAAATCCGGGAAAATTCGTATAAAACATGTATTAGTAACGTATCAGAGCGACATCTAGTATGTATATCTACAAAATATACAACAGTAGGCGAAACAAGGAACCTACTGGAAAACACAAGTAGCTCGAACAACTAGCCTCCGACCGCGACGTGAGACACCAGAATCCGAACTGCAAACTGGGCACAGAAACCGAAAAGCCCAGGGGAAAGGCAAATAAAAAGTTAGAGTGAGTGGATGAAAATAAACATATGTCTTTCACCAGTTTCATATACATAATCAATGTAAAACAATGCGAGTTCAGAAAGTATATATAGAGGTGCCAGGCGAATCTCTCAAGCCTGACGGTCAGGCGAATTACTCAAGCCCGACGGTGATAGGCCAGGGGAATCTCTCAACCCTGCCCAAAGGAATCTCTCTACTCTGGTACAGAGGAATCTTTCAACTCTGGCAGACTACCGGTGATCAGCTGAGTAGCCGAAGCATCGATGCAGTAATGCCATCACCATAAAATATAAAATAATACCTCCGAAAATAATAAATAACTCAACATCGTATAAAATAAATACGGAAAATCACGAACTCGCAACAACTGTGAAAATATAAAAATGTCCACTCACAGATGAGCAAAGCGCGCACTGGCGCTAATTTCGTGGTCCGGCGGAAGATCCCTCGCCCGAAGCACGATCTCGATCCCCTAAATAATCATAAAATATATCTAATCAAAATCACAATTCACAACACTGTACCACACCGCAGAAACCAACCGTTCCCGGAAATATATAATGCAGTACAAAATAATCGATGAAATTCCCGAAATCTCCACTCAAAACCCTCGACTGAATATCTGATACCCAAATCAACTCGAAAATCTCAAGGCGATGATTGGGGCGCGAATACGAGTAAAACGACATTAAATCATCAAATTCTAAAAAATCAACGGGTCGCCGGAGCTCCGGCGTTGACCGCCGCCATCGTCGCCGGCGTGCCGTCAACCGGAGAGTTTTCCTGACGACCGAGCTACCAAACTGATCTCTTCCTCAAGCTGAGCAACTTTTCCAAAGGGATAACCACCATCCAACCACCACCGTGGCCGGAAATCAGCTCGAAAGTTCAAGATCTCAAACTGGCTGGAAAACTTCCCGGACCGATTCCGGCGCCGTCGCGCCACCTCGTCCTTCCAAACCAAAGGGGAAATGATCTCCATCCAAAACCCAACAGAACCCACCAAACATCCACCCCGGAAAGTCACCGGAGCGCCGCTCCCAAACGAGGCCGTGACTGGCCAGAAAATCCCAAATTCCATCTCCTCCGTTCTCCCTCAAATCAACATCAAATTCCAAAATTCCAAGTTCTAAACAGTAGAAAATCAAACAAGGATTCGAAATATACCAACCACAAGGCCGGAGGTGGCCGGAAAATGAAGGTTACCGGCGAGTCAGCGGCGGTGGAGAATTTCTCCTCCGGTCAACGCTGGTCAACGCTGTGACGACCTGAACTAGAATCAATAGAGTAATCAGCACGATTCACGAGGTTATGCGTAATTGCGGTTTATCGATAACTGTGTGGTTTGCCGGTTTTGTTTACGACTTGATTATCAGCCGAGAATTTGAGTTGAGTCTCTTCTCGAGAGCTGTAATACACATGATTTCGAGTTCGTGGGCTGTTCCGGATGATTTTTCCAATCACTGAGGAATATAATATGATTATTTGAAGTTTCAGAATATCGACGAGTTTATCCGTTCGAATCGAGTTTATCCGAATCGTAATGGTTATCTATTTTGGACCATCGATCATCCCGAGGCGTGAGTATAAATATCGAAAATAGTCGAAAAATTATCGAAAACACTGTTCGAGAAGTTTGATCGGCGTTGACCAACTGTTGACCGTTGACTTTCGCATTGACCGGTTCTCCACCGCGCGGAATACGCTGCCACCGTCGGATTTCGTGATTCCGGCCACCTCCGGCCGAGATATTGGTATATTTCGATTCCTCTCTTCATTTGCTATTGATTATAACTTGGAATTGGGCGGCGGAGCGTTTTCCGGCCGGTTGTGAAATCGTGGCTTTCGAGCTGGTTTTGGACAGCTTGTCGTCCGATTTGGCCCTTGTTGTAGTTGAGAGATGTGTTCTACTCCTCGAGATGAAGCATTGGTGAACTTCCCCGCTGGAGAAATTCTCCGTTGACGACGGCGATCAACGGCGGTGCTCCGGCGAGGGCGTTGACTTTTTGGTTTTCGATGATTTTAATGTCGTTTTTCTCGTATTCGCGCCCCGATCGTCGCCTTGAGGTTTTCGAGTTGATTTGGGTATCGGATTTTCAGTTGAGGGTTTCGAGTGGTGATTTCGGGAATTTCGTCGATTATTTTGCACTGTGTTGTATATTTCCGGGAACGGTTGGTTTCCGAGGTGTGGTACAGTGTTGTGGATTATGATTTTGATCAGATATATTTTATGACTATTCAGGGGATCGAGATCGTGCTTCGGGCGATGGATCTTCCACTGGACCACGTGATTAGAGCGAGTGCACGCTCTGCTGAATAGTGAGTGGACATTTTTATATTTTCACAGTTGTTGCGAGTTCGTGATTTATCGTGATTTTCCGTATTTACTTTATACGATGTTGAGATATTTGTTATTTTCGGATGTATTATTTTATATTTATTAGTGATGGCATTACTGCATCGATGCTTCGGCTACTCGGCTGATCACCGGTAATCCGCCAGAGTTGAGAGATTCCTCTGGACCAGTGTTGAGAGATTCCTCTGGGCAGGGTTGAGAGATTCCCCTGTATGCCGCCGGGGTTGAGAGATTCCCCTGGCCTATCACCGTCGGGTTTGAGCGATTCACCTGATCGTCAGGCTTGAGAGATTCGCCTGGCAACCTCCATATATATACTTTCCAAACTCGCATTGTTTTATATTGATTATGTATATGAAACTGGTGAACGGCATATGTTTATTTTCGTCCACTCACTCTAACATTTTTATTGCATTTCCCCTGTGTTTTTCGGTTTCTGTGCCCCGTTTGCAGTTCGGATTCTGGTTTCTTACGTCGTGGTTGGAGGCTAGTTGTTCGAGCTACCTGTGTTTTCCAGTAGGTTTCTTGTTTCGCCTACTGTTGTATATTTTGTATATATTTACACTAGAGGTCGCTCTGATGCGTTCTGATACATGTTTTATACGGTTTTTCCCGGATATACTATATATTACAGTTATGTTTACTGTTTATTGTTATTAATATGATATTGAGAAATCCAGATGAGATTGGTGCCCACGGTTTGGCTTTTGTGGCATAGGATCAAGTGTTATTTTCCGGGTGCAGGTAATGAAAATTCCGCGTTAGTAGCGTTACTCTGCCGAAATTTTAATGGTTTTTGTTGGTTCACATTTTTCAGAAGGGGTTTGATTCCGGTTTAGGAAACTAAATCGGGGTTGGGTCCTTTCAAACGCTCCAATGATGGTCAAACGACGGTCAAACTTCCAAACAGTGCATTTTCGACAAATTTCGACTATTTTCGATATTTATACTCGCGTCTCGGGACGATCGACGGTCCAAAATGGATAACCATTACGATTCGGATAAACTCGATACGAACGGATAAACTCGTCGATATTCCGAAACTTCGAATAATCATATTATATTCCTCGGTCATCGGAAAAATCATCCAGAACCGCCCACGAACTCGAAATTACATGTACAACAACTCTCGAGAAGAAACTTAACTCAAATTCTCAGCCGATAATTAAGTCGTGATTAAAACCGGTAAATCAACCAATATACGGAAAACAGTGATTACGCGTAATCTCGCGAATTAAGCCGATTACTCAACTGATTCTGGTTCGGGTCGTCACACTTACATTGAACAAATGAAGTTAGGATTCATCAAGGGTAATAACACTAAGCATATTTCATTGAAATTCTTTCATAATCAGTAGCAACAGACTCTACTTAACATTGCTATTACACAAGTGAGCTCTGAGAAGAAATTGATGGACTTGTTCACCAAAGCCCTGCCAAGGTCCACTTTCAAGAAGCATGTACGGAACATGGGCATGTGCCGCTTGTCCGAACTCCCATTGATGTCTTTATCAGGGGGAGACGCCAATGTCAAGGGGAGCTAATGGAATCTAGGCGTCTGTGCTTATGAAGTGAAGGACGTGTTGTACTCTTTCCTTCGATCGAGTTTTAGACTTTCTCCTACAAGTAGGTTTTGCATATTCTTGGCAAGGTTTAACGTGGCAACCAGAAGGTGTCAATGAGCAGGAATCTATCAAGTCTACACCGAGTGACGATTTAGACACCACAAGGGGGAGTGTTGAAATATATCAAGATTTATGTGTGATATCCTTATTTTAGATTAGATAGATTTCCTACCTATATTGCATGGAGATTCAGTATCTACATAATCAAGTCATATTTCATTGTATCCTATATTCTTATTAGGACTATATAATATGGATTCCTATATAAGGGGTCATTCAATATGAATAAGAGGAATGTTGCTCCTTCTATTTCTGTGCATATTCCAACAATAATAAGTATTTATAACAATTATCATACATTTAATTTCAACAATCTAAACTTTTGATGTTTTAGGTTTTCCTTTGAGGAGTAGATGTACAAAATTTCAGGCAATTTGGTAATCGTTTAGTCATCCAAAATTGTGAAACTTTGCAAACAAATAAGGAGCGCCGAATAAGTGCCGAATATATATATAGATAATCAAGTGGCCAAACAATTTCCGATTAGACTCAAATTTTATAAGTGTCTTAATCAAAGTAGTACTTATAATATAAATAGGTTGATAGTCAAAATTTGATGTCTAAGTGAGATAAATTGAAAAAATATGCATGGTAAGGACATCATTACCAGAAAATGACTGTTATAACAAGATAATTTATTGGAAAAAGAGAAGTTGTAAACTTTACCCTCAATGTTAAGCGTCATAAGATTTACATACCTCAACTTTCAAAAATATAAAAATTTAAAACAGTTCCTATCAAGTGTGAAGCTTCATACTGAAAACTTCGGTGTGAAGTTTCATTTTACACAAAATCAACAACGTAATTTGATAATTGAAATTAATAATCTTTTAGATATTCATGATGGGATCATGCTTGTAAATTTTCAGCCTAATCGTATATCGTTTAGCCATTTGATCACCACATTCAAGTTTTGAGATAAATTGGACAATTTGTGTGCATTGTTAAACAATGTCACAATTAAATAGTTAAAACATCTCTGATTGAGTTGAAATTTTGTAGGCACGATCCTTGCATATGTATCTAAAAGATGATTGATTTCAACTATCGAATTACATTGCCAATTTTGTGTAAAATGCAACTTCACACTAAACTTTTAGTGCAAAGGTTCGCACTTGATAAGAATTGGAAGTTAAAAATAGTACTTGAATTTAGAGTTTGGTACCTAAAATTATTACATCGTCTAAACTGTTGTCATTACTCGTATAAAACTTACTTTTTACAAAATGACGTCATTACTCTTTTCTTCTTTATGTTTCATTCTCACCCATCTCTCCTTTTTCGTTCTCTCATCCCAAATTGTGAACAAGCATATAACACTGGGATTATGATGAATTCAATCATCAAAGTATTATTTATTATTGAAGTAATGACCATATGATATATATATATTTTGTTTCATTCTGGGTTATTTTTATTCATTAAGAGCATCTCCAATAGGTTCTTTATAATTTCTCTATTATAAGGAAGCAAAAACTACAATTTACGATGCATTTTTTTGTTCCAACTCCAACAAATTCCTCATTTTGCAGATTTTAACATTCTTTCCCATTTTCTTTCCTAGAAATATAGAGATTGCCATAAATATAGGGAATGTTGTTTTCTCTCTAATCATATTCACTATTTTAGGGGATAGATTTAGGGAATCTGTTGGAGCAAAACAACCAAAATATTCCCTAAAATGGAGAAAAACTCAAATATAGGGAAGTTGTTGGAGTTGCTATGATGTCTAGGCCAACACTACCATAACGCTTATTTGATTGTTATTCAAGCGACATGCTTCAGGATGTTGCTACCTTCTCCAATAGTCACATTTTGAAAAACGTGGGATCTCTTCATTTTCGCTCGCCCAATGATGATGCCACTAGTGCAAAAACACGCCAAGTCGTCAATGTGATGTGTTTGAGCTTTCACACTTGGTATCATTTTCATGGCATGCACCTGCATATCTATCATAGACCAAGGCCATACGCTAATCCATTTTGACATACCCTGCGACATCAAGGACCCGAACTATAATTTTCCTCAAGTTGCACTTAACCGATCGAACCATGGGAACGATTGGGCACGAAACCACATTGATTAGACTTACTTTGATTATCTCACCCTACACATTAGAATTTATTTTCGGTGATGTTTGTGATACCTAGGACTAAAGATTGAAATCAATTAGTCATTCACAATCACTAATGAAGGATTCCTTGAAAAGTTAAGGATTAGTAATCCTTTTTAGGAATCGAATGGATTTGGTCTTATACATACACAAGGGAGGTAATAAAAAAACAAGAACTATGTGTCGTTTGTATTGAAGTATGCGATAACTGATTAAGGACTATGTGCGCCTTCAAACCGGTTAAAAACATAATTCCTTATGCGCAACTTCAATCTAGCCACGGTTAGACTATGGCAGTATGCAACATCCAGGCCCTTCTTGGCTGGTCACTTAGAGTTGAATTCTACTGGGAACCCTTTCATCGGCTAGGGGGACTGATCCTGCACCGATTAAAGCAATGTTTAGTCGAGGCTCTCTCGATGGGGAATTTGAAGTTTTACCAAAAAAAATTAGGCTAAACCCTAGGAGTTGGGAATAAAGAGTAATTCTCTCGGTTTAAAGAAGACTTGTTGCAAGTAATCAAACATCTAAGAGAATCAGATTGGAATGCACCCCAGGTATATACACCTAATTGTCTTTATTCCCAATGTGACATGTGGCACAATCTCACCTTTTCGAGTATTCTATTTTTGTCAAGTTTGACTGAGCTTATGAGAAGCTTAGCCTATGGGATGACTTCCTTTCGCAAAAAATTATCTTCTCGCTCCCAACTGTGATTCTAGTTGGATGCATACCTTCTGCGACACCACACCGCCGCACCTCTCCACTATGGTGCGCCACCTAAAGTTCAGCACTTCTTTCACTCGCCAAGTGACACTTGTCCTCAGCGAAGTAGCGCGCGACACACCTCAGCCTCGTGGCCTTCGTTGCAGTCTGTCAGCGATCTCATTAAACTCTGCTTATTGCGGCTAGACCTCATCGACTATGGCTTGGGTGGCGTCACGGTAGATGCAGATGCAAGAGATGGAGTAATAGATTTTGAAGAGGGACTTGAGCTCGAGGATGGAAGAGTCGGAAGGGAGGCCCATTACCAAGCCCCACAACGGCAGTTGTTTGAATATAGGCTTGTCTAGCTCGGCGTCTTCAGATCAACCACGTATGCCAGATGAGGCACTATGGAGGACGAGTGGTATGTGGGCTTGTCAAACGTGAGGACGACACCATTTTGATGCGAAGGAGGAATCAACGTGTGTGTGAGAGAAAGAGAATTCTCTGGGTTGAGCTTATAATAAGCTCAGTTAACTATGAAAAGAGTTGAGAAAAGAAACCATTAATATTGTGACATGAGTCATCTTTAAGAATTAGATGTAATGCCCCGACATTGTTATATATATGAGAATATTTTTGGATATTTTCGATCCTGATGTACCAGAAGCGGTAAATGATTTCACAATGAGTAAATCTCGAGCGACATCAGTTGAATTTTTATGAGATTGGCGAAGTTAGTTGACTTCGGGTGAAAGTCGTAGAATTTATCGAGACAAGTCTGTAGATGCGCAGAATGCCGAAAACGGAGTTACAACGGAAAAGTAATGGTTAGCAAAAATTTGACGGAAATGTCATAAATGTAAATACATTAGTATATATAGAAGTGGCCTGGAAAAGGAGGACTTTCCATTTTTAGATTGACTGGCGTTGACCCGCGTTGACCGAGCTCTGGCGACGATGGAGAAATTTTGTTTTATATCATTGCGATCATTTCTTCGTAACAAGCTTGTTCGATACGTTCTTCAACTAGAAAAGTCGAACTTGATTCCGGATCAAGTATTTCCTTGATTTACTGGTCTCTTTATTAATTTTTTTTATGATAATCGAATAGGGTCGGGTCATTACAAATGGTATCAGAGCGCGGTTGAACTATTGGACTTCGCATTTGTTGTGTTACATGCTTTAAAGTTTAGTCATGAAAGTATTGTTAGTCTATTGTGAGTTTGTGTTTCTATGATCGATTCGATGATGACGTATGGTGATAGACGACCAGAAGTGGTTAAGCATTGTCGTTGCTGGACCTGAGGTATGCATTTCTTTACTTTACTTGTATAGTACATATGTGTCTCGTTATCGATACATTATTGATATTCACTTATCGATACATTCTTTTTATATTCATTTATCGTTACATCTTTGATATTATATTGTTATATTGTGCTGACACGAACATACATTACAACACAAAAATTGAGATTGTTACGAAGTGGTAACAGAACGACAACATTGGTTGTCAAATGAAATGGAAACGAGATGATATTAATATGACAAATGATAATGATACAAGTTGAAACATGAGATCGAAACAAAAATGAAGTGTTCTATCTTCTAAATATTGTGATTATTTGTACAAATTGAACAAATATATGAAATGATTATTTGCAGATCGATGCAAATATACAATTGATGATCACAATTGATGATCAGTTTGACTTATTTAGAATCTGACGGGATTCATCGAAAACTTTGAGATTAAAATTGTTACAAAATGATTATAGATACAGAACGAGAATTATTACATGAGAAACGGAAAAACTAACTGTATTATATATATGGTTATATGTGAGATATATGGATAGGCTAGTGGAGACACCATGCTGAGGCTTGAGAAATAATCCTAATTGGGATCCGTTTATGGGCAATAGTTAAGTAGAGATTGTGCCTCCCTAGGGTCTAGAGACCCAAAACTAATCAAATGGTGTTCTCGATGACCTAATTCGAGAAATATAGTGTATACGGGGTGTTCTCGATGTCTCGAATTTGAGATAATATTATATTTGATTAACGTTGATAGATGGGGTGTCCTCAATGTTCATAATGCAAGAGTATATGATATATGAGATATGATTCAAAACATAAGACAGTAACTTGAAACGGGAAACAATTCATTGATATATATATATATATAACTTGATTACCATGATTGGACGGATGATGATGTGATATGATTGAGCTCACGAGATGAGCATTATGATTTGTGAATTGAGAAATGTGACTTGAGCTCACGAGATGAGCATCGTACTTTGAGACTTGAGCCCATGAGATGAGCAATACGATATACGATATAAGTTGAGCTCGCAAAGCGAGCATTGCAATGTGATATATATTCGCACGATGGATATGATGATATAACATTCACTCACATGATGAGCATATGAATATGAGATGATTTGAACTTGAAATAGATGAAGAAGAATGATATTTACTCGTACGACGACTATGATTATGTAATCTAAACTCATTTGATGAGTATGAGTCTATAATACGATTTAAACTTGTCAAACGAGCATGAGTATCTGATTATGCGAGTATCTGTGTTTACACGGTCTTATAAACATGGATGTAGCAATTTTTATTGCAACGAGATTGACGATATATCATCAAAGCCCAACGATGGATTTTTCAAGTTACAGGTACTGTTTATTATCATTTTCGGATTACTCTGTGTAATTTATTTTTGAGCATTCGAGACTTCTTATGATATGAGTTAATGACATTGATATGTTCAGTTGATTGTAGCTGAGTATTCTGTATATAGTTTTAGATATGTTGATATATGTTAGTGAAGAAATTCGGACGAGCATCGATGGCTCGCGGTATAGGTTGGGACTTGTAATTATTAAAGTGTATTTCGACATTTTACAGGTTTTAGGTAGCCTACTTTCAGGGGAAACTTTTGCCCAATTTTTTTCATAGAAATGTTTTAGTTTTTGCGGCATTTATTTTGTAATTTTGAGCACAAATTTATTTTAGCGGGAGTAGATTGTAATACCATGGCCTTTTAATATAATTATGAATATTTTTGGATATTTTCAATTCCGATGTACCGGGTGCGGTAAATGATTTCACTGTCAGTAAATGTCGAGCGACATTAATTGACTTTTTATGAGATTGAACAAGTTTGTTGACTTTGGGTAGAAGTCGTAGAATTTGTTAAGACGAGTCCGTAGATGCAGAATGTCAAAAACTGAGTTATAGCGGAAAAGTTATGGTTAAAGGAAGTTTGACGAAAATGTCAAAAATGTAAATACGCGAGTATATCTAGAACCTGCCCCGGAAATGGAAAAGGAAGACTTTCCATTTTTAGATTGACTGGCATTGACCCGCGTTGGCCGAGTTCTGGCGACCCAAATAGCCGTTGACCAAAGCTTGGCGGTGCAACGCCGTCGGTTTACATCCGGCTAAGATTCTGGTGGGAATCGAAAGGCCTTGATGTCCTCTTCGTTTCTTTGCCATTAATTTGATGGATTAAGGTCGTAGCCCAACAAAAAACTCTTTACACTGATATCTAAATCGGCCTGGTTTGGCCGTTAAATGCCTCGAAAGGTGTGGGTCCTAAACTCGTCGAAAATCTTCTCGATGACACAACTTCGTCGTCGAGCCACCTATGGGTTCAAGGCTGTACCCAATCGAACTAGGAAGAGGAGGGTAACCAAAACCCCTACCCTCGCAACCTAAAAACCACATGCAATAGCAAATTATGACGGAGGTCCATAATGAACTCAACAAAAATCGTCTCGATTTCCATGAGAAACCTACAAATCAACTATCCCAACAACACAATGAGGAGGAAAAAGGCTCTCAAAATTTACCTAGAACTACCAGAAACAATGCCCAGCGATAATGACCTGAAAACCATGAAACCCTAGAAATTTCTTTCTCTGGTTCAGCGATAATAAACAGTAGGACGCCGATTCCCAATCAAATTTCTCAAAAAACTTAAATTATACAACAAAAGTGAGCCATACCCCAAACCCTTCCTCACAATAAGCCGAACCAACTTCTACAAAGAACATACCCCAAACTCAGCCCAAATTGGCCAGAATTTGCCCCGAAAGGCAATGGCCCATATTACCCTAACAAATTCTCGGCATCGCCAGATCGCTGTTGAGCCACCTCGAAGCTTATGGCTAGTCGCAAAAGACCCTAGTGGGAGAGATCTACAAGAACCCCCGACCCTCGACGACAAACACTAGCCGTAGCACCGCCATCCGTCGTACTAGAATTCTGATGAGTTCACATCGTCGATTCGCAAACCAAAACATAACAACAAACCCAAAAGATTAAAGAGAAAGATTAAGGGCTTCAAAACCATACCAAGAACGCCGTCAACGGTTGAGTTTTCTGGCAAGTCGGTTTAGGTCGTAGCCAGAGATCCAAGTCGAGCCCGAGTAAATTTTTGGGTTGGGCTTGGCCAAAAGTTCCCTTTTATATACCCTTAACCTGCTTGCAAAAAGAACGGCTAAGATTTGATCTCAGTTGAACCAACAGCTGAGATCAAATCAGCCATAAAAAATTTCTTTTCTAATTTACAACTCGACTAACTTCAAAAATTTATAAAAATTAACTCGTGTGTTCGAAAAATATACCGTAAACTTCTACGAGCTTAAAATAAAATTCTCTACAACTCTCGTAAAAGAAGTTAAATCCAAATCGAGATGAAAATAAAAGTTGTTAATAAACCTTAATTAGACGAATACGTGATAATGCGAATTACGAGACGCTAAACATGATATTTTGGTTAAGGTCGTTACAATCTACCCTACTAACAAAAATATCATCCTAGAAATTTCATTCACTGTGACAACCCGGAACAGAATCAGTAGAGTAATCAGCTTAATTCACGAGTTAGCGCGTAATCACTGTTTTTCGTAAATTATGTGAATTGCCGGTTTTAATCACGACTTAATTATCGGCCGAGAATTTGAGTTAAGTCTCTTCTCGAGAGTTGTTGTACACGTGATTTCGAGTTTGTGGGCGGTTCCAGATGATTATTTCGACGACCAAGGAATATAATATGAATATTTAAAGTTTCGAAATATCGTCGAGTTTATCCGTTCGTATCGAGTTTATCCGAATTGTAATGGTTATCCGTTTTGGACCATCAATCGTCCCGAGACGCGAGTATAAATATCGAAAATAGTCGAAAACACTGTTCGGGAAATTTGACCAACTATTGACCATTGACTTTCGCGTTGACCGGTTCTCCACCGCGCCGAACGCGCTGCCACAGTCGGACTTCGTGATTTCGGCCACCTCCGGCCGAGATATTGGTATATTTTGATTCCTCTCTTCATTTTCTATTGATTAGAACTTGGAATTTTGGAATTTGATGCCGGAATGAGAGAGAACGGAGGAGTTGAAGTTCTTGGAATTTCGCTGGAATCGGCCTTGCTTGGGGGCGGAGCTCCGGCGACTTTCCGGTGTGGATTCTTGGTGGGTTTTGTTGGATTTTTTTTGGTGATCATTTCCCTTTTCGTTTGGAGGGACGAGGTGGCGCGATGGCGCCGGAATCGGGCCGGGAAGTTTTCCGGCCGGTGGTGACTTTTGAGCTTTCGAGCTGATTTCCAGCCAATCCCGCCGGAATTGGACTTAGCCACAGTTGAGATATGTGTTGGGCTTGTTAGCCATAATATGAATATTTAAAGTTTTGAAATATCGTCGAGTTTATCCGTTCGTATCAAATTTATCCGAATCGTAATGGTTATCCGTTTTGGACCGTCGATAGTCCCGAGACGCGAGTATAAATATCGGAAATAGTCAAAAAATTATCGAAAACACTGTTCTGGAAGTTTGACCGGCATTGATCAACTGTTGAGCGTTGACTTTCGCGTTGACCGGTTCTCCACCGCGCCGAACGCGCTGCCACCATCGAACTTCGTGATTTCGGCCACCTCCGGCCGAGATATTGGTATATTTCGATTCCTCTCTTCATTTGCTATTGATTAGAACTTAGAATTTTAGAATTTGATGCCGGAATGAGAGAGAACGGAAGAGTTAAAGTTCTTGGAATTTCGTCGGAATCGACCTTGCTTGGGGGCGGAGCTCCGGCGACTTTCCGGTGTGGATTCTTGGTGGGTTTTGTTGGGTTTTTGTTGGTGATCATTTCCCCTTTGGTTTGGAGGGACGAGGTGGCGTGACGGCGCCGGAAGTTTTCCAGCCGGTGGTGACTTTTGAGCTTTCGAGATGATTTCCGGCCAATCCCGCCGGAATTGGACTTAGCCACAGTTGAGAAATGTGTTGGGCTCATTGAGGAGAAGCTTCGGTGAGCTTGGCCGCCGGAAAATCTCTCCGATTGACAACGCGCCGCCGCCGCCGCCGGCGGTTAACGGCGGAGTTCCGGCGACCCGTTGACTTTTTAGAATTTGATGATTTTAATGTCGTTTTACTCATATTTGCTCCCCGATCGTCGCCTTGAGGTTTCCGAGTTGATTTAGGTACCAGATTTTCAGTCGAAGGTTTGAGTGGATATTTTGGGAATTTCGTAATTATTTTTGTATCCGTTATACGTTTCCAGGAACGGCTGGTTTCCGAGGTGTGGTACAGTGTTGTGAATTGTGATTTTGATCAGATATATTTTATGATTATTCAAGGGATCGAGATCGTGTTTCGGGCGAGGGATCTTCCGCCGGACCACGTGATTAGCGCGAGTGCGCGCTTATCTCACCTGTGAGTGGACACTTTTATATTTTCACAGTTGTTGCGAGTTCGTGATTTTTCCATATTTACTTTTATACGATGTTGAGATTATTTATTATTTTTGGAGGTATTATTTTATATTTTTATGGTGATGGCATACTTGCTTCGATGCTTCGGCTACTCGGCTGATCACAGGTAGTCTGACCAGTGTTGAGAGATTCCTCTAGACAAGAGTTGAGAGATTCCTCTGGGTAAGGTTGAGAGATTCCCCTGTTATGCCGCCGGGGTTGAGAGATTCCCCTGGCCTATCACCGTCGGGCTTGAGAGATTCGCCTGACCGTCGAGTTTGAGAGATTTACCTGGCACCTCCATCTATATTTTCCGAACTCGCTATACTTGTTTATTATATATGAAATTGGTGAAAGGCATATGTTTATTTTCTTCCACTCACTCTAACATTTTATTGCCTTTCCCCTGGGCTTTTCGGTTTCCGTGCCCAGTTTGCAGTTCAGAATTTGGTGTCTCACATAGCGGTCGGAGGCTAGTTGTTCGAGCTACCTATCTTTTCTAGTAGGTTCCTTGTTTCACCTACTGTTGTATATTTTGTATATATACACTAGAGGTCTCTCTGAAACGATACTGATACATGTTTTATGTGGTTTTCCCCTAATTTTCTATATTATACAGTTATGTTTACTGTTTATTGATATTGATTTGATATTGAGAAATCCGGTTGGGATCGGTGCCCACGGTTTGGCTTTTGTGGCATAGGATGAAGTGTTATTTTCCGGGTGCAGGTAAAGGCAATTCCGCGTTAGTAGCGTTACTCTGCCGAAATTTTTATGGTTTTTGTTGGTTCGTGTTTTCATAAGGGGTTTGATTCCGGTTTAGGAAACTAAATCGGGGTTGGGTTCTTTCAGCTTGGTATCAGAGCATTAGGTTGTCAAATTCTGTAGACTCTTGTTGTTGTGACACTCAGGATATTTGAGTTTTTACAGCATGTCTTGAGTGATGAGTCGAACTGCCAGCGGTACTCATCAATGCTTCAGGTGTTGTATATGTTCAAATATCTGAGGTCTCATGATTACGTTCCTTCTGCTTGTACCTAATGATTGTCTTGTATCAGTAGGATGCCTCATCAACGTGGTCCCCGTGTTGATCGGGAAATGGATCCTGATAAGGATCGCCAGATGCACGACTTGCTGATGCGAGTGTTGCGTTTGGAGGAGCGTTTTGACCCTGTGGTCAAAGCTCATACTGCTGGTACGACTGTCTTTTCGGGTTTAGCTAATCCAGATATGTGTGAGGCATGGTTGGTTCAGGTTGAACGAGTCTGTGAACGTCTACGTTTTACCCTTGAGCAGATGACAGTGGCAACAGTCGGATTACTTGAGTCAAATGCATACTTCTGGTGGGTTAGCACCGATCGAGTACCAGTTGATACTCCGTGGACTTTGTTTCGAGATTTGTTTATGCGGAGATACTTCAATCAGGCTACCAAGCAGCGAAAGTATGAGGAGTTCACGAATTTGAGGCAGGACAATTTGTCTGTGCTTGAGTACCGGGACAGGTTTACCCGCTTATCTCTTTTTGCGCGTGACATGGTGGCTGCTGAGGAAGCCAAGTGCCGTAGATTTGAGCTGGGTTTGAACTTGAACATCAAGGGGACTCTGACTACGATGCCTCGGAACAACTTCGATGAGTTTGTCAGTGCAGCACTCCAAGGTGAGGATATCGAGAAGGAGAGGCAGATGAGATATCAGCCTAGATGATTTGAGGAGGGCGGACCGAGTTAGGGGCCTTCAAAGAGGCTGAGTTCTAATACTTCCGGTTCGGCTTCATCCTCTGGCAGTGGACTATATCGATCACCAGCTAGTGCACCGAGACAGAGGCAGAGATGGAGGAGAGATCGACCGCAGCAACCACAGTCTAGTGGGGGTTCTAGCGGTTCCAGTTATTCTCGGCGTTCCGGTGGCTCTTTTGCCGTACCGAGGGAGTACCCGTTGTGTAGTCTCTACAGCGGGCACCATGTTGGTCCATGTCAGTGAGGCCCTGTCACTTGTTTTCGTTGTGGCCAGGTGGGTCACTATGCGAGAGAGTGTTTCCAGCTTGATGGTGCTCATGGACAAGCGGCCCAGAGTTCCGGAAGAGAGCGAGATGCCAATTCGGGGACTCGACCAGTACAGTTTACGGGCCAGGGCGGACAACAGGGACAGCCTCAGCGTGGACGACCAGCCGGGTAAGCCAGGGTTCATGCCATGACTTTGCACGAGGCAGAGCTTCACCGGAGGTTATTATCGGTACGTTTCATGTTTTCGGTTATCCAGTACTTACATTGTTAGATCCAGCTACTACACATTCATTTATGTCGTATAGACTATCATCTTTAGCTACTGTACCTGCGTCTCCACTTCCGGGGTTGTGGAGAGTATTGTATCCGTCCGGTGAGATTGTGAGTATTGGCTGGGTATACCGAGACTGTGAGATTTTTATTGGAAGCCATGGTTTAGCCGCGGATTTGTTATTGCTTGATATCGTCGACTTTGATTTGATTTTGGGTATGGACTTCTTGGACACACATTGGGCCATGTTCGATTGTCACAAGAAGGAGGTTGCGTTTCGACGAGCAGGCTTTCCCGAGATATTGTTTCGGGGTGAGAAGAATACTTCATTGCCATGTGTGTTTTCCGTGATGAATGCGGATCAGATGATGAAGAAGGGTTGTGTTGCTTATTTAGCTCATGTTGTGGACACTACAACTGCTGTGCCGGACATTGGTGATATCAAGGTCATTTCCGAGTTTTCGGATGTGTTTCCGGAGGAGTTACCATGTATACATCCAGTTCGGGAGATTGATTTCACTATTGAGCTATTACCAGGTACATGACCCATATTTCAGGCACCGTATCGTATGGCGCCAACAGAGTTGAAAGAGTTACATATTCAACTTCAGGAGTTGCTAGAGAAGGGTTTCATTTGACCTAGTGTTTCACCGTGGGGTGCCCCAGTTTTGTTTGTGAGGAAGAAGGATGGATCCATGCGGCTGTGCATCGATTATCGGAAGCTGAATCAGGTCACTGTGAAGAACAAGTATCCATTGCCGCGGATTCACGACTTGTTTGATCAGCTCAAGGGAGCTTTAGTCTTTTCGAAGATTGATCTCAGGTCCGGATATCATCAGTTGAGGATCCGAGAGTCAGATGTGGCCAAGACAGCTTTTAGATCGTGGTATGGGCACTACGAGTTCTTGGTTATGCCGTTTGGGTTGACCAACGCCCCCGCAGCTTTTATGGATTTGATGAACCGGGTATTCAGACGGTTCCTGGACAAATTTGTGATCATGTTCATCGATGACATTCTGATCTATTCCAGGAGTGTGGGTCAGCACAAGAAGCATTTGGAGCGATGTTGCGGACTTTGCGGGACAATCAGCTGTTTGCAAAGTTCAGCAAGTGCGAGTTTTGGTTGGACAGTGTGAAGTTTCTGGGCCACGTGATATCAGCTGAGGGAATCAGCGTTGATCCTGACAAGATCGAAGCCGTGTTGAATTGGAGTAGGCCTACCACCGTACCGGAGATACGGAGTTTCTTGGGTTTGGTAGGCTACTACCGGCACTTTGTGCAGGATTTTTCTCGGATTGCTACTCCACTGACTAGGTTGACGAAGAAAGGCGTCAAGTTTGAGTGGTCCGATGCATGTGAGGAGAGTTACTTGCTCCTGAAGGAAAAGTTTACTACTGCACCGGTTCTGACTTTACCAGACGGCAGCGGTGAGTTCGTGGTTTACAATGATGCGTCGAAGTTGGGACTTGGTTGTGTGCTGATGCAACATGGCAGAGTTATGGCCTAGGGTTCCAGGCAACTGAAACCATATAAAGTCAACTATCCGACCCACGATTTGGAGTTGGCTGTTGTCGTATTAGCGTTGAAGAGTTGGAGACATTACTTGTACGGAGCTCAGTGCAAGATATACACCGATCACAAGAGTCTCACCTACTTGTGGACGCAGCCAGATTCGAACATGAGACATCGTAGGTGGATGAAGTTGATCAACGACTATGACTGCACTTTCGAGTACCATCCAGGAAAGGCTAATGTTGTTGTCGATGCACTCAGTCAGAAATCCGGAGCTTCGCTGTTCCATGTGTGTGTGGCCAAAGTGTCTATGTTAGCTGAGCTTCGGGCTACGGGAGCCGAGTTCGAGTGGGATGACGATGGAGCTTTGTTGGCCAGTTTTCACGTTCGACCAGTGTTGGTTGATCAGGTTCGGGAAGCTCAGGATTCTGATTCCTACCTGTTGGACAAGAAGGCCACGATTCGGAATGGTGTGCAAATAGAGTTTCGGTTGAGTGATGACGGTACATTACTTTTAAGAGGCAGGTTGTGCGTACCCCGAGACGAGAGTCTGAAGAAGGAAATTTTAGACAAGGCTCATTGTTCGGCATATGCGATGCATCCCGGTGGTACGAAGATGTTTCGTACACTTCGAGCGTATTACTGGTGGCACAATATGAAGCGGGAGATTGCCGCATTTGTGAGCCGATGTTTGATTTGTCAGCAGGTTAAAGTGGAGAGGCAGAAGCCTGCAAGAAAGTTACAGCCCCTGAAGATTTCGGTTTGGAAGTGGGAGCACATTACTATGGATTTCATTTATCAGTTGCTGCGTACTTCGGCGGGTAATACTGGTATTTGGGTTATCGTGGATCGACTGACGAAATCCGCTCATTTTCTCGTACTTCCGGGGAAGATTTCAGTGGGCAGATTGGCCAAGCTGTATTTGTCGGAGATTGTTCGACTGCACGGTGTGCCTGTATCTATTGTTTCTGACCATGACAGTCAGTTTACTTCCGAGTTCTGGCAGGCATTACAGCGAGCCATGGGCACAAGATTGCGCTTCAGTACAGCTTTTCATCCTCAGACTGACGGGCAATCTGAGCGGACTATACAGACTCTCGAGGACATGTTGCGGTCTTGCGTTTTGCAGTTTCCAGGAAATTGGGACTGACAACTGCATTTGATTGAGTTTGCCTACAACAATAGCTATTAGGCCAGTATTGAGATGGCACTGTACGAGGCCCTGTACGGGAGGCAATGCCGCACTCCTTTGTGTTGGAGTGAGGTGGGCGAGCGATGGCTTATTGGCCCTGATCTGGTGAAGAGCACCATGGAGGACGTCCAGATTATCCGGGAAAGATTGAAGATTGCCCAGGATCGCCAGAAGAGTTATGCAGACGTGAGGAGAAAGAGTCTCGAGTTTGATGTGGGCGATTGGGTCTTCTTGAAACTATCTCCGTGGAGGGGAGTTGTGCGTTTCGGGAAGCGTGGCAAGCTTCGACCACGGTACATTGGTCCGTACGAGATCACCGAGAGAGTTGGTGCCATAGCTTACAGACTTGAGTTGCCAACCGAGATGGCTCGTGTTCATGATGTTTTCCACGTTTTGATGTTGCGGAAATATATTCCAGATCCATCGCATATGTTAGCGCCACAGCAGCTACCGATCCGAGAGGATTTGACATATGTGGAGGAGCCGGTACAGATTCTCGATCGGCATGAGCAAGAGTTGAGGCATCCTGTTATACCGCTGGTGAATGTCTTGTGGCAGAATCACTCGGTTGAGAAGGCCACCTGGGAGACTGAGCAACGTATGCAGGAGCAGTATCCTCATTTGTTCACCTGACAGGTACGTAAATTTCGAGGTCGAAATTTATTTAAGGGGGGTAGATTTGTGACGACCCGGAACAGAACCAGTAGAGTAATCAGCTTAATTCACGAATTAGCGCGTAATCACTGTTTTCCGTAAATTGTGTGAATTGCCGGTTTCAATCACGACTTAATTATCGGCCAAGAATTTGAGTTGAGTCTCTTCTCGAGATTTGTTGTACACGTGATTTCGAGTTCGTGGGCGGTTCCGGATGATTATTTCGACGACCGAGGAATATAATATGAATATTTGAAGTTTCGGAATATCGTCGAGTTTATCCGTTCGTATCGAGTTTATCCGAATCGTAATGGTTATCCGTTTTGGACCGTCGATTGTCCCGAGACGCGAGTATAAATATCGAAAATATTTGTAAAATTGTTGAAAACACTGTTCGGGAAGTTTGACCGGCGTTAACCAACTGTTGACCGTTGACTTTCGCGTTGACCGGTTCTCCACCGCGCCGAACGCGCTGCCACCGTCGGACTTCGTGATTCTGGACACCTCCGGCCGAGATATTGGTATATTTTGATTCCTCTCTTCATTTTCTATTGATTAGAACTTGGAATTTTGGAATTTGATGCCGGAATGAGAGAGAACGGAGGAATTGAAGTTCTTGGAATTTCGCCGAAATCGGCCTTGCTTGGGGGCAGAGCTCCGGCGACTTTCCGATGTGGATTCTTGGTGGGTTTTGTTGGATTTTTGTTGGTGATCATTTCCCCTTTCGTTTGGAGGGACGAGGTGGCGTGACGGCGCCGGAATCGGGCCGGGAAGTTTTCCGACCGGTGGTGACTTTTGAGCTTTCGAGCTGATTTCTGGCCAATCCCGCCGGAATTGGACTTAGCCATAGTTGAGAGATGTCTTGGGCTTGTTGAGGAGAAGCTTCGGTGAGCTTGGCCGCCGGAAAATCTCTCTGGTTGACAGCGCGCCGCCGCCGGCGACCCGTTGACTTTTAGAATTTGATGATTTTAATGTCGTTTTACTCGTATTCACACCCCGATCGTCGCCTTGAGGTTTTCGAGTTGATTTGGGTACCGGATTTTCAATCGAGGGTTTGAGTGGAGATTTTGGGAATTTCGTTAATTATTTTTGTATCCGTTATACATTTCCGGGAACGGTTGGTTTCCGAGGTGTGGTACAGTGTTGTGAATTGTGATTTTGATCACATATATTTTATAATTATTCAAGGGATCGAGATCATGCTTCGGGCGAGGGATCTTCCACCGGACCACGTGATTAGTGCGAGTGCGCGCTTTGCTCACCAGTGAGTGGACACTTTTATATTTTCACAGTCGTTGCAAGTTCGTGATTTTTTCGTATTTACTTTTATACGATGTTGAGATTATTTATTATTTTCGGAGGTATTATTTTATATTTTTATGGTGATGGCATACTTGTATCGATGCTTCGGCTACTCGGCTGATCACCGGTAGTCTGACCAGAGTTGAGAGATTCCTCTGGACCAGAGTTGAGAGATTCCTCTGGGCAGGGTTGAGAGATTCCCCTGTTATGCCGCCGGAGTTGAGAGATTCCCCTGGTCTATCACCGTCGGGCTTGAGAGATTCGCCTGACCGTCAGGTTTGAGAGATTCTCCTGGCACCTCCATATATATTTTCTGAACTCGCTATACTTGTTTATTGTATATGAAATTGGTGAAAGGCATATGTTTATTTTTGTCTACTCACTCTAACGTTTTATTGCCTTTCCCCTGGGCTTTTCGGTTTCCGTGCCCAGTTTGCAGTTCGGAATCTGGTGTCTCACGTCGCGGTCGGAGGCTAGTTGTTCGAGCTACCTGTCTTTCCTTGTAGGTTCCTTATTTCGCCTACTGTTGTATATTTTTTATATATACACTAGAGGTCGCTCTGATACGATACTGATACATGTTTTATGTGGTTTTTCCCCGATTTTCTATATTATACAGTTATGTTTACTGTTTATTGATATTGATTTGATATTGAGAAATCCGGTTGGGATTGGTGCCCACGGTTTGGCTTTTGTGGCATAGGATGAAGTTTTATTTTCCGGGTGCAGGTAAAGGCAATTCCACGTTAGTAGCGTTACTCTACCGAAATTTTTATGGTTTTTGTTGGTTCGTGTTTTCAGAAGGGGTTTGATTCCGGTTTAGGAAACTAAATCGGGGTTGGGTCCTTTCACTCACTGCGTGAAATACTTTCCCCCTAAACTAGTAAGTGAGAAACTAAAAGACTGAAGAATTTCACGTACCAGGAGTACCCTCGCTGCATGATCTGTCCTCCCAAAAAGTCATGGCGTGTAACTTAGCTTGTGTAGCAGGTCGCCCTTTCCAGCCCGTAACCTGTTACTGGCTGACATTCTATGATTCTTCAACACCAAAAGTAGCTCCTCGATTCCTATCGACATTCTGAGTAATAGGCCGCTCAGAAGTGTACCCTTACGAACAAAATCTAATATAATTGCCCTTCTGGCCAAAATGGTAGCAAACTACTGTGCCATGATAGCATTGACCGATGTGATGTTTATTGAAATTCTCACACAACGGAAGGTCTCTTGGCAATGGTGGGTGATATTGACGAGCATTGTGACTTATTCCAATCGAGCTAGTACTAGATTGCTGCCTTTGACCTCGAGTTCGCCTCCAGTCCTGTCGTCCACTCTGCTGATGACTACCCAATGAAAAATTAAAAGGTCTAACCATCGTAGGGGATCCTGATCCTGAGGTGTCTGAACTCATTTTCTTCAAATGACCCTAACTAGGTCCACCATCTTCAAAGCGACGTACTTGAAACTACCTCCCCTTTTCTCTCTCAACATCTTCACCTTTAATAGTTGCGCTAACAAACTCATCAAAGTCATTTTGTGGCATGGTTGTCAGCGTCCCCTTAATATTTAGATTCAGGCCCATTACAAACCTCCTGCATTTTACCTCATCAGAAGCAACCATATCAAGTGCATATCGAGACAGTCGGGTGAACTTGTCTCGATGCACAAGAACTGTTATCTCTCCTTGCCTCAAATTTGTAAACTCTTCATAATTTCATTGTTGGGTAGCTTGATTGAAATATCGGTGAATAAACAAATCTCTAAAAAATAGGCCATAGGGTGTCAACCGCAACATTCCTAATACTATCCCACCAAAAGTGAGCATCGCCCTCTAGTAACCCAACAACTACCTCAGTTCTCTTCTCTGGGGTAAGTGCAAACAATCACACACTTGCTCCACATGCATTATCTAAGACTCACATGTTCCAGGATGTGTGGAACTAGCAAATGAGGTTGCTCTTGCTTTTCTTGCATTCAAAATAGGATCGTCTGTACGAAAATATCATGTGAACCAACTAGGCGCTTATTGGTCCACATCATGACCCTCAGCCCTATCAGTTCGGGCTTCATGTCGAGGAGGCATTCATATGGATGAAAACATATTAGTCAACAAAACACCAAGGATGCAGTCATGAGACCTTAGACATTTAAAAATACACAACACAGTGAGCATTGATGAGGATTAGCCGGCCGGTCAGGCTATCACTCCGAAAGTGTTATGCATTCTTAAATGTCCTTAGTAGCATAACTGCAAAAGTCTACAAAACCTATAACCTAATGCTCTGATACCAACTTAAAGGACCCGACCCCAATTTAGTTTCTAAACCGAGATTATACCCTAACGACATACTTTAACACATAGGAATCTATGGAAATTTCGACATAGATTCCCCTAAAATTATATGAACCCAAGAACCTACTCTTGAAACCACATTTCTAAATAATTCTCAAAAACAAACTGTAGGATGCCGATTCCCAATCGGATTTCTCAAAATACTTAAATTATACACACAACGTTTTCACTCGATAAACCAAAGGTACTACATTAGAACTGAACTCAAACACTGAAAGAGTACTCAAAGACGAACTTGATCATGACTTACTACATATAGTGAAAACAAAACATGGAAATCACAGCGACTTCTAATTTACATATGATACAGCTAGTAGGCTAAACTAGAAACCTACTAATGATGACTGATAACTCGATCTCTAAGCCTCCGACGTGAACCAACAGCCTCTAGGTAAAAACTGCAACTGGGAAATGTAAACCGAAAGGCCCAGAGAAAGGCATAGAAAACATGAAAAATAGTTAGAGTGAGTGCACAAAAGTGAAAGTTCATAGTTAAATGAAAAGCATAACTATGATGCCTTTCACCAAAATGTAAACGTCATAAATGTGTGGAGGCGGTGGCCAGAGTCAAACGTCCCCAAGTCACACAGGAGCGTCCCAGGCCAGGTATTTGTTATGGCCCTCTCAGAGCCTCTCAGGGATCAGCCGAGAAGCTAATGTATCGATGCAATATGACATACACATGGTATACGTAAAACATAAACATAGATGCCTCCGTGCAAATGCATAATTATAGAACTATATCATAATAGTGTTGCATAATTGAAATCATATACATATATAGACTCGCAAACGACAGTGTAAAACAAAGTGTCCACTTATAGTATACGGCTAGTCCGGCTGTCCGGCGGAAGTCCTTTCGCCGAAGTCCTAATCGTAGTTTCTTGACCAACAAAAAATGCACAATATCCAATAAACAATACACAAATGGTCTAAAAAGAAACCCAGAAACCTAGTTCGAAAAACTAACTTTCTGCCTCGTCGAAGCTCTGTCATGGATGCTGGCGCGTGGCTGTCACGTGCCACCACCGGTGACCTGCTCCGACGACCCCCAAATTACACGTCTAGATGGAATCCAATTTGACGACGAAGAGGCTAGGATAAATTTGATGCTTTTCACCAAAACAACAAGGGTGTCCACTCACTGGAATGACCTTAGTTTTTACCCTTCTGCATGCAACGGTTATCTCATACTGGGTTTCTGCGGAAAATATTTTAGGAAACGGGTTGTGTTATAAGTCTTTATATTCGTACATACGAACATAATCTTGAGGTTTCTTTTTGTTGTTTAGGCTTCGTTGACCTAATGAGTGGGCATGATGACGGTTGTCGCCACCAGTGGCGGTGCAGTCGATCGAGAAATTTTGTATTATATCATTATGAAATTTTTTTCATAATAAGTTGTCGTCACCAGTGGCGGTGCGGCCGACATACAAATTGTTCCTTGGCGGACCCCACACACATGGGTGACGCCAAAGCGCGTCATTTTTTTTACCCCACGCATGTGTAAAAACACGCGCGGTAAGTCTGTATTTTTTTTAACTGCTCAGTTACGGACTAATGGGAGGCACCCACGTGGCCCGGCTGGCTCCCTTTTTAACCAAACGGCTAGTTTTCTCTGGGCCGTTGATATAGGTGTCCGTTTTTTTATCCGATGGCCATAATTCAAGCACAACGGCTCCTTTATATAAAATGGTCTGATTCTCCAATTTGCTCTAAAAAATTTCGAAAAAAATTGAAATGATCCGTTACTATTTTCCTGTCAATACTACATTCATTTTTCACAATCCTCATACCAATTTGTGCACAGCAAATTATCATCCTCCTCCCTCTCTTCCATCTCTCTCTCACAATCGTTTTGGTTTTTTGCAAAAGATGTCCACCAATTGACATCTTTCCGAAGATGTACAATTGTGCATATCTTATTATCGTCATAGTGTATGCTCTATCTCCGGCAACAAACAAAAGGTCGACAAATTGTGAGAAAAAATCTATGCCGATTACCAACAAAATTGGGTGATGAGTCAAGGTGAAGTGAGGGCGAACCTAGGACCCAAAATGCACTTACCTCCCGTTTTGCTAAGTTGAAGCCAAACTTGTCACAATGGAAAGCGGCGCTTGCATACGCAAGAAGGAATCCGGAATCCGGCGAAAATTTGCAAGATGAGGTTACGATTTATTGATGTTAGTCCTTTCAATTTTAATTAATTTTATGAAATATAAAATGTGGAGTCCATTTTATTTGATATTATTGTGACATATTAATTCGTCAATTTTTTTTTTGTAGTTTAGGAAAGCTCAAACGTTTTATGTGGGCAAAAATAAGAAAGAGTTTACTCACTTTGCGTGTTGGGAAGTGGTCAAGGATCATCCGACTTTTAAAGTCGTCGAAATTAGCACTCCACTCTCTTACCATTCTAACTTCGAAGCTACTCCTCCCATTAGTGATGAGCCTCCTAGCATGAAATTGAGTGAGGATGATGTGATTCCGACACAACAAAGCAACCTTGGAGGTACCTCAAGTCCGCCTAGATCTCAAGGAGTGAAGGCGGCCAATGAAGCAAAAAGAAGGAGAAAGAAGCCCATGACACCTACGAATGAGGTTAAAGCTGAGACTTTGAAGAGCACTGCGGCTAATCAAAAAATTGTTCGCCGATTAGAAAAAAGAAAATGAAGAAAAACAACGAATGCTTGATAATAAAAACTACAAATTGAGGGCACAAGATGAAGAAACAATGATCATGACAATGAATTTTGAGGCTATGACCCCAAATTCAAAAAGGAGAGGAAAGCGAAAATCCTTAAGCAAGTAGATGACGATGAAGAAGAAGTTGGCAATGCAAGCTTTACAATTTGTTATCGTCCTCGCAACCTTGATTTTAGTGATTAGTTTAGTTTGTCTTAATAATAAATCTATATTTGATGTGTCATTATGTAATTTAAATTTTTAAGAAATAAAAACGCGCTTTATTTATTTAGATAAACTTTAAACACATTACATTAAATCATAATTAAATGCAAACACGATAATGACATGTGTCGGCTAGTTATATGGTGAACATATTACTAATAATTAAATGAAATAAGTTTTTATAATTGATGAATATTAATAGGAATTCTTATTTGTTGCACTGCTACGCAAAAAATATGAAGTCCTAAAATATGAATAGGACTTCATATTTGATGAATAATGACATAAATTCCTGAAATAGAAATTCCTTGACCAATAGAACTTTCCGAACTGGTGTGGATGCTCTTACTAGATACATGACATGATCTACTTACTCAAATTACGTTTTTGTTCTCTAGGAACCTTAACCCTTCAACAGAAATTTTCTATAAACACGTGGGCTATATCTAATCTCAGTTAATTTAGCAACAACAACACCAACTTGAAAGTAAGTCTAATAGATTAATCAATTTAAATTTGTCCCATTTAAATTTGAAAGTTGATTAAGTAATGTATTATTTTATTAATCTTCAAGTTCAAGAGTTATATTAAAGTAAAGAGACATAAATGTCAAAATAAAGAGATCATTATTAATGAAATTGAGATAAAAATAAAGTGATATATTGATTTTTGATGTTAAATTTGACATCCTTGAATAGATATATTATTGACCTAAATTTGACATATAGGTGAGAGAGGTTAAAATATCAAATTTTTGGATCAAGAGTTACTAATATTTTATTATGGTAATTTTTTGTAAAATTCTAAAAAAAGACTACTTTTTTTGTTAAAATTTATTTAAAATTTTTCAAATATACGTCGTCATTTGATCTACCGAAGCTGACCACCGTTTAAAAATAAATATTACCCTCCTTTTCTTTCTGGTCAAAACAAAGAAATACGATAGTGGGGTGAATGCATGACCGTCCCACCACATTAGAAAGTGAACAAGTTGAGAATTTTTTGTGAGAACAAGAAAGTAGAGCGATGCCTCTGATGATCTGACCAGCATTTCCACTTCCTTCTCAAATGTGAAATTTAAGCACGAGTTTCGTCGTTCTTGTTAAAACAATAAAAATGGAATTATCCTAGTGTTGTCGTCTATAAACACAAAACTCCACACAAGAATTTAATGACATCCATTTCAAAACGAAAATAAGAGAACACGACGACGACAACAAAAAAAGAAAGGAAAATGGTGACAACCTTATCCACAAGTAGTCAAGTCCCGCTGGCCACAGAGTCCTACGCGTCAAAGGCAGATTTAGTCTTACTGCCACTTGGCCGATCACAGACCACAAATCCTGCCTCGTAAGACCCATCCAATTTTTATCCAAATATCCCGCGCGTGCACCCACGTGCCACGCACAACACGTCAAAACCAGCCGACTCGATTCCGCCGTCACTGACTTTTCTTCGTCTCTTTCATCGGATCATCACGTGCAGATCACGTGGCAGGAGTTTTTGGGCTTTGTCTCTTCTCTTATATAATCTGACCGTGGGTTGTTTTCGTTGACGACTATTTCGTACGGCTTTCGGGCGCGCACACAGAGATCTCTGTAGCCGTGAGTTTATTTTGAAGCTCTCCGATTCGATTTGTGATTGTGCAAGGAAAAACCGATGGTTCAGCAAATGAGTTCGAGAAAGATCACTACGAAGTTCGACCTCGAAGACTCGTCGCCAAAACGGCTCAAACTCGACGACCCGTCTCCTCAGGTATCGATTTCAGCTTACTTAGATTTTGAAAGCGGAGCATAATTTCATTTCTCTTCAAGTTTTTGATTAGGTTAGCTGAAATTTTGCAGGGGTGGGGTTCAGGAGGTGCCACGTGTACAGTTGCGGCGGCGATGACGTATGATCCTCTGGAGGAGCCGAGTCCGCTTGGTTTGCAGCTGAGGAAAAGTCCGTCGCTTTTGGATTTGATCCAGATGAGGCTGAGTCAGCAGAAAGCTGTTAAAATGTCAAAGAAGAATCAAAGAGGTGGGGTTGCCGGTGGTGCTACTGATAAGCTGAAAGCTATGAATTTTCCGGCTTCGCTGTTGAAGATTGGGACTTGGGAGGTAAAACAACACTAAACTTGTTGTTTATATGGACTATTCATTTTCCAAATTGAATTGACTTGCTTTTTTTTGTGTGTCCAATGTTGCTCAAAATGCTTATATAACTTGTGTAATTGGGTTGCAGTATAAGTCGAAACACGAAGGAGATTTAGTTGCGAAATGTTATTTTGCAAAGCATAAGCTTGTTTGGGAGGTTCTTGATGGGAGTCTTAAAAACAAGATGGAGATTCAGTGGTCAGATGTTGTGGCTATCAAGGCGAGCTATCCGGATGATGGAATTGGGACCTTGGATGTAGTGGTAATTACTTCTTACACATTAGAGTCCTCGTTCTTATGGGGGAAGTGGTGTTACTTCATATTCATTTTACAGGCTGTGTATATTTATATTGAATGTAATTGTTTTCTTCGGTGCACAGCTTGCGAGACCGCCCCTTTTCTTTAGGGAGACAAATCCTCAACCCAGGAAACATACCTTGTGGCAGGCGACAGCGGATTTTACTGATGGCCAAGCAAGCATAGATAGGTGGATATCTGAACTTGTGTTGTTTTCTGAGTAATTATTGTCTAACTGAATTTCTATTTTGATTTGCTTTCTAAATTAATGTTTTAGGCGACACTATCTGGAGTGCCCACATGGCCTGCTCTTTGGCAAGCATTTCGAGAAGCTTATTCAGTGTGATCCTCGCCTCAACTTTTTAAGTCAGCAACCAGAGATTGTGTTGGAAAATCCCTTTTTTGAAGCCAGATCTCCAGAAATAAGTGAGACTGGTGAATATAGACATCAGTTTAGTTCTAAACATGAAGAGGGTCTTTCATTCGGATTGCAGGAGTCAGGATTATCTTCAGGAACTTATTCTTCCTCGTCGAAGAATGAAGGTTTTGCTGGTAGAGTTCCTGAAAATTATTCCCGAGAAATTTCTTCTCCCATTTCAGGTGATTACTAACTATACTATATGTTACATGGATACCATAAATAGTTTCCTTAAATTCAGCTATGATGAAATGATAACTATATGTTACTAACTACTATATGTTTTTGCTGGATTACCATTACTATTATTCTGATGCTTTCATCTTTACTATTTTGATCTTAGATAATTTGGCGTATTATTTCTGAGTTATAGTAAGCCATGTGGGTCTCTGTATTTCATGACTAGCAACTTTTGAAACTAACGAACCCTGTCCTTAGCTGGATCTTTTTGCTTTAGTTTAAGGTTTTTACATCCAGGACAGTACATGACATTGAAATCAAATTTTCTAGAATCTTTGTGCTCCATATTTGGTTATCGACTGGGACAATCCAGGGGAGTGACTAGGGAGCACATATAAGTTGTATTAGGTTTAATATGATTTGCAGTGGTGGATTTATTGCTATTAGATAAGTCTTTGGGAGGAGATATGTTTTGTGAACTCAATTGCAAGACAACAGAATGTGAGAACTCTCAAAAGCTTGGACAGATGCTGAGACCAAAGCTAGTGGAATAGCCTGTTAATGAATTCTTAATCTAAAGTTACGTGCCTATTGAGTATTATTGAGTTTATAAATGTCTCTTTTGTTTCTAGTTTCAAGCTTGTGGTTGTCTTGTTTCTTGGTTTCAGCTTTATTATGTGGCAAAAAAATCAGAAATGGTTACTCATTTTTGACAAAAAAGATAATTTGGTCACTTATCTTTTGAAACCAACTTTGGTCACTTAAGTTTGATTCCGAATATAACTTTTAATCATTCAGCCATTTTTATCCAACTTTGGTCACTTAAGTTTGATTCCGAATATAACTTTAATCATTCAGCCATTTTTATCGTTAAATCTTACTAACACTCTTAAATATCGAAGAGTATTAAGAGTCTAATCAGTTATACTTGATCAATTTTCCTTTTCTCACTTATATTTCCCGTCATTCTTTCCCCCCTATTTCAGCCTTTTTCCTTTCAACTCTAAAATTACTAAAATTATTGTAGTTCTGTTTCCCGCCCATTGTTTCTATATTTCAAACATTTCAACAAAACCAATCTTTAAGAAATTGATTATTGAACGAGAAAGTGGAGACCTATTTCAAAACAAAATAACACCACCTGCCCAATTTCAGTTCATTACATGCCAGCAACACGTTCAATTTCAACATTCATAAATAATATAATAAATTTGTTGCCTACCTTCATTACATCACTGCAAGATGTGCAGAATAAGGTTGCAAAAGCATATCACCATCAAAATACAAATCACCAAGACAATTCCATACATGTCAAAGTGATCAAAATAGTCGACTACGAAATACAAAAATAATCAAATAGGTGCATCACTTGGTGTATCAAAATACAAATCACCAAGACTATTCCATACATGTCAAAGTGATCAAAATAGTCGACTACGAAATACAAAAATAATCAAATAGGTGCATCACTTGGTGTTGTAGAGCTATGGCCTCCAAATTACTCTCCACCTCTTCCTCTACCCCGTCTTCCTCTTTCTCTTGTACTACTACCCTATGGAGGTTGAGAACTTAAACCAATTTGAAAGGGGCAGCAGTTGGGCAATGATTAAATCTATAAATCAAAAATTACATTCAACAAAAAATCAACAATTACACAACAAGAAAATTCAGCAAAGCATGCAAACTGAGCAATACGCAGTGACAAAAATGCTTACCAAATTCTGATCACTTGCAGCATCATCATTGTTCATTGCATTCTGATGTTGAGATGCAGATGGAGCAGCAGATTGTGGCCTATGTTTGCGGCAGGTCGGCATTATGTTCTCTAACACCACATTTATTGTATTTATCATTAGAGTAGTATGCCTCAGACAATCTCACTTGCCAAAAAAATACAGTAAACAAAATGCATTACAAAAAATTACTATACATAAGCTTTTAAAGCATTAAAGCATTACAACAAAACATGATACCTGGTTTCTTGTTCCTCTTGTTCCTTAACATTTTTGGTGGTTTTCCAATAGATTTTATATGTATATATAGGGGGCATGACATCATTATGGACCATTTCCCATTTATGAACACCTAGGATTGGTTCTATGGCAGGTCCATATGCCTTTATGTATGTCTCCTTGTGGTAAGTTTCATTCTCAAAGCCCTCAATATCAGAACTTTTATGAAATATAGCTGCTGCTGCCTGAGGGCATGACAATCCATTAACGTTCCACCTTCTGCATGTGCAACTATGATTAGCAAGGTTTACATCATGAACAGAACCGACTCCAGACTCATAGGCTGCTCTTTTGTCTTTGATATGAAAAAATGAGAGCTTACACCAAACTTATTAAGCAAACTTTTAATTCTTGGCTTCATTTTCCCGTTCACCTTGCCCCAGCACACCTCCTATTGGCTTGTCTTATCATTAAACACATCCTGATTTTCTCATTTAAGCTTAGACTCGGCATTTTTTGTAGCATTGAGAATCGTGGAATTGTATGCTTCACACAAGTTTTTGCTTAAAATGTCACATTTAAGTCTCTAAAGTGGGATCTACCCCACTGTTCAACTGGTCTTTTCTTCATGCAGTCCCATGTTGGAAATGATGGTATCCATATGTTTGTGGAACTAAGGCCTGTAAGTAACCCAAAACAGCTCCTTCAATTCAATTCAGATCCTTGATAGCCATCTCCTTCAAGTTGTTATATAGATGTTTAGCACAATTTCTATCCTTGGAATTGGGCAGCTAGCCCCTTTTTTGTTTGTCAGAAATGAATGTGATGATATAATCATTCATTATGTTCAAACTAAGGTGTCAAACTAAGTAGGTGTCATTATTTGACTTCAAAGTTTCGAGTTTCATTTTAGTCCCCCCAAGTTTATAAAGCCAAAATTAGTTGTGGCCTCGTGTTAGGGTTGGTTGGTTTAGTCTCATTAAATTTAGGATAAGATTTGAGTTATGTAAGTGAAGTCTTTCGGTTCAGTCTTTTTAAGCCGAAAGTCTAGCTCATTTTTGTATTTTTTATTTAAAAAAAGACATGTATCATATTTTATTATTCTCTTTATAATTTTTCTTTTATTTATCCCACTTTTCTCTACTTGTAAACATATTTTTAAAATAAATGTCATAAATTAATAATTGTAATACATTAATTCTTTTAAATATATATATTTTTTAATTTAAGGTCTATATTGGTCCAGTGCATAGAGGTCGGCGTGGCCCAGTTTATTTAACTTTTTTGGCTTAGTCTTAATGGCGGGTTAGGGCTTTCTAATTGTGGCCTCGGTCTAATCCGGTCCGGCCTCGTTTTTTTTTTTTTTATCAAATTCAGTCTAGCCTTAAGTCTTAAATTTAAGGCAGAGGCCGGCCCGGCCCGGCCCAGTTCAGTCCAGTCCAGCCTATGATGACCCCTTAAATCAAGTCCATGATTCTCTGGTCTCTTTCTCAACGATTGCATATGCAATTTGAAACATGTCATTGTTGGCATCGATGCCCACTGCAGTTAACATTATACTTTTAAGCTTGGATTTCAAATGTGTCCTATCCAACCCAATCAATGGTCTGCACCCATCTCTCTGACCCTCTTTTAAAGCTGCATAAGCTACATATATGCTTTTGGATCTTTTCTCGTCTCCCTCTATAATGGTGCATGTATGGTAACTATGTTCTTTGGGTTAACCTTCCTAAGTGCAGCTGCATATGACTAACATATTGTATTGTTCCTCCATTGTACCATTAGCAATTTTTTGTGCACTGTTCCTCGCCCTTAAGACAACTTATACTGTGGATTTTGCTCAAAATCCCTTTGCACAAACAGCTACCCTGCCCTTTTTGACTGGTTGGGATCTGCCATGAAGCTGTTTAAGTAAGTCCTTGCTATAAAAGGAACATTGAGGTGATACACTTTTCCCTCGATTAGGCAGTATTCATGCTCCATGTTCAAACCCTCTCCTCTGGCCGTCCAGTCCCTGGGCGGCTCTCGGATCTTGAGCACGGTTGGCGGCAGTTGAACGAGCTGCTTAAACTAGTCTTATTTTATTGATCACTAGCCCATACTCTCAGTCACTAATTCAGATTCCGTCAATAAGAGCTCTTGGGAGTCATCAGCCTATTATCCCCGGCGTACCTTTGATCCGTTGAGCGAGAGCCCTTCCACACGGGACTCCCATATCACATCTCAACTGGGTATGTATATTTTTAGGCTTTCACAGTTTTGGTTTGTATATTCATAATGATACCATGAGCGCGCTAGGGCGTCCCCAGTGCTGTGGGTATTACGGACCCTCTGCCATCCATTGCAGCAGAGCCGTTTCATGAGCGGGGGGGCTAAGCGTTGTTCTTTGAATCAAACGTTGAATGAAATCACCCTCGTGCCATAAACTACATCGACACCATTTTTTGCATAGTTTATGGATACTGGTGCAGTAGTTGTGAAGCTCTATCACACTGTCTAGGTTATTTTCGGCCACCTCATTTATTACGCCCCTAAACCACTCGAACGAGCCTTGCTCACCACGCCTTTCCGTCTTGAGTCGACTAAGACTAATCAATCCAATCCTTCCTTCAGCAGGGGTTGCTGCTTGACCTTTACCTATCTGAGTGAGAATCTTCTTATTCACACCTGAAAACGGTAACTGAGAACTACTTGATGGCATAGCATCGGAAGCAGCTGCATCTCATAAATAGAAAAAACTACTAGGTGACCCTCTTCAGTATGGAAGAGAGACAGGCGTGTAGATCATTTGACCTATACGTCGTTACGAGATCCAAAGCGCCTACGAGGTTTTCCTGGATTGGTTGGAGCTCGGCCAGTAGGACCATGCTCTCCTCAAACCATTTTACCGTGATTTTCAATAAAAAATTGGTAGATGTAAGAGGTAAAAACCTCGTACTTTTGATGAAAGAATTGGTGGTACTCTTTCATTTAACAAATCGAATCTCCTTCCTAACTTTCATTGAAGGTAGGGTCCTTCATGTGTTTGTTTTTGTTGTACACCTTAAAATTGTTGGACCTCTTCTTCTTCCTTTTCAGTTTTATCTGTCTAGACTCCTCGTCACTTGTTGATGACTTAGACAAGCTAACAAACTTTTCATAATCCTCACTTGCACCATCTGAACAGTTGCCATCATATCCCATTTCATTATATTCAACATCTCCAACAGTAGTTTCATCAATGTTATTCCTAAAAAAATCATCTTAAGCTTCCTCTTGATGTAGATCATAATCACTGTCATCCAATTGCTCATACTCAATATCAGTATTGTCTGTGAGTTCATCAGTAGTGTTCATCTGCATAACTCTTTTCACCCTTAAATTTTGTATCATATCTCTGCTGCTTTTTCATTTTTTCGGAGTCTTTATTCTCCCAACGACCTTCTTCATTTTTGGTGTGTTTTTGTTAACTGTCTCTACAGCTTCATTGCAAACTCTTTTTTTTTGTTCCCTCTAACATCTGCTCTAGCATCAAGCTCAACAGCCTCTTGCTCCTCTACAATATTCACTGCCTCTGGTTCTTCTTCAATCAAGTCTTTTATGTAGTTTCCCATGAATCTCTCATGATCAATTGGCATGTTAAATGATTTATTGACAAGTTCAATCTCTACTTTTGTTTTCTTTGTCTTACACAAAGCCACTATATAGATATGCAGCCGTTTTCCTTTTGAGCATTGTTTGAACATTCTCATCTATAAATAGTGTTTTCAAACTTTCCTCTTTTGTGTTGGCTAGACTGGAAAACCAATGGGTGATGGGAGGGTCTAGAGTCTAGGGAGGACCCTATAACCCAAATTTCACGCAAAATGATTTAGCCAAACCCAAGAAAACAAGTCAGGATCATTACCACCATACGGTTTCCCTCCCTTGGACATCCTACAATTGCTTCTCACATCCTTGTAAAACCTCCCACCATGATGTAACTCCATAGTGAAACTCTCATCTGTAATACAGGCATAGTCTACTATTATTTACATATAGTAGTCGCAGTTTTAAAATCTCAAGAAACTTCAAGCTAGTTTTAGAATCAAATTGGCTTGTATTGTCAGAAAAAAAACATGGCCTTTTAATAGACCCCTAAACCCAGACTTGAATCAACAAACCCTAATCTTAAAGGCAAATCTCAAATCCCTAAACCCTTGATGAATATAAAAAATTTGACCCAAGCTAGAATGTGTAATGAGAACACTAATCACATGCATATTAAACACATTGCAAACAAGAAAACTGATATCCTAATCCTAATTTCATAACAGTTGCAAATCCCAAATTAAAAAAACCCTAAATTGTGCTAATCAATGAGCGAATTCATAAAGAATGGGACTAGAGAATATGTCGCGATTAACAATTAACTGACCCTGTAAAGGTGGGTGTGTCATCAAGGCGAAAATATCTCCAAAACTTCGGTCTACTCTGACGAACAATGAGATTCGATCTACAAAAGTCCAAATTGAAGTAACTATTTTTGATTTTAGGTGATTGTTTTCAAAAACAACAGTTAAGAATGTGAGATTGAAGAGAGTGTTGTGGAGCCGGATGCTTGCCAGAAATATGAAGAGAGAAGAGAAAGAGAACTGAGTAAAGAAGCAAGTAGGTTAGGGTAAGAATTGACAAAATGGTCCTTGATGTAATCCTCCTCACGTCAATTGCACATGTCATAGTTCTCTGACCGAATGACTAAATAGTTGTAGTTTCAAAAAATAAGTGACCAAAGTATCTTTTCTGTCAAAGATGAGTGATTTTTTGTGATTTTTTGTCTTATTATGTTATACCTGTTAACCATGATTATACATAATAATTTTGTATTACTGCATATATTTGATAATTGACGTCTGACATGTTATAGGGACTTCGGTCTATAGTAATTGTCTTAACATGTCTCTTTATATACAGTAATAGACACCCCTACAATTGAAGGGAGGGAGAGCTTTGGAGGTGGAATCCCAAAGATACCAAGCAACTTGCATCAAATCAAAGTGCCTGGACTTCAGTCATCAATGTCGGTGAGCGACTTCATAAACCACATTGGACATTGCATCAGTGAAAAGATGTCGGGCACTTCTGGCAAGGAGCAACCTAGCAGCGAAATTTTAGAGGAGATTACTCAATACTTGTTCAGTGACTCGCACTCCTTACCATCTGATGAGCAGTCCCTCATGTCCAGGGTCAATTCCCTTTGTTGCCTCCTGCAGAAGGATGCTACTACTGGACAAAACTTGCAAGTCCGAAGTGATGATGGGAAAATTACTGCGATCAACTCTGCGTCCACATCAAGTTATGAGAGTAAGGTTGGAGAAGGTTTCCCAACTCCCAAGATCGAGAGCGATGATGTTTCTGATGACAAGCGGGAACAAGGAATACCAAGAAGGGAATCATTTGGGGAGCTTCTTCTGAATATTCCAAGGATAGCATCTCTTCCTCAGTTTCTTTTCAACTTTTGATAGTGACAACAACCAAACTCAAAAGATAAAACAACCGAGTCTTGTGAAATACTGTGAGCTATCTGAATATTGTGAAGAGTCCTGACATGTACAGTGTACTAGCGTAGGGATTCAGATATGTATGTTACTAGGTTGAAAGCCCGCGCGCGAGGCGCGGTTATGTAATCGCTAAAACAATATATATTGTGTATGAACTGAAAATCAAAATCTAAACTCATGCAAATATCAAATCATAAGAGTAACATAACATCAACCATAGTACAAACCCATTAAAACAGCAAAACTTTCAAAGAACATAAATTGATACATACCTTGGCATCCATTGAACCACAACAGTAGAGGATCTTCGGTCAGACTACATTCACACACGAAAACGTAAAAGAGTTGCACCTCTTTATTGTCACCCACACCATTATATCTATACACAGGAACTGCATAAGAGAAAAAATTCACCATAAGCATAAAATAAACACAATATAAGATGCATGTCATACATTTTATCAAACAGGTTGTGTGCACCTCATGAGAAACAAAACTCACCCGGATTCTAGTGTAAAAGGAAGGTCACCGGACTGCCGGAGTAACCCGGTAAAGTTGTAAGATTGGTTACAGTAATGTTTACAACTCAAGTTGAAGAGAGTATGATGGTGAACATGAGTAAGAGAAAGCCGTGGGCAAACGAATCCAACTCCTTGTTATACCAACCCACGCATTCTCACATAATCTAAAACTCACAACAAACAAACAAAGCTACTCAAGTTATTCATATCAAAGCTAATAAACAAAACTTTTGGGTTTCAATTCAGTTAGCAAAGACCAGCTCATGAGACATTGTCACCAAATTTTATTGGCGTAAACTCAAAGCATCAGGTGAAGGTTGTGAAAAGTGTAATAGCAAGGAAAAAAAATCATCACAATATAAACTCCTTACCCATAAAACCCAGCAGTTGAATAACCCCCAGCATGTGAGAGGATGGCATCACCACCTGGGTGCACCTGCACATCTGTACATATGCTGTAAGGTTATAGACCTACAATTATTGAAGAAAAAATAACATGTAAGTGATAAATGTGAATTTAACGCAAGCAAGCAGAAAAAATCTCAATCGGGAAAAAATAATAATGACAATAACTCCATAATTTACACCAACTGCTGTAAAATAACTCACTCTATGGATTAGATGGCAGTCATATCACTGTTCACTAAGGCAACTGTAAATAACTCAATGTGACAATATCAAGTGAAAATGAACTAAGGCTTATGAAAATGAATGCAGGGAAAAACATCAAATAGATTGATTGAGCATCAGAAACCAAACATATATTCATTCCTTAAAGAACAACTAATCCAGAAATGCCCACTGACCTTGACCATGAGAAGGAGAAAGAGTGGGGTTGATGGCCTTGGAGTAGAGCTAATTAGTGTTGGAATCCACATCGATGATTGAGGTTGTAGCAGAGCAAAACCCACCTTCAGCCACTGCCAACTGGATCAAGACTGAAGCTTTTCAAGATTGAAAGTACCAAGTTAGCAAAACATGCGGAAGCACATTGTCAAATACATAATAAAAATGGTAAACACAATTCAATCAGATCAATTTTGGGTTGCAGCCAAAATCCTACTGATAGCTGAGGGAGAGTGAGACTATAGTTGCAATTGAGGTTCATTTAATCAGAATAACCAAAGGAAAAGAATCGAGAAAGAACAAACCTTCATAATTGAAGACTATAACTGGGTGCAGTGGGTTGCATTCAAGAAACACTAAACCACACACCTCCATATCGTATTGAAATCATTAATAACCTATATTGTAGAACTAAAAGCAATGAAGATATATCAATCAGATAGATGCGAAGAACTACTCATTATTTTTCCAACAAAAAAACTACCCAATATCAAAACTGAAGAATCAATCCGTTTTGAACATACCCAGTTTATTACATATTAAAGATTATGGGCTACCGACCTGAAACTCAATATAAATCCAATAATCAAAACTAGTATATTAGATCACAATTGAATCACAGAGAGTAACATAAAGAAAGAACAATCTAAGAATCTTGGAACTGGGTTGTTGATATAATCAAAGATCTTAACACAAATACAGTAATATTAATGTTGAGCTGATGATATAAACCTGATGATAATACAATAAAGGTGGACAATAACTACCTTTATTGGGTGGCTTATTCCCATCCTCATCTTCTGCTGAAGAAAGTAGTGGCTCTGAAGTCACACTCATTTTGGGTAATGGAAACTCATCCTGATCTTCATCATCTGCAATTGAGATTGGTTGAGCTGAATCGAACCAGAACCCAGAACAAAAATAAAAGTAAAAAGAAGGAATCTAGACAACATATATGTATATACATACTCACCAGTCAATAACATCTAGGATTTTCGGCTTTCCGTCGGATGTAACCTGTAATCCAGCAGCACCAGGATCCACACCAGAATCTGATTCACAGTAAACACATCAAAATCTCTCAATCCAAAAACAACTTCATCAACTAATTTGCAGATCAAATAAACACAGTGGAGGAAGCTCAAAGTTAGTACCGAAGATAGCGATGACGACGCCGCGACCGTCGTAGTTAGGATGAGCCTCGATGAACCGATCGGCGCCAATCTCCTTCTTCGGCATGAGCGAGGCTAAGAACATGGACTCGTTGAGCTTGAAATTATTACGCAGAGAACCATTACCGTCGCTACCGCCGCCGCTAATCGCCGAGCAAGGGATTTCCCAAAGCCTACCTCCGCCGCTACCGTTACTACTACTCCAATCACTCGCTCTCGCTCTTCTCAGCCTTTTGGATCGGTTAATGATTAGAGAGTATGACGGTATGAGAGCTGGGAAGGTGCAGAGAGAGAGAGAGAGAGAGAGAGAGAGAGAGAGGCTGAGAGATTACAGAGTTGGGAGATTACAAAAATGCCCTGCAACAGTGAAATCTACAGTAACTGTGCGAGGAATAGTAACTTGGGAGGGAGGAAGATTGTTATATAGGGAATTGAAGAGTCCTGACAGGTTGATTGAGCTTAGCTTGTACTTGCACTGGCTTGATCTCACCGGTTCATTTTGCTCCACCATTGCGTGCCAAAATGAAATTATGATTTTCTAGTCACTATTCTTTGGGGAAATTTTATCGACCCATCAACCGACTAGCAATAGGGGAGAAAACATAGCACATCACAACAAAAGCTTGATTTGAGGCCTCGGCAAAATAAAACACTACTCAGACTAACTTGTATTGAATGTACTGATTTGTTGCAATGATCACATCTGACGGAACACACACCCAAAAAGCAATAAAACAAATACCGGATGTAACTGTCCAATGTATATGACTTGCCATAGTTAAAGATACATGACTTGGATACAGATATATTCAGTACGCTTCTGCAAAATTCACTGCCAAGAGTGAATTCAAGAAATTAACTAGCACTAGACCACACTAGTATGTATACTTATGTATTACCCTTCTACTGTTCCACAGAAAATGTACGCAAAGAATAGAACGAACAAAGGAAAATGGGTTCACCAGCGAAAAAAAAAGAAGGGCATTCATGGTTCAGCAGGGCCTTCATCATCTCCCACATTACCATCTTCATGCAACATGTCCATAAGCATGGTAATCTGGTCTTGCAGCATCACGTTCTCTCTCTCAACTTCCCCACGTTTGCTACGTTCTTGCAGAAGCTGAAGTTGCAAGTGTTCTAAGCACTTCGCGTCCTCCTCCAGTTGCTCGTTTAGCCCATCAATTTCCCTATCCTGAAAAACCAAAAGTCCAAAACAAATAACAGTTTAGTTATTGCATATACATCAATTTCATTGGACTTGATGTGAGTTAGGTGTTTGGATATGAGACCTTTCTGTTCATTTCCTGAACGGCAATCCGCCTCATTTTCTCAACAACGTCAACATTAACCAGCTTTCGCTTTTTTCCAATAAGCCATCCTTTAGGATAGTGGAATCAAAGTCAGGAGGAGGAAGCAAGGACTCAGCTGATGGCCGTTTCCCATTGCTATTCCATATGGGTTCTAAAGGTTCAAACAGAGCCTTTCGACGCTCAGAAATCTCAGGAGCTGTAGTTGAGTCCTGAAACATATCCTCCTCGGTCTCGGTGTACTTTTCCTGTTTGTTGGGAGTATTGTTAGCAGTGTCCTCTGTTAGCTTGTCTACACTCCTCCCACCAGCTGTTAGAAACAAGTTACCTCTATAGGATAGTAAATATATAGGCACCAAGTTTTCAAGCATGGAATTCGGTCCATATTTATTATGAACCTTCTACAGTATTACTGTTAACGTGTACGAAGAAACGCAATGGTTAAATTGCAGCGCACAAAAATATGTGTGGTAAGGGCTGTACTCAAACCGATTAGAGGGCCTAAAAGTCGAACAAAACAAGTTTAACTCAAACTGGAAATGACAATTTGGAAGGCGTCATTTAGAGGAATCTGAGCGGTTTTCGACTAATCTTTTTCCAAATGGTATAACTATTTCCAAAGTTTAGTCTTAGCTAAAGGTTCAGACACTCTGTGAATCATCAAAGTGTAAGCATCCATGTCAGCCAACAAGAAGCGAGAATCAATATCATAATGGGGATTAACTCTAGCTGAAAAACTAATTTATTTAACCCATACCCCTCATTACGCAAGATGGGGCGCGAACACTTGATCTCCCAAATAGGAACTCATTGTCTTTGCAATAATAAAGACCGAACCTCAGAATTCAGTTGTTTGGTGAATCAACCCAGTGATCGCCTATTTATGAGTAATTTCATTACACGAAAGTTAGTAACAATAGCACTTGTAATTGATATAAATAATCAAATTGATGGCGAACAGAACCATTGTATTGACTTCACCAATTGAAATTCCATTTCTTAAGAAAAGAAATTGTAATGTAGTTTCGTTATTACAAAATCTCATGGTCATTTAGAACCATTTATAATCACATTCTATATTTATTTTTTCATGAAAAACTAACAATAAGCCTCGCAGGCAACCTATACTCTTGGAACTTGTCCCATCATCAAGCTTGTTATAACCCAAGCAAGTATACCACCATCGAGATAGTTTCAAAGATTGTTAAATGAATTACTATGCCTTCTACTAGAAAATAATCATAAAAAATTGATCAAGGCAAAAAGATTATAGGCCAAAATTCAAATTTTTTTTAAGAAAATGAAAACCTTATTAATAATGATGAGACGGCAAGTTAAGCTGTTAAGGCATCCAAATCCAGAAGAGTAACGTACGCGTAAAGTCAGCAACTCCTGTTAACGAACTACTTCACGTCTCTCTCTCTCTCTCTCCAACAAATTAATCCAATATTGAACAGAAATGCAAATTGAGAGAGATAATGAGTATGGTCAGATTTGAGCTCCGCAGAAGATGCCCATAAAAAATTTAAGACACAAACTTATAAGATCTGCCAAATTTGGGTAATTGTATATACTTCTATTCTAAGAATTATATCCCTCGATAACTGGGAAGGTCTCTAGCAGACATTCACAATTGATAAACCAAGCTCAAGAAAGATTCAACCTTAAAAGTAATTAAAAGGTACCAATGTATAACTAGTAGTAGTAGTAGTACCTGATCTCTTTCTGGGCTTCCAATCAATTCTAGTAGAGGAGAGAGGAGCAAAGCCTTCCAAAGCCCCATCAACGACAACCTTCTTATCTCCACCCACGTTCTCCATGGAAAAAAGAGCAAACTAAGCAAGAACTGATGAAGACAGAGACTTGTTTAAGCTCTAGCTAAGTTTATATGATATTTATATTTTATTTAAAAAAAGAGAGTTTTAGATTAAAAACATGTCATATATATAAATAAAAATAAATTATATTTAATAAGTTAAAAAAATAAATAGGGCGGATCATAAACGAATCGAATCTCTTGTGATCTGGATTTAATCCGTTAAATAAACAGATCAACGGGTCCGGATGAAAAACGGATCAATGGGTCCAAAAATTAGATCTAAATCTGCCTAATATGTACAGGTCTGGAGTGGGTCCGGATCAAAACTCGCCCTATTGATAAGCCTAATTCTTGTACATGTATATTTTATGAGATGAGACCTAAAAAAATGTATATTTTAATGAGGGGTGTCAATGTGGGTTATTTGTTTTTAATTGCAGTGTAAAATAGTATATTTTGTGTTAGTAGCACATTTAATTTTAGAGGTTTTTTCCATTCACCCACATTTTGAGAAAAAATTTCCTGCTAGCCTAAATAAGATTGTATAATTCTCACCAACACAACGCTCTTAAGACATTTAGGTTTGTTTGCCAGGATTAACTTGCACTGGCTTAGATAAGAGTTATTATCTAGTCTGTCCCACATTTGACATGATTGAGTACAAAGTTTAATGGAACTAGCTAATGTCGTTGGCTCTCCTCGACCTCCTTAAGGGGTGTATTCTGAGTACACAAAAATGAGTACACAAAATAGCACGGTCGTCGCTCGCTTCGTTTCAAACTTGTCCTTTTTTTACTCGTTTTCTTCTAACTCCATACCTGCTTGTTGATTTGGTTAATTTGAGTATCCAATTTATGGGCATTTCACGCATCTAATCGAATCGGGAATTGGAGTTGATTATATTTCCACTTCATCGAGTTTGATAGGAATTTCATGGATTATAATGGTATAGATCGATCTCATGAATTATAATGGTATAGATTGATCCTTACACGATGAAATCGACTTTTTTGTGAAGATGAAGGAAGAGGTAGTCTTGGTTTTGTTTAACAGATGATATGAGATTGAAATATGAAAGAGATAATCTAAAATAGCCAAATCCAAGTATCTGGCAACAAGTACAGAAGTCAGAAGTTCGATTTCAATCTGTTATGATGTTTGTCTAACAAACACAAGAATCTTTGACATACAGTTTTGATTGTATGAGAGGAACCCAAATCAAGAGACATGTTTCTGGGTATGTTAATAGATCTTTGGTTTTAGAGGAGATGAAGATGATTAATCAACCAAAGAATATTTGTGCTTTGGAGCATACCAGATTGGTGGCATTTTTCCTTTGTCATAATTTCCTTTAGAATTTCACAAATCCTATTTTTTGGCACTTTTCCTTCGATCAAGAACATCTGCACAAGTCATTTTGTTTTCGATGGCAGAATGCACATAATGCTGAGCTGAGTAGTCCTGAGAGTCACCAAACATCACACACAGTAGTGTACCGTAAGGAGGTACACGTGAGTGTAAGATTGTATTGAAAGTTAAGGATGTACCTATTAATCCTGCCTTGCAAACAACCCCTTATTCTCACTTACCCATCTTTTCCTTTTCTTTTATATTTTCATGCCGAAATTGCCCTCATCAAAGCTGTCCTCACACCTCTCTTCTCTATCACTGCATTCAATAGCAGCCGCTGGATTTCACCTTGCACAGCCGCGCCTCCATCGCCGTTCGTCGAGTTTCCGTCGCCGCCATCCTCCTTCGCCGCGACAGCCTCAGAATCCTGGCTGCTCTCGTCCTCTGCCTCCGTCGTCGTCTCATCGCCGTGCTCCCTACCGAGCTCGGCACTCTCCGAACTCAATCTCGTACTCGAACTTCCCTACCTCCATGTCCTCATCGGCTCGGGTCTGGCCTGTGCCGGCGACATCATCCGAGCCGATCTCGACATCGTGTCTTGATCTCGATCTACCAAGTTGTAAATTTTGGGGAGATCTAAAATAGGCCATCTGATGTAAAAAGTACTACTGTACTGCGAGTTTGGCTCAGTTTGTCTGGTATATTGGTGGCTGTTGTCGAATTAAAACATATACCTGCTACATTTTAATCAATGGGTTTGTGCAGAGTGGTGGAGAGTGCTCGCAAGGTGTTCGATGAAATGCCTCAACGAGGTTTACATGCATGGACATTAATTAATGCCTCGATACCTCAGCTTCGGCGGTGGTCAAGAACACAGGGTCAGAGGCATAAAGCCAGTCGTTTTCAAATGGTGATGAATATTGGTTAGTAAATTTGACTCCGTTCTGTTGGCCTCCGCTGATATTTTTGTTGTTTTTGGTGCATGAAAATTCCTTATTCACACAAATCAAATTATGTGGTCGGTTTCGTGAAGGTCTGGACAACTCTGCCGACACTGTTTATTAATAGCCATTCTTGCCAAACCCATGTTTTAGCTTCACCACTCTTACAGAAAATCTCCCAGTTGAAGCGATTATCTCCTCTGCTTTCTCTGCGCAAATAACAGTTTGATCTGCGGTGGATGCATTAATTATAAACTCTATGATGGGTAAGCCTAGTCAATGATCGACAATGTTGTTATATGTATTTTGAGTCATTCTTATCAGCTCATATCATATCAGTAGTATCTAAACTGAGTATCAGTTTACCCTAAAGTGAGTATCAGTTGAACTTCAACTGAGTATAAGTTGATTGTCGACTGGTTTACTTTATTGGGTTTGTGATATTGTTTTTGCCCTTTTACTTTTGTGCTTAGTTCTTGAACATTATTTTTCATTAGCTTGTTATGCTTTGAGGGCTTCTGATTTATTTCTATGATTACAAGAACCGGGTTGCAGCATAATAAGCTATCTATCATGATGATTGTTAGTTGGATGAATAGATGATAGATGTTGATGTCTTTACTTACTAAGATTTTTATGATCTGACATATGTATGCCGGTAAATACTCTATAATACTGAGTTTTTGCACAGAAAAGAGCTTGATTAGAAAACCTATTAAAGGTAGAATGGCAGATGCAAGTGGATATTTTTAATTTGGGTAGTTTTCTTCTTATATCTTTCTAGAGATCTGATTTACTACTATAATGTGTGGACTTATACATTAATGCCTAACTACAAAGACGTACATGTATATGATCATTTACTATTTGTGCAGGATGAATGCCTGTATTTCTCGTCTTTGAAGCATATGGCATTGAATACAGTGTAGAATCCTTATAATAGTTGTTTACCGAATGGTAGATGCAGGGTGGTGGTTGTTGTTGTTATCATTAAATCCTCGGAGTGCTGCGATGAACGATCGTGAGAGGAAGAGGTGGGTTTGGATGAAGAGGGCGACAAGATCGACGGTTGTTCTATTGCAAGTGCAATTAACAGAAGCTTGGCAATTAGTAAAGCTGGCAATGTTAAAAAAAAGGTATACATGCACACTATGTGTTCAATGAAATGTTTGAAGTCTTGAACGAAATTTTGGTACAATGCCTCTGTTGGAGTTTCATTTTTATTTCTTTTATTATATTTGGTGCAGACAAATGCTGGAGATGCTACCAAGGCCGGAAAGAAGAAGTGAGAATAGTCATCTTGTTGCTGATTATGTATCGATAACCACCGTTGGTGTTATGTGCTTTAATTTTGATGGCAATGAAACATTCATTGTTGTTATTGGTTTGAAATTGTGATTTGTAGAAGTGCACACCAAGTGTTCGATGGAATGCTTGACTCGGATGTCTCGACTTTTTGTTTGTTTATTTTGGCATTAAATGCTCAGACATTCTTAAAGAAAATTGTTGTATTGTTTATCTGTATGTTTTTGATGACACTCAATTGACTTTCAATTGACATCAGTTGAACGTCAACTGAGTATTCAGTTGACCCTCAGCTGATATAGATGACCCTCAATTAAGTATCAGCTGAAGGTAAATTGAGTCAGTTTATGGTTAACCGATACACATTTTAGTGTCAACTGAGTATCAGTTTATCAGTTAGGCTCTATTGATACACAGTTTTATGGTAAACGATCAACATTCAAAGCCAACTAGTTAACGGTCAACGGTCAAAGTTAACGATCAATAGCGAATGGTCAAAATTGTATGAATTCGGTCACATGTTTATGGAATTCGGCTAAAGTTGCAAGAATTTGGTGATCGGTCAACGTCGGTGGTCAACGGTCAATGTCGTTGGAGTCTAGTTAATAGTCAATGATTATGTTATGAGAGTAATGATATTAGATAATTTATTAATTAAAATGAGAGTAAAATAATCTTTTTACCTAATTAGTTGGCTAGTGAGAATGTTTGAATCTTTTCTATGCTAGTGGAAATTAAAAATCTTATTATTGGGTTTTGGGTAAAAATCTTATAATTTTAGTATACTTATTTTACGATATTATATACTAATTTTGCTGAGCAGTCTACTTAATATTAATAAACCATTTAATTTTATTGTATTGATGTATTAGTATAAGAGCATAAGCTAAAGCTAAATCTATAGTTATTTCTAATTAAAAAGCTAAATGTAGATTACATGTTTTTCACTTCAACTTTAGCAATTGTAGCTATAGTTAAGTCATTTTAAATACTTGAAAGGTTATATAACTTCTTGGATGGTGGAACTATTTTTTTATATGCATATGAGTATGAATGATAAAACGTTTTATGCTGGACTCTAAGACTTACATACAATAGAAGTGAATGCTTAGAGATAACAAAAAACCACAGCAAAGAACACTAGTTTTGAAAGATGCACACATCTAATTTTCACAACCAAGGAGCCAAGAGTGATATGTTGTCCTTATATAACCAATGATGCTTGCTATGAGAGTAGCCACATAATCACTAGGCTAGATGTTTGGCCAAATGTAAGAAAGTGACATATGAATGTTAAGGCCAAACAAGAAAGACAAAGAAGAGATTTCCCAAAACTGATTTGATTTCAAACCAAAGCAAAAAAGTTTTTCATGCTAACTCTAAATAGAGGTTCACATATGAGCTCTCAAAACTCTTTTTGCAGAAACCAAAACGTGCCCAGTTGGTATATTATTTTGTGTATTACAAAACTAGTTGGTGCCTTTAACAAATCTTTAAAAAGGTAAAATCACAGGTTGCAAGAGAATCCTAACTGTAGAAAAACTTCTTGGGCACCAAGGGAAAACAATTTGACTCAGCAATATGATTTTGAACCCAGAAAACCTAGTTTTTAACTTCAAAAATAACATACATCAGTATGTTTTGGCTAAGATAGACGGACTCAAGATAGAATGCTAGGCAACCATCCTCAGTGAAAAATTATGAAATATACATGCATGACTTACCTTAGTACCAATTAGATCAGTAGGTTCTTTACTTGTTCTTCTTGCTTGATCTTCACATTTTAGACACATATACCTACTAAGGTTGTGTTTTGTTCCTTTGGAGGATTGCCAACTAAGTTTATACCTAGAATCTCCCATTTTGACATTCCTTAACAAAACACACATTTACAATAAAAGTACTAGTCCTAAGAGCTAGTAGCCAGTTCAGTATTGTAGCTAAGAAGAACAAGTGAAGACATAACAACATAACAACACACAACACACAACACCCTACAATTAGTTCTCCTCCTTTTTGGTAAGGAATGTCAAAAGGAACCAAAGAACAGCCGTAAATCATTATGGGATCAGTATCCCCATCTTCAGATACAACAATTGACACATCAAAGGGGTCAACAGACTCCCCCTCGGTCATAGCAACCTTGCGATTGATGAAGGAACCAGAGTCAGGAGGGGCGGAAGCAAATGTATCCCCAACATAATGGACAACATATCCAACCGAAACAATCAGCAAAATGACAACATGCCGAAAGTTATTACAGCGAAAAAGACGTAGGTGAGAGCCTCAACTATGCATATATTAAGAACAGTTGAAAAAGCAACTGCTATAGGGAACAATAAATAATCTCCACATAATAGTATGAGATGAAGCAAAAAGTGATGCAACAGTGCATGCATGTGAGCATGTGTGATGTACCTAAAGTCTATCCATTAGAGCAAAGGATATTGGGACAACGCACAAATCATAAATCAACAGTTAACAAAGATAACATTTTTTTAAAGCCTTTGACAACCTTTATCGAGGAATTAAAAGTTACTGATATGTATAGCAAGACTTCAAAGACTCCCCCTTAGAGTGTGCAGATATAAAAGAAGGAATGAAAAGAGAAATATCATATTAAAGCATAAGAACCAAGACAAATATAACTAAATAGATTTGGGATGGATAGATGTTATCAGATCTCAATTTCAATATATTTAAGGCATAGATTCACAAAGTGCGACACCAATGTTTCAAATGTCTTGGTGGCTCAAATTTCACACATGGATGTTTGACTGCAAAGAAAACATCATTATCATGATTCTAGTAATCAGATTTTGGAACATTAAGATGTGTGTGTGCAAAAGCTTGAACCATAGGGCAAAGTTGGAGCATCAAATGAGATTAGAGATAGCACAGCAGTATACATCACAAGTGACTTTGTCACAACTAGTCTTGGAGCTCCATGAACAACCATTGCAATTTCAGAGGCATTTTTGCCATAACAATTTATTAAGACATGAGCTCATTTGAGAAATCATCCTCTTAGATTTATGTAGCGAAGTAGTTATCATTGACTCCTTGAGAAAATGCTCTAAAGGACAATATGTGTAGCAAAAACACTTGGTGGACAACTAGTTTGAACCTATCGAATGATAGAATGAATCTCAGAGATCCTTACTGGTTTCGTGAAAGGTGCAACCCAGTGAAGGATTAGATCTTAATTCATTTAAAACATCACCTTTTAGGTGGAACATAATTTATACTTTAGAGCTTCAACCATATCACAATTTTTCCAAGAACACGCATTCTCAACATCTCATCTCATCTTAAATTTCTAGGTCAACTTAGTGCAATCCACAAAGTTATATTGGTGAAAATTAAAGTCTATATAGTCACAAAAGCGATATAGACCACAAATAATAAGAACCTTGAGGCACAAATGCATACACAGAAGTGAGAAATGTAGCAAATCAGGCCAAGAGAGATGAAATATGGACACTACACTTAGGTTAAGTTCGAAGACATATCCAGAGGAACTAGATGAGTCTCAAATCTCAAACACGAAAAGAGGATTCTAACACATTTTTTGTCTTTCTTTTAAATAATAAACACATATGTACATTTCTACTAAAACTATGAACTCATAGGGGAAGAACTCAAGTAATGGTGGACACACTAATAGTCTTTCGAAAGCTCTTAAATTGAAGGTCATTAGGAGACTTTACAAAATTACTTACTAACATGTTAGCTTTATTCCAAGTTATCATTAGTTCATCAATCTTACCAATCACATTAGAGAGGAGTGATTCCTCTGAACTTGTATTTTTCCACAACGCTGGAGAGCCTAGATAGCAAGAGTCTGATCTATCTAGGTACCTTCATTTCCAGATTCTTTATCAGAAGAGTCATCATCTTGTACTGCACTACCAGAAGAAGTACTATATCCGACGAGGTCCTCAAAGAACGACCGACGAGAAAGGATATCGTCGGTTATAGTAAACTATAACCGACGACAGGATTTTCTCGTCGGTTATAGTTTTTTGACCGTCGAGATTTTCTTGTCATCGGTTATAGTCGCCGGAAACTCATCGGTCATAGTTTTCGACTATGTCCGACGATTTTTTTTACTATTACCAACGATTTTTTCATATCGTCGGTTATAGTTTCTTATTTCAGATCTGGGCAGCAGCTCGATCTGTCATTCAAAAAACTTTCCATTTTTTCTGAAAATACTCTGAAATCGATCTTTGGGTGATGTCGAGAATGAGTTCGTGATGATTCATGATCATGCGCATTATATATATATAGGTACGTCGTGCTTAATTAATATATATATATATATGTGTGTTGTGCATGCATGTATTAATGCTTAATTTGTTGAATATATATATAGATCGATCGATATTAATTGATTTTGAATATATATATATATTGATCAATCGATCGAGTTAATTAATTAATTGATTCTTGAGTTTGAGTAATTGATCGATGGTTGATTTTGAGTACGTACGCGTGATTGATCGTAAATATATATTAATTATTGTTAATTTTAATTTGATTATTGTGAATATATATATAGCAATAACTAGCTAGCTAGCTAGGGTGATTAATTTATTTAATTAATATATTGCATTATATATATTGTGATTATTATATATATAGGATTAAATGTACACTAGCTAGTACGTACGTGTACGTACGTGCATGGTTAACGTTATATATATATATTTAGATTTTTGTGATCGATTATATATATATATATAGTTAGGGTGTACGTGTGTGTATATATATATATATTAAAATTATGGGAATTAAAATAATAAATATTTATATCTAGCTATGAAATTTGAATTAATAAGATCATGGGTATATATACATGCAGTTATAATTTTCAGGATGGACAAGAGTTGGATATGTCTTCCAAGATGGGATGTAAGATATCACCGTGGAATTAGAAGTTTTGTAGAATATGTGAAGGTTAATTGTGGAGGGATGACAATTCATTATTGTCCGTGTACGAAATGTCAGTGTCTCAGCGAGCGATATCGTTTTCACATTGATAAAGTATTGGAGCACTTGAAGAAAAACGGGTTTTGGGATAAGTACACATGTTGGATTTATCACGGTGAGAGCTCAACAGTTGGTCAAAATGATCACGGACAATTTTTTGAGAGTAGCAGTACATCCAATGATCCAACAACAAGGTTGATCAACGATATGTTTCCTCATGAGAGCGGTATATTTACTCAAGCACCGGATATCGATATCCCTCCCGCCGTTGGAGACTTCCCTCATATTGAGCCAGTCCAGCAAGTACATACAGCTATCAACACTGCCGGTATGGACAAGTACAACAACCTCATTGCCTTCCAACAGACCCCGTTGTACAACGGGTGTAATAAGACTGTTCTCGAAAGTGTTATGGGAGTAATGAAGCTCAAAGTGGAGAACAAAATGAGTGTGAAGGCTGTTGATGATTGGCTGAAGTGGTCTGGTTCGTTGTTGCCCCCCGGTCATCGTCTTCCTACCACTCATCGTAAGGTGCGACAGATCCTTAAACATCTTGGCATTTCCTACATCAAAATCCATGCTTGTAGATATGATTGTGTTCTCTTCTGGGGTGAAGATGTTTATGGGAATGATCTTGAATCCCTTGATGAATGCCCAGTATGTGGTACAGATAGGTATAAGTTGACTCCTGCCGGAAACAAGAAAGCTGTGAAGATACTTCGGTATTTTCCGCTGATAGATAGGCTAGAACGGTTGTTCATGTTTGCACACACGGCTGAAGCTATGAGATGGTGGGCCGAGGGGAATTAGCCCGACGGTGATACGCTTATACACCCTGCTGACGGAGAGGCTTGGAAGCACATGGTGAAGGAGTTTTCTTATTTTGCATCAGATGTTCGAAATGTTTGGCTGGGGCTTTCATCTGACGGATTCAACCGTTTTGGCAACATGAGTCTTCAATACAGTATATGGCCAGTTATTTTGGTACCGTATAACCTTCCTCCATGGATGTGCATAAAGAAAGAATACAATATGCTCACTATGATCATTCCAGGGCCGGGTTATCCAGGAAAGTGTCTCGATGTGTATCTGAGACCCTTGATTGAGGAGCTTAAGTACTTGAGTGAGCATGGTCATCCCACTTATGACAAGTTCAAAAATGAGATGTTCCAGATGCATGCCATGCATGTTGGCACCATTAGCGATTTTCCTGCACGCGGGATGTTGTCGGGCAACGTTACCAGGGGATACAAGGCTTGTTCAGAGTGCATGACGGTTGAGTGTTGCAGACCTCATTGCAGGAAGATTGTACAGATGCGACATCGTTGTTGGCTTCCACATGATCACCCATTTCGGGAGGATATGGAGGCATTTGATGGGACTGTGGAAACAGGTGAGCAGCCGAGGAGATGGACGGGGGATGAAATCTTAGAAGTGCTAAATGAATAAGATTTTGGGCAGCTAAGCAATCATCCCGAGATAGTGGCGTCAATACCTGACTAACCCGACAGGTATAAATTCTGGACACACAAAAGTATTTTTTGGGAACTTCCTTATTGGTCCAAGTTGCTGATCAGACACTACTTAGATGTCATGCACATAGAGAAAAATGTGTGCGAGAGTGTGGTCGGCACAGTGTTGAATTGGGAGGGAAAAACTAAAGATGGCCCGAAGGCATGCATTGATCTTAAAAGGATGGGACTGCGAAAACATTTGTTGTTGAGAGATGGGAAGAAAAAAATGCCACAAGCTCCTTATACTGTGAAGCCTGCCCAGAAGAGTGAAATTTTTGGCTGGATGGTTAATGTCAGGTATCCTTCACGCTATGCCGGAAATATAAGTCGATGTGTTAACTTCAAAGACAACAAGATGTACGAACTAAAGAGTCATGACTGTCATATACTGCTCCAACGCCTCTTCCCTGTTTTCATTCGAGGGTACCTGCCCAAAGAGGTAGTGGAGCCGTTAGTGGCTTTGTCAAGATTCTTTCAGAAGTAATGCACGAGAGAAGTGAAGAAATCGGACTTGTTGGAAATGCAACAGGACATCATTTTTATCATGTGCAAATTCAATAGGATATTTCCTCCAAACTTGTTCGACATCATGCCTCACTTGATGCTCCATCTTCCGGAACAATTGTTGCTTACTGGTCCAGTACACTACACATGGATGTATCCTATGGAAAGGTACGTAATGCATCTCTGAATCTGGCTATATATATGTCGATCTTTAATATTATTTATTCACTTATATATTGTTGCAGTAAGCATAACATGCTCGATCTGTAATTACCAATTTACAGACAATTAGGGGACTACGTACAAAGACTATGTGATGAACAAATCTGCACCCGAAGGGTGTATCGCTGAAGCATATATTGCGCATGAGTGCGTAACGTACACCAAGTTGTATTTGGGAGCGTTGGAGGACCCTCCACAACATATGCCAGTAGATGAAGGGCAGTTCAACCTTTCGATCATCTCCGATGATGTTGAAGTTTCTGGAAAGTTGCCCAACTCGTACAAGTTGGAACCTTATGAGCTAGTCATTGCCCATTGGTCGGTATTGATTAACTGTCCAGAAGTTCAATATTGGAAAAATTTGCACCTTGCCCTGCTATTTCCGGTGATGTTGAGTACCACAACAAGACGTTCGCAAACTATTTTGGCAACTGGGTAAGTTGATACTTAAATTGACCTGTATATGATCGATGTTAAGTGCATGTCTCGCATCCTATTTATAGTTAAGTTAATAAATGATTATTTTCAGATGAATCATGTACAAGATGATGGTATCCCTCAGTGGTCACACGAATTGAGGCTCTTGGCGCAGAAACCGGTAACTTCCAGAGTTTATCCTATGTGTAAGGTAAATGGCGTGCTATTTATTTGTGAACATAGAGATGTCAGACGAAAAACACAGAATTCTGGGGTAATGGTGCATGGTGGGCAGAATGGAGTTGACTATTACGGTGTTCTCCATTCAGTTGTCGAATTAATATATGGGGAAGGCATGACCGTGCACTTGTTTAAGTGTAGATGGTTTGATACCGACCTTCAGAACACAAGGACCGATCAATATGAGATTTTTTCGGTGAATACTGCCACAAGCTGGTATGAAGATGATCCGTTTGTGTTGGCAACAGCGGTGAAACAATTGTTCTATCTTGATGATCTTGTGCATAAAGGCGCGTGGAAAGTGGTTAACCATGTTCTTCCACGAAACATATACAGTGCCTCAACCCTTGGTGTGACCTCGGATAATGAAGAAGTCAGTGCATACCAAGAGCCGAACGCAACTGGTATTCCTGAAACCTCAACAATTCGCCTTAATAATGTGAGACAGGGCAGTGTGGTACGAACACATCAACCGAATCTTCTTGATGTTAATCAAAATGAAGACAATGAAGACTCAAGTGACGAGGACATACACATGTTAACTGAAAGTAACTCGAAAACAGAGTCAGACTCAAGCGATGATTCTGATTATGCGCCTTAATTAGTGTATATATATGTATGTTATTTTGACTAATTAGAGCGTGCAATGTAAAATGAATTTTATTCAGATTATCGACTGCCCATTGTGTCGATCGATGAAATTACTATATCCGGCCCCATCCTAAATGAGAGAGCTCGAGAGATCGATTGAAAAAAAAATACACAACCGTACCGATCGATTAATAATTATATCATATTATTAAATAATAATTTAATAATTTGGTATTAACTATTAATAATTTCGTATTACCTATTAATAAATATATATATTAATACACTACATATTTAATAACGTACACCGGCATAAATGAAAAATAAATAGAAGAACTATATCCGACGACATGCATGAAAATCTCGTCGGATATAGTTGAACCGAAACTATATCCGACGATATGCATATGAAATTGAAAGGACCCAATCCCGATTCAGTTACCTAAACCGGAATCAAACCCTTTCGAAAATACGAACCAACAAAAATTTTTCAAAATTTGAGCAGAGTTTCGTTACTAGCGTTGAATTACCATAACCTGCACCCAGAAATTAACACTTCGTCCTATGCCACAAAAAGCAAACCGTGGGCACCAATCCCATCCGGATTTCTCAACATCAATATAATCATCAACAGTAGATAAACTGTACTACGTATATAAATATATCTGTGAAAATCCGCACAACACGTATCAGAATGTATCAGAGCGACCTCTAGAGTAAAACATATACAATATGTACATCAGTAGGCGAAACAAGAACCTACTGGAAAACACAGGTAACTCTGATCACTAGCCTCCAAACCGCGACGTGAAACACCAAACATGAACTGCAAACTGGGCACAGAAACCGAAAAGCCCAGGGGAAAGACAATAACACGTTAGAGTGATTGGACGAAAATAAATGTCTTTCACCAGATAGTATATATATACATATAAATCATATGCGAGTCAAATATACGAAAATCAAATGAAACGTGAGGAGACTCCAGCTACCACTCACGTACAGAGCATGCAACGTAAACATATCGCGGATGTGTATCGATACCACAACATATACTGAGACTGTACTCTGTGTAAACCAAATCATAAATCTTTTCTATGCACATGCTTAAAACATAATATGTACGTATGAATATATTCGTATACGTATATCCGTATAAGCATAATCGTAAAACACATGCTCGTAAAATCATAATCAATCCGCATGCACAAGTTCGTAAATCATAAATAAAGATTCGCAGTCAATCCGTGAAAATAAAGTGTCCACTCACAGACTCTCGAAACGCGCACACGCGCTACACTCGTGGTCCGGTGGAAGATCCCTCGCCTGAAGCACGATCACGATCTCGATCTCCTGAATATTCACAAAAACATAACTGATCAAAATCATAGTTCTCAACATTGTACTGATGCACGGAAACCAACCGTTCCCGGAAATGTGAAATGCGGTACAAAACGATAAACGAAATTCCCGAAATCCCAACTCGAAACCTCGACTGAAAATCGGCTAATCAAATCAACCCAAAAACCTCTAGACGACGATCAGGGCGCAATTATGAGAAAAACGACACTAATTACATCGAAATCTGAAAAGTTGACTTTTTCCTCCCCGTTGACCGCCGCCGCCGCCGGCGGCACGCCGTCAACGGTGGAAATACATGGCGGAAAGCTCCAGTTTCCAAGGTCTCATCAAGGCGAACAAGTTTCTCTTCTACCTCACAAACCAATTCCAAGAAGAACTACCTCAACCCACTAAAATCCGATCGAAATTCCAACTCCGGCAACCCATTCGGGTTCACTGGAAAACACCTCCTCGATCTAAATTTCCCACACCACAAGCTTCAGTGAGGATAGGCGAGCAAAAGCCCCAACCACATCACCTCCATACCTCGCCGGAGCACAGCTCCCCGTCACCGACGAACTCCATCAATTTGGCCAACTTCGAACTCATTCGAAACTCACTCAAATTCCACAAAATCAAACACTAACCAACTCGAAATCACGAGAGGAATCGATCCCTACCTTTCACTTAGCCGGAGGTGGCTGGAAAATGGTCGCCGGAAGGTGAAGCCGAAAACGGAAAGTCTCTCCTTCTCTGGTCAACAGTCAACTTTCCAATTTGGGAAAGTCAACGACTGGTCAACTTCCAAAATGAATTCTCGACTATTTCTCGACTATTTTTCTATTATACCCGAGCCTCGGGTCGATCGACGGTCCGAAATGAATATACAATGTGATTCGGATAAACTCGAAACAATCGGATAAACTCGTCGGAACCCGAAACTTCAAATAATCTTAAAATATTCCTCAGTTATCGGAAAAATCGTCCGGAACCGCCCTCGAGCTCGAAATCACGTACTCAACAATTTCCGTGAAGACACCTAACTCAAATTCTCGACCGAAAACAAAGTCGCGAATCGAATCGGCAAACTACATATACGACAATAAACCGCGACTAACCTCAATCTCGAGAATCGTGCCGAATATGCATCAGATTCTGGTTCGGGTCATCACAGAAATCTCGTCGGATATAGTTTCGGTTCAACTATATCCGACGAGTTTACTTATCTCGTCGGTTATAGTTCTGTTTTATATCCCGATCTGGGTACGTTTTGGGCAGAAACGAAACTGCCCCAAACTGCTCCAACGCCTCCGATCGATTTTCTCTGTTTCCTTCGTGCTACAAGCAAGCAATCGAAGCTCAAGTGGTATTCCATCGATCCTCAAGCCAAATCCCTCGTCGATTAGTGAAAAATCAGGTTTGAAATCCCTAAATTCAAATTTTCGAATTTTTGTAATTTAGGTTAGATTTTACGTTGTGGAATGTGTTGATCGATAATGTGGATGCATGTATTGATATAGTTGTGGAATTTGTTAATTTTATGCATGTATTGATATATATTAGAATAATTTTGAATTTTAGGTTAAATTTCGGTTGAATGTACGTTATTTTAGGTTAAATTTAGATTGAATTCCAATAAATAATATGTATGTTATTTTAGGTTAAATTTCGATTTTTTTGGAATTTTATGCATGTATTGATATATATTGGAATTTTAGGTTAAATTTGGATTTGGCGTCGGATTATTTATATATATATATATATTGGAATTTGGATTTGGAATTTTAGGTTAAATTTGATTAAGTTTTTTGTTAATTGGATTTGGAATTATTGTTGAATTTGGATTATTGGAATTATTGATATATATATAGTTAAATTATTGGATTATATATGTATTGGATTTTATGGAATTATTGTTGATTTTTGTGGAATATTTATATATTGGAATATATATATTGGATTATTGATATATATTGGAATATGCATGTGCTAGATTTTTTGGATGAATTAGGAATTATTTTTAATTTTAATAATTTTATAGCAACGATGCAATGGTTTAATTGCGGACCTTCCCGAGGGGCCGGGTCGAGTACTTCGAGGGGGAGGTCCAGAGGGAGAGGGAGATCGGGACGTGGGGATGAGGGCTCGGGAGCTGGGGATCCTGATGGCACCGGAAGTCGGTCCGCATCAGGATCCACCAGCGTCCCCAACACTTACAGTCTTCCGCTGACCTCTCGACACCGTCGGCTGATGGGCGAGGGACAACCTCAGCAGCAGCCCGAGCCGGCTCGATCCTCAGGCGCGAGGAGGGTTCATCAGGTCAGTTGCACGAGGAGGGTTCAACGGATAGTGCGACTCAATCCTCGGTCCGAATGCCGGACATTCATCGCGAGGACCCTTCCCCCGTCATCCACCAGACAGCTCCTCATTCTTCCGAGGAGGCTGGTGGATCCACTCAGTCCTCGGCGAGGATGCGACTATGCCCGCCGCCTACATTATTCTTACCGTTGGAAATCCCGACGATACCTCACGTCGATTCCGACGGGATGCCTATTCCGGGATAGCTAGGGTTCATTACCCCGGAGCAAGCATATGCGTATATACCCTTCCCGGCACCTCTCTGGAGTGCGAGGATTCCGGGACAACGCACCGACGAATAAGGTAAATATTAATTAGTGATATCTTTTTACTCCCTAATATTTAAATTCAATTAGGTGTTGATGTTTAAGAAATCGTCTACATATATATGTGATAGGCGAGATCGTGCTCGGTGCCAAACAGAAGAGAACCAGAGGCCCCATCGTCGACAAGTTACTGGACGAAGCCATTCAGGCTAGCGGTGGTGGCCAACTTATGATTCCGACCGGGGATAGAGGGCAGGTGATCGAGGGAAAGGTCACTCAAAAGTACGCCGGGATGGCGGGCAGCCTCATACGGGATAGAGTCCCAATGTTGTGGCCAGATTGGAATTCAGTGCCGCAATCCGTCAAAAATCAGCTGCATAATGCGTTGTCGGTGAGTTGAATGTATATTCATTATGTAAATTATCTAAATAAATTTTTAATATTATTGATATATATATATATATATGCATTGCAAAGGTGGTTCCGCGTGGATGCAGACATTAGACCCACGTGGGCGGATGAAGTGCATGGGAGCAGGTTTGCAGACGGCCATTTGTTTCAATTTTTTCGTTTCTTTTGATTAAGTTCATACAATGTTGTTAGTTACTAACGCTTGATTTTATGGGTATATATAGGTATAAGGAGTGGAAGGCCGAGCTGAAGAAGCATTGGAAAAAGTACGGGGACGATCGTGAGGGTACCCCTAGCGAGTTTCGTTATAGGGAGTACGAGTAGCGATGGCTTGTGGTTCACTTCAACAACCCGAAATTGAAGGTACGCAACCTTCAATCGATTTAATTTTTGTTTTATCGTACTTCCCTTAAATTATTTGGCTAATGAGTGTTTTTTTTATGTTTAATTAATCGCGCAAGCTCTTTCTGAAGTCAACACAAGGAACCGGGCCAAAAACACCAAAAATCATCATGCCGGTACCAGATCATACTCGGGTTGGATCGAGGAGGCGGCCAACCACCCAGAAGAGGATCCCCTTGTCTATACGATGCAGCACGCGTATCCGCAGTCCCCCGAATATGCTGTAAGTGTCCTTATAACAAAATAAACTTATTTCTTATTTATTTAGATTGTTTTTTTTAATTAATATTTTATTGTTCTTTGTCAATTAGGCGAGAATTCAGGAGGCGATTCCGGAGGTGTTGACTCAAGTGGCGAGAGAGCTCTATCCCAACACCCCCGATGCGGAACTCTCGATTGATCAGATTGATCGATCTGATCCGATCGTCAGGGCCAGGATTATGTCAACTGCGATCCCTCCAGGGAAGAACACATTCTACTGCAGGGGTTCCGGAAAATGGGGTCAAGGGCTGCTGAAGCATACCCCTGAATTCTCTCGCGGATCGGGATCATCATCATCTTCGAGGACTAATGAGCTACACGACCAGTTTCATAGGCAATCAATTGAGATGGAAGCTCAACGGCGTCGGATCGAGGAGATGGAGCAAGCGCAAGCAGCAGAGCAGAATCGGTTGGCCGAACAACAGCAGCAAATGGGGACATGGATGCAGCATTGTTATGCACAGTTGCAAGCATCTGAAATCCAGATAGCTCCCCCGCCCATTTTCGGTGCGCCACAGCCACAGCTACAGCCTCAGCCTCAGCCTCAGCCGCAGCCTCAGCCTCAGCCAGACCAGGACCAAGACCAACCAACTTTCTCCAATCCGTTTGACCACATAGACTTAGGACCAGGACCCCCCTACATTTGAGCAATTGTCGGTTTAATTTTTATTTTCATTATTTACTACGCATATGTATACAGATTTGAACGATTTCGGTTTTTATTATTTATTTATTTACTACGTACTATAGTTTCAATGGTTGTTGATTTTCAATTTGAACAATATATAGATAGCGTGATTTTTTGTGAATGCAGGTTTTGGGATAAAACCCAAAACCTGCAAAAAAAATTAAATATTTTTAACTATAACCGACGATATGTGTCAACATCGTCGGTTATAGTTTTCTCCACAGTCAACCATTTTAACCATGGAGAAAACTATATCCGACGATGACATCGTCGGATATAGTTTAAACTATGACCAACGATAATATATCGTCGGATTTAGTGTCTCTATTTTCCAACGATAACCCTAAATCATCGTCGGATATAGTATTACCGACGGTTTATTACCGACGATACTATATCCGACGATGTGTCGTCGGATATAAGTATGACCGACGATAAACGGAAACAGACCGACGACACCAAGTCGTCGGTCATAACAATTCTTCCGGTAGTGCTGGGTTCTCCTCATCAATTGGCACATCGTCCTTATACATTGGTGGCACTGTTTCGGTACTTGTTTGCTCCTGGAATGGATAAGAAGAAGATACATGAGAGTACACTGGAAAATTATTAAATGCAACATTTAGCGTTTCCATGATCTTGCATATCTCTTGTTGTACACTCGGTATGCTCGACCATTTAAGGCATAGCCTAAAAAGACTCATCAATGACACATAGCATCAATCTTTGTCAAGTATTCACAATCCATATAAATAAAACATGGACTGCCAAAACACTTTCATGTGAGACACATTTGGCTTCTTACCCTTCTAATGTTCATAAGGAATTTTGTTAGTGCCAGGTCTAAAAATCACTCTATTAAGAGTATAGCAATCATTATAAGCAACTTCTGCCCAAAACATATGTGGAAGGTCAACAGATTTAAGCATTATCATCCCCATTTCAACAAGAACTCTATTCTTCTTTTCAACAAATTCATTATTTTTTGAAGTAATGGGAGGATAAAATTCATGATGCACACCAAATTCATCACAATAATTTGCAAAGAAGGAGTTGTGAAATTTAGTACTATGATCTGACCTAATTCTAGTGATGCGCTTATTTTCAGATAACATCTCTTTTGAAATCTGCTTTGCAAGTTTAAAACATACTTATAAAGTTAGAGTTTTGTCACTCATGAACCCAACTCATGTGAACCTTGAAGAATCATCAACAACAAAAAGCACTACTTCATTCCTGAGACACTTTCAGTTTCAATTGGTCATACTAAATGTGACGACCCGAAACAGAATCAGTAGAGTAATCGGCTTAATCCACGAGTTAGCGCGTAATCACAGTTTTCCGTAAATTGATTAGATTGCCGGTTTTGATTACAACTTAATTATTGGCCGGGAATTTGAGTTGAGTTTATTCTCGAGAGTTGTTGTACGCGTGATTTCGAGTTCGTGGGCAGTTCCGGATTATTATTTCGACGACCGGGGAATATAATATGAATATTTGAAATTGCGGAATTTCGTCGAGTTTATCCGTTCGTATCGAGTTTATCCGAATCGTAATTGTTATCCGTTTTGGACCGTCGATTGTCCCGAGTCGCGAGTATAAATATCGGAAATAGTCAAAAAATTGTCGAAAACACTGTTCGGGAAGTTTGACCGGCGTTGACTGAGTTTGGGGCGTTGACCATCGTTGACCCGTGGAGATTTCGGACCGTTTGAATTCCTCCGGTGGACTTGCCATCTCCGGTCGTTTCAGGCCACGACCTTGGAAGGTAAATTGTTCTCCTCGTGATTTTAAGCAGTTTAGAACTTGGTTTTACTTGAATTGATGTCTAATTGAGGGAGAAATGTTGAGTTGAAGTTTGAGGATTTTTGGTCGGAATCAGGTTTTGTGGACGGTGGCGCTCCGGCCACGAGGGTGGCCGGAGCCGCCGTGGAAGGAGATCGGAGGAGATCGGAGGCTGCCGGCGGTGGAGTTTCCCCATGGGTTTCGAGTTGTTTTCCGGCGTATGTGGCCAGAATTGGACTTAGCCACAGTTGAGAGATGTGTTGGGCTCGTTGAGGAGAAGCTTCGGTGAGCTTGGCCGCCGGAAAATCTCTCCGGTTAACAGCGCGGCGACGCCGACGGTGGCGGTCAACGGCCGAGCTCCGGCTACCGTTGACTTTTTGGAAATGTGTCAAGTTATATGTCGTTTTGCTCGTATTCGCGCCCTGATCATCGTCTTGAGGTTTTCGAGTTGATTTGGGTATCGAATTTTCAGTCGAGGGTTTGAGTGGAGATTTCGGGAGTTTTCGTCAGTTATTTTGTATCAGTTATATACTTCCGGGAACGGTTGATTTCCGGGGTGTGGTACAGTGTCGTGAATTGTGATTTTGATCAGATATATTTTGTGATTAATTAGGGGATCGAGATCGTGCTTCGGGCGAGGGATCTTCCGCCGGACCACGTGATTAGCGCGAGTGCGCGGTTTGCTCACCTATGAGTGGACTTATATATTTTCACTATCGTTGCGAGTTCGTGATTTCCGTATTTGTTTATATACGGTGTTATTATTATTTATTACTTTTGGAGGTACTATTTTATATTTTTTGGTGATGGCATTACTTGCATCGATGCTTCGGCTACTCGGCTGATCACCGGTAGTCTGACCAGAGTTGAGAGATTCCTCTGGACCAGAGTTGAGAGATTCCCCTGTTATGCCGCTAGGGTTGAGAGATTCCCTTAGCCTATCACCGTCGGGCTTGAGCGATTCGCCTGACCGTCGGGCTTGAGAGATTCGCTAGACACCTCCATATATATTTCCGAACTCGCATTGTTTTACATTGATTATGTATATGAAATTGGTGAAAGGCATATGTTTATTTTCATCCACTCACTCTAACGATTTTATTGCCTTTTCCCTGGGATTTTCAATTTTCGTGCCCAGTTTGCAGTTCGGATTCTGGTGTCTCACGTCGCGGTCGGAGGCTAGTCGTTCGAGCTACCTTTATTTTCCAGTAGGTTTCTTGTTTTGCCTACTATTGTATAATTTGTATATATACACTAGAGGTCACTCTGATACGTTACTGATACATGTTTTTATGTGGTTTTTCCCGGATTTCCTATAATGTACAGTTATGTTTACTGTTTATTGTTATTGATATGATATTGAGAAATCCGGATGGGATTGGTGCCCACGGTTTGGCTTTTGTGGCATAGGATGAAATGTATTTTCTGGGTACAGGTTAATGGCAATTCCGCGTTAGTAGCGTTACTCTGCCAAAATTTTGATGGTTTTTGTTGGTTCGTGTTTTCAGAAGGGGTTTGATTCCGGTTTAGGAAACTAAATCGGGGTTGGGTCCTTTCACTAAATCAAGATGAAATAATTCAAGCACATTTGAAATACGTTTAACATTTAATTCATGATGAGAGATGCGAGATATCTTACCCATTGTGCAATCCCCACACATATATGCTACCTTTGCAAAAAGTTTAGGCATACCTCGAGCTCCTCCTTTCGAGGACAATTTCACCACATTTGTCTATTCCAGAGTTCAAGAGGACTCTCATTTGCCAAAGATTGAAAGTACACTTCAGGTTTAAACTTATAACAATGATTCTTGGTCATTTCTCCTTTCATGGTACTTTTACCTTTACCATCAAGCACCAAACAATTTTCTTTGAAGATTTTGAGTTTTAACTCTAGAGTTACCTTCATGAGTTATGGCTAGAACAACCCAAGCTTCCACAATGAATGATTCTACGACGCTCCTTTTCGGACAAAGCATTATAAAGATTGTTCAAGGCCTTAATGTTGTTGCGCGCCACAAGCTTCTCATTTTCTGTCCATTTGGACTTAAGTTTTTCAATAAGGATAGTAGAGTCTTCTGCCAGCGGCTTCTTAGAAGGATTCCAACCATCTTCGATAACTGTCCACTGTCTCCCATTTTCTTGGGAGATGAGAAAGGTAGTCATCATAATCTTCCATTGTGAATAATCAGTCCCGTCAAAGAAGGGAAGGTCATTAATGGAAGTAGGACCTCTTTCATGCTCTATCTTCTATCCTTAGAGGATCTCACTAGCAACAGTTAGTGGGTGCTCTAATACCACTTGAAGGTCCGAGAAGAAGGGGGGTCGGGTGGGGGGGAGGAAATGAATAGGCCCTTGTCAAGTTTTTCGCTTAAGTTTGTTCTTGGGGATGGCTAAAGAGTGAATTATCCCGAATAACAGATATACGATTAGTGAAAGTAAATCAAAGCGATAAAACAACATATAACACCAAGATATTTTTTACTCGCAAAAATCCTTCAAACAGGGAGAAAAGCTGTGTGCCATTACTCTTGAGGGACAAACCTTTCCACTATATAATCGACTCTTCTTACAAGACTCTCGCACTCTGGGGATATCATCTACCTATGGTATCTTCACTAGTCTCTTTACTGGTCTAACAAAGTTGCACTCTCTCTTGCCTCTAAGTATTTACACATGAAAGATTATCAGAAGCTTCACCTCATAACTCCTGAGGTTGTGTTTTGTTCCTTTGGAGGATTGCCAACAAAGTCTATACCTATAAGACCAAAAATTGAGATATCTTCATCTTCAATGGAGGAGCAGCCAATCGAGCACTTAACAATAACTGGTGAGGAAGTTCAAGAGCACACTGAAGCTTTTGAAGCAGAGGATCATGAATTAGATTCTCACCTCGTAGATGTTAAGAGCAAAAACATCTGCGATAAGCAAACAAGGAATAATGAAGTACAAGATATAACAACTATGTCGACTGCTTCTGAGAGTATGAACAAAATATATGAAGCTGAAACAAAGAGAGAAAATACAGAAGCCCAGAGAAAGAGAATTCAGAAAGAGATCACAATAGTGCAATTGTTATTTCTAGAAATCAAATGGAAGAGGGAGAGGAAGTTCATGACTTAACCAAATCCTCAGTAGCGATTATAAGGTTGGTAATAATGAAGACATTGTTGAAGAAGCTATAGTTGATGACAACACTTATGAAACATTAAAGATAATGAAAATGATTTTAGGCCCCAAAAGGCCTAAGATGTGAAATCCCCAAAATGATGTGGCATGTCAAATTATTTCTAAATCATATATATAATTATTTAAAATATAATTAATCATATATTGAAAAGATAATTATATCCTTTTTATATCTAATGGTTATGTTTTTTTTAACTTATCAATTTTCGCTATTTAAAACAAGGTTAAAATCATATCTATTTTTTCTTCGTATTTTTAGTTTCAATTTGGATTAACAAAAATCATACTATGATCATTTTGATTTCTCAAAGAGCGATTTCATTATGCATAATCATTGGATTCTCACACAAAATTTAACCATTTCAATACGTACTTATAAAAAATTGACATATAAACATCATTTTGCAAATGAGATATTATTGATTCATACAATTTTTAGTTTTCCGATTTGGAGTGAGAAGAAGAAATAAACTTTAAAATAAAAATAAACAAGGAACAAATAAGTCTTTAGTTGGCCATAGAATATGTAAAATATATAGTATGAAACAGTATTATCTTTTTCGTGATTTGATTGTATCCTATAACATCAATTATGGGTTAAAAAAATATATAAGCATTTAAAATTTAATTATATAAATGAAGACATATTTTTAAAAATGAACTTGAATAAAAATCGAATATTTTGTAACCTACACCTTCAATTATCGGTTAGAAAGGAAATATATAAGCATTTATGATTAATTCTATAAATGAATCGAAACCTAGCTAGTTTCTATCTAGAGATTGAACATAAATAGACATTAAATTTTGACAATTTTCTTGTTAATAACAAATATGCAAAAGTGTTGAAATGTGTAATTAATGTCAAACATTAAAATAATATATTTTAAGAAATGAACTTAATAGAGATTAAATATTTTGTAACTCACAACATCAATATCGGTTAGAAAAGAAATACGTAACCATTTATGATTACGTAACCATTTATGATTTAAATATATAAATGAATGGAAATTTCGCTACTTTTTAGAACTGAACTTGAATATACATAAAATTTTGATTTTTTTTGTTAATTAATAACCACATAAGCAAAGTGTAAAAATCTGTAATTAATGGCAAAAATTAAAAATACTTGTTTGAACCATAGTTTTAATAATGCAAACTAAACTCAAACCAAATAAGGTTTTTTATTTGACTTGATCAAGATAATCATTATATCATATGAATATGATAACTAGAAAGCTGATAATGCTTGCTAGCTTATAGTTATATTTGCATATATAAAGTACATGAAGTCGTGAACACGATAAATTATGATAGCAAAACACAATATTATATATGGTATATTTTTGTTTATGGTACAAAATATGATAGCAAAATATTATATACGATAAATTCAGATAGAAAAATAAAATACTATAAAACCAGTGAAGAGTTTATAGTTTAACAGCTTATGATATCATATCATATCAATGAAGAGTTTATGATAAATACTTGCATCATATCATATTGGGGTCCCCACATCTTTGAAAGATACACGAGTAACTGAAAAATTGATGATGTTTTACTCTCTCTCATATGCATGGTACGTAAAGGTGATTAAACATGTTAGTAAAATGTAACATTTGTAATATGATGGATTTGTGAGACTTAAAGTATTAATTAACTTCATAACTAATGTCTTGAGTTCAGAGTTATGTGTCAAGGGTCCAGATATTTTAGAGTATTTCTATATGGAACGGGAATGTTTTTGGTGCATTGCTGGATTAGAGATTATGGTAATAGAGTTTAGGTTTTGTGAAGAAAATAGGGTTTAGGTATTATGGATTGGAAAATAGGGTTTAAGGGTTGTGGATTAGGGTTTATGGATTGAGAAATAGGGTTTAGGGGTTATGGATTGGGGTTTAGGGATTGTGGATTGGGAAATATGGTTTAGGCTAGGGGATATGGATTAGGGTTTAGGGATTATGGATTAAGAAATAGAGTTTATGAATTATGATTTAGGGTTTGCGGTTTAGGGTAATAGAGTTTAGTGATAATTCAATCATTAGTTTCCTCTTATTGGTAGAACTGCATGAGTTCATCTAATTGATTTTTGTTTTTTGAAGGAACTGACATCATCTAATTGGTTTTTTTTAATTGATAGATCCGACTTAATTTGTGTTCTCAAATATAAATAATAGCACCTCTAAATCGATGGATAATTAATATAGTTAATATAATATTAAAATAAAAAGTCCGCGCCGTCCGTAATTGTTATCAAACAATCCCATAATGTCATGTCTATTAATACATTTAATATATTAATTTATTCAATTATGGCATGATTTATTGTACGAAATCATAATATCGTATATATTATCAAATGAGACAATAAGCGTTTCTATTTGGTTCTAAATTAAAGTTAGTTCAAAATGAAATGGGTAAATTATATATATATATATGTATCATATATATACCATGAACAAATGAAAAAAGACCAGAAATCATAAAATTGAGAGTACAAATTTACTACTAACAACCTCTATTTTCAAACTTATTTATTTAAAGAGAAACCAAGCAAACTATATGAGAATCTGATTATTGGAACATGAAAGAATAAATAAGGTGATCATAATAAAAAAAATCCTCTTTCAAAGATCCATACGATCTCTAGGAGTTCGATAGCGAGCGAGATACCGCGAGCTTTTTTGAGTTGCCGTTTTAATAATGTCGTCTTTGATTTTATTATGTGGACTTTAGATAATCGATGATGAAGTTAGCTGAAGTCGATATTCATGGGTCATATTCTACAATAAGATAAAACAACAATTCCATGATTCCCAGAATTTAATAAGCATTACCCCACAATCCATCTGCAATTGGAATGCACTTTTTTTATATGGAAAGGTAATTGAATTACATAATCAGACAAAAAACTTAAAGAATAACCAAATGTTATAAAATGAAGCATGATTAGACTACTAATTACTTGCGTATTTGTCTGCTTGGGGACTCTTGGAAAGGTTATTGTATCAAGAGAGTATTTTTTTCATATCAAAGAGTCCTCCACCAAAATCCTTAGATAAGTCGTCTAGTATAATTAGCTGCAACACAATATGGCAATTTTTACTTTAAAAAGATACTATTGGTAAAACTATCTTTTTAAAATTTTGAGTAATTTAAACTAACCACTCCAGCAATGATCTTATCGAATCCAGACATTATCGTGTCAAATAACGAATCTAATATCTCGATCCGTGGCTCCCTCAAGTCAATAGTAAAGGCTAACCAGTAGTCGTTGAGGCATATAGAAAAAATAAACCGGAACACATAATGGTGTTAGAATGAAAATAAAATAAAAATAACCATCCATATTTGAAATCCAAAACAGAGTTAAAGAGTCACTACCAGCAGAACCATTATATCCGACGAGTTGCCAAAAAATAGACCGACGAGAAGGGATCTCGTCGACAGGATTATCTCGTCGGTTATAGTTTTTTGACCGTCGAGATTTTCTTGTCGTCGGTTATAGTCGCCGGAAACTCGTCGGTCATAGTTTTCGACTATGCCCGACGATTTTTTTTACTATTACCAACGATTTTTTCATATCGTCGGTTATAGTTTCTTATTTCAGATCTGGGCAGCAGCTCGATCTGTCATTCAAAAAACTTTCCATTTTTTCTGAAAATGCTCTAAAATCGATCTTTGGGTGATGTCGAGAATGAGTTCGTGATGATTCATGCACATTATATATATATAGGTACGTCGTGCTTAATTAATATATATATGTGTTGTGCATGCATGCATGTATTAATGCTTAATTTGTTGAATATATAGATCGATCGATATTAATTAATTGATTTTGAATATATACATATATATTGATCGATCGATCGAGTTAATTAATTGATTCTTGAGTTTGAGTAATTGATCGATGGTTGATTTTGAGTACGTACGCGTGATTGATCGTAAATATATATTAATTGTTGTTAATTTTAATTTGATTATTGTGAATATATATATAGCAATAACTAGCTAGCTAGCTAGGGTGATTAATTTATTTAATTAATATATTGCATTATATATATTGTGATTATATATATATAGGATTAAATGTACAGTAGCTAGCTAGCTAGTACGTGTATGTACGTGCATGGTTAACGTTATATATATATATATTTAGATTTTTGTGATCGATTATATATATATATAGTTAGGGTGTACGTGTGTGTATATATATATATATTAAAATGATGGGAATTAAAATAATAAATATTTATATCTAGCTATGAAATTTGAATTAATAAGATCATGGGTATATATATCAGGATGGACAAGAGTTGGATATGTCTTCCAAGATGGGATGTAAGATATCACCGTGGAATTAGAAGTTTTGTAGAATATGTGAAGGTTAATTGTGGAGGGATGACAATTCATTATTGTCCGTGTATGAAATGTCAGTGTCGCAGCGAGGGATATCGTTTTCACATCGATAAAGTATTGGAGCACTTGAAGAAAAACGGGTTTTGGGATAAGTACACATGTTGGATTTATCACGGTGAGAGCTTAACAGTTGGTCAACATGATCACAGACAATTTTTTGAGAGTGGCAGTACATCCAATGATCCAACAACAAGGTTGATCAACGATATGTTTCCTCATGAGAGCGGTATATTTGCTCAAGCACCGGATATCGATATCCCTCCCGCCGTTGGAGACTTCCCTCATATTGAGCCAGTCCAGCAAGTACCTACAGCTGTCAACACTACTGGTATGGACAAGTACAACAACCTCATTGCCTTCCAACAGACCCCGTTGTACAACGGGTGTAATCAGACTGTTCTCGAAAGTGTTATGGGAGTAATGAAGCTCAAAGTGGAGAACAAAATGAGTGTGAAGGCTGTTGATGATTGGCTGAAGTGGACTGGTTCGTTGTTGCCCCCCGTTCATCGTCTTCCTACCACTCATCGTAAGGTGCGACAGATCCTTAAACATCTTGGCCTTTCCTACATCAAAATCCATGCTTGTAGATATGATTGTGTTCTCTTCTGGGGTGAAGATGCTTATGGGAATGATCTTGAATCCCTTGATGAATGCCCGGTATGTGGTACAGATAGGTATAAGTTGACTCCTGCCGGAAACAAGAAAGCTGTGAAGATACTTCGGTATTTTCCGCTGATAAATAGGCTAGAACGGTTGTTCATGTTTGCACACACGGCTGAAGCTATGAGATGGTGGGCCGAGAGGAATTTTCCCGACGGTGATACGCTTATACACCCTGCTGACGGAGAGGCTTGGAAGCACATAGTGAAGGCGTTTTCTTATTTTGCATCAGATGTTCGAAAAGTTTGGCTGGGGCTTTCATCTGACGGATTCAACCCTTTTGGCAACATGAGTCTTCAATATAGTATATGGCCAGTTATTTTGGTACCGTACAACCTTCCTCCATGGATGTGCATGAAGAAATAATACAATATGCTCACTATGATCATTCCAGGGCCGGGTTATCCAGGAAAATGTCTCGATGTGTATCTGAGACCCTTGATTGAGGAGCTTAAGTACTTGAGTGAGCATGGTCATCCCACTTATGACAAGTTCAAAAATGAGATGTTCCAGATGCATGCCATGCATGTTGGCACCATTAGCGATTTTCCTGCACGCGGGATGTTGTCGGGCAACGTTACCAGGGGATACAGGGCCTGTTCAGAGTGCATGACGGTTGAGTGTTGCAGACCTCATTGCAGGAAGATTGTACAGATGCGACATCGTTGTTGGCTTCCACATGATCACCCATTTCGGGAGGATATGGAGGCATTTGATGGGACTGTGGAAACAGGTGAGCAGCCGAGGAGATGGACGGGGGATGAAATCTTAGAAGTGCTAAATGAATAAGATTTTGGGCAGCTAAGCAATCATCCCGAGATAGTGGCGTCAATACCTGACAAACCCGACAGGTATAAATTCTGGACACACAAAAGTATTTTTTGGGAACTTCCTTATTGGTCCAAGTTGCTGATCAGACACTACTTAGATGTCATGCACATAGAGAAAAATGTGTGCGAGAGTGTGGTCAGCACAATGTTGAATTGGGAGGGAAAAACTAAAGACGGCCCGAAGGCACGCATTGATCTTAAAAGGATGGGACTGCGAAAACATTTGTGGTTGAGAGATGGGAAGAAAAAAATGCCACAAGCTCCTTATACCGTGAAGCCTGCCCAGAAGAGTGAAATTTTTGGCGGGATAGGTAATGTCAGGTATCCTTCAGGCTATGCCGGAAATATAAGTCGATGTGTTAACTTTAAAGACAACAAGATGTACGGACTAAAGAGTCATGACTATCATATACTGCTCCAACGCCTCTTCCCTGTTTTCATTCGAGGGTACCTGCCCAAAGAGGTGGTGGAGCCGTTAGTGGCTTTGTCAAGATTCTTTCAGAAGTTATGCACGGGAGAAGTGAAGAAATCGGACTTGTTGGAAATGCAACAGGACATCATTTTTATCATGTGCAAATTCGAAAGGATATTTCCTCCAAACTTTTTCGACATCATGCCTCACCTGATGCTCCATCTTCCGGAACAATTGTTGCTTACTGGTCCAGTACACTACACATGGATGTATCCTATGGAAAGGTACGTAATACATCTCTGAATCTGGCTATATATATGTCGATCTTTAATATTATTTATTCACTTATTGTTGCAATAAGCATAACATGCTCGATCTGTAATTACAAATTTACAGACAATTAGGGGACTACAAAGACTATGTGATGAACAAATCTGCACCCAAAGGGTGTATCGCTGAAGCATATATTGCACATGAGTGCGTAACGTACACCAAGTTGTATTTGGGAGCGTTGGAGGACCCTCCACAACATATGCCAGTAGATGGAGGGCAATTCAACCTTTCGATCATCTCCGATGATGTTGAAGTTTCTGGAAAGTTGCCCAACTCGTACAAGTTGGAACCTTATGAGCTAGTCATTGCCCATTGGTCGGTATTGATTAACTGTCCAGAAGTTCAATATTGGAAAAATTTGCACCTTCACTGCCCTGCTATTTCCGGTGATGTTGAGTACCACAACAAGACGTTCGCAAACTATTTTGGCAACTGGGTAAGTTGATACTTAAATTGACCTGTATATGATCGATCTTAAGTGCATGTCTCGCATCCTATTTATAGTTAAGTTAATGAATGATTATTTTCAGATGAATCATGTACAAGATGATGGTATCCCTCAGTGGTCACACGAATTGAGGCTCTTGGCGCAGAAACCGGTAACTTCCAGAGTTTATCCTATGTGTAAGGTAAATGGCGTGCTATTTATTTGTGAACATAGAGATGTCAGACGAAAAACACAAAATTCTGGGGTAATGGTGCATGGTGGGCAGAATGGAGTTGACTATTACGGTGTTCTCCATTCAGTTGTCGAATTAATATATGGGGAAGGCATGACCGTGCACTTGTTTAAGTGTAGATGGTTTGATATCGACCCTCAGAACACAAGGACCGATCAATACAGGATTTTTTCGGTGAATACTGCCACAAGCTGGTATGAAGATGATCCGTTTGTGTTGGCCACGGCGGTGAAACAATTGTTCTATCTTGATGATCTTGTGCATAAAGGCGCGTGGAAAGTGGTTAACCATGTTCTTCCACGAAACATATACAGTGCCTCAACCCTTGGTGTGACCTCGGATAATGAAGAAGTCAGTGCATACCGAGAGCCGAACGCAACTGGTATTCCTGAAACCTCAACAATTCGCCTTAATAATGTGAGACAGGGCAGTGTGGTACGAATTCCTCAACCGAATCTTATTGATGTTAATCAAAATGGAGACAATGAAGACTCAAGTGACGAGGGCATACACATCTTACCTGAAATTAACTCGGAAACAGAGTCAGACTCAAGCGAGGATTCTGATTATGCGCCTTAATTAGCATATATAGTGTATATATATATGTATGTTATATATTTTGACTTAGAGCAATGTAAAATGAATTTTATTCATATTATCGACTGCCGAATCTTCTCGATCGATGAAATTGCTATATCCGGCCCCATCATAAATGAGAGAGCTCGAGAGATCGATCGATCGAAAAAAAATACACAACCGATCGATTAATAATTATATCGTATTATTAAATAATAATTTAATAATTTTGTATTAACTATTTATAATTTTGTATTAATTTGGTATTAACTATTAATAATTTCGTATTAATTACCTATTAATAAATATATATTAATACACTAAATATTTAATTAGTTTACCGGAATAATCAGAAAATTAAATAGAAGAACTATATCCGACGACATTCATATGAAAATCTCGTCGGATATAGTTGAACCGAAACTATATCCGACGAGATTACTTCTCTCGTCGGATATAGTTCTGTTTTATATCCCGATCTGGGTACGTTTTGGGGCAGAAACGAAACTGCCCCAAACTGCTCAAACGCCTCCGATCGATTTTCTGGGCTTTCATCGTGCTACAAGCAAGCAATCGAAGTGGTAGAAGTATTCCATCGATCCTCAAGCCAAATCCCTCGTCGATTAGTTCAAAATCTGGTTTGAAATCCCTAAATTCAAATTTTCAAATTTTTGTAATTTAAGTTAGATTTTGCATGTGGAATGTGTTGATCGATAATGTGGATACATGTATTGATATAGCAATGGAATTTGTTAATTTTATGCATGTATTTATATATATTTTGGGATAATTTTGATTTTAGGTTAAATTTAGGTTAAATTTCGGGATAATATTTTGGGATAATATTTTAGGTTAAATTTTATGCATGTATTGATATATATTTTGTTAATTTTATGCATGCATGTATTGATATATATTTTGGGATAATTTTGATTTTTTGGTTAAATTTCGAATTTTATCCATGTTTTTTGCATGTATGTTTATATAGTGGAATATATTGGAATTTTAGGTTAAATTGGATTTGGAATTATTGGATTAACAAATTGGAATTGGAATTATCCAAGTTTTTTGTTAATTGGATTTGGAATTATTGTTGAATTTGGATTATTGGAATTATTGATATATATATATATAGTTAAATTATTGGATTATATATGTATTGGATTTTATGGAATTATTGTTGATTTTTGTGGAATATTTATATATTGGAATATATATTGGATTATTGATATATATTGGAATATGCATGTGCTAGATTTTTTGGATTAATTAGGAATTTTTTTTAATTTTAATAATTTTATAGCAACGATGCAATGGTTTAATTGCGGACCTTCCCGAGGGGCCGGGTCGAGTATTTCGAGGGGGAGGTCCAGAGGGAGAGGGAGATCGGGACGTGGGGATCCTGGCTCGGGAGCTGGGGATCCTGATGGCACCGGAAGTTGGTCCGCATCAGGATCCACCAGCGTCCCCAACACTTACAGTCTTCCACTGACCTCTCGACACCGTCGGCTGATGAGCGAGGCACAACCTCAGCAGCAACCCCAGCCGGCTCGATCCTCAGGCGCGAGGTTGGTTCATCAGGTCAGTCGCACACCTTCAACGGATAGTGCGACTAAATCCTCGGTTCGAATGCCGGACATTCATCGCGAGGACCCTTCCCCCGTCATCCACCAGACAGCTCCTCATTCTTCCGAGGAGGCTGGTGGATCCACTCAGTCCTCGGCGATGATGCGACTATGCCCGCCGCCTACATTATTCTTACCGTTGGAAATCCCGACGATACCTCACGTTGATTTCGATGAGATGCCTATTCCGGGACAGCTAGGGTTCATTACCCCGGAGCAGGCATATGCGTATATACCCTTCCCGGCACCTCTCTAGAGTGCGAGGATTCCGGGACAACGCACCGACGAATCAGGTAAATATTAATTAGTGATATCTTTTTACTCCCTAATATTTAAATTCAATTAGGTGTTGATGTTTAAAAAATCGTCTACATATATATGTGATAGGCGAGATCGTGCCCGGTGCCAAACAGAAGAGAACCAGAGGCCCCGTCGTCGGCAAGTTACTGGACGAAGCCATTCAGGCTAGCGGTGGTGGCCAACTTATGATTCCGACCGGGGATAGAGGGCAGGTGATCGAGGGAAAGGTCACTCGAAAGTACGCGGGGATGGCGGGCAGCCTCATACGGGATAGAGTCCCAATGTTGTGGTCAGATTGGAATTCAGTGCCGCAATTCGTCAAAAATCAGCTGCATAATGCGTTGTTGGTGAGTTGAATTGTATATTCCTTATGTAAATTATCTAAATAAATTTTTAATATTATTGATATATATATATATATATATATATGCATTGCAGAGGTGGTTCCGCGTGGATGCAGACATTAGACCCAAGTGGGCGGATGAAGTGCATGGGAGCAGGTTTGCAGACGGGCATTTCTATATATTTTTTCGTTTCTTTTGATTATGTTCATACAATGTTGTTAGTTACTAACGCTTGATTTTATGGGTATATATAGGTATAAGGAGTGGAAGGCCGAGCTAAAGAAGCATTGGAAAAACTACGGGGACGATCGTGAGGGTACCCCTAGCGAGTTTCGTTATAGGGAGTACGAGTGGCGATGGCTTGTGGTTCACTTCAATAACCCGAAATTGAAGGTACGCAACCTTCAATCGATTTAATTTTTGTTTTATCGTACTTCCCTTAAATTATTTGGCTAATGAGTGTTTTTTTTATGTTTAATTAATCGCGCAGGCTCTTTCTGAAGTCAACACAAGGAACCGGGCCAAAAACACCAAAAATCATCATGCCGGTACCAGATCATACTCGGGTTGGATCGAGGAGGCGACCAACCACCCAGAAGAGGATCCCCTTGTCTATACGATGCAGAACGCGTATCCGCAGTCCCCCGAATATGTTGTAAGTGTCCTTATAACAAAATAAACTTATTTCTTATTTATTTAGATTGTTTTTTTTAATTAATATTTTATTGTTCTTTGTCAATTAGGCGAGAATTCAGGAGGCGATTCCGGAGGTGTTGACTCAAGTGGCGAGAGAGCTCTATCCCAACACCCCTGATGCGGAACTCCCGATTGATCAGATTGATCGATCTGATCCGATCGTCAGGGCCAGGATTATGTCAACTGCGATCCCTCCAGGGAAGAACACATTATACTGCAGGGGTTCCGGAAAATGGGGTAAAGGGCTGCTGAAGCATACCCCTGAATTCTCTCGCGGATCGGGATCATCATCATCTTCGAGGACTAATGAGCTACACGACCAGTTTCATAGGCAATCAATTGAGATGGAAGCTCAACGGCGTCGGATCGAGGAGATGGAGCAAGCGCAAGCAGCAGAGCAGAATCGGTTGGCCGAACAACAGCAGCAAATGGGGACATGGATGCAGCATTGTTATGCACAGTTGCAAGCATCTGGAATCCAGATAGCTCCCCCGCCCATTTTCGGTGCGCCACAGCCACAGCTACAGCCTCAGCCTCAGCCTCAGCCTCAGCCGCAGCCTCAGCCTCAGCCAGACCAGGACCAGGACCAACCAACTTTCTCCAATCCGTTTGACCACATAGAGTTAGGACCAGGACCCCCTACATTTGAACAATTGTCGGTTTCATTTTTATTTTCATTATTTACTACACATGTATACAGATTTGAACGATTTCGGTTTTTATTAATTTATTTATTTACTACGTACTCTAGTTTCAATGGTTGTTGATTTTCAATTTGAACAATATATAGATAGCGTGATTTTTTGTGAATGTTTATCCCAAAACTTGCAAAAAAAATTTAAATTTTTTCACTATATCCGACGACATGTGTCAATCTCGTCGGATATAGTTTTCTCCAGAGTCAACCATTTTGACCATGGAGAAAACTATATCCGACATTGACATCGTCGGTTATAGTTTAAACTATGACCGACGATAAATTATCGTCGGATTTAGTGTATTTATTTTTCAACGATAACCCTAAATCATCGTCGGATATAGTATTACCGACGGTGTATTTCCGACGATGTGTCGTCGGATATAGGTATGACCGACGAGAAACGGAAACAGACCGACGACGCCAAGTCGTCGGTCATAGTAATTCTTCCGGTAGTCGTCATACCAGTTTACATTTAAATGCATCGTAGCCATACCTAGATGTCCTACAAACTTGTGAAAACAATCTCTTGGCATCACTCAAGACGGCTTGTTGTTTCTTGCTATTTTCTTGTGGTTGCATGATACGTTTTCCTTGCAACTAAATATAGCAACTTAATAATTAAACATTTAATTTCAGTTTTTTTATTTATTATTTTAGTACAAAAAATAAAACAAATGGGTAATTACTAACCGAAAGGTCTGAACGAAATATAAAAGGGTAAATTATACCTAAGGTCAGTTACGTAAGATTAGTTACATATAAGGTCACCTGACTTTTCTTTCATAAATAAGGTCACTTGATTAAACAAAATACCTTAAATTTTGATTTATTTACAAATATACCATCATAAAAATTCAATTTAACACCTCTCTCTCATATCACTCTCTCCATATCTCAGTTTTCTCTCTCCCTCCGCCTGGTATTCTCTCTCTCTCCGTTTGGTTTCCTCTCTCTCCCCATCTCTCGGTTGCCTCACCGCCTCCTCTCTCATCTCAGTTGTAGCCTCCTCTCCCTCTCTCAATCCCTCACCACTATCACGCCTCCTCTAGGCCGTATCTCTCTTCGCCACACCTCGACGCCGACACCACAGCCGCAAAAGATCAATCTCTCTCTCTCTCTCTCTCTCTCTCTGAGCGTTGGAGATCTATTTGTATGTAGAAGTGTGTTTTGGTTGTTAGTTTAGGCAGATTGTTGTGTTTTGATTGTTACGTACGTAGTAGTGTCTATAATAATCTGTGGTAGTACATATGTTACTCTGTAGTAGTATGTACAGATTGTAGTGTGCTCTGTAGTAGTATATACAGACTCTAGTGTGCTCTGTAGTAGTTTGCAGTGTGTTTGTAGTAGTTTGTAGTGTGCTCTGTAGTAGTATGTACAGACTCTAGTGTGCTCTGTAGTAGTTTGCAGTGTGTTTGTAGTAGTTTGTAGTGTGCTCTGTAGTAGTTTGTAGCATTGTTTGTGAGTAGTATGTAGTGTGCTCTGTAGTAGTACTACAGTGAGGACGTTGCAAAACACACCATTTGGCAGTTTCATGAAAAGTACTACAACAATTTGTTGAAAGTACTACTGTAGTTTTCAGAAAGTACTACTGTAGTTGTTGGATAGTACTACTCTACTGGGACTTTATGCATTCTAATTAAAACTTTGTTGAAAGTACTACTGTAGTTTTCAGAAAGTACTACTTTAGTTGTTGGATAGTACTACTTTACTGGAACTTTATGCATAAAAAATATGGATAAAAAAGTGATCTTAATTAGGATAAAAAATATAAAATGACCTGAAAAGTTAATATAAAGAGGTAAAATTTGAAAGACAGAAAATATGGATAAAAAAATGACCTTAATTAAGATAAAAATATAAATGATCTTCAAAGTAAATATAAAAGGGCAAAATTGGAAAGATAGAAAATATGAATTAAAGAAAGTGACCTTAATTAGGATAAAAAGTTTAAATGACCTTATGTATGAAATAGGGTCTCTAATTGACCTTATATGTAATTTACTAAATATAAAATCCATCATCATTCACTCTGTCAAGGTTGATGATCTTTACATACATTTTAACAACCTGTTTTAGATTTCATGCAAAGGGAATGATTACTAAATTTAATAAGTTTCTAAACGAACTTTACTAAAGAAAATAAACATATCAAATGTTATTAAAAAACATAACTTATCTAATAATTGAAACAAAATACTTATGTACCCAATTGGTACCATAAAGTGACTTAATCTCATCATATCAGTGCTTAAGGAATATTCATCTATTCGACAAGCGTTCTCTTTTGCCAAATTTTCATCAAAAACATAATCAATCACCTTTCTTTCTTGGGTAGATAAGCTTGGAGACTATAAAAGAATGGTACATTAAAGTTTGTTAATATGTTAATTAATTACATTATAACAATTTTTAGGTATAAAATTACGTACATAACTAATAAAGGCATAATTGAAAACAAATAAGTACCATATCGTTTGTATTGCATTGCTTTCCAAAAGACAACTCATTGCAATCTCCTTCGGTGGTACATGACTCTTGTGTGAATTTATTACTCCCTACAGAGAGGTGAGGGTTTACCTAGCACAACAAAAATGAATAATTAAGTAATGTGTTTTTTTGAAGATTTATGAAAGTCTGAAATAAACATACATTTTCTAGTACACCAAAATAATGACTTGTCTTTATTGGAGTACGTTCAGATTCATGACTTGTGCTTATTGGAGTACATTCGGATTCTAAAATCGCGTCACACTGATTCTCATCTATTGATGTCTTTTTACAACGCTGCAACAAAATACAAACATATATATTATAATATAAAATTTAAAGATAACTTTTATAAAAATGAAAAATGAATACATACCTTATTCGGTGGAGACGACTTAAATGTTTCCTTCTTTTTGTAACGTCTCTTTTTAGCCTTTTGAATTATTTGTTTAGTTTTAGAGATTTTCCTCTTGAATGTAAGACGACCTTTTCTTGTCACAACTTTTGGATTGAGAATCTTTTCTCTTGGTTCCTCGCATGATGGCTCATTTAACAAGTCATTTGTGGACGCCGATGATTTCTGTTGTAGCACCTTAGGTTTTTTAAGTCCAATATACCTTGTACCACTATGTTGGCTTGTTCCTCACATTCGACAAAGCTGGTAAGACTGTAAAACACTTCTAATATTTTATTTTGAAGCAGTCTTGCTTGCTTAGATTTTGGGTTATCATAGCAAACTTTTATGCTAATATACTTTCTCTTCACATTCTTTTTCCATCGTGGCAGAACATATTTATCAAGAACTGTTGGCAACTCTCTTTGAATCAATATTTTAATCACATGTCTGCACAAAATTCCTCTAAACTCGAACAAATGACATGTGCATTTAATATCATGAGTCTCCGAATTAAACTCAAGATGATGAATAATGGGACCTTTATGTTTTGGCTTACCTTGACATGATGCAATCCTAATTGAGAACTTTTGTTTTCTGCACTTCTTCTTTTTAAATCGAGATTCCCGGACTATATACGTAGAGATTACACCTTCTTCTTTAACATCCCCTGAGTTACAGTATACATTCGCGCTCAACTCCTCTTGAAACTCTTTAAACTTTTTATTGGTATAAGCATCTCGAAATTACTTCTCAAATTTGAAACCAGTGTCAAGTTCTCTCCTCTTGAAGAATGACTTAAAATCTTCTAGTTCCTCCTTTTGTATCTTATATGTCCTTACTGCACCATATTGTTCGAAAACACTTTCAAAGTGGTCGTCAACTTCACAAATTTATCAAAATATGAATTCATGCCTTCGCTACGCTGTGTAGTAGACATTCCAGTCCAAAAAGTGTCTTTCAAATATACAGGAACCCATCGATATTTTTCTTGATACAACCCATCTAACCACTTATCTCCTTTTGAAAAATATTGCTCACGCATCATTGTCCATTGCTTATCAAAGTCATCAATAGTTGTAGACTCATACACGGCATCTTGCAGACTAGTCCTTAAGCCATCATACTTTTGTTTGTACACCATAAGTTTTTTAGGAACTTTTTCCATAATATGCCACAAGCGCCACCGATGTTTAGCATATGAAAAAACAACTTCAATAGCATTTTTCATTGTAGCACACTGATCTGTAATAAGCAAACAAAAAAAAAATTAGGTAAAAACCCCTCCCACATTTATCTACATTAGTTTTAATTTTATGTTGATTAATCTACCTACAAGGCTACATGCACAACATACTGGAAGAGAACCTACTTTGTTATATTTTGAAATTTGTTTTAAATATTGTACTCTAAATTTAACTATTATATTTTTATTTAAAATCTTGCAATTGTCAACCTTTGATATTTGAATAACGTTTTGAAATGGATCTTAAATGTGATTGATGGCATTTAATCATTGACTTTTTATAAATTGTTTATATATATATATATAGGAAATTTATTTCTATTTCTATTTTAGAATATGATGATTGTATTTTGATAAAGGCAAGTTCCGTAAATTAAACCAATCTAAATAGTAAAACCATATCTTACATGGCATCTACAAGTTAATGGAGTATCAAAGCCCAAAATCAAAATATGGATTTTTTCGTTTAAATTAAAGGTGGTGGGGAGATTTATCCAATTGGGGATTTTCCCTAGAGCCCAAGAAAAAGATCCAAAATTCTCATCAGCCCAACAAAAGATTCAAAATTTCCATCAGCCCACTAACTAGGTAAAATAACTAGCGTGCTCTCGTTCGTATTCAGAATCACCAACTTCCTTCTCTCTGACACACACTCTCTCTCACTCTATCTCAGACACACTCAATCCCTCTCGCTCATTACCGCTAAACTCGCAACAGTAGCTCAAGCACATTCCCCGACCGATTCATCTTCGACTTAAAACGAGAATCCAAATCGATCGAACAGTTTTTACATAAATATTTCAAAGTAAGTTGAGGCTCTTGTTTTGTTTTGGTATTGATGATTTTCGATCTCAACTGATACTCAGTTGAGGCTCTTGTTTTGTTTTGTTTAATGAATTTTCGATCTCAACTGAGTCTCAGTTGAGGCTCAACTGAGTCTCAGTTGAGGCTCAACTGACACTCAGTTAAGGCTCTTGTTTCGTTTTGTTTTGGTATTCCTTGGAACATTGAGTTTCCATCTTAACTGAGTCTTAGTTGAGGCCATTCTTTTGTTTTGTTTTGATATTACTTGATATTAATGAATTTTCGATCTCAACTGAGTCTTAGTTGAGGGTCAACTGGTACTCAGTTGATGCTCAACTTATACTTAATTGAGGCTATTGTTTTGTTTTGTTTTGATATTACATGATATTAATGAATTTTTGATCTCAACTGAGTCTCAGTTGAGGGTCAACTGATACTCAGTTGATGCTCAGCTTATACTCAAATGAGACTCAACTTATACTCAGTATAACGTTAACTAACACTTAGTTGAGGGTCAGATGATACTCAGTTTATGCTCTTGTTTGTTATGGAATTGATGATTTTTGATCTAAACTAACACTGAGTTTGTTTTTTATTGATGCCTAGTATGTCGTCATCGTCATCGACATCTAATGTACAAAGCCACAGAATAGATAAGGCAACGATAAAAGCTTTAGTATTGAGAGAGGAAAATAAAAGGAAGAGAGCAAAGGAAGACAAGGAAATGATCTCTGCATTGAAGAAAGACAAGAATGGATCACAGATAAAGAAATAGAAAGTTGAAAAGAAACAGTTGAAAATAAAAGCATCCCAAGACGACGAACACACTATTCGATACTTACAACAGAGATGTGGTCTCACATCTTTCTATAAGCTACTTGAAGCGAAGAACATACCAAATGAGACATGGGATCATCTTCAAAAAACCTTTTTCTAGCCAATGTTGCAGTTCTTTCAAGATAGACTGTAACATTAGAGCAATTCATTAAAAATGAAGTGGATTTAGAGATTATTCTGAATCACTACGACAATAAAGGCAAACAGTTCATCTTTGGTGATAAGGAGATAAAGATGACTGAAGAATTTATGGAAGAGCTTCTAGGTTTTCCAAATGAACAGGATGTCTTTGATGCAGAGCTTGAAAAAGACAAGCAATTGACGTCGTCGATTTTTAAGAAGATTGGCAAGAGAGAGAGCTTGGAGAAAAATGATATAGATGAAGCTCTGAGTGAAGAGTTAGAAAGAAAAAAAGGGCCGATCCTAAAAAGATAGCTTCACTCGTATTTATGGAACTCTGTGTGACTTTCTTCTCTCGAAATCGTCTACAGAATAAGTTTTAGTGTCGCCGAAATATGTGAAGACTTTGAAAGAGTGAACAACTACAATTGGTGTAAATTAACTCTAAACTACAATTGGTGAACAATATATCAAGGATGCCTGCTTCTCTTCTATGTAAGTTCTACACAATTATTTTCTTTACTTTTGTAATTACTTTACATTGTGTACTGAGTTTATAACACTAGTTCAATGTTATTTTTGTTTCTAGTACTAGTTCTTGGAGAACACTTCTGTCAAGAGCATGATCACTGGAAAAGAACACAGAAAACCAAGGTTCAATGTTATTTTTGTTGCTAGTACTAGTCCTTAACGAGGAGTCTTTCCGTCTACCCCCCCCCCCCCCCTTCCCTCTATAAAAAGCAAAGTAATCTATCCCGGCACAGCAGTTCTCACTTGCTCTTCCCTCTGAAAACCCTAACCCTAAACACAAATTTTATCTCCCAGCCTCCCCAGAAAAATAATGGCCAAACGCAAGAGCGCTTCAACCTCCTATGCCCCAAAGAAAGAGCCACCATCGCCTCCACGACCACCGACAATGGAGGAACAGCACATTAAGGGTATTCTTGAGGTAAATTTCAAAATGAGCTTGCAAGCTCTGTAATCTGGGTTGGAAAGTTGATCATATGTCTAGGAAGATTGATAACATTGACTATGATTGTGCGAAGATTGATGAAATGATGGAGAGGATAAAGAATATGGATCAGAAGATCGAAGACCTTACTGATATTGTGCTCAAAATCAAACAAGTATGTGGAGAAGAAGCGCTTTAGGTTGTTTATGATATGTTGCTGTTTCTAGGTTGTTTTTATGTGTTTATGTAAATTCCTGTTTAAGGTATGACTATGTTTATGTCTATGACTGTGTTTAAGTGTTAATGTTGAACTTATGAACATCAACCTTTTATGTTTAAGATCTGGTTATGTTTTGTGGATGATAATTTGGTTCAACTAACAGTCAGTTGATGCTCTCAGTTGACGTTCAGATTCAAAACCATTCCGTTGTGTTGATGATAATTTGGTTCAACTGACACTCAGTTGATGGACAACTGAGACTCAATTGACATTCAGATTCAAAACCGTTCCTAAAAAAAACACAGATTCAACACATAATTAACACAGTTACTTAACAACTAACCAATGGATGGTTTGCGGGGATACTCATACATAGTGAATACCCAAATTCCAATTGAAAATCCAAGATCTGTTTGGGAAGTACATAGCCCCTTTTGGCGAAAGAAATATCAAGTTATGAAAAGATTCAACTTATACTCAGTTGAGCGTCAACTGATAATTAGTTGAGGGTCAACTAGGTATCAATTGATGTCAACTGACACTTATTTTAGGTTCAAATAATACTCAGGTGCACATCTTATTCACTGCACTATAAAAAAAGAATTCTTTTACTCAACAGAACCTACAGTCATAGATTCATTACAAGTTGACCTGTTATGATGCCCCATTTTTAAACACTGACTACATCGAATCAACTTCTTCTCAATCTCTCCTGCAGACTTGATCCTCTTGTTTTTTGGCCTGCCCGATGCTCTCTTTACGTTGGGAGGAAGTATTAAAGAATGATTCAAACACTCAGCAGCAATCATATCTGTATTACGTACTGGATTGATAGGAAACTCATAGCACTACAAGTAATAGTCGACATGAAAATGCTTGTCCATAAAATTAGAGATGTTGGCCTTGGAAGCATGCATAGCAGCAATACTATGTGCACATGGGAAGCATTCAACCTCCCACTTTTGGCAAGAACAAGAGCAAGAACTAAGGTCGACGACATATGAGTACTTTGATCTCACCTCATACACATTTGTATTTGAGTAGTGCACATAGTATTTCAGAGCCACACCCATGTTCTCCTTGAAACGTTGTTCCATTGCAGAAGTGAGTTGTGATGTCTATTGCAAAGCTTCATCTCTTTTCTTAGCCATTAGCTCCATTATCTTGATCCGAGTCTGATCCAGCAAGGCATACACAGGCATCTCGCGCTCAACTGAAATCCAAGAATTAAGAGATTCGACAATGTTATTTGTCGTAACTCCATAACGGGATCCCCGAAAAAAAGCACGACACCAACATTCAAGAGGCAAGTCTTTCAGAAGATTAGTTATAGTCGAATCCTCACCGACTTCTTTCAGCTCTATCAAATGAAAACGGTATTCATTGTCAGAACATGAATATGCCAACCGAAAAAAATTGTCTCTCACTAAAGTTTTGTGATTAGCAGTTGTATACTGGAACTTGCCCATCAGATTTTGTACCAAATGCTTATAGCAGAAAATGTGAGGATTACCAGGAAACACTTTATTAAAAGCGCTCAAAAGTCCAGCTCCACGGTCGCTGATATATGTTATCTTTGTGGTTAGAGCAAACTCTTCAAGTGTTGGAAGAAATACAACCAATTATCTTCTGTCTCAGAATTACATACACAGATTGCTAAAGGAAAGAATCATACACACATTAAACACAAAACAGAAACACAAAAAAAGTTCAGTTAGTCTATTCATCAACATATAACGTTCAACTGACACTCAGTTGATGGTCAATTGACACTTAGTTGAGTGTCAACTGTGTATCAGTTGAGGGTAAAACACATTATGTTCAACAAAAACACAACACAACAGCCTTCAATTGACATTCATTTGAGAGTCAACTGAGTATCATCCGAGACTACTAAGTCTGCATATTCATTTCAACAAAAAGAAAACTAATATTAGTTGAGGCTCAAATATGAAAAAGAAAAATTTACCTTTGTTTGTTGTCCTACCAGTTGCAGCAAGGATCTACCCGTTGTATAAGCTCTTGCCAAATGTGCCATCAACATACAACAAGGGTAAATAGTATTCAAAACCTTTAACACACCCGGCATATGCAACAAAAAGCCTCTGAAATTAATTATTTTCTGGATCCACATCCAAATCAAATGTTGAGCCAGGGTTACTCTCTAAAACAGATTCTATATACCAAACTTAATTTGTTAAAAGATTCGGTCTCAGATCCATAAATCATTTCCTTGCCTTTTTGCTTTGCTAACCAAGCAACCTTGTAAGATATACTTAGACCATATGCTGTCTTCAACTTGTTGATTATATCCCTTGGCTTCATTGCCATGTTGTACGTCATGTCCTCCAAGATGCAAGTCTTAACAATCTTTGAGCCAACCAAAGGATGAGTCTCATTCCTCATAACACCTTGAGAAGTATGTGAGTTTTTCACGTCATCAACAAAAAAAATAGCCATTGGGGGAATTGGAATACCCTGCAACATGCCAATCACAATGCTCTATACCAACATTTGTGCACACCACCACAATCTGGTACCAATCATTCCTCAAATAGATAAACTCGAAACCAAGTTGAATAGAATACATGGTAAGCTTTTCTCTAAACTCATCAGCACTTCCTCAAAAATTTTGCCCTTTAGAATGGATGTAATTTTCCCACTCCTTCGACAAGTAGGTCTTGCTGGGTTCATTTCTATATGCCTCAGTGAGGTAATCATTTTCATCAATTACACAAGAAGTCTCATCATCATCCACCAAAAATCTCTTGCTTGTGCTTCCACCATTCTTAGACACATTGACATCAACAAAATTCACCTTATACAAAGTTGCACCGGTTAGCAGCATCTTCAAATCATTCTCGCTGTTCAGAGAGCAACCGCTGCATCCAAGAAGTGAGTAATCAAGTTTGATTACATCACTTTCAGAGAACTCAAACCTCTGACAAATGTACTTGAAAAAAATGGCATAACTCATGTGCTCATTACAAGATAAAAGGAATAATTTCTCTGAATAACGTAACAGCAACACTACTGCACAAAAATAAATAACAAAAAAAGTTATTATTGAAACACAGAATCATTCAAAATGATCTAAACAAAGAAACATTCAACTAAGTATCATTTGAGCGTCAACTGATACTCAATTCATCGCAGAACCTAAACACATCAACTTCAACTGATACTCAGTTGAGGGTCACTCATATTCAGTTTCTTCTCAGAATATAAACAGAGCAACCGTCAACTGAGTATCAGTTTAGAGTAAACCGACTATTAGGTGATAGCAAAATCTACAAAATTCCAGAAATACACAACAAATTGCATACATCTCCATGCACAGAAAAAACGTAACATAACGAAAACAAGGAATTAAGCACTATATCATCATTAGACATTGGAAATTCACAGATACAAATGCAAAAGATATCAAAAATCTGAAATAAAAAGAGAGAAGAGAGATCAAACCTAGCTCCATTGTTTGAATCAAGAAGAAAATCATTGATTGATGTTCCCATTGCATATCCAGAAAGAAAATCGTTGTTTGAATCAGTATCTCCACTCAAAGCTTCTCTCTCTCTCTCTCTCTCTCTCTCTCTCTCTCTCTCTCTCTCTCTCTCTCTCTTTCTCTCTCTCTCTCACTCTCACTCTCTCTCTCTCTCTCTGAAACTTAGCTTCAACAATAGAAAAACAAATCGAACAGATTTAAAAATATGGAAAGTTTGAACCACATATATGGAAGGGCAAAAAGGGAAAGAAAATATACCAGATTAAGTGATATTTGGTAGATGGGAATGAATCTCTTAGAGTTCTTTTAAAGTTAGTTGACTGATGGTAATATTGCAATCTTATTTAGGCTAGTGAGAAAAAATTCTCTAAAATTAGGGCTGATGTAAATAACCTCTTTAATTAATATATATATTAGCTAGATTAATTATAGTATAAGATTAATTAATTAATAACAAGTACTTGTTATGTGCGATATTTGATAATATATATATATGAAGTATATTAGATTAATGAATTATTGGTTGCAAAATTACATAATTAATTAATAGATCGATTTATTATCCTTGCGCAGAAATATGGACAAGAGTTAGATACAGTTGGCGAACAAAAGTGATGTGCAGTTTATGGACGACATAATAGACTTTGTGAATTTTGCGACGGAACATGCTCAGGGAAGAAGCGTTTCAAGTGTCCGTGCAGAAAATATCTCAACCATCAGTTTGTTCTGTCTAACGTTATGGCTCAACACCTGTATGAGCATGGTATGAAGTGGAGTTACACTACGTGGAGCGAGCACGATGAAGTAGTAGACTTCAGCTCAGAACTAGACTTCAGTTCAGGGTACAGTTACTATAGTGCCTCATCCAGCTGTAGCGGCGGCCCTGCTTGGAACTCAATTGTGGATGGTCCATGATGCTTTTTCAAAATTTAATCATGGTGGACACCAACATCAAGAGGGAGGTTACGATACCACTCAGATGACACATTCTCCACTGCCAGATTGTCCAGTGACACTATAGAGATGGATAGGTACAACATGATGCTACTCGAAGCCCACAACCAGGTGTACCCTTGATGTTCAAAGAATGTGTTGCAATATATAATGGAGGAAGTTCAGATAAAAGTGTGAAGAATAAAATGTCAGACAGTGCTTTTGACGAAATACAGGAGCATTTATGTAAGTTGCTACCTCATCCTCACAAACTTCCGGAAAGTCATTATAAGGTTAGAAAGATCTTGAGCAGCCTCGGTCTAAGTACAGGAAAATTGACGCCTGCATAAATAATTGGGTGCTGTTCTATAAAGAGTATGCACATTTGGTCTACTCTTCTGTATGCAACCAGTACATATATTTGAACCGGGAGAGATGGAGGAGTTTGAAGAAGAAAATACCTGTGAAGGTGCTTCGATATTTTCAGTTGATTCCTAGACTACAGTGTCTGTAGATGTGTCTATATACAGTAGAGGCGATGAGATGGTACGCGGAATAACGAGTAGTTGACAATGTGCTTTAACACGCAGCAGATGAGGAGACTTTTAAATATTTCGACAAGGAATTCGAAGACTTTGCAGTAGAGGTTTGAAATGTTAGACTCGACCTATCTATAGATGGATTCAATCCTTAGGGTAGTAACGGCGCTGCCGTCAGCACTTGGCTAGTTATTCTTATGTCGTATAATCTGCCTCCGTGGATATGCATGAACAAGGAATTTAATTTTCTTACTCTGCTAATTCCAGGTCCTAAATTTTTGGGAAAGTGTTTAGATGTCTACCTCAGACCATTAATCAACGAGCTCAAACTGTTGTGGGAACATAGAGTTCCAACTTATGACAAGGTCACTAACACGATGTTCATGATGAGATTAGTCGTCATGTGGACAGTCATCAATTTTTCTGCATATGGGATGTTGGCATCTTGCACAACCAAAGGATACAATTGTTGCCATGTCTGTTTGGACGATGTCAACTCCAGTTGGCACATGGAGAAGGTACGTTACCTGGGTCACCGTATATGGCTTCCTCTCGATCACCTGTGATGACAGGATGAGGCTCATTTCGGTGGGACAATAGAGAATAAATCCTAAACCCCAACAGTGGTCTAGCGAAGAGATTTTAGAGAGGTTCAACAACTTCTATTTCGGTGTGTTGACTAATGACAAAGAAAAGAAGAGACTCAATCCACACCCTTCACACGATCTCAGCTATTGGCATCACAAGAGTATTTTCTTTGGATTGCCCTACTGGTCAAAGTTAAAACTATGGAACAACCTTGATGTCATGCACATAGAAAAGAATGTGTTGCAACCTTGATGTTATGCAAACTCTAGAACAACCTTGCTGCACAAGTTCATTGGTCTAAAGACTCATGACTATCATATTATGTTGCAACGTCTGATCCCAGTGGTAATTTGACCATATTTGCCTCGTGATGTTGTTGAACCAATAGTAGCATTGTGTAGATGGTGACAGAGGTTATGCATCAGAGAGTTGTAGAAGTCAGATGTGCTCAAACTTCAATACAAAATAGTGCACATCCTTTGCAAATTAGATGATTTTTTTCCCTGCTTTCTTTGACAGCATAATCCACCTACCCCAACAGATGCTCCTTTCTAGTCCGTTCCACTACACTTGGATGTATCCTTAAGAAAGGTACGTACAATTATATATAATGGTTGTTCTTCATTTTTATATTTCTTATTTTGTGTTTCTACTATTATTCAAATTATGAATTGTATGATTTTGCAGACAACTCGGACAGTATAAAGGATTTGTGAAAAATAAATCTGCCCCGGATGGCTCAATAGCAGAGACATACCTAATGCATGAGTGTATTACCTACTGCAATAGGTGCCTCAAGGATCCAGTCCAGGATAATCCAAATGTCCGTCACAATCTTTAAGTCTTCAAAAATGTTGTACGACCATTTAAAAGAGTATTAAAGGAAAGATCAACTAAAGAAGAACTTGAAGAAGCGCTTTGGGTAGTATTGCGAGACTGTGACGAGGTTGACCGTTACATGAAGTATAAAGGGAGTACATTCAGTCGATTAAACCGGACAACACTCCTGCTTGGGTAGAAAAGATGCTTAAGAAGCTCCCCGATTATTTCCGACAATGGGTACGTGTTTTTAATTATTTTAAAACTCTTTTCTCATATATAGTACGTAGGGTATTTGGTGTTTGTTTATGCAAAGTGTTTTGCCTTACTTTATGTATGCAAATTTTTGGTTTCCTTTATTTTTAGGGGAAACTCTGTCAAATTTTTGGTAAAAATTAAATTACACTTTCATATATATATATAATCTTCACATTTTTGCAGATGGATGATCTACAAAAATCTGATAACCACGAGGGGTGGTGGTCGTGGGAAAAGCATATGTTGGCCCATAAGCCGGTTAAGCACTATATTTACCCTGGTTGTTTTGTGAACGGTGTAAAGTTTTATTCATTGACTCGAGATGAAGGAAGAAGCACACAAAACAGTGGGATCACAGTTGGGGAAGGTGATGTTGTCTATTATGGAGTTCTTGAACATGTTATACGAGAATGATATCAACGTTTTTTTGTTTAAATGCAAATGGTTCAAGCATACCAAGGAAGATATAAGACTTTTATCAGGCGATACAAACTTAAGCTGGTATGAGGATGAGCCATTCACTCTTGCCACCTTTGTTAGGCAGGTGTTCTATCTGGATGATCTGAAAGCTGGTGAAAGCTGAAAAATAGTAAATCATATGTCACACTGAGGAATTGGAGTGAAACTACACTTGATGGGACATCGGCGACTGATTTTGAAGCGCATAGAGACAATGCATATCAAGAGCCTAATAATTCAGTCATCCCCGACGTAATGGAACTAGTTCGGCATAACAAACGCTTATCCCTGATTGATGGCACCACAGATCTTACTCCAGATGAGATTAGAGAGTTAGCGCAAAATGCCCCAGAAGTCAAGGAGTCTGAGGACGACGACGACGTCGATGTCGGATATAATTCATACGATGTAGAGTATAATGATGAAGAGCAATCTGATGAGGATGATTCAGATGATGATGATTATGAGGATGACGATTGATATGAGGCCGGATTAGTTAAATTAATTAATTATAGACCAGGCTACAAAATTATGAATCAGAAGAACGAAAATGGAATTGGAAAGGCCAAATAGTGATGCTTGAAATAAAATTATGTTTGGAATTGAAAAAAAAATTAAAGTAAATATAATTTACTTTTGGCTAAAAAATGCACTATTTCGTCATCTAAGGTTCACTTAGATGACGAAAACATGCATTTCGTCGTTTAGGTGAACCCTAAACTTAAACCCTAACATTAATCCCTTTACCTTAAACCCCAAAATCTTACACGACAAAACTACACGGTTCGTCGTCTAAGTACTTAGGCGACAAACCAATGGATTGGTCGTCTAAGTGATTACTAGGCAACGAATCCACTTGTTTCGTTGCCTAAGCCCAATTTTTTTGAGCAGTTCATTTTTTCCGCCCAATTCTTCGGGTCCCATTTAAAAAAATACTTAGGCGACGAAAATTGATTTTTCCACCGCCTCCTCTCACCCCCATCGATCTCGATCCCGGACGGTATATCTCTCCTCTCCTCTCCTGTTTATATATATATATATATATTAGATTAATATATATATATAAATTCGATTAATACATATGATATATATATATGAATAAGATTAATATATATCAATCGATTAGTATATTATGATATAAAAATGGTTTAATTATATATATAGTAGATTTGGATTAATATATTATATGTGAATTAATATATTAGATGTGAATTAATTTGGGTATGTTGTATTTGAAAAATAATATGTGAATTCATATATTAGATGTGCACGTATTTGCATGAATTAAATTCAGTATATTTGGATATATTAGATGTGAATTAATTTGGGTATATTGTATTTGAGAAATAATTTTATGAATTAATATATTATATGTGTACGTATTTGCATGGATTAATTTCAATATATTTGGATTTATATTAGATGTAAATTAATTTAGATATATTGTATTTGGATTAATTTAATTGAATTTGAGTATATTGTGGTTAATATATTAAATTTGAGTATATTTGGATTAATATATTATATGTGAATTAATTTGGGTATATTGTCTTTGGATTAATTTAATTGGATATACGTAATGTATTTTGATTAATTTAGGTATAATGATATATATAATATTAATTGATTAATTTGGGTAAATTTATTCAGCTTAATTATGACTCCAAGGAAGAGGCGCATGGCTATGAACAAGGAGGCTGAACGCAAAGCCATTGTGCAAGCAATTGGTTGGAGGTAGGATTTGGAGGAGACCGTTACAAATTCTCCATAGCAATCTTCAGCTCCGGCGACAGGCCAAATCTCTCATGCTCCACTTTAGAAGGTCTCAGCCTTTATAGATGAGCCGGATGGGGCTCGATCGACTGCATCATCAGACGGAGCTCGATTGTCTGCGCCATCAGACGGTCTGGATGAGTCAGTTGATGACTCGATTCTTTACAACGTCCAACGTACGTTCAGGAGGCAGCCATCAGACGCGCCTGCGAAATGGACTCGGGGACTTGGAAAAGGCGCCAATGACGAGCGCATAGTGAAGTCAACGAGGAAGCAGATCGACCTCCCGTACGATGATTTCACCCGAGGCTCTCAGACCGTGCAGCTCGGGAGTCTGACCTCGCACTCCATCGGCTCAATCATACTGAATAACATCCGTATTGTTGCCCCTTCATGGAACGAGCTGCCCCGAGCTGAAAAGTTGAGGGTGTACCGCGAACTATCGGTAATACTATTTATTATTATTTATTTTTTTAAGTCATTACAAAACATAAATGCATTATTTCTAAAATTAATTTAAATTTGTTGTTTATATTTGTAGACACATTTTGAAATCTCCAGCTCAGCGGAGATGATGGAAGATATAGAGGAGATGGCTGACCGCATTTACAAGGACTGGAAATACGACCCCCACAAGTACAACTAGCAACATGGCGCCTCGCCTCTGCCTGTGGAGCTCCGGAACGACAGAAAAGACGAGTGGCAATGGTTGATTGGACACTTTCAGTCCGACAAGTATAAGGTTCGTCTTCATTTTCTTTCATGTAATGAAAATTGCATAATTTATTATTTCTAACCATTATTTTATTATTTAATTATCTTTGTTGTGTACGTAACAAACAAGGTCAAATGCCAACAAAGAAAATCAAGATAAGAAGAGAAAACACCATGTATCGGGCTCGCGAAAGTTCATTTACATCGCGAAGGAGCACAAAGATGCGTGTTCGAAGCATTACGTCTTGAATGCCACCGTCCAAGCTTATGTGAAGCCCTGGGTTCTTAATGAAGCTAGTCAACAAGGGGTAAGTAACTCACATTTCAAAAATTAATTGAATTTACTCGTACTTTCAAAGTATATCAAGATTTAGTATAATGCCAATTGCATTTTGAACAAATTGAATTATGATTAGTTCATGATTTAGTTAGGTTGTACTATTGGAATATGATTTTAAACTTAAATTTGGTTATGTTTTAGTTTAGTTTGTTAAATTATGATTTTGAACTTGACAAACCGGATGAGAATCAGTGCCCACGGTGTAATTGTGTTGTTGTAATTAGTTATTTGAAATGTAATCTTGCCTGCAGATTTTTTGGTTCTCCACAAATTTTGGAGGAAATTATGACAAATTTTTGTTAGAAATTAATATTATATTTATATATTCTTCACTTGATTAATTTCAGGAGAGATTGATAAATATGGCCGGCGAGGAATTGGCCGCGATTCAGCTGGCCAACCCGGAGATGACGCCTGAACAGGTGCCTCCTCTGTCGATGGAGAGTCAGATCGTTATTGCCGATGTTGTTTACGGCCACCGATCTGGCAAGGAGGTTCGTGGGTTTGGACGGATGGTGCAAAGAGATTTGTCCGCTTCATCTGCTTCATCAATTTGGCGTGGTAGGGAGGATACAAATGCGCTCTGAGCCGACCTTCAATTGGCACAGGAGTCGGCCGATCGTACCTGGGAGCATTTGAGGTCAGTGGAAGGGAGGTTTGTCGCTCAAAACTGTAAGATGTCCACCTTCTACGAGGCGTGTAGGCAAATGGGGTTGCCAATTCCAGATTTTGATGACGAGTGTGGTCCTCCCTCCCCTGGCCCCACTTCTGGCCCCAGCGACGATGATTAGAGTGGCAGCGGAGGAATTGACAACGTACATGTCTACCCCCGGTTTAGTTTCGTAGTTTTTTTTCTCGTTATTTTATTGTTATTTCTTTCGATGTACGTATACTTTTTTATATTTAATAAATATTTTTTCAATATTTTATTAATTTAATTAATAAGTTTTTATATATTTTAAATTTATTTTATAATTTAGATAAAAAAAACACAAATTAAAAAAAAATTAAAAAATTCAACTTAGGTGACGGACACTCTTCGTTTCGTCGTCCAAGTGAATTACTTAGACGACGGACCGTTCATCGCCTAAGTGTACACTTAGATGACGAAACGATTTCGTCGCCTAAGTGGTCACACCTACACGACGACAAACAAGTCGTCGTGTAGGTGCACCACTTAGACGACGACCAATTTTCGTCGTTTAAGTGCTCTCACTTAAACCACGAAATCAAGTCATCTTTTAAGTGGCAATACTTAGACTACGACTTTAGTTGTTCGTCGCCTAAGATGATTCTTAGACGACTACCACTATCATTGTTTTGAGGAAAATTTGTTCGACGTCTAAGTGCTTAGACAAAAAACTATCTTGCTTCGGCTAAGTAGTTTCTTAATTAGGCGACGAAACAAAAAAGTTTCGTCACCCAAGTACTAGGCTATAATTGTTACGCAACGAAGTTTAGGTGACGAAATCTTCGTCACCTAAGTACCTGCCCGACCTAAAACAAACTTAGGCAACGAAAATGTTTCGTCGCCTAAGTTTGTTTTTCTGACAGTGGTGGGTCCCATTACTATAAATAAGTTCATGTTTTATTCTTTAATTATTATTTTTCAAAAATAGTTTTTTGTAATTCTAATCTCTATTTTCATTTTAAACAGTCTCATTTTGGTTTTTATTTTTCTCTCTCTCTCTTTTAACCCTATGATTGACTACAACATCAAAAAAAGGTAAAACAAAAAAAAAGTAAAAAAAGAGTTTCCAGAGAAAGAAAAAAGAAGATAAAGTCAAAAATTTAACTAAAAAAATTTGACAGTAAAAAAACTAAAAATAATTACAATTTTGTCACTTTTTCTCTCTCACAACTCTACGATTAAGTGACTGATTGCAATTAGCTAGTATATTTTCTTACATTTTATATTATTCTTTTATAATTTTCTTTTTATGAGAGTTCAGAATGAAAAAATAAAGATAAAATACAAAAATAAAAATGAGACAATGAAAATGAAAATTAAAGATTAGAAATGAAATAAAAATAATTTACAAAAAAATAAAAACAAAAATATATAATATTAAAATATAAATTTATTTTTGATAGTGGTACCCACTTGTTGACGTGATAATAGTCATGTCATCACTTAACGGTCAAATTGGATTGAAAACTGACTGCGGGATAAGACTGATGTGAATTGCAAATAAAAGATAAAACATTCAATTTTGAAACAAAATGAACTAGCACCATATATGAACCAAAATTATAAGAAGTAAACTGAAGTTTGTTCTAAAATATTTATCGATTCTTTAATTAACGATTCTTTAATTAAAATGAATGTTATGTCATGTTTCTATCCAAAAGAAGACATTTGATAACAATACAAACAGCAGCTCAAAGACCTAAGATTCTGACAGAAATCATGCCAAGCCCGATGGAAAGATGATTTAAACAAACTGAAACAGTTGGCGCCAAAGAGCTACTCCATATCTAATTAATTCAGCTTCAAGGGACGGGTATATATATAACTACGTATAACCAATTAATTGAGTAATTAACAAGCTAACACGACGTTCTTAATTAAAGAACGTATGTGTAGTTCCTTGAAAAAAAAAACGTATGTGTAGTAGAGTTGCAAGACGTACTACCAAAAAACCAATTGGTAAAGTCCTGGACCTAGCTAGTCTTGGAACAGGAGAAGCACTCCATGTTAATGTGTCTTGATTCTTGAATTGGATGCATGATCAGCATCTCAGGGGCCCTAGATGAGCACATACCTCGACCATTAAAATCCAAATACGTACATATTCGGCGCATGCTCTGGACACGTAAAGTTTTTGAAAATAACATGTGATCTCGATCAAGAAACTTTAATAGATTTTAGGGGAGGCACACACACTACACTACTACACTACGTATGTGTTTGATTTGATGAAAATAATTTTATTTTTATTTTTTTAAATGGATAAAAATTATACTAAGTGTAAATATTTAGTTAAACCAATAAAAAATTGCAGTTAATTATATTATTATTACTGACGTCAATTTTTTTATAAGATTATTGGAATCAGTTACACTATCATGAAAATAGAAAAATACTAAAGCACCAAAATAAAATTGTTGTAGGAAGAGAGAGAGAATGAAAGGTATACTTTATTCATTGATATGTAATCTTAAATATAGGCATTACAATCTTTTATAATCATTATCCATATAAATTAGGGGTTGAGAGAATATTTACTTCTACCCTAACTAAGACAAGACACACACCGAGATACCAGAAATATTTCTCTCAGAACACTTCCCTTTGTGCGTGATCCTAATGTATGATGCATAATATGGTGTATCACTACAAAAACGAGTAAACAAAAACCTCATGGGTAAAACAAAAGTTTATTCTAAGGGAAAACGAGTATAACTACAAAAGCGACCACATGTGATGTAAACTCCCCCTGATGTCTACGTAATGAATTTCCCCTGATCAGTAACTCAATCTCAGAGTTCAGATAATCTTTGCATTCTAATGCGTCTCACATGCTTTAGAAGTGACTTGGTAAACAAATCTGTAACATTATCCACCGAACCAATCTGGTTCACAAGGATATTCAATAATCGCTGATGTTGCTGATTATATGAGTACTTTGGCAAAATATGTTTAGTATGACCACCCTTAATGTAACTCCACTTCAATTATTCAAAACAATCCGCATTATCCTTAAATATGCAAGTTTGTGTTGTCGTAGTAGATGGTAATCCACTAGACCCTCAAATGTGGTGTATTACTAATCTAAGCCAGACACAATCATTAACTACTTCATGCAAAGAAATAATCTCATAATAATTCGAGGAATTAGCAACAAGAGTTTGCTTTGTTGATCTCTAAGAAATCCCCGTGTTCCCCATGGTGAATACATAACCTGTTTTGGAATGTTCTTTATATGGGTTAGAGAGATGGCCAACATCAACAAAACCAACCAAGACATCACATAGTGTCTCTGAGTAAGGGACTACACTAATTGAGGTACAATGCTTGCAGCCAGAACTACCTTTAATAGTTTGAAGGTTTCACTCGATGGGTCAAGTGACATACTCTGGTCAATCCATAGGCTTCCATTCGACGAGTCAAGAGAAGCACTCTACGGGTCGAAAAACTCAGAATCTGAATGCTGTGTTTCAACCATTCATTTTCCCAAAATTTCAAGTTTCTCTGGTTTCTTTGTAGAGAAAGAACAAGCCTAAGTCAGTGGATCTCTTCAAGTACCTAAAGTTCTGTTTTACTCCATTCCAATGACTCTGTGTAGGCGCACACCAAGAAGGAAATGTCTGGATGTATGAACCAAACTATATATACCAAGCTCCAACCGTATTAAGATATGAATTCTCAACTCCAAAAGTTCCTCATCATCATCTTTTGGATGAAATTGATCCTTTTAGATCCAGACTGCAAACAACCATCAGTGTGCTAAGTGTTTCTACCAAATTCCGTAAGGGTGTTTAGCAGAAGAGCAGGTTGAGCTTTTTCGGGCTGACTTGGTCTTTCACGCGTATGTCATCATTTACCTGTTGTTAAGAACAATACACTAAACAGGCATTAGCAGTCTTGACGGGGTGTTCCCGCCTTCGACTCTCCGATACTCTAGTTAGAATGTATGGAGTGTAACAGTACTATTGGTAGAGTAACAGGCGTACCTTGTATCCGTCATAAATGTGTTGCTTATATTGGTGTTTGGGTATGCAGTCTTTTGTTGTTCTTCGATGTGGGATATTGTCTATCAAGTATATGGCCAAACCTGGTACTTTCCATTTGCTATACCGAACACGTGGACGTTCAGATAGTGTTAGTTCCTTATATAAAGTTAAAGCCTGCATTACTGCCTTGCGTTTGGTCTAAGCTGTGTTGACCCATTTTTAGTGACTAAGTGTGCGGTAATTATGTATTACGGGATCACACCCTAACAAGTCCCCCAAGTCCCTAAGTCAAGGGATTAACCCTTGATTGGGGAGTTTTAAAGCTTTTTCCTGGTTGCACACACGTGGTCACTCAGGGAGGGGTCTGTGCCCCGATACCCCCAAGTCCCCCAACTCTCCGATGAAGAGCTGGACCGAGGTCGGATGTCGAATGTTCGTGCCGTAGGGCTATCTGATTGGACTCTGAAACTTAATGTTGCTGTTTGGAGCAGCTTTCTTAGCGACAAGTGATGTTACTCGTGCCACGATAGTGTGAATGTTGTTGCTGTTCGACTATCGGGGTCGACTCTGAAACTTGATGTTGTTGTTTGGAGCCGCTTTTGTGGCAACAAGTGATAATGCTACTCGTGCCACGATAATGCGAACGTTGTTGCTATTTGACTATCGGGGTGGACTCCGAAACTTGATGTTGCTTTTTTCGGAGTGGGCCCCCCTGTCTTTTTGCATTCTGACTTTTTCAACTTCGTAACGGTTACCTGTCGTTTAGTATGCTCGTGTCAGTGACGTTTTGACAGTTTGTTTGATGCATGTTAGATGCGTGGCACACAGAATTCAGAGTGGTAGGGTAATTAATTTTGGCGGGAGCGTGTGGGACACGTGTCGTAATCCTACAGTAAGAAGTGCTAAAAACAAATGGTAGGCGTTCGCCTAGGGTTAGTTTTGCTGACTATAAGTAGCTTGGCTTTCACTTTCACTTTTTTACACTTTAGCTTCTCAACTAAAACTCTGTCGAAATGCCTTCCCGAAGCTCTTTGTGATCAGTTTAGAGTTTTTGCTCTCGTAAATGTTCCTCTCGTCTTTTTAAAGGTGATTTCTTGTTCTTGTTGCTTCGAAAACATGTGATTCGTGTTGCTCTTGGTGTGTTTTCACTTGTTACTATTTGTGGTATTATTGTGGTGATTTCTGGATTTTTGTGGTATGTTTCTTGTGTTTTTGCTAGTGTAGAGCACGTTTTGCTGGGTAGGGTGTTGTGTTTCTCTGTTTTCTTGCTAAAAAAAAAATTCTGGGTTTGTTGCTTTCTGGGCTTTTCTGGGTACATTACAAAGAACAATCTTGTTCTTTGAGGTTTTTGTTTCTTTTGGGGATTTTGATCTGTTTTTAGGTATTGCGAAATGGTGGCTACCTATTTGTACTGTTTGAAGAACTGGGTTCGTGACATACTCTACGTGTTCGCCGTTTGCCTTATTCTTCAGTTTTTAATTCTCTTAGGATCATGGAATTTGTAGTCGTTTCAAGAGATGAGTCCCTTCCGCAAACTCCTAGGTTTCGTATAGGGTCAAACGATCCTGCTAATATTGTTTCGGACTCTTCGTCTGATAGTGTACTGAGCATCTCCCCTCTGTCCGTTAACGCAGGTGGTGTTTTGCATAGGTTACCCACCCAGAATATGGAGTAGAGCGGGTCTGTGATTGTGCGGTCCGAGCATCAAGGTGCCTCTGTGGTGCCGAGCGGTGAGGCGTCTACCTCCTCTTCCAGGGGCTCTCATGGTTACGTGATACTGCCCCGTGGTGATTAGGCGATAGGGGCTGCTCTCCCCGTACTCCCCGAGGTGGGCCCGTGCTTTGGCGTCTTGCGGATGGGCAGGCGGTTTAAGAGCCGGAGGGGTCCCCGTTCATACTCGAGATTGAACGGTGGTACCGAGACTACCACATTCCCGAATGGTGAAGCAGAGGGACCTCCATGAAGGTGAATCGTTCACGCGTGCTTCTCGCGGTCATGTCTGTGTGAGCGAGTTCCAGCTCAAGGCTGGTTTGAAGCTTCCACTCCACCCGTTCTTCCAATACACCCTCGCCCTCTTCAACATCACGTTGGGCTAGTGTGGTCCTACGCTGACGTGAGTGCTGATCACATTTCACAATATTTGGAAGCTCAGTGGGTTACAGTTCCCCACTTGTGCAGAAATCAGTCATTTCTTCCATTTGAAGTATTCCCCACGTATGAAGGACAAGGGTACGATAACGGTGGAGCCCCGAACGAAGTGGTGGTTAATGGAGCCCCCATCCTCCTCAACTACCTTGCACCGGTATAATTGTCTTGTCGGGGCTAAGTAGGAGTTCAACAAGCCCGATGGTGCGCTTTCGCATGGGCGCGATCAGATACATCGAGTCCCCGAGTTCTTTCATCCTTTAGGTGTGGTGTTGAAGTGTTGCCGGCTATCGGCGTTTGTCTGCTCATTTCGTTTCGTATTCGTGCTTGCTAATACCCTGCTTTTTTTGTAGATCAACGATCGTATCCCCTCACCCGTTTGGAGGAAAGGCGTTTGGCTAGAATCAAGTTCACTTTCGATCCCCATCCGGACGCAAGGAAATTCTGGGCGGCCAACCACTGGGAGTTAGTTGAACGGTGTGGTATCTCACACCCTCCCGGTATGTTCGTGACCTCTCTATTTCATGCGTTTGCTTTTGCCGTTTGTCTGGCTTTCAGACTGACGTTCTCTTTTTTTCTTTTGCAACAAAAATTGAAGAAGTCTCGTTCCTCCGCCAAGCAGGATGCGGCCCAGCAGCGCATGGTGGTGCTGATGGAGAGGGCTAAGCAGGCTCGTATGGTAGTGGAGGATGGGAATGGAAACCCATTCCAGGGCGACACTCCCTAGCTTGTGTTCTACCCTGCCGACTGCAACCAATATCTTAACCCGGTGCCCGAGGTTGATGAAGAAGTGGAGGCCGTGGGTGCGGTTGCCGAGGCTTCAACTGTAAGGGTCGCTACTCCCGAAAACCGGGTGGAAGAGGCTGCTCTCTACACCTGTCGAGGGGAAGAGGGCGAACAAGCCCGAAATGACCGCCTCCACTGAGAGAAGGATGTGCGCAGTAAGGAGCGCTATGAGCGCCCGATCGACTGGGGGGACAAGCGTTAGAGTCAAGGTCAACCACGTTCCCGCTCTCTGAGCAAGTCTTACTCTCCGGCCAAGACTGTCTCCTCCAAGAGCTCATTCGAGCTCTCTCCCCTCCGTCGGCCTGGAGATGGGGGGTGTCCCAACCAGGGTCGCGTCCCCCAGAAGATCAGAGAATGTCTAGCTGTCCTCTCAAACACCCAAGGGGTCCGTCCACCAAGGACTTGCCGGGCACCACCGTTACTGTGGCGGGCGAGACGGCCCTGTCTTCCGAGTTCCTCGCTCACATCTAGAGGTCCATGGGTACGGGCATTGAGTCGCTGTAGAAGTGGTGTCAACTCGGTGCGACTTCGAGTGAGTCCCTAGACTCAGTGTTTGATACCTGCACCTAGCTTCAGCACCAAGTCTTCCTCATCAAGGGCGTAGAGGGGTTGATGTTGCAGACTACTTCACTGTCCAAGGCGAAAGCTGAGGGCAGGAGTTTACAGGCAGAGGTCGGCAAGTTGCAGAAGGCTCTCACGAGGTCCACTGATATAGCCAATCGCAAGATCTCTTGAGTGAATGAGCCGGTTCGTGAGCTTAATGAGCTGAAGAAGGATCTAGGGGAGTCTTAGTCTGGGATAGCAATCCTGGAGACAGATCTTGCTTCTCTCCGATCATCCAGTAGTACTCGGATTGCGGAGCTGGAGCATGAACTGGCTGAGGCTCACACTCGTGTGATGACAGAGGATATTCGCAGGCAAATTACGGAGGAGGCGGTGGCTGAGTTCAAGGCGTCATCCGAGTTTGAGAGAATCAAGGCCGATGCGGTTGAAGCTTTCAAGAATTCGGACGAGTTTGAGGACTTGGTTGCCGCTGAGGCCAATGTCTAGTGCGAGGACTTCTCCACGCTTGTGCTCCCGTTTTGAAAGAACCCAACCCCGATTTAGTTTCCTAAACCAGAATCAAACCCCTTCTGAAAACACGAACTTGCAAAAACTATAGAAATTTCGGCAGAGTTTCATTATAACGTGGAATTACCATTAACCTGCACCCGAAAACACACTTCGTCCTATCCCACAAAAGCCAAACCATGGGCACCAATCCCATCCGGATTTCTCAATATCATAACAATAATGTAAAGTAATAAGAAAAACTGTACTTTACAGAAATACGGGAAAAATCATATAAAAGTATAACATCAGAGTAATCAGAGCGATCTCTAGTGTATATATATACATAAATATACAACAGTAGGCTAAACAAGAAACCTACTAGAAAAGAATGGTAGCTCGAACACTAAGCCTCCGACTGTGACGTGTGACACCAGAATCCGAACTGCAAACTGGTCCACTGCCAGATGATGATGCCGATCCGAAAGTGCCTGAACTCAGCCTCTTGGAAGGTCCCTGACTCGGTCCACCCTCCTCAAATCGTCGAGACTGGAGTCTCATATGTCTTTCCTTCTCGATATCCTCACCTCGAAGTGCTGCACTCACAAACTCATCAAAGTTGTTCTGAGGCATCGTAGTCAGTGTCCATTTAATGTTCAGGTTCAAGCCCAACTCAAATCTCCGGCACTTGGCTTCCTCTGTAGCCACCATGTCACGAGCAAACCGAGATAAGCGAGTAAATTTGTCCCGGTACTCAAGTATTGACATGCTGCCCTGTCTCAAGTTGGTGAACCCCTCATACTTCCGCTGCTGTGTAGCCTGGTTGAAATACCTCCGCATAAACAAATCTCTGAACAATGTCCATGGAGTATCAACCGGAACTCTATCGGTGCTAACCCACCAAAAGTATGCATCAGACTCAAGTAAACCAACTGCTGCCACTGTCATCTGCTCAGGAGTGAAACGCAAACGCTCACAAACTCGTTCAACCTGAACCAAACATGCCTCACAAATCTCTAGATCAGCTGAACCCGAGAAAACAGTCGCTCCAGCAGTTCGTGCTTTGACCACAGGGTTAAAACACTCCTCCAAACGCAATACTCGCATAAGCATGTCATGCGTCTGGCGATCCTCATCAGGATCCACATCCCTATTAACATGGAAACCACGTCTAGGAGGCATCCTAATAAGAGAAAAGCATTAGTCGCAAAGCACAAGGAACGTAATCATGAAACTTCAGACATTTGAACATATACAACACCCGAAGCATTAATGAGTAACCGCTGGCCAGTCGGGTCATCGCTCCAGACATGCTGTACATACTCAAATATCCTTAGTATCTCAGCTACAGAAGTCTACAGAACCTGAAACCTAATGCTCTAATACCAAGCTGAAAGGACCCAACCCCGATTTAGTTTCCTAAACCGGAATCAAACCCTTTCTGAAAACACGAACTTGCAAAATCCATAGAAATTTAGGCAGAGTTTCACTATAACGTGGAATTACCATTAACCTGCACCCGAAAACACACTTCGTCCTATGCCACAAAAGCCAAACTGTGGGCACCAATCTCATCCGGATTTCTCAATATCATAGCAATAATGTAAAGTAATAAGCAAAACTGTACTTTACAGAAATCCGGGGAAAATCATATAAAAGTATAACATCATAATCAGAGCGACCTCTAGTGTATATATACATAAATATACAACAGTAGGCTAAACAAGAAACCTATTGGAAAAGAAAGGTAACTCGAACACTAAGCCCCCGACTGCGACGTGTGACACCAGAATCCAAACTGCAAATTGGGCACGAAAATTGAAAAGCCCAGGGGAAAGGCAAATAAAATCGTTAGAGTGAGTGGACGAAAATAATCATATGCCTTTCACCATTTATATAATATAAAAACAATGCGAGTTCTTAAAATGAATGGAGGTGTCAGGCGAATCTCTCAAGCCCGACGGTCAGGCGAATCTCTCAAACCGTACGGTGATAGACTAGGCGAATCTCTCAAGCCTAGTAGGCACATCAGGGGAATCTCTCAATCTAGGATCTGGACTACTGGTGATTTGCCGAGTAGCCAATGCATCGAGACTAAGTAAATGTCATCACCATATAAAATATAAAATAATACCTCCAAAAACAATAAATAATCTCAATACCGTACAGTAACTAAATACTGAAATCAATAACTCGCTACGACAGTGTAAATAAAAGTCCACTCACATATAGCACAGCGAGCAAACGCGCTAATCACGAGATCCGGCGGAAAATCCCTCGTCCAACGTACGATCTCGATCCCCAGAATAATCACAAAATATTACTGATCAAAATCACAATTCATTACTCTGTACCACACCTCGGAAACCAACAATTTCCGGAAACATATAACTCGGATACAAAATAATCGACGAAAATCCCCAAATTCTCCACATAAACCCTCGACATAAAATCCGATAACCAAATCAACTCGAAAACCTCAAGGTGATGATCAGGGCGCGATTACGAGCAAAATGGCATAAAACTTGTCAAATTTCAAAAAGTCAACGCCTCGCCGGAGCTCCGCAGTTGACCGCCGCCGACGGCGGCGGCGCGCCGTCACCAGAGGAATTTCCCGGCGAGGAAAAGCCAGAACTCCTCTCCTCCTCGATCCCAACACATCTCACAACTATGGCCTCCTCCAATTCCGCCGTGAACTGCCGAAATTCATCTCGAAAACTCCCAAAATCCAAATCGGCCGGCGACCCTGTTCTCCGTCGAAACTCCGGCCACGGCGCACGGCGGCCCTCGAGGCCACTCTCAAAAGCTCCGCCGTGGCCCCACGAGCCAAACCCCCCTAATCTCCGACCACCACCATGGCCGGAGCACCACCGTCCGTCGACCCCGAATTCCCACAACTTCAAGCTTCTTGTTCTCCCTCAATACCTCACCAAAATTTACAAATCCAAGTGCTAAACCATAGGAAATCAAGAGGAGAAGCTAACCATACCCAAATTGGAGCCGGAGGTGGCCAGAAATGAAAAGTCGCCGGCGAGTCAAATGGTGGTCCGGTTTGTACTCGATCAACGCGGTCAACGGGCTCCGTTTCTGGTCAACAACGGTCAAACTTCCCGAACAGTGTTTTTCGACAATTTTCAACTATTCTGACATTTATACTCGCGGCTCGATACGATTGACGGTCCAAAACAAATCACATCCACGTTTCGAATAACTCAAACTCAAATGGATAAACACGATGAAATTACATGATTTCAAATATTCATAACATATTCCTCGATTATCACGCATACTACAATTCTCGTGAAGAGACTCATCTCAAATTCTCCCCCGATAATTAAGTCGTGAACCGAACCGTCAATTTAATTAATTTACGATAAACTGTGATTACTCGTAAACTCGCGGATTAAGCCGATTAACGTGCTAATTCTGATTCGGGTCGTCACACGTTTGTCAAGATGGACGAGTTCGAGGCGTGGCAAGCTGCTGAGGCTGAAAAGCTAACGAATTCGCTTGAGGAGTCGGAGGGCGGGTCACATGCTGGGGATGGGGTACCGGAGATGGAGGAGGGTGGGGCTGATGGTACTACTAGGGCCAATTGATTGTCTTGTACTTCCGCTTTCTGTATTTGTTTTTATTGCTTTGTAGTAGTGGGACTTTTGCTCTAGCACCTGCGTGCGTTTGCTGAATGAGCTAGGTATAACTCTTTTTAGAAATATAGCTAAGTACCTGTTTCATTTACATTGCTTGTCTGAATGCGTTTGATTTACATTAATACTTTCATTGTCATTGGCTAAAAATAAAACGCGTGAATGTACTCATACAAAAAGTTACACAAACGTTGGATGTACGTGTGTTGGTACCGATCAAACGCAGGCAGATAAACACTTAGTGGAAATACTTCCTCAAGTGCTGTGTGTTCCAGGGGTTGCCTAGCCTTCGTCTGAGAATGTCCTTGATGTAGAACGTTCCTGGGCTTGAGATTGCGTCGATGATGTATGGACCTTCCTATGACGGGCGTAAAATCTTTGGCTTTGTTTGGATTACTTTCATGACCCAGTCCCCCAGTTGGAGTGGGCGCTCCCGAACACGTTGATTGAATAGACGAGCGACTGTCTGCTTGTTTGCGGTGTTGTGAAGATGTGTTGTGTCCCGCTTCTCCTCGAGGAGGTCGTTGTTGAGTCGTAGTCCTTCTCCGTTTGTGGTGGGGTCATAGCTTTCTATTCTTGGGCTTCTGTGTGTGAGTTTGAGTGGTAGTACGGCCTCTATTCCGAATGTGAGGCTAAACGAGGTTTCTCCTATCGCTGTTGTTGTAGTTGTTCGGATTGACCAAAGTATTTCGAGGAGGAGTGTGGGCCATCGTCCATACCAGATGTCTCATTTCTTAATGAGTTCAATTTTCTTCTTGATTCCCTCTTTGATGATTTTGTTGGCTGCTTCAACCTGTCCGTTTTTCTGGGGGTGTGCCGGTGATGCGAGTACTAGGTTGGTGCCCTGTTTCCTGCAGAATGCCTTGAGCTCGTCATTGTGAAATTGCAGCCCGTTATCGGTGATAATGTTGAGTGGGTTGTTGTAGCGACAGTAAAGAAAACGTCAGAGGAATCTCTTGACCCTTTCGGTTGTGATTTTGACCATCGGTTCGGCCTCGATAAACTTGGTATGGTAGTCAATGATCAGATGATGTAGCTATATTGGCCCTTAGATTTCAGAAGTTCTCCGATGAGATCAAGTCCCCACTGTGCAAATGGAACCACTACCAGAATACTTCTCATTGCCACGAAATGAAGTAAACAAAGGCCGACGAAGTCCTATATTGTCGGCTATAAGAAGTATCACCTATGAAAAGCTCACTCGTCGGTCATTTTTTCCCTCGTCGCCGACTATAATATTATAGCCGACGACTCGTCGGCATTTACCTTCTTGTCGCCGGCTATAATGTCTAGTATGGCCGGCGATGGTTCGGCCAAAATTCCGACGAGATATTCTGTCTATAGCCGATGAGTTATTGAATCGTCGGCTATAATGCTTATATCAGATCTACTCTGCAGCAGCTCATTCATTTTACATAAATCCGGTGAGAAAGAAGCAAAACACTCTGAAATCGTTAGGTATTGTCAAAAGCCGTCCAAAACCCGTTCGTGAAGTTATATAGGTACGTATATATATATATATATATATATATATGCGTATATATATGTGCATGGATGTGTGTTGATTTAGATATATGTGTGTTGATTTAGAGTTGAGATTAATGGTTTGATATGTAAATAGAGTTGATATATTGTTGATTTTGAGTTGATTTGAGATGAATTCGATGAAAATATGCATGTGTATATATATATGTATATAAATTTATTTTTTGATTAATTGTTAATATGTATATATATACATGTAAATTAGTAATTGGGAATTGTTGGTATATATACATATTTTTATATGGGTCAACTTTTGTTTAGGGAAATATATAGACGAAGAATTAAATTAGTGTAGATGGTTTGATACTAGCCCGGAGAACACAAAGATCGATCAGTACGGAATATTTTCAGTGAATACTGCTACAAGCTGGTATAGCACTTGTTCAAGTGTAGATAGTTTGATACTAGCCCAGAGAACACAAGGATCGATCAGTACGGAATATTTTCAGTGAATACTGCTACAAGCTGGTATAGCACTTGTTCAAGTGTAGATGGTTTGATACTAGTCCGGAGAACACAAGGATCGATCAGTACGGAATATTTTCAGTGAATACTGCTACAAGCTGGTATAAAGAACGTCAATGACGAATGGCAGTGTGCTGTTTCGGTTGCCCGCTTCTTCACTGTAAGAGAAAGTGATTAGAGGTCAATCCTTCCTGCCGGCCTTTGGTGGATTCCCAGTATGTACTGCGAATACGTCCCTTGGGCTAGGTTCTTCCCGCTCTCGTGGGCATTCGGGCTTTCATTTCCCTCCTGAGATGTTGTTAATTGTACCCCTCGTTCGTATATTTGTAACCTGTCGTTCGGTTTTTGGTCTCTGGAAGATTAGCGTTCCCTCGTTGTGCAGCCGTTCTATTTCCCTTGCTAGGATTTCACAGGCGTTAGTGTTGTGGGTGTTCGAATCATGGTACATGCACCACGTTCCCTTGTTATTCTGCATGGGGGCGATCCCGGGTGCCCTCGGCATTGGTGAGCGGATCTGGCTTTTATTTTGCTTAAGCACCTCCTCATTCGAGGCTTGGGCGATTGAGAAGATTTTACGGCATGGGTGGAGATCTCTTGGTGGTGGTGGTGGTAGGTTCTGTCGAGCTGGGGGTTCGCGTCCGTGATGCGCTTGCTGATATTGTTTGTTGCTTTTCTGTTTGCGGTAGTGGATCTCGCGTTTACGGGAGGTTGATTCGGGCTGTGTTTTTGGTTGTGGGCTTTTAGCTATGTGGGAGGATGGTGGGTGGTTGTGTATGTAGTTGGGTGCTTTCAAGGGTAGAGCTGCGTTCGGACCTTGTGCCTCCTATACATGGGTGTCCACCAGTGCCTTCTGTACGATCAGGTCGATGACCTCGTCGTACCCGAGGTTGTCCTTCCTGACCAACTTCTCTACAAATAGGGTTCCTGTTAGGTTTTTCAGTAACGCCATTTTTGCCACGTTTTTGTCGAGGTTTCTGCATGTGTTCGCAAGGGCTCTCCATCGATTAATGAAGTCGAATAGGTTTTCGGTGTCTCCTTGATGGATCTTGAGGAGAGTGTTGGCGGTGTTGTACTTGCCCTGCAGCCGGTATCGTTTGAGGAAACACTCTGTTAGCTCCTTGAACGAGTGTATGGATCTCGTGGGCACCTAGTAGAACCAGCTTCGAGCTTCTTCTGTTAACGTCTCTTGGAACAGAAAGTAGAGGGTTGCATCTGAGTACCGGGTACCTGCGGTGGCGGATTGATACTGGTCGATGTGTGTTCGTGGATCTCCCTTCCTATTGAATCTGCTGATCTTGACAGTTTTGGAATATGGGTCCCTGCCTTGTGCCATGATGGCATCCGATAATGGGCTTACACGGGGCGTGTACATCCCATTTGGCCCCGTATGTGTGCTTTTCTTGAGTGATGTGATTTCAACCTCTATCTATTCCTGTATTCTTTCGGGCAGTGGGGGTGGTCCTGAAAGTTTGTTTTGTCGTAGTCCCCACGGTGGGTTGATTCTAATGACATGTATGCCTGCTCTTTGTTCCTCTGTCAGTTCTGACTCCTCGCTTTGGGTCTCCTGGCTCCGGATGAACGCTTCAAGTCGTTCCTGCAATCGCTATTGAGTCTGGCGTTTCTGATCTCTTTCGGTTCTAACTGATTGGAGTTCCTTCACGAGATGGGCTGCCGCTTTATCCTCCGTTAGGTCGTGATGCTGCAGATTGCGTCTACGAGAGTGTGTCTCTCGTCTTCCTACTTTCGGGTGTGATGTGGTCCATCGCCATCTTTGCTGCTAGTTTTGGCTTTCGGACTCTTCTTTCGTGAGTTTCGTACGTAGTTTACGATTGCTCGCTTCCCACAGACGGCGTCAATTGTTTCTACAAAATTTTGTAAGGGTCTTTAACAGAAGAGCAGGTTTAGCTTTTTCGGGCAGACCTGGTCTTTCGCGCGTATGTCGTTCTTTACCTGTTGTTAAGAACAATAGACCAAACGGGAGTTAGGAGTCTTGATAGGGTGTTCCCGTCTTCGACTCTCCGACGCTCAAGTTAGAATGTATGGAGTGTAACAGTAGTATTGGTAGAGTAACAGGTGTACCTTGTATCCGTCATAAATGTGTTGCTTATATTGGTGTTTAGGTATGGAGTTTTTTGCTGTTCTTCGATGTGGGATACTGTCTATCAAGTACATGGCATGTCCTGGTACTTTCCGTTTGCCGTACCGAACGCGAGGACGTTCGGATGGTGTTGGTTCCTTGTTTAAAGTTGAAGCCTACATTGTTGCCTTGCATTTGGTCTAAGCTGTGTTGACTCGTTTTTAGTGAGTAAGTGTGCAGTAATTGTGTGTTACGGGATCACACACTAACACTAAGAGGGTGTGCTTTGTCCATTGCCCTATTTAAGCATAAGCAGACTGGTGAATAAGAACTCTACCAACTAGATGTTCTATCTCTAAACCGAGACAAAATCAAGTCATACTAAGGTCTATATCTCAAACAACTTGTTCATGTAATGAATACGCATGGGCATAACTTATCATTCTTATATCCCTTCCCAATCAAGTAGTCATTTAGAATAGTGAACATCTCAATTTGAACACATGAGCACTGTGTGATTTAGTGTTACTTGAATTGTGTATAACCATATCAACCGACACTCTTATGTACGTCTCTGAATCAAGATCCCTATAGAAATATGTTGTAATTACATTCATAAGTTACATACTCAATATCTTTGGTAGGCCTGGACATAAAACTGATTTGGGGTTGCAACCAACCGAATCAGACCAACAAAAGTGGTTTGAAAAGTCGAACCGAATTGACAAATGGTGGGAAAATGCACATTGATCAAACCGATCACATTCGGTCAAGTTTTAGTTTCTGGTAGAGAACCAACCGTTTCAAACCGACTGACCGCTTATTAAGCTATATTCAATATTTGTTTTTTAATAATGTATTTGTAATACTTTTATTTGTTGTTGATCTTTTGCTGGCCCAAAATATATCAACTTGGGCCTTATCGGAGAGGCTAACACACTCAAACTCTATTTTGACTCATCTGTATAAATAAAAAAATTCACAAACCTCTCATATCTCTCATTTCTCTATCCCCCTCAAAGTTGCGCCGCTCATTTCTTCAAAAGCTCTAGCCCCTCAAATCCCCCATATTGCTAATTATGGCCACAAACACCCAATCTCACTCTAGTTTTGATCCTCCCCGTCTCACTCCATCCCCGATTTTGATCATTTGATGAGTTTCTGAAAAATATTATAGCTCTCTTTTTGCCTTTTTGATATTTTCTGAGTTCAGTAGAGTTTTGATTTGATAAGATCTGTGTTTGATTTAATAGAGTTGTAATTTTGCTTTGAATGCTTTAATGAAGATGATAGAAGGATAAGAAACAAATTCCAGTAACCCAGTAATTGAACTTATCAAAAGTCTTTGTAATGAAAAAAATCTTCATCGAACTTGAATAAAAGGACATAAATTTGTAAAAATGGCAATGGCCTATAACTGAAATCGATTCAAGCCGAACCGAAAATTCGGTCCAACCGAAAGTTCAACCCAGCACTAAGAAAGTCCAAATTCGGTTCTAATTTTGGGTTAACCAAAAAATTAGGTCCATTATCAGTTTAGGCCTCAAACCAAACCGGCTCGATATATGCACAGCCCTAATGTTCGAACACTACCAAGCTGATAAGGTATTGGAAAGTAATGATGTCCAGAGTATACATCTCCTCATAATCAATATTAGGGCGTTGAGAAAGTCCTTGCACCACAAGTTCTTCTCATTGTGTTTCCAAACAAAGACTCATTTGTGTCTAACCGACTTCCCATTCGGTGGTCATAGCACTACCATACCGAAAACTCATCTTTTGTAAGAGAGTCTAGTTTAACCTAGATTGCAACTTTTCATATCGGTCAATTTGCTCTACGTTGACAATCTACACTAAGCAAGGTTCCACTTCATCGTCCTCAATCATGAGTGATAGAATAAGTAAATGCATCATCAACGACCATAGAAGAACCATCCATAATGCATCTAGTATTTGTTTAACTTGGGGAGATTTCTTTGTTTACTGACATCGTCATTGAGTCTGAAGCGTCCCCAAGTGCTTGTCAAAGTCGACTTCTAGACACAATTGCAGTAAGATACAATCTCATGTGTTGATGATGAACGGTTGTGCCCTGATGGCTTGCCTTTTTAACGGCAGCTCATCAGTGAATTTTGACTGATCCTACACCCGCACCTACAAGCAGGAGAAATACCACTTTGCCCGGGTGTTGCGTTAACTTGACAAACCTTGCAAAAAAATTTGCAGCCTTACATAATTGTTTGCAGCAAGTATAACTAATCTCGTTAGTTTCACGATATCAGTAAAGGAGTCAAGCATTGATTCAACTATTTTCTAAACATCGAGAATATATTGCACTTCAATCTCACATTGAGATGTGCGGGGACCATGATGAGACATAGTTGAGACTTACCACGTTAATTTTTGGCATTTAACCAGAATGAAACCATTCTTATCTCCCCCTAACGGCGGGAAGTATGTCTCATCATAGTGATAATCTGCAAAACCAACAATAAAGAGATCTCCTATCAAAGGTCTAGATATAGGACAATCAATGGAGATTCATAACCAACATAAATGCTTAATCGTTGTTGATGACCCAATTTTGTACGCAGTGAAAACGTAGTAAGTACATGTACCACACAACCAGAGATGCGTAGATGTAAAATATCAGGCTCGTATCCAGTGACCAACAGGTACACACTGAATGGTTAACGGGTTACAAATCTCAAGTGAATAAGCATAGTTGCATGTAACATTGCATATCTCCAACCAGATACCGGTAAATTAGTATGTGTTACCAAAGCTCTGGCCACAACCTGTAACCACTTGATTTGTGCCTCTGCAAGACCGTTCTGTGAATGAACATGGAGAACCAGGATGTTCAACTTCAATCTCAATCGACATGCAATAATCAGCAAAAGATTTTGATGTAAACTCTCCTGTATTATCCAATCTAATGGACCTGATTGGATTGTCCGAGTGGTGAGCTCAAAGCTTAATAATCTGTGCTAGGAGTTTTGCAAATGCAGCATTCCTTGTGGATAGCAAAGTACTGTGTGACCAACTCATTGATGTAGCAACCAAAACCATAACATAGTTCACATACCGGCTTGATTGGTCCACAAATATATTCTTAGAATCTGTGGAGGAATAAAAGTTGTGTCTATAGCAAAACAAGGTCATGCCTACAACTTTTCTAATAAATAAGCTTTACAAAATGAGCGATGTGCAAAACAAGATTTCCATTCTCACAATATTGTTCCAATTGAAAACCGTTGACACAAATATTTTCAAAACTTAGTAGAGATCGGTTGGAGTGTTGATTAAGACAACATCGAAAAATTGATGTAAAACAACATCTGACCGGTCGAAAAGACCTTTGTATATTATATCTCATGGCATGACATAACCAATGTAAAGCCACATCCGATGTTGTTTGTCGTGTCGAAAGGCATTCTTGACGAAACCAATGTACAAACAACATCAAAAACACAAATTCTGGTTATTAACCTTGATAGGTTGAGATAATCCACTCAAACCAGTTCAAATGTCCAAAACAACCTCTTCGACGGGTCGAAAAAATTTCTCGAAGGGTCAAAGAAAACCCAAAAACCGATATGATTTTCAATATCGATGTTTGACAGGTTAAAAATTGGACAATTTTGAGATAGTAGCTATCCTTCGACGGGCCGACACAAGTCTTCGACCAGTCGAAGCTGCAAATATATGACCAAAGGAAAAAATTCGATGGGTCGAAGAAAATCAGACATAAATTTTCGACGGGTCGAAAATGTGTCAAAAACGATCCAGAAGGTCCTCTTCAATGGGTCGAGAAAGAATCTCGACTGATCAAAAATTTCCTGGGGTCAAACTATCCCCTCTTTTTGTCTCATTTTTATGATATTATGGTGTCATATTGTCATGGAATATTGTATATTTTGAACCATTCATGCATTATGAAGTAAAACAGTATTCTCAACATTTTCATATATATATCGAAAGAAAGAAATGTTATTACTTTGCCCGCATAAAACTTACATCAAAGATTATCATATTAAAAAAATTAAGACTAAAATAAAGTCTCAAATCATGACTAAAACCAAGTCAAAAATAAATTAAGCTAAACTTGATTACATAGCAGAAATATGAGCCTAATACATAGACTACTCAAAATTTCTAGTCTCCAGACTTGATTTTTGTCATCTGCTACAATAAGATTGGCTTCACCGCAATCTTCCATTTCATAGTCTTTAGTGAAGTTAGTCTCATGTGCAAGATATTTCTTGCACGTTTTGTAGGAAATTTGGACATCCTTAGGTGCACGACATTGATTATGCCTATGCTTTGTACAACCACACCTATAGCAAGGAGACAAGTCAGAAGTAGAAATAGAATTTGAAGAATTTCTACCATTGCTATGACCGAAATTGGATTGATTCTTGTTGGAGTTGTTTTGGCTACTGTCTTGGCGAGTCAAAGTCAAATTCCGACTGTGTCCTCCTCTACCACGACTTCTGTCATGTCCTTCTTTATCACCACGATTGCTGTAAAGCTCAGAACGACCGTTTTTTTTCTTACATGCCTTCCCACTAGTGTTATACATCTCATAAATTTTTTTAGTACCACATAACCTAGCATTGTTGTTGAGAAATATCTCGCGATATCTCTGTTTCTTGGCCAGAATGTTCATGAGATCACAGAATGATCTAATTCTTCCTTGGTGTGTGACCATCCTATATTGGTGTGCGAGCGTATCCATGGAAGTAGGAAAGGTGTTTAAAGACTTCTTGATCATTGCCTGATCAGTCTTTACCATGCCACAAATGACCGACTCAGATTGAAGCTCTAATATAGCTTGATTAAATGCATTAATCTTTGTATAATCCAATAACCTGATTGAATTCTATTTTTCTTTTAAAGTCGCCCAGAAATCAGCGGGGTCATTCTTTAGCAATTACTGCTTCTTTAGAACTAGATGTATATGTCGCCTCAAAAACATGAGGGCTTGTGCTTTGTAACTCAAAAAGAGCTTGAGTTGATCTGGAGTTGGTGGCACAACTTTTTAACCAGGTGGTGGTGTTGAGTTGGTTGGATAATATCAGTGATTTTTATCGAGAAGAATGTTCTCATCATTTGATACCCAACGATGGTATTCTTCTCCTCGTGGATCAAGGATGTCAAATTCAGGCATAGCCGGCTCAGTTGAAGTCATCTACAATAGAGACAAGAGATGTAGTACCGATTGAAAAACCACGATTACTAATTACCAAGTTTAGAGAATAAGAAGAACCGAGATCAATGATATTTGGTCACAAAAATTGATGCAAAAACGGTGGCTTCATACCATATTCAGAAACCGTGACTTCTGACACATATATCGACTTTTTTTTTCAATGTGTATTCATAAATAACTGTGATATTCACTAATAACTGTGACTCCCCCAGGACCATCACTAATGTCAAACTTTTTATAAACATGTATTAATCCATAGGAACAAGGGAATAAAAAATAAATCATAGTAACAAATCAACCTAAATCTAGACATAGATCTAGGGTGTTGTGGTAATTAAGTTTTGCAACCTAATTTCTAAATCGAAGAAAGTCAAAAAAAATTACCTCGAGGGTGTTATGCTCGGTATGAAAAGTTTGTAAAAAGTTTGAAGAAAGAACCGTAAAAAAATCCGGCGATGGTGGAGAGCGTTTAGCGGCGATGGTGATGATTCAGCGATGGAGTTTTGTGTTTAGAGGTTAGGGTATTTTTTTTGTTCAGGATTTGGGGTGATGACTATCAACTTAAGAACTGCTGATAACATGTTGGATGAGAAAATATATACGCTATCAATATAGACTGAAACTATAGTTTATTCATTAATAGATGACTTTAAATATAATCATTACAACCAGTTACAATCATTATCCTTATAAATCAGGGATTGAGATAATATCTACTTCTACTCTGATTAGGACAAAACACGCACCAAGATACTAGGAATATTTCTCCTAGAACAAAAGCAGAATGTAAATTTATTTGTAAATTACAGTAATAACCCTAAAGTATTTTATTGCATCAAATTTAAAAGGGTATAAATGAAAGAAATGGCAAAAAGGGAGAACAGCGTATGTTTCCTTTATAATATCAATACTATAGTATAGATAAAATTAGTAAACAAACAAAGCAATCAAACATTTTGATCTATTGGAGTAGATAAACTAAATTTCTCGAAAAGAAAATTATAGATCACCTCGAGTGCACCATGACCAACTAATACCACAAAATCTAGGACCACTCTAACACATGAGATCAAGGTTCAAAAAGACGATAGGCGAAATTAGACGGTAGAACTATTGCCTAGCGCCTACCGGCTTAGAAAGACTTTAATCGATAATTATGCGGTAATTAGGGGATTATTTTTTATATATTTAATTAATTGTATATTTTTATTGCATATTATAATATAAATAATATATTAAAGGGCGGACGATGAGCGGCAAACAGCGAGCAACAGTGATCGGTGAGTGATGTCCAGGGAGCAGTGGGTTTTGCGATAGCGCAGAGAGACCAGTGAAGGATGACAATGATTTTGCGACGAGAGGATTTGGTTGTTTTTTTTAGGGTTTTCAATTTTGGGCATTTTACCCCTTTTAGATTTAAAAAAACGAAAAAATTGAAAGAAAAAAAAGGCCTAGGCGCAATTAATGCCCGCCTAAACGCTAGGCACAGTATTTAATTACCGCTCAACTGGTCCACGCACCACCAAATTTAGCATTTCACTTGGTTTTTCCACGCAACACTAATTGAGATTAACACTTAATTTAATTAGATCTCAAGTCTACTAGCCAAGAACTTTCTGAAATGGAAACGTAAAAGAATTAATGTACATGGAGATCCAAGTACTACTTCCCTGTATCCATCGCCAGTTAGATGAGGTTTTAGGAGTCTGCTGGTTGTGTAACTTCCATTCTTCAAGAGCTTTTTCATGAATGAAATATTGGAGTAATCTTACCAATGTAACAATACATGATAGCAGCTAGAATTCGGTTTTTCAGCACTAAAGAGAATTGGCGCGAGCTTAATGTATTAGTAGTCCTCCTAACCTGTCCCATGATGCATCTGCCTTCAATCAATTTGAATTTGATACTTTACCAAATCATTTACAATCCGAGAATGATCCCAGAATCTGCTCAATCACACCAATTGGGGAGCCATAAAGTTCGAGTGGAATGATGAGAGCACTACAGTCTTCAAACTCAGTGGTCTCGTACATAAGCAGCAACTATACCAAGACAATATATTAAATGTCAACTTCCTTCCCATCGCATCTTTAAGTGTATATACAATTGTATTTGCAGTCATAAGTCCATGTGTTTCATGTCTCAACATTTTTCTAGCGCATACCCTACCTATATAGGGAATGTCTTTCCAGTTTCCATCAATTATGTAGCACCATCTCTAAATGTATGGTTACCAAATTATATATGTCCAGTTGATTATCCAACATCATGGAGTTGCAAAAGCAATCCCTTTATGATGAGGATAAAGAGTTTCCAAAGTCCCTTCACAAATCATAACCTCCTTTGAATTGTTCTCCAAAGAAATATCATTTTCCATCTGCACTCCACTGTACTCAACGTCTCTATCGATAATCTTCAATAGATGTGTGCAAGTGGTGCAACAATCCAGAACATATTCTCGACTCTTCAACTATTGCCCGATTTGTTGTGATGAATTGCGACGAGAGTATATAAGAGAAGAATATCTTGTAAAAAATATTCTCCGGTTTCTTTCAGTTTACCAGCATGATCCTCGTCAAAACCATGTCCTTCCTTCTAGTCCAGCATTTTGTTATGGCATCTTGTAATGAAGCTATAGGTTATCACAGCCACCCTCGTCGCTCATTGCTTACAGACAAGGCTGGTCTTCTGGAGTTCAAGAAGGCTATTATATATGATCCTAATTCCACTCTAGCTAATTGGAATGAAGCTACTGATGTCTGCAACTTCACGGGCGTCTACTGCAACAATCAGCGTCATCGAGTGAGAGAGCTCGTCTTGCATGATCATAAGCTTTTAGGGAGGTTATCACCTATCATTTCAAATCTAACCGGCCTTCGTTACTTAGAGCTTGTAGGCAATCACTTTTATGGAGCTCTCCCACCTGAACTTTCCTTACTCAGACGCCTACATCATCTTAAGCTCGAGGGGAACAGCTTTCATGGTTCTATCCCTGATTCCTTGGTCCTTGCTTCACAGCTCACTCTAGTTAATCTTTTGCAAAACAATTTAACTGGCCTGCGCTTTTCTCAAACTGCAGTGTTCTAGGGTCATTAGACCTCTCCAACAACTTTCTTTCAGGGAAAATTCCAACAGAAATAGGAAACTGTCCAAACCTATGGAACCTCAATTTATACAACAATCAATTCACCGGAGAACTTCCTCTGTCTTTGACCAACACCTCACTGGTTAATTTGGATGTCGAATTCAATCATCTTTCTGGTGAACTGCCTGTCGACGTTGTGGAGAACTTGCCTGATATTCTTTATCTTCACTTATCGAATAACGACATGGCAACACCAACCTCAATCCATTCTTCTCTGCCCTTGCAAATTGCACTAGTCTAGAGGAGCTTGAACTGGCTAGCATGGGAATTGGAGGCATATTACCTAGTTCCATTGCCGGATTTCGTGCCAACTTCACAAATCTATTGCTGCAAGAAAATCAAATTACTGGATCAGTTCCTTCGGGTATAGGTAATCTTTCAAAGCTTGTGGTCCTCAACTTGACCTCCAATCTTATGAATGGCACAATTTCAGCACACATAAGTAAGTTATCACACTTGGACCAGCTTTTCTTGTCACACAACCATTTTACCGGCACGATACCAGAAGCATTTGGCAAGCTTCGTCACCTAGGCCAGCTTGATCTGTCTCATAATTCGTTCTTTGGTGATGTACCAAGCAGTCTAGGAAATTTGAGCAGACTGAATTATCTATTTCTCAACAACAACCTCCTATCCGGGGAAATACCTCCAACATTTGGACGCTGCACTGAACTGTACAAGCTTTTGACTTATCATACAACAGACTGGCAGGGGTTATCCCCCTAGAAATATCAGGTTTAAGTAATATCAGAATCTTCATCAACCTCTCACACAACCAGCTTGAAGGGTCCAGCTTGAATAGTGGTATCAGAGCCTAGGTTTCAGCCTAGGTATTATCTGGTATGGCTTCGAGGGTAGCAAGGTATGATGTCGAGAGGTTCCATGGGAAAAACAACTTTAGCATGTGGCAAGTTGAAGTGAGAGACATGCTAGAAGATTTATACCCATCTAAAACTTAATGAATTAAGAACTAATTCATAAGAATAAAGAGTGATCTTCGTCCGTAAGTATACGGGGACAAGTAATAATATAGAAAGGAAATCGAGTGTCAAACCCACGAGGATTAAGCATTTAAACTCCTTAACTCGGAATTGAAAGCACAAAGACTACGGACACTCTAAACACTAGCTAGACACAAGAACTAAAGAAAAGATGAAAGTGTATCTCACCTTACCGAATCCTTTGGAGACTTGGCATAGCGAGGGATGATGACATAAAGGTGAGCGATTAACGAGTTGGTTGATGGTTGATTGATTACACTAAATGCAAAAACTAAATGACACAAATTCAATATAAGGGAAAATAGGTCAACTAGATAACTCCCCACTAACCATATGATGCACCAAACAATGTCCTGTTTTAGATTAAGTCCGTTCATGAGAATGAATGTCCAAGTCGTGACCTTGTGAGTCACGGTTGATTTTAAATCTAAGCTCATAGACCATTACGGGCTCTAGGCTACTTAAACCCAACATTGACGAATATCATGAAGTGGAACCAAGATCCAAACTATTTAGACTTGAATCACAATAGTATGTCACGTTATGAAGTCAACAAGTAAATTGTGTAATAGATGTGGAAAGGTTCCCCTCTCGAATCTTGATTGGAAAATCCGAGGGGTTGTCTAGTGAATCCCTCAACTCGTAATTAGCAAGTTACGAGTTAAGAAGTTCTACAATGTGCCTCAATAACCTTTTTGATTAATATGTGCTTGACTAGAGTTCCTCAAGTCTATAAAGACTCAAAGAGGCTCTACTCCATGCTAGGTGCTAGGGAACCAATTCTCAAGGTAAATCTCATAGAATAATACCCTAATTATGTTTATATGCTCATCTTTCTTAGGTGAGTGACTAATTCACTTAAGTCCATTACTAGCTTCCTTAAACATATTTCAACTTAGTCTTAGCTTAGACATGCATAACAAAACTAGACATGAGGCTCAAACACATAAACATCCACAAACACACAATAGTTTATTCACAATACAATTCAAGAGTCATACATAACCAACACATAGTTTGTTCATCACATGGCTAGGGTTCTAACCGTAGCCTCCCAAAAGAGACTACTCACTAAACATAATTAAATATAAGATTTGATACATGTTTAAGAGGTAAAAGAGAGTAGAAATAACGAAGGGTCTCTAGAAAAGCTCCAAATGACTCTAAGCTCTTCTAGCTCCACTTCTTCTTCAACAAGCACAAAGTCTTCAAGAGGAGGAGAGCCAACCTCTAGGACTCAAAGAAGCCAAGGTAAAGAGGGATTACTTCCCACTTTTTTAAGCTCTAGAGAATCACACACTCCTTGGAGGCAAAGATGAGAGGAGGAAGTGAGGGATAGTGATAAGTGAGAGTGGAAGAGGTTTGGCCAAGGAATTCAAGGCTAGGTCTCTTGGATTTATAGAGGGTTGGAGGAAATGATTAAAAGTAGAGAAATCTAGCTTCTCTCTAGAGAACTCATCGAGAACCCTAGAGAGAAGCTAGAGAGAAAACTAGAGAGAAAGGGGTTCAAAACTTGTAAAGATGAGTGAAATGAAAATGTGGTATGTTTAGGTATAAAGGGGAGCTCGAATTTGGGCTGAATGGGGAGGCAAATATGGACCCTTAGATGATAGGAAATGGTGAGACGCAAGATCTAATGATTAACTTTGAATTAGGGAGACCATGATCCACTATTTTAGGCTATGGAAGGCTAAGCTCCAAAATAGTGACATCATGTGGTCCAACTTCTTCTCTTCCTCTCCAAATCAGATTGGTAAGCATAGATGGGTTCAATGGGTCTCCATTGGACTGTGGCAAATTTTGGCGGATTCCGAGCAACTTCCGGCAACCTCCGGTGAAGTTATTTCGTCATTTTTCCAAAGTTGCTCCAAATTCTCTCTTGACCTCGAAAATGTATACGTTTTCTCCAATAAGTATCTAATTCTTCATATTTAATACATTCCGAGTCAACTCCACATTTCCTAGTAAGAACAGGAAACGTCATAAGAACAATGTTTTATTCATAGAAAAAAATCTATAAGCATAAAGTTAGGAGTGTAATAGGCACATAATTATGGTCCTAACAAGACATCCTAGTCAAGAATGCTCTGTCAGAAGCTTTAGAGGGGAAACCTGAAGCAAGGAAGGATGATGAGTGGAAAAGCTTTGATTGGCAAGCTTGTTCCACTATACGGTTGTGTTATCGAAAGAAATCAAGCACAACGTCATGAATGAGCAATTAGCAAAGAAGATTCGGGAAAAACTTGAAAAGTTTTACTTGGAGAAATCACTCACGAATCGGATCAATCTCAAGGACTTCTACCGGTTCATTATGGATGAAAGTATGGCTTTACAAGACCATCTCAATGAGTTTAATAGAATGCTCTCGGAACTGTTAAACTTGGAGGTGACTATGAGTGAAGAAGACAAGGTTTTGGTGCTTCTAGCATCACTTCCTGAGAAATATGATCACCCAGTGACGACAATGTTACACAGGAAACAGAGTATAGTTCTCGATGAAGTTACATCGACCCTTCTCTCAAATGAAAATAGGAGAAAAGGTGGAGATGGTAGCTACAAGGATACCAAAGTTATCAATGCTAGAGGAAGGAGAGTAAAGGATTTCAAGGATGGAAAAGCTCCAAGTCCTATTCAGAAAATCTCAAGGACAAGAAGTGTTACTACTGTCACGAAAAAGGGCACATCGCGAGGTACTGCCCTAAGTTGAAAAAGAAGAAAGACGATGGCAATGAGAAAAATTAAGATCCCCATGGAACAATTCAACAACCTTTATGTAATATGATGATGATGTTCTGATGACAACGTCATATTCTGGTATGTCTTTTGAAGTCGCTTGGGTTCTTGCTTCTGGTTGTTCATTCCATATATATCCATATAGGAATCTTTTCATTAACTGTGAAAAGGTGGAGAGCGGTGTCATTTTTACGGTGGACGGAAAACCTTTCAAGTTGGAGGGAATTGGAGCAGTCAAGATCAAGACACATGACGGAGTTGTAAAAATTCTAGAAGATGTTAGATATGTTCCTAAGTTGAGGAGGAATCTTATCTCAATCGGTGCACTTGACTCCAAAGGTTACAAGATTGTGATAGAAGGTGAAACAACCCTACTCCGATTTAGTTGCCTATACCGAAATCAAACCCCCTCGAAAACACGACCTTAAAATTTTTTTCCAGAGTTTACTTTGAAAACACATAAACCATTCTTAGAACCTGCAAGGAAATACACTTCGAATATTCCACAAAATCCAAACCGTGGAGCTCCGTTCCCCATCTGGATTTCTCAACAACATATATATAATAAACTCAAAGGTTTACAAGAAATCCAGAATCATTCAGGAGTATACTCAACTAAAACACAGTATAAGTACTCAGAGCGACGCCTATATACAACATTTACAACGAGTAGGTCAAACAAGAAACCTACAGAAACTGAAGAGTGGTCCGAACTCTATGCCTCCACAGTCGACGCACAACACAGGAACTCAAACTGCAAACTGGGCAACGGAAACTGAAAAGCCCAGGGGAAAGGCAAATAAAATCGTTAGAGTAAGTGGACGAAAATAAACATATGTCTTTCACCATTTATATATTCATAAAATAATGCGAGTTCGTAAACACATAAAAGTAGCCACTCCGACGGATTTCCCTGCCAGAGTAGCAAGTCGGGTGAATCTCTCAAACCCGATGGTGATAAACTAGGCGAATATCTTAAGCCTAGTCGGCATATCAAGCGAATCTCTCAAGCCTGATAGATGGACTACCGGTGATCAGCCGCGTAACCAATGCATCGATGCTAAATAAATAAATGTCATCACCAATAAAATATAAAATACCTTCAAAACAATAAATAATCTGAACATTGTACTGGAAACAAATACTGAAATCAAGAACTCGCTACAACAATGTAAATAAATGTCCACTCACAGAGCAAAGCTAGCCCTGAGGTCTAGCAGAAGATTCCTCGCCAAACGCTCGATCTCGATCACCTGAATAACAGGGATACGATCAATACATAAATAATCACAACATACGGAGCTAATACGTCGAGAACCCCGCGTTCTCGAAAGAAGTACTGCTCGAAATATCGACGAGGATTACAAAATTCACAAAATATACCCAATTAACCCTCGTCCCAAAATATAATACTCAATCAACCCAAAAACCTCAAGACTACGCTCGGGGCACGATTACGAGAAAAACGGTATAAAACTTCCCAAAAATCCCAAAAAGTCAACCTCGTCGGAGCTCCGCTGTTGACCGCCACCGCCGCCTCCGCGTCAACGGTGACCAATTTCGGTGAAAATTTCCAGATCACATCTACTCCTCAAGCACAACAACTTCCTCTTCTACCATCAAAGCCAATTCCAGCCACACCGGCCGAAATTGAGCTCGAAAGTTGTTGCACTCCATGGATTCCAGTGAGCTTTTCCGGCGAGCTTCAAACGGCTTCCAAACTTGAAATCTCTCTGTCCAAAATCTTCTATGGGTTGAGGGGATCAAAACCCCCAACCCCATCGACCCCAAAAGTGGCCAGAAAAGTCCACCCGATTCCTGCAAAAATCTCAAACTTCACCGAGTTGGTTCTCCCTCAATACTCAACCAAATCAACTCAAACCAAGTTCAAAACAATAGAGAACCACGAGAGGAAGCTAACGATACCAAGCTTGTGGTCTGAAGTGTCCGGAATCAGAAGGTCAATGGCGGTGCAAAATCCCTTCGGTCAACACGGGTCAACGGCCCAATTTTGGTCAACTCGACCCAAATGTGACTTTTCGACAATTTTATGACTATTCTGATATTTATACTCGAGACCAAAATGATCAACGGTCGTAAACGGATCGAAACCAATTGGATAAACACGATTAAATCCAACGGTCAGAAATATTCATAACATATTCATCGGACATCGGAAAAATCCTTGGAAAACTCCTACAAGCTTGAAATCATAAACTCTACAACTCTCGTGAAGGAACTCATACCAAATTTATTACCGAAAATATCTTCGTGAACTAACCCGCCATATTAACCAATTACGACTAAACCGCGGCTAATCGCGAAACTCGCAAATCAAGCCAGTTAACTACCATTTTCGGTTCGGGTTGTCACAGAAGGTGCAGTTTTGAGGGTAGTGATGGGTTGTTGTGAGATGTTGTGTGGAAAGAAGGTAAACAATATATATCTTTGCAAGGGAATTCTATGACATGTGGAGTTATAGGGGCTTTTGCATGGAATCAAAATTCACATGTAGATCCTGACAAGAACTTAAGCAAGCGCAGCTTGCAAATCAGTAAGAAGAATGGCAATCTTATTTCCCAAAGTCATTGTAAAGGAGCTATACAATCGAGGGGAAAGAAATCTGCTTAAAGATGGCAACCAAAATTGTAGCAGTCCTTACAGGGAGGCAGACCCATAAGGATAGGTATGACGTTGGCTCGTAGGAATTTTGATGGCAATAAAGTAGCTCATTTCAGTGCCATGAGAAAGAGTATTAGGTGAGCAGTTGGTCATGTTGGTGATGCGACGGAAATTCATGAGCGCTCTGTCCTCAATTGTGGTGAGGATATGACTTTCATTGGTCAACCGGCGGTTAGTAGGCGGTTAGAGAAGGTTGCTGATGGTGATGTCAAACTCAGGAATGACGAAAATGACTTTGATAAGTCTTTACAATTTCACAAAGTTTTTAGTGATAACAGGCTTGTGGCTGCGCAATACATGTTTGGTTTGAAGAATTCGAGTCCAAGGGTTAGGTTTGAAGAGAGTTCAAACTTGAGAAAAAAAATTTCATGTTAAAGTGTACGAAGCATCCCAAGGCATGGGGATGGGGCATCTATGTTTAGATGCAATATATAGAATTCCAAGTGGACAAAGGAATGTCATTAAGTCTTCGCCAAGGTGGATGTTGAGATGTGGCTCAAATTAATGTCATGGAGAAATTTGAGTTCAACTTGTTGCCGTATTGTTTGAAAGGAGAATGAGCTGCATATATGAACAAGAGAAATTGATGGTAAGGTAGCTATGTTTGAGTTGGTACGTACGTAGAGCAATTCTATATAATTAGAAGAGTGGATCATGAAATATGCATGCAGAAAAGTTAATAGTGGAGAACTATTTAAAATAGTTGAGAATTATTGGAAATATTCTACACTAGTTGGTGTAGAAACATTGAACGGGAAATAAGGAGAGGGGAGACTTTGCTTCTCTTCTTTCATATTCTCTACATGTTGGCCGGAGATAATTGACTATAAATAGCTAGTTTGGACATTGAAGGCAGGCATAAGTCATCCGGTAAGGAAATTGTAGTTCTTGGTTAGAGAGTATCACATTCTCTAGCAAGTGTAAAGTGAGCTTTACGGTATTGAGAGAGTAAGTTGAGAGAGGTGTAGGTTTAAGGGTTCGGATTTGGGATATAAACACCGAGTGATATAACTTGTACTTTGTTCTCATTATTCTCAATAGTAAAGAGTCGGATCATGCCCCGTGGACGTACCTCGAAGAGTGAGAGAACCACGTTAAATCTTGTGTTGTTGTGTGATTATTTTTCCTAAAGTGCTTGAATTCTCGATATCATATTTTGTCAAAATGTGATATCGAGAATATGAACAACAAGCAAGTTGAAGCTACCATATTTGACATTGGTGGGGAGGAAACATGGAGGCATGTTTTGTAGGAGTGAAAATGTGAAAAATGAGATGTACATGAATGATGATAAACAATGGCGGGAAGAATAAATGGTCTTCAATTACTACTACGTACATTCACAAGAGAAGCTCTACGGCTATATATATAAAGCATTGTTAAAGCATTCGATAAGCATTGAAGTTGAGTGTTTGGGGTTGTGCATGAGAGTGAGAGAAAAAAAGTGCTAAGAGGGAAATCCTCTTAAGGGAAATATTTAGGCTCTTGAGTATTCTATGAATGAGAGTGTACAAGAGTTTTGGGTTATGTGATTTAGCTCATGTATCTTGTACTAATATTATTCTCATAGTGAAGAGCATATATCTTGGGGTGGACGTAGGCAGAATTTTTGCCGAACCACGTAAATCTCGTGTGAATTGTATTTCATTCATATTTGTCTGTCTGCTTTATTGTGGTGCGTTATGCTGTGTGTTCAAACTTGAATTTTGGATTGTTCGTGAGGGCTCAAAATCCTAACAGTAGCAAGCAGTCTAGGAAATTTGGGCAGGCTGAATTATCTATTCTCAACAACAACCTCCTATCCGGGGAAATACCTCCAATATTAAGACGCTGCACTGAACTGTACAAGCTTGACTTATCATACAACGGACTGGCAGGGGTTATCCCCCTAGAAATATCAGGTTTAAGTGATATCAGAATCTTCATAAACCTCTCACACAATCAGCTTGAAGGGTCTATACCAATTGAGCTCAGCAAGCTAGCAGATGTTCAAGAGATAGATCTTTCATCAAATAACTTGAGTGAAAGTATCTTTCCACAGATATCAAGCTGTATCGCACTGACGCGGATCAACTTGTCACACAACTCTTTAGAAGGAGACCTTCCGGATTCTATAGGTGAGCTAAAGAATCTTGTGTCCTTTGATGTGTCAGAAAACCACTTGTCAGGAAGGATTCCACAAAGCCTCAACAAGAGTCGAACACTCACATATCTAAATCTTTCATTCAATAACTTTGAAGGAAAGGTTCCTTCTAGTGGTGTCTTTGAATCAGTGTCAAATACCTCTTTCTCGGGAAATAAGCATCTTTGCGGCAAAGTTGCTGTGAAACAAGCTTGCCCTCGGACAAAGCATTTGTTTCATTCACATGTTTTCTTGATCATATTCGTCACAGTCATATTCATATCAACATCCTTATCAATCGCATGCTGTGTGACAGCACTCCAGCGCATTAAGGTACTGATTTCATCCCGGAGGGCAGCATCTGTGAGGAACCCAGCACAACCTGAAATGATTTAGAATTTCCCCAGAGTTACATATAGAGAACTGTCAGAGGCAACAGGTGGATTTGATGATCAGAGACTTATCGGGACGGGGAGCTATGGAAGTGTCTTGAAGGGTATTCTTCCAGATGGGACAACAATAGCAGTCAAGGTGCTACAGTTGCAATCTGGAAATTCAACCAAGAATTTCACGGAGGAGAATTAGGCACAGGAACCTTATAAGGATTATCACGGCATGCAGTCCCTGCCAGATTGGTCTTGACAGTCGTCTGTATCCACATTCACAGGCTGGTCTAGGTTCAGGCTTTTCTGATCTCGGTCTCATTCAGAGGATCAACATTTGTAGTGACATAGCTGAAGGAATTGCCTATCTACATCATTACTCTCCAATCAGAGTCATTCACTGTGACCTGAAACCAAGCAATGTTTTCTCAATGATAACATGGCGGCTCTAGTTTCAGATTTTGGCATTGCAAGACTAGTGATAGCCAGAGGGGGAGGAGGAGCAGGAAATGTGGGTCTTGAAAACATGGGAAACTCTACTGCAAATATGTTATGTGGCTCTATTGGACATATAGCACCAGGTAAATATCTATCTCTCCTCTGCTTAAGAATTCTAAATTATCAATCAGGCAATGCCTTTTGTTGGATCAAAAACCTCAACAAAAGGCGATGTTTACAGCTTTGGCATTCTAGTTCTAGCGATGCTGACAAGAAAAAAGCCGATAGACGGTATGTTTGTTGGGGGGATAAGTCTGCAGAAGTGGGTTAAGAATCACTATCAGGGAAGGATTGACAACGTGGTCGACTCTTCCTTGCTGAGAGGTTCTAGAGACCAGTCACCCGAGGTCATAAATGAGCGAATATAATATTTTGAACTCGCGCGCCATTTCTAATACCCACCAATCATGTCCTCTTGCATGTCTCAATCTCTCTGTTTTTAATTGTCATCCGTCTACAGAAATATCAGAAAATCTCTATAGTTCAAGATTACTTGTGAAGTAACTGAAGCACCACCATTTTCGGCATTTGGCAAGGATGGAGGATTAATATAGGGTATGTATAGATGAACAAGTAGAAGGGAAAAGATACAGTAAACTACTGACAAGCTTATCAATGAAATTCTCCAGGAAGTGCATGCATGTAATCAGAATCATGGCATCAGATATTATTTGGTGTCATGTAAACAAATAGAATCTGCTGGGGTGCATCAGTCTGATCAGACGTGTAAACAGAGACAGCATATTGACAAAAGTCAACTCGAAGTTCATTCAGACAAATCAAACGCATGGTGTGCACCATTTTTTAGCACAACCAATCCTAACTAGATTATCAAAGTCAATCCCGCAATTCCATGTTTGAAATATTCCACCAAATGGGTACGTAATATAAGAAATCTATCATTCACCATATCCTAGTCTAAGTGGCAGGTAGGTACCTTGTTCTCCAAGTTTTGCATCTTTCAATCTTTATGATCAGTATAATGGGATGAGAAGGTAAATATGCCTCAGAATAGTGATCGATAAGTTGGTTTGGAATATATTGGTCCCTATCAAAAAAGCTGCTCCTGTTTTACGCTATTATGTGTTCAGTTCCTTGTTCACTAATTCAGAATAGTATTATACTTAGATTGTGATGGATGTGACAGCTGAACCGGCATTTCTTTTTAGGTTCTCCATCAGCTACAGATCTATCGATCCATAGCTAAGACCTTCTACCGTTTTAATAGCATATACCTATCCCTAGGCCCTAGCTATCTGACCATCTCTATCCATATCAAATCAAAACTAAGCTAGTTTCCCCTACTCCTCCCCTACACTATTTTAGAATCAAGGCGAAAAATGAAGGGAAAACTACTAGCATGGTTCTTGCTGATGATCATCTCATCAAGCTTGGCTCTCACAAGCAGCACCTCTTTCAAGTTAGGACATGATCAAACTGCTGCTAACCTCACAAGGCCATCCATTCCACAGGAACATAAACTTACTCATGGTAAGAATTTTTTCTAAGTGATTTTTGAGAGACACAACCGAATTCTATCTAGTAAGGTGGCATATATACAATTTATTTTGCAGGCGTTTTAGTCACAGTGGAAGTAAATGGAGCAGAAAATGGTGGTGGAAGCAACAAAAGGAAAGAAGTAGTGATTGTTTCAGAAAAGGGACAAAGAGGGAAAGCAGGAGTTGGGGGTGCAAATGTTGCCCATCGTTTCCCTCAAGATAAGAAAAATAGTGCAACACCTACACGCCACCCTTGTCCCATCGCCAAAACCATGTTGCACCTAACCTTCACTTTGGTTCTTACTCTATTCTTCAAATTACTCTAATAAGAGTGAATGTGACCCTTGTTAAGAATTCTTCTTCCTATATCTTTGGAGTGAAACTTCTAGTTTAATGACTGATTTCTTTACGATTGAGAAAGGCTTAATTTTCATGGTTGGTAAATGTGTGTGTGTGTGTGTGTATATATATATATATATGTATATGATGAGCGTTGATCGATATCTAAGCAGAACTGGCATGTCCTGCAAGTTTTCGACAACAAAAAAATTAATAAATTGTTGGCCATAGACTTAATGGAGGATTTGTTTTGCTGTTCATGTGAGTTTTCATTGCTTAACTGATTGGTTGTTCTGTAATATATTGTACCATATCTGTCTCTCATCGAGCTAGAGAACAAGCTAGTTTGAAATGAGGATTGTGTAAAAGAGACTGTAGAATAGATTGGCTGGAATACTTTACCATTGATACCAGTAGTTGAACATATACAAGCTTACAGTATACTAACTAGGAGATAACTCCCTACAAGTCAGGGAATAGAAGATTACAGTATCTACACAAACTGTAATATGGAAAGTATATACAATCTTTTCTAACACTCCCCCTCAAGTTGGAGAGTGGATATCTTGCACACGCCACTTGCGAACCATTGGAACAAAAACTTCTTTTCCAACGGTTTAGTGAAAACGTCGGCTAACTAATTCACAGAATTGACAACCTTGTAGTCACTAAACCATCTTGTATCTTGTCCTGAATAAAATGACAATCCATCTCTATATGCCTTGTACGTTCATGAAATACTGGATTGGCTACAATGTGTATGGCAGCCATGTTATCACAATAAAGAGGAGCAGATTGATGATGCGCAGTTCCCAAGTCTTTTAGTAAAAGACGAAGCCAAAGTTAACTCATAGCAAGCACCAGTCATTGCATGATATTTGGCTTCAGCTGAGAATAGAAACACTGCCTTATGTCATTTTGACCTCCAAGATATCAATGAATGTCCAAGAAAGACACAATAACCAATGGTGGATCTCCTAGTAAGAGGACACCTCGTCCAATCTGAATCACAAAAGGCTCTCGACCTGAGATCACTATTTACAGAAAAGAAAAAACCTTGGTCAGGTGCACCTTTCAAGTACCAAACAACTCATAGAGTAGCTTCCATGTGAAGATTTCTAGGTTGATGCATGAACCTACTAAGAACATGGAACAGATAAGTGATATGTGGCCTTGAAACTATCAGATATATCAACCTGCCTACTAACCTTCTATAACGTCCTGGATCCATGAGCAAATCACTTTTATTAGACAATTTCAGATTCCTGTACATAGGTGTGTCAATAGGGGCAGCACCTAAGAGCATCCGCACCCATTTTCCATCAACTGCTCAAGCAGTTGCCGGAAACTGCTCAAGCAGTTGCCAATCCCAGAACTGCTCAAGCAGTTCCAAAACTGCACGCACCAGTTCACCAACTGCTCAAGCAGTTACTATTCGCTGAGCGAATGAGGGCGTGACACGTGTTATCACGTAATTACGATTTCGACAAAATAATTGAACCGGATTGCCGGTGATTTCAGACCACTGAGATTGCGACACGTGTCATCTCCGGATAACGATATGTGCGAAATAATTGGGGCCGATTGTCGGTGAGATTTCCGACGAATGAGATTGCGACACGTGTCATCTCCGGATAACGAAATAATGGAAATAATTGAGGCCGATTGTCGGTGAGATTTCCGACGAATGAGATTGCGACACGTGTCATCTCCGGATAACGAAATAATGGAAATAGATTGTCGGTGTCGATGAGCTTTTGCTATAAATTATCATCTCTCTCATTCCTATCACACCAATCACCACAATTTCCAATCCTTGAATCATCAAATTTCGATGAATCCTTTTAGCTTCGACAACTTTTTTCGAATGAGGCAACTACAAAACCAGGAGGATGACGAGATAGAGCAATCTTTCGTGGATCTCGTGGCCGTGGAGGTGGCACAACTTGATGATGAACCGCATGGTGGTGGATCACGTCGGGGTCGTAAAGCAAATCGACAAAGATTGAGGGCGTCCAGGGGAGATAATCTCCTGCAAGATTACTTCATCGAACGCCCGATCTTCAACGTGCAAGAATTTCGGCGAAGGTACCGAATGAGCAGAGACTTATTCAACACTCTCATGACGGGTCTCTGCAATTTCGACGAATATTGGCATCAGAGACCGGATGCCACTGGATTGCTAGGCCTCCTCCCCCAACAAAAGATGACCGCTGCGCTGCGAATGCTGGCTTACGGCGCAGCCGCAGATCAGTGTGCTGAAATCACAAGGATGGGTGAATCCACTACACTAGAATGTACGAAGGAGTTTTGCCGACAAGTGGTTCTCCTTTACGGTCAACGTTACCTCCGCCCTCCAACAGAACATGACCTCATACGGCTTCTAGCTAAGGGCCAACAACGAGGTTTTCCAGGTATGATTGGAAGCATCGACTGCATGCACTGGGAATGGAAGAATTGTCCAACAGCTCATCAAGGGGCGTACTCAGGGCGAAAGGGTCGTCCCACCATTATCTTAGAGGTAGTGGCCTCGTATGATACATGGATATGGCACAGTTTCTTCGGGGTTCCAGGCGCTCAAAACGACATTAATGTGCTCCACCAATCAGATGTGTTTGACGAACTCCTTGCCGGAAGAAGCCCTACCGCCGTATATGAAGTTCATGAAGAGCGGTATTCCAACGCTTATTTTCTTGCAGACGGAATATACCCAAGGTACTCTACATTTGTGAAAACAATTTCTAACCCCCAAACACCGCCAGATAAGTTGTTTGCAAAGAAACAGGAGTCATACCGGAAAGATGTGGAAAGATGCTTTGGCATCCTGCAATCCCGATGGGCAATTATCCGTCATAGTTGTACATTGCACAAGAAATCGGTGATCAAAACTATCATGTTAGCCTGCATCATATTGCATAACATGATAGTTGAGAATGAGTTCGTAGATGAAGAGTTTGAAGAGAATGCAGAAGAAGATATGCAAAACCCAGTACGAGCTTTCCAAGTTTATGATGGGCCTGTTGATGAGGATGGGAATCGAATTCCTTTTCAGCCAATGAGTAGAGATGGGGATAATATGTCACGGTTTCATGATCGTGTTGCCGATCTCCAATCTGTTTATATCCATAACGAACTTCAGAAGGACCTGGTGAAGCACAACTGGATGCTTGAGACTGGAGAAAGACTATAATTAATTGTGTTTAAATTTTTATTATGTGTGCTTAATTTTCATAAATGTGCTTTCAATTCAGTAAGTGTGTTTCGATAGTTGAAATTGTGTAATAAATATGATGTGTTTGAATTTTAAATCTTAGATTATGCCTCTACGCAGACAAGTTATTTCATAAAGCACATGCAATTTTATTTCTCGAAAATTCAAATACATAATGGAAAGATAATGAAAACATAATGAAAACATAATGGAACGATAATGAAAACATAAACAACATTTATTCTTAATACAATAGGGCGCTATAATTATTGTGGAAAGAGTACGCGTGGTTGATAACAATCCGCAAATGTATCATCGGAAGCTTCACCATCCTTATCTTCAGATTCCTTAAGGATAGCTAGTTTCCTCTTGGTAAAGTACCTTTTGGAGATCGGGGTCATAGCCTCCAAGTTCATGGTCATGATCCTTGCTTCTTCCTCATGTTTCTTTATTTGGAGCTCACTTTGTGCCCTTGCTTCTTTTCGTTCTTGAAGTTCTAAATACTTGGCGTAATAATTGAGCTGACTTTCATTTTGTATCTTTCTCGTGGAATGCCACGCTGCTTGATCACTTGCCATAGTTTGCAAAACCTCAGTGCGTTGATCAATAGGAGTCTTACCTTGTTTCTTATGACGCCTTGATTCCTTTGCCGCCTTGCATCCCATTGGTCTTACCGGACTCGACGAACCGGGGCCAACGTAGGCGGGTGATGCTTCATTCAAGTCTCCGTCATCACCCAAATGTACGAGTGGAGATGATCCGGTAACGGAGGGAGTATCTTCATATGAGCCAACAAACGGAGACGGAGTGCTCGGTTCAACATCGCGGTAACTTGGATGATCCTTAAGAACTTCATAACATTCAAAGTGGGTGAACGGTCGTTTCTTAGCGGCATAGTAGTATGCTTGAGCTTGTTTAATCTAAAAATTACAGTAAATTAATTAAATTAAATTGACATACAAAAAGTTAATTCAAATTTACTAAATTAATTAATTACATAGTACAAATTAAATAAAAATGAAATGAAATAAAAATGAAATTAAATAGGTAAAATAAAAATGAGATTATTTCACGGGAAATTAAATGAAAATGAGATTATGAGAGAAATTAAATAAAAATTAGATTATAAGTAGTTACCTCATCCATGTGAGAAGTGCCGCTAGCTCTACGCTTACGTGCGTCTCGCAAACATTGACCCCATTTCTGCAATAGTATTTTGAATTTATTGTAGTGCGACGCAAGCGCAATTTGAGACCTAGGCTCCTCTCGAGGTGGTTCTCCTTCCGATGGCACCCAATTTTCCATGTAATCGGCGTGAATTTTCTCCCACAATTTATCTTTCCTTTGTTTGTTGCCGTTGACTTCATCGATACTATGACGTGCGAAAGAGATGCACATTTGCAAATCTTCGGAACGAAGCCAATGGGCCATTTTTCTAAAAAATGCTCACGAAAATGAAAGTAGAGATGGAGAAGAGATGGATGGAGAGGTGAAATTTGTAGTGCACAAATGAGAAGTGAGTTGTGAAAAAAATTGTGTAGTATTTATAGGAAAATAGTAGGGGGTGATATGCAATTTTTTGGGATTTTTTTGCAATTTTTTGGGATTTTTTTGCAATTTTTTTGTAAATATTTTGGGTATTACCGTTTATATCCGTTCTGATTTTTCTGATTGAATCTGAGCCGTTGGATCAACTTTTGAATTCGAAATCTACGGCCCAGATCAACTGGCCCGTTACTTTTTTTTTTTGTTTCTGTCGTGCCACGTGGCACGATCTGATTGGTTGGTAATTTTTTTTTTCACCTTTTACCCTAAGTTAAAAAAAAAAAAAAAAAAAACACCCGTCAGCTGACGTCACCCACGTGAGGTGGGGTCCGCCAGCTGCGCGAGCAGCAACTCATCTTCTTCTTGCTCGAGCTCGAGCTCGAGCGAGCCTCCCCTCCGATCTGCTCGAGCAGATCCGCCCCGGTGCGCCCCTCCACTTCGGCCTCCGAGCAGCTGCCGGCGGGCCCCTCCCTCCTGCTCGAGCACTTGCCGGCGAAATCCGCCCCGGTGCGGATGCTCTAATAAACCTGGATCTTTAATGATCTCTAATGCATATTTAGGATGAGAAATAAAAATTCCTCTTCTTGAAGAAGCAATCTCAATTCACCAAGGTCTTTTAGATGAAAACTAGTATGCAAAAACTTCTTAAGCGCAACAATACTATCTGAATCGTTCTCAATGATCAAAATATCATCAACATAGATCAAAAGAGAAGTAAATGACTTGCCTTGCTTCTTGGTGAATAAAGAGTAATCAACTCATGATTGCTCATAACTAGCCGAATGAATAGGTGCTGAGAACTTGAAAAACCATTGTCGGGATGCTTGTTTCAGCCCGTAGAGAGACTTCGATAATTGAAAAACTAAGTGCTCCTCCCCCTATCTCCGAAGCTCCGGTGGAGGAGACATGTAAATTTCTTCGTGGAGATCACCATGAAGAAAGGCGTTGTTGACATCCAATTGATGAAGGGACCAACCATGAGCTGCAGCCAAGGCAGGTAAGCAACGAACTGAAATGATTTTGGCAGTGGGAGAGATAGTGTCAGGATAGTCAACACCCTCCAACTGTGTGAACCGTTTGGCGACTAATCGTGCCTTGTATCGCTCAATCCATAGAAATTGTGCTTCATCTTATAAACCCAACGACAGTCAATTTATTTCTTTCCCGGAGGCAGGGAGGTGAGAGTCCAAGTCTCATTGGCTTGTAAAGCTGCTAACTCAGCTTTCATGCTAGCCTGCCATTCTGGATATTAAGATGCTTCATAATATGACTGTGGCTCTGTATCTTGACTGATTTAAGCAACAGAGGAGCGGTATGCCGGTGAGTAGCGATGGTACGAAACAAAATTGGACAGTGGGTAGTGGGTTCCCTTGCGTGGACCTGAAGATGAAAGGGATGATTGATTGGAAGGAAGCGTGGAGACATTGGAGCATACTAATCGGCAAACTTGGTTGGCAGCGTGGTTTGACGAGTCAATCGGCGGAGAGGAGTATCTACTATAGGTAAGGGAGTAGCAGGTTCAAGGAATGGTAGAGGTAGATCGGGTAAGGGTGCTGCTGGTGGAGGAAGGGTGGAGCATTGGAGGACTTGTCGATCGGAGGCAGAGCTGGTGGTGCCACCGGCGAGGCAAAGAAATTTGGGGGGAGTGGAATTGCTACTCCCCCCACCAGCAGGTTTGGGTCGGCGAGTATAGGTTCGGAGAATGGAAGGCGATAGAGGAGGCAATCGGTCTGGTGGGGGAGGCACAAATTTCGACGAGGGCGGTGCGGTGTGGTTAGGTTTTGATGGTGGAGAGATATCGGGTTCGGTGTGGGTAGGGAATGATGACACAGTTTCAAAGTCAAAATTGTAGTCAATGATGTTATTTGGTGTTGGTGGAGGTGTTGGGCTTGGAGAATGGGTACTGTGGGTTGTTGGAAGAGTGGGTACTGTGGGTTGATCTAGAGCATATGAAAAAATAGTTTCGTGGAATTTGACATCCCAACTAGTAAACACCTTCTTCGTTGAAAGATCGAACAATTTGTAGGCCTTTTGGCCAATTGGGTAACTAATAATATAGAAGGTATAGCTCGAGAGTCAAATTTATGAGAAGTATGAACATTAGTAGCATAGGTAAGACAACCAAAAACACGAAGATAAGAAAATGATGGTAGTTTGGAATAGAGAAGTTCGAGAGGAGTTTTGAAGGAGAGAATGGGTGAAGGTAATCAATTAATGATGTGGACTGCAGTAAGGGCACACTCTCCCCAAAATTGATGAGGGAGTTGTGCTTGAAATTTTAATACGCGAGCCACTTGTAATATGTGTCGATGTTTGTGTTCAACAACCCTATTTTGTTGATGCATATAAATACAAAAGTGCTGAAAAATTACACCGTTTTCTTGAAAGAATGAGCGCAAATAAATAAATTCACCACCATTGTCACTTCAAAAATTTTTGATGCAAGATTCAAATTGAGTAATAACATAAGTGAAAGTTTTTCAAAAGAGATTGTGCTTCATTCTTGTGACGCATCAAAAAAATTCATGTAAAACAAGAATAACCATCAACAATAGTGAGAAAGTAATGTGCACCAAAAAGAGAAGAATGGTGATAACGGCCCTAAATATCACAATAAATAATTTCAAATGGTTTTGAAGAAAAAATAGTATGACTTTGCTTTGCCAAGGGACATGTAAGGAAAACATTATTAGGATGAACATGAAAATCTAAAAAATTATGTGCAATGAAGTGAAGACAAGAAGGAGAAACATGTCATAAACAATTATGTCATACATCGGTGGTGGAGATGGTGAAGTTGCAGAATGGTTTGTTTGTGGGAGAAAAAAGGGTCGGATTCTTTCTTGTCGCCAATGCCGCCAAATCGTATAGGCCATCACGCTGCTTCCCCAAACTAATCATCGTCTTCGTGTCCAGATCCTGCAAAATACACAAATAAAGAGAAAAAGTCACTGAGCAATTCAGACCTCTTGTTAGGAGAGTTACTGATATTAAATTCACTTTGAATGTAGACATGCATGATACATCTCGCAAATAATAGACAGAATTAAGAGGCAATGATCCTTTTGCAGTGATGTCAACTTTTTCTCCATTTGGTAATAATACAAGAGGTGACGAGCAATTTTTATTTTTGCAAAAAAATAATTTTGATGATGAAGAGATGTTGTAGCGGAAGCAAATAAATGTAAGAACAAACACAGATTTAACGTGGTTCACTAACGCGAGTTAGCTACATCCACGGCAGAAGGAGAACAGATTACTTTATCTTGGAGAACCAGATTACAAGTATATCACACTAGGTTAAGCCTAACCTAGGATTACAGAATACCTAATCTCTCTACCACACTAGATTAAGCCTAATCTACAGGATAGAACCAGATATCACATACACTCCCTTATGGCTTATACCCTTGTATATATATAGCCAACAGAGTCCTGAATACCATAGGAATCCCAGACACACACGTCTGAGGAAACCTAAACCGGAATGATTAAGGAAACCCAATTCCTTAATGCCTGAGGAATCCTAGTCCTAGCGAAATCCTGAGTATCAGTCCTGCTCGCCAAGGACTTCTAACTCTCCTCGCCAAAGACTTCCTCGCCAGAGACTACTTCCTCGCCAGAGACTTCCTCGCTAGAAGTCAACGCTCGCCAAGAGTCAACGCTTCTCCAAAGACTCTCTCTGCAGAGATTCTTCCTTGCTCGCGTACCACACGTATGCCAACATGCCACACGTATGCCAACGTGCCTCGCGTACACCGACGCGACTCAAGATTCAAGGCATAGACTAACAAGAGATATGATCCGTTGCCCCGCTATCAATAATTTAATCGCGGGAAACGACTTTAGACAAACCTGGTTTGGTTACCACATTGGCTTGTGAGCTACAACCCTCATTGCTCAGAAGTGAGAAAAGTTGCCTCGGTTGCGCTTCCAAAATTCCAATAACAGGTTTTCCATCGTCTTTGGAAGCATCAGACACATATTAGCTGCAATCCTTTTACTATTGTTGGACTTTCTTGGGCCTGAATTGGATTTGGCTTTTGGGTGGCCCACGGGATATCCATTACGCTCAAAACAATTATGAACCCAATGACCCTGTTTCTCGCAATAGGTGCAGTTAGGTCTCGTCCCAGATCGACGCCGATTTGGGTCAGTTTTTTCCGACGATCGCCGGTTTTCGTTGAAGCTATCCAATGATCTTTGAGAATCTAGAGCTTTTTCTGTTTCAGTAGATGACAAGCTTCGGTTTCTCTGGATTGCCATGGCGGCGCTGCCAGTGTCGCTTGCTCCGATGTGGGTTGCGCTCAAGACGTGTTGTTTCTCTTCTTGAGAGAGAGAGGAGTATGCTTGGCGAACCGAAGGAAGTGAGTTCATTAGAAGAATCTGTCCCCAAATAGCATTGTAAGAATCATCCAATCCCATTAGAAAGTGCATCAATTTTTGCTGTTGTGAATGCACTGTGTCTGAATATGTTGCCAGTTCATCCCATGAGCTCTTTAGTTTCGTATAGTAGGCTTAGATAGATAGAGATTCTTGTTTGAGTAGATTGATGTCTCTTTGTATTTCAAAGATGCGGGTTGCATTCCCTTGAGAGAAACGTCCACTTAGATCTTCTCAAACCTCACTAGCAGTAGGGTATTAAGTCGCACTATCCGCAATTTCGGGGTCAAAGGAGTTGACAATCCAAGAGTGAACCATGCCGTTGCACCGCGACCAAGTTGCATAACCTTCGGGATCAACTACTTCTGAGGGAGCTTTGATAGAACTATTGACAAATCCAAGCTTGGTTTTGGAGTTCAAAGCTTGAATCATTGACCTTTTCCAACCTGAATAATTGTCTCCATTGAGAAGTTTGGAGACGAGAAGCATTCTGGGTTGATCTGAATGGTGAGTGAAGAAGGGATTAGAGAGATCTATCTTGGAGGAAACGACAAAACTTTATGTCCTGAGTTTGGAAATAACTCAGGAGGCTCTAGGCAACACAAGAAAAATGGACCCATTTATATGTATAATTCTACATCAGACCTAATTTTGGGGCTCTAGGCACAGACTCTGGGTCTATAGCCAGGGCCGGTACTGTCTCCACCGGCCATGATGATTGAAGGAGAGATGCTACACAGGAGATTAAGAAGCATAGCGATGAATCAGGAACTTGGTCTTGCTCTGATACCATGTAAAAGAGACTGTAGAATAGATTGGCTGGAAATCTTTGACATTGATACCAGTAGTTGAACATATACGAGCTTACAGTATACTAACTAGGGAGATAACTCCCCACAAGTCAGGGAATAGAAGATTACAGTATCTACACAAACTGTAATATGGAAAGTATATACAATCTTTTCTAACAGATTGTAATAGTGATCAATAAAGGAACAGAATTGCAGAACTTGAACATCTCTTTATCTTTAACCAAGAGAAGTTCTTTGGTAGTAAAAGTCTTGATCTGTAGAACCGCTTGCATGGCAAAAATATGCTTATTGCAAATTGAATATCAGTCAGTAACCCAACTGTTTTCAGAGTCCTTAATATGTGTAAAGCATTTGTGATTTGTCCCCCACATCCGGGTTAAACAAAATGACAACTTACTCAAGGATCATACCAACTTGAACCAATTATCTGTGAAGGATAGAAGCACTAGGAAAGAAACTGAACCACTTTAGAAAATAAGGAAAAGTAGCAATCCTGAAGATTAGAGGCAGCAGTTCAACCTTTCGTTTATATGTCATATAACAGCTTCGAAAATGATTTCATATGTTCAGATTGCAGGGAAATGGCAACTGATAAACTCATATCATTACTTGCACTTGGTAACACGAATGCCAAACCTTCATATCCGATTCCCCCAGGTCCCATGAAGATGGGTCGACCCCATCCAAAATCAGCATCATGTATCGGAAGCCTAACCCAACTAGTGATCCCGAGATTCGGACACCTAAAAGTATGAGCACCGCGAACAAGGGCAGACAGATCAGGCTGAAGCTCAAGGTAGTCAAGAGCTGATCTAAGATAATCATTGTCCATACGCACCAAAGCATTGTGAATCTTGCTTGCAGCATACCATGTTGGTTTTGATTGGAGGTCCCCTGCTACAGCAATAGGCGTGGCTGTGAAAATGACATTTCCAAAGTAACCAGGTGGGAGTGGAGGTTGCAATCTGGACCTTCCATCAGTAGCAATGTATAATTTTGTGTCTTGATCATCAGGAAGTTCACGCGCCTTGCATGCACATCTCCAAACATGGCCTGCCAACATCTCATATGAGCTATAGTTGACTCTGTTTCCATCTTCCTTAGACTTGGCTTTCAAAGTGTTGAGTTGTTCCCGCGTCAATCTAAATATAGCAATAGTAGCTTCCTCCGCACCAGGTATTGTGTTTTGCTGAGGAGTTTTCAAGGGTGGAGCAGGTTGGTATTCGATATGTGGGAATGCAGGCTGAGGTGGATCTCGGGCACGAAGCAAAGTCCTGTCAATGAATGGAGGCATTGTAAGATCAAGACCTCGAGCCATATCAGACCATGTATTCACAAAGTGGAGTCCAGAAAATCCATCTGCAACATGATGTTGCATGCCAACACCTAGAGACACTCCACCACATTTGAAGTATGTGACCTGCAAAGAGAATAATGCAGGCATCGTAAGCTTAAATTTTCATAGATTCACAAGCATAACCTCATCTGATTGAGCTAAAATTTAGTCAAAGAATAATGTGAATCAGTAGGTCAAACCAAGACAAAGCTACAGAGTGTTATATTTGATTTCATTATGTGATCTGCCTCACATGCAACCCTGCACTAGTTAGACTGATCTTAATTTTCAAACACCAAAAAGAAACAGGCGCATAGGCAGGTGAATCAACTTTCATATGCATGTGTCATCTTAACAATATTGTTATTATTGTTTCACATTATACTTTGTTCATGTTAAGTGATCATACCTACTGCTGGCTAATAAAAGTTCAAGCAGAGTAAACGACTATAGTAAACTACAGATAAGGATATGCCAATGTATGAGACATTTCGTTTTTCATTTCTCCTCTCTCCTAATGCCTAGTTGGTCACTGGTAGACTAGTTGGAATGTTGCATAGTAACAAAACATAATGTCATCATCTGAAACCATCCAAGTAAGCAACCAAGTCAAGTGGGTTATCAATAAGAAAAACCAAGGCAAATGGGTGACATGTTCAAACACCAAAAGATCTACTATATCTATCTATATCAATGGAATATATATTTTTTTTCTGCTTTATTTTGAATGGAGGGGAATTACTCAAATTACACAACCACAAAACTGTATGCCACGAAATTATCTTTGCTGCAATACTAAACTATCTACAGCAAAAGCATCAATATTTATTTCTCTATACTACCCCATTTTGTATTGTTGTTAGCCACAAGAATACTATCTAATTGTCACTCTTGAAAAGTCACACGTACCAACCGTGAACTCAATATTCCATAGACCCATCTTAAAATTAAGAATTAGTACAGAGACAACATATTCTAACCAGCCAAAATAGTAAGGATCAATCAACGGCATATAACTTTAATTCAGTAAGCACATAAGGGAAAAACAAAAATAAGGCTAGGGGGCTAACCATAGGGTAAGATCAATAAGAATAAGGGCGTTAATAAATTTAGTTAATTACCTGTAACACCAGAAGCGGATACGACGAAATCCCGGCCGAGTAATCCACCGCCGGAATCAGCTTCCGCAGCTCCAATGTCGGCGCAAAATCTCCAAAGTCATCGATCACAGAATTCGTCTCCGCCTCAACAAACAGCACGCCGTCGCCATTACAGTCGATCTCGATACGACCGTCGTCGTCGCGCTTCAGCCTCCCCGCCATGGGGTAGAACGGCACCAAAACCTTAGACAGCGCGTCTTTCAACACGCGCGGCTCGAAGAAGTTGGACGCGCCGTTGGGGTGGTAGAAGTAGACGCTCGGTGTGTGTATGCTCGGAATGACGAGGTCCACGTTCGAGTTCCACAGCCGTACGGCGTCTGTGGTCTCCTCCGACGGCTTCACCATTGTCTCTTCCCTCACGGTCACGCCGATCACCATTTCTTCGCCTAAATAACAACAAAAACCAACATTATTGCCCCGCAACTCAATCATTAAATATAAATTTTAGAGAACATCACGTCATCATATTGAGTTGTGTTTAATTACCTGGAGTGTTGGATGTTTGTAGCAGAGAGATTTAGGTGTCAGGAGAGACGAGGAAGAGACAAAAGACAGAAGCAGGTATCTATCTAGCTAGAGCAAAGAACAAAGGGAGAAATGGAGTAGTGGAGCATTTATGAAGGAAAAGGAACGGTGGCGCCAAGATACATATATACCATATACACCTGAACGAACAAAGAAAAAGAACAAGAGACGAGAGCATATCTGTCACTTACCTAACGCGCCTACCGACTTCCTCGAATTACTACTCTGCCATTGTGCCACCTCATTATTCTATTCCTCCACTCACGCCGTTTAAACGTTTCTACATTGTATCTTCAGACTATTAATAAAATGTCTACTATAGAAAATGGAAAACGGTTTCTCCAGCTTAGTTCCAACTTAATTTCTCATCCACCTTACCAATCGAGCTTAATGAGGTTGTGGCAGATTTTATCTGTTTTTATTATGAATTATGATTATTGTTATACAACAATTTAAAGGAGCAAGCAGCATGTTTTATCATTTATTTTATTTATTATCGCAATTTATCAAGAAGAAAAAAACTAGAAAACGCAACTTCCCCGACTGTATGTAGAATATGTGTATGATTTTCATTTTCCCCGAGTTTTGAAGACAAAGAAAGTTAAAGATAAATAACTTAAAAGCACATTCGTAATTACTATGTACACCCCTTAATTTTAGAAATATTTTTCTTTACCTTCTCTACTTCTTAATTCTTAATTACACTCTGAGCCTTGTCTTCCGATACACACTAAGAGTATCTCCAACAGATACTCTAAAATTGATATTATCTTTATTTTAAAATAAAAATATTTTTTTTATGCTTCAACAGTCTCTTTAAATATTTTCTATAATAGAAAAAATGGAAAGATAGATAATAAAAACTCTATATTTATAGAAAAGTTAAAAACTCTAAAGCTTACTAAAAATCTCTAAAATTTAATACAGACTCTCTCTTTCTTCATTTTCTTTCTACCTTTTATTTTATCTTTCCTAGTTTATCATTAAATTAAATTTAAAAATATATTGGAAACAGAAATTTATATTAATTCATTGAATTATGAAGAGAAACATTAAATTATACAGAAAAATTTAAAGAAACTATTGGAGTTGAAGACAAATTTTTTATAGAGATTTTGGTTTTTGTTACTCCACAATAGAGAAATTATAAAGAGACTGTTGGAGATGCTCTAAAGATTTGATTGAGGAAAACCCTAGAATTATTTAAAATTAATTAGCTAGAATAGCTCTCAACAAGTTCATCGTGAATCAAGGCAAAATTTGAAAAATCATCTAACAAGACCCAACTCAGATTACTTTAGTAATCCTGGATAAGTCTTGCAGGACCCGTATTAGAGTATCTAGCACCGCATATTCGGTACCAGCTACCCTCGCACAAGTAACCGTGAACTTCAACTGAAAACCTACATTGAGAAAACAAAAGCTATGGACTGTCATGCCTCGCACTCTGGACGGTCACGACTTCAACCGACTAACCTGCGATTCAGGAAATTTAAATCAAAAGACCCAGGGAAAGGCATAGAAAAAAAACATTAGAGCAAGTGGACAAAAATCATAATCGTACGATATGCATAAAACTGAAAAAGTATAATTGTATGTCTTAACTTTTCCACAGTTTCTACTCAAACTGATGCTAGTTCAAATATCGTAGTACTGAAATAAAATGGAGGAAATCGTTCGGGGTGTTTGCCCTAACCCGGAACGACTATATGTATGAAAAGTACGGGTGATGGGATCGTCTAGGGTGTTTGTCCTAACCTGAGACAATCTGGGTCGGGCAAGGTGTTTGTCCTAACCCGGTCTGACCGACTATCTGGTGATAAGCCAAATAGTGAAGACATCAATGCAACTAAATAAAACCATCACAAGTAAACCTCCAAATTTAAATGCTCTAAAACATAACGTAAAGCATACTGCATAAACATATAATCAACGAACTCGCAAGCAACTGTGAAAATAAAGGTCCACTCACAGCACTGTGCCATGATTTCCAACAAACCAAAGCTCGTATGTTAGCGTTTCTAAACATCTGTTATTGTCTGCTAACATGTCATCCTGAAATAATTATTATTATTTAATAACTAATCGTCTAAAGTTTTAATGAATAGTTAAGCTCGTTTATCAACGAGCATTATCGTCGAGAACCTCACATTCTCAAATATTGTGCTTTCCAAACTAAAAACAAGCTTTAATCTAATTTCAATTTCTAAATCTTGAATCCTTTTTTAAAAGCCCGTAACATAATCCTCAAAGGTTACGCGACTCGAGGTCGAATCGACAATCAGTTCAACTGTTTAATAATATCGTAAAATTGTTTAATTAATATTCAATTAACCACACGTCTTAATCATCAATGTCTAAATCAATTCAATAACATCTTCCTTACATTCGGTACATAATTACAAGTAAAACAACATAAAATTTATGCCAAAATTCCCTTCATCAGAGCGTCGTCGTGGACCACCATCGGCGGCATCGATGACTTTTCTCGGTGACCCGAAGCTCAAACTGTGCAAAATCAACCTAACAACAATTTTCATAACTACACCAAAGTCCAATTCTCAATCTAACTTACCGAATTATATTTTCAAGTCAAGAACACCAAAATCTTCAAATCGTCGATTCTTCCTCCTTGGTTTGAATTAGGACTTTATATTGGTGTGGTTAGTTTCATGGTGATGAGAGTTTCAAAGCCCAGTAGGTCACAAGCATCAATTCGAGCTCAAAACCATTGCCCCATAAACTTAGTGTTCCATGCCATCGGTCAACCTTTCCAGCTTCACCAAAGCTTCCATGATGCGAACTAGAGGCTAAGACTATAAGGGTTTGAAAGAGGAGAGGGGAAGGAATATTTTGACACCGGTCTTACCAGCTTTGGTGTCCGGACTGACGAGCTCCACCACCGACGATTTATAGCCCGCGAGAGAGAGGAGAGAGGAAAAAAGTCTGACCCCAAAATGACCAAGTTGACTTTGAAAAAATGGAAAATCCACATTTATAATTGCGACTAACCGATTTCATAAATCATATTAAACTTTCATTGACAGTAAATTCTTCATCGTAACTCAAATTTTAACACTTATCGTGGCCACGAACTCCTCTCGATAAACTCTACGACTTCCCTTAATATAATTTTCCGAAATAGAAAGTTCTATTTATACTCGTCCATTTACAGCTTACATTTTCGATAAATTTCTGTTGATCATAACTTTCTTGTCGTAACTCCGTTTTCGGCATTCTTCGAGTCTACGGACTCGTCTCGACAATCTGATAAAAAGACAACTAAAAAGCTCTCAATATTTATCGACGGTGATAAAATTAATTATCTTTCTTGATTAAAATTTAAATAAATCATATAAAAATATATATATATATATATAAAATATCTCAAGATAGGATATTACAATCTACTCCCCTTGTGAAAATTTCATCCTCAAAATTTACACATATACTATTATAGCACCAACGGGTACTACTCCCACATGAGTTCTTTTCGGCTCTCAAATAACATCCACAACTAAGAGGGGTTATCTGTAATACCTTCACCATGTATCACTTTATTACGAAGTTTTGTTCTTCTGATCGAGAGTCTCAAATAACTACTCTCTATTAGTCTGGTACATGAAAGGGTCAAGATGCAACCTCTGTAATATAAATAACTAAAATATCTGATATTCATACCTCTCTAATGGCAAATGCTAATAGTGATTTCGGCATGTCCGGTCAATCCAGCCTTTAGTTGCAGTTTTGATATGTCAGTTGTCTAGATGACGGTGTGGCTCTACCTCCTGAAGTGGTTCCTGATCACCACTTGAACTCTGCACCATAAGCCTACCAGAGGTGTCCCTCAACGGATACTCTCACATAAAAGTGACCCTCGTGGCCACAAAGGTAACAAGATGAGGACCCAAACTAACAATTTTAAAGTCGTAACATAACTGGTCATCTAACTGATCTCAGGGAACATTCTCACCCTACTCAATTCTCTTATTCCAGAAAGTTCTACTGAAAATTTGGCATAGTTTTCCCTAAAACTCAAGAAACCCAAAAACCTGCATAAGGAGAACAATTCGAGTAATCAAATCCCAAAAACAAACCGTGGGCACCGAATCTCATCCGGATTTCTTATAATCAAACTGAATAACACTATGAATATAAGTCACTCATACTCATCTGAATTTATAAATCACAATGCTTGCAATACTAAATATGTCCACAGTTTAATCTATAAGGACTAACTCAAATATCAATAACTAATAACTATAATATAGCAAGGCTCATAAGAAATCACTGAGATTTGCCTTAAATATGCCCAAAACTACGAGCGAATTCCAAAGAGTCAAATTGTACGTGATCTCTAATCCCACTTTAATCTAGAGATAACAACTTTGCATTTTCTCTAAAGTCTAACTAATCATGTTAACTAGGTATGGGATGAAAAAGTAATGTCGGTGCGTAACTTGAATCTCGAAACTCATTATCACCAGCCTCAAGACTCACTTACTACACTCTACATAACAAACATCGCACCCATATCTGAGCATCAATAGGTCACACATAAACGCATCTATTACTGTCCAACGCTGAAAGATTCATTGCAAAATAGACATATGCTTCAGCTTACACATAAATATGTATGCCTAGTATATTTGCCCACTTGAAGTGGTAAAACACTGAGGTGTTAATTTACTTACCCAGATCTATTGTCAAATTGAATAACTGAATCGCTGCCACTTACCTCGCTGTACTACCATAAACATTCCTGATTCCTTTCACATTGGATGCTTACACAACCATAACTAATAAGAGTATTAGGCAGCTGTGAAGTCTAAGGAATGGAACAATTTCTTGCAAATTCACTGATAAAATTTTGTATCCCATAGAAATAAACTACATCTTCATCGCACGCGAATCAATAATTGGTCGAAAGTTTGCATTTTCGTGTGTCGTTCTCATAAATACTTCTGTCAGTGATGATCACTTATTTATCTGCATGATACTCCTGCATCCATTCTAGAAAGAACCCGGAGTTCGTGCAATATACAATGAATCAAGTCATACTTATTTTTCTCTGATCCTCGCACGTGCTTGCGATATACACAAATCATTGGTGACCACTACAAGAAAACAACACTTAGACCACGGAAACGTAAATGTTCCGTGGTCTAGGTGACACTTGGACGACGTAGAAGTCTCCGTCGTCCAAGTACCACCTGGACGACAGAGAATACCATCTCCGTCGTCCAGGTGATCACCTGGAGGACGGAGAAGACTCCGAGGTCCAGGTGATCACCTGGACGACGGAGAATACCATCTCCGTCGTCCAGGTGACCACCTGGAGGACGAAGTCTTGTCCGTCCTCCAGGTGATAACCTGGACGACGAAGATGGTATTCTCCGTCGTCCAGGTGATCACCTGGAGGACGGACCGACACGCCGTGGTCCGAGTAATTAACTTCCACTTAGACGACGTACCGACACCTCCGTCGTCTAAGTGAAGCATTATATAAGCCCGATGCCAAACTCTCTTCGATCGATTCATTCCATCCGATCCTCAATCTCTTCATTCCATTCGAAGAAGAATTGAAGGAGAAGGGAGAAGGAGAAGGAGAAGGAGAAGGGAGAAGGCCGAGGGAATGATCAGGATAAGGGATCTCCGCTGACTAGCTAGCTAGCTTAATTAACAGATATCGAGAAGGCCAGCAGGTACGCACGCAGTTAAAATTTGCTTAATTAATATATATATATTTAGTGAAAACGTACGTACATACATGCATGGATGTTAGCTATATATACAGATTAAATTACGTACGTACGTAATTGATGGATCGATGTAGATCGAGTACGTATAATTAAGCGTAAATTAATGGACTAATATATATATATATATATGTAATATATAATTAATTAATTATAATATTTTGTAGCAGTATGGACAAGAGTTGGATGAAGTTGAAGAATAGATGTGATGTCCGGTATATGGATGGAATTAGCGAATTTGTGAATTTTGCGATAGAACATGGTCAGGGAAAGAGACGTTTCAGGTGTCCGTGTCAGAAATGTCTTAATTGTCAGTATACGGAGGTTAATGTTATGGTGCAACACCTGTATGAAAATGGTATGATGTGGAGTTACACTACATGGAGCGAGCATGGTGAAGCAGTAGAGTTCAGCGCAGCAGACTTCAGCTCAGGGTACAGTTTCCATGGTGCCTCATCCAGCAGGAGTGGTGCCGGACCCCCAGCTTGCAACCCAACTACAGATTTGGTCCATGATGCGTTTCCAGGATGTAGTCATGGTGGACACCAACACCAAGACGGAGGTTACAGTACCACTAATGAGCATGATGGCACATTCCCCGCAGCTAGCTTGGCCACTGACACCAGTGAGATGGAAAAGTACAACCGGATGCTACTTGAAGTGCAGACCCCGGTGTTCCCTGGATGTCGAGAGAATGTGTTGCAATATGTGATGGAGCAAATGAAGATAAAAGTGAAGCACAAAATGTCAGTGAGTGCTTTTGACGAAATTCAGGAGCAAATATGTAAGTTGCTTCCTGATGATCACAATCTTCCTAAATCTCATTATAAGGTTAGAAATATCTTGAGCAGCCTCGGCCTAAAGTACAGGATAATTGACGCATGTCCGAATGATTGTGTGCTATTTTACAAAGAGTATAAAGATTTGGACTATTGTCCCGTATGTGGCCAGTGCAGATTCCAGTTGAATAAGAAGAGTTCGAAAAAGAGAATTCCTGTGAAAGTTGTTCGATATTTTCCCTTGATTCCCAGATTGCATCGCCTGTACATGTCTCTACACACAGCAGAGGCGATGCGATGGTACGCAGAAAAGTGAATAGATGACGATGTCTTGCGACACACCGCGGATGGGGAGGGTTTCAAACATTTCGACAGAGAATTTGGAGACTTTGCTTCAGAGGTTAGAAATGTTAGACTCGGCCTATCTACAGACGGATTCAATCCTTGGGGAAGTAATAGCTCCGCCATCAGCACTTGGCCAGTTATTCTGATGCCGTACAACTTGCCTCCGTGGATGTGCATGAACAAGGAATTTAATTTCCTTACCGTACTAATTCCAGGTCCTAAATCTCCATCAAAGTGCTTAGATGTCTACCTCAGACCTTTGATCGACGAGCTGAAACTGTTGTGGGAAAATGGAGTCCCAACTCATGACAAATTCACTGACACGATGTTCACGATGAGGGCTGCCGTAATGTGGACGATCAGCGATTTTCCAGCTTATGGGATGTTGGCAGCCTGCAGGACAAAAGGATATAATGGATGTCCTATATGTTTGGACGACGTGAACTCTAGTTGGCACGCGGGGAATGTGTGTTACTTGGGTCACCGTAGATGGCTTCCTCACGACCACCCGTGGCGGCAGGATGAAGCTCATTTCGACGGTACGGTAGAGAACAATCCTAAACCCCGTAGTTGGTCGGGCGAAGAGATTTTAGAGAGGTTGAGCTATTTCGACTTTGGTGTGTTGAGCAATGACGCGGATGTAAAGAAATGTAATCCAATTCCTCCACATGATCTGAGCTATTGGGATCACAAGAGTATATTCTTTGAACTCCGTTACTGGTCGAAGTTGAAGCTGAGGAACAACTTGGACGCGATGCACATAGAAAAGAATGTGTGCGACAGCGTGGTGGGAACAATTCTGGGTATTAAGTTCAAGACTAAAGATACTCCCAAAGCGCGCAAAGATTTGGAATCAATGAATCTCCGTCGTCCCTTGTGGTTGAGGAGGGATAGGAAATGAGTGTACAACAAGATGCCAGATGCACCTTACACAGTGAAGCCGACGCTTAGACGTTCTGTATTTCAATGGTTTAAGGGCGTTCGTTATCCGGCTACGTATGCAGCTACTATAACTGGAGCAGTGGATGAGGTGCAACACAAGTTTGTTGGTCTAAAGACACATGACTATCACGTTATGCTGCAACGTCTGATTCCAGTGGTAATTCGACCATACTTGCCTCGGGACGTCGTAGAACCAATAGTGGCATTGTGCAGGTGGTGGCAGAGGTTATACGCCAGAGAATTAAAGAAGTCAGATGTGGTGGAATTGCAACAACAAATTGTGCACATCATTTAAAAACTAGAGAGGATTTTTTCCCCTGCTTTCTTTGACATCATGATTCACCTAATGATCCACCTGCCCGAGCAGGTGCTCATTTCTGGTCCGGTCCAGTACACTTGGATGTATCCTCAAGAAAGGTACGTACAACTAATAAATTAATTTGTTCCACTGGAGATTATATATATACTAGCTAGCTATATGTACGTACTTATTCTTATTGTACGTTTGATTTTGTAGACAGCTTGGACAGTATAAGTCATTCGTCAAAAACAGATCGGCCTCGGATGGCTCCATAGCAGAGACATACCTAATGCATGAGTGTGTTACTTACTGCAACAAGTACCTCAAAGATCCACCACCTCCCACTGCATCCGATCGCAGTGCCCGCATCAATCTTTCTGTCGTCACCAATGTCGTCCGACCGTTTAGAGGAGTATTAAAGGAATCGTTAACACGGGAAGAACTTATTGAGACACATTGGGTAGTGTTGCGAGACTGTGACGAAGTTGAGACGTACATGATGTCATATAGGGAGAGGCTTCAGGCGTTAAATCAAAACAAGAGTTCGGCGTGGATTGAGAAAATGGTTAAGAAGAAGTTTCCCGATTATTTCTTCCAATGGGTACGTACGTACGTCTCGGGATTAATTATTTAAATACATATCGATCATGTTTGTAGAAAGTAAACCCTTATATTAATTTGCCCTTTTTCGCAGATGATTAATCTGCAAAAATCTGAAAACCACGGAGGGTGGTGGTCATGGCCAAAGCACTTGCTAGCAGGGAAGCCGGTTAAACACTATATTTATCCCGGATGTTTTGTGAACGGTGTAAAGTTCCATTCATTGGCCCGAGACGAAGGAAGAAGAACACAAAACAGTGGGGTCGCGGTTGGGAAAGACAATGATCTATATTACGAGGCTATTATATATGTGGTTCAGCTATGTTACGGGAATGATGTCAACGTTTTCCTATTCAAGTGCAGATGGTTCAAGCGTACAAAGGAAGACCTGGGACTATTATCAGTCGATACAAACTCTAGCTGGTATGAGGATGAGCCTTTCGCTCTCGCCACCTTAGTTCGGCAGGTGTTCTATCTGGACGATCCGAAAGCCGGTGAAGGGTGGAAAATAGTGAACCATATCTCTCACCGAGGAATATGGAATACAGAGACAATTGAAGGGACACCGGCGACGACTGAAGATGCTGCTGAACCAGAAAGAGACATTCCTGCATATCAAGAGCCTAATATTTCTGTCATCCGCTCCGATATAATGGACCTGGTTCAAGATGGTGAACGGTTACCCATGCCTGATGGTTGTACAGATCTAACTGAAGATGAGATTATCGATGATGTAGATGAAGAAGACGAGCAGGAAGAGGACGCGGACGACGACTCAGGTTATTCGTCGGACGATGTTGAGTACGATGACGAGGATGAGTCGTCGTCTAACGGGGATGAGGACGATGATGATTATGACGAAGAGTACGGTCATACGACGAGGGAGATTAATTGGTAATTAATTATTGTAATTATTGTAATATATATATGATCGATGCAGGTTTATTTACGGTAATTAATTAATCTGAATTATATATCCTGGACAACGGAGAAATTAATTGCAGGTTGTCGCCTTTGGGTATTTTGGCTATCTCCCTAAATCCTCGACCCTAAATCTAGCAAATCGGATGGATCGATCATTTCTTTAATTTTTTTATGGTCATTCAAAATAATTGAACGGACACCTGATTTCCGTCCACGTTTATATTAGGTCCCCCACCATTTTCACCTTTGGCGCCACGCCAAATCTCAATCTCATATAAAACCCTAAATCCTGGACCCTCTAAATCTAGCAAATCGGATCGATCGATCAATTTTTTAATTATATTTTTGAATCAGAATAATTGAACGGACACACAAATGACTGGGGACGACCTAAACCGTAAACCCTAAGGCCCTAACCCCTGAATTCGGGGTTTAGAACTTGGACGACGGAGAATGGTCATTATCCGTCGTCCAGGTACAAACTAGGACGACGGATATCGTAATTCTCCGTCGTCCAAGTTCACAAACCCTAAACCCTAAACAGTAAGGCCCTAACCCCTGAATTCAAGGTCTATACACCTGGACGACGGAGAACGTCATTCTCCGTCGTCCAGGGTATCACCTGGACGACAGATAACTTCATATCCGTCGTCCAGGTTAGAACCTGGACGACGGAAACGCTCATATCCGTCGTCCAGGTGCAGATATCATAATTTTTTCTAAGACAACGACCATCTAGACCTTCTTCCAATGCATATTCTTTTCATCAAGACTTTAGAGTAAACAATTCTTGGTGTGTGAGCTTCGACGGTTCGAAAATCGGAGTTGCGAAATGCCTTGTATCCACGTTTCCGGATATGTGCCGATCAAACCCTTCCCGAACTTATTATTTTATGGTCCTTTGAAGACAATTATATATTATGTTACGACGAACATATCCAACGGTTGTTTTGTCCAAATTCAATTTTGTTAATACTCTGCTGCAAATGAGCCTCTACTCATGAACACTTAAGTCGTAAGGATTAGTCGATACTTAACAACTTTCAAAACGAAAAATTATTCATCGGTTCAAATTTAACATTTCATATATACGATGTGTTCATCGATATTGGACGACTATTTCACTCGAATGACAGATCGCTAAATTCCTAGCGAATTATTTTTTAAATTTTTTTTAACGTAATTTGAACCTGGACGACGGAGAATGACCATCTCCGTCGTCCAGGTTCAAATTACCATGGCGGTTCGAATTTATTTTTTTTATCTTTTTATTTTTTTCCGTCGTCTAAGTTCACTTGGACGACGGAAACAGTGTTTTCCGTCGTCTAAGTGGCGGTTTCAAAAAATTTCAAGCGGCGCCAATTAATCGGCGGGACGTTTTGAACCGCCATGATTTTGGACTTAGACGACGGAGAATGAATTCTCCGTCGTCTAAGTGAAAATTCAAGCGGTCCCAAAAATGGAAGCGGTAAATTGAACCGCCATAATTTTAGACTTGGACGACGGAGAATGGTCATTCTCCGTTTTATTATGGCGGTTCAATTGAACCTGGACGACGGAGATGGCGGTTCAAATTATTATGGCGGTTCAATTTACCGCTTCCATTTTTGGGACCGCTTGAATTTTCACTTAGACGACGGAGAATTCATTCTCCGTCGTCTAAATCCAAAATCATGGCGGTTCAAAACGTCCCGCCGATTAATTGGCGCCGCTTGAAATTTTTTGAAACCGCCACTTAGACGACGGAAAACACTGTTTCTGTCGTCCAAGTGAACTTAGAAGACGGAGAATAGTGCTCCGTCGTCTAAGTGCAACTCTATAAATAGAGTTGCACCCCCCCTCATTTTCTCATCATTCCATCTCCTCCTCTCCTCTCCTATACTCTCCTCTCCTCCGGCGATCCTCCTCCGGCGACGCTCCGACGACAATTTTTCCGGCATGGTTCCTCCTCCCCAACGACTCAACTTCGCCTATATTCCCGATTACTCCGGTGAGGTAAATTTCTATTTTTTTCCTTATTAAAATTATTTTTATTTAATTAATTAAATTCTAAATATAATTTATTAATTAGTTTTAAATATTTCATTATTGTAATTATAATAATGAAAAAGTGGTTAATTATTGTAATTAATAATTATTTAAATGCATAATTGTAAATAGTTGATAATTATTTAAATGAATAAATTTATTATTGTAATTATTTATTATTAGTTGATAAATGAATAAATTTATTATTGTAATTAGTTCATAATTAATTAGTTGATAAATAATAATTTATTATTGTTATTATTTATTGTTTTACTTAATTGTTAGTTACGTGTGTTTTCTAGTAAATTGCATGGTAGTACGTATTCGATTTAAATTTAGTACATATGCTTGGTTTATTAAGTCGCACTCTTTGGAATAGATGGCGCCTCTTTTCCTAGCTTATCTCCTTAACCCCTCGTGATGTGTGGATTTCATCACCGCACACCATAACCTAAGTGAAGTTATGGACACGAGGTTGAGGGCGGAGTTTGCAAAGGACTTGAGGGAGTGTAAATTTTCAAAAAATTGGCCGAATGTCGGACATGGTGTCTAGAAACGGGTTATGACTGGTGACAGGATTTGGACTAAGAAAGACTTTTGTCGAAATTAGTCCTGCCTCTCGCGTTATCTCTATCCCTAACTGGCCATGTTTTTCGATTTAATCAAGGCTGATTAATTGAAAATTTACACTTTATCGCGCGGGTCGCACGTCCATTGAACGACCGAAAAAGCCAAGCTAGTGTACTCTATTTAAATCTTAAACGTACTTAATTAGCGTAAATTTTTAAGTTGTAATTATTATGGTAAGTAGGTATTTTAACACCGTACTCTTAGGTTTAAATGGCTCCGCCAAAGATGACATCCGGCAAGAAGAAAGCTCAATAGGAGGCAGAAGATGAGATGCTCCGAATGTTAGCGGCCCAAGTCGGTTGGGTTCAACAGGAGGGCAACGACGCTCTCAATCCGGATGGATCATCTGGTCCGTCCGTAGCGCCCTCTGGGGAAATTCCCGCTCCCCCATTCATCTCGAGCGGTGATGACGTCGACCCCTTCCAATCTCCGACGCCCGGTACCGGTTCAACGGGAAGTACTCAGGCGTCCTCGACCGCCGAATCAATCATGTACAGCGCTTGCCGTAGGCAAAGGAGGGCCCCCACTGACCCGGAACCGAAAAGGACTCGGGGTCTCGTTAAAGGGGGCAAAGCGGAGCGTATTTGTAAGGCGACCGGGAAAAAGATCGACTTGCCGTACGACGAATTCACCGGTGGCCCTCCCACAGCTCAGCTAGCAAGTCTCTCGGCGCATGGGATAGGGTCAATCATCCGTAACCGGGTTCGTATCACTGCCCCTACTTGGAAGGAGGCACCAGATCATGAGAAGGCGAAAGTCTTCAAAGATCTTTCGGTACGTAATACGTCCAATTTAGTTATTATATAATATTGTTAATATTAGTTAAAATTTCATAATATTTTTGATTATAATTTTCTATTTATTTTTGATAGGAACAATTTGCAGTGGATTCGACACCGGCCATGTTGAGGCATATCAACCAAACCGCCAACTCCATCTACAAAGATTGGAAGTACAAGCTCCATAAGTACTTCCAAGATGTCGGTCCCGTGCCTCCTCCGGTAGAGCTGCAAGGGGATAGAGAAGATAAGTGGGAATGGTTGTGTAACCACTTTGCCGATGAACAATTTAAGGTATTAATTTTTTTTTATTTCAATTAAGATAATTGAATTATTTAAATTGTAGTTATTCATTTTTTAATGATTTAATTATGTTGTGTAACAGAAATTCTCCGGTGTCAACAAAGCCAACCGGGGGAAGAAGGAGAAACACCATACTACCGGCGCCAAGTAGTTCATTCAAATAGCCAAGGAGCACAAGGATAAGGGCTCCAAACACCCTTATCTTGATGCAAGCGTAAGCGCATACGTGACGCCTGGGCTCGATAATGAAGCTAGTTAATGCGGCGTAATTCATATATATATATATGTGCTTTTAATTATAGTAATTATTATTTAAATATTATTTCATTATAATAAATTAATTATTCTTTTGTAGGCAAGGGTGATAGAGCGTGCGCATGAAGAGTTGGCTAACACTCAGCTTGCGTTCCCAGATGTGCCGTCGGAAGACCTGCCTCCTCTATCCTTAGAGAGCCAAATTGCAATCGTGGATGAGGTCTACGGTCGTAGAGCTGGCAAGGAGGTTAGGCACTTTGGGCCTAGGGTGGTACGAGATTTGTCAACGACCTCCGGCTCATCATCTATGGGAGGTTCGGGGCAGCGGAGAAGGAGTCAGGCAGCGGCCATCGAAGCAGCCATTCAAGAGGCTCGACTGGCACGAGAGGAGAATCGACGGACACAAGAGCAGAATGAGTCAATGCGGCAAAGACTTGACGAACAACAAGCACAAATAGTCCAACTCATCGCGCTCATGAACCAAAATCGAGAAGTATGTCAACCTCCTCCGAACCCACACCCCGACGACAACGACCCGGCTGGAGGCGGAGGACCCGGCGGCGCATCTGCTCCTCCAGTGTATTAGCTAGCTAGTTAATTATCGTGTTTCTTTATTTCCGAGTTCCGAACAATATTTTATTATTTTTATGGGTTTTTAATTTGGATGTGTACGTATGTACAAATTAATTAATTATTTAATTAATACATTAATTAATATTAAAAATTTAGTTTAATTAATTAATTTCGACTATTTTTCATTATTTAAATTAAATTAATAATAAATTAATTTAATAATATTTAATTTCAATTTATTTATTTTTTAAATTAAATTGTCACTTGGACGACAGAGATTATGTTCTCCGTCGTCCAGGTGCACAAACCCTAAACCTAACCCTAACCCCTAACCCCTAACCCCTAAACGCTAAACCCTGCCATTCTCCGTGGCCCACGTGTTCACCTGGACGACAGAGATTAGTGTTTCCGTCGTCCAGGTGAACACCTGGGCCACGGAGAATCTAGCATTCTCCGTGGCCCATGTATGCACCTGGACGACGGAGACGCTAATTCTCCGTCGTCTAGGTGAACACGTGGGCCACGGAGAAACGAGCAATGTCCGTGGCCCATGTAGTCACCTGGACGACGGAGAATTAGCCTTTCCGTCGTCCAGGTGCATACATGGGCCACGGATAATGTCCGCGGTCCAAGTTAACTTGGACGACGTGAAGGCTAATTCTCCGTCGTCCAGGTGCTTGGACTACAACACTTGGAGCACGGACCTTGGACGACGGAGATTCCGTCATCCAAGTACTTAGACGACGAAAAACTACACTTAGACGACGGAAATTGTTCGTAGTCTAGGTGCAGTTTTCTTGTAGTGGACTCTCAAACTTAGTGGTTCCTAGCTGTACAGCATAAAATGCATAAGTCTGATCCAGAATCTTGATATTAACGTCTTCACCCTCGTGAACCTCTGTGATTCATAACAAAGATAATTACATTTTGAATTGGTGTTACATCTCTTAAAACATCTTTATAGAGGAAAGTATGTTTAGGACATAAAATGAACACGACCAAGTCATTGAGAGTTTGGAGTAGAGAAATTTAAGATTAATCCTGACAAAAAAAACTGAATTAGTAGAAGCACAAGATAGTTACTGAATCTCCAATACTGATGTCAATTTGAAACTTCCTGCATGATGAGTTGACTACAGTGGGGTTTAATCAAATATATTCTCGAATTGGTTGTTCCACGCTGTTAGTGATATTAATAAGTGATGATCAACTCACGTAATGAAACCATGTTAAAGTTGAAATCTAATGTCATTTATAGGAAAATGTAATAAACTCATACATGAGTACGTGAATTTAAATCACTGTCATCAACTTAGAATTTGCGGAAAGTCAAGGCGGCTACAATCCTGATCTGATTGAACTCCTTACTGTAGTTAAATGAGGAACAATGCAATTCAACTACTACCTTTCCGCTCTACGTAATAATGTCAAGCAAAAGATCAAACGCTTGCAATGAAGTAAATAGTATGAACTCACGACGGTATTCAGTCTAGCGGGAGACATCGCCAAACATTGTAAAATGTGAAGTTTTGAACTAAGGACAAAATCCTCGATAAGGGACACAAATTCCCATTGTTAAGCTGACTAAGGCATGTTTAAATATACAACTGTCACTGCATACCATACCAAAAAATAGTTACTCTTAACCCCCCGATGTATACTATCGGCGAAAGCACGAATGAACACGTCACCAGTACTTCCCAGAGATATATCTATTTAAATTCCTCTTATAACAACATGTAACAAACTCAAACGAAATACGAATCAGAAAATAAAAGGTTCACCATAAATGACAACAATTGTGACCGACTATAAAAGATAATATCGGGTTAGTTATTAAAGATAATATCGGGTCAAAAATACTGTGAAAATAAATGTCCACTCACAGTACTGTACCATGATTTCCAACAAGCCAAAACCCGTCTGCTAGCGTTTCTAAACATCTGTCACTGTTGCTAACAAGTCACCTTGAAACAATAATTATTAATTAATAACTAATCGTCGAAAATTATAATGAATAGCTAATCTCGTTTATCAATGAGCATTATCGTCGAGAACCTCGCATTCTCAAATATCGTACTTTTCGAACTAAAAACGAGCTTTAATCTAATTCCAAATTCTAAATCTTGAATCCTTTTTTTTAAAGCCAGCAACATAATCCTCAAAGGTTACGCGACCCGATGTCAAATCGACAATCGATTCAACTGTTTAATAATATCGTAAAATTATTAAATTAATATCCGATTAACCACACGTCTTAATCATCAATGTCCAAATCAATTCAATAATCTCTTCATTACATTTGATATGTAATTACAAATAAAACAACATAAAATTTATGCCAAAATTCCCTTCATCGGAGCGCCGCCGGCGGTGGCGATGACTTTTCTTGGTGACCCAAAACTCAAACTATGCAAAATCAACCAATAACAACTTTCATAATTACACCAATGTCCAATGCTCAATCTAACTTACTAAATTTTATTTTCAAGCCAAGAACACCAAAATCTTCAAATCGTTGATTCTTCCTCCTCGATTTGAATTAGGACTTGATATTGGTGTGGTTAGCTTCATGGTGATGAGAGCTTGAAAGCTCAGTAGGTCACAAGCATCAATTCGAGCTCAAAACCATCGCCCTTAAAACTTAGTGTTCCATGTCGTCGGCCTACCTTTCGAGCTTCACCAAAGCTTCCATGATGAGAACTAGAGGCTAAGACTATAGGGGTTTGAAAGAGGAGAGGGAGAGAAACATTTTGACATCAGTCTGGTCGATTTTGGAGGACAGACTGGCGAGCTCCGCCGTCGGCGATTTGCAGCCCGTGGGAGAGAGGAGAGATGAAAAAAGTCTGACCCCAAAATGACCAAGTTGACTTTCCAAAAATAAAAAATCGACATTTATAGTTGCGACTAACCAATTTTGTAAATCGTATAAAATTTTCACTGACCGTAAATTTTTCATCGTAACTCCGATTTTAACACTTGGCGTGGCCACGAACTCGTTTCAATAAACTCCATGATTTCCCTCAATATAATTTTTCAAAATAGAAAGTCCTAATTATACTTGTCCATTTATGACTATTACATTTCTGATAAACTTCCGTTGATCATAATTTTCTTGTCGTAACTCCGCTTTCAACATTCTTTGCGTCCACGGACTCGTCTCGACAATCTGATAAAAAGTCAATTAAAAAATTCTCAATATTTGCCGACAGTGACAAAATTAACTACATTTCTTAATTAACATTTAAATAAATCATAAAAATAAAATTTTCGAGACGAGATATTACATCATCAACACGATCTCAACGGCAAAAATAAAGTCGATTTATTCTACCCCAAGATCACCCCAGCTGTACTCGCAAGTTTGCAACACAATTGAAATCTCCGTTTCACATAGAATGAGGGGGGAGCCGGAGATAGATAGTACATGATCACTTTTGTTAACCTTAGTTTACTCCTTCTTAAACCTATAAATTAATCTCTCATCATGCATGAACTTGTTTTTTGTTAAGCGGCGAATATTTGTAATTTTGTATACCTCTTTAATTTATTTAATTTTCCTAAAAATGAATCAGAAGAATGTGCAATTAAGTTGGTGAGAGTGCGAGACAAGAACGCGCGGCTTTCCTCCTTTTTCGTAAACAAACAGATTCTTTTCCTAGTGGGTCGATCGACTGCTCATTTTGTTGTCATAAGTTGGTGGTCATTGTTGATCGAGAATGGAGAGCAATCCACACAAAAGAGAGAGTGGGTGAGATGCAATGAGGATGTCAGAAGAAAGAAAGAAAAAATTAGTAGTCCACCAACCCTGACCGGGCCAAACTAAACTAAACTAAACGACGCAGCTTTAATTTTGGCATTCGGGGTTGGTGTGGTGATCATGTTTGATCGTTGACGTTATGGTTCGAGACTTGGAGGACTTGGAGAACTTGGAGCCACTTAATCGAATTGAAAGGTATTTATAGATCTTTTCCCGCCAGTTATATTTGACGGAGGTTGGTGAGTCCGTTTGTGACGCCAGCGTGATTATAATTCTGTGGAATCCATGTCTTGGCCCTTTGACTGGCCTACTATTTTTTTTCTTCTTCTCGTGAATCTGTACTGATCGAGTCCGTATAGATAACGGTCTCGATTGGATATCGCCGGCTACGGCAGTTGACGTGACTGTAGAAATCACATTACAAAAATTACACCTGGTGGCATGAGATTAATTGGCGTTTAGAGGTCCTCTGCGAAAAAATAGTCATGATAAAGTAAAATTATTTAAATTTTTGTATCGGTAATTTGTTATTATTTTATTAGCGTATCAACTAAACTACAATGATTATCTTACTAATTTCTTTCTTTACCACTAGCCTTCCTGCACGCGCATATGCGCGTGCGAAAGGCGTCGCGCTCGCGCGTGCGACTTTTCGGTGGCATACTTAAAAGTGTGCAATTATATCGTCTTCACTTAATTGTCCAAGTTCATTGCTCACGACAGATACTATCGTGCATTCCACGCATATGCGAGGGACAAAAAGACTAATATTGAAACAGAAAGCCGTCACGCTCAACGCATATGTGCGTGCGAAAGGCGTCACGCTCGCGCGTGCGATTTGTCGGTATAATATTCAAAAGTGTGCAATTATATCGTCAGTGTATCATTGCTCAAGCCCATTGGTTTCGCCAGATACTATCGTGCATTTTCAGGCCTATCACTATTATTTGAGCACTGATCTAATTGAGTTTGTGTGAAGAATTACCAATGATTGATGATAAATTTTATAAAATAATATTAGCCTACTTCATATTAATTCAATACTCTGTAAAAAAAATCAATCATTGATAAGACAGCCCAGTGTCGGTGCATTTATGGAGGTTATGCAATTATACTATTTTATGAAATATATAATTCAACCACCAGTAATTTTGGTGAACCAAATCAGAACTCTCCTTGGCGTATAAAAATAGAACGAAAAACACACGAAGAGAAACTATAAAAAAATATATAAAAGTTTTAACTATGATGACGTCGACATCTCCAACGAAGTCCAACCACATTAGTCATCATGTAGAACGACTTGCACTCTTATTTACAAAGTTCTGTTTAGGAGTGCTTCTTAATGATGAAATGTTTAGGAGTGCTTCTTCTTGCAACAACATATACTAACCTTCTAGCCTTCTTGCAGAACCGTGTGGAAGTTCGTCGCGCTCGCGCGTGTGAAGTGTTAGTATGAAGTAGGCTAATATTATTTTATGAATATTATAATCAATCATTGGTAATTCTTCGCACATCTCTATTAAATCAGTGCTTGAATTTCTGATATAGGTCTTAAAGTGCACGATGGAGAGTGACAACTGCTGGTAGTTTAGGCAATGATGCACCGACAATATAATTACACACTCTTTAGTATTACACCGACAAATCGCACGCGCGAGCGCTACGCTTTTCGCATGCGCATATGTGTATATTAAGAGTGTGGATTGTTCAAATACATGTAAAAGTATCGTACGCGAGTCGCGCTCGCGTGTGCGGATCATACTCTGTTTTGTTATTCGTTTATATTCGTAACGGTTATGCTCAGTTATCCAAGTTCGATTTTTATTTTTTTTTGAAAGCAGGGTTTGGAAGTTCAAATATCTTTCTGAGTGCATAATTTGTACCTTAATGATCATCTTATCTTTGTCATCCATTTCACCTAAATATCTATTCTAGCCTTCTTAGAAGAGTGTCACATTCACGTATGTGAAGTGTCAATATATTGAGATCGTGCAAAAAGAACATGCTCCCAATTGCCGAGTGTTTTCTCTTTTATTTTCCGAATAATTATAACCGAGACTTTTTTAGTTTCATCATTTTGAAATCTTGATGTAGTCTATAACATATTCCTCTATACATATGCTTAAACAATCAAAAATTTTATTGGCAAACATGCTACAATATACATACATAGAATTACATAACAAATGGACAATAGAACACACAAAAGATTCACATATTACAAATGTCACGCCAATGATACAGAGTTATGATCTTAAAACAACTACTTCATAACCTTGAAAAAAGGGAGGAAAAAATGAAGCATAATGTACAAATAATACCAAGTCACAAAGAGATCCTGATAAGTCGAAGTAGTCAAATCTGGACTAATATAGCCCAATGATAGTGAGAAAAACCGTATACCGATCTATACTAAAGAGGGACACGTAATAAGATACTACAATAATATATCCAAAAAATAATATGATCGAAAAGCCCAAGAATGAACACATGAACACGAACTGGAAAAGAAAAAAATATAGAAAAGGTATTTGAGAAATTACAACATCATAGTTCTAGACTTTAATCAAATGTCTAGACTTATTTAATTACCTGCTGCAACAGCCAAGGTTTCTCCTCCAAATTTTCGATGAAGAGCGAATCGATGGTTTCTCTGATAAAACTCCTCTCTTCTTTGCAACTTTCAACTCTCCTAATAAGCACGGAATCGCCAACTTATTTTCCCTTTCTGCTTTGGCTCGTTCTTCCTCAAATTAGATTGGACTTGGGCAATGGAGGTGATGAATGCTCTAAGAAAGAGATCTCCTCTTTTTACGCTGCTTCAATGTTCTCTCAGGACGTCTCCGAACTTGGTTTTCCGTTTTCCGTTTTCGTTTTCGCCGTTTTCGCCGTTTTCCTTTCCACAAACTATCAACTGAATGACCTTCATAATTTTCTCTATAATGCTACCTGCAACTTTAAACTATGTATTAATCATAAGTACAATCAATTCAGTTCAACATAAAACACATATACATGTTTGCATCGTGATATGAATAGAAGAATAGGATTACAAACCTTGGTTGAATCCCAATCCGTTGCCTTGAGGAGCTGCCATTGAAGAATAAGTTCTAGAACAAAAGGTCTTCTACAGGATGCTCTAGAGTATCTCTAACGGGAAGAATTTGTTTCACACGATTATTAGAGCTCCTGCAAGGACCCTTTATTTATATTGTTCATCTAGCTACTAAAGGTTGGTAAACTCTCATTCCAAGATTTGGAGAAAGAAGTAAAGATAAGGTTGATGACATGATACATCTTCAATCAATCATAAATATCATTCCATAAACTGTACATAAGTCATTGGAATCTCAATCAAAGCTTTAGAGAAGAGTAATGGTATGGTCCATGACATAGTACATCTTCCGAAATTCCTACTGCTACGGTACAAAAGTAGAATTATTTCATGAAGTTATGGTACAATAGTGGATTCATTTACAGTATATTTCTAGCAAATAACAGCTCTTTAGATGTTTCTGTGAAATGAACCTATAAACTACACGAATTCATATTTGATTTGATGTGAAATCATACCGTGACTGGTGATATAATCAAATGACTCGAGAACCTCTGAAGGAGTTTGATAAATGTTTGGGGACAAAATATGCACCAAGTGATTATCCACCCACCTACATTCATCACAGACAATCAGTTACCATATATCATGACGAAAACCCACAATGCCTCCAAAATAAAAACACTTACTCTCGCCACTTCTTTTCTTCCTCACTATATAAGGCAGAGTTCTCAGGATTGATTCTTTGGTATATCTTATCAATGATATATGTACAAACAAACCACAGAAACTTAAACAACAACATACAATCAACTCGAACCGAAAATTCCGATTTGATAAAGGGAATTCAACAGAACCTGAAGAATCAACCATCTGTTCATCATCAACTTTCAGTATAGGCACCTTCTTGTACTCAGACCATTTGATCTCTTTCTTTACAAAACACAGAGAAAATCGAATAGCACGAAAAACCCGGTAAGCATTTTATCCAAGAACACTAATTGAAAGTAAAGATTGGAAAAGAAAGCAATTCAAGAATTGTGACTTACTAATGGCCAAGTCTTGAAGAGATAGAAATGAGCTTTAGAATTCATTCTTTACATCAAAACTATATACCCCGAAATTTACCCACCAGTTCAAGCCTAAGAAATTCAACATGCATAAGAAAATCCAGAGAGTATTGGAGCTGTAGATGATGATGAGTATCCTCATGTTACCCTTGAGGGAGGACTGAAAATCCCTGAGTACATATTTGAACAACTCTTTGACTAAACAGTCGACTCTTTCATTAATCACAGGTTTTAATGATAATACTGATGCCACTCCCCTTTCCTTCCCTCTCTCTCTTTGGCGAAAACAAAACGGCAACACCACAACAAACAACAACCATCAACAAACCAACCGCTGAAAACACCATACGTACCTTCCGACGCTTATTCTTCAAGTAACAGACTCTAAACGACGGCGTTTCACTCCCCAACCTCCGATCGTTCCGTTTAGGGTTTTCCGTATATATGCTCTCTCTCTCTGGGTCTCCAAATGCGAAACAGAGCATTCACTCTCTGACGACTTTGAGGAGCTCTTCGTCCACTCGGTAACCGACTCTCTCCTTCTCTCGATCGATCTGCGGTTTCGCTCTTCCGATTTTTGTAGTTGTTCTGTTTTGATTGGGCTAGGTTTTTGTAGCTTGGAGCGGATTTGAAGGATCGACAATGGTGGACGCTGGGCCAGTTACTGCCGGGCAGGTGTGAGTTTGGATAATGACCAAACTCGAAAACTTTAATGGAACAGATGATGGCTTGAGAAAGATTCTTTATTCTTGATAGAGATGATGAAAATTACTTGCAGTTATTTTCGATCAGAAGCAGTTGGAATCGTGGAATATGATTTGACCCTTTTGCCTTTTTTATTTTGTTTTCCATAATCAGAAACAGATATAAATGAGAGGGTATTTAATGGAATTTGGAATGTTTAACCTTAAGAACATTTTGCTTAATTAATTAAGATATATATTATAAGACTCTTAGAGATTTGTGGCCCCCAAAAATTTGAGGCCTCGTGCGATTGCACTACCAGCACAGGCCAAGGGCCGGCCCTGTTAATTGGAGATGTTGCAATCAGGATCAACCTCCACGTATAGTTATAACTTTTAAGTAACTTAATTCTCTGCTCATCGGAAAGTTAAGGTGCATCACATATATAATATGCTTTGCGAATAGGCCTGTAAAATGGGCCGGTCCTGCACTATAAGATTGTTTGTTACTTCCCGACTCTGGGTTTTTGAAACCCTAAGTATAAAATAAACAGGACAGAGCTAGCCATTTTACTAATTTTTGAAGCCCAAGTCCTGCCCAAGGGTTGATAAAGTGTGGGTTTACGCGCCCGCAACCCGCCATAATATTTCACTTATATCTCATGAAATAAATTTAATTATATAAATGAAATGTACTTAATTTGTTAATTTAATGCTACCTATTTCGGTTTAGTTGGCTTTTGTATATATTTTAATTACCGCTTACCATAAATATCATTATTTCATGGCCGGAAAAATCAATCTTCAGTGCACCGGAAGCAAGTGCATCGATATATTAGTTAAATATAATCTCAGCCATATATTCAATCAAGCCAATAAACTGACATTAATTTCAAGATTAACGTCGTTAAAATTAATCGGACAAATTTTTTTTAACAAAAGTAAAATTGTAAATAATATATGGGGCCCACTTATTTCATTTCTTTTATCTATCTTATTCCTTAACCAAAGACCCAAACCTCAAACCTTAAACTCCAACCACACCCTAATCCTTAATCTTAAACTCTAAAGTCCTAAACATCAAACCCTAAACGTTAAATCTTATACTCAAAATCAAATCTTTGGACCTAATGCCCATGATCATTTTATAAGACTTCAAAGTTCAAACTAATAAACTAAAGTGGATATGTAAATTGTTTTCCTAAACAAATCTTTGAACCTAATGCCCATGATCATTTAACAAGCTATGTAAACTATTTTCCAAAACATTTGAAATACAATTATTTTTTGGATACTTATAACTTTGATATCATTTTCGCTTTAAGTTTCTAGTCTACTTCAATCTCGTTGTTATTTAATATATTATTTAATACACTGATAGAAATTTGACGTTTAATGAAATTCAAACACATAATTTTCATGATCATGGTAAAAGTATTTACTAATGGATTACAACTCAACGATATAATGTCATTGTTATTGTTTGTAAAAAATTAATTACAATATATTTATAAAAAATAACAATTGTACTGGACTAGAGAAGGTTGACCCTCTAATTTTTTTAGTAACTCTATTTTGCTCAAATGACACTCTAATTACGAGGATTTTAATGTGATAAAGTACAACTCGATCATGTAAATAGAGACCTAACTGAAACCAGAGTGTTGCACGACAATCACAACAAAAGGTCATATATAATAGAAAATCTAGTTTTCCTCCACATTATTAGTATCAAAGATTTATATTTAATTATTTACATATACCTAATGCAAAGTTTATCCATTAATATATTAATTTCAATATATTTCAAAAAAAATATTAATTTCAATACTTCTTATAGTTTTTGATTTTTTTTAAACGCGATAATAAAAAAATATCCGACATTGTCTATATATTCATGATGTTATAGATAAGAGATTAGTAAAAATTATATGTGTGTATTAAACAATTTAAAAATTGATATGTGTGTTTTCCCCCTTTTTACCGATAATTTGTGAGTGATCATGTTTCAACGATATGAAAATGTCTCTCTAACACCAAGCAAATTAATTGTCTTTTCATAAAAATAATGGTAAAATGGAAAAGCCCAACAATTTTTTCTCGATTCCATGGAGAAAAAAATTATTTCTCAAGAAATAAAAAAAATTAAAGGTAGAACTAATTTTTTTTCTTTCTATTAACCCAGCAATCTTATTCGGGCACCCAAGCAAATTGCCCTGGGCACCAAGGTTGTGTTGCCCCTATATGTGACAGTGAGAGTCTAGCAGCTGCCAATGTTTCTCTGACAACCAAAATCCAGATTAATGTCGATCGAGTTGCATCGACGTTTGGGACTGAGGAGATCATGCAAGGATGGCGTGGAGGGCTCGGCGTGAGATTGAGATCCAGACCCTGATTTGGGACATGGTTCCAAGTAAAGAGCAAAGATGAGATAGATGAATAGAGATCAAGATCAGAAAACATGGCATCCACAAAGAGAGAGAGAGAATATATAAAAAAGAAAGAAAACAAAAAACAGAAATTAATTACTGTGGTTAATATTTTTGGGTCAAAGTTTATTAATAAAAGAGTGTTAAAGATCTTATTAAAAAAAAGTGTCAAAGATCAGTTAAAACATGTGCAAGGCACATAACTGGTATAAATGCACTTGGTGCATTGAAGATGTTCTCATATTTCATATAAAAATTATAAATTTCTTATGTAGTTTTGGATCGGGCCTGGCCTGGCCCTATTAATACATATATGGGCAGGACTTTAGGTATGCTCAAGGCTTCAGAAGCATGATTCATACCCTGCCCTTCCGAAAATAGGCATGGCTAAGCCCACTCGTTAAGTTGGATAGAGTCGGCACATAGCCCAAATAACAGGGTTGGGCTAGGGTGGAACGATGGGCTCTGGGCCAGCTTTACAGGTCCATTTGTGAGCATCTCAGGCTCAGATAATTGAGCTAAACTTGATTTTGTTTGCATCCTCCTTAGACTCGATCAACATTCATCAAGGTGTTGAGTTATTCACTCGTGACTCTAAACATGCATGTAGAGCGTGGTGCTCTAAGCATCATCATTGCCATCACTACCAGAAAAACTAACTTAGACAATGAACGAATTTCGCCATCTAAGTGTAACTTTTCATCGTTTAGGTACTTAGACGGCGAAATATTCATCGTTTGAATTTCGCCGTATAACTGGAATCGTCTAGGTACTTAGAGGACGAAAGTTGAATGATTCATCATTTAAGTCAGCTATAAGAAGACGAAATACGTTTCATCATCTAACATCCAAGACGACGAAAAATTGTAACCCAAAACGACGAAGTTTTTGATTGCCTAATAGGACTTAGACGAAGAAGAAAAGCATTCGTCATTTAACTGTTTCCACCTAGACGACAGTTAAAATGCTTCATCGACTAGGTGAAAATACTTAAACGACAAAATCTCAACTTGTTTGTCGTCTTAGTGAACCCACCTAGACGACGGAAATTAGTGTTTCGTCGTCTTCGTGGAAACACTTAAACGACGAAACATATGTATTTTTCCGTCTAACTATTCCCTTGGAAATAGCAAAAATTATTTCGTCGTCCAATGCCAAGTCTCTTAGCCGATGAAAAGTACTGTGTTCGTCATCTGAAAATGATCCACTTAGATGACGAATTGTTGACTTTTGTAGTCTTATTTTATTAAATTTGTTTCTCTGCCTAAAATAATATAATCGTAGAATTAACAATTGATATAAAGAAATTTAATAAAAAAATTATTAAGAAAAATTATTAAAAATAATAAATATTTAGAAAAAGTGTACAAATTACGGAATTAAACTACGGAATTAAATAAGCGGCAGCGAAATCAAAATTTCAATCAAGAGTTGCGATCCTGCTTATTCCCCCGCTGCTTGGATCATGGTCATTATGTCCCAGATCCCGAGGCGTAACATTTGGATGACAAGTGAGAGCAGGATTGAAGCACATCCCCTTGAGATAGTTGAACATTTCATTGAGTTGAGCTTTGAGCACTTGAGTCTCCTCCTTGGCCGATCGAGCCTGCTCCTCGGCCACTCAGACCCGCTCCTCAGCAGCCATTGCACTCGAATGCCTACTTGACGAAACCGAAAACGCCGATGACTGACTCAAATCTCTCACGCCTACGTACCCATCCAATGACACAAATCTCCTTCCCTGGTTAGCGGCCGAGTGTTCGATTGTAAATCTTGATTTGAGTCTCGAATGGTAAACGAGGCAGCTCATTAGGTGTCATCTCAGGTCTCTGTCTGCATGCACATCATTTCCTCATCAGCCAATTGTTTCATCTTCTCCTGCATGAAAATAATAATTTGTATATCATTTAAAAAAAATATTGTGAACAAGATATGAATGCCAATTTCCACAAAAAATTTGAATAGTTTCCTATAAAACTGGAGGAAACAAAAAACCTGCACGAAAGAAAACACTTCGAATAACCAAATTCTAAATTTACAAACTGTGGGCACCGATTCTCATCCAGATTTCTCAAGTTCAGAATAATAAAAAAGTGTTAAAACATTGCTCTATTGCTTTATCAATGTTTTGCACAAATTAATGTGTATATAATAGACAAGGTACATATATGTTGAATTTGTTAATCGATATCTAACTAGGATATTGGACATGTTTATATGAACATAACATATGTACTATCTATTATATTAGGAAATTTTTCCTTAATGCTACTCCGATTTAGTACTATGTTTGGTCTTGCAGTTGAATTAATTAGCTAGTTGGTTTGAACCCAAAGCTGATGTAGTTTCTTAAACTTCTAAAAAAAGAATTGAATCAGTTTCTTAAACATCTAAAAAATGGGTTATTTATAGCATTTTAACTCGCAATATCATCTTGCCATGGCCTCACATACGCAGTCGCGTAGGCATCAACATAACAGTGCTTCAAACCCTTCTCTTTGTGAGCCTTTGCCGCATAGACGATCAGGTGTGGGCCCATTCGATGTGACGTCGTCTTCTTATCCTGGTTACTCCTGTTAGCTACCAATTTTTTCTGTATCACAACAAAGAAAATTTAAATAATAACAATAATAAATATTTTAAAATTATTATTTCATTACCTTAAAGAAAAACTATTGCCTTATACTCATCGGACTCGAAGTGCGCGACCAACCAATCTCATTCTTTACGGCTTTTCACCAACTCATGTGGAACACTCACGGAGTTGTGCTTGAGGTAGTACTTATGCAGCAAGTACTTCCACTTGGATAATCTTCTTAGTTGTCCTCTCTATAAACCCATGCATCGTCTGAAGTTGGGCAATGTCATAATGAAGCTACAAAAAAAATTAATTTTTTTTTATTAATTCCTGAACCCTAGAATTTGTAATAAACACTGAAACTAAATTAGATTAAATTAAATTAAATAGACCGAAACTTTTACCGCAAGTACATGGTATAATGTGAACCTCTCATCCTACTCCAACTTTTTCCAAGTCGCTGCCTTCATAGGTACCTTGTTCCGTAAAATAGATTTGTTACTTTTGGTAACCAAACTGTTGAAATCCGGCGTCGGAGGGCATCTGGTGAAGTTGTCCTACGACACATTGATCTTCTGCCTAGTTGAATTTACCATCACATCAGCTTTAGCCCCCTTTACCAACCCTTGAGTGCAATTCGGGGGCTGTCTTGAGGTGTTTGTGTTCACTTTGCTCCAGGTGCTAAAGCACATAGATTCGCCAGAAGATGATGTAGGTTGTGACGATGAAGCTTCTGATGAGGTTGTCACTGGAACGACCGTCATGGATGTCATTAGCACAACTGTCGGGGTTGTCGTCACTTCAAAGGGAGCATAAGGAGGAAAAATTGCCCTTTGAATGGAGTCATCTGGCACAGAAACCCAACCCAGACATCGTGCTACTATTTGGTATTCCTCTTCCTTCTCTTGTTGGGTTCACCTCTTGTTCTCGCTAGGCATCTTTATCAGCTAATTCTAAAACAATAAATAAATTCCAATAAACAGTACATCAAACCAATCCAAATTTCCTATAAACACAACAACTAACCACAATTTGGTAAGTAACTACAATTTTAACCACAACTTTTCCACCACATTATCACCCTATCACACTAAAACATTATCAAAATTTCACACCGCAATACTATCACACTATGACAATATCACACCAAGATATTATGAAAATTTCACACCTAAGAACACTATCACAGTTTCACACTAAAACCCTATAATTTCATACCTAACTAAGTACACTACCACACTTCACAACAATACGAAATCGAAACCAAAATTGACATCAAAATCGAACCTTACCTGAAGTTTAGGGTGGGGAGACAGAGAGAGTTAGTGACGCTGTGGCGGAGAGAGAGAGAGAGAGAGAGAGAGAGAGAGAGAGAGAGAGAGAGAGAGAGAGAGAGAGAGAGAGAGAGAGAGAGAGAGAGAACCACCATAGTAGCTGAGAAACCAGGAAAGAGATAGTGACCTCAGAGTCGGTGGTGGCGATCGAGACGGGGAGAAAGAGTCGTTTCAGTGGGTGGTGGAATTTTGGGTGGTGGCATCAGTGGAGTAGTGGCGTCCAGTGGGGTGGTGGCCGACATCAGTGGGGTTGTGACTATGATGGAGTCATTGTCGCCATCGGGGTCAGGGGGAAATAGAGAGAGAACATCGATTAGAATTTAGGGATTGAAAAAGGATTTTGGGGAAGAAGATTGATTTTATCAATGTTATTAAACTCACTTAGACGACAAAATGGACTCATCATCTAAGAGAGCACATTTTCTCATCTAAGTGATTTTAAAATACCCCAAAAAATTTAGCACAAAAAAATATCTACCAAAAAATTTGGTCTTAGACGATGAAAACAAATTAATTCATCATCGAAGTGTTAAGTTATTGGTCATAGGCGGCGAAAAGAAATGAATTTTGTCGCCTAAAAATGAATTTATTGGATTTTGCAGATTATATTTGAAAAAATATTTTTTTTTACCTGCTTAAGAATCTTCATAAATCTGTTTCCTACACAAAATTTCTCCATACTAATTCATCGTTTAAGATGTTTTTTCTAGTTTCTCCATCTGTAAAATTGTGAAAAAGTACAATATTAATGTCTAATTCTATCGAAACTTTGACATAGTTTCCCCTAAACTGAAATAAACCAAAAATCTGCTGGAAGGAAAACACTTAGAATAACCAAGTTCCAAAATAAAAAATTGTGGACACCTATTCCCATCTGAATTTCTCCTTTTCAAAATAATGAAATATTAAACTAATAATTAATTAACGTACCCATCTGAGGAAATAATTAAGGAACTTCTTCTTATGCTCCTTATTACACCAGTTAGAACTCATGTTCAGATTGTCTGTCTGAATTTTGGACCTATACTCCATAATGAATGGATCGACCTGGTCATAGTCTCGCAACACTACTCAATGAGTCTCAATGAGTCTCAATGAGTTCCTCTTTACTTAAACTTTCATTTAATATTGCTCCACTTGGCCATACAACATCTTTGACGACTGAAAAATTGTAGCGATCAAGTGTATTAGAGGTGATGAAAGGGGTGGTCTCGACTGGATCTTTGTGGTACATGTCGTAGTAGGTTACACACTCATATGCAATGTATGTTTATTCTATAGAGCCATACAAGGCAGAATGATTTATCGACAAATTCTTTATATTGTTCGAGTTGTCTAAAAAATTGTAAAAGTAATATAGATGTAAGACAATAATAGATATAAATGATGAAAACCATGTTTAAAAAATTTACGTTCCATGAAATATTATACATTTCCTGAGGAATAAGTAGCACTTGTTTAGGAAGGTGGATCATGAGGTGAATAATGACGTCAAAGAAAGCAGTGGGAAAATCCTCTCTAATTTGCAAAGGATGTAGACAATCTCTTCTTTGAATTCAACCACATCTAACTTCTTCAACTCTCTGGCGCACAACTTCTGCCACCATCTGTACAATTCTACCATTGAGTCGACGATATCACAAGGTAAATATGGTCGAATTACCACTGGAATCAGACGTTGCAGCATAAGATGTCAATCATGAGTCTTTAGACCATAGAACTTGTGTTTGTTAACTTTCACACATCGATATATATTAGCTGCATAATTAAATGGATACTGAACACCTTTAAATTTGTTGAATACATTTACTCTTAACATCTTTTTCATTGTATAAGGTGCATCTGGCATCTTGTCCTCATTTCTTAACCACAAGTCATGGTGTAAACACATTTATTCCAAATCTTTACGCTCTTTGGCAATATCTTTAGTCTTCTTCTTAATACCGAGAATTATTCCCACTATGCAGTCTCACACATTTTTTTCTATGTGCATGACAACTAGGTTGTTTCTGATTTTCAATTTTGACCAGTACAAGAGTTTCAAGAAAATACTCATGTAATCATAATATCTAAGATGTTCGGGGGGGGGGGTGTTTATGGATTGTAGGCTATCACAAAATCATCATTGTTCAACACACCGAAATAGAAGCCTGACAACGTATCAAAAATCTCATCACTAGACCACTGTCGGGGTTTCAGACCATTCTCTTTTGTCTCGTCGAACTTCGCTGCATCTTGTTGTCATTTGTGATCCTCAGGAAGCCATCTACGGTGACACATATAACACACTTTTCTCACGTGCCAACTAGAGTTGACGCCGTCTAAGCATACAAGATATGCCTTGCACCCTTTAGTTGTGCAAGATGCCAACATCCCATAAGTAGAAAAAATCGTTAATGGTCTACATCACTGCTGCTCTCATCATGAATATTTTTCTAGTGCACCTGTCATAAGTTGGGACTCTATTTTCCCACAATTTTTTCAGCTCGTCAATTAAATTTCTCATGTACACATCTAAACACTTTCTTGGAGACTTTGGATATGGAATTAGCTGAGTAAGGAAATTAAATTCCTTGTTTATACACATCGAGGGAGGCAGGTTGTACAACACGAGGATAACTGACCAAGTGCTAACTGAAGTGCTATTATTATCCAAAAGATTAAATCTATTTGTAGAAAGTCCTAGGCTAATATTTCGAACCTCTACTGCAAGGTCTAGAAATTACTTGTCAAAAGCTTTAAAAGCCTCCCCATCTGCCATGTGTCTAAGCACATCGTCGTCTATTTTGTGTTCCGCGTACCATCTCATTGCATCAGCTACGTATAAAAACATGTATAAACACTACAATCTAGGAATCAATGGAAAATGGTGATGCATCTTGACAGGAGACTGCTTCCTCTTCTTGTTCTTTTATCTGGACGGGTTGCATACATGACAGTAGTCCAATTTTGCATGCTCTTTGTAAAACAAGACACAATTATTTTTGCAAGCGTGAATTTTCTTGTACCCAAGACCAAGGTTGTGCAAGATCTTTCTTACCTTATAATGGGTATTGGGAAGCTTGTGATCACGACGAAGCAAATTACATATATATTCTTGGATCTCGTCAAAAGCACCATTTGAGATTTTGTTCTTCTCTTTTATATTCATTTCCTCTATTATGGCTTGCAAGACATTCTCTAGACATTCGGGTACACCAGGGTTTAGGTTTGAAGTAGCATTATGTTATACTTATCCATCTTAGTAGTTTCAATGGCCACTGTAAGGACTGTGTCATAATGAAGAGTATTATAACATCCATCTTCGTGTTGGTATCTACTAGAACTATATGACGGAAAAGCATCATGTACGAATTTCATAGTGGTGTTCCAAGAATGGGCGGGAGTACCGCTGGATAAGGCACCCTAATAACTACACCCTGAGCTGAAGTCTGGTACTTCACTGCACTAAATCCACATATATAAGTATACATCATACCGTTCACATACAAGTGTAGAACCATATAATTGATCTCCATAAACTCATGGTTATAACATCTTCTACACGAACATCTGCGACACATCTTTTTGACCATGTTGCATCACAAAAAATACAAATTCGTGGATTGAAAGGACCCAACCCCGATTTAGTTGCTTAAACCGGAATCGAACCCCCTCGAAAACACGAACCAACAAAAACCGTAGAAATTTTGGCAGAGTTTCGTTACTAACGTGGAATGACCTTTACCTGCACGCGGAAAATACACTTCATCCTATGCCACAAAAAGCAAACCGTGGGCACCAATCCCATCCGGATTTCTCAATATATCAACAATAATGTAAAGTAGTACATATATCTATACTTTACTGAAATCCGGAGTAAAATCGTATAACATAATCAACAAATTACTCAGAGCGACCTCTAATGTATAAACATATCAGTATACCACAGTAGGTAGAACAATAAACCTACTGGAAGAAACAAGGTAGCTCGAGCACTATGCCTCCGACCACGACATGCGACACCAGAGCCTGAACTGCAAACTGGGCACGGAAACCGAAAAGCTCAGGGGAAAGACATAAAACACGTTAGAGTGAGTGGACGAAAATAAATGTCTTTCACCACATAATATATATATGTTATAAAACATATGCGAGTCCAAATGCAAATGCATAAGTAAAGAAATGGTATACGAGGGAGACTCTAACTCCTCACGCGTCCGAGTACACGAGGGAGACTCTAACTCCTCACGCGTACGGAGCATGCATCGTAAATACATCGCGGAGTCTCTCATGAACTACCACGCGATAGCACAGTCTGAACCACGGGATCCCAGACCCACACGTGATTCCTAGCCAGAAAGGCCTCGGGTCAGGATATTTGTTCCCCCCCCCCCCCGGAGCGTACTCGGGGATCAGCCGAGAAGCCAGTGTGTATCAATACAACAACGTAACCGAGACTGTACTCTGTGTAAACCAAATCATAAATCCTTTTCATGCACATGCATAAAACATAATATATATATATATGTATGTATACTCGTATACGCATATCCGTATATGTATAATCGTAAAACACGTGCTCGTAAAACCATAATCAAACTGCATGCTCAAGTTCGTAAATCATATATAAAAGACTCGCAAACAATCCGTGAAAAGAAATGTCCACTCACCGACTAGCGTAACGCGATATGCGTTAACCCGTGATCCGGCGGAAAGTGCCTCGCCAAAACAACGATCACGAACCCCTGAATATTCACAAAATCCATTTCTCAAAATCATAATTCGACAATACAAATCAAATCACGAGAAACCACCGTTCTCGGAAACACGTAATTCGAATATGACAAACTGTCAGAAATACGTAAATCACACTTCAATACCTCGCTATACTTTCGGACGCTCAATTCAAAAAACGAACCTCCCCACTGCGATCGGGGCGCGATTTCGAGTGAAATGACATGCAACTTGTCGAAAACCCAAAAAGTCAAACTTTGACCGCCGTTGACCACCGTCCACGGCGGCGCCGCCACCGAACTGAGAATTTCTCGGCAGAGCAACCTTCATTCCATGCAAAATCACCCACTGAGCAACTCTGTCAACTACAACAAAGGCCAATTCAATCTCTAACTCATCCAATTTCACGAAAAACCGAATGTACACACAAATTTCAAATCCAAAATTCTCCATCCACAAATCGAATTAGAACTCCATACTTACATGGTTAGAATCCTTGAGAGGAGAGCTACAAAACCCAGTCCAAATCATAGCTCGAATCGGCCCGAATCACCAAACCCGAATTCACCTAAAAATCCCCATTTTTGGCCGGATATACCTCTCACTCCGGCGAGCCTCGCCGTAAAAAAAGACCGAAAATGGGATCGGGAGACATAGCCGAGTCGATTGGGACAGACGCCAAGCTCGGAGGTGGCCAGATTAGGCTCGCCGCCGGCGAGGCCGAACCACCGTCGCGCCACCCTCCCACAGCTCGGTCAAACCGACTTGACCGAGTCAACATAATTAATGAAAGTGTTGACTTGCCTATTAAGGAAACCTTCTATTTATATACATGCCAAATATGGAAACTTCCCCAATTAATTGTGACAAACTTCGAATATCCATAACTCTCGCGTCGTAACTCCGATACCGATAATTCTCGCGGCCACAGGCTCGTCTCGACGTACTCTTCAATTATCACCCAAAGTCAAACACATCGACCAAACTGATAAAAAGTCAACCATTCAACCCAAACACATAAATAATCCGACTAAACAATCAACAATCGGAAATAATCATAACTTAATCTTCGTAACTCTGAATAATGCTCCGGAAGTTCCCACGAACTTGAAATTAAATTCTAAACAACTTCCGTGAAGAAGCCAAAACCAAATTCTCGTCCGGTAATTTAGTCGTTAAGAAGGCCACAATTATAAACCGAACTTCAAATATTCATAATTAATTCATCGGTCGTCGAAATAACGATCCGGAACCGCCCACGAACTCGAAATCACACATACAACGACTCTCGAGAAGAGACCCAACTCTAATTCTCGGCCAATGATTAAGTCGTTTACAAATCCGGCAATCTAAACGACTGTCGGAAACCTGCGACTACGCAGTAACTCACGTATATAGCTGATCATACTGCTGATTCAGGTCCGGGTCGTCACAAATCTACCCCCCTTAAAAAAAATTCGACCTCGAAATTTCAAATCTGTCGTCTAAAAGTAGGAGCGTTGCCTCTGCATACTGCTCAACTCACAAGTGGCAACCACAACTGAATGACTTTTCAGTGACTACGACAACGGAACAACTCTGATAATAGACTCCACAATAGGAGATAGTTTTGTACTGTAATCCCTGTACCTTCAAATCACGAATCTGAACTGGCTCAACACAATCACCAAGTGTTCCTGCTTAAGGAACAGATAGGGTACACAACACGTAGCAAACCTGAAACACAGTTCCGCCACACGAAACACAACACAACTTACACACAAAAGCTAACAATGTAGGCGACGCCGAACTATACGGCACAACACAAACTCGCCTATGACCACATACGGATCAAAACAACACGGCAAATCACAACTCAGTCTAATACACATCAACACAACTCAAACATCGAACTCAAGCAATTATCAACCCATTTCCGCTAATCCGAAAGTCTGTGGTAAGACATTCCACAAAATCAGGATCAAACATCAAGTCAAACCCAAACCAAACTCACTCCAACACAATGGAGTACAACATCGTTCCTCAAATCGACATCATGCAACATCAAAATCATAGTAACCAACAAACCGGTACTGCATGCAATCTCGAACAACTGAAACTGCTGGTCCCAAGTCCTCCGGAACTGCAATACCGAGGTCCACAATATGCCCTCCAAGGTCTGAATAATCCTCAAAGATCGCTCGCCAATCTGAGGACAAGAACTGGTACTAACTCGTAATCTGGTCCCCAATGCTCATTGCAAAGCTTGCCAACACTTTGTTGTAGCTGATTACCTCGATTAGCGAACTGGGACATAGGCACACCACGTAAATGGACAATCTCCGCCAACACAGCTATGCCAGTCTGCCACTGAAATCCTTTCCCGAAAGTACAAGAAAATGTACCAAGTCCGTCAAACGGTTCACAAAGGCCTAATAACTGGTATCACAAACCAAAGTGCATACAAACACCCACAATCACAGCAACAATCGTCACGTCTAACCGAAAATCTCAAATGGCTGACACTACTCGGCACGTCTCTGCCTCCTAGCCATCGCCAGTCGACAAATGTGGCATCTACACTCACAAACCGCTACATTGCTCTTCATGTTGCGTCACGAGTAGTAAACTCGAAGTGTCGGACACATTACCACATTACTAGTGCCAAATGCGCGTGAAACCTCGAGCCTCAACATCATCACACACTAACTCAGCTTCCGTAGCTCGCAACTTGGTTAACACGGAAACTCGAGCTACACACACATGAAACACTGAAGCTCCCGACTCTCGACTGAATGCATCAGCAACAATATCCCAGATGGATAGTCAAAGTACAACCTCTAGCCTTTCCCGAACAAACTCAAAGGTGCAGCCATAGTCATTAGTCGACCTCAACCATCTACACTGCCTCAAGCCTAAATCTGGCCGAGAATGCAAGTGGATGAAACTCAAGTGATCAGTGCACGTCCTACACCGCGCTGCACGCCATAGCTGTAGTGTTCCGAACTCTTCGATGCTAACATAAGGACAACTATACCCAAATCATACATAGGATATGTAGCTACACAAAGTTCCACTGCCTGGAACCATGAGCCATCGCTCTGCTACACAACATCAAAACATAACCAAATCCAAACCTCGATGCATCGCCATAACCCACGAACTCGTCGCGGTCGTCAGGTAAGATCAAAACCGAAGCAACGGTCAACAATCCTGCAGGAGTAAGTAACTCTCCTCGCGTGCATCGAACCACTCAAACTTGACACCTTTTTCGTCAATCCGGAAAGTACAGTGGCAATCCGGGAAAATCCTGCATAAGCCGTCGGTAATAGCCTGTCAAACCCAAGAGACCCCTGATCTCTGGTACAATGGTAGGGCAATCCCCAAATCAACACCGCTTCTATCTGGTCAGGATCCACGCCAACTCACTCGGATAGCATCACACAGCTCAAAATCATCACGCTAATCAGCCAAAACTCACACTGGCTGAACTTACCAACAACTGATCATCTCGTAAGGGCCGCAAAATCGCTCGCAATTGCTTCAGGTACTGGTCCTCACTCCTGGAATACATCAGAACATTGCCAACGAACATGACCGCAAACTCGTCTAGAATCGTCTGAACACCTGGTCCATCAAGTCCACACAATCTACGGGGCATTGGTCAACCAAACAGCGGGACCAAAAACTCCTGATGCCCGCATCGAGATCCGAAAGCTGTCCAAACCACATCTGACCCATCAAACCTCAACTGATGGTATCCGGACCCGAAATCAATCTTTGAAAAGACTGAAGCTCTCACAAGCTCTCACAAGCTGATCAAACCAATCGTCAATCTGAAACGGAGGATATTCACTCTCCTCTGAACAAATCAGGCTTCAGTAGTCAATGCACCACCTCGTCGAACCATCCATCATTCGTACACACAATGCAAAAGCACACCACGCAAATACGCGGGGTCGCATGAAATCTCTTGAAACTCCTGGAGTCGAAACTGTAGCTCCAACAACTCCGCTGGCTCCGAACGACAAGACGTCGGTAAAATGAGTCCAGCGCCCGGTACAAACTCAATGGTGTAGTCAGTCTCCCGAACTGGAGGAACACCTGGTAACTCCTCCGGAACACACCTGGAAACTCGGAAACCACCTCAATATCACCAATAACTGGCACAGCAACCACAATATCCACAACATGAGCTAAGCAAACCACACAACTTGTCTCCACCATCTGCTCGACCATCACCGCGAAATAGTATCTCGGGGAAATCTGGTCGTCAAAACACAACTTCCTTCTCGAGGCACTCAAACACAACCAAATGCGTCGTCAGTAAGTTCATACTCACAATCACACCAAAACCACGATGTCCAGCTATAACAGATCCTCGGCTAACACATAACCTCCAACAAGGATCTCGCAACCTCTGGATGGATGCAACACTCTCCAAAACCTCAGAAGTGGAGATGCAGGCACAATAGCCATGGATATCAAACAACAGTAACCTCAGAGAAAAGTCTGTCCTCAAACAAGGTCATGGCACGAACTCCGACATGCCTAACTAACCGCCTACATCAATTGCGACTTGCTGAATAACTCATCAAAAGGATACATTGATCAGACTTCAAGAACAACATGAGGATCTCCTCGTAAACTCTGAGCTACCAAACCGCTAGAACAGCTGGCTAATGGCGCTCCCTCGTAACGTGACCCTCCTGGCCACCGAAGCAGCAACTGAGAGTGTCCCACGAACACAAGTCACAGCAACACCTGCTGTGAGGAAAGATCACCAACGATCGCCCACACTCATGCTACAGGAACAAATCCGCTACTCTGTGATCATCACCATCACCAAACGGATCCTCTGCTTGATCTGATGACCCTCAACATAATCGAAAAGGCCACAGCCTGATAAAATCACTGATCTCGAGGTGTCGGAACTCAACCTCATCAAAATCTCGACTAAGTCCACTTTCCTCAAATCATCACATCGGAAACCGCGTACACCTTCCCTACTCAATAGCCTCGCCACTGAGTGCAACACACTAAGCTCCTCACGGTAATCTCGAGGCAAAACAATCAGACTCTCTCTGATGCTCAAGTTCAAACTCATCTCGAACCTCGTACACTGCTTCCTCTGAAGCCACATAACACGTGCAAACATGGACAAACATATGGACAATGCATCTCTGCCTCAGGTGGGTAAACACTCCACATTCGATTGCTGAGTAGCCTAGTAAAGCCATTACCGTATAAACAACACCCTGAATGTAGGCCATGGAGGCGCAACCGCATGGAGGCGCAACCGCATGGAGGCGCAACCGGAACTCACACAATACCAGCCCACCAAATACACTGATCTGACTCAGGCAAACATCAACTGCCACAATTCTCAGCTCTGAGGCAACATGTAGACACACACACACAACAACTAGGCAAACTGTGCCACACAGTTCACTGAACTCGGAATACTCATCAAAATCCACAGTTCTCTGGCAAATCGCGCGTCGATTGATCCTCAACAGGATCCACAACCGAAACGACACGGAAATCACGTCAGGAGGCATCCTAATGAATACAATATCGTTCACACAAGTGGAACGTAATCATGGAACTTCAAATATTTGAAAGCATACAACACCCGGAATATTGATGATTATCCGCCGGCCGGTCGGGTCACCATTCCAGACATGTTGTACATTCTCAAATATCCTTAGTAAACACGACTACAGACGTCTATAGAACCTATAACCTAATGCTCTGATACCAAGCTAAAAGGACCCAACCCCTATTTAGTTGCTTAAACCGGAATCGAACCCCCTCGAAAACACGAACCAACAAAAACCGTAGAAATTTTGGCAGAGTTTTGTTACTAACGTGGAATTACCTTTACCTGCACGTGGAAAATACACTTCATCCTATGCCACAAAAAGCAAACCGTGGGCACCAATCCCATCCGGATTTCTCAATATATCAACAATAATGTAAAGTAGTACATATATCTATACTTTACTGAAATCCGGAGTAAAATCGTATAACATAATCAACAGATTACTCAGAGCAACCTCTAATGTATAAACATATTAGTATACCACAGTAGGTAGAACAATAAACCTACTGGAAGAAACAAGGTAGCTCGAGCACTATGCCTCCGACCACGACGTGCGACACCAGAGCCTGAACTGCAAACTGGGCACAGAAACCGAAAAGCCCAGGGGAAAGACATGAAACACGTTAGAGTGAGTGGACGAAAATAAATGTCTTTCACCACATAATATATATATGTTATAAAACATATGCGAGTCCAAATGCAAATGCATAAGTAAAGAAATGGTACACGAGGGAGACTCTAACTCCTCACGCGTACGGAGCATGTATCGTAAATACATCGCGGAGTCTCTCATGAACTACCACGCGATAGCACAGTCTGAACCACGGGATCCCAGACCCACACGTGATTCCTAGCCAGAAAGGCCTCGGGTCAGGATATCTGTCCCTCCCGGAGCGTACTCGGGGATCAGCCGAGAAGCCAGTGTGTATCGATACAACAACGTAACCGAGACTGTACTCTGTGTAAACCAAATCATAAATCATTTTCATGCACATGCATAAAACATAATATATATGTATGTATACTCGTATACGCATATCCGTATATGTATAATCGTAAAACACGTGCTCGTAAAACCATAATCAAACTGCATGCTCAAGTTCGTAAATCATATATAAAAGACTCGCAAACAATCCGTGAAAAGAAATGTCCACTCACCGACTAGCGTAACGCGATATGCGTTAACCCGTGATCCAGCGGAAAGTCCATCGCCAAAACAACGATCACGAACCCCTGAATATTCACAAAATCCATTTCTCAAAATCATAATTCGATAATACAAATCAAATCACGAGAAACCACCATTCTCGGAAACACGTAATTCGAATACGACAAACTGTCGGAAATCCGTAAATCACACTTCAATACCTCGCTATACTTTCGGACACTCAATTCAAAAAACGAACCTCCCCACTGCGATCGGGGCGCGATTTCGAGTGAAATGACATGCAACTTGTCAAAAAACCCAAAAAGTCAAACTTTGACCGCCGTTGACCACCGCCCACGGCGGCGCCGCCACCGAACTGAGAATTTCTCGGCGGAGCAACCTTCATTCCATGTAAAATCACCCACTGAGCAACTCTGTCAACTACAACAAAGGCCAATTCAATCTCTAACTCATCTAATTTCACGAAAAACCGAATGTACACACAAATTTCAAATCCAAAATTCTCCATCCACAAATCGAATTAGAACTCCATACTTACATGGTTAGAATCCTTGAGAGGAGAGCTACAAAACCCAGTCCAAATCATAGCTCGAATCGGCCCGAATCACCAAACCCGAATTCACCTAAAAATCCCCATTTTTGGCCGGATATACCTCTCACTCCGGCGAGCCTCGCCGTGAAAAAAGACCGGAAATGGGATCGGGAGACATAGCCTAGTCGATTGAGACAGACGCCAAGCTCGGAGGTGGCCGGATTAGGCTCGCCGCCGGTGAGGCCGAACCACCGTCGCGCCACCCTCCCACAGCTCGGTCAAACCGAGTTGACCGGGTCAAGATAATTAATGAAAGTGTTGACTTGCCTGTTAAGGAAACCTTCTATTTATATACATGCCAAATATGGAAGCTTCCCCAATTAATTGCGACAAACTTCGAATATCCATAACTCTCGCGTCGTAACTCCGATACCGATAATTCTCGCGGCCACAAGCTCATCTAGACGTACTCTTCAATTATCACCCGAAGTCAAACACATCGACCAAATCGATAAAAAGTCAACCATTCAACCCAAACACATAAATAATCCGACTAAACAATCAATAATCAGAAATAATCATAACTTAATCTTCGTAACTCAGAATAATACTCCGGAAGTTCCCACGAACTCGAAATTAAATTCTGAACATCTTCCGTGAAGAAACCAAAACCAAATTCTCGTCCGGTAATTTAGTCGTTAAGAAGGCCACAATTATAAACCGAACTTCAAATATTCATAATTAATTCCTCTGTCGTCCAAATAACGATCCGGAACCGCCCACGAACTCGAAATCACACATACAACGACTCTCGAGAAGAGATCCAACTCCAATTCTTGGCCAATGATTAAGTCGTTAACAAATCCGGCAATCCAAACGACTGTCGGAAACCTGCGACTACGCAGTAACTCACGTATATAGCTGATCATACTGCTGATTCAGGTCCGGGTCGTCACATTGATTTCGTTCATATACTTCTCATCACCTCTATCCAACTATATCCAACTCTTGTCCACACTCTACGTAAGTTATCATGAGTGAAACAATAATTGAATAAGCAAGAAGTTAGCAAAAAAAATGTCGAAATAGCAGGCAACGTGCATTCATGATTCTCGGATATATAATTACTAAAGATCCTAGCTAGCTAGGTACTTTAATTTGAGCCATCGATCAACAACCTAGCTAATTTTGGGAATATTAGCAAATTCTACCTAGTTTTGGGACGATTTAAGAACCTAGCTAGCTAGTTATTTCCGTTTTTAGTCAGCACCATATAATTAAATATCAACAATTCTAATTAAGGAAGCTAGCTAATAATTAAACATTAAGAGTCAGCTTATGGTTCTTACAATATTCATCTAATACTTAATAATTAAATTACATAACACAATAATATGCATTTAAATATTTAAATCCACAAAATAATAATTATCAACTAATAAATCTAACATTTCACCATATAAAATCAACACATGCATGCAATCAACACAGTTAACAAACAATGTTATAGCCAACAAGGGTCGACGAAAATCATTCGCTGAAAAACTCACCGTACGTAATTTGAAAAAAAATAATTGAGAGAAAAGAGTTTGTACCTTCACCGATAAGAAGAGAGGTGGGTAAGCTAGGTTTAGGAGGCCTCAATCGAACCTTCACTGTTATGAATCAAAATTGTGGTCGGAGGTGGTGTTGAAAGATGTTAAGAGAGGAGATAAAGATGAAATGTTTGATCTGAAACTAGAAACTAATCTAAATAATTGAATTCACTTAGATGACGAAAATATTTTCATAGTCTAGGTAAGCACTTAGACGACAAATTTGGCGACGAATTTTTCATTCATTGTCTTGAATATAATTTATACGACAAAAGTGTCGTTCATCATCTAGGTCATATAACTTAGATGATGAATAATATTTTCGTCGTCTAGGTTATACCACTTAGACGATGAATAATATTTCCGTCTTCTACGTTTTAGCACTTAGATGACTAATTATTTATTTCATCGTCTTAAGTTTTCCTAGACGACGAATATCAATTTTATTGTTTAAGATGTTATTAAACGACGAATCTATATTTCGTTGTTTAAGTGGAATCCTGATGACGAAATAATTGTCAGAAATGACGATTCTTGTTTTTGTCATCTATCAACTACTTATACGACAAAACCTTAATTAGTTCGTTGTCTAAGTCTATTTTTCTGGTAATGCATCTTTTGTGGTCAGTTTAAAATGTAGAGGATTTTTCAGTGGCGGAAGAGATTGGATAACTATGATAGTATTCTACGTGGTGTCATGGTCGGATGCAGGCTACCCGAGATGGGTGTTGGTGCGGCGCCGATACCAAAAATGCCCTTACGATGATCAGCAGATTCGTAAGGTCAGAAACATGAGCTATATATAATTGTGGACATTTATGTGTTTTCAAAATAAATGTCGACTACATCCACGACACGATGCAACAAGCAAGCATGTTAGCCCTCAGAATTTGGAGGCGCAATGAAAAATAAAATTTGAGGCTCTAGCCTCTCGAAAGAAAAAAAAATAGAAAATGGTTCTAAAATGGTACTTTCTAATTAGAGACATAAATAGTAAACAATATGATACTTAACCAAGCAACCCAACAATATAATGAACAAATTATCTAGAACGGAGCTCCATTTTAAAAGCACAAAGCAAAGTTCTGATTTTCATATGATTGACAAAGTTGTCCGACGATTGAAATTACTCATTCTTTAGATTACTATTAGAAGATCATGCTTATAAAAAATCAGCCCAATCAGAGATGATTTGACCATTTGATTGCTACATTGAAGTTTTAAGCTATATCAGATGAACTGTATTTATCAAAAGTTGAATGTGATGATCAAATAGCAAAATTATCTATGATTAAGATAATTTTTTGCAAGTGTGATCCTCTAGTGATAATCTAAAGAATGAGTGATTACAATCGTCGAACAACTTTGTCAATCGTATGAAAATCAAAACTTCGCTCCATGTTTTCAAAGCGGAGCTTCGCTCTCTCTCTCTCTCTCTATAGATATATATATATATATATATCTCTCATATATATATATATATATAGAGAGAGAGAGAGAGAGAATTCTAAGGTGGGGTGACTCTAACTTATGTATATAGACATAGCTTGACCCTATATATATATATGGACATTTCTACGGTAGGGTGACTCTCCCTTTTTATATGGACATAGCTTAACTGTATATGTATATGTATATACATATATATAGTCTCTATTCATAGTGAAACTTCGCTTTGAAAATAAAGATCGACGTTATATATATACATATATATATATATATATATATTCCTTATTCATAGCGAAGCTCTACTTTGAAAATAAAGAGCGAAGTTTTTATTTTCACAAAGAATGACAAAGTTGCTCGAACATTGAAACCACTCATTCTTTAGAGTACTATTAGACGATTATGCTTACAAAAAATCAGCCCAATCGAAGATGATTTATGCATTTGATCAATACTTTCAATTTTTAAGCAATATTGGACGAAGTGTATAGATCAAAAATTGAATCTATTGATCAAATGGTCAAATCATCTTCGGTTGATATTTTGCAAGCATGATCGTCGAATAGTGATCTAAAGAATGAATGATTTCAATGATCGAGTTTTATTGTCAATCTTGTGAAAATCAAAACTTTGCTCCATATTTCAAAGCAGATCTCTGCTCTAGATAGAGACTGTGTATATATTTTCAAATGCGGACATTTCTTGCCCAAAATGCGAATGCCAGTTGTTGGATCAGTCTAAATGATCCTCAATGGCTCATATTAGAATGGAAAAATAAATGGGTTATGGGTAGGATCATATAGGTGGGCTTGAGTTCAACCCGAAATTACAAAAAAGTTCAACTTGAAATTACGAAAAGACCCATCTCTCTCTCTCTCTTTCTCTCTCTCTCTCTCTCTCTCTCTCTCTCTCTCTCTCTCTCTCTCTCTCTCTCTCTCTCTCTCTCTCTCTCTCTCTCTCTCTCTCTCTCTCTCTCTCTCTCTCTCTCTCTCTCTCTCTCGTCCAGAAACCACGTCGGCCTTCCTCGCAACCTCGCTCTGGCCACCTTAGTCCGGCTACATCACCCTCAAAAGTGGCATCTCCTTAGATCCTCTCGACATCCATGGCATCAATTTTCTATTGAAATTCCTATTGATGAAGTGTTTTTGATTCCTATTGAAATTCATAATTACTGAAAATTTGTATTTTATCATTTGAAATTCCATGACTTGTGAATTCTAGTGCTTGAAGTTCTTCATGAAGAAATTTAATTATGACAAGAATTTCAAACTATTATGAGTAAGTTGAGAGAATTATAAGATAACACCTATTTTTGAGGGAATTGAAAAAAGAAATTGGGGTCTTCAAATCCCCTGTTTTTAAAATGATAGAAATTATAAAATTCTTAGGAAGCTTATCCAAACACATAAATTTAAGTCATAGAATTCAAATTGCTGGAGTTTAATTAAATTCCAAGGATTTCACTCACATCCAAACACACCGTTAGGGTTTTGATTTGGGGCAATTGAAGATCTAATGTGCTAGAAACTACAAGCTAATTTGTGGTAATTGAAGTTTGGAAGTCATCGCACGAAACAAGGAGTGAGGTAAGGACTAAGGAGATGGAGGCGCATGGCCTCGGCAAAGGAAGACTACGACGACGCAAGATGAATCGCGTTCTGGAGAGTTGGTCGAGAGGGAGGGAGGCAGGGAGAGAGAGAGAGAGAGAGAGAGAGAGAGAGAGAGAGAGAGAGAGAGAGAGAGAGAGAGAGAGAGAGAGAGAGAGACTTGGGTCGAATTTAACGTAAAAGCCCGCTCGCATTACCAACCCACGACCAATTTACTTCTATTTTAATATGAGCCATTGGAGATCATTTAAACTAATCCAACCAGATCACGTTTGTCGTCCGTAAGTTGAAAATAATGTGAATGTCCACAATAGAAACACACTGTGTGTGTGTGTGTGTGTGTGTGTGTGTGTGTGTGTGTGTGTGTGTGTGTGTGTGTGTGTGTGTGTGTGTGTGTGTGTGTGTGTGTGTGTGTGTGTGTGTGTGTGTGTGTGTGTGTGTGTGTGTGTGTGTGTGTGTGTGTGTAAATGTATATAATTAAGGAGAATTATCTAATGAGAGTATCTAGTGAGTAATTTCTTATTTGGCCAACTTATCAATCATAATTTGATAAATCCACCCTTGAATAGTTAGATAATAATGAGGAGATCGTGTATGCAATTTTTTTGCTAAATTGGAAATTGTTAGGACATTTATAATCAATAATTATCACTTATGAACATTAACAGTATATGTTTGACAATTTTGATTCATGAATTGATTTGATTTTGTTTGATATATTAATGATTTCTAATTTTTATGAAAATTTTCATAAATGATCTACTCATCAATATCTAAATATCAAACTATTGATTTGTCAAGATAAAATTGAAAAATAACTAGAAGTCTTAAACAACTATCAAGTTCAAAAATACTCATCAATTACTCATTATAAAGATACTCATTAAAGAAGCCAAAGGCCAGCCTTGTCCCAACATTTGATTCAATGGAATTCAAGAACATATGAAATATGTATGTGATAAACATGCATAATCTGGTCTCATTTGTTAGAACTAAGAATGCATGGGTATGCCTAAATATTCAACAACTCCAAGACCTCACCCAATTTCAATACTCAAAGTTAGGAGTCGGTCGTGCTTTTTTGAAAATTTGAAGCTAACCCAGACTTTTTTTATGTAATGAATAATAAAACTTGAAAACGAATAGTGTTTAACAATCAAATATATCAACAATTATATATACTAAATAATATATAAACTTTCAAAATTGATAATTTATATATGAATGATTGATATTAAAGTAAATTAGAGATTTTAGAGATTTATAAGGATAATATAAACTATTATATTTTCATTTGATAGGGAGGAGAGACCGCATCCAAAGCTAACATGTGAAGGAGTAGGATGGGAGGATCTATAACCAAAACACGGATATGAGAGAGACAATGAATAACTGACCTGCCTGGAGACATCTTTGGGGATTTTACAGCCGGAATAAGAGAGAGACAATAAGCTTCCAAAGAGAAGGCAGTTAAGCCTAAAGTGACTGCTGCTTGGACACCCAAACTCAAAGTATATGTTACCACCGCTTCTACAGTAATTGTCGAAGAGGTTGAAACTACCTCATAAATAAGAGATCCTGGACAATCATGAATCAGGGCTACTGGGTTACACGTTAGGGTAGAGTTATTCCAAGAAGCATCAGTGTTGATTTCCAAATCTGTGGCACTCGAGGGAGACTAGTGATGGACAATTGAAGCTGGAGAAACATGAGCAAGGGTCTTGCCTTGAGCTACTTAGAATTCCTCGATTGCTGAAAGAGCTTTTCTAGCCAACAATTGAGGATTTGGTCGACTGGAATTGAAATGATAACTACATCTGTGTTTCCAAATATGCCACATAAGGAAGGAGATATATATAAGTAGCCGCATGAGATATTGAATAAGACCCGACTAGGAAATTTCATCTAAGAAATCTGTGATCCACAAATGAAGCGACGATAAGTAGATATTGTTCTTGTAACCAAAAGGATGCGCAAACCAGGCTTGCATGGCCCAAGGGAGAACAAACAAACAATGTTCCACTATTTTGCAGCCTTAGAAGCAAATTAAATAAGAAAGGTCTACATGAAGATGCCTTCGAAACAAGTAGCCTTTAGTCGGTAATATATTATAAAGCGCACCCCAAAGGAAATTCTTGATTTTTGGAAGGGTTACAGGATTCCAAAACCACTTCCATAAGGTCGATGTTATCGGGGAAAAGGTGGAAGAGAGCTAAGTCGAATCATGATGGAAGTCTAAGAACATGAGAGAAGTGATAGCAAGACATGAGAGTATATACTCTAATATGATCCAGGTGCCAAAGGAACTGATGAGACAGATGTTCCAATGGCTTGTATTTTATTGTAAGAAAGAAGAAGAATTAAAGAGGTAAGCTTGTACCTAGGCTTTGTTATAGGATTTCAAGTCCCCGAACCCCAGACCTCCTTAACTCTTAGGCTTAGCGAGAGATGACCACTTCTTCTTCTACTAGAAATCAGTTACAGCCGCATTCAACTGATGACAAAGGGTCTTCGAAAAATGATAGCAATGCATTGGGTAAGATGGCTAAAGCAACAGAATTATTCAAGTAATGGAATTCCTTGTCAGCTTTCTGTAAAATACTCGTTTGGATTTCTTTGCCAACTCGAGGAAGAGGACCATGTTTCTAATTCTGGTATTTGTTGCACACTGCTTGCTTTATATAGTTTAAGGCATTGACCTTAGATATATGTCACATAGTGAGGAAACCTAAGTATTTCCCATAATTGTTAAGAACATGAATACCCACATTATTGCAGAGAAGAGCTGAAATTTCGTGGCAAATATTCGGTGAAAAGAATAAGGATGACTTATGCTTATTTATCACCTCACTAGAGGCCAAACAATAATGGTGCATCACATCCGAAAATATTTCTTAATTATTGACAGAAGCCTGAAGAAAGAAAAGTCAGTCATCCGCAAAATATAAGTGGCTTACCACCGACCACAACTACCTTTTTCGTATAGCTTGTAAGATATTGACTGAAGTGAGCTTCCGAATAATATTGGATACAACATTATTTACAATTAGGAAGAAGAATGGTGAGAGAGGATCCCCTTGTTTGAGGGCTCGAGTCGGAATGAAAAATGGCCCAAATCTGCAATTAAGAAGCACCCCCATCGAGATTGATTGGACACACTGTAAAACTAATTTGACCCAAAAAGTAAAGAACCTCATACATAACATGACTTCTTTTAGAAAAGATCATTCGACACAATCCTAATCTTTGTTCATATCCAAATTCATTCCAAAAGCACCAGCCGAACCCATCGATGACGAATTTTTCGACATCAACAAGTGGCGTTGTTTGTGGGAAATGACGATAGATACTCAAATTAGTGAATATTATTTTCTATCACGTGAGGTTGGAAGTGATGGATAGAACGCAAAATAAAAAGGTAAAAGAAAATCAAACGGGGCTCAATTACCAATCTGAGGAAGAAGATATGAGAAATTGTACTTTTCGGGGATCATATATAGCAATTGATTGCAAAAAGACATAAAAAAATGAGTATAAGTATGAAAGAAGCACTACTCGCAATGGTTTATATTAGAGGTGGTGATGAACGAATACAAAGGATAATCTTTAAGACCTGAAGCGATTGCTCGAGGCAACCCTGTAAGTGAATGATGTGAGGCTTCGAGAAAATATAAAAGTGAGTGGAGGCACATGTGGGGTTGAGGCATAGAAGCCAACAAGAGTCAAGAAATAATGGATAGGGTAAAAGTGAATATAGGCCACGAGAAAATGTGAATGCTAGAACAACACTTAAAATACATTGATGAGGTTGAGATAAATTAGTATCCATCCCTCCATTAGGCAAATGGGCATGCAGTGCAAAGATGTCAGGGATGGTGAGTTGCAATCCTTAGAGCGACAAGGGTTGGAGCATTTGAAACATAGCTCGTAGCTATTACTTGGTTCAAGGGCTGGAACAAATCGGGTATGATTCATTTTTTACTACACCACTCACGGTAAGGAATGATTTTTCCAAGTTTGTGTTAACTAGAAGATCACTATGGCTCATGATTTACTCTCAATTTTTCTATGCAAAGTTTGAAGTCCGTATATAATAAATTGAATAAGTATATCTTTTGTACTAATAAAGGCTAATTCCTCAAGTAGGACAATCATGTTTTGTTTTTGTGATAGATGTGTTGAGAAGTATAAAGTCGTTTTGGTGGATGAAAATTCACTCCATGCAAAGAGAAGGCACGAGAAGAAAACTATGCGCTTGATCAAGTAATTCCCCTGAGTCTTCAGATAAGAAGCACCAAAGGCCTGAGGTCAATAATTTTCCCGAGTCTTCAAATAAGGGGCATCGAGGGCCAAAGGGTATGAGGTCAGTATTTTCCCCGAGTCTTCAAATAAGAGGTATCGAGGGCCAGAGGATCTGAGGTCAGTATTTTCTCCGAGTCTTCAGATAAGGGGCATCGAGGACCAGAGGGTCTAAGATCAATATCAGTATTTTTCCCGAGTCTTCGGATAATGGGCGCCAAGGGCCAGAGGGTCTGAGGTCAATATCAGTATTTTCTCTGAGTCTTTGGATGAGGGGCCCCGAGGGCCAGAGAGTTTCCTTGAGTCTTTGGTTGAGAAGCACCGAGCGCCAGAGGACCCGAGGTCAATATTTTCCAAGAGCCTTAAGATTTCAAAATAGACAAACATAGAGAAACCTGAGGCTACAAAATGCAAAGGGCTTGTGGATTGAGACCAGAAAGTCTGAGTGAGACTAATGTTATGGATGTTTGAACAAGAACTCGTTGGAGGTATGAGATCTCTTCGAATAGTGAGGTGTCGAGGTTACTCACAATGCACTGTAAGTATTCAATGATCGAAAGAGGAAGTTCAAGGGGTCAAGTTTATAAGTTCAAGTTAGTTCTAGCTTGATAGATTTTTGTGTAACGAGCGAGTTAGTTCAGCAGATGAAATTTTTTTCTCAAGGCTAGGGATGCCTCGAGAAATAAATTTAGGGGCATTGTAAGGAGTAAAATTTACAGGCTTTGCTAAGTCAAAGACCCAATATTTTGGCCCGCTACTTTGTAGGGATTGGGGGTTGTGCTTTGATTTGGCCTGCTATTTTATAGGGATTGAGGGTCGTGCTTTGACTCGGCCTCCTATTTTTTAGGGGACGATGATCATACTTTGACTTGATTTAGTCAAGGTAGTTTTGAATTCTGATGTGCAGATGAAAAGTTGGCATAATGGTGAAAGTGAGAGCATAACTTGCACGTGGAGAGAGTGGAGTCGTGGGAAAACAGAATCCCATTAACCCATGAACTTGGTGGAGGAAGTGGATGAATCGCATGCCACTTCTGTAAGTGTTTATTATAATAGAAGATGAGTAGAATTGACAATGGGAGAATGTTAAGTACGTTCTAGTTTTGAATTACTCAACATCTAAGGAAAACTCTAATTTGGGCATCGGAGTATTTGTTCTTTTGTAGGTTCCCCTCCCTTAGTGGTTTTTGGTGACCCCTAAGTTCATAATCCTATTCATCGATTAAGACTCAAGTGTCTACTACAATAACAATAGTCTTATGGGTGCGAAAAATTCGACGATGAATTTTTCAACATCAACAATCATCAACGAAAAAAGTAATAGCATGATTAGGCTCAACAACCACATGCAAAGTATTAAGATTCACACTAGTCGGCCCTACTAGGGAGTAGGGACTAAGAATGACTAACCTCAAGCACAAGACCAGAGAATTGTCGAGTCTCTTATGTAGAACCCTGCATCTACTTGCGTGGGCAACCACGACCGCGTACATGAGCCATTGATCATGTAATCTTATTCTGCTGGGTAATGACTAGAGTTAGATCTTTAGAGGATACCACATTGGTTGGAACAATGGGGTAGTTGTTGATGACAAAAGTGGGAAATCCGGTTAGTGATGCTTAGTAAGATGAATTGACGCTTCCAAAATCTCTTGAATTCTTCATTTCAGGTTCAATTGGCGAAATTCAAGAGCCAATAAATGCATCCCATCGGTGGAATGAAAGGTTCAGCCATGTTCTATAAGTCACTTAGCCAACATCTGTCGGTTTATTTCCAGATTGTCCGACCAATGTTGCACCGACCAGCTCTGAAGTAGTCAATCTCCAACATGACCACTACTCGTATCTTAACACCAGACCCTTCACAATCATCCACAACAACTTTTGAGACACCGAGCATTCCATGATCCACTGAGTCGCATGTCACTCAGCACAAGTGAATGTCGACCACCAAGATGATTCATGACATCTGTTAATCACTCTCAATATGCACCAACACCCAAGTCACAATTTGCACCTTTAATCGAGTCCAACACAGTCATGTGTTGACAATACATAGAAAACTAAAAAAAATTGCCATATGACGTAGCATTCCCTAAGGCATGGCTACTGCCATCTGGAATATTTTTAGGGTAAAAATTATTGATAGATCTAACGATCTAATGTTTTATATTGAGCGAATCAAACACCCATTTTCTATGAAAAACAAAAAGCTAAAATAGTATTTTTACAATACTTGTACTCTAGTAGAAATAGAGCTCAATTAAAATACTTGTAAATAAAGTAAAATTCTCCTAGAAAAACAAAAACTAAAGTAGTATTTTTACTCAAAGCTAGAGAGCACTATACTCAAAGCTACTAAGCCGCCATTAAAAAATGTAGAGAAAGAGTGTTTGTGTTCTCTCTAAAAACTTTTCTTTCCTCTTCTGCAAAACACAATCTTGCCCACCTCCACCTTTGAGACTTGAGATTTGAGCGCTTAGTATTATGTTATTTCCACTGCTCTACAATCTAGTATACCTTGAGTCTTTCTGCAATTTTAACAGTGAGCCCAAACTCTGTTTGAGAGCAATCAACTTCCTGCGTTGAGCTTGCTTCTATAGAAGTTTGAGCTTTCAAATAGGAAGTGATTCTTGCTACTACTCCAGATTCCACTAAGGTACTGGCTTGAGAGTGGTGGTTGCACCTGTTTGTTTCCTTCTTTATTGACCTATTCTGGTCTTCTAGATTTGGTGTTTAAGGTTAGTGAAAATTTATTCATCCTCCGTGAGAATTGTTATTGTCATTTATTAGCTACTACTTTGTACCTACTCAGTCATCTGAGTTAAGGTTTTGAACATCTTTATGGTGTTATCTTGTGTCTCTTCATATTTCATCATCATGTCATCCGACGAGCAAGCTCGGGGTGGTGTCCCTTATCATGATGATGGTATTGTGGAAGCGATGACAACAACCTTTGAAAGTGTTGTTGACCTTCTTGATTTGGACCATGGGATCAACCTGGTGGGTTTCCACATTGCTGAAGATGAACCAAATCTAGAAGGAACCAAAGCGATCTTGCTTGGGATGTGGAAGACATTTGGGAAAATTTGCATCATCCCCCTGAAAAATAACACTTTCTCTATCACCGAGGGATTTAAGAAGTTAGCTAAGTGTCTGCTGGTTGGTAATCCATGGAATGTCAAAGGTCACTACTTCTCAGTTTGACATTGGGCCCATTACCACTCCATCGATAAGATCGAACCGTACCATGCTATCTACTGAATCCAGGGTCATGGCATCCCTAAGGAGAAGATTACAGCCACAAATGGCAAAAGACTGGGGCAAATGATTAGTTCTTTCCTTAAGGCTTAGGACCCCAATCTACAGGGAACAAGGGCTATTTACAAGTGCGAGTGGACTTTGATGTAAGGCTGGGATATTGTAACTGAAAACCTAAAAAAAATCGAGCCAAAATTGAACCACAACCGAAAAAAATGAAACCAAACAAATTGAGACATTTGGTTCGGTTTCGGTTTTTGATTTCAAAAAATTGAACCAAACCAAAAAACTGAAGTATTGAAAAAACGACATCGTTGTGGGTATTTTATAATATATTATATAAATATATGCAAATAAAAATATTAAAATCCTAAAATTATAATTTCTTTGTGCACAATCCTCATCAAATTCTCTCATAGAGACGAATTAAAATATTAGGCGACTCAAAAAATAGTCTTTTATAGACAAATTTTTAGTTATTTTTTGAAAAAGCTAATTTTTATGCATTATGTAAAAAACCGAAAGAAATCAGGAAAAAAAAACTAAAACGAATAGTCGCGATTTTTCTTTTAAAAAAATGAAAAAACAAACCAAACCAAACCAAAAAAATTATTTTAGTTTGGTTTTGGTTTTTACCAAAAACCAAACCATTCGGAGCGAATCTCACCCCTTCAAACCTCTCCCAAACTTTAGCACTCTGTCGAAATTGGTCACACTATGGACAAAGTTTGGCTAAGGTACGAAAATTCAAAAAAAAAATTGCTTCAATTGTGCCAATATTTTTCACCCTGTTTTTCTTAAACATGAAGAGTAGAATCATAACACTCTTACAGATGCATATATTTAATGCTTATACTCAAAGCTTTACATTTTACAAATCACAACATTCACACATTAGAAACAGTCCGGTAAACACCAGAAATCCACAGTGAACATGGACATGTCTCCTAAAAATGAACAGAACCTGTACATAATCACACAACCAGTCCATTCGAAGGAAAAGAACTATATAATCAAATGCATGTACTTTTCTTAAATGAAAATAGGGTTTGTAAGACAGAGAAAAAAATAGATGATAGAATCGAGATAGCAACAAAATCATTACGCAAATAAACCCAAATGGTAAACTTTAACCATCAAAATCAGAGTCATAATTTCAGCAAGAAAATAGAAATATGTAGAATCTCTTGACCGAAAAAGACTACAAAGATCAACCCTCAAATGTGGCTTCTACATTTATAATATGGGTAACGCCCAGGTTTATTCGAAAATCATTCATCCAGCAGACTAAGTTGAGGACAAAAACAATGCAAAATTTTGCAAGCAATATTAACATATATATTGTTAACAATACAGACGACTTATCTCAAATTTACTAATACTGTAGCTTAGTTTCTAATACTCAATACAGAGTATTATTCAGTCTCTAACTTATAATCCAGTAATATAGACCCCTCTTATGTAAAAAGTACAGAGTATTATTTAGTCTCTAACTTAGAATTTAGTAATATATAGCCTTTTCAAGTTAAAAGTACAAAGTATTATTCAGTCTCTAATTTAGAATCCAGTTCATTCTTTTCTGCTCTTTTTTCATATCCTTCTTTAACTCTATCATCTTTGAGGCAAAAATACAGCAAATAAAAAAAGCTTAAGGCACTAACTAATTTATTTGACAACTGAATCTACAAAATCTCCAAGATTTTTTTAGGAAAAAAGAGAATAGATTCTCCACTTTTATACCACATACCCTATTTTATTAAACTCCTTCTCGTTGTACCGAAATGGAGATCTGATTTAAACGACCAGGTACAACATCACATTTGATACTTTTTCAGACCTATTGCCGATACTAAGTAGCAGCCAAAATTTTTTATCCATTTTTCATGATATTATGCATGGATCAGATATATCATTGACACCAAAAATGCTGTTAAGTTAAAGCAAGCATGCCGAGTTTAATTTCAATTCAATTTTAATTCAAAAAAGCTTAAGGCACTAACTAATTTATTTGACAACTGAATCTACAATCTCCAAGCAATTTCAAATACTGAAGCTTACATCTACAACTTCCATTCCTTACAAAAGCCAAAGCCTTATCTGATTCAAGTTCTTATCAAACTCAACAGTCCACAAGTAGGGAACAAAAAACATAAACATATACATAAACTTTACTACTAAATTGTTCGGCCATGTACAAACAAGAATTTGATAATTTGGCTATCCTAAATCTACGAAAATAGACAACTTAATACTCTAATTTCTTTGAAACAAACCGAATTAAATGTTAACTTTCCAAATTGCCAATTATAGCAAAAAGCCACTACAATCACAATTACCACAACCTACAAATATATTAGTGCTCGACCCAGAATTCCACAAACACAAATTGTAAAAACCAATAAATCATTGAAGCATTGGACAGAGTAATTCAATGGTTAAAACTACATTGAACCAAAAACTGAATAGTTTTGCAAAGACCCATACTTTAATTCATGATTTGAAACTGACCGGATCGAAGGCTTGGACTGGATTCAAATCGTGATTCTTGTTGAAACTAACGACACCAAAGCTGAGTCCACTTAAAAACGAAGAAGATAAAACACTATATTAGCTTTAATGAAAGGACCATCAAGATTCAATATTACCAAAATTGAAATCGTGGATACAAAGCCCAAATGGAATACTATTGAAAACGGAAATGACAATTGATAGAGCGAGAGAATGGCGAAATGTGAAGAGTATTTGGAATCACAGAACATGAGAGATCATATAGCTCACCTAGCAAATTTGTATGCACCAATCAGAAGGAGTGCGACAATCGAAGAGCGAGAGAGAGAACGGAGAGTGCAAAGAGAGGATAGAGAAAATTAGCAGAAGAAACAACTTAGTTGATGTCTCAGCTTTGTTATTGAGAGCCCGAAAAGGATTGAGAGAAAGATTGACTTTGAAGCGGCTGAGAGAAAGAGAAGGAAGAAAACAGAAGAAGGAACAGTAAAAGGAATAGTGTAATGATAAACAGTAAAATGAACAGTAAAAATAGGATCAACATTGTTATATAGGAAATTGGGTGCCCCTAACAATGTTGCATCCACGCCTAGTAATAAGCAAAAGATCCAAAATCCGAAGGTTCCTACCATGGTAAGAAAAACAAGAAGAAAATATAAAGCCATGTCAAAGGATGCCCTAGGGCAAGAAAAGCCATGGTTATAAATGGGAATGGAGCTCCACTGACCTCGAGGGAAAAGTACGTTAAGGTGAAATCTACTGATTGTTTGAAGGAGAACACAAACATTCCAATAGTTACACGTCATTTATGAGCTACCTCTCATGGAACTGTCGATACTTTGGAAAGTTCTTGACAGTCCAAACTTTGAGGGAGGCTATTCTCTCCCATTCCCCTATTTGGGTGTGTCTCTTTGAGGCTTACCAATGTAGTTTTTATGTGGATTTTATTCGGAGAAAAGTTGGTTTCAATAATGGGCACAAGGTTGACCCGGTTGGTGTTGTTGGTGGATTAAGTCTTTGGTGGAATTATTGGAATGACTTACTGGATGTTGAGATTATTGATTAGTCAAAGAATTTTATTGATATTGTCATGAGTGTCAGGGAACAGGGTTCTAAAGCCCATATGACATGCATCTATAGTCTTCCTTACCATGCTGATAAGGAGTCTTTTTAGCATTCTAGAGAGATTAAGGGGAGGCATGATGCGTTGCCTTGGATTATTTTGGGAGATCTTAATGAAATCCTTTGGCGTCTTGAAAAGCAGCGAGATGGTTGATGGGATCCTAGTAGCCAAATGCTTCTTAAAAACTTCATGGACGACAACTCCTTGTTTGATGCAGGTTATGTAGGTCTATGCTTCACTTGGGCTCATGATGAAAATGATTATATCGTTCTTTAGAAGAGGCTTGTCTAAGTCCTTATCAATGAATCATGGAAACTTATGTGGCCAGACATAAAAGTTCACCATCTTGCTAGAATTGACATTGACCATTGTCTCGTCTTAGTGGAAATAACCCCAAAATTTGTGAAGAAAAGTTCTTTCAAGTTTGAGGCCTTTTGGGCTGACAATGAGGAATGTAGTGATATCATTACTAAGGGTTGGAAATACACTAGAGATATCCCTAGCCAACAGAAGTAGCTGGCTAATCTTACTTGTTGCAGAAGTAAACTCCAAGATTAGAACAAACTAATATTTCCTAACAACAACAAGGAGATTACTGATAATCTTATTGAGCTTAAGTCCATGCACGCTAATAATAATGCCACCAATACTCGATAGATGGAGCTGCAAGAAAACTTGAGCTGTCTTTAGAGGATGAATAAGACGTATTGGAAGCAAAGGTCAAGAATCTAATGACTAAAATTTGGGGACACTAACTCGAAGTTCTTCCTTCTTGCTACTATTTTCCGAAAGACAACATAATCAGGTTTTGAAAATCTCTAATAACATTGGGGAGTGGATTAGTGGTGAAATTGCTATTAGGGCATAGTTTGAAAGGAATTTTGAGAAGGTTTATGCTACTAATGTTGCAAGGGATTGGAGGGATATCATGTCTGGAGTAACAATGTTGGTTATCAGTAAGATGAATGAAAACCTTTCATCTTGGATCTTCCAAAGCACCTGGGCCGGATGGCTTTCTAAGGCGTTTTTACCAAAGATTTTGGGATATCATCAATGAGGTTGTTACAGCCACTTCTAGTGACTTCCAAAGTGGCATGTTGAAGAGAATGAATAAAACCCACATTGCATTCCAAGGGTTCCAAATCCGGATAGTACTTCTCATTTTAGGCCTATAAGTCTTTGCAACAATTCGTACAAAATCCTATCGAAGATGTTAGCTAACCAACTCAAGAGGATCTTTCCGAACCTGATATCAAGCAACGAGAATGCATTTGTGCCACAACGTTTGATCCAGAACAATATTTTCCTTGTGCATGAAGCTTATCAATATCTCAAGCTTAAGAAAGGAGGTTGAAAACATGAGCTTGGTCTCAAACTAGATATGATAATTTCAAATCATGTTTCTCAAAGCTTGAACCACAGTTTCTTGAACAGTTTAACTCCAACGGTAGATAGGTTGAGATAACACAAGGCCACGATGTGAATTTGCAATTAGCAGTACACACCAATTGATCCCGAACACTGAAAGAAGATCCACAATGTTAAGACTGGTGAAAAGAAACCAGTTCCATTATCTTCAAGTCCTCAACTAGTATAGATGTGAATTCGATGCAATTACATTGTTCTTCTTTACTTTGACTCGAAACTATTCGAAACCAACAATGATAAAGTCTTTTTTGCATTCTCAGCGCACACATCCCCCGCTATTACAAATGACAACCAACAGTATGAAAGATATTTTCTTATCACTATCCTGATTCCTCCTTGGTGCCTGTGTCAGAAAAGCTTTCACTCAATTCTTCGGATGGTCAAATGAGATTTTTTCCAGGATGCCATCCTTGCTTTTGGTTTTGATGTTGGTTAGGTAAAGTTAAATATGACATGTATATCCATAGTCTTCTACTCTGTTATATTGAATGGATGTCTTGACAAATTCTTCTAGCCTCAACGTGGTCTTCAACAAGGAGACCCTTTATCGCCTTATCTCTTTATTCTAATTGGTGTAGTCCTTTCTCTTTGCATCCATAAAGCAATTTATGATGGTCAGTTGATGAGAATAAAACTTGGTCGGACTAGCTCTATCATCTCTCACTTGTATTTTGCAGATGACGTAGTCTACTTTCTCCATGCAGCCCTTAGCAATATCTCTGTCTTCTCAAACATTCTAGGGAATTATTGCCATGCATCAGGACAAGCTATCAACACTCAAAAGTTCAGCTTGTACTTCAGCTCTAACACCCCTGAACAAACATTTTTTCTGCCTTCTCTTAAAGGTTCAATCAACTTATGACCGTGGTAATTATCTTGGCCTCCATACAAATTTGTCCTTAGCTTTGTAAAAGAGAGGATCCAGAGGAAGATGAGGGATGGAATCATGGTGCATTATCAATGGCGGGGCGTGAAATCCTTATCAAATCAGTTGCTACGGTAGTTCCTTCTTACTCTATGGGATGCTTCAAATATCCCTCATCCTTTTGTAAGGAGATTAATGCTATTTTAAGTAACTTCTGGTAGGGAGTGAATGTTGGAGGTAATAAGATTCATTTGCAAAGTTGGGATTACCTCGGGCAAGCTAAAGAGATTGGTAGAATGGGATACCGTGATCTTGAATCTTTCAAGATAGCTATGCTTACCAAACATGCTTGGAGACTCATTTAGGATCTAACTTCTCTTTGGGCCATGGTCATCAATGCTAGATATTTTCCAAACTGTGATTTTAAGAATGCAGTGAAGGGCCATCGTGCCTCTTGGGGATGATCTAGTATCCTTCAAGCTCGGGACAAGATTATCAAGGATTCCCATTGACAACTGATGAATGAAGCTAGTATCCATATTTTGAAGGATTCTTGGATTCCTGTGGTGATAATGGACAAATTGCTGTAACTGCTATTCCTCATGCAAACTTCCCAACCAAGGTTAACCTAATTATTAACTAGGACACACACAAGTGTAATTTCTCAAGCATAAACCACATTCTCTCTGAGGATATGTCAACACGCATTAGTAGCATTCGCATTGGAGAAGGTATATGTGACGATAAGATCATCTGGCCTTACAACAATACAGACATCTATTCGGTTAAATCTGGCTATAAGTGGATCACTACACAAATATTGATCAAGAAAATAATTTATGTGATAGCAATTATAAAGCATAAATATGAGATAAGATACATACAAGCTCAAATATATGATAGTAGTTATAAAGCATAGATCATCTCCTAGGAATATATTTTAATTACTTTAAATTACATTATATTTTTTATTATTAACTATTATTACTACTAGCCTTCCTGCACGCACATATGCGCGTGCGAAAGGCGTCGCGCTCGCGCGTGCAATTTATCGGTGACATACTTAAAAATATTCAATTATATCGTCTTCACTTAATTACCCAAGTCCATTGCTCATGACAGATACTATCGTGCACTTTCAGGCCTATCTCTATTATTCGAATACTGATCTAATTGAGATCTCTATTATTCGAATACTGATCTAATTGAGATCTCTATTATTCGAATACTGATCTAATTGAGATCTCTGTTATTCGAACACTGATCTAATTGAGATGTGAGAAGAATTACCAATGATTGATGATAAAATTTGTAAAATAATATTATCCTACTTCATATTAAGTCAACACCATGTAAAAAATAATCAATCACTGATAATGGATGCAGTGTCAGTGCATATGAAAATAAAACAAAAAACACACGAATAGAAACTATTAAAAAAAATAGCAAAAAACACATGTGCCATCCGAGACCTAGCAACCTCTCTCGCCGTGCTCGTTGAGAGAGAGAGAAAGCGAGAGAGGCCGATTGTGTCAACATCCACAGAGTGACATAGCTGGTCTTGCTCGGCTTCATTGAGCTTATTTGGATCTTCTTCCAACAGCTTCAATAACCTATCCACCTCATCATTACTCACCAATTCATCTTCTTCTGCTTCATCACCTGCATATGCATAAACATATAAAACAATAAACCAGCAATCATAGCACCAAATTCAATTCGAAAAATTAAACTTTTAGGTATGGTAGATTTATGTGCATATACAATGTACCACAATACCTTGTTTCTCTACCCAAAATTTTTGGTTATCAATCTCAGCCCCAAAATCACAATCTTATCATTAAAATCGGAATAAATACCGGATTTTTCAGAAGGTCTTAGGGCAGTTGAAAGGGAGTTTACGGCAGTTTATGGTAGAACATTGGGAATGCCAAAATTGTCCTTCTATTTCTCTAAGTAATCAATTCCAGAAGATGAGAGGGATAAAACCTGTGAAAAGAAGGGAAATGTTAGTCTGTCTTTAAAGATTAAATCATCTCCATTCTCCCAACTCTCTCTCTCTCCCTCTCTCGCGAGCGAGCGAGCTCTCTCTCTCTCTTTTCTCTCACCTCATTTCTCCTCCGCCCAATTTTCCCAATTGATCAACGTGGGGCGGTGTCTGTGTTGTATTAGGGTTCCGGTCGTCGTCTGCGATTTGAAAAAAACGACAGATTTGGGCTTTGCGGCATTTCTGAAAAATCCGGTATTTATTCTGATTTTAATGATAAGATTGTGATTTTGGGGCTAAGATGCGGCATTTCTGAAAAATCCGGTATTTATTCCGATTTTAATGATAAGATTGTGATTTTGGGGCTGAGATTGATAACCGAAAATTTTGGGTAGAGAAACAAGGTATTGTGGTACATTGTATATGCACATAAATCTACCATACCTAAAAGTTTAATTTTTCGAATTGAATTTGGTGCTATGATTGCTGGTTTATTGTTTTATATGTTTATGCATATGCAGGTGATGAAGCAGAAGAAGATGAATTGGTGAGTAATGATGAGGTGGATAGGTTATTGAAGCTGTTGGAAGAAGATCCAAATAAGCTCAATGAAGCCGAGCAAGACCAGCTATGTCACTCTGTGGATGTTGACACAATCGGCCTCTCTCGCTTTCTCTCTCTCTCAACGAGCACGGCGAGAGAGGTTGCTAGGTCTCGGATGGCACATGTGCGAACGGTGGCACAAGACGGCTCCGGCGACTACTTACCTTGCAGGAGGTCATCGCACCATGATTCGTATCACTCCGGAATACTATCGTGAGTTCTCTCTCACTCCTTAATCCCTCGATCCTCTCTCTCTCTCTCTTTTGCAATCTAAGACCCCCGCCCCTGGATTTCCGCCGTTCAGAACTTCGATCGATTTGAACAAGTGTTGGATCCTGGGAATGAGGAAACTGAGATAGCCCGCCCGTTTGTTGTTAGGTCTGTTTGTAGATTGGGTATCAGTGTTGAGTTTGTCTCATATGGACATGTGCTCGGATACGATTTGGTGCAGTGATTGTTCGATTTCAATGCATATTTTGGTGAAATAGTATCTTGGTTGTTTTTTTGTCTGGTATTGATGATTGATTTGGATACTAACTCACCAATTGTATCCTTAGGTGGACTGTATTTTTTGTAATGTGGGAATGGTTGGAATGGTCAGATACATTAGCAAACTTCTAAGGATTTTTGCTGTTTCAGTGATTAATGTCATACCGAGTTTAACTTAATGTCATATCCTGTGTGCTTTTCACCTCTTACTGCACTGTAACATACTATACAGGAAAACTAATTCAGAAAGCATTTTGGATAAGAATGCTAATACACATTTTATTGGGATTCAAGATTGTGTCATTCTGGGAAGCCTTGATAAACATTGCTTATTCGCTTAACAGAGTAAGCTTTTGAATAAGGAGAAGGTTTCATATTCTTTGTGACTTCCTCATTAATAGTGCTGCTTGAATGATTAAGTAGGTCACACTATATACACATGAAAGAGTAGTTGCTGGAATTTTATTGATACTTTTCTCCCTTGAGTTGGAAATTACCAGATTTCTGGAGTATTTGATTACTTATAAGGACTGTTACAGAACGATCCACCTGAGAAAAACAATTAGTGTGCATGTTAAATGCTTGATTTTGTACGGTTTCGATTTCAGGGAAGCTTCTTCGCTTCGCAACGCGTAGCGATCCGGTACTAAAGAGAAGCCGTCGGTCCCTGCCGTTGCCAGAGGAGAATCGTCCAGCGTCTCTGCTTCCAAGAGGTAACGATTTTGGTCACATCTAACCGTTGCTCGGTATGGAGGGAACCTTCTTCCCATGTCTTTCTCTTACCAGTTTTAAAAGATGGACAGGCAGATCTGGATCTACGTATGACAGAAACCCTACAGTCTGTGTCCTGATATTAGGAATTATAAATAACATTGAAAATGTAAGGTATACATGGTGTAGAGTGTACAATGTATATAGATAGATAAATCGATTCTTCCATCAGAGAAAGAAGACTAATAATTTGGAGGTCATTGGTTTTCAGTTTTTTAAGTTTTTTTTTCCGATGAAATTTCATATTTTCAGTTGAGAACAGGAAGATCTTAGTCTGCTTTAAAAATGAAGAAAATCTCTTTGGACTTTCTACACAGATCGATTATATATACAGTTACTTAGCCATCTATTCTGGTTTCCAAAGATCAAATCTTTATTGTATTTCAAAATCTTCTTGGGAAAGTACTTTTAATTTAGAGCTTGCATCGTTTTTCATCTTCACTAAGAAGAAAGCATGTGAGCCACATCCAACTTGGCCCCTTGCGGTTTTAATTTAGAACTTTGATTTGGCCCAGCTAGCTGTTACTGTTACCTTATCATCATCAATTTCCAAAGATCAAAACTTTATAGTATTCAGATGACAAACAGTAGTATATTCTTCTTGGGGAAGTATTTTTGGAGATATATTGCATTGTTTTCCATCTTCACTAAAAAGAAAGCGTGTGAGCCACATTCTTTTGAAAAAAAAATGGAGCTGGAAAGCAGTTCACATACATGTAAAATAGTCTATTAATTAGCTGTTTACATTGACTACGGTCTAGATACATTTCAGGCAAGACCAATTCAGTGAAGGTTTTCTATATATACACTAGAAGTATTTCTTTTCCCAATGTACGTTACGTAAGCATATGCTGCTGCTTCTTTCTGATCTATTCCATTCAATTCTGAATTTTGAAGGCACGGGGGAGCTTCTTCCAGATCTGCACTGAACCATCGCCCAGCCGTCTGCAAAATTTGACTTTAATGTCTAGCTCTAGAAATGACGGGAATCGAGTTCGGTAGCTACCAGGGTTTTGCTCATAACTACCAAGCGCGCCTACAAATTACGTATCCTTCTTCTTATTCTACCACTAGAGTTCCGGTTGCAATATTATAGATAGATAGTTGTGTTTTGTTTAATCTAAGGGTAGTATCGGTTATCAGTATTATTATTAGATTGATTACGAGCAAGTAGTAATTCAAAAGTACTTGGTTGAGCCTTGACCATATTTTTTTTTGTATCTCAGAGGAATTTGTAGCTCACACTTCTGCTGTCAATTGCCTCAAGATTGGCAGGAAAATGCTGTTCTCCCCATCCCCTATCATAAACTTGCAGTTACATGTAATGAGGAATAAAGAGTCCTTTGAAACAATGAATCTATGCCTTCAAGTGCCTCTTGCCAAATTCAAATGTAGACACGGAGTTAAACAAATTGTAATAATTCAATATCTTTTCAATAGCGTTAGCAAAAACATCATATCCTACCTTTTCGATTTTGTACATTTCTCTTATTGAGAAAATTGGAACTTTGATCAGCTCTCAGGATTGTTTTAAGGCATCATGGAGCTCTCATAAATCAGCACATGTAAAGGCCAAGCAGTTTGATCTTGGGACAGGGGCTGCGCATAACGAAGGCTGGCTATATTGTTCAAGGAAAGGACAGGGTCGAACCCCAAAACTTCCATATTTTGATTGGACTGGGTATGCTATGTTTTTTTTCCTGAGTTTCTATTATTAAATGTATGTATCCAGTTAGGTTTGCTGAGTTGCCATTCTTTCTGTAATGCAATGTTATTCATGGTTCTGATATTATAAATTACACAAATGTATCAATTTGCTGAGTTGCTACGATTTTTATATTTCTCGGATTGGTTTATTGAGGTTTTCCATTGAAGTTTGTTTGTTTCATGACAGTTTAGGGTTTAGAGATATTAAGTATCCTGTACGGCAGGTGTTCGAGTGTGTTTGAGTGTGTTTGACAAACAGTCCTATTCCATTTCAGGTTGCGAACTGTCCTGTTCTATTTCAAACTTCAATAAACAGATGCACTCCTAAATGGTTACGAATTCTGTGTAATTCTACAAATAGGACGACAACGTTATAGCTTTCGCAGTTGAAAAAAAGGAGCCGCCAATTAATTTTTCTGAGGTAAACCCCACTGTTTCAAGTTTTTCTTTTTCTTTTGAATTACAGCTGGGTTCGATTACGATTGGGTTGAAGACGAAAGAAAGACTGGTGCTTCGGCTTTGGAGTGACAAGTCGTTCTACATGATGATTAATGTGGTTGAACTTAGTTGGACATATCGACGTCAACATAGTTAAAACTTTTGCTATTTTTTTTAATAGTTTCTATTCGTGTGTTTTTTGTTTTATTTTCATATGCACTGACACTGCATCCATTATCAGTGATTGATTATTTTTTACATGGTGTTGACTTAATATGAAGTAGGATAATATTATTTTACAAATTTTATCATCAATCATTGGTAATTCTTCTCACATCTCAATTAGATCTGTGTTCGAATAACAGAGATCTCAATTAGATCAGTATTCGAATAATAGAGATCTCAATTAGATCAGTATTCGAATAATAGAGATCTCAATTAGATCAGTATTCGAATAATAGAGATAGGCCTGAAAGTGCACGATAGTATCTGTCATGAACAATGGACTTGGGTAATTAAGTGAAGACGATATAATTGAATATTTTTAAGTATGTCACCGATAAATTACACGTGCGAGCACGAAATATGCGCGTGCAGGAAGACTAGTGTTTTAATTAAACTAACTTATGTTTACGACGTCAATTTTTGGACTGCTAAAACAGAAATATATATATATATATATATATATATATATATATATATATATATATGCGGTCAAGATAAAAACACAATCGTTTCTGTCTGGTCTCCCAACTCTTAAGTTCCTCTTCCATATCCAGATGCTGTTGACTTGGCTCCTTCGAGTCTACCATGGCTTATATAGTTATATATAGTTATACGGCCGAGTCTATCATGGAGTATATAGTTATATATAGTTATATGGCTTATCTCTTAACTCACCGGTAATAGTGTACATACAATATAATTGCTATTGATCAAAGGATCTTACAGGTTATTAGCTATTGAAGATTCACGCCCTGTACATCCTTAATATTCTTTTTTTGAATTCCACTAAATTCATATTATTAAGGTTTTATTCTTACAGGTTTTATTAAGGTCTTATTCATATTCTTACAGGTTGTTGTGATAATGTTTTATTCTTTATATAGAGGAAAATTTTGATAACTTAATATTCGATTAATTAATAATTTTTTTAAATTAATAAATTTTATCTTCTTAAAATTATTAATTTATCGAGATTTTATTGTACGAAATTTTTAAGTTTAACTTTACTCAATCTTAAAAAAAAAATCTGAATCCGCCACCTTATATGAAAGTATTTTATATATAAGACCAAAAAAGTTAATAACTTATTACAATACTGAGATTATTCCAATTTATAACTAGTCTCGAGTTGAATCGAGAATTTTTATCATTATAAAAATGATCATTTCTATATAATAATAAAAAGACAAAAATATAGTGTTGCTTTGGACATGGCGCGTGTCCGACTGTTCGCCCGCTTGGTTTACTTGAATGAAAACCAATGCCTGTAAAAATTCCACACATCAAAATCAAAACCATTCAATCAGATCTGTCTTTCTCTCTCTCTCTCACTCCGATCAAACACGCTCAGCCCAATCAGTACGTGCTCCACGAACCCTAGCTCCCTTCACTTATTTTCCTTTTCTTTTTCGTTTATTTTCTATAATTACTAAGCTAATCATTGTCATTCCGGTCGTGAGCCTTAGTTAGGATGATGTATGCGAAATCATTTTATTTATTTTATATATATATTTTTGATTGAATCGTGCTATCTGATCCGTTTGGTTGCCAACAAGCCGCAGTAAACAGTTCGTTTCCATCCCAAAATTTCAAAACATTTAATCGCTTTTTTGTTGTGGCTCCCAAGCGACTAATGTGCATGATTGGATTCGGAAATGTTAAATAGGTTATAGCGGTTTTTGATATGGTAGAGTTGTGAACTTGTGGCCATTTTTCTTCTGAGAGGTTAAGACTTGAATTGAATGGGTTTCGATGAGCGAGGGATCCATGGATTAATTGATTTTGTCTTGTATGCATTTATTAGTTTTGGAGTTGTTGCCTTGATGCTATCTTAGGCCTAGACTGTTCTGTGCAATTGAGTGTTGCAATTTTGTTGAGGTTGAGTGTCTTATCAGTAAGATAGTATTTCATGAAATGATGTGTTTGATACTGTATTACTGTGGCAGTTGGAGATGGGAATATATCTCAGTGCTCCGAAAACAGATAAGGTATCAGAAGACGGTGAGAATGAAAGACTTCGATTCGGGGTATCTTCCATGCAGGGGTGGCGTTCAACCATGGAAGATGCTGTAAGTCTTTTTTTAGAGTGTACCTGAGTATTTCAGTTTGGTTTAGTATTGATTAAGTGTAATCTTAGCATTACTTCCCTTAAGATCTGGTGAATTCTTGGTTAAGTATAAGTAGCATGTTGGGAAAATCATCGATTCGCCTGAGAATGAAGGCATAATAAATATGCCTGTTGAAACTAAACTATTTGGAAATGCTTGGTATCTTTGAGAATATGAAAGTGATATTCTACTATTACCTATGTATGCTGTTTTAGATAGGCTTCAGTCACATTCAATGAAATATAGAAACTGGAAAGAAGTTCAAAAGGACATTTTTCAATTTTATTTGTAGTCTTGAAAAGAAGTGTTAATAATCTATTTTCTATGAAATCACACCTTGATCTATATGTGCGTATATATAGACAAACATATTTTCTTTTTTCGTTAACAATTAGATGACTTTTCCAATCATCTTCATTTCAACACTGTACAACTTCTCTACGTATATAAGATAATGTATGAAGGACTAACAATTAGATAATATTATAACAAACTGGTGTCCATGTTGTTAGTGGGTTTGAAATAATTTAACTATTAATGATCATATGTGCTTATTTCTTGCAGCATGCTGCTTTTCCAGATCTTGACATCTCAACATCTTTCTTTGGTGTCTATGATGGTCATGGAGGTAAGCTCTTTTAGCTCTCTAAGTAATAATACGAATTTAGATAATTGTTGTAATTATTTTTGTTGTTATTTGTCACCTGTTTTGAGGAAATGTTTCCATTTATAGTTGGTCTAAATATTCTCGAGGCACCTGACCTAGTCCTGAGCCTAAGATGTAGCCAAGTATTGGGCTACTTAGGCTGTATCCCAGCTATTATTTTCATCACAGCCCACCCTAGCCAGCCTTCGTTGGTCATCTTTGAATTCTGGCTTCGTCCATGATCTGAACAGGATTGGTATACTAAACCCTAGATTAATACCGGGTATAGACTTGGTGGAAGTGGCAGTTGCTAAAAGTTTTTGTCAGAAATTCTGAGAGCAGAAGATTTGGTTTGAAGTTGCTTTAAGTATCAAAGTAAACAGTTGTGTTTTATTTATTCTTAAGGGGATTGCATACCAGGCATCAACATTTATTGTATTTGAGATAAATTTCTATACTCTACTCCATTTAAATTTGGAAACCTATTTGCATATTAGTGTGTGGATTTCCATCTGTTCTTTAAGAAGTTGACATCCTAGAGCCAGCCGTTAAAGTCATTTCTTACATAAATGTCGTGGATAGTGCAGCTGTCAATATTTCTTTATTCTTATGATTTGCAGGTAAAGCGGTGGCAAACTTCTGTGCCAAGTATCTCCACCTACAAGTGCTCAATCAGGAAGCGTATATAGCTGGCAATTTAGGCACTTCCCTCCAGAAAGCATTTCTCAGGTTACTTTATCCCTTGTATTGACTTTGATGTAGCAGTTTAGCACATGCATCTGTATTATCATTGACCAAGCATGAAGCAGAAGAAAGCAGTCCTTTTTCTTTTGCATTTTCATTTTCATTTTTCCTGTTAGTAGAAAACCTTGAAATTTGAGAATATGCCATTATATTCATACGGCCTCATTAAACTTGTTCTATCATCGCAGCCATTATATATTTGTTTTCATTCAACATTTGTGCAATGATAATGACTAGTGAAGACAAAAAATTAGTTGTAACTAACAGTATCGTGGGGGTATTTTCTGGCCTGTCATTTGTTAGCTGTTTTCAACTTTAAACTATCTTTGTAAAGTGCCATTCTAAAATTTTGAACAAACTAAGTTGCTGAAAGTGGTTAATAAAAAATGCAGTTAAAGGAAATTTTTGACAGGTACGATTATTTGAGATATATGCTCACCACTCTTATGCTGCTTGTAACTAATATATAGGATGGATGAGATGATGCGTGGACAAAGAGGATGGAGGGAACTTGCTGTACTGGGAGATAAGATAGATAAAGTTTCCGGCCTTATAGAAGGGTTTATCTTTTCTCCCAAGAGTGTTGAAGCTAAGAAAAAGGCATTTAATGATCAAGTTGATACGTGGTCTACTGAGGAGGTACAGTTTTCTGCATGTTGGCTTCATTTATCAACTTCGTTGTATTTGCATTGTATACGGACACAAATATAGATTGAAATGATTACAGGAATTAGTTCTCCTCATTAGACAGCTCAAGTCTGAATAACCATAGCGTTGAGTGACTGTAACTGCTTATTTATCATGGTTAGGTGCTAATGATAGAGTTACTAAGTCTTTTTTCAAGTAAATCTTACGTATAAGATTTAAAGATAGTGTAAATTGGTAACTGCAGAGTAAGTGTTTAAATGATTCCGACAGTTACAAAATAATATACAATTCATTTAGGTTATGTTAATATTATGACTTATGCCATATACAGTTCAATAGGGGGTTAAACACTGGGATACCTTATCCTTGATTGCCTGGAACAAAGAAGCTCCCCATCCTCAGGGGGGTACTTCCTCGGGCAAGTTGTGCGACAACCAAGCTGATCTCCATGGTAGAGACAGTAGAGGCTTTATTGAGGCCTGAGCATGCTTGGTTAAGGTTAAAAAAAACGGTTATGTGTGTAAGTAACATATGTCTGTTTCAGAAGTGTTGTTGTCCATAATCAATTTTGAAGCAGCCAATTCACATACCCTTGAAATCATCATCGACCAGTGTTGGTCTTTGATTGTCTGTTTTGGAGTGTTATTCTTGCATAAGTGACAATATAGTTTTCCTTGAAAACTTAACTATGCTACGCTTCTCATTCATCTTTCAGTAGCTTGTATTGATCCTATGGTAATGTGCTATTATGAGAAAATTATTGGTGTCCTTTATATTTAATTTGAATGTATTTCTGAATTTCCAACTCTGTAAAACAAAAGGCTTTATTGTAATTAGGGGCCTCATTCTGATTTTGATGGACCAAACTCTGGAAGCACAGCTTGTGTTGCTATCATCCGAAACAATCAACTTGTTGTTGCCAATGCTGGTGATTCACGTTGTGTAATATCGAGGAAGGGTCAGGTATCTCCCCCTCTTTATGTTAACTTTTGGAAACAAATTTTAGTCTTAAATACCTGTATGTTATCTTTTGATATTGTTCTGTTACACTTTTAAAAATCTTCATTACCCAACTGTATGAAGTCCGGATTTTGTTTCTGTGAGATAAAATTCAAGTTTTGTGGTGCAATGATAATCAAGGCGATGTTTATATCTATTTCTCAAACTGTAATAGTTGTCCTTACTACGGGTAAGATTTTGATATAATGGACTCTTCAAATTGAACACTACTGGTGTTAGATATTGATGTGGCACCCGTTAGATCACCAAAATAATGCTGGTGTCTTTTTCAGATGTACTAGATTATGAATTTTGTTGATCTAATGTATGTTTCTGTTTGTAATATAATTTATTGCTCACCAACACTTTGCTGGAATATATTAGCCAGGTTCCTCATTCATCCATGATTTTCTGTGGGTTGCTTATTTCTTAGAACATATATGTTAGTGGTCTTGCACAAAAAGAAGAAGATAGCTAAGTTACTGAAGAACCCAAAACGAAGTAATTTCCACTTCAATGGATGTGGTTCCAATCTGCCAAGAATTAGCTTTCTTGTTCTGACAATTAGAACCTGCTCTGGGCCCCGAGCTTTCTTGCCAGTTTCTAGGGATAGATCGATCAACTTTGTCCATCGTGTTGTTTTACTGCTGAGTGATCAGGATGATATGGTGTCCAATCAAACTTGTAATTGTAGGCATATCCTTTGTCTAAAGATCATAAGCCTGACCTTGAGCATGAGAAGGAAAGAATTCTGAAGGCTGGTGGTTTTATCCAAGTTGGACGGGTCAACGGAAGTTTGAACTTAGCAAGGGCTATCGGTACGTGTGTTTGGTCCTTACCTGTTGAAAAGAGAAGATTCAGAAAGAACCATCTTTGATTATTGTCATTTAAAATTCTGTTGCTAACAGGAGATTCGGAATTCAAGCAGAACAAACAATTGCCTGCCGAAAAGCAGGCTATAACTGCCAATCCGGATGTAACCAGTGTATGTGACATGTCATTTTGACTTTAAACACTAAGAATTGGTACAACTATCGCAAATAAATGGAAAGAACCACAATTTAGTCAACTGTTGTTTTCATGGGTAAAATATTTTCTGTGTTGAAAGTATAACTATGTTGTCGCTAGTCAAAGGAAAAATTGGATTTTTATAAAACATGTTATTTCATGTGGTTTCAATTTGTTTAATGGTCCTTTGTAAAATTCTGCTAAAGTTAATTAACAATTGAGCTAATTCTTGTGAATCATCTTTCATTTTTTCTTATTGGTGTACTAACTTTCAATTTCAACTTTTTGTAGGTTGAGATTTGCAATGATGACGAGTTTCTTGTTATAGCTTGTGATGGGATCTGGTAAGTTAGTTTCTCTTCTGTTGTACATTCCTATTATGATTATAGATTTTGGTTTATTGAGGTGTATATCACTATTGGTATGTGAACTCTAAACGCTATAGGTTCTTTGAACTCTAATTGAAGCTGTGGAACCTGCAAATTACATGTTCATTGAGTGAAACCTTGTAAAGCTGCATTGTTACACAATAAACATGTCCTGAGATTAGAGTTGGTGTTTTCTCACCTGTTGAATGTGATCTCGCAAGGCCAGACCTTTAAATGTTTGGATTACTTTACAGGGTCATTTCAAGGTTGAATATTTTACTTATACAATAAGTTGAATTTGAATTGCATCTCCCTGTGTATCAATTAATGAAAATGTTTCTAGTTTGGCACATCGTTCACAAATCTGAAGTATTATTGTATTATCCAACTTAATAGATTGATTGGTGGGAAGTTGGGTACAAAATCACTGTTACCTTTAAGGGAGAATTACTTCCTGATGAGCTTTGAAAGACTTGGAATTGTTTTCCTTTGGTTACACATATATTAATTATTTGTTGCCTTGCTTTTTTCCTTTGAAACACATTACTGGGGGCAAAATCATGCGTAGCTTCTATTTAGTTGAACTGTTTTAATTAAATCAACAATCTTTAGATTCTTTAACATTGTTTGAACTCTGATTCAATAGGGACTGCATGTCGAGCCAACAACTTGTGGACTATGTTCGGGAACAATTAAAACACGTAAGTTTATGATACATGCTTTCTTAGGTTTCATAGTATTTGAGAAACATAACTATGTACCCGTTGATGCTAAAAAAATGCAGGAAAGTAAACTCTCGGTAGTTTGTGAGAGAGTGTTTGATAGGTGTCTGGCTCCCTCCACGGGTGGAGAAGGATGTGACAACATGACAATGATCTTGGTTCAGTTTAAGAAGCCCGTTTCTTCGAGTGCTTCGACGGGGAACCTGCCACACTCATTTGTTCCTGTTATTTCGACTGCCTCCACAGGGAACCTACCTCACTCATCCATTCCTGTTACTTCGACTGCTTCCGGTGAGAACCTACCACACTCGTCTGTTCCTGGTACTTCGACTGCTTCTGGTGGGAACCTGCAACACTCATGCACTGGGAAGCTGCCACTCTCATCTGCTCCCATTGCGTTGAGTGGTTCCACTGGGAATGTGCCACTCTCATCTGTTTCTAGTAATTCGACTGCTTCTACTGGGAAACAGCCACTCTCATCTGATACATCATCTGGTAAGGGCAAAAGCTCGTCAAAAGCTACTTAAAGGTTGTCATAATTCATAACTATTGAAAGACTAGCATGTTTTTGAAGCTATGGGGGGTGGGTATATCAGGAACCATGTGGATTGAATCTTCGTATGTGTACATGGTGGTGGTATTTCGTCTAGTAGTTTAGCTGAGTTCTGTAAATGTGTATTGAGCGAGGGTTTTGTCTCCAGATCTTGGGAGATTGCAGCTTGCCTGCACATTTTTGTTGACGGAACATTAAACACGTCACTATCTCAAGGTTGAATCGATATATGCAAGAGCCAAAAAGGTCAGAAAGGGTTGTCTTAATTCTGCATTGGAACCTCTCCCTGGACAGAGAAATTCAAACACGTAAAAAGCATTTTGTTATACATGTCAAGGCCGAAATATAAATAAGGAGTCAAATACCCATGATGATAACTTTCTGAGCGCATAAACGGTGCATGTGTGCAAACTGCAAACAAACGAGTCTATTAATAATAATTGAATATGGCCGGGGCAACATGTTTCCCGGTAGCGTCATGGGAACACAATAATTGGCTTAACAAAAGGAAAAGCTGACCTACTTCAATGATAAACACGGTTCCGAAGGAATTTCTTAACGGACTGTTTCTATCTTCTCTTAAACAGATTCAAGATCTAGTTGTACACGACAAAAAAATGTTGCAAATGATCTTACTTTGTTAGTTAATACAAATTATCTAAAATGTAGATGGAGCTTTCTGAGTTGAGACCGGAAAGGGAGGTATTGGCGTCATCATATAAGGTTCGTCATATCTACAGCAAATGATGTGGCTCATAAACTTGTATACCTTGCTAGTATTGGTGATGTTGATGAGTGTTGGATAAGAGATAATCATGTTATTATTCAGAATGTTATCTACCAGGATATTTGTTAGTTTACCTCAAGGTCTTGATATTACGTCCCCAGAGTTTGCATTGTACTCCTTTGCTGCATAATAACACTAGAAATAGAAATGAGGCTCCAACTTCTGCCACGTAGCCAAGGTTCAGACTCTTTCCCTTTTTTAAAAAAATACAAATTTATAAAAAAATTACCCAATGCCACGGTACCCTTTATTTGAAAGGTCATCCGCCATCTTAGTACTGCCACTCCGCCATTGTATTCTGTGTCATATAACAGCCACGTGTGTCTCATACGCACACCTCCTCATTCTCCAATTCCATTTCTCACATATCCTTTGCCTATGTTTTAGTGGACAGTGTAATCCAAACTACTGCGCCTCCCCCGCAATTTCACCCAGTCTGTGAGTCAGTCTTTTACCACAGTCAAAACAGTTTCTGGAGATTTGCGGTAGACATGGTCGAGCCAATATCTTTTCCTTCATCTTCGGGGCCTCCTCTCTCCCACGCCGCACATAAATCCCCACGTGTCGTCGCACCAGCTTCAATTTGGATCCATGCCCCCTTTATCTCTTTGTAAATTAGTTTTTGTTCCATATAGGTTTCTCATTTTAGCTAACGAGGTCCTCGCCGAGGGCTGTTTAGTCTTTTAAATACATGCCAAAACTAATACTGTATTGCATGTTAGATGGGTTTTTCTTCTACGAAATCTCCCGGTGTGGCCGACACGTAGTGCGTACCACGGCTTTCTGAACTCCATAATTATTTGATTATGACATGCATGCTTAAGTCGTTAAACACCTAATTAGCGTTATTAGGTCGCATGAGTGAGGAAAGTCTTGCCCTTTTGGATGTAAACCCTACCCCAACGTAATCTACCATTTTAATACAATGCGTCGTCTTTGAGATTTTAGGGTTCATGGATGAGTTCATGCTTCTCAATACAATTATAATTTTTAAATCATAGTTCCAATACCACCAGAACTTATTACAAATTCACAAATATCCATGAAAGTGTATTTTTATAGCAAGTCGATTACTACTAACCTTATGTTCATTCTCGAGCTTAAATGCTAAAAACTAGCTAGGTCCCCTAATCCAATTTGGATAAAGTTATCTGCACATCATCACTGTTGCCATGATTTCCTCTACGTTAGTTAATCACAAACTTTTACGATTCAAATATACTTAGATATCTATTATACTATATATCTTTATCTAAATTGAATACTGTCTATTTATTATTAGTTATTAGAGTATCTTTAATGGTTTTTTTTTATATATTTTTAATAAATTTGTTGAAAATATAATTAAAAGTTATAATTTTAGGGAGCAAAATTTTTTATGCTCCAACCATGTTAAAAATATAAGTAGTACTAATTCATATTTTTGGTAAGTAAAATGTAAAACAAGTAAGAAAACGAGTTTAATTAATGATCTAGAAGTCTTAGGAGCTCATTTCCCTCTTCTCAGATTTATGAGTTCCTAAGATTCTCCTTATTTTATGAGTCTAAGAGGGAGCATAAATGATGAACAAAAATATAATTTTTCTCTATTATTTATTTAAAGAGGTCCAATAGGGAGTCTTATTAGAGATACTCTTAGATATCTATTTTAACATATTTTACCAATGTACATTTAAACTGTGAAAAATCTTGTCAAAGAATACAAAATTTATTCTTAATAACTTATTGGGCAGAACAAAACAAAAGATTGATTAAATAATGTATTGTAATGTATAGATATTATTCAACTCATAAAAATTAGAATAAAAACATATTAGAATATCGAAATTGAAAATGACATTGAGGTTGACATGTTGAGAACGAACCCTTACAATAATCAAAATTAATATCAAGAATATCTAAGAGTGAGACTTGGCTTAGGTATCGATATATAACACTAATTGAAAAACTTGATCAATGATCTCAATTTATTTTAAAGGTAGTGATCTCAATTTTAACGTAATAAGAAAATTGTAGGGGACATTAATAAATTAAGAAATAAACAAATGTATGAATTGGTCCCATTCGAGGGGTTGGACCAAATTGCAAAAATCTCAACCAGTAGCCAAAGTTGAAAAATTCCATAAAAATGAAATAATAATAATAAAAAAGAATATTCCCAAGATAAAACCAAAGCAATAGTCCCCAAATGTGACTCGGACACAGATAAGCTCGCTTTTCCCAATAAGAAGAAAGTAGAAGAACGACGACGACATGACACGTCACCCCCTGTAAACGGACCCAATGGATAAGACCTTCCTCCCTTCATCCTATAAATACACCCCCACTCTCTTCAAAAATCGACCATTCCAATTTCTCCCAGTTTTCTACTCTTCTATTCGAACCTATCACTAATTTTCAAGAACCGAACCGAACCAAAACAGAAAAACTAAATTACCCATTTACCTCCTCCTTTGGTATTTAGAGTGTTTGTTGATTTGGGTTTTTGTTGGGTGGTTTTGATCGATTGATTGCCAAAAAAAATGGCTGCAGCTGCTGCTGGTGTGATCGGAGGCAATGGGTCTTCTTGGATCAACCAGTTTAAAAAGGATAAGACGACGAGGAAGAAGAAGGCCATGGCCAACAGGGTTAAGGTTTCTTGTGCTTCTTCTGTGATGGATCCGTATCAGACTTTGAGGATCCGACCCGGTGCCTCTGAATCTGAGGTCAAGAAGGCTTTTAGACAGCTCGCCTTGCAGTATCATCCTGATGTGTGTAGAGGGACTAATTGTGGAGTTCAGTTTCACCAAATTAATGAAGCTTATGATGTAAGTTGTTAAATCTCTCTCTCTCTCTCTCTCTCTCTCGCTCTCTTGTTTATTATGTTATTTTTCTTCATATTTTCAGGCTGCAATTTTTGTACACATAATCATGTGTTTGTTGTATATAATTGCTTCACGGACCCAATTGAGATTCTGGGTCATCAAAGCCTTCGCGGATATCAACAAAGCAATTGGGTCATCTTTATTTTGTCTAGTGGTGTTTCTGTGTGAGATTAAATTGAAATGTCTGAGAAAGTCAAATTATTAGAGTTTAAAATTGTGAAAAGAAAGTCAAATTTCGGAGGATCGAATTCGAGTGGCTAATTTCTCAAAGGATGGTTCTTGTACTACTCTGTTACTTAGTGTAGGTAGGTATGTGATTTAGTTGTGAAGGAATATAGTTGCTTTATAAGTACTTCCATGTAAATTGTGCACCAATAATTTGGTTTCTCTGTTTAACATCACAAGTTTGAAATATGAGTGCTAAGGATATTGGGTAGCATCTTTTGTGGATGGTGATCAAGGTTGAGCAATGTTTGATGGAACGGCACTTCAACTCTCGTAATCAATTAGCAGCATGTCTTTTAATATAATAAGAAGCGTTTTGTGGTATTTGGTATTAGCTACCCTGGATAAGTATCGATTATGTGATTATGATATTTTAACAAATGGTAGGGTCTCAAAGTAACATTGTGCTCCCTGATAACGATGTTTTAACAGTAATCTGATTCATTTCTATAATGCTTGTGTATGCAGGTTGTTATGAGCAATTTGAGAGAAGAGACGACTCCTTCACAGATGTATGAGACATACGAGGAAGGAGAGGATGATTCGATGAGAGGAATGAACGATCCGGATTGGGATATGTGGGAGGAATGGATGGGATGGGAAGGAGCTGGAATTAGAGACTACACATCGCATATCAATCCTTACATCTAAGTAAAAGTACCAATTGTAATTAATCGATTGATGGTTGTTTAATCTCCATCCAAGTCCATTACAGCCTGAATGGTTGTTCTTGTATATAATGGAATCAAGGATATAGATATCCTTCTTGTACACATATCTCATGCTGAGGGGATGCCTTGGCATTCTACAAATGAAAAGTTCTTAAAGAAATTCCTTTTCACAACGGAGTATGGTCTTTGTCAAGCCTTTAGTTTTCTCTGGGAAACTATTGTGCTGTTTCCATTATTAGAGTCACCGTTTCGTTTTAGGTACTTCGTGCTTTAGTGCTCATATCTATTCAATCTGTTTCAAACGAGAATCTTTCCTATCTAGCATAGCTTCATGCCTTGATCCAAATGACTTGACTACGCCGTATAAATCAGAGGCATTATTTTTGCAAGCAACTTGACATAAACAGAGAAACGATCACCAGCAGACTAGGCAGAGTCTCGGGGCATATTGGTTGCAAGCAGTGCTCGAGTATCCTTGTTGTTTAGGTCGAGGGAGGGAAACAGGTTTGCGGATGGATCGGCTCAACAAAATGATCAAGTTAAAATTATTTAATTGTGAGACTTTATTTAAATTTGTTTCCGACTCCAACTCTATCACAGACTCAACAAATTCTCTTTAGGGTCATACTTGCGTCTCTGTTGATGTCTTTTTCCTCGGAGAGTCTAGCAATGAAGACATCAGGAAACTGATCATCCGCAACCTAAAACTTTTGTTGAGAACGAGCGGCCACAAACAGTTCAAAGTGATGAAGCCAATCTTCAATCAAGAAGAAAAAAATCTACTGTGTCATGTCGTTTCAGCCGTGCAAGCCAATGAGAACGAGGAGGAGTTGAACAATATCAATAACAATAAGCAAAGAGAGCAAGATGGTTTTCTTAGTAGCTTTCCACCTGGTTACAGATTCAACCCTCACGATGAAGAACTCGTGCACTATTATCTGTGAAAAAAAATCATGGATGAGCCTTTGCCTCCCAACAAAATCATGCAAGTTAATCTTTACCGCCACAATCCGGAGACGCTTGCTGGTAATAACTCTAACCCTAGCTAGTCCAAACATATGCATGAAGATCTGATAAATGTCTGTCATGAACACGTTTTGTTTGTTAGAAATACTATAGCGTCGTATAAAAAAAAAATATATAACTTTTATTTATGTAATGTCTGTTGGTTTTTTGATTAAATTTTTTTTTGATGTAAACGATCAGATTTAATACTAAACTCAAGTAGTACAATCATGTTGAAGTACATTGTGAAGGTATAGGGGCGGATTATTAAAAACTACTCTAGACCCGGGTTCTCTAATAACCCATTGGGCAAGGTCACGAGCAACCTTATTTCCTTCTCTTCCTAAGTGCTGAAACTTGGCATTGGGAATGGATTCCAAGACTTCTTGTACATCTAGTAAAGCATACCAATAATTAACAGGACCCGTGCGCATGCCTTCCAACGCATGAACAATTGTGACAGCATCGGATTGCAAGACTACAGAAGCGATACCCAACTGCCAAACCAACTGTACCGCTTCCCAGGTTGCTTCTATTTCTACCCCAAGCGTTGATCTCTGTCCATCTACCTAACATGCCAAGCCATGTATAAAAGAACCATTCCAATCACGTACTACTATACCAATACTTTCTCGACAGGTGGTTGTATCATAAGCTCCATTCATACAAACTGAATAAGATCTTACAGGAGGAGCTCGCCAATGATGTGTCGCTCGACTAGGGCGGTCCGGGGTCTTATGCACCATCACATAATGGTCGTGCCAAGCCCCTGCCTGCACCCTGAGAGCTTGAGTATCAAACTCAACATTATTAAACACCTTATCATTCCTGCCTTTCCAAACAAACCACAAAAAAGTAATCCACCGAGAAACCTGTGCATTGGGTAGTGCAACAACACACATCTCCATCCAGGATGTAAAATCTACACAAGAATCACCAAAACCACAAGTGACGCTGGATACCATAGGTTGTACCTTAGGGCAATCCCGAAATAAATGGAGATCTGTTTCTTCTGTCTGAGCGCATAACCTACACAGTGTCGAGATCTCTACATGCCTGGCCCTCAATCTCGGTCCCGTAGCTACAAAGCCTCGGTAAGCTTTCCAAAAATAATATCACTGCTGCCGGCCCCGCCTTGAGCTTCTAAATCGTTTTCCAAATTCGGGACTCTTGTTCCCCTGCATACTGAGGCATAGTAATCTGAACTCTAGCCAAAAGGTACGCATTGTTTACCTTAAAATCTCCCTTTGCTGTGAAATGCTAGATAAGGTGATTTGGTCGAGATACCCGACTCAACTGCATAGATTCAATTACTACTACCTCATCCGGATGCAAATACTCATTTGCCAGCTCCATATTCCAAGACCGATCCTGCTTAATAAATTGAGAAACTCTATCAATAGTGACTGGTCACTATAATCGGTCTCGTGGTTTTAGATTACCAGGTTTATGCAACCAGTTATCTTCCCAAATAGCTACCGACCTTCCATCTCCAATTTGCCATCGAGATCCCTTCTCTATCACCTCTCTAGTTGCCAGCACATTCCTCCAAGTAAATGACGAACTCCCCTAGCCTGAACACTCCACATTAAAGACTGTCGGTAAGTAATTGTCTATATCACAACATAATTTGAGTAGTTATACTATCAATGAGAAACTAGAGTTTTCTAATAAACATACCTACAAAGCTTGTATCAAAAAGTCAAATTTTCCACAAATCATTTTCTGACATTTGTGTACTCAAACAAGCATAAATTCATCTAGAAAATAAATATTATCGAACCAAATAAAGGTTTTCCAACCATATAAGGTTTATAATCTTGTTTCACACTTAGCTACTCACAAAGCTTTATCAAAGTTGACTGATCTGCATAGATAGATTCTAGTTTCACACTTAATGCAATTTCTTTCTGTTTTGTTGTTTTTTCAAGGATTTAAACACTTTTGCAATCCCAAATAGTACATGAGAAATTTTGCTAGTAATTATATCATCTATAATCATTCAGGTAGTTCTTTTCACTCATAACCAAGCTAAGAGAAACGATGTAGGTGGGGCGAGACCCACGTAAGTACACTATTATCGAAAGTCTCTTTTTCTAGACGTTATGTGCTACCAAGATGAGCCCTATTAGAAAATAGAGTCATAAAGACTACAGATCGAGTACTTTATACATAAATTTAGCCAAGCTTGTATCAATATAATATTGCCTTTATCAATCATTTTTCAATGAATTACATCAAGAGTTTTGCTAATCCAAATAACAATATTAATCATTCATCAATTGTTAAACTAAGGCATGAGAGCTTTTACATAATATTTTTGGAAAAAATATCTTGTAATCAAAATTTGTAAAATTCATTGGATCTTTGCCAGTTTTGAAGTTTGCAATTTTTGAGATTAACTTCATTGTTATCTCCATCTTATTTAGCTGCATGGTGAGCCTCTTGCTCTTTTGCATATCTTTATTCTTTGTATTTTACAGTCAATTTGACATTTGCCTTGCAATGTTTAAAATAATGCTCATTAGATCTACATCTATAACATACCTCATCTTTATCTGTAAGGTTTACTCCATAGATTCTAATTAGGAGTGAGGAAATTATCAACGTCATTCACCCACTGGTGATACTCTTAAGTTATTAGAGTTAAATAGAGAAAATTACAACATTTTCATATGACATCTTGAGAAACAAGAAGATGTATTAGTTTCGTACGCCTAAAGACTTCCTCGACAACTAATTATCCCAAGATATTTTGATTAGACCAAAACCAAGATGTTAACGGTCATACGAACTCTCTTTGTTCATTATCGATGCTATTACGAACTTCTTTATTCGAATCAGTAGTGAATTCTCTTGATTCACATGGTTTCTCATTGTCCATCGAGGAACTATGTTCCATTTTCTCATAGATGAAGAAAGGGAATCTCTAAATTCTCCGAGTAAAAAGGAGTTGTAAAAAGAGGAATTATTCGAATTTAAATCAAAAGCATGAACTCTTTTAAAAACTTACTTGCTTAGAACACACAACAAGTTCTTCCTCCTCTTTTTCTTTCCTTGTATTATGCATGCTAACATTGTATATTGGTCTCTTACTATTTTTGATGTATTCCTCGAATACCGATAAAACATGCATAAATTGCAACAAAATTAAATGTAGCAACTTCAAATATAAAATATAATAATACGTAGATTTAAATAAAGCATGTATGAGAAACGACCTGATTATTTTCAAAATAATAAGTCTGCACGTGAGTTCCACCACTAGTGGATATACGAAATTCGTATGTACGTATATCTTCATTGTTCGTTAATAATAGATGCATTTAGCTCAACTTGTCAGGAGCTAAGCTAGAATCGTGACTGGAGTCCTACTTGGTTTTTGAGATTTTTACACGAGCTCTGGGTTAAAGTCGAGCCATAGTATCTGAAAGCAAATCATTTTGCCGTTATATTATAGTACACGGTTTCATATTCTTTTATAGGAGGATGTGAGGACCCGATGATGATTACAGAGATAATGTAAATGACTATTACATGACCATTATAACAGTTACATACATAATTGACAATGATGATGGGAGTTACGAACATCCCAATAGTTGTGATTAATACCACACACTAAGTACTACTAATTCTACATAACTAGGCACACTAATTATCCTATTAATATCCTTCAATAATAAGTCAATTTTTGGAGTTTTGATTTTGGATTGGTATGCTTGAGGCACCTAATATGGTCAGAACTCTGAGTATTTTTTTGTGAGAATTAAGCACTTGGTATTTGGGGTAGAAAATAGTGTTGTTTATTGTGGTAGAAAGCTTAGTTTTTTGCTGATGTGGTTCAAAATGAGTTTGTTCTTACTGCTAAGAACATATATGCCTGAATGACAAATTGAATTTTAGAATTAGAATTTGTTGGTCTAATGACAATTTCCTCACACTAAATATCAACCATTCGGCCCTCGAGTGTAATGACATGAGTACAAGCATGAGGTTAGATGAGTTTTTTGTTACGACCCAATCCAAAATTACGCACTTATCAAATTTTTTTGGATAAGGGAGCTATTTCTTATGTTTATCGGAAGTTGACACAATAAATAATTAAAAAGGAAATCATTTTTGGTTGGTTTAATCTTAACTGTATGATCGTGTTGAGGATGATTATGAGCCGCTAATCTTTTAAGCTACTTAAGGGTATAAATAGATTTTTTTTTTGAAATTTCTGGGTATTTACAGTTTCGTGCTCGTCCCGTTTTGGGAGAAAATTGGCACGCGCCGCCGTTTGGCTTGACCCATTCGGACTGCCATTTTCCAGCAACCTCCGACGTCGATAAAGGTAGGGTTTTGAAGCCTGAGGCTTCCTTGTTTGTTTACTGTGCAAATTTGGGAGTTTTTTCAGGTTTTGTGGAGACCCGAATCGGGTTAAACTGTGGAGAATCGTCATCGGGCTCGGCGGTTCTCTGACGTGTTTTTGGTGTTGGGGATTGTGGGCTAAAGAGCTCTCCCTCCCTTTGAGTCTGTTGAGGGTGGTCTTGAATTCCACCGTGACTCGATGACGGAGTTTCGATTATTTGAAGATTTTCAGCCAATTTTGGGGTCGTGGCTTTCAAAGCCGATTTCAGCCACGTGAGGTAGCTTTGAGGAGCGTAGGTATATGAGTTTTATTGGGCTCAAGGAGGGGAAGGTTTTGAGGGGTCAATCACCGCTGTTGGTGGCGGTCGCCAGAAACGGGTTTTTCGATTTGTTTATGTAAATTCCAGCCAAACACCGTTGAATTGGACATTGGACAAGTTATGAAAGTTGTAGGCTTCATTGAGATATTTCCAAGGAGGGGTCGAACATCCTCATCGAAGCACTTTTACAGGAGGCGTGTGGGACCCACTCGCCGCTACCTATAGAAGCATGTGACAGCCACGTGTTGCCGTCCACGGCGAAGCTCCGGCGATATAGGTTATAGGATTTATCGATGGAGTTTTTTGGGGTTGTTTTTAAAGCTGATTTCCATAGTTTTTAGGTTCTGATATTATGTGATCCTTATGGACGGGACATCGAGATCGCGACCCAGCGAGGGGAATTTTGCTGGACCCTAGTAGTAGTCGCAGAACTGTGAGTGGACCTTTTATTTTCACTGTCATTGCGTGTTTTATATTTGTATGTATTTTGATTTACGGTATGTTTCAGAGTATTTTATTTAGAGGTTTACTTTGTGATAGTTCATTTAATTGCATCGATGCTCTAACTATTTGGCTGATCACCAGATAATTTGGTCAGGGGAGGTTAGGTGGCCTCGTCCGACCCAGATCAATTTAGGTTAGGTGGTCTGGGATGATCCTATCACATATATATATATATTCATACAGTTAGTCGACTTAGTTTAGGTGGTCTTGGCGAACACCTCCCTTTGTATTTTAGTTATACGGTTTTGAACTCTCATAATTTCACAGAAATCAGTGGAAAACATGATATTTCAGTTTTATCGATTTACGCAGATTATGTTATTTTTGTCCACTCACGATAATGTTTTATATTTTAATGTCTTTCCCTATGCTCTTCGGTTTCCATTTCCCATTTTGCAGTGTCTATCCTGAGAGTGCTTGGTATTGTCAAAGGCTTCGAGTCCATCAGTCATCTCTTCATCAGTAGGTTCCAACTTACTGTTAGTTTATATCATATGTATCATATGTTTGTAGAAGTCGCTCTGAATACCAAGTATATTATATTGCTTTCAGTAAGACTTTTGTGATTAGTCAGTTGCTCAAGTAGTTATCGAGTTTACTTCTCTTTATATTCAGAACCAGTACTTTGTAATTATGTATCTAAATTCTTGAGTTGAATTTCTGGTTTTGTTTATGGCATATGTTGAGAAATGCAGATGAACATTGGTGGTCAACGGTCTGTCTTTGGGATTTGGTTTCTGAAGTGTCATTTTCAAGCAGGTTTTTTGGATTGTCTCAGTTTCAAGGGAGGTTATGTCAAAATTTTCACAGTATTTCTTAGATTATGGTCATTTTTTTCTTAATGATGCTTGATTTGCGTGAGATGATTTCGTCACGGACATGTTGTTGGAACTTGAACTACAGTGGATAGAGGTGTTGCAGTTGGTACTATAATTAGAGTTGTTGCAGTTGCTACTGAGTTTGAAGATTGGGCTGGAACTTGAATTGTTGTAGAAAGAGTTGTTGCAAATGTCATTGTAATAGAGTTTGAATATTTGATAGAACTTGAATTGTAATGAGATTGAGTTGTTGCAATTGATACTGGGATAAGAGATTCTACTAGGGCTGGGCATGGGACGGGATGGGACAGGATTGAGGTCATCCCACGTCCCGTCCCGGTTGTTACACACGGGACGGGATCGGGACAGGTCTTACATTTTGAGAGTAAATCCCGCCGGGCCCAATCCCGGATGGGACGGGACGGGATCGGGACGGGACGGGCCCAATCCCACCACAAAATTGGAAAAAAAGAAGAAGAAAAACTTGCTTACATTCATAAATCACAACATGCATCTATGATCTAATTACAATTACACAACTTGCTTACATTCATAAGTCACAATCCATAACCTAATAATATCAAACATAACAAGAATAACATCCATAATCTGTTACACAAGTTCACATATCATAAGTTTAACAAGAAAAGAAGAAAATTAAAAAAAAATAGCAATACAAGATTAAAAACATAGCAATACAAAATTAAAATCAATGGTCAAGATCAATTTTAATTTATATATGGGATGGGACGGGCCTAACGGGACGGGAAATTTCAGTCCCGCGTCCCGTCCCGTTGTTTTTCGGATGAGACTGGACGGGACGGGATGGACATTTTTAGTTTCAAATCCCCCCGGGATCGGGACAGGACTGGGATTTGTGAGATCTGTGCCCAGCCCTAGATTCTACGATCGGTACTTTTATGGAGTTTCAAGATTGAATGGAATTTGAATTGGTGCAGATTGAGTTGTTGTGGCAACTGTTGGAATATAGTTTGAGTATTAAATTAGAACTGCAGTGGATTGAGTTGTTATACAGTTTGAAGAGTGGACTAGGACTTGGACTGTGGTGCATCAAGGTGTTGTAGTTGGTATTTAACTGGAATGGATTGAGCTGCTTTAGTTGGTATATTGATAGAGTTCGAAAATCGGATTGAGACTTGAACCACGGTAGATTGAGTTGCTAGAGGGTTTGAAGATTGACTGGAACTTGAACTTTGGTGGATTAAGCTATTACAGAGTTTGAATATTGGACTAAAATGGTAACATTGGTTGATTGAGCTTTTATTATAATCATTATTGCAATAGAACTTGAAGACTGAACTGGAATTTGAACTTTGATATATTGAGTTGCTGATGTAGTTGGTATTGCAATATTGTCTGAACTTTTATGATTACTCTGGAACTTGATTTGTGGTAGATTGAGCTGTTGCAATGTTTGAAGATTGAACTAGGATTTGGATTATGGCGGATTGAGCTGCTATAGTCGGCATTTGAACATTGAATTGGAACTTGAACTATGGTACGTGGATTGAGCTGCTGTAGTGTTTGAAGATTGAGCAGAGACTTGAACTAAGATGGATTGAGCTGCTGTAGTGTTTGGAGATTGAGGAGGGACTTAGATTATGGGGGATTGAGCAGCTGTAGTTGGTATTGAAGATTGATCTTGCTGATGTAGTTGGTACTACAAATGAGTCTGAAGACTGATTTGAAACTTGAACTTTGGTGGATTGAGTTGCTGATGTAGTTGGTATTACAACAGAGTTTGAACTTTGAAGGTTAAACTCAAACTTGAACTACGGTGGTGGATTGAGCTGCTATAGTCGGCATTTGAACATTGAATTGGAACTTGAACTTTGGTACGTGGATTGAGTTGTTGTAGTATTTGAAGATTGAGCAGGGACTTTGACTATGGTGGATTGAGCTACTGTAGTGTTTAGAGATTGAGCAGGGACTTAGATTATGGGGGATTGTGCAGCTGTAGTTGGTATTAAAGATTGTTGTTGCTGATGTAGTTGGTACTACAAATGAGTCTGAAGATTGATTTGGAACTTGAACTTTGGTGGATTGAGTTGTAGATGTAGTTGGTATTACAACAGAGTTTGAACTTTAAAGGTTAAACTCAAACTTCAACTACGGTGGTGGATTGAACTGTTGCAGTATTTGAAGATTGAACTAGGACTTAGATTGTGGTGGACTAAGCAGTTGTAATTGGTACTAAATAGTGTTGGATTGAGTTGGTGCTACAGTTTTGTGTTTCAATATAGTCTGACATGAACTACAATAGATTGAGTTGTTGCAGTGTTTGAAGTCTTGCTTGCAGTGTTTGAATGAGGTTTTGTGCATGATGGGTTAAACTATAGTATTTGCATCTTTGTATTCTTCATTGTGCTTGTGGATTGGTAGACCCCAAATATAAAAAGACTCAAGTTTGTAGCACTGTGAATATATTGATCATATATATGTAAGAACAGAGAGGAGAAGATGATCAACGACTATGAGAAAAAAAAAAGATGTGGCTAATGCATTTCAAGCCAATATAATGTGCCTTTCTAAGCGAGAAAAATTTAGCTTATTGAATGTTGTATTTTTCTACTTCAAGGCAAAAGTTCAAAGAAAAGAGAAAGGGTTGTGCAGACTATTGGACTCAAGATTCTTGAGATTTTATGCTAAGAAGAGGGAATATGAATCCTTATACAAGATTGAAGAAGAGAAGTTTATGCTTTGTATGTAGGCTTGACTGGAAGCTTTGAGTGCTCGAAATAAACAAAATGTATCTTTTTCTTATAAGATATGTTGCGTTTTGCATCATAGAAAATCAAGCATGATAAAGCACGTAGCGTGATTTGATTTGAGTTGAGTCCATGAATTTGAGTCTATAATTAATCTGCTGAAGATTACTGCAGTGGAAAAATCTTAGAATGGAAATAGGTCTTGAGTTATATCACTAAGGATCGAGTGTCTTTGTTGGTCTAGTGTGGTTTCTCAACTCTTCTAACACCTTAAGAGTTTTGTCTGTGTATTGTGCCATGCATTTATCTATTTATGCTGCAATGAACATTCAATAAATAATCGAAAAACGTTGGCTACCTCTATGGTTTGAATCATAACCTAATCTCCCTAGTAAAGTCGCCAAAATGTACGAGGTTTTTTTTTGCATATTGTAACATCTCGTCCCGAGAATATTCTTTTTATGATTTATTTAAGGTTAATCAAGAAAGGTAGTTAGTTTTGTCACCGTCGGTATATATTGAGAGCTTTTAGTTTATTTTTTTTATCGGTATGTCAAAGTTGGTTGACTTCAGGTGTAATTCGTAGAAATTGTCAAGACGAGTCTGCAGACGCGAAAAATGTCGAAAACGAAGTTACGACAAGAAATTTATGATCAGTAGAAGTTTATCGGAAATGTAATAGTCATAATAGTCGTAAATGGACAAGTATAAATAGAAATTTATATTTTGGGCCTATTGGAAGAAACAAGGTAGCTCGAGCACTATGCCTCCAACCACGACGTGCGACACCAGAATCCGAACTGCAAACTGGGCACAGAAACCGAAAAGCCCAGGGGAAAGACATGAAAACTATTAGAGTGAGTGGACGAAAATAAATGTCTTTCGCCAGTTAATATATGTTATAAAAACATATGCGAGTCCAGATAAATAAATATAATAAAGTACACGAGGTAAACTCATACTCCTCCAGCGTACTGAGCATGCAAGTAAAAATCCCACGGGGTCACTTATGGACACGTCCGTGCTAGTACAGTCTGAATCACGGGATCCCAGACCCACACGTGATTCTAGCCAGAAAGGTCTCAGGTCAGAGGTCTGCCTCCCCCCGGTAAAGGCCTTGGGTCAAGAGTCACAGCCTCCCCCGGTACACATCCTCGGGGATCAGCCGGGATGCGAGTGTATCGATACAACAACATATACTGAAACTGTACTCTGTGTAAACCAAATCATAAATATTTCGATGCAAATGCAATAAACAGCATATAAATCTATATACGTAATGTATAATGATATAAGCATAATCGTCTAACACATGCTCGTATAAATCGTAATCTCGTATTCATGCTCAAGTTCGTAAAACGTATATAAAGACTCGCAATCATTCCGTGAAAAGAAATTGTCCACTCACAGACTAGCGTAACGCAGTTCGCGTTAACCCGTGATCCGGCGGAAAGTCCCTCGCCAAACGAACGATCACGAACCCCTGAATATTCACAAAGTTCATTTCTCAAAGTCATAACTCGACAATTCAAAACAAATCACGAGAAACCACCGTTCTCGGAAACACACGATTCAATTACAACGAACTGTCGGAAATCCGATATTCACACCTCAATACCTCGCTGTACTTTCGGATGCTCAATTCGAAAAACAAACCTCCCCACTGCGATCGGGGCGCGATTTCGAGTGAAACGACATGCAACTTGTCGAAAACTTCAAAAAGTCAAAGTTTGACCGTTGACCGCCGTTGACCACCGGAGGCGGCGGCGACGCAACCCGAACTGAAATTTTCCCGGCGGAGCAACCTCTATTCCACTCCAAATCTCCCACTGAGCAACTTTCACATCTGCATCGAAGGCCAATTCTCACTCTAACCATGTCAATTTCAAGCAAAACCGAATTGGCTCACATATTTCAAATCCAAAATTCTCCACACACAACCAAAATTAGAACTCCATACTTACATGGTTAGAATCATGGAGAGGAGAGCTTCAAAGCCCACTACAAATTGTAGCTCAATTCGGCCGAAATCGAAATCAACCAAAACCCCAAGTTTCTTCCATTTTCTTGCCGGAAAATTCTTCCTCCTCTGTGAGCTTGGCCGTGAAGGGAGGCCGGAGTCAAGACTGGAAGGCCGAGGCGAGTTGGAAGACACCGAAGTCACGCCCAGAGGTGACCGGACGGTGCTCCGTCGCCGGCAAGGCCGTGGCCATCGTCGCACCTTCAATCCCAGCCTGCGTTGACCGAGTCAACGCCATAATAGTACATGTTGACCTTCCTGATATGGCAACCCACATATATATACCTTCCCGAAATAGAAACTTCCAAAAATACAATTACGATAAACTTAAAATACCCGTAACTTTCTCGTCGTAATTCCGATTCTAATAATTCTCGCGGCAACAAACTCGACTCGACGTATTCTTGAATTATCACCTGAAGTCAAACACATCGACCAAACCGATAAAAAGTCAACGGTTCAACCCAAACACATACTTTAACCGACTAAATAATCAACAATCGGAAATATTCATAACTTAATCTTCGTAACTTGGAATAATGCTCCGGAAGTTCCCACGAGCTTAAAATTAAATTCTCAACAACTTCCGTGAAGAATCCGAAACCAAATTCTCGTCCGGTAATTTAGTCGCTAAGAGCACAACCATTTAAATCCGATTATGTCAAAACTTCAAATATTCATAATTTATTCCTCGGTCATCCAAATAATGATCCGGAACCGCCCACGAACTCGAAATCACACATACTACGACTCTCAAGAAGAGACTCAGCTCTAATTCTCGGCCAATAATTTATTCGTTATCAAGTCCGGCAATTCAAACAACTGTCGGAAATCTGCAATTACGCGCAACCTCGTAGATTAAGCTGATTTCTCATACTAATTCTGTTCTGGGTCGTCACATGCAATCAATGTCATCCAAAAATTTCAGTATTAATTTTAAATATGGAGTATAAGAATGGGAAGAATCTAGATACTAAGATATGTTCAATGCACAATCAATCATGACGCCTCATTACTTGAAAAAAAAGGGAGCACTGGCCATATTCAACAGGTTTGGTGATGAATATATCCAGAAACAGTTTCCACCATCATGTCACTTGCATCCAAATCACATCATAATCCCCAAACACAAAGTTAAAACACGGCAATCTAAAATTTCAACTTAACTTCAAAATCAAAATAGAAACCCTAGTTTTCCAGATCCGTTAAGATTTGAGAGGCAAATCAAAGACTTACACATGGACAGAGATGAGCAGAGCAAAGTCGATCAAAGCTCAAGGTGTCGTGCGTGACAGGCTGGACCGCCGGAGCAAGATAGACTGAGGCAGAGGTATTGCATCATGCGAGGCTGATAAGGTCGACATCGGCAATGCAACCAACAACGAACTTGGCATGGACGTAAAAGTGGACCAATGGGGAAGCTAAGCAGGAGCGCGAAGGTGCAATTATGGTGTAGTGCTTGAGGTGAGCCAAGGACGAGTCCAAGTGGTCAAATTGAATCTGTGACAGCGTTATTATGAGGTCGTGCTGTAGCAGTGTGAGCCAAGTGGTGGACGCCGTGTGGGTGAGATGACGAGGCTGAGGTACGAAGAGGCTAAAGAGCGGCGTGGAGTCGGAGGGTTAGGCCGTGAAGGAGAGATTCGATGGCGAGGGTGAGGTGCTTATGTGTTTTAGTAATAGGCAGAGAGAGAGAGAGAGAGAGAGAGAGAGAGAGAGAGAGATGTTAGGATATTTTGAGGCTGAGATAGGCCTACACGACAAGTGACTGTCTTATGATTCAATGTACTAAATTTGTTAATGCGGCTTGACAAAAAAATTGGGGGGAACCTATGCGAAAACTTGATTTGAGCTTCAATTTTTGGGGGGATATGACAACAACTAGGTTTTCTGAAAATGCTCTAACATCACACGACGGACACTGTCGTATGAATGAAGGCATATGCAATTTTGAAAATTTGGGCTAGTGTTATTTGAAAATGCTTTGGAATCACATGACGGGCACTATCGTGTAATTGAAGTCAAATGACATTTTGAAAGCTTCCCATAAAAATGAGGGTTTCTACGACGGTCACCCGTCGTGTAAGAGTACATTATAAGACAGATAGCACCGAACCGTCGTTTAAATTTTGAAATAGACTTCACATGACGGTTCAAGCCTTTTCGTCGTCTGAGGGCCGTTGTGTGAACCATTTTTTGTAGTAGTGTTGTCTCATCATTTTTATGAACTTTTTTAAAGTCTTAATAAATCCAAATTGGATACTCCTAAAGTACTTAAACACCTAAAAAAATCTAAATACAATACACCCTAAAGAACATTTCTAAATGTTTGCAATGCAATTTCAAACAGACAAATATATTATATTTGAGTATGAACACTAGAGATTTGAGAGGGTCGATGAGCATAGCAGTAGTTTTTATTGAAGACCACCATGAAATTGAAAGCATAGAGAGAGTCTAGTAGGTGTGTAGCAGCGTAGTGAGCGTACAACTAATCCATCCTAAAACGCTTCGTTTTGCGACACAAGACCATCATGCCATAAAATTAGAATAAGTTATTTATGAAATATTATTTCTTTCTTTTTAGATAGGGGTTGTCAACGAGTTGGTCGGACTAAGTTTTTGAGAAAATTAAATAATTACGGATCGGGCTGGGTAGCACAAATGTAAAGCTCAAGTTTGACCCATGGAATTGAGTCTTGCAGGTCTGGTCGAGTATCTCTATAACTTTTAGGTTGGATCGGGTTTAATTGTTTTCTACATAAAAAAGAAGTCAAACTCACTAGTCGCAAAAAAAAAATCAAAATTTGACTAATTTATAGCGTTTTCTCACTCTCTTCAAAATCTAATAGATACCATATACTAAAATCAAATATAACTTTTGATTATATCCTTTGTCAAATTTAGCAAGAATGGAGAGAGAAAATAACTAATAGTTAAACTTTTTCCTCCAATATTTTCCGCTCTTCATAGTGTTGTATTTCAATTTAATTTAGAAATATCTAGAACTATAGGAATAAAAGTTTAAAAGGTGGTGGTTATATTTAGTTTTGTGATAAATTTGACTAGAAAATAAGACTATACTATTAAGAATATTCTTAGATCAATACTCAAATATCAACTCAAAAACCATATAGGATTCTCAAAACAATGAATAAAGATTTTTTATATATAAAACTAAATTTGTTCATTAAAACCAAGTAGAAAAATAAGAATTTAATATCAAATCTAACTATCTAACTAAAACTAAGAATTTATTCATTAAGGTCGTAGCTTGTTTTCTTATTTTATTGTAATTTTTTTATATAAGTATAAATTATAATTCATATATTAAATTTAAAAAATTAAAATACAAGACGGACTTTCCGGTCGAATTTTTTTTAGTCAGACGTAAAATTAGACTTGAGACACTAATTCTAAGTTCGACTCACGGCCCAACAGGCCGGCCTATTACGGACTTTTTTGAGCTTGGCCTCGGAGGCCAAATATGGCCTATTTTTAGATACCCAGAATCAAAATATTTCCTCCTTTTGTTCTTCGATCACCGCGGTACATTTGATTCCTTTTGCTTCCTCTATCTTCCTTTGGTCGTCAGCAGCAACACCACCTCAGTTTTTTCCCCAGATTCTGAGGGCTCAGAGTTACCCGACCTTATCGAATTGCCGATTTCTGTCAACCGATAATTGTTTTCGATTGCATTTCTGGACCAGAGTAGTGGATCAGTCTCACCAGTTGTTCTGCGTTCTGCGCGGCCTTAATTTTCTGGTGAACTACGCTTCTTCTTCTTGTTCGATTGAAAATGATTATACGCTTATCCGGATATATGTATTTATGGACTTGAAAGTCGTCGGATTGAGTCTTCACTATTAATGTAATTATGCTTCGATTTTATTCTCCAATTATTTGAAACGTATGATTCCGTTTGTTTAGATCTTTGCTGAGAACTAGTACATTCCTAACTCGTTTGTGTCTCGGACTCTCGATTGATAGTTGGATATGAGCTATTAGGATCAATAATTCAGTAGCAGTTTTGGTGCTACAGCATATATTGAGTCTCTGCTCCAAGTTTGTAGAATGACGAATTTTATCTCTTTACTTTATATGAGGAATTTATGTGTTTCGAGAACGCGAGAATGTGGACATGATTGTAGATGCATTGTTACTGTAAATTTGTGAAAATGAGTATTTTGATGTGTTGCAGCTTAGAGGTCATAGAAGATGGAGGACCTCAAAGAGAAGCTACTTCCACCAAAAGTTCCAAAACCTGCATCAGCCATAAACCTCCGGGAATCGTCATCGTATCGAGTGTCGGCATTTGGAAGGCAACCTTTTCAAGGTGTGGATGTTCTGGGGCTGAAGAAGCGGGGCCAGGGACTCAGGTCCTGGATTCGTGTTGATACGTCTGGGAATTCACAGATTATTGAAGTTGACAAGTTCACCATGATGCGACGTTGTGATCTACCTGCTCGTGATCTACGCCTGCTTGATCCTCTATTTGTGTACCCCTCAACCATCCTCGGCAGAGAGAAGGCTATTGTAGTAAATCTAGAGCAGATTCGTTGTATTATCACGGCAGATGAGGTTCTTCTTTTGAATTCCCTTGATAACTATGTGCTGCAATATGTGGTGGAGCTGCAGAAAAGATTGACACAATCTGGAGTCGGTGATGTTTGGCAGTCTGATGGTTCTGAAATGAGCAGGAGAAGGGGAGGAAGCAGAAGTTTTGATAATGTGTTTGGGAACACTTCTCCGGACTATCTTCCATTTGAATTTAGGGCTTTAGAAGTTGCTCTTGAGGCTGCCTGTACATTCCTTGATTCTCAGGTGCGTACAAGAGCACACATATATCTGTTCCCTATCTCTCATCATTACTAAATCTGCATGGTTGTTTCTATGTGTGAGTAAATGTTTCTGAAGCTGTTCAAATAATGCTGCCTATTTTAAATTGACTGCGTTATAGCCAGTTGATAGCTTATGTAGACCTGATGTAATGTGACTGAGAAAATGGAATGCATGCCATAACAACCGTATCTAGATCAACTTTGTTCTTGTGGGTTTCAAGTTTCTTACAGGAGCCTCATCATTGCTTGTTATCTGCTACTTTTGGAATACCATGGAGATCTTACTCTATTTTGTTTGTATAAATGGGCGGTAGAGTTGTGGAAATACCTGTTTCTTCCATATTTTGGACCTATTAAAATGATATGATCTTGTCTCATTAAAAATTGAATTGCAGTTTTGCACTCCTGATTATGTTATTCATAGGACCAACAATATCTTGCTAATTTGAAAACATCAGGTAGTTTGAAGTTTGATATATGTTTGTGTCGGTTAAATACTTTGCAAGCTAGTAACTCATGCAATAACTTTTATCTCTTGAAGGCAGCTGAATTAGAAATTGAAGCATATCCATTGCTTGATGAGCTGACGTCAAAAATCAGTACACTGAACTTGGAACGTGCTCGACGGTTGAAGAGTAGACTTCTTGCCTTGACTCGAAGAGTTCAGAAGGTATGGTCTAGTTCCTCTTGTATTAATTACATCCATTTTAAGCATCCAGTTGGGAATGAATTTCATTTAACCTTGACCGTCTGCTTAGGTTCGCGATGAAATAGAACAGCTCATGGATGATGACGGAGATATGGCCGAGATGTATCTTACTGAGAAGAAAAGTCGTATGGAAGCATCATTTTATGGCGATCAATCTGTAATGGGGTATAGATCTAATGATGGTGCGTCTCTTTCTGCTCCTGTTTCCCCTGTATCATCTCCTCCCGATGGCCGAAAGCTTGAGAAAACCTTGAGTATTGCAAGGAGTCGACATGAAAGCATGAGAAGTTCAGACAGTGCTACAGAGAGTATAGAAGAGCTTGAGATGCTACTGGAGGCATACTTCGTTGTCATAGATAGCACCCTGAATAAGTTGACATCGGTATGTAGCACTTTTACTTTTGACAATTTTATCTGTAGCAGGTGTTGGGAGGGGAATAGAATCTTATGTACTTTCTCTCTGATGTTTCAGTTGAAAGAGTACATTGATGACACAGAAGATTTCATTAACATTCAGCTGGTATGTGCCTTCTTGATTTTCTTTTGATCCTTAATTAACATTTTTTTTCTCCTCAAATATATCACATTGTTGTAAGCAACTGAACATAGAAGACAGAAAGGGCCAAATGTACGGATTAAAATGAATTAGTGATTGTTTCTTGTACAGATTTTGTATTATTTTACTATAATCAAAGTACAATAAATTGTCATACTTCAAGTTTAAGAGATTAGTGCAGATTAAAATGAGCTGAATAGTCAAAATGATTAAGGAACCAAATAACTGATCTTAGTTGATTAAAGTCTGCAGATTCAGATATTAGATTACACCATTAAAGAAACTGCTGCTTTTTCAGTTCCTTTGAAATCATTGTGTATTAAGCAAACAGAGATCTAACACTGTAAAGTTCTTGCTTTCAGGATAATGTTCGAAATCAGCTGATTCAGTTTGAGCTGCTACTAACAACTGCAACATTTGTGGTTGCGATATTTGGGGTTGTAGCAGGAATCTTTGGCATGAACTTTGAAATCCCATTGTTTGATGACCCTACCGCATTTAAGTGGGTACTTATGATTACCGGAGTAACTGGTATATGCATATTTTCTGCATTTGTATGGTTCTTCAAGTATAGAAGACTCATGCCACTATAGAGATGTAAAATGAAACTTTTAGTGAAGATGGAGGAAAATCAATTCTTACAATTGTCATCCTATCCAATGGAAAGTTTGCCGGCTTAATCAATTCATATATTTTTTTGATTCCAAACCAGCAGTTAGGGATTACTTCAAATCCTTGTAAATTCACTGAAAATTTATAGTTCCTATATAATACATGATTCTTTTTCCCGGCCTTTGGTCCCTGGATCACAGTGTCAGCTCTTGGGCACAAACAAAATATTTGCCCGTATCATTTTGTCACATTGCCTACAATCTGGACAATGGAGACGGTGTGACATCCCCTCTGCAGTCATTCACCATTCAACTTTCCATCAAGACGTGCTATGGTAGTAGCAAACTCCAATTGCGAAGTTGCTTGAGCAGTTGAACCAAATGGCCATTGCGGGAATCACTAGTATTTGTGATTTCAACAGGTAAATTTGTACAAATGTGCCAAGATAAACAAGGAGGAGGGCCTACCTGGTCATTTATGAATTTAATCAGCTAACATGAAAAGAACAAAAGTTTTGCTTTCAGCTGGTTATTTAAATGTGTTTCTGGACTTTATAGTATAGCTGGACATAAAACAAAGAAACTCAAGTCCTCAAGGATCATGAGAAGCCGCTACTCTAAGGGTAGTGAAGAGGAAAACAGAGTACCAACAACAAACACTTGTAGCTTCCAACCATACAAAAAACTCAAGAGGAAAGTTACACACTTGAACAGAAAGCATTCACATCATTTAGCCGAAGATGAACCACCAGATGATAATCGTTGACTCCTTGCTTTATCTGCTTTTTCTAAGTAATCTTGATGGGATTGATGCTTTGCCCCTACACGAGAACAATTCGTAATACACTAAGGCTCAGCTGAGAAAAGCTCCAATACAAAGAAGAGCAAAGTATTCAAAACAGGAATGATCATTGTTGAAATAATAATCAACCACTCTTTACATATAGACTTTCAAACAGTAATATCAAAACCCAGCTCAAAAGAGTACAGAAGTTGCCGACTCCCAATTATTTGTTCTGGCAAAATGTACTCTCAAGTTTCAGGTTGCACATAACATCATATAAAATCCTGTACTTTTGGTCCTAGATGCCTCTTTTTATATAAAGACAGTGAGAGAATTACTAGTTTGCCATATTCAGACGTGATTATATGAAGAGCTAGCTACAAATAGAATATGTCTGGTGATAGTTAGTATAAAGGTAAGGCGCTCTGGATGGAGCCTTGACTTGAGCATTGCACAATTGGCATTTGGCATACGGCTTTTGAGATATATATTTGTCCTTTTTTTGTAACTAAGACCAAAAAAACCCCGGAAAAAATTGAACTCTCAATGTCAAGATAGTATCTACAGCCTAATAAACAAACCCTAATATTACATTGAGATTGATACATGAAGCGACAGCGTTTAGAGTGATTGAAGTTACCTCGGTTCAGGAGGTACCAAGGAACGGCGAAGACGTGCTTCTTGTCGCCGCTGTACAAGTAGTGCTCCATTCGACCCCTAAACCCTTTAACGCTGCTATTGCTCATCTTATCTCGGCGGCTTTCTTCTCTTTGCTTCTCTTCTTATTTGTGCTGCGCGCCGCGACAAAGTAAGTAAGTACGTAAGGACCTGTTAGCAAATTCGATCGACACTTTTCTTTTACTTGATTGCCAAAATAGTCCCCACATTTATTGTAATTGTGTTTTTGCACCATAAACTTGCAATTGCGGGTCTTAACTTGTCTCTTTTTCTCATATTAATCCATACTTCTTGCCAATATTATTCATGAATCATTTTTGCTCAGAAGCATGTACGTCATTTCAAAACGGAAGGAACGATTCGACGTGGAGAGCGTTTTTATTTGTGTTATCATTAGCTGATTCAACTTTGAAGTTCAAGACTTGGAATGTAACTGCGAAGTTGACTGAGATTACTAGAAAGGATTTTCTAAACTTTTTCAAGGCAGAGACTTTCACCATTTCTAATTTGCTTTGGAGGAGTTGAATAATATCATCTCATACAGTTTGCATTGAACAACAACACTACAACAGTTTTACTGGAGTTCAATTTCTAGGAACTATTTCTTGTGTCTGCAAATGCAGCAACAATATGATCTAAGATGTTGATGGATCTGAGGAGGAACTCAGTTGACGAGACTGTCCTTGAGGTTGAGGTCTGGGTATACTTGAATGAATAGCCTATCAATTTGTGATGAACATACTTGCGAATAAATCAACCTAATATAATAAAACGGAATTTTTAAAATAGCATATGAGATCATAGATAGAGATGACATACCTGGGAGTATATAGATGAGCGATCTGATGTTTTTGGAAGTATAAACTGATGGACAGGTAGGTGATACGGAATGCATTGACACCCAGAAACCGTTGGAAACCCATGAGGAAATTGTTCCCCTCCTCGACATAAGGATGCCCTATTCAACTCCTTTTCGTAACCTAGTCCAACTGATCCCTATGTGATAATAAAAGGTCAAAACCATTTGAGATGCTGGATGTTTACGTAGTACATAAAGTAAGCAAGCAAGGTGCAACCTGAACATTGTTACTTAAATTCAATGGTCCGCTCATCACATTTGCATTTGTTGATGGTTCCTTAAAACCTGTTCAGCAAATAAAAAGCAATTAGAAAAAACTAAATACATAACCTTCATAAAGTAAACTATTAAAGTATATTTCATCTGTTTACTGACCATTTATTTCGGATGAATCATCGTAGTGGGAATCCTTAGATCCTAGAGCATTTTTCATTTTACCTTTACCTCGGCCTTTAGACTTATGATTTCCTGGGTCCTGCAACTTACGATGGACACCATCTTCTTTCATATGATTACCAGAACCAGTATCACCATTTCTTCCAGCATGTTCTTGTCCAGTATTGTGAAGAATTTTCAATTTCACCTCCAGCTTCAACAATTCAGACTTCACGAAAGTGTATGAATTCCAGTGCTTTGCACCCTCTGATGTTATTCTATGTGCTATTTGACATAACTCCCCAAATTGAGCCATGGGAGATGAGTCATTATTATACGAAACCTGTGAACTCGACCCAGGAGCAAGACCATGAGTGTGTTCAGCAACAAATTTCGTGACGACATATTTTTTATTTGGGTTTAGTCTGACCTCAAGCACTGCCATGCATCCAAATCTTGTGTCTTCTCTTTTCTTCTGTGGACTTCTCTTTTTACAGTAAAAGCCTTCGCAGGAGCAACAAAACGCCCTTTTGCATATTTCACCACGTTTGTTCTGATTTGTTCTAAGCTTTCTCACTTTAAATCCTACACTCCTGGCGTATGAACAGTAAAAATGATAGGTATCTTCGTGATTATCAAAGACCATGCCTAGTTGAGGCTCCCCATATACCTTGGCTCCTGTGGTGTGTCCTCCTGTTTTCTTAGTATCATCCGATGTATCAACATTTTCAGAATCAGAACCTAAGTTAACATGATCGACAGCATCTTCAGCGTCATTAGACTTGATAGCAGGGAACTCATCCTCTCGAATTTCCATCGGGACACCGTAATCCTATTTATCAACATTGAACTGAATTTCTATATTACTAAACTGAGTGATTACAGGCAGAGAGCAATCCACAAAACATAATGACAGCAAGACTTGCAGATATATGTTTGGTTTCTTTCTTTTGAGCTCATGATACTTAAAGAGTAGGTTCTACATACCTCGTTGTTTTCGTTCTGGATAAGTAATTAACATAACAACCAATTACAAACACAACAACACCCACATTTACCAGCCGAGATTAAACAAACCAAACAGTACCAAGAACCAAGCCCAACAAGATCCCAGAAGAAAACGTTACAGCAAGAGCAAAACAGAACAAGAATTTAGACCAACAAACGAGTGAGTACCCAGAAGAGAAAAAAGAAATTCAATCTTGCGTTATCGTTAGTATTTGTGTTGTTCACCATACTCTAATATGAATGAATGAATGAATGAATGAGAATTGCATATTAAACGTAGACGAAAACAATCATTCAGCTTTTACCTTATTTTAGAACTTTGCAGGGGATCGAAGAAAGGATATAACTTTGAGCTCCTATGGTGGAGACTGGAGAGAGGCAAGTAAGTTGTGTTGAGTGAGGCCGTGTGGGGTGTCTTGACTCTTGACTGTAAGTGTCTTCCTCTATTCTGCGTCTTGGTAATTTTGAACGGGCAAGTACAATGGCCAACACAAAAAGGAGCGAAGATTTTCGGGGGAATGGGTTGAGCGTGAACTCAGCTCAAACCCAGCACAATAATACCCACCCCAACTCTCTGAGCAGCACGTTGTCACAGCCCGCCCAATTTTCCAACCGTTTCTTTGAACCTTTGCAAGGCAAGCATAGCTCAAAGAAGGTTTTGGAGCATTCCGTAAGCATCCGGAATGTCATAGAAGCCCGCAGAACAATACGGAAGGTCGCGGGAGTCTCCGGATAGTTCGAGAGGCAGCCGGCCAATTCAAGAACTCTCTAGAGTCATAGTGAGGTTCAAAGCTCAAGAGCACTCCGGAAGTCCCTAGAACTATCAAGATAGTACTTAGACTTGTATAGATTTCTCTAAGACTTTCTATACATGTACATACTTAGAATAGTTTAGAACACTTAAGCATGGAAGAGGAGGCTATAAATAGGGATCCACCCCTCCCATTTGAGGCACCTAGGCAGCAAGCATTCAAGCACCCTTGTAAAACTTTCTTTCAGCAATACAAGTTCTTACTTTCAAAGTTCTTCTCCCTTTGTTCTTTCGATCGTTCTAGCCAAGCGTTCGCAAGAGAGAGGCTGACTTAGCATAAGGGGAGTGCTAAGGCCGCACGAGTGTTAGTCGAAAAATAAGCTCGTGACAACGTGATATCTCTTTGTGAAGGAAAAAAACTGGGTTCACGCTCGACCCTAGTTCAGCCCAGCCATACCGAAAAAGGAGAAGGCAACAAAAAATTACTCTGCAAAGAAAAGTTGCTATAATATGGTCATTGATTTTAGTACTATGTCATGTTGATCACTAACGATCTTACTTTCTTTATCATTTTAGTCTTTTTGTTAACTTCGAATTTTAGAAACTTGATTATAATCTTTTAATTTTTAGATGTATTGTCGCTACTTCTTGTTCCCGTTAAATCTCAGCATTTTTTTGGGGTCAAAACCCATAATATGTACGGTACTCCCATACGATTTAGTGGAAAACAATGAAACTTTAGAAGAAACATAACGGGCTTATTTGGTATACCTTTTGAAATACTTTCAGACATATAAAAATATTTTTAGAAATTTTAAAGTGTTTGGTTATACTTAAAAGTGTTTTGAGAAACTTTAGGAAATCACTTATAAGCCTTCAAAGCAGTTTTGTAGGAAGCACATAAGAGATGTTTTCTCTTAGAAATGTTTCATCCTAAAACTGCTAATAGTAAAAATTACTTTAAAAATCCATTACAAACAAGCACAATGTGCATATAGCTTTTTTTGTTTTGATCACAGGATAAAACATTGGGTCATTGCAGAAATCAATAGATCGAGTGCCTGTTTGAGATGAATTCTTAAAATGATTCTCAGTATTAGTGTTTTCTCCTCTAAGCACTTTCAAAAAGAATTACCTTTCATGTGCTTTCTAAAAAACTGTTTTTAAGACTTGTAAGGGCATCTCTAATGACAAAGTTCTATAAGGAGTCATAAACCTATTTTTTAGGACTTCAATGTGACACTATTCATTTAGGACTTCAATCATCTCCAATGGTTGATACTTTATATATTTTAGATATCTTTATTTTGTGTTGTTTTTAACAATAATTTAAACTTTGTAAAATATTATTTTACATGATAAGTAATAATTATATTACCTTTGTCAAAATTAATTAATTTTTATTATTATTTCTGACTGTTTTTTTAATAAGAATCTTTGGATCGATTAATAATCGTTGGATCGATTTCAGCATATATCATTAACTGTTGGATCAGAATCAATAATGAAAAAAATTAATTAAAATTTGGATCAGCCGTTGATTTCAATTTGAAATCAATGTAAGCTATCTGATTTAGTAGCCTTTGGCTGGGAAGTGGAGTGCAACGGCTGGGAACAAGTTGGCAGGGGGCGGGTCCCCCAAGTCTGATCTCCATGTCTCACTCTCCCTACCTCGTCGCACATTGCGCGTCCTGGAGCTCCTCCTTTTCATCCTTTAGCGCATCTTCTCGCTCAACTTTCTCTCTCCTCCTGCTCTCCTCTGTGCCAGCAGCCCCACCAACCCAATTTAGGACGCGTCTTAAACAAAATCCTATTTTAGGACTTCCTTTAACACCCCAAGCTATATTCTTAGAGTTTAGGACCCCAGATTTCAACGATTTGAGAGCTCTTTCCACCTTCAAAACTAGAAAAATAGCCCTTACCACCTCCCATTGGAGATGACCTAAGTGATTCTTTAAATTTTCTCAAAGTGCTTTCAGTTGTGACCAAACACCATGAAGTTGATAAAAATACTTTTTCAATGTTGGAAGTGCTTTCAAAAGTTATACCAAACATGCCCAAAATTATGACAAAACCTTTAAAAAATCAACATATAATCAAGATATATTTTAATGTAGTTGCCAATCTTAGGTAGTTTCATTTTTCTAATTTAGAGTCTGCAAGTAAGCATGATCAGTATTAGATTATTAAATGAGTTTTTAAATGTGATGGCTCGATTATCCAAAACTATAATACGGTAGCCCGTTTTGTGATCAGAAATACTTCATCTTAGCCATTGCTCTCTTATGCCAAAAAAAAATCGAAAAAAAAACAATTTGATGGTTGTTCAAGCCTTGGCGCTCCGAGATGGCTTTAGTCATCTTCATGCTTCATTCACCTGGGAGACCCTCATCCCACTCTTATCATTGAAGGAGACTCAAAAATCGTCATTGACGGTTTCAACAAAGTCACAAACACATCTGGAGGATTTAGACAATAATGCATGGCATGTAGTGCTTAGTCCAATTGTTTCCAGGGAAAGAGAAAACATATCTTTTTAGGGGCCAATGTTTTGGTTGATAGTTTAGTGCGAGTTGGTCACTCTTTGTTGCCTCCAATTCTTCGGTATTATACTCTCCCCTCCACGTCTAACCATGGATATAAATTTGATTTGATAAGAGTAGTGCGTGAGAGGTTGTATGGCAATAATCTAATCTTTCCAATGTGTTGTAAAGCAGTTAGAATAGTTTGTATGACATTCTCTGCTAAATGATGCATTGATTACATAGTTATCATAAGATGGTTTGTGACTATCCATGATGTTCTCTATATGCTAAGTGTAATAAGGGGTTCAGGTTTCATGTCCTCTCCTATGTACTCAACAATTTCATTAGTAAAGGCTTGAGGTCTACCGTACTGCCATTTCTTTCTTTCAAAAAAGAGTGTGCGTGAGAGGTTGTTTTTCCCTTAAATTGTTATAATATTTTGTTTGCAATCAAAAAACATATGAGCTTAGCAAAACGGCTAAAATGATAGAATTAAGTATATAATGATGAAACTAACATATCGTAACATTAGTTATCAAATTATACTTTACTTATCAAATTATTTCACTCATTTGGAGAGAAAGTAACTTTTCTGCAAATGTGTTGGCAAATCAAAAGGACCTAAGTTTGATGTAATTTCATGGACTGATAGATTGTGACGACCCGACCTTTTTCTAATATTGTAAAATTGATAAAAAAAAAATCATGTAAATCGAGGAAGTTACTTGATTCGAAAATAACTTCGATTAGTCTAGTCAAATAACATATCTGACAAATTTGTTATGACAAAACGATCATAATGATATAAGACAAACCTAATTTTTTTTGTCGGTCACACCGCCACTTGTGGAGACACTCGTCACCCCCGCCTATCCACTGGGTCGACGAAGCCTAAACGACAAACAATAAAACGACTATGTTCGTATCGTCGATACAAACTTAACGACATATAACTCGACCCGTTTCCAAAAATAATTTTCCGCTCACGCGCCACCACCGGCGACCACACTGGCGGCGGAGGTCGACCCATTAAAGTGAAGCTCTCAACAAGCCCAACATAATCTCTAACTACTGCCATCCCAGATTCGACCAGTAACTGGCCTAAATCAAGCCCCCGATCGATCATGTAAACAAAAACGCTGAAAAGAAGCGCCGCCCTTGAGCCTCCATGTGGCTCGAGGCAGGGCCAAGCAGACTGCATGGGTGAGAGGAACATAATCCCCATAACCCCGCCACTTAATTCTCACCGGATATCGCCACCCACAGTAGAGACTAAATCATAATAGATCAAAATCAATTTTGATTTCGTCGGTCAATCATGCAAACAACACTCAACAACAACAACAACAACAACAACAACAACAACAACACATAAAGGAGCTCATAAGCTCTCGACTCATACTTGAATCGTGGTTGGAGGAGTCGCCGATGACTACGATGGAAAAATCCTAAAACTTCATCAACTCCATTCTCCTTCTACATGCCTTAATACTCAAAGTCGAAGTGAGGAAAGGATAGACGATGGCAAGACGAATCAATTCCAATCAGAGTTGCGATCGAAGACGGCCTGTGAGACGCAGGTGAATATTGTTGAGAGAGTGAGAGAGAGAGTTTTGATCAATGCCCAAAATGGAAGCTCTAACTTTCTATTTTAAGTAACTCTTATTTATACCCACACATTTATAGTAATTAATGTCATTTCCGTCACTTTCCGTTAATCGTAACTTTCTCATCGTAACTCTGAATTCAACATTTCTCGTGTCTACGAACTCGTCTCGACATATACTATGACTTCCATCTAAAGTCAACCAACTTTCTCAACTTGATAAAAAGTCAACCCAAAACCTCTCAATATTTATTGATGATAAACATCATTTACCGTAGCCACTAAATCGAACTCGAATTATTCATAATTATTAATGATTATATATAAAGGTCAGGGTATTACAATCTACCACCATTAAAATAATTTTATCCTCGAAATTAGAACAAAAAGTTGTAGAATATTTATACAGAAAATTGGGCACAGTCTCCCCAGAAAGTAGGATGCCTAAAACCTATAAAATGTTCAAATACACTTCTATAATCACAAATCTCAACTTATAACGTGAGCCACCATTGCTCGTCCGAATTTCTCCACTAACATATCAACATAATTTTAAATCATAACAGATAACATATTGAAAACTGTAAACAGAGTGTCTAGAAATATTCATATGTAGTACAAAAATTGAAAGATCATTTTTTGCTAGATGCGAAAATCAAAACTCGCAATATCATTGTCGCCAATCACTTTGCGATAAAATTGCTAATCACTAGTCACATTGCGATAAAATCTCTAAATCACTGTTTCAAGTTTTCAATCATCGTATTACCGTGTAAACACGGAATATGATAATCACACTCACGTCTTCGTTTCACGAGTTTAAATTGTATCGTATTCTCATACTCATCATATGAGTTCAGGTTATATCATTATGTTCGTCGCACAAACAAATCATTTCACATTGTATATTCACATTTCAAGTTCAAAGCATTTCATATTCGTATGCTCATCACTTGAGCGAATATATATTATATCTTCATATTCGCCGCTTGAACAAATATCACGTTTGCAATGCTTGCATTGCGAGCTCAAATTATATTGTATATCGTGTTACTCATCTCGTGAGCTCAAATCACATTTCTCAAATCACAAATCACAATGCTCATCTCGTGAGTTCACACCATATCTCAATACTCGCCTCGCGAGTTCAATTATATCACATCATCCTTCCTATGACGGTAATCACATTATATATCTCAAAGAATTATTTCACATTTCAAGTTATCGATTTACGTTTCGAATTGTATCGTCATATATCGTATACTCTCGAGTTAAGGACATTGAGAATACCCCGTCTATCAACGGTAATCATATATATATATATATATATTATACTCTCAAATTTAGGACATCGAGAACACCTCGTGTATACGGTATCTCTCGAATTAGGATATCGAGAACACCACCTGATTGGTTTCGAATCTCTTCGCCCCAGGGAAGCACAATCCTTACTTAACTATTGCCCATAAATAGATACCAATCAAGATTTAAACCAAACGTCGGCCTAGCAGCTCCACCACTCTGTGGTGCTATCCATATGTCATATGTCATATATATATATAATCAAATTTTCTATTTCTCGTATAATAGTTCTTGTTTCGCATAGTCATAATCGTAATCGTAACAGTTTCAATTTCATGAATCTCAATGAATCCCGTTGGATTCAAAACAAGTCAAATTGATCATCAAACATGATCATCAATCGTATATTTGCATCGATATGCACATAATTATTTCGTCTATTTGTACAAATTCTACAAATAATCACAAGTTTAGTAAGATAAAACACTTTCCATTTTCGTTTCGATTTCAAGTTTCAGCTCATACTGTTTTCAAATCGTTCATCGTTGTAATAGTATTTCATTTCCATTTCGTTTGACAACTGATGTTGTCGTTCCGTTACCACTTTGTAACAATTTCAATTTTTCATGTTGTCGTGTATAGTCGTGTCAGCACAATATAATAAGATAATATCAAAAATATATCGATAAATGAATATCAGAATATATCGATAAATAAATATCGATTATGTATCAATTAATGACATGTACGATACAAAGTAAAGTAAAGAATCACGTACCTCAGGTCCAGCAATGGTAATGCATAACCACTTCTCGTCCACGACCACCATACACCATTTTCGCCATGATCATAGGAATACAAATTCACAAATTTCTATACTTATACTTTTACGACTAGAATCTAAAAATCAAAACACAACAAAAGTGAAGTTCGAGAGTTGAACCACGTTCTGATACCATTTGTGACGACCATACCCTTTTTTAATATCGTAAAATAGATAAAAAAAATCATGTAAAATGAGAAGTATACTCAATCTGAAAACAACTTCGACTAATCTAGTCGAAGAACGTTTTTGACAAACTTGTTACGACAAAACGATCGTAACGATATAAGATAAACCTAATTTCTTCGTCGGCTGCACCGCCACTGATGGAGACACTAGTCACCACCGCCCACCCACTGGGTCAACGAAAACTAAATGACAAACAACCACATGACTATGTTTGTATCGTCGATACAAACCTAACGACATATAACTCGACCCGTTTCCAGAAATAATTTTCTAGTCACGCGCCACAGCCAGCGGTGGATACAAACCTAACGACATATAACTTAACCCGTTTCCAAAAATATTTTTTTGGTCACGCGCCACCTTGCCGATGGCGGAGGTTTACCCATCAAAGTGAAGCTCTGAACAAGCCCAACATAATCTCTAACTACATATATCCCAAATTCGGCCGGTAACTGGTCGAAATCAAGCCCGATAGATCATGTAAACCAAATCGCCGAAAATTCTTTCCGGCAACACAGCGCCGTCTTCGAGCCTCCATGTGGCTCAGGGCAGGTCCCTAATGGACCACGTGGGGGAGAGGAACATAAGCCCCATAACCCCGCCACCTAATTTTCACCGGAAACTGCTACCCACGACAGAGATCGAATCAGAACCCATTCGAAATCGATTTTGATTTCGTCGGTCAATCCTACAAACAACACTCAAGCAACAACAACACATAAAGAAGCTCACAGGCTCTCGATTTGCACTTGAATCGTGGTCGGAGGAGTCACCACCGACGACGATGGAAAAACCTGAAAATCCTAAAACTTCATCGACTCGATTCTCCTTCTACAAGCCTCAATACTCAAAATCAAAGTGATGAAAGGATAGAGGATGCAAAACTAATCGATTCCTACCAGAATCATGATCGGAGACAGCCAGACCGCATCGCACCGGTGACACCTTCCTTGCCTATGAATATCGCCGAGAGAGTGAAAGAGAGAGTTTTGGTCAACGTCGAAAATGGAAGGTCTGACTTTCTATATCGGGTAACTTTTATACCTGCACATTTATGATATTGTCATTTCTGTCAACTTTCGTTAATCGTAACTTACTTGTCGTAACTCCGATTTCAATATTTCTCGCATCTACGAACCTGTCTCGACATACACTACGACTTCCACCCAAAGTCAACTAATTTCGTCAACTTGATAAAAAGTCATCCCGAGACCTCTCAATATTTACCGACAATAAACATCATTTTCCGCAACCACTAAATCGAACTCGAATTATTTATAATTATTAACAATTATTTAAAAAGGTCAGGGTATTACATAGATTTTTCTATGAAATGTATACTAGGTCGGCCCTCGCTATTGGCCTTATTGGCCTGGGTCTAGAGTCCCCAAAAGTTAGGGTCCAATTTTTTTTAATCTATATATGTGTATTTAATCAAAATCTTCATTAAATAAGCAATTAAGTAAAAAAATTATTTACTAATGTAAAGGATAAATTCATAGACGGGTATTTACTTTATTTTTAACTTAATTAACTATTGTTTGAGAATAAATTTCTTCAAAGTTTCGTTCAACTATTTTTAAAACATAGAATTAACCTAGAAACTTAATTTATCAATTATTAAACCCCATTTGGTTTGCTAGAGGACAAGAAAAGAATAAACTTCATTCTACCCAAAGGTCCTTAAATTAGTTAAGCACCCATAATCCGTTAGTGATGATTCAAAAGCTAAATTATCAAGTTTTCACTATCTCTCGTAATTTTACTTTGTATTAGTCATTTTTTCTCCGTATGTTAATTGGTTGACATAAATTGACTTTTTGAAAATTAAAATCGTAAAATCATTTTATTATTTACCATGAATTTTATCATCTCAAAATTTTAGTTACCTAAAATTGTTCATATACACGAAAAATCATTGTTACGAAATAGTTACTAAGTCCCTATTTTTTTCTTCGTCCTGAGTTCTCGAAATCTCAGACCCGCCCCTGAGTGTAATGCTGTACAATTTGATTTGTTGGGTATATTAATGGTGTAAGAGGTTATCGAAAAAAATCATTAGTGTTACCAAAATGTCAATTTGCTGAACATAAGCGGTCAAAAGTGAAAAGGTAAGAAAATGTTTGATTATAAACTGTGACTGGTTTCTGGTGCTGGTTTTTGCACTTATGGCATTTCCCTCCATAGCAAGAAGACTACTACGAACCAAACACGACGTCACCCTATCACTATCGCTCTTCCATCACCAACCCATCTCTAACTCACCCTCTTCTTCTTCTTCCACTCATTTTCTCCACCACCATCTCTCTCACGCATTTCATCGAACACCTTTCGTTCAATCTCAAACCCGTCACCCTTTTTCTACTCTCCCACCCGAAACTCTCACCCACCCATTAGGATTCGACGCCCACAGATTCAATACAGAAGACCCTTTACACGACCTGGGTCTCACCCAATTCGTCGAATTGACCAGAAATGCTGCCGGTTTGGGGTCTGAAGCAGAGGCCATGGCTTTTCTCGACGAGTCGGGCATCGAGGTTAAGCGAGATAGGATTCTTGTGGCTATGTGGGAATTGAGAGAGGATTGGAGAGCGGCGTTCTTGGGTTTCAAATGGGGTGAGAAATGTGGGTGTTTTGACTCCCTTAGACTCTAAGATGAGATGAAGAAACGTGGTTGGGCCCCTGGTCTTAAGGTTTACAATTCTTTGATCTATGTACTGGCCTTTGAAAATTGCTTTAAGGAAGCCCTCAGAGTACTGGACAAATTGAAAGAACTGGGTTTGCAGCCAGATTCTACCACATATAACTCAATGATATGTCCTTTATGTGAGGCAAAGAAGCTAGAGGAAGCAAGACAGATGCTGAGTGCTATGATTGAGGATAACGTCAGCCCAACCATCGAGACTTACCATGCATTTCTCAAGACTTCAGGTTTGAAAGGAACTCTGGAAGTTCTTAATCGGATGAAGAAAGCTAATGTATGTCCTAATGGCAATACCTTCTTTATGATCCTGGAAAAGTTCTTCATATCAAAACAACCTGGACAGGCATTGAAGATTTGGAATGAAATAAAGAACTATGGGATAGTGCCGAATGCTACACACTACACGGTTATGGTACAGGAGCTGGCAACTTTTAGGGTGTTATCAAAGGCCAAGGAAGTTTTTGCTGAGACGACGTCAAATGGTTTCACAGAAGACCCAAAGCTTAAGAAGCTCTTGAAGAGGCCAGTTGGAGGCAGTAGTGTTAGAGGAAGAAGGAGAGTTAGACAGGTTAATCAACCAAAAAGGGGTATTAAAAAACAAGACAGGGTTATGAGATCGAAAAGTCCACATTAGTTAAGAAAGAATAAGACAATGACTCGCTCAGTGAACAGTCTTATCTGAAATTTTAACTGCATAGAACGTTCAAACGATTCTCTCTCGCATCTTGAAGTAAACTATCTGCATCTGTCTTCTGGTAAGTGTGAGACTCTAGTTGTTGAAGAACACTGGAGTGCTTCCTATGAATTCGCTCCTAGAAACCTTACAACTGATGCTACCTAGTTTCATGACACCTACTTCAAAGCATTGTGTCACGACGCGCCCATTTTTCCCGCAAGTATCTTGACTCCGGCATGACTTGGGGAAGGGCTTGGAAGGATCCGGAGAAGTATAAAGGGTTGAACATAGTTCCAAAAGGTTCCAGCAGCTTATAGCAGCTTGGAGAATGCATGGAAGGCTCTAGAAACGCCTAGAGACGCAGCTAGAGTGTTCTAGAACTTGGCGGAACCAACCGGGTAATTCTTGGCATCTCTAGATGCTTGGAACTCTATGGAACTTTGTGGACAGCTTAGCACGTTTTGGGCAGATCTGGAAGTCCCTCAAACCAGCAGCCACCATGTTCATGGAGCTTCCTTGAAGGTTTGACTTCTCCAACATGAGGCAAACTGCCTAGAACTTTCTAGGACATATATAGGTCGGTTTACAGCCCTATAAATAGGTGCTTAGAGGTTTGATCAAGGCATCAAGTGGTCATAAAAGCAAAGCCACAAGCCTTATACACACTTGTAAAGGTTTTACTTGTTAATACAAGCTTTCCTTTCTTTAAAGTGTTCCACTCTTCTCTTGTGTGTGGTTCTAGCCATCTTTGGGAGGATCAAGGCTGCTTAGTAAGAGAGGTTACTAAGGCCGCACGAGTGCTTTATCGAGGAAAAAGATAAGCTCGTGACAATTGGTATCAGAGCGGGTTCGACGCCTCGTTCAAAATGGTGAAAAGTGGTGCCGGCAAAGCTACCGCAAAGTCAAGTGCTACCGGGTTAGTTATTGAGCCCAATGTTGGTGGTACGTCTTCAACACAACCTTCCGAGGTCACTCGGGAGCAGGGACGGGAAGGACTTGTTGATCCCGTGGTGTCGCGACGCGAGAAGTCCAAGGATATTGCAGCTGCGTTCGACTCACGCTTGCTTCACATTGAAGAAGTCGTGGGGGGCATGGAGGCCCAGTTGGAGGATCTAAGTCCAAGGGTGGATGACTTAGAGGCGGAGGATGCCGCTATCCATACTGCGATTAAAGGCATGTTGCTACAGCTAGAAGAGTCCTTGCGCGGGGAGATCAACAAGGTGCGCGACGAACTTGCTCAAGCCGTTGCGCGTGTGGAAGACATGCATGGGGACATCAACCTATGCAAACGGGCAGTTGCTATGGGAGGAGCAACAAGTGGCGCCGCTGTGGAGACAAGGCGCGTGGAGGTACCGAAGCCAAAGACATACGGGGGCTCACGGAATGCACGCGAAGTCGACAACTTCTTGTGGGGGCTAGATCAATACTTTAAAGCAGTGGGAGTCACGGAGGATGATGCAAAGATCACCACGGCTGCTCTATACCTCACGGACACCGCCATGTTATGGTGGAGGAGAAGAAGAAGGAGCGATGTTGAGAAAGGTATGTGCACCATCTCTACCTTTGATGAGTTCATTAGAGAACTTAAGCGCCAATTCTACCCCGAGAATGCCGAAGATGAGGCAAGAGCTCGCTTACGACGGCTCAAGCATACGGGCACTATCCGAGATTATATCAAGGAGTTTACTAATCTTGTGCTTGAGATCCCCGATTTGCCTGATAAAGATGCCCTCTTCTACTTCATGGACGGATTGCAACCATGGGCAAAGACGGAGCTACGACGGCGCGGGGTTCAAGATCTTGCCGCCGCCATTGCTACCGCCGAGAGCTTGATCGATTACGTTGGCCAAAATGAGTCCGTTGCCAAGGGAAAGGAGAGGAAGGCCAGCCATGTTAAAAGTGGGGGAGAGAGACCGCAACGTCGTGAGGAGTCTCGACAAGGCAGCAGCTATGCGGGGAAGAACCGATACAAAGGCAAGCAACAAGGAGGTAAGCCTTCTAACCCACCTAATGACAATAAATGCTTCCTTTGTAATGGACCACATTGGGCAAGGCACTGCCCACAAAGGCAAGCCTTAAGTGCGCTTTTGGGAGGACATCAAGGAGAGAAGGAAGCCGAGGGAGGTGACGGTGCACAGATGGGTTCGTTGCAGCGCTTTAATGCCATTCAAACAGTCGCTAAACCGCAAGGCAAAGGCCTATTGTTTGCCGACATCACGGTGGCAGGGAAGCCAACGTCGGCAATGCTCGATACGGGTGCAACCCATAACTTCATGTCTATTGAAGAAGCTCAAAGGCTTGGAGTTAAGAGCAGCGGTGAAGGAGGGACTATCAAGGCAGTGAACTCGCCTGCACGGCCTATACATGGAGTGGCACGAGGAGTTCGAACCACCATTGGAGCATGGCATGGGAATCTCGACTTCTCAATAGTGCCGATGGACGACTTCAAGGTTGTCCTTGGGATGGAGTTCTACGATCAAGTACGGGCTGTTCCGGTGCCGCATTCAAACAGCTTATATATAATTAATGGAGAGAAGTCGTGCGTAGTACCGACAAGACGGGCCGCGAAGCATGAAGCAAAGACATTGTCGGCATTGCAATTCAAGAAAGGCATCAAGCGGGGTGAGGATAGTTATCTAGCAATCCTTAAGGAGTACGATGATGAGGAGTTAAAGTCGCTCGATGACATGCCAAGAGAGGTAGCGACTGTTTTGGAGGAGTTCAAAGATGTATCACCGTCCGAGTTGCCAAAGAAGCTACCACCAAGGAGGGAAGTCGACCACCAAATAGAGTTAGAGCCGGGAGCAAAGCCACCTGCTATGGCAGCTTATAGGATGGCCCCTTCCGAGCTCGCGGAGCTGAGAAGACAGTTGAAAGAACTATTGGATGCCGGATTCATTCGGCCATCCAAGGCGCCATTCGGTGCTCCGGTCTTGTTCCAAAAGAAGAAGGATGGGTCGCTTCGCATGTGCATCGACTACCGGGCGCTAAACAAGGTAACGGTGAAGAACAAGTACCCCATTCCCCTTATTGCCGACTTGTTCGATCAGTTGGGGCATGCACGCTACTTCTCTAAGTTGGACTTGCGTTCGGGATACTACCAAGTCCGAATCACCGAAGGAGATGAACCAAAGACGGCATGCATTACAAGGTACGGTTCGTATGAGTTTCTTGTTATGCCCTTTGGTCTAACGAATGCGCCGGCCACCTTTTGTACGTTGATGAACAAGTTATTCCATCCCTACCTTGATCGGTTCGTAGTTGTGTACTTAGACGACATCGTGGTCTATAGCAAGACGTTGGGGGAGCACATTGAACACTTGAGGGAGGTGTTCAAAGTCTTGCGAGAGAACGAGCTGTTCATTAAGAAGGAGAAATGCTCGTTCGCTAAACCGGAGGTGCTGTTCCTTGGACATAAGATCCAAGATGGCAAGCTTATGATGGAGGATTGTAAGATCCAAGCAATCCAACAATGGGAGCTGCCGACGAAGGTACGTGAGCTTCGGTCTTTTCTTGGGCTAGTTAATTACTATCGGCGCTTTATAAAGGGATATTCAGCAAGGGCCGCACCCCTTACCGACCTCCTCAAGAAGGATAAGGCATGGGAGTGGTCATCTAAGTGCCAAGAAGCCTTCGACGATTTGAAAACTGCCATATGTGAAGAACCGGTGCTAAGTCTTCCCGACCATAGCAAGCCATATGAAGTTCACACCGATGCATCCGACTATGCTATTGGTGGGGTACTAATGCAAGAGGGGCATCCGATAGCATATGAAAGCAGAAAGCTGAATGATGCCGAAAGACGCTACACTGTGCAAGAAAAGGAGATGACTGCCGTCATCTATTGCCTACGTACGTGGCGACACTACTTGCTTGGTACCAAGTTTGCGATCATGACTGATAATGTGGCAACGAGCTACTTCCAAACTCAGAAGAAGCTTAGTCCAAAACAAGCAAGATGGCAAGATTTCTTGGCCGAGTTCGACTACGTCATGGAGTACAAGCCGGGGAAGGCAAACGTGGTCGCCGATGCACTAAGCAGGAAGGCGGAATTTGCAAGCATATCGAAAGTGACTAGCTCACTGATGGATAAGATTAAGGAGGGACTTAAGACCGATCCACAAGCTCAAATCCTATTGTCCTTAATCAAGGAAGGCAAGACACGAAGGTTTTGGCTAGAAAATGAGTTGATCTACACCCGAGGCCGTCGTGTCTACGTACCGAAATGGGCAAACCTACGTTGGGAGTTGACAAAGGAATGCCATGATTCATTGTGGGCGGGACATCCAGGGGTCAGGCGAACCCTTGCACTACTCAAGTCCATCTACTATTGGCCAAGGATGCGCGATGGGGTAGAGGAATATGTTCGGACTTGTCTTGTATGCCAACAAGATAAAGTCTTGCAACAACAGCCAGGGGGCCTTCTTGAACCTCTCCCCACACCCGAGGGACCATGGGAAAGTGTCTCCATGGACTTCATTACTTACCTGCCGAAATCAGAAGGATTCGGGAGCATTATAGTAGTGGTGGACCGATTCAGCAAGTATGCCTCTTTCATGGCTGCTTCGGCTGAATGCACCGCGGAAGAAACGGCCAGAATTTTCCTCCGCAATATTGTGAAGCTTTGGGGCGTGCCGAAGAACATAGTAAGTGATCGTGACCCACGCTTCACGGGGAAGTTCTGGACGGAGTTGTTCAAGTTGCTGGGATCCGACTTGAACTTTTCGACGAGCTTCCATCCGCAAAGCGACGGACAAACGGAGCGCGTCAATGCCTTATTAGAGTTGTACTTGCGACATTACGTGAGTGCAAACCAGCGGGACTGGGCCAAACTGTTGGATGTGGCGCAGTTTTCTTATAACTTGCAGCAAAGTGAGGCTACTGGGAAGAGTCCCTTTGAGGTTGTTTTGGGGCAACAACCTGCTACACCTATCTCTCTTGCCACCCGATATGAAGGAAGAAGTCCAACAGCATTCAAATTCGCTAAGTCTTGGCACGAACAAGCAGAGTTGGCTCGTGCCGCACTAAACAAGGCATCCAAGCGAATGAAGAAGTGGGCGGACAAGAAGAGAAGACATGTAGAGTTCAAGGAAGGAGATTTAGTCCTCGTGAAACTCTTACCGCAGCAGTTCAAGTCCTTTAGAAAAGTGCACAAGGGCTTGATTCGGAAGTACGAAGGGCCGTTTGAAGTAATCAAACGCATCGGTAAGGTTTCTTACAAACTCAACCTTCCTTCTAAGTTAAAAATTCATCCGGTCTTTCATGTGAGCATGCTAAGGCCATATAATGAAGACGAGGAGGATCCATCAAGGGCGGTATCTGCTCGTGCACCCACTGCCGTAGTGACATCCTTTGACAAGGAAGCAGAAGAAATTCTAGCCGACCGAGTCATCCGACGTCGTGGGGTGCCGAATTATCGTGAGTACCTCGTCAAGTGGAGAGGTTTGCCCGACGCAGAGACAAGTTGGGAGACCGAGGATACGTTGTGGCAATTCAAGGACATGATCCAACGATATCATGAAGACGACGCGACGAGGGCGTCGCGTGCTTAAGTGGGGGAGAATGTCACGACGCGCCCATTTTTCCCGCAAGTATCTTGACTCCGGCATGACTTGGGGAAGGGCTTGGAAGGATCCGGAGAAGTATAAAGGGTTGAACATAGTTCCAAAAGGTTCCAGCAGCTTATAGCAGCTTGGAGAATGCATGGAAGGCTCTAGAAACGCCTAGAGACGCAGCTAGAGTGTTCTAGAACTTGGCGGAACCAACCGGCACTACAAGAAAAAGTGACTTAGACGACGGAGAATTTCCGTCGTCTAAGTGCCTATCTCCGTCGTCTAAGTACTTGGACGACGGAAAATCCGTCGTCCAAGGTACGTGCTCCAAGTGCTGTCGTCTAAGTACTTAGACGACGGAGAATTTAATCTCCGTCGTCCAAGTTCACTTGGACCGCGGAGAACGTCCGTGGCCCATGTAGGGACTTAGACGACGGAGATTAATGTCTCCGTCGTCTAAGTCACCACCTGGGCCACGGAGATTGTTAGCTTCTCCGTGGCCCAGGTGGTGACTTAGACGACGGAGATTAATGTCTCCGTCGTCTAAGTCCCTACATGGCCACGGAGAAGCTAACAATCTCCGTGGCCCAGGTGGTGACTTAGACGACGGAGACATTAATCTCCGTCGTCTAAGTCCCTACATGGGCCACGGAGATTGTTAGCTTCTCCGTGGCCCAGGTGGTTACCTAGACGACGGAGATTAATGTCTCCGTCGTCTAAGTCACCACCTGGGCCACGGAGATTGTTAGCTTCTCCGTGGCCCATGTTGGGACTTAGACGACGGAGACATTAATCTCCGTCGTCTAAGTGAAAAATTAATTTAAAAAAAAAATTAAATTCAAAAATATTATTAATATTAATTGAAAAAAAATTAATTAAATTAATTAAATACACTAAATTAATAAAATAATTAAAATTAATTTGTACATACATAATCGAAAAAACCTATAATTAAAAATGAAAATATTGTTCGTAATGCGGAAATTAAGAAACGAAATAATGAACTACTAGCTAGCTAAAACACTGGAGGAGCAGATGCGCCGCCTCGTCCTCCGCCTCCAGCCGGGTCGTCGTCGTCGGGGAATGGGTTCGGAGGAGGTTGACATTGTCTTTGAGCTTGTTGCATAAGGGCGATGAGTTGGGCTATTCGCTCGTCTTGCTGGTCCATTCTTTGGCGCATGGCAATATTCTCCTCCCGTGCGATTCGAGCCTCTTCATAGGCTGCCGCAGCTTGAGAACTTCTCCGCCGCCCCGAACCTCCCGTAGATGATGACTCAGAGGTCGACAAATCTCGAACCACCTTAGGCCCGAAGTGCCTAACCTCCTTGCCAGCTCTACGACCGTAGACCTCATCCGCAATTGCTATTTGGCTCTCCACAGATAGAGGAGGCAGGTCTTCTAGCGGCACATCTGGGAACGCAAGCTGAGTGTTAGCCAATTCTTCCTGCGCACGCTCTATCACTCTTGCCTACAAAAGAATAATAAATTTATTATAATGAAATAATATTTAAATAATAATTACTATAATTATTAGCGCACACACATATATATATATATGACTTACGCCGCGTTGACTCGCTTCATTATCGAGCCCAGGCGTCACGTACGCGCTTACGCTTGCATCGAGATAAGGGTGTTTGGAGCCCTTATCCCTGTGCTCCTTGGCAATTTGAATGAGTTGCTTGGCGCCGGAAGTATGGTGCTTGTCCTTCTTCCCCCGGTTGGCTTTGTTGACACCGGAGAATTTCTGTTACACAACATAATGAAATCATTAAAAAATTTATAAGTAACTAAAATTTAGAGTATTCAATTATCTTAATTGAAATAAAAAAAGTAAATTAACACCTGAAATTGCTCATCGGCAAAGTGGTTACACAACCACTCCCACTCATCTTCTCTATCCCCACGCAGCTCTTCGGGGGGAGGCACGGGACCGTTAATTCGGAAGTACTGATGGAGCCTGTACTTCCAATCTTTGAAGATGTTGTTGGCGGTTTGGTTGATATGCCTCAACATCGCCGGATCCGGATCCACCGCAAATTGTTCCTATCAGAAATAAATTGGAAATTATAATCGTATATATTATAAAATTATATATAACTAATATTAAAAATAGTATATAATAACTAAAATTGTACGTATTACGTACCGAAAGATCCTTAAAGACTTTCGCCTTCTCCGAATCCGGCACCTCCCTCCAAGTAGGGGCAGTGATACGAACCCGGTTACGAACAATCGACCCAATGCTATGAGCCGAGAGACTTGCTAGCTGAGGTGTGGGAGGGCCACCGGTGAATTCGTCGTAAGGCAAGGCGATCTTGCTCCCGGTCGCCTTGCAAATTTTCTCCGCCTTTCCACCTTTAACGAGACCCCGAGTCTTTTTCGGTTGGGGGTCAGTGGGGGCCCTCCTTTGCTTACGGCGGACGCTGTACATGATAGACTCGGCCGTCGAAGACGCCTGAGTACTTCCCGTTGAAGCGGTACCGGGCGTCGGAGTTGAAAAGGGGTCGACGTCATCACCGCTTGAGAGAAATGGGGCAGAGGGAATTTCCCCAGAAGGCCCCGGATTGAGGGCGTCTACCTGCGGTTGAACCCAACCGACTTGGGCCGCCAACATTTGGAGCATCTCATCTTCTGACTCCTGTTGGGCTTTCTTCTTCCCGGATGTGATCTTTGGCGGAGCCATTTAAACCTAAGAGTACGTACGGTGTTAAAATACCTACTTACCATAATAATTACAACGACGGAGAATTTACGCTAATTAATTAAGTACGTTTAAGATTTAAATAGAGTACACTAGCTTGGCATTTTCGGTCGTTCAATGGACGTGCGACCCGCGCGATAAAGTGTAAATTTTCAATTAATCAGCCTTGGTTAAATCGAAAAACATGGCCAGTTAGGGATAGAGATAACGCGAGAGGCAGGACTAATTTCGACAAAAGTCTTTCTTAGTCCAAATCCTGTCACCAGTCATAACCCGTTTCTAGACACCATGTCCGACATTCGGCCAATTTTTCGAAAATTTACACTCCCTCAAGTCCTTTGCAAACTCCGCCCTCAACCTCGTGTCCATAACTTCACTTAGGTTATGGTGTGCGGTGATGAAATCCACACATCACGAGGGGTTAAGGAGATAAGCAAGGAAAAGAGGCGCCATCTATTCCAAAGAGTGCGACTTAATTACACCAAGCCTATGTACTAAATTTAAATCGAACACGTACTACCATGCAATTTACTAGAAAATACATATAATTATCAATTAATTATTATTTATCATGCATTTAATAATAATTATTCATTTACCAATATAATCAATTATTATTATTACTATTATTTAATTTTAACTAATAATTATTCATTACCAAATAATTAACAACTAATAATGATTACTAAATAATAATAATAACAAGAAAATAATTATTATAATTACAACTATTTATTATTTAAAACTAATAAATTAAAAGTATTTAGAATTTAAATAATTAAACAAATAAAAAAATTGTTAAAGAGTTAAAATTTCGAATTATTACCTCGTCGGAATTTCGCCGGAATATTGGAAGAGTAGAGTCGTCGGAGAGGGGGAACCACGCCGGAAAATTGGTCGTCGGAGCGTCGCCGGAGGAGGATCGCCGGAGTGAGAGAGAGAGGAGAGGAGAGTATAGAGGAGGAGATGGAATGATGAGAAAATGAGGGGGGGTGCTCCTCCTTATATAGAGTTTCACTTAGACGACGGAGAACTATTCTCCGTCGTCTAAGTGCACTTAGACGACGGAAACAGTGTTTTCCGTCGTCTAAGTGAAGGGTCAAATTTTTTCGAACCAGCGCCAAATAAATGGGCGGGCCGTTTCACCGCCATAAATGTTGACTTAGACGACGGAGACAGTGTTTTCCGTCGTCTAAGTGGAATTTCAAGCGGTGCCGAAAATTGAGGCGGCAAATCGAACCGCCATGTTATTTCGACTTGGACGACGGATATGTAGTTTTCCGTCGTCCAAGTGAACACTTGGACGACGGAAAACGACATATCCGTCGTCCAAGTCAATATTTACATCGAAAAAATAATAAAAAATTATTCGAACCGCCATGGTAATTTGAACCTAGACGACGAATACGGTAATTTTCCGTCGTCCAGGTGAACACTTGGACGACGGAAAATGACCGTATCCGTCGTCTAGGTTCAAATTATGCAAAAAAAATATTTAAATTAATTCGCTAGGAATTTAGCGATCTGTCATTCGAGTGAAATAGTCGTACAATATCGATGAACGCATCGTATATATAAACAGATAAATTTGAACCGCCGAATAATTTTACGTTTTGAAAGTTGTGAAGTATCGACTAATCTTTAAGACTTTAGTGTTCATGAGTAGTTGCTGATTTGCAGCAGAGTACTAACGAAATTGAATTTGGACAAAACAACCGTTGGATATGTTCGTCGTAACATAATATATAATTACTATAAAGGACCAGGAAATAATAAGTTCGGGAAGGGTTTCATCGGCACAGTCAACCGCAAAACCGAGAATTTCACAAACCGGAAACGTGGATACAGGACATTTCGCAACTCCGATTTTCGAACCGTCGAAGCTCACACACCAAGAATATACTACTCTAAAGTCTTGACGAAAAGAATACGCATTCGAAGATGGTCTAGATGGTCGTTGTCTTAGAAAAAATTACGAAATTTACACCTGGACGACGGATACGACATTCTCCGTCGTCCAAGTAGACACCTGGACGACGGAGACGCTAATATCCGTCGTCCAGGTGTGTACTTGGACGACGGAGAATGTCGTATCCGTCGTCCAGGTGAATATACCCTGAATTCAGGGGTTAGGGGTCCTTAGGGTTTAGGGTATAGGGTTTGTCACTTGGACGACGGAGACAGTCATTCTCCGTCGTCCAAGTGTGTACCTAGACGACGGATAATGCCTGTCTCCGTCGTCCAAGTGTAAAAACCCCGAATTCAGGGGTTAGGGCCTTAGGGTTTACAGTTTAGGTCGTCCCCGGTCATTTGTGTGTGCGTTCAATTATTCTGATTCAAAAATATAATTAAAAAATTGATCGATCGATCCGAACTGCTAGATTTAGGGTCCAAGATTTAGCTAGGGTTTTATATGAGATTGAGATTTGGCGCCAAAGGTGAATCTGCAATTAATTTCTCCGTTCTCGGTTAGGGGTCCTTAGGTTTAGGGTATAGGGTTTAGGGTGAATATACCCTGAATTCAGGGGTTAGGGGTCCTTAGGTTTAGGGTATATATACGACTGTCTCCGTCGTCCAGGTGAATATACCCTGAATTCAGGGGTTAGGGGTCCTTAGGGTTTAGGGTATCGGGTTTGTCATCTGGACGACGGAGACGACATTCTCCGTCGTCCTAGTGTGTACCTAGACGACGGAGAATGACTGTATCCGTCGTCCAAGTGTAAAAACCCTGAATTCAGGGGTTAGGGCCGTATGGTTTAGGGTTTAGGTCGTCCCCGGTCATTTGTATGTTCGTTCAATTATTCTCATTCAAGAATATAACTAAAAAAATGATCGATCGATCCGATCTGCTACATTTAGGGTCTAGGATTTAGGGTTTGAAGGGCTGCGTGAGCGAAATGTAGAGCAGCTTCAGCTTACTTTTAATAAGATCAGAGAATACACCGATGAAGTTGAAAGCAAAGAGAGGGGCCGGGACTAGAAAAACAGTCCAAAGACATTCAATTGAAACAGAGAGAAGTCGACTTAAAATCTGAGGAAGTTAAGCTGGCGGAGATCGATGTTAGTCCAGGTACAAACAACTTTTATATATATATATACTACAATATTTGTGCTCTCAATAATACTATCACAAGTCAATATATATAATCATATATAGGGACCCATAATTAATCCAATTTATACATAAATAGTATTTAAAAACAATAAAACCAACCAAAGCTGGACGAGGAATCTTAAAGTCTCGACATAATAGAAATCTTTCACCTTTTTACGATGCATCGATCGATCATATATATATTACAATAATAAATTAGGGTTTACCAAGTAATGATCCTCGTCGTGTGACCGTACTCTTCGTCATAATCGTCATCATCATCATCACCGTTATCCGATTGCTCATCCTCCTCATCGTACTCAACATCGTCCGAGGAATAACCAGAGTCGTCGTCATCGTCCTCATCCTGCACGTCTTCTTCATCTACCTCAATGATCTCTTCTTCAGTTAGATCTGTACAACCATCAGGCATGGGTAACCGTTCACCGTCTTGAACCAGGTCCATTATGTCGGAGCGGATGACAGAAATATTAGGCTCTTGATAGGCAGGAATGTCTCTGTCTGGTTCAGCAGCATCTTCAGTCGTCGCCGGTGTCCCTTCAATTGTCTCTGTATTCCAAACTCCTCGATGAGAGATCTGGTTCACTATTTTCCACCCGTCACCAGCTTTCGGATCGTCGAGATAGAACACCTGCCTAACTAAGGTGGCGAGAGCGAAAGGCTCATCCTCATACCAGCTTGAGTTTGTATCGACTGATAAAAGTCCCAGGTCTTCCTTTGTACGCTTGAACCATCTGCACTTGAATAGGAAAACGTTGACATCATTCCCGTAACATAGCTGAACCACATATACGATCATTCCGTAATATAGATCAGGGTCTTTCCCAACCGCTATCCCACTGTTTTGTGTTCTTCTTCCTTCATCTCGCGCCAATGAATGGAACTTCACACCGTTCACAAAACATCCCGGATAAATATAGTGTTTAATCGGCTTCCCTGCTAGCAAGTGCTTTGGCCAAGACCACCACCCCCCGTGGTTTTCGGATTTTTGCAGATCAATCATCTGCGAAAATGGAAAAATGTAAGGGTTTACTTTCTACAAATTAAACATGCATGATCTCAATATGTATATAAATCACTAAATACGTACCCATTGGAAGAAATAATCGGGGAACTTTTTCTTAACCATTTTCTCAATCCACGCCGAACTCTTGTCTGGATATAACGCCTGAAGCCTCTCCCTGTATGACATCATGTACGGCTCAACTTCGTCACAGTCTCGTAACACTACCCAATGTGCCTCAATAAGTTCTTCCTGTGTTAACGTTTCCTTTAATACTCCTCTAAACGGTCGGACGACATTGGTGACGACAGAAAGATTGATGCGGGCACTGGGATCGGAGGCAGTTGGAGGTGGTGGATCTTTGAGGTACCTGTTGCAGTAAGTAACGCACTCATGCATTAGGTATGTCTCTGCTATGGAGCCATCCGGAGCCGACCTGTTTTTGACGAATGACTTATACTGTCCAAGCTGTCTACAAAATTAATCAAACGTACAATAAAAATAAGTACATGCATATAGCTAGCTAGTAATCTCCAGTGGAACAAATTATGAATCGAAAAACCTGTATAATTAATTAGTTGTACGTACCTTTCTTGAGGATACATCCAAGTGTACTGGACCGGACCAGAAATGAGAACCTGCTCGGGCAGGTGGATCATTAGGTGAATCATTATGTCGAAGAAAGCAGGAGGAAAAATCCTCTCTAGTTTGCAAATGATGTGCACAATTTGTTGTTGCAATTCCACGACATCTGACTTCTTTAATTCTCTGGCGCATAACCTCTGCCACCATCTGCACAATGCCACTATTGGTTCTACGACGTCGCGAGGCAAATATGGTCGAATTACCACTGGAATCAGACGTTGCAGCATAACGTGATAGTCATGTGTCTTTAGACCAACAAACTTGTGTTGCACCTCGTCCACTGCTCCAGTTATAGTAGCTGCATACGTGGCCGGATAACGAACGCCCTTAAACCAGTGAAATACAGAACGTCTAAGTGTCGGCTTCACTGTGTACGGTGCAGCTGGCATCTTGTTGTACACTCCTTTCCTATCCCTCCTCAACCACAAGGGACGACGTAGATTCATTGATTCCAAATCTTTGCGCGCTTTGGGAGTATCTTTAGTCTTGAACTTAATACCGAGAATTGTTCCCACCACGCTGTCGCACACATTCTTTTCTATGTGCATCGCGTCCAAGTTGTTCCTCAGCTTCAACTTCGACCAGTAAGGGAGTTCAAAGAATATACTCTTGTGATCCCAATAGCTCAGATCATGTGGAGGAATTGGATTGCATTTCTTTACATCCGCGTCGTTAGTCAACACACCAAAGTCGAAATAGCTCAACCTCTCTAAAATCTCTTCGCCCGACCAACTACGGGGTTTAGGATTGTTCTCTACCGTCCCGTCGAAATGAGCTTCATCCTGTCGCCAAGGGTGGTCGTGAGGGAGCCATCTACGGTGACCCAAGTAACACACCTTCCCTGCGTGCCAACTAGAGTTCACGTCGTCCAAACATATAGGACATCCATTATATCCTTTTGTCCTGCACGCTGCCAACATCCCATACGCTGGAAAATCGCTGATCGTCCACATTACGGCAGCCCTCATCGTGAACATCGTGTCAGTGAATTTGTCATAAGTTGGGACTCCATTTTCCCACAACAGTTTCAGCTCGTCGATCAAAGGTCTGAGGTAGACATCTAAGCACTTCCCTGGAGATTTAGGACCTGGAATTAGTACAGTAAGGAAATTAAATTCCTTGTTCATGCACATCCACGGAGGCAGGTTGTACGGCATCAGAATTACTGGCCAAGTGCTTACGGCGGAGCTATTACTTCCCCAAGGATTGAATCCGTCTGTAGATAGGCCGAGTCTAACATTTCTAACCTCTGCAGCAAAGTTTCCGAATTCTCTGTCGAAATGTTTGAAACCCTCCCCATCCGCGGCGTGTCGCAGGACATCGTCATCTATTCGCTTTTCTGCGTACCATCGCATCGCCTCTGCTGTGTGTAGAGACATGTACAGGCGCTGCAATCTGGGAATCAAGGGAAAATATCGAACAACTTTCACAGGAATTCTCTTTTTCGAACTCTTCCTATTCACCTGGAATCTGCACTGGCCACATACGGGACAATAGTCCAAATCTTTATACTCTTTGTAAAATAGCACACAATCATTCGGACATGCGTCAATTATCCTGTACTTTAGGCCGAGGCTGCTCAAGATATTTCTAACCTTATAATGAGATTTAGGAAGATTGTGATCATCAGGAAGCAACTTACATATTTGCTCCTGAATTTCGTCAAAAGCACTGACTGACATTTTGTGCTTCACTTTTATCTTCATTTGCTCCATCACATATTGCAACACATTCTCTCGACATCCAGGGAACACCGGGGTCTGCGCTTCAAGTAGCATCCGGTTGTACTTATCCATCTCACTGGTGTCAGTGGCCAAGCTAGCAGCGGGGAATGTGTCATCATGCTCATGAGTGGTACTGTAACCTCCGTCTTGGTGTTGGTGTCCACTATGACTAAATCCCGGAAACGCATCATGGACCAAATCTACAGTTGGATTGCAAGCTGGGGGTCCGGCACCACTGCCGCTGGATGAGGCACCATGGTAACTGTACCCTGAGCTGAAGTCTGCTGCGCTGAACTCTACTGCTTCACCATGCTCGCTCCATGTAGTGTAACTCCACATCATACCATTTTCGTACAGGTGTTGCACCATAACATTAACCTCCGCATACTGACAATTAAGACATTTCTGGCACGGACACCTGAAACGCTTCTTTCCATGACCATGTTCTATCGCAAAATTCACAAATTCGCTAATTCCATCCATATACCGGACATCACATCTATTCTTTAACTTCATCCAACTCTTGTCCATACTGCTACAAAATATGCAAAAAAAAATAATTATTACATATATATATATTAGTCCATTAATTTACCATTAATTATACGTACTCGATCTACATCGATCCATCAAATTACGTACGTAATTTAATCTGTATATATAGCTAATTAACATTCATGCATGTATGTACGCACGTACGGTTTCCCTAAATATATATATATTTAATCATGCAAATTTTAACTGCCTACGTACGTACCTGCTGGCCTTCTCGATATCTGCAGTTAATTAAGCTAGCTAGTGATCGAACACCGGAGATCCGATCCTTTAATTAATTTCTAGCCCCGGCCTAGCCTAATCCGGCCTTCTCCTTCTCCTTCGATCTCAAAAATTCCCCACGGGAGAAAATATAATGGAATGATCGAAGCTAAGAGAGTTTGGCATGGCCTATATATATAATGCTTCACTTAGACGACGGAGGTGTCGGTACGTCGTTTAAGTGGAACTTACACCACGACGTGTCGGTCCGTTGTCCAGGTGATCACTTCTCCGTGGTCCAAGTCACACTTAGACGACGGAGAATTACATCTCCGTCGTCTAAGTGTTACTTGGACCACGGAGATTTCTCCGAGGTCCAAGTAACACTTAGACGACGGAGATGTAATTCTCCGTCGTCCAGGTGATAACCTGGACCACGGAGAAGTCTCCGAGGTCCAGGTTCTTACCTAGACGACGGAGAAATTTCACATCCGTCGTCTAAGTGTTACTTGGACCTCGGAGATTTCTCCGTGGTCCAAGTAACACTTAGACGACGGAGAATTACATCTCCGTCGTCTAAGTGTGACTTGGACCACGGAGAAATCTCCGAGGTCTAAGTGTAACTTAGACGACGGAACTAATACTGTTCCGTCGTCTAAGTCCTCTTTTCTTGTAGTGCGGGTAATTCTTGGCATCTCTAGATGCTTGGAACTCTATGGAACTTTGTGGACAGCTTAGCACGTTTTGGGCAGATCTGGAAGTCCCTCAAACCAGCAGCCACCATGTTCATGGAGCTTCCTTGAAGGTTTGACTTCTCCAACATGAGGCAAACTGCCTAGAACTTTCTAGGACATATATAGGTCGGTTTACAGCCCTATAAATAGGTGCTTAGAGGTTTGATCAAGGCATCAAGTGGTCATAAAAGCAAAGCCACAAGCCTTATACACACTTGTAAAGGTTTTACTTGTTAATACAAGCTTTCCTTTCTTTAAAGTGTTCCACTCTTCTCTTGTGTGTGGTTCTAGCCATCTTTGGGAGGATCAAGGCTGCTTAGTAAGAGAGGTTACTAAGGCCGCACGAGTGCTTTATCGAGGAAAAAGATAAGCTCGTGACAATTGTCTTTTGGCTGATTAAAGAAAATAAACTCAGCCTCTTCCAACTGAAAGACAATATTGAGGAGTGTATGATCCCAGACTTCTGGTATATGTGGACTACTGCACCTATATATGTTTCTGGTATGTACTATACTCAATCTCTGTGGTTCATTTTCACTTCTGGAGGATGACTCCAATGTTTGTGTAATGATTCACTGATTTGAGTTGCAGTTAGTGTTGGTTTACATGACTTGGTATTACACTGATATTTCCCTTTTCTTTGATTGATTTTTGTCTGCTCATATAGTTAAATTGAGTGGAGATTTCATTCCTTTCCTATTAAATTTGTTTTCCTCAGTTTCCATTTTAAAAGTAAGTTCAATGTTTATTGTGTTCAAATTCTACCAATTTTCCCATCAAGTTTGGATGAAGTCATATTGAAGAGCGACCTTACAGTAACACTATTGCATTTTGAGATTTTTGTTGAACTGTTGGAACACACAAAATTGTATTGCCGTGTATTGTTTGGAGTTTCATTCTTTCTAGATTATTGATAGTGAAGAGAGAAATAAAGAGCTCAAGAGCTGTGAGGCTTGTAACTCCTTAGAGTACTTTTGTTCTGGGCATTTTCCATCAACTCTGCAATACTGTCACTAGCAGCAGTGCACTAACACTATGCTGGTACTTGCCACTTTTGCTAAGAAGTTCAGAAGTTTGTGTAGCTAATGGCACTTCCTCTATGATTCGGTGACAGGATCGCAAGGTCTTGATTTTATGTGTAAAAAAATTGAAAAACACATACTATTACTTATTATTGCCATTTGTGTGCAGAGCATTGATTGGCTAGAGAAATTACAAATCGAACAATGTCGAATGCATTTATTTGACATTATGCTATGACACCTCAGAATTGACATATTCACTTTTAGTAGTCCATAACCAGAGGTTTCTCTTTTGCATTATTTCAGATGTCATGAAGATGGCGATCTTGGAAGCAGTATACATGATACAGCTACTAGGTAAAAATGCTAATTTAGTTCCTTGAACTTGTTTGGTCAGTTCTCATATGAAGAAATTTGATAGACTACCTAGTTTATTTCTTGACAAGACTTCCCCATGATGTTTGGAGTAGCCCCATTCTAAATTCTTGAGGAAGTTACGAAAGGACATACCGAGCAAAACAATTTATATTTATACATGTGCCTTTTATACAAGGAAAGTTCTCTTTGCTTGATTATGGTCTTGTTGGGTTATTGATAATCTACTTGATTTGTTAAATGAAATAGATGCTGAAATCTGAATAAAATAACTCAGAAAGGAATAAAAGAAGGGCATTAGAGAGCAGTAGGATCAATCCCACATGCATTGAGCTACTCATCTACCAAGGGAGATTAGTTGGTTGGTTTATCTGTTTATTTATCTATTACTATTTCTTGTCTTCATACCCGCCCCTCAAATACAAAATAAAGTAATAATTCAGAACCCAAAAATAAAAACACCACAATAATTGTAGAGTTGCATACATGTTATGATTCTTGTAGTTCGACATATTCTGCTATGTAATGAAGATTGCTAAGTTGTATTCAATTTGACTGAATAAACGACCTCACTGGTTTGCACAGGGTAGCAGCTCCTCTAATGTCACTGGTTGCTAAGTTGTATTCAATTTGTCGTTTAAATATTTAACAACGTTAAGTGGGTACCAAGCACCATTGGGAACTCTGAAGCAAGTTTCAAGATTTTGGTACTAAAGATTGAAAAAAATGAGCTTATGGTACATAACCTCTTGCATACATGTCAATATGGTAACGGATATTTTAAAACTATCAATATAGTATTCAAACTTTTAAAATGTTATAAATATGGTATTTTCGTCCAATTTTTTGTAATTTCTTCGTTAACTTGATGACGTAACATATTTTTTTCAAAAGTTTTGAGAGTAAGTTAGTCATTTTATATATACTTACGGAAAAAAATGTGTATGGTACCCATCATCTTCATGTCCTATCAATATGGTATCCAACTTCTCAAAACTATCAATATGATACCCAAACCTGTATTAGGCTTTTTACGTTTTTCTTCCTTCTCTCACCACGTCGTTCCACCGCTGCCGCTGATTCACAACCACAATCAGTCTTAATTAGGTCACCCAAAAGTCAAAACTGCTCAACAATCTACAAATCCTACACCTCTCAAACTTATTTCAGATCACAACCTCCAAAGTTCAATCTCGATTCCGATTCTCTAACCCACGAACACGTCATTGATGTAATTTTTTCGCTGACCCATGGTGGCATGGTGGCCCTCAGCTTCTTCTACTGTGCACTTGGGTTCCCCAAAATTTGATACTTTATGCGTGTCTCTACATCTTCTGCGTTGCATCGCTGTTCAACAATGACAATTTGGAGAGGACCCACGAGGTGGTTCAGTCCATGTTGAGAAACTTTGCTGAGATCGAGAAGTTTAAAGAGGTTGCCAACATGATTTTTGAGATGCAAAATATTGGACTTGTGCTCAGCACTTGAGCTATGTTATTGAGATTGCTGGCGAATTGGGCTTGGTTGAGTATGCACAGAATGTGTTCGATGAAATGTCTGTGAGAGGTGTGAATTTTAATTCTTCCAGTTATATGTGTATGGTTATTGGGTATTGTTGAAACAGAGATGTTATGGAGGTGGACAAGTGAGAATGGTTTATTGTGGATAATACTACATTTACTTTGGTTATAAGCATGTTTTGCAAGAGGAAATTTGTGAGCTGAGCGTCGTGGTGTTTCAATAAGATGTGTAAGATGGGTGCGAAGCCGAATGTGATTAACTATACGTTGTTGATTCATGGATTATGGAAGAGGGGTAGTGTTAAGCAGGCGTTTGAGATGTTAGAGGAGATGGTTATGAATGATTGGACGCCGAATGTGTATACGAATACAACATCGATATACGGTTTGGGTACTATATTGATAGTTTTGAGACGTTGGGTACCATGTTGACAGGACAGGAAGATGATAGGCACCATATGTTCATTTTTTCCTTAAATATATGTAAAATGACTAATTTATTGTCAATACTTTTGAAAAAATATGTCATGTTATCATCAAGTTAACAAAGAAATGATAGAAAATTGGACAAATATATCATATTTATAGTGTTTTAGGTTGGGTACCATATTAATATGACCGTAAGAAGACAGACATCAGAAGGACAAAAGTTTGAGTACCTAATACCATAGGGACATAGTGTTTTAAAAGTTTGAATACTTAATACCATACTCTCATTTTTTCCACCAAAGATTTACTGCAGGTGACAGGAAATTTCGATAAATAGGGACAAAAGAAAGTTAAAAACTTGGTCGAAGAAGCTGGAATTCTAAAAAGGTTTCCAACTTGGGAATATTGCCGCTTAATGAATTTGAAAAATGTAGAAACCGGTGGTGGCAGTGGACCACTCAAGGAAGGAAGAACCCTATCCTCTATTAGGGCATCTCCAATGTAGAAGTCTCATAATGGGGTCTTATACCTGTTATGAGACCTCAAATGAACACTATTCATATAAGACTTGGTACAACTTCAATGGTAGGGGTCTTATAATGGGGTCTTATCCCTCCAATTTCTCTCCCCTCTATCAAGTGGCCCCAACCCAAAATTATAAGAACAAGTCTCATATGGAGTTTCAAAATAAGACTTGGGATGAGACCAAGTCTTATAAATATAGAGTTTAAGACTTCACAAAACTACCATTGGAGCCCAATTTTTTTTAGTACTCCAAAATTATAGAGTTTAGTACCTCTTATTGGAGATGCCCTTATTGTTGGGTACCCACAAACCCTGTCAACCCAGCAACTCTTCTTCTCTTTCTGAACTGTCTCCAGCGATTCATAGCACTTCTCATTTAACCCACTAAACTAAAAACCCAGTAAGAAAGAAAGAAAGACAACAGAAGCTGAAACAAACCATTTAACCAGAAGAGAGTTAGAGAAGTGAAGCATGTTCAACAACTGGACCCAACTGGCCTTCTTGCTCCTTTTCATCTCCGGCGTCGCCGTCATCTCTCCGGTCACCGCCACCGACCACATTGTGGGCGCCAACAAAGGCTGGAATCCGGGAATCAACTACACCCTCTGGGCCAACAACCACACTTTCTATGTTGGCGACTATATCTGTAAGCTGCCTTAAACTAAAGATCAAATATTGATATAAATGTTATGTTGGGACAGTGAAATTGAATGGTTGGAGATTGTTCTAGTTGAGTTAAGCTGCCTTTTTCAGTTCATGTTTCATCATGTTATTTTACCTCAGCTATTTGTTTAAGCCTTTTGAAATGTTTGTTATTGATTTGCAGCATTCAGGTACCAAAAGAACCAGTACAATGTGTTTATGGTGAACCAAACTGGGTATGACAACTGCACCCTGGATAGTGCAGTAGGGAACTGGACTAGTGGCAAGGACTTTATACTCTTCAATGATACCGGGAGATACTACTTCATCTGTGGCAATGGGCAGTGCTCCAATGGAATGAAGGTCTCTGTTATGGTCCATCCTCTGCCCTCACCGCCCCCCGGTTCTGTGACAGCCAATACTTCTTCATCAGACTCTGCTGACCCAATGGTTCCACAAATGGGCTTCCGTGTTTTGGTGACTTCTTTAGCGATGGTGTGGTTTGGATTTGGATGGGTCTAGTGACAGTGGTGCGCGGTATTGTTGAAGTTGGGGTGTCGCTCAGGGAAGTGTTCAATTTATTCTTTTCTTGATTTCTCTCTGTTTCAAGTCCATATTCAACTCTTAGTGTATGACATTTGAATTTTTATGTTATATGATTCGAGTTAAACTCCTTTAGGGCGTATCTTTTCTACCTCAGTTATCATGCCTAAGCTTCGCATATGAATTATGAAATATGAACCTTTAACTGTTGCATATACCATCACCTTAGGCTTCAGTATTGGACTAGTTGTTGTTTAATTAGTTGAAGGAGAAACAATGTTGTTTCTTCCTCATATTTGTAACAAGGTTTCTGGCAATTTTAGAGTTGCTCCTCAAAAATTGCAGTAGTGGCTCCAAACCATGTTGATGGTGTTGGTGCAAAGTGGTATCTGCTGTTGCTGTCTCACTAGCTGTCAGTCCCCATATTCTTCAACATATTGACTTTCTTCAAACTGGTGCTGTGTTGCATGCCAATGGTGCTCTGGCGCAGCAAGGCCGGCCCCTACAGTTTATTTCATCAGTCCAAAAACTGCTGAAGTCTTCTATGCTAGTATTTGAACTTTAGAGTATTATTAAGTTCTTAACCTTGACTAATCATGCTGATTAAAAAAGTATCTTGTCCCCCACAGTCAGTATAATTAATTCACGTAGAAACAGTTTCTGGAAACAGCTCAATGGAAGAGATAAGATTACACTAATCACACTTTAGTAGTCAAATAAACGTTTTTGTTTTCTTAATATATCTTTAACCCTGGTTTTTGTGCTTAGCTTAAACAAAAAATCTACCTTGACCAGGGCCAAATAAAGATTAATAATAAGCAGACGGTCTAATAATGTATTAGCAATGGTGTTGAAAAACTATGAATGACAGGTCCTTTTGCCAAGTTGTAAGCCTTGTAGAAATCTATAATATTCATGCAGTCAACTTCCAGATAAACCAAATGATACAAATATTCAGAGACACATTCCTTATTTCACTCCCAAATTCTGATATAGTTTCTTTACCTGATCATAATCACGGTGTTCTCAACCCTGAGTGACATAAGTTCTGTCTTGGTTGGTTTGCTGTGCCTGATCACTGCATCCGGTATATGTTGTCTAAGTGCTGGGTTGAGTCTCAACGCTAGGTGCATAGAGAGTGAAGAGAAAGGTCTTCTGCAGTTCAAACAAGACCTCCTGGACGAGTCGGATGCTCTTGCCTCTTGGGATAATATGACAGATTGCTGCGAGTGGAGAGGAATAGCGTGCAACAACCAAACAGGTCATGTCATCATGCTCGATCTCTACTATAATTCATCTGATATTTTCAATATTGGGACTCCTTTAAGTGGTGTGCTTTCTCCTTCGCTACTAGAATTGCGATACTTAAGTTACTTGAACCTCAGTCACAATTTTTTTGAAGGAGTGATACCCAAGTTCATTGGTTCTTTGAGTCAGTTGAAAGTACTCAAACTTGCTGGTGGTAGTTTCACTGGACCTATTCCTCCCCTGGGAATCTCTCTAATTTGCATACTCTTGATCTTGCATGGAATGATGTCACTTTTGAAAATCTTGAGTGGTTAAGTCATCTTTCTTCCTTGAGATACTTGAACATGTCGCGTCTAAATTTTTCTGAGGCTCCTTATTGGCCACAGTTTATAAGCAAGCTGCCACTACTGTTAGAGCTTCAGTTACCTTCATGTAGTCTCCCTAATGTTGATCTGAAATCACTTCCCTCTCTTGAAGTCCTTGATCTCTCTGATAATCATCTCAACAGTTCAATCTTTTATTGGATATCCCATGTCAGCAGCAACTTTCAACATATTGGGTTGATGGGATGTAAGTATGTCTTTGTGGCAAATCACTCACAACTGGTACACTGTATGATTTGGGATACAGCTAAAGGGCACTGACCTTAATGAAGGTAATGGATCCTATCTATTAGGAAGTCTTATTATATCATCTGTTTAAGGTTAGTATTAAGAGGTTCAATATCAATTAATGATTTAGATCCGCTGCTAATCTGATACGGTAGAATTGATTATGTTAAACAAGATCAATATCACATCCGAGAGATTCTGCAATCAAAGTAATTGATTTGCAGCTGAACTCTTGGTGGATGTGGATAGTAGGTTATTAAGGACCTAACAATATACATATGCAGTGGGGAATGGTTTTGGGTCTACGGCTTTTTTTTAGAGGAAAAATTCAGATCTGATTGTTAACTCTAGTTGTTAGAGTTTGCCGTGTGTTTTGTACCTTTGCTGTTTGTGCAGGTTGAGACTGCTGCAAAGGTTTGGAAGAAACAGATTGCTGTTTGATAAAGCTTGTTGCTTGTTGAAGGAAACATGGTGCTTTCCTAGTTCGACAAGGAGAAGTCGTTCAAACTGTTTTTATTAGTAATTGTTTTGCATCATTTGCATTAGGGTGCTTTTGATTGTATTTCAATTGTCTAAGTGTATAAACAGTTTGAGATTAGTAGATTTGGTTTCAGTGCTTTTCGCAAAAGCCCTGCAGGATTTTTATCCTCGATGGAGATTTTTTCTATGTTAACATTTGGTGTGTTATGTGTTTCAATTGCTTTCTAATCTTTTAGTACTTTCATGGGAGATCAGTTGCAAGGTCCAATCCCAGATGTTTTTGCAAACATGACTTCTCTATTTTTTCTTGATCTCTCTTACAACCAACTTGAAGGTGGAATACCAAAATCCTTTCGAAACATTTGCAGCTTAGAATCCTTGAATTTATTGGAAAATAAACTCTCACAGACTTAAAGACTCAGTAGAAAACTTGGCTTGTTCTGAGGCTACCCTTCAGTCATTATCCTTGAGTGGGAATCCATTTCATGGTTCATGTCCAGAACAACTTACAAGATTTATATCCTTGAGAGAGTTATACCTTGATGTTACGAATATGGCGGATCGCTACCGAAAAGTTTTCAGAATCTTTCCCATCTTACAGTCTTGAGCCTAGCTTTTAACAATTTCAGTGGTTCGCTGCCAGATTTTACTGGTCTTTCATCATTGAGGTTGCTATTTCTTATCAACAATCAGTTCAACGGATCTGTACCTCAGAGCATCGGGCTTCTGTCCAGTCTTGAAATTTTTGCTATCTCTTGGAATTCTTTGTCTGGTGTCCTTACTGATGCTCACTTCTCCGATCTGTCTAGTATACGGTCTTTGTCTGTTGATCACAATCCTTTGTCTTTCAACTTTCCAACTACAAAGTTTGGATGTGTCTTCCTGAAGCAGAGGGAGCTTACTTCTCTTTATATGTCCAATACAGGTATTTCAGATTCAATACCTGATCAGTTCTGGGACCTATCTTCGAGCTTACTTGAATTAAATCTCTCTATGTACCAAATCCATGGGGAGTTACCAGACCTATCATCCAAAAACTGCACCTACTTTTCATTTGACTTGTCTGGTTCATTCCCCCCATTCCCTCCAAACGTGAGCATCCTACTTCTCTCCAAAAACTTGGTTTCAGGGCCTTTATCACCCTTCTGTGCAACAGAAGCTCATCAGATGTCAAATCTCGACCTATCGGGGAACTTATTGTTGTTGGAATTCACCCTCTGTTCTGGTCTTTGTACCTGCACACACAACACTGCTGTAACAGATATATCAAAGAGAACAAGCGAGTTTAATAGAGTCCGCTCCCGTTGTAGCTCGACCTGATATCTTTCTATTGATCAACTAAAATATATTACTGATTGAAGTTTAGGACAACACCCTAAATCAACAACAAAAGATAATCAGAGCCATACAAGTGGCATATAATCTGACCATACAAAAACTCACTGCAGTAGAACATTGTAACTACACTAACAGTTAGATATTTAATTTCAACAATTATCAGGGATTACTGACATTGAATTTGGGAAGCAATAACTTCTCCGGCAAGATACCAATCGAATTAGGCTACTTAACAAATCTGGTGTTGTTACGCTTACAAGGTAACAAGTTTTTGGGAGAGTTGCCTTCCTTAGAGAACTGTACAGAACTGAGAGTTGTTGACCTCGGAGAGAATAAATTGTCTGGAAGAATACCTGCATGGATAGGCCAAACTCTTGAAAAGTTGTTGGTTCTACGGTCATTCTAATGAGTTCTATGGAAGCATACCATTGAATCTTTGTAGTCTACCTGTTATTCATGTTCTGGACCTGTCTCATAACAACATATCTGGACCACTGCCATTTTGCCTCAACAACATTACAGCTTATACTTCAATGTCAGCAGAGCTTGAGGATCTCACAATTCCACTAAGCACTGTCATACAGCAGTTAAACTTTCTAGAGTATTAGACCTGTCATACAACAATTTTTCGGGACAAATTCCACTAAGCACTCAACTTCAGAGTTTTAGTGCCTCTGCATACATGGGGAACCTTGGTCTTTGCGGACCACCACTACCGCGGTGTCCTGGAGATGCTCCTGCACCCACCAGTAGTGAAGGTGATGAAACTGTAGAAGATGATGACGGTTTGATAACACTCGGCTTTTATGTTAGCCTAGTGCTTGGATTCATCATCGGATTCTGGAGATTTTGTGGCCCTCTACTGCTTAAGGTTTCTTGGAGAAATGCCTACTTCCGGTTCCTGAATGATTTTAAAAAGTGGTTCGTGTGTCACCACTGTCTGTGTAAGTCAAAGTTGCAGAGAAGGTCTCAAAGATAATTGGTGAGTAATTATTCTAGCTTCCTTGTGTTTTGGACTCAATGTATACTGCCTGGAATTTATGCCTTTTGACTATCATTTTGCTTTTTGACATATGGATTCACATACTGCTGGTTAATGTGCTTGACTGCTGGGTAGTTATTTTGGTTGCTGAAATTGTGGTGTGGGCTCGTGGCGATCTACAAAATGTGAATGTATGTGGAGTTTGTACAGGAATGACCATCAATCTGCAACAAAGAAACATGAACAGGATTCTATCGACCAGACCCTCCACCGCGAAGGAAGTCTATCTCATACCTATCTATCACTACATAAGTTTTCCGAGAGAATTTACACCAGATATTCTCTTTGTTGCATGTTGTGCTCTCGTGTTTGTGACGTTTATTTTCCTAATGATTGTTGAAAGATATTTATCTTTCTGATGTATGTTTTTAGTTATAGTAGAATACGTAGAGAATAAACGAGAGAATCTTATTTAATGATGTATTTGGATTCTTACCATATATAACTTTATGCACTCTGCTATATAAATGAACTTCTTATTCTTAATGAAAGATTACACACCATTGATTCAAGCTATCTCTCTATAGTTTATATATTCCTTTAAACACGTTATTAGCATAAGACTCTAGCCCTGTGCATAAATCTCAAAAAGAAAATAAGAGAAGAAGATTGTTTTGTAATCAATCACAAGTAAGTTTTCTATGAACACATCTTAAATTAAAATAACTTACTCTTTGGGACTTTGAATTTTTTCACAGGAATTTTGAGATAATATCGCATCCCTCCTTTTGACACCGCACCTTTTTTGAGGGTGAGAATTTGGAACAAAGAGAGTTCCTAGATGAACTAAAAGCGTTCATCGTGAAAAAAAGAGTTCACAAAATAGATTGAACAAAAAGTGTTCATAAAAACATCAATTAAAATGAACAAAGAGAGTTCGTAAGACCATATACATTAAAGTAAAGATCTAATCCAAATATTATATTAGAAAAAAAATTAGTTGTCGATTAAGTCTTTTGTGACTGCGAAACTAATATATCTTTTGTTTATTCATGGTGTTGGATATCCAAAAGTGCATCGACACACTGCTTTGGATCCAAAAGAGAAGTGAAATACCATGTGATTTTTCGACTTCAATCATATAGCATCAATAAACTAAGAGATGCTCAAATCTTAGATCCATGCTCCAATTTTGCCGAATGTAATTGAAGAGCAATAGTTGATCGAGAAAATCCTCTACACCTTCTATCGTTGTCAAGGAATTAAATATCAAAATTATCACCAAAATAAACTAACAGATGCTCAAATCGGCAATAATTTCATTTTTTTGTATGGCTATATTAATCCTTCATTCCTCCATTTTCTCTTCGGAATATCGCGATATTACAGAATTTTGAACAGCTCAATTTCGCTGACCAGCCCAGCTTTCTGAAGGCCCAGCAACCAATTTCGATGACCATCCTAAAGGCCCAGCCCAATGCCTTAACTTCTCCAAAAATCACAACTAACTTTCGCACACAACAGGGATCGAACCACCAACCTGTCGCATGATAACAACCATGCCTTAATCAAACGAGCTAGAATGACTTGTTTATTTCTAGACATATCTATGTATATATTCTAATAGAATGTATATATTTGGTAAATGAGAAAAAACTTGGTAAAAGTCTAATCACCAACTACTTGCCCAAAATTTGAACTATGTTCCCTTGTAGACATCTAAACTCTCCTTACCAGTCATGCTAGAATATTAGTTGTTACATAGATAAAAGTTTTTATATATACCCAATTAGTTGAAGAGTTTGATAAATGTCAATTCCATATTTAATTTTAATTTACCTAAATTTTAATTCTAACTTATCATTCAAGAATTTACCCTATAAATATATGCATTTTCACTCAATTCATTACATCATTCATTGATCACAACTGCTTTCTCACAAAACCAAATTTCTCATGCACTTCAAATTTGAATTATAATACATGATAAGGTATGTAATTACAACCTAGATTACATATTTCTTCTATTTATTGTAAATACAATTTTTTCATAAATTTGATCTTAATATATTTATGTTACACTATTTAGTTTTTTTAATGTTTTAATCAGCTCCTACACATGCTATGTATGTACGTAAGATAACTACGTACCATGTTAATTATTATTTTTTATAATCAAGTCATTATAATAAACATACTTTGTGTACATTATATTGATTAAAATTTAACGATGTTTAACATTTATATGCATGCTAAACAAAAAGTTGAATAAAATGTTAGCATGCTAAACGTTAACTTTTTTTTTCTTTCTAAATATTCAAAGCATAATCATATACACACACACAAAAGTTATAAATATTTTTACATAAACGTTTCTTTTTTTTATTAGACTTAACAATGTTGTAAAACTTATATGTAGGAGTTCATCGACTAATACAATGACTAGTGTACCAAAGCAAACATGTTCCACCTTGGAGCATCTCAAAAGAAAATTCTTATGCGATTGAAATCTTGAATTATAGTACAAGATAAGGTATGTACAGATAAATCTCTATAAATTAATAACTTCGGGATTGACAAAATCTATTAATTTAGCGAGATATTAATTAATCGATAAATTAATAAATTAATAATTCATTAATTAATAACTTATTAATTTATAAACTATTATTGTTATATCTTGAAAAATACACATAATTTTTTAATTTATTGTGTAGATACTGTTGGGGTCCCTTTTAGTATGTAACACATCGATACAATAAAAATAGATGATTTACTAGTGTTAGGTAGATTGTTTGGCAAAATAAGTAGACTAACATCGTGAAACAAGTAAACTAAAATAAAATTGTTTACTAGCACATGGTGTATTGTTTCGCAAAACAAGTAAACTGACATCATGAAAGAAGTACTAATTTTTGCTATGCATGTTAGTCTACTTATTTTGTAAAACTGTCTATCTTGTATTAGTAGACCATTTCATTTTAGTCTACTTATTTCACAAGGTTAATCTACCTATTTTGCGAAGTAGTCTATATAATATTAATAACCATCTAATTCTATTGTATCGATGCGTTAACGTATGTATGGAAGAATTTTTCTACATTATTAAATATTTTTATGAGAAGAAAACACTAGAAATTCTTACAAAGTTAAGAAAAGTCCAATATACAATGTTAAGAAGAGTCCAAGATGAATTTAAAGTTGACATTCATTTGAAAAAGAAACCAATCATAATTGGGTCATTATGCACGAAGTTATCATAAATGAATAATTGTAGTTAGGTGCATTATTAATTTATATATTGCTTGAGGCCTATATGAATTCCCAAATTTCAATTATCTTATAAATTTAACGAATTATTAATTTAGCACGTTGTCCCCAAGTCGGGAACGGCCAAAAATATTATTTTAACGAGGTTATTAATTAATCGAGTATAAAGTGATATTTTTCTTGACAAAAATATTACAACTTAGATTACTTATTTTTTTCTACTTATTATAAACATTATGTTTCTTATAATTGTAATTAATTAAATGTATTTATGTTAATGTGTTTATTTTCTATAATGTCTTAATAAGCTTCTACACATTCTATAAACCTAAGCTTACTATACTACTCTTCTTTTAGAAAAAATGTTTAAAGAAAAATATCATGTTCATTGTTTTTTTTTCTTTATAATCAACGTACTTTGTATACATTATATTGATTAACATTTAAAAATGTTTAGAATTTTTATGTATTCTAAGTGAAAAGTTGAATAAAATGTTATCATGTTAGATGTTTATTTTTCTTCTTCTATAAAATCAAGTCATAATCATAATTATTATATATATTTCCTTTATAAATGTTTGTATATGAATGTTTGTTTTTTTTATTAAGATTTAACAATATTACAATATTAATATGTAGGAATTCATCAACTTATACAATGACTAATGGACCAAGCAAACATGATCCAGCTTGAGAGCATGTTGATCCCGTTCCCGGAAACAAGAATGGCTCAATTCACAAATATTGTGGACTTTTGATGAAAAGCGGAGATGTCACACGTTTAAAGTATCATTTTAGTGGACTTGATCTAGGTAGAAACATCAAAAGATGTGAATCAATTCCGAAAGATGTCAAAAAGTATATCACTTTATTAATGAAGAACAAGCAGCAAGAAAAGAGCAAAAAAGCTCATAGAATAGAGAAATTCGAGCTGAACTCCATGGAGATCCAATTATGAATCTAGATGACACAAGTAAAGAAGATGAAGATAATGATCTAGATGACATGGGACCGGAATAGAGAGCTCATTACAAACAAGAATCCAAAAAGTTGCAATGGGAAAGAGAGCATCTCCACAAAATTTCCAATAGAGGGCAGAGCAGTGGGACAAATGTGTAACGAGCCCAGAGCTTCAGGGAACCACAACCGACCGAATACTTTTGTCTGTAAATACTGCATATTTGATTCCATCCATAAATCTATTTTCTTCCCTATGAGTTCTAGTCTCAATAAGAATGATAATTCTTACTGTTCATATGTTATGATATGAATATACCACACCAATTCGTTATGTATGGATGATGAGATTCCATTGATACAGAGCCAATTCCAATAGACTTATTGGAGGGTCCCATTGGCGTGCATCTAGTAGGAATTGAACCTACGAATTCGCTTTAATAGAAAAAATTAGAATTCTAATTCTTATCTATTTTCTATTTCTTATCTATTTTCTATTCTATTTTTAATTCGAAAAATTAGAATAGCAAGCGGCCCCTTCGCGACTCAAACTGCCGGTACGCTTTCCGGTGGGGACCCATACTCACTACCATGAGGTCTTTTCTTGTAGCTGGTATATTCATAGTTGAAATAATAGAAAAATAAGGAAGGGCTCTTTTCTTGATTGATTTGTTCTACAGAGACCAAATCCCTCCAATCCAATTTTTATTCCGAATTGGAAGTTTCTATAAAATAATAGTAATAGAAAGGACTCGTTGACCTTTTGTAAAGGGCAAAGGGACTTTTCACTTTGATTTCATATTATTAATGATCTACAAAATAAAACAAATGGATGAAAGGCGGATATTCCTTGCTCATTATCAGACAATCACTTATTCACAAACCTCCTGTGGGGCTAATAGTTTTCATTTCCCATCTCATGGAAAACCCTTTTCGCTCCGTTTAGCCCTATCCCTCTCTAGGGGAAGAAGACCGCTTCCTAAATTAAGACCACTGATGAGCAGATGTCATGCTCTCAGGACTCTTTCATCTGGCAATAGACACTCCGAAGTGGGCTGCTTGCTTTAGGATTTCCCTGCTTCAACGTGAGGAAGAAGCTCAAGCAGAAAATCCATTCCGTCAGGAGCTTCACAATCAAGGTAAGGTAATTTGAGAAGCTATCGAAACTATTCCGAAGTTGATGATTTCGTTCTGGCAATATTAAAGAGAGAAGTTTACGCTCTACAACAAAGAAAGAAATATTGGAAATATTTATATTGTAAGTAAAAACAAAGACAAAACAATATAGGCACTACTTATAAGATAGAATAACAATAACAAGAATTGCTTAAGTAACTCAGCGCTTCAAACCCTATAACGCCTTTCTTTCACTAAATATGCCTTCTTTTTTCTTCTCATCGGAGTTATTTCACAAAGACTTGCCATGGTAAGGAAGAAGGGAGGAACAAGCACACTTGGAGAGCGCAGTACAACGGAGAGTTGTATGCTGCGTTCGGGAAGGATGAATCGCTCCCGAAAAAGAAAATTCTTATGTATATGAATACGAATCCGTTTTACTTTTTCTACGTAACCAATCGAATCATTTACGATTAACCTCTTCTGGGATCTTTTTTGAGCGAATCCGTTTTTATGAAAAAATAAAATATCCACCGCCTGACATCTATACAGCCGCACTTCCAAGGATCTTCTGATCTACGACCACCCTACCGTCCGCACTTCTACTTCCCCTCTATACCCTTCCCTAAAGCCTGGTCCGTCCACTCCACTCAATTAAGTAAGTTCCGATTGACTTAGTGCTTGTCTATTTAGCACTAATTGATCCTGTTTCTGAGAGCACTGACAGGGCTGAACTCGTAACAAAACCCTGATTCTTTTAATATAATCTATTGAAGACGTTGCAACATATGTCGGGGAGGCCTCCGTTGATTGTGTACAAACAAAATACGAGTCCAAGGGCAGGGTAAGAAAGGGTTTAGCTAATGGAGATCGGATCCCACGAGTGAATAGAAAGTTGGATCTACATTGGATCTCACCTGAATCGCCCCATCTATCCTCCTGAGGAGAGGTTTGGTTTCAAACCCCGGTTCGAACAGGAGAAGTACGCCATGCTAATGTGCCTTGGATGATCCACATCTCAGGGTCAGGCGCTGATGAGCACATTGAACTATCCATGTGGCTGAGAGCCCTTTTGGGCATTTACCATTAAGTGATTTATATGAATCCTTAATTTTCCTTTCGTGGGATTGTAATAGAAGATTTTCAAGGGTCACTTTTTTTATTTTATTAAGGGGTTTCCTTAAAGGAACAAACATAAAAAAATTTTAGATAAAAAAAATTAAAAAAAGAATTATTAGTTGAATCAGAAATAAATTTTGAGTTCGGTATGGATAAAAGATCCTCCTATGTTATATTATTCAATTCTTGACAATGAATTGATTTGATAGTGCAGATATTCTCTCTCGTGGGTGTTTACCTATCAGGAGCACAACGAGTGGCGTAAACCCCCTTCTTGGCACCAAACCTAGCCACGTTAGTGTGAGCATACCAGAAGAGTTAAAAAAAAAAATCTCTTCTCAGGCGATACAGTGAAGGAGGCAATGGGAAGGTTAGTAAGTAAAATTTTCATTTAATAAAATATCCCTGCAGCAAAAGCCGCATCTCCTCATTTCAAAAACATGGTGATTGGATGCCAAAAAGCTGGGGAGGGAGTACTACCCCCACCCCTTATGAGATCAGGCACAAGTACTTGGATATGGAGTTTAAAGACATGAGTGGTTATGTTGACACATTGAAAACTCAATGAGAAACTTATGGATGCACGATCATGTGTGATGGATGGATAGAGCCAACAAGATTGTCTCTAATAAAATTTCATGGTATACTCTAAAGGTATGATTGTTTTCCTCAGGTCTGTTGATTCTTCTAGTGAAAACAAGGATTATGAATATATATAAAAATTTTATTGAGAAACATCATCATGGAGGTTGGATAGCACAATGTTCTCCAAGTGGTGAGTGACAATGTGTCAAATTATGTAAAAGATGGTAAGAAGTTGATGAAGCACCATAATGTTTGTTGAAATTCTTGTGCAGCTTACTGTATTGATCTCATGTTTGAAGAGATGAGAAAAAAGCATATTGTCCATGACGTGATTGATAAGGGTGAATCTTTTTCAAATTACCTTTATAACCATAATACTTTGTTGGCCAAGATGAGGTGAATTTTGCAAAGGGGAGATTGTTCGTGCCAGACCTACTCGATTTGCCACTAACTTCATTCCATTGGAGAGCTTACTGAAAAGGAAATTCGGGCTGAAACAATTGTTCACAAGTGATTGGTGGAGTGATAGCAACTTCAGCCGTGCCAACCATGGTTGCACTATTGAAATTTTAGTACTTGATCAAGTCTTTTGGAATCAAGCACAAAATGTATGTGAACTATAAGAGTCTCTTTACAAAGTATTGCGCATCATTGATACAGAAGTCTATCAAACTATGGGTGTCGTTTATGAGTTAATGCGTGTACTTAAAGAGCAGTCGGAAAAAAAAGCACGGTGCAAAAATGGGTGGTGAAAATCATCAATGATAGGTGGTTTAAAACTTTACGACATGATTTGCATGCTACAGGTATATAATAATCTCAATTTTTAATTTTCTTAAAAATAAATTATTATCATTATAATGTATGCTAAACATATTTTATGCTTATAATTATTTCTTATAGGTTATTATTCGAATCGTCGCTATACCTATAAACAAGGCATTGGAGATGATCATGAGCTAATTCAAGTTGTGCATAATGTATTCACTAAACTGGACCCTAATTTCCCTACAATAGGCAATTTCGGAAAAGAGGTTTGGCTTATCAAGATTTATTTCTGTAATTATCTTTTAAAATTGCAATAACTCAAGAGAATAATTAATTCGTTTGTATTACATTTAGCTCACATATTTTAAGAATTCAAAGCTTTCATTTTCCACGCCAACGATAATTGCATGTAGAGAAAACATGTCTCCTGGCATGTATATTCACTACAAGAAAAATGCACCTAGACCACGGACCATTTCTGTCGTCTAGGTGCAGTTTTCCGTCGTCTAAGTACTTAGACGACGGAAGCTCCGTCCTCCAAGCTCCGTGCTCCAAGTGCTGTCGTCCAAGCACTTGGACGACGGAGATGGAGAATTCCGTCGTCTAAGTGATACTTAGACCGCGGACATTCTCCGGGGTCTAAGTTTTCACTTAGACGACGGAGAATGATTATCCGTCCTCTAAGTGAAAACTTAGACCCTAGAGAATGTCCGCGGTCTAAGTGCTCGCTTGGACTGCGCAAAATTTTCCGCGGTCTAAGTTTTCACTTCGTCTAAGTGCAAACTTAGACCGCGGAAAACGTCTATCTCCGTGGTCTAAGTGAAAACTTAGACCGCGGAAATCGTCCATCTCCGTCGTTTAAGTGGTGATTTTGTAAAAAAAAATTAAATGAAAAATTCATGAAATGCTAATTAATAATTTAATAATTAGCATTTAATGAATTTTTTATTTAATTTTTTGTATATCAATATTCATAATATTGTAAAATTTATTGAATGTTAATTATTAATAATATATAATACGTACAAAATTCATAATGAATAAATAATTTAAATTATTATGGATTTAAATACAAAATTCATAATATAATAAAATAAATTAATCTAGCCTAAATAAACTAAATTAACATAAAACTAAACTAATTATAGGCGGTGGTGGTGGTGTTGGCCGGAATGTGGAGGCCGGTGGTGGAGGCGACAATGTAGGCGGTAGCTAGTGGTGTGTGGTGGTGGTGGAGGCGATGTTGTTGGTGGTGGTGGTGTGTGTTGGTGGCAGCGACGGTGGTGATGGCGGCGACGATGGTGATGTCGGTGGTGGCGGTGACGGTGGTGGTGGTGATGATGATGGTGGATGGTGATGGTGATGATATATGGTGGGTGGTTTGATTGGGGGGGGGGGGAGAGGGAGAGGGAGAGAGGGAGAGGAAAAAATGAAGAGAGATTGAGAAAATGATGAATTTAAAGAGTTTTAAAACACTTAGACGACGGAAATACTGATTTTCCGTCGTCTAAGTGCTTTAAATTTTCAAACAATGCCGCCAATTTTTTCACTTAGACGACAGAAAATCAGTATTTCCATCGTCTAAGTGATTTAAATTTTTGCCAAAATTTTAGCAGGAAAAGAATACTGCCAATTATTTTGACTTAGACGACGGAGATTGTCATCTCCGTCGTCTAAGTGGATTTAAATTTTTGCCAAATTTTTAGTGGGAAAAACACCGCCAGAAATAAAAAATTTAAAATTTCACCTAGACCACGGAGATGACCATCTCCGTCGTCCAGGTGTTCACTTGGACGACGAAGATTGTCATCTCCGCGGTCTAGGTGAAAATTTCGTAAAATTATTTTTTTTTAAAAAAAATTAAAAATTAAAAAATTCACTTAGTCACGGCATAAAATGGAGCAAAACGGGTCGCCCATGACCCGTGGTCAAAGCGGGTCAACCCAACTTTCATCTTTTGGAAACTTTCCCAAATCGTCATGTATCGCTTCCGTATTTATACCGTACGCGTATCGAATCCCAAACGGATAAATACGACAATATTCGACGGCCGAAAATATTCACAACTTATTCCTTGTAACTCGGAATAATCCTTCGGAAGTTCCCACGAGCTCGAAGTTAAATTCTCTACAACATTCGTGAAGAATCCCAAATCAAATTCTTACCCGATAACTTAGTCGCTAACGAAGCCGCCATATTAATCAATTACGTCAAAATCGCCACTAATTGCGAAACTCACTAATCAAGTCGATAACCATTCCAATTTCGGTTCTGGTCGATCGACGGTCCAAAACGGATCACAATCACGATTCAGATAACTCGAATACGAACGGATAAACTCGACGATATTCTGAAATTTCAAATATTCATATTATATTCTTCAGTCGTCGAAATAATAATCTGGAACCGCCCACGAACTCGAAATCACGCGTACAACAACTCTCGAGAAGAGACTCAACTCAAATTCTCGGCCAAAAATTAAGTCGTGATCAAAACCGGTAATTCAATCAATTTACGGAAAACTGCGATTACACGCAAGCTCGTGGATTAAGCCGATTATTCTACTGATTCTGTTCCGGGTCGTCACACTCAACTCCAGAGGTTCTTAGGTTATCTCAACTACATCTATGAGTTTTACAAAGATATGACAGTCATCTGCAAACCTCTATATCAAAGACTTAGGGAAAACCCTCCAGCATGGACATGAGAGCATACCAAAGTAGTTAGAGAAGTCAAAACTTATGTTAAAACTCTACCATGTTTAGGACTACCAGAACCTGAAGCCCTTAAGATAGTCGAGACCGATGCTTCAGATATCGGGTATGGTGGTATTCTCAAATAGAAGGTCTTAGAAGATAACTCAGAATAATTGGTTAGGTTCACCTCCGGGATATCAAACCCAACTGAGCAAAATTACAACATCATCAAAAAGAATTTTATCTGTAGTGCTTTCACAAAATTTCAAGATGATTTCTTAAATGAAAAGTTTTTACTCAAGATCGACTGCAAAGCAGCAAAATCAATTTTAGAAAAAGATGTTCAAAATCTTGCATCCAAACATATTTTTACCAGATGGCAAACAATTCTTTTAGTTTTTTTGACTTTGATATTGAATTCATCAAAGGAGAAAGTAATTCTCTTCCAGACATCCTTACACGAGAATTTTTACAGGAAAAATGAGTGAAAAACAACAACCAACATTAAAAGAGTCCTACACAATTACTCCAAAGAAGACAATCCAAAGCAGACTGGTCACCAGTCCAAATTCTCTCAACATCCTTGGTCAAATTATTCCAGTAAGAAAAGGTTTTACCCCTTTATAAAATACTCCTCAAACCCATGCCCAGTAGTTCACCCTGCCAAAATCTCAAATTCTACCTTCATCAGGTCAACCAATGTAACGATCCAAACTAAAAGTTACGCTAACTTTTACGATTTAAGTTTTATGCGAATTATGCACCTCGTGAAATTTTGTTAACAATTTTTTCTTTGGGAGAGAATTTGATCCGACTTTCTTTGCAAAAGTCATAGAGTTTTTAATTTCGTACTCGTAGAAATTTTCGAGAAATTTTTCGGGTTATCGAGCTATTTCTTTCGATTTTTGGAAGTTCGTACGTGAAAATATGTATTTTAAATATTTTTCTTGACGGTTTACTTTGGACTGTTGGATCTTGATCAAATCAAACCTCAGCCGTTGATCTGATCAAAATTTTTTGGGTATTTATAGTGGAAATACAGAGAAAATCAGAAAATATGAATTGTGTACGTACGCGACCCGTATAACCATTTTGGCCCATTTGGATTTCGATTTCGACCCACCGGAAAACGCCACGGTTGCCGGCGTTCTTGGTATGGATTTTAAACTCTTTCTCTCCTTTATCTATTCATGTATTCATTTGTGAGTTTTGGATAGGTTTTGTGGCCAAAAAATGGCCGGGAATCCGTCGGATTCGGGTAGATTCGGTGGCCGCGTTCCGGTCATTTTTCGGCGTGGTCTTTGGGTGGGTTAGATTGGGTTTGGTCCAAGGATCAAAACCCCCTTGGTTTGGGGGACCGAGGTGCGTCGCCGGCGTTGGAATCGACCGGGAAAGTTTTTCGGCAATTTTTGACCCGTGAACTTTCGGACTCAATTCCGGCCAATCGCCGTAGAATTGGGTCTCGGTCCAGTTGGAAAAGATGTTGGGATCGTTGAGATATTTCTAACAAGTGGTCAAATGCTCCCATCGGAGCAGTTTACACCAGAGGCGCGTGACGGCAACGCGCCGCCGCCCGCGGTGGAATTCTGGCGAGTCAAAAATCCTATTTTTCCCGTGGGGTTTCCGGGATGGTTTCTTAGTTTTTTTTTGCGCGTTTTATTGAATTTTGAAATTAAATGAATTGTTATTTATTTAGGAAACCGCGAGAGAGATTTTGGTGCGGGAACTTGCGACGGGCCTCAAGGCTAGCTGTTTACTGTGAGTGGACACTTTGATTTTCACAGTTGATTTGCGAGTCTATGATCATGCTTTTACGATTATGCATTTACGAGTATGCATTTATGATTATGCATTTTATGAGAATACATTGGTTCGGAGGCACATATGATTTGTTTTTACACAGAGTATGGTTATTATGGATGCATTGATGCTATGGCCTCTCGGCTGATCCCCGAGATGCTCCGGGAGAGTTATGACAAACACCTGACCCGTGATTACATAGCACCCAGGAGGGTTAGGACAAGCACATGACCTGGGCATGTTTGTAACTTGAGGGAAACGTACTCAAGTTATTGCCTCCACACATTGAGAGGGTTAAGACAAACACCTGACTTGGGTTTGATTGTTTTGACTCACATAATTTCGATGTGCATTTATTATGAAAAGCATGTTGGATTTATATTTCTGATTTATGTGATATATTATTATTTTCGTCCACTCACTCTAACAGTTTTATTATTTATATGTTTTTCTCTGAGTTTTTCGGTTTCCTTCTTGCCCAGTTTGCAGTTTCTATCCTGTGGTTGCACGTCATTGTCGGAGGCCTAGTGTTCAAGTCATCGTTCTTTTCTAGTAGGTTCTTGGTTTAACCTACTAGCTTATATATATTTGTAAATTAGAAGTCGCTCTGAGTACTATGTTAGTTTATTTTCCTTTGTAATGCTTTTCGAGTACTTACTGGATTTTGAATAATAAGTGTAAAGAAATACTTTTACTGTTATTCAGTAGTTTGTGAATTTGAGAAATCCGGATGGGAATTGGCATCCCACGGTTTAGCTTTTGTGGACGGTTTTGGTTTACTCATTTTATAAAGTAAACTCTGGCGAAATTTTTTAAAAGGTTATAGTGTTGTTATGATCTAATTTCGGTTTAGGCAACTGAATCAGGGTTGGGTTCTTTCAGCCAAAATCTCTAGTTCCTCAAAAACCATACAAGAGTCCTTATTTCATTAAATCAGAATCCAAAGTAATTCGTGTCATTGAACTAGAAATATATGAGGAAGATTCTTATCAAATTCTTAAAAAAAACACATACCATCATTATTTCCTTACTAGAGATCCAAATAAGAGCCAAAACTTTTGTGAATTCATCCTGGTCAATACTGGTTCGGTCAGTGTTACTCATAACAAAGACAAAGGTGGTGAAATTACTCATTCAAAAATTCAGATTCGAAAAATTTTAACCTTAAAAGATTGGGTTCAACATCCAATGACCTCCAAAAGATTTTCTCAAAATTTCATTCCAAGTACTTATACATACTGGGATTATGTGGATGCCTAGCAAAATATTTTTATCTTCAAAATAAAAACAGGCAACACTCTTGGTTTAGATTTTCTGTCGAAATTATAGATACAAGATGCCTTCTTGATTGAAAAATTGGTGGCGATACTTCGGTGCTACCAAAGCCATTCTACCCAAACAAATGCAAAATTTATTCAAATTTTTTGGAGAAAATTGTGAAACAAATTCAGCAAAACCCTTTGATGCAAATTTTATGTTTTATGCTTTGATGATTATTGCCTGGACAATTTCTAGGGACATTACGGTGTCTCCACAATCTCAAGACCGACAAATGATGTTAACAAGAAGATTCAGACAAAAATGGTGGAGTAGTTTTGATACTAAAAGTTCTTCAGAAAACCATATACTATCCTAGTTTAAAGATCATCCTCAATTTTGGAAAAAAGGATCAGTCGCCCAAATAAGAGAACAAAGTCAATTCCTAGTACAAAAGTCACAAATTCAAAGCCAGCTTGCAGGCATTTCCTCTTGCCGAGAATACGCTTAAAAGCTCCAAGATGCCCTACCTCAAATATCAAATGATGACGACGAAGATGATGACATCATTTATGAAGCCCAGTCATCCCAATTTGCAAATCATGATCCAGACGTAGCCTATGCTGACGATTTCTAGTTTGCACAGCTGTCAAATTCCCCCAGATGTAGCAGATTTTCAAAAGAGTAATTATTCAAGTCTATAAGTGCCAAATGACTTATCAATGCTCCAGCCAAAAAATTCAAAAGCCAACAGTTGAGGTTCTCCATTATGGTCAAGTCTCTTGTTTGTGTTTATAAATTTCAAAAAAGCAAATAGTTCAGGTTCTCCACCAATGTCACTTTGGACTCAAAGACAAAGGTCAAGAGTTTTAGATTTGTATGAATATGTTTATAAACATTATTGTAATAGTCTTGTACACCGGTTATAAAAGCCGCTCAAAATTTCAATGTTGGGACAGAGTTTCTTTGGATGACAAACTCTGGAGAGAAAAAATTCTTAGAAAACATATGTTGCATCCCATTCAAAATCTTCAATAAAGATATCAAAATTGCAAAGATATTTCTTTCATATTTCTTTACAAAATCCAGATCATATTTTTTTTTTATGCAAATCATATTTTCATTACAAAGTTCAAATCTTTTAAAAGTGAATATCAACTTTACTATTTAACTCCAAATCATATTTTCATTACGAAACTCCAAATGTTTTTAAACCAATGATTGCATTTTCAGTTCTAAAAAATGAATTTAATCCACAGCTTTCTTATAGCTCATCCAAATGGTCAATCCAATCACTCCAAAGTTGCATCTCATTTGAAAGCTCTATTAGTGGCTTTGTTATCCATTCCAAAGTACAGTACATGCTTTACTCTGGTAAAGGTTTAATGCATTAGCTCAACAAAACCAGCTGAAACAGTAGCTCCGGGACTCAGAAGTTTTCCTTTTAACAACTCTCCTCACAAAGTTACAGAAACAAGCCTCCAGTAAGAAACGAGGGGTGTCACACGTCAAATGATTTTCTAGGAAAAATAATTAATCAACTTCCTTTATATCTGGCCACACAAGTTACTCCAAACACTACCCAGAGGGAAGATGCTGGAAGAGTCAAGAATGCGGATCCAAAAAGACAAAAAATATATGAATCCAATGGGGTAAGCGTCAACCAGGAACAATAATCATTCAATCCTCGAAATCTCCAGCATTCTCCAATAAATAGTTGGCTGCCAATTCTTCATTGCGGTCACATGCCAAAAATGCCTCAATCACCAATGCTCTGTCAAATCCCATTGCCTCAAGCTATAGGGAAAACAGCAAATGATGAGTTATTATTAAAAAGGTTGCACGAATGAATTCTCTCAGAGATAGCATATAAAAATTACATACTCGCTCAATGGCCTCCTGTTCAGCTGGAGTTACATTTATAGCATGTGGCATATCTTGATCGGGCTGGTCATACTCACTGGAGAATGAAGTAATTGCATAAGAACAAAATGATTATGATTATGAGAAGTTGAATGAAAAAATTTTATATAAATTCTACCAAGACACAGCTTCAACAGAGACCAATGAGAACTCTCTAAGCCTTGGTTCAAAAGATAGGTGGAAAGTGAGAGAATATATTAGACCACAGCCTTCCCAAGAAACAAAATTCCACACAAGGGGAAGGGAAACTATGATGGAGCAAGATGGAAGATGAAGGTAGTAGAATGAATCTCAGATAAATGACTCCAGCTTGGCTAGGTTTCTCATTGTGAATGACTCATTTTCTTATTGTTTTTGGTTTGTTGAGCTTTTCGAGTATTTATTAGACATTTTTATTTGGGGTTGGAAAATCGCATTTGTAAATGCTCAGTTGCTCACCCTTCAGAACCCTCAAGAGGTTCATTTATTAACTGAAGAAACTCAGCATGGTGTTCCTGAATTAATCTCAAAAGCTGGGGGTTTTGCTTTCCAAGCTCCTGCAGCATGGGCTGTAACAAAAGCAGAATGGCAAAATTCAGAGGCATATTAAACAGAAAACCGTCACAAACACTAATGAGAAAGTTTCAATGCATATGCAGACCTGTAGAATCTGTGGGTTTGCTTGCACCATTGAGCGCAATGTCTGGAACTGTAATAATGAAAACAAATTAATTAAATCAAATTCCTGATAACTTATAGCGCACACAAACATTGGATCAAACATAACCTCCACACATTGACCTTACATATCAAAACATGAGATGGGCTAAAGAAAAATGCGCATGCTATAGTGACAACTACATGAACTCAACCTCTTATGGTTTGGCTTCTCTACTTTCCAAAAATAAAAAATAAAAAGAATGAGATAGTGAAAATAGCATATGATATAAAATTATCAAATAAGCTTATGGTTGACATAAGGTAATGATTCATAGATAATTTAATAAATTTTATAAATGCGGAAACATAATATAACCAATGTGATGTAAACCAAGGATACAAACTCAAAGTGAGTCATTGTCTATGTAGCAATAGAACAGAATCACTCAACATATGTTCTGACATTTTTTTGCAGGATGCTTACTTGATGATTGTTTCTAAGAAAGTCGAGGGATCCAAGGGCGCCAGCGCCAGCGCCAGCACTGGACAGTGCTTCCTGGAGGATTCCAGGTTAGATACACATACCGCCGCATAGAACTATAACAAATATATATGTTATAAAGTCCCTCCAGTAATAGATTTACCTGAGGAAACATGTTCAGGGGAGCTGAATTAGGTGCTCCGGAGACGGGTGGAGCAGCGACTGCGCCTGTGTCAGTTGCCTGACTTGTAGGGAAGTGAGCCACAGGCACAGCAACTTCTGCTGTTTCTGGAATACTCTGAAGAACATTATGTCAGTAGTAGAATACATATAAAGTATGAGAGTTAAGAGGAATATAGACATACAGAGTACAAGTAATCCACTGCTCGCTCTGGGTTGTTATAAGCTGCTCGAAGCGCACGTGTAACTGTTTCTCTGTCCCAACTTCCACCACCCATATCCATTATTTGTTGGATTGTCAGATCAAGATTAGTTCCAGCAACTAAATTTGAAGCAGCTTGACCATATGTGTCAGTAAGCACACTACAAATGAAACATAAGAGACTTAGCATTATTAAGTTCTATAATTACCAAGGGAAGAATAATCCTAAGGAGAAAAAGAAAACAAAGTAGCTGCATCAGCCAGAAACAGTTTACTATGATTCCAAAATGGATAACACAGAACCACCGTATTTATGTATATATTCGCATAAAAGGAACATACTAACTACATTGTCTGATACATCATATTAACAGAAATTTATAAGAGAACTGCAGAAAGAAGTATACCTCGCGGTGTCTGAAGAAGGTTCGGTAATCTCTGGGGGCCTGCAAAGCATACAGAAAATTATATCAGGGAAAATGTCAGTTAAAATTTCAAAATAAAACTTCAAAAGCCTGCTTGTCATCTGGACTAACTGCACTTGAATGGCAGCTTCAGCTCTGGAAGTAGAATTTGTAACTGAGGCAGTTGTAGGTGGATTTGTAGAAGTAGGCTGTGACACATACACAAAATAGCTTAGACATTAATAAAAACATAAAAAAAACGAACATAGTCTCAGCAAGGCAGCGAACTTGAAAGGAAGCATAAAATAGAACCTGAGCAGATGAAGCCCCTGCTAAGCTGGAAGTTTTACTCTGTCAAGAAAACTTGAATGCTGAGTGAGGCAGTAAGAAGGAGAGCTTATGCCAATAAAGTAGAGAATATGACAAAGAATTTCCAGAGTTGTTTTGCATATCTGGGTTATGTTTACATAGATACTGTACATGTGAAACTTAAATTTTAAGATGCAAAAGCACACAGTAATTGTTGGTTTTAGCAAAACATAACTGAACCTAAAGACATCCAAAGTGTGTAGAACACATACCAATCTGAAAACACATTCACCAAATTCCAGATTTCATGTACATAACTTTATTAGCATGAGCCCATTCACAGAAAGTGAAAGAAAAAAATTCATTGCTTGATTTAGTAAACTTAAAACATGGTTAGTAATACTCAAATCTTTCCCATGTCTGATTCCTATATAGCCTAATAGTAGAAGTAAACATCATATATGGATAAACTTTAAACTAAAATTAAAGAAATACTCTTTCTAGTCACACATATATGGATAAAATTGTTTATATATTGAAGCAAGCAGCAAATGAGTTGATCCCCTGCAAAAAGTTTGTAAATTCTTCACCTTGAAGGCTTGAACCCTAAAGCACAAAATTAGAACCTGATGCACTTGCATGCAGCCCATATCTGCTTCTAGTGACAGCTCATTATAAGCAACAGGGTAATAATATGAAAAATCAGGCCCATGTCTTGGTTCCTTAAGTTTGGTTCAAACACCCTTAGGGTACCTACCTAACTACTTGCTAATTTCATATGCCGTATATATAGTAGGATTTGACCAGAGACAATGGTTCAATCTTGGTTCCATTCAGTGGGTTTGGGAAAAACGAAAATGATAATAAAAATAAATAAATTTTAAAAACTTTCCTCATGCAATCCCTGACCATTACCATATAGACTATTGACAAATACACTCTTATCAAATACACCATTAATAAGCAAAGGGTTAAAGAGCCCTTTCCTCGTGCAATCCCTATACGATTATACCTGCGTCCACCACTTCACATTAATAGAATCATCAATCTCAGTATCCTCTTTGCCACAAAGGAAAAGATCTGAGAAAGAACAGTAATTAATGTTAGTGTCTCAAGATTCAATGAGCCACAGTCAATCTTCTCCCTTTTGATATAGAGGTTTCCTTCCAACCTTTTTAACCTCGTGTTCACTTCTTCGACCAGTGAATCCCAAAAGCTCACAGCCCTAATAGGCAGTCGTCAATTTTGATTCGCCACCTCTTTACCCTACATCCAACAGTTTCAGCTAAACTGTATGTTCTTCCTATCTAAGTAATGGTTTTCACCTCTCCCAGTGACAGGACTTACACCATTATACTAATGGTTTTTACCTCTCCCAGACAAGAAAAATGGATTCACGTACCTCCAGCTTCACAATAGGGGCCATACATTATCCATGAAAGCTAACTATTGTAAGCTTTCTACTCTGATTCATGCCTTAAGATACTACTTAAAGAGTGTAATCATATTAACTACTGTAAGCGTTTAGATAACAGAAGACACTATTGTATCTGCAGTATTGTTAGACTAGCCAAGTAAATTAAATCATAATATCTATGCATAGCATAACTTAGCTTCCTAAAACAGAGGTGTGGCATCACGAGCAAGTTGCCATATATAATTAATTCCTTATTCCCTTTATAAAGCATGTTTTACCATTACCCAAAAAGAGGCGGTAGGTATGTAATAACTACACCAGACAATAAAAGCTCCAACACAAAGTCACAGTAAATTCGTAGTGTCCATAAGTTTCATCTTTTAAAAAATATATATAGCAGGCATTCCCTTCACCTGGTATGACTTATGCATGTTGAAAATCCCATTAGTAAGAAAACAAAAAAATTAGCTGAAAGCTACACTATCAATAAGCATATCAAAGAGTCCATATAATGCAGTTTTCCTAATCCTGAAACTAGCTGGGTAGCACATAATTAAACACATTCACCACATTAGAAAAATCAACCAAGTAACAAAATTGGCACCAAAAAGAATACTAAATGATTATGGCATTCAATATTTGAATAAAAGCAAACAAGAGTCGTTATCACATTTCGTAGGGAAGGTACCTTGCTAAGCATGACTACAAGAAATCCATCTTCGGTGACCTTGTTTTCGGCCAATGTAGTTTCGTCTTTCAAGACTTTCCCATTGTGTATCAGTAACTGCTGCCCACATGGGTAATTATATTTTCCTTGTATATCCTCAATGTTTTTCTTCACTCCCATAACCTTCACACATAATAAGTACCACCAAAAATATAAATCCTCTCAATTATGACAAACACTCCTAACTATCCTTAATTCTCAAGAAATGAAAACACTTCACTCCAGTTTGGGAATTGCTAAATCACGTGAATCGAAAAAAGTAAGGACAACTGCGAAAAGCCTTTAAAAAAACATACATACATGAAAATTTGAATGAAATTGAAATAGGAGAACAAGAGAGGAGCTTACGGTGTCAGTGGGCTGAACCCTAATTTCGAAATGGCTGCCTTTGAGGGTCTTCACAGTGAGCTTCATTTTCGTTTTCGGCGGATTGAGTACTGAAAACCCTAGAAAGGAAGAAGAAGAAAGAAAAATCGAAGGCCGAAGCCCTGAAAGACGAAGGAAGCCGAGTGCAGGGAAGGAGCGCACACACAACTTTTGTCACTTTTCCATTTCCTAATTAATAGTAGCCAGCACGAGCGGGTCACGCGACTCTAATATAATCCCCAGAGGCTGGGTAAGAGTATATGCACCCATTTTGCGACTCATGCACCTCCTCAAATAACAGGTGTAATAATAATATTTTCTGCGACGGTAGATAAATAACACCTCTTATTATTATTTATTAATTTTAAATATTTAATTTTTTAATACTCGGTAAGATATTCGATCAATAATTGGATGACACATGTTAGATTCGTCGTTACACAATTAACGTTGGTGGCGAATTTGTCGTAAATACGATATTTTAAAATCGAATATTTTTGAGCGTGAATATGATTATACTTCATTCGTGAGAGAGTTGTAGAATATTTTATTCCGAACTCATAGGAATTTTCGTATAATTTTCGGATACTCAAACTATTTATTACGAATTTTAAATGTTTGATTGTAAATTTAATATTTTTTTAATAATATTTGATTTTATATGGGCCATCAAATTGGTTTTTCAAATCAAATCTAATGATCCAGATCAAGAGGACCATTGAAATGATGGGGCAAACTTGGGTGACGTCTTGGCTGACATCAAATGGGAGGTGCAACCAGACGTGCAAGAGCAGTACTTTCAGTTATTCGAGCAGGTCGTTAACACTTGGTCTCCTACGACCTACCCTCAGGTTGCACACCCCAAATGGGTTGCGCTTCTTGCTCGAGAAAAACTACAACCGGTGCAGATGCTCTAATTGAAAATTTTGGGAAAAGAAAAAAAGTAAGTCCAAAAAAGTTAAGGGCGAGACTATTTCCTCTCCATAAACATTTAAGTTCACCCTATATTTTATATTTACACTTAAATGTCCAAATTTATCCTCTAATAAAAAAAACTTAATTAAGAAAAATAAAAATCAACAAACTCAACCTACTACACTTAAGTTTTTACTCTTTTTAATATTCTAAATTAATCGGCAATACCCAAACTCCATACGTGCATCCATAAATAAGAACTCATTCATAGGTTGATTCTATTTTAATGAAGACTTTATATACGTCTACTTGTGGTAATCCTCTTCTTCAATATTGCAGACAAGAAGAAGATGATGAGGAAAAATAAAAACGGAAGGACCGAAAGAAGAGAGAGTTGGTTACTCTAGGTTGGCTTGATAACGGTGGTGTGACTCACGGAGTCTTTTTTATTTTATTTTTAATTTAATCTTTTTTTATTGGAATTTAATTACTCCTTAAAAAGAAATTTAGGTAAGAAAGTTGTTTGATGTTTATATAAATTTAAGGGTAAAATCGATAATTTTGAATATGTAGGGTGAATTTAGATGTTTGTGGAGTGGAAATAGTCTCACCCAAAAGTTAATCAGAGAGAGAGAGAGAGAGAGAGAGAGAGAGAGAGAGAGAGAGAGAGAGAGAGAGAGAGAGAGAGAGAGAGAGAGAGAGAGAGAGAGAGAGAGAGAGAGAGAGAGAGAGAGAGAGAGAGAGAGAGAGAGAGAGAGAGAGAGAGAGAGAGAGAGAGAGAGAGAGAGAGAGAGGAGATTCAGGGTTCTGGTCCTAACAGAGGTATACCCTAAAGCCCTAAGAGATTAACGGTCCAGATTCAATCACAATGGTATCCAACGGCTGAGGTCAATCCCCCACTAACTAAATTTCTTTTTAACTAATTTCCTCCACCAACTTAGAAAATTAATAATAATTTGCTCACATAACCGAAAAATCTCCCGAAAAATCCTACAAATTCGAAATAAAATCCCCTACAACTTTCATGAAGAAAATAATATTTAATTCATAACATAGAGAAAATTCGTTAAATGACTCATTAGTCGTGACTAACTTGTGGTTGAACTAGCACACCGCATTAAGCATGTTATAATTGTTCTACGTCGTCGCAATCTACCCCCCCCCCCCCCAATACAAATTTCGACCTCAAAATTTACCTACTTGTTACTCGAAGAGATATGGATTTTGTTCCTGCATCAACTATTCAGGTGGCTTCCTCAACTACATGCTTTCTCCATAGAACCTAGACCAGCAGAATGGTCTTATTGTGTAACTATTGCTCTCTCTGATCAAGAATCTGAGCTGGCTCTTCCATATATGTTAAGTCCTCAATAATTGGGAGTTGTTGAGGTATGAGGACATGAGACGAGTCGAATATATACTTTCGTAATATAGATACATGAAAAATATCATAGAACCGAGCCATCTTCTGTGGTAACACCAAATGATAAGCCACAGTACCTACACGTTCAGAAATCTCATAGAGGATAATATAACGTGATCGAAGCTTGCCGCATTTTCCAAATCGCACCACCTCTTTCCAAGGAAACAATTTCAAGAATACCCAGTCACCCACTTCAAATTCAAGGTATTTTCTTCTAGTGTCCAAATAGCTTTTCTGACGGTCTTGTGCTACCTTTAACTTGTCATGAATGATCTGGATTTTCTTTGCAGTCACTTGTACTATTTCGGGACCAATGAGACTTCTCTCTCCTACTTCACTCTAACATAGAGGAGTTCTACATTGTTTTCCATACAAGGTCTCATATTGAGCCATGCCGATGCTAGGTTGGTAGCTATTGTTATAGGCAAACTCCATTAGATGTAACTGTTTGTCCTAATTCCCTTTAAACTATAAGGCACTAGAGCATAACATATCCTCCAAAGTCTGGATCTTCTTCTCATATTGGCCATTGGTTTGAGGGTGGAAGATTGTACTGAACTGTAATCGAGTCCATAATGCTCTCCGCAATGCTTTCCAAAATTCTGAAGTAAATTGGGAATCTCGATCCGAAATTATAGACACAGGCACACCATGCAAACGCACAATCTCCTTCACGTATAGCTTCGCTAATTTACTCACATTCTGGGAATAGGGAGAAAGTGAGCAGATTTCGAGAGGTGGTCAACAATTACCCAAACGTCGGAATTGTCGTCAAAAGTACGAGGCATTTGGTATACAAAGTCCATGGTAATGTGTTCCCACTTCCAAATAGGGATCTCCAAGGGTTACAATTTCTAGAACGGTTTATGCCACTCCGCCTTCACCTGCTGACAAATTTCACACTTGCTCATATAAGTTGCTATTTCCCTCTTCATATTTCGCCACCAATAATGTTCCCTAAGAGTTCGATACATCTTTGTACTTTCCGGATACATGACATAAGCTGAACAATGAGCTTCATCAAGAATTTCATTCTTAAGTGCATCAATCCTAGGAACACACATCCTTCCTCTAAATAGTAATATGCCATCTCTTTCTAACTGAAACTCGGTTTGACCCCGACACTGAATTATCTCATTTTTATTTAGAAACTAGGGATCCGTATCATGTGCCTCTCGCACTTGATCGATCAATACCGGATGGACTTGAAAGCTTACTAACAATGCCCCATTCTCACATCTCCTCAATTCTACTCTTGAAGCTTATAATTCAGCCAGAAGTAGTACCCCTGTGACACGAATATGGGATAGAGAAGCTCCAGATTTTCTACTAAGGGCATCAGCTACCATATTGGCTTTTCTTGGGTGGTACTCGAAAGTACAATCATAATCATTAATCAACTTCATCCACCTCCGATGTCTCATATTCAGATCCTGTTGAGTACGCAAATAAGTGAGACTTTTATAGTCATTGAAAATATGGCACCGAACTCCATATAAATAATGTCTCCAACTTTTCAATGCGTAAACAATGGTTGCTAACTCCAGATCATGCGTAGGATAATTCACTTTATGAGGCTTTAACTGTCCCAAAGCGTAGGCAACCACTTTCCCATACTGCATCAGAACACAACTCAAACCATATTTAGAAGCATTACTAAAAATGGTATACTCTCCACTATCATCCGGTAGAGTCAAAACTACTGTTGAGGTCAACTTCTCCTTCAATATCTGGAAACTCATCTCACAAGCATCAGACCATTCAAATCTGACCCCTTTCTTGGTCAACCGGGTAAGCGGTGTGGTAATACGCGAGAAGTCTTTTACGAATTGGCGATAATACCCAGCTAAACCCAAGAAGCTTCTGATGTCTGACACACTCGTGGGTCTACTCCAATTCAAAATTGCTTTAACTTTGTCTGGATCTGCACTTACTCCCTCAGCTAAAATTATATGACCCAAAAACTTCACCCAATTAAGACAAAATTCACACTTACTAAATTTTACATATAACTGTGATCCTCACAAGGTTTGCAAAATAGTGTGCAGGTGTTTCTTATACTGCTTCACTTCCCTGGAATAAATTAAGATGTTATTGATGAACACAATGACAAATTTATCCAAGTAAGGTCTAAAAACTGCGGTTCATGGGGTCCATGAAAGTTGCTGGAGCATTTTTCAAGCCGAAAGGCATGACAAGAATTTCATAGTGCCTATAGCATGATCAGAAACTAGTTTTAGGGACATGGGATTCCCTGATCCGAAGCTGATGATATCATGATCTCAGATCAATTTTTGAAAAGACAGTTGCTTCCTTCAGCCGATCAAACAAATTTTCAATTCTAGGTAAGGGGTATTTATTCTTCACAATCACTTGGTTCAACTTTCGGTAATCAATACACAACCTCATCGAACCGTCTTTTTTCTTCACAAACAATACAGGAGCACCCCAAGGTAAGACACTAGATTGAATAAAACCCTTGTCAACTAACTCTTATAACTGCATATGCAATTCCTTTAACTCTGTTGGGGCCATTCTATAGGGTGCTTGAGAAATAAGACCCGTACTTGGAAGTAACTCAATTGTAAAGTTAATTTCCCTCACAAGGGGAAGACCAGGTAAGCTCTCAGGAAATACATCGAGGTATTCATTCACCACAGGAATTTCTTCAATATTCGACGAATTAACATTGGTATTCACCACACGTGCCAAGTACACCACACAACCCTTTTGTAACATTTTCTCTACTTTTATTGCCAATATCACGCAAGGGGGAAAAATAAATTCTTTCTCCACGAAACAATATCTCAAGAAATCCTGGACTCCTAAAAAGCACTTCCTTTTTGTGACAGTCAAACATAGCCTAGAGAGTTTCCAAAAAGTCCATCCCTAGGATCAAGTCAAAGTCTGCAATGTCTAACAACATCAAGTCTACGCTCAACCCATAACCTCCTATGTGGACTTCATAGTCCATCCAACATTCACTATCTCACCGGACGGATAAGTCACAAGCCACATTCCCAAAAGGGGAAAAGCAGGTATGGTAGCTACTGACGCTAATTTACAAGATATAAAAGAATGTGTAGCCCTCAGGTCCAACAAGGTAAAAGTTGAATAACCAAAAATCTACAACGTACTAATAATAACCTTGGGAGAAGTTCGTCCCTCACGCAAAGTCATGGAATACACCTAAGCCTGCCCGGTCGGTCGCCCCCGCTGATTGCGGTCTTGCTATCATTGGACCCCCAGGGCTGTACTACATGAACTCCAGTAGTTGTACTCTGAGTAGCACCAGTACTTTGATCACCTCTGCCTTTTGCAGTTGCTGCTCCACCTAAATGATCCCTCATAGGGCACTCCCTCGAATAGTGGCCTTCCTGGAAGCAAGTGAAATAGCCGGTGGTGATACCTTGCTTGCACTTTCCCATATGATACTTGTTGCAATTCCCACAAAAAGGATAATTCTTGCATCAGGTGAGTGTTAGGATCATAATTCTGCTCTAATTACATTCATAACTACATGCTTATTATTTGTCTTTTATTAATAAAGCATCATTTTCACTATGTTTCCTTGCTATGCTAGGAAATAAGGGATTGGCATGGAAATTCTCTAAGAGATGTAATCTAATCACATTTTGGAGAAACCAAGAAAGTTTCCTAAGTCTTTGGATAAGATGGAGCAAAATCGAGAAAAGGACAAAAAGTCAATGGTCGGTCAACGGTTAACTCTGGCAAGTCTTTGCCGGTCAATAGAAAGAGTCAAGTCAAGTTGGGCCAAGTCCCAAGAGTCCAAGCCCACAAAGGGAATATTTTAAGAGATGGATGCACATCCAAGTTACATGACTTAGGCTGAGTCACACCTCTTGGACCACTTAAACCCTAAATTTGTGGATTATGTCTAAGCATCAATTTTTGAATTTTAAACACAAAAATATCTCCCTTAGCTTATCTTGGTCAAGCTCCCCACTCTCCTTACACATATCATACTTCACTTTTTCATTTCTCATAGTTTTAGTCTCTCTCTATAGCCTTTATCCTTACCTCAACCCTTAAGCACTCTCTCTCATCTCTTCTCCTCCCTTTCTAGGCCGAAATTTCTCCATAACTACCACCATTATAGACCTAGCTCTTCCCTCTCTTGGGTAGAGCCAAATCTCTCCACTACCACATCATCACTTGGCCTATTTTAGGTGTCCCTCCTCTCATCTTTGACTCTAGAGTTTGACTTAGTTTTTAGAGTTTAAATGAGTGGAAAGTAATACTTCTTCCCCTTGGCTCCTTGGAATCCTACGAGATATCATTATCTCCTCTTAAAGATTTGGTGCTAGCTTGGAGTGAAGAAGTGGAGCTAGAAGACTTGGAGTCATTTGGTGGAGCTTTGGCTAAGGGGACTCTTGGTTATCTCTTTCCTTTTTTAGTTTTGAGCATGTATCTAATCTTGTATTTCCTTATGAGTAGTGAGTAGTTCTATTTGGGAGGTTAGGGTTTAAACCCTAGCCATGTGATGTGAACAAATGATGTCTTGGATTATGTATGGTTTGTGGTTTTAGTGTATGTTGTGTGAAACTGTGTGGTGAATGAGCTACTATGTGATTATGGATGTTTATATGTTTGGGCTTCAAGATTTGTTTCACTTATGCATGTGTTGACCCTAGCTAAGTTAATATGTGTATGAAGAAACAAAAAATTGGGACCTTATTTGAATTAGCTACTCACTTAAGGCTAGATGAGCGTGTAAACATGATTATGATCTATTCCGAGAGGGTTTACCATGAGGTTTGGTCTCCTTAGAACTAAGAAAGGAATAGAGCTCTTTGAGTCTCAATAGACTTGAGGGACTTTAGTCAAGCACACATTGAATCAAAAAGGTTATTGTGGTTATTAGTAGAATCTTTTGACTCGTAACTCAATATGTGCGAGTTGGGGATTCACTTAGACTTTCTTTCGGATTCTCCTATAGAGATTCAGGAAAGGGAACCTTCTACATGTATCACATGAGATACTTGTTGAGTTCACAAACGTGACATACGGTCAAGATATAAGCTCAAAATGGCTTGGGTCTTGGTCCCAATTCACTAGATATTTCCACGTTGGACTTAAGTCGTCTAGAGTCCAAAATGACCTAGAAACTTGGGTCCAAAACCAAACGTGACTCAAAAGGTCACAATTTGGATATCAACTTGTGTAAACGGACTCTAATAATCCACCTACATAAACAAGAACATTGTTTGGGCATCATATGGTTAGCGGGAATTTCCCTAGTCGACCATTCTTCTTTGTTTTAATTGTTTTTTATTTTAGTTTCTGGATCTTAGTGTAATCAATCAATAATCGTTTAATCACTCACCATAATCTAATCACCCCTTGCAATGCTAAGTCTCCAAATGACTTAATGGTATGAGATACATTTTCGCATTTTATTCTTAGTTTAGCGTTAAGTAGTGTCTAGTTAACTGTAGTTTAAGTGCTAATCATTTCAGACTAAGGAGTTATAGTAGTTAATTTTTGTGGGTTCGACACTCAACTTTTTATAAATACTATAACTTGACACCATATACTTGCGGATGGGGAACAAATTATATGTTTATGGGCTGCTATATTGTTCACTAAGTGTGTAAGGCACGTTTTCTTCGAACAGTGAGCTGTAATGATTGCCTCTAAACCTTGATCCACTGCTACTGGCTCCCGATTGTTGTCCCTGTGCTCGATTTCTTCGGTCTTCCACTCTGATTCCTTTGAATAGATGTACCAGGGGAGAATCCATACGATGCACTGCCCGAGGAAGAAGCTGAACCAGAGGTACTCAAACTCATCCTCTTTGAAGGACCCTGACTAGGTACCTCCCTCAAATCTACGAACTTGAGACAACCTCTGCTTCTCCTTCTCAATGTCCTCACCTCTAACCATTGCACTAACAAACTCATCAAAGTTATCACGGGGCGTGGTGGTCAGTGTCGCCCTGATGTTTAACTTCAGACCTAATTCAAATCTCCTACATTTTGCCTCTTCAGTGGTAACCATAACTGGCTTGAAATGGGACAAGCGAGTCAACATGTCCCTATATTCATGAACTAACATCTCCCTTTTCCTCAAAATTTTGAATTCTTCTTATTTCCTTTGTTGAGCTGCTGCATTGAAGTATCTATGCATATGAACAATCCCCTGAAAACATCCCATGGTGTGTTAATAGCAACCATACGCGTAGAACACCACTAGAAATAGGCATCACTCGAAAGAAGTCTAGTAGCAAACACAGTCCTCTATTCTGGGGTAAGGTGCAAATGATCACAAATCCACTCCAGATTCACTAGCCAAGCCTCACATTCTTCTAGCTCATTGGACCCCAAAAAGTCAACAGCTCCAGCTCCGGTCACTAGATCATTCTCCTCGATACGAAGGAGGTTCCTGAACCAACTAGGCATATGCTGATCAACCTCGTTAGTTCTATGGCCCACTGCCCTGATACCTCAGGATCCACATCGAAGAGGCATTCCTATAGATGAAAATATATTAGTTCACAAAACACAAATGATTCATCCACGAGACTTCAAACATTTAAAAACACACAATACTGTGAGCATTTTATGAGGATCCGCCAGTCGGTCAGGCCATCGCTCTAGAGGTGTTGTATATTCTTAAATTCCCTTAGAAACATGACTAAAGAAGTCTACAAAACCTATAAATTAATGCTATGATACCAACTAAAAGGACTCAAACTTAAATAAGCAACCAAACCAAGATTAGGCTCTAATAACCTATGACTAATTGGGAAAATTCTACCAAAAATTCGGCATAACCTCCCTGCAAAGTAACGGAACCAAAAACCTGTAATTGTGGAAAATTTCTATACACAAATTCAACATCACAAGCGTGAGCCTCCGTGTTTTATCAACTTATTCAAATCTCAACAATACCAACATAGGAAAAACTAGGGAACAAAACAGAGGTATCGACGCATACTTCAATTAGGTTTACACATGAGCGGAAGCAAATAAATATAAACATGGTATCCAAAGCGACTCCTAGTACAAATAAAATGAACTAGTAGGTTAAACATGAACCTACTAGTAGACCAGAGAAACTCGAATGCTAATCCTTCGTTGTCAACATGTGCTCACCGAAGGGATACTACACACTGGGCAAAAGAAACCGAGAGGCCCAGGGAAAGGCACAACAGAAAACATAAGAATCATTAGAGTGAGTGGATGAAAATAATAATCCAATATACGAGAAAAAAAACTTAAAATAGTTTATGCCTTTCCTCAAATGACTTGAAAATAAAACTCCAAGCAAGTAGAGAGTAAACTCTCAAAGTATAAGTGGTGTGGAGGCATCGTCCAGGGACCTCTAATCCGAGACGATACTAAATGCGCAAACCAGATCAAGGCCTCTAACCCATCATTGAGTCCTCAAAAATCGAGTTGCTAATATATATAAGTGCCATGTCAGGGCCTCTAACCCATCTTGGATCCCTCAAAAATCGAGTAGCAAATGCATTGATGTAATTAATGATGATATGCACATAAGCCTCAACATTGAAAATTTAAGACTGAACTGACACACTTGCATGTAAGTAAGTGTAAACAATATCGACTCGCTACGATAATGAAAGTTAAAAAGTCCACTCACAAAAAATGGTTAGCTCTGAGGTCCAGCGGAAGTCTCCTTGCCAATATCCCGATTGCGGTCCCCTGAATTCAAGATATGAAACATTTAAAGTCAAACATCATTAAATATCTCAAATCTACCTTAAAACTACCCAAAAAACCCGTAGGAAGATTCTAAGTTTCTGCCTCGTTGGAGCTCCTCCATGGGCAACGACGCGTGGTAGCCATGCGCAGTCACCGGTGACTATTCGGCGAAGCCGAAACCTACATGAAAAACTTCAACTCAAGGTCCCCAACCACTTTCCCTTCTTCGCCGGAGTGAGATTCGGCCGCTGAATGGCCGAAATTGCCGCTACAACCGTGAATCCCAAACTCTGGCAACCACCACCAATGACGGCAAAAATCCTCCCAAAATCTTCCCCTTCCAAAGCCCAACCTTTTCTCCCACTACTACGACATCCAACTCCGCTTGACATGGCCGAAATTCAGCCTGAAAGCCATCGGCTTCAAAATCGCCGGAGAGCTTTCGAGCTCGACTTTGGTGCCGTTGAGTCCCCTCGTGCTTCAAGCTATCCCAAACCACTCTCCTACAATCCTAGGCTACAAAACCCCTAATTGGGTCGGAGCACCGCCAAACCCGGTGACAATACTCCGTGGAGAAACACACATGTCCGACATACCTGCATGTCCCAAAAACACACATCTCTCGGCTTCAAGTTCTCACTCCGACGTACCTGCATGTCCCAAAAACACACACCAATAAGTTCAGTGAAGAGAGGAGCTTCACATTCATAACTCAAACGTCAAAAACGGTGGCCGAACGACGACGCTTTTGGCGGGTCGGGTCGGGTCGGGTCGGTCCGGCTGCACGAGTCTCTTCCAAAAATGGGTCAGGCTCTGGGAGGGTTATGGGTAAGGGTTCAGTTCCTAACTCAGGTATACCCTAAAGCCTAAGAGATTAACAGCCAAGATTCAATGATAATGGTATCCAACGGCTGAGGTCAATCCCCCACTAACTAAATTTCTTTTAAACTAATTTCCTCTACCATCTTAGAAAATTAATAATAATTAGCTCACATAACCGAAAAATCTCCCAAAAATTTCTACAAATTCGAAATAAAATCTCCTACAACTTTCATAGAGAAAATAATGTCTAATTCATAACGTAGAGAAAAGTCGTTAAATGACTTATTAATCACGACTAACTTATGATTAAACTAACACACCGTATTAAACATGTTATAATTGTTCCGGGTCGTCACATTATTGATGTATGAAATATTTTTAAATAGAAGTTTTACTATAATAAATAGTACCATATACTACATATGCTTTAGAATGATGACAACACAACAGAAAGATCATACTACATGCTCTCTTATTGAAAAGTGATGCATCAATACTTGATTAGGACTAATTTTCCTTGTCACTCAACTTGAGCGACAATAAAATCATCAACACAAAAGTGATGCATCAATACTTGATTAGGACTAATTTTCCTTGTCACTCAACTTGAGCGACAATAAAATCATCAACACTTCATTTTATTTTGTACATTAGAAATACCCCCATCTTACCATGAGTCATGACTTGTTTCCTCAATAGGTCAGACAAGACACTCAAAGCGCGTATGTAGACGAATTGCTCACCTCCCTAATAATTTATACATAGAGAATTTTAAACAATAATAAATGAGAAAAATGTAAAATTAAAAAAAATTAAAAAAACTTGCGCATAAGGTAAGCGGAATGCCCCTACTACAGTCGGGCCTAATAACAATTAACCCAGGACACAAGTACAACATTCCTCCTCCTTGCAATCGTTGATCTGCTCCTAATGTACCTTTGTCTTCCCTTCGCCGCAAGACCAACCACATTGCTGCCAACTTTTGTCCCTTCTTCCAATATACGAGTCATAACCATCTAGTCTTATATCGTTGTAAAGTTCTCTGGTTGTCTCATTCTCAACCAAGCACTTCTGATGTCTTGTAGTGCATCTGATCTTGGATTCAATGGCTCAGAGGCAAGTGTGAAGACAACATCCCCGCGTAGATTAAAAAAACCTAATAAAGACATACAACTTGCTCAATGAATGACGTCAAAATTACAACCTAGCTCATAGATCACCAATGGTACAAAGCATCACCTTAGTATGGAGAGAAGAGGGACACAAAAATATCACCCAGCAGTCTAGAGCATGGCATCGCTTCTATCAGACCAAGTATGTCATACATGTTAAATACCAACGTCGATCATGTCAGTATGATGCCACAGTTTTTCACGGAGCATCTTGTTACAATATAATTTGTATTCACAAAATGTTCGTCCTCTCCTCTGCCTCCATAATTAAAAGCATGTCCTCAAATTCTACACCACTAAAATTCCAATCATATATAAGACCTTTCACATCCATGATATTATTTTGTTATTACTTAGATGTCAACCCACAAAATAAAATAAAAGCATCTATCAATTATCACCTGTTGGCTCAGCATAATCAGCATCGCAGTTAAAAAGTATTGGGATATTATCCAAATTTTATATTAAAGCTTTTGAGGCCCCTATTTGGTATCGTTTCATAAAGAAGTTTTTTCATTTTTCAAATGCAAAAGCAGAATGAAAGTGTATTTAGTAGAGTATTTTCAGAAAATAATTCTAAAAACAGAAAACATTGAAAACTGAATATACTCTACGTTCTTTAAAATGCAAGAGTGGCGTTTTCAGTGTTTTTTTTATAAAAACACATTCAGTAAAAAAATTAAAACAATTTGGAATAAATTTATATTGAATCACACAATTATTTAATTATTTTAGCATTTATGATATGAGATCTAACTTAAATCATTATTTTGTAGATTTTTGTATATGTACCTTACATGTTTTATTGTTTTTAATCGGAGAAAGTAGTTTGATAATATAACTTACAAGACACGTTTTTATATTTTCAAAATAGAGAATTTGATTTCTCGTTTTTTTATAAAACTGTTTTCGAAAAAAAGTTTCGTAAAACGGATACCAGACACGGCTTAATCTTTCACTAGAACATTCACATTAGAGATAACAGTGTCCCTAATTTTGGTTCCTATGTTTTCTATTTTGATCATTTATCCATTGGTTATAATAGCTCTTGCCTTTCATTCGTTCTTTCTAATTTTACAAAGTGTTAATTTGCTTTTACGCACATTGGTTTTCCAAAACATCACTTATACTACTTAATCTTTAAGTTTTGAAAGTTTACTAACCGGAGATTTTATATTCATCATTGCTATCCTCCAAATTGGCTCGACACAAATCTGACATTATTATTAGCCATTTTTCATCGTTGGACGCACACAAAGGTATGTTTTAGTCAATTTTTTCACCACTACACTACTAGAATACCTTCGTTAGCAGACTAAATTTTTTTCAGTCCGTTGCCTAACAAAAGCTTAGGTGACGGATATGGGAACAGTCTGCTTTGAAAAAATATCTGTCTTCTAACAACTTGTTAAGTAACAAAAATAGTTTCCATCAAAAATTCGACGGCCAATAACGTTTTTAAATGACAATTTTTTTGAGTTGTCAAACTTTATCTTCCAAGAAACATTAAAAGGACAGAATTTGAATTCCATTACCAATTCTATTGTCTTAAGGAATTGTTAGAAAACAGACACTTTGCCGTCTGTTAGAAGTAGGTTAATTGACAGAATTTATTCACTACCAGAAGGATAATGTCCGTCTGCTAGAAGAATATTCAATAATAGCCAGTAGCATTTTCAGATCGAACTCTTATTCTCTTCACAACTGTTCTAACACCTCCTTTCCAGCGATTTTTTGATCTACAACGAAGAAGCTTCGATCAAAGCCCCCAAAGCATTCCCAAAGCTTCATATATTGGTTAGTGTTTGTATATACTAATTTTTTTTTGAAATATTTCGCTATATTATGAAGTTAACCGGTGAATGAATTCCGGCAATAGTTTTCCGGCGAAATTTGTGATAGGTAGCTAGAATCCCGCTCTTGATGCATGTATAATGCTAACTTTTGCAGAAATGTTAGATCGATTAGTAGCTATGTTGACAAATTATGGATTTTGGATATTTACATATATATATATATTATTAATTAATTAGTTTAATTTGGGTTATGCAATTTAAGTAGTAATTTTTGGGTGTATATATATATGTGTAAGAAAGATTCTTGATCGATATATGTAGGTGCGTAGCTAGATTATTATATATGTACGTACGTACATGATATATATGGATGAAAAATTAATAGCTAGGTACGTAGCTTGATCGATATATATGAAGATTAGGTATATATATTGAACGAATCGAAGCGTGGGAAGATTATTGGTTTTAGCTAGCGAGCTTGATATAAAGTTAGAGTATATATATATATATATATATATAGGTTCTAACTAGCTTGATATATGAAGAATTAAGGTTATAAATGTGATTGGCTAGACAACTTATTATCTCGCTTATTATAAATTACGCACTTACAGCTGGTTATGGTTGGAGAGAGATAATCAAAGGTATTTACAAGGAATTTACGACTTCATGCGGTTCGTAATTCAACATGGTGGAGGAAGCTCAATTTCAAGTGTCCGTGTAAGAGATGTCGTAACACAGAATATCCATACAGTTGCAGATATATTCCAGCACTTGTCTCAATACGGTATGATGTGGGAGTACACTTCATGGAATGAAAGGTGAAGAACTAGAGGTTAATGCTTATATTGCGATGGCGGGGTTCGGATCGGGGTATCATGTTGGCTCATCCAGCAATATTGATGGACTTGCTCCAAACCCCGTTATGGAACTTGTCCACGATGCATTTCTGTCGTATAGTTCAAGTGGATACGGGTTTTTCGAGGGCCATTACGATACTCTCAACCATGAGACTGTTCCGCTAATAGTCGACTTCATGAGATCCACTAATTATGACAAGTACAATAGACTTCTACTGGAAGCCTAGACACCAGTGCACTCACATGATAAAGTGGCTCCTTTGAGTGCGGTAATGGAGGAAATGGGGTATAAAGTGAAGCACAAATTGTTGAATGCAGCGTTCGACGATGTCCATCGACACATAAGTAGTCTGCTTCCTGATGATCACAAACTTCCAGACAGTTATCATAAAGTAAAAAGGATATTGAACAATCTTGGACTTTCTTCCACAAAAATTGATGTGTGCAAAAACAATTATGTCTTGTTTTATAAGGAACACGCAGACCTCCAGTACTACCCGGTTTGCGGCGAGTCAAGATGGCGGGTCAAGCAGAAGAACAAGAAGAAGAAATTTTTTCCATGGAAGGTTCTTCGTCATTTGTCGTTGATTTCTAGACTAGAGCGATTGTACATGTGTCCGTACACGACAGAGACAATGAGGTGACACGGTGAAAAGAAGTTGGATGATGGTGTGCTTAAACAACCCGCAAATGGGAAGGCCTTTAAGTCTTTTGACATGACGTTTACAGACTTCGCATCAGAGGTTCGAAATTTGAGACTAGGACTTTCTACAAAAGGGTTCAATCCTTTTAATGATTTCCAATATAACACTTGGCCCGTTATTGTGATGTCGTAAAACTTGCTTCCCTAGATGTGTATGAGAAAGGAGTTTAATTTCCTTTGTCTGATAATTCCGGATAAATAATCCCCTGGAAAGTGTTTTGATGTGTTTATAAGACCTTTGATTAATGAGTTGAAGGAGGTGTGGGAATTTGGTGTGCAAATTTGGGATAGCTAGACTAAAACGTCATTCATCATGAGAGCAGCCATTATGTGGACCATTAGCGATTTTTCGGCTTACGGGTTGTTACCATCTTGTAGGACTAAAGGGTATAAGGGTTGTCCTATCTTCTTAGATGACGTCAACTCCAGCCATCACGAGAGAAAGGTGTGTTACTTAGGGCATCGTAGATGGCTTCCCGAAAATCATCAATAGAGATCCGAAGTGCTGAGTTTTGATGGGACGGTAGAGGATGATTCGAAATCTCAAGAGTGGTCCGGCGAAGAGATTTTTCAAAGGCTCCAACACGTTGATTTTGGAGTACTGAGCAAGTCTCCACGTGTGACGGCCTCAAACCCACTTGTGGTTGACAACGAAGTTAGGTATTAGAGTCACATGAATATTTTCTTTGAACTCCCTTACTGGTCAAGATTGAAACTCAGGAACAACCTTGATGTCATGCACATTGAGAAGAATGTATTCGACAGCGTCCTTGGAACAATTCTGGGCCATGATGGGAAGAATAAGGACGCTCTTAAAGCGCGTGAATATTTGCGGACAATGAACATACGCTGTCACTTGTGGTTAAAGAAGATGAGGTCTGGCAATGCTGAGATCCCTATGGCACCTTACACAGTGAAGTCGAACAAGAAGAAGGAAGTGTTTGCATTCCGAGGTGTTCGATATCCATCCAACTATGCAGCAAATATATCTCATTGTGTAAATGAGGGGGACAACAAATTTATAAATCTCAAGACTCATGACTGTCATGTTATGATGCAACGTCTTCTTTCAGTGGTAATTCGACCTTATTTGCATCGTGACTTGGTAGAGCTGTTAGTAGCGTTGTCCAGGTGGTGGCAGAAGTTATGTACAAGAGAGTTGAATAAGTCAGATATAGTTTAATTGAAAGAACAGATTGTGTACATTCTTTGCAAATGGGAGAGGATTTTCCCCCTGCTTTCTTCGACGTCATGATTTACCTAATGATCCACCTCCCAGAACAAGTGTTGATTTCTAGTCCGGTACACTACACTTGGATGTATCCCTAGGAAAGGTACATTGTCTTACTCATGATTGATGGATCACTTCTTATCTTCGACTTTTATATATATGCAAATGTCTTATTGAATAATTTCATCACAATTATTTGCAAATAACTTGGACAATATAAAGGATGTGTCAAAAATCGCTCTAACTCGGAATGTTTTATAGCAGAAACGTACATTAAACATTAGTGTGTGACCTTCTACAACTTGTATCTCAAATACTCTGTCAAGCCACCCCCTTCTGACTCGTCCAATACACTTTATTGCTTCAATATTTCTATCATCACAGATGGTGTACGAGCCTTCAAACCTGTACACAAGAGTTTAGAAAGATTAAGCAGAGAAGAACTCATTGAGGCACGCTGGATTGTGTTGCGGGACTGTACCGAAGTCGATCAATTCATGGTTTCATATTTCGAAGCACTTCATAAAGAACCTCCAAGACTTACTCATGAACAGTTGAAAGAACAACAAAAGCAACTATTTCCAGATTATTTCCAATGATGGGTATGTGTGATTATGTAAATTATATATTATATATTGCATCAAAATATTGCTTGTCGTACCTGGCTTATGTTCATAATTTTGCAGAAGATTAGCCTTCAAAAATTTAACGACGTGGTTGGTAAACAACAGCCCTGCACAATTTGGCCAACAAGCCCCAAAGATATGAGATTTATTCTGCATGTGATGTGAACGGGGTAAAGTTTCAGACATTAGTCAGAGATGAAGGCAAGAGAACACAAGATTATGGGATCTCAGTAGGAGAAAAAGATGATTTATACTACGGGGTTGTTAATATAAGCAAATGGAATGCGTGTCGTGCTTTTCAAATGTAAATTGTTCAATACTGACCCGAACATGCGAAATAGTATGAAGAAGGATCTTGGCTTGTTATCGGTAAATGGTAACACAAGCTGGTATGATGATGAGCCGTTCACTCTTGCCACATTAGCTAAACAGGTGTTTTATCTTGATGACCCAAAGGAGGGAGAGGTCGGAGGGTGTTTGGAAAGTAGTTAACCATATTTGTCATCGTAATATTTGGAACGTAACAACACTTGAGGGGTTGTTCAAAATAGAAGTGCGTGACAAAAATGATGTCAGCAATCCATATCAAGAGCCTGATATAGCTACTGTCCTAGAAACGAGTCTTTTACACCTGAACGAAGTTCCATGAACTCCACAAATCTAGACAAGGCCGCTTAACTCGACTAAACTGGAAGAGCTAGAACACATTAATGACCACACTGATGACAAGGATGAAGAGGAAGCCAAGGAAGATGACTATGATGAGGATGAAGACTCAGAGGATGAGGATGATGAGGATGACACAGATTATGAAAGTGAATAATGTATCACATGCATAATTTAATTATTTGGATTTGTAATAATATATTAATTCTACCTAATTTTGAATTATATTTATCGATCATGATTTGAATTTATATGAATGATTATGATTGTTTTACAAAGGAACAGTTACAAGTAGGGAAGATGCAGCAAAATACCAAAACTCCATCCAAAATCTAACTCAACACTTATCAGACGGACGCTTCATATTCCGTCTGCTTACCAAATCGTTCACTGACGGATCACTCAATTTTCGTCTGCTAACTAAGTACTAGGCAAACGGAAATTTCATATCCGTTGTCTTATAGAAAACCCTAGACCCTAAAACCTACCTCTAAACCACATATCCCAACCCCTAAACCTTGTTTTCTTTAGCAACGAAATTGTCAATATTCTGTCGGTTAACATGAAACCCTAAACCCTAAACTTAACCTAAACTAAACCCTAAACCCTGTATTTTTAGGCAACACAATTACAAATCTTCGTTGCCTAACAGGGCTTAGCCAACGAAACAAAGAAATTTTCGTCTGCTGATGAAGTGTTAATTGCCACCTTACCAAAAAACGATGACATATCTTTTTAAAATGGAAGAGTGTCTGCCACGTGCTCTATCAAACACAAGGGGAGGAACCGACCCCTTTCGAGTTTGGGCATCGAGAAGATCAATGGAACTGGTTGGTGGCGCACTTTCGGAGCCCTAATTTCTGGTAATGTCTTTTTCGAATATAATATTTTCTTTTTAGATATTTTCAAAATTCTGCGAATTTTTTACGAATTTTTGCGGAATTTTGAATATAATATTTATTGTTTGGTTATTTATGTAGTTTGTGGAAATTTGTGGAAATTTGCAAAATATGCGAAAATTTGTGAAATATTGAGGAAAGTTGCGGAATTTCGAATATAAAATGTTTTTTTGGTTATTAGTGGAATTTTACGGAATTTCGAAAATAATATTTATTTTTTTGTAACAGCTAATGTCGGAGGCGAACGCGAAGAACCAAGATAAGAAGGATGCGAACCACCACTCCTGGTCAACTCTAATGACTTACTTGATGGCGAAACATATGGCAAAGGGTTCTCTTGTGCCCTTCAATGACACGTACCAAGATGTGTATGTCTATCCCGGGAATGAGAAGGAGGCTGACAATCTGGTAAGTGACCACTAAATTCAAAATTAACGGAAGTTTACTATTTTCTGTGAATGTTTATGTGAGAAAACCTTAGAAGCATCTTCATGGTATGCACATAGGTTAGAATAGATGGTGACCGGATGAAATTTAAATGTTACCTAAACTTGTAGTACATAAAAATGGTTATGTGGTGATCTGTTGTTATATTGAGAATGTGGAATGGTTTTTGTGCTATATTGGTTGAATTTTTATGTGTTTTCAGATTTTTGGTAGCCTAATATTTTAGGAGAAATTATGTCAAATTTTCGGAAGAATTATCGATCATATTAATCTTTTTTTATTATTAATTTTTAATTGTTTATTTTATTGTAAGAGAAGTTGATGCAGGTGGCCGAAGAGCAGTTTGCCGAGAAAGCTGTAGAAAATTTGGATACTCTGCGTGAGTAGCTCGGGCCTTTGGATGTGCCCACACAGATTGCAATGTTCAAGAAGGTACTCGGAGTTCGATGTGGTACAGAGATTCGAGGTCTCAGACATGCAAGCATTCGAGAGTTGACTCTGATGTTGACGTCTATGTCGCGCGCTTGTTCTGGTCGTGTCGAGGCGCTAATCCAAGAGGTCTAGGAGTAATCAGAGGCACGAATCCGGGAGTTCTAGGAGCAAGCAGAGGCGCGAATCCGCGAGCTTGAGGACCGAGCTAGAGACTCCGAGGCGCGTCTAGCCACGATGTAGGCGGACGCCGACGCGCGGGCTAGAGATTTCGAGGTGCCTCTACTAGCAGAGATGCAGGCGGAGATGCGGTTGCCGTTTTTGCAGATGATGACCGGTCATATGCCTACTTCCTCTACGTCGACTTCCACTACGCCATCTCAACAGTCACGCTCGAATGATGGCGATAGCGGGCTCGGAGGACCCACACCACCGGTGTAGCTGGTTATCATTTGCATGTACATTATGTAGTTTTTGATTGGGACGTCTCTTTTGTACAATATTTATATTATATTATCGATTGAAATCGTACAGGAATCAAAGAATTAAAATCGATATTATATTATCGATCAAATTCATAAAATTAATATTAAATTATTGAACGAAATCGTTAATATTTAAAATCAATATTATATTATTTTTAATCAATTTTTTTATTTTATTAGTTCTTTGTTAAGAGACGGAATGATTATTACCCGACGGAATTGTTTATAAATTAGGTGACAACTATTCCGTCCTTTAGATTACTCGTTAACAGATGAAAATTTTACTTTCGTCTGTTAATGAGTACTCTAAACGACGGATTCTTGCACCATAAACCGTCCTTTTGGATGAAACGTTCACCGACGGAAATAAACATCTCTGTCTGCCAGAAATTTTGTCAAACAACGAATTTTTTTGTCGTCCGAATCTGAAATATACTGTTGCATTACCATTAAGCAACAGAATAACATCCGTCTCTTAACAAGGTTGTTAGAAAACAAAATTTGTAATTTTTGTTCCCTAACCAGCTTCGTGATATCGCTTAGCCAACGGATCTTAGGCAACAGAATGTGCGTTGCCTAAGGCAATTAAGAAATGGAAAACCTTTGTTAGGCAATGGATTTGGTATGTCTGCTAACAAAGAAATTTTGGTAGTGCTAGAGCTATTTTTTTTTATTATTCATCTACAAGGGTATATGCATAAATTCAATTGTAAATAGGTCCAAATTGTCTCTTATCACTCGGCTCATGTTTTGGTATATTATATTTGCATCCAATATATGATATTAAACTGTATTCCATTGATTCGTAATTATCTATTATTTGAAACAAATCTAACGACAGTTAATCACAATTGACTAACCGTGATTATCATTAATCACCAGAACATGACTTCTCATCTCTTTCTCTCTCTCTCTCTCTCTCTCTCGTTTTATTCAAAAGATAGGTTTAAAGAAACAGTAGAAAGAAAAGAAAAAACATCTTAATTTATCTAAAAACTGAGAAAATAGAACTTTGAAAGAAAATATTGGCCGGAAATGCTCGAACAACATTACTACATAGAATAACATTTCGTTTAGGGTGTCTCTTTCTATAGCTCCCTCTCTATCTCTGTTACTTTAGTGGCGATCCGGGAACTTCGTTTTTTCCTGCAATTTTTCTTAAGCCTAATCAATAAACTAAAAAATTAATAAAAAAATTTATATAAAAAGAAAACAATAAAATAAGCAATAATAAAATGAAGGTGAAATTGACACCTCCTTTTGTATAAACCAAACCTCCCTTCTTCATCTTTTCACCCAAAAATATATTCAAAATACACATAAAAACTAACAAGAAGGGTGTAATTTATAATTAAAAAAGGGTGCTAATTTCATCCTCCTAATAAAAAACTCCCAAGTTTTTTTTTCCACTAAGAGAACATAATAATACAAACACTTCAAAAAAGAATAACAACACCAACACCCCCAGTCATCTTCATCACCATTGTTTTTTGTTTTCATCTAATCGATGGCTTTCTTAATCTTTTCCTTTCATTTCCTCCATATCTCATTTGAGTGCCATTAAAATTATTCCAAATGTCGTTCTGATTATTATTTTTTTCATATTCATCTTGTGCTTTGTGTATGTTTGGCTCTTTCTTTGGCATGTTCTCAAATGTGTTGCTACATCTTTGATGTCATTTAATCGACAAATGATGGAGAAGAAAAAGTATCCGATAGGACCTGAGCACTACACATTGTATGAGGAGGTCGGCCAAGGCATCAGCGCTTCAGTGCATCGCGCAGTTTGTAAGACATTCAATGAGGTCGTCGCAATCAAAATTCTCGACCTTGAAAGGGACAATTGTGATCTGGTACCAATTTTTTCCATTAATATATATTATTGACTGATAATGTTGAGCACGAACAGACAAATTTTGAGGTAATAAATATATTTAGGGCTACAGAATCAAAGATATATTGAATCAATTATCGTCTAAATTGTTGGTTTATTTAGTTTGAGATTGGGATTTATTTATCAGTTATCAATTTATCTAATTATAAATTGGTATTTAGAGAAACTAATGTAGTGACTTGTTCAGCGATGTTGATAACTACAATAATTTCATTGATAATGGCCTCTAAGGAATTTTTCGTATTGCTTATCCATGGCTTTTTGTGATATTTGTTCTTACATGTATGGTTTGTGTCATTTTTACAGAACAATATTTCTCGTGAAGCGCAAATAATGATCCTAGTTGACCATCCTAATGTCCTCAAATCATATTGTTCATTTGTTAGTGAGCATAATTTGTGGGTTGTTATGCCTTTTATGGCTGGGGGTTCTTGTCTTCATATTTTGAAGGCCGCATACCTGGACGGTTTTGAGGAGTTAGTTATAGCTACTATACTGCGTGAAATTTTAAAAGGATTAGAGTATCTTCACCATCATGGCCACATTCATCGAGATGTGAAAGTAAGTATTATTTCTTTTTTCACTACTTGTATGTACAAACTAGATTTTTTAACGTATGTAGCAACAAAACTGTTTTCTCACTGCTATTGTAATTATAATCACATTTTGTATATTATTTTCTTGTAATTGCAATGTCTACAAATACTTTATAGGCGGGAAATATTCTCGTTGATTCACGCGGTGCAATAAAGCTTGGTGATTTTGGTGTCTCTGCCTATCTTTTTGATTCTGGTGATAGACAACGAACGCGAAATACATTTGTGGGAACACCTTGTTGGTATGTTTTTTCTGGTGATAGACAACGAACGCGAAATACATTTTCTTATTTCATGGGTTCATTTTTGATTGAGATACATCATATTCTTTTTCTTCTTCTTAAAAGCTCACATGTATTAGAGCACGATCATATCATCAAAGTTCTTGATTATATAAGAAATTACATGTAAAAGTTGAAATAAGAAACAAACATAATTTTACTTTTTGATTCAAATTATAAAAAACTGGTACACAGATTGAGGGACATAAAACCACATCAATCTAGCAAAATCATTACAACTTGAAACAAAAATACAATCATATTGTAACAAACTATAGAATAAAAATCTATAAACCACCTAAACAAACAATTTTTTGGAGCTGAAGAGACCATATATACAAGACTCCATGTAAGAGATGCATGACATTCTAAGTAACTATCAAAAGCAATCACAAACAACTACCACACCACCACACTAAGCAGACTACCATTTAAGAATCTAATCAAACTTGAACATACCTTTCTCTTACAGCTTCCCTCATATACAAATCTCTACTTTAAGAACCCTTGAGAAAATAAGGAACTTAATAGCCACGGACCCCAAACCCTCATTTGTAGAACCACAGCAAGCCAACTTGTCTACAAGGATGATCTTCATTTCATTGTATTACTTTCTAAATTTTATCACGAATATACTTCTTTTCTCAAATTTTTACAGGATGGCACCAGAGGTTATGGAGCAATTACACGGTTATGATTTCAAGTTAGTCTCTTTAGGAGAAAAATTCTATTATTTTGATATTTTTTTTTTCGTGTTAAAGTGTTGTTTGCTTATTCTGTAGGGCCGACATTTGGTCTTTTGGTATAACTGCATTGGAACTTGCACATGGCCATGCTCCTTTTTCAAAGTATCCTCCGATGAAGGTAGACATATCAATTAATACTCTATCATTCTACGAGCAATTTCAAAAGATTGTCAATCATTTGATTTTCTATTATTGATAGGTACTACTAATGACCTTACAAAATGCACCACCTGGTCTTGATTATGAAAGAGACAGAAAATTCTCCAAGGTATCTTCTAAATTATTTGTGTTAATTTTTGTTCTCAAAATTTAGTTTTCTTTTATGGAAAGCTCATTTGTTGTTCATTTTTGCGTTATGTATAGTCTTTTAAGCAGATGATTGCTAGTTGTTTGGTAAAGGATCCTTCTAAACGACCTTCTGCCAAAAAGTTATTGAAACATTCATTCTTTAAACAAGCTCGGTCAAATGATTATATTGCACAAGCACTCTTAGAGGGTCTGCCAGCTCTTGGTGATCGCATTAAGGAATTAAAGGTTATAAACTCAATTCCACTCATTATAATTAGCTTTACTTTTTATGCTATTAATGATTATTATCTTTAAAAAATCGCTTACCATGATAGAGAAAGGAAGAATATATGCTTGCTCAAAAGAAAATGCCAGATGGACAAAAAGAGGAACTTTCGCAGGTAAGAATCTATTTTTTTAATCAAACGCACAGTTTTGTTTGACAATATTGTACTATGTATATCAATTTTTTGAAGTTGTTATTGACAAAAATTGTTGTTGAAAAACAACCAATTAAAAAAGCCAAAATTTGTAGCTTTAGATTTTTCTTGTTCTCATTTTAAAGATATAGTTTTCCAACAACTTTTTCAAGATACAAGTCGTAGCTCTTGTATCTTTTGAAATAAAGTTTTTCATAAACAGTGGAAAAATAACTCAATGTAATGTGAGACTTAATTGTATGGCTATCTTATATTCTGAACATATTATTCTTAAAACATTGAGACTTATCAATATGATTAAGAAAGTTCAATAAAAGCGCAATTGAACAGAATTCTAAGTTGATATTTGATTCGTTGAGTGATTGAACACTTCACTTTATCTTCTACTTTTGTAGTATGCGTGAGGATATTGTAATTCGATCATGACTAATAATTTGTGACATTTAATTAAATATAATCACATAATTGTCTTTTTTTAATTACGTAAGAATCACTAATTTTTTATATTTTGAAGTTAACTTATCTTGAATTGTTAATAGAATGAATACAAACGAGGAATTAGTGGTTGGAACTTCAATCTTGAAGACATGAAGACTCAAGCTTCCTTGGTAACATCTTGAATCTTAGTTTGATTCTAGAAGTTTTTGATATATCTAAATATATATATTTTTTCTTAGATTCAAGACGATGATTTCGATAATCGTCAAATGGGGAGTTCTAGATCTTTAAGTACTCTTGATGGGCAACAAAGACAATCACAACAAACCTCATACCCAATTGCAGACATGGTATTTTTTGATTAGATTAAACACCATTATTAGTTTATATTTAATAGCCTGATATGATAATACAGCTTTGCCACTAGTTGATTTTCTAAACACCATAGTTTTGATTTTGTTATGTCGTACATGCTTTGATGCATCACAGGACAATAATGGCATGATTCAGAACCAACAATCATCTCTTGCTTTTGTTGATACAATCTCATACGATAACAGGTATTTACCTAAAAGATTATTATATACTTTTAACTTTTTGTCTAGAGTTTTCCAGAAGAAGAAAAAATGAAGACTTTATAATGAAAATGTTATCAGCCTGTTTGATATTGCTTTTAGAATGTCTAAAAGCGCTTTTGAAATTAAAAGAAAAATTTGTTATAAATAGAGAAAAATTTAAAAAATTATAAAAAAAAAATTTATTTGGTTAAGTTTCAGAAGCACTTGGAAGTGTTTTGAGAAGCACATGACAGGTGCTTCCTAATTTCAGAAGTACTTTAGAAATTCTCAGAAGCGTTTCTAGAGCTCTATAAAATTATCCTAAACAGGCCCTATATTACTTATGACTCAATAATAAATGGTTGACTACTTTGTAATCCAGGGCTAGAAATGAAAAATCTGATGATGATTCTAGTATTACTAGTTCGAGCTATGAACTACATATTTCAAGAAACACTTCACCTCGGAGCTTTGAAAGCATTTTAGGTGAAAAACCAGATAATTGTGGAAAAGTATTGGATCCCATGATTAGCAGTTCACAACATAAAAGGCAATGCTCATCGGGTGGTGTTGTTTCATTAGAATATCCATTTTCAAAAGGGGAAAGGTAACTCATACTTTATTCACCGTCCGATTTTAGTGAATGATGAAAATATATAAACTATAGAACCATACCATAACTAAACAATAATAAGAACCATCTAAGTTAAACTTTTTCTTTGGAATTTTTTTTTTGTGTTATGCACCCATGGTTGACCCAAACTTTCCGTTTACAATATAAGCTTTTTAAATTTCATCACCGCTAGTTTTTTCTATAATTTTTTTGTTAAGCCATCAATTTCGCACTAATATAATATTAATGGCAAATCTTCTTTAACCATTGATTTAGGCTTAGTTTGGGATTGAGATAAAAATATTGAACTTCGAAAAAACCCAATTCAAAATAAGCAACTATTCACTTGTTTATTTCTAATCATGGTTTTGGGCCAAAAAATTCAAAAGTGTTTGAGAGGAATAAACTGATAGATTGAAAACTGTAACTATTTCATTGATAGAATGCATTACATATAGGTTGATACAATCTGTTACAATCAATGTCCTGATATAACTGGAATTCTCTGAATCAATATCAAATGTAGTATGTATCTAATTAGGACAAGAAACACTCCGAAAGTTATGGAGAATAAATCTCCTTAAAAACTCCCACTTGTGTCAATGACCTAATGAATGATGCATAAATAGTTGTCTCACTAAAATTTTTGCCAAACAAAGAAAAACCACATGCGTAAAACAAAAGCTTGGTCTCAGGGAAAAAGAGTACAACACATCAACTATAAACGCTACTACATGTATCATAGACTCCCTCTGATGTCTACAAAAATGAAACTCCCCCTGACTATAAACTTAGTCATGGAGTTCAGATAACCTGCGCAAACAAATGCGTCTCACATATTTCACAAATGTAGATTTAGGTAATAACTTGGTAAACAAGTCTGTAGCATTATCCACTGAACCAACCTGGTTCACATGGATATTCAACAACTGTTGTTGTTGCTGATTGAAGAAGAATTTTAGCGATATATGCTTTGTATTAATTGACACCTTTAATGTAACACAACTTCACCTATTCAATGCATGCTGTATTATCCTTATAGATGCAAGTGGGAGTTGTCGTATTAGATGGAAATCCACTAGACCCTCGAATATGATGAATAACTGACGTAAGCCAGACACATTTCCTAACTTCTTCATGCAAAGCAATAATTTCTGAATGGTTCGAGGAAGTAGCAACAAGGGTTTGCTTAGTTGATCTCCAAGAAATCGGTGTGTTTCCCATAGTGAAATCATAACCGGTCAGTGAACGACCTTTGTGTTGGTCAGAGAGGTACCCAGCATCAGTAAATCTAACCAACACATCAATCGGTGTTCCAGAATAGGGGAATGCAGTAAAACTGCTCACAGTAGAGGAGAAGTTCGATGGGTCGAAATCCTCACTCAATAGGTCGAATGAATGGTTCTATTTGATCTAGTGTACCGGTTTCAACGGGTTGAAACCTTTCCTCAACGGGTCGAAAGACGCTCTCGGGTTATCACAATTTGCTACATTCGATGAGTCGAGAGACCTACTTGACAGGTCGAAAGCGTCAGAACTTGTATGCTGTGACTCAACCATCCCTTTTACGGGATTTTCCAACTTCTCTTTGTACTCTTTGTAAGGGAAGAATAAACCCAAGTCAATGGAACCCTTCAAGTATTTGAGTATTTGTTTTACTCCATTCCAATGACGTTGCATAGGCGCAGAGCTAAATCTAGCCAACAAGTTCACTAAGAAAGCAGTATCTAAATGTGTGCACTGAGTTAGATACAACAAAACTCTAGTAGCACTAAGATATGGAATATCAGCTCCTAAGATCTCCTCATCGTCATCATCATCGACCGGACGAAATGGATCTTTCTTAAGGTCTAGACTGCAAACAACCATTGGCATACTAACAGGGTGTGCTTTGTCCATGTTAAATCACCTAAGCATATTTTGGACATAAGTAGACTGGTGAATGAGAATTCCACCAACTCAATGTTCCAGCTCTAATCTGAGACAAAATAGAGTCCTACCAATGTCTTTTATCTCAAATTCAGATTTCAAGTAGCCAACCATTTCATTGATCTCATTAAGAGTTTCGATAATGTTTATATCATCTGCATAGACAGCTACTATGGAAAATCCTGAACTTGTCCTTTTAATGAACACGCAAGGGCATAAATTATTATTCTTGTATCCCTTCCTAATCAAGTAGTCACTAAGACATGTGTACCACATCCTACCAGATTGCTTCAATCCATACAGTGAATGTTTCAATTTGATCACATGAGCACTCTGTGGCTTAGAGTTACTTGATTTGGGCATAGTAATGCCATTTGGAAGTTTCATATATATCTCTGAATCAAGATCCCCATAGAGATATACAGTAACCATATCCATAAACTGCATGTTTAGTTTCTTAGACACTACCAAACTAATTAGGTAGCGGAAGGTGATGATGTCTATGACCGGAGAATATGTCTCCTCATAATCTATCCTAGGGCGTTGAGAGAAATCCTGTGCTACCAATTTAGCTTTATAGCACAAGACCTCATTCTTTTCATTACGTTTTCGAACAAAGACTCATTTATGTCCTACAGGCTTAACATTCGGTGGGCATAGCACCAACAGACGAAAACCTGCCTTTTATTCAGAGAGTCTAGTTTGGCCTGGATTGCAACCTTCCATTTCGGCAAATCTTCTCTTTGTTGGAAATTTACCACAGAGTGAAGTTCCACTTCATTGCCGTCTATGATCTCCTGAGTGATGCAATAAGCAAATGCATCATTAACTAACATGGAAGATCTATCCATAAGAACGCGCATATCATTTTCTCTAAGCGAGATTTCTTTTTTCTCTGACATCACAAGAAGTTCTGAGGCATCCCCCAGACATACTAATCGTGATTCAAGGATATAACTGTAGTTAGAGACAATCTCATGTGAAGGATTCATAATGTTGATGATGAATGAATCATTTTGTGTCTTGATGGCCTACCTTTTAACTGGCGGCTCATTAGTGAATTTTCTTGGTCTTCCCCTCTTCATGGTGGGAGCCGAGGCTGATGCAATACCGTTTACATGGGCAGGAGGAACGTTTCCTTGCGTAGTGTTGATACTAACCAATCCTCTTTTCGAGATTTCTAACCTTGCAGGAACTTTTGTAGCAGGTATATCCGATCTCGTCACTTTAGTGATATCAACAAAGGAGTTAGGTATAGAGTCTGCTACTTTCTAAAGATCGAGGATTCTTTGCATTTCTATCTCACTCTGAGATGTGTGGGGTCGTGATGAGGTATAGTGGGATTAGACCATGTCAATTTTTGACTTTGAACTGAAATAGTTACATTCCTTGCTCCTCCTAACGTCGGGAAGTATGTCTCATCGAAGTGACGATATACAAATCTTGTAGTAAAGAGATCTCATGTCAAAGGTTCAAGATATCGGACTATCGTTGGAGCTTCATAGCCAACATAAATGCCTAATCTTTGTTGAGGACCCATTTTGGTGCGTTGTGAAGGCACAATAAACACATATACTACACAACTAAAAATGCGCAGATGTAAAATGTCAGACTCGTATCCAGTTACCAAGTGATGCGTACTAAATGGTTGGCGTTCTACAGGTCAAAAACGAAGAAGCATTGCTGAGTGTAACACTGCATAACCCCACACAGATACTAGTTAGTTTATATGCATTACTAATGCGCGGTACACAAGCTGTAACCGCTTGATGTGAGTCTCTGCTAAACCGTTCTAAGGATGAACATGAGGAACATGATGTTCAACTTCAATCCTAAGAGACATGCAGTAATCATCAAAATATTTTGATGTAAACTCTCATGCATTGTCCAATCTAATAGACCTGATTGGATGATCCAGGTGGTGATTCCAAAACTTAATAATTTGTGGCAGGAGTTTTACAAACGCAACATTCCTTGTGGATAGCAAACCAATATGTGACCATCGCGTTGATGCATCTACCAAAATTATGAAATATTTAAATGGTCTGCATTCTGGTATGATAGGTCCACAAATATCACCTTGGATTCTTTGTAAGAATAGAATATTTTCAGTATTGTCAACAGAAAAAGAAGGACGTGCCTGTAACTTTACTAAAGAACAAGCTTTACAAAACGAGTAATATGCGTCAGAGATTGCAATATATGAATTTGGTGGGATAACGCACTGCGCCATAACGGTACTTTGCCGGGATTGTGCTACACTCATCTTAGAGACCGATCCAGAATTGAGAGGAGTAGTCTCATTCCCCCATCAAAATCGATGAATTTAGGTATTCCCACATGCTTCTTCGCTTTGAAGAATGGATGTCCATTAGTATTTTTCAATATTTTGATTATCATATCACGACCTGGATGTCCCAGTCGAAAGTGCCAAAGCTTATAAGGTTCCCAGTCACATGAAGTCGTGTGAGTCATGGCATTGGATTCAATAATCTGAATCGTAGTTAGGTATTGACTACTACGAATAGCTAGAAATTTCTCTATGATGCATTTGTGACCGCATTCAACACACACAATAATTCTTATCCATTCTCACAATATGTTTCCAAGTGGAGACCATTGGCGCGAATATCTTTGAAACTTTGCAAGGTTTGATTGGATTTTGGGGCGTATAAGACATCAATGATAAATATTCTTGTACCATGAGGTAGCAGAAATTCTGCTGAACTACGCCCTGTAATAACCGGCGTTGCACCTATCATGGTAGTCACTGAGGATTTGTATGGAAAAAGATCCACAAACAATTACCTATTTCGCAGAATTGTGTGGGTAGTACCAGAATCTGCAAGACACTCAATCTCACCTTAAGACATCTACAAAATCAATGTAAATAAATGAGTCTTTTGAATTAAAGACCAGGCAGACACTTTAAGTAGACACTTAAAGATTTTGAATAGGGATATGACCCTTGTTGAGTGCTGATATGGCATGACATGAACCGATATAAAACTACATCTGGTGTTGAATTTCAGGTTGGTCGATATTATCCAGTGGAAAATTTTGAAAATTTTCTAATCTTTTTCCATGAAAACTGATGTAAGATACATTAAAACACCATAAAACCGGATATAGCCTTCGACGGGTCGAGTAAACCTCTCGACGGGTCGAAGAAACCCAAAATAGATTTTTGATTTTCCGATACCAAGTTTTCGACGGGTCGAAGGGTTGTCCAGGGGCATACATTCGATGGGTCGAACAAAGTTTCGACGAGTCAAAGAGAACCTAAAATCAATATCAATTTTTCGATATCTATTGTTCGACGGGTCGAGCACATTTTTCGACGGGTTGAAAGTATGTCCAGAGGCATACATTCAATGGGTAGAGGAGAATCTCGACATGTTGAAGAAAATTTAAAACTAATATCGATTTTCCGATATCTATTTTTCGACGGGTCGAGTACAATTTTCGACGGGTCGAAATTGGACATAGTCTGAGGCAAAAGCAAACATTCGACGAGTCGAGTACATTTTTTGATGAGTTGAAATTGGACATAGTTGGAGATAGAAGTAAGCATTCGATGGGACAAGTACAATTTTCGATGGTCGAAAAGTGTTTAAAACCGATCCAGATTGGAACATTCGAAGGGGTCGAGAAGAATCTGGACGAGTCAAAAAAATTTGGGGATCAAAATATCCGCTTTTTCGTGTCTCTTTTTTATTGTATCATTATGTCATTATGCCATATACAATTGTAAACATCGAACCATACAATGCATAAGTATTGAAATAACATTCTCAACACTTTCATAAACCGAAAAATAGAGAAAATTTCATTGCTTGCCAATAATTCAAGATTACATCATAGGTGTTCTTATTCAAAAATCAAATAAAAACCAAGACAATAGTTTTAAGAAAAATGGCATTTAAACAGGCCAAAAATAAACCAAAAACTTGAGCCTATTATAAAGATAACGCCTTTTTACATAGGCTATTCAAAATCTGGAGTAACTATGGCCGTCTCCTTGTCCTCTGCACTTGCAAGATTAGCATCTACCTCTATCTCAAAATCTCCAGCAAAGTTGGATTCAGTATTGATTATGCCTCTTGTAGATGTTCTGGATTTCTTTACTAGCACGACACTATTAGTGCATATGCTTTGTTGATCCATATACATAGCAGGTGAATGTCCCAGAATTAGAATGATTTTGCCCATCCTTACCTGAACCAGATTGGTTCTTGTTGAAGTTGGCATTCTGATCTCTATGTCAGGTCAGATTTTGGCTGCAACCTCGGTCACGCCCCTGCCCTCATCTCCCGCCACGTGGAGCTTTTCCACCATGATTATAAGGTTCTGAACGACCGTTCTTTTTGTCCTTACGAGCCTTTCCTCCAGTTTGATAGCTCTTAGGCTTTTTAGTACCAGCTGGTCTAGCATTATTATTGAGGATAACCCCATGATGTCTCTCATTTTTGGCTAGACTATTTATGAGATCACTGAAAGTAACGATCCGTCCTTGTTCAACTTCGATCCGATACTGATGTGCAAGCTCGCTCAGAGAGATCGTGAAGGTGTTCAAAGACTTTTTAAGCATGTCTTTTTCGGTCTTGTCCACCCCACAGAAGCTCAAATTAGACTGCAAATCCAAAGCTGCTTGATTATAATCTTGGATCTTTGAAAAATCAAGAAGCCTAAGGGCTTCCCATTTTGCAGTCAACTCTGGAAGCCGTGCATCATGCACATTGTCAAAGCGTTGCTTCAAAGCATCCCACAAATCTAGGGAATCTGTTTTCTTTAAGTATTGCTTCTTGAGAGTTGTGTGAATATGACACCTCAGAAACATGAGGACTTGAGTTTTTGACTCTTATGTTGGAGGAATGACGTTTGGCCAGCGGGTTGAATGGTGTGGTTGAGTCTCTTTTTGATGAATATATTAACCACATCAGAGATCCAACGGTGGTATTCCTTTCCTTGAATATTAAGGATGTCGAATTCTGGCCTAACCGGGTCATTTGAACTCATCTACAAAATACAAAGAGATTATATTAGTATCGATCAAAAAATAAACCACGGTCACTAACATGAAGTTTTACTGAATAAGAACGTGATCCATGATGTATGGTCACAAAATCGATAATAAACTGTGGCTAAAAAATGACATCCAGAAACCTTGATTGTCCATCACATAAGATCGATTTCCCTTTCTTTCTTTTTCTTTTCTAAACCGTGACTCCCCCAGGACCATCGCTTATATTCTATGGATACAAGTCCATAGGAGCTAGGGTATAGATAATAATCACAACAATATCACAATCCTAGATCTAGGATTTTGCAGGAAGTAAGTTTTAGTCCTAGATCTAAAGATTCATGGTTTAGATAATTTACTTCGATGGGTGTTATGCTCGGTATGACCGGTACAAAAGTTAGACGACGTGGAGTAGAAGCTCGCCTGTAGCAGTTCTTTGGAAGTAGAGCAATCTTGACGAATGAGGAAAAATGTTGGAAGTAAGGAGGAAGAATCCGAGATGATGATGATCGATGTTGATGGAGGTCGACTGTGAGGATTGATGCCGACGGTGGAGGCATAGTGTATAGGGTTAGGGCTTTTTTTTTTCTTTTTTTTTTCCTGTGATGATAGGTGGCTATTAATTCAGAGCGTGCCTGATAATGTGTTTGAGGTGAATAAACTAATAGACTAAAAACTATAACTCTTTCATTGATAGAATGCCTTAAATATAAGCTAATACAAACAGTTACAATCAATGTTCTGATATAACAGGGATTCTCTGAATCCGTATCAAATCTAATCTGTATCAAATTATGACAAGACACACTCCGAAAGTTACGGAGAATAAATCTCCTTAAACAAAAATAATTTTTATTATTTTACCGAACATTCATTTTATAAAAATAGTTACAATAAGTGATTTTAAGTCATTATACTCATTTCCAAACAGAGTCTAAATGCAGTAGTAAGCTGGTTTTTGGATGAAAGTGGTGAACAGGAAATTCCAATTTTTTAAATAAGGACTATTGAATTTTCATGGTTCATGAATACTTTAAGTGGTAACCACTACCTTCATGTACGCATCTGTTTGGTCAATGATGAATGTTTGAATAAAGACAACTTCGAATTCCAGCGAATTTGCCCATATGTGCTTTAGCCCAAACATAAATTTAATGCTTAACATTTTAAATTGAAAGTTGGAAAATTATTCCATACATTAGTGAATCGAACAATACAATTAGATGTTTTACTAATATTAGATAGACTATTTAGCAAAATAAGTAGGCTAAATTCGTGAAACAAGTAGACTGAAATTAAATGGTATACTAATAAAAGGTAAACTACTTTTTGAACATAAGTAGACTAACATTTTAAAAATCAATTTACTTATGTCATAATGTCAGTCTACTTATTTTACGAAACATACTACTTTGTGTTAGTAGACCATTTAATTTTAGTTCACTTGTTTCACGATATTAGTCTACTCATTTTGAGAAGCAATCTACCTAATATTAGTAGACAATCAAATTTTATTATATTAATGCATTAAGGTACTGAATAGGACCCCTTTGACAGTTTACAACTTTAAAGTTTTTAAATTTCACCACCGTCACTATTTTCCGTTTATCGCAATTATTGTTGATAACCCATTGGCCCTTCATAGAGTGGTGTTTTTTGTCATCTCATTGAATCGCTAGTTTTGTTTAACTTCTCAGTCTGCATTGGTATATGTTTAAGTGATCGACCCTCAAAATTGATAAAAATTATCAGCGTGGCATTGTTATATTAATGTCACGCTGGCGACTAATGAAAAATTTGGACGTAAAACTGAATGGAGATGAAAATTTGAAAAACTTAGTGAATCTTTGGTTTAAAAGTTCAAGTATATTTGGTTTAATAGTTGAAGTACATAGTAAACTAATGATTAAGCCAAAGTATGGGTTGATAAACACGAATTTGCCCATCTTAGTTTTTATCGTGAGTGAAAATTTTAATGTTCCTTGGATGGATTTACAATGAGTTAATTAAGCTTCTATTGTATATAATAATGGAAGAGGCTTTGTTTCTTCAAAATGTTCATTTCTTCATATCTTGAATATTTATCTAAATGTGAAAAATAAATCAAGTCTATTATTGTAATTATCAAAATAAATTTCGTATAGAGAATTTTTTTTTGTTTCTCTCCCCACTTTTTTGGTAGTTTTCATATTCGATCTATTTTCTCTTCTTGAAAAAATAACTTGAATAGTAAAATCTTCAGTGAAAAATTTCAAAATCAGCCTCAGAGCAATTTTATTGGCGATGAAACCGTTTCACAACTTGGAGATGATGTGCTATCTGAAGTTCCTTTAAAAACATCTAAAGCAATAGGTATGTTTGGATTTTATTCACAACATTAATGAATACATTAATTTGTTGTTATACTCACATTTTTTGTGAGTATTGTAAACAATGTATATCCAAATGTGCATAATGAAAATGTGTTAAGTTTTGTTTGGTCCTTGAAATAACGAGGTTATTTTTTATGCAGTAAACAATGATGAAACTGATAAGAAAACAAAGGCACCAATTGTTCAACAAAAAGGACGGTTTAAAGTCACATCTGAGAATGTTGAACTCGAAAAGGTTGGTTAAAATACTCTAATTTTTAACTTCATCTATATAAAACTATTATAATTTTGTTAATTTATTTTCAGGTTGTCCCTACTCCTATATTACAAAAGAGTCACAGCTTGCAGGTTCGTAGTTCTGAGGTTAGCGCAATTGTGCCAAATACCTCCTAATATTTGCATTTTATAGTTTGGCTATGATTATTTATCATTTATATTATCCAATACTCACCATAAAAACCTTTCACAAGTAATTGTTAGTGAATATAGATAACTAACGTAATTTAATTAATCAATATTACATAGTAGAAACTTTCATGATTAGTTTATCAAGGTAGTCTACTTATTTATATATGTCAAATTTAAAATTTTGTCACATCATGCAAAACATAATTTCCACAAACCTAATTTCATAGAATTCAATGTACTATGATTAGTTTCCACAAACAAAGTTTATTTATATATAAAAGTAATTCAATACTGATGAATGGCGTCATCAGAATATCTATGTTAATGTATTGCAAAATTGTATTCTATAATTATGTTAATATTGTGTAAGTTATTATCTTGAGATTCTATTATCAAACTTTTCTCGGTTATGTAGGTGCTTAGTATGAATCCAACAAATTCTCTCCCGTCACCAGTTCCATCACCCTTATTACCATCACCACTAACATCACCTTCAAATGCTGTTTCACCGGCTCTTCCTCTTCACGGATATTCTTTCTTCCCATTGTTAAACTCTATTTTGCAGACAAACATTATTCAAAGGGTATGTCTTGACAAATTAGTTGGCTAGACATTTGTTTTACCAGAATTCTTCTTTGATTCTCTATATTTTACTCAACAGGTAAATATTCTAACTTTAATGAAGCAAATTTCTCCCGGAGATTATACAGGTTCAAACAAATATTGCTTGTAAATTACAAAAAAAATTATAACATTTTAGGTTTGTCTGGATTAACTTATTATTTGCATAATTTATTTCAGTCAATCGTTCAACTGATGGAGGACCCACACCATCTAATAATGGAATAGAAAATTCTTTGGTATGTCATATATTCTCTGTGAAAAATATTTTAAATATCTTCATTTATATATCTTCACTTAAATGTTCTTCATTTAAATAACTTCACTAAAATCTAAATATCTTCATTTAAATATCTTTAATATCTTTAATTAAATATCTTTATTTTTCTATAATTGACTGTATTGTAGAGCGATATTTTCCTCGGTTCTTTCACAAATAGAGTTTATTTATTCTTTGTTTGATGTTAAGTTTGTCCGTCTGTAAGAGTATATGCGCAAATCACCATTCAAATAGGTTACTGTTGTCTACGAGGCAATGGTATATCTCTTTCATACTGACGATTAATTGAATATTTGGATTGAAAACTACAGTGATGAAGCGTATACACTTATTCAGTTTTAGGGTGTTGCTACTAAGTAAATTTACAGTTTTAGGAGGTGGAGTAGTAATTTAATGTTTGAATCAAAGCTGGATTTTTTTGTTTGGAAATTGAAAATAGCATGTCAACTTTGTATATTGATATACTAATTAAAGTCATTTTGTAGCTCAAATTGCTAGATTATTGGTTTTAGCACGGGTGGTCCTAAGCCGATAGAGGCCATGTGCGAAATAAAAAGTGTGGCCCTATTTTTTTTTATTGTTACAACTTCAATTTAAATTTAGTTTACGTCTTCGATCATCGAATAAACAAAATCATCAAACTATAAATAATGTAAAACTTTCTAATTACCACATTACACATTATTGTAAACAACGTACCTTCACACAAAAGTCGTACCAACTAGTAACCACTAAATTAAATTGCTGAATTCTTCCCTCAAAATCTTCGATTCTATAATCAATCTATTAAGGAGAACAAATAATATAATGATCAGTTTATACCAATATGATCATGAACTAATCATACAGATAAAAGTACATTGCAATAAAATTTTACTTGACATCTAGAAAGCTTTTCCATTGGATCTTCAAAAATGAATTGAAACCACTATCAAACTTTTACTAAAAGGAAAAAAAATAACAGCTAGTGCATTACTAGTTTTTGAACTTTGATCTTCTTGCATTCTTAGAAGCAAAATCATCGATTAATCTTTCATAATGAAGTTTTTCTAAAAACTCATTTTCAATCGAAATCAAAGCCAAAGCATTTAATCTTTCTTGCGACATAGTATATCACAAGTAAGATTTCAATATTTTAGTTTTAAAAAACTTCTTTCAGCCAATACTATGGCTGTTTGATAACAAATCTGTCAAGAGCTCCTCTTTGGCTTTCAACAAATTGCACATCTTTTTTTCTTTTTTGGCGTTTGGTAGCACCAGAATCAAACTTTCTAGTGGGAGGCATTCTAGATTTCTAAAAGTTCATCACATAAGAAAAAAAATAATAAACAAAATTTATATCATCAATTCATCATTCATCAATTCAACATTGATTAACTTCAATATTTTGGACTTTGAACAATGAAATAATGATTGCTAAATTACATATATTTGTATGATCAATCATAAGAATTAAGAAGAATAATGAGGACTAGTATGATTATAAATTAAAGAATCATTGAATTGAAGAACATTTATGTAAAAAAAAATCAGTCTAGTAAGATTACCTTTAAGAAGTCTTGGTAAAGATCGTCTTCGTCGAATCGTTGACTGTGGACAATGAAAGAAAATGAAGACTTGAAGAGTTTGATCGATTTTGAGAAGTGCATTGAATTCATGGTTTTTAGGCTTTTTTTTTCTTTACCGGAAGAGGAAGAGAGAATCAAATTATAGGAGGATTATGAATTTTTAGAAGATGGGAAACAAGGAAACTAAGAGAAAACAAAAAAAAAATCACGAAAAAGTGGCACGGGTGACCACCCCATCATAAGGGAAAACAAAAACAAAAAACATTGCTGAAAAAGAGTGGGTGCCACAAATGCTGAAAAAGAGTGGCCCCAGCCCATCAAAAAGGACAAACAAAAAAAACAAAAACAAAATTTGTTGAAAAAGAGTGCTCTGTGAGGGTTCGAACTTAGGATCCTAAATCAATAAGTCATATGCCTTAACACAAATGCACTAATTGTTCTGTTTGGTATATATGATTTTTTTAAAATTTATTTAATACTTACATAATATATATAAAATTGGAGGTCCAATGCGCCCGCACCATCCACACGGGCCAACGGCTGCCCCTGGATTTTAGTAACCAAATAACACTCTTATGTGCTTTCTATATTATACATTTTGACATATTTATATCTATATTCAGCCTCAAGCAACTAATGAGAGGGAGACAGAATTAATCACAGAGATAAACGACTTATACAAGAGGTATAAACAACAACACACTATTTGTCTTGTCATTTTCATTTTGTTCTTAAAATGCTAATAGTCATCTAAGTGGTAGTAATTTTTTTTTAATTTTTTTGTGTAGGCTCATGACAACACAAGATGAATTACAGAAGTTAAAGTTTGATCCAACTTGAAGTTAATGTCTATAATTTAACCGAGAGCATTCAAGTTGTCAATTTCCTAAGCTCTTAATTTCTATTTTTTTCCTTCTAATTTGGCTACAAACATATGTGAAAAACTTAAGTACATTAACATATGAATACAATAGATTAGATGGTCTACTAACATAAGGTAGAGTACTTTACAAAATAAGTAGACTAACCACTTGATATCATATGATATCTTTGTTCATATGATATCTTTGTCTCCAAGACTACATTGAGGTAAACAAAGTTTATTGTTTCAAACGACTTGATGTCAACTCACAAAAAAAATTATATTTATATTGTGAGTTGACATCAAGTCGTTTGAAACAGTAAACCTTGTTTAACTCAATGTAGTCTTGGAGACAAAGATATCATATGAACAATATTTAATCGACGGTGCCAATTGACCATACACGACTCAAGTCCGGTTTGTGGTCATAGAATTAAAAACGTGATTTAAGCGTTGACTATGTTGACACTAGTACGTAAAGTCGTATACACTATCGTAGACTCGGTAATTTAGCGTCATTTTCTCCATCATTTCTAACCAAACAAATTATACTATGTTCCATAAATTTGGCCTAAACTCACTCTTGCCTTTCAACTCATGTATATAGATGCATAATTTCTATCCCACTTTACAGGCACGTACCTCTCATTATTTCTCTTTAATATTTCTCTCCTATCAAATTCAACAATGGATTATGCAAGTTCTACTCTCCTGCTCAACTCCGATTATTTTTGTCACTCTAAAGAAGAATTCTTTTATCAATGAACTATTTTTAATATAAAAGTATACAGAAGCCGAGTAGTTTGTACAATCTAGCTGTGTGAACCTTTGTTTGTATGAAATACGATAAGTATATGTAAAATTGGGGAAGGTGGAATTGAGAACCCCTTTGGATCGAGCACCAAACTTGAGGCAAGGTTCTCGTTTTTAATTTTTCAAATGTCATTTGATGTTCTTTTCATTAATGGTAAGTTTTAGGGTTCAAATTCTTTTGTTAGTAATACGTCTAATCATGTGGAAAAAAAATAACAACACAGTGTAGTGGTTAGCTATCATGATATTACTCTCATAGACTGAGAGGTCAAGTTCAATTCTCCGTAAAAATAATTTCAGAATGGATTAAATTTTATAAATAAAAATATATAGATATTAAAAAAAGAAATACTTCTAATCATAATAAAAAAAATTATATTTATATTGTGAGTTGACATCAAGTCGTTTGAAACAATAAACCTTGTTTACCTCAATGTAGTATTCGAGACAAAGATATCATATGAACAATATTTAATCGACGGTGCCAATTGACCATACACGACTCAAGTCCGGTTTGTGGTCATAGAATTAAAAACGTGATTTAAGCGTTGCCTGTGTTGACACTAGTACGTAAAGTCGTATACACTGTCGTAGACTCGGTAATTTAGCGTCATTTTCTCCATCATTTCTAACCAAACAAATTATACTATGTTCCATAAATTTGGCCTAAACTCACTCTTGCCTTTCAACTCATGTATATAGATGCATAATTTCTATCCCACTTTACAGGCACGTACCTCTCATTATTTCTCTTTAATATTTCTCTCCATCAAATTCAACAATGGATTATGCAAGTTCTACTCTCCTGCTCTCCTTCTTTTGCCTTTTCTCTTGTTCGTTTGCTTTCAACATTACCGACATGCTAAATGACCTCAAAGACTACAGCACCTTCAACGACTACCTAACCCAAACCTCACTTGCCGACCAGATCAACAAACGCCAAAGCCCCACGGTCTTTGCTGTCGATAATGCCGCCATGAGCGCGATCAACGGAAAATGAATGGACGTGATCAGAGAAGTTTTGAGTCTCCATGTTGCTCTCAAGTACTTTGACACCTCGAAGCTTCACAGATTGTCGAAAGAGCAATCCGCCGTCTTGCTCACATTGCTTCAAGAGAGCGGTCAATCAACTGGCCAACAAGGTTTCGATCTTGAAGGCTAGCATTAGCGGGACAAATAGTAGCATATGAGGAGTGCTAATTTCTTTCAGCTTCAAATTCTGATCAAAGCGCACATTTGATTGGCAGTGTTGTTAGTCAGCCATACAATATTTATGTGATCCAAATAAGCAATGCAATTATCCATAACATAATCTCTCCACCAACTACAGCGCCTACTCATTTGCCTTCGAAGAACGCATCTGAGTCTTCCCCAGACACCCCTCCAAAGCCGGGCTTTTTAGAGGCTCCTAATGCAGCTCCAGGGACCGGTACTGCAGACGGTTTCTCTGCAGCTTCTCCGACAGTGAAGTCATCTGGGATACAAACATTTACTTTGAACTACGTTTTTTTTATCTCAACAGTTGTGTTTGTGTTGTTGTAACAACCCAAACCGGAAATTGTATGTTAATTGGCTTGATTTGCGAGTTTCACGATTAGTCGCGGTTTGTCGTAATTGATCGATATGACGGGTTTGTTCACGATGAGATTTTCGGTTTAAAATTTGATATGAGTTTCTTCACGAGAGTTGTAGTGTACGTGATTTCGAGCTCGTGGGAGCTTCTGGAGGATTATTTCGAGTTACGTGGAAAAGTTATGAATATTTTCGGCCGTTGAATTTAGTTGTGTTTATCCGTTTGGTTTCGATTCGTTTTGGATTGTTAATCGTTTTGATCGTGAGTATAAATATCGAAATAGTCGTAAAATTGTCGAAAAGTCACATTTGAACGAGTTGACATGTTTTGACCTGTTGGCTTTGGGTTGACTCGCGTTGACCGTGGCTTACCGGAGAGGTTTTTGACCACCGACTAATTTTCTGATTCCGGCCATCACAGGCCAAAAGCTTGGTATGGTTAGCTTCCTCTTGTGATTTCCTAATGATTTGAATTTGGTTTGAGTGGATTTGGTGGAGATTTGAGGGAGTTTGAACTCGGTTAAGTTCTTGGAACTTAGCAGATTCAGGTGGTGGTTTCCGGCCAGTTTTGGGGTCGTTGGGGTTGGGGATTTTGCTCCCCTCAATCCATAGATGCTTTTGGGTGAAGAGATTTTAGGATTGGGTGACGTTTGGAGCTCGCTGGAATCAATGGAGGTTGTGGCTTTTGAGCTTGATTCCGGCCACGATGGTGGTTGGATGATGTTGTGACCTTGAGGAAAAGTGTTGGGCTTGAGGAGAGGAAGATTTTGAGGTATGATTCGCCAGAGTTGGTCACCGTTGGCGTCGCGCCGCTGACGGCGGCGGTGGCAACGGTCAACGGCGGAGCTCCGGCGAGGGTTGACTTTTTGAGATTTTTGGAGATTTTTATACCGTTTTGCTCGTAATCGCGTCCCGATCGTAGTCGTGAGGTTTTTGAGTTGATTTGAGTATTCTATTTTGGGACAAGGGTTGTTTGGGTGTATTTTGAGAATTTTGCTATCCTCGTCGATATTCGAGCGATACGTCTTTCGAGAACACGAGGTTCTTGACATATTAGCTCCGTATGTTGTGTGTCAATATGTATTGATAGTATCCCTATTATTCAGGTGATCGTGATCGAGTGTTTGGCGAGGAATCTTCCGTCGGACCTCAGAGTTAGCTTCGTACTGTGAATGGACACTTTATTTTCACAGTTGATTTGCGAGTCCTGATTATGCATTTACGTTATGCATTTATGATTATACTCTTTAAAATTATGCATTGTATTAGTATGCATTTACAATTATGCACATACATGTATGCATTTTATGATTTCATTTTACGATTATGCATGTACATGGAAAGTATTTATGATTTGGTTTACACAGAGTACAGTCTCAGATATAGAGGTAGCATCGATGCTTTGGCTTCTCGGCTGATCCCCGAGATGCTCCGGGGGGGGACATATATCCTGACCCGAGGTCTTTCAGACTTATAATCACGAAGGGCTCTGGGATCCCCTGATTAGACTGTACTATGTGGAGGAGTCCGTGACTGACCCCACATGATTTTATGTGCATCTTTATGGATCAGGAAAAATGTACTTGGTCAGGATTTTCATGTGCATTGACTCGCATTATGCTTTTATGAGCATATATACTTATATGTTGGGAAAGACATGTTATTATTTCATCCACTTACTCTAATGATTTCATTTGCCTTCCCCTGGGCTTTTCGATTTCTTTTGCACAGTTTGTAGTTTGGGTTCCTGGGTTGCACGTCGACGGTAGAAGCGTAGAGTTCAGGTCACACTTTAGTTCGTGTAGGTTCTCAGTTCGACCTACTGGTTGTATATAATGTGTATATGCGTCGCTCTGAATACTTATGTTATGTTTTCATTTGAGTTTACTCCTGAATGTTTTTCTGGATTTCTTGTAAACCTTGTGGTTTATTATTTATTTGATGCTGAGAAATCCAGATGGGGAACGGAGCCCCACGGTTTGGCTTTTGTGGAATATTCGAAGTGTGATTCTCTTTGCAGGTTCTAATTTTGGCTCACGTATTTCAAAGTAAACTCTGGAAAAAAAAAATTTAAGTTCATGTTTTCGAAGGGGTTTGATTTCAGTTTAGGAAACTAAATCGGAGTCGGGTCCTTTCAGTTGGTATCAGAGCATTAGGTTTTAGGTTCTGTAGAATCTTGTAGTTATGTTACTAAGGACATTTGAGAATGTACAACATTTCTGGAACGATGACCTGACCGACCGGCAGATAATCATCAATGCTCTAGAGTGTTGTATGCTTTAAAACGTTTGAAGTTCCATGATTACATCCTTTATGTCCTGTGACTAATATCTTTTATCCTTATGATGCCTCCTCGATGTGGAGTCCGTGCTGAACGGACTGGGGATCCTGATGAGGATCAACGTACGCGTGACTTGATTATGCGAGTATTGCATTTGGAAGAACGTATTGACCCTGTAGCTAAGGCTACGACAGCGGGAGCAACTGTTTTCTCTGGTTCCTCTGATCCTGAGGTGTGTGAAGCTTGGGTGGCTCAGGTTGAGCGTATTTGTGAGCGCCTGCATTTTACTCCTGAATAGAAAATTGTAGCAGCAGTGGGTTTGCTTGAGTCAGATGCCTACTTTTGGTGGGTTGGTACAGACAAAGTTCCTATTGATACTCCTTGGCTGATGTTCAAAGAGATGTTCATGCGTTGATATTTCTATTCAGCTACTCAGCAGCGGAAATATGAGGAGTTTACTAACCTGAAGCAAGGGAATATGTCAGTGCTTGAGTATCGGGATAAGTTCACCCGTTTGTCTCGGTTTGCACATGATATGGTGGCATCAGAGGAAGCAAAGTGCAGGAGGCTTGAGTTGGGTTTGAATCTGAATATCAAGGGGACTTTGACCACTATGCCTCGAGATAACTTTGATGAGTTTGTTAGTGCTACACTCAGAGGTGAAGACATTGAGACAGATGTGGTTCCAGACACGTCGCTTTGAAGAGGGTGGACCTAGTCAGGGTCCTTCGAAGAGGTTGAGTTCAGGTACTTCTGGATCAGCATCATCTTCTGGTAGTGGACCTTACAGATATCCTACTAGCACTGCTAGGCAGAGTCATAGATGGAAGAGGAGTCGACCCCAGAGGCAGCAGTCGAGTGGGAGTTCCAGTGGATCGAGTTATCCTTGACCTTTCTTCAGCACACCAGCTACACTGAGGCAATATCCAGTGTGCAACAACTTCCACAGACATCACTCTGGTCAGTGTCAATATGGCACCTCTACTTGTTACCGTTGTGGCCAGGTGGGTTACTTTGCGAGGGAGTGTCCTCAGCTTGGCACTTTTGGAGGTGTTGGGGATAAGAGTACTGGACGAGACCAGGGTACTTCTGGTTATCATTCAACACAGCCTTCTGGACAGGGTGGTCAGCAGAATCATAGCCAACTTGGACGACCAGCTAGACAGGCTCGGATTCATGTCATGTCTCTACGTGAGGGCAGAGCTTCCCCAGAGGTTATCATCAGTACGTTGTACATTTTTTGTCATCCAGTTCTTGCTTTACTAGATCCAGGGGCTACGCATTCATTCATGTCATATAGATTAGCATCATTGGCTAATGTACCTGCATCTCCACTCCCTAGTTTGTGTCGAGTGTTGTATCCATCTGGAGAGGTAGTGTGTGTCGGGTGGGTATATAGAGATTGTGAGAATTTTATTAGAGGTTACAAGATTAGCCGCGGATTTGATGCTGCTGGATATTATGGATTTTGATGTGATTTTGGGCATGGATTTCTTGGAGAACCATTGGGTTGTTCTTGACTGTCACAAGAAGGAGGTTATTTTTAGCTAGGAGTCCAAGTATGCCGGAAATCTTGTTTCGTGGTGAAAAGAATACTTCTTTGCCTTGTTTGATTTCAGCAATGAAGGCTGAGCAGATGTTGAGGAAGGGTTGTGTGGCTTACTTAGCACATGTTATTATTACGAGTGTTCATGTACCGGACCTTGGTGATATTGCGGTGGTTTGTGAGTATCCAGATGTGTTTCTCGAGGACTTATCCGGTGTTTCTCCAGTCAGAGAGATTGACTTCACCATCGAGTTACTTCCAAGTACTGGACCTATTTCACAGACACCCTATTGTATAGCACCAGTAGAGTTGAAGGAGCTGCATATTCAACTTCAGGAATTGATTGAGAAAGGCTTCATTCGACCTAGTGTTTCACGAGACGCTCAGTTGTACGCCAAGTTTAACAAGTGTGAGTTTTGGCTAGACGGTGTAAAGTTTTTGGGTCACGTGATATCAACTGAGGGAGTCAGCGTGGATCCAGATAAGATTGATGCAGTATTAAATTGGGGCAGACCTACAAACGTGGTAGAGATACGGAGTTTCTTGGGCTTAGCAGGCTACTATCGCCGATTCGTACAGGACTTTTCACAGATAGCGACACCGCTTACCTGTTTGACGAAGAAATGAGTCAAGTTTGAATGGTCTGACTCTTGTGAGGAAAACTACTTGACTTTGAATGAGAGGTTGACTACTGCACTAGTGTTGACTTTACCTGAAGATAGCGGTGGGTATGTTGTGTACAGTGATGCTTTGAAGTTAGGTTTGGGTTGTGTCTTGATGCAACATGGAAAAGTTGTGGCATATGGTTCTAGACAGTTGAAACCTCATGAAGCTAACTATCCTACTAATGGTCTGGAGTTAGCTGCCATTATGTTAGCATTGAAGAGTTGGAGACACTGCTTGTACGGAGCGCAGTGCAAGATTTACACCGATCATAAAAGTCTTACCTACTTGCGTACATAGCCAGATTCGAATATGAGACAGCGGAGATGGAAGGAGTTGATTAATGATTATGACTGCACTTTCAAGTATGATCCAGGAAAGGCTAATGTGGTTGCTGATGCTGTTAGTCAGAAGCATGGTGCTTCTCTCTTCCATGTACGTGTTGCTAGAGTGTAACTTTTGGCAAAGTTGCGAGCAACGAGAGCAGAGTTAGAGTGGAATGATGATGGAGCATTGTTAGCCAGCTTCCAAGTTCGTCCAGTGTTACTTGATCAAGTTCGTGAAGCTCAAGATTCAGAAGCCTATCTGCTGGGAAAGAAGAATTTGATTCAGAATAATGTACCGACAGAGTTTCGGATGAGGAGTGATGACACTTTGATGTTCAGAGGGAGATTGTGTGTGCCCAGAGATGATGATTTAAAGAAGGAAATACTTGATGAAACTCATTGTTCTGCATATGCTATGCATCCGGGTGGTACAAAGATGTCCTGGACACTTAAAAGCTCATTATTTATGGCGAAACATGAAGAGGGAAATAGCAACGTACGTGAGCAGATGCTTGATTTGTCAGCAAGTGAAGTTAGAATGTCAGAAACCGGCAGGTAAACTACAACCTTTGGAAATTCCAGTGTGGAAATGGGAGCATATCACCATGGATTTTGTGTATCAGTTACCTTGTACTTCTGGTGGTAGTATTGATATTTGGGTGATTGTGAATCGCCTTATGAAGTCAGCTCATTTCCTTGCACTTCTAGGAAAGCTTCCCGTGAGCAAATTGGCGAAGCTGTACTTGAGAGAGGTTGTGAGATTGCATGATGTACCTATGTCTATAGTTTCTGATCGTGATAGCCAGTTCACTTCAGAGTTTTGGCAGGCGTTGCAAAGAGCCACGGGGACTAGACTACACTTCATCACAACTTTTCATCCTCAGACAGATGGTCAGTCAGAGAAGACTATTCAGACTCTGGAGGATATGTTGCGATCTTGTGTTTTACAGTTTAAAGGGAATTGGGATCAGCAACTTTATTTGATTGAGTTCTCGTACAACAACAGCTATCGGGCTAGAATTGGTCTGGCACCATATGAGGCTTTGTACGGAAAACAGTGTCGAACTCCATTGTGTTGGAGTGAAGTTGATGAGAAATGGCTTCTTGGTTCTGATTTGGTGAAAAGTACCACGGAAGATGTTCAGGTTATTCGGGACAGATTGAAGGCTGCACAGGATCGACAAAAGAGTTATGCTGACGTGAGATGGAAGGATGTTGAGTTTGAGGTTGGTGATTGGGTTTTCTTGAAACTTTCTCCTTGGAAATGTGTTATTCATTTCGGGAAGCGTGGTAAACTTCGTCCGCGATATGTTGGCTCATATGAAATCACGGAGCGAGTCGGTGCTGTGGCGTACAGGTTGGCATTACCCTCTGAAGATGGCCAGGGTATATGATGTGTTCCATGTGTCTATGTTGTGGAAGTACATTTCCGATCCATCTCATGTGTTGACACCGTATCAGCTTCCTATACAAGAGGACTTGACCTATGTGGAAGAACCATTTCAGATTCTTGATCGGAAGGTCCAGGAGTTGCGACACAAAGCCATCCCGCTTGTGAAGGTATTGTGGCGAAATCATTCAGTTGAAGAGGCTACTTGGCAGACCGAGCAGCACATGTGTGAGCAGTATCCTTACCTCTTCAGCTAGCAGGTATGTAAATTTCGAGGACGAAATTTTTGTTAGGGGGTAGATTTGTAACAACGTGAACTGGAAATTGTATGTCATTTGGCTTGATTTGCGAGTTTCACGATTAGTTGCGGTTTGCGTAATTGATCGATATGGTGGGTTTGTTCACGAAGAGATTTTTGGTTTAAAATTCGATATGAGTTTCTTCACGAGAGTTGTAGTGTACGTGATTTCGAGCTCGTGGGAGCTTCCGGAGGATTATTTCGATTTACGTGAAATAAGTTATGAATATTTTTGGTCGTTGAATTTAGTTGTGTTTATCCATTTGGTTTCGATTCGTTTTGGACCGTTGATCATTTTGGTCGCGAGTATAAATATCGAAATAGTCGTAAATTTGTCGAAAAGTCACATTTGGACGAGTTGACCATTTTTAGACATACCCCCATGCACTCAATAGTGATAGGTATGCCATCACCATGAATCCCGCAATCCATATATGATGCAAATAAACCCGGCACCAACAATGCCTAAATCATATTCTCCTTGCCTGCAGCAGATGGGTTAGGAGTCTTCACTGGGTAAGTCAACCGCAGAGGTGCTGCAGCATAACTCTCCTTGCTCTACACTACCTTGTCTATAGACATTGATGCATCTTCGGCGTTTTCTTTGATCCAATAGGACGACCCGAACCCTTTTTCCGCTGAATGACCACATCATCAGGTGTTTCCACACAAGCAAGAGATGCAGTGCTCAAACGATCTGGGAAAGACGACACCTTCAACCTCTTCGGTTCACCATGTACAATAATAGCTGCTGCAGGATTAATTTTCAGCTTCTTTGGAGAGATTTTGGTACCCGCAGCTTGAATACGCTTGCGACTGGACAATGGCTCCTTTGTCTCCTACACTGGATCAGATTCCTCCATAGCACTTACCTTAGAACGCCGAATGATAATTTAACCAGACCGATGTTTCTTGCCTTCTACTTGCTTCATAAGACCTGCAGCTTAATCTTCCTAAGTTCTTGTTGTAGTAGCTCCAAACCTGAAGTCCTCAGTGATGGTATTGAGACCCAAAGCTTCCTTAAATCCAAACCCTAGATGAATAGTAGTCTTTGGCTTAGGAACAAGTGTCAGAACTGACACATCCTTCTCCCCAATAGTAGACAACTCCGCCCTCTCCTCTCTCGTAGCTAGTGTCGACCGCCCCACAACCGCCAACTCGGCCGCACTAGACACCACAGTTGGGCCGGAAAGGATTCTCACCAGGCTTCTTCAAGCAATTCCCATTGGGATGATAAATCAGACCACATTTGGGACATCTTCCCACCAAATTTTTATAGAAAAAATCCAACTTGACCACTAAACCCAGTGCAATCAACATCTCTTTCTCAAACATCATTGCTTCGGTGATCCGATGAGACACCTGAACCCTAACAATTCCTTTCTTTTGAGCAAGAGCATGAATTTACTTAAAGGTTCGAACAACATCAACAAACTCCTTAATATTCTCATCTAAATCATGGAGAGGGGGATGCCAGAAATCCAAACTCAATAGAACATAATATCAAATTGTACCTCATCAATCGGTGCCACACCATCATAGTCGAGTACCACTAGTGGAGCCTTTTTGTAGTTCCAAGGACCACCATGTAAGACCAGCTTCTTGTCCCGGTTACCACCAAAAGTAAAAAGTGCACCCCATTCGGCCTTTATTAGATCCTGATTGATCCTTCAAGAAGCCAAACACGATGAAATTGAACCTTGAAGTCATAAAGATCAACTGTTTTTAGTGACAGAACCTTGGCAAGAAGGAAGACTTTCAAGGCTTGAGGCAGTGCACCACCTACCCGACGAGTGAGATTGACAGGAGGTGCACTAAGAGCGAGGGCGGAGGAGAAGAAGGCCGAGACAGTCTCAATGATGTCAGACATGAAGATTTTCAACGTAGAAATCATCGACTAGGGCTGGGAGGCGGCATAGCTTCTCCCATAAAAGATTTGATTGTTTATTTACTTTAAGAAATTATTATCACAGCTAATACCATGTCACTTTTGACTCATTACATGGCAACGGCCATGTCATTTGGGATAGAAATTTAGTATAAATATTTGGGATCTCAAGTATTTTCTTTAAAATTTAAAACATATGAAAACGTGGACGTAACATCAAAGTAGTCTCTCTATGTGGGTCTCATCTCAACGCAAACAAAGATGATGTAATTCATGTAAATCTTTGCTAAATTTGTTTGTCAAACAGCTTACAATTTGTTGGGTTGACATTAATTGTGAACTCCTTGATGCTAACTTAATGTGGCATATGCATATTTGACAAAAGTTCCCCACTGTAAGAATTTTTCAATCTTATATGATCCATTGTAATGCGAGAGTGGCTGCATGCTTTGCTTTGCATAAGCCCTCCCAATCATTCCACTCGAGAATAAAACCAAAAGGGATAACTTTATGATAGTGTCAAACTTCAAACTTGATTTCATTTCCGCTTACAAATCAGGGCATAAAAGGAACTTCAAACGTAATGGTGCTTACGTGTTATGTTATACGAAGTGGATGTTTCACATTGGACGCACATTGTTTTTTTTGCATGCCTCTTCTTTTATTTTTATTTTGACTTAATTAACTGTCAATTATTTCCATCAAGTTTCACTTTAGTGTCACTATGTAATTTTAAGATTTATTTCTATCAATATAAGAGAACCCACACCGATGCCAGCACAAGCAGCACGAGCAGGCGAGTAGAGGTGAGCCAGGGTGGCCGGTAGCACGAGTAGGCAGAAACTGGACGTGCAACGGCGATGAAGCTCTCTGGCGACCGCTCGTTGACGAGCACCCCGAGCAGCTGCTCGAGCAATCTGTGCTCGTGCTAGAGCACGAGTTGCCCTGGTGGAGCCTATACACGTGGGTGATGGCAGGCTAAGCTCATTTTTTTACGTCCGACGTGTGTAATACACGCGCCAGTAAATGGTGAAAAAAATAACGGGCCAATGGGATAGTGCCACATGGTGAGGCCAGATGGATTTAAAGCCCAACGGTCAAGTGGCTGTGAACCGTCTATTTCAAATCCAAAATTCTGATCAGATGGATGAGATTCAACCGAAACGGCTACTTCAAAAATAACAGACATTTTGTGAAATAAACCTTAAAAAATTGTTTAAAAAATCCAAAAATTACAAAAATAAAATTACAAATAACACCCTATAATTTTTCTATAAATACTACGTCAATTTCATTCACATTTCACACAAATTTGTGCACAACAAATTTATCCTCTCCTTCCTCTTCTCCTTCATCCTCCTCTCTCATCCCTTTGTATTTTAGTTCCCAAAAATGTCCAATTGGCTTGATTCCGAAGATTTGCAACTTTATATTTCTTATTGTCGTAGTAGCGTTTGTCCTATTACCGACAACACGCAAAAGTTTGACAAATTGTGGAAAAAATTCTATGCCGATTATAAGAAAAATTGGAAGATTGCGCATGGTGAATCAAGGCCGCAGCCTAGGACCCAAACCGCGATTTCTTCTCGTTTTACAAAGTTGAAGCCGAGTTTTAGAACTTGGGGTGCTGCTCTTGCATATGCACGAAGGAATGCACAATCCGGCTCAAATTTGCAAGATGAGGTAAGCGTTAATAATTTTGTCATTTATTTTTTATTACATTTATTTTAATCAATGTTGACATCTCCATTTCCTAGATATTATTTTGACATATAAATTTTTTTTCCTAGATAAGAAAATCTCAATCATGATACGTGGCACAAAAGAAGAAAGAGTTTACCAAATTTAAATGTTGAAAAGTGATGAGTAACCATCCAAATTTTGGCTCCTTCTCATTCGGTCACACTATGCATGTCACTTGATAAATAGCACTGGGATGGGTTTATTAGATCGCTGGCTTGTGCTCATCATATCACATGGGTTTATTATGCCTCGATGCAGATTACTGTGTTTTTTCTCCCTCATTTATTAAAATATAAGAAAGAGAAACAATGTATTGTTTGACATTGTTTGACTCCATTTCAACAATTTTATTAGGTTACATTTCTACCCTGAGAAATAATGTTCGCTCTCGTGCATGGGGAGCTGCTATTGGTTGTAGCTATCGTGTTGAGCGCTGTTGCATCGTGAAGGTAATAAGAACTTGAAAGTCGTTTATCGATCTTCTTCAAGTATGCAAGTCTGGAATGAAATTGATGGATTTTGATTTGGATTGAAAATAATGTTCCCTGTTTAAAGAATGGTTTATATTACTAACTACTCAAATGTGGACTTGGATTTACTGATGCATTGCTATGAATGGACCTGTTGTGTATTGTAATGAAATTGGCTTTTAGTGCTTATGTTGTTATTGCGTTTTTTTTCTTCAGAAATCAGGAGGGAGTATTGATCTTGAGCCTTGTCTTACACATACTTCTACAGTGGAGCCTACTCTGGCTCCAGTGGTTGTGGAGCGTTCAATGACAACAAGGGCTGCAGCCTCGGTATTCGTCGAGTTCCCTCTGTTTCCAAGGGTTTCTTATTTGTACTTTGCTGGCAGTTTGTTCACTGGGAGCACATTACTTTGTCCAATATCCATTACCGCAGCTACCTATAAGTCAATCCTTGAAACATATAACAATGCTCCGCTAAAAAACTTCTTCATCCAACTTCTAGATGGAACTTCATTCTTTTCGCATTGTTGTTATGTTTCATTTGTCATTATTCACAGCTATATGTCACGTCCCGCGTTCGGGAGTGTCTATCGTGGGCGTTGCTGGTTCTTTGTGCTTAATGCATATGTGGGATTGCTCCACGGCCAGAGTCTGTGTGGGAGTATATGTGCTGCCCTTCGGAGTTCAGGCAGGCCGACTCGGTTAAGTTCGAGGAGCTTGTTGCTAGTCGAGGACTTGACGCTGAAGAAGGGATTAGGCCATCCCTACACAAACTGGTCGGGGTCTGGAGCCGATCCCCTGATGAGCCCGAGGCAGGGCGAAACCAGTCGATTGCCCCTTTGGATAAGGCTGGCTCCCAGGTGGGGAGCGCCGCATGGACCTCGTGTGGTGGCCATTCGGTTAGGTCCGTGACAAGTGGTATCAGAGCCGCCTCAGCATATGCGTCCGTTGTTTCGCCAAGCGCTCACATACAATGTGTCCCGTGGGTGGGACCCCGTGGATGGGGTCGAGTAGGCAGGGAACCTCTGTAGGGGAGGATCAGATCATCCGTTGTTCGCCAAGCGCTCGCAGACAAGGTGTCCCCCGTGGATGGGGTTGAGTAGGCAGGGAACCTCTGAGTGGAGATCCGGATTGATTCTGACGCGGAGCTATGTTGGGCGATCTTGGGGAGTCTCCCTTCGTCTCTCGGATATATGGGCATGGTGCCGCGGGGGTGCCGTGTACGAGGACGTACACCTTGATTGGGTGGGGAGAGTGTCACGTCCCGCGTTCGGGAGTGTCTATCGTGGGCGTTGCTGGTTCTTTGTGCTTAATGCATATGTGGGATTGCTCCACGGCCAGAGTCTGTGTGGGAGTATATGTGCTGCCCTTCGGAGTTCAGGCAGGCCGACTCGGTTAAGTTCGAGGAGCTTGTCGCTAGTCGAGGACTTGACGTTGAAGAAGGGATTAGGCCATCCCTACACAAACTGGTCGGGGTCTGGAGCCGATCCCCTGATGAGCCCGAGGCAGGGCGAAACCAGTCGATTGCCCCTTTGGATAAGGCTGGCTCCCAGGTGGGGAACGCCGCATGGACCTCGTGTGGTGGCCATTCGGTTAGGTCCGTGACATATAGATAAGTTTGCACATTAGAAACTTTACTGTCGTTGCGCAAGTTACGGAAACTGCAATTGTACCAGTTTGGATCATACAATCTTGTGTATGATCTTTTCCTAGTAAAGTCAACATGTGATTTTTGGTATTGTTGTGCTATTATATGCTCCAAACATGACACCGTATTATTTCATACGTGTAATGTTGTATTGCTTGTGATATTTAAGAACATGCCATATATGTGCGGACCACAAACCATTCATATTAGCTAACACAATGGTTATCATTTTTTCAGAATGCATTGCGACAACAAAGATTCGAACGAGAAGTCACTATACAGTACAACCTCTGCAATGAGCCGTGGTAAACTAGAACTCTTAATTTAGAAGCTTGTTGTTGATGTTTTGATATTCAAAAGCAATAGGATGAGTTATCTAAATCTTTTTTTTGTTTTATTGTCATTTTGTAATAAAACATATACTATGGTAGTGGGTATGTACAACATGTTTTACACATCCACAACTCATCCCACTTAAGGATGGGTTTGCAGTCTCCACAATGTTATTGGCACTTAAGAAGATCTATTGTCTTGGTTGCTTCCTTGGTACATAGTTAAATTGTGTAGGGTTTTATTTTCTTGGTATTCATGGTTTGATTGCCATTGCTGGTTTTCTATATGCTTCAGTGCTTGTGTATCTTTCTGTTCTTTGGGGATTTTTGTTCCTCTTCATCACTGATTATTTCACTTGCTTACTATTTGTGTTGCACGGTTTATATTCAGGATTAAATACAGTATAAGTATTGTTGCTGACAAGGGTTTGAAGAAGACACTTTTCACTTCTGCACGATTGAAGAAGGGAGAAGTACTTTATTTAGAAACTCATTCATGCAGGTATGATTACTATTTATCTGAAATAGGTTGGTGCTTGTTTCTTTCTTGACATCATGTACAAGATGATTTGCTTGTGAAAGAGGGATTGTTCCGTTTCTTTATTAGACTATCTCCAATTAGCTTCAATTTCCTACCTTCAAACAGTACATTTAAGAGAAGGGCAACTTGTTGGTCGCGACAAACCTTTATTCCATAAATATTTTGAATGTAGAATGTTATTGAAGACATGCCACAAATAGCTTACGGACATGCCGCAAATAGCTTACGAGTTGCATTTTCTCATCTGTTGTGTTATTATCTGAAGGTATGAGCTCTGTTTTAATGTGGAGAAGATCGTCAAAGCTAGTCAGTTAGCTCAGGTGCATGATGGTGAGAATGAGAAGAATCAAAATCACGCTTCCCATTCCGCAAATGGTGAACGAAGTGATTCAGAAAACATTATCGTAGATGTCTTTCGATGTAAAACACCCCTTCCCCAAAAGGTCATGCGGTCAGTTGGGATCCCACTGCCCATTGAATATGTAGAGGTATTTCGTGTGACTTTTACATTAATTTCTCGCATCTAGTTCATTCAACAAAATGGTCCTCCTTTTTTAAAAATCTGATATCCGAAGAACAAATACAACACATCAGAAAATACTACTCCAGGAAAACATCAGAAAATTTGAAGCTTGTTGCAATAAAGTGTTAAATCTTGTGCCTGCGTTGTATGGGTTGATTGTGTTGGTATTTAAGTATGGAGAAAGATCAGGTTACAGTGTGGGACAGGTAGTATTTCTTTTAGTGCTTGAATTGGAATTCCATGGCAGGGTGGTATGTGGTAACTCGTGGGTCGTTATTGGTTTAAGGAGGAACTGGGTGCTGCGTCTGATTTTATTGTGCTGGTTGGATCATTTCGTGGAGTCTCGGGGTTGCAAGAAAGGTGGGGGGTACCAAATCTGGGATTTCGTTTCAGTTTCTATGGAGCGTGGGTTGCATTTTAGAGTCTTTATAACTGGGATTCTGGGGATGGGCAACATATGTAGCTTCAATGGCAGTAGAGTTACCTCTAGAGATGGTTGAGTAAATATTGAAGCAATTGGGGAAGACTTTGTTGGAAGATGAAAGAGAAGGGTAGACACAGAATACTGGCTATTGCCATTTTTCAACTTTAAATAGATTATAAATATGACTGGCAGTGTTAAAATCACTGCTCGTCATAAAAATGTATAATTTTATGCCAAAAAAAAAATCATGTGCCTCGTGGATTGTCCTTGTTGCTGTATGAGACGGAGATGTGTCTAGTGCATGGTGGTGCACATTTTGATCTCGGAGACAAAATCTCATCGAACTTTCTTGACGGTCTTGTTAGGTGCTGGAGGACAATCTTGATTGGGCGGATGTGCAGTGGTCACAGACTGGCGTTTGGATTGCTGGAAAAGAGTATTCACTTGCACGAGTGCATTTTCTGTCTGTAAATTAGCTGCTCGTTCTTAATTTTTCCGGATTTGTCTGTAAAATGATGTATCTTGATTTATATCTGTGCTGCCTGATTGGATGTACGGGCGTAGTAATATATTTAGTCAAACATTGAGGCTCAAGTTATACACCATTTGATTGCTGAATGTAACATCTAATAAGCTATTAAAGTTGGTTGGTGCACTGGTGATGAACAATTCGAGAAAATTGTATATTTTGTAATTGGAGTTGCAATCTCTGACAATAGAGACCGGTGCAGCATTGTTGTTTTAGGTTCTCTACAGATCCGATTACCTCTTCGCAGGAAAGTGGAGTCTTTGTAGAGATATTTCTGTCTTTAATTTTCCTATGCTTGTTGACTGTTTGGAGGCGGGGCTTGGCCTTGTTCTCTGGGTTCGGTTTTCTTCATGATTTCTATGGACTAGTTGTGTAGAAATGATGTCCAAGGATGACGTTGGATGTGTACTCAAGTTGTGTAGAAATGATGCCCGAGGGTGAAGTTGGATGTGTACTGAAAGATGGTTTGTTGTCAAGAAGGTACGAGAGCAATTTGGCTATGCAAATTCAAGTTTGCCGACTTGTGCTAGGGAATGGTAGCTTCTTTGATAGTTAAATGTAGACTTTATTATTGAACCTTCAAAATTACTCATACCTGGGCGACGGTATTTTACAGTATACTAGGAAAGTGTTCAACTACGGGTATTAATGGAATGTTTTCGTGGAGAAAGCAAAATTTTATTCTTTCTATCATGAGATGTTCTGTGACTATCCGAGATATTTATGTGTGATTAATGTAATATGGGGTTCAAGTTTTATTCAGTAAAAGGCTTGAGGGTTAGTTACACCGCTCTAATTTGTTTCGAAAAATTATAGGGGAAAATACAGCACACTATACGTGTGAGCGAAGTTATTATAAAAAGGGTAAATTACATATAAGGTCAATATCCTAAGACCTATACTAAATTAGGTCACCTCATAGTTTTATCTCAAACCAGGTCACGATTATAACTCCATGACCTTAAAATTAAACTTATTTACGACATATATCATCCTATATAAAAAAACATATCATACCACCTACCATATTATTCTCTCTCTCTCTCTCTCATCTCAATTCTTTCACGTCTCTCTCTCTCTCTCTCAACAAAAAATCTAAAAGAGCTTCATAACTCCATTACCGTCGTCCCAAGAACTTCAACGCTGCCGTCTCAAGAGTTGAGCCTCCCTCCATGCTTTGGTCGCCACCTCCCATACCTCCCTCCACGCTTGGCCGCTCTCCTTATCGCCTCTCTCTCTCTCTCTCAGCGTTGGAGCATAGTCTATGGTAGTGTTTGCTTTGGTTTTTACGCAAAAGTTATTGTGTTTTGGTTGTTACGTACGTAGTAGTGTCTACAATAGTCTGTGGTAATGCTTATGTTAGTCTATAGTAGTATGTACAGATTGATATTCTTTAGTTTTTATGCAGTAATGTCTACAATAGTTTGTGATAGTGTGTAGTAGTGCATATGTGAAAGTATAGTGGTGCATATGTGAAATAGTGGTAGTAGTGCATCAATGAAAGTGTAGTAGTGCATCTCTGAAAATGTAGTAGTGCATATGTCAAACAGTAGTAGTGTATCTGTGAAACAGTGATGGTGCATATGTGAAACAGTATTAGAGCATTTGTGAAAGTGGTAGTATTGCATCTATGAAATAGCAGTAGTGCATCTGTGAAACAGTAGTAGTGCTTCTGTGAAAGTGTAGTAGTGCATCTCGGAAACTTTAGTAATGCATCTGTGAAACAGTGGTAGTGCATTTCTGATTCCGTGGTAGTAGTGCATATGTGAAACAGTAATAGTGCATATGTGAAATAGTAGTAATGCATCTGTGAAACAGTGGTAGTGTATCTATGAAACAGTGGTCGTAGTGCATCTGTGAAACAATGGTAGTGCATTTGTGAAACAATAGTAGTTCATTTGTGATTCAGTGGTAATACATGTGTTGTTAAGCAGTAGTGTCTAAGTTGCTAAGCAGTAGTGTTTATTTTGATGTCCATTTTGTTGTTTAGCAGAGGAAGAAATGGTAGTAGAAGTCAAAAAGAGGAAGACGACAAACTTGGACGCTCATTTCGATTACACAATAGGAAGAAGGCAATCAAAAGCTTCAAAGTCCAAGTAGTAGTGTAGTGACAGTTTTTATATTGCGTTAGGGTCTATGTTGAATGTTTTACATTGTGCTACAGAACAGTAGTACTTACCATGTTTTGAAGTAGTACCCGGAATGTTTTGGAGTAGTGTTTTCTGTGTGACTTCGTTGTACTTACTAGAGACAACAGTTGTGTTAGTACACTAAATATTTTGAAGTAATACTTTCTGTTGTGACAAAGTACTGCTTACTAGAGAAATCAATAGTATGTTTAACATTGATGTAATGCGTCGAATGTTTAAAAGTAGTGCTACTTTTGTTGTTTGATGAGTGTACTATTATTGTTGTTGGATAGTACTAATGTAGTTGGTATCACACACAAAGCGCTGTCACGTACAAAAGCGCACAATTGACCAACACAAAATCGTGAACCGAAGAACATCAATCGAATTAGTATGTTAAACAAATTACACAAGAGAACAGTACATTACATTAAAGTAGTAAGTATTATATAATAAAGAATCACATTGTATGTTTGTTTATCGAAAAATATTTGATGAAAGAGATTCGGACCAAATATACTACCAATGACTTGTATGGTTGTACCAACTATATCTTGTGACTAATATAATGTATGTAAAGGAAATGGAAATGCCTCAGCAAAATTATCTGTTCAGGTAGAATGTACTACTGTAGACAGGTGAAAACACTACCTGTGACTAATATAGACACTAGTTGAAAAATTATCTGTTCAGGCAGAGTGTACTACTATAGATTGGTGAATACACTAACTGTAAGTAATATAGACACTAGTTGGTACATGTCAATCTGTTGTGTCTTCCTTTTTTGCCACAATGACCACATCTGATTGGCCTCGTCGCCTTCCCACCTTCAGCGGAAAACTTCATGCGAATATCCTTTGGACGACCGGATGAGATTCTTGCCAATGGAGACTTCACAATGGGCGGTTCATTAAGAGCATCATTGTAAAACTTCTCAATGTTTGGTATTTGTTGAATACCATACTCATAGGCAGTCATGTAACTTCCTACCTCATAGAAATTCTCGATGTAAGAGTAAATAGGCTCAATATTGGCATATTGTATAGCAGCAAGTGTATGGTTGTTGTAGGTGCACTTCGCATACAAATCCAAATCCATGGTTACCAATCTGTAAATCAAACAAAAAATGCTTACAGAACAGAAGTAGTATCCTTAATAGTCATCATTAGTGTATTCACTCAACACTAATAGTACTATCAAGTCCAAACACACACAGAACACACAGAACAGCTAACTAGTGTATTCAAGGGGAAGCAGTAGTGTACTCACTAAACACTAATAGTACTATCAAGTCAAAACACACATAGAACAGCTAACTAGCGTGTTCAATAGGATGCAGTAGTGTATTCACTCAACAGAGGTAGTACTCACAGTTTGTAACATCTCATAATTTATACGAAATATCAAAACACACAAATCAGCCACATCAATCACACAGAAATACATAAATCACAAGAGAAAACACACAATAATATTACTACAATGCTCCATACATAATACAAAGTACCAAAATCAAAATCGAAAAACCGAAATTCGAAATCGATGTGCATTTAGGAAATCCTTTATCACTGCTCAAACAAAAACATCAATCGAATAACAAAAGCACACAACATCTATAGGAAAGCAGAATCGAAGCCTTACCTAAGCTTATCTCACCGAAATCCTCTAATTCGCCAAAATCTTCTTCTCACTGAAACACCATCTTTGATTCGTCTCTCTCTCTCTCTCTCTCTCTCTCTCTCTCTCTCTCTCTCTCTCTCTCTCTCTCTCTCTCTCTCTCTCTCACATACACACACACAAAAACACAAGCAACTGATGGAGAGAATCCTGCGTTTTGGAGCTCTCTCTCTCTCTCTTCCACGCAGATCACCCATCCTCTCTTTTTCTCTCCTTGTACGTTTTTTTAGTTTCAAAAAAAAGGAACTTCTTATATATAGGCTAGTATGAGAGAGGGAAAAATTTGGAAAGTTAAAAAATTAGGAAACTAAAACATGACTTGATTTGTACAAAAAACATTAAGTGACTTTATTTAAAAATTAAGGTCTCTAATTAACCTTATATGTAATTTCCTATTATAAAAATTGAATAGATAGTTAGAGTGCATTTTTTTTCACACCTCCCGGTTAATGTGTGAGCATCACATCATTTTTTAAAGGGTAAATTATATATCAGGTCAATATCTTAAGACCTATACTAAATAAAATCACCTCATAATTTTATCTCAAACCATGTCACAATTATAACTCCATGACCTTAAAATTAAACTTATTTATGACATATATCATCATATATAAACAACATATCATACCACCCATATTATTCTCTCTCTCTCTCTCTCTCTCTCTCTCTTAAAAGAAAATCTCTTCATAACTCTATCACCATCGTCCCAAGAACTTCGATGCTACCATCTCAACAGTTGCGCCGCCGTGTTCCTCCTTTTACACTCGGTCGCCGCCTCCTCTTCTTCTTCCTCTTCCTCAAGTCATGTCTTTTTCGACGACGCTCTGAAACCCCGGCGACGACTTCGCATCTTAGCTTTCACCATTAAGCATAGCCCTAAGCGCCTCAAGTACTCCACTCCTCGCTTCAACAAGGTTCTCTCTCTCTCTCTCTCTCTCTCTCTCTCTCTCTCCCTCTCTCTCTCTCAGCGTTAGAGCATAGTCTGTGATAGTGTTTGCTTTGGTTTGGTTTGGTTGTTACACAAAAGTTGTTGTGTTTTGGTTGTTACGTACATAGTAGTGTCCACAATAGTCCGTGGTAGCACTTATGTTAGTCTATAGTAGTATGTACAAATTGATGTTCTTTAGATTTTATGCAGTAGTGTCTACAATAGTCTGGGGTAGTGTTTATGTTAGTTTGTAGTAGTGCATCTGTGAAATATTGGTAGTAGTGCATCTTTGAAAGTGGTAGTAGTGCATATGTGAAAGTGTAGTAGTGCATATGTGAAACAGTAGTAGTGCATATGTGAAATAGTGGTAGTAGTGCATCTGTGAAAGTGTAGTAGTGCATCTCTGAAAGTATAGTAGTGCATCTGTGAAATAACAGTAGTTGCATCTGTGAAATAGTAGTAGTGCATATGTGAAATAGTAGTAGTGCATCTGTGAAACAGTAGTAGTGTATATGTGAAACAGTAGTAGTGTATATGTGAAACAGTGGTAGTGCATTTGTGATTCCGTGGTAGTAGTGCATCTGTGAAACAGTGGTAGTAGTGTATCTGTGAAACAATGGTAATGCATCCGTGAAACAGTAGTCGTGCATCTGTGAAACATAGTAGTGCATCTGTGAAACAGTGGTAGTAGTGTATCTGTGAAACAATGGTAATGCATCTGTGAAACAGTAGTCGTGCATCTGTGAAACATAGTAGTGCATTTGTGAAACAGTAGTAGTGCATTTGTGAAAGTGGTAGTAGTGTATCTGTGAAAGTGGTAGTAATGTATATGTGAAAGTTGTAGTAATGCATTTATGAAGCAGTGGTAGTTGTGCATTTGTGAAACAGTAGTAGTGCATTTGTGATTCAGTGGTAGTACATGTGTTGTTAAGAAGTAGTGTCTAAGTTGGTGTGTGGAAGTGTCTGTGGTAGTGTGTGATAGTATTTTGATGTTCATTTTGTTGTTTCACAGAGGAAATGCAAGTAAAAGTAAATACAAAAAAGAGTCAAAAATACAAATGTGGTCCACATTTCGAGGCTTCTTCAACTTGATACATCGATGAAAAAATAATTTGCCCATGAAATGCTAAAATTACTTGGAGATACACCCTTTGGAAGAGTGATATGACCATTTGCTCAAGGCACCATGTTATTCGAAGATACGCACAAGTGTGTGGATGACAATGTACTACTTACATTGTGTTAAAGTAGTACCTTGGATATTTTGAAGTAGTACTTACTAGAGACAGCAGCAGTGTTAGTACACTAAATATTTTGAAGTAGTACTTTCTGTCATGAAACAATAGTACATACCATGTTTTGAAGTAGTACACTAAATATTCTGGAGTAGTACTTATTGGAGACAACAATAGTGTTAATACACCAATTATTTTGAAGTAGTACTTTGTATTGCGAATTAGTAGTGCTTGCTAGAGAAATAAATAGTACGTTTTACATTGATGTAATGAGATAAACTCATGTTTTTAATAGGAGTAGTGCTACTTTTATTGTATGATGAGTGTACTACTGCTGTTGTTAGTTTCAAACACAAAGCGTTCTCACATACAAAAACACACAATTGACCAACACAAAATCGCAAACCGAAGAACAACAAACTCGAATTAGTATGTTAAACAAATTGGACAAGGGAAAAGTACATTACATTAAAGTAGTATGTATTATATAATGAAGAATCACATTGTATGTCTGTTTATCGAAAAACATTTGATGAAAGAGATTCTGACCAAGTATACTACCAATGACTTATATGGTTGTACAAACTATATCTTGTGACTAATATAGTGTATGTAAAGGAAATGGACATGCCTCAGCAAAATTATATGTTCAGGTAGAATGTACTACTGTAGACTGGTGAAAACACTACCTGTGACTAATATAGACACTAGTTGGGAAAATTATCTGTTCAGGCAGAGTGTACTACTATAGACTGATGAATACACTAACTGTGAGTAATATAGACACTAGTTAGCTGCTGATGACTTTGGTATATGTCAATCTGTTGAGTCTTCCTTTATCACCAGAACGACCACATCTGATTGACCTCGTCGCCTTCCCACCTTCAGCGGAAGACTTCATGCGAGTATCTTTTGGACGACCGAATAGGATTCTTGTCAACGAAGGCTTCATAATGGGCAGTTCATTAAGAGTATCATGGTAAAACTTCTCAATGTTTGGTATTGGCTGAATACCATACTCATAGGCAACCCTGTAATTTCCTACCTCATAGAAATTCTCGATGTAAGAGTAAATAGGCTCAATACTGACATGTTGTATAGCAGCAAGTGTATGGTTGTTGTAGGTGCACTTCACATACAAATCCAAATCCATGGCCACCAATATGCAAATCAAACAAAAAATGCTTACAAAACATAAGTAGTATCCTTAATAGTCATTAGTAATATATTCACTCAACATTAATAGTACTATCAAGTCCAAACACACACAGAATAACTAACTAGTGTACTCAATGGGATGCAGTAGTATACTCACTAAAAACTAATAGTACTATCAAGTCACAACACACAGAGAACGGCTAACTAGTGTGTTCAATGGGATGTAGTAGTGTGTTCACTCAACAGAGGTAGTACTCACAGTCTGTAACATCTCATAATTTATACGAAATATCAAAACATACAAATCAACCACATCAAGCACACACAAATACATAAATCACAAGAGAACACATACAATAATATCACTACAATGCGCCATACATAATACAAAGTACCAAAATCAAAATCAAAATACCGAAATTCGAAATTGATGTGTGTTTAGGAAATCCTTTATCACAACTCAAACAAAAGCATCAATCGAACAACACAAAGCACACAACATCTACAGAAAAGCAGAATCGAAGCCTTTCCCAAGCTTATCTCACCGGAATCCTCCGATTCGCCGGAATCTTCTTCTCACTGAAACACCGTCTCCGATTTCTCTCTCTCTCTCTCTCTCTCTCTCTCTCTCTTTCTCTCTCTCTCTCTCTCACACACACACACACACACACACACACACACACACACAAGCAATTGATGGACATAATTCTGCTCCACAAGCAATTGATGGACATAATTCTGCGTTTTGGAGCTCTCTCTCTCTCTTCCACGCTGATCACCCAGTCTCTCCATGCATTTTTTAGTTTGAAAACAAAATGAACTTCTTATATATATGCTGGTATGAGAGATGAACAAAATTAAAAAGTGAAAAAAATTAAGAAACTAAAACATGACTTGATTTATACAAAAAATATTAAGTGATCTTATTTGTAACTTAAGGTCTCTAACTTTATTTGTAATTTTCTATTTTTAAAATTTGACACATATTATGATTATATATCATTACATTCAAATTTTTATTTGTTTATGTAATGCGAAGTTTTCCACACTCATGGCATGTGTGCCAGTACTAGATAATCGAAGTTCACGAATTTAATAAATAGTACAAACATAGATAGATAAGTGATTTAATTTTATCAAATAAAAAAAGAGAGGAAAAAAGGGTAAAATGAGAGAAACAAAATATCTGCTTTAATAAAATAAATAGTATAGAAAACAAAATTTCTCAAAATTTAAAAAGCTCTAGCCGTTTGTAGAGAGAGAGAGAGAGAGAGAGAGACGGGGAGTGAGAGACGAAGAGAGAGAGCGAAACTAGGGTTTGTGGAGAACGGCAATCGAATTTGATCGGGGAACTCCTTTCGCACGTGCATATGTCTGTGCAAGAAGGATAGTAGATAAATAATTTAATTTCATAAAAAACAGAGAGAAACTCCAAAAAAAAAAGAGAGGAAGAAACGGTAAAATGGGGGAAAACAAAATTTAATCCTAAGTTCTCAAATTTAAAAGTTCTAGCCATTTGGAGAGAGAGAGAGAGAGAAAGAGAGAGAGAGAGAAATTAGGGTTTGTGGAGAACGGCAATCGAATTTGATCGAGGCCTCTCTCTCTATCGTCTCTAAGATTCTCAAACCGTATTCTCTCTTCTCTGCCTCCAATGGCTCCGTCGCCGACTGCGATTTGCTCCGCCCAACTCTCTCTCTGATTCCGAGGTACGCAGAAGCAACTTTGATTTTGTTTGTTTTTAAAATTAAGGCTCTATATCGGTTTTATTCCATTTTCATCGATCTTCATCAAAATTAGTACAATTTTGATTGCGGATTTTTGATTATTGAATTCGATATATGTTGATCTCAGAAACAGTGATCGGACGGGAAACGATGGTCGGAGGGAAGAGCGATATGCGGAGGAAGAAGAAATGAGCGGATTGGGTTTGGTTCTTGGTTTCATAGATGGTTTGGAAAGCTATCAACTTCTACAACGGTATCTCTCGTAATCCTTAATTTTTCTGAAGTCTTCAATTGTTCTTACCAAAACGAATGTTTGTTTGTGGTACTGTCCGTACTGATGAGTTTTGGCTATTAGATATGATTGTTATCTTCTATATGTCGGCCTTATTGGTTGTTGAGGGTATTTTTGTTCCTTTAAATTTAATCATCTGCATATTATTTGAATCAGAAGCAGATTAACTCTACGAGATTGTATTGGCAAATGCTAAACACTTTGATAGAAAATAAAATGAACTTTTCGTTCAGCATGGTTGGGGCATGGAAACATAGAAAAGCAATTTGGAGAATTGCTTTAAAGACACTGCATGGCTTTGATATGTGATTACACTTTGCAAGAGTTTTGAAGTGCAACAACATTCCTGCATTTAATAGATACCATTTACCTTTGATACAATTTCATTGATGCCATTGATGAATCTGGTTGCATTTAGTCCCTTTCATAATTTGGATTGCCTTGCTGCATTTAATATTGTGGGTGACCTGTGATCTCTTTGATAATTCAGATTGCCTTTGGTGCATTTAATATTTTGGGAGGCCTGTGATGCCTTTGATATACCAGGTTGCCTATAATGCCTTTGAGGCTTTGACAAATCAGGTTGCCTATGATTGGGTAGCATGTGATGCCTTTAATAATTCGGGTTGCCTTTGATGCCTTTGATGCCTTTGACGCTTTGAAAATCAGGTTGGCTTTGCTGCCCTCTATAATTCGGGTGGCATGTGATGCCTTTGATAAATCAGGTTGCCTTTGATGCCTATGATCGGGTAGCATGAGAAGCCTTTAATAATTCAGGTGTCCTTTGATGCCTGTGTGACTTTGACAAATCAGGTTGCCTTTGAAGCCTATGATAGGGTGGTATATGATGCCTTTAATAATACGGGTTGCCTTTAATGCCTTTGAGGCTTTGAATAATCATGTTTCCTTTGCTACCTATGATAGGGTAGCATATGATGCCTTCAATAATATGGGTTGCCTTTGCTGCCTTTGAGGCTTTGAAAAAACAGGTGGTCTTTGCTGCCTTCTCTAATTCAGGTGGCATGTGATGCCTTTGATATATCAGGTTGCCTTTGATGCCTATGATCTGGTAGCATGAGAAGCCTTTAATAATTCAGGTGTCCTTTGATGCCATTGAGGCTTTGAAAAATCAGGTTGCCTTTGCTGTCTTTTATATTTCGGGTTCCCTGTGATGCCTTTGATATATCAGGTTGCCTATAATGCTTTTGAGCTTTGAATCAGGTTGCCTTTGATGTCTATGATCAGGTAGCATGTGATGCCTTCTATAATTCAGGTTGCCTTTGATACCTATGATAAAATCTGGTTACCTTTGTCCTTGATGCTTGATGAATATTATTTCCGGTGATGCCTTTGATGAATCTGGTTGCATTTAGTGCCTTTGATGATTCAGATTTCCTTTGTTGTATTTTATATCTCGGGTGGCCTGTTATGCCTTTGATATATCATGGTTGCTTATAACGCCTTTGAGGCTTTGACAAATCAGATTGCCTATGATCAGGTAGCATGTGATGGTTTTACATTTCGGGTTGCCTTTGATGCTTTGCAAATCAGGTTGCCTTTGCTACAATTTATAATTCAGGCGGCGTGTGATGCCTTTGATATATTAGGTTGCCTGTGATGCCTCTAAGGCTTTGAATTAGGTTGCCTTTGATGCCTATGCTCTGGCAGTATGCGATGCCTCTGAGACTTTGACAAATCAGGTTGCCTTTGATGCCTTTGATTAAATGGGGTTGTCTTTGATAAAACGGGTTGCATGTGATACATTTGAAAATCAGGATGCCTTTGATTCCTTTGATAAATTGGGTTAACTTTGTACGTCATTGACAAATAAAATCAGTTGCCTTTGATGAAATCAGGTTGCCTTTGTCCTTGATTATTTGATGATCTATTGTTTGTTGATCCCTTTGATGAATCTGGTTGCATTTAGTGCCTTTGATAATTCAGATTGCCTTTGCTATTTCGGGTGGCTTGTGATGCCTTTGATATATCAGGTTGCCTATATTGCCTTTGCGGCTTTAACAAATCAGGTTGCCTATGATGCCTATGCTCGGATAGCATGTGATGCCTTTTATAATTCAGGTTCCCTTTGATGCATTTGAGGCTTTGCAAAAGCAGGATGCCTTTGATTCCTTTGATAAATGGGCTAAACTTTGATGTCGTTGATAGATCAAATCAGTTGCCTGTGATGAAATCGGGTTGCCTTTGTCCTTGATGCTTTGATGATCTAGTGTCCGTTGATCCCTTTGATGAATCTGGTTGCATTTAGTGCCTTTGATAATTCGGATTGCCTTTGCTGCTTTTTATATTTAGGGTGGCTTGTGATGCCTTTGATATATCAAGTTTTCTATAATGCCTTTGCGGCTTTAACAAATCAGGTTACCTATGATGCCTATGATCGGGTAGCATGTGATGCATTTTATAATTCAGGTTGCCTTTGACGCCTTTGAGGCTTTGTAAAAAATCAGGATGCCTTTGATAAATAGGGTTAACTTTGATTTTGTTAACAGATCAAATCAGTTGCCTTTGATGAAATCGGGTTGCCTTTTTCGTTGATGCTTTGATGATCTAGTGTCCGTTGATCCCTTTGACGAATCTAGTTGCATTTAGTGCCTTTATTAATTTAAGTTGCCTTTGAGGCTTTGACAGGTGTCCTTTGCTGCCTTCTATAATTCGAGTGGTCTATGATGCCTTTGATTTATGAGGCAGCCTATAATGCCTCTAAGGCTTTGGCAAATGAGGCTGCCTATGATCAGTGGCATGTGATGTCTTTTATAATTTGGATTGCCTTTGATGCCTTTGAGGCTTTGCAAAATCAGGTTTCCTTTGCTGCCTTTTATATTTCGTTTGGCTTGGGATGCCTTTGATATATCAGGTTTCCTATAATGCCTCTAAGGATTTGACAAATCAGGTTGCTTATGATCGGGTAGCATGTGATGCCTTTTATAATTTGGGTTGCCTTTGATGCCTGAGACTTTGAAAAATCAGTTTGCCTTTGATGCCTATGATAAAATCGGGTTACCTTTGTCCTTGAAGCTTTGATGAATTGGTTTCCGGTGATGCCTTTGATGAATCTGGTTGCAATTAGTGCCTTTGATGATTCAGATTGCCTTTGTTGTATTTTATTTCTCTGGTGGCCTGTGATGCCTTTGATACATCAGGGTTGCATATAATGCCTTTGAGGCTTTGCCAAATGAGGTTGCTATGATCAAGTGCATGTGATGCCTTTTATAGTTTGGGTTACCTTTGATGCCTTTGATTGCTTTACAAATTAGGTTGCCGTTGCTGCAATTCATAATTCGGGTGGCGTGTGATGCCTTTGATATATCAGGTTGCCAATGATGCCTTTGGGGTTTGAATCATGTTGCCTACGCTCGGGTAGCATGTGATGCTTTTGATAATTCAGGTGTTCTTTGATGCGTTTATTGGGTGTCATTAATCTGTACAATGCATCCTCACTGTGCTTCACTAATACCGATATCCCAAGGAGTAGACCCACCTCTGTTACAGTCATGTCCGCCATTTCTGTGCAGCAGAAGCACCCTCAAGTCAATGACAGTCAACACTGCTTGACCGATGACTTTTTCATCTGAGCCCATTTGAAAACCTTGCCCCCTTATCAGCCCATTTTGCCATTTGAGGCATAAATATTTGTGCATGTTTCTGATAATGCTTGCTGGGATTTTCTTGTATGGCTTCTCTTTGTTTCCAATGATGTTGGTTGCTTTGGAATATAATGATTTGTTTTTGTTACTGGTGCCAATGATTGTTTCTTGTTTGTGCTCAGTCTGGTTTCTTGTTTGGTTTAGTTAATAAGTTTTATTTTCTACAGGTGGTGTCTGCAGCAGCTGGCAATGTCCTTCCCCAGAATTATGTTCCTATATCTGTAAGCCAGTTTATGGATGATCTTTCTGCTGAGGAAGATGTTTTGTGCAATCGTACTGACAGTTGTTTTGTATGTTTTGTCTTCAATTAGCTGATGCAATTACATTCTCATAGTTATGATCTTTATCTCATACATGGACCGATAGATAGCTAATTACAAAATGCAGGTGCTAATACCCCAAATAAAAATGAATAAGGATCCATCTTTAAGAAGTGTTCTCTCAGACCCCTTATGGTAAGTTGTTATATGAATTGTGCTCACTTACTCATCTGTAAGATCATAAGCTGTTTCCTATTTTGAGTCACTCTCCTATGATACTAAACAAAGCATTTCGACTCACAACATTAATGAGAACATATGAAGATATGAACATATAGTATATATCTGTATATCAAGGCACAAGGAACTTATTAAGATCCATTTGTATAAAAATTGGTGTGATGCTAATAAGCTACAGTAAATTAATTTTTCTAGATAAACACTTGGATTATTGACTTATAATATCTTTACTTGTATCAATATCCATTTGCTCTTCCTCTTTGTGTTGTCACATGTTCGTGGTTGTAGAGTCAGTTGGATGAATAGGGTGCTGAAGTGTTATTGTTTCACTATATGATTCACCTAAATAGTTTAAGAATAAAAATACTTTATCTGTAATTAAAAAAAAAGAGTGAAATTGCCATGCTTCAAACTAATACTTCACAGGTTTGAAAATATGTGAAGATTGTTAGAGTTAATTGGGTTTATTACAATGAAATACGTGATAACCATTTTTGTTTCAGAGTTTTCTTTGATTCTCTCTATAGAGGTTAAGTTTCAATAAGGAAAGGATTATAGTTCTCCAGTCTAATGATCGTTCAATTCAAATGTTTAGGTTGAATGTCTGTCAACAAGGTTGTTTTCGTCCTATACACTTACGTATAACTGTATAAGGATAGCCTGATAAGTACTCACTATGGTCCATTGGGATTGAAGGTATGGAGAAAAAGAAAATTTAGAATGCAGCAGTTACTGACCTAGGTCTTTTCCTTTTGTTTCCTTCAAGTAGTTTTCACATGTAATGTTTTCTAGACATAGATGGTGTGAACTTTGGAGATCTATGATAATAAGGCTATTCTCTATCAAGGAAGATTAGCTCCTTGTCATGTTGTTTCTTTACTTTGGGCAAGTTCTTCAACTTTCATTTAACTAGAAAAAACCCGCACTGCCGAACAATGGAAATAGGAGTCTGAGAGAGAACATATTTGTAATAGTTTTTTTTAATTTTAATTTTATTTTATTTTATGAAAGTGCATATTCATGGGAGTTTGAGAGAGAAAACATATTTTATGAATATGCCCGATGGGCTTGGGCGGCCTGGCTCAGCAGCCTGTTGCCGACCCCCTATATGCAAGTTATGTAAAAGATACTATGAACCCTATATGCAAGTTATGTAAAGATACTATGAATATGCAAGGAAGATACTAAGTATTAAAGAGAAATATACCTTAGGATAAGAACAATTAACTACCCATTTTTTTCACATTTTAGGCGGTAGTCCGCCTTCTAGGGAATTAAATGAGTACGAACAAGTATAAACAACTCTTTTTTTCTTCTTCTGGGCAGTAGACTGCCTCTCAAGGGAGTTCAATGAGTTTTTATATATAACAATTTAAAATAATTGTAGTGGGAAACAATAAGTTTATTTATTCCAATAGAATTGCATACTAAACATTAAGAGTCCTATTCTCTGGTAAACAACTATAAGTAGTTTACCTACTGATAGTAGTAGATATATTTGGAAATAGAGAAGCTAAACAGTTTGTTTTAACTCTATCTCTCGACTCACAAGCTCTACTAACAGGCAATTCTACTCTCAGATAGATCTCTTCTATTTTAATTTTCGATGCCTAGAAATAGCTAAGACTCGATGCCCCTTATATAGGAAGCAGAACACAAACTAGAATTGAAATATACATAATTAATAGTAGCTCCACTAAAAATAGTGACCCCATGCGGATAAGGTTCCAGCTCTTTTGCACTTTTCTTTCGAAAAACAGATTCCTTATCTTAAGAGATGTTCCATTCTTCAGAAAAAGATGATACGAATTCTCACATCTCTATATGTCATTGTATATTTCTGAATTTTCTCTAAGACTGGCTCTTCAAATTTAAGCCTTTTTCTTGTTCCATTTTATTCCACTGTTTGTATCTCCATACATCTTTGAGTGCCTGTCATTCTCGATCTTTTTGAGCCACTGGGCACATGCAAGGGTGGAATCAATCTTTTTTCTTCTGAGAGAAACAAACAAGTCACTGGTAATAACTTTTGGGTGGTCATAAGCGGTGACAATTATCTTCTTTCCTAAAACAAGAAAAGTAATCTCTTGATCTTCTTCAATTATTTTCCTGATGTATTCTAATGTCATAGTTTTCATTCATGGGATACTAGAATTTCGAGTCCCTTTGTATCCATTACAGGCTGGTTCTAAATACTGCTCTTGGATGATTCTGACCATAGTAGTATGGAGAAATGTACTAAGTCTCTCCATTGTTTTTCTGCACTTATTGTGGAGGTGTAGATCTGAACTTGAGTCTAAGAATGAAGTTGGTCTTCCTTACATTCTTAACTGTGTTGCAGATGATAGCAGACAATCCTTTGTGATCATCATTTGTTTTTATCCATAAATTATGAACAAAATCATTCTCAACCAAGCACAATTTGTGCTCTTGAAGATGGGCTTAAGGTTTATTTTTCATTGGGGTTGAGCATGGATCGAAGCCTTCTTGAAGTCCAATTGACTCAAGGAGCTTCAGTCAAGCTTACATTGACTCGGAGGGGCTTTGTAGCTAACCGTTTCTTCTTCTAATTCATGTTCTAAAAGGTGTGGATTAAGAAAGTCATTAAAACCTACTTTCATCTCCTCTAATAAGAACTTGGAAGGAAAATCATTCACATTCATCATAAGTAAATACATATTGAACTCATTAGGCATGTGGTATGATCAGGATGCGATTTGTAATTGAGTTGCATTCTAGTTTTGGTTTGTTTTATATTTGAATGTTGGGCGGGAACACTTCTAGTGTCAATGGTGACTCGAAAGGATCATGAATTGGACAAGCACGTGAGTACATTGAGTTAGCTAGTGGTGACATCTCTAGCCAACAAAACATTTACATTTTGTTTTGCTCTTACTTTATGTTTTCACTTAATTTAGTTAGTAGTAAATAATCAATCAACCTTTCATTTAACCATCCCATGCAATCTTAAGTCTCAAAAGAACTTAGTCTTGTGAGATACACTTCCACATCTTGCTTTAGATTTAGTGTCATGTCTTGTGTCTAGTTAGTCCGTGATTTAAAGTGCTTAATCGAGTCAAGCTAAGGAGTTTAAGTAGTCAATCCTCGTGGGTTTGACAATGGACTTCCTTACAAATACTATATATAACTTGATCCCGTATACTTACGGGTAGGGGAATTCTTTGCACTTATAAGTTAGTTCATACTTCTCAAAGTGTATGGGTACAAATTGTTTCCCAACAAATTTTTGGCACCGCTGCCGGGGATTGATTTTACTTTGATTTCTTAGCTTCGGCTAGCCTTTGATTGCGGAATATCCGGACATATGTGTGATATTTGTTTCTTAGCCTTCTAGTTTTTCTTCAATTTTTTACGTAGGAATTTGTTTTCTTTGTCTTGAATCTCTAGAATACTTTGGTAAGTAGCTTGAGTGTGAACTTGTGCTATACTTGAACTTTCTAACCATTTGTCGGAGACCCAGTTCGACCTGTCGAGGCATTGTCTCGATGTTACGACCCGAAGAAAAATTACGCACTTATCGAATCGTATTATGCTTTATTGCGGATTAACGACTCTATCGAGGTTATTAACGATTTTTTCACCAGGTGAGAATTTGACTTGACTTTCTTCACGAGAGTTGTAGATTATTTTATTTTGAGATCGTACGAAGTTTTAACGGAATTTTTTAGATAAGCGAGCTACTTTTTCTGATTATCGAAAGTCGGTGAGAAATTATTAAAAAAGATTTAATTTTTAGGTCGGTTTAATTACAGCCCTTGGATCTTGATCAGATCGATTGTGAACCGTTGATCTCGTCAGTTTCTTAGGGGTATAAATAGGTATTTTTTTTGAAATTTTATTGAAAAATCAGAAAAACCCATTCGGGCTCGACCAGTTTTCCACCACCGACCCGAACCACTATTTTCGGCCACCTTCGGCGAAGAAACAAGTAGGGTTTCAAAGCTCTAATCATGGTGATGTCATTTTTGGGTGTGATTTTGTGATTGATGGTGTAGTTTGAGCCACCCAATTCGAGTTATTATCGTGGAGTCGTCGCCGGTGGCAACAACGCTCCGACGAGATTTAGCGGTCGGGAGTCAAGGAGAATTGAACCTCTCCTTCCCTTGAGTCTTTTTGGATAGGTCACGTGGTTCGTCGAGGTTCCATGACGGAGCTTCAATTTTGGGGTGTTCGGCTGCTGGCAAGGGCCGATTGATTTTGGGCGATTTTCAGCTAATTAGATAGGAATTGGAGCATGTGAGTTTAGGGGTTTTGTTTGGTGTGAGGAGATGAGCATTTTGAGGGACGGATTGCCACCACTGGTGGCGGTTGCCGGAGTTAGGTTTCCGGGGTTTTTTAGGTTTTTCCGTCCAAATGCAGTCGATTTGGGTCTCGATCAAATTATGAAAGTTGTAGCCCTTGTTACCAGCTCTCCAACGAGATATTAACCTCCGTCATCCAAGTACCTTCGTCGGAGGCGTGTGACGGCCACACCCTGCTGCCCACGGTGAAGCTCCGACGAGGCCGTTTTTGGGATTTTTCGACGGGACTTTCAAAATTATTTTTAGGGCCGATTTACATTGTTTTACACATATTCTGATATCGTATGATCTGCATTTACAGGACACCGTAATCGTGACCCCAACATCGAAAGGAATTTCGTTGGACCCCAATAGTATCGCAGACTTGTGAGTGGATCCTTTTATTTTCACAGTTAGCGAGCTTTTTTTCAGCATTTTAGTATTACAGTATATTTTATGGTATGTTAATGAATATTTAAATTTGGAGGTTTATTTTGTGATGACAGTAGTTAGTATCGATGCACTGACTGTTCGGCTGATCATCAGATAGTCCGATAAGAAGAGGTTAGAGAAAACACCTCGTCTGACTAGTCATGGGAGGTTAGGAAAAATACCTCGTCTGATCCATTACCTATGTTTTCATACAAATAGTCAACTTAGGTTAGGTGGCCAGGGCGATCACCTCCATTTGTATTTCAGTTATACAATTTTGAACTCGCATTATTTCACTGAAATAAGCGAAAATGCATGATAATTCAGTTTTATCGATTTACGCAGACTATGTTATTTTTTCCACTCACGCTAAAGTTTTATATTTTAATGCGTTTCCCTGGGCTCTTCGGTTTCCGTCGCCTAGGTTGCAGTGCATATCCTCAAAGTGCTTGGGATCGTCGAAGGCTTCGAGTCTGCCAGCCATCTCTTCAGCAGTATGCTTAAGCTCACCGTCAGTTTGTATCAGGTGTATCTTATGTATGTAGAAGTCACTCTGGATACTAGTTATAGTATGTTGCTTTCAGTGAGACTCTTGTAACTAGTCAGTTACTCAAGTAGTCGTTTAATTTACTTTCCTTTAAATTCTGAACTAGTACTTTGTAAATATGTTTCTAAATTCTTGAGTTGAGTTTCTGGTTTTGTTTATGATATACGTTGAGAAATCCGGATGGACATTGGTGATCCATGTTTTGTTTGTGGGATTTAGTTTCTGAAGTATTATCTTCATGCAGGTTTTTGGTTGTCTCAGTTTCAAGAGAGGTTATGTCAAAGTTTTCGTAGAATTTTCTAGATTATGGTCAGTCGTTAGAGCTTAATCTTAGTTTATTAGCTAAATTAGGAGTTGGGTTCTTTCAGTTTGGTATCAGAGCATTATATCATAGATTTTGTAGATCTTTTTGGTCATGTCAGTGCATACATTTGATAATGTACAACATTCCTGGGAGAATGGTCCGACTGGCCGGTGGATCCCCATTACTCCAAGTATTATGCATTCTTGGATGTCTAGAGTCTCTTAGTTGAGCCAGTTTGTGACTTCTTTTAGTGAGCTAATTTTTTTTGGACTCGTAGGTCATTATGCCTCGACAACCAGCCCAACAAGATGATACGCATCCTTGGCTCAGCAGATGCTTGAGTTAATTTCATGCATGATGCCAGGACCATGAGAAGATCATGAGGATCTAATTACCATGGATAATAACGTAGGAGCTGTTCCTTTTATTGGCTCTCATGACCCTGAGACTAGCGAGAATTGACTTGTTAAGATTGGACGAGTTTGTGATTGTTTACATCCCCAGTCAACCCCTGAACAGAGGACAAAGGTAGCTGCAGAACTGTTGCAGGACCATGCTTATCGTTGGTGGCAGGGGACTGAGAGGAATGAAGCTATCACTCCGTGGATAGAGTTCATAGAATTGGTCATGAGTTGCCTCTTCAGAAAAACGTTTGAGCAGTAGAAGTATGAGGAGTTTATGAATCTTCGATATGGAGACATGTATGTGATGGAGTATCAAGATCGTTTCACTTGCTTGGCTTATTTTGCGCCAAATTTAGTTAGGTTAGTGAAAGAGAAATGTTGGAGGTTTGAATAGGGCTTGCAGTCAGAGATTGCCCCATACTTATCTGATATGCCACGTGCTCATTTTGATGAGTTCATTTGTGTTGCAATTAGATGCGAGGATATGATTCAATCTCAGCGGGGCCAGACTCGACGATTTGAAGAAGGTAAGCCTAGTCAAGGTCCTTCAAAGATGGGAAGCTCAAGGACTTTAGGTTCCACATCATCTTCAGGTAAGAGATCTCACACTCGTGCTCTTATTGTACGTCATCAGAGTCGTTTTTAGAGATGGATGAGGAGGAGTTGACCACAGAGGCAAGGGTCTGGGCTAGTTCCAGTGGATCTAGTGGATATCGACCTACTCTATCAGCACCCAAAGATTTCCCTTTATGTGATAGATGTCACCAACCTCATCTCGGACAGTGTCAGTTTGGAACTTCAACTTGTTTTAATTGTGGCCAGACATGTCACTTTATGAGGGAGTGTCCGTAGAGGGACCCCTCAGGTGGATTTTCGGTGCAGAGTGCTGGTGGTGATCAGGGAGCCACTTCTGGGGTTAGAACCACACCGCCACTCAGGAAGCTAGCTTATCAGGACCTGAGCCTGAAAGGGCGACCGACTGGATATACTTGACATACCCGACTTCATCATATGACTCTTCAGAAGGGCAGGGAAGTGCCAAAGATGATCATCGGTACGTTATATATTTTTGGTTATACTGTTTATACTTTAATAGATTCGGGGGTGACACACTCTTTTATCTCTGTGAGATTAGCATCAATAATTAACGTATCTGTCATTCCCTTATCGGTAATGTGGCGAGTGATTTATCCCTTCGGTGAGATGGTTTTAGTTTGGTTAGTTTATAGAGACTGTAGTGTTATGGTTGGAGATTTTGGGTTGTCCGCCGACCTGACACTTCTTGATGTTGTGGACTTTGATTTGATTTTGGGTATCGACTTTCTGAGCAATCACCAAGCTTTGGTTGATTTTTATCAGAAAGATGTGGTGTTTCGAAGTCCAGGTTTGCCATAGATTTTATTATGCAGAAAAAGAAATGATCTTTCTTCATGCCTTATTTCAGTTGTGAAAGCTGAGAAAATGTTACGGAATGGGTGCACTGCATATTTGGCACATATCGTGAACACTTGTGTTTCCACCCTTAACCTGGAGGAGATTGCTATGGTCAGAGAATACCCTGATGTCTTTCCTGAGGAATTACCAAGTCTTCCCTTAGAAAGAGAAATAGATTTTAGGATTGAGCTACTTCCATGTACAACTTCTATAGCTCAGACGCCGTACCCTATGGCTCTAGCGGAATTGAAGGAGTTGTAGGTTTAGCTTCAGGAACTAATTGATAAAGGCTTAATCTGTCCTAGCGTATCACCGTGGAGAGCTCCAATTTTATTCATGAAAAAGAAGGATGAGTCTATGAGATTATGTGTTAACTGTCGAAAACTGAACTAGGTTACAGTGAAGAACAAGTACCCACTGCCTCGTATTGATGATTTGTTTGATCAGTTGAAGTGAGTTGTGATATTCTCTAAAATTGATCTTCGATCGGATACCATCAGTTGCGGATTATAGAATCAGATGTCTCTAAAACCACGTTCCGATCGCGCTACGGACACTACGAGTTTCTTATGATGCCATTCAGTCTGACGAATGCATTTGCTGCCATTATAGTGTTAATCAACCGAGTATTTCTAGCTTACCTTGATAAGCTCGTCATTGTATTTAATGACGATATCCTGATTTACTCAAAGGATGTGAGGCAACATGCTAGGCATCTACATGTAGTTTTGGAGACATTGAGGGAATCTCAGTTATACGCCAAGTTCAGTAAATGCGAGTTCTTGATGAATAATGTGAAATTTCTTGGCCATGTGATTTCAGCGGAAGGAGTTAGTGGGGGTGCTGATAAGATTGAGGCAATGTTGAATTGGAGCAGACTTACGAGTGGGCCAAATTTCAGAAACTTTCTAGGTCTAGCAGGTTACTATCGTCGATTTGTGCAGGACTTTTCACGTATTGCTGAACCTCTTACAAGACTTATACAAAAAAGAGTTAAGTTTTAATGGTTGGAGGCTTGTGAGGAGAGTTTTTAGACTCTGAAGACAGGGTTGACTATAACCCCAGTGTTGACGTTACCAGACGATAGTGAGGAGTTTACTGTTTTCAGTGATGCCTCTAAGTTAGGTCGCGTATGGATCATGACAGTTGAAACCTCATGAGGTGAACTACCCTACTCATGATATGGAGTTGGCAGCAATAGTTTTCGCATTGAAAAGCTAAAGACATTACTTATATGGTGCCAAATGTCAGATTTTTATTGATCATAAGAGCCTTACGTACCTTCTCACACAACCAGAACTAAATTTGAGACAAAGAAGGTCGATGGAGTTCATAAGCGATTATGAGTGCACATTCGGGTATCACCTTGGAAAGGCAAATGTTGTAGCTGACGCTCTTAGCTGGAAGTCCGGAGTTTCCTTGTCTCATATACAGATGGCTCGGGTACCATTGCTTATGGATTTGCGAGCCACTGGAGCAGTGTTGTGCACTGAAGAGAGCGAGGTTGGAGTTTTATTTGCTAGTCTACAAGTTCATCCCACTTTTATTGACAGAGTACGTGACTTGCAGGATTCTAATCCTTCACGTTTGAAACTAAAGGAAGCAGGGCGTGATGGTGGACAACTTGATTTCACGGTAAGGAGATATGGGTTGCTGGTATTCAAGGGTAGACTTTGTGTCCCGAACGACGACGAGTTAAACCGGGAAATACTCGACGAGGCTCATTGTTCAGCTTATGCTATGCACACTAATAGCACGAAGATGTACCGCACTCTTAGAGAATACAAACACCTCATTTGACCCATCGCCTACATTTTAATATAGATAGTCAAATCAGGTTAGGTGGCTTGGACGATCACCTCCATTTGTATTTCAGTTATACAATTTTGAACTCGCATTATTTCACTGAAATAAGCTGAAATGCATGATAATTCAGTTTTATCGATTTACGCAGATTATGTTATTTTTGTCCACTCACGCTAACATTTTATATTTTAATGTCTTTCCTTGGGCTCTTCGGTTTCCGTCGCCCAGGTTCCAGTGTATAACCTGAGAGTGCTTGGTATCGTCAAAGTCTTCAAGTCCACCAGTCATCTCTTCAGCAACATATTTTAGCTCACTATCAGTTTGTATCATGTGTATCTTATGTATGTAGAAGTCGCTCTGGATACCAGTTGTAGTATGTTGCTTTCAGTGAGACTCTTATAACTAGTCAGTTACTTAAGTAGTCGTTGAGTTTACTTTCCTTTGAATTCTGAACCAGTACTTTGTAATTATGTTTCTAAATTCCTGAGTTGAGTTTCTAGTTTTGTTTATGACATATGTTGAGAAATCCGGATAGACATCGGTGGTCCACGGTTTGTTTGTGGGATTTAGTTTCTGAAGTGTTATCTTTATGCAGGTTTTTGGTTGTCTCGGTTTCAAGAGAGGTTATGTCAAAATTTTCGTAGAATTTCCTAGATTATGGTAAGTCGTTAGAGCTTAATCTTAGTTTACTAGCTAAATCCGGGTTGTGTCCTTTCACTCGACCTGTCAAAATTTGTCTGAAATAAGGACAATAGCTATCCTTTGACCCATCGAAGATTGACTGTGTTTGAAGGTGTTATTTTGGCCCTTGTTCACTTGCTTTAGCTTATCTATATTCTTGGGAGCATATCTAAGTAGTGTCTTTATTTCAAGCATAGTAGTTAGAAAGTCTAGATCTAGCAAACTTAATTTTTTTGCTACACCCTAGATCATTATGACCTTATCACATTTGAACTCTTGAAGTGCTCATTGATGTTTCCTTGAGGGGTATGTCAAAGAAGTACCGTGGAAGGCCCTCAAGGCTGTGAGTACTTTAAGAGTTTGGAGGACTAACGTCTATCAGTTGCTTAGTGTGTTTTTAGGTGTCATATCTTCGAATCCTCTTTTCAAGGAAGAATTCATCATGGACAAGGACGACATTGAAGTAAGAACTTTGAAGGATAATGCTTTACCATCTTTGTCAAGGCATACCGGTTGCATTGTTCTTCAACCGTAAGCGGATGAATATTTTGAGATCAAATCTAGTTTTCTTCAAACCTTACCAATTTTCAAGGGGCATCCATATTCCAATCCCTATTTTCACATGTTGGAGTTTGAGGAAGCATGTATAAGGTTCAACATTCGGAACATGGATCTAGGATAATTGAAGCTTCAGGTATTTCCTTTGAATTTGGGGGATAAGGCAAAGATATGGTTCAACTGGCTTGTTCTTAACTTGATTTACTCATGGGAGGCGATGCAATGCAAGTTCATCACCGAGTATTTTCCATCGGAGAAGATAAATAATAGAAGGACAAGGATGATGACATTTTGCGAGGAAGATGGAGAGTTGTTCTATGAGACTTGGGAGCATTTCAAGGAGCTTGAGATTGGGTGACCTAACTATGGTCAAACCCAAGACATGTTATTGTCTCTCTTCTACCAAGGATTATGTACAGAGACGAGAATGAAGGTTGACAATGCATGTGGAGAAGATTTCATGGACAGAACTGCGGATGAGGCATATGTTCTATTTGAAAAGATGTTGGAACAGTCTTCCTTATTAGATGTCAAGCCCAATGTTCAAACACCAACAATATCAAAGAGAGAAGTCATCCAAGCCAACCGGGAAAATGCGTATGAAGTCAAGGGAGCTATGTATGTACAAGAGGATACCATCAAGCGACTTGAAGAGATCATGAACAAGAAGTTTGACCTTTTGTTGAAGCAAACTCGGAATGGAGGCTATGCTAATCAAATTGCAGAAACTAGTAGGCATGATTTGTAAGATTGTGATGCACGAAGTTCCATGTTGCCCACATCATGGAGACCATCTGGAGACTATTGAGGAGTAGAAGTATATGTCAATTGGTACACAAATGAGTAATCCAGGTTGGCGAACCAATCTTATTTTCTCATGGGATGAGTCAAGACAACCTAACCATTGTCGTCAAGTAAATGGTCAAGATTTCAACTACGGAGCTACCAAAGTTACAAGGACCAATGAAGAGTATGTTAATGCTATGGGAGACAATTCTTGCTAAACACAAGAATCTTTTGCTCCTATACCACAACAAGCTTCGATGCCATAAGCACCTCCATCTCGAGGTGAATTATCAAAGTCTAACTTGGAGGAGTTGATGACTAAGATATTTTAATTACATAAGATGCTTCTTTAAAGCAAATTGGAAGCTCAAAGAGCGGAGGATAAGAAGATGTACTTGGATATCTTCAAGAGCTAAATGGAAGAGAACAAGGAGATATAGAAGGAGAACCAATGTGAACTCCAGAAGATGGAGGAACAATTTAGTCAATTTTCAAAGCACATCGAGTTCAACAAGGCAGAAGGACCAATGAATACCCATCTTGTACCAAAAAGGATCAAAAGCATCATGGCCAAGTGGTCAATGTGGTGTTGGAAAGCCAAAAGAAGATACGATGATTATGGTGATGCTCCCTTGGTAGAAAGCGATTGTGAAAGTGATGATGAATAAGGCTTAGACACATCGGGTGCACCTAGCATATCTTGTGGATTTGATAATGAAGCCAAACAGAAGTATGAGGGTATCAAGACCCAAGATGAGACTAAGGTGAACTCGAATGAACTTAAGTTATTACATTTTTCTCAAGCCAATGCTAAAGGAAGGACACAAGCTATTATAAGCCGTAATGCAAAAGCCTTCAAGTTATTCAATGGAGCTTTACCGATTCCAGCACTACAAGCCTTTAGTGTTGATGTTGTGGAAAGCAAATCTAATGATGTTGAAGAAGTCAAGGCACCAGATATGGGAAAGATTCGAGAGAAGAAAAAGAAATTGAAACCGGAAAAATTTGAGAAACCGACATTGGTAGTTGGTAGCAAGGTCACCTTAAAGAGCCTTAATCCCTCAAGGAGTGGTAATTACAAATTGCTTGAGTTATGTCCTCAAGGCGTCGTCCATTTGATGCATTTGAAGAACGGGAGAACTTTCAATCTCCATGAGACACAAATTGAGGCTTTCGAGCCAAACAAGAAATAGAGTGTGGAAATCTATCACTTTAAGGACCCAACCATGGTAGTTTGAATTCTTAGCTTCCACCACTGACCGTGTTAATGTCGATAAACTTGAACTTGTGATGGTCAGACGACATTGGTATGTTAGAAGAATAAGTATGAGGTTAGAGGAGCATAGAACATAGTGGAATGGGCATGGAAGTGAAGAACTTGAAGAAGAACCAAATATGAGAATTTTCGACCTGTTGGAGGGCATTTTCAACACGTCGAAAGGACCACCTTGGAACCAGTTCGACCCATCAAAGGATATCTTCGACTCGTCGAAGAAAAGCTTTTGAATGGTGTCGAGCAACAAATTTGACCAGTCGAAGGATTCCCCTGAACACAGTTGGCAATTGTGGATATTTGAAGAACAAGAGCTTAAAACTTTGAGTCAAGGAGCATAGAGTAATCCCTTGAGGTCAAGACAAGTCTGAGAGCACCGTTTTAGGATCATGACATGGCCTATTCAACCTTAGATGGAGAGGCCTAACTTGGTCTTCATTGGTTTACATGTTCTTGCGTATAGATTACGAAGCTGGTCTTCAAAGCATTTGCATCCTCTTTCTCCCAACTCTCTCTTTACTTCTTAGCATGACATGTGTATAGTGAACAATGATGCTTAGTGTATAGTTTGAGTCGTGTTAACGTATGGTAATCTTTGTGTGATACATGTTATGATACTTGTTACTATAAACTAAATGCTTTTATAAGTTTCCAATCATTCCTTTCCAAGGTGTTCAAGTTCTAAGTGTGAGGTCCCCTCATGTTATGTGCTAGATTACATTGTGGTTTTCCTTTGAAATGTGATTAGTATGCATGCCCCCATTGTGGTTGATAAGACTCTAATAGCTTCATTAATTCTTAGGGATTATATGGCTTTTTAAGTGGGAATGCATGCTAGTTATTATGCCTAGGAGAACATGTGTTAGGAAAATGAAATGTGATTTGATGATGCATTTGCTATCTTGTGTACACTTGTGTTTATTATGTGGCTTGATGCAAATTGAGGACAATTTGATTATAAAGTATGAGGTAGTACGCTAAGTCGTATCACTCCTTATCCTAAAATTCATAAAAAAAAATTAAAAATTTGAGAAAATGAAATGCAAAAATATGTGTATTTTGATGTGTTTGTGTAACGACCCGAACTGGAAATGGTATGTTAATTGGCTTAATTTGCACATTTCACGACTAGTCGCAGTTAGTCGTAATTGATCGATCAGGCGGCTTTGTCCACGACTTAATTATCGGACACGAATTTGGTTTGAGTTCCTTTGCGGAAATTGTAGAGGATTTGGTTTCGAGTTTGTAGGAGGTTTCAGAGGATTTTTTTGATAATCGGGGAATATAAAATGAATATTTGAATTATCGTTGAGTTAGTCGTACTTATCCATTTGGGTTTGAGTTATCCAAATCGTGATTTTGGTCTGTTCGCGACATATAAATAGCGGAATAGTCGTAAAAGTTGTCGAAAAGTTGCATTTGGGCTGTTGACCAATGTTGACCGAGCCAAACCCGAGTTGACCGAGTCCATTGAGTTGACCCATCGAGTTCACTGAGTCGCCGTCGAGTTTCTTGCCGGAATACGGCACGGTTGCCGGAAAGGAAGGTAGGGATTTGAAGCTCTTATCTTGGGCTATTGTTTGATGTATATATTGTGATGTTTTGAGGTGGTTTGAGTAGTAGATTTTGGAAGGGAAGTTTGACAGAATCGGGTTGAATGGGGGGAGGTTTTCCGGCGAGTTTCCAATGGGGTTTTGGAGTGGAATAGATTGGGCTTGAGTTGGGGATGGTAACCCTTGAGTTTGGGAGGACATGGTGGCTTCACGGTGGAGAATGTCACCGGTGAAGTTTTCCGGCCAATTTGGGTTCTATGTCTTTCGAGCTCGATTCCGGCCACGATGGTGGTTGGATGGTGGTTGTCCTTTGGGGAAAGATGTTGGGCTTGAAGAGAGGTAGATTTTGAGGTATTGGTCGCCGGAAAATGTCACAGTTGACGCCGCGCCGCCGAAGGTCAACGGCGGAGCTCCGGCGAGGGTTGATTTTTTGGGATTTTGGAGCTTTTTATACTGTTTTGCTTGTAATCGCATCCCGATCGTAGTCGTGAAGTTTTTGAGTTGATTTGTGTATTCTATTATGGGACGAGGGTTAATTGGATATATTTTGGGAATTTTGTTATCCTCGTCGATATTTCGAGCGATACATCTTTCGAGAACGCGGGGTTCTTGACGTATTAGCCCTGTATGTTGTGTTTCAATATATATTGATCATATCCCTGTTATTCAGGTGATCGGGATCGAGTGTTTGGCGAGGGATCTTCGGCTGGACCTTAGAGTTAGCTCCGTACTGTGAGTGGACATTTTATTTTCACAGTTAAATTGCGAGTCTTGATTTATGCATTTTTTGAATATATATTTATGATTATGCATTTACGTATGCAGTTACAATTATGCACATATAAGTATACATTTTATAATTATGCATTTTACGATTATGCATGTGCATGGAAATGGTTTATGATTTGGTTTACACAGAGTACAGTCTCGAATATAGAGGTATGCATCGATGTTTTAGCTTCTCGGCTGATCCCCGAGATGCTCTGGGGGGACAGATATCTTGACCCGAGGTCTTTCAGACTTATAATAATCATGTCTGGGTCAGGGATCTCGTGATTAGACTGTACTATGCGGATGAGTCCGTGAGTGACCCCGCATGATTTTATGTGCATCTTTATGGATCAGGGAAAATGTACCTGGTCAGGATTTTCATGTGTATTGACTCGCATTATGCTTTTATGAGCATATATACTTATATGTTGGGAAAGACATGTTATTATTTTGTCCACTCACTCTAATGATTTCATTTGCCTTCCCCTGGGCTTTTCGATTTCTTTTGCCCAGTTTGTAGTTTGGGTTCCTGGGTTGCACGTCGACGGTGGAAGCGTAGAGTTCAGGTCACACTTCAGTTCGTGTAGGTTCTCCGTTCGACCTACTGGTTGTATATGATGTGTATATACGTCGCTCTGAATACTTATGTTATGTTTTCAGTTGAGTTTACTCTTGAATGTTTTTCTGGATTTCTTGTAAACCTTGTGGTTTATTATTTATTTGATGTTGAGAAATCCAGATGGGGAACGGAGCCCCACGGTTTGGCTTTTGTGGAATATTCGAAGTGTGATTCTCTTTGCAGGTTCTAATTTTGGCTCAAGTATTTCAAAATAAACTCTGGCAAAAAAAATTTTAAGGTCATGTTTTCAAAGGGGTTTGATTTCAGTTTAGGAAATTAAATCGGAGTCGGGTCCTTTCAGTTGGTGTCAGAGCATTAGGTTTTAGGTTCTGTAGAATCTTGTAGTTGTGTTACTAAGGACATTTGAGAATGTACAACATTTCTGAAACGATGACCCGACCGGCCGGCAGATAATCATCAATGCTCTAGAGTGTTGTATGCTTTAAAACGTTTGAAGTTCCATGATTACATCCTTTATGTCCTGTGACTAATATCTTTTATCCTTGGGATGCCTCCTCGACGTGGAGTCCGTGCTGAACGGACTGGGGATCCTGATGAGGATCAACGTACGCATGACTTGCTTATGCGAGTATTGCGTTTGGAAGAACGTATTGACCCTGTAGCTAAGGCTACGACAGCGGGAGCAACTGTTTTCTCTGGTTCCTCTGATCCTGAGGTGTGTGAAGCTTGGGTGGCTCAGGTTGAGCGTGTTTGTGAGCGCCTACATTTTACTCCTGAACAGAAAATTGTAGCAGCAGTGGGTTTGCTTGAGTCAGATGCCTACTTTTGATGGGTTGGTACAGACAGAGTTCCTATTGATACTCCTTGGCCAATGTTAAAAGAGATGTTCATGTGTTGATATTTCTATTCAGCTACTCAGCAGCGGAAATATGAGGAGTTTACTAACCTGAAGCAAGGGAATATGTCAGTGCTTGAGTATCGGGATAAGTTCACCCGTTTGTCTCGGTTTGCACATGATATGGTGACATCAGAGGAAGCAAAGTGCAGGAGGTTTGAGTTGGGTTTGAATCTGAATATCAAGGGGACTTTGACCACTATGCCTCGAGATAACTTTGATGAGTTTGTTAGTGCTGCACTCAGAGGTGAAGACATTGAGACATATGCGGTTTCAGATACGTCGCTTTGAAGAGGGTGGACCTAGTCAGGGTCCTTCGAAGAGGCTGAGTTCAGGTACTCTGGATCAGCATCATCTTCTGGTAGTGGACCTTACAGATATCCTACTAGCACTGCTAGGTAGAGTCATAGATGGAAGAGGAGTCGACCCCAGAGGCAGCAGTCGAGTGGGAGTTCCAGTGGATCGAGTTATCCTTGACCTTTCTTCAGCACACCAGCTACACCGAGGCAATATCCACTGTGCAACAACTTGCACAGACATCACTCTGGTCAGTGTCAGTATGGCACCTCTACTTGTTACCGTTGTGGCAAGGTGGGTCACTTTGCGAGGGAGTGTCCTCAGCTTGGCACTTTTGGAGGTGTTGCGGATCAGAGTACTGGACGAGACCAGGGTACTGTTTCTGGTGATCGTGCAACACAGCCTTCTGGATAGGGTGGTCAGCAGAATCGTAGCCAACATGGACGACCAGCTGGACAGGCTCGGGTTCATGTCATGTCTCTACGCGAGGGCAGAGCTTCCCCAGAGGTTATCATCGGTACGTTGTACATTTTTGGTCATCCAGTTCTTGCTTTACTAGATCCAGGGGCTACGCATTCATTCATGTCATATATATTAGCATCATTGGCTAATGTACCTACATCTCCATTCCCTAGTTTGTGTCGAGTGTTGTATCCATCTGGCGAGGTAGTGTGTGTCGGGTGGGTATATAGAGATTGTGAGAATTTTATTAGAGGTTACAAGATTAGCCACGGATTTGATGCTGCTGGATATTATGGATTTTGATGTGATTTTGGGCATGGATTTCTTGGAGAACCATTGGGTTGTTCTTGACTGTCACAAGAAGGAGGTTGTTTTTAGGAGTCCAGGTATGCCGGAAATCTTGTTTCGTGGTGAAAAGAATACTTCTTTGCCTTGTTTGATTTCAGCAATGAAGGCTGAGCAGATGTTGAGGAAGGGTTGTATGGCTTACATAGCACATGTTATTGATATGAGTTTTCGTGTACCGGACCTTGGTGATATTGCGGTGGTTTGTAAGTATCCAGATGTGTTTCCCGAGGACTTATCCGATGTTTCTCCAGTCAGAGAGATTGACTTCACCATCGATATACTTCCAGGTACTGGACCTATTTCGCAGACACCCTATCGTATGGCACCACCAGAGTTGAAGGAGTTGCATATTCAACTTCAGGAATTGATTGAGAAAGGCTTCATTCGACCTAGTGTTTCACCTTGGGGTTCTCCAGTGTTGTTTGTAAGGAAAAAGGATGGTTCGATGAGGCTATGCATTGACTATCGAAAGTTGAATCAGGTTACGGTAAAGAACAAGTAACCACTCCCACGGATTGATGATTTGTTCGATCAGCTAAAAAGAGCTTCAGTCTTCTCAAAGATTGATCTCAGGTCTGGGTACCATCAACTAGGGATTCGGGAGTACAATGTGGACAAGACGGCGTTTCGATCACGTTATGGGGATTATGAGTTCCTTGTTATGCCATTTGGGTTGACCAATGCGCCAGCTGCTTTCATGGACTTGATAAATCGGATCGTCAGACGTTATCTGGACAAGTTTGTCATTGTGTTTATCGATGATATCTTGATTTATTCCAGGAGTGTGGGGCAACACAAGAAGCATTTGCATGCAGTTTTGTAGACTTTGCGAGACGCTCAGTTGTACGCCAAGTTTAGCAAGTGTGAATTTTGGCTAGACAGTGTAAAGTTTTTGGGTTACGTGATATCAACTGAGGGAGTCAGCATGGATCCAGATAAGATTGATGCAGTATTAAATTGGGGCAGACCTACAAACGTGGCAGAGATACGGAGTTTCTTGGGCTTAGCAGGCTACTATCACCGATTTGTACAAGACTATTCACGGATAGGGACACCGCTTACCTGTTTGACGAAGAAATGAGTCAAGTTTGAATGGTCTGACTCTTGTGAGGAAAACTACTTGACTTTGAAGGAGAGGTTGACTACTGCACCAGTGTTGACTTTACCTGACGATAGCGGTGAGTATGTTAACAGTGATGCTTCGAAGTTAGGTCTGGGTTGTGTCTTGATGCAACATGGAAAAGTGGTGGCATATGGTTCTAGACAGTTGAAACCTCATGAAGCTAACTATCTTACTCATGATCTAGAGTTAGCTGCCATTGTGCTAGCATTGAAGAGTTGGAGACACTACTTGTACGGAGCGCAGTGCAAGATTTACACCGATCATAAAAGTCTTACCTACTTGCGTACATAGCCAGATTTGAATATGAGACAGCGGAGATGGAAGGAGTTGATTAATGATTATGACTGCACTTTCGAGAATGATCCAGGAAAGGCTAATATGGTTGCTGATGCTGTTAGTCGGAAGCATGGCGCTTCTCTCTTCCATGTACGTGTTGCTAGAGTGTAACTTTTGACAGAGTTAGAGTGGAATGATGATGGAGCATTGTTAGCCAGCTTCCAAGTTTATCCAGGGTTACTTGATCAAGTTTGTGCAGCTCAAGATTCAGAAGCCTATCTGCTGGGAAAGAAGAATTTGATTCAGAATAATGTACCGACAGAGTTTTGGATGAGGAGTGATGACACTTTGATATTTAGAGGGAGATTGTGTGTGCCCAGAGATGATGATTTGAAGAAGGAAATACTTGATGAAGCTCATTGTTCTGCATATGCTATGCATCCGGGTGGTACAAAGATGTCCTGGACACTTAAAAGCTCATTATTTATGGCGAAACATGAAGAGGGAAATAGCAACGTACGTGAGCAGATGCCTAATTTGTCAGCAAGTGAAGGTAGAATGTCAGAAACCGGTAGGTAAACTACAACCTTTGGAAATTCCAGTGTGGAAATGGGAGCATATCACCATGGATTTTATGTATCAGTTACCTTGTACTTCTGGTGGTAGTATTGATATTTGGGTGATTGTGGATCGCCTTATGAAGTCACCTCATTTCCTTGCACTTCTAGGAAAGCTTCCCGTGAGCAAATTAGCGAAGCTGTACTTGAGAGAGGTTGTGAGATTGCATGGTGTACCTATGTCTATAGTTTCTGATCGGGATAGCCAGTTCACTTCAGAGTTTTGGCAGGCGTTGCAAAGAACCATGGGGACTAGACTACACTTCAGCACAGCTTTTCATCCTCAGACAGATGGTCAGTCAGAGAGGACTATTCAGACTCAGGAGGATATGTTGTGATCTTGTGTTTTACAGTTTAAAGGGAATTGGGATCAGCAACTTTATTTGATTGAGTTCGCGTACAACAACAGCTATCAGGCTAGCATTAGTATGGCACCATATGAGGCTTTGTACAGAAAACAGTGTCGAACTCCATTGTGTTGGAGTGAAGTTGATGAGAAATGGCTTCTTGGTTCTGATTTGGTGAAAAGTACCACGGAAGATGTTCAGGTTATTCGGGACAGATTGAAGGCTGCACATGATCGACAAAAGAGTTATGCTGACGTGAGATGGAAGGATGTTGAGTTTGAGGTTGGTGATTGGGTTTTCCTGAAACTTTCTCCTTGGAAATGTGTTATTCGTTTCGGGAAGCGCGGTAAACTTCGTTCGCGATATGTTGGCTCATATGAGATCACGGAGCGAGTCGGTGCTGTGGCGTACAGGTTGGCATTACCCTCTGAAGATGGCCAGGGTATATGATGTGTTCCATGTGTCTATGTTGCAGAAGTACATTTCCGATCCATCTCATGTGTTGACACCGTATCAGCTTCCTATACAAGAGGACTTGACCTATGTGGAAGAACCATTTCAGATTCTTGATTGGAAGGTCCAGGAGTTGCGACACAAAGCCATCCCGCTTGTGAAGGTATTGTGGCGAAATCATTTAGTTGAAGAGGCTACTTGGCAGACCGAGCAGCACATGCGTGGGCAGTATCCTTACCTCTTCAGCTAGCAGGTATGTAAATTTCAAGGACGAAATTTTTGTTAGGGGGTAGATTTGTAACAACCCGAACCAGAAATTGTATGTCATTTAGCTTGATTTGCGAGTTTCACGATTAGTCGCGGTTTGCATAATTGATCGATATGGTGGGTTTGTTCACGAAGAGATTTTTGGTTTAAAATTCGATATGAGTTTCTTCACGAGAGTTGTAGTGTACGTGATTTCTAGCTCGTGGGAGCTTCCGGAGGATTATTTCAAGTTACGTGAAATAAGTTATAAATATTTTTGGTCGTTGAATTTAGTTGTGTTTATCCGTTTGGTTTCGATTCATTTTGGACCGTTGATCATTTTGGTCGCGAGTATAAATATCGAAATAGTAGTAAATTTGTCGAAAAGTCACATTTGGACGAGTTGACCAATTTTGGACATACCCCCATGAACTCAATAGTGATAGGTATGCCATCACCATGAATCCCGCAATCCATATATGATGCAAATAAACCCGGCACCAACAATGCCTAAATCATATTCTCCTTGCCTGCAGCAGATGGGTTAGGAGTCTTCACTGGGTAAGTCAACCGCAGAGGTGCTGCAGCATAACTCTCCTTACTCTACACTACCTTGTCTGTAGACATTGATGCATCTTCGGCTTGTTCTTCGATCCAATAGGACGACCCGGACCCCTTTTCTGCTGAATGACCACATCATCAGGTGTTTCCACACAAGCAAGAGATGCAGTGCTCAAACGATCTGGGAAAGACGACACCTTCAACCTCTTCAGTTCACCATGTACAATAATAGCTGCTGCAGGATTAATTTTCAGCTTCTTTGGAGAGATTTTGGTACCCGCAGCTTGAATACGCTTGCGACTGGACAATGGCTCCTTTGTCTCCTACACTGGATCAGATTCCTCCATAGCACTTACCTTAGAACACCGAATGATAATTTAACCAGACCGATGTTTCTTGCCTTCTACTTGCTTCATAAGACCTGCAGCTTAATCTTCCTAAGTTCTTGTTGTAGTAGCTCCAAACCTGAAGTCCTCAGTGCTGGTTTTGAGACCCAAAGCTTCCTTGAATCCAAACCCTAGATGAATAGTATTCTTTGGCTTAGGAACAAGTGTCTGAACTGACACATCCTTCTCCCCAATAGTAGACAACTCCGCCCTCTCCTCCCTCGTAGCTAGTGTCGACCGCCCCACAACCGCTAACTCGGCCGCACTCGACACCACAGTTGGCCGGAAAGGATTCTCACCAGGCTTCTTCAAGCAATTCCCATTGGGATGATAAATCAGACCACATTTGGGACATCTTCCCACCAAATTTTTATAGAAAAAATCCAACTTGACCACTAAACCCGGTGCAATCAACATCTCTTTCTCAAACATCATTGGTTTGGTGATCCGATGAGACACCTGAACCCTAACAATTCCTTTCTTTTGAGCAAGAGCATGAATTTACTTAAAGGTTCCAACAACATCAACAAACTCCTTAATATTCTCATCTAAATCATGGAGAGGGGGATGCCAGAAATCCAAACTCAATAGAACACAATATCAAATTGTACCTCATCAATCGGTGCCACACCATCATAGTCGAGTACCACTAGTGGAGCCTTTTTGTAGTTCCAAGGACCACCATGTAAGACCAGCTTCTTGTCCCGGTTACCACCAAAAGTAAAAAGTGCACCCCATTCGGCCTTTATTAGATCCTGATTGATCCTTCAAGAAACCAAACACGATGAAATTGAACCTTGAAGTCATAAAGATCAACTGTTTTTAGTGACAGAACCTTGGCAAGAAGGAAGACTTTCGAGGCTTGAGGCAGTGCACCACCTACCCGACGAGTGAGATTGACAGGAGGTGCACTAAGAGCGAGGGCGGAGGAGAAGAAGGCCGAGACAGTCTCAATGATGTCAGACATGAAGATTTTCAACGTAGAAATCATCGACTAGGGCTGGGAGGCGGCATAGCTTCTCCCATAAAGGATTTGATTGTTTATTTACTTTAAAAAATTATTATCACAGCTAATACCATGTCACTTTTGACTCATGGCAACGGCCATATCATTTGGGATAGAAATTTAGTATAAATATTTGGGATCTCAAGTATTTTCTTTAAAATTTAAAACATATGAAAACATGGACGTAACATCAAAGTCGTCATCTCAACGCAAACAAAGATGATGTAATTCATGTAAATCTTTGCTAAATTTGTTTGTCAAACAGCTTACAATTTGTTGGGTTGACATTAATTGTGAACTCCTTGATGCTAACTTAATGTGGCATATGCATATTTGACAAAAGTTCCCCACTGTAAGAATTTTTCAATCTTATATGGTCCATTGTAATGCGAGAGTGGCTGCATGCTTTGCTTTGCATAAGCCCTCCCAATCATTCCACTCGAGAATAAAACCAAAAGGGATAACTTTATGATAGTGTCAAACTTCAAACTTGATTTCATTTCCGCTTACAAATCAGGGCATAAAAGGAACTTCAAACGTAATGGTGCTTACGCGTTATGTTATACGAAGTGGATGTTTCACATTGGACGCACATTGTTTTTTTTGCATGCCTCTTCTTTTATTTTTATTTTGACTTAATTAACTGTCAATTATTTCCATCAAGTTTCACTTTAGTGTCGCTATGTAATTTTAAGATCTATTTCTATCAATATAAGAGAACCCACACCGATGCCAGCACAAGCAGCACGAGCAGGCGAGCAGAGGTGAGCCAGGGTGGCCGGTAGCACGAGTAAGCCGAAACGGGACGTGCAACAGCGATGAAGCTCTCTGGCTACCGCTCGTTGACGAACACCCCGAGCAGCTGCTCGAGCAATCCATGCTCGTGCTAGAGCACGAGTTGCCCTGGTGGAGCCCATGCACGTGGGTGATGCCAGGCTAAGCTCATTTTTTTTTACGTCCGACGTGTGTAATACACGCGCCAATAAATGGTTAAAAAAATAACGGGCCAATGGGATAGTGGCACATGGTGAGCCCAGATGGATTTGAAGCCCAACGGTCAAGTGGCTGTGAACCGTCTATTTCAAAGCCAAAATTCTGATCGGATGGATGAGATTCAACCGAAACGGCTACTTCAAAAATAACAGACATTTTGTAAAATAAACCTTAAAAAATTGTATAAAAAATCCAAAAATTAAAAAAATAAAATTACAAATAACACCCTATAATTTTTCTATAAATACTACGTCAATTTCATTCACATTTCACACAAATTTGTGCACAACAAATTTATCCTCTCCTTCCTCTTCTCCTTCATACTCCTCTCTCATCCCTTTGTATTTTAGTTCCCAAAAATGTCCAATTGGCTTGATTCCGAAGATTTGCAACTTTATATTTCTTATTGTCGTAGTAGCGTTTGTCTTATTACCGACAACACGCAAAAGTCCGACAAATTGTGGAAAAAATTCTATGCCGATTATAAGGAAAATTGGAAGATTGCGCATGGTGAATCAAGGCCGCAGCCTAGGACCCAAACCGCGATTTCTTCTCGTTTTACAAAGTTGAAGTCGAGTTTTAGAACTTGGAGTGCCGCTCTTGCATATGCACGAAGGAATGCACAATCCGGCTCAAATTTGCAAGATGAGGTAAGTGTTAATAATTTTGTCATTTATTTTTTATTACATTTATTTTAATCAATGTTGACATCTCCATTTCCTATATATTATTTTGACATATAATTTTTTTCCCCTAAATAAGAAAAGCTCAATCATGGTACGTGGCACAAAAGAAGAAAGAGTTACCAAGTTTAAATGTTGGGAAGTGATGAAGAAGCATCCAAATTTTGGGCCCGTCGAACCTAGTATACCACCCCCTTCATATTTCAACTCCGCAACTACTCCTCCCTTTACCTCAATGCGTTCCCCCGTCGACGTGGAGGATGATGAAGTCATTGCAACACCACAAAGCAACAAAGAAAAAGTGTACTCTAGTCCGATTAGACCAATCAAAGTGAAGACGACCATGGAAGCTAAAAGAAAGGGGAAAATAGTCATGACATCTGCAAATGAGGTAAGAGATTAGGTTTTGAAAACCATGATGAAAATCAAAGATTGCATCTCACCGGGAAAAAAGAAAATAATGCCACCGAGCTAGCTTTATACCAAAAATAACTCGCCCTTAATAAGAAGGACTACAAATTGAGGGCTCAAGCGGAGGAATCAAGGATTATGGCAATGGATACAGATGTTATGACCCCAAAATTGAAGAGGTATTTTTCGAAGAAAAAAGAGAATATCCTTAAGAAATGGAGGAAGAGGAAGGAGATTGTAGCGATGAAGCATTTTCAAATTGTTATCGCTCCTTATTTCAATAGTTTGATATTTGTTTGCCATTATGAATTATATACTTTAAATTTTTAATAATTCTAGGCTTTGATTGAAATTATGTACTTTGAATTTTCAAGTAATAAAAACACACTTTTTTTATTCCATCAAAGCTCACGCATAGTACAATAAAACATAGTGACTTAAAATCAAACATGTTGCAAACCAGGTTAATTAAAATTACACACACATATCATTTAAAGTCATTCGCCGTTCTCTAGATACCAGTTGTGCTTAACTAAGTCCTTCTACAACTCTCTTTGGATGTACGCAGATTGAAGATCTACAACACGCTTTGTTCATTTTTTCCATCCCTTCGAACTGGGTCAAAAGGAATGTGATTACCTTGTTCATCCACTAGTCCATCATAAACTGTGAAGGCAGTTGATGGGTTTTGTAGATCTTCTTCTTCATTCTCCTCGAACTCCTCCTCCACAAATTCTTCTTCGACAATCATGTTATGCATTATAATGCAAGCCAACATGATGCTCTTCAATGTCGATTGGTGATGACACCTAGCTGCATGCCTAATAATTCTCCAACGAGATTGCAAAATCCCAAAGCACCTCTCTACATCTTTGCGAACAGTTTCTGTGGTAACTCATAGGGATTGGAGATTGTTTTCACAAACGAGGAGTACCTAGGATATATACCGTCAAATAGATAGTAAGTATTATGGTAAATCATACCGTTGACTTTATAAATTGCACTCGGACTGTTTCCGGCAAGGAGCGAATCGAATATGTCCGATTGGTGGAGCACGTTGATATCATTTTGTGATCCGGGTACCCCAAAGAAGATGTGCCATATCCATGTGTCATATGAGGCCACCACCTCTAAAATAATAGTTGGGCACTTCTTCTGCCCCGAGAATGGCCCTTGCCATGCTGTGGGGCAGTTCTTCCATTCCCAGTACTTGCAGTCAATGCTTCCAATCATACCAGGAAATCCGTGATGCCTTGCTCTCTTTAAAAGTCGGGTTATGCCTGTTGCATTTGGAGAGTGGAGATAAAGGTCACCGTAAAGCTTGTATATATGCATGCACAACTTCTTCATGCATTGTAGTGTTGTAGATTCACCCATCCTTGTTATTTCAGCACACTGATCTGCGGCTGCTTCGTACGTTAACATATGAAGAGCGTCATTCATCTTTTGTTGTGGAAGAAGTTCAACCAGTCCAGTGGCATCAGCTCTTTTGTGCCAAAATTGGTCGTGGTTGCAGAGATCCATCATTATACGGTTTAATAAATTCGTGCTTATTCAGTACTTTCGACAAAAGGCTTGCCTCCATCAGATTATGTCCCCTTGACTCCCTCATTATTTCTTCATTTCGTCGGCGGCAAGGTGGTGCATCGACCGTGACCGCTTCAGTAATGAAAGCATTAGCAATTTTGGTATTTCTTCGACGTTGTTGTCGCCTCCTCCGGAAAAAATTGTCAAAACTGAAAGGATTCATCTTATCAAAATCTAGAATATATGGTTGAAAACGATGTGAGTGAAAAAAGAGCATCAATCTATAAATTTATAGCCAAGTCTAGGTATTCTGATGCTTGAAGATGATGACATGTGTCATCTTCCATTGGTCAAAAATCTCTCCGGGAATCTTATACCAATTATTTGGACGATAACGATACGTGGTGCTGACACGTGTTGGCTCGTGATTGGTTAAAAATCTTATCGGAAATTTTGTACAATTATTTACACGATAACGTTCAGTCGGTGTGACACATGTCAACTCGCTATTGGTCGGAAATCTTACCCGAAATCTTATTCAATTATTTATATGACAACGACACATGTAGCTTATGTATTGGTTGAAAGTGAAACGAAATTTTTTTTTACAAAAAAAATTAATTTATGAATAATAATTGGAGGTGCTATTTTTTGGCACAACTGCGCGAAAAACAGGAACTGCACCTCCTATTTGATGAATAGTGACTGCTCCACCTCAAACAATGCTTGCTCCTCCTCAAATAGCACAAGCAATTGTAAAATATAGGTGCGGGAGCTCTAACTAGACGCAAAACACACCCTATGGTGTGCCAAAAATTATCTGAATTGTTTTTGCAATTTTTCTACGGTAGATAACTTCTTGGAGAACAGTTTTTTTAAGAGATAACTACCTGGAGAATTTTTTGTTGGAGGCTTAGATTTGAGCCATTTGGAATCTCGCATCTGAAAGGTGAAGAATTATCCTTTGGTAATAAGGAGTTGTATCACACGAACTAATGTCAAGCTCTCTTTTGAGTTAAAACCTCATACCAGTTGAGTTAAAACCTCATACTAGTGGCTAAATAAGGAGAGTATCGACATTTCCTACCCTGGCCGTGTGTGTGATATTCGTTGCTCTCTTTTCGCATAAAAATTGGTATTAGAGCTGGGCAGGCTACACTTGTGATTTGATCTCATACGATCGAGTTACAATTTGGTGGGGCTTGCCTTTGTTTAGGATCATAAGATTTGAAGCCTACGATTGTGGTCGAGGTGGAGCTATTGCAATTTTGATCATAAGACGTTTGAAGATGGCTCTAATCACAGTAATGTAGAGATCGTTGGAAAAAAAAGTGTCATAAATTTAAGCCATTTAGAATTTCACATCTGAAAGATGAAGAGTTATTATTTAGTTATAAGGAGTTGTACCATACAAACTAATGTCGAGGCATTTTGTGTTACAACCCCATACCCGTTGGATCCCGGGTGGCTACATGAGGAGAGTATTGACATTTTTGACCTTGTGTAGGTGGTATTCGACGCGCTTGCTTCCACATAACATTTTTTTTTTCACTTTTTTACAGCAGATAACTATTTCATTTTTTTTTTTTACATACTTGTTATTTTTCAATCTGACTCACATGGATATTCAAGAACTACCGTCGTTGCTGATTAAGGAAGAACTTTGACGAAATATGTTTAGTATTGTCACCCTTAATGTAACTCAACTTCACTTGTTCAATAAAAGCTGCATTTTCCTCATATATCCAAAATGGTGCTATCGTAGTAGATGATAATCTACTAGACCCTCGAATGTGGTGTATAACATTTTCCTCAAGCAAAACAATAATCTCATAATGATTCGAGGAAGTCTCAACAAAGGTTTGCTTTGTTGATCTTCAAGAAATCATCGTGTTCCCCATTGTGAATACATCACCTGTTTAGGAATATTCTTTATGTGGGTCAGAGAGATACCCAACATTAGCAAAACCAACCAAGATATCAGATGGTGCCTTTGAGAAGGGGACCACATTGAATAGAGGTACAATGCTTGCAGCATGAGCTTCCTATGACAGGTCAGAGAATTCACTCGATGGGTTGAATGACATGCTCTGGTCGATCCAAGGGCTTCCATTCAATGGGTCAAGAGAACCACTCAATGGATCAAAAATCCCAGAATTTGAAAGCTGTGTTTTAGCCATTCCTTTTCCTAGAATTTTTAGTTTCTTTCTAGTTTCTTTGTAGGGAAAGAATAGGCCCAAGTCAGTGGATCCCTTCAAGTACCTGAAGTTATGTTTTACTCAATTCTAATGACTTTGCATAGGCACAGACTGAGAAGGCAATGTCTGGATGTCTGCATCAAGCTATATATAACCAAGCTTTAATCGTACTAAGATATGAAATCTCAACTTTCAAAAGTTCCTCAACATCATCATTCAGATGAAATGGATCATTTTGGGTTCTAGACTGCAAACAATCATTAATGTGCTAAAATGGCGTGCTTTATCCATTGCCTAATTTGGACATAAGAAGACTGCTGAATAAGAATTCCACCAACTTGATGTTCCACTCCAAACTAAGACAAAATTGAGTTCTACCAAGGTCTATCATCTCAAAGAACTTGTTCATCTAATAGACACGCATGGGCGTAACTTATCATTCTTGTATTCCTTCCCAATCAAGTAGTCACTTAGAATAGTAAACATCTCATGAGCACTTCGTGTTTTAGAGTTACTTGAATTGGGTATAACCATGCCAACCGACACTTTCATGTATATCTCTGAATCAAGATCCCCATAAAGATATGTTGTAACCACATCTATAAGCTACATACACAGTATTTTTGGACACTAGCAAACTAATAAGGTTGCGAAAAATAATGATGTCCATATCCCGACAATACATCTCCTCATAATCAATACAAGGGCAATGAGAAAACGATGCGCCACAAGTTCTCATTATGCTTCCAAACAAAAAACTCACTTGTGTTTAATTGGCTTACCATTCGGTGGTTATAGCACTACCATACCGAGAACTAGCATTTTGTAAGAGAGTTTAGTTTGTCCTTGATTGCAACTTTTTATATTGGTCAATTTTCTCTATGTTAACAATCAACAACTAAGCAACATTATACTTCATCATCATCAATTTTAGAGCAACGAAAAAAGTAAATGCATCATCAACGACCATGGAAGAACTATCCATAATACCGCTAGCATTTGTTTAACTAGGTGAGTTTTCTTTGTTTATTGACATCGTCATTGACTCTGAGGCATCTCCTAGTACTTGTCAATGTCGACTTCTAGACACACACTACAACAAAAACTGCAATTTATGACGGCAGGCTGTCATTGTCAAAGATAAAAACGTCGTAGCAAATACTCTTTTGCGACAGCAAAGAGAGTATTTGTGACAGCATTGTTTTTGTCTCAATTGGCGGCGACGCAATTGCTAATAGCGACGGTTTTTGCCGTCGTCTGAACCTATTACGACGGAAAAACTTTACCGTCGCCTATATTTTTCTTTTGTGATGGCACATTACTATGGGGAATGCCGTCGAAAAATTCTCCCACCGTAGTGCAATTATTGGTTTTAGCAACAGGAAGTTGTCATCGCAAAGTTCGCCTTTGCAACGGCAGCTCTGCCGTCGCGGTTTCTGACAAAATAAATAGCACAATCTCTTTGCGACGACAACTAAACTATCACAAAGAAATTAAGGTAAATTGATAAAATAAACCAACGCAATGAAATTGAGAAAAGTTGATCAAATCTGTAAATCTGCTAACACATAACCCACTGTTATCATCCAAAAAAATACTAAAACATAGCAACAAGTATCTTTACAACTAACACATTATGAAAACTAACAAATGGAAAGCTTAAAAGACTGATGTCAACTAAGATCACATGAGTTAACTGACATAGTACACATGAATCCTTATCAGATCTTCCCTAAAAAATGGTTCATCTGTGAGGAGCTCCTTCCAGTTCTTGGTCTTGATGTTTAATTCTTTAATTTCCTAAAAAACAAAAAAATTAAGTATAGATAAGATGGTTGCTACAACAGGCTTCTTTTTGGAGAAACAAATAGTATACAATATTGATTATAATGCAACTTCAATAATACAATGGAAGGAAGAGATGTGTTGAGTTAAATACCTTGGATGTGTAGGAAGCTTGGGTCTCTTAAGAACTCAAGGTAATGTAGGAAGCTTCAGAAAATGTCTTTTATCCACTTCATCAATTTGGTAGAGAGATTTTGCATTTATAATATGAAAACAAAATTACAATCTACAACCTAAACTTTGAAGCAATATAGATAAATATCAATAGTATGAGTAAGATTCAATCACATTTCCACATCCTTAAGAATCCTTCATTTAACAGCAAAACTAGCAGCTGCCTCTATCACTTGATCCAGCTTGTTGAGAGGAGCAGTCTTCAATTCTTGTATGATATTATAGACTACCCTCCCCTTCTCCAAGTATATGTGATAGTTAGGGTGCCATGTTTGGACACCAACATGTTGTTCAAAGTCAAAAGCACTAAGCGCCTGCTCATATATCACAGAACCAATCAATCTTAACTCATATTTTAATAGAGCTAGAAACCAGTATGAGATGTGAGTAAGCTTACATTGTTGAAATTGCATGATGAACCAACCACACAAATAACCATCACCACTTATAATTCCATCTAACACTACCTGACAAGCATAAAATTTCTATTAGACTTCACGATAAAAGACTCCAAAATGCAAGCATATATGTGAGTCGAAGAGTACCCTTGCCCCTGTGGAGACATATTTGACTCGAGCACCAAATACACAAAATTTATTGAAACTTATAAAGAAAAGTGATAAGTACAAACCATCACTGTTCTTGTGGAACGTCAATAGCATAAGGTCTTCCTACTTTAACGGAGTTCCGGTCACCGGATGCTTCCTAAACTTTCTAATATATGAATATAAACTCTTGGATCAAAAGATCAAACAGCACCACATAAATCCTTAAATCTATATATAAAAATATAGTGGATAAAATTCCACAAAGACATTTGAGATGCATTAGTTAAACACAACTACTGCTTTCACTACCCACAAACTCTTAATCGTTTATACATAACAATACAGATTCAGCACATACTACACTTGGCTTATAATTGTAAAATCCAGCTTCTCTTTTGGTCCATTGATACAAACATCCAAAAGATCAAACCAGTAAACTCCAAAATAATCACTACCAAAAACTTTCCTCCATAAAAGTGAAAGTAAATTCACAATGAACAACAGCTTATCAAATTCTTACCTTAAAATATCTTTAGCTCTCTTGTATAGCTTTCCAGTCGTCGGCAGGTTTTAAGCCTCCTTTCCCATTCCAAGTGCTTGTGCACCCTAACTCACCAAAATAGTAACCTCAAGCCATTTACATCATCAAATTTCACATTACTAAAATTGAGCTACTCAATTACACATTTCTCACATCAAATGTGATTCTAAGAAAGCAAGTTAGTAGAGTAATGATATTGTTGTGGAGCAAAGAGGAAGCTTACTTGACCAAGGAAGAAGAAAGCAGTGGTAGGCATGTAATCAGTGAACAAGGCATCATCAATTGCTATCGGCGATGATAATCTGACGGAGACGCTTATGCTCATGGAAACCCTAGATCGGCCGAAGTTTCAAAATCCGAGGGCAGGCCAAGAGGTTTCATTTCAGAACCCCGAGAAGTTGAGAGAGATGGGGGTGACGGCGAGAGAGATAAGAGTGGTGAGGTTGAGCTGTAGAGTCGCGAAGAGCTACGACGGTGAGTGAGGAAATTCAACATTTGAGGTTTTACTAGACATTGGCTTTGCTCGGCGCTCATATCTGGGAAATGAAGATGTGGGTCGGCGTCAAATAGTAGGAATTGAGTGGGTTTGGCTAGGTCGCTCGTCATCAGTGGGTTTCGCCACACCATTGGGGGGGGGCACAACGTCAAGTTGTCAACATTCATAATTTGGAAAATGTAGATTTGAGTGAGAGAGAGAGAGAGAGGAGAAAGAGAGGAGAGAGACAGGAAATAAAGTAGGGTTATACATAATAACCATAGGGCTGGAATTTAGGGTTAGGATTTAAGGATTAGGATTTAGGGGTTAGGATTTAGGGTTTAGGATTTAAAGGTTAGGGGTTAAAGGTTAGGGTTTAGGGTCAAGAAATTAAATTTTGGTATGTGATCAATTTTTTTATATGGTAAAATAGATATAGACAAAACAAAAATGCCTATGTGGTTTTTATTCTCAAATTATTTTTAAAGGAGTAGCAAATCGCAAACAATGAGGTCGAAGTCAAGCCAAAATTTTTTACTTTGTTTACAACATGTTTAGATTAGTTCGTTGAAAAAATTCAACGGTCAAATTTGTAAAATGAATACTTCTTGAGATCTAGTTTCATAAAGATCTGTTTTTCCTTATAACCAACAAACATTAATATAAACAACACTAGTACCCATATGAGCAATTTAGGCAATACAAGAACCCGGAATGGACTAATGATAAATGAGTCCAAACACATGTGTCTACCTCGTAGGAAATAGGATCGTGCAAAAAGATTAACCTCGTCGGAATTCATTTAAAGCCCGGTCAATGCAGTCAAACAATACTAAAACAACCTTTTTTTATGAATTTTGCTCTTTCTCCCTATGGGGGGAGTAGCTAAAGTGATATTTTTTGTCATTTTTTTACATGGTAAGATATATATGAATTCCATGAGAATGTCTATGCAAAACTTAGTTTCAAATTAATTTTTTACGTCGTGGCAAATAGTGTTTTCGTCTAAAGCACCATAGGGTGACAACATTTCAACAAACCGATCGAGGTCAAATTCAAGTCACACGATTATAAGTTTTTAATAGCATACTTACAGTATTCTAATCGTCCCATCCAAGGGTCATTTTCACGTAAAAAAATTATTCCTTGGCAAAATTGATTTTACAATGGCGATTCTTTTCCATCGCAATTGACGAAACCTTTTACGGCAGCGTGAAAGTGTCGTTACAATTGATGAAATCTTTATGTCGTTGCAATTGTTTAAACCTTTTGTGACGGCGTTGGTTTGCCGTAGCAAAAAGTCTTCACATTTGCGCCGGTTATTTTGCTGTCGCAATTGGTATGAATTTGCAACTTGATTGAATGTCGTTGCAGAAAAGTATAGCTAGCAAATTTGATTTTTGGTTGTAGTGACAATTGTAGTCAGAAAACAATTTCATTTGTTGATGATGAACGGTAGTGCCTTGATGGCTTGCTTTTTCACCAGCAACTCATAAATGGATTTTGACTGGTACTACACCCCCACTATGGGTAGAAAAAACACTACCTTGCTTGGGTGTTGGGTTAACTTGTCGAATTCCAGAAATTTTTAACCTTCCAGGATTTGCAGCAGGTATAACTGATCTCGTTATTTTTTCGATATCAGTAAAGGAGACAAGCATCGAATCTACTACTTTATAAAGATCTAGAATTCATTATACTTCAATCTCACACCGAGATGTGCTAAGATCATGATGAAACATAGTGGGGATATACCACGTCAATTTTTGACGTTTAACCAGAATGGAACCATTCCTATCTTCCCTTAATGGCGAAAAGTATGTCTCATCAAAGTTACATATTACAAAATAAGCAGTGAAGATATCTCATGTTAAAGCTTCTAAATAACGGATAATTGTTGAAAATTCATAACAAATATAAATGTCCAATCGTCGTCGTTGATGACCTATTTTTGTACGTAGTGGAGACGTAGTAGGCACATATGCCGTACAACTAGAGTTCTGGAGATGTGTAGTATTAATACAATTACCAACTGAATAATTTACATGTTACGAATTTTAAACGAATAAATATAACTGCATGTAACAATAGATCTGATAATTATATGCATTAATAAAGCTCTGCCTATATAAACTGCAGTGGCTTAATTTTTGTCTCTGCCAGACTGTTATAAATGAACATTAAAAAATCAGGATGTTCAAATTCAATACCTAGTCAATCTAATCAACATGCAGTTATTTCTAACACGTATTGAATTCTGCGAGACGGTTCAATATTATTATTGAGTATTTTTTTAGACAAATAATGATAGTTAACTTTTTCTGTGTCTGAACTCGTAATCATAACCACAAGAAAATATCAAAGTTCACCCTCTGCTCTCCGATGAAAGTCACGTAACATATTGCTCACACGTGTTGAATTCTTAAAGCTTCACGTAACCAATTTTTCTCAGCCATTGTATATTGAACACGTGGAAGATCTCTTGCCGACACTAATTCTTGGCGCCTATTCATTACAAATTTTTTTTTCTTATTTTTTTGAAAGGTTTCAAATTTTCTTTTAACTTCGAAGCCTTTCATTAGACTTTGTTCTTCTATGGTGCCCTTTGACAATTTCAAAACTGGAACCAAACAAAGACTTTGGATCCGACAGGAGGTAAAATGATGAGCTGATCACACTTGAAGTTTGTAGGCACGTGTTTGTTTACCATTGCATAATTTGCATTAGAATCTTGAAGATTTTGCAGGACATGCCATTGCATAATTTGCATTAATCATATGTATTAGAATCTTGAAGATTTTGCAGGACATGAGTACGTACCTGTGCGCGTGTATGTATATTTGTGTGTATATTTATATAATATTTTTTTATTAAGGTATATATTTTTTTGGTCATTTTCAGTTATAGGGCATTACATTAATTTTTTGATTATGTGTTACCATCTCTACCATTTAGATCTTAGGTCTTAATGTGTAAATCAAGCCTGTAAATTTTCAGCCCAAAATGGTGATCGTTAAAGTATTCAAAACTGCAATTGAAGTTTATAAGTATGAACGGTTCAGGTTTGGCAGGTTTGGTCCGTCCCTTGATTTAACCTAGTTCGATACCTTAACAATCACCATTTTGGCTAAAAATTTACAAAAATGATTTATTTATATAGTTCTAATAATTGGACGGTGGAGATGTTAAATATGATCGAAAAGTTTGTGTAATATCCTATACTTGAAGATGACCAAAAATAGATATACCTTAGTGAAAGGACTATATATATATCGGTAAGATACGAACAGAAGAAATATGTCTATTTTGATTTAAAACCTGGAGTTAACTTGAATCCTCAAAGGCCAGGGTTGTAGAATTGTAATAGTCCCAAATCCCAAGTGACAATAACAAAATTTGTTTGATAAAAAGAGACAAATTAAGTGAACATTGGCAGCTCACCACTATACTTGATAAGTTAATCAGAAAGTAGGGACCGATATTAACCTCTTTCCATTCATAAAACCATAACATCGTTCTCACATATGTTAGACCATTCTTATTCTATTGGCCGGTGAGAACATTGTTAGTTAACTGGCTACGTAAGAAATATATGTAGTTTGCCAAGAAAAAAAAAGAGAAAAAGAGAGTGCTCATCACTCAAATCACGATAGAATGAAATTAAAGAAAAAGAGGAACAAGAAAGATTTTGCTGCCCTTTATGGCTTTATCACTATTCAGTATGATCACTTGGACCCCTTTGGTGGTACAGTAAACAAATTCAGGGTGTCCAGTTCTAATGAAAATGAAATTCCTGATGGAAAACAAAATAAAAATAAAAGAACACTAATTCATCATCCCCTATAGTAATAAAAGCCACCAAAGTGGCATTGATCTAAATCCAAACACACATATATATGCAACCATAAAAGAATTTGACTAGACCAAAGTCACCAAACAATATTTTCTGCACGAAATTTTTTCAACTCTATTCTACAAAGCATTATTGGAGCTAGTGGCTACAATTATTCTCCTTAAGCCTTTGTCTGCAGCCCCCGTGCCAAAGTCAAATTCCTCGCAGTAAGCACTCATAGACACCACTTCATTTGATGCTAAATTTGCCACCTAAACTTTGATTTCTCTAGAAGAATATATAGCACTGTTACTATTTAATTAAATGTGTCCAAAATCATAATTAGTATATCACTATACCTCTTCCTGCTCAGAAAGAAGCATAATACCTACCTTTCCTTTTTCACATAAATAGTTAAGTCCATTTCTTTGTGGATAAGGTCATTTAAACTTCCACGAGACCTTACGTAGAATACAAAAGTAAGCAAACAAAAACCCTAGATATATATACATGCTTGATTAATTAGTCTATATATATATATACATATATAAAGTGGGAGTTGAGTAAAGAATCACAAACAGAGGCCTCAAAGCAGTGTCGGTGGTGCACTAAATTAGAGCGCTTCATAACAGACAAAACCGGTGGGTAGCTCTACCAATTAAGCTGCCAAACAAGTCTCGTCCTCCTCTTAATTTCTTCTCTCGTTTCTCTTTCTGTTCATATATCGTGCTTCTCTCCCTCCCAAACATCAAAGCACGTAATACTATAGGAAGTTAGAGACAGAGAGCTAGGCAGAGGTGATGCATCTGAAGAGCACATAAATGAACTAGAATTGCAGGTCTGGCCGGGTTAAGGAGCATAGTCGTTAGAGTGAATGGAGGGTTGAAGAACAAGAAAAGAAAAGGAAGAAAGAAAGTGAAGGTTATAAGACAGAGGTTGATGGAGTTTTGGGACAAGATGATCTTCCCCGTCCGTCGTGTCTGGCTTGCTGTCTCTACTCGTGTTAAGTCCCGCAAAAACGGTGAGTTCGATTATCTCATATATAATATCTTCTTTAGCTCATGAATCGTGATGATATATATATAAGAACAGATGCTGCCATGTTCCTGCATATAGAATTGTACATATGTAATTCAGTCTCATGATTCATATCAAACCCACAAGCACAACATAGTCTCTTGATGATTTCTACAGTTCTTGTCATCATATCCACGTATAATCAAAATTCTCACTTATCTAGGAAAAATGGGAATAAAATTACTGAATCTATGATAAGAAAATAGTCAAAGAACAGTATACAAGGCATATGCTTCCTCAATATGTTTTGCTTTTATCCTCTCTTGTTTTCATGAAGGTCAAAAACAAACATGCCATCATTAATGTTTATCTATCAGATATTTGTTATATCATAGTGTTTGTTGTCAACACCCCCGCTACTTCTGGAGGTGTGGTCACTTTTCAATCACCAATTTATTAGAACTATTTTAAACAATGATATTTTTCGATAAATTTCATATTATTTCATTATTTAAAAACCTGGTAGGTAGTCTTCACTCCAACTATTTATCTATTTCTTGGAGGTTTATTAGCATCTACAACAAAGAAATGGTCTGCAGAAAGACAGCTTAAAAAAATCCATAGGAGATTAGGAGGCAAAGTCACTTGTTAAAAACAAAACAGTTGAAAAAGATCTCTACAAGGACAAATTAACCATATTATTTTCCAACTGAATTAGTCATAATCAGCAATCAATTTTATGATTGTATTAGGAGGTGTCTAGTGCCCAGAAGCAATTGGTAGGTTTTGTTTATTGCAACTATATAAACTATTAAGGAGCGGAATTTAGTGCTTAGTACGTGTTAATCCAATTAGGCAAACAAGAGGGGTTTTCTTGTGATCTTTCTGCTTCTTTAAAATGAGTCCACATCCAATAAAGTAGCCATGACGCCTCACCCCCACTCAGCAAATTGTTGCTTACTAATATTCACAGATTTTTAGTGATCTTCTTTTAAAGGTAAAGTTGGGTGTCATCAAATTGGGTTGCTGGTGTCTTGGTGGGCAGGCCGACTAATTCTAGATGCATACTCATCCGCAACTAGCTAGCTTCTTGAAATTTATATATACTGTATAATCTTTCAATTTTCTAATTTCACAAAGCGGAACTTGGACCTGTCTCAACCGTTAATTGATGTGGGACCTACTAACCAAGGGTTATCAGTCACATAACCCACAAGCATTTCTTATTATGACCCTAATCACACTTCATGCGTAAATTTCCATTGCCATCTTCCATTCATCATTAAAGCAAAATCTTTCACAAAAAAATTCATTTCTTTTGATCAATTAGAAAAAGTTAAATAAGGCGTTTTATTTTTATTTGAGATCTTATAAATGGAGAACTATCTACTAGTCTTAGCAGGGTACTATAAGAGTATAAGACACAAGAAAGTCTAGGATAGTACGGAATATCCTAATTAGAGAAACTTCTGCCATTCAAGTTGACAGGGATACTATTTTAGGGACCATGTCACCAGTCTATGTCAACTTCCCAACTCATACAGGAAATGAACAATCTTTTGTTTTTTTCCTTGGGCCGAAAGCTCAAACCTAGAGATATTAGGAACCACAGCTTTATTGATGCAACTTGATCTTGTTGTTTAAACCACCAACATCTTTTCTACCCAGAAAGCATCTTATATCGACATATGATGACATATATTTATAAAAGCCATCTTTTGTGGACATGCTTCAGATGATAAATGTGACTACATTTGTTCTGCTCTGGTGATTCTGACGTTAACTAGCTACTTGTATTTACAAAACAAATCACTTACAAGTGTTTTCTTGGTGATGTTGTGAGTAGGTGCTGGTCTTTTGAAGCTTCACAACGATGTACAGACTTGTGGCTACCAAGATGTGCAAGTTATGTGGCAGATGCTGAGCAGAGAAGCTGAGATGATAAATCACCACCATACCAAACGTAAGCAGAGAGCCTTCTGGAGAGTATTTGAATGGTCTAACAACCATAGTAAAGCATCGTCATTCTCTGCAAATCATGCTTGAAAATGAGTTCCATCGACTCAAAGCCAGTTACAGACTATAGTAATAATAATAATGATGCGTTACTGCTGGCCAAATTGGCATCATATTTTACAGTCAAAATGCCAAGATTGCAACAGCAGCATGGACAGAACTGTTGCAGGTGTCGAAGACAGTAGAAAATGATATATCAGATATAAGTGTCAGGTTTTATTTCTAGTATCAGTAACTCATGAGAACTACTACCAGAGCAGACAAGGTCATTTGTAAAGAGAATACTAGTTTCTGAAAAGTTCTCAATTGACTTTGAGTCATGGTTAGGTTGAAAACCCTGGAGTCCGGACAATACGTTGTTTAATTTGGAGACCACTGTAAAGGTTCAAAGAGTTTCTATCAAACAGAAACTCCTACGTCTCTCAATCACAGTAATGAAATATAGAACCAAAAACAACATTTTGCAAGCTTAGAAACTGCTATTTCCCTTTTAAATTTTAAGGGTTTGTTCTTATTTTGGATAGATGTAATGCTTTCTGCTTACATATTTACAGAACTATTAGTTCAGCCTAACTATAGTAGGCCATCACATGTCACTAGTCTTCAGATTTAGGCATATTACCCAACTTTAACAAATGATTGGCGCTTGTGACATCATACGTACTGGTCTGGTGTAACAGACATATGGACAACTACATAATTCGATTGCCTATGTAAAAGACATGAAACTTGAACCTTGGCACAAGTCTGTATGACATCCAACTGGCTTAAGCAGAAGCCTGCCAGTAACTCAATTTGGGTTGATAAAGCTGTATCCTCAATGAACACAATCTTATGTCTTATGTCACTCAGTTATCATATATATAATTGAATCAATCATGATACATACACATGAGTTTCCAAATTCTATCAACATTTCTAGACATTAAAACATGCTTACGACTATCCAAACCAGGAAAATCCATTCATAAATATTTCTGGAAATGAAATTGCTATTTATAAGTTCCTTTCTTTCCACTAAGAGCAGTGATTTCCTCAAACTAGAGCCATAGTTATAGGTAGTTAGGTACTACTAAAAAGTATCTACCATCTACAGCCATCTAGAGTTTCTTGTAAGCCAAATTTCTTATATAGTCACCTAATAGAATAGATGCAACAATGACCACTCTAAAACTGACGCAAAGTCTAAATAGAATAGATGATCAGTACATGAGGTTTTGATGATCAGGGGAGTCAGTCGAGCGGAATTACTGTGATCTTATTGATCGTGAAAGCAGGATCAGTTTCGGATTAGGAGCACATATTGTACAGCTAGTCGGAAGAGAATACCAAACTATGTTATAACAAGTTTTTGTCAATAGATATGATACCTTGGCCCGTATTCAAAGGACGTAGGACAATGTATATTAGTCATTTTAGAAGTTTAAGTTTTGCAAATGCAATGAAACATTCTGAAATACCTGGTGGATCTTCTGCAATTACAATGTGAGCATGTTTGGAAATCTACGAGTTTAGGGCACGATTCAGAGAACCAAGTTGTGATGAGAATGAAGCCTCCTACCCTCCTAAAATTTACCGAAAAGAAAAATCCAGGAAAGAATTGAAGTAAAACAAAATTTGAGAGTATGCATAGTACAAGAGCAAGCCAAAATGAACCATCATAAACTATTTAGTCTTACATTGACTTGCATGACATAATGAGATTTCTTATCTGAATTTGGTTATTGAAATTCGTAAAATTGAATCAATGCCCAGTTCAAGTTGGCAATAGATTCTCAGACGCACTTCAGCAAACAGCTTAAGGGCATTAGTTTTTCATCCCTATTTCAAACCAGAAATAAGACAAGTTGATGCTTTCAGATGGCAAGTATGTACCTTGAATGTGAAGCAGCATGAAGAGCAAGATGTTGAATACAAAAACGCGAAGATTTCTTCATGTGGCTCCCAAAATCGCATCCCTCCCCAGCAAGTTGGGCATAAGAATCATTCACATATTATTATTCGTCAAAAGTTGGGCAAACTAAGATCATCTATTTGTTAAGAGTCTGATGAACGAAGTATTTACTATCTAAGAAAACAGCTAGGTAGGCCAAAAGACTCTACATTCGCATTCGTCAGGAACGAAGTATTTACTATCTAAGAAAACAGCTAGGTAGGCCAAAAGATTCTACATTCGCATTCGTCAGGAAGTTGATGAATATCATACTGTTGTTCATCAAGACATTGATGAATATCATACCAGTTTTCGTCAAACATAATCCTACGATATGTCAAAAGTTTGACGAATGATCCAATAGTAATTATAAAATGGACATTTATGATAATTCAATAATACAAATGATATTGGGTGAGGAAGTAGCCATAAAAATCAATAAAACTATGTTGTCTTATAAGTTCTAAGTCACTTGTAACATAAAATTAAGGGAAAAATTAGTAGACTAAATTCATAAAATAAGTACAAAATTTCGTAAACTAAGTAGACTGTCTCAAGAAATAAGTAGTTTATCTTGTCAAATAAGTATATTTAATTCGTAAAATAAGCATGATTTGTGTTTATCTTATAAAGTGTGTCAATTTACATGGTTATGAGAAATAACTATATATGTTAATTTTGTTGAAGGAGAAAATAGATACAAACAAGATATGATCTGAAACTGTACTTTATTCATTGATAGATGATATTAAATATGCATTACAATCTGTTACAATCAATATCCTTATAAATAAGGGATTGCGAGAATATCTACTTCTATGTAATTAGGACATGACACATATCGAGATACCAGGAATATTATTTCCTTAAACACTTCCCCTTGTGTCACAATCTTACTAGATGATGCATAACATGTTGCCTCGCTAAAATTCTTGTCAAACAAACAAAAAACTTCTTGGGTAAAGACAAAAGCTTGGTGTAAGAAAAAAAGAGTACAACGCATCAACTACATAAGCGACCACATGTGATGTAGATCCTCATGATGTCTACTGCGCCACCAAAGATGCGTAGCTGTGAGATATCAAGCTCATATATAGTTATCAACTGGTATGCACTTAATGTTTGACGGGTTAAGGGTTCAAGTGAATAAGCATAGTTGCATGTAACACTGCATATCTCGAAGCAGATACTGATAAATTAGTATGCATTACTATTGTGCTGGCCACAAGCTGTAATCACTTGATTTGTACCTCTGCTAAACTGTTCTGTGAATGAACATGATGGACATGATGTTAAACTTCAATCTCAATTGACATGCAATAATCATCAAAAGATTTAATGTAAACTCTTTTATATTATCTAAGCTAATAGATCTGATTGGATTGTTCAAGTGGTGAGCCCGAACCTGAATAATTCGTGCTGGGAGTTTTGCAAATGCAACATACCATGGGGATAATAAAGCGACGTGTGACCAATGCATTGATCCAGCAACCAAAACCATAACATAGTATGCATACCGGTTTGGTTGGTTCACAAATATATTCTTGGACTCTATAGACGAATGGAAGTTGTGTTTATAGGAAAAGACTGCCATGCATGTAAACAACATTACAAGCAATGAACAAGCTTTGCAAACCGAGCGATGTACATTGGATTTTGCCATAAATACATTTGGTGGGAAAAATGCACGGGCTTTTTTGCACTCGTCTTGGAGACTGAGCCTAGACCGAGTGGAATAATCTCAGTCCCCCAAATCTAAACTGATGATTTTAGGTATTCTTATATGATTCTTTGCTCTTAAGAACCGATAACCATGAGAATTTTTTAATATTTTGATCATCATAATGCAAAAGATTATATGAGGCAGAGTCACATATAGTAGCATGAATGACTGCATTGGATTAAATGATTTGTACCGTGGTAAGATATAAACCACTACAAATCCTCGTAAACCTTTTCAGATTGCGCAATTGGCAGCATTTTATGGAGATTGCACACAAAACTCTTTTCCATTCTCACAATACTGTTCCAATTGAAAACCATTGGCACAAATGTTTTCAAAACTTAGCAAGGTTCGATTAGAGTGCTAATCATAGCAACATCCAAAAAGCTGATGTAAAACAGCATCTGACTGGTTGAAAGGACCCTTGTAGATTACGTCTCATGGCATGTCAAAAATGATGAAAAATCACATCTGATGTAGATTATCAGGCGCAATAGTAGGTACTGGTCATAAGACCAACAATTTTTCGGGGACGAATTATATTTCTGAGCCTTTATTTTCAATAAAACTGATGTAAAACATAATAAAAACACCAATTATGTATTAGGTTTTCGACGAGTCAAGAAATCCACTCGACGGTTCGAAATAAACCCAAAAGCCAATATGAATTTCCTATACCGATTTTTGACGGGTCAAAAATCATGAAAATTGTGTCCAAGGAGACCTCTTCGATGGGTCGAGAAGAATGTCTCGACATGTCAAAGAAAACCTAAAACCAATATGAATTTTCGATATCTTTTTCAACGGGTCAAAAATTTCCATCGACGGGTCGAATTTGAATAATTTTGGAGACAGAAGCCTTCCTTCGACGGGTCGAGATGGAACTTCGATGGGTCGAAGAGCAAAATAGTTGACCGAGGACCTACTTTCGATGGGTCGAAATTTTTTTGTATAAATTTTTGATGGGTCGAAAAAGTGCAAAAATCGAACCAGAAGGTGTTTCTCGACGGGTTGAGGGATAACCCTCGACGGGTCGAAAATTCCTAATATCAAACTATCCTCTTATGTTTGTCTCGTTTTTAAGGTATTTTGGTGTCATAGTGCAATAGACTTTTGGATTTTTCGAACCATTCATGCATTATGTATGAAATTAACCATTCTTAACACTTTCAAATACCAAAAGGAAGAAATTTGATTACTTTGCCAACATCAAAACTTACATCAAAAGATTGTCTTACTCCAAACAAAACCGAATACAGCAAGTCAAAATAAACTAAACTTGATTACGTAGCAGAGATATGAGCATCATATATAGACTAATCAAAATCTGCAGCCACTGGACTTTCTTTGCTGTCATATGCTATAATGAGATTGGCTTCACCATAATCTTTCATTTCATACTCTTCAGTATAGTTGGTCTCATGTGCCAAATATTGTTTGCACTTCTTGTAGGCATTTATAACATCCTTGGGTGCATGACACTACATATGCATATGTTTTGTAGAACCACACATATAATAAGATGACAAGCTAGAATGAACAGACCAAGAAGAACTTGCATCATTCCTAGAACCAGAATTATGCATGTTTTGGCTATTTTCTTGGCAAGTTCAAGTCAAGTTTCGACTTTGTCCTCCTCTACCATGACCTATGCCACATCCTCCTCTACCACCACAGTTGCTATAAGGTTCAGAACGACTGTTTGACTTTTTCTTACATGCCTTCCCACCAATGTTATATGTCTCATGAATTTTCTTAATACCAGATGGCCTAGCATTGTTGTTGAGAAGAATCTCGCAATACCTCTCTGTCTTGGCTAGTACATTCATGAAATCACTGAATGATCTAATTCTTCCTTGCTCATAATCAGACCAATATTGGTGCGCAACCGTATCTATGGAAGTAGAAATTGTGCTTAAAGACTTCTCGACCATAGCTTGGTCAGTCTTTACCATGCCACTTATGACCAACTCAGATTATAGCTCCAACATTGCTTGATTAAAGTCATTAACTTTGGGATAATGCAATACAGATTGAGTCACATCTTTCTATAAGATCTGGGAGCTGTGCGTCATACACATTGTTGAACCGCTCTCTTAAAGTCACTCATAAATCTGCGGGGTCATTCTTTAATAGATATAATTTTCATAGTGTTGGATGAATTTGTCGCCTCAAGGACATGAGGGCTTATGGTTTGCAACTCAAATTGAGTATGAGATGATCTGGAGTTGCTTCCACAACAATTTCACCAGGTGGTGGTGGTGGTTGGATAGTATCAGAAAGATTTTTACCGAGAAGAGTATTCTCAACATCTGATACCCAACGATGGTATTCTGCTCCTTGAGGATCAAGGATGTCAAACTTAGGCCTAGTCGGCTCTGTTGAAGTCATCTATAAGACAAACAAGAGATGTAATTAGTATCGATTGAAAAACCACGGTTACTAATATTAAGTTTAGGGAATAAGAATCATGGTAAACGTTGTATGATCACCAAAAATTGACGCAAAAACTGATGGCTTCATACCACTCCCCAGAAAACTGTGACCATTAAATAGTCACAAATATCGACTTCCCTTTTTTTTTCTGATGTGAAATCACAATTAACTGTGATATTTACTAATAACCATAACTCCCCCAAGACCGTCACTAATGTTCAACTTTGAGTGAAGAGGTGATGAAATCCCCTTCCTTAGAACATGTATTAATCTATAAGAACTAGAGGCATATCATAATTCACGGTATTAAAACCTAAATCTAGACCTAGATCTAGGGTGTTGCGGTAATTAAGTTTTATTACCTAATTTTAAATCGAAGAGGGTTAGTCGATTTACCTTGAAATCCGGTGACGGTGGAGAATTTCGACGATGGGCGGTGGTGGTGCTCCGGTGGTGGAGATCGATGATTCTAGCGGTGGAGGGCTTTATAGTTTTTTAGGGTTTAGAGTGATGACTATCAACTCAAGATATGTTGATAACGTGTTGAAGGAAAAAAATAGATACACAGAATATATGATATGAAACTGTATTTTATTAATAAATAAATGACCTTAAATATGCATTACAATTTATTACAATCAATATCTATATAAATCAGAGATTGAGAGAATATCTACTTCTATACTAATTAGGACAAGACACAGACTGAGATATCAGGAATATTAATTCCTTAAAGAAATTTGAGTTTTTATATTTTATGTTTTAGGAAGCATTTGATGCTAACTGGTGTGTACCTGATGCTGAGATTTGTGTACTCCATGGCTCCAGTCACGCATAGGAGACGTAGTCCTAATCGAAGAATGGACAACTATTGTGGAGAATTAAATAAACAAATTCCAAATTTTGCTAAATTGAATGATTTTGTATGAAATATTGTTTTAAATTCGTAATAAAGTAGAATAAGAATAAGGGGACTTTCCCTAAAGCCCAGGAATAAGATTGAAAATTTCCATCAGCCCACCAAAATATTAAAAATTCCCATCAGCTCACTTACTAGGCAGAATTACCAGCATACTGTTAAGCTTAACCCCCTACCACCTCTCTCATTCGTATAGAACTGTTCAATTTCTCTCTCTCTCTCTCTCTCTCTCTCTCTCTCTCTCTCTCTCTCTCTCTCTCTCTCTCTCTCTCTCTCTCTCTCTCTCTCTCTCTCTCTCTCTCTCTCTCTCTCTCTCTTACTCACTCACCCTCCAAATTAAATTTCCGGCCGTTGCCGATCGAATCGCCGTTAGTTCGTCGTTGATCAACTCACAACAACAACTCAAACCTTTGTCAATCGATTCAACTTCGACAGAAAGGGAAAACCAAATCGTTCGAACTACTTCTCAATCTTGAAGTAAGTTTCTACAATAACTATTCTCTTTCAACTATGACTAAGGTTTACAATAACTATTCCCATTTGTTTATACAAAATCAGTTTAGGGTTTTGATAGAATTTGAGGTTGTGTTGTGTTTGATAGTTGAAATTATGAAGTTGTTCAGGGTATGATATGATTTGAGTATGATATAATTTTGAATTTTTTTATTCTGGGTTTGATGAATCATAGAGGTTCACGAGGGTGAAGACGTTAATATCAAGATTCTGGATCAGACTTATGCGTTTTATGCCTGTACAGCTAGGAACCATTAAGTTTAAGAGTCATCAAGGATTTGTGTATATCGCAAGCACGTATGGGGATTAGAGAAAAATAAGTATGACTTGATTACTGTATATTGCACGAACTCCGAGTTCTTGCTAGACTGGATGTAGGAGTCTCATGCAGATAAATAACTGATCATCACTCACAGAAGTATTTATGAGAATGACACGTGGAAATGAAAACTTCCAACTAGTTATTGATTCGTGTGCGATGAAGATGTAGTTTATTTTTATGGGATACAATTTTTTTCCAGTGATTTTACAAGGAATTGTTCCGTTCCTTGGACTTCACAGCAGTCTAATCCTCTTATTCGTTATAGTTGGGTAAACATCCAATGTTAAAGGAATCAGGAATGTTTATGGTAGTACAACGAGGTAAGTTGCAACTGTAATGACCATACCCAGATTAGCATGTTAATCTTCATTCATTGAGTTTATTAACGAGTTAAAAAAAATTGACAATGCTAATCAAGGAAAATAATTAGTTCTATCATTAGTATTTATCTATATCAATGGCCTTCTGACCAAATCCAATTGGTTAAGTTTTTTTCGATAATTTTTGTTGAGGAAAGATGTAGACTTAGTCAAGACGAGTTCATAGCCGTGTCAAGTATTTAAATCGGAGTTATGATGAAGAAATTATTGTCATCAAAAGTTTTATACAATTTAAAAAATCCATTAGTCGCGACTATCAATACAGATTTTTCCATTTTCAGAAAGGGAGGACTTTCCACGTTGATTGAAGATGTGAAGACGCAAATCATTGTTGTCTGGCCACCAAACCCAACAATCGTGGTATGGAAATGATCGGTTTGGTACACCCATGATTTTCCATAAGGTCCCCGACGTCGATTTGGACGGAGTTGGCCAGAATTTGGAATTGAAGTTTGGCCAAAACCTAGGTTTTGCGCCGACGGGTTTTCCAGCAAGTTTGCCGTCGAAATTGGTATGGTTCTATTCCTCTCTCTCTCTCTCCTCTATGTGATGATATGTGTTGGGTTGTATAATTGCATGTTTGCTGGTAGTTTCAAGGAGATCAATTAATCTCCGTCAAGTTTGAAGCGGGCGCTGTCGTAGACGGCGTTCCTGGTGGTTTTGGTCGGGGAGGGTTGGGATTTTTTGCTCCCCTCATCATGGTGAGTCAAATGTGACCCGTCTCGAGTTCCATGGTGGCTCGATGGCAGAGCTGCATCGCTAGAGGTATTTTGGGCCGTGGGTTTTTGGGTTCGATTCCGACCAAAACAGCCAGAATTGGGCATAGGTTCTTTAGAAGAAAACTTTGGGCTCGTCGAGAGCTTTCTAGAGATGTATTATCCTCCTCCGCTAGAGGTGGTGGCGCGTGATCGTAAAAAAATAAATTAGTTTCCGAAATGTATCATATTTTATATCGTTAGATTCGTCTCGACGCTACAAGTGTTTTGGTGAGGTTATTAAATTCATTGGATTTAGTTTGGTGTGGACTTAGAATTAATCAATGATAATTAAATAATTTTACAATTTTATTGATCGATCGAGTTGAATGTCGATTCGACCTTGTCTCACGCAATGTTAAGAAATGCATTGCGACTTTAAAAGAGAATTAAGGGTTCAGAAATTAGAATTGGATTTTAGCTTGTGAGAATTCCAGCAAGTGCGATATTCGAGAAAGCTATGTTCTCGACGGGAGTTGCTCGTTGGGTGAATGAGTTTAGTTATTCCATATGACTTTCGATGATTAGTTATTAATTAATAATTATTGTTTCAGGACGACATATTGGCAGTTAGTGACAGACATATAGAAACGCTAACATATATGTTTTGGCTTGATGGAAAGCACGACACAGTTTTGTGAGTGGACACTTTTATTTTTAACAGTCGTTATAGTGAGTTTTTTCATTATTTATATTCAGTCTAGTTTTCAGTTTTAATTTCAGTAATAGTTTCAGTTTTGGAGGTTAGCTATTTTACATACATTCAGTATTGCATCGATGCATCGGTTACTCGACTGATCCTCGAGTAGCTCCAGGATGAGTTAGGTGGCTCTACCCCGACATTCATGTCGTCTGAGTTAGGTGGCTCTTGACAATTTTAGGTGACTAGAGGTTTGTACGCTAGTCACCATTTCACTTAGTTTGTCGTCTGAGTTAGGTGGCTCTCAATGACGCCTCCATTGCACGATACTCGAGAAGGGTTCAATAAACTTCTCTCGATGTATCTTTTCCATTTTTGAGACTTTACATACTCACTTATTATTTTATTATTTATGTCAGTGGGAACACATTCATATTCTAGTTTTCAGTTCAATTTAGTTCGTCCACTCACTCTAACGTTTTAAATCTATGTTTTCATGGGCCCTTCATTTTAAATTGCCCAGTTTGCAGAGTTTCTTCTGAGGCCGAGCGTGCATGTAGATCGGGGCATAGTGGTATATATCGCAAGATCCGAGGTAGATCCTACGAATTAGTATTTTCATCAGTGTAGTTAGTTTAGAATGTTCAGCTGCTCTGATGTCGCAAACATTTTTCTGTTGCTATTTATAGTTTTCAGTTGGTATGTGAAAAATAGTTCCTTCAATTTAAGTTTGGTTTTCATGTTCGATTCTTGTGTAATTTGAGTAGACACTTTTATGATTAGAGTTGTTAGGGCTTAATTATGGTTTAGGCAGCTAAATCGGGGTCGGATCCTTTCAATAGAGATTCAGTTATTCAATTTGACAATGAGTCTGGGTAAGTAAATTAACACCTCAGTGTTTTACTACTTCGAGTGGGTAAATATTACTAGGCATATATTTATATGTAAGCAGAAGCCTATGTCTATTTTCCAACGAATCTTTCAGCATTAGACAGTATTAGATATGTTTCTATGTGTGAGCTATTGATGCTCATATATGGGTGTGATGTTCGTTATGCAGATTGTAGTGCGTAAGTCATGAGACTGATGATTTAAGTTTTGGGACTCAAGTTATGCAACCGACATTACTTTTTCATCACTGATAAATGCATAGCTAACATGATTAGTCAGACTTTGGGGGAAATGCAAAGTTGTTATCTCCAGATTAGAGTGGGATTAGAGATCACGTACAGTTTGACTCTTTGGAATCCGCTCGTTATTTTGGGTATATTTGAGGCAAATCTGAGTGATTTCTTATGATCCTTGCTACATTATAGTCATTAATTTTGATACTTAGGTTAGTCAAGTTAGTGTGTTGAATAAGAATTATTTGATTTCTTGAGATATTTGGTGTTACGATCATTGCAATTCATAAATTTGAATAAGTTTTAGTAACTTATGATCATAGTGATGCTCAGTTGGATTATGAGAAATCCGGATGGGATTTGGTACCCACAGTTTATTTTTGGGATTTGGTTATTCGAAGTGTTCTCTTCATGCAAGTTTTTGGGTTTCCTTGAGTTTAAAGGAAACTTGCCAAATTTTCAATAGAATCTTAAGGAGTAAGATAATCGAGTAGGGTCAAAAGTTCCTTTCGGATCGGTCAAATACCCACTTATTTTATGACTTTAGAATGGTTAGTCTAGGTGACTTTAGAATGGTCGGTCTAGGTCTTCAACTTGTTGCATTTGTAGTCTGGACAATCATTTTTATGTGTGAATGTCTGTAGAGGGACACCTCAGGTAGGCTAGCGGTGTAGGGTTCAAGTGGTGATCAGGAACCACTTCAGAAGTTAGAGTAGCATCACCATCCAGACAACTGACAAACTAGGACCTTAACCGAAGGGGGGTTGTCAGGCTGGACTGACCGGGCAGGCTGACTTCAATAGTAGAACTTGCCAATAGAGTTGACATGGGTATCAGATGTTTTTAGGTGTTAAGGAGTTTGCATCGAGACCCTTTCATGTTCTAGGTTATAGTGAGTAGCTGTTTAAGACTCTCGATCAAAGGAATAAGACTTCTTAATAAGGCGATATCACGGAGATTGTATTGTGAATAACTCTCTCAGTTGAGAATGTTTCTTGCAGGCTGAAAGAACTCATGTGACAGTTGTACGCGTTGGTCTTTTATTAATATATGCATAAATTTTGAGGAATAAATTTTCTTATGGGGGGTAGATTGTAACATTCCGTCTAGAGAATTTTTTGTTTTAAGATTTGTTTAAGGTTAATCGAGGAAGGTAATTAGCTTTTATCATCGGTAATTATCGATGGCCTTTCTATCAAAATTTTATTGATTTTATTTTTTGAGAAAGTTCTTTGGGGAAAGTTGTAGAGTTTATCGAGACAAGTTCGTGACCATATCAAATGTTAAAATCAGAGTTACGATGAAGAAGTTATGGTCAACAAAAGTTTTATACGATTTTACAAATTTTAATTAGTCGCAACTTGCAAGTATAAATACGACTTTCAGAAAATGTAAAGTCAAAACTTTACATTTCAGTTAGTTTTTTTTCTTTCTCTTTCCTCTCCCCCGCGTCTTTCTCCTCTCTCTCTCTCCTGATTCGTGAGTCACCGGTGATGGAGCTCGCCATTCTGGCCACTAAAACCGGCGAGGCCGGTGTCAAACTCTTCGTCTCCGCATCCTTTTTCAAACCCTCGCTCCCTCAACCTCTAATTCTCGAAGATTAAGTCGTGGTGTCCATAAGAAAGGCCGCAAACGTTGTAAACCCTAGAATTTGGGATTGTTCCGTTTTCAAAAAAATCAACCAACGAGAAGCACTGGGCTTTGAAGCTCTCATCACCACGAGTCTAACCATACCAAGAACTTGCTACAATTTCAACCGAGGAGGAAGAATCGATCGATTGAAATTTCTTGGGACTTTCAGTTCAAAACCAAATTCGGAGATTTAGGGATAGAATTGGATTTTGTTGTAGTTATGAAAGTTGTTTGTTGTGTGATTTGTATTAGAATATGCCTCGAGTCACCGGGAAAAGTCACTGGTGCTGCTGCCGCCGATGGTTCATGGCGGCGCTCGGGCGGAGGAAATTTTGATGTAAATTTTATACCGTTTTGCTCGTAATTATGTACCGATTGTAATGAAGTGGTTATTGATTTGTTTTGGATATAGTTGATTAAGAAGTATAATTAGTCGAATATTAATTAAACAATTTACGATATTGTTGAACGATTGAGTCGATCGTCGATTCAACTTTGAGTCGCGTAATATTTGAGGAATGTGTTGTGACTTTAAAAAGGATTTGATAATTAGAATTTAGAATTTGATTAAACCTCATCATTAATTAGAAAAACACATTATTCAAGAATGCTCGATCCTTGGCGATAATGCTCGTTGGTAAACGTGCTTAGCTATTCATTATAATTTTTGATGATTAGTTATTAATTAATAATCGTTGTTTTAGAACAGTGTGTTAGCTGTCAGTGACAGATGTTTAGAAATGCCAACAGTTTTGACTTTGTTTAAGAATAAGCCATTGACATTGTTTTGGTATGTACGTAACTCATCTTACAGCAAGTGCGTACGTGAGTTAAATGAAAGTTTCTCTTGTACTCTTTAATGTATCGAAAAAAGCACCTGTAGCTATCTACCTAAGACCTCACAGACCCCTGTTACCTACAGTCTCTTGCCCCCACAAGAAAAATTTTCTCCCTCCGCCCAGGGGCGGGGCTGTGAGTAAGCTCACCAGGGCTTAAGCCTGGTGAGAATTTGAGAGGTAAAAAAAATTACTACTAGTCTTGAAGGAAAGAAAAAAAAAAGTTACTATAAGGCTTTTGGTAAATGCAACCCAAAACCCATCTAAAACTTGACCCATTTAAAACCTAAAACCCAAATAATCCAACCAGCATAAATTATCCCAATTCTGACGACCATAGTTCCAAATTTCCAATTGAGCCACACATTCTCAAATCTCAATCCCCTAAATCTCCATCGCACCCTTACTCTCTCACATGTCTCACTCTCAATCTCATCATCTCGTCCGACTCATCACGTTCTACTCAACTTCTTCTCTATCTTTTGTAGTTAGCTTTCTCCTCTAACAGTCTCACTTATTTATCCATCTCTATACTCTAATTCATAAATTTGTATGCTTAAATACGTCTTGTATCTCCATCTCTCTCATAGCGGTAAAATAACAAACTTTGGAAAAAAAATATTGTGCTTTGCACAATAAAATTGCTACTTATAATTAGCACAGGTAACAATTTCATCATAGCTTCACCAATGCATACACAACTCAACATTCATATTCTCGTCAACCTGTGAGGTAACACAACTCAAGACCTCTTGAAGCGCCTGGACGTCAACTCTATCTGAGCTAAAATAGAAGATGAGCTGAAGCCACCTCCCTGCGTTTAGTCTTCCAAAGACCCTTTGAATTGTCGATGCCCTTTATGGTGGTAAATTTTTTCCTATTTGAAGCACAATATTGAAAGAAATTTGAGTTCCTATCCCCTCCTTTAGCAACATCACACGTGATCTTTGCCTCCAATAAATCTCTTCCTAGGGAAAATTTGTGATAACAAATTTGGAGAGCATGAAACTCGCCGTAGTGCCCCTGTAGAAACAGCAAGCTCATGCATCTTCCGTTGAATCACAATCATCTCATTTTTGCTTTGTCATACCCTGATTCCATTGAGTTAACAGACGACCAGTGATTTTAATCTTAGACCCCAACTGTAAAAGAGGACCTCTCGTAGAAGGAAGTATCGAACCTAGTTGAATACGTCCCATGCAATCAGTGTGCTGCGGCCAAAAGCTCACCAAAACTAAGCGATGGGCTCTTCTACCATCCAAAATAGGATTAGCCGCGACTTCTAAAAGAAGAGGTAGGTGATCAAACTTGTTAGAAAGCAGCGTCAGAACCTTCAAATAAGGAAACAAATCTTTAATCTTCGAAGGAGTGTGACACGCTCTATCCAACCTTTTCTTTGTAGATCACGAGAACCATGTGAGCCGGAATCCCACGTAGCCCATGTCAGTCAAATCACAGTTAACCAAACCCTCTCAGAATTGTTGCATGAGAAGAGCTATACTCGCGGGGCCTCTCGACTTCTCCTTATTGCATAAGTTCTCGTTGAAATCACCCGCCACCAAGCATGGAAAAGTACACTATGATCAGGAGCGGAGTTTCCTTTTTATGTGTACATTTTGTAATTGGTGCAATGGTAAGTTTGTTGTGTATTGTTCAATAATTCTTAGGTTCTAACCCCAACTAGACCAAATACATGAATTTTTTCAGTCTTTTCTTCTTTTTCAGTCTCTTGACCCAAGAAAACCAATCTTAAGCCTTCCCTAAATCCTAGCTCTGGCTCCGCCCCTAACTATGATGCTAGGATATGCAACAATTGCCAAGTTTAGATATTATTGCCATTCCCCGCTCCACTATAGATTCCTATGAAGCACCATTTAATCAGCGACCCCGTCGCACCAATTTCCACATCTATGTGATTGGTGGAGTAGTTGCGTAGTCGTATCAAATACTCCTTCCTCAAGAAAATGACAAGGCCCTACGAGTCATCTGTCCTTTCCTTGCAGTACACACCATCAAACCCAACATTCCAACGTAGTTTCTCGACCACCCCCAGCGGGGTTTGAGTTAGAGAAAGAAAAACCAAACTAGGTCTTCGATGCTTAAATTAAAAGGATTATAGCATCGTGGGTTTCATTGTTGTCGATACCCCTAAAATTTCACGCAAGGATCTTAAAATCAATCATGAATACGACAAGGATGCCATCCGACGCACATACGCTGTCATTAGTAAATAAAGTTTTTCATGAGCAAAATTAGTTGTATCTATTCTTTTAATGTTTCATGGAATACCCAGTAAAGAGAGATCTTCGTAATGTATTTTCTATAGAGAGAATACTTTCATGTTCAAACATTATACTACTCTAGAGGATTTATTTCACCATCAATACTTGTATTCACCTATAGATGTCGTCAGCTATGTAAGAGGACCAGACACTGCCACAATATAAGAGCATCTTCAGCGGCTTTCCCTTATTTTCTCTATTATAAAAGAGCAAAAAATACAGTTTACGATACATTTTATGCTTTATCTCCAACAAATTCCCCATTTTGTAGATTTTTATCATTATTCCCCATTTTCTTCCCTAAAAATTTAGAGAATGCTTTAAATATAGGGAATGTTGTTTTCTCTTTCATCATATTCTCTAAAACATGGAATGTGTTTAGGAAATTTGTTGGAGCAAAACAACAAAAATCTTTCCTAAAATGGAGAAAAACTCAAATATGAGGAAACTGTTGGAGTTGCTCTTTTGATAGTTAAATTTTATTGTGAAAGAGCCTTTTTGGGTTCATATGCTTTTGAGTTAAATTTTAGATGAGTATAAGCAACTAAAAACACTAAATAAAATTCATTTCAAGAAAGAATTCTACCCTAACTCAGAGTACAAAAGCTCCTCATCAATATGAAAACCTTGTTGTTGATGGAAACCTTTAGCCACAAGACATGCCTTTTATCAATCATTTGAGCCATTTGGTTTATGCTTGACACGGAACACCCACTTGCAACCAACTGTATTCTAAGATGGGTAAAAGGGAACCAGAGACGTGTGGTTGGACAACACAATGGTGGTAAGTGGCCGCAATAACAGCTTCGATCTAGGATATTTTCTGTTATATTGTATGATTGCACTGTTTCCCCTAACCGGTGTGGTTTAAGTTTGAGTTACAAATTTTTCTATGGTAATTTAATGATAGTTTCTTCGATCGAAAAAAAAGAAAAGAAAATTGAATCAATAGTTTGGGGGCATTTCAGCCTTTTCTGAATAATACTTGGGTCCAAACACAACTTAGACACCATCGTCCAAACAATTTTCATTTATACAACTTTTAGTTAAATAATCTATAATCGAGACCACGTATCTTATAAAGTATGAGTTGAAGATCAACTCACCAAAAAATAAATTAAAATGATAATCATTTGATATTTAATTTAATTAAATAAATGAACAATTATTATAAATTTTAATATTACATTAACAATCATTTATTTATTTTATAAAATTTAATAAAATATTTGTATACATAATTTTTACAAAATAAATAATATGCTAACTGATCCGGATTATAAAATAATAAGTATAAATGAGAGTCGTTTAAACCTGAAGTATTATATTATTGGCCTTTTCTGCGGTCCTTCCTCGCAGTGGCATTTTGTTTGGTTCACCTAAGAGGTCTTTGGTGGTCTTTCGCACTCTGAAGCATTTGGCTGAGAAGAAGTAGAGCAGCCTCAAAGCGCTACCGCCGTCGTCGAAATCAGCTATAACAAAACTCGATTTGTTTCTCTCTGAGGAATTGGTTCCAATACACAATACTACAAGAGAGCTCCAATTAGTAGACCGTAGTGAGAGATGTGGAGGTCAATCGCGGCCAGATCAAGAGCTTCTCTCTCGTCAAAGGCAGCAGCACACAAATTTGGTGCAACCCAAAACCCCAAGGTACTATCTTCTAAAACCCTAACCCTAGTTCCTCAATCGTCTTATTTCCCCGCCGGTTCCTCCCCACGGCAAAAATCTAGGTTCTTCTCCCAGGCCTCAGAACACCTTAGCTATTCTGACGCCGTAGAACCGCCGCCGTCGTCGTCGGAAATTGACGATTTTTCCCCTGGGGAGGAGGGACTCGTCGGCGTTGCTTCGGAGCAACTGGGCTCTGATGAAATCGGAGAGCTAGGTAAAGTGGAAGAGGAAGAGGTCCGTGAGATTGATTTGGAGAAAGTGGAGGGTTTGTTGTCTTTGCTTCGTAGCAGTAGTGATAGTGCTGATAGGTCTCTCGAGTCGAGTTTTCGTGATTTAGATTTGACTCTACATGATGATTTTGTGGTCAAAGTAGTGGAATCCCCACTTCTTGTGGGAGAGAATGTTATTAGGTTTTTCAACTGGGCTTTGAAGGAGAATCATGAGTTAATGTTCACTAGACAGATAATGGATGCAGTTATGTTAGTAATTTCGGGCGAACATACTAGTAGCAAAGATATATTTGCTTTGTGGGATTTGGTTCAGAAGGTTGGTCAGAAGGAGGAAAATGTGCTGAATGTTGATATTCTCAATGTGTTGATATCTTCATTCTCAAAATTGGGTGAAGGGAAAGCGGCGTTGGAGGTGTTGAACAAGTTTGATGGTTTTGGATGCGTCCCCAATGCGGATTCATATTACTTTGCAATTGAAGGGGTTTGCAAGTGTCTGGACTTTGGTTCTGCTAAGTCTATTTCTCAGAAGATGGTTGATGCAAGTATCTCGCCTGATGCAGAGAAGGTTGGTAAGATCATATCTTGGTTTTGCAAGGCTAAAATGGCTAAAGATGCGCATGCCATTTATTCTCTATTGAAGGAGGTGAAGCAGCGCCAGCCATGCTCATCCGTCAGCTTTTTGATCAGCTCGCTTTGTAGGGAGGATGAAAATATTGAATTGGCTCGAGCCTTGCTAAAGGATATTGCCGGTGAAGCACGGAAATATGCAATAAAGCCCTTTTCGTCTGTTATTCAAGGGTTATGTAGAACAAAGAATGTTGATGGGGCTAAAAAGTTGCTTATTGAGATGACAAAAGAGGGGCCACCACCTGGAAATGCAGTTTTCAATTTGGTAATCAATGGCTATTCTAAGGCTGGAGATATGGAAGATGCAGTAGAGATGATGAGGCTGATGGTGAGTAGAGGTTTGAAACCAGATGTCTTTACTTACACTGTTATTATGAGTGGTTATGCAAAAGGAGGCCAGATGGAGGAGGCTTGTAATCTCCTGTCCGAAGCCAAAAAGAAGCATGCTAAATTGACTCCTGCGACTTATCATACCCTCATCTCCAGCTTTTGCAAACTGGAAAAGTTTGACAAGGCTTTGGAGTTGTTGCACGAGATGAAAGATTATGGGGTTCAACCCACTACTGATGAGTACAACAAGTTGATCCAATCTCTTTGCCTGAAAGCAGCAGATTGGGAAACATCAGAGAAACTGCTTGAAGAAATGAACAGTAGTGGGTTGCATCTAAATGCAATTACAAGAGATCTCATAAGAGCAGTCAAGGAATTGCAGACTGAGAAAGAAGAGACTCAGAAAATTGTTGCATGAGCCTAAATCATTATTTTTTTGGGTACTGGTAAGCATGATACTAGAAGAGCGAGGCAGCATTATGAAGATGAGCAGCTTATTTTGTTTGCTTTGTTCACTGCCTGCATCTTAAATTAATGGTTAGTACCCTTAAAAGGTGTTTTGTTGCTTTAGAGTGACTGAATTAAAATTTTTGTTTCCAATGAAAATTTTGAAGGATCTGTACTTTTTTTGACTGAAGAAAATTGCTACTTGGATTGTAATAATTGCAACTTTACGGTAATCGTTTACCTTAATGAAAGTTGTGAAATCTGACAATGCATACTGTCTGCAACATGAAACTTGTTGTGAACATTACTCTTTATTTCTTCTTTGCAAATGACATCCTCATAATGTTTCCTCTATAATCGATATTTTTCCTCGTTGTAATTATTTTTGCACTTTCTGCTAAGGATGTTAATCAGCTTGGAGAGAGTTGCTTTGAAATTTTTAGGGCATTTGATTAGCACAAAGTACTGCTATTTATTTTTCATCTATGGTGCTGGTTCCTTTGTTTTATAAGTTGTAAAACATGTCACTATTCTGTCATGAAGGTAGTGAACATTACTGTGTCCCTTGTTTTTAGATCAAATCAATACTGTCGTGTAATTTGAATTTGTTTTCTTCAGTACGCCTTTCTAAAGAGGTAGTATTGTAATGGGATATTAGCTACTCATGTATTGATATTGCAGATCTCATAGACATGCACAAAAGCTTATAGGATCCTCAGACACAAAGGGTCTCACGTCAAGCTGTTAGTTGATAAAGAGACGGACAGAAAAGATGGTAAGAACATTTTACTTGTGCTGCTGTGTTGTCATCATAATGTGTCGTGGACGTAAATATTGAAATATTCCATATTTGCTTCTAGCTCAATGTTCTTTTGTTTTTCTTTGTTCAATTCTTCTTGTACTTGTAGCTTTCATTTGATTTCGATTTAGTGGAGTCAGTTTCTGTCTGATTTTAATTTGGAGTGTTTTTTTTTTCCGTCTGAAGTTGGAGTGTGACTTGTGGCCGTCAATTTGTCTTTTCTAAAGTGGGATTTTTTTTTTAATTGGGAAAGTGATACTTGGTTGCTGGTCCGTTGATATTTCTAATCCAGAACTGGATTACCACAATCACTGTATGATATGGAATTTTCCATGTGTACAATTTGTTTGTCAGTTAGATTAGTTTTCTTATTCTTATTTTTGGGTTATGGCTGTCTAGTCTTGTTATCTTTACCAGTTTTATGGGCTGACTCGTTTTACATTTCTGTTTATTTTGTTTGTGTTAATGGGTTACTGGGAATGGTGGATCTCAGATGGTTAGTGTAAAATTTGGATCGAGGTTGAGGGATGTGAGTCATAGATTGTTAAGAAGATGGTTGTGTAAAACCTCAAGTCAAATTTTAAATGGGGACTGATTTGGGTACAACATCAAGTAGATGGAAGTTCTTTAAGTAGGCACTCAGAATGATTCCTCTGTGGATAAAAATTCCTCCTTTAATGTCCACTAAGTTTGGAAGAGCACAGCAAGTATGTGTGAGTTCGAAACCTGGAGGTTGGTCTCTTCTGTTTTGTGTAAAAAGATGAAGTCTTCATATTCCTGAGATGTTCCAGGGTGATGTATACATCTCAACAGGTGCAACTTTTTGGTCTCTTCTGGTTTGTGTGTCTTGGACATTGTTTCCACATTCGCCAACTATAAAGGCTTCCAGAAAGCCAATTTGTACCAGAATACAGATTTAATGGTCATTTGAACAGCCAAACAGGCATACCAAATCCATGTAATGATGCAATTTTAAACATATTTATTGAATTCCATCTATAATTCTCGAGCTTTTATGTGTTTCTTGAATCTGTTCAAAGAGCGGAAACTTCGTGTTGCATTTGTTAGTTCAGACTTCTAATAAGGATATAGTGGTTAAAGTCCATGAATCGTTGCTGTTGTGGTGTTTGCTTCATAGCATCAAGTCTCACTTCGAGGTCTTATTTGGTCTCCTCCCCTTAAACCTCTCGTAATATGCTTAGGGAGAAAACTGAGACGTAAAGTAAAATAGCATGGACAAATTAAACTCAACAAATAGAATATGAACTCATCAACTGTAAACTGGACGAACCTACATGCAGCCTTACCTGGACCTGTTGAAAATTTCATCTGTTTTCCAACCATTTCTACAGTCCAGTCATGTATATCTGCACCACTGATTTGGGTGTGCATAAAAGATGGGTAACCAAATACAACAAAAAATAGCTTTAATAGGAGATCCAATTTGAATGTCCAGACGACTTTTGTCGCACAAATACAGATGATATGTATAGTTCATAGAGAACCATCAACAAATTTGAACCTCTTCTAACAGTTGAGTTTCAAATATGAAGATGACAGATACATAGCTGCTGAAGCCTTTCAAAATGCAGATAGGAGGATAACAGTAATGCACACGCAACAAGTCAAAGAGCATCCCAAACACACTCACTCATGAGCGAAGATAGCATTAGAAAGTTATCATGCCCCAAGTTCTAGTCATCCATGTTCTTCATGTATTCTTTTGACAGTTTGGTCTCCATTATCAACTGCTGCTCTTTGATCAGAGAGTACCCTGATTCAAGAAAAGCCTCCACCGTTTGCTGAACAATAGAAGGCAAAAGTTAGTCATATGGTAACCCCATATACTCTAGTAAGTTCGAAGAAACAAAGTGAAGCTGCAAAAGCCCCCTGAACCTGATTTCTCGACTTATGATGAGAAGTAGTTCAGTTCAGTCAATATCTAGCTACTGCTTTATAGTGTACACTACTCTACTGCTGTACTACTAGGCACCCACAGTTACACAGGTTCTGCCATAGAATTGTGGATTCCTTAGCAGGTCAATCTTATGGCGGCCAAAGGGTCGCACTCCAACAAGAACATAAAAGTCCAACTTACAGAACGTATAGAAAAATGGAATGAGTATATATAACTTCACTATTGATTTACTGATTTCATCATGAGGCTCATATATCATAAGATCTACTCTGACACAGGTTCCTGATATTGTTTAGAGAAGAGTACTGGTTCCTGACTTGAGTAATACAAAGCATATAAACTGACTTGGGCAAGCACTTCCCTTAATTAAGACTTGAGAGCAGAAATTCATATCATGATGATGACTACTATTTGGACTTCATTTAAAGAATTCTTATACTTTCTCTTTCCACACTATACAGCACTTTGAAAGTGGGAAAATTCAACCAACAACTAAACAGATGAACTGTAAATCCATAATACATCTCAAACTTAACCAAAAGGAGAATCACTATGGGAAAATTCAATAGCTTAAATCTCAGACCCATCTCAATTTGAAAGGGCTATAATGACATTACTTACATTTGGGCACAGGTCAACTTCAGAGGGTAAGGCACCCATGTTTTTCTGCCTCAGTTTAGTGGGTACGGCTGTCCATCTCTTTCAGCCTCAGTTACGCCAAGCAGATGACAGCTCCAACTCAACATCTTCTTCCCACCAAGTAGCAATCTGTGTTATCACACAAATAATTTAATGAAACTCCAAGTACCAATTTTTTTTCCACAGGCTTTAGCACATGATTTTCCAAGTTTGTAAGAGGATATTCAAGATGGAATATTGTAAACATAAAGTAACCATTCTTTCTAAATCATACATCAAGTTAAACCATAGTAGTGCATTGAATCTGATTATGCATTTCCTATTTTTTTTTCAAATCTTAAGTCTATAATAATGGAAATGAATAACCTATACCAAAATGCTAGAGCCATACGTATGCCGATTCACTAATATCATTATCGTTCTTTTGTCTGTGCGTGTTTGCAAAGAGTACGTGCATTAAACTAAGAAATTGTCTGCATCCTTTGAACTAATAATACATGTCAGCTAGGGAGATATACAGAGGCATAACAAGTTAGAAAGAAGTCAAAGAACTGAGCTTATGATCATATCTGTTTATGAGCTAACCTTGTAGCCTCTACGTAGAAATTCCAGCGAGCTTCCCACTTCCTCTTTAAGTCCCAGGACCCTCAACAATTCTTCTTTTGTCTAAAAAGCAAACAAACAATGAGCCTGGAAACGTAAAATCGTATCTATAACAGAGAGTACCTGATGGGTTGGAGTTTCAGATAGATATATACTTCACCCAGAGTAAAGCATGTCGCACTCTCTGCTACACAGGCAAAAGAACCATCTGCTTGTTTAAGCATTACCTGCCAAGGCCCTGAATAAATTTGGAGACATAAGAAATAGCACAAAATGCTGATTAACAAGAAATATAACTACTAAAGACAAGATGATTGTATACCAATAGCCTTCCTGAATGCACTTTTGGGGTAGAATTAATTTAACATATTCAAAAATGACATCATCAAGCCGCGATCAGTATAAGAACAATGGCCACATAGATATTAGAATTTGTATGAATTAGCACATTGAAGACTCCTCTATTGACCATTTGTTCTTCCATGAAGAGATAAGTGCATACTTAAAAAGATTGAATGACTGGTCCTGTTTGTGTTTCAATATGAGCTATGAACCTTAGACATAGATATCAATAATAAGAACAGGATCAAGTAATATTCAGGTATATAAGGGTGCATTTAAGATTATGATACATACCAGGGTACTGGCGAAATAATGCTCCATTGTAATTCACCATATAAGGTGCTACTGGTACTGTCTTATGAGCCAACAAGAAAGTGGTTACAAAAATTGAAATAAGAAAATAAATAAAAACTTAGTAATGTAAGGAAATCGAATTCACCTTCGAGTACTCTCTTATTCGAATGTAGAACACTGGGATAAATTGAGAAAGAAATCGATAGTGCAAATCCTTGGTTGGAAAGCCCACAAGTCCCAAGTCAGCACTGCATTATTAACAGCTTCTAATTCAAAATTGAGAAGTCTATTCAGCAAATAGCCAAATGAAATTTCAAGAGGGTCAGGAAGGCAATCAGGATTACTGCAACGTGTCAAGTTCGAGGTTGAACAAAAGCGCTGGGGTTGAATTGGCAAATTGTTCCTGCAAATACCCAAGGGTTGCAGTAAATGAAGTAGCCACGACAATACTCTCATCAATTGTAGGATTTCGAAATGCTGTAAATATAGCTAGCAAATTCAGTGGGGCATCTCTTAAAAACCCTTTTTTCAAAGAGTATAACAAAATGGTCACCTCAAATAACTTTTAAACAATAAAACACCAATAGGGGAAAGACAAACAGTCAGTCCTCTCCTATGTCACAGCTATTTAACTTTCCCTGAACAAATATAGAGAAACTACAGTACACATATGACTTCATAAACTACCGAGTAAATACATAAAAACAAAAACATATACATAGTGAAGTATGCACATCAGACTACACCTTCAAGTGAAACATCCAACATTTGCCGTCATACCACAGTCCATGGATCCACAAATGATAATGAGAGCACATATTTGATAATTGCTACATAACCAGTCTTTGCAAATTCAATTTGTCCATAACATTTCAAAGTAAACAGTAAGAACTTAGCAAGTTCAAGTACGAAAATCATGTTTCTCCTTTTATGTTAATATACATCAACCTAGTCTAGATTTTAGGATCAAAATAGTTGATATAAAACCTTAAGAATGTTCATGAAAATAGTTTAAATCATATAAATTGAAATGTATTTTCTCGATGTATCGTCCTAAATTATCAAGCACATCGAAAGTTCATCAAAATTTTCAAAATGCAAAGCCGTAGTTGTACAGGTACACGATCATCCAGCCCAAGCTCATAGAGAACTAACAAGAAAGAGGCCATACCACATACTTCTCAATAGTAGCAAGTTCACGCGTGCTACAATTGATAAACATATAAAGAGACGGAGGCTCTTCGGATGCCCAGCGACCTGTAATGTTAGATATAATATAGAGATGATCATTACTAGTCTCTACAGTCCATATATGGGTAATGTACTTCAAGCACAAACAGTCAATTCAATTAGCATTTTAACCTTTCCGTTGAGAGGAAAGTTTAAGACGGAAAATACAAGATATCGATTGGAAATAGAAAACAATAAAAAAGATTGGATGTGTAACTAACCTTCATTTTCATCTTCGAAGTCAAAATCAAGTGTGTTCCTTATGGATCTGAAGAATGTCGAGACCGGACCCCCAGGAACATCATCAAGTGAACTTATAGTTATATCACCAATCTGAAAGAAAATAATTAACACAAAACACCATTAAAGGAGTTTAGAATTGAACAAAAAGAAAACTTGACAATACATAATAGAGAACAGTTGTTAGCTTTATTGCCATTTGCTAGTGATGCTGTTCTATGCCCAAAGTCCAACCACTACAATATATCAGCTGATTTATTACAGAAATCGATGATATTACCGAGTCAATAGCTGTTCTAAAGATCTCAGAAGCCCTGCGCCTTTCTGGCTTATCCGGAAACACCTGAATATAGGAAAAATATTAGATATTTTCCAAAGTAGAAGAATTAATACATATCTATACGAAGGGAAAGAGTCTGCTTACAATGCAAGCTCTTGTTTCCATTCTCTCTTTTAGCTTCCTTACGACAGCCAAGACAAGTTGAACATTGGAATCGATGAAGTCATCTGAAGACCACTTTACATGTTTTGGTATTCGAGAAAATCAAGTCCCTAGTATTCAGATTTGTAAGTGGGGTGGTCATCAACGAGGTATATGACAATTGACGAGAGGTACCTTATACGAAGATATGTTACTAGGCAGTGGCCTGCAGATACAGAATAAGTAGTTATGGAGTAGGATGATATGTTAGACTAGTTTGGCTTGGTCTCGAAGTAGCAGTCGAACAGAACTGAACTAGTTCGAGATCAAGCCAATCCATGCATTTGTAAGTTAGCAAAGAAAGCGAGAGAAATGATTGATAATGTGTAGAAGGGCGGGCTTACGGGAAATCGATCTCCAAGCGGGACTTGCCATCTTGAAGAGCGTAGGCGAGGGAATTGGCAGCATCAGTGACGAGAACTTCGTAGGACTTGGGCTTGTAAACGGAGACGCCGGTCTTGGGGTCAGCAGAAGAAGCTTTGTCGACGCATTGGATTCTGGTGGAGTAGAATCGGATACGTGGAAGAAGTCGGCGGCAAGTTGAAGTAGTGAGGAAGAAGGCAGCTGTAGAAGTAGAAGAAGAGAGGGAAGTGCGGGAGAGAGTGATGAGAGGGTGTCGTTGAGTTGGGGAAAGAGTGGAAGAAGGCCGTCGCTAGCATCAAGTTGTTGAGTTTTGCTGTGGGGGGGGAAGAGATTGTGGAGGGAAAAACAACCCCAAATGGCGATGACAAGGAATTTCAAGAGGTTCGCTATCTGTTCACGCTCCAATTTTTTTTAAGAGCACACTCCATAATTAATTTCTACAAACTAAAGAGGAATGATAGGTGAGCCTCTTTGGAATTAATTTCTAAACTAATTTTTAGCGTTAACTATTTTTTTGGAGAGGAAGCATCTCCTATGACCCAGTTTGATGTTAAGTTTAGAGAAAAAAAAGATTAATGTTATAGATCAAGTAGAATAGAATCATGAATTTTACATAAAATTTGACACTGAATTTGAATCATTAAATTTAAAGACGTTCAATGTCGAGATTAAATGAAACATACCAATATTTTTATTTATCTTTTATTATATTCACTATAATAAAAAGTAAAGTAATTGTAATTAATCCTCTCTATCTCTCTCTCTCTCTCTCACTCTCTCTCTCTCTCTCTCTCTCTCTCTCTCTCTCATGTTCTCGTATGTTCTCGTATGTTCTTGCGCATATTTGATCTGTTGCATCCTTCTATTTTTCTTTTTCTTTTATAGTCTAACAAATCTCAGTTTCTCTAAAAAAATTCAAAAGAATTTTATGTTAGTATAGGGAGGGGATCTTATTCATATGTGGAGCTTTTATATCTCGATTTAAGCTCGAACATCAAAATTCTGAGTAATTGATTGCATCTCCACAATAAGTATTAAGCCCGGCATCTTCGACCTCCTGGTCGAAATGAGAATCCAAGATTAATTGGGACATCATCTCCTATGATTCAATGATGCTCTTGGTATTTCACCAGTCAAATTGTTGCTGCGAAGAAGAAGATCTAAAGAAGAAGAACAACATGAGAGAGAGAGAGAGAGAGAGAGAGATTAATTACCTTTTATTGTGGTCAATTTAATAAAAGATAAATGAAAGTATTAATATGAGTAAGTTAATCTGGACCATTGAGTTTTTTTAAAATCTAATAGTTTAAATTTAGTGTTAAATTTTGTGTAAAATCCATGATGTTATTGAACCTAGCCCTAATCTTATCATAGTAGGTTGCTAGCCTGTTTGGTTAATATTTTATATTTGTGTTTTCCTAAATTTTTGGGTCAATTTTTTAACTATATTTTTCTCACTATTGATTTATTTCACCACTGATTTTTCACACCATACTTAATTTCACCTCAATACCAAACTAAGCCTATGCATCCTAAAAAATCACTTCTATGTGTTCTGATTAAGTGATTTCTTAAATTTTCTCAAATTGCCTTGTATTATAGCCAAACATCTTAAAATTAATAGAAATACTTTTTCAACATTGGAAGTGCTTACAAAAATCATACCAAGCAGGCACAATATTTCGTTGCCAGAATAATAATTACATTATATAATTGTAGAGCTCCATGTTTTTAGGTACTTTTTCCCACCAATATCTCTTCTTCTTCCTTCTTTCTCAAATCCAATTTTAGATTCTTGTTTCTCTTATTAAGAGCTCTATGTCAAGCCTATTGCATATCGGATACGGCAGAGGACATGGCTCAAAAAATTTTGTCGGCCATGGAGTTTACCGAGGACGATGTGGAAGTGTGGTCGGAGGTTGATCTTGAGGCCGAATCTGAGGAAGAGGAGGTCAGTACCGATTGCGTGTACAATGTGGCACGCATGTTGGCGTTGAACCCTATCCCTGAGGAGCAGGTCAAGGAGTTTTAGGCACAAATGAAGAAACTATGGTGGCTACCTCAATGTCCGGCGAATATTCTGTTCATTTCAAAGGCACTAGATAGCTTTTTTGCACCTTTCGTGGGTGTATTGAGGAAGGTTGTCTATAATGGTCCCTGATATTTTGATAGGGGTGACAGTGGTGATGAAACATTTTGATGGTTTCACCAATGTGATGGTAGTGGCGGCTTCAAAGGTGAGGGTGTAGGTGGATGTGTTGGGGGGTTCCAGATGGAGGCTCGAATGAGGTATAGGCTCGACATGTTGACAAGGGTATTGGATAATACAAGAACCATTATTTGTTTAAGCTCTAGTTTAATCATCAATTGCAGGTGCAGGTGGTGTTGGATCTGCGCCAACTGGTGGTGGTGCGGTGAAAATTTCATTTTTCGGCTGCTTTGTAGGTAATTTTATCTTTTCAATATGAAAATTTAAAATATTTTTGTGGATCGTGTGGTGATTTTGTGCATGTGGATGGGTGTGTGCAGTTGTGGCATCTAGGAATGCAAGTTCAACCAAGGAGGCCATTAAGTCGGTTCTGGAGCCGACAGTGAACTTGGTACCATGGGATCTCTTCCTGACTTTGAAGGAGTTCAATATGGCTCTATGATGGAGCTGATGTAGGCAGTGCATCAACATGGCAACAAAAGTACTCAACTGAGTGTTCAGGTGATGGAGATGGTGAAAGAGGGTCAAGTAGCATTAGCCGTGGCTACGGTGGGTGCAACGATAGGAAATCAAGACCATGTGGCAGGTATTGAGGAGACCTCTAATATAGAGTTGTCACATGCACACTTGGTGCATGACAACCTGTTGTTCAAGTTGAGTGGCATGGATAGCAGGATGACAGCTCAGGTCTTAATGGATGGGTAGAGTCCTATTTCAAGTCAAATTAGACAATTGACGCTTTCTTTTTCTCTGGTAGGAAAAGCGTATGACAATATAGGTTATCATATTATGGGGGTGATCATGCAAGTTCATCCAACAACACTATGGTATGGAACACCTTGTGGGGTGGAAAAAGGGATATGGGATATCTTTTTATTTTGCTTTACACCTATTATATTTAGCTATTTTAGGTACCTGGTCAAACTGAATAGTATAGGTTACTTAAGAGGTTCTTTAGATCATGTTGATACTAGATCAACTTCTTGTAACCTATAATTTTCATCCATAGACTGCAGACCACCTCAAAAAAAATTTAGGATATATAATGACTACTTTCAAGTTAGCAAAATGATCACTATTTGACTTAGCATAAACTACTTACTGCCATGCAACACTCTTTATAATTGATAAAACCAAATCAAACTTGGTTAATGAAATAAAATCAGACTTCACTAACCAATCAAGACCTAACCTACTTCGATGATACCACACCCTTTACCATAAAGACCTCCACCATTGTCACATCTACTATGGTAGAGAAATCATCGATCTGAGCCATCTGCCACAACAAATAGAGCAACCTGGAGCTTCTTTTGAGCTCAATTCTTTGGCTTAGCTTTTCTATCAGAATCTCCCTCCACTGCCTCTTTAGATGTTAGTACATTCTTAATCTGAGAGCATGATTGCCTAATTGCGATCACCAGTGTTACAATGAGTTATCCATGTTCCTTAGGAAGAGCTAATGTCGCTGAAAAACTCAGAGCAAACTGATCGTTCGGCTCCACTACTAGCAACAGCTCAGAAGTACGCTGCTGATATACCTTAGTAGTCTTGTTGGGGTCAGAGTAATGCCCTCAATCTTCTTCTGCATGGTCCCAAGAGATGGCTGTTCAGAATCTTTGAAATGGACCCTTGGGCGACTCTTCATACCACGCAACATTGACTCGAATGTAAAACGCATAGATTTGCAAGCTAGTTCATGCCCAGAAAGTAGAGAGATATAGCACCACCGCTATTATGTCCCTTCGCTGTCTCCCATGTTTGGCTAGGAGCCCTGGTGAAGTTGACTGAGATTCCCATATGGACCAGGGAATGACTCCCCTGCAAACTTGCAACAAAGGACGACACTTCTTAATCTAGGGTTCAGCTTCAAATCCTCGATCACCTGCTCCACCTCATACATAACCTCCGACCCTCCAGAGACGTCGAGCTCGAAGAGCCCGCAAATCCAACAATATCTTACAATGGAACATGCATTCTAGTGAACTTGAAAACTAGGGCAGGAAAACTTGCTTCACCGGATATGTGAGCTTATGCCAAATATGCACTCTCACTTTCTTCTTTGATTTGACGCCGACATCGACTCAGATCATATTCTAGAGCATTTCTCCAATCAAGCCAACAACATGGTATGGCTTCATCAATTTGGGCGACAGATCCATCATTGTCACCCACACCAGAATTTGAGTGATGGCAACAGAAACAGGCGACTCGAGGTTGTCGTACTTTTCTAGAGTCAGGTTGTTCTTCCCATTTAACCACGGCACAGCCTCAAGCACATCCTTTGTCTCATCCTCGCAATCAAATCAAAATAAATATCGATCTCCCTAGATGCAGATCAATGATATCATATCTTGTTCAAGTTTCACAGCTGATTATGCCCATGAAAGTTTTGGGCTCAATATTTCCTAACGGAGAAGAGTCTCCTTACTAGATAACTTTTGTCGGGTTTGACCTCTTCGCTCAGCACCTCAAAGGTTGTCTTCCTTTTTTTTTCAAATGGCATGGGCCACTACAAAGTTGTGCAAGAATCTATCAGTCATGGTCACATCGTTTGGTGTATTTGTGTTATGCATTAAATCTGATTGTGCATTTTCTAATCAACCTTATCGTTCTTTTGTGTATTGTGAGAGAGAGAGAGAGAGAGAGAGAGAGAGAGAGAGAGAGAGAGAGGAGGAGGAGGGACTTGAGCATCACCGTATAAGGGAGCAAGGTTTCTAGGTCGTGGAGTTGTGTTAGGGTTGTGAAGTTGCGAGGTCGTACTGGAGGCCAACATCAAAACCTGAGGGGGTGATCACAAAAGATTGTTAGAGGCAGTCAAGCTGTAACTACGGGGTGCCAGGTTTAGGCATTATTGTGCGTAGCAAAATCTCGATGGAATTACAAACATATGAGGGTTACTAGGGATCGCCAAATTACCCGTGGGTATGGGTATCCACCCGGTTTCAAAGGGAAATAGGTGGCGGTTGAGATAAACGTAACCCGAACCCGGCGATATAGCGTTAGGTACATATATGCATCTACGAAACCCGACTATATGATGTTGGGTACGAATATTCATCTACTAAGCCTATTTTTTTTATATAAAAAAATTATATTTGATTATATATATATAGTTCTTATCAAGTGCAAAGCTTCGCACTGAAACTTTGGTGTGAAGTTACATTTCACACAAAAATTGACAACGTAAATCATCTTTTAGATACATATGCAAGACATCTGTCTACAAAATTTTAGATCAATCGGAGATGTTTTAACCATTTGATCGTGGCATTGTTTAACAATACACACAGATTGTCCGATTAAGCTGAAAACTTGAATGTAGTGATCAAATGGCTAAACAATATCCGATTGGGCTGAAATTTTGCAAGCATGATCCTTGCATGGGTATCTAAAATATGAGTGATTCCAATGATCAAGTTATTTTGTCAATTTTGAGTAAAATGGAACTTCACATCAAATTTTCAGGTTGAAACTTTGCACTTGATAAGAACTAGATATATATATATACAGTTTTCATCAAGTGCAAAACTTTGCACTGAAACTTCGGTGTGAAGTTGCATTTTACACAAAATTGATAACATAATTCGACCATTGAAGTCAATCATATTTTAGATACCCATACAAAGATCGGGCATGCAAAATTTATGCTCAATCGAAGATGTTTTAACCATTTGATTGAGCTGAAATTTTGCATGCTAATCCTTGCATAGTTATTTCAAAGATGATTGACTTCAGTGATCGAATTATGTTATCGATTTTTTGTAAAATGCAACTTCACATCAAAGTTTTAGTGCGAAGCTTCGCACTTTATGAAAACTATATATATATATATTTACTAAATTCGAGTATGGCTTTCATAAGTTAGACATCACTTTAATAACCTATAACGTTAGGGCATCATTTTAAGTTTTCTACTAGAAGACAGATTTTGTACTCTCTTTTGTTAACCAATCTGTAATGTAACTAGATTATCCGAGGTCATTATATCTCATCTTTATAAAACCAGAAGTGTTAACTACACATGAAGTTTTACCAATAAGTCATTTACAAAAATATAGTTTCAATTTTGGCGGGCCATTGTGAAGACCCGACCTTAGTCAAAAATCATTAAAATAATCACCTAAATATAGTAGATGATCGACTTAGATTAAACTTTATTGAATCATAATAGAAAACCCATTTTCGATAAACCCATTACCACAATATGGTCACAACAATATAAGACACACTAGATAACTCTGTCGACCGCACCGTCACAAGTAGTGACACATGACCACATGCGTCCCCACCGTCCACCCACTGAGTCGACGACATGTAAACATGAATTAAACCTCACGACTATACGCGTGATGTCATTACAATTCTAACGACATATAACTTGACTGATTTCAGGAAACTTTTTCAGTCAAATGCATCGCCACTACTGACGACCATCACCGACGATGGAGATTAAAACCTCGATCTCTTCCTCTCATCTAGCCAAACAATATCTACAACAATAACTAGCCCTGATTCCGACTCCACTGGTCGGAATTGAGCTTGAAAACCAACGGATCCAAAATCCACCAAAAAACTTCCCAGCGTCACTGCATCGTCATTGAGCCACCCCCGGGCTCGAGGCTAGGCGCGTTAGAACTAGGAGGAGAAGAGGAGAAAAGTCCCTCTCTTCTGGATGACCAAATCCTCCAGCAACCACCTCCTTGATGACACCGAATGACGGCGACTAATCCGAATCGGGATTGATTCATGCAAATCCTTAACTATTGACCCGCAATCATCAAATCTCATACTCAAGCACATAGAGGAGGTAGAGAGCTTCAAAACCATTTCTAGTCTTTGGCCAAAGGTTTTCGATAAGGTCGCTGGCAACGAAGCTCTGAAAACCGAAAACTTTATCGCAATATTTCTCCTTTCTATGACAACCAATCCTTCAATTGAAGCCACTAATCGAACGAGGAGGTCGAGACCGATCGAGCCCGACAATTTTTGTGACAACCCAAACCGGAAATGGTAGTTAATTGGCTTAATTCGCGAGTTTCACGTATAATCGTAGTTTGTCGTAATTAATTGATTTGGCAGTCTTGTTTGCAACTAAATTATCGGGTGAGAATTTGATATAAGTTTCTTCACGAGAGTTGTAGAGTTTATGATTTCGAGCTCGTAGGAGTTTTCCGAGGATTTTTCTGATGTCTGATGAATATGTTATGAATATCTCCGACCGTTAGATTTAATCGTGTTTATCCGTTTGGTTTTGACTTGTTTTCGCACTCCGATCGCAATCATGAGGTTATTGAATTGATTTGGGTGGTGGATTTTGTGTCGAGGGATAAGTAGAGTATTTATGGGATTTTCGATGATTTTGTTGATATTCGAGTTATATGTTTCCGGAAATGGTTAGTTTCCGAGATGTGGTTCAGGGTTTTGAATTGTAATTTTGATCAATGGTATTTGTCATTATTCAAGAGATCGGGATCGTATGGCTGGCGAGGGAACTTCCGCCGGATCACCGGATTAGCGCGTTTTCCTGTTGTGCTTGTCTGTGAGTGGACATTTCTTTTCACTGTTGGTTGCGAGTCTTTTATATACGTTTTACGAGCATGAGCATGCAGTTATGATTATGAATTATACGAGCATGTTTTTTATGATTATGCAATTACGAATATGCTTTTATAATTATGGATTACGAGTATGCTTTTACATTACGTTTTATGCATTTACATGGAAACCTTTATGATTTGGTTTACATAGAGCACAGTCTCAGTAGTAGTTGTATCGATATACTTAGCATCTCGGCTGATCCCCGAGAATGTTTACCGGGGAGGGGGGGGAGCAGATACCCTGACCTGAGGCCTTTCTGGCTGGAATCACGTGAGGATCAGGGATCCCGTGATTCATACTGTACTAGCGTGGATGTGGCCATGAGTGACCCCGCGGGATTTCCGATGCAGTCTCTGTACGCATGAGGAGTTAAAATCTCCCTCGTGTACCATATGATTTTTATGCATCTAGACTCGCATATGTTTTATAACATATATATTTATTCGGTGAAAGACATTTATTTTCGTCCACTCACTCTAACAGTTTATATGTCTTTCCCTGGGCTCTTTGTTTTCAATGCCCAGATTGCAGTTTGGATTCAGGTGTCGCACGTCAAGGTTGGAGGCTTAGTATTCGAGCTACTTTTCCTTTCTCAGTAGGTTTCTAGTTTAGCCTACTGTTGTGTATACATGTATATACTAGAGGTCGCTCTGAGAACTATTGTGTTTATAATTTCACATGATTTTTCCCGGATTTCTGTAAAGCTACAGTTTTGTGTATTGCTTTACGTTATGATATGTTTTTGAGAAATCCGGATGGGATTGGTTCCCACGGTTTGTGTTTTGTGGCATAGGATGAAGTGTATTTTCCGCTGCAGGTTAATGGTAACTACGCGATATAATGGAACTCTGCCAAAAAAATTATGATTTTTGAAAGTTCATGTTTTCAGAAGGGGTATGACTCTGGTTTAGGAAACTAGATCGGGATCGGGTCCTTTCAGCTTGGTATCAGAGCATTAGGTTTTAGGTTTTGTAGACTTCTGTAGTTGTGTTGTTAGGGGTATTTGAGAATGTACAACATGTCTGGAGCGATGACTGACTAGCCAGCGGTTACTCATCAATGCTTCGGGTGTTGTATGCTTTCAAATGTCTGAAGTTTCATGATTCCGTTCTTTGTGCCTTGTGACTAATGTTTTTCTTTTATCATTAGGATGCCTCCTAGATGTGGTTCCCGTGTCAATAGGGACGTGGATCCTGATGAGGATCGCCGTACGCATGACTTGCTTATGCGAGTATTGCGTTTGGAGGAGCGTTTTGACCCTGTGGTCAAAGCTAGAACAGCTGGAGCAACTGTTTTCTCGGGTTCAGATGATCCAAAGATATGTGAGACTTGGTTGGTTCAGGTTGAACGAGTTTGTGAGCGTCTACATTTCACTCCTAAGCAGATGACAAAAACAACAGTTGGTTTGCTTGAGTCTGATGCATACTTTTGGTGGGTTAGCACTGATATAGTTCTGGTTGATACTCCATGGACATTGTTCAGAGATTTGTTTATGCGGAGGTATTTCAACCAGGTTACGCAGCAGAGGAAGTATAAGGAGTTCACCAACCTGAGACAGTGTAACATGTCAGTACGTGAGTATCGGGATAAATTTACTCATTTGTCTTGATTGCCTCGTGATATGGTGGCCTCAGAGCCAAGTGCAGGAGATTTGAGATGGGCTTGAACCTGAATATCAAGGTAACATTGACTACGATGCCTCGAAACAACTTTTATGAGTTTGTGAGTGCTGCACTCCGAGGCGAGGACATAGAGAGGGAGAGGCATATGCGATTCCAGTCTCGACGATTCGAGGAAGGTGGACTGAGTCAGGGACCTGCCAAGTGGTTGAGTTTAGGCACTTCCGGATTGGCATCATCATCTGGCAGTGGACCTTATAAACATCCTGCTAGTACGGCTAGGAAGCATCAAAGATGGAGGAGGAATCAGCCACAGAAACCACAATCCAGTGGGAGTTCCGGTGGATCCAGCTATCCTCGACGTACTGGTGGCACTTTTGCTGTACCGAGGGAGTATCCATTATGCAATTTCTGCAATAGGCATCACTTTGGTCCTTGTCAGCGGGGCACTACCATTTGTTGTTGTTGTGGCCAGGAGGGTCACTTTGCGAGGGAATGTCTTCAGTTTGCTGGTGCTGGTGGTTAGGCAGCTCAAAGTTTAGGAGGAGATCGAGGTACTACTTCTGAAGCTCGACCAGTACATTCTTTTGGACAGGGCGGACAACAGGGTCGCAATCAGCGTGGACGACCAGCTGGACAGGCCAGAGTTCTTGCTATGTCATTGCGTGAGGGAAGAGCTTCACTAGAGGTTGTCATTGGTACGTTGCATGTTTTTGGCTATCCAGTACTTACTTTGCTAGATCCAGATGCTACACATTCATTCATATAAGTTAGATTGTCATCTTTTGCTATTATGCCTGCATCTTCACTTCCGAGGTTGTGGAGAGTGTTGTATCCATCCGGTGAGGTTGTGAGTATTGGTTGTGTGTATAGAGATTGTGAGATCTTTGTGGGAGGTTATGGTTTAGGCGCGGATTTGTTTTTGCTGGATATTGTCGATTTTGATGTGATATTGGGTATGGACTTCTTGGAGACACATTGGGCTATGTTCGACTGTCACAAGAAGGAGGTGGTTTTTCAACGTCCAGGTTTTCCAGAGATATTTTTTCGCAGTGAGAAGAATACTTCCCTACCATGTGTGATTTCAGCGATGAAGGTCGAGCGGGAAGAAGGGTTGTGTGGCATACTTAGCTCATGTTGTGGATATAAAGGTTGTTGTACCAAACATTGGTGATATTGAGATTATTTCTGAGTTTTCAGATGTATTTCCAGAGGAGTTACCAAGTGTTCCTCCAATCAGAGAGATTGATTTCACCATTGAGCTTTTACCAGGCACTGGACTTATATCTCAGGCACCTTATCGTATGGCACTTGTGGAGTTGAAGGAGTTACAGATTCAACTTCAAGAGTTGCTGGAGAAAGGTTTCATTCGACCCAGTGTATCACTGTAGGGTGCTCTTGTGTTGTTTGTGAGAAAGAAGGATAGTTCCTTGCGGTTGTGTATTGACTACCGGAAGCTGAATTAGGTAACGGTGAAGAACAAGTATCCATTACCACGGATTGACGATTTGTTTGATCACCTCAAGGGAGCTTCAGTCTTTTCGATGATTGATCTCTGGTCTGGATACCATCAGTTGAGGATCAGAGAGTCAGATGTGCCCAGGACAGCTTTTAGATCACGGTACAGGCATTATGAGTTCTTGGTTATGCCGTTTGGGTTGACCAATGCCCTGCAGCTTTCCTGGATTTGATGAACAGGGTGTTTAGGCTATTCCTAGACAAGTTTGTGATTGTATTCATCGACGACATCCTGATTTACTCCACAAGTGTGGGCCAGCACAAGAAACATTTGCGAGCTGTTTTGCGGACTTTGCGAGATAATAAGTTGTTTGCAAAGTTCAGCAAGTGTGAGTTCTGGTTGAGCAGCGTGAAGTTTTTGGGTCATGTGATATCTGCTGAGGGAGTCAGCGTGGATCTTGACAAGATTGAAGTCGTATTGAATTGGAGTTGACCTACCACTGTACCAGAGATCAGGAGTTTCTTGGGCTTGGCAGGTTACTATCGGCGCTTTGTGCAGGATTTTTCACGGATTGCCACTTCACTTACCAAATTGACGAAGAAAGGCGTCAAGTTCGAGTGGTCTGATGCTTGTGAAGAGAGTTACTTGCTCTTGAAGGAGAAGTTGACTACTGCACCGGTTCTGAATCTATCTGATGATAGTTGAGAGTTTGTGGTTTACAGCGATGCATCGATATTGGGTCTTGGTTGTGTTTTGATACAGCATGGCAGAATGGTGGCTTATGGTTCCAGGCAGTTGAAACCACATGAAGTCAATTATCCTACGCATGATTTGGAGTTGGCTGCCATTGTATTAGCCTTGAAGAGTTGGAGACACTACTTGTACGGAGCTCAGTGCAAGATATATACAGATCACAAGAGTCTCACTTATTTGCGCACACAGCCAGATCTGAACATGAGACAGCGCAAATGGATGGAGTTGATCAATGACTATGATCGCACCTTTGAGTATCATCCAGGGAAGGCTAATGTCGTTGCTGATGCACTCTGTCAGAAATCTAGAGCTTCATTGTTTCATGTGTGTGTGGCCAGAGTTTCCATGTTAGCAGAATTACGGGCTACGGGAGCTGAGTTAGAGTGGGATGATGATGGAGCCTTGTTGGCTAGCTTCCAAGTTCGACCAGTATTGGTCGATCAGGTCCGTGAAGCTCAGGATGCGGATTCCTATCTGTTGGAAAAGAAGACCATGATTCGGAATGGTGTGCCAACAGAGTTTCAGTTGAGTAGTGACGGTACATTGTTGTTCAGAGGTAGACTTTGTGTACCCAGAGATGAGGGCTTGAAGAAGCAGATATTAGATGAAGCCCATTGTTCTGCTTACGCTATGCATCCAGGTGGTACGAAGATGTTTCACGCACTTAGAGCGTATTATTGGTGGCAGAATATGAAGAGGGAAATTGCAGCGTATATGAGCATATGCCTCATTTGTCAGCAAGTGAAGGCAGAGAGACAGAAACCTGCTAGAAAGCTACAGCCTTTAGAGATTCCAGTTTGGAAGTGGGAGCATATCACCATGGATTTCGTATATCAGTTACCGCGTACTTCTGCTGGTAACACTGGTATTTGGGTTATTGTGGACCGTTTGATGAAATCAGCTCATTTCCTTGCACTTCTAGGGAAGATTTCAGTGGGCAGGTTAGCGAAGCTGTATTTGGCTGAGATTGTTCGTTTGCATGGTGTGCCTGTGTCCATCGTTTCTGACCGAGATAGTCAGTTTACTTCAGAGTTTTTGCAGGCATTGCAGCGAGCCTTGGGGACCAGACTACATTTCAGTACAGCTTTCTATCCAAAGATTGATGGGCAGTCTGAGAAGACCATTCAGACCTTAGAGGACATGTTGCGGTCCTGTTTATTACAGTTTAGAGGGAATTGAGACCAGCAACTTCATTTGATTGAGTTTGCCTATAATAACAGTTATCAGACCAACATCGATATGGCACCTTATGAGGCTTTGTACGGGAAGCAGTATCGTACTCCATTGTGTTAGAGTGAGGTGGGTGAGTGTTGGCTCATTGGTCCTGATTTGGTGAAGGACACCACTGAGGATATTCAGATCATTAGAGACAGGCTGAAGATTGCTCAAGATCGACAAAAGAGCTATGCAGATGTTAGGAGGAAGAGTCTTGAGTTCGAGGTTGGCGACTGGGTCTTGAGTTCGAGGTTGGCGACTCGGTCTTCCTGAATATATATATCAAAATAGTCGTAAAATTGTCGAAAAGTCACATTTGGGCCGAGTTGACCAAAATTAGACCGTTGACCAGACGTTGACCCGTGTTGACCGAAGAGAAATTGCACCGTCGTTGACCACCGATCGACTTTCCGATTCAGGCCACTTCAGACCTCAAGCTTGGTATGGTTAGCTTCCTCTCGTGATTTCCTATTGTTTTGAACTTGGTTTGAGTTGATTTGGTTGAGTTTTGAGGGAGAACCGTTTCGGTAAAGTCTTGGAATTTCGCCGAAATCGGGTGAGCTATTCCGGCCACTTTTGGGGTCGATGGGGTTGGGGTTTTGCTCCCCTCAACCCATAGATGCTTTTGGGTGAAAGAATTTTGGAATTGGAGGCCGTTTGAAGTTCGCCGAAATAGGTTATAGGAATTAATGGAGGTTTGGATTTTCGGGCTGTTTTCCGGCCACGGTGGGCCTTGGATGGTGGTGGTCATTTGAGAGAAATTTTTGGCCTTGAGGAGAGGAAGAAATCTGGGTTTGGTTCGCTGGGAAAAGTCTCCGGCGATGCCGCGCTAACGCCGCCGGCGGTGGTCCGCGACGGAGCTTCGGCGAGGTCCAGATTCTTAGGAAATTTTATGTGTTTTCGACTTGTTTCGCGCTCTGATCGTAGTCATGAGGTTATTGAATTGATTTGGGTGGTGAATTTTGTGTCGAGGGATAAGTAGAGTATTTATGGGATTTTCAACGATTTCGTTGATATTCGAGTTATATGTTTCCAGAAATGGTTGGTTTCCGAGGTGTGGTTTAGGATTTTGAATTGTGATTTTGATCAGTGGAATTTGTGATTATTCAAGAGATCGGGATCGTAGGGCTGGCGAGGGAACTTCCGCCGGATCACCGGATTAGCGCGTTTTCCCGTTGTGCTTGTCTGTGAGTGGACATTTCTTTTCACTGTTGGTTGCGAGTCTTTTATATACGTTTTACGAGCATGAGCATGCAGTTATGATTATGAATTATACGAACATGTGTTTTATGATTATGCAATTACGAATATGCTTTTATAATTATGGATTACGATTATGCTTTTACATTACACTTTATGCATTTACATGGAAACCTTTATGATTTGGTTTACACAGAGTACAATCTCAGTAGTAGTTGTATCGATACACTTAGCATCTCGACTGATCCCTGAGGATGTTTACCGGGGGGGCTAGAATCACGTGAGGATCAAGGATCCCATGATTCAGACTGTACTAGCACGGATGTGTCCATGAGTGACCCCGCGGGATTTCCGATGCATGCTCTGTACGCGTGAGGAGTTAAAGTCTCTCTCGTGTACCATATGATTTTTATGCATCTAGACTCGCATATGTTTTATAACATATATATTTATTCGGTGAAAGACATTTATTTTCGTCCACTCACTCTAACAGTTTATATGTCTTTCCCAGGGCTCTTTGTTTTCAATGCCCAGTTTGCAGTTTGGATTTAGGTGTCGCAGGTCAAGGTTGGAGGCTTAGTATTCGAGCTACTTTTCCTTTCTCAGTAGGTTTCTAGTTTGGCCTACTGTTGTGTATACATGTATATACTAGAGGTCGCTCTGAGAACTATTGTGTTTATAATTTCACATGATTTTTCCCGGATTTCTGTAAAGCTACAGTTTTGTGTATTGCTTTACGTTATGATGTGTTTTTGAGAAATCCGGATGGGATTGGTTCCCACGGTTTGGCTTTTGTGGCATAGAATCAAGTGTATTTTCCGCTGCAGGTTAATGGTAACTACGCGATATAGTGGAACTCTGCCAAAAAATTTATGATTTTTGAAAGTTCATGTTTTCAGAAGGGGTCTGATTCTGGTTTAGGAAACTAGATCGAGATCGGGTCCTTTCAATTTTATGACCGAAGGTGCCCAGACGGGGATGCATCGTCGACGACACCATCTGTGACCATTTCACCGCGGGAGAGCCTGGTAAACGGGTTAACATGGATTGATCCCAAAATGGAAAGTCTCCATTTTCCAAATATGGAAACTCATATATATACTTGTGCACTTTGGTTTTCGTAAATCCCGTCAAAATTTCTGTTGACCATAATTTTCTCATCATAAGTCCGATTATGGCATTTCGTGCACCGATGAACTCGTTTTGACGAATCCTACGACTTCCTTTTGAAGTCAATTGATAACACTAAAGTAAGCATAAAATTAAATAATTTACACTTAATTACAATACATGCAATTTAAAACTCTTCTTTGTAGATGTAGCATTGATAAGTAGGGATCTTTCTAACCTAGGATTGAGGGTACTAATGCATGATTCACGTTTAGAACATAGATGGGGGGTTTAGAGAGTGATTCTAACATCATAAGTGTAAAACAAACATGTAACATGCTTAAGAAAACCTACAAATCTACATGCATCACTCATAGAGTGCCTAAATCATGTTACAAATAGAAAAACTAACTATTATTTACAAATGATCATCTAATCTTATTAACCTAGCCATTTTCATGCGTTTAACTACTTTAATATCTATGAAATGTATAGTCCAGACCGAGATACATACACATTCTTTTATCGAATAAGAATATGACGAAGAACACTTACATCTTCATACAATTTCACCTTAAGCTAGTTCATTCGAGACATGTAAACGAGAGGGACAAAGAGCGTGCCATCAAAAACATGGCATTGAAGCATTAAGTAAACAAACAAGCACATGCATCCATTTTTGGAGGTCCACAACTCCCGAAAAGTCTATTTTAGTAAAAAGGGTCAGAACTGCTTGGGAAAAAAATCATGTTTTCATCAAGAAACGCTATCTTCTCTACCTATATAAGCAAGGCTCGAGGCTCTCGTTCAATATCTTCCATCTTAGAAGCCACAACTATGCCGAAATATCCCTCATTCACATACTTAGCCAGAAAATTTCTCCAAGGCGGAAGCATCCATCTCTTCCGGATTACTTTCAATACGATTTGTTCCTTGTAAGTGAGAACCATCACTTGGCCTTTGCAATGTTCTTCACGAGATAAAGAGTGTACCCATGACTCTTTACTCCGTACTTCAGTTTTGTATTGTAATTCTTTAGTTTTGTGTGATGAGAATAAAGTTTGATATTAGACTATATGTTTCAGATTACTATTAACATCTTCCATGTGTTTATAGTATCTTGGTCTCTTTTGAAAGAGGACTCAAAGAGCTTTCCAACTAGGTATTATATGTATTTTTCTAACAACGGAGTTGTTCCCAGTGATCTGATAAAGTTGACGAAATCATTTCTAGATTTCCTGGGGAATCCTCTTCTTCCAAGATAATGTTTGCAATTCATACTCACATATTCGTAGAAAAAATCAATAATCACAATCTGAGCATTCAAATATCACATTATCGTGAAAACACGGATAATCACATAGTCATGATAGGTGTAAAACAATCCTCAAAGATATCTCTATTCTTATGTAATTATGTCAGTGAAGTTTAATGGAAAATATGGATTATTATCCGCAAAGAATTGGTGAAGGTAAGACTCAAGGACACAAGAAACACTAAAAGATGTGAAAGCAAAAAACCTGGTAGACTCAACCACTAGACACAGACTAATTTACAAACGGTACTTACACTAAACCAAAAATCATAAAAATTTGACACAAGACTCAAGAATCAGCAGCGGACTACCATACAAAAATTCTGGGTATTTCGTGTTGATTTGGTAACCGAAATAATTTGGATAAACTACAGCTAATGTAGAAAAATATAAATTTTAGAAAAGTAAATTGTTGAAGAGATCAAATAGAGATGAATGTTAGAAACTTCTCTGTTACGACCCAGAAAAATATCATGTGATAATCAGAATGTATGCGGTTAGTCACTAATTAATTACATTAATTGTCGATGGTAATTAGTTTTTACCGTCGATAACTTTCGTTGGTGTTTCTTCGAGATTTTATCGACTATGTTTTTTCAAGAAATTTCTTTGGATAAAGTCATAGAGTTTGTTGAAACAAATTCTTGGCCACGTCAAGTGTTGAAATCAGAGTTACGGCGAAGAAGTTATGGTCAACGAAAAATTTTGTACGATTTTACGAATTTAAGTTGGTCACAACTTGCAAGCATAAATATGAATTTCCGGTTTCAATCAGAAATTTTTTTCCTTTTTCTTTCTCCTCTCTCTCGTGTCCCTCCCCTCTCTGACGGCCGCGAGCTAGTCGGTCCGGCCACCAAAATTGGGGAGACCAATGTCAAAACATTCCTCTCTCTCTCTCTCTCTCTCTCTCTCTCTCTCTCTCTCCTCTATCATTGGGTGGTAGCATCTCCGGCATTGTTGACCGGTGGAGGACGATTCAAGGCCGAGAAGTGGCAGATTCCGGGTTGATTTCGATGGCGACGGTGACGGCGCACACGGCGGTGATGAAGGTCGTGACCATAGGGGTTTTGAAGTCTAGACGACCACGAATCTATTGGGACAGGTCTCGAACCCTGCCATGGCGGAACAACGACGATCGAAGGAAATGATTTCCAGCGAGGGTTTGAAACTTCAACGGTTGATTTCGTTAATTTTTGGTTTGATTTTGGTTTGAGTTGTACTACAATGTTGTTGCGCGTGTTGAGATGAACATTTTGATATATAGGTTGCTCGATTTAGTCGGTTTCCGTGCCCAGTTTGGAGTTCGGACTCTGGTGTCTCACGTCGTTGTCGGAGGCATAGTATTCGAGTGATGTTTCTTTTATGGTAGGTTCTTAGTTTGGCCTACTATTTGTATATCTATACTAGAAGTCGCTCTGAGTATTCTTATGTCATGTTTTTATACGATTTTCCCCGGATTTCTGTAAAGTATAGTTATATTTATTACTTTACATTACTGTTATGATATTGAGAAATCCGGATGGGATTGGTGCCCACGGTTTGATTTTTGTGGCATAGGATGAAGTGTTATTTTCCGGGTGCAGGTAAAGGCAATTCCGCGTTAGTAGCGTTACTCTGCCAAAATTTTTATGGTTTTTGTTGGTTCGTGTTCTCAGAAGGGGTTTGTTTCCAGTTTAGGAAACTAAATCGGGGTTGGGTCCTTTCAGCTTGGTATCAGAGCATTAGTTTTTAGGTTCTGTAGACTTCTGTAGTCGTGTTTACTAAGGATATTTAAGAATGTACAGCATGTCTGGAGCGATGACCTGACCGGCCGACGGATACTCATCAATGCTCCGGGTGTTGTATGCTTTCAAATATTTGAAGTTCCATGATTACGTTCAGTTTGTTGCGAACAATGTCTTATTCATTAGGATGCCTCCTTGACGTGCTTTCCGTGTTGGTATGGTTGCGGATCTTATTGAGGATCAATCGACGCGCGACTTGACAATGAGTTGTGGGTTTGGATGAGCTTTTTGAATTCAGAGATTTGTGTGGCATGGTTTGCCTGGTTGTGCGTGTATGGGCGTCTACATGTTGCCTCAGAGCAGAGAATTGTGGTAGTTGATGTTTTGCTTGAGTCAGATCATTGCATTTGGTGGGCTGGTATTGTGTGAGTTCCTGTTGCGACTACATGGCCTACATTCAGAGATGTATCGTTCATATGTTTGTTTCCGTTTGCACGTGTTATGTAGCTTCAGAGGAAGCAGTGCACGAGGTTCGAGATGAGTTTGAACCTGAGCATCAGAGAGATTTTGACTGTTATGCCTCGAGACAACCGTGAGGAGCTTGATGTGCTGCACTCAGAGGCGAGGATATTGAGAAGGAAAGGTATACGCGATTTTCGATGTGTTGGTTTGAGGAAAATGGACTTGGTCGAGATATTTGATGAGGTTGAGTTCAGGCACCTCGGGATCAATGACTTCATCAAGCTGTGGCCTTTTCGATTATGTTGGGGGTCATCAGATCAAAGCAGAGAATCCGTTTGGTGATGGTGGAGATCACGAAATAGCGGACTTGTTCCTGTGGCATGAGTTTGGGTGATCGTTGGTGATCCTTTCTCACAGCAGGTGTCGCTGTGACTTGTGTTCGTGGAGCACTCTCAGTTGCTATTGTGGTGGCCAGGAGGGTCACGTTGCGAGGGAGTGCCCTCAGCCAGCTGTTTTAGCGGTTCGACAACTCAGAGTTCACGAGGAGGTCATGATGCTATTTCTGGAGTTTGACCAACGTAGCCTTTTTGACGAGTCAATCAGAATGTCGCAATCGACGTAGATGGCTAGTTGGGCATGCCGGAGTTCGTACCACGACCCTGTGTGAGGGCAGAGTTTCTTTGAGGTTACCGTCGCTTGATATCCATGGCTATTGTATCTGTATCTCCACTTCCGAGGTTTTGGAGAGTGTTGCTTCCATCCGGAGGTTGCGGGATCTTTGTTGGAGGATATGAGTTAGCCGCGAATCTATTATAGTTGGATACTGTTGATTTTGTTATGATGTTGGGTATGGACTTTTGTCGACGCATTGGGCTATGTTCGAGTGTCTCGAGAAGGAGGTTGTGTTTTGACAACCAGGTTTTTCCCGAGATACTGTTTCGCGGTGAGAAGAATATTTTATTGCCATGTGTGAATTCAACGATGATGGTCGAGCGGTTGGTAAAAAAAAGGGTTGTGTGGTTTACTTAGCTCATGTTGTGGATACTATGGTTGCTGTGCCCGACATTGGCGACATTGAGGTGGTTCCCGAGTTTCCAGATATGTTTCTGGAGGAGTTACCGGATATTCCTCCAGTTCGGGAGACCGACTACACCATTGAGCTTTTACCGGGCGCTGGACTTATATCACCGATATCTTGTCGTTCGGTACCAGCGGAGCTGATGCAGCTACAAATTCAACTTCGGGAGTTGCTGGAGGAGATTTCATGCAACCTAGTGTATCACTGTGGGGTGCTCTGGTATTGTTTGTGCGGATAAAGGATGATTCGACAAGGTGGTGCATCGATTGCCGGATGCTGAATCAGGCTTCAGAGGAGAGCAAGTATCCTCCGTTTCGGATTGACGACTTGTTTGATCAGCTCACGGGAGCTTCAGTCTCTTCGAAGATTGATTTTGGGCCCGGATACCATCAGTTGAGGATCGGAGAGTCAGATGTGGCTAGGACAACTTTCGGATCACAGTGCGGGCATTACGAGTTCTTGGTTATGCCATTTTGGTTGACCAATGCCCCCGTAGTTTTTATGGATTTGATAGACCAGGTGTTTAGACGATTCTGGACAAGGTTGCGGTCGTGTTCGTTGGCAATATCCTGATTTACTCTAGGAGTGTGGGCCAGCACCTGAAGCAATTGTGAGCAATTTTGCGGACTTCGCAAGATGATCAGTTGTTTGTGAAGTTCAGCAAGTGTGAATTTTGGTTGATTAGCGTGAAGATTTTGGGCTATGTGATGTTAGCCGAGGGAGTCGACGTGAATCCTGACTAGATAGAAGCCGTGTTGATTTGTAGTTGACCTATCATTGTACCAGAGATCTGGAGTTTCTTGGGTTGTCCCGAGATGCGAGTATAAATATCAGAAATAGTCAAAAAATTGTCGAAAACACTGTTGGAAGTTTGACCGGCGTTGACTTTTACTGTTGACCCGTTGACTTGTTGACCCGTGAAGAAACGCGACCCGGTTGTGACTCGCCGGCCGACCCGAACTTTCCGGCCACCTCCGGCGACGCCCTTGGTTTGGATAGACTCCTCTTGAGCTCCTCTATTGATTTGTGTTTGAATTTATGCGAATTGGTTGAGATTTGAATGGTTTCGAATCGGGTTAAGTTTACGGTTTTCGCCCGTGACGGGGGAGGAGCTCCGGCGAGCTGTGGTGACGAGGGTGATGGGGTTTTGACTCCCCTTGCTCCGTTGATGCTCCCTGGGTAGTTGATTTTGGACAAGGATGGTTTTCCTGTGGAACCCGTGGTGGTTGCCGGAGCTGGATTTCGATCTGTTTTTCGAGCTGTTTTCCGATTAATTAAGTAATAATTGAGACTTGTGGTAGTTGTAAATGTGTTGGGCTTGAGGTAAGCTAGAGAACTGGGCTTTCCTCGCCGAAGAATTCCTCCATTGACGGCGCGCCGCCGCAGGCGGCGGCGGTCAACGGCGGCGCTCCGACGAGGGCGTTGACTTTTTGGTTTTCGATGAGTTATATGTCGTTTTGCTCATATTCGCGCCCCGATCGTCGCCTTGAGGTTTTCGAGTTGATTTGGGTACCGGAATTTCAGTCGAGGGTTTGAGTGGAGATTTCGGGAATTTCGTTAATTATTTTTGTATCAGTTATACGTTTCCGGGAACGGTTGGTTTCCGAGGTGTGGTACAGTGTTGTGAGCTATGATTTTGATCAGTTATATTTTATGATTATTCAGGGGATCGAGATCGTACTTCGGGCGAGGGATCTTCCGCCGGACCACGTGATTAGCGCGAGTGCGCGCTTTGCTCACCTGTGAGTGGACACTTTTATATTTTCACTGTCGTGCGAGTTCATGATTTTTTCCGTATTTGTTTATATACGATGTTGAGTTTATTTATTATTTTCGGAGGTATTATTTTATATTTTTATGGTAATGGTATACTTGCATCGATGCTTTGGCTACTCGGCTGATCACTGATAGTCTGACCAGAGTTGAGAGATTCCTCTGGACCAGAGTTGAGAGATTCCTCTGGACCAGAGTTGAGAGATTCCTCTGGGCAGGGTTGAGAGATTCCCCTGTTATGCCGCCGGGGTTGAGAGATTCCCCTGGCCTATCACCGTCGGGCTTGAGAAATTCGCCTGACCGTCGGGTTTGAGAGATTCGCCTGGCACCTCCATATATATTTTCCGAACTCGCTATACTTGTTTATTGTATATGAAATTGGTGAAAGGCATATTTTTATTTTCGTCCACTCACTCTAACGTTTTATTTGCCTTTCCCCTGGGCTTTTCGGTTTCCGTGCCCAGTTTGCAGTTCGGATTCTTATGTCTCTCGTCGCGGTCGGAAGCTAGTTGTTCGAGCTACCTGTCTTTTCCAGTAGGTTCCTTGTTTCGCCTACTGTTGTATATTTTGTATATATACACTAGAGGTCGCTCTGATACGATACTGATACATGTTTTTATGTGGTTTTTCCCGGATTTTCTATATTATACAGTTATGTTTACTGTTTATTATTATTATTATTATTATTATTATTATTATTATTATTATTATTATGATATTGAGAAATCCGGATGGGATTGGTGCCCACGGTTTGGCTTTTGTGGCATAGGATGAAGTGTTATTTTTCGGGTGCAGGTTAATGGCAATTCCGCGTTAGTAGCGTTACTCTGCCGAAATTTTAATGGTTTTTGTTGGTTCATGTTTTCAGAAGGGGTTTGATTCCGGTTTAGGAAACTAAATCGGGATTGGGTCCTTTCATCACCCTCGTCAGTTAGATCCGATATACATGGCCAACCACTGGGCCTCGATCAATTTTTGGGTCTCTTCACCTCAGGTAGGCACAATCCCTACTTCATATTGATATAGATGACTAACCGACTTCCTCGGTCTTCCCGGTATCAGCTCGTTCCGAACGAGCCCCCCAATCGAGTTTTGGGTCTCTACACCTCAAGGAGTCACAATCCTTCCTTAATGAATAGCCGACATCTAACAGAATCGGAATCCAACATCACGCTGGACAGAATATCAACAGAAAATCAGTGGAACACAACAATATAATCAACTTAAACCAGGTATGGGTTGTACCTGCATTTTCAGGCATGCTGCTATTGTTTCGATGCAACACACAGAAAGCTCATGTACAATTTAATTTAATACAATTATTCACAAGAAAAAGCTAAAATAATATTCTCATGTACTGTTTCCCGAATGCATATTCATTAATTCAAATCATATCATATAGCACATAACAACATGCTTATATTACAAGTAATTTTCTGCAATTTATTACAAATTTCGATTACAATTACAAACGAACATTGCAATATGCAAGGAACTTCCTATTGATACACAATTTCCGGGAACCATGTCTACCATATTCAATTCATATTTTCTCAATTTATATTCTTTGCAACACAACATGGATATTCTAAATCATAATCTTACTTTAATCCATATCGATAAACTAAACATGCATTTCTACATACGTCAAAAAAATCTACCTCATTTTTTACGGAAAACATTTATTCTGAATCGATACCTTTGATTATTCTTATTTTCCTTGACTCTTCGTTAACCATCTCGATCCTCCGTCCTCACGACGATTCACAGAGTTATAAATTGCAAGTTTACTGACAACATCAAAAATGATTCATCGTTGTCAGTAATCAGCATTCAATATGAACACAATCATTGATTTAAATTTCAATACGATTTATTCACAATACGCCAAACTATTTCAAATATATACAGTACGCATCAAGAGCTTGTCTGAGTGTTGAACCGTTTTGTGATACTATTTGTGACAACCCGACCGTAGTCGAAAATTGATAAAATAATCACCTAAATATAGTAAATGATTGACTTGGATTAAAATTTATCGAATCATATTAGAAAACCCCTTTTCAATAAACCCACCACGACAATACGATCATAACAATTTAAGACACACTAGATAACTATGTCGACCGCATCGCCATAGGTAACGACACATGACTCCACGCGTCACCATCGCCCACCCACTGGGTCAACAACATCTAAACATAAATTAAACCTCAAGACTATATTCGTGACGTCGTGACAATTCTAATGACATATAACTTGACTGATTTTAGGAGACTTTTGCGGTCAAACACGCCGCCACAGATGGTGGCATGTGCCGCCCATGCACCACCACCGGTGACATCGCTGGCGACGGAGGTTAATACCTCAATCTATTTCTCTTATCAAGCCCAAAAATATCTACAACTATAGTTAACCTTGATTTCGACTCCACTAGCCGAAATGGAGCCCGAAAGCTGACAGATCCAAAATCCACCGAAAAACTTCTCGACAACACTGCACCACCATTGAGCCACCTCGGGGCTCAAGGCTAGGTGTGTTATAACTATGAGGAGAGGAGGAGAAAAATCCATCTCATCTCGATGACCAAAACCGCCTCCTCGATGACACCGAACTACGGTGATGAATCAGAATCGAGATCGATTCGAATCCCCAAATATTGACATGTAATCATCAAATCTCATAGAAAAGCATATAGAAGAGGTAGAAAGCTTCAAAAGCATACCTAGTCCTCGGCCAAAGGTTTCTGGAAAAGTTGTCGGCACCGGCGGCAACAAAGCTCTGAAACTCTAAAACTTTATCGCAATATTTCTCTTTTCTCCGGCAACCAATCTATCAATTGAAGCTATAAATTGAAATAGAAGGTCGAGACTGATCGATCTCGAAATTTTTTACGGTCGGAAGTGTACAGACGGTGATGCACAGCCGGCGACACCTTCGGTGACCATTTCACGGCTGGAGAGCCCGGCCAACGGGTCAACATGGGTCAATCCCATAATGGAAAGTCTCCCCTTTCCAAATATGGAAACATGTATATATACTTGCACATTTAAGTTTTTGTAAATCTTTTCAAAACTTTCGTTGACGATAACTTTCTTTTCATAACCCCTATTATGGAATTTTACGCGTAAATGAACTCATCTTGACGAATCCTATGACTTCCTTCTGAAGTCAACCAACATAAATAATTTGTTTTAAAATAACCTATAATTCTCTCGACCTTTACTGTCGATAAATATTATTTACTGCGCTCGATAAATCGAAATAGAAATATCGCTAAATACAAATAATCATATAAAAAATTCATAATATTATAGCCATCCACATATATGATTCCTTAGGAAGAGAACCAACAATAAATCCAGCACACCTCTTGATGAGATTCCCAAAGAGGTGGAAGAATCATTTGCCGCAGCTTTACCAACTCTGGTAGATGAATCATCTTGATTAAACAGTAAAGACATACCACCTTGATTATCTTCAGTAACCAAAGTCCTTGCAGTAGCAATCGATGATGTTCTAACAACTACAAATGGTGTGCCAGCAGCCATCATCACACATTCAGCCTTCACAAGGAACTCCCCCATAATCAGTAGACCACAATGCTCACTAGTTAGTGATGTAGCTACAACATTCAAAAAGGCTCTGGCTTCTCCAAGATATGTAGCAATAGCAAGATATTTTGTACTTGAAATATTCCTTAATAATAGATGTGAAGTACGTATCATATAAAATGTACAGTGGCATCGTGGAGTGGAGTTGAGGGGTTGCGTATTCGCTTCTGGGTCGCGTTAGGGTAGTGGATCGGAGTAACATTGAGTATGTAGAGTTTTGAGTCCACTTCGGGGTTGTGATATGTTGCATCGGACTGAAAGCCCAAATAGAAATCTGAGGGGAGAGATTGCATAAGACTATCAGATGCAGTCAGGCTGCGATTATAAGGGTGTGGGTAAGAGATCATCAATGTGACTAGAAACAAACCATGGGTAGAGAAGACTCACATGGGTTCACAAAATAATTTAAGATAGATCTACAAAAGATGAATGAAAATTGACTAAAACATGTTTGTTCTCAAAATAGCGTGGGTCACATCATCTAAATTAACGACAAATGAACAGAATGTGGATGGAGGGGTATCACTCAGGTACAATTTAAGAAGTAGGGCATCGATTAATTGGCAATTTGGCTTGTGCATTAGAGGTTAAATCCAATACGTGAACTTTTTTCCTAATAAAAGTGTGGTAACATATAACATTGTGTACATAGTGAAATGAAAATGTATAGTGACATCATTAAAGTTATCGCTTAAGTGATTTATCATTTAGGGTTGGGTAAACCCTTACGACAGCTTTGCATTTAAGAGTGGTCTGGAATAACTCATGATGGCAAATCTGTTAAGAGTGTAGCACCATCTTAGACGATGTTTGAATATGTTGCGATGTTCAAGTGAGGGTTTGGGAGGAGGAGATCCGATTTGGGCGACGGAGTCGCATCAGGGAGGAAGCCAACTGGCATTGGCTTCTGGTTAAGGAGGATGCCAAGATAGGTGGGGGTCTGGTGTTACGTCAAAGGCCACCAGGAGTGAGGCTATACGCGAGAGAGGATGGTAGTGCTGCCGGCAAGCCTGGGCTGGCGACGAACATGTGGAGAAAATCACAAGGTGCTTCTGGTAACCTTGGCAGAGCTTTGTCGAGGTTGTCTTAGAGGAGGAAACGGGGCGTGGAGTCTACTTTGGTCCGCAAACTAGTGTCAGCGACGGCTCATCAGTGGCCCCTTATCGACAACGATCTACGGGTGGTGGTGACCACTGAATGTTGTCGTACTATGTGTGTTGGTAGGGTTCATGTGTGTTTTAGGCTTAACCACACTTGTCCCAATCTCACCATGGTAGGGTATTGGGCTCTCCCATTGGTTGACATCATTATGGATCCTTCTGGACCCATTTGACTTGATGGTCTACAATACACTTTTGGTTCTGCATCTAAGAATCGGGCATCAGCCAAGAGGGTGCTCAGCATCACCCCGAGTGAAAAGATATAGTCTCATAGGGAATTTTGTTGACCGATAAGTGGCACCTCATCCTGTCATAATTTTGGGGAGCATAGTTAGATAAGATGTGGGGTCTTGATTTTTTTTATTCATTTCCCTACATCTAGACCATCTAATTATGTTATGGTACTTATGCTAAAGCATGTAATAATATAGGTTTCTTTAGAAAGTTCTTTCTATCATGCCGGTAATCGGCGTTCTCCTTGTAATTTATCAGATCCAATGAATTTCTACCGCTTCATCTCAAAAAAAAAAAGTTGTTGTCCACCACAACTTATATCAGTACACTAGTTTAAATCTATTTTCCAGATTCCAGATCGATAATCATAACTGTTTTTTTTATGAGCATGATGCGAATACTTACTTTAACTATTTTCCCTCGACTATTTTCTCTCTGTTGATAAACCTAGCGCCCGGTAGCCTCCCTAGTTTTTCTTCCAAGAATGTCCATCCAGCGGTGACAATAGATTGGTTGGTTGTCTTGCTTGGTTTTTCTATATGGCTTTGTAGCTAGATAAGTTTTGTAGATTATTGAGTTTTATCCAAAAGGGTTTTTGGCTCAGCTTTGACAGATGGGTTTTTGGTTTATGGCTTTTGGTTTTGGTTTTGGTTTTGGGCTAAGCTCTGCTTTGCGCAAAACGTGATACTTTTGATATAGATTTACTTTTGGTCAGTGTTTGTATCGCGTCTTTCATAAGAGGGGAGTGCCTTTTCGGTCTAATGGAATGAGTGATTATGGTGGTGCGGTTTGTCTGGTGTTTGTCGTGGCAATATAGACTTAACATGGTTGGGACATTGTGGTCATGGATGTGCGGTTTTGACAACGTCAGGGAGGCGAGACAGAGTTGGTAATGCATCGAGGTGTGTGGTTGGTGGGGTGGTGCATATTGCCGGTCTTGGACTAGTCCGAATTTGTTTGCTTAGACTTTGATCTTTCCCCTTTTTAGGCTGCTTTTGGGATATTAGAGGCACATCTAGGCCTTGTTGTAGAGGTGTAAGCTTATCTTTGGTGATCTGTAGATTGTTTTGAGTATCTACCTAACTATACCACAATTATGTATCAGTGCTTAGTTAGAATGTATTAGTTCAGATTTATATCTGGTTCTACCCAAGGACGAGCTTAACATATGTTCGAGATCATTGATTGATTATAAAGAATTAAGATCAAAATGTTATTTTTAGGATGTTTATGTAATAGGTGATCAAATGACCTATATTTTTTTTTTGATGAAAGTGAAATGGTAGAATAAGGATCTGATAAAGTACAAATGAGTCAATCGGTCAAAGGCATGATAGAAAGAACTCCCTACAAGTAATCTACATTATTACATTGATACTCTGGTATGTAACATCGCTAAACAGTTTAGGCGTAAAAGTAAGACAAAATAAATCAGAGGCTTCACACCCTATCTATCTATGCACTCTAAACTACATCAAAATCATCCAACATTCCTCTGCTTATTTCTTCGCGAGTTTTACTAGATCCATCCACCTTCTTCTGCAGGGTTTCTTTCTGAAAAAACCTCTTGATGTCTGCCAAAGATGCTCCATATACATGGGAGGCAATACGATCCCCATTGATGGACTAAAAGCGCATCATAATTCCAACCTGACATAAGAAACAATGGTCGTTGAGACATCCACTTGACCGGAATGGGCTTTAACAGACGCTCTAGTTAGGCCTGAGATGGTGTTAATAGTTGAACATATAATATGCAAAAACTCAGAAAAATTTAATGAGCTGCCATCAAACAAAGGGTTCCTCTGCACGTGGGATACTTGTCCCATTTTCTCCATCCTAGGATCATGCATGCCCTCCACTTGGCTTCCATTCCCAGTCCCAAGATTCCCACTCGGCTCAGTAATCACGTCACCCATTTATGCGGGCAAAACCACTGCCACCGCAACCAGGCCTGCTCTGTTGTCGCCGAGTTCTACGCTGCAGGCGGGGTCTTTTTGGTGGCCTGCAATTGTATGTTCACCATTTGATCCATAATTGGACCCCCGGGCAACAGTTTCAAAACCCGACGACACTAGCGGCGGGTCAACCCGCATCTCATCTCTACCTTTCGCGGCAGCTTTCACCGCTCTTTTCCTCCCTTGCCTGCAAAATTCAACATCCTCCATCTCCATGCAAAAAATTTCCACACAAATCGCAAAAATTCTGAATAACATGATAATAAAATCTAGTCCACATCGTGCAAGAAGGAGAAAATAAAAAACACTTCCTTATCATAATATCTCGACGAAGATCTTACTCATAATGGTATTCATTTTCCTCAATTGGAGAAGAAGCTCATCGTGGTTTCCATCGATCCGCTTCGCTTGAACCAGGTCCATAGCAACATTCAGAAAGTCTTGAACGATCACTTCTACTGTCACCCGTACAGCTGGAACATCTTCTAATGGCAAGAATTTGTCTAATTCCTCAATGACCACAGTGTGGTCACTGTAGTACCACGGACCTCGAGTATTTTCTCGCTTTATCGCCGCTAGATCCTTGAATTTACAAAAGAAACGATATGGTCCTACACATTAGAGTGAAATCCTCCTAGGACCAAGCGACCCGTGCCACAATCTAACCATCGCCGCTTTGAACTATTGTTCTTGGACCTATGGTAAAGCCATCAACCCATACAACTACGCCATAATGTAATGACATCCATCTTCAGCCTTTACCGTGGCTTTCGAAGCTAAGAGGTCAACGACTTCGAAGTCATCCAACTCTGGGTCAAAACCCACAGCGACCAAACAATCCGTGTCATCGTCGATGCCCTCCACCATGGTAGAAGAGACAAGCATCGAGAGAAGAGAGAAAGAAGTTGAGGGAAGCCTAGCAGCGCCGCTGACTGCTAGGGTTCAAAGGAAAGAAGGAAGACGAAAAGAGGAGGGTTTTCTCTATAAGGGCTCACACACACTCTAAAGTCTTAACTTTTGCAAATGACCTCTCTTTTTTGAGATGAAGATAGAAATTCATTGGATCTGGTATGTTACAAGGAGAACACCGGGACCCGATATGACAAGACTCGCCCTAGATTACCATAGTAAATCATGATAAGTTTTGTGAGACCCACATTAGAGTATCTAGCACCGCCTATTCGGTACCAGCTACTCTAGCACGAGTAACCCTGAACTTCAACTGAAAACCTACACTGAGAAAACAGGAGCAATGGACTGCCGTGCCTCATACTCTACACGGTTATGACTTCAACCGATTAACCTGCGAACTAGACAATTTAAAACAAAGGGCCTAGGGAAAAACATTCAAAGATAAAACATTAGAGTGAGTTGACAAAAATAAAATCGTACGATAAGCATCAAACTGTAGAAAACTGTAGCTTTATGCCTTTCCACCATTTCTGATAAAATGATACGAGTTTGGATTAGCATAAATCTAAAAGAAAGGGGAGGTGGTTGCCCAAGTGTTTGTCATGACCTGAGTCGACAATATATGAATGAAAGAAGTGATGGGATCGTCCCAGGGGTTTAATCTGATCTGAGACGATTCAAGGTCAGGCGAAATATTTTTCATGACTTCCCCCGACCAGGCTATTTATGTACGCATTTTATGCTTGATTATTAATGTCTTTCTCTCTATATTTAACTTTGTTTTATGCTTAGTAAATATGTTTCTAACTTACTTTATGTTTTTAGGTAGAAATAAAAGAGGAAATAATAAAGGAGGCGTTTCGGAGCTAAAAGTTGGCTAAGGAGAAAAGTTCCTAATTCCAGAGAAGAAATGGTCCGAGAAATGGTCTTCAAAATGGTTACTAAAATGCTTTCCCACATGGTGTCAATAATTCAAGACCAAAAGCATGTCCAAAGAAGCCCAAAGAAAGAAGATGGATTAAAATGAATTATCAGAAATCAGCCTTTGTACATCAGCCCACTTCGAAAGACCACTGTGAACAGATCCGGATGAATCTAGATGCGATTAGCATATGGTTGAAAATATCTAGAAGTCTAATTTCCAACGCAACTAGAATCAAATGATTTGGAGTCCTAGAACGAGAGAAATTCCTATTTTAGTGGAGAAGGGTCAGGTTACCCGGGTGGAGTAGTTAGAGTTCTAAAAGGAGTCGAACTAGGCTTTTCTTGGCCTATATAAAAGAGGGCTCGACTAGGGTTTCATTATCACACATCATAGACAGTAAAGCTCTGCCCAAAACACCTCCCAAGTCATCCTAAGCCTAATTCCCTCCAAGGCCGAAGCTCCCTCCTCACGGATCAAGAATAATCGGCGCTCTTCGTCTTGTTCTTGAGAATCCATCCACTCGAGGCGTTGTTAGTGCTCTTCACAGACTCCAAAAGTGTAACCATAAACCTTCTATCTCATCTTTTGTCTTGTAAAGAATTCGGTTTACGACTTGTGATTTGTTTAATAAAGGCTATACGTTTTTACTTACTTATGTTACCTTCCATGTGTTCTTAGTTTTTGGACTTTGCTTGTATGCATGCTTGTATGCTTAAAGCTTCTTAATGTGTTGGGTGATACGCTCTTCGTTCCTCTCTAGCATGTTTTGTATGAATCTTAGATAAATTAAGGTGTAGACGCTCTTCGTCGCACTCTTAAAAGCATGTGTATAAATTGCAAGTTGAAAGGTAAGAATTTCGTTGATATTGGGTAAGTGAAGCATGAAAACGGTGGAGGTAGACATGATGTGATGATCACGTGTACATAATAGAATTAGGTTTAAATTTCGTAGGTTATTAGTTAAACAAACCAAATCTCGCACCCCCATAAACAAACCTAGCATAGTTATGCATGCACCCTCAATCCCCGGTTAAGAATGATCCCTATTTACCAATGATACATCTACTAAAAAGGGTTTTAATTGACTCATTGTTGTTGAGTGTTGAGTGTTAAGTGTTAATTTAGTACTTAGTAATGGTGAGTATCAATTTTGGCGCCGTTGCCGGGGATTGTAAAGAATTGTGTGATTATGCTTGTACAATATGTTTATATTTTTCTGTTTTCGGAACTGTGCACTGCCATATTTTGTGTAAATTATTTTATATAGCTACAGATCTCATAAAAATCTGAAAATTTGCAGGATTGTTTGGTTACGTGTCTAGTTTGTGCCTGTAAAATTGCATTGAATTCCGCCGAGCCAATAATTCTGAAAAAAATCGACAAGCAGCTGTGCTCAAGTTTGCACGAATCTGGAATTGCATGTGTTCTTTGTAAATATGTGAAATTGTGTAAATATTAAGCATGTATATAAAACCCACGAAATTTTTGTTTATATTTGTGTACTAACACTTGTTCATTTTGTATTTTATTTTATTTTTTATTTTTTTGCAGCCATGTATACACCTTAAAGGAATGTTTTGGATTTACATTAAGTATATGAGCTTGGTTGATTAAGTCGCACTCATTGTGAATAGATGGCGCCTCTTTTCCAAAGTTTATCACCTAAACCCCTTGTGATGTGTGGATTTCATCACCACACACTATAACCTAAGTGAAGTTATGGACATGAGGTTGAGGGCGGAGTCTACTATGGACTTGAGGGAGTGTAAATTTTCGAAAGATTGGTTGAATGTCGGACATGGTGTCTAGGAACGGGTTATGGCTGGTGATAGGTTCTGGATCTAAGAAAGACTTGCATCAATAGAGTATATACCAATGATCCGGTGAGTGGATGAATACTTATCTTTGAGTAAGATATCTTTGGTGACTTGGTGTCTAGAAGGTGACGGTTTCTATGACGGGTTCTGGATCCGAGATCTCAAATCGGTCCTACCTCCCGTGGTCTCTCTTTCTAATTGGCCAAGTTCATTAAAGTTGCCCAAAGAAGATAAGGACTAAATCTACTTTCCATGATCGGTAAGCCTCGGGATGCATTGTCGAAATTAGTCATGCCTCTCACGTTATCTCTATCCCCAACTGGCCATGTTCTTCGATTGAACCAAGACCATTCGATTGGAAGTTTATACTTTATCGCGCGGGTTGCACGTCCTTTGAAAGACCTAAAGATTAAGCAAGTGTACTCTCTTTAAATCCAAAGCGCACTCAAAATGACCTATACTTGTGCATAAAAACGTGGACATGTGTGTTGCACCCAATTTTGTAATTAAACACTAATTAAAACATTGCATTTAGTCTGCATAACCTTCTGGTGGCTTTGTGATGCTCTGATTTCATCACCGGGTACCCTAACCTAAGTGAAGTTAGGGACATGATGCCAAAAGATAGGTCACTTTGCATCATAAATTAGCACGTAACTTTTGTGTTTTCTGCAGGTTTCTAACACTTTTCTCTTATGCATTCACTCCATACTTCATCTAAGTTCTTGTTTGATATGTTTGGGTGACGATTTGAATATATGATGCATGAATTTGTTGAAGTATTGTTTGATTGCATTTGTGTGATTTATGTACATATGTGTGTTCCTTTAAACCTTACATCTGTTTATACACTAACCTCGTCTACTCTTGCAGGAAACCATGTAAATATGTGTGTTAACTTGTTCTAGATTGTTCATATTACGTTTCATATCATCTAGGATATTTAAAGCCCTTGCATTCATAACTTAGAACTTTTGAATTGTCGAGAAACTCTAGTTTTCGACCGGTCGATTATTCCATGCCTATTAATTTTGACCGGTCGATTCCCCTGTCTCAGTGTGCTCGTGTATTTTTCATGAGTTTTTGTGTTTTGTGTACTTTTGTGTGATTTTCGTGTACTTATGTTTGTGCTTTGTTTTTGTTTCATTTTTGGCTTAGTATCTTGTTTTTCTTGTGTATTCTTTTAATACTAACACTTGGTCTTTGGTGGATGCTCAGATTTATGAATGACCAGACCTACTCCACGTGAAGTTCAACTTCATAATCGCACTGTGATCATTTCTAACAACGTGGTGGAAGACCTTGATCGATCTATTGTTGAGGACGAAGTTGACTCACTTAGATCCCAGCACTCCGAGGATTTGGTAACATAAGGAGAACAAGAACAAGAGCACGTACCAATGGCCAACGCAAACAATGCTCAACAATCACTTCGCCAACGCACTTGTTCTACTGATTGGAGTGCCAGCCCCTCATGCATCAGATTTCCGGAACCTCAAGAGGAGAAGAAGGACATTGAGCTGAAGAGCTGATTTCTCCATCGCCTACCTATCTTTCAAGGGATGGCGCATGAAGATCCTAATATGCATTTAAGGCAATTCCAGTTTGTGTGCGCAAGTATGAAGCCTACAGATGCTGATGAAGAACTCTTGAAACTCAAGGCGTTTCCTTTCACCTTGAAAGAGAGAGCACAAACTTGGCTTATGGAACTCCCACCGAATCACATCACCACATGGAAACAACTAGCGGATGCTTTCTTAAGCAAGTACTTTTCGGCCTCGAAGATCACTGTTTTGAGGAAGAAGATCACTGGAATGGCACAGGCTGCGGATGAGTCTTTTGGCCAATACTATGACAGATTTAAGGTTCTCTACGCCACCTGCCCATCACATGGATTCTCTGAGACTAACCTCATGAACTACTTCTATGATGGTCTCAAACCAATTGATCGAGAGCTTCTTGATGCCGCTGCAAATGGAGCATTCATGGATTTCACTGAGGTACAAGCTCGTGCACTATTGGAGAATCGAGCCAACAATGATGCTCAATATGGGATGGCACCGCGCAAGACAGTAGCTGAAGTAAGTTCTAAGCCAGCACCGGATGACAAGTATGACAAACTCTCCGACTTGATGGAGCAAGTGCTTGAATTAGAAGTAAAGAGAGCCAAGCCAGCTTTGGGACCAACATGTGGCGTTTGCCACATCCAAGGACATTATAGTGAGCAATGTCCTACAACAATGGAACCACCTACTGAAGAACAAGTCAACGCCATTGGTGGATATCAAGGAGGCCAGCGTTACAACAACTACAACAATTTTGGCAACCGTGATCATCCTGGTTTCAAGTGGAGTAGCAATGAGAGATGTCTTAACCCTCCGGTCCAACAATTTACAAATCCGGACTATGACAAGATGCTTGCTCAACTGTCCAACTCCACACAAGCTCTAATCGATGGACAAAACTAAACAAAGGCCACGTTGGAGTCTCATGGATAGGATATCTCTGAAATGAAGAAGCAAATGGGTCAACTTGTGGATTTCATGGGGCAATTTAGGGCTTCCAGACAACTTCCATCTCAACCTCAACCTCAACCACCACCAAGGAATGTGAGTACGATTATAACAAGAAGTGGAAGGATTTTGGAGAGTCCAACGTTGGACGGATCTAAGCTGAACGCAACACCATTAACTTATGATGTTGTGGAGGATGAAGATTTAGAAGAAGATCCGGCAACCAAAGATACCAAGAACAAGAAGAAAGTGGCGCCACTTTTGAGGCCACAATCACCAACGCCACCTACCCCAACCAAAGGTATTAACTCTATCCCTTCAAGTTCTGTTAATACTAATGCTTCGTTTGCTCGTGCACCATTCCCACACAGATTATCAAAATCAAAGAAGGATGATCAATACGAGGAAATCCTGGACATCTTTTGGAAAGTGCAAGTAAACCTACCCTTGATTGAGTGCATAAAGCAAGTGCCGATATATGCCAAGTTTTTGAAAGAGTTATGCACCCAGAGGAGGCAAACGAGAGCGAAGGAGGTCGTGAAGGTGAATGCAACAGTTTCGGCTGTGTTGCAGTGTCGGTTACCCCCAAAATTGAAGGACCCTGGGAGCTTTTCTGTCCCTTGTGTTATTGGTGACACCAGATTTGAAGATGTCATGCTCGACTTGGGTACATCAATCAATGTGATGCCTTACTATCTTTATGCATCCATGGAGCTTGGCGAGCTTAAGCAAGATAATGTCATCATACAGTTAGCCAACCGCTCTCATAAATATCCAAGGGGATATGTTGAAGATGTTCTTGTCCAAGTCAACAACCTGATCTTTCCTGCTGACTTTTACGTTGTTGACATGGAGGAGAGTCCGTTGAACACCACGCCATTATTACTCGGACGACCTTTCATGAGGACTGCAAGAACAAAGATTGATGTGTTTGAGGGAACGTTTTCCATGGAGATTGATGGAGAAAGGATTGAGTTCAACATTCTTGATGCCATGAAGGTTCCCACTGCTTGTGTCAATGCATGTTTTTCATATGATATAGTTGAAGATTTGGCGCAGCAGCATCTCGACACACTTAGAGAAGATGAGCTCGACATTGTGATTCAAGAAGGAGTTGGGTTGAACCGACTAGATGAAGAAGCTCTCTTGGATGCTTTGATCGAGATTTTTGAGCCTAGGGTGACGGAGACGGCGTCACTCCTCAATGAGCAAGCCAACGTGATTTCTAAGGCAGCCCCAATTCCCTTGGCTTATGGTGAAAACAAGCTAGTTCCCTCCGTTGTTCGAGCACCGGAATTAGAACTCAAGGTGTTATCGGACCATTTGAAGTATGCTTACTTGGGAGACAATGAGACTTTACCGGTTATCATCTCTTCATCTTTGGAGGAAGAACAAGAAGTGAAGTTAGTTCATATGCTTCAACAATACAAAACTGCCATCGGTTGGACACTTGTGGACATTAAAGGTATCAATCCTGCAACTTGTGTTTATCGCATTTTACTTGAAGATGGAGCTAAGACCTCTCTTGAAGCTCAAAGAAGGCTCCATCCGCCTATGATGGAGGTTGTGAAGAAGGAAGTCATCAAACTCTTAGATTGTGGAGTTATCTATCCAATTTCGGATAGTCGTTGGGTCTCACCTGTGCAAGTTGTTCCTAAGAAATCTGGAATTACTGTTGTGAAGAATGATGAGAATGAATTAGTGCGTCAACGAACCATCACTGGCCACAGGGTTTGCATTGACTATAGGAAGCTCAACGCCAGCACTCGAAAGGATCACTTTCCTTTGCCATTCATTGATCAGATGCTTGAGAGGTTGGCTGGTCATTCTTACTATTGCTTCCTTGATGGATATTCGGGTTACAACCAGATTAGCATTGCTGAGGAGGATCAAGAGAAAACAACGTTCATATGCCCTTTTGGAACGTTTGCTTATCGTCGCATGCCATTTGGACTTTGTAACGCCCCAGGTACGTTTCAACGTTGCATGCTCTCTATCTTTTCTGATTACACTGAGAAAATAATTGAGGTTTTCATGGATGATTTTAGTATATTTGGGAAGGATTTCGATGCATGTTTAGATCACTTAGAACTAATTTTCCAAAGATGCGTTGAAACGAACTTGGTACTTAATTGGGAGAAGTGCCATTTTATGGTCACTAAAGGGATTGTCTTAGGTCACATTGTTTCGAAAAAGGGTATAGAAGTTGATAAATCTAAGGTAGATCTTGTGCGGTACTTACCCTCTCCAACTTCGCTTAGAGAGATTCGTTCTTTTCCTGGACACGCAGGTTTCTACAGGAGGTTCATCAAGGACTTTTCCCACATCTCACGTCCCTTGTGCAAGCTACTTCAGAAGGACACTCCATTTGCTTTTGATGAAGAATGTGGCGTTGCATTTAAGAAGCTCAAGGAGTTATTGACAAGTGCCCATATTCTTTGAGCTTCGGATTGGTCTCAACCATTTGAACTTATGTGTGATGCATCGAATTATGCTGTTGGAGCTGTATTAAGACAACGGAGAGGTAAGAAGCCATACGCCATTTATTATGCTTCTAAGACACTTGATGATGCTCAAGCCAACTACACAACAACCGAGAAAGAGATGTTGGCGGTGGTGTTTGCATTGGACAGGTTCCAATCCTATTTACTTCAAAGTAAGGTTATAATTTACACTGATCATGCAGCTTTGAAGTATTTGATGCAGAAAAAGGATGTGAAACTGAGGCTCATACGTTGGATACTACTTCTACAAGAGTTTGATGTGGAAATCAAGGATAAAAAGGGAGTAGAGAACGTGGTAGCCGATCACCTCTCTAGGATTGTTAAAGAGAAGTCCAACGTTGTAATTGAAGAGAATTTTCCGGATGAACAACTCTTCAGACTTCAGGTAAGTGCCTCTGAAACTCCTTGGTATGCGGATATTGTAAACTATTTAGTTACCGGTGAGTTTCCATCATTTTTGCATAAGGCTCAACGTGACAAACTTCGAAGTAATGCTAGGACTTTTATTTGGGATGAACCTTACTTGTGGAAACAATGTGCTGATTTAGTGATTAGAAGGTGTGTTCCGGATGATGAGTTTGCATCTATTCTTGAGTTTTGTCACAATGGTGCATGTGGCGATCATTTTGGTTCGAAAAAGACAGCCCTTAAAGTGTTAGATTGTGGTTTCTTTTGGTCTAACTTATTTCGTGATTCTAATGACTTTTGTGCTAAGTATGATAGGTGCCAACGATCCGGAAATATTGGTGCTAGAGATCAAATGCCGCAGTTCTATATATTGAATGTCGAAATTTTTGATGTTTAGGGCATTGATTTTGTGGGACCTTTTCCTCCATCTAACGGTTTCACTTACATTTTACTCGCTGTTGATTATGTTTCGAAATGGGTGGAAGCAAAAGCCACCCGTACTAATGATTCGCGAGTTGTTGCAGATTTCCTCAAAACGAACATATTTTCAAGGTTTGGGATGCCGCGTGTTCTAATCAGTGATGGAGGGAGTCATTTTCGCAACAAGACAGTTGAGGCATTGATGAAGAAATATGGAGTCAAACACAAAGTTTCTACACCTTATCATCCACAAACAAATGGCATGGCGGAGGTATCAAATCGAGAAATCAAGAAGATCTTGGAACGTACTATCAAGCCAAACCACAAAGACTGGAGCCAGTGTTTGGATGATGCTTTGTGGGCATATAGAACAGCGTACAAGACCCCTATAGGCATGTCACCATATTGACTTGTTTATGGGAAGTCTTGTCATCTTCCAGTGGAGCTGGATTGCATCGAAAATTGCAGTTATGTGAGTTAGAAGAAATTTGGAATGAGGCATTTGACAATGCATGGATCTACAAGGAGAGGACAAAGCGCATTCATGACAAGATGATTCGTACAAAGAGTTTTGAGGTTGGGAAAAAGGTTTTACTATTTCATTCAAGACTTCGACTCTTTCCGAGCAAGCTGCGTTTGAGATGGATTGGTCCGTACATTGTGGTGCAAGTTTTTCATCATGGAGCCATAGAAATCATGTCCTTAGAATCCGGCAAAGTGTTCATGGTGAATGGTCAACGGTTGAAGCCATATTATGACAATTTTGAGGAACACAACGTTGAAGAAGACAAACTCATGAAGCCATCACCTTCAACCACATGAAGAATGCATCACGTCTAGGCTGGAAGATGTTAAACAACAAGCGCTACTTGGGAGGCAACCCAATGGAGGAGTCATCAACAGATTTGCATTCTCTTCCCCAATCTCTTTTTAATTTCGTTACTTTAATTTAAATAAGTAGAATTTTCGTGAGTCCTTCCTTCATGCTCGAATTCTATGCTTTACTTTAGTACATTGAGGACAATGTAGAGTTTAAGTGTGGGGGAGGGGTTTACAACTTATTTGAGTCATAAATTGTAAAAACGGGCGGACAATGGAACCTTCCGGTGGATGATGCCCTAAAAAAATTGTTGTGAGTCTTTTTGTTTAACTTAGTGTTTTAAAAAGTCTTTAAGATGCCCTTAGTTAGTCTACGATGAAATTGGACCGAAAAGAATACAAAAATGGCGTTGCATATCATTAAGGATGAATTCATGTGCTAATTGAGATATCTTTTGAGTGTTATGACATGTAGTAGATATGGTTTGATAAAACTTGGTACAGAAATCGCATATGAGAATAAGTTTTAAATCATATGAGCCTTAAGTGAGATTTTGAGCCTTAAACACTTCTTTTGAGTGAAATTTCGTGCATATTAGATATAGGTCTCAAAATCATGCATATACTCACTTGCCATAGATCTTAATGAACTAGAGAATACTAGAACTTACTCATGTCAATTTGCAAAGCTTATAGTTGATACATACTCTGATTTTGGATGTGATTAAAGGCACTTAGGATATCCACCACTTTGCCAAATTGCCATGTGTCCCATTTGTGCGCACGAGTTGCGACACCCCTAGATAACCCATTTGAGCCCACATTATGCCTTTATTTTATTACCATACATATCTAAACACTTTAACCTAGTGTAGAATATCCGTACCCTTGTTCAAAAGACTTGGTGGGGATTTTTGAAGCTAGAATCATGGAGATGGTGTGAACATCATGAGGAGATGTGTGTATGAGGATAGACTTGTCCAAATACCTTGAAAAAAGTTTGCAATTGCCGAAAATAGAAAGAAGAAAAAAAAAATCGAGAGCTAAAATGAATTATCAGAAACTTCATGAATGATTAAAATGAATTATCAGAAATCAGCCTTTGTACATCAGCCCACTTCGAAAGACCACTGTGAACAGATCCGGATGAATTTAGACGCGATTAGCATATGGTTGGAAAGATCTAGAAGTCTAATTTCCAACGCAACTCGAACCAAATTATTTGGAGTCATAGAACGAGAGAAATTCCTATTTTAGTGGAGAAGGGTCAAGTTACCCGGGTGAAGTAGTTAGAGTTCTAAAAAGAGTCGAACTAGGCTTTTCTTAGCCTATATAAAAGAGGGCTCGACTAGGGTTTCATTATCACACATCATAGACAGCAAAGCTCTGCCCAAAACACCTCCCAAGTCGTCCTAAGCCTAATTCCCTCCAAGGCCGAAGCTCCCTCCTCACGGATCAAGAATAATCGGCGCTCTTCGTCTTGTTCTTGAGAATCCATCCACTCGAGGCGTTGTTAGTGCTCTTCACAAACTCCAAAAGTGTAACCATAAACCTTCTATCTCAACTTTTGTCTTGTAAATAATTTGGTTTACGACTTGTGATTTGTTTAATAAAGGCTATACGTTTTTACTTACTTATGTTACCTTCCATGTGCTCTTAGTTTTTGGTCTTTGCTTGTATGCATGCTTGTATGCTTAAAGCTTCTTAATGTGTTGGGTGATACGCTCTTCATTCCTCTCTAGCATGTTTTGTATGAATCTTAGATAAATTAAGGTGTAGGCTCTCTTCGTCGCACTCTTAAAAGCATGTGTATAAATTGCAGGTTGAAAGGTAAGAATTTCGTTGATACTGGGTAAGTGAAGCATGAAAACGGTGGAGGTAGACATGATGTGATGATCACGTGTACATAGTAGAATTAGGTTTAAACTTCGTAGGTTATTAGTTAAACAAACCAAATCTCGCACCCCCATAAACAAACCTAGCATAGTTATGCATAAAAAAAAAGCTCTCCAGCAATGTGATTTAGATGTTAAATTTTGGATTAATGTCCCCCATACTTGTGGATTTGGAGTTTGTATTGAATTGAAGGCCCAAAAGTGAAGAAATGTGGCCTTTGTCTTGTCTACAAAAGCTCAAGGGAAATTTAGAATGAAGTTATGGTCCAACAAGATGAAATCTGGCCCGTGTACTTAAACTTTACACATGGTGACGTTGGTGAGAGGAGGATGGTCATGAACGAAATTTATGAAGTTTTTGGTGCTTTGACTAAGTCTTTTGAATGTTCTTAACCATCACATATCCATATTTTTGAATGCCTTAGCCTAAGCCCCATTACAACCCTTAAAAGTCCTTTTTGATCCTTAAGATGAGTAGCCTTCAATCTGTGAAGTAAGTTGCATGAGTAAGCATATGGTTTTGGTTCATTTGTGCAAGTATCTCTTCCCATGCATGAATTTTCATTGAAATTAACAAACACTTTGAGTGAAACCTTTGCATAAGTGAAAATATGATGAGTGCATCCATGTGAGTTGATTTGAACTTTATTCGAAACATGCACAGCTTTAACATCACCATTATTTTTCTCCACGTCTTACTTTTTCATGACATGATCATATCTCTATTATCTATTGAATTCATTGAACATTCATGTGAAAACATTATGATTCCATCGCCATAGACTTGAAGAATTTTCTGAGACAAATTTGAGTAAGGGCTTAGTTTTGTTCAACTTAGTATTTCTATCGTTTTCAAACATGATTACATGAGAATTTGCGGCTTTGAAACGTTGAAATATCTAAGTATGTTTGTATATAAGTGTCATGTTTACCTTTGTGTTTTTCCCTTTATTATTTTTCTTTTATCGAGTCCATTGCTTTGTTGTGTATTTGCTAGGGACTAGCAAAGTCTAAGTGTGGGGGAATTTGATCTACGCATTTTATACTTGATTATTAATGTCTTTCTCTCTATATTTAACTTTGTTTTATGCTTAGTAAATATGTTTCTAACTTACTTTATTTTTTTAGGTAGAAATAAAGGAGGAAATAATAAAGGAGGCGTTTCGGAGCTAAAAGTTGGCTAAGGAGAAAAGTTCCTAATTCCAGAGAAGAAATGGTCCGAGAAATGGTCTTCAAAATGGTTACTAAAATGCTTTCCCACATAGTGTCAAGAATTGAAGACCAAAAGCATGTCCAAAGAAGCCCAAAGAAAGAAGATGGATTAAAATGAATTATTAGAAATCAGCATTTGTACATCAGCCCACTTCGAAAGACCACTGTGAACTGATCCGGATGAATCTAGATGCGATTAGCATATGGTTAGAAAGATCTAGAAGTCTAATATCCAACAAAACTAGAATCAAACGATTTAGGGTTCTAGAACGAGAGAAATTCCTATTTTAGTGGAGAAGGGTCAGGTTACCCGGGTGGAGTAGTTAGAGTTCTAAAAGGAGTCGAACTAGACTTTTCTTGGCCTATATAAAAGAGGGCTCGACTAGGGTTTCATTATCACACATCATAGACAGCAAAGCTCTGCCCAAAACACCTCCCAAGTCGTCCTAAGCCTAATTCCCTCCAAGGCCGAAGCTCCCTCCTCACGGATCAAGAATAATCAGCGCTCTTCGTCTTGTTCTTGAGAATCCATCCACTCGAGGCATTGTTAGTGCTCTTCACAGACTCCAAAAGTGTAACCATAAACCTTCTATCTCATCTTTTGTCTTGTAAAGAATTCGGTTTACGACTTGTGATTTGTTTAATAAAGGCTATACGTTTTTACTTACTTATGTTACCTTCCATGTGTTCTTAGTTTTTGGACTTTGCTTGTATGCATGCTTGTATGCTTAAAGCTTCTTAATGTGTTGGGTGATACGCTATTCGTTCCTCTCTAGCATGTTTTGTATGAATCTTAGATAAATTAAGGTGTAGGCGCTCTTCGTCGCACTCTTAAAAGCATGTGTACAAATTGCAGGTTAAAAGGTAAGAATTTCGTTGATACTGGGTAAGTGAAGCATGAAAACGGTGGAGGTAGACATGATGTGATGATCACGTGTACATAGTAGAATTAGGTTTAAATTTCGTAGGTTATTAGTTAAACAAACCAAATCTCGCACTCCCATAAACAAACCTAGCATAGTTATGCATGCACTCTCAATCCCCGGTTAAGAACGATCCCTATTTACCAATGCTACATCTACTAAAAAGGGTTTTAATTGACTCATTGTTGTTGAGTGTTAAGTGTTAATTTAGTACTTAGTAATGGTGAGTATCAGCTATCTGGTTATAAGCCGAATAATCAGAGCATCAATGCAACTAAATATGACCATCATAAAACTAAAATCTTCAAAACATAAAAGTTCATCTAGCATAATCATGAACGTAAAGCATAATTTAACGAACTCACAATGACTATGAAAATAAAAGTTCATTCACAGTACTATGTCGCGATTTCTAGCTATCAAGCCAAAGTCTATCTGTAATGAAACGAACTAAATTACGCACAAATCGGTACGAATTAAATTTATCGCGAATTAGTCGTATATGTAATTTGTTAACGAATTTTTTACTGAGTGAGAATTAGAATTTATTTTCTTCATAGAAGTCGTAGAGTATTTTATTTCAAGCTTGTAGGAATTTTCAGGAAATTTTTCGGATAAGCAAGCTAGTTTTTATGATTTTTAGAAGTTTGCGTGAGAAAAATATTAAAAAGTAATTTTTTTAGGTCGGTTTGATCTGGACCAATGATTCCTGATCAGATCAAATTTGGACCGTTGATCAGATCAGGAGCTTAGGGGTATAAATAGGGGTATTTTAGAAAAATAATTCAGAATTTCAAAAAATTGGATAACCCGATGACTCGAATTGTGACCCGTGACGAGCCGACCCAACCTGATATTGGACCCGCCGGAAAATGTCGTTGTTGCCGGCGATTTTGGTATGGTTTTGAAGCTCTCCTCTCCCTCTTTTGATTCATGTATGTATTGTTGGATTTTGGGTTGTTTTAAGACATGAATCGACTCGATTTACCTGTTGGGTTTCGGGTTTAATCAACGACGGTGCTCTAACCTTTTTCTGGCAATAGGGTGGGGTGGAATCGGCTGGGTTCACCCCAAGGTTGAACCCCTATGATTTGGAAGACCGAGGAGTGATGACGGCATCGAATTTGGCTGGAAACGATTTTCAGCGATTTTTGGGCCGTGAGGTTTCAGGCCATTTTCCAGCCAAACGACAACGAGTTATGGGTATGTCCAGTTGGGAAAGTTGTAGGGCATATTGAGATATTTTCATCCATGGGTCGAACCCTCCCATCAGAGCAGTCACGGCCGGAGGCGCATGGTGCCTTCCACGGCGAAGCTCCAGCGAAGTAGAAATTTAGTTTTGGTTAGCGGGTTTTAAGGGTAGTTTCTAAGCACATTTTTGCTCATTTTATCGAATTATGGTATTAAATGAATTTTTTATTTATTCAAGAGACCGCGATCAAGATTTTGGCGAGGGAACTTCCGCTAGACCACAGAGCTAGCAATATTCTATGAGCGGACACTTTTATTTTCAATGTCGATTTATGAGTCTATTTTATACATTTTACGATTATGCATTTGCATGGAGGCACATAAAATTTTGTTTTACATATAGCATAGTCACAGCTATTGCATCGATGCACTGACTTCTCGGCTGATAACCGAGACACTACGGGAGGGCCAGGGACCTGACCCAAAGATTTACATAGTGGCCAGGGATCTGACCCAAAGATTTACATAGTACCCAGGAGGGCCAGGAACATGACCTTGGCAATCTTAGGGCTTGAGGTCGTTTGACCCAAGTCATAGCCTCCACACATCATATAGTACCTAGGAGTCCTAAGAATCGAACCTAGACGTTTACATTTTTAGATTCGCATCATTTTTTTCCAAATATTTTATAGTAAAAGGCATAATAATTATAGTTTCTAGTTTAAAACGAAACATTATCTTTTGTCTACTCACACTAAAATTTTTATTATTTTATATGCCTTTCCCTGGGGTTTTCGGTTTTCTATTGCGCAGTTTGAAGTTTTTTGTCCTGAGGTAGCATGTCATCGACGGAGGCAAAGAGTTCGCGTTACTGTACTTATCTAGTAGGTTCCTAGCTTAACCTGCTAGTCCTATGTATTTTTTATTAGAAGTCGCTCTGAATACTGTATATAGTTTACTTCAGTTTGTTTTGTATCTCCAAACAGTCTTCGTATTTCTTATCACGTTCTGTAAACAGTTTATATTTCTAGTAAATTCAGTGTTTGGTTGATTTGAGAAATTCCGGTGGGATTTGGTACCCATGGTTTGTTTTTGTGGACTATTATATAAGTGTATTTTTCGGTGCAGTTTTGGGTTTCCTTGAACTGTAGAGGAAGCTTTTGTAAATTTTTTGTAAGTTTCAGTGTCGTTAGGATTTAAGTCTGGTTTAGGCAACTAAATTAGAGTTGGGTTCTTTGACTATCTTTTGGCATTTCTATACGTCTATCACTGGCTGCTAACACATCATCCTGAAACAACGATTATTATTAATAACTAATCGTCGAAAGTCATATCGAATAACTAAGCTCGTTCACCAACGAGCATTATCATCGAGAACATTGCATTCTCAAATATCGTGCTTTCTGAACTAAAGACAAGATTTAATCTAATTTCATTTTCTGAATCTTGAATCCTTTTGAAAGTCGCAACACATTCCTCGAACGTTACGCGACTCAAGGTCGAATCGACTTTCGACTCAACCGTTCATTACTATCCTAAAATCGTTTAATTAATATTCGATTAAGCACAATTCTTAATTAAATATGTCCAAATCAATTTAAAAACCTCTTCATTACAATCGGTATGTAATTACGAGTAAAACGATATAAATTTTACATCGAAAATTCTCCGTCAGATGTGCCGCCGTAGACCACCGCCGACAATGAATTTTTTTCGATGACCTGAAGCTCTACCTACTCAAAATCAACTCAACAACAACTTTGTCTTCTACAACATTATTCAATTACTCATCGAATTTACGTTTGAAGTCAAGAACTCCAAAATTTTCCAAAATCTTCAAATCGTCTATTCTTCATGCTCGGGAGGAATTGGACATGACCCTAGTGTCAATAGCTTTGTGTTGATGAGGGCTTCAAATCCCAGTGCTTCTCCTCGGTCGATTTGGCCGAGAAAGGAATGACCCCAAATTCTAGGGTCACAACATCGACAACCCTTCTCGTGGACACAACGACCTAATCACAGAGAAATAGAGGCTGAGGCGTTGATGGTTTGAAAGAGGAGGTTGAGACGCATATTTTGACACCAAGCATGCCAAAATTTGGTGGCCGAAGCACGAAGCGACATCGTCAGAGACTTTTGCCGCGGGAGAGAGAGACGGGTAAGGAGAGAGAAATGTGTGGAGGAGAGAGGGGGGGGGTCTGACCAAATACGGAAGGTTTTTGACTTTCCATCTTCAAAAAATTGAATTTATACTTGTGAGTTGTGACTAACCGAATTTGAAAAATCATAATTTCTTCATCGTAACTCCGATTTTAACACTTGATGTGGCTACGAACTCGTCTTGACTGACTCTACAGTTTTCCTCAATAAATTTTCTCGAAAAACTTAACCAATAAAATTTTGATAGGAAGGCCATCGATAATTACGGAGGATAAAAACTAACTACTTTTCTCGATTAACCTTAATCAAATCTTAAAAAGAAAATTCTCGGGACGAGATTTTACACTACACGATAGAAAGAACTCTTTAAAGCAACTTACACTATTACATACTCAACACAACTACCATAACATAATTAGACGAAGTAGACGTAGGGTAAGAACTACAAAAAAATTGGGACTGAATATCCTATCTAGCTATGCACCCCAAAATTATGGTGTGAGGTGCCACTCATTAGTTTCACAATTCCCCATGAGGCAGAGTCCTCTGGCGTGGGGTGATGCTAAACATTTTCATAGACGATGCCCGGTTCCTAGATTCAAAACCAAAAGTGCACTGTGCTCCATAATGAGAGGGGTCTAAATGTGTTGAAGTCTAAAGCACATTGCAAAGCCTAATCTCAACATTGCAGGACAACCCACAACAACTGCAACAATTGTCACCATCCCATAGATTCTGCCGACGTATGGACGCCGTCGAGTCGTCGCCTGGTCTTACTCGGTTCAGGTCCGTCAATGCGAGCCCTACCCCTCCGTTACGATCGTCGCCCAATCAAACTCAGCCCATGACCGCCGAGATGACTGAGAGCGACATTTCTCTCCCTCAACCAAATCGCCATCAATTCAATCTTGTTGGCATCCCTTGCAACCATCTCCACTTGCGGTAGCCTTTGCCAGAGCCAGAATCTCGCCCACGTCCTCCGCCAAGTTGCCATTAACTCAGGCCAGCCGCTGGCAACCTCACCATCCTCTACCCCACGCAATCTCGCCCGTGGTGGCCTTTGACCCTGTGACAGACTACCACTTGTCACCACTCTCTCTTAAGGCAGCCTGCCGCGTCTTTCGGCCTTCTCTTGAACACGTTATGATCAAACAAGACGATGCCTCCTGACCACTCCCTCAAATATCCCAACAAAAATAGACGTTGTCCAGGATGGCGCTGCACTCTTAACAATGCCTTCGACACTAAGAAATTCCCGGTCGCTCCTAGATCGGAGCCGTCACAGGGGAGCACTCACAACAGTACCAGCGTCCCTCAATCCTTTACTCTTCCTGGTATGTCCGATTTATGATCACATATATTTATTTTTTGATTGATGAAAATCAAAATGAGTGTATACATATATCTAATCAAATGACCTCTTTTAGAAGTACGTACACAACATTATGTTCTATTCCGGCTATACACGAAAATGACGAAATGGTTGTTTTTACTCGTATGATTTCATTATATAAAAACAAACAAAAATGATGAGATTATTTTTGTTTTCTAGAGAGAAAAGAGTAAAGAATGCACCCATACCTCTGAGCAGTGAGCACAGTCTAGTGTAGTGGGCTACATTGTAACTTTTGTTTGACCTTTTTCAGTAGTGAAAACAGAAGTGGCATCCACATGACACCGCACTTGGTTTTTTTTTTTTTTGAAACCGACACCGCACTCGGTTAAAGTGCATGGAAATGGCGCACTGACATTTATAGCTCGCTGCTTCTCTCTCGCTCTCTCTCTGGGCAAAAGCGCTAAGCGGCAACCGAGACAACAATGGACGATTTCGCGCACATGATTTGCCCTAACTCTCCATCCGTAAGCACTCTCTCTGTTTCTCACCCTACCTTATTATTTTCCCTACTTAATTCGCACAATTTCGTTTTGCTCTTCCATTTCCATACACAATAGTCTCACAAACACCAAAGACGAATAAAAGAAGCGAAATTAGATTCTGTTGCTAATAAACACAAGACTAATTTAGTGATTTGATAATCATCGCCTTAACTGGAAACAAAATTCCAAAAAGAATTGGCTGGTGTCGGTTCTTGGCGCCAAGAACCTCTGTTTTAATGCTTAAGTGACTTCTTTGGTCTGATTGTGAATTTCTGACATTTGCTTCAGGTATGGGATGGGAATCGACTTTCTGACTGCTACGGTGACATATATCCTTTTTGAATTTGTTCTCTTTTGTGTAATTTTCTATGTCAGAAAATGAAAATGTTGATTCATTGTTACGGATTGCTCCTCCTTGACAATAGCTACTGTTTTGGGGTTTGGTGCAAATGCGGTTACTCTAGGTGTGATTTTCGTACTCGTAATCACTCAAAGGAATGGAAGAAGAAGATGGAGGGTGGGTTTTATTTGACACATGTTATTGAAGAGTTATTGTGTTCATACTAGACTTATCAATTTTAACATGTTGTATTGAAGAAATTTCAGAGTCTACGTTAGTGTTTTACTTTGGGAGATTGTTCCATTTATGGATGCTTAATGTAAATTGCGCAGATGAAACTTTCTGAAAGGCTTCTCTTGCAACTTCTTCCTGCCGTCGGAGTTTGCATTTCACTTTTCGACATTGCTTTACTTTTGAAGAAAGATCTTCCTGGTGTCGTTATCACTAAACATGAATGGATTTTCAGATGTTCCCAGTTTGCTGTGTGGGTAAGATTTTTCATTGTTTTTATTGATACTTCCTTTTGTTTGTGGACATTACATGCTGTACTTATGCTATCTTATTAAAAGTCATCGAGTCATTGTTTCTTTGAAAATATGCAGACAGTTGTCATAATGTTATCAAAACGCTTCAATGGTTGCTACAGTTTTTGCAACCGCATATTGTGCTTCTGGTGGATTGTAAAAGTTCTTTTGGCAACCCTTCATTTGTTCACAGCATATCCTTCATTCAAGGTACTTTTCTTTGTAGAGCCTAAAGGTAGATATTACATAAACTAAAATACTATGAAAGGATGTTTTCTGGCAATTTTTCCATTTCAGTACTCGGTAACTTCAATTATAAGATCTACTGAGATCAGTTGGCTTTCTGGTGCAGTTGACTCTAACACGATGTCATAATACATAATGTTTAATTATGAGACTATTTCATAGCTCCAATGGAAATAAACAGTGGTTGTTATAGTAGTTACTTTTCTCTGTGGCATCTACTCTCATCTCAATGGGGTATTTTTGAGAAGCAGTATTCGATTAATTTTGTATAAAGGAATATTAATTTGGAAAAGGTTTTTTCTGACAGGTTTTCGTATGCTTTAAAGAGATGTGTACTGTTTCGTTGGATGTGATATTTGGTATATCAATTAACATTATCAGAATAAAGAGAGGATCAATCAATAGAAGGTGTCAACTTCTAACATCTTATTAGTACTCATTCTCCCTTCTAATTCCCTTATAATGATCGTAGTTATATAGTTTACTGACATTGATTCCCACTGTATATGCGTATTGGTGAAATTCCATTAATAATATGAATTTCGGAGATATCATGGATATCGCGATTATAACCTTATTTCCATACCTCTCTGCTCTCTATATAGTAGGGGTTGATTGAGATTTTTTATATAATTTAAATTTTATAATCTTGATATAGGCATAATCTATGTTCCCTGTGGGTCATACTTGGGGTTGCATTAGATATATTTTTTAAATGTTATCTTAATCTTAAGTTCTTGTTATTTTTTTCGTGTTTTATATATTATTAGACATTCTTGAACTTCTTCAATTGATCTTCGTTAACTACGTGCAGTTCAATGGAAGTAACACTGCTTTCTGCTGACATGGATGAGGAGGAAGGTTTTCTCAAGGACTTTGTAAGTTATATGCTATCAATCTATTCCTATATGTTTTCCTGTTCAAAATATTTATGTTTAACTATTTTGTAAATTTATAATCCAATTAGTGTGCAATTAGATAAAAGGAAGATGCTCATATGCTTCAGACAGGAATTTCTTAGTACTGACTAGTCTTGATGAATGGAAACTTTAATGATTCCATTTTTTAGAGAAGTTTTTTATCAATTGCATAGGAAATTGCAAATCAACCATTACAAGATCACACCGTACATATTGCATCACTTATGTCAATCATCAGTGAGCATAAGATATAATAGAATAATGTGATTCAAGTTTCCCGAGTAACCCATTCTTTTTTAATTCTTAGCGGACCTCTTGTCCGTTCCCTTGTATCCTTTTTGTTTTTTCATTAAAAAAGCTATTTGTTTACAAAAAAAAAATATAAGAGGAAGATGGAAAGAAGAATTTGCAGATATATATCAGTAGTGATCAAAGTTTTGAGAGAACAATAAATTAAGAAAATAAAAGAACAGAGATTGCATTCACTTCCAAAGAATCAGGAAATATTAGACTGACTAGTATAATGGAAATTATGTACTAGAGTAGCAGTTTAATGTGTAGGTTGAAATTGTTGAGAGTGAGATGCCTCCTTCTTTTCTGAGCTGTTTAATTTAGTCTTCTTTTGTAGCAAGCTCATACTTACCATCTTGTATTGATTTTCAAAGGTTGAAAGTCAGAGCTATTTTGATATGATGACCTTCAGATCTATCACTTCTGTGATGAATCACGGTGTCACAAAACAACTTGAAATTGAAGATTTGCTTCAACTTCCCACTGATATGGACCCTTCTTCCTGTCATGATGCATTCCTTAGCTGTTGGATATCCCAACAGAGCAGTTGCCATGATCCATCCCTCTTTAGGACAATTTGTTCTGCATATGGATGGCCATATGTTCGTCTCGGCTTGTTGAAGGTACTATGTTTTTATTTCCCCATATTTCCTTTCAACTATCATAAAGGTGAAGTGTATACATCTTGTTTACATGTGTCTGATAAATTAAATTGCTGCTGGTTTTATTCCATACAAATTCAATTTTTTTTTTTACTTATGTTCTATGAAAAAGTGAGTATTCATTTCTCGAATGGTCATACTTTCAATAAAACTTTTTGTTTCAGGCTTTAATTTTTCCCAACGTTTTATATTATTTTACAATATATATATATATTTTTCATTTTGCATGACTGCTCACTGTGTCTGCTTGTCGTTAAATGTAAACAAGGTTCCTCCAGATTTTCTCTCTCACCCTTTGTTTGAGTTAGTGCCCCTTAGTTTCATATATTGACATTGCAATAATGAGAAAGGGCAGTGACCTCGAAGCGAACTGTTAATCAAATTTTGAGCCTAATATGGTAACGTTATCACTATCGTAGATAGCCTGATAGTTATACTTTGTAAGTACTCTAATTATCAGTTCATAGAATGTATAAAAGTTTTATTGCAAAATATAATATTATCTTCCGGTCTCCAGGTACTTAATGATACTGTTGGTTTTGCTGGACCATTGCTTCTGAATAGGCTAATTCGCTTCCTGCAACAAGGTTATTTAAGAAAATGGATTTAATACTTTTGTAGTTTTGACGGAAAAATGTTATGTGTCAAACATGCTCTTACATAGTTTCACGGATTCTGACATCTTTTTTTTTTCTTCTTTTTTTCCCTTTCAGACTCTCAGAATTTGGATGGCTATGTTCTTGCAATATCCCTGGGTCTCATATCTGTCTTAAAGTAATGATCTATTCTTGAACTCTAACGACATTTTTAATGGAATTTGTATTGTTCTCCCTCTTCTTGCCATCCCCCCACCCCCCCACTTGATTCAACTCCATTCTTTATTTCACATTCAAATTGGTTAATCTATACCTTTTGCTATACGTTAGTGTAAGTGTGCACCATAAATATAAAGTAATAACCTAGTTCAGTTGGGAGGCTGTACCCTCACACCTAAATGAGCATAAAACTAAACAACAGAGACAAACTGCCCAAACTTCAGGAAATAGAGGGCACAGAGTAATTGTTAATTATAACATCCATGTGCAAAAGTGGATCTCTCTTATGTACAACAAAGCAAGAGCAACCCACCTGATGAGAACTTGAGAAGTTACTTTCAAATTGATCATAGCTATATATATTCAGTTACTGAAAGATAAGACTTTGGTTCCTGATTCTTATCACATCCATATTGCACTTCACTGTGTTATTATCTATTAACGTCTTTAAGTGGGATTCAACTTTTCTCTTTAAACCACGAGTTAAGAATAGCAATCTAAGCATATAGATAGAACTTATCTCTGTAGAGTGACTTTACTTAAGTGGGACTCAACTTTTCTCTTTCAATCATGAGTTAAGAATGGCGATCTAACCATTTAGATAAAACTTCTCTGTAGAGTGAATGTACTTTTAATGACTTGGTAAAGACTGTTTTGAATTTGCAGAACATAAATTAAAAATATGCTTTCTGATAGATACTATTTTCTGTAATATTCAAGTTGAATATTAATTTGCCATTTTTTTCCAGATCTTTATTGGATACGCAATATACTTTTCATCTTTCAAAACTGAAGTTAAAGCTGCGATCTAGTATCATGACTGTCATCTATCAGAAGGTATGGCTTTCTGATCAAGTTATTAAGACACTTAAGTTGTATAACTCAATGGAAATGATTGTGCACAATTGGTTGAAGCTTTTTTTGGTTCTGTTGGAAGAAAAACAACTTTTATTGAGCAAAAAGCATGTTACAAGAGTGCCATCTAACTCGTTGCTTGTGGAGTTCTTCTCCACTTTGAATGTGTTATTCTTTTGATCTGGAACATATGAATTTGATTAAAGAAAAAGAAAAGAAAATATAATGCATGATACAAGAAAGTATGTGGACAAGATGTCCACAACTATAAGATATGATCCTCCTACTATTTAAACAATACCAAAATAGATGATAGGTCACTTAATCATCTGAATTTCTTGTGAACAATATCTCAACTCACCTGAAAGTGTATGCTGCTGTGTTGTTTAATCTTGATAGTATGAGTAGAAAGCTTTGGGCACAGATCATTTGAAAGAATTCGTTGTTTGAAGATATCTCAAGATGGCGATAAGTCTGGAGAAGAATATGTGTTGGACTTATGTGTGCTTTCTAAGCCACTAAATTAGATACATGCCATCCCTTCAGTCTCGAACTCTCGATTGAAAAATCAAAAGCTCGATCAAATCAAACAGTTGGAATCTTCCTCAGATCAGCCCATTTGATTTTTTTTTTGAAATCTCAATTTGCCAGATTTTCCCATCCCATCCCAGTTGGGGTTCGAGCCTCTCGAGACAAAATTTCAAAATGCTCAATCCTGGCCCATCCCATCCCGTTAACTATTTTCAGGACTAGGATCTGGACGACCAAAATTCGACCTGTCCCATCCGTACCCAGCCCTAGTTGATGCTATTAGTTGAAGTAGTTATGCATTGTTCTATCTAGCTTTCCTGTCTGCTGAAGATTTCTTTCTGTTCCTTAACTTATGTAATGATGCTTAAGAAATGGCTGTTCCAGTTATAATCAGCTTCAAACTTCTGTGGCTTGTCCTTTTTACCGATCTAGGCTTTATCTACTTCACTCCTGTATCTTTGTCTCAATTTTGTTTGGCTCTTTGCAGTGCCTCAGTATCAATCTAGCAGAGCGGTCAAACTTTACGGAGGGGGAAATCCAGACTTTGATGGCCATAGATTCTGATCGTATTGTCAACTTAAGTAGCAGTTTACATGACATGTGGAGGTAATGGATTTTTGTTGCATTTTTCTGCCTTTATTTCTTTATGTCTATTCTTTCGCTTTTTCTTCAGAGGTACAGCTGTATAACTATGTGGATTTTAATATTTCATTGGTGCATTTGATCTCATTCATTGTTTTAGTTCTGTTCTTTTTTATGATGTTCAGTCTTATAAATATAAGGTTAAATTCTACCTAAGTTTTCATATTATCATTACTCTTAAATTCTTAACATTGTATGTATGTAGATGTTCTATCTGAGATGAAATCACTAGATGTTTAGTAATATGTTCCCTTAATTCTTGCGGGAACTTTGTGAATCATGTCCTTATTTGCTGTGCATGGTTTCTGATCATCCCATTTTCATGATTATTTCAGCTTGCCTTTACAAATTGGGGTCGCTTTGTTCCTTTTGTATACACAAGTCAAATTTGCATTTATTTCTGGACTTGCAATTACCATCGCATTGATACCAGGTATGGTTCCATAATGTAATTCTTGCAGATGAGCATGCTACAGTGTTTGTTTTAATTTTAGCAGTTGAAAACTTATATTATTTGACTGATGGAAACTATTTTTGTCTTTAGACCAGTTCTATAAAAAAATAACTGCAGTGCATGGACATAAGTCTACTATTAACATTTAGAGTTAGGTTGGTTACTCTTATAGTCAAAGTTTGTAGTATGGCTGGGTAGATTTGAATTTGAGTAGTGTTCATCAAATAGTGGATTTTGTAATCCTTTTTACCTGTGAATGGAACTTGATGTATTGATACTTCAGGAAGTTAATATCCACCACTAGTGGAGTTATTTAGTAGTCATATCATTACTTTGATTGAGCTGTCTTATTATTATGTTTTGTGCTATACTATAATTTTGGTCTTTCTCTCTTGTAGTGAATAAATGGATATCTACATTGATTGCACGTGCTACAGTGAAAATGATGACGCAGAAAGATGAGAGGTATATTTACATTTCAATGTATAGTGTAAGCCCCTTATAGACCTTCTCTGGTTTTACAATTTAAGCAAAGTCATGAAATCTGAATATAGAAATAAGCCAGCATTTCTAGAGTTGTTCAGCCAAAACTTTAGCCTATGTCCACTTTTTGATCTCTCTTGAGAGATTCACGAGCACTATGATGAATTTTGGTGTTTACATGTACTTATCGCAGATCCCTTAAACCCCTTAATCTATTATTTAGGTGTCCCTGTATAGACAATATTTTCATCTTATGGGCAGTTTATTCACTTCAATATTTGTAGTTCCCGTGCTATATTATACTATTACAGATATGTACTGGAACCCCAAAAGTTTTAGCTGTTAAAGAAGGAGCCAAAATTACATATTAAGCTAACATGTATGCAAACCCATATACAGGATAAGAAGGACAGGGGAACTTTTGACATATATTCGCACTTTGAAAATGTATGGCTGGGAGCTCCTGTTTTCTAGTTGGTTGATGAAGACGAGATCATCAGAAGTTATGCACTTAACTGTATGACTCTGCCCAAATTCTTGGATTAGCCAAGAGCAATGCATTTAATGATACATATATAATACTGGTTTTTGTCATATTTCTTGAATTATTCTTGTACTGTTTCCTTATTTCCTTTTATTTTTCAGACAAGAAAGTACTTGGATGCCTGGTGCGTATTTTTTTGGGCTACAACACCAACCCTCTTTTCTCTTTTCACATTTGGACTTTTCGCATTGATGGGGCATCGACTTGATGCTGCAACGGTACCGACTGTTTCCCTTTTATATACATACTCAGATCTTATTTATTTTATTTTCATTTGATGCTGAAGCAAAGTTTCAATTACAAGCTCATCCAATTATGAAGAACTCTATAATTAGTTGTTTCCTTTAGTTACATATTATATGCAAATCACAAATGTATATGTAGGTTATTGTCTCTTTTCATTTCCACTGTTTCATAATGTTGAATGTATTAATTGTCATCTGTTAGAATTCCTAAGTGCATTAGTTTTAGCTACGTTTTGAATTCTAGTATCAATGTCTCTATGAAAAAGAAAACTTTGCAGGCTTTGACATACAAGTCGATAGTGAAGGTTCTTGATAGTCTTCTCATGTCTATGAATTCAACTTGTAGTGATTCCAAGACACCTTTAGTGGGATGTTAGAGGCCTGCACAAGACAGGATATTTTGTTTTCTAATTTTTTCTAGGACTGATTACTAGAACTTTACTTGTGTGAAGCCTGGCAGGTTTTAACCCTAACTCAATTTCATTCCTATATATGATTTTAACAATTGTTTGGACTCTTCCCTGTGACAACTTACAATACATCAAGAAAAGCTTATCATTCCAAAGTTTCTAAATGCAGGTCTTCACTTGCGTTGCTCTATTTAATACTTTGATATCGCCTTTAAACTCATTTCCATGGGTCATTAATGGGTTAATTGATGTAAGTTTTCCTTATTTTCTTTAAATGAAAGTCTTATTTCGTTTTTTTGTGTGTGTGTATTGGACTCATACTTTAGCTTTACTCTATAACAGGCTGTCATATCTATCAGACGCTTGAGCAGGTTTTTGTCTTGCTCTGAGCGCAAATCAAAGCTTGAAAAGACAGCTGATTCATCATCTTCATCATATTTTTCAAATGATCAGTGTGAATTCACCTTTGAAGATATGGCTGCTGTGTTAAACAATTCATCTTGTTCCTGGTCAGGCAGCAATGAAGAGGAATTGAATTTGGTGCTGAAACACGTAACTCTAGGTATTCCAAAGGGTTCCTTCATTGCAGTAATTGGAGAGGTCAGATAAGTGAATGGATTCAAAATCCTTTGTATTTGAAGCCCTGTTCAACTGCATTGAAAATTGGGTTGATAACACTTTTTACTATTGGTGGAAGATGCGAATATTAGTACTCTCGTGGAACATCTATGTTAGGAATTTAGGTATATTATTATTTCACTAAAGTTAGGTATCACTACAGGACTAGGAGTAATGTCACCATTTTTTATGACTACATTAAGAAATATGACAAGATTGACATTCTGATCTTACTAACAAAATAAACATATCCCTATGTAAAACCTGATATGGAGAGCAATATAAGTGAATTTCTCGTAACTTACAATATACATGATGCAATTTGGTACTTATGAGACACAAGAAATTACAATTCAGGGTAACATATATTATATATGTCAATTATTAACTAATGATTATAGTTTGGAGTGTTATCTATGGCTGCAGTTCTCTGGTGGACTAGTATAATATGTAGACACAATGCTTCTGTAGTTGTAATAATTGAGGCTTTGGCAAATGCTAGGAATTTCTCTCCAAATACTAGATAAAAGAACTAGATAAATGTGTTTTTCTTTTGGTGCAAATGATGATCGTATCAATAGATAAAAGTCTTAGTGTAACATGACATTGAATCTTGATAGTTCATTTTTTCTCTTTTGATATCAAAATATTTAATACAAACTTTTTCACCCCGAAGGGTTCACTCTGATATCTACTTCTCAGGTTGGGTCAGGTAAGTCATCCTTGCTGAATTCCATTCTAGGGGAAATGCAACTTGTAAATGGATCAGTATATTCTTGTGGATCTATAGCATATGTACCACAGGTCTGTAGACTAGTCCTAATTCTGTTTGTGAACCTCAGTTCTTGTGAAATAGATTTCATCAACGTTGTCTCTGCTTTATATGTAGGTCCCATGGATTCTATCAGGAACAATTCGTGACAATATACTTTTTGGAAAGCTTTACGATCCCAAAAGGTAATATCAGTCAACTAACAAATTTGCATACATTCGTCCTTCACTCGAAAGTTATTTTGACAATTTCTTAATGTATGTTCCATTCATCAAATTTAATCTTCCTAAATGAAAATTTTGGATCATATCCATGAATTTGTTCTTTATTAAAGATGTGATTCTGTTCCCCTCTTTACAATCAAGACATCTGCTCTTTGATAGTTGAAATTCTTTTTATCTGAATTTGGAACTATCAACAGGCCACTGCTTTACATTTGGAGACTAGGGCAATTAAACTTTCTGTCCTTTTCTTTCATTGGTTTAGAAAGAATCTTCAATTAATCAGTACAACTGAATTATGGGGAACCATAAATTTTTTGTCTTTAAGAGACATCATTCATTCCATTGATATCCAGCTGAGGCGGCTGAGCTACAAAACATATATGCTCAGAGAACTTGAACACCAGAATCTTGGTTACCCCAGCTGATTAGCTGTGAACTCTTAAATCTTTTGTGAAGCAAAGATAATAATTTTATCAATAGGTACTCGGATACATTGGAGGCAAGTGCGCTAGATGTTGATATTTCTTTAATGCTTGGAGGTGATATGGCTTATATCGGAGAAAAAGGAGTCAACTTGTCAGGTGGACAAAGAGCTCGAATTGCCCTGGCAAGGTTACTCCCAACTCTATAATGAATGTGTTTAGATGGGATTTGTCCTTCCAACCAAGCTCTATTCTTCCTCATTAAAGTCTTACTAATTACAGGGCTATTTATAGTGATGCCGATATGTTTATTCTTGATGATGTCCTAAGCGCAGTTGATGCACGAGTTGCACGTTGTATTTTATACAATGCTATGTTGGGTCCACTGATGAAACAAAAAACTTGTGTGCTTTGTACGCATAATGTTCAGGTTATCTCTTTGTTTCAATTTTTTTTTTTTCTGTTTTCCTTGCTTGAAAAGAAAAAAGCCTCTGTAGTAGGACATTTCTGTGAATGTGTTTGAACTTCCTTACATTAAATAGGAATGTTTAACAGGGTCCCATTTATTACTATCTATTTATTCTTTTTGTCGTCCTGTATAATTTAAGAACCTGAATGTTGAGCTGACTTACTTCTACCAACCAGTATGTGGCAAATTCTTTATTCTGTGTTCATAATTGTTCAGGCAATATCTTCTGCTGATACAATAGTTGTTATGGAGAAAGGACATGTGAAGTGGGTGGGACATCCAGATTGCTTGTCAGTTTCCTCATATTCAGCATTCTCTCCACTGAATGAATTTGATAAATTGGTACTCAATGAAAGAAAAGAATGCAATGCAAATGAAGATAATCTCATCAAAGACCAACAAAACCTCCCGTTGGAGAAAGATACTGTGCCTGCGTCAGATGGCAGACCAGATATCATTGAAGTTGAAGCTCGGAAAGAGGGAATGGTAGAAATTTCAGTTTACAAGTGAGTGAAAAGATGTGCAACTTAACTCTATAACATCAATCTTTTTGCCATCTTTTAGCTCTTTTAAGAATTCATTACTTATTATACATTGTAGGATAGTTTCCAGTTAGCATTGATATTACCAAAAATGAAAAGAAAATTTTGGCTGTACATATAGCTTGTGTTGCATATGGGAAACATTACTCTAATTCCTTTCAATTTGGATGGTTCAGTTTTAAATGAAATCATTTATACTTTTGTTGCAGGAACTATGCCTCATATACTGGTCGGTTCATTTCTGCTGTAATATTTCTGTCAGCAATTCTAATGCAAGCTTCTCGCAATGGAAATGATCTGTGGCTGTCATTTTGGGTTGATGCAACGGGAAATAGTCGGAAAGAATACTCTACATCCTTTTATCTGGTAACAAGCTTCCCCAGATTTTTCTTTTTCGAAAATAAAAGAGAACCAACTTCCCTAGATCCCAGATTTGTTTTTTTTAATCTTCAAAAAAAATAAAATAACTCATTGATTCAAAGCTCTATATGGTGTTGCAATTTGATAATTGAGGTCGTAGAAGACTAAAAAACATAAACTAACAGGTGTTTGCAAGAGTTTGACTTACTAATCTAACACACTTGCATCAGACAAATCGTCGTATACGACGAATTAATGGCTGTAGTCTCTATCCTTTCTTCCAATTTCCTTGCTATTTGGTCATTTCTACTTGGGTTCCTGTAGTTCCATCTTTTGCAATAAGGCCCACAAATCACTTTGACGGAATAGCCACATGAGCAATTTGGGTTAGTATTGGCCCAAATGACAAATTACCCAAACAACTGAGACCCAAGTAGAATCTGACCCAAACTAGGAGGATCTTAACTGGCCTGCTACAATAGGCACACAGATATTTCCATTAATCAATGGAACCCGAATGAGAAAACCATCACAAGATGAATTCTATGTGAGTATTTGTCTAATATTATTGTTCCTATAATTACTATATCCAAAACATTTGTTTTACAGCTTTTGCTTTATTTTCAATAGAGCCGTCTTTTAGTTGCCTAAGTTCTTTTTTAGTTAATGGTGTAAATTCTGATTGTCCAAAATGTCAATACCCTAAATATAATAGAAACTACAACAGACATCTAAAATAAATCCCTAAACGAAGTAGAAGTCCAAATATTCTCTCAACTCTAATTCTAGATGGGTTCTCTCTTTCTATGATAAGCACAGAAATTACGATGAAAACTGATTTCATGTTGCAATCCACTTTTTAGTTCTTTCTTTGAAATGGTGAATTCTGTAATTTAGTTATGAAGATTAGCAGCTTATGCTTTCAATACTGTTTTTGGTTTAGAATTTAACCTGAGAACACAGGGTTCACTACAATCTGGATAAAAGGTCTTGGCTTTTATATGCATGAAAAATATAGGACACATCACACATGTTTATCTTTTTTTCCTGAATCTGTTAAGTGCAGGTTATATTGTGCCTCTTTTGTACTGCCAATTCAATTCTTACATTATTGAGGGCTTTCTCATTTGCATTTGGCGGCTTAAGAGCTGCAGTTAAGGTGCATGATACTCTGCTGATAAGGCTTATCAATGCACCAGTTCAATTTTTTGATCATACACCCGGTGGAAGGATACTAAACAGGTTAATTGTCTTTTGTTCATTGTTCTCTAATGTAATAATTTTTCTTTAGTATTCTAATTATTCTTTTCATCTTGTAGGCTATCTTCAGATCTATACACCATAGATGATTCTCTTCCCTTCATTCTTAACATTCTCCTAGCCAATTTTGTTGGCCTTCTTGGAATCGCAATAGTTTTGTCATATGTTCAGGTATAAAGAGTGTTGAGTTGCATGCAATTTTAATTCTTTGTGGATTTTTACATTTCTGAAGATTTTGCCATCCTCATTCTTGAATGTTCTTCTAAGGGGTTTATGCTGATGTGTAGGTCTTCTTCTTGCTTTTACTGGTGCCATTTTGGTATATCTACACTAAACTTCAGGTAATCATGATGTCTTATATTTAATATAGTTTCACTGTGCAGATATATACTAGTTCATTTAAGGTTCTAAACTCGTTGAACAGTTTTTCTACAGGTCAACTTCTCGAGAATTGCGAAGGCTGGACAGCGTGTCCCGATCTCCCATATATACATCCTTCACAGAAACACTGGATGGATCGTCGACTATACGGGCATTTAAATCTGAGGTAGACCATAAATTGATTATCAAGTGAAAATTGACATTTTCAACCCATCAATATGGGTGCATAAACTTGTTCAGTGGAAAAAACGAAAAAAGAAAATGATTCACTCATGGGTGTGGCATGCGCAAAGATTTCTTACATTGCTCAGTCAAATTCTACGTGCGATTTTGAGTTTGAATTCTACTTGAGATTCCCTACATTTCATGGTCAAATTCTACTTGAGATTTTGAGTTTGAATCCTATCCACTTTTTCTTTCTTCATAGTAGATCGATTTGCAACATGGAAGGTGTGGTTGTAGAAGCTTTATAAACATTGTTTATCCAAATCTTAACAGCTTAAGCTTCTTGTATCTCGTGGTCTTTTAAGTTTGTTTGATACTTAGTATATATTTTCCGACCAATCCTCTTGTTGTGGACAGGACTTATTTTTGGCCAGATTTACTGACCAGGTGAAATTATATCAACAAACTTCATACACCGAGTTAAATGCAAGTTTGTGGCTTTCCCTACGTCTTCAGGTATAGCTCGGTCTGTACATTTTAAAAGTTTTAGTTGAAGCAGATGGGTCTAAGTTTTTTTCAAAAGTAATCATTATTATTATTGGTGCTTAAAGTTTATTTAAAGTAGTGTTGTATACATACATATATATTAATATATGTGTATGTATGTATATATATAACCTTTTGAGTTTACCAGTAAAACCACAAGGACGTCTCGATTCCCTGAGATTCTCCAACTTTTAAAATGAGGTGGGCCCTAGTTTTGGGAGCCCTCAAAATTTTAGGGGGACTGTTATAAATAATTTTTCCCACTTCCTCACAGCTTCAAGGTTTGGGTATAGTGATAAGCGAATATAATTTATCACAACAATCTGTAACTAACAAGAGAAGCACTTTCCAGCTGCTGGCAGCATTTATCATTTCGTTTGTTGCTATTACGGCTGTTCTTGGATCTCATGGTGGATTACCAATTGGTTTCAGTACCCCCGGGCTGGTAAGCTCTTTTGACCTTCTATATATTTGAGACAAAGCTGACTTGGATCTGAAATGAAGAGAATTGATCGATATGCCTTTATAGGTTGGTTTGGCCCTATCTTATGCAGCTCCGGTTGTGAACTTACTAGGAAGCTTTTTGACTAGTTTTACTGAAACAGAGAAGGAAATGGTTTCGATTGAACGAGCTCTTGAGGTATTAAGCTGAACCTTTGTCTATAACCTGTTCCTCTTGCCTGCTAATTACATATGACTGATTTTAAACATAACAGTATATGGATGTTCCTCAAGAAGAAGTTCATGGACATCAAACTTTAGATCTCAATTGGCCATTTCAAGGACGGGTTGAATTCCAGAATGTCACCTTGAGATATAGGCCATCTTTACCGGCTGCACTTTGTGATATTAGTTTTACTATTGATGGAGGGATGCATGTAAGTATTAAAGCATATATAATTAGCCTGATGTCGAATCCATCTTGTTCAATTTTTTTTCATAACTTTGTTTTGCTGTTCAAACTTAAATTTTTATCTCGTTGGTAATAACTATAAAGTAAATAAATAGGTGGGAGATGCAAAGAAAAAATAAACTAAGTCTAAACATCTTTCTGCTGATTATAAATCAGGTCGGTGTCATTGGAAGGACTGGAGCTGGAAAATCTAGTGTTTTGAATGCACTGTTCCGCCTCACGCCAATATGTACAGGATGTATTCTTGTGGATGGTATAAACATAGCCAATGCTCCTATCAGGGATCTTCGTGGACATTTCTCTGTTGTTCCTCAGACACCATTTTTATTTGAGGGATCATTAAGGTAATTTTAGTTGTCATGAACTTAACGTCATTTTTTATTCAATTTGATACTCAATTTTGGGTCTTATCCTTCCCGCTAGGTGTAAAAAAGCATTTGACTGTATTGCATTTTGGGCATTTATTCCTTGAATCCCTCAATTTGTATGCATTTCATCCTATTTTATAGGGACAATCTAGATCCATTCAGGCTGTGTGATGACTTAAAAATTTGGAAGGCATTGGAGAGTTGCCATATCAAAGAAGATGTAGAAGCAGCAGGAGGTTTAGATATTCACCTAACCGAATCTAAGATGTCTTTCTCTGTTGGGCAACGACAGCTTCTTTGCCTTGTACGTGCACTTCTGAAATCTTCAAAGGTAAGTGAGTGGTTGTTTCAACACTAAAAACAATGTAAAGATGCTAGAGAGCATAATAAAAATACCATATGGTGAATTGCTTTTATATTATAATTATCTGTGTTTCTTGATTATACAATTGGAAACAAAGTTCTTTATTATGGCATGAGACAAATCAATTCCGTTCTGCCTTGTCCAAGATCCTGTTTACATCAGTCAGTTGTACCTCCTAGTAGTTTCTGCAACCATTTCAATCTGGGTAGAGTGCTTCATTTGTGTTGAACTTCTAGATTTTTTAGAAACCGACCTTATCCTTCATCGTATATTACTATTATGTTTAGGACTATTATATTAAAAATCTAATACAACTAGGAGAAGATTAAAAATGACCTTATCTTGTATTACCCTTCGAATGATGCCCTTACGAAAATTCTAAGAAACCAAAAACTATTACTAGAAGCGCTCTACAACATAAGACAGTAGCTATTTACCATCAATATATTCTAGCAATCCAATACTTAGAACATAAATATAGCAGCTGGAGAGGGACAAGAGAGGGTCATATGCTGTTGCTAAAAGTTCATTAATTAGGGAGATAGTTTGGTTTTGAAAGATATATTTTGGTGGATATGTTGGGTGTGGTTCTACAGGAGCAGGCCTGTAGCATGGTTTCGTTGGGGGAGGACATATTTTTGAATTACTCACAGATGAAGTCTGACAACACTAAAAATTTCAGGTGCTTTGTTTGGATGAATGCACAGCTAACGTGGACACCCAAACAGCATCCACTTTACAGAAAACCATATCTAGTGAATGCAGAGGCATGACAGTTATCACAATTGCTCATCGTATTTCCACCGTCTTGAATACGGACAGTGTCCTGATCCTTGACCATGGAATCCTAGTAAGTCATATGGACTTTTTCAGGTAGTCTTGTGTACTTGTATATTTTGAGAATGATTTTGTTGGCTGTCAAAAATGATTCCCCCTTCTGAAAGTTCTTGAAAATTCCTTATACCTATTTTCTTGGTTTCCCCTTTGTAGGTTGAACAAGGACATCCGCAAGCACTCCTACAAAATGAGTTGTCCAGATTCTCCAGTTTTGCCAAAGCGTCTACAATGTGATTACCCCACAAAGTACTGCACGCTGTGGTTGCTGCTGACTTCTTGCGATCAGAGAGTTTGATTTACGATATGTAACTATGTGAGCTATAATATTGTAATTTTGCATTTGTTGTTTAATCATCAATAGAGTAGGGAATAGTTCATTATCACTTCCAACTCTAGCGACTACTACGAAAATGCATCATCCATCTAATGAATCTGCAAGTGACTTCATGTTAACTGGCCTACTGTTTGTGAAGCTGACGGTACAAAACCAACCATTGTGGCCTTGTCTAATGATATTACGATAGTTTCTAGAAGATTAAAGTACTCTTGGGAATGGCATTTTTAGTGGTATAATTAAAGAAATCTCGTGTTTACATGTTATCTTGATCAACTGTGTGAAAATCAGATGCTTCTGATTCCAAATCAGAATGCAGTTGAGACTAGATGAACATTTACAAGAAAAAGTTTTCCCTACGCATAAATCTTGAATCTGATAAAATTTTGATTGACCACAGCGATTGATCGAGCAACAATTCTTTGTGTGGAATATATCTTGATACCTTTCAGTGTCTCCTATGATCAAGCAACTTTCCTTCGTGATCTCACTCAAATTAATTCAGTTCCTCGACTCTTGTAGATTTTCTCTGTGGGTTGTTAGTTATCAACAGTTCCTTTGTCTGAAATCACTCAATTATCAGCGAAGAGTGAACAAACTGAACATTTCATCCATTTCGGATGAGTAAGTTGTCAAACTGAATGGCTTACATGGTCACATGCAAGATTCTGCAATTGTAAGGTGGTTCTGCATTTTGTAGCTGCCTAGCTGAGTTTGCTTTTCACAGAAAAATCAAAGGCTCAGTTTTTTTTTAATTTTTTTTTATCAATAACGACGGCCTTGAATTGAAATCAAATTGTTACAAGGGTACACCGTAGCCGCCTTTTTAGAGGTTTCGGCAGAACACAACTAGAGCTGTGTTGGAGAAGCTAATACTGCAATCTTATATATATATATAACCAAAAATTATAGGTAACAAATAAACCAAAAATTAAACCAAAAATTGAACCCAAGACAAGCAATACAACTAGACTACTCCAGAAATTCCACTGGATCACATGCCGCCTCCATGGCCATTTCAGCAGCTAAAGCATCTTATGATATACTAGAAAGTTGACTACTTTAAGGGAGAAGGCTATGGATGTAAAAAGGAGAGCAGATTAAGGATGATACCAGCAAGCAATCATGCAGTACTAAACTAAAGTTATAGCAAAAAGAGAGGTACCTGTTTGCATGCAGCTGGTGGTAATGGAGGACCATTATATTGGAGACTAAAGCAACAGAATCTGGGCTTAATAACCGGTGATTGACAGAGTGTGCTTCACAGTTTATCCAATATATAATATGCCTGCCATTTCATACTATTAACTCCATCTTTCATCGGCATTGGTCAAGCTAGGTGAACGAAAAGTATGGAACCCTTTTACCAACCTATTAAGTAAAGTAAAATTATAAAACAATAGTGAGAGTGGAGTATGAAAAGAATAATCTAATTATATTAACAAAATTAAATAACTAATTAACCGGGTTTTTACCTCGCGCCCAAAATCGGAAGAACTTCTTCCCACTAGCCATGAAAAGTTTATATAATTCTCACCCGCCTAATTGTCTCTTAACACATATTTTTTATTTATCCATCTTTTTGTTTAAGGAAATAATTTTTTTTGTATCTCGGTGTGTGTCTTATCATAATTAGAATATAAGTAAATATTCTCTCAATTCCTGATTTATAGGGAGATTGATTGTAACAGATTATAATGTTAATTTAAGGTCATGTATCAATGAATAAAGTACAGTTTCAAATCATATCTTCTGCGTATCTATTTTTTCTTTCAACACGTTATCAGCAACTCTTGAGTTAATATCCATCACCTCCAAAAAAAAAAACCTAACCCTAAACATCGGTTATAGGTACATCCTATACCCGACGAATTTTTTGCCACAATGTCCGACGACTTTTGAACTATAGCAGACGACTGAGTACGACGTCGACTATAGTTCTTATTTTAGATCTATTTCACAGCAGCTCGGTCATTCAAAAATGATTCGGTGAGAAAAATTCAAAACGCTCTGAAATCGTTGGGTGTTGTCGGAAGCTGTCCAAGAGAGGTTTATGAAGCTATATAGCTAGCTAGCTACGTACGTATATGTTGATTAATTAATATATGTTGATTTTGAGTTGCATTGATTAATGTTGAAGTAGAGTTGAATTGATTGTTGATTTTGAGTAATATATTGATATATTGTTGATTTTGATTTGAGTTGAATTTGACGAAAATATGTATATATATAATTATAGGTAAATTTGTTCATTAATTGTTGATATGTATATATATATAGTTGTATATATGTAATTGTTGATTATTGATATATATATATGTACGTATGTATATATATGATCGATATATCAATATATATGTTTGTAATTAGGGAATATGTACGTAGAAGATCGAATTAAATTATATAATTTGTAGTTTAATTAATTAGATATTGATATATATATATAATGATGAATTTTAAATTAATTAGTACATGTGTGTGTATATATATATATTGCTGAAATTTTCAGGATGACCAAGAGTTGGATGAGACTTGAAAGATGGGATGTAAGATATCACCATGAAATTAAGAGCTTTGTGGAATATGCGAAGGCTAATTGTGGAGGGATGCCAATTCATTATTACGCGTGTAATAATTGTCAGTGTTGCAGTGACCGATTTTGTTTTCCCATTGAAAAAATATTGGAGCACTTGAAGAAATACAGGTTTTGAGATAAGTATACATGTTGGATTTATCACGGTGAAACATCATCAATGGATCTGCATGATCATGGTCAATTTATTGAGAGTTCTAGTACATCCAATGATCCAACAACGAGGTTGATCAACGATGTGTTTCCTTATGAGAGCGGTGTATTTGCTCAAGCACAAGATCCTCCCGCCGTTGGGGGCTTCCCTCATATTGAGCCACTCCAGCAATTACCTAGAGTTGTCAACACTGCCAGTATGGACAAGTACAACAATTTGATAGCATTGCAACAGACTCCGTTGTACAACGAGTGTAATAAGACTGTTCTTGAAAGTGTCATGGGAGTGATGAAGCTCAAAATGGAGAACAAAATGAGTGTAAAGGCCGTTGATGATTGGCTGCAATGGACTGCTTTGATGCTGCCCCCCGGTCATCACCTTCCTACAACTCATCGTAGGTACAACATATCCTGAAAGATCATGGGCTTTCGTACGTCAAAATTCATACATGCAGATATGATTGTGTTCTCTTTTGGGGTGAAGACGCTTACGGGAATGATCTTGAAAGCCTTGATGCTTGCCCAGTATGTGGTATAGATAGGTATAAGTTGACTCCTGTAGGGAATAAGAAAGCTGTGAAGATACTTCGATATTTCCCACTAGTTGATAGGCTGGAACGGTTGTTCATGTGTGCACACACGGCTGAAGTTATGAGATGGTGGGCTAAGAGAAATTTTTCTAACAATGATACCCTTATACACCCTGCTGACAAAGATGCTTGGAAGCACATGGTGAGGGAGTTTTCTCATTTTGTATCAGAGGTCCGAAATGTTTGGCTCGGGTTCTCATCTAACAGATTCAACCTTTTTGGCAACATGAGTCTTCAATACAGTATATGGCCAGTTATTTTGGTACCGTACAACCTTCCTCCATGGATGTGCATTAAGAAGGAATACAATATGTTCACTTTGATAATTCCAGGGCCGGGTTATCTAGGAAAGTGTCTCGATCTGTATTTGAGACTCTTGATTGTGGAGCTTAAAAACCTGAGTGAATTTGGTCGTGCCACTTATGACAAGTACAAAAATGAGATGTTCCAGATGCGAGGTATGCTTGTTGGCACCATTAGTGATTTTCCTGCTCGCGGGATATTGTCGGGCAACGTTACCAGGGGACACATGGCTTGTTCAGAGTGCATGACTGTTGAGTGATGCAGACCTCAACGCAGGAAGATTGTCTAGATGCGTCACCGTTGTTGGCTTCCCCATGATCACCTATTTCGGGAGGATAAGGAAGCCTTTGATGGAACTGTAGAAATGGGTGTGCAACCCAAGAGCTGGACGAGGGACGAAATTTTAGGAGTGCTGAATGAATATGATTTTGGGCCGCTGAGCAATCATCCTGAAATAGTGGCGTCGATACCTGACAGGTACAAATTCTAGACACACAAAAGCATATTCTGGGAACTCCCGTATTGGCCTAAGTTACCGATCAGGCACTACCTAGATGTTATGCACATAGAAAAGAATGTGTGCGAAAGTGTGGTGGAGACAGTGCTGAATTGGGCGGGGAAAACTAAAGTCAGCCCTAAGGCACGCACTGATATGAAAAGAATGGGACTGTGGAAACATTTGTGGTTGAGAGAAGGGAAGAAAAAAAATGCTCAAGCTCCTTACACCGTGAAGCCTAACCAGAAGAATGAAATTTTTGGTTGGATGGGTAATGTCAGGTATCCTTATGGCTATGCAGGAAATATAGGCCGGTGTGTTAACTTTCAGGACAATAAGATATATGGATCAAAGAGTCATGACTGCCATGTACTACTTCAATGCCTCTTCCCTGTTTTGATTCGAGGGTACCAGCCCAAAGAGGTGGTGGAGCCGTCACTACAAGAAAAATGCACTTAGACGACAGAGAAATTCTCCGCGGTCCAAGTACCACTTGGACGACGGAAATACTCTTTCCGTTGTCCAAGTGTAACTTGAACCGCGGGGAATTTTTCCGTTGTCCAAGTGGCCATTTGGACGACAAAAACACACTTCTCCGTCGTCCAAGCGGCCACTTGGACCGCGGACTGACACGCCGTGGTCCGAGTGGCCACTTGGACGACGGAGAAGTGCCCAATCCGTCCTCTTAGTGACAACTTAGACGACGGACCGACACTTCGTCGTCTAAGTGAAGCATTATATATCCATGCCAAACTCTTTTCCTCTCCGCTCACTCGTCTCAACTTCATCTCCATGCATATATATGTCGATCGATCATTCAATTAATTCTCTCTCTTGATCGATCAGACTCTAGCTAGCTCCGATCCTCACGCATACGTATATGGCGCAGGTGCATGCAAATTCTAACTAGCTAGCACTATATCCGAGCATCGATTCGCCATATATCTGAGAACGCTAGGTATGTACATAGTTAATTTCCCAACACCATTTAACGTTTATATATATATAATTAATTGTACGTTTGATTGATTGCATTGTTAATAATTAGTACGTTCTAATATATATTTATAATTAAGTTAAGTAATTGATTATATATATATTAGTTAATTAATATTGACCAGTACGTACGTAGTACTTATATTTATGCATGGATATTTAAAAATTTGGTTAATATTTAGTTAAAACGTACATGTATGTTAGACATCTTTCCGTAATTAATTGATGTAGATTGAGTACATATATTCACCAATAATTAATAAAGGTAATTATTGAAGGTAATTAATTAATAATTTAATTTAATATATTAAGGTAGTTGAAAATTTGTGTGTGTGTGTGTATATATATATATATATATAATAGTTTCATATATAATTACTAGCTTGAAAATCTGTATATATATAGAATAGTTGACTAATATGATAATTAATTGTTAAAATTCATAGAAGTATGGACAATAGTTGGATGAAGTTGCGGAATAGAAGTGATGCCCGGTATATGGATGGAATTAGCAAATTTGTGAATTTTGTGATAGAACATGGTCAGGGAAAGAAGCGTTTCAGGTGTCCGTGCCAAAAATGTCTTAACTGTCAGTATGTGGAGGTTAATGTTATGATGCAACACCTGTACGAAAATGGTATGATGTGGAGTTACACTACGTGGAGCGAGCATGGTGAAGCAGTAGACTTGAGCTCAGCAGACTTCAGCTCAGGATACAGTTACCATGGTGCCTCATCCAGCGGCGGTAGTGCCGGCCCCTCTGTTTGGAACCCAACTGCAGATTTGGTTCATGATGCGTTTCTGGGATTTAGTCATGGTGGACACCAACACCAAGAGGGAGGTTACAATACCACTCATGAGCATGATGACACATTCTCCGCTGCTAGCTTGGCCACTGACACTAGTGAGATGGATAAGTACAACATGATGCTACTTGAAGCGCAGACCCCGGTGTACCCTAGAAGTCGAGAGAATGTGTTGCAATATGTGATGGAGCAAATGAAGATAAAAGAGAAGCACAAAATGTCAGTCAGTGCTTTTGACGAAATTCAAAAGCAAATATGTAACTTGCTTCCTAATGATCACAATCTTCCTAAATCCCATTATAAGGTTAGAAATATCTTGAGCAGCCTCGGCCTAAAGTATAGGATAATTGACGCATGTCCGAATGATTGTGTGCTGTTCTACAAAGAATATAAAGATTTGGACTATTGTCCCGTATGTGGCCAGCGCAGATATGAGCTGAATATGAAGAGTTCGAAAAAGAGAATTCCTGTGAAAGTTCTTCGATATTTTCCCTTGATTCCTAGATTGCAGCGCCTGTACATGTCTCTATACACAGCAGAGGCGATGCGATGGTACGCAAAAAAGCGAATAGATGACGATGTGCTGAGACACATCACGGATGGGGAGGCTTTCAAACATTTCGACAGAGAATTTGAAGACTTTGCCGCAGAGGTTAGAAATGTTAGACTCAAACTATCTACAGAGGGATTCAATCCTTGGGGTAGTAATAGCTCCGCCGTCAGCACTTGGCCAGTTATTGTGATGCCGTACAACTTGCGTCCGTGGATGTGTATGAATAAAGAATTAGATGTCTACCTCAGACCTTTGATCGACGAGCTGAAATTGTTGTGGCAAAATGGAGTCCCAACTTATGAAAAATTCACTGACACGATGTTCATGATGATGGCTGCAGTAATGTGGACGATCAACGATTTTCCAGCATATGGGATGTTGGCAGCCTGCAGGATGAAAGGATATAATGGATGTCCTATATGTTTGGACGACGTGAACTCTAGTTGGCACGCGGGGAATGTGTGTTACTTAGGTCACCATAGATAGCTTCCCCACGACCACCCATGGTGACAGGATGAAGCTCATTTCGACGGGACTGTAGAGAACAATTCTAAACCCCGTAGTTGGTCGGGTGAAGAGATTTTAGAGAGGTTGAGCTATTTCGACTTTGGTGTGTTGACCAATGACGCAGATGTAAAGAAATGCAATCCAATACCTTCACATAATCTCAGCTATTGACATCACAAGAGTATATTCTTTGAACTCCTTTACTGATCGAAGTTGAAGCTAAGGAACAACTTGCACGTGATGCATATAGAAAAGAATGTGTGCTACAACATGATGGGAACAATTCTCGGTATTAAGTTCAAGACTAAAGATACTCCCAAAGCGCGCAAAGATATGGAATCAATGAATCTACGTCGTCCCTTGTGGTTGAGGAGGGATAGGAGATGAGTGTACAACAAGATGCCAGCTGCACCTTACACAGTGAAGCCGACACTTAGACATTCTGTATTTCATTGGTTTAAGAGCGTTTGTTATCCGGCTACGTATGCAGCTACTATAATTAGAGTAGTGGATGAGGTGCAACACAAGTTTGTTGGTCTAAAGACACATGAATATCACGTTATGCTGTAACGTCTGATTCCAGTGGTAATTTGACCATATTTGCCTCGTGATGTCGTAGAACAATAGTGGCTTTGTGCAGATGGTGGCAGAGGTTATGCGCCAGAGAATTAAAGAAGTCAGATGTGGTGGAACTGCAACAACAAATTGTGCACATCATTTGCAAACTAGAGAGGATTTTTCCCCCTGCTTTCTTTGACATCATGAATCACCTAATGATCCACCTACCCGAGCAGGTGCTCATTTCTGGTCCGGTCCAGTACACTTAGATGTATCCTTAAGAAAGGTACGTACAACTAATTAATTATACAGGTTTTTCGATTCATAATTTTTTCCACTGGAGATTACTAGCTATATGTACTTATTCTTATTGTACAATGTATTAATTGAACGTTTGATTTTGTTGACAGCTTGGACAGTATAAATGATTTGTCAAAAACAGGTTGGCCTCGGATGGCTCCATAGCTGAGACATACCTAATGCATGAGTGTGTTACTTACTACAACAGGTACCTCAAAGATCCACCACCTCCCACTGCCTCTGATCCCAGTGCCCGCATCAATCTTTCTGTCGTCACAAATGTCGTACGACCGTTTAGAGGAGTATTAAAGGAATCGTTAACACGGGAAGAACTTATTGAGGCATATTGGATAGTGTTGCGAGACTGTGACGAAGTTGAGCCGTACATGATGTCATACAGAGAGAGGCTTCAAGCGTTAAATCCGGACAAGAGTTCGGTGTGGTTTGAGAAAATGGTTAAGAAGAAGTTCCCTGATTATTTCTTCCAATAGGTACGTACGTACATATGTCTCGGTATTTAGTTTATATACATATCGATCATGTTTGTAGAAAGCAAACCCTTTAATTTTTCCATTTTCGTAGATGATTGATCTACAAAAATCCGAAAACCACGGGGGTGGTGGTCCTGGCCAAAGCAGTTGCTAGCAGGGAAGCTGATTAAACACTATATTTACCCCTGATTTTTTGTGAACGGTGTAAATTTTCATTCATTGACCCGAGATGAAGGAAGAAGAACACAAAACAGTGGGGTAGCGGTTGGGAAAGACAATGATCTATATTACGGGGCTATTGTATATGTCGTTTAGCTATGTTCGGAAATGATGTCAACATTTTCCTATTCAAGTGCAAATGGTTTAAGCGTACAAAGGAGGACCTGAGACTTTTATCAGTCGATACAAACTCAAGCTGGTATGAGGATGAGCGCTCTCGCCACCTTAGTTAGGCAGGTGTTCTATCTCGATGATCCGAAAGCTGGTGAAGGGTGGAAAATAGTGAACCATATCTCTCATCGAGGAATATGGAATACTACGACAATTGAAGGGACACCGGCGACTGAAGATGCTGCTGAACCGGAAAGAGACATTCCTGCCTAGCAAGAACCTAATATTTCTATCATCCGCTTCGACATAATGGACCTGGTTCAAGATGGTGAACGCTTACCCATGTCTGATGGTTGTACAGATCTAACTGAAGATGAGATTATTGTTGCAATTAATGAGGTAGATGAAGAAGACGCGCATGATGAGGACGAGGACGAGGACGAGGACGAAGGTTATTCGTTGGACGATGTTTAGTATGATGAGGAGGAGGAGCAATTGGATAACGGGGATGAGGATGATGATGATTATGACGAAGAGTACAATATAACGACGAAGAATATTAATTGGTAATTAATTATTGTAATATATGATGCATCATCGATCAATTAATTAATATATATATTATGAGAAGGAGTACGTATGTACAATTTTAATTTTGTACTTAATTAATTTAATAATTAATTATATAGCGTGGTCGGTTCGACCGACGTAAAGTAAAATTAATTAATTAATCCATCCGGAGGATTAGAACGATCGATAATTTGATCGATCGAATCACATTAAATAATTAATGATATTAATTTTCACGACTATTAAAACGGGGACGAAAAAATGACTTTTCGTATTCCATACTAAGGTAATTAAATGAAAGGACCCAATCCCGATTCAGTTACCTAAACCGGAATCGAACCCCTTCTGAAAATACGAACCAACAAAATTTTTTTAAAATTTCGGCAGAGTTTCGTTACTAACGTGGAATTGCCATAACCTGCACCCAGAAAATAACACTTCATCCTATGCCACAAAAGCCAAACCGTGGGCACCAATCCCATCCGGATTTCTCAACATCAATATATGAATCATAAACAGTAAACAGTACTGTAGTATATATATATCCGAGAAAATCCGTATAAACAAGTATCAGAATGTATTAGAGCGACCTCTAAAGTAAAACATATACAATATACACACCAGTAGGCGAAACAAGAACCTACTGGAAAGCACATGTAACTCTAATCACTAGCCTCCAAACCGCGACGTGAAAACACCAAAACCTGAACTGCAACTGGGCACGGAAACCGAAAAGACCAGGGGAAAGACAATAAACATGTTAGAGTGAGTGGACGAAAATAAATGTCTTTCACCAGTTAATATATATGTTTAAAATAACATATGCGAGTCCAGGTAAATAAAATCACATAGTACACGAGGTAAAACTCACACTACTCCAGTGTACTGAGCATGCAAGTAAAAGTCCCACGGGGTCACTCATGGACACACACCGTGCTAGTACAATCCGAATCACGGGATCCCAGACCCACACGTGATTCGAGCCAGAAAGGCCTCAGGTCAGAGGTCTGCCTCCCCCCGGTAAAGGTCTCGGGTCAGGAGTCACAGCCTCCCCCGATACACATCCTCGGGGATCAGCCGGGATGCGAGTGTATCGATACAACAACATATAACGACTGTACTATGTGTAAACCAAATCATAAATAGTTCGTTGCAAATGCATGAAACAACATATAAATGTATGTATATTTGTATACGTATATCCGTATAGGTATAATCGTATAATCGTAAATCATATGCTCATGCAAATCCGAAATCTCATACACATGCTCAAGTTCATAAATCATATAAAAGACTCGCAAGCAATCCGTGAAAAGAAATGTCCACTCACAGATGAGCAAAACGCGCACTCGCGCTAATCTCGAGGTCTGGCGGAAGATCCCTCGCCAGAAGCACGATCACGATCTCGATCTCCTGAATATTCACAAAAACATAATTGATAAAAATCATACTTCTCAACCCCGTACTGAATCACGGAAACCAACCGTTCCCGGAAATATGCAATGCGGTACAAAATGAATAACGAAAATTCCGAAATCCCCACTCGAAACCTCGACTGAAAATCGGCTAACCAAATCAACCCAGAAACCTCTGGACGACGATCAGGGCGCGATTACGAGAAAAATGACATTAAAAATGTTAAAATCCGAAAAGTTGACTTTTTCGCCGGAGCGCCACCGTTGACCGCCGCCGCCGGCGGCGGCGCGCCGTCAACGGAGACTTTCTCCGGCGGAGAAGCTCCAGATCACAAGTTCCCAACCAGGCGAACCTCTTTCCCTTCTACCCCGAAAGCCAATTCATAACGGAACCCCTCCAAATCCAAGCAAACCCGAACGAAAACAACCCCTCCGGTGACTAAACCGGTGACCCTCAAATCTCATCAAAACCCGAAATCAAGTATACCAAGGGCATCACCTAAGCTAGGGGAGTAAAAACCCCAACAATTCCACTCTCAAATCTCGCCGGAGCACCACCTCCTAACTCCGGCGAAATCCGACGAAACAACCCGATTCGGGTTCCACCAAAACGGCATCATTTTCTTCCAAATTAATCAAATACCAACACACTCGAAATCATTCAAGGAAGCGATCCCTACCTTTCACTTGGCCAGAGGTGGCCGGAATTTGGTCGTCGGACGTTGAAGCCGAAAACGGAAAGTTTCTCTCTCTGGTCAACGGTCAACAGTTTCCCAAAACGGAAAGTCAACTCAGTCAATGCCCGAAATGAAATTCTCGACTATTTCTCGACTATTCCGATATTTATACTTGCGCCTCGGGTCAATCGACGGTCCGAAATGAATATACGAAATGATTCGGATAAACACGAAACAATCGGATAAACTCGTCGAAAGCCGAAACTTCAAATAATCATAAAATATTCCTCAGTTATCGGAAAAATCTTCCGGAACCGTCCACAAGCTCGAAATCACATACTCTACAATTTTCATGAAGACACCTAACTCAAATTCTCGACTGAAAACAAAGTTGCGAATAGGGTCGACGAACCACATATACGACGTAAAACTGCGACTAAACAGAATCTCGAGAATCATGCCGAATACGCTACAGATTCTGGTTCGGGTCGTCACAAATCTACCCCCCTTAAAGAAATTTTGACCTCGAAATTTACGTACCTGTCAAGTGAACAGATGAGGATACTGCTCTCGCATACGCTGCTCGGTCTCCCAGGTGGCCTCCTCAACTGAGTGGTTCTGCCACAAGACCTTCACTAGCGGAATCACACGGTGCCTCAACTCCTGCTCACGACGATCGAGAATCTGCACTGGCTCCTCTACATACGATAAATCCTCTCTGATCGACAACTGCTGTGGGGCTAACACATGTGAAGGATCTGAGATGTACTTCCGAAACATCGAAACATGGAAGACATCATGCACACGACCCATCTCAGCCGGTAACTCAAGTCTATATGCAACAGCTCCAACCCTCTCCGTAATCTCATACGGACCAATGTACCGTGGTCGAAGCTTGCCACGCTTCCCGAAACGCACAACTCCTCTCCACGGAGATAGTTTCAGGAAGACCCAATCACCGACCTCGAACTCTAAACTCTTCCTCCTCACATCTGCATAACTCTTCTGCTGATCCTGGGCGATCTTCAATTGATCCCGGATAACCTGTATATCCTCCATCGTGGTTTTCACCAAATCAGGACCAATGAGCCAACGCTCGCCTACCTCACTCCAACACAATGGAGTGCGACACTGCTTCCCGTACAGGGCCTCGTATGGTGCCATCTCAATACTGGCCTGGTAGCTGTTGTTGTAGGCGAACTCAATCAAGTGTAACTGCTGATCCCAGTTTCCGCGAAACTGCAACACACACGATCTCAGCATATCCTCAAGAGTCTGAATGGTCCGCTCGGACTGCCCGTCAGTCTGAGGATGAAAAGCTGTACTAAATTGCAACCTCATGCCCAACGCTCGCTGTAAAGCCTGCCAAAACTCAGAAGTGAACTGACTATCTCGGTCAGAAACAATTGACACAGGCACACCATGCAAGCGAACAATCTCAGATAAGTACAACTTGGCCAATCTGCCCATTGAAATCTTCCCTGGAAGTGCAAGAAAATGTGCGGATTTCGTCAATCGGTCAACAATAACCCAAATGCCAGTGTTGCCCGCTGAAGTACGTGGCAACTGATAGACGAAATCCATCGTAATATGCTTCCACTTCCAAACCGGAATCTCAAGTGGCTGTAGTTTCCCTGCAGGTTTCTGCCTCTCCGCCTTCACCTGCTGGCAAATTAAACATCGACTCACATACGCGGCAATCTCCCGCTTCATGTTGCGCCACCAATAGTACGCTCGAAGTGTACGAAACATCTTCGTACCCCCGGGATGCATCGCATACGCTGAACTGTGGGCCTCATCCAGAATCTCATTCTTCAAGTCCTCGTCTCTGGGTACACATAGCCTGCCTCTGAACAACAATGTACCGTCGTCGCTTAATCGGAACTCTGTAGGCACACCATTCCGTATCATAGTCTTCTTGCCCAACAAGTAAGGATATGAATCCTGGGCCTCTCATACCTGATCAACCAGTACGGGTCGAACCTAAAAACTGGCCAACAAAGCTCCATCATCATCATACCCAAACACAGCACCTGTAGCTCGAAGCTCGGCTAGCATCGACACTCTGGCCACACACATATGAAACAATGAGGCTCCAGATTTCCGGCTAAGTGTATCTGCCACAACATTGGCCTTCCCCGGATGGTACTCAAACGTGCAATCATAATCGTTGATCAACTCCATCCATCGGCGCTGCCTCATATTCAGATCCGGCTGCGTCCGCAAGTAGGTGAGACTCTTGTGGTCAGTGAAAATCTTACACTGAGCACCATACAGGTAATGTCTCCAACTCTTCAACGCTAACACAATAGCGGCTAACTCCAAATCATGTGTCGGATAGTTGACCTCATGCGGTTTCAGCAGTCTGGAACCATATGCCACAACTCTACCATGCTGCATCAACACACAGCCAAGTCCCAACTTCGACGCATCGCTGTACACAACAAACTCATCATTGTCGTCTGGCAATGTCAGAACCGGTGCGGTAGTCAATCTCTCCTTCAGGAGCAAGTAACTCTCCTCGCACGCATCAGACCACTCAAACTTGACGCCCTTCTTCGTCAACCTGGTCAGTGGTGTAGCAATCCGGGAGAAATCCTGTACAAACCGTCGATAATAGCCTGCTAAACCCAAGAAACTCCGGATCTCCGGCACAGTAGTGGGTCTACTCCAGTTTAGCACGGCCTTGATCTTGTCAGGATCAACACTAACTCCCTCAGCTGAAATCACGTGGCCCAGAAACTTCACACTATCCAACCAGAACTCGCACTTGCTAAACATCGCGAACAACAGATGGTCCCGCAAAGTCCGCAATACTGCACGCAGATGCTTCTTGTGCTGGCCCACACTCCTAGAATAGATCAGGATATCGTCAATGAATACAATCACGAACTTGTCCAGGAATTGTCTGAACACTCGATTCATCAAGTCCATGAAAGCTGCGGGGGCGTTGGTCAACCCAAACGGTATAACCAAAAACTCGTAGTGCCCATACCGCGTCCTGAATGCCGTCCTGGCTACATCAGAGTCTCGGATCCTCAACTGGTGATATCCGGATCGAAGGTCAATCTTCGAAAAGACTACTGCTCCCTTCAGCTGATCGAACAAGTCGTCAATCCGCGGCAACGGATACTTGTTCCTCACTGTAACCTGATTCAGCTTCCGATAGTCGATGCACAAACGCATGGACCCATCCTTCTTCCGCACAAACAACACCAGAGCACCCCACGGAGAAACACTCGGTCGAATAAATCCCTTCTCTATTAACTTCTGAAGCTGAATCTGCAACTCCTTCAACTCCGCAGGCGCCATACGATACGGTGTCTGGGAAATCGGTCCTGTACCCGGCAATAACTCAATGGTAAAATCAATCTCCCGCACAGGGGGTATACCAGGTAACTCTGCTGGAAACACGTCCGGAAACTCAGACACAACATCAATACTACCAAGATCCGGCACTGCAGCTGTAGTATCCACAACATGGGCTAAATATGCAACACAACCCTTCTTCATCAACCGATCCGCCCTCATCGCAGAAATCAAGCACGGTAATGAAGTGTTCTTCTCGCCACGAAACAGTATCTCGGGTAACCCTAGTCGTCGAAACGCGACCTCCTTCCTGTGGCAGTCAAACATGGCCCAGTGCGACTACAAAAAGTCCATACCCAATATCAGATCAAAATCCACAATATCAAGCAATAACAGATCAGCGGCTAAACCATGGCCATCAATAAACACCTCACAATTTCGGTAAACCCAACCGATGCTCACAACCTCACCTGACGGATACAACACTCTCCACAACCCCGGAAGTGGAGATGCAGGTACCGTAGCCAATGATGACAGTCTAAATGATATGAATGAATGTGTGGCGCCCGGATCTAACAATGCAAGTACAGGAATACCAAAAACATGTAACGTACCGATAACGACCTCTGGTGATGCTCTGCCCTCACGTAGAGTCATAGCATGAACCCTCGCCTGTCCGGCTGGTCGTCCTCGCTGGGGCTGTCTTTGCTGCCTACCCTGACCTGCAAACTGTGTTGGTCGAACTCCCGAAGTAGCACCTCGCTCAACTCCGGAACTCTGGGCCGCCTGCCCATCACCGCCATACAATTGAGGACACTCCCTCGCATAGTGACCCACCTGGCCACAACGGAAACAAGTGACAGGGCCTTGTTGACACAGTCCAAGGTGATGCCTATTGCAGAAATTACACAATGGATACTCCCGCGGTACAGCAAACGTGCCACCGGTACGCCGTGGAAAACTAGAACCGCTGGAACTCCCACTAGCCTGAGGTCGCTGTGGACGATCTCTCCTCCATATCGGTCTCCGTCTCTGTGCACCAACTGGTGGGCGATAAGATCCACCGCCTGAAGATGAAGCTGAACCGGAAGTATCAGAACTCAGCCTCTTTGAAGGCCCCTGACTCGGTCCACCTTCCTCAAATCGTCTCGGCTGATATCTCTGCTGTCTCTCCTGCTCAATATCCTCGCCTCGGAGAGCTGCACTGACAAACTCATCAAAGTTGTTCCTTGGCATCGTCTTCAATGTCGCCTTGATGTTCAGATTCAATCCCAGCTCAAACCTACGACACTTGGCTTCCTCTGTAGCCACCATATCCCGCGTAAAACGAGACAAACGGGTAAACCGATCCCGATACTCAAGTACAGACAAACTGCCCTGCCTCAAGTTCGTAAACTCCTCGTACTTACGCTGCTGGGTAGCCTGATTAAAATACCTCCGCATAAACAAATCACGAAACAATGTCCACGGAGTATCAGCCAGAACTCTGTCGGTTCTAACCCACCAAAAGTATGCATCACCCTCAAGTAAACCAACTGCGGCTACTGACATCTGCTCAGGAGTATACTGCAGACGCTCACAAACACGTTCAATCTGAACCAACCATGCTTCGCATATCTCATGATCAACTGAACCCGAAAACACAGTAGCACCAGCTGTACGAGCCTTGACCACATGGTTAAAACGCTCTTCCAAACGCAGCACTCGCATCAGCAAGTCGCGCGTTCGGCGATCCTCATCAGAATCATCATCCCGGTCAACACGGGGACCACGTCGAGGAGGCATCCTACTGATACAAGACAAGCATTAGGTACAAGCAGAAAGAACGTAATCATGAAACCGCAGATATTTGAGGACACACAACACCCGAAGTATTGATGAGTACCGCTAGCCAGTCGGGTCATCACTCCAGTCATGCTGTATCAACTCAAATACCCTAAGCGTCACAACTACAAGAGTCTACAAAATCTGACAACCTAATGCTCTGATACCAAGCTGAAAGGACCCAATCCCGATTCAGTTACCTAAACCGGAATCGAACCCCTTCTGAAAATACGAACCAACAAAAATTTTTCAAAATTTCGGCAGAGTTTCGTTACTAACGTGCAATTGCCATAACCTGCACCCAGAAAATAACACTTCATCCTATGCCACAAAAGCCAAACCGTGGGCACCAATCCCATCCGGATTTCTCAACATCAATATATGAATCATAAACAGTAAACAGTACTGTAGTATATATATATCCGAGAAAATCCGTATAAACAAGTATCAGAATGTATCAGAGCGACCTCTAAAGTAAAACATATACAATATACACATCAGTAGGCAAAACAAGAACCTACTGGAAAGCACAGGTAACTCTGATCACTAGCCTCCAAACCGCGATGTGAAAACACCGAAACCTGAACTGCAACTGGGCACGGAAACCGGAAAGACCAGGGGAAAGACAATAAACATGTTAGAGTGAGTGGACGAAAATAAATGTCTTTCACCAGTTAATATATATGTTTAAAATAACATATGCGAGTCCAGGTAAATAAAATCACATAGTACACGAGGTAAAACTCACACTCCTCCAGTGTACTGAGCATGCAAGTAAAAATCCCACGGGGTCACTCATGGACACACACCGTGCTAGTACAGTCCGAATCACGGGATCCCAGACCCACACGTGATTCGAGCCAGAAAGGCCTCAGGTCAGAGGTCTGCCTCCCCCCAGTAAAGGCCTCGGGTCAGGAGTCACAGCCTCCCCCGGTACACATCCTCGGGGATCAGCCGGGATGCGAGTGTATCGATACTACAACATATAACGACTGTACTCTGTGTAAACCAAATCATAAACAGTTCGTTGCAAATGCATGAAACAACATATAAATGTATGTATATTTGTATACGTATATCTGTATAGGTATAATCGTATAATCGTAAATCATATGCTCATGCAAATCCGAAATCTCATACACATGCTCAAGTTCATAAATCATATAAAAGACTCGCAAGCAATCCGTGAAAAGAAATGTCCACTCACAGATGAGCAAAACGCGCACTCGCGCTAATCTCGAGGTCCGACGGAAGATCCCTCGCCAGAAGCACGATCACGATCTCGATCTCGATCTCCTGAATATTAACAAAAACATAACTGATCAAAATCATATTTCTCAACCCCGTACTGAATCACGGAAACCAACCGTTCCCGGAAATATGCAATGCGGTACAAAATGAATAACGGAAATTCCGAAATCCCCACTCGAAACCTCGACTGAAAATCGGCTAACCAAATCAACCCAGAAACTTCTGGACGACGATCAGGGCGCGATTACGAGAAAAATGACATTAAAAATGTTAAAATCTGAAAAGTTGACTTTTTCGCCGGAGCGCCACCGTTGATCGCCGCCGGCGGCGGCGGCGCGCCCTCAACGGAGACTTTCTCCGGCGGAAAAGCTCCAAATCACAAGTTCCCAACCAGGCGAACCTCTTTCCCTTCTACCCCGAAAGCCATTTCATAACGGAACCCCTCCAAATCCAAGCAAACCCGAACGGAAACAACCCCTCCGGTGACTAAACCGGTGACCCTCAAATCTCATCAAAACCCAAAATCAAGTATACCAAGGGCATCACCTAAGCTAGGGGAGTAAAAACCCCAACAATTCCACTCTCAAATCTCGCCGGAGCACCACCTCCTAACTCCGGCGAAATCTGACGAAACAACCCGATTCGGGTTCCACCAAAACGGCATCATTTTCTTCCAAATCAAATACCAACACACTCGAAATCATTCAAGGAAGCGATCCCTACCTTTCACTTGGCCGGAGGTGGCCGGAATTTGGTCGTCGGACGTTGAAGCCGAAAACGGAAAGTTTCTCTTTCTGGTCAACGGTCAACAGTTTCCCAAAACGGAAAGTCAACTCAGTCAATGCCCGAAATGAAATTCTCGACTATTTCTCGACTATTCCGATATTTATACTCGCGCCTCGGGTCAATCGACGGTCCGAAATGAATATACGAAATGATTCGGATAAACACGAAACAATCGGATAAACTCGTCGAAAGTCGAAACTTCAAATAATCATAAAATATTTCTCGGTTATCGGAAAAATCTTCCGAAACCGCCCACAAGCTCGAAATCACGTACTCTACAATTTCTGTGAAGACACCCAACTCAAACTCTCGACCGAAAACAAAGTCGCGAATAGGGTCGACGAACCACATATACGACGTAAAACTGCGACTAAACATAATCTCGAGAATCGTACCGAATACGCTACAGATTCTGGTTCGGGTCGTCACATTAAACACAATACTAATTAATTAATTATAACTATATATATAAAATCCTAAATTCTAAAAATAGTACTTAGACGACGCAAAAGGATCAACCCGTCATCTAAGTATACCCCAAATCCTAAACCCTAAGGCCCCAACCCTAAATTAAGGGAATTTTCACTTGGACGACGCAAACACTATTTTGCGTTGTCTAAGTCAGTACTTGGATGACGCAAACATGTGTTTGTGTCGTCTAAGTGAGTACTTGGACGACGCAAAAGAGTGTTTACGTCGTCCAAGTTCAGATTTTGTAATTTTATCTAAGACAACGACCATCTAGACCATGTCCCAATGCATATTCTTTTCGTTAAGACTATAGAGTAACCAATTCTTGGAGTGTGAGCTTTGACGGTTCCAAAATAGGAGTTACGAATTTTCGTGTATCCACGTTTCCGGTTTGTCAAAATTTCAGTTTTGCGGTTTATTGTGCTGATGAAACCCTTCACGAACTTACTATTTTCTGAAAATTATTCTAATTATATATTTTTTTATGACGAATGTATCCAACGGTTGTTTTGACCAAATTTAATTTCGTTAATATCGATATGCAATGAGTCTATACTTAATGACACTTAAGTTATAAAGATTAGTAGATACTTAACAAATTTAAAGATGTAAGATTATTCGTCATCTCAAATTCAATTGTTTATATATATGATGCGTTAATCGATATTTTACGACTATTTCATTCGAATGACAAATCGGCAACTTCCTTGCCAATTATTTTTAAAAATTAATTTTACGTTAATTTCACTTGGACCACGGAGATTAACCATCTCCGTTGTCTAGGTTGAAGAAGTATGGCGGTCCAATTACCACCGCCAATTTTTTGGGAAAGCGGTTCAAATTTGACTTAGACGACGGAGAAACCTATCTTCGTCGTCTAATTCAAATTTGAAACGCTTCCCAAAATTAGGGCGGTTAACTCCCACTCGCAGAATTAATTGGGCGCCGGTTGAAAAATTTGAAACGGTTCACTTAGAAGACGGAAACACCCGTTTCCGTCGTCCAAGTGCACTTAGAAGACGGAAAGAAGGCTCTGCGGTCTAAGTGAAACTGTATATAAAGGCAGCAAGGCCTAGCCTTTTCCTCATCCCATTCTCAATCAAATCATCTCTCCTCTGTTTCTCACTCTCTCTCCAAAATCTGGCCTCTCTCGTCCGGCGACTCCCTCTCTCCGACGACTCTCTATTCCGGCGACTCATCTTTTAGGTAATATTTTAAATTTTTAACATAATTATAATTTAATTAATAAATTAGTAAATTGGTAAATTAATTAGTCAAAATAATATATTAGTAATAATTCGTAATAATAATTAATATTAGTTAGTAAATGAATAATTATTATTGTAAAGGCATGGTAAATAATAATTAATTATTGTAATTAAATATTTTTTTTTAATTAATATTATAATTGGTAATTATTATTGCATGTAATTATAATTTGTAAATATTGTTGTAATATTGTAAATTTGTAGTAAATATGGTAAATTAGTGAATTATTAAAAATAATAAATTGATAATTATGGAAATTTTGTAGTAAATTAGTAGTCTTTGATTTAAATTTAGTACATAAGTTTGGTTTATGAAGTCGCACTCTTTGGAATAGATGACGCCTCATTTCCTAGTTTATCTCCTTAACTCCTTGTGATGTGTGGATTTCATCACCACACCATAACCTAAGTGAAGTTATGGACACGAGGTTGAGGGCGGAGTTTGCAAAGGGCTTGAGAGAGTGTAAATTTTTGAAAGATTGGCTGAATGTCGGACATGGTGTCTAGAAACGAGTTATGACTGGTGACAGGTTTTGGATCTAAGAAAGACTAACACCAATAGAGTATATACCATTGATTTTGTTAGCCTTAGGGGGGTTTTGTCGAAATTAGTCTTGCCTCTCGCGTTATCTCTATCCCTAACTGAAAGGACCCAACCCCGATTTAATTTCCTAAACCGGAATCAAACCTTTTCTGAAAACACGAACCAACAAAAACTATTAAAATTTCGGCAGAGTAACGCTACTAACGCGGAATTGCCTTTACCTGCATCCGGAAAATAACACTTCATCCTATGCCACAAAAGCCAAACCGTGAGCACCAATCCCATCCGGATTTCTCAATATCATATCAATAACAATAAACAGTAAACATAATTGTACTTTATAGGAAATCCAGGAAAAACCATATAAAACATGTATCAGTAACGTATTAGAGCGACCTCTAGTGTATATATATACAAAATATACAACAGTAGGCAAAACAAGAAACCTACTGGAAAAGAAAGGTAGCTCGAACAACTAGCCTCCGACCGCGACGTGAGACACCAGAATTCGAACCGCAAACTGGGCACGGAAACCGAAAAGCCCAGGGGAAAGGCAATAAAACGTTAGAGTGAGTGGACGAAAATAAATATATGCCTTTCACCAATTTCATATACATAATCAATGTAAAACAATGCGAGTTTGGAAAATATATAGGGAGGTACCAGGCGAATCGCTCAAGCCCGACGGTGATAGGCTAGGGGAATCTCTCAACCCCAGTGGCATAACAGGGGAATCTCTCAACCCTACCCAGAGGAATCTCTCAACTCTGGTTAGACTACCGGTGATCAGCCGAGTAGCCGAAGCATCGATGCAAGTAATGCCATCACCATAAAAATATAAAATAATACCTCCAAAAGTAATAAATAATCTCAACATTGTATATAAATAAATACGGAAAATCAAGAACTCACAACGACAGTGAAAATATAAAAGTCCACTCACAGGTGAACAAAGCGCGCACTCGCGCTAATCACGTGGTCCGGCGGAAGATCCCTCGCCCGAAGCACGATCTCGATCCCCTTCCAAGGTCGTGGCCTGAAACGGCCGGAATTGGCCAGTTCACCAGAGGAATCCAAATGGTCCAATTTTCTCCACGGGTCAACGGTGGTCAACGTCTCCAACTCGGTCAACGCCGGTCAAACTTCCCGAACAGTGTTTTCGACAATTTTCGACTATTTCCGATATTTATACTCGCGTCTCGGGATGATCGACAGTCCAAAACGGATAACCATTACGATTCGGATAAACCCGACACGAACGGATAAACTCGACGAAATTCAGAAACTTCAAATATTTATATTATATTCCTCGGTCGTCGAAATAATCATCCGGAATAGCCCACGAACTAGAAATCACGTGTACAACAACTCTCGAGAAGAGACTCAACTCAAATTCTTGGCCGATAATTAAGTCGTGATTAAAATCGGCAAATCAATCAATTATCGGAAAATAGTGATTACACGCTAACTCATGAACCAAGTTGATTACTCTACTGATTCTGTTCCGGGTCGTCACAAATCTACCCCCCTTAAAAAAAAATTCGACCTTGAAATTTACGTACCTGTCAGGTGAACAGATGTGGATATTGCTCCCGCATATGTTGCTCAGTCTCCTAGGTGGCCTCCTCAACCGAGTGATTCTGCCTGAAGACGTTCACTATCGGTATAACACGGTGCCTCAACTTCTGCTCACGCCGATCGAGAATCTGTACCAGCTCCTCCACATACGTCAAATCCTCTCGGATCGGTAGCTGTTGTGGCGCTAACACATGTGATGGATCTGGAATATACTTCCGCAACATCGAAACGTGGAAAACATCATGAACACGAGCCATCTCAGCTGGCAACTCAAGTCTGTAAGCCACAGCACCAACTCTCTCGGTGATCTCGTACGGACCAATGTACCGTGGTCGAAGCTTACCACGCTTCCCGAAACGCACTACTCCCCTCCATGGAGATAGTTTCAGGAAGACTCAATCTCCCACATCGAACTCAAGACTCTTTCTCCTCACGTCCGCATAACTCTTACGGCGATCCTGGGAAATCTTTAATATATTCCGGATAATCTGGATATCCTCCATGGTGCTCTTCACCAGATCAGGGCCAATAAGCCATCGCTCGCCCACCTCACTCCAACACAAAGGAGTGCGGCACTGCCTCCCGTGCAGGGCCTCGTACGGTGCCATCTCGATACTGGCCTGATAGCTGTTGTTGTAGGCGAACTCTATCAAATGTAGTTGTTGGTCCCAATTTCCTCGAAACTGCAAAACGCAAGACTGACACATATCCTCAAGAGTCTGTATTGTCCGCTCAGACTGCCCGTCAGTCTGGGGATGAAAAGCTATACTGAAACGCAATCTCGTGCCCATGGCTCGCTGCAATGCCTGTCAGAACTCAGAAGCAAACTGACTGTCTCGGTCAGAAATAATAGATACAGGCACACCATGCAGTCGAACAATCTCTGACAAATACAGCTTGGCCAATCTGCCTACTGAAATCTTCCCCGGAAGTGCGAGAAAATGAGCGGATTTCGTCAGTCGATCCACGATAACCCAAATACCAGTATTGCCCGCCGAAGTACGCGGCAACTGATAAACGAAATCCATGGTAATGTGCTCCCACTTCCAAACCGGAATCTCCAGTGGCTGCAACTTTCCCGCAGGCTTCTGCCTCTCCGCTTTAACCTGCTGACAGATCAAACATCGACTCACATATGCGGTAATCTCCCGCTTTATATTGCGCCACCAGTAATACGCTCGAAGTGTACTAAAAATCTTCGTACCACCGGGATGCATCGCATACGCTGAACTGTGAGCCTCATCTAAAATCTCTTTCTTCAGACTCTCGTCTTGGGGTACGCACAATCTTCCTCTGAATAGTAATGTACCGTCGTCACTCAACCGAAACTCTGTTGGCACACCATTCCGTATCATGGTCTTCTTGTCCAACAGGTAGGAATCCGAATCCTGAGCTTCCCGAACCTGATCAACCAACACTGGTCGAACTTGGAAACTGGCCAACAACCTCGATATCACAAATATCCGGCATAACAGCCGTGGTATCCACAACATGAGTTAAGTAAGCAACACAGCCCTTCTTCATCATCCGATTTGCCTTCATCGCGGAAATCACACGTGGCAATGAAGTATTCTTCTCACCGCGAAACATTATCTCCGGAAAGCCTGGTCGTCGAAACGCAACCTCCTTCTTGTGACAATCGAATATGGCCCAATGTGTCTCTAAGAAGTCCATACCCAAGATCAAATCAAATCGACGATATCCAGCAACAATAAATCCGCGGCTAAACCATGGCCTCCAATAAAAATTTCACAGCCTCTGTACACCCAGCCAATACTCACAATCTCACCGGACGGATACAATACTCTCCACAACCCCGGAAGTGGAGACCCAGGTACCGTAGCTAAAGATGATAGTCTATACGACATAAATGAATGCGTAGCACCTGGATCTAACAATGTAAGTACTGGATAACCGAAAACATGCAACGTACCGATAACAACCTCCGGTGAAGCTCTGCCCTCACGCAAAGTCATGGCATGAACCCTAGCCTACCCAGCTAGTTGTCCACGCTGAGGCTGTCCCTGCTGTCCGCCTTGGCCTGTAAACTGTACTGGTCGAGCCCCCGAAGTGGCACCTCGCTCTCCTCCGGAACTCTGGTCCGCCTGTCCACCAGCACCATCAAGCTGGAAACACTCCCTCGCATAGTGACCCACCTGGCCACAACGAAAACAAGTGACAGGGCCTCGCTGACATGGACCAACATGGTGTCTGCTGCAGAGACTACACAACGGGTACTCCCTCGGTACGGCAAAAGAGCCACCAGTACGTCGAGGATAACTGGAACCGCTAGAACCCCCACTAGACTGTGGTTGCTGCGGTCGATCTCTCCTCCATCTCTGCCTCTGTCTCGGTGCACTAGCTGGTGGTCGATATGGTCCACTGCCCGAGGATGAAGCCGAACCGGAAGTATCAGAACTCAGCCACTTGGAAGGTCCCTGACTCGGTCCGCCCTCCTCAAACCGTCTAGGCTGATATCTCATCTGCCTTTCCTTCTCGATATCCTCACCTCGGAGTGCTGCACTGACAAACTCATCGAAGTTATTCCGAGGAATCATAGTCAGAGTCCCCTTGATGTTCAAGTTCAAACCCAGCTCAAATCTACGGCACTTGGCTTCCTCAGTAGCCACCATGTCACGCGCAAACCGAGATAAGCGGGTAAATCTGTCCCGGTACTCAAACACAGACAAACTGCCCTGCCTCAAATTCATGAACTCCTCATACTTTCGCTGCTGGGTAGCCTGATTGAAGTATCTCCGCATGAAAAAATCTCGAAACAAAGTCCACGGAGTATCAACCGGTACTCGGTCGGTGCTAACCCACCAGAAGTATGCATCTGACTCAAGTAAACCGACTGCTGCCACTATCATCTGCTCAGGGGTAAAACGCAGACGCTCACATACGCGCTTAACCTGAACCAACCATGCCTCACAAATCTCTGGATCAACTGAACCCGAAAAGACAGTCGCACCAGCAGTACGAGCTTTGACCACAGGGTCAAAACGCTCTTCCAAATGTAACACTCGCATCAGCAAGTCGTGCGTCTGGCGATCCTCATCAGGATCTACTTCCCGGTCAACACGGGGACCACGTCGAGGAGGCATCCTACTGATACAAGACAAGCATTAGGTACAAGCAGAAGGAATGTAATCATGAGACCTCAGATATTTGAGATTACACAACACCCGAAGCATTGATGAGTACAGCTGGCCAGTCGGGTCATCACTCCAGACATGCTGTACAAACTCAAATACCCTAAGCGTCACAACTACAAGAGTCTACAGAATCTGAAAACCTAATGCTCTGATACCAAGCTGAAAGGACCCAACCCTAATTAAGTTTCCTAAACCGGAATCAAACCCTTTATGAAAACACGAACCAGCAAAAACCATTAAAATTTCGGCAGAGTAACGCTAATAATGCGGAATTGCCTTTACCTGCACCCGGAAAATAACACTTCATCCTATGCCACAAAAGCCAAACCATGGGCACCAATCCTATCCGAATTTCTCAATATCATATCAATAACAATAAGCAGTAAACATAACTATACTTTATAGGAAATCCAGGAAAAACCATATAAAACATGTATCAGTAACGTATCAGAGCGACCTCTAGTGTATATATATATACAAAATATACAACAATAGGAAAAATAAGAAACCTATTGGAAAAGAAAGGTAGCTCGAACAACTAGCCTCCGACCGCGACGTGAGACACCAGAATCCGAACTGCAAACTGGGCACGAAAACCGAAAAGCCCAGGGGAAAGGCAATAAAACGTTAGAGTGAGTGGACGAAAATAAATATATGCCTTTCACCAATTTCATATACATAATCAATGTAAAACAATGCGAGTTCGGAAAATATATATGGAGGTGCCAGGCGAATCTCTCAAGCCCGACGGTCAGGCGAATCGCTCAAGCCCGACGGTGATAGGCTAGGGGAATCTCTCAACCCCAGTGGCATAATAGGGGAATCTCTCAATCCTGCCCAGAGGAATCTCTCAACTCTGGTCCAGAGGAATCTCTCAACTCTGGTCAGACTACCGGTGATCAGCCGAGTAGCCGAAGCATCGATGCAAGTAATGCCATCACCATAAAAATATAAAATAATACCTCCAAAAGTAATATATAATCTCAACATTGTATATAAATAAATACGAAAAATCACGAACTCGCAATGACAGTGAAAATATAAAAGTCCACTCACAGGTGAGCAAAGCGCGCACTCGCGCTAATTATGTGGTCCGGCGGAAGATTCCTCGCCTGAAGCACGATCTCGATCCCCTTCCAAGGTCGCGGCCTGAAACGGCCGGAATCAGCCAGTTCACCGGAGGAATCCAAACGGTCCAATTTTCTCCACGGGTCAACGGTGGTCAACGTCTCCAACTCGGTCAACGCCGGTCAAACTTCCCGAACAGTGTTTTCGACAATTTTTGACTATTTCTAATATTTATACTCGCGTCTCGGGATGATTGACGGTCCAAAACGGATAACCATTACGATTCGGATAAACCCGACATGAACGGATAAACTCGACGAAATTTTGAAAATGCAAATATTCATTTTATATTCCTCGGTCGTTGAAATAATCATCCGGAACCGTCCACAAACTCGAAATCACGTGTACAACAACTCTCGAGAAGAGACTCAACTCAAATTCTCGGCCGATAATTAAGTCGTGATTAAAACCGGCAAATCAATCAATTATCGAAAAATAGTGATTACGCGCTAACTCGTGAACCAAGCTGATTACTCTACTAATTCTGTTCCGGGTCGTCACACTAACTAGCCATATTTTTCGATTGAACCAAGGCTGATTGATTGAAAGTTTATACTGTATCGCGCGGGTCGCATGTCCATTGAACGACCCAAACACCAAGCTAGTGTCTCTCTTTAAATCTTAGGCGCACTCAATACTTGTAAATAATGATCGAAATTTTTTATATATAATTGTTATGATAATAATATTTTAACAACTCCTAGGTTAAAATGGCCCCGCCGGGAAAGAAAAAGGCCCAAAAGGAGGCCGAAGATGCTCTACTCCGACGCTTGCCAGAGCAAGTCGGTTGGGATTTAGAGGAGGACAACGATGCGTCTCCTTCGGACCTTTCGGCTGGTCCTTTGACAGCGCCCACTGGGGAAATTCCCGTTGCCCTACCTATCCCGACCGGTGATGACGCCCATTCCGGTCCGACGTGCATGGCAGAAAGTGCTCATGTGTCGTCGGCCTCCTTTGAATCTATCCTCTACAGCACATGGCATAAGCTCAGGAGGGCCCCGACAGACCCTCAACCCGAAATGACTCGCAGTCTCGTCAAAGGCGGAAAATCCGAGAAATTGTTCAAGGCGACCAGGCAAAAGATCCAGTTGCCGTACGATGAATTCACCGATGGCCCTCCCACATCTCAGCTAGCTAGTCTCTAAGCGCACAGCATCGGGTCAATCCTTCGCAACATGATTCGTATGATTGCTCCTACTTGGAAGGAGTTGTCGGATGAAGAGAAGGCGAAAGTGTTTAAAGAACTTTCGGTACGTAATACGTACAATTTTAAATTTATTTTCTAATAACCAATAAAAATCGTAATTTCATAATATATACGATTATAATTTTCTATTTATTTCTTATAGGAACAATATGAGGTGGATTCCACACCGGAGATGCTTAGGCACATCAACCAAACCGCCAATGCTATCAACTGTGATTGGAAGTACAAACTTCATAAGTATTATGACGATATCGGCCCCGTGCCTACCCCCGTAGAGCTGCGTGGGGATAAGGAAGATGAGTGGGAGTGGTTGTGTAACCACTTCCAAGGAGAAGAATATAAGGTGATTATTTATTTATTTAAATTAAGAGAATTGAATTATTTTTATTTTAGTTACTTATTAATTTTTTAATGATTTATGTTGTCCAACAGAAATTCTCCAACATCAACAAGACCAACCGGGGGAAGAAGGAAAAATATCATACCTCCGGCTCCAAGCAGATGATCCAAATAACCAAGGAGCACAGAGATAAGGGCTCTAAACACCCTTATCTGGATGCTAGCGTCAGCGCGTACGTGACGCCTGGGCTCGAGAATGAAGCGAGTCAATACGGCGCAAGTGCTATATATTGATTTTTAATTACCGTAGTTATTATTTATTAAATTTTCGTACAAATTTATAATTATTTAATTTTTATTATTTTTTCAGGCGAGGCTGGTAGAACGGGCGCAGCAGGAATTGGCTAACATGCAGCTTGCACACCCGGATTTGCCGCCGGAAGACCTGCCTCCTCTATCAATTGAGAGCCAAATTGCAATAGCCGATGAGATATATAGTCGTCGAGTTGGCAAGGAGGTTAGGGGGATGGGACGCAAGGTCCAGCGAGATTTGTCCTCCGACTCATCTACGGGATGTTCGGCGAGGAAAAGTACTCAGGCTGCGGTCGTCCAAGTAGCCTTTGAAGAGGCTCGACTCGCACAGGAGGAAAATCAATCTATGCGTCAGAGACTTGATCAGCAAGAAGCGCAGATAGCTAAACTCGTCGCCTTCATGGAAAATCAGGCTCGACAACAGTGTCAACCTCCTCCGAACCCATACCCCGACAATGACAACACGGCTGGAAGTGGGGGACTCGGCGGCGCATCTGCTCCTCCAGTATTTTAGTAGTTTGCATGTATGAAAGGACCCAACTCCGATTTAGTTGCCTAAACCGAAATCAAACCCCCTCGAAAACACGACCTTGAAAATTTTTTCCAGAGTTTACTTTGAAAACACATAAACCGTTCTTAGAACCTGCAAAGAAATACACTTCGAATATTTCACAAAAGCCAAACTGTGGGGCTCTGTTCCTCATCCGGATTTCTCAACAACATATATATAATAAACACAAAGGTTTACAAGAAATCCAGAATCATTCAGGAGTATACTCGATTGAAACAAAGTATAAGTACTCAGAGCGACGCCTATATACAACATTTACAATGAGTAGGTCAAACAAGAAACCTACAAAAAAAACTGAAGAGTGGTCCGAACTCTAGGCCTCCGTAGTCGACGCACAACGTAGGAACTCAAACTGCAAACTGGGCAACGGAAACCAAAAAGCCTAGGGGAAATGCAAATAAAATTGGTAATGTGAGGAGGAACTCAAGACTCTTCCTCCTCACATCTGCATAGCTCATCTGTCGATCTTGAGCAATCTTCAATCTGTCCCGAATAATCTGAACGTCTTCCATGGTACTCTTTACCAAATCGGGGCCAAGAAGCCATTTCTCGCCAACTTCACTCCAACATAATGGAGTTCGGCACTACTTCCCGTACAAAGCTTCATAAGGTGCCGTATCGATGCTGGCCGGATAACTATTATTGTAGGCAAACTCGATCAAATGAAGTTGCTGGTCCCAATTCCCTTTAAAGTGTAATACACAGGACCGCACCATGTCCTCTAGGGTCTGAATGGTCCTCTCAGACTGCCCATCAGTCTGAGGATGGAAAGCTATACTGAAATGTAGTCTGGTCCCCAAAGCTCGCTACAATGCCTGCCAAAAATCTGAAATGAACTGACTATCTCGGTCGAAATGATGGACACAGGCACACCATGCAAACGAACAATCTCAGCCAAATACAGCTTCTCTAACCTGCCCACTGAAATCTTCCCTGGAAGTGCAAGGAAATCAGCTGATTTCGTCAAATGGTCCACAATGACCCAAATACCAGTGTTACCAGCAGAAGTATACGGTAACTGATATACAGAATCCATAGTGATATGCTCCCACTTCCAAACTGGAATCTCTAAAGGCTATAGCTTTTCAGCAGATTTCTGTCTCTCTGCCTTCACTTGCTGACAAATGAGGCATCTGCTCACATACGCTGCAATTTTCCTCTTTATATTCCACCACCAATAGTAGGGTCTAAGTGTGCAAAACATCTTCGTACCGCCTGGATGCATAGCGTAAGTAGAACAATGGGCTTCATCTAAGATCTCCTTCTTCAAGCCCTTGTCTCTGGGTACACAAAGTCTGCCTCTGAACAGCAACGTACCGTCACTACTCAACTGAAACTCTGTTGGCACACCATTCCGAATCATGGTTTTCTTGTCCAACAGAAAGGAATCCGCATCCTGAGTTTCACATACCTGATCAACCAATACTGGTCGAACCTGGAAGCTAGCCAACAATGCTCTATCATCATCCCATTCTAACTCAGCTTCCGTAGCCCGTAACTCTGCTAATAAGGAAACTCTGGCCACACGCACATGAAACAATGAAGCTCCAGATTTCTGATTGAGTGCATCACCAACGACATTAGCCTTCCCTGGATGATACTCAAAGGTGCAATCATAGTTATTGATCAACTCTGTCCATCTACATTGTCTCATGTTCAGATCTGCCTGCGTGCGCAAATAAGTGAGACTCTTGTGATCTGTATATATCTTGCACTGAGCTCTGTACAAGTAGTGTCTCCAACTCTTCAAGGCTAATACAATGGCAACCAACTCCAAATCATGCGTAGGATAATTGACTTCATGTGGTTTTAAATGCCTGGAACCATAAGCCACCACTCTGCCATGCTGCATCAAAACACAACCAAGACCTAATTTTGATGCATCGCTGTAAACCACATACTCTCCACTGTCGTCAGGTAGAGTCAACACCGATGTAATAATCAACTTTTCCTTCAAAGTCAAGTAGCTTTCCGCGCAAGCATCTGACCATTCAAACTTGACTCATTTCTTCGTCAAACGGGTAAGCAGTGTCGCTATCCAAAAAGTCTTGCACAAATCGGCGATAATAGCCTACTAAGCCCAAGAAACTCCGTATCTCTGCCACATTAGTAGGTCTGCTCCAATTCAGCACTGCATCAATCTTATCTGGATCCACACTGACTCCCTCAGCTGATATCACGTGGCCCAAAAACTTTACTTTATCAAGCCAAAATTCACATTTACTGAATTTGGCGTACAACTGAGCATCTCGTAAAGTCTGCAAGACTGCATGCAAATGCTTCTTGTGCTGCCCCACACTCCTGGAATAGATTAGGACGCCGTCGATGAACACAATGACGAACTTGTCCAAATAACGTCTGATAATCCGATTCATCAGGTCCGTGAAAGCAGCTGGTGCATTGGTAAACCCAAACGGCATAACAAGAAACGCATAGAGCCCATAACGTGACCAAAATGCCGTCTTGTCAACATCAGACTCTCGAATCTGCAACTGATGGTATCCAGATCTGAGATCAATCTTCGAGAAAACTGAAGCTCCTTTCAGCTGATCGAACAAATCATCAATCCATGGAAGCGGATACTTGTTCTTCACCATAACTTGATTCAATTTCTGATAATCAATGCATAGCCTCATCGAACCATCCTTCTTTCTCATAAACAACACTGGAGCACCTCAAGGTGAAACACTAGGTCGAATGAAGCTTTTCTCAATCAATTCCTGAAGCCGACTCTGCAATTCCCTCAACTCTGCGGGTGCCATACAATAAGGTGTCTGCGAAATAGGTCCGGTACCCGGAAGTCACTCGATGGTGAAATCAATCTCCCTGACTGAAGGAATACCAGGTAAATCCTCGGGAAACACATCTGGACACTCACAAACCACCGCAATATCACCAATGTAAGTCTCACAACCCTTCCTCATCATCCGATCAGCCTTCATTGTTGAAATCAAACAAGGCAAAGTAGTATTCTTTTCACCCTGAAACAAAATTTCTGGCATGCCTGGACTCCTGAATATAACCTCCTTCTTGTGACAGTCAAGAACAGCCCAATGGTTCTCCAAGAAATACATACCCAAAAGCACATCAAAATCCATGATATCCAGCAGCATCAAGTCCGCGGCTAACCCATAACCTCCAATAAAAATCTCACAATCTCTATATACCCACCCGACACACACTACCTCGCCAGATGGATCTAACACTCGCCACATACTAGGGAGTAGAGATGCAGGTATAGTAGCCAATGATGCTAGTCTATATGACTTAAATGAATGCGTAGCCCCTGGATCTAGTAAAGTAAGAACTCGATGACCAAAAAGTACAACGTACCGATGATAACCTCTAAAGAAGCTCTGCCCTCATGTAGAGACATGGCATGAACCCGAGCCTGTCCAGCTGGTCGTCCATGCTAGCCACGATTCTGCTGACTACCCTGACCAGAAGACTGTATCGCACGATCTTCAGAAGCAATACCCTGATCATGATCAGCACTCTGATCCGCAACACCACCAAAAGTACCACGCTGAGGACACTCCCTCGCATAGTGGCCAACTTGACCACAACAGTAATAAGTAGAGGGACCATACTGACACTGACCAAAGTGATGTCTGTGGCAGTTGTTGCATAATGGAGTGTCCCTCGGTGTAACTGGTGTGCTGAAGAAAGGTCGAGGATAACTCAAGCCACTAGTACTCCCACTCGACTGCTGTCTCTGTGGTCGACTCCTCCTCCATCTATGACTCTGCTTAGCAGTGCTGGTAGGATATCTATCAGGTCCACTACCCAAAGATGATGCCGATCCAGAAGTACCTGAACTCAGCCTCTTCGAAGCACCCTGACTTGGTCCACCCTCTTTAAGTCGACGCATTTGAAACCGCATCTGTCTCTCCCTCTCAATGTTCTCACCTCTGAGTGTAGCACTAACAAACTCATCAAAGTTATCTCGAGGCATAGTGGTCAAAGTCCCCTTGATATTCAGATTCAGACCCAACTTAAACCTCCTACACTTGGCTTCCTCTGATGCCACTATATCACTTGCAAACCGAGACAAACAAGTGAACTTATCCCAATACTTAAGCACTGACATACTCCCCTACTTCAGATTAGTAAACTTCTCATATTTCTGCTGCTGAGTAGCTGGATTGAAATACTGACGCATGAACATCTCTTTAAACATCGGCCAAGGAGTATTAATAGGAACTCAGTCTGTACCAACCCACCAGAAGTAAGCATCTGACTCAAGTAAACCCACTACTGCTACAGTTTTCTGTTCAGGAGTAAAATGCAGGCGCTCATAAACACGCTCAACCTGAACCACCCAAGCTTCACAAACTTCAGGACTAGGGGAACCAGAGAAAACAGTTGCTCCTGCTATCCTGGCCTTAGCCACAGGGTCAATATGTTCCTCCAAACACAATACTCGCATAAGCAAGTCACACGTACGTTGATCCTTATCAGGATCCCTAGTCCGTTCAGCACGAACACCAGGTCGAGGAAGCATCCTAAGGATAAAAGATATTAGTCACAGGAAAGAAAGGATGTAATCATGAAACTTCAAACGTTTGAAAGCATACAACACTCCAGAGCATTGATGATTATCCGCCGGCCAGTCGGGTCATCCCTCCCGAAATGCTGTACATTCTCAAATGCCCTTAGTAACATAACTACAAGATTCTACAGAACCTAAAACCTAATGCTCTGATACCAACTGAAAGGACCCGACTCCGATTTAATTGCCTAAACCGAAATCAAACCCCATCAGAAACACGACCTTAAATTTTTTTTGCAAGAGTTTACTTTGAAAACACATAAACATTTCTTAGAACCTGTAAAGAAATACACTTCGAATATTCCACAAAAGCCAAACCGTGGGGCTCCGTTCCCCATCCGAATTTCTTAACAACATATATATAATAATCTGAAAGGTTTACAAGAAATCCAGAATCATTCAGGAGTATACTCAACTGAAACACAGTATAAGTACTCAGAGCGACGCCTATATACAACATTTACAACGAATAAGTCAAATAAGAAACCTACAGAAACTGAAGAGTGGTCTGAACTCTTTGCCTCTGTAGTCGACGCACAACACAAGAACTAAAACTGCAAACTAGGCAACGAAAACTGAAAATCCCAGCGAAAAGGAAAATAAAATCATTAGAGTGAGTGGACGAAAATAAACATATGCCTTTCACCATTTATATAGTCATAAAATAATGCGAGTTCGTAAATGCATAAAAGTCGCTACTCCGGCGGATTTCCCTGCCAGAGTAGCAAGTCGGGTGAATCTCTCAAACCCGATGGTGATAAACTAGGCGAATCTCTCAAGCCTAGTCGGCATATCAAGCGAATCTCTCAAGCCTGATAGATGGAATACCAGTGATCAGCCGCGTAGCCAATGCATCGATGCTAAATAACTAAATGCCATCACCGATAAAATAAACAATACTTTTCAAACGATAAATAATCTGAACATTGTACTAGAAACAAATACTGAAATCAAGAACTCGCTACAACAGTGTAAATAAATGACCATTCATAGAGCAAAGCTAGCCCTGAGGTCTTGCGGAAGATCCCTTGCCAAATGCTCGATCTCGATCACCTGAATAACAGGGATACGATCAATACATGAAGAATTACAACATATGGAGCTAATATGCCGAGAACCCCACATTCTCGAAAGACATACTGCTCGAAATATCGCCGAGGATTACAAAATTCACAAAATATACCCAATTAACCCTCGTCCCAAAATATAATACTCAAATCAACCCAAAAACCTCAAGACGATGCTCGGGGCGCAATTACGAGAAAAACGGTATAAAACTTCCAAAAAATCACAAAAAGTCAACCTCGTCGGAGCTTCGCTGTTGACCGCCGCCGCCGCCGGCTGCGCGGCGTCATTGGTGATCAATTCCAGTGAAAATTTCCAGATGACATCTACTCCTCGAGCCCAACGCGGCTCAGGGTCAACGGTGACCAATTGTGGTGAAAATTTTCATATCACATCTACTCCTCAAGCCCAACAACTTCCTCTTCTACCATCAAAGCCAATTCCAGCTACACCAGTTGGAATTGAGCTCAAAAGTTGCAAACTCCATGGATTCCGGTGAGCTTTTCCGGTGAGCTTCAAACGGCTTCCAAACTTGAAATTTCTCCACCCAAAAGCTTCTATGGTTTGAGGGAGATAAACCCCAACCCCATTGACTCCAAAAGTGGCCGGAAAAACCCACCCGATTCCGTCAAAAATCTCAAACTACACCGAGTTGGTTCTCCCTCAATACTCAGCCAAATCAACTCAAACCAAGTTCAAAACAATAGAAAATCACGAGAGGAAGCTAACCATACCAAGCTTGTGGTCTGAAGTCACCGGAATCAGAAGGTCAACTGCGGTGCAAAATCCCTTCGACCAACACGGGTCAACGGCCCAATTTTGGTCAACTCGACCCAAATGTGATTTTTTTGACAATTTCACGACTATTTCGATATTTATACTCGAGGCCAAAACGATCAATGGTCATAAACGGATCAAAACTAATCGATAAACACGATTAAATCCAACGGTCGGAAATATTCATAACATATTCATCGGACATCGAAAAAATCCTCGAAAAATTCCTACGAGCTCGAAATCATAAACTCTACAACTCTCGTGAAGGAACTCATATCAAATTCATTACCGAAAATATCATCGTGAACTAACCCGCCATATCAACCAATTACGATTAAACCGCGACTAATCGCGAAACTCGCAAATTAAGCCAGTTAACTACCATTTTCGGTTCGGGTTGTCACAATGTATTCTAGCTATGTAGTTTATCATATCGTTTTTTTCGATTCCGAACGATTTAATTTCATGTATGTACAAATTTTTATTATTTAAGTAACAATTATTATTTTAATTAATTTATAAATATTTAATTATTTAAATGAAAATTTAGTATTTTAATTAAATTATTAATATTTTACTTTAAATTAAAATTTTAATGAAAAAAATTAAATAATTACTTAGACTACGGTGAAAGTATTTTCCGTGGTCTAAGTGAACACTTAGACAACGGAAATATGCACCATATCTGCGGTCTAAGTTCCATTTAGACCACGGAAAATACTTTTTTCGTGGTCTAAGTGATCACTTAGACCGCATACTTTTTCCGCGGTCTAAGTAAGCACTTAAACCACGGAAAATACTTTCTCCGTAATCTAAGTCCAACTTTGACGACGAAGAAAGGATTTTCCGTGGTCTAAGTGTGACGACCCGAAATAGAATCAGTATTGTAATCGGCTTAATCCACGAGTTTAAGCGTAATCACAGTTTTCCGTAAATGAATCGAATTAGCGATGCAGTTCACGACTTAATTATCGGGCGAGAACTTGAGTTGAGTTTCTTCACGAGAGTTGTTGTACGCGTGATTTCGAGTTTGTGGGCGGTTTCGGATAATTATTTCGACGACCGAGGAATATGTTATGAATATTTGAAATCGAGGAGTTTCGTCGTGTTTATCCGTTTGTATTTGAGTTATCCGAAACGTGGATGTGATACGTTTTGGACCGTCGATCGTATCGACCCGCGAGTATAAATATCGGAAATAGTCGAAAAATTGTCGAAAACACTGTTCGGGAAGTTTGACCGCCGTTGACCAAGGATTTTGACCATTGACTTTCGTCGACCGAAGCTCCACCGCGCGTGCGAACTGCCGCCGTTGGACTTCACAATTCCGGCCACCTCCAGCCTTGAAATTGGTATGGTTAGAATCCTCTCTTGATTTCCTATGGTTTGGAACTTGGAATTTTGTAAATTGATGATGTTTGGAGGGAGAACGAGCTCGAGGAAAATCGTGGTTTTCGCCGGATTCGGGTTGGGTGTTCCGGCGACGGTTGGAGTCGGGGATGTGGGGGGAAAGGTTTCCCTCAACCTCTAGTTGCTTTTGGGTGGAAGGAATTTTGGGTTGGTCACCGTTTTGGAGCTCGCCGGAAAGTCACCGGAATCAATGGATTATGTGACTTTCGAGGCAAATTTCGGCCACTGTGGTGGTTGGATGGTGGTGGTCCTTTGAGAGAAGTTGTTGGGCTTGTGGCAAGGATCATTTCTGGAAAGTTTCGTTGGATTTGGTCGTCTTCGCCACCGCGCCGCCGACGGCGGCGGTGGTCCGGCGAGGTCCGGATTTTTGAGAATTTTAGGTGTTTCTGACTCGTTTTCATGCTCTGAACGCAGTCGTGAGGTTTTCGAGATGATTTGGATGCCAAAGTTTTAGTCGAGCGTTTATGTGGAGAGTTTGGGGAATTTCGACGATTATTTTGTATCGAGTTCTATGTTTCCGAAAATGGTTGGTTTCTGAGGTGTGGTACAGAGTAGTGAATTGTGATTTTGATCAGTTATATTTTGTGATTATTCATGGGATTGAGATCATACGTTGGGCGAGGGATCTTCCGCCGGATCTCATGATTAGTATGTGTGCGCACTGTGCTATCTGTAAGTGGACCTTTTTATTTCACTGTCGTAGCGAGTTTTTGATTTTCGTATTTATTTACAGTACGATGTTGAGATTATTTATTGCTTTTGGAGGTATTATTTTATATTTTATATGGTGATGGCATTACTTAGCATCGATGCATTGGCTACTCGGCTGATCACCGGTAGTCCAGATCTAGGGTTGAGAGATTTCCCTGATGTGCCCACTAGGCTTGAGAGATTCGCCTAGTCTATCACCGTCGGGCTTGAGAGATTCGCCTGACACCTCCATTCATTTTATGAACTTGCTTTGTTTTATGATATGTATAAATGGTGAAAGGCATATGTTTATTTTCGTCCACTCACTCTAACAATTTTATTTGCCTTTCCCCTGGGTTTTTCGGTTTCCATGCCCAGTTTGCAGTTCGGATTCTGGTGTCTCACGTCGCGGTCGGAGGCTTAGTGTTCGAGCTACCTTTCTTTTCCAGTAGGTTTCTTGTTTTGCCTACTGTTGTATATTTTTGTATATATACACTAGAGGTCGCTCTAGTTAGACTACTGTTATGTTTTTCATGTGATTTTCCCTGAATTTCCGTGAAGTATAGTTTTGATTACTACTTTACATTATTGTCATGATATTGAGAAATCCGGATGGGATTGGTGCCCACGATTTGGCTTTTGTGGCATAGGATGAAGTGTGTTTTCCGGGTGCAGATTAATGGCAATTCCACGTAGTAGCAAAACTCTGCTGAAATTTTCTTGTTTTTTTGCAAGTTCGTGTTTTCAGAAGAGGTTTGATTCTGGTTGAGGAAAAAAATTGGGGTTGGGTCCTTTCACTAAGTGAGCACTTAGACCGCGCAAACCTCCTTTTTCGTCGTCTAAGTACCTGGACAACGGTACTTGGAGGACATAACCTAGTCCACGGAAGTTCCGTCATCTAAGTAGTTAGACGATGAAAATGCTCACCTAGACGACGAAAATGGTCCGCGGTCTAGGTGAGTTTTTCTTGTAGTGTGTTAGTGGCGTTGTCAAGATTCTTTTAAAAGCTATGCACCAGAGAAGTGAAGCGGTCAGACTTGTGGGAAATGCAACATGACATCAGTTTTATCCTATGCAAATTTGAGAGGATATTTCCCCCAATTTTTTTTGACATCATGCCTCACCTGATGATCCATCTTCCGAACAATTGTTGCTTACCGGTCATGTACACTACACTTGGATGTATCCCTTGGAAAGGTATATACGATTCGATATTTTTGTACTGGCTATGTTTTTATATATAATACTTATTTAAGTATAATCGTAACATGCAATTTTCATCTTGATAGATAACTGGGAGACTACAAAGACTATGTGAAGAATAAATCTGCACCTAAAAAGTGTATCGCTGAAGCATATCTTGCACACGAGTGCATAACGTACACCAAGTTGTATTTGGGAGCTATGGAGGACCCTCCACAGCATATGTCGGTAGATCAATTGTCCAGAAGTTCAATACTTGAAAGACATTTATCTTCAACACCCTTCTATTGCCGGTAATGTTGAGTACCACAACAAGACGTTTGCAAACTATTTTGGCAAATGGGTAAGGTCATATCTATATATATAGGCGTACTTGCATATATATACAAATTAATATCAATGTTCATATTTAAAGTGAATGGTTTTTTTTCTTCAGATGAGCCATGTACAAGATAATGGTTACCCACAATGGTCACACGCATTGAGGCTCTTGGCGATGAAACCAGTAACTTCAAATGTTTACCCGATGTGTAAGGTTAATGGCGTGAAATTTATATGTCAACATAGAGACGACAAATTGAAGACACAAAATTCTGGGGTAATGGTGCATTGTGGGCAGAATGACGTTGACTATTACGGTGTTCTCCATTTAGTGGTGGAACTAATTTATGGGGAGGCCATAAAAGTACACTTGTTTAAGTGTAAATAGTTTGATACTAGCTTGGAGAACAAAAGGACCGATCGGTACGATATATTTTTGGTGAATACTGCTACAAACTGGTATGAAGATGACCCATTTATTTTTGCTACAGCAGGAAAACAAGTGTTTTATCTTGATGATCTTGTGCACATAGGCGCGTAGAAAATAGTTAACCATGTTGTTCCTAGAAATATATACAGTGCTGCTACACTTGGTGAGGCCGCAGATGATGAAGAAGTTACTGCATACCAAGAGCCGAACGCAATTGACATTCCAAAATCTTCTACAATTCGCCTTAATAATGTGAGATTAGGTATTGTGGTTCGAATTCCGGGAGTACAGCTTCTTGATGTTAATCCATATGAAATTTTCACGAAGACTTAGGTGACGAGGAGTGGCACATCTTACTAGAAATTAGTTATGAAACCGAGTTAGACTCAAGCAATGATTCTGATTATTAGCCTTAGTTAGAGATGTACGTACGTATTTGACTATAACAAAGTGTTTATATGAGAAAAGTGTTTAATTAGTAATGATTCTAACTATGTGAATGATCTGTTAGTTAAACAGGTATTTAAAGCGTGTTTCTACATATCTATGTTGTAGGGGAAAAAATTCTCCACTATAACCGACGACATACTGTCTAAGTCGTCGGTTAGACAGTCGTCGGTTATAGTTTGTTTAAAAATCCAGTCGTGACTACCCATCGTGCAGCGCCGCAAACGATCCTAAAACCTAGCACCCCCGTCGATCGACTCTCTCTCGCTTCTCCGCCACACGCCGCCCCAACCTTCTCTCTCTCTCCTCCTATCATGTCGGGTACCTGAGTCCTCTCTCTCTCTCCTCCTATCACGCCGCCACCGCCCCAGTCGCCACCTCCCTCCACCGAGTACCCTGTGGCCGATCGGTATCTCTCTCCACCGTGACTATATATATATAATTGTTTATATATATATATTATTGTCTATATATATAATTTGTGTTTTTGAATTTTTGTATATATATAATTGTAAATATATATAAATATAATTGTGGGAAATTGTGAATATATGTATAAATATAAAAATAAAATTGTGAATAATTGTGAATAAACTATATATATAAATAGGAATATATATATATAAATAAAGTTGTGACTAATTGTGAATAAACAATATATATATAAATAAAAAATATATAAATATAGAATATGTGAATATATATATATATATAAATATAGGAGTAAAAATAATTGAATGTATATATAATTGTGATTTTGTAATTTTGTAATTTAAGTAGTTGAAAATGTCGATGAATATATGTGCCGTAGATATGAATTTGTGTTTTTGTTAAATTTGTTATTTTATTGAACATGTGCGATGAATACATTAATGTTTAATTGAGTATATGATTTATTGAATATACTTAAATTTATAGATTATATGTGAATTAATATACATTTTTAGGTATGAATTTGAATTTTTTTTGCAAAAAAAATATTCCTTGGGATCCGGGTCGAGATCCCGATGTGGAAATGAGAGTAGCAGCTCAGCCACGATAAGCAATAGTTATTATGACCCTATTACCTCTCGCCAACGTATTATACTTGGTGAGGATGCGACGCCGTAGGAACCCAACCGACCCTCAATCGCGAGGAGGCGACGCCGCAACAAACAGCCAGCCGACGCTCAACGGGCGGCACGTCTCAATAGTCGATCCATATGCGTATGCCGCACATTACCGAGCAGACGCCTGCTCCCTCTGTGGCCCAATCATCTGAGGCATGTGCTTCAGGTAATTCGAGGGCCGGTGTGCGATTATCACTGCCGTCCATCATCTTCGTGCCTGACGAGATACCGGCCATACCTATTTTCGATGATATGGGGAGACCTATTGGAGGACAGTTACGGTGGACCAAGAGTACATGTATATACCGTTCGAGACACCTCTTTGGAATGCTCAGATTAAGGGACAACAGACAGACAAATTGGGTAAATATTAATAAACATTACAATATGGCCTTTCAAACTTATATATATAGCCGATATGTAAATTAAATTGGGTGCTTATTTTTTCATCTTATTATCATGTCTTAGGCACTTTCGTCAACACCAAAGCCAAAAAGACCAGAGGCACTGTCGTCGACAAGCTTCTTGAACAGGTGACCAAGCATGGGCAGGTGGTCATTAGGACGACTGAAAGAGGCGAGGTGATCGAGGGAGATCATACTCGAAAGTACGCCTCAATGGCCAGAAGCATCATATGGGACAAATCCCTAATGCTGTGGTCTGATTGGAATTTCATGCCGAACTACGTGAAGTTGGAAGTGCATAATGCACTGTCGGTGAGGTACATTTTGCATTATTACGTAAATTTTCTACTTATTAATCAAGTCCGCATTTTAAAATCAATTTACCATTTATATATATATATATTGTAGAGGTGGTTTCACGTGGAAAACATGCTCAGACACACGTGGGCAAATAAGGTGCAAGAGAGCAGGTGATGTCTCCCAGTTTTTGTATATATCGAGTTAGAACTTAATCCTCAAGATTTTAGTATTTAACATTTGTGTTGCATTAATATAGGTACAAGGAGTGGAAGTCCGAGCTCAAAAAGCACTGAAAAAAGTACGGCAGCGACCTAGATGCTACCCCTAGCGAGTTTTGGTTTAGGGAGTATAAGTTCGAGCACCCGCGATTCAAGGTATGCAACTTGAACATATTTGTGTTGTGTTGTATTAATTATATTCAGAAAATTAGTTAATCATTTTCTGACGTATGTTTATCCAACAAGGCCATCTCCGAGACAAACTCTCATAACCGGGCAAAAAACTCCAAGAACCATCATTGTGGTTCTAGGTCTTATTCCGATTGGGCTAAGGTGGCAGCCGGCAAACACCTAGAAGTCTCTCTGTTGGTGTATACTACTCATCAAGCCTATCCGCAATGCCCCGAAGATGTTGTAAGTCTCTCATTAATTAATTCACATATTTGCTACATTATATATATTTTTTCTCTACATATTTTTGTATGTTTAATATGTTAATCGTATTTTCTTGACAATTATGCCAGAGTGGAAGAGGCAATCCCACAGGTGTTAACTCAGGTAGCTTGAGAGCGATATCCTAACACCTCGGATGAGGAGCTGACCCAGTACGCCTCTCAGATTGATACACCTGATCCGACTGTGTCAGCAAGGATCATGGTAGCCGCGATACCTCCTGGGAAGAACACCTTCTACGTCAGGGGTTTGGGCAAGAAGGGCCAATGGGTCTTGAAAATGACTCCCGAATTCTCCCACCAGTCGGGATCTTCCAGGACCTCTCATCTACATGAGTAGCTCCAGAGGCAAACAAGGGAGATGGAGAAGCAACATAGACATTTAGAGGAGCAACGGAGATTGATAGAGTATATAGAGCAGGCGATTACTTTACAAAATGTGAGATTCGCCGAGTAGCAGAGATTAGCCGAGCAGCATGTATCTATGGCGGCATGGTGGCAGCAATGTATGCCACAATTTTAGGCTGCTGGAATCCAGATCTCGCCCCTACCTTCGAACGTTTTCGATGCTCCACAGCTACAGCCGCAGCCACCAGAGGATCAGCGCGACCAGGGGAGTCACCACTCTAATTATTTACACAACATAGATTTTGATCAGTCTTAGTGTAGTTGTGTTTTATTTGTATGGATGCATACTTTGTTGGATAATATATGTTGTTAGGAAAATATGTGTTGTATTTTGGAATTGCAGGTTCTGGAATTGGGCCCAATCAAGAATCTACCATTTTTTTAAAAATGCACCAACGATAGCAGACGACATGGACCTATGTCATCTGCTATAGTATTTCCAGAATATTCCAAAATACACTATAACCGACGACTGCCCTAACTAGTCGTCGGTTATAGTATAACCGATGGTGTATACCCGACGCTTGTATGACCGACGAGTTAATTTAACAGGCTGACGACTTCACGTTGTTGGCTATAGTAGAATTTCTGGTAGTGGATGCTAACGATGACACTAAGGCTCAAAAATCTCAAGCTCTCATGTTTTTGCGGAGACATATTCATCCAAATCTGAGGAAACAGTACTCGCTAAAGGATGAGCCTACGTATTTATGGGTAACTTTGCAAGAACGGTTCAACAATGTACATGACGGATAACTTCCATAGTTACATGAAAAGTGGGATTCAATCCGGTTGTTGGATTTTCCTAAAATCAATGCATTTTGTCAAGTAATGTTGGAGCTATAGTCAAAGCTAGCCATTTGTGGCATCGTGAAGACCGACCAAGCTATGGTTGAGAAGTCTTTGACCACCTTCCCTACTTCCATGGACACGCTCGTACATCAATATCGTATAGATTACGAGCAAGGAAGGTTAAGATCATTCATTAATCTCATAAATGTGTTGGCCAAGAAAGAGAGGTATCATGAGATTCTTCTCAACAACAATGCTAGGCCAGCCGGTACAAGGAAAGTCTATGAGACATACTATATTGGTGGGAAAGCTCGTAAGGATAAAAAGAATTATTGTTGAACGTTACAATAATCATGGTGGTAGAGGAGAGAATGACAGAGGTCATGGCAGAGGAGGAAACAATTGGAATTTGACTTGGACTCGCCAAGACAATAGCCAAAACTCCAACAAAAAACAGTCAAATTCCGGTCCTAGGAATGGTGAAAATTATTCAAATTCTTCTTCTATTTCTTGCTTGTCACCTTGTTATAGGTGTGGTTCTACCAAGCACATGCACAAACAATGTCGTGCACCTAAGGATGTTCAAGCAATACTTGCCACATGAGACCAACTATACTGAAGATCAAGAGATGAATGATTGCGGTGAAGCCAATCTAATTGCAGTAGATATCCCCAAAGCATGCCTATAGACTACGAAATTTGATTATTATATGTATTGGGCTCATGATTATGCTATGTAATCAAGTTTAGTTTATTTTAACTTGTTGTAGTCGGCTGTTGTGGGAATATGACAATCTTTAGATGTGAGTATTTGATGTTGGCAAATTAATAAAATTTTCTTTCTTTCGGTATTTGAAAGTGTTAAGAATGGTTATTTTCATACATATTGATTGAAATGTTCAAAATATATGGCACTATGACATAAAATATCATAAAAACGAGACAAAAAGAGAGGATGGTTTTGATCCTGAGAATTTTTGACCCGTCGAAGGTTTATCTCAACTAGCCGAAGAACTCCTCCTGGATCGGTTGTGGCACTATTTTGACATGTCAAATTTTTTGTCTTATTTCTTTCGACCTATCTAAAGATGGTCTTCGGTCATCTATTTTGCATCTTTGATCTGTTGAAGCACCACCTCAGCCCGTTAAAGGCTAGCCTCTATCTCCAAAATTGTTCAAAATTTTTGACCCGTCGATGAAAAGTTTTGACCCGTTGAAAAAGATATCAAAAATTCATATAGGTTTCAAATTATTCTTCAACCCGTCGAGCCATTTTCTCGACCCTTCGAAGAGGTTACTCTGGACATGATTTACATGTTCTTCGACCGGTTGAATGGTATAGGAAAATCAATTTGGTTTTTGGGTTTCAGTTTGACCCGTCGAGTTGATATCCCGACCTGTCGAAGATTGTACCCGGATTTGATGTTTTTGATGTATTTTACATCGGTTTTACTATGCCATACCAGCACTCTATAAGGGTCACATCCATTTGATAAATCTTTAAGTCTTTGCTTAAAGTGTTTGCCAAGTCTTGAAGACTAATTGATTCACATTCTTTTGTAGATGTTTGAAAACGAAATTGAGTGTCTAGCAGATAGTTTATGGATCTTGTGCCATACAATTCTTCAATAACCACCATGATTGGTTCAACGTCGGTTATACAAGGGCGTAGTTCAGCATAATTTTTTCTACCACATGGAACAAGAATTTATATCACTGATGCATTGTACGTTCCAAAGGCCAATCTAACCTTGCTATGTTTTAAGAACATTAGAGCCAACTGTTTACACTTGGAAACTCATTGTGAGAATGGTAAAGAATTCTTATGCATAACTTCAGAGGAGTGCGGTACAAAGCATACCTTGGAGAAGTTAGGGGCAATTTGTAGTAGATTATATCTTATTATGGTTCAGATTATTGAATCTAATGTGGTCACTCTCACCACTATGTCCGACTCTGCCTTATATAAGGGGCAGATCCTTTGTGCAACTGGGGAGTACATGAAACAAATTAAGGTAAATTTTTATTTTTATTAACCTAAACCGAGTATGAGTTGAACATTGTCTTTCCAGAATAGAGTTACTAATATTTGTTCTCTATTTTTGTTTTATCTGTGTAGTCTTTTGTTCTTTGGCTATGTGAGTATTGATTCAGAGACAGGATAATTGGCTATATTTTTTTTTCCAACAAATGAAAAGCTTGCTGGAACCACAAGGTAGAGAGATTACATATGTCAGTGATCGTGGAGCTCAACTTTTGAGTGCTTTTGATAAAGTTCTTCCTGGTAATCCTCACCTTTTCTGTTGCAAGCATTTGGTGACCAATCTGATGGGTAAATTTGGGAATGCAACAGCTGAGCTAAAAAATAAAGTGAGAAATATATTTTTTCAGTTGGCATATTCATTTTCCGACAAGGAATAACGTTTTCATTTGAGAGAACTGAAAGAGGTTAGTGGGGATGATACTATAGAAATTTTTTTGAAAGATATGCCTCTTAAATATTGGTGTCGTGCTTTTTTTCGTGGATCCCTTTATGGAGTTATGGCAAATAGTATTGCTGAATTGTGTAATGCTTGTATTGCTCTTGAGTGTGAGATGCTAGTACATGCAATGCATGACCAGACTCAGATTAAGTTTATGGAGCAGATGGCTAAGAGGAAAGATGAAGCTTTACAATGGACAACACCACTCACTTCTGCAATGCAACAACGTTTGAAGGAGAAGATGAATGTTGTTGTTCAATATCATGTGCATTACTCACATTCCAATGTATATGAGGTGTGTTTAAAGTATGCATATGTTGTTGATCTTGGAGGCTTTTCTTATTCATGTCGAAAATGGGAAATCAAATGTTTTCCATGTGTGTACAGTCTTGCTGCAATGCATTTCCATGTGGACTATTACAAGAAGTGTTATGACTTTCCAATCATTCTGGTAGAGAATGTGGATATGGCTGCAATGGAATCTTGCTTTGATGGATTCATACTACCTCCCAATGTGAAGAAAGCGGAATGCCAAATGACAAGAGGTTGAAGTTTGCAGGAGAGATGGAGAAGAAGCTCACTCGTTGTAGCCGATAACAGAAAATGGGCCATCACAATAGGAGGTCATATAATGAGCCTTTGAGAGCAGAGGTTGATGAATATAATGATTCGTTCTTTTTAGATTTAGGTTTGTAATTTGATGAATTGAAAATTTTGCTTGTTGATGACTTTGTTCTTTTAGATTCAGGTTTTGGGTTTGATGACTTGAAAATTTTGTTGTTGATGACTTTATGAATAAAGTTCAGGGATATATCTATACTACAGTGTTTTATTAGTTGTCACTCTATTGTTAAATCTATTAATCACATCACTGTTGCTATGAGTACAATGAATAAGATATGCAACTGAGTATCAATTGAACCTCAACCGAGTATCAGCTGAACCAAATCTGGAAGAAAAATAGAACTACCTAACCATTCAGAATCCTGTTGTGAGCAGTACAGTGAATAATATTATGCAACTGTGTATCAGTTGAGCCTCAACTGAGTATCAGTTTAACCAATTCTGGAAGAAGAAACAAATTACCTAACCATTTAGAACAAACTCTGAAAGGAGTTAAACTTCAATTTGATAAAAACATACATAATTAATTCATGTTCAATCTGCTAACAAAAACTAACTTGTTACGACCCGGAATAATATTACGTGATAATCGGAACTTATGCAGTTAGTTGCTAATTAATTAAGTTAATTGTCGATGGTAATTAGTTTTTTTTACTGTTGGTAACTTTCGCTGGTGATTTATCGATATGTTTTTTCGAGAAATTTCTTTGGATAAATTTGTAGAGTTTGTCGATACAAATTCGTGGTCACGTCAAGTGTTGAAATCGAAGTTATGCCGAATAAATTATGGTCAGTGGAAATTTTACGGAAATATTGGAAAATCACGGGTATAAATATGAGTTTCTATTTTGGGAAAGTGGAAATTTTCCATTTTTGGCAACCGGGTTGACCCCGCGTTGATCACCTTCTCGACACTGTTTTCGCCGTCGGTTCCTCATCAATGGTGAGCTTTCGGCCGAACATCTTTGGCCGTGAAATGTGTCAGGTTTTTTTAGGCTTGGGCCCCTCTATTGTTTGGTGGTATAATCACCGATGTTGGTGGCTAGAGGAAGGAGATTCGTGGCGGAGGAAGTTGGTCGGTTTCGGGTTGAATTTCTCGACAATAGTGGCGGCGCTCACGGCGGCGTTTGATATCAAGGTTAGAGAGGTTTTGAAGCCCTAGGCAAGATGAGTTAAACTCGACACATCTCTGCACTTGCCGTGGCTGAACGGTGGCGATCAGACGAATTGAATTTTCTGGTGAGTTTTTGGTTTTTCGGCAATTTTGTGCCTTTCTGGTTTGTTTCTGATGTTATGTTATACTACAATGTTGTTAAGCTTGTTGAGATGAATGTTTTGATATGTAGGTTGCTCGATTTGAAGTCGGTGGGATTCCGGCCTCCACCAGCGGTGGTGCGTGGCCCCACGCGCTATCGTGCGTGGCGAAGCTCTGGCGTGGTGGAATTTTCAACAAAATTTTATGTCGTTCCGCTCCTAATTTTTTGACGAACGCAATGGTGAGGTTCCTGTTTGGATATGGATTTGATTTATTTAGATGTGTGTTTAATCGGGTAATAATTAATTGATTTCACGATAATTTTTAACGGACGATCTGACTATCGATTTAATTCGAGTCACTCGATATTTGAGATTTATGTTGCGACTCTAAAGTTTAGTTATAGTGAAGGAATGCAAGGAACAAAATTTGGAATTTGGTTAAGTATGTTTTTAGTCAGAAAATGCATATTTTGAGAATGCGAGATTCTTGACATTATTGCTCATAGGATTATGAGCTTAGCTATTCTATATCGACAAGTAAATATGAATTATAATCGTGGTTTCACGATTATGAGTTAGTGGGCCGTTTCGGATAATTATTGTGCCGATTAGCAGGTTACGACTTTATAAATATTCTGGCATAGTACGGTGAGTGGACCTTTATTTTCTCAGTTGTAGCGAGTTCTTATTTTATACAGTAAGCTCTACAGTTTTATTTTAGAGCTTTTAAATTTGGAGGTTTATTGTGATGGTTTATTTTATTACATCGATGCTTTAACTATTTGGCTGATCACTGGATAGTTTAGTCAGAGGAGGTTATGTGGCCTCGTCTGACATAGATCGACTGAGGTTAGGTGGCCTGAGAACTATCCCGTCACATTTATTTTATTTATTTTCTTACAGCTATCTGACTCAGGTTAGGTGGCCTGGGCGAGCGCCTCCTTTGTTTTTAGTTTACAGTTTCTTTGAACTCGTTGTATTTCTCAGAAATGAGCGGAAAAGCACGGATAGACTATTTTATTGTTTTACACTGATTATGACTTTTTGTCCACTCATGCTAATGTTTTTATGTTTTTATTCTCCTTTCCTTAGGCCTTTCGATTTTTCGTGCCCAGATTGCAGTGCTTCTCCTGAGCTATATTTTGGATCCCCTGAGGCTTTGAGTCCACCGGATTATCATACGTTCCTATAGGTTTCAGCCACTAGCAGTGTATTTTCTTATATTTTTATTATGCTTCTAGAAGTTGCTCTGAACACTAGTGTTGTAAATATTTTTCAGTATTGGTAGTGAATTGTTAGTATTGTTGGATTATGAGTTTTCAGTTCCATATTATTACTCCAGCATTTTAATTAAAATACTTTCCGCACTTTATTAAGAAATCCGGATGGACATCGGCGGTCCACGGTATTGTTTGTGGGAAATCCAAACTGTGAATTTTCTTGCAGGTTTCTGGTAGTCCACTTTGTAGAGAAAATTATGTCAAATATTTTTTATAGAAATCAATAGTTTAGGTCTTGTCGTTAGGGCGTGATCCTAGATTACTAGTTAATCTAGAGTTGGGTCCTTTCAATTGTTAACTTGTACTTGTTCAATCTAATAACAAAAACAAACTACCATTAGTACATGTTCAACTACAGTGCAACAATTTTTCCCTACAACAAACTACTGTAGAATTCTTTCATTTATATATGGTATTCTTGAACTACTTTTTGATTTATGGCTCTGGTTTCCATGAATGATCTGATTATCTTAGTCCTCATCTTGTTTGCTTCCCTTTTGGTAGGTCGTTGTACGGATGCAAGTGCCTTGATGAAGTGTAAAACATATGCCCGAAAATTGAACCTGTAAATTCATTTATTTAGATTCATTAGTCATTTCGGATGTGTTCATTAATTAACAACAAACCATAAGAGCCTAGTACTTAACAACGTTCTGCTTAATGGAACCCGTTTCTTCATAAAATTTGTAGGACTCTATTGAAATTCCTTTTTCGATGATGAAATTCCTTGATTTTCTCTCCAAGTCTTCTATTGGACGCCTTTCAAGAACTAGTTTTCCATCTTGATCGACTTTGTCAGCCACCTTTATTGTGTTGTCCACATCCTGGTTGGCCACATCTTTGAACAATACTGAATTTCTGACTTCTCCAAAAAATTCATCAATGTATTTCAACTGTTCAATTAAGATGAGTAAAAATATAAGTCTACTGACATAAAATGACACTTGGAAAGAATATAAAATGTCAAATATGACATAAAATGAGAGTGAACGTAAAATGTTAAACTTAGTATGAACTGCACATTCTTGCGGTATTTGTGTCCAGGTGTGTATTTTGGTAATGGATTCTTGTGCGAGTTCATATGTACTGTGGTCATGCATTTATTGTCGATGAACAGCAAGGAAAAGTGCTCTGAGTTGAAATGGTTGACTAGAAAGAAGATCAAATGATGTGCGAATGATTCCAGTAATTTCCTATTGAACTAAAGATAGATCGAAGTCTTATAGCCTTTGAAATTAAGGTAAAGATACCCTTCCCCTTCTTTTTGAACTTCATTACCTCCCGTTCATGCTCAACTCTGTAATAGAACCAAAAATCATATTTATGAATAAATGAGAAAAATATAGGATTCGAAAACTGAAGAGCTTTTCAACAAATTTTGGTTGTCACTTACTGTGCCATAGATGTTCAGTATTGGGTACTTATAATTGATTCGGATTCTATATTTTCCTTATAAGCATCAATTACCTACAATATTAAGATACATACACATTTTAATGCAAACTAATCCACAAGTAATGCCTAAAAAATACACAACAATAACAAGAAAGAAACATACAACAACTTTAATGTAATTCTCGTTGATGAGGTCTATGATATCCTGTACACTAACACTTAGTCCAGACTTAGTAGTTGAACACCAGTATGCAAAGTTGCAGAAACACAAAACATAATTTAGTAATTGAGAACGAGTAGTCTGAATTGAAATGAGTAAGGTGAGTAACTTACTATTTGGATATATTTTTGTTTCTCACAAATTCCTTGAAGTGCTCTTTCTCTTTGTCTTTCAAAAGTTTCTATGTGGCTTTATCTTGATTTATAGACTCGAAGTTGTAGACATTGGCACCCCTTTTCACCTCCTCCTTTACTTTTGTGGCTGCCTCTTTTTCTTCTTCTTCGGTCTCATATTGGTCTCCTCGGGGGTGTCATAGCAGTAGTTTTTCTCATCAGAGAATTTTATTGTCCTTAATCTCATGTGCTTCTTCATACCCCTCTCTATTGTGTTGATATCCACATCCCCCGGCTTTTCGAGCATATGCTCCACAAAATCATCTTTTTCAACCACCGTCTTCTGTGTGAGATTCAGAGTGATGTTCATCTCCTCATTCAATGGAAATTGACCTTCCTCTCCAGTGCATTTTTCCTCCTTCCTTGGTGACTAAGAACCATCTTGATTATGCTATTTGTGTACCATTTCTGGCGAAGACATATTCTTCACAACCTCCTCATCTTCAACAACCATCATCTGTACTAGTTCTGGAATGATATTCCTTTCCTCATTACCTTGTGTTTGACCTTCATTCCCATTGTCGTGGTCCTCCTTCCTCAGTGATTGACAAACACCTTTATTCTCTTACTTGTGCATCATTTTCGATGCTGCTTCACCTCTGACTATATTGGAAGTAACATTTCTCAACTGCCTTTTGAGTGCTAGGACCTGATTCTTGAGTGATTTGCATTCCCTCTCATTTTGTTCCATTTCAGTTGCCATGGTTGATATTTGTGCAACAGCTTGATCAAGCTTGACCCATAGTTCTGTTGAATGCTTAACAAGATGGCTTACAGTTGTGAGCAGCTTTTCGTACTTGCCTTGGATTTATGCCCTCTCATCATTCTTGCTCAACTCATCAATGAGAATTTGCATGTTTCGAGTCAGTTCACTGCTCAATTTTTGCTCCTCCTGGCTTGCTTGAGGGACCTGCAATGAATAAGGCAACAATATAGTGATGTATTTCACAAGAAAAAAAAGCTAAGTATCAGTTGACCCTCAATTTAGAGTTTGACAAAAACTACACATCAACTGAATATCATCTAAACCTTAATTGAGTATCAGTTGACCATAAACTGAGAATCTGACAAAAACTACACATTAAGTAGACATCAACTGAGTATGAGAAACTTACCCATCTGTTCAATGTGGCTTCTTCTTCCTTAGCCACAACTTCATCCTCATTGTCAGATAAGTTGATGATTTGATCTTCCCACGATCGATCTTTGTGGATCGGATATTCTACAAGCTTCGGGTTCCTCACAACCTCATTCCAGTTGAAGATGTCCTTGATGTTTCAACAGACGAACAATGAGCTTTTCTTCTCATTCCCCCTGATAATCTTTTTCACAGTGGTGTTCTCTAAGAACCAATACTCAAACACAAATTTTATCGATTAGTCAGTATAAAATGTCAAGTATTTAGAGAATAAGTGATTAGAAAAGTAAACAATACGGTTGTGTACTTATGTAGATCAAAAGCAGGCAGCCATGATATGTTGATGGTTCACCCTTCTTGTGAAGCTTCAGCCCATCATACAAGGAATTCAAAATTGATCCACACCAATTGAACTTGTTGATGTTGTCAATGTCTTCACAGATGGCTACAACATCTAAGTTGATGCTCGTAGTTAATCTTGAAGAAGAACGTCACACACAAAAACATGAATAGCATGGATGCGATCTTCTTCGGATTTGCGTTTTTTCATCTTTTCAACTCTTTATCTAGTGTTTGATCTATAAGTAGTTTCTTCAAACCCTCACTATTGTCGATGTACTTAAAGATGATAGAATGTATATGCTCGCTCCTTTTCTTGTGGTTCGCATCAAATACGAACCCTTCAGTCGGTAAGCCAAGGAGCTGCTGCACAAACTCTTGCGTGATCTTCATTTCCTTATTTCCAAAGATGAACTGCTTCCCTTTGTTGTTGTAGTGGTTGAGAATAATCTCCAAATCCACTTTCTTTTTCACTAGTTAGTCTTTTGTTACAGTCCAATTTTGAAACGGCTCCAACATTGGCCAAAATATAGTGTTCTCTAGAACATCCCATGCATCCTGCGGTATTTTCTTTAACTTGAGCATCTTGTGAAATGATGTGAGTCCACATCTCTGCTGCTTATATTTAAACATCAATTGCTCCTCTGATTTCTTTTTTCGTTTTCATGTGTGCTTATCCTTTTTGGTTCTTCATCTATTTCTTTGAAGAAGTGGTCTCCTTCATAGGCTTCTTCCCTTTCTTGTCTTCATCCCTCTTCCTTTTCCTAGGGAAGAGTTTATGGTTTAATTTATTGACAATGAAAACGTTCAATTTTTTGGTTCACTGTTTGATGTACTGTGAGTATCTGATATTGTTCTTTCACTAGAATTCTATGACATTGTAGACATCCTAGTCATTAAGAACAAGAAACATAATTCAAATATAAGTTGTGAAACCCAATTAAAGGTGAACTAATACTCAGTTTATGTTCAACTGAGTATCAGTTAAATTTGAGCTAACACTCAGTTGAACCCTAAATTGAATATCAGATTAACTAAATCTCAAATTCAACCTATCAAGCTTAACAACTTAAAATTCTACCAGATGACAACATTATCAACTGGAATTGAACTTTACATGAGTAATAGATGAACATCAAATCCTAGAAATCCAACATTTATAAATTGTAAACCCTAACGAACTTATTCAAACAGAAATTGAAACTTAGATGATATAATAGGGATATTAAAAATCAAACCCAACATTTTGTAAACTGAATGGAAGTAGTAATTGAACTGAATTTGCAAACTTACTTCGGTAGCGAGCGAATGAGAAGGTTGATCGGCGAGCAAGCGTGAAGGAGCGGCAAGTGATTGAGTGGCAGTAGCGAGTCGATCGGCGACGGAGGAGCAGCAAGTTGATCAACGACGGTTGTCTTACACAGGCTTAGGGTGAGAGAGAGAGAGAGGGAGGGAGAGAGAGAGAGAGAGAGAGAGACGGGTGTTAGGGGGAGACGAGGGTACGCTGGTCTTTTCTTATCGTTAGTAGGCTGGTGGGAATATTTGAAATGCTTGTGGGCTATTCAAAATATTTAATCTTTTTCTTTGGTTCCCAGGAATTAACCCTTTCAAATTTTCCCCTTGACAAAACTTGCACCTCATATTCTCTCTCTCTCTCTCTCTCTCTCTCTCTCTCTCTCTCTCTCTCTCTCTCTCTCTCTCTCTAGCTCTCTCCGAGCACATCTCGGCCTGCACCTCTGATTGCAATGACATCCAAGCCTTCCTTCATCCTCGGTTGTGGTACTCCCACATCGCCGCCACCTTTTGACAAAGCGTCATCCGTACCTCTAAATCTCGTGTTGGGCTCGTTCACGTCACACCGCAGTAGTGCCTAGACTTATGCCACACGGCTTATGAGGTGCTAATCAATTAATGGGATACTCTGATTTTGCTTCATTTCTTAGTTAAGTTTTGGAGTCATAGCATAACATTAAATCACTTACATTGAAATTGGATATTTGGTGTGAGGTTTGATTTGGGTTTTTGTTCTATTTGTGTGAGGTTTGTTTGTGTTTGTGGGGTTTGAGGTTTGAGGTTTGAGGTTTGAGTAGATGACTTTTGTGGATGATCTGAGAGAGCTATTGAGGACGATGGAGGCGAATCATATTAGGATCAAGCATCCTCTTTACAACTAGGCTTATGCTTTGTACCATTGACAAAATGTTAATTTGAGCTCCTTCTTGGGTGAAACTGCGTATTTTTTAATTATTGATGAAATGCTTAGGTTAAGCACTGTGTTATAGAATATTATGATTTATAGGTGCAAAATTCAAGTGATGTTGATATGTTAAAGCTCATCTGACACTTAATTGAACCTCATCTGATACTCATATGAACCTAACCTGACACTCAAATGAATTTGACCTGACACTCAGATGAACCTCATCTGGTACTCAGATAAACCTCATCTGACTCTTTGTTGAACCTTATCTGACACTCAGATGAACCTCATTTGAAAACTCAAATGAACTTTTATCGAGTTAGACCTCTACTGACACTCAGATGAACCTCACTTGACACTTGGTTCAGCCTCATATGAGTGTCAAATGAACCTCGTTTGACACTCAGATGAACCTGATTTGACAACTCAAATGAACATTTATTGGTTGAGACCTCCATTACCACTCAGATGAACCTCAACTGATAATCAGATAAACCTCATCTGACACCTAGTAGAACAAGTTCAACTCATACCTAGATGAACCTCATTTAATACTCAGATAAACCTTATCTGACTCTCAAATTAACCTAATAGTACAGATCGAGACCTTAACGGTCAATGGTCAACGATCAAAGTCAATGCATGGTCAAAGTCGCCGGAATTCAGTCATCGATCGTTGGAATCCGGTCGTCGGTCAATAGTTAACGTCACCAGAGTCAAGTCACTGATCAATGAGAGGATAAGAGAGAGATGACATTGAGTACTTCATAAATTAAACTGAGGGTATATTCATCAAATTAGACTAGTGAGAATTAAATTTTGTTTTTGAGCTAATGAAAATTAAAATTTTTATTTTATGGCTAGTGAAAAAAATCCCCCAAACAACATATCCTGAATTAATCTCTAATTTCATATAAGCTTTAGTAGAGTCACCATTTGTTGCCTCAAGTTTCTTTAAAACTCAGTCTTTAGAGTGCTGAAGGCGAGTCCAGCCTTATACAAAGATTCAGCGCGCCCAGCCTTACACAAAGGAAGGTCGGGCCAACTTCTTCTAAATGAGAGTAGGATTTGGGTCATACTGAAGCCCAGCGTAGCCTATACTTAGTTGAACCTTACCAAACTTTTAATTATCAAACTTAAAAGAAACTCTTATAGTAAAGAGTAAAGCTATTTGTGAAATTGAGTGGTCGTGTGTAGGGCTGTTAATCGGTACAAACGATTCGGTTATTAGGCCGAACCGAAAATCGAATCGTATTTTTTAATCGGTTCAGTTCGATTCGGTTTTCTTGATTTTTTTACAAAAAACTGAATTGTTCGATTCGGTTCGGTTTTTTTTTTCCGGTTTTTTCGGTTTTTTTCGGTTTTTTAAATAAAAAAAAAATTTCTAAAAAAAATACTATTTCTTTCTATTAGTTTCTAAAATTCGAAGATCTTCATTAGCTATTTTTTTCAATAACTTTATGAAAGTGTGAAACATAATTTATGTCAAATCAAATCAAATCAAATTATAACAAATATAATTAATCACAAATCATACATTCAAAGTTTCAAACCATAGCAAATAACCAAATGTTTACTGAAAGTTTATATTACAAATTCAAAGTTTCAAACATCAACAAACATAAACCAAAGTCCACACTCCATAGTCCAAGTTTAAAACAATCTACAGTCAATCCAAATAAAAATACAGTACAAATATCACATAAAAACACTCAATTGAATCTATTCTCAAACTATACTCAACTTGTCCACCATTCTCACTTTCTCAGCTAGGGAGTTTTTCTTTAGCAACTTAGCATTCCTTTTCTTAAACCTAAAAGAACCCCAATAATCATTGATAAGTATCAAATTATGGCACATACCAAATACTACTTTCATATGGGACAAAGAGAGATATTCAACAACATACCCAACAACATCAAACTTGATTAACACTTGTAAAACGACGTCGTTTTATTCATTTCGGTTCAAACGATTCGGTTCGGTTTTTTCGGTTTTTTTTTAGACGAAAACCGAAACCGAATCGAATTTTTCGGTTCGGTTCGGATTTTTTGTTTTTCGGTTCGATATTTGTTCGATTTCGATTTTTTCGATTACGGTTCGATCTCAGTTCGATTTTTTTTTCGGTTTTCGATTCGGTATTAACAACTCTAGTCGTGTGGATATATTATATGTGGTTGTTGTCATACATATCATATATTTATCCTCTTCTCGTTCTTTTAAAATATGTTCTTATGATACATTTGGAATAGACAATACAGTCACAACTTTCGATAAGCGCATGTACATATAGATATAGCCAATGAAACCAGAACTAATAATGCAATCTTAAGATGGAAATCAATGAAATAGTATATTTTTTTCATTTGTATTTTACAAGAAGTTAATTACCTCTATGACACGCTCTAATCAGTGTGTTATGTCCTCCGCGAGAAATTTTTCAGACTGACCGCCAGTCTTCATGATCTTTCTGACCCTCCAATCATACATTGCCACATATACCCCTTTTTGTCAGATTTAATATTGAAGAGAAAGAAAAATAATAAACATAATTATTAAAACAAATTTGTTTACGGCCATCCCCCGTTAAACCAATTTCATGTTTCCATCTTCCCCATCGACGTACACTCTTCTACTTTATCCTCAAAATTCAGGAAAAAAATTAGAATATTTTCAATAATCAGTGGGTGACATGCTTAAAAACAAAATTAAATATTTGCTTAAAAACAAAATTGAAAATTAGAATATTTTCAATAATCAGATGAAGAATGCCATTTTAATTTAGAACTAATAATGCACGTGAATGATATATTGCATATAGTCCTTTATATAGTAATTTTACATATGAGTTGTAATAGTATAATGTTCTAATAATTTTCAACATTAATTGTGAGGTGAACGTAGGAGATTGTATGTAGGAAATAGCCCAACCATTTGATCTTCATCTTTTATGAGACATGAAATTAGTTACAAGTTTATAACACACGTATTAAACGCAAGTTTGGTGGTTACATAGCTAGCCAACATATCATCACTAGGACAAAAAGTCCATCAGACGAGATACAGGCGGCGTCATCTGAATCATTTCCATCTGTCGTCTACAAAGTTGCCGTTTGAAATGAATTCAGACAACACACGGTATATGTCGTAAAAAGTAAACTCAAATGACAAAAAAAAGCTCTATTATCTAACTTATACGACAGAATAAAATCTACTGTCTTATGAAATAATCTTTATCGACATCACCTCACTAAATTCTGTTATCAAATTATAACTCAGATGACAGATAATAATATGTATCATCTAACTTGATAAAAGGAATAGTCATCTTTTGAACGTAAAATTCGTTTAGATGACAGATTCGATTAAAAAATGTAACTAAAGATGCATTTATATGACAGAAGTACAAAATCTTGATACTTTTTTAGCTTTTGTTGTTGTTGAAATTATCAGAAAACATATAAATATGGCAATCTCATTCATTTGTAAACAAAAGAACCTTTTCATTCATACAGTGATTCTTGTAGTTCTATAACATAATTCTAAGAAAAACCTAACAACCTAGTGAATTTCGCACTACAATTTTATACCGTTTACTTCCAAATTTGGTCTGCATACGTTGAATGCCTTTAACCACAGCTGCCACAAATGCATTCTTCACGACATAGTCTATTGTAAAAATGATTCCAAGTGATTACAACCGCCTTCTATCCTGTCAGTCCACAAATCATAATAAATTTAGAGTAAGGAGCAACTTGGTTGTATGACCAAAATAAAAGGAGTTTAGCAGAAGAAAAGAGGGAAAGAAAAGTCAAATTTGTGAAAATGAAAACAAAGAGCAAGGAAGAGAGGTGAACTCAACCAATAAGCCTCATCAAGCTGAATAGGCTTGACATCAATTACATTCATTGCGGATAAATGATCCATTAGGCAATTACAAAACCACCCAAGTAGAAAAAAGAGTAACCACAGAGATATAGTGGTTTAAAAAGAATTAATAGCAAGTTTGCCTTTCGGTATGAAAGATAAGAGGTGCTTTGTATCTTACTGTAAATGACAATAATGATGTCTGAAAATGTGGCATTACACTGTTTTTACCTGAAAGAAAGACATCCTTGCAGCTGCTTCCAAAAGCACAAGAACATCGATCATGAGCAGATGTACATTGTAATAGTCAGGTCCCATCCAATTTCGCAAAATCTAAGGCCCTCGTCACCTATATCAGTGGACAACAACAATTATACTTCCTTTATAATCATCAAAATCATACCATGAACAAAGCTTTGCTATCCCTTAAGTAACAAAAGACTCTTAGACTCATTGCATATTGAATGAAACTATGGTTTAAGGAATACCAAAACCTCCTTAATCCACACAGGGATGGGCACCTCGGCTCGACCCCGTACCGTCGCGGCTCTAATAGGACGAGTCGGGTTTGAATTTTAAAAATTAAGGCATGTCCCGCCCTGGCCCGCTTTATTGAAACAAAACAAACTGCAGGTTTGAGTTTAATTTGCTTTAGAGGCCCGGCCCGTAACGACAAAACCCCTAAAATCCACATCGCTAACTAGGAAAACCTACCTCACATTATCAGTACACGCAGCAGCCTCTCACCTCTCACAAGAGACACAGCGAACAAAACAATTCTGACACGCTTTACCTCGCACTTTCTTCATGTGAACCCATTTTCCGACGACCAAGTCTCTCTCTCTCACTCTCATTGAGTCAACCTCTCTCTCACTCTTTCTCCATCGACCTCGATCACCGTCAAAGTCGACCCCGTCGTCATCATTATGTAGACCTATTGCTCTTCCATACAGAACTCGTTTCTGAACTACAATATTAATTAGGTTTTGATTGAATCTTGCCTATATGGAAGTGAAAGAGATCTTCTGCATATTCTTAATTCAATTTATATCTCAGCGTTGGCTCGATTTCAATTCGGTTCATGCATATCTCCAATCTCTTGTCTTTCAATCATGCCTATTGTAAGAATTATTAATTCAATCGATCAATCAATATGTGTTGCTTATTAATTCAATTCATATCTTAGTTTTTATCTCAACAACCCTATTATTTGATGTCTATCTATTTTACAGATTCTATAGCAGCTTAATTAGATTGTTTGAATATACAAATCCACTAATTCCAGCGGCCAGCTTATTTGGACAATTTGTATTACAATTTTGTATATGTAATTTACTTTTGTACTGTACAACAACTTATTTGTATCACATTACTCATTAAACGTCATTGATTTGTTAATGCATATCACTTGGAGGAGAGAAAAAAAAAGGGTGTCCAAATTCTGTGATGGGCCCGGTCCGTCTCGAACCCAAACATGACTAGTCCGAACGAATTTTAGTTTGAACACCTCAAGGCCCGTCTTGTGATTATAAAACAGGACGGGACGGATTTCGGTAAAGATCGTCCCGTCCTATCCCGTGCCCAGCCCTATCCACACACACTAAGCAAATCCAACTAGTTTTCATTAATTTATTAAACGAGAACACATATCGTTGCAATTGAGTTGTTAAAACATAGAATTAGTCCAATCAAAGTAACAAACTGTTCTTTAAAAGAGCCAAAAGGAAAGATAAAAAAGAAAAGAAAAAAGGGTCAAAGTTTATGATCAATTCAGACAATTTTATAGCCAAAATAAACACATTGAGACACTAGATACACATTGCACCACTTATAATTGATAAAAGCTTCAAGGAAATGCCCAAATAAAACTACAACAAGCATGTCGCATTTGGTTTCTTGAAACAAAAAAAATCAATCATTATATATATAATGCTCTTTATAAAAGCACCAAAAGCAAAAAAAAACTCGAATATTTTGAACAATCAAGCCAAGCTCTAAACCAAACAAATAGATTAACAATGCCATATAACCTTATAAATACAAACACATTTTCAAGCATCAGGGGTTTGGTAAGTCATGAAACTTGCTCATTCTAAATTGCTAAAAGCCTCATAATCTTCAAATCATGATAATTTCCCTCATAATACTTTAAAAAAAAAATTAACCAAAAACAAAATAAAAGACTCAAACTTTATGATCATTCAAGCCAAATTCTATCGCCAAGCAATGTCTATACATAGCAGCACACATAGTTATATGCATGACCAAGTAAAATAAGAACAACCTTAAACCCATCTAAAAACCTTAAACCCATGAAAGAAGACGTCTCATACCAGTTTAGGAGCTCTAGTCTAAACCCATTGTCCTAATCCCAATGTGATCTCAACAAATTGCGCCCTAGCTCCAACAATTTTGGTGGCTCCTTAAACCCCACTATATACTTATCCCCCACAATACTCATCACCACCCTAGGCCACCACGCGTCCATGTAAAACGCCTTTACGACGTCGTTCGGCTCAAACCACATCTCTTTCGCCTCTACGACACGGTGGTCCTCTTCGCATGAGGTTTGGTCGGGCCGAATGGAGCGGCCTCCGCGGAAGTGCTGAATCTAAATTGAAGATTGCAGTTTGGGGTTTCACGGACAATCGAAGGAGCTTGATGGCTGAGGGAGACAAAGCTCAAGATTGACGGAATCTAGAGTCAAAGAAGGCGGAGCGATGTAGATTGAGGCAGGAGCACTGCGACCAAGGGCGAACAGATGAAGATTGAGGGAGAGGGGACGAGGTTTTAAAGTTGGAGAGACAACATACTGGGCTAAGCTGTGTGGCGCAGACCACACGCTAGCTGCTAGAGGCCGCTGTGGCGAGATGCGACCTGGGCTAAGCTGAATGCTATGTTGGAGAGAGGCGAGTGTATTTTTTTTTAGAGAGAAGGAGTGTTCTACTGTGACAACTCGAGCTGGAAAATGGTATGTTTATCAGCTTGATTTGCGAGTTTCGTGATTAGTCGCGGTTTTGTCGTATGTGGTCGTTATGGCGGGTTTATTAATGACTAAATTATCAAGTAAGAATTTGTGATAATTTCTTTCACGAGAGTTGTAGAGAATTTAATTTCGAGTTCGTGGGAGTTTTCGTAGGATGATTTCGAGTTATGTGGAATAAGTTATGAATATTTTTGGCTGTTGGACTTAGTCGTGTTTATCCGTTTGGTTTCGATTCATTTTAGACGGTACGTGTATGGTATAAATACGGTATGAATACGTGACAATTGAGGAAACTTTCCAATTTGGGAAAATTGGGTCGTTGACCGAGTTGACCACGGGTTGTTTTGACCGGCCCGTTTTGGGCCGAGATCTTGTCGTCGTCGTTAGGCCATTTTCCGGCCATGGTTGGCCATGGTGTCTTCATGGAACTTGTTGGGTTTGGTCTTCTCTTCATTTTGGTAGGTGGATCGCTCCCTATGATGGCCGAAGGAGGAAGAAACGTCACGACAAAGTTGGTGAATTTCCGGCGAGATTCGGCGGCGACGGAGGAGGCGGTGGCTGTCGAGTTGGGGGTCGACCCTATAGGGGTTTTGAAGACCTTGGGATGGTGAGTTGATCCCAAGTGGTCTTGCACCTTGCTTTGGTCGGACGGAGGTGATCAGAGTTAATGAATTCCGGCGAGGGGTTTTGACTTCAAGGTAAGTTTTGGGTGTTTTTCGGTCAAAATTGGGCTTAGCATGGAACTACAAAGTTATTGGAAATGTCGAGATCTTCAAATTCATGTGTAGGTTGCAATTTTCTCGGCCGATGGGTTTTTCGGCGGCCCGGCGCGCCACCGTGCGCGGCAGAGTTCTGTCTGAGGTGGTTTTCGACAAGTTTTATGTCGTTTTGCTCGGAATCGCGCACTGATCGCAGTGGTGAGGTTTATATTTTGAATTGAGAATCAGAATTTGTGGCGAGGTTTTATAGTGTGTTTATTGGATTTTTGACGATTTCGTTGATATTCGAGTTATATGTTTCCGGGAATGGTTAGTTCTCAAGATGTGGTTCAGGGTTTTGAATTGTGATTTTGAACAGTGGTATTTATGATTATTCAAGAGATCGTGATCGTTCGTTTGGCGAGGGATTTTCCGCCGGATCACAGGATTAACGCGTTTTGCGATGTGTAAGTCTGTGAGTGGACATTTCTTTTTACTGATTGGTTGCGAGTCTTTTATATACGTTTTACGAGCATGAGCATGCAGTTATAATTATGAATTATATGAGCATGTGTTTAATGATTATGCATTTACGAATATGCTTTATAATTAATTATGCATTACAAGTATGCTTTTACATTACGCTTTATGCATTTGCATGGAAATCTTTATGATTTGGTGTACACAGAGTACAGTCTCAGTAGTAGTTGTATCGATACACTTAGCATCCCGGCTGATCCCCGAGGATGTTTACCGGGGGGGGGGGGGGGGGGGGGGAGGAGCAGATACCCTGACCCGATGCCCTTTCTGGCTGGAATCACTTGAGGATCAGGGATCCCGTGATTCAGACTGTACTAGTACGGATGTGTCCATGAGTGACCCCGCGGGATTTCTGATGCATGCTCTGAACGCCTGAGGAGTTAGAGTCTCCCTCGTGTACCATATGATTTTTATGCATCTAGTCTCGCATATGTTTTATAAACATATATATTATTAGGCGAAATACATTTATTTTTGTCCACTCACTCTAACAGTTTATATGTCTTTCCCTGGGCTCTTTGTTTTCAATGCCCAGATTGTAGTTTGGATTCAGGTGTCGCACGTCGAGGTTGGAGGCATAGTGTTCGAGCCACTTTTCCTTTCTCAGTAGGTTTCTAGTTTGGCATAGTGTTGTGTATATATGTATATACTAGAGGTCGCTCTGAGTACTATTATGTTTATATTTTCACATGATTTTTCCGGATTTCTGTAAAGCTACAGTTTTGTTTATTGCTTTACGTTATGATATGTTTTTGAGAAATCCGGATGGAATTGAAGCCCACGGTTTGGCTTTTGTGGCATAGGATGAAGTGTATTTTCCGCTGCAGGTTAATGGTAATCGCGCATTATAGAGAAAACTCTGTCGAAATTTTCGGTTTTTGAAAGTTCACGTTTTTAGAAAGGGTTTGATTCCGGTTTACGAAACTAAATCGGGGTTAGATCCTTTCATCTACTTTTCCTTGTTAAATCGACCAAGTGTAAACTTATTAGGTCAACTCCATCAAATGATTTTATTAATATGCTTTTTTTAAAAAAAAATTTATAGGGTTTAGGGTTTAGGGATTAAGGTTTAGAATGTAGTGTTTAGGATTTTGGTCTTTTTTTACATGGTAAGATAGATATGAACCCCACGATCATGCATGTGAGGTACTTGGTTTCGACTTTGTTTTGATAGAGCGGCAAATTGCGTTTTACTCTTAAAAATAATATGGTCACAATGTTCGACGCATGGATTGAGTTCAAATTTAGATCGGATAGTCCTAAATTTTTTACGGCATGCTTAGATAATTTTGATCGTCTCAACTAACAGTCATATTTGTATAATGATTACTTTATAGTGATTTAGTTTTATAAAAACTTATTTTTTTTCATAAAACCAATAAACAATATAAGTAATTAACATTATTACTTCTATGTAGAATTTAAGAAATAAGAAAACTAAAGTGGTCTAATAATTTTTTTTTCCATACACATAGCTAACCTTGTAATAAAAGGGAGCTTACGAAAAAATTAGCCTTGTCGGACTTCATTTAGATCATGGTCAATGAGATCAAATATGACCAAAAGACTAAAATAACATTTTTGAAAGATTTTACTCATTCCCCTATGGGGGGAGTACTATGTAGACTAATTTTGTCATTTTTTTTGACATGGTAAGAGACATATGAACTTCATGAGAATGCGTATATAAAACTTGGTCTCAAATTATTTTTTGATGGAGTCACAAATCAAGTTTTAGTCTAAAACATATTAGGGTCACAACGGTGAGACTCACAGATCGAGATCTAATTTAAGTAAAAAATTCCTATTTTTTTAGCTATGTTCTTACATAATCTTGATCATCCTATCCAGCGGTCAAATTCGTGAAAATGATTAGCCTTAAACTATTTAGTTTATAAAGGTTTGTTGTTCCATAAAATCAATGATGAGATGACATAACACTTATTCTGTCATCTGATTGTTTCTTCCTAATTCAATCAGATGAAAAAATTATATTAAGTCATCTGATGATTCTTTCCCAATTTAATAAGATGACATAACAAATGTTTTGTTATATGAGAGTTTTCTTTCCAATTCAATCAGGTAACATAACAAATATTTTGTCATTTGATGATTTTTTCCCAATTCAATCAGATGACATAACAAAAATTTGTCGTTTGATAGTTTTCTTGTTGCTTCAATCAAATGACATAACAAATCTTTAGTCATCTAAATATTTCTACCCATTCAATCAGATAACATAAACATATCTTCAGTTGTGTGATAAAATCGTCACAAATAATCAGATGACATACACAAATCTTCTCTTGTGTGATCATTTCTTCCCAAATATTCAGATGATATAGTATTAATTGTATTATGTTGTCTGATGAATTCTTCTGAAACTTCAGACAACATAGAAAACTATATTATGTCTTGTGATGTTATTCAAATTTTTTCAAGGTGATATTGTCGAATTTTAAGATACATTTAGACAACAAGTCAATTTTGTTCGGTTGTCTGATGACCCCAGATGACAGAAAATTGGCCTTCTATCGTCTCATTTGTGTTGTCTGATGGAGTTTTCTATTAGTGGATATTACGGTAGTACTCAGGCAGCTCGATCAGCAACTTAATTGATTACAAAAAAAAAAATGGTGACCGAAGATAGTTTCATTTGAATCTAGCTAGGGTTACACCATTGTAATTGTTAACATGCAAAAGATAATTAAGACTATAAACACTACGTACGTTTTTCCTTGGACAGTCAATGCAGTAATTAAATCGATCACCAGCAGCTAGCTAGTCCTTGTTAATTGTCACGAGGATCAACAAATATCACTCGTACCGGACGAGTGTTAATCCAATCCGATGGCGACGACACTTCTCCAAGCTTTGCTTCTGTGAGCTTTTTGGCACACCACATGTCCTCATCCCAAGAAAACTTTCTCCAGTGTGGGATTGCCTCTCTAACCGGGTCTCTCTGGCTAACTTCCGCCACCACGGCAGCACATCCGCCGTCGTCCCTACCCATGTTGTGCACGAAGTTACACAAACTCTTCATCAACGGCAACCCTTGCTTGCCCTCCGCATGTAACCCGTACATGGAATACACTCCAAACTGCTTGAAGACATTAGGGAATGAAGGCAGTCTCAGCCATGGAAACCATGCATCCATTAGCCTTGTTAGCATGCAACATGCATGTGTCAACTTGGAAGCTCCCTTCACTTGTAGCTTGAACACTTCTTTGGTGTTCCAAACGCTGAGGATGGCAAAAGCACTAGGGGGAATAGTGCTAGTCTGCGTGTCCCATTTCGGAAGGTACTTTTTCGGCAGGGCCATGAAGGTGCCCAAATTTAGGGTTGCAGCTAAAATGACATCAATATCTTCCGGGAAGAACTCGGAACGGGCGTAGATTTGACGGTAGATCGACTCGGCTAGGTGCACGGGGAGTCGAACAATGGCAATGGTTGAAGGTATTGGTTTGTAGTGGGCGTGAACCGGCTGGACTAACACGGTGGGAGTTCGGAACTTCTGGTATGAACACCTGAGCGTGAACAAGTTAATTGAGGCCTCATTCGCGCAATCTGTGGCCATATATGCGTATTCGGCTCCCTTTTGTTTGCACCACTCTTCTAAATGCGTGACCAGTTTCGTGGCAATGCCAAGCCTCCTGCACATGAGTAAATCCGGCCAATAAGAACTTAACTATTTAAGTTAATCAGTCCTATAAAAGAATTTCATACCAAGTAATCTACTTTTGCACTGGTAGTGATCGGGGAACCAGAATACGGAAAGCATTGGTGGATGGCGTCTGTTTAGCTAAAGATGCATGTGGTAGATTCTACATTCCACACTAATTTAATAGATATGTGTAGAAGCTAGCCAGGTTAGATATATAGTTGCATGCTTTTAATTTGCTCCTTTCCATGATGACCATAATTTTATGTTAATTCTCTAGCTTTATCTTAGAATCTAATCTCTTTCTCTAGCTATCTCGATCTCCAGTTCTTTTTCTGTACGTGGAGTGGAATTGTCCATGAAGAGAGAGAGAGAGAGAGAGAGAGAGAGAGACCTATGCATGGGAGAGATCCTCAGTCCCAGAATATAAGCGAGCTTTACGAACACCGAGTTTCCTCTTGTCACTTTTTTTACACAACCCCTAATGACTCCAACAATTTCATGTTGTTCCCCATATACTGCAACCTGTATTGTCATTTAATTTGTCCTTTTAATCTGGTAGAATATACAATATACACAAAAATTTGAATCCACTTTAATTTGAAGTTTGAACTCTTCATATGCAGCCTCAAAATAATGAAAATATAAACCCTAAGCTAGAAATGACTTCAGTCTTACCAGAATTCTATGTGTTGGAAAATGCCGAATACGAGACTCGGGGTCACCCAAGAGATCAATGACAAGAGAAGGCTTTCCCTGCTGCCCAGCCATTTCACAACGCCTCTCCATCTCCACCACCGCCGCCTTATCGCTTTCTTGATGGTATTCTCTCACCACCACCACCTCATCATCATGAGCTTTAGCTAATGTTAAATCCTCTGCAGCTACCTTTAACATCATACCACTATCACTGGCACACATTGTCTTCTATTGATTGTATGTGTTTTTCATGATGCCTCACTTCTCCTTCTATTTATAAGTAGAAGCGTGGGCCCGCGGGATTTGTATTTTAAATTCATCGTTTGTGAATTGACCATATATATTGTTTCAATTATTGGCTCATAAGGTACATGTCGGCTAGCTGATCGAAATCTCACACTAAATTTAATCACAGCATAATGTAGAATCAACCAAACAAATAACAAACGATAAAGAAAATGTTGATAAATGCAGAATCAACCATATATATATATATATAATATCATCTCAATAAATTAATGTTCAATAAATTAATTATTTTACTAAAGTAAATTTTTTTTTTCAGTTTCAATTCGGTACCAATTCATAGTACAACAATCTCGTTAAATGCATAAGATAATAACCTTTTTCTAATTTTTCTAGGTCCTATAAATATACAAAATAATAATTTATTTATAAAAAAATTAAAAAACTAAAATTTATAAAAAATAAATAAAAATTAATTTTCAACTGAGAATTTCTATTTTTTCAAACACTTCAGCTATTTCTCGGAAAAGAATTTATTGTAGCTTGCATGTTTCTTTTTTGCATTTGATTTAGACCAAATTTAACTGTCTTTGATCTTTTGAAATGCATGGGCATGCACGACATACATTCAGAAATTTTTTTTTTCATTTTGAAGCAAAAATTTATTCAAGGTAATTTGTGTCTCAAATGTCTCTTTAGAAGAAACTATTGATATAATATAACTGTCTTTTGGATCATGATCATCTTCAGCATGCGGATTCATTATCCCACTACCGGAAAAAACACTATATCCGACGAGATATGGAAAACTATAACCGACGAGATAAAAATCTCGTCGGATATAGTGAAAAAATAATTTTTTTTTAAATTTTTTTTAGAAATCTCGTCGGTTATAGTACTATAGCCGACGAGAATGGGTAAAAACCTCGTCGGTTATAGTATTACCGACCGACTCGTTATAGTCAGCTGGCTAAAGTCGGTCGGTAATACTATAACCGACGAGGTTTTTACCCATTCTCGTCGGCTATAGTACTATAACCGACGAGATTTCTAAAAAAAATTAAAAAAAAAAAATTATTTTTTCACTATATCCGACGAGATTTTTATCTCGTCGGTTATAGTTTTCCATATCTCGTCGGATATAGTGTTTTTTCCGGTAGTGTCCCTTCAATAATTTCTTCACTAATAGGCGAACCATCACATATTATTTTCATTAGAATAATTCAAAAGTAATAACCTCGCTAAAGTCTTAACAAATTAATAAATTATTAATTTATCGATAAATAACAACTTTGTTAAAGTAATAATTTTTTTCTGTGTTGAAGTTACTCATTTATAGAGGTTTTACTGTATATATGTAGGGATGACAATAATACCCATCAAGTAGGGTATCCATCTGGTATTCGACCCTAATGGGAGATAATTATATATGGGTAAAAATGGGTAACGGATACGGGTGTACAAGATATCCTATTTTTTAGAACGAGTACGGGGTGAGTGGTATTTCAATATTTGTATCCATACCCGCCCAATAAGAATATTAAATATAAAAATATTTCATATTTAAATATAGAATTAATATTATGTATAATAATTTATTTTTTATATAAAATTTTGAGGTAAACAATAATTTATTTACCTAGTACCCTAGTTTACTTATTTTTGCTATAAATTTTAAATAATTTAGATTTATGTTACTAGTACTTAGAAAATTATTGTATAAAATCAATTTATATTTTTTGGATCGATGGATTTTCTTATATTAATAGTTTTTTATTTTTTAACATATTTTTTTATGGATAATGAATGGGCACAAATATCCTAGTATCCAATAGATATGGGTAATACCCAATTTATAGTATTACAGGTATCTGGATGGGTACGGGTACAGAACATAAATTTGAGTATGAGTACAATATTTTGATATTCGTATCATATCCTACTCTATCTATTGTCATCCCTATATATATATATGTAATATTTTGACCACCAATTACTCATGATTATTATGGACATTTATGGTTATATAAAAAATGACAGACCCTTTTTTTGTGACCATTTTCGATCAGAAAAGATGATAATTAATATAAGTTGAATGATAAGATCGAGTTCTTAGGACTGCTCATAGCAACCGATCAAAGAAAGCTAACAAATGGATAACAGGATAAGGGTTTAATCCAATCATAAATTCCTTTTACTTTTACGTACTCTACACAAACTGTGCTTTATAAATTTCCCATTATCATTTGCAAAAGGTTATGACCCTCGCTCATTCCATTCCCACTTAATCGTCTATATAACATAATACTCTCTACTTTCCCTACTTTGGCCAATTATTGGTGGAAGTAGTGAGAAGAAATAGGAGCATGCGAGCACCACTTAGTTGTTGAGCATGTGAATCCTCAGAGTGTGATCGATGATCGATCATTGATCAACTAGCTAAACAATTCAGTATGCACTGCTACTACTTTAGATTTATCATTGATTTATGTTTGTTTGTTTGTTTGTTGGAAGCTTACTTCATCCTATAAATGCGAAACATGATATATTGTGCAAATATACTAGGAAAAGAAGCACGTTCTGGAAGGAGTTACTACATTTTCTGAGTTGGCAAACCCTAATTATGGAAGCAGGTGTTTTTTTTTCCTGGAAGGAAAATAAATGATGATGATATGTGGTGATTGACTTAGTTACTAGGAATGCTATAATGCTCAGAAATGAGAATGTCGAAATTGAATAAGGCCGAACGAACTAGATAAGAAGAAGTTGACAAGATGAATGCATCCACCAAACGTAAGAGAACACACAATAGTCCCCCTCACCATATGTGTAACACCACTAAGCTCCTCTATCGGAAATGAAGAAACAAACGAAATGGTGCTCGAATGGTTGGGATTGCAACTAAGATATGCTAGATATGGCATGCATCTTGATTACAGCCGGGGAATCAATCGGACGGCGTTGGCTCATCAATTATACCTAGATGAATAGAGTAATTAGGTTTCAGAGATATTTGACACTACTACAATATTAGTCAAATGCCACATACTCAAAGGAGACCAATATTAAAGGTGACAAACAACATTAGTGGTTATTTAGCCTAGAGAATGAATGCAACCACAATTGAGTTGTTTGTGGCCAATAAGAGAGTGACAAACAAACACTGTTCACATTATTAGTGACAAGAATGAGTATATTGATAACAAAAATGTATATATTAATGACAATAATGAGTATATTAGTGATTATATATATATATATCATATCCACTATTTTATTATTAATGATAAACGTGTGTGTGGCTTTTGTCGATTATTGTAGTTGTTTGGAAAGAAACCAAAAGAATTTAATTGTGAAAGTAGACAAGAGAATTACGAATATAACATGGCTATGTTTGCAAGTAAAGATATAATAAACAAAATATTCTTAAAGAACGATCTGGGATCTTGCGAGTTGCGACTATGCGACATACAATTCATGCATGTGGCATATATCAAGTATAATCTCTATTAATTAGGTGAGAAATGAGGTATGTAGTTGGCTGGGTTGACGATATATATCGATCTTTAAGAAAGTGAAGCAGATCAATATATGGTACAATATTTCGGAAATGATTCTCAGGAAGCAGGAAAGGAACAATGCCCAGGAATTGATTCAAGTTCCTTTTAAATAACATCTTTGAATTGCATTAAACTATTCAATCGCATGGTCGATGTTTCTCAGAGGATATGATTGGAGGGCTTGAAAATTCCTAGTGATATGATAGTTAATCCAATAATTAGAAACTAACTTTTGCTTTTAACATGACATATCTATGCATGCATTCAATCATACCTAAAATATGTGTTTTTTTTAATTATGTACATACCGAGTAAATTACTGTTAGATGTACATCCAACGGATGATATTAATTTATCTTTTAACTATATTTTAATTAACTACGATTGAATGCAGATCTAATGGTGATTGATCATGATTGATCAAAGAATTCATTGACTACCAGAATATGACTCCGTACATACCTAATATATATATGTTGCATATGAATCTTGGTTATATATGACAACTTCATAAAACTGTATATGCAGCCTGGGTGTAAACCAAGTAGTTATATGTTCAATTAATCTCAGATCGATGATGACGAAATATATTGATATAGAACAAATATATATAGATCATGTTACCGATATTAGGTTTATAGCAATTATATTATAAAGGCATTTACGTTATTTCATAATATTAACTTATATGTAATTGTTGTAACCTCGTTCCTTCACAATCAATGAACACAATGTAGCCCCAAATCTTTCTTTGCGTTTTTACTTTTATGCTTTCTTTTTACATTTTTTGCATTTTCTTTCAATAACCATGCACTACTAAAAATAACACTTTCAGGGATAAGGGCTTTGGGCCAAAATATGTCTCCTTCTCTCATTGAGACTGATTTAAGTCCCTCTAATCAATCTTTTTTTGGTGGAGCACACTCCTTTGTCCCGAATATGCAGTAGGGATGATTGCAAGTAATCATAGTAAATATAAACTTGCTTTGCAACTATTTTTTCACTCATTTGCCTACCAAGAGGGACATTTGGTCATCCCGATTTATACCCCTTCATTCTGTTTCACTTTTTGTTGCTTATCCAGCGTAGTCCTGTCGTTCTCTCTCCCACTACACTTTGTGTTTCTGGAAAAGTGTTCCCTCTACCAGCCAAATCGACTCCAAGAACAAAGTTTAAAACCTAGAAAATTTGAAGCCTTATTACACATTGGTGAGACAGAACGGGTGAGTTATCGATTACAATTTTGATTTAATCATGGGTTTTATGTTTTGGATGTTAGATTTGTATTGATTTCTATCCTTGTTGTAATTTTAATCAAATACTCAACGTTCCGTTCTTCATTTGATCGAACTCTAACCTCGCCATAAGTTGAGTTGTAGCCAGGAGCGTGTTCCCCGATCGCCTTGGTAGCCTTATTGCCGACAACTTCGATTAAGAAAATAGCGATTTGAGGGGTACTTGATTCAGGTGGTTACAAGCGACAACTTTGAAGGTAAGGGAGTTGCATTGTTTTGCCTCGACCTGATACTTGCATTGTGCTAGATTAGTTTGATAATCATGAACACTTTTAGTTGATGTCACGGCATTGCTTCCTAACATACATTCATTTTCAAGGTAACAATAAAGCATAGGTCTAGAGCCAGATACATATATATGTTTAAATGTGTATATGTCGTTTTTATTTGCTGATTTAGAATTGATTTTTTTTAGGAGGTTGCTTTGAAGCCTACCGATGTAGACACATTGTGGGTTCATGTCCCATATGCTTCAGGAATTTCATCCAGATGAAGGTTTTATGAATCGTGAAAATATGGAACCTTCTGTTGGAATTCTAGAGTTCCACCATTGAACTTTTTGAAGGTAATTATCTATTTGCAGTGGCAATTTCTGACATTTCAATTACTGCTTTTTCTGATGATTCTCATTGTCTCTACTTTGTCATATTCAACTATGATGTTGTGTGTACCAAGAACCTCATGGATATAAAGTCGTAAATGATATCATTCTTGATCCAAGAAGCAATAAAAGAAGTATCACTTCTATAAAGTGACAAATTCAGGAAGATCCTGAGGTATTATTATGATTAAACTCCCGATGCTGTGTTGTATCTGCATTCCATCACATTAAATTTATCATATCTTTAAATTATATGAAACTTATATCTAAAAAACAGAGAGTAGTCATTTTGCATAAATAGATAATAATCACTGAAGATCATTGTGGATAGGTGAACTCTAATTAAAAAGATTAAATTTTGTGTTTGTTTATGCTCTGTATATCTATTTTTGGGTTTCCTTTTATTTTGGATGTTTTACTTGAGTACAGTCTACCGTTCTACAACTTCTTAGCCACTATGTGAGGCAGATATTATGCCTACTGAAATCTGGTTTGCATTTACCTGAGCTCTTGTTCCAAAAACTATGAAGCTACTTTCCTATACGTATTGACGATGAGACTTGTGCCACGTGAGAGTGCAAAGGTACATGAGACACTTGATGATTTCCATTGAGATTGTTAGCCATTCAGTCTTTTGTATAATGTTAAAGTGATTGATATTTACTTTTTATTCTCTAACCTCTGTCTAAGGTTGCTGTGTTCATACTCCATTATCCAAGGTGGTGATTTAGTTTTGGATAGGCTTCGACTTCTCCGGAGAAAGATATTTAAGCTTGAAGAGCATTTGGGTAGGTCATTAAATAAGCGGCACAATAATTTATGATTAACTCTCTACTGTTAATGAAAATTCTCTAAGCTCTTTATATTCAACCAGAACAACTATAGGGGATCCTTTTATTGTGGGTATGGGTTTCTTTTATACAATCCTAATATTGATATCAATAGGTTATTTGACTCTGCAAAGGCTTTAGCACTCAACAATGTTCCAATTGAACATGTTGGATTGTTCTTTCCAGACTTGTTTCATTGAATGTTTTTTTATTATTTTATTATGATAATGTATGGGATATGATTTATGCCAACAACTTCAACATTGCAATCACTACAGTAATGCATGTTTTGTATTTGAATCCTTGGCAATTTTATGCACAGAACATATTTGTGGCACTAAAAGGGGAGGAAAGCTACCAAATTTTGCACAAACAGATGCAAGAGTAATTTTAAGAGGTACAAGAGTAAATTGTAGACAGAGAAAGAAAGAGAGAGAGAGAAGCTTGCTTTAGTGGTTGGCTGGGTAGGTCAGCAAGTGTACCTTTTTTTTTATATTTAGTTTGTTTAAAGATGGGACTCATATATGTCTGTATTGAGTACAGTATGTGTACAATGTATTTTTAGTATTTCCTTTGTGCAAGATTTATTTATAACTAGAAAAAACATGCATGGGACATTTGCTCTTTAGTTTCTTATGAGCAATGGGAATCCCAATTCAACACTATAAACACATGAGCTAAATGTCCCTGCATTGTCCCTAATGGTGTTTGGAGACCATGAGCTATAAACACATGAGCTATCAATTTCGACGAAAGTTGGTCTCATAGACGAAATTGGTCTATCGATCAGCCAGATTTTGACTGAAGTTGGTCTCATGTTTTATCGATTTGTTAGGGTTTATTGAATTGGGATGCATTTTTTCATTTTGGCTATCATTGTTGTTATCTTTGTTCTAGCTATATGCTTGGTTCCCTAGCATATGGTTGAGGGAGGGTGTTAATGATATTAAGTTAATAGCAACTATATTATAAGAACAATTATGTCATTTCATAATATTAGCATATATGTAATTGTTGTAACCTCATTTCTTCACAATCAATAAACACAATGTAGTCTCAAATCTCTCTTTGCCTATTTACTTTTCTGCTTTCCTTATAAATTTTTCGCATTTCCTTTCAATAACATGGTATCAGAACCCATGCTATCAGATTTTGGTACTTTATGACTTCTGTGCTCTATTACTTTTGCTTCCTCGTCATTCAATTTCAATAGCTTCTATTTAATTTTACCCAATGCAGAACCCTAATTCTCAATTTCAAAGACCCCAAACCCTTGTCACTTTGCATTCTACTCTACTGGTGATGTCGTCAAGTCGCCACATACCGTCGTACTCGGTGGAGGAGGGAATCGGAGGACCAAGCATCCCCTCACTCTTCTCACCGATTTAAATCAACTTACTGAGTCGTTGTCACTACTTTGAAGGCCTCACATCATTGATGTTCACGGCTTTGAAGTTGGAGGCAGAGAGTCGTGCTCGATCAGATTAAGCGAACGACACTGAGCAAGAAGAGAAGAAGTGTCTGAGGTCATTTTTGTCTAAATTGTGTGAGACAATCAACGACTCGTGAGACATGCTCCGTGACTCACTTCCTCATGGTTCACTCAACTCAACAACTTGATACAGTTTGAGTCACTTGACTCACTCGTTGCTCAAAAAATCGGCTTCAGACCTCGTCATCAGCTCAGCAAGTCAACTCGGTCTGAGTCAACTCAGCAACTAAACTCGTTTCGAGTCACCAACTCGCCAACTCGGTCCGAGTCCATCTCTAACGAGGTCTTCATTCTGTAATCTGCAATGGCAAGCACTAACTCCGATGGGCTTCAGTTTTGAGATCCAGATTCTAGTCTGACTCCGACTTTGATGTTATCAGCTCCGATCGGTGACATCATTTTCGGTCTCGAAGGAGGAGGGGATCAATGCACCCAAGGCAAGCATGCATCAGTGCAACAACTACTTAGATGTAAAGGTCAGTCACCTCTGCTTCTCATCTAGCATCACATCATCCACATTCTGAAAGGCTCTTAATCACACATACAAAGTTCTGGAAATACTTCGATGAGTTTATTAAATAACTTCAAGTTTTATATAGCCTTTACATGATAAGAATGCTGAAAGCAACAGTAACAACCATGTACAACTCGAGGTACTTGTTATAGACTAATTCAAAAAAAATTCAAACAAACTCTCTCTACGTGACTCCTAATAAACAAGAGTTTATTAGCTGAAGCAAACAAAACACTAACAACTTTGAAATAGTCAGACCCAAAAGTACCTCCCCTAAACTGAACGCAATCGCATTCAATTGAAGCTCAGTGGTATCTTACACACTCCAAGCTCTTCTCGCAGCTTTATGATCACAACAAGCTTCAGAGGCTTATTCATTATATCAACTACTTGCTCCTTTGTGCCACAATGAACAAGCCTCACAACTTCCTCCTTTGTAAGATCCCTTAGGGAATGGAATCTAACATCAATATTCTTACTCGATCATGTCATGTAGAACCGGGTTCTTAGACAATTTAATTGTTGCACAATTATCACATAGTATAGTTGTGGGTTGTCGCCGTAGACAACCAAGGTGCTCCAGAATCCTTCACATCTAGACACATTGACATGCACAAGATGTTGCCGCAACAAATTTAGCCTCTGTGGTTGACAGGGTCACCACTGGCTTCTCTTCGAAGCCTAAGAAACTTCCCTCCATTCAACAAAAACACATATCCACTCGTACTCCTCCTATCATTGATGTCCTTGGCATAATCACTATCTGTATAGGCAGCCAGCTCTGTTGCATCACCTCTCTTGTAAAGCAAACCTAAAGACACAATACCTTTCAAATAATGCAACACCTTCTTTGCTGCTTGCATATGCACCTCTATGGGACTGGCCATATATCTACTTAACAAACACGCCACATACATAAATATGACCTTGTAGTAGTAATATACATGAGACTCCAGATTAATTTTTTATACAAGGTTGCATCCACCTTGGCTCTTCCTCCTTCCTTAGTCTGAATAGTCTTCTCAAATTGCCCACCAATCTGAGGATGAAAAACTGCACTAAACTGTAATCTGGTCCCCAATGCTCACTGCAATGCCTGCCAAAACTCTGTTGTAACTGATGATCTCGATCAGAGACCCGGGATACAAGCACACCATGAAAATGGACAACCTCTGCCAAATATAGCTATGCCAGCCTGCCCACTAAAATCTTTCCTGGAATTATAAGGAAAAGAACTGATTTCATCAAATGGTCCACAATGACTCAATAACTAGTATTACCATCCGAACTACGCGATAACTGATATACGAAATCCACAGTGATATGCTTCCACTTCTAATCGAAATCTCCAATGGTTGTAACTTCCCAGCAAGTTTCTGTCTCTCTGCCTTCACCTGTCAACAATTCAGGCATCTGCTTCCATAGGCTGCTATTTCCCTCTTCATGTTGCGCCACGAGTAGTAAACTCTATGTATCCGATACATCTTCGTACCACTAGTGCATAACATACGTAAAACAATGAGTTTCAATAAGCATCTCTCTCTTCAAATCATTGTCTCGGGGCCCACATAACCTCCCTCTGCGCAACGAAGTGCCAACATTCCTCAGTTGATACCCTGCTGGAACACCATTCTGAATCATATTCTTCTTGTCCAACCAGTAGGAATCCGCATCCTGAGCCTCACAAACCCAATCAAGTAACACAGGTCAATCCTGGAACTAGCCAACAATGCTCCAACATCATCTCACTCTAACTCAGCTCCCGTAGCTCGCAACTCAGCTAACAATGAGGTTCTTGCAACACGTACATGAAACATAGAAACTCCAAATTTCTGACTAAGTGCATCAGCAACAACACCCCTGAATGATAGTCAAAGTACAACCACATTAGCCTTTCTCGGATGAACTCAAATGTGCAGCCATAGTTGTTAATCAACCCCATCTATCTACACCGCCTCATGTTCAATTCTGGCTGAATACGCAAGTAGATGAAACTCAAGTGATCAGTGTACATCCTACACTGCGCTGCACGCCGTAGCAGTAGTGTCTCCAACTCTTCGATGCCAACACAAAGACAGATACTCCCAGATCATACATAGGATACGCAACTTCATAAAACTTCCACTGCCTGGAACCATATACCATCATATTGCCCTGCTACATCCCAACACGACAAAAATCTAGTTTCGAAACATCACTATACATAACATAATCCTCACTGACATCACATAATGTGAACACTGGCGCAGTAATCAACCTTTCCTCTAACCACCACACGTAACTCTCCTTACAGGTACCTGACCATTTTAAACTCGACCCTCTGATAGAAACTGATGATACTCAAATCTGAAATCAATCTCCGAAAACTGAAACTCCAATAAGCTGATCAAACTAGCCATCAATCTAAAGTGGAGGATACTTGCTCTTCTCTGAAACCCGATTCACCTTTCCGTAGTCGATGCATAATCTCATCGAACCATCTTACATCCTCATAAAACATACTGAACACCCCAAGGTAAAACACTAAATCAAATTAAACCTTCCTCAAACAGTTTCTGAAGTTGAATATGCAACTCCCCTCAACTCTGATAAATTCTCTGAAAAACATCTGGATACTCACAGATAACCTCAACATCACGAACATCAGGTATAACAACCTCAACATCACGAACATGTGCCAAGTACAGCATACATCCTTGCTTCATCATCAGCTCAGCCTCATTGCTGAAACCACACGTAGTAGAAAAGCCTTTCTTTCACATTTAAACAAGATCTCTGACATGACTGGACGTCAAAGAACTACAACATTCTTGCGACGAACAACCACTCCGCGGCTAGTCCACAACCTAGCCTCCTGCAAACCTCATAGTCTTGATACCCCACCTGATACACACAATCTCATCAAATGGATACAGCATTCTCCACAAACCCAGAAGTGAAGATGCAAGCATAATAGCCATGGATATCAAGCAACGGTAATCTCAGGGAAACTCTGCCCTTACACATGGTCGTAGCACGAACTCTGGCATGTCCAACTAACTGTCCATGTTGATTGCGACTTGCTGATTGACTTGTCTAGAAGTTTGCGTTGGTCAAACTCCAGAAATGGTACCTTGACCTCCTTCTGAACTTTGAGCTGCAGGACCACGAAAAGAAGCTAACTGAGGACATTCCTTCGTAATGTGACCCTTCTGGCCACCACAATAGCAACTGAGAGTGCCCCACTGACACAAACCACAGTGACGCCTACTGTAAAGGTTGCACAATGGAAACTCTTGCTGTGTGGAAGGATCACCAACGACCACCCTAACTCATACCATAGGAACTAGTCCACCACTTTGTGATCTCCTTCTCCACCAAATGAATCTTCTGCCTTGTTCAAATGACCCTCAACATAATCGAAAAGGCAACAGCCTAATGAAGATACTGATCCCGAGGTGCCTGAACTCAACCTCATCAAAATATCTCGACTAAGTTCACCTTCCTCAAACCGACATGTCTGAAACCGCGTATGCCTTTCCTTCTCAATGTCATTGCCTCTGAGTGCAGCACATCAAACTCCTCACGGTTGACTCGAGGCATAATAGTCAAAATCCCTTTGATGCTTAGGTTGAAACTCATCTGGAACCTCCTGCATTGCTTCCTCTGAAGCCACATAACACGTGCAAACTGGGACAAACATGTGAACAATACATCCCTGCCTCAGGTTGGTAAACACTCCATATTTTCGTTGTTAGGTAGCCTGATTGAACCATTTCCATATAAACAATACCCTGAATGTAGGTCATGGAGTCGCAACATGAACTCACACAATACCAACCCACCAAATACAATGATCTGACTCAAGCAAACCATCAACTACCACAATTCTCTACTCTGAAGCAACATGTAGACGCCTATACACGCAAAACCGGGCAAACCATGCCATACATATCTCTGAACACAAAATGCTTATCCAAACCCACAACTCATTTTATCAAGTAGCGCGTCGACTGATCCTCAACAGGATCCACAACCTTACTAACACGGAAAGCACGTCAATGAGGCATCCTAATGAATAAAACGTTATTCACAACAACCAAGACGTAATCATGGAACTTCAAACATTTGAAAGCATACAACACTTAGAGCATTGATGAGTATCCGTCGGCCGGTCGGGTCATCACTCCAGACATGCTGTACATTCTCAAATATCCTTAGTAAACACGATTACACAAGCCTACAGAACCTAAAACCTAATGCTCTGATACCAAGCTGAAAGGACCCAACCCCGATTTAGTTTCCTAAACCGGAATCAAACCCCTTCTGAAAACACGAACTTCCAAAAACCTTAGAAATTTCGGTAGAGTTTCACTATATCGCGGAATTACCATTAACCTGCACTCGAAAACACACTTCATCCTATGCCATAAAAGCCAAACCATGGGCACCAATCCCATCTGGATTTCTCAAATACATATCATAATGTAAAGTAATAAACAAAACTGTAACTTTACAGAAATCCGGGAAAATCATATGAAAATATAAACATATTCAGTATTCAGAGCGACCTCTAGTATGTACATATATACAAATAGTAGGCCAAACTAAGAACCTACCATAAAAAAAATATAGCTCGAATACTAAACCTCTGACTGCGACGTGCGACACCAGAATCCGAACTGCAAACTGGGCACGGAAATCGAAAAGTCCAGGGGAAAGGCAAATTAAATCGTTAGAGTGAGTGGACGAAAATAAACATATGCCTTTCACCATTTACATAATCATAAAAATAATGTGAGTTCTTAAAATAAATGGAGGTGTCAGGCAAATCTCTTAAACCCGACGGTCAGGCAAATCTCTCAAACCCGACGGTGATAGACTAGGCGAATCTCTCAAGCCTAGCGGGCACATCAGAGGAATCTCTCAACCCTGGAACTGGACTACCGGTGATCAGCTGAGTAGCCAATGCATCGATGCTAAGTAAATGCCATCACCATAAAGCATAAAACAATACCTCCAAAACAATAAATAATCTCAATACTGTACTAGAAATAAATACTGAAATCAAGAACTCGCTATGACAGTGTAAATAAAGGTCCACTCATAGATAAGCACAGCGCAAAACGTGTTAATCCTGTGATCCGGCGGAAAATCCCTCGTCAAATGAATGATCACGATCCCCTGAATAATCATAAATACCACTGTTCAAAATCACATTACAAAACCCTGTATCACATCTTGAGAACAAACCATTCCCGAAAACATATAACTTGAATATTGACGAAATCGTCGAAAATCCAATAAACACACTATAAAACCTCGCCACAAATTCCAATGCTCAATTCAAAATATAAACCTCACCATTGCGATCGGTGCGCGATTCCGAGCAAAACGACATAAAACTTGTCGAAAAACACCTCGGCCGGAAAACCGCCGCCACTGCTGCCACCGCCACGGGAAAACTCCTTCGGCCCAGAAAATTTCAACCTACCCATGGATTTGACGATCTCGACATTTCCAACAACTTTCTAGTTCAAAGTTAAGCCCAATTTTGACCGAAAAAGGTCCAAATCTCACCTTGAAGTCGAAAACCCTCACCGGAATTCATTAACTCCGATATCCCTCCTCCGGCCATGGCAAGGTGCAAGACTACTTCTAAAAGCTTCCTCTCCCAAAGGGCTACAAAACCCATAACAAGTTGACCTCCATCTCGGCCGCCACTGCTGCCTCCGTCGCCGACGATTTCGCCGGAAAACTCACCAAAAATTCACGAACTTTGACAAGACATAACTTCTTCATCCAGCATCCAAATTGAGTGAATGATCTATCAAAAGAAATAGTATCTCAAGCCCAACAACTTTCATGAAGGAACCTCAGCCAAAAGACGCCGGAATAAGGCACAACAAAGCCAAACAAAACTCGGCCTGGAATGGGTCAGTTTTGACCCACATGTCAACATGGTCAATGGGCCAGATTTCCAAATTAGAAAGTTTTCTAATTCATCACGTATTCCTTCTGTATTTATACCATACACGTATCATCCAAATTGTATCGAAACCAAATGGATAAATACGACAAAATTCAACGGCCGAAAATATTCAGAACTTATTCCTCGTAACTCGAAATAATTCTCCGGGAGTTTCCATGATCGGCTCGAAATTAAATTCTCTACAACTTTCGTGAAGGATCCCAAATCAAATTCTTGCCCAATAATTTAGTCGTTAACACACTCGCCATATTAACCAATTTCGACAAAATCGCGACTAATCACGAAACTCGCAAATCAAACCGATAAACATACCATTTCCGGTTCGGGTTGTCACAATATCGTTGTGATTTGGTGTCTAGAAGGGGACAGTTGCTAGGACAGATTTTGGATGTGAGAAAAGACAAGTTCGAAATCACTTCTACCTCTCTTGGTCTCTCTCACCAAGTGTCCAATTCATTAAGGTTGCCCAAAGAAGACAATAACTAAATCTACGCTTGTTTGAGTGTCTTGAGTCTTTTTTGTTTAACTTAGTGTTTTAAAGAGTCTTTAGGATGCCCTTGGTTAGTCTATGATGAAAATGGACCGAAAGTAATATATGGCATTGCAAAATCATTTAAAAAAATTCATAGTGCTAATTGAGATGTTTTGATTGTTATAACATGTAGTGGATATGGTTTGCATAAACATGGTACAGATTTTGCATGTTAGAATTAGCTTTTAGATTATACAAACCTTAAAGTGACTTTTCGAGCCTACATTACTTCTTTGTTAAGTGAATTTCGTGCAGAAGTCTCACAAATAGTTATGTGCCTCATCTAATTGCTTGCCATAGATTAATTTCAATGAGCTAGAGATTTCTAGAACTTACTCATGTAGAATTGCAAAGCTTTTAAGTTGATATATGCTTTGATTTTGGATATGATTACATGCATTTAGGTATTCCAACACTTAACCAAACAACCATGTGTCCCTTTTGTGCGCACGAGTTGCGACACCCTTGATTACCCATTTGTGCCTACGTTAAGCCTTTTCTTTCATTTACCACATATATATCTAAACACTCAGCCTAGTGTAGAGTTTCCAACCCTTGTTTTAAAGACTTCGTGAAGAGATTTTGAAACTAGTACAAAAGACATGGCGTGAAGATAATGAAAGAATGCAAAAAAAAGGGGAAGATTTGTCCAAAAGCTTGTAAAAATTGTGATTGCTAAATGAAAGAAAGAAAAAAAAGTGAGAAAAATCTTGAGAGCAAGAAAAAGAAAAAAAAATGTAAAACGCTCTCCGGCAAAGTGTTCTAAGTATAAAAGTTTGGACAAGTGAAGTTAGAATGAAATTAGAGCCCAAAAAGATGAAATTTGGCCCTTGTTTTTGAAGTTTGGCACATGAGAAAAGATGAGTTCGAATTGATGAAGTGTTGACTAAGTCTTTTGAACATTTTTGCCATCACATATCTAAATTTTGAATTCCTTAGCTTAAGCCCATTACTAACTTTCTAAGGTACTTTATGATGTTTAAGATGAGTAGCCTTCGATTGGTTGAGTAAGTTGCAGGTGTAAGCATATGAATGGGTTCATTTGTGCAAGTAATTCATTATATTCATGAAGTTTTCAATTCAATTCGTATACATTTTAAGTGAACCATTTTATGAGTGAAAATATGATGAGTGCATCCATCTGAGATTGATTTAAAGTTGTTCAAAACATGCATACTTTTAACTTCACCATTGTTTTCGTCCAAGTCTTACTTGTACATGACATGATCATATCTCTATTATCTCTTGAAATTATTAAGGTTTCACTCTAAAATCTTGTGATTCCATGGCCATACACTTAAGAAATTTCTGAAACAATCTTAGCTAAGGGCTTAGTAGTGTTTTTAGTATTTGATTTTTTAAAGGCCTTAGAATTTTCCAACGTGGAGATTAGCTCTAACGTTGAGTTTGTATGTTTTCTTATTTTTAATCTTTCTTTTATTAGTTTTTTCGAAGGACTAGCAAACTCTAAGTATGAGAGAATTTGATATACGTATTTTATGCTTGTTTCATAATGTCTTTCTCTTTACATTTAGTTTTTTTTTAGGTTTTTAATAAATGAGATGAAGAAAGAAAGAGAAAAGAGGTGAAAAATGCACTAAGGGAGAATTTTGTGTTTTGGACTGTCGGAGATAGGCCAGCCCATTAAGCAATTCGTGAGGCCCATTTAAAGAGATCAAGGCCGGCCTAAATAAATCCAAAATTGAAGCCCAAATGTATTATGTCGGACATAAGATGTGCCTTAGAGACCTAGAAAACAAAACAAATCAGGATTTCTCAAGTTACTTGGTGGGCAAGAAAGAAAATCAAGAAAATTAAGATTCAACCTGGAACTTCATTGGATCACTCAGAACGACTCCGAGCTCAGAAAAATATGAATGATAGATCATTAAAGACCTTGATGTCCTTTTCAATTTGAGATCAAGAATCACCCCACTTGGAGCTCTAGAATTCTCAGAATCTCCATTTTGGTGAAACTATGCAAGAAGTGATCAAGAACCGAGTCAGCAATCCTTCTTCCTATATGTCAAGTTTTCAAAACTCTATATAAGCAAGGGACATGCCCCATATTGAGATATCACACATTATAGAAGCCAAACCTCTGCCTCAAACACCCTTAATCCCCAGTTAAAGAACGATCCCTACTTATTAATGCTACATCTACAAAGAATGATTTTTTATTGTGATGCTATGATTGAGTATTAGGTTGTTAATTTGATGTTTAGTTTTAGCATTATCAATTAACCCTATGTTAATATGGTTCTTCAGGCTTAATCCCAGTTTAGGCAGTTGAATCGAGGTCGGGTCCTTACACTTCATTTTACAGTTTTTCATAGTTTTTACGTATAGAGATAGCCTCCAACCTCTCCCTAACCCTCTAACACTCTTTACGTATCTTTCCACCACCAAAATTCCTCCATTTTCATTAACATATTCTCACATCCATCCCCTCACCTAAGCATAAGGTGTTGTTCCTCATTTACAAGCTTGAAGGGTTTGAAGCACAAGAGTGGACTTGATGAATCTTGGCTTGTTTTGGGGAGATTTTTTTGTTATTTCTTCACCTTATTTACTCTATTGATGCATTTAAACTTGATTCTAAGCATGTGTAGTGTGAAGTACCTTTATGGGAGAATAGAGATCAAACCTTAGCCATCTGATGTAGAACAATGATGTTTGATTTGTGCAAATGAGTATGTTTTGAATATTTTTTTGTATTAAATGATTTTTTTATGTGTGTGATGTGAAAATGGCGTGTTGATGTGTTGAGCTTTATGATTAGTTCACTTATACATGTCTTAGCTTTGGTGAAGTTAGGATTGGTCTAAAGGGACTAAGATATGACACTTAAGGGAACTAGCCATTCACTTATGTAATGATAAGCATATCACATAACTTAGGTTTAGACTTAAAAGGTTAAGCTTAGGATTTGGTTTTCCTTGTGCACGAGCATGAATCGAAACATTCTTAAGGTCCAAGTGACTCAAAGATTTTTGGTTAAGTTTACATTGAACCAAGAGGCTTTGTAGCTATGGTTGATTCTTTCGACTCGTAACCCAAAAGGTGCGAGTTGAGAGGATTCATTAGAACCATTCCCGAGTGCTCCAATAGAGGCTTGGGAAGAGAAGTCATTCATAATTTTCACATGTCTTTGCAACCAAACTCATTACGCATGAAATACATTAGGAGCCTAGCACCAAATGTCTAGCTCTTAATCTAAGTTTACTTTGTGCTTCGTGGATGGACCGAAACCTTTTAGAATCCCAAAAGGCCAAGTAGTTTCGGCTCATAACCAAGCGTGACCTGAGAGACCATGATTTGGGCAATGAAAGGATTGGTTCGTATGATCCAAAATATATTTGAGCATGTAAATCAGACTAAACAGCATTTGTGTGTGACATTTGTTGTTAGCTTTGTAGTTTTTGTTAATTTTTCCATCTAGGACTTTGTTTCCCTTGTCTATGATCTCTTGAATGCTTTGGTAGATATTTTGGGTGTGAATTTGTAGTAGACTTGACCATTCTTACCTTTTGCAGGGCATTCTACTCGACCTTGAGGCATATATGAAGTCAAATGGGCTGCCCATATACAAGATGAAGCCATCAAGAGTCTTGAGGAGACTATGAACAAGAAGTTTGACCATTTGATGTAGCAAAACCGGATAGGAAACCAAGTAAACCAAGTGTCGGAGATTAGTGTTGAGCCAGTGACTTACATGATTTGTGAAAGAACGGTGCATGAGACCCTTAGTTGCCCTCATAAAGAAGATTACCCAGAAATAATTGAAGAAGGCAAGGGACTCTTCCATGATCAATATAAACATGATCCTTACTCCAATACCAATAACCCGGGTTGGAGGAACTGCCCTAACTTCTTATGGGGTGGTCAAGAACAAGGCAACCATGGAGGACAAGGTAGGTTGCCAAGACCAAATAGTTGTTTCCAAGGGCAAGGAAGAAGATAAAATCAAGGGGGAAACCAAGGAAACTTTGGTGCTTCGAGAAGTGGAAGCAAGAGGTTCTCAAATCATTGAGGAGCTCTCGGATTCGTATCAAGATTAAATAGAGGATGTGCTAATGCTTCGGATGGTAACACTTACTAACCGAGAACACCTTTTGTGCCTAGAGCTTAACAACTACCATTTCTTCAAGCACCACTTCCACCATCTCAATTGGAAGCACTTAAGTCTAGCACTGATGACCTTATAGCTATGGTTGATTCTTTCGACTCGTAACCCAAAAGGTGCGAGTTGAGAGGATTCATTAGAACCATTCCCGAGTGCTCCAATAGAGGCTTGGGAAGAGAAGTCATTCATAATTTTCACATGTCTTTGCAACCAAACTCATTACGCATGAAATACATTAGGAGCCTAGCACCAAATGTCTAGCTCTTAATCTAAGTTTACTTTGTGCTTCGTGGATGGACCGAAACCTTTTAGAATCCCAAAAGGCCAAGTAGTTTCGGCTCATAACCAAGCGTGACCTGAGAGACCATGATTTGGGCAATGAAAGGATTGGTTCGTATGATCCAAAATATATTTGAGCATGTAAATCAGACTAAACAACATTTGTGTGTGACATTTGTTGTTAGCTTTGTAGTTTTAGTTAATTTTTCCATCTAGGACTTTGTTTCCCTTGTCTATGATCTCTTGAATGCTTTGGTAGATATTTTGGGTGTGAATTTGTAGTAGACTTGACCATTCTTACCTTTTGCAGGGCATTCTACTCGACCTTGAGGCATATATGAAGTCAAATGGGCTGCCCATATACAAGATGAAGCCATCAAGAGTCTTGAGGAGACTATGAACAAGAAGTTTGACCATTTGATGTAGCAAAACCGGATAGGAAACCAAGTAAACCAAGTGTCGGAGATTAGTGTTGAGCCAGTGACTTACATGATTTGTGAAAGAACGGTGCATGAGACCCTTAGTTGCCCTCATAAAGAAGATTACCCAGAAATAATTGAAGAAGGCAAGGGACTCTTCCATGATCAATATAAACATGATCCTTACTCCAATACCAATAACCCGGGTTGGAGGAACTGCCCTAACTTCTTATGGGGTGGTCAAGAACAAGGCAACCATGGAGGACAAGGTAGGTTGCCAAGACCAAATAGTTGTTTCCAAGGGCAAGGAAGAAGATAAAATCAAGGGAGAAACCAAGGAAACTTTGGTGCTTCGAGAAGTGGAAGCAAGAGGTTCTCAAATCATTGAGGAGCTCTCGGATTCGTATCAAGATTAAATAGAGGATGTGCTAATGCTTCGGATGGTAACACTTACCAACCGAGAACACCTTTTGTGCCTAGAGCTTAACAACTACCATTTCTTCAAGCACCACTTCCACCATCTCAATTGGAAGCACTTAAGTCTAGCACTGATGACCTTATAGCTAGGCTAGTTCAGAGTTAAGAGAAGCTTGCTAAGACTCAAGCGAAGGATAAGAAGACATTCCTTGAGATCTTCATGAGTATGAAATGAGACAATCAAACACTCAGGAGTGAGAGTTAAAGTTTAATCCACAAGTTGGAGATGCAAGTGAGCCAATTGGAGAAGGCACATCATGGCCAAGGAAGTGGCAAGGCTAATAAGTTCCCATCTACTACTGAGAGAAATCTCAATCAAAAGTGAATGTGGTGAATGCAGTATTGAGATTCGAAAAAGGGTTTGCGAACTACGGAGATGCTCCCACTAGTGGAAAGTGAGAAGGGAACCACAAGTAGGGATATGGTTATGCGATTTCAAGAGAATACCACTTTGATTCCTTATAAAGATGTGTATGAGTCGGATGATAAAGAAGACGAGTTTGAGGCTAGGCAAACGGGTTTCCAATAGTAGATTGAGTCCACATGAGAAAACTGGAAAAGGTCTAGAAGGTAAAGATATGGATACAGAGCATTCCACGATTGATTTGAGGAAAACAGGAGGTGAAAAAGCTTCCCAAAACTCTACTCGTCGAGACCCTCACTCAATATGTTAAGAGGAGCCTACTATCTAGAAACGTTCACACTACCACATATTGACTCATTGCCGGTGACTTTTAAGTCGCCGGCAATGTTTTTGGACATTACCGGCGATTTTTGCCGGAAAAATCGCCGGTAATGTCTTTTTTTTTTGACATTACCGGCGACATAAATGTATGTCGCCGGCAATGTCTCGATGGTAATGTAAAAAAAAAAAAAAACATTGCCGGCGACTTCATTTATGTCGCCGGTATGTCTTTTTTTTTTTTTTGACATTATCGGCGACATACATTTATGTCGCCGGCAATGTCTTTTTTTTTTTTTTTACATTACCATCGAGACATTGCCGGCGACATACATTTATGTCGCCGGTAATGTCAAAAAAAAAAAGACATTACCGACGATTTTTCCGGCAAAAATCGCCGGTAATGTCCAAAAACATTGCCGGCGACTTAAAAGTCGCCGGCAATGAGTCAATATGTGGTAGTGTCATCATTTTTAGCAATCGAGAATACTTCTAACATAGATCGAAGGAGCATTCTATAGGGCTTCAATGAGATGAGGATGTCTACCTACCCTTCCCTTAAGTGAAGAACAAGGAGAAGGCATAAGCTAACATAGATCGAGAGACAAAAGAATGTTTGGATGTCTTCAAGAAAGTGGAAATCAATATACCTCTTCTTGACATCATTCAAACTATTCCCATATACTCCAAGTTCTTGACGGAGCTTTATACCAACCTAAGATTGAAAAATAAGCTACAAGAGGGGGAAAGGTCCGAGAAAGTGAAGCTTAATGCCACATTGTGGATAATTATTCAAATGAAGGAACCTAAGAAGTTAGCGGATTCGGGAAGCTATATCGTGTAATGTACCATTGGAATGAAGTACTTTCTAAGGACTTTAATGGATCTTGGGGCTTCCATCAACTTGATGCCATATTCGGTGTATAAGGAGATTAGTTTAGGGAGAATTAATAAAGCAAGTATGTTGTTGTAACTCGACGATAGGAGTGTGCTTCATCCAAGGGGTATAGTTGAATATGTGTTAGTGGTGATTGGTGAACTTGTGATACTTGACATGGAAGAGCCTAGAGGATATGAAGACCTTCTTATAGTCTTTGGAAGAAGTTTTATGGTTATGGCAGAGACAAAGTAGATTTCAAAGCGGATGTGCTCACCATGACTGTCTTTGAGAAGAACGAGACATTCAAGATCATCAAGGACTCGAAGTCAATTCTGACTCTAAAAGTCATGAGCATAGTAGTTGTGGATGATGAAGCTAAAGAGGATAAAGATGAGGAGGCATTGACTAATGGAATGTGCCGTGGAAAGGAAAGGTTGAAGCCGAAAGCAAAGTCACCTTAAAGAACTCCAACCCCTCAAGAGATGTATGCTACAAACTACTTGAGATTTGCCATAATGAAGTAGTACATTTGAGAAACTTCAAGAATGAGAAGTCTTTTAAGCTTCATGAAGAAAAGATTGTAGCTTTAGAGGAGTTAACAAGAGAGTGGAATGGGGAGGTCTATCACTCTAAGGACCCTACCATGGTGCTTTGAATCCTTAGCTTCTAACACGATCGTGTTAAGGTCATTAAACTTGAACCCGTAATGATCAGACACCAATAGTTTAGCGAAATGAATAAGTGTGACGTGGTAGAGCTCATGGTCATGCAAACCCAGAAAGGAAAATTTGAAGTGGCCAAAGATACCTAGCATGGAAGGTAAGACCAATACTGGTCTTGCATTATGGTGATTATTGGTGACTATGGACAACGTGTATCTGTCTTTAAGGGGGAGTATCTCTAGTCTCTCATCTCATTTTCAATTTCTATGCTTGTTTGCTTGCTTGTGTGTGTAATATTCTATCTTTTTGTTTGTGAAATTTTTTATAAAAAAAAGTGTGTAGGTTGTGTGACATTTTTTTTGTGAGAATTGGTGTTTGATTAAGAGTAAAAAATATGGCAATTCTCGACGAGTCGAAGAACCCCTTAAACCCATCAAAAAACTACACAGATAGAGGCAGGAGATTACCTTCAACGGGTGGAAGAATAATAGTTCTATCTCTTCGACCAATCTAAAAAGTGCATCAGAGGAGGCGGAATCTTACTTTCAAAGGGTCGAGACAATCCTTCTACTCGTCGAACACTGGTCTAAGTTAATGTTGACTCGACGTTGACTTTTAAAAAACTCCCCTATTATTTTCTCTTTTTCTCACTTCTCTTCGCCTCCTCATCCAAAAAACTTGGTCTTCTCTCCTCTTTTTCTAACTCTCTCTCCCTCTTAACACCATTAAATACTTCTACCCCTCAAAATCACTCAAAACTCTCTCAAATTTTTGAATCCAAAGGTTGTTCTTGCTTGTGTATGGTGATTGTGTGATCAGAGGTGTTTTCGTTCTTTCTTCAAGAGGTATTGTTCTTCATCTCTTCTTGTTCGAAATTGAGAATGTTTTAGTATTGATTGTGTTTTGTGTGTGATTTTGCATAGTCTACAGTTATCTCTTGATTTTGATGTATGAGTTGTGTTAAATTTTTTAATGTATGGGTTATGTGATTTTAACATCTATATGTATGAAATTGTTGAAATTGGTTGAGTTCTGTTATGCTTGAACACCAGTTTTCAAATTTTTTGGATTGGCTTATGTTTAGTGTTAATTGAGTCAATGTGTGCTTGAATTCATGATCTAGAACTAATGGGTAGTTGGAATTTAATGCCAATTGCATGAAAACTTATCAAAATTGTTTTTTGAAAATTTGATTATCCATGAAGCAAGCATGTGTGTGGTTGTTTGTTTTGTGTGTTTAGTGGTAATGTGATTGTCTAGGTGAGGATTGTTGAGGTTTCGATTCAAAATTAGATAGCATTGCTTAATTGAACAAGTGATTGAACTAAGAACTTGATGACTCTAAGTCAACAATTGTGTTACTATGTGTGTTGATTATGTGAAATTGTGCATTTGGGACTACTTTTTAATTTTCAATTGGAATTGATGTGACAGAGATGTTACAATGTTAGAGAACTCTTGAATCGTGCATTTTCATGTGATTATTGTGATGTGATTTTCATGCATAAATACTAGATTGTTGTGTTGGAGATGAAATGCATTGAGATGAATTGGTGACAATGATATGATTTCTTGGGGGTGAAAAATGCATATATGTATTGTTCTTATGAGGTCTAAGTTTTGTATGTATAATGTGTTCTAGGTGTCTAAGTCTACCCATCATCATCATTATCATCATGCCACCATGTAAGAAGAATGTGTCACATGATCCTCCATCCGAAGACGAGCTACTGATGAAAAAAATGAATAGGTCGGGCAACGTAGTGTTCCCAAAATTGAAAAAACTGTATCTAATTAATGGAGAGAGAGAGATTGTGACGACCCGGACTAGAATCACCAGTATGATCAGCTATGTACGTGAGTTACTGCGTTGTCGCAGGTTTCCGACAGTCGTTTGTATTGCCGGATTTGTTAACGACTTAATTATTGGCCGAGAATTGGAGCTGGGTCTCTTCTCGAGAGTCGTTGTATATGTGATTTTGAGTTCGTGGGCAGTTTCGGATCGTTATTTGGATGACCGAGGAATTAATTATGAATATTTGAAGTTCGGATTTAAATGGTGGGTTACTTAACGACTAAATTACCGGTCGAGAATTTGGTTGCGACTTCTTCATGAAAGTTGTTCAGAATTTAATTTCGAGCTCGTGGGAACTTCCGGAGCATTGTTTTGAGTTACGAAGAATTAGTTGCGAATATTTCCGTTTGTTAATTATTTAGTCGATTTAAATGAGTTGGTTTGAATGGTTGAATTTTTATCCGATTGGCCGATGTGTTTGACTTCGGGTGATAATTGAAGAGTATGTCGAGACGAGTTTGTGGCCGCGAGAATTATCGGGATCGGAATCACGACGAGTAAGTTACGGGTGTTCAAAATTTGTCGAAATGGATAAGTATGAGGTTTCCAATTTGGGAAAGAGTATAAATAGTAACTTGCCATAAAGGGAAAGTCAACAGAAGCTCATTTAATGAAGTTGACCGAGTTGACTGGGTCAACTCGGTGGTGGAGGAGGCCGACGGGAAGGAGGAGCTCCACGGCGGTGATGTGGCTTCCGGCCACCTCCGGCCTTGGTTCTGGTCCTGTTCTCCTCGGCTCAACCTCACGAGTCTAGCCCCGGCTTCGTTTTTCGGCATGGTGCACGGTGGAGGAAGATATTCCGGCAACAAAGTGGAAGAAAAATGGTGATTTCGGGTGATCTACGCATTTTATGCTTGATTCTTAACGTCTTTCTCTTTATATTTAGCTTTGTTTTGACCTTAGTCAATATGTTTCTAATTTACTTTATGTTTTTAGGTTGAAAATAAAGGAGGAACAATAAAGAATGCAAAATGGAGCAAAAGCGCAGAAAAATGAAGAATTGAAATCCTAGTCCACCTAGAAGAAGGATTTGTCACGGGTTTGCTTATATATTAAAAATGTCGACCCTATTCCTAAATGGGAGCCCAAATTACTCAAGAATGGATCAAGATTAATGAAGATGGATCAAAAACCAAGAGCATGTTCAAAGAAGCCCAAAGAAAGAAGATGGATTAAAATGAATTATCAGAAATCGGCCTTTGTACATCAGCCCACTTCAAAAGGCCACTGTGAACAGATACGGATGAATCTAGACGCGATTAGCATATGGTTGGAAAGATATAGAAGTCTAGTTTCCAACGCAACTAGAATTACACAATTTGGATTTCTAGAACGAGAGATATTCCTGTTTTTGTGGAGAAGGGTCAGGTTACCCGGGTGGACTAGTTAGAGTCCTAGAAGGAGTCGAACTAGGCTTTCCTTCTCCTATATAAAGGGGAGCTCGGCCTCAAAGCAAGGGATCACTCATTTTAGAAGCCAAAACTCTGCCTAAATACTTTTCCTCTCCTCCCAAAGCCGAAATCATCCAAGAAGCCGCCCTCCATCCACAAAACAACATCCTCACGTCCAAAAATCTCTCCAAGGAATACCAAGAAGCCGTCCACTCCAAAGCTCATCAACTACCTTCCTCCACCGAAGTATTCAAGGCAATCCTTAGTGCTTCTCTCCATCCTTTGAAGGCACGATTACATCAAGTAGACTAGGGCAATCCCGACATCAAAAAGTGTAACCATGACTTCTACTCTTCACTTCTCGTGTTATTTCTTGGTTTGTATGGACAAATTTGTTGAAGTATTTTTGGTTTGTAATTTTATCAAGTTCATGTGATCTCCCACGTTTTGATCTTTAGCTTTCATGTGATATTTTATGCTTAACGCTTTGATTTATTGCAGGGCAATCCCACCTTAAATCGATGGAAATGTTAGGGCAATCCCTACACTTTACTTTCGAGAGATATGCATGAAATTAGTAGCTAAAGACTTAGAACTAATAGGTTGCATGTAATTTGGTAGGTTCTAAAGAGTTAGGTGAAAGATGAGTCGATCCTTGTAAATATATTAGTTTAGGATGTTTTACCTTAAAATTTGTAGGAATTTAGTAACCAAAAACTCGCACCCCCATTTAAACCTAGCATAGTCATGCATGCACCCTCAATCCCCGGTTAAGAACGATCCCTATTTACCAATGCTACATCTACCAAAAAGGGTTTTAATTGACTCATTGTTGTTGAGTAATAAATGTTAATTTAGTGCTTAGTAATGGTGAGTATCAATTTTGGCGCCGCTGCCGGGGATTGTAAAGAATTGTGTGATTATGCTTGTACAATATGTTTATATTTTTCTGTTTTCGGAACTGTGCACTGCCATGTTTTGTGTAAATTATTTGACATAGCTATAGGTCTCATAAAAATATGAAAATTTTCAGGGTTGTTTGGTTACGTGTCTAGTTTGTGCCTGTAAAATTGCATTGAATTCTACCAAGCCAATAATTCTGGAAAAAATAGAGAAGCAGCTGTGCTCAAGTTTACACGAATCTGGAATTACATGTGTTCTTTGTAAATATGTGAAATTGTGTAAATATTAAGCATGTATATAAAACCCACGAAATTTTTGTTTATATTTGTGTACTAACAATTATTCATATTTTATTTTATTTTATTTTATTATTATTTTTATTTATTTATTTTCTTGCAGCCATGTATACACCTTAAAGGAAAGTTTTGGATTTACATTAAGTACATGAGCTTGGTTGATTAAGTCGCACTCATTGTGAATAGATGGCGCCACTTTTCCAAAGTTTATCTCCTAAACCCCTTGTGATGTGTGGATTTCATTACCACACACCATAACCTAAGTGAAGTTATGGACATGAGGTTGAGGGCGGAGTCTACTATGGACTTGAGGGAGTGTAAATTTTTGAAAGATTGGTTGAATGTCGGACATGGTGTCTAGAAACGAGTTATGACTGGTGACAGGTTCTGGATCTAAGAAAGACTTGCATCAATGGAGTATATACCAATGATCCAGTGAATGGATGAATACTTATCTTTGAGTAAGATATCTTTGGTGACTTGGTGTCTAGAAGGTGACGGTTTATATGACGGGTTCTGGATCCGAGATCTCAAATCGGTCCTACCTCTCGTGGTCTCTCTTGCTAACTGGCCAAGTTCATTAAAGTTGCCCAAAGAAGATAAGGACTAAATCTACTTTCCATGATCGGTAAGCCTCGGGATGCATTGTCAAAATTAGTCCTGCCTCTCGCGTTATCTCTATCCCCAACTGGCCATGTTTTTCGATTGAACCAAGACCATTCGATTGGAAGTTTATACTTTATCGCGCGGGTCGCACGTCCTTTGAACGACCTAAAGATCAAGCAAGTGTACTCTCTTTAAATCCGAAGCGCACTCAAAATGACCTATACTTGTGCATAAAAACGTGGACATGTGTGTTGCACCGAATTTTGTAATTAAACACTAATTAAAACATTGCATTTAGTCTGCATAACCTTCTGGCGGCTTTGTGATGCTCGGATTTCATCACCGGGTACCCTAACCTAAGTGAAGTTAGGGACATGAGGCCAAAAGATAGGTCACTTTGCATCATAAATTAGCACGTAACTTTTGTGTTTTCTGCAGGTTTCTAACACTTTTCTCTTATGCATTCACTCCATACTTCATCTAAGTTCTTGTTTGATATGTTTGGGTGACGATTTGAATATATGATGCATGAATTTGTTGAAGTATTGTTTGATTGCATTTGTGTGATTTATGTACATACGTGTGTTCCTTTAAACCTTCCATATGTTTATACACTAACCTCGTCTACTCTTGCAGAAAACCATGTAAATATGTGTGTTAACTTGTTCTAGATTGTTCATACTACGTTCCATATCATCTAGGATATTTAAAGCCCTTGCATTCATAACTTAGAACTTTTGAATTGTCGAGAAACTATAGTTTTCGACCGGTCGATTATTCCATGCCTATTAATTTTGACCGGTCGATTCCCCTATTTTAGTGTACTCGTAAATTTTTCATGCGTTTCTGTGTTTTGTGTACTTTTGGGTAATTTTCGTGTACCTTTGTTTGTGCTTTGTTTGTGTTACATTTTTGGTCTAGTATCTTGTTTTTATTGTGTATTCTTTTGGTACTAACACTTGGTCTTTGCTGGATGCTCAGATTTATGAATGATCAGACCTACTCCACGTGAAGTTCAACTTCGTACTCGCACTGTGATTATTTCTACCAACGCGGTGGAAGACCTTGACCGACCTATTGTTGAGGACGACGTTGACTCACCAAGATCATCCCAGCACCCCGAACATTTGATAATAGAAGAAGAACAAGAGCACGTACCAATGGCCAACGCAAACAATGCTCAACAATCACTTCGCCAACGCACTTATTCTACTTATTGGAATGCCAGCCCCTCATGCATCAGATTTCCGGAACCTCAAGAGGAGAAGAAGGACATTGAGCTGAAGAGCGGATTTCTCCATCGCCTACCTATCTTTCAAGGGATGGCGCATGAAGATCCAAATATGCATTTGAGGCAATTCCAGTTTGTGTGCTCAAGTATGAAGCCTGCGGATGCTGATGAAGAACTCTTGAAACTCAAGGCGTTTCCTTTCACCTTGAAAGAGAGATCACAAACTTGGCTTATGGAGCTCCCACCGAATCACATCACCACATGGAAACAACTAGCAGATGCTTTCTTAAGCAAATACTTTCCGGTCTCAAAGATCACTGTTTTGAGGAGATCACTGGAATTGCACAGGCTGCGGATGAGTCTTTTGGCCAATACTATGACAGATTCAAGGTTCTCTGCGCCACCTGCCCATCACATGGATTCTCTGAGACCAACCTCATGAACTACTTCTATGATGGTCTTAAACCAATTGATCGAGAGCTTCTTGATGCCGCTGCAAATGGAGCATTCATGGATTTCACTGAGGTACAAGCTTGTGCACTATTGGAAAATCGAGCCAACAATGATGCTCAATATGGGATGGCACAACGCAAGACTGTATCTGTAGTAAGTTCTAAGCCAGAACTGGATGACAAGTATGATAAACTCTCCGGCTTGATGGAGCAAGTGCTTGAACTAGAAGTAAAGAGAGCCAAGGCAGCTTTGGGACCAACATGTGGCGTTTGCCACCTTCAAGGGCATTTTAGTGAGCAATTTCCTACAACAATGGAGCCGCCTACTGAAGAACAGGTCAACGCCATTGGTGGATATCAAGGAGGCCAGCGTTACAACAACTACAACAATTTTGGCAACCGTGATCATCCTGGTTTCAAGTAGAGTAGCAATGAGGGGTGTCTTAACCCTCCAGCACCTCAACAACAACAATTCCAACGTGCTCCCTATCAACAAAGGCCACCAATGCCTCAAGTGCCCATGCAACCACCACAAGCTCCTCCGGTCCAACAATTTACAAATCCGGACTATGACAAGATGCTTGCTCAACTGTCCAACTCCACACAAGCTCTAATCGATGGATAAAACCAAACAAAGGCCACGTTGGAGTCTCATGGACAGGATATCTCTGAAATGAAGAAGCTAATGGGTCAACTTGTGGATTTCATGGGACAATTTAGGGCTTCCGGACAACTTCCATCTCAACCTCAACCATCACCAAGGAATGTGAGTGCGATTACAATAAGAAGTGGAAGGATTTTGGAGAGTCCAATGTTGGAAGGATCTAAGCTGAAGGCAACACCATGAACTTATGATGTTGTGGAGGATGAAGATCTAGAAGAAGATCCGGCAACCAAAGATGCCAAGAACAAGAAGAAAGTGGCGCCACTTGTAATGCCACAATCACCAACGCCACCTACCCCAACCAAAGGTATTAACTCTATCCCTTCAAGTTTAGTTAATACTAATGCTTCGTTTGCTCGTGCACCATTCCCACACAGATTATCAAAATCAAAGAAGGATGATCAATATGAGGAGATCCTGGACATCTTTCAGAAAGTGCAAGTAAACCTTCCCTTGATTGAGTGCATTAAGCAAGTGCCGATATATGCCAAGTTTTTGAAAGAGCTATGCACCCAGAGGAGGCAAACGAGAGCGAAGGAGGTCGTGAAGGTGAATGCAACAGTTTCGGCTGTGTTGCAGCGTCGGTTACCCCCAAAATTGAAGGACCCTGGGAGCTTTTCTGTTCCTTGTATTATTGGTGACACCAGATTTGAAGATGTCATGCTCGACTTGGGTGCATCAATCAATGTGATGCCTTACTATCTTTATGCATCCATGGAGCTTGGCGAGCTTAAGCAAGATAATGTCATCATACAGTTAGCCGACCGCTCTCATAAATATCCAAGGGGATATGTTGAAGATGTTCTTGTCCAAGTCAACAACCTGATCTTTCCTGCTGACTTTTACATTGTTGACATAGAGGAAAGTCCGTTGAACACCACACCATTATTGCTCGGACGACCTTTCATGAGGACTGCAAGAACAAAGATTGATGTGTTCGAGCGAACGTTTTCCATGGAGATTGATGGCGAAAGGATTGAGTTCAACATTCTTGATGCCATGAAGGTTCCCACTGCTTGTGTGAATGCATGTTTTTCATATGATATAGTTGAAGTTTTGGCGCAGCAGCATCTCGACACACTTAGAGAAGATGAGCTCGACACTGTGATTCAAGAAGGAGTTGGGTTGAACCGACTAGATATAAAGAATCTTTCTTGGATGCTTTGATCGAGATTTTTGAGCCTAGGGTGACGGAGACGGCGTCACTCCTCAATGAGCAAGCCAACGTGATTTCTAAGGCAGCCCCGATTCCCTTGGTTTATGGTGAAAACAAGCTAGTTCCCTCAATTGTTCGAGCACCAGAATTAGAACTCAAGGTGTTACCGGATCATTTGAAGTATGCTTACTTGGGAGACAATGAGACTTTACCAGTTATCATCTCTTCATCTTTGGAGGAAGAACAAGAAGTGAAGTTAGTTCATATGCTTCAACAATACAAAACCGCCATCGGCTGGACACTTGCGGACATCAAAGGTATCAATCCTGCAACTTATGTTCATCGCATTTTACTTGAAGATGGAGCTAAGCCCTCTCGTGAAGCTCAAAGAAGGCTTCATCCGCCTATGATGGAGGTTGTGAAGAAGGAAGTCATCAAACTCTTAGATTGTGGAGTTATCTATCCAATTTCGGATAGTCGTTGGGTTTCACCTGTGCAAATAGTTCCTAAAAAGTCTGGACTTACTGTTGTAAAGAATGCGGAGAATGAGTTAGTGCCTTAACGGACTATCACTGGACACAGAGTTTGCATTGACTATAGGAATCTCAACGCCAGCACTCGAAATGATCACTTTCCCTTGCCATTCATTGATCAGATGCTTGAGAGATTGGCTGGACATTCATACTATTGCTTCCTTGATGGATATTCGGGTTACAACCAGATTAGCATTACTGAGGAGGATCAAGAGAAAACAACGTTCACATGCCCTTTTGGAACGTTTGCTTATCGTCGCATGCCATTTGGACTTTGTAACGCCCCAGGTACGTTTCAACGATGCATGCTCTTTATCTTTTCCGATTACATTGAGAAAATAATCGAGGTTTTTATGGATGATTTTAGTGTATTTGGGAGGGACTTCGATGCATGTTTAGATCACTTAGAGTTAATCTTGCAAAGATGCGTTGAAACGAACTTGGTACTTAATTGGGAGAAGTGTCATTTTATGGTCACTCAAGGGATTGTCTTAGGTCACATTGTTTCAAAAAAGGGTATAGAAGTTGATAAATCTAAGGTAGATCTTGTGCGGTACTTACCCTCTCCGACTTCGGTTAGAGAGATTCGTTCTTTTCTTGGACACGCAGGTTTCTACAGGAGGTTCATCAAAGACTTTTCCCACATCTCACGTCCCTTATGCAAGCTGCTTTAGAAGGACATTCCCTTTGTTTTTGATGATGAATGTGGCGTGGCATTTGAGAAGCTTAAGGAGTTGTTAACAAGTGCCCATATTCTTTGTGCTCCGGATTGGTCTAAACCATTTGAACTTATGTGTGATGCATCGGATTATGCTGTTGGAGCTGTATTGGGACAACAGAGAGATAAGAAGCCATACGCCATTTATTATGCTTCTAAGATACTTGATGATGCTCAAGCCAACTACACAACAACCGAGAATGAGATGTTGGCGGTGGTGTTTGCATTGGACAAGTTCTGATCCTATTTACTTCAAAGTAAGGTTTTAATTTACACTGATCATGCAGCTTTGAAATATTTGATGCAGAAGAAGGATGCAAAACTGAGGCTCATACGGTGGATACTACTTCTACAAGAGTTTGATGTGGAAATCAAGGACAAAAAGGGAGTAGAGAACGTGGTAGCCGATCACCTCTCTAGGATTGTTAAAGAGAAGTCCAACGTTGCAATTGAAGAGAATTTTTCGGATGAACAACTCTTCGGACTTCAGGTAAGTGCCTCTGAAACTCCTTGGTATGCGGATATTGTAAACTATTTAGTTACCGGTGAGTTTCCATCATTTATGCACAAGGCTCAACGTGACAAACTTCGAAGTAATGCTAGGACCTTTATTTGGGATGAACCTTACTTGTGGAAACAATGTGCTGATTTAGTGATTAGAAGGTGTGTTCCGGATGATGAGTTTGCATCTATTCTTGAGTTTTGTCACAATGGTGCATGTGGAGGTCACTTTGGTTCGAAAAAAGACAGCCCTTAAGGTGTTAGATTGTGGTTTCTTTTGGCCTAACCTGTTTCGTGATTCTAACGACTTTTGTGCTAAGTGTGATAGGTGTCAAAGATCCGGTAATCTCGGACCTCGAGATCAGTTGCCACAAACTTACATACTAAATGTCGAAATTTTTGATGTTTGGGGCATTGATTTTATGGGACCTTTTCCTTCATCTAATGGTTTCACTTACATTTTACTCGCTGTTGATTATGTTTCGAAATGGGTGGAAGCAAAAGCCACCCGAACTAATGATTCGCGAGTTGTTGCAGATTTCCTCAAAACGAACATATTTTCAAGGTTTGGAATGCCGCGTGTTCTAATCAGCGATGGAGGGAGTCACTTTTGCAACAAGACAGTTGAGGCATTGATGAGGAAATATGGGGTCAACCACAAAGTTTCTACACCTTATCATCCACAAATAAATGGCATGGCAGAGGTATCAAATCGAGAAATCAAGAAGATCTTGGAGCGAACTATCAAGCCCAACCACAGAGATTGGAGCCAGTGTTTGGATGATGCTTTGTGGGCATATAGAACGGCATACAAAACCCCTATAGGCATGTCACCCTATCGACTTGTTTATAGGAAGTCTTGTCATCTTCCGGTGGAGCTAGAGCACAAAGCTTGGTGGGCGGTGAAGAAATTTAACATGGACAAGGATGAAGCTGGATTACATCGAAAATTGCAGTTGTGTGAGTTAGAGGAAATCCGGAATGATGCGTTTGACAATGCTTGGATCTACAAGGAGAAGACAAAGATGTTTCATGACAAGATGATCCGACGGAAGGAGTTTGAGATTGGTCAACAAGTTCTCTTATTTAACTCGCGTCTCAAGCTTTTTCCGGGCAAGTTACGCTCAAGATGGATCAGACCTTTCATTGTGATTGAAGTTTTCTCACATGGAGCTGTTTTGATCAAAAGTCTGATATCTAGTAATGAGTTCAAAGTCAATGGCCATCGGTTGAAGCCATACTATACAAATTTCAAGGAAGTCATTGTTGAGGATGAGAAGCTTTATGAGCCACAAACTTCAAACACATGAAGGATGCATCACGTCTAGGCTGGAAGACGTTAAAAAACAAGCGCTTGTTAGGAGGCAACCCAATGGAGGAGTCTACAACAGATTTGCATTCTCTTCCCCTATCTCTTTTACATTTTCGTTGCTTTTATTCTCTTAGATAGATTTTCGTGAGTCCCTCATCTTATGCTTGAATTCTATGCTTTACTTTAGTACATTGAGGACAATGTAGAGTTTAATTGTGGGGGAGGGGTTTACAACTTATTTGAGTAATAAATTGTAAAAACGGGCGGACAAGGGAACCTTCCAGTGGATGATGCCCTAAAAAAATTGTTGTGAGTCTTTTTGTTTAACTTAGTGTTTTAAAGAGTCTTTAGGATGCCCTTAGTTAGTCTACGATGAAATTGGACCGAAAAGAATACAAAAATGGCGTTGCATATCATTAAGGATGAATTCATGTGCTAATTGAGATATCTTTTGAGTTTTATGACATGTAGTAGATATGGTTTGATAAAACTTGGTACATAAATTGCATATGAGAATAAGTTTTGAATCATATGAGCCTTAAGTGAGATTTTGAGCCTTAAACACTTCTTTCGAGTGAAATTTCGTGCATATTAGATATAGGTCTCAAAATCATGCATATACTCACTTGCCATAGATCTTAATGAACTAGAGAATACTAGAACTTACTCATGTCAATTTGCAAAGCTTATAGTTGATACATACTCTGATTTTGGATGTGATTAAAGGCACTTAGGATATCCACCACTTTGCCAAATTTCCATGTGTCCCATTCGTGCGCACGAGTTGTGACACCCCTAGATAACCCATTTGAGCCCACATTATGCCTTTATTTCATTACCATACATATCTAAACACTTTAACCTAGTGTAGAATATCCGTACCCTTGTTCAAAAGACTTGGTGGGGATTTTTGAAGCTATAATCATGGAGATGGTGTGAACATCATGAGGAGATGTGTGTATGGGGATAGACTTGTCCAAATACCTTGAAAAAAGTTTGCAATTGCCGAAAATAGAAAAAAGAAAAGAAAAAAAAAGAAGCTCTCCAGCAATGTGATTTAGATGTTAAATTTTGGATTAATGTCCCCCATACTTGTGGATTTGGAGTTTGTATTGAATTGAAGGCCCAAAAGTGAAGAAATGTGGCCTTTGTCCTGTTAACAAAAGCTCAAGGGAAGTTTAGAATGAAGTTAGGGTCCAACAAGATGAAATCTGGCCCGTGTACTTAAACTTTATACATGGTGACGTTTTGAGAGGAGGACGAATGATTTTGATGATGCTTTGGTGCTTTGACTAAGTCTTTTGAATGACCTTAACCACCACATATCCATATTTTTGAATGCCTTAACCTAAGCCCCATTACAACCCTTAAAAGTCCTTTTTGATCCTTAAGATGAGTAGCTTTCAATCTGTGGAGTAAGCTGCATGAGTAAGCATATGGTTTTGGTTCATTTGTGCAAGCAATTCATTATATTCATGAGGTTTTCGATTCAATTCATATACACTTTGAGTGAACCCTTTTCATGAGTGAAAATATGATGAGTGCAACCATGTGAGTTGATTTGAACTTTATTCGAAACATACACAGCTTTAACATCACCATTGTTTTCTCCACGTCTTACTTGTTCATGACATGATCATATCTCTATTATCTATTGAATTCATTGAACATTTATGTGAAAACATTATGATTCCATCGCCATAGACTTGAAGAATTTTCTGAGACAAATTTGACTAAGGGCTTAGTAGTGTTTGTATTATTTAAAAATCCTTAGAATCTTCCCAATAAGGAGATTATCTTCAACATTGGATTTTTGTGTGTTGTCTTATTTTTAGTCTTTCTTTTATTTAGTTTTTGCTAGGGACTAGCAAAGTCTAAGTGTGGGGGTTTCCGATCAGCTATGTACGTGAGTTACTGCGTTGTCGCAGGTTTCCGACAGTCGTTTGTATTGGCGGATTTGTTAACGACTTAATTATTGGCCGAGAATTGGAGCTGGGTCTCTTCTCGAGAGTCGTTGTATATGTGATTTTGAGTTTGTGGGCGGTTCCGGATCGTTATTTGGACGACCGAGGAATTAATTATGAACATTTGAAGTTCGAATTTAAATGGTGGGTTACTTAACGACTAAATTACCGGTCGAGAATTTGGTTGCGGCTTCTTCACGGAAGTTGTTCAGAATTTAATTTCGAGCTTGTGGGAACTTCTGGAGCATTGTTTTGAGTTACGAAGAATTAGTTTCGAATATTTCCGTTTGTTAATTATTTAGTCGATTTAAATGTGTTGGTTTGAATGGTTGAGTTTTTATCCGATTGGCCAATGTGTTTGACTTCGGGTGATAATTGAAGAGTATGTCGAGACGAGTTTGTGGCCGCGAGAATTATCGGGATCGGAATCACGACAAGTAAGTTACGGGTGTTCAAAGTTCGTCGAAATGGATAAGTATGAGGTTTCCAATTTGGGAAAGAGTATAAATAGTAACCTGCCATAAAGGGAAAGTCAACAAAAGCTCATTTAATGAAGTTGACCGAGTTGACTGGGTCAACTCGGTGGTGGAGGAGGCCGACGGGAAGGGGGAGCTCCACGGCGGTGATGTGGCTTCCGGCCACCTCCGGCCTTGGTTCTGGTCCTGTTCTCCTTGGCTCAACCTCACGAGTCTAGCCCCGGCTTTGTTTTCCGGCATGGTGCACGGTGGAGGAAGATATTCCGGCAACAAAGTGGAAGAAAAATGGTGATTTTGGGTTCAATGTTTTAGGCCGAATTGAGCTACAACTTTGACTGGGCTTTGAAGCTCTTATCACTAGCAAGCTACCATGTAAGTTTGGAGTTCTAATTTTGATTGTGGAAGGAGAATTTTGGATTTGAAATTTGTGTGTACATTCAGTTTTTCGTGAAATTGGATGAGTTAGAGTTTGAATTGGCCTTTATTGCAGTTGACAAAGTTGCTCAGTGCATGATTTTGAGTGGAATAGGGGTTGCTCCGCCGGAAGATTTTCATTTTGGCAGCGGCGCCGCCGTTGACGGTGGTCAACGGTGGTGGTCAACGGTCAACGGTTTGACTTTTTGGGATTTTCGACAAGTGGCATGTCATTTGACTCGAAATCGCGCCCCGATCGCAGTGGGGAGGTTCGTTTCTCGATTTGAGCATCCGAATGTATAGCGAGGTATTGAGGTGTACATATACGGATTTTCGACGATTCGTCGACTTTGAATTTCGTGTTTCCGAGAACGGTGGTTTCTCGTGATTTGTTTTGAAATGTCGAGTTATGACTTTGAGTATTGGATTTTGTGAATATTCAGGTGTTCGTGATCGTTCTTTTGGCGAGGAACTTTCCGCCGGATCACGGGTTAACGTGATACGCGTTACGCTAGTCTGTGAGTGGACAATTTCTTTTCACGGAATTCTTGCGAGTCTTTTATATGATTTACGAACTTGAGCATGCATATGAGATTTCGGATATTATGAGCATGTGTTTTACGATTATACGATTATACTTATACGAATATACGTATACGAGTATACATACACTATATGTTGTTTCATGCATTTGCATCGAAATGTTTATGATTTGGTTTACACAGAGTACAGTTGTGGTTATGTTGTTGTATCGATACACTCGCCTCTTGGCTGATCCCCGATGGTAGGCATTTGTCAGGGGAGGCTGTGACTCCTGACCCGAGGTCTTTACCGGGGGGAGGCAGACCTTTGACATGAGGCCATTTCTGGCTAGAATCACGTGTGGGTCTGGGATCCCGTGATTCTGACTGTACTAGCACGGTGTGTGTCCATGAGTGACCCCGTGGGATTTTACTTGCATGCTCAGTACGCTGGAGGATTATGGTTTTACCTCGTGTACTTGTTATACTTTATTTACCTGGACTCGCATATGTTATTTTTAAAGATATATATTAACTGGTAAAAGACATTTATTTTCATCCACTCACTCTAACGTGTTTATTGTCTTTCCCCTGGGCTTTTCGGTTTCTGTGCCCAGTTTGCAGTTCAGGCTCTGGTGTCGCACGTCGTGGTCGGAGGCATAGTGCTCGAGTTACTTTGTTTCATCCAGTAGGTTTATTGTTCTACCTACTGTGGTATGCATATATGATTATGTATTAGAAGTTGCTCTGAGCGTTCTATTGTATATGCTATATGATTTTACACCGGATTTCAGTAAAGTATAGATATATTTATTGATTTACTTTACTGTTGATATATTGAGAAATCCGGATGGGATTGGTGCCCACGGTTTGCTTTTTGTGGCATAGGATGAAGTGTATTTTCCGCGTGCAGGTAATGGTAATTCCACGTTAGTAACAAAACTCTGCCAAAATTTCTACGGTTTTTGTTGGTTCGTGTTTTCGAAGGGGTTCGATTCCGGTTTAGGGAGCTAAATCGGGGTTGGGTCATTTCAGAGATGTTGCAAATGAGGCCACTAGACCCAAACTTTGGGCCCTCCTTAAGCTAGTGGAACACCATAGCATCAAAGCGCTAACTAGGAAATTTTTTGGGTATGACGAGAAGACAATAAAGGCATTCTATGACACGCTCAAGGACACCGTGTTAGATGATGGGGAAGGGAGAACATTAATAGTCAAAGGGAGGAAGATATTCCTCACACCCAATGCCATTGAGAGACTCTTGTCACATCTAACCCTCACGGAAGCAGAAAGAGAAGCTTTTAGAGAGAGATATGATGCGGTGTCCTGGGATGACTTTGCGGTGAAAGCTTCTATGGAGCGTCAAGCATGGGATCGTGGAAATGGTTGCTTTCATAATGGGGATCTTGACCTACTTTAATGAGTGGTTTGGCTCTTGGTGAAACATAATGTCAAGCCTCACCTCCACAACAGTGAGATCACCAAGAAGGGATACCAAGCTATGTCAACCATGATGAGTAATGTGGGGAAGGTTGAGTTTGGCAAGCTTATTTATGACTCCATCATTGATTGCACTGATGGTAGCAAACCCCTCGTTTTATCATGTACCATTACCTCCCTATGTAGATCAAGTAGAGTTAGGGGGATTCTAGTGAACACGCATGAGTTGTCGCTACCCTATGGTGAACTCAATGACACCGCGGTAGCCAAGAGTCTTGGGGTTAATACTAGCCTCCCTTCTTCTTGCCAAGCCGGTAGTGCTTCTTCTTCGTTTCAAGTCCTAGATCCACTACGAGGTCTACCACAAGACATGACTCCGACTATGCATGAATACTTTGAGGGCAACTTTGGAGAGATGCGATAAAACCTGGTAGATGTGATGCGGATTATGAGTTCACTTGATACTCGGATGATTAACCTTGAGCTACATCACCATGGAGGCAATGCTTGTCCATTCACAATGGGCAATAAGGTTATTGAGCATGATGATATGGAGCATGAGGATGATGAGTAATGAGATCGAAGGTGGAAAACTTTAGTGTTTCCTTTAATTTGTTTGTGTTTTTTTTATTCGAAGTAGTGTTTATCTAACTCTTTATTAGAGAACTTTGTAGGAATTGTAAAGTTTGTAACTTTCATTTGAACATCTTGGACACATTTCGGGTGATGTCAATGATGTTACTCGCTATGTTTTAAATTTTGGTGGTCATAATTGTCTTTGTTGAGTTCATGTGATTATAGTGATGCTTTGATGATGATTTGGATGAGCATTTTACCACTTTCCTTGTATGTAGCTTATGCGTTAGTTTTGTATAAGTGATGTTAGAAGGTAGGAATTTGGAATTATGGAGATAGACATTGGATGCATGCAGGCCAAATCTTGGAGGCTCCTATTCTCAGACTTCTCGACAGGTCGAAGGTCCTTCTCGACATGTCGAGTGCAAGCTCCTGTCCAGAAATTATCACGTCCTTGACCCGTCGAAGGTCTTCCTCATCCCATCGAATGCAAGCTCTTGTCCAGAAATTGTCACTTCTTCGACTCGTTGAGATATACCCCTCGACCCGTCGACTGCACGCCGCTGTCTAGTCTGGTTCACTTTCTTAATCCGTCGAGGGAATCCTTCGACCCATTGAGAACTGTTCTTCCAAAGTTGACTTGTGAAGACCAAGAGCTTGAGGCTTTGAGGGATGGATCATAGAGTAATATTTTGAGGCCAAAACAAGTCCGAGAGCACCGGTGGAGACTTATGACCACCCCGTATGCACATTTAGATGGCGAGGCCTAAATTTTCCTTCGTTAGATTACATATTGATGCATATAGAGCATGGAGATGATCTTCAAAGCGTTTGGATCCTCTTTCTCCCTAAGCACGTTCCTTCCTTGTTTGACATGGATATGTTTAAGAATGATGCTTAAGTACCATTAATGTATTGTTTGGAGTCATGATAGAGTGTGGTAATCTTGTATGATACATGTGCAATGCTTGTTGTTATGAACATAATGTCTGTATAGGTTTCTGATTATTCCATGCTAAGGTGTTTAAATTTCTAAGTGTGAGGTCCCCGAATGTATATGCTTGATTACAATGTTGTTTTCCTTTGAAATGTGATTAGTATGCATGCCCCCATTGTGGATGATAGGACTCTAATAACTTCATTATTCCTTACAGACTATATGACCATTTAAGTTTGAATGCATGCTAGTTGTTATGCCTAGGAGAACATGTGTTAGAAGAATAAAATATGAAATGATGATGCCTATGTTATCTCTTGTATGCTTTTATTTACTATGTGGCTTGATGCAAGTTGAGGACAATTTGATTCTAAAGTATGAGGTAGGCGGCTAAGTCATTATTACTATTTATCCTAAAAATAAAAATAAAAATAATAATTTGAGATAATATAAAGAAAAATTATGTTTGTTCTTGGTGTGCTTTTGTCCCAATAATAACTCCTAAAGATAAGATTGAAATAATGGCCAGTAGACTGCATGATTTTGAACATGTTTGAAAAGAGAAAACAATGTATGTTTAATCAGTCTGAAAAAGCATATGTTATTCAAAATGTTTTCACTTGAATAAAAAAAAGGATTAACTTGTTTTTGAAGCTCTCTATGCCCTTTGTGAGAATTTGAGCCTAAATGTGCATGCTTAGCTTGTATAATGCACATTTTCTTCATGTGTTCCATCGGTTAATCATTGTGTAAACTAGAACTTGTTTGAACCGTGCAAATCATTTTCCAATCATGAGTTTTTTCAAATATGATAGAGACATTTATGACTATCGACACTTTTGGTAAATAGTCATGTGTCCATTGAGTGCGCACGAGTTGCGACACCTCTAGATTGCCATTTTGAACCCAGATTTAACATTTCTTTCATTGCCATGCATGTACCTAAGCACTTAGCCTATTATAGTGATCATTACTCTTGTTCTAAAGACTTGGTAAAGATTTCAAAGCGATTATTCAAGAGCGGGGAGTGAAGAGGATGTCTTCTAAGGTACTACGTGTATGGGGATAGACTTGTTCAAACAACTTTTGTATGTGTTAGGTTGCTGAAAAGAAAAGAAAAAGAAAAGAAAAAAGAGATATGTTAAGAGCTAGGAAAAAAAAGGTCAAAATATGTGATGCTCTCCGGCAATTAGTTTTAAATGAAATAGGTTTGGATTAATATCTTCCATACTTGTGAATATGGAGTGTCCTATTAAATGAAGGCTTAAGAGTAAGGAAAATATGGCATTTGTCTTATCTGCAAAGCTCAAAAGTAGTTTAGAATGAAGCTTGGGCCCAACAAGATGAAATATGTCCCTTTCTCCTAAGGATGTCCATGGTGACGCTTTGGAGAAGGTGGAGTACAAGATTGACAAGTTTCGGTGCTATGACTAAGTCTTTGGAACATATTTTATCACCACGTACATACCCAAATTTCTAGTGCCTTGGTCCTAGTCCCATTACAACCCTTAACGAGTCCTCTTGATTTGAAATGCTTGTGTTTGGAGTATTTGCTTGAAAATCAAGCTTATCGAGAACATGTGATTAATGCAATTTTTTAGTGCAAACACTAACCATTAAACATTCATGTGCTTTGAGTGATATCTTATGAGTTTGATGGTTAGAGAACATGTTGGTTTGAATACATCACATTGTAATGCCTTTAGCTTAACATGTGGTGTGACTATTTTGGCTTATTACATATATATTGATTTCATGTTTTAAAAGTGTTACTCAAAAGAAATTCAATCCATCTAGCCATGGTTATTAGAAGGAAATCGATCATCAATTCGAGACACTTACATCCTTATGTGTGATCTTTTGTTTTTTTTTTTTGCTTTGAGTCTAGCTTAGTAACATTTCATTTATGTTGCTTGAGGACAAGCAAAGCTTAAGTTTGAGGTAGTTTGTTACGTCCATAATTATGTGCTAATTACGTACCTAATTTCATGCTTATTGCTTGTCTTTTATGAATAACACAACATTTGTATAACGTTTTCTTGTTATGTTAGAAAATTGGGAGTTGGCCCAAAAACGCTCTTAAAAATGGTAATTATCACTTTTTGGAGAAGCTGAGCACATTTCTTGAGTCCTTGAAGAAAATGGAGCAAAATCGTGAAAAAGACAAATAGTCAACGTCGGTAAACAGTCAACTACGACCAGTCACCGCTAGTCAATAAAGAGGTCAATGCCAGTCAAGATCGGAATTCAAGTCATGGAAGATCAGACTAAATGCTAGAAGAAATCAAAGGGAGGTGATTGCACATGACATGTACATGACCACATTAAAGCCTAAACTTTAGGATCATGTCTCTTGCCTTTATTTTGAATTTCAAATCAGAAAATATCTTCATATATCTCAAAAATTCGAACTCCCCACTAACCTAGCCAACAACTCACTTCATTTTACATTTTTCCATAGTTTTTGCATCTACAGATAGCATCCAACCTCTCTCTAACCCTCTAGAACTCTTTCCTCATCTTTCCACCACTAAAATGCTTAGATACACCCAAGTTTCACCACCATATTCTCACATTCATCCCCTCACCTAAGCCTAAGGTGTTGTTCCTCCTCTATAAACTTGAAGGCACACTTTGGAGCAAAGAAGGTGGAGTTTAAAGTACAAAAGTGGACTTTAAGAAGCTTCGCTTGCTTTGGAGAGATTCTTTGGTTATTTCTTCACCATATTTACTTTATTAATGTATTCAAACTTGATTTTAAGCATGTATAGTGAGTAGTACCTTTATGGGAGGCTAATTCAAAACCATTTGATGTAGAACAATGATGTTTGATTTGTGCTAATAAGTATGCTTTGAGTGGTTTTGGTATTGAATGATTTTGTTGTGTGTGTGATGTAAAAATGGCATGTTGATGTGTTGGGCTTAATGATTAGCTCACTTATACATGTCTTAGCTTTGGTTAAGTTAGGATTTGTCTAAAGGGACTAAGATATGACACTTAACAGAACTAGCCATTCACTAAGGTAAGGATAAGCATATCATATGACTTAGGCTTAGACTTAAAAGGTTAAGCTTAGGATTTTGTTTTCCTTGTGCTTGAGCATGAATTGAAACATTCTTGAGGTCAAAGTAACTCAAAGATTTTTAGTTAAGCTTACATTGAAGGACATGCTTTGTAGCTATGGTTGATTCTTTTGACTCGTAACTCAAAAGGTGTGAATTGGGAGGATTCATTAGAACCCATTCTAGAGTACTCCAATAGAGACTTGTGAAGAGAAACCATTCATAATCATCATATGTGTTTGCAACCAAACTCATTACGCATGAAATACCTTAGAAACATAGCACCAAAAGTGTTGCTCCTAATCTCGGTTTACTTTATGCTTCATGGATGGATCGAAACCTTCTAGAATCCCAAAAAGCCTAGGAGTTTCGGCCCATAACCAAGCGCGATGTGAGAGAGCAAGATTTGGGCAATGAAATGATTTGTTCGTATATTCCAAAATGTATTTGAGCATGTAAACTGGACTAAACAACTCATGACCCTAAAATTTGACATTGTTTAAGCATCAAATGGTTAACGAGGGAATCCTTAGATAACCATTCTTTTATCTTGAATTTTTTATCATCTCTATTTGCCATCTTTATATTAGTCGTAATCAACCAATCAACTTTTTGCTAAATCACTCACAGTAGTTTAATCATCCCTTGCAATGGTAAACCTTCAAAGCTAAGGGTTTAGCATTCTGAGATTCACATTTTCCATCTTTTGTGTTTCTTGTCGCATTAATTGTTTGTGTTTAACATAATCAAAGAAATTCATGGGAAAAAGCTAAGTAATCAAGTTAGTGAATCCTTATAGGTTAGATATTTGACTTCTATACAAATTATATTTCTTAACCCCGCATACTTGTGGGTAAGGAAAATTCACTTAGCCTTAGATTAATCAATAGTCAAAAGGTTCAAGGAAGAAATCTCCATAACAGTCGGGTATCTACCGACGTGGCGCAGAATGTTGGTTGCTTTGTGCAGACACGTGTAGAAGATGAGCACATTGGTTGCTTTGTGCAGACAATTGTAGAAGTCAGGTAACCGACATATGTAGTGCTGCATAAGTTGCAGATATTGTGTCCCATTGCCTAATAGGGGCAGATACAGAGTAGTACCGGTGGGCATTTATTATTGCTCCATGCATATAGTTATTACTTGATTATTTCTTCATGCAGAAGTTATTACTCGATTACTACTGTACGCAGATGTGATTACTCTATTACTTGTGCATGCAAATGTGATTCCCTATCACCGCTGAGTTCGAATGTGGGCTATAATTATTAATTACCACTACATGCGGATGTGGAATTCGAGGAAGGTTATTACCCGACTACTGCTTCGTGCATATGCTTATTACCCGATTACTGCTTCATGCAGAGGTTACTTAGTTTGATGTGTTTACTCACTTCATCTTTATAGGATATGATTTCTGAGTACTACATAAGGCAAAGTGATTTCTCTATCATTGAGTATAGTGCAATTCTCGATTATCGCAATATGCAAGATCAATATGTTTCGTACGTGATGTATTCTTGTTCCTGATTTGAAGTTCTGTTCCATCTTGTGCAAGGGTCACTTGAGAGTGACAATAATTTGCGAGTATTCACCAATTCAGTATAATTCATGATTAGCGCTATGATCAGTGTGAATTCTGATTATTGTTCCATGCTTATTATTCATGCGAGTTACTCGCAATTTTGCCATGTATTGATGATACATCATCAGAGATTTATTCTTCGATATGTGTAGTTGATTGAATTTGAGAATTTTGTTTATAGTTTTTGATAAGTTGATATATGTTAGTTGAGAAATTCGAATGAGTATTAGTGGCTCACGGTATAGGTTGAGATTTTTTTTATTCAAATGTATATGGATATTTACAGATTTTGGGTAGCCTAATTTTAGGAGAAATTCTAACCAATTTTCCACATAAATATTCAGAGGTTTCGGGAACTTACATGTTGTAATTTTGACGGCAAAATTATTTAAACCCGGGTAGATTGTGATATTCCATTCCTTTCGTAAAATTTGAAGTATTTTGGGATAATTGATTTAGATTTATTCGACACGATAAATAATATTTAATTATAGAGTGTAGAACAGAATTATGATGAGCTTGTTAAGACCTTTGATTTTATGTGCTAATCTCTGTCGCTGGTTGCTGGTGGGGGCGAGTGGCTACACGTGCCGCCGCCAGACTCTTGCAGGGAAATGGTCTTTTAAAGTAGTCATTTTATATATCATTAGATTTATAAAGATGTTGTGAGTGTATTCATGAGGTTATATTTCTTTAGCCTTCATCAATCCAGTGGATGGACGGTGATCACGAGTGTAGTTTGAAGTACCGGTGCGGCCGATGGAGAATTAGGTGTGTCTTATATAGTTATGATTATTTTATCGTATTGGATTTATCAATAAGATTTTTGACTGTATTCAACTTGATTCGGGTTTTGTTTTGAGTTTAATTCTAGTCGAGTAGTTATTAGATTTATGCCAATATTAGTATGATTTTACAATATTAGAGTAGGGTCGGGTCATTATAAGGTCTGACTGCACGAGTCGTCGCCTAGGGATCACCATTTAGCCCATAAGCCTAAAAAGTCTGTAGGCGGCTCATGGCCAATTGAGCCCAAGTCCGGCCCAAGCAGAATTTGTTAGGCCCGATAAGCCTGGCCCTATAGGCATAACGTTGGGCCTGGGCTGAGATCTAAGCCCATAGGCTCGAAAAAACCCAACCAATCAAGGACGATCAAGGCCGCCCAGCCTAACCCATAAGGCCAAGTCCGTCATGCCCATCAAGTGTAAATATTATAGATTATTCTATTATAATAAACATTTAAAATGTCTAATTTACTTGAATATTATTTAGGGTAAATTTTAGTTTCCTCTGGTTTGAGATTTTCTTGATCTCACTAGCTGAAGTTTTAAATTTTTCAGTTTACTACTTGTGGTTTGAATTTAACCAAGAGAGTCAACCTTAAGAGTTGCCACAAATTATGTCGCCTACCCATATGTCTTGATATCCATACGGCGCTAAACAGTCAAGTGTAAGCATGGCATATTTAGCCAACCGACTATTTTTTTAGAAAATTGATATAACTTATTTTGGTAGGAACAAAAATTTTAGAAAATTAAAATTTATTTTTATTGAAAATAAATAAATTGACCAAAAATATCTCTTTACATAATATTTTAATGAAAATATAAAAGGTGATCAGAAAATGAAGCCTAAGGTAGTAAACTGAAAAATAAAAAAAATTAGGTAGTAACATGGAAAAAAACTTAAATTACAAGATTCTAAACTAAAATTTTCCATATTAATAAACAAAAATAATTGAAAACATGGAGAACATGCGTAGAGCTTAGGAGGGCTACCGAAGACTTGGTCAAATGGGTGATTTGTGTATTGACTTTGGCAATGTTTTTAAACTTATTTTTTTTCCAATTTATTAAATCAGACAACGACACTTATGTTTACTATTGTCTGATGCTCTGCATGTAGTCGAAATTTTTTGAAAGGTTCGGGGAAAATGAAACTAAAATGGGTGCCATCTCCAAATTGGAAACTCAGACTGAATGACACAACGAACTGAATTTGGGTTGTGAAATGGAGGGGAAAGTCCCGCTTATTTTTTCATCTTCATACAATTGACTGTAATTGCATGTTTTAATGTATGATTGTGTTATACATTGATATTCCAGTGACTCACACAACGACTCGGATTCTAAACCATTGTATGATAGCTGTACCCATTAACACATAACGAGTTATTGCTATACTCTTGTCTGATAAGTGTTGTATGATGACGTTTTTGTAGTAGTATGTTGATGTAGAGTTGTCAAACAATTGCTCAAATTGAGAGAAAGAGAATACATATGGAGATCAAGTTGAATCTCTAATTGTTTGAAGGAGTCTAAGTGTTGTTCATGGAGAAGAGGATAATTGGCTTTGCAAAATATTTTTTAAAGAAAATGCAAATCCCATGGCCAGGCATGTGATGATATTATTGACAATGGTAGCTTTGAGAATGTCGTTTGAACTCAAATGGTGGAAAAGCTTGGCCTTAAATTTGAAAAGAATCTATATCCCTACAAAATATCATGGCTCCAAAATGATAATTGAATTAAATCAGTCACTGATGCCTTGTTTCATTTTCTATTGAGAAGAATTATAAACATCAAGTATGGTGTGATATTTTCCCTTTGGATGTTTTTCACTCGCTCCTTGGTAGGCTGTGGCAAGCTCTTGTCCTGAAATTGTCACTTCTTCGACCCGTCGAAGGTCCTCCTTGACCCGTTGAGTGCAAGCTCTTGTCAAGGAATTGTCACTTCTTCAACCCGTCGAGATATACCCCTTGACCCGTCGATTGCACGCCACTGTCTAGTTTGCGTGTCTTTCTCGGCCCATCGAGGACTGTTCTGCCAATGTTGACTTCTGAACACCAAGAGCTTGGGACTTTGAGGCATGGATCATAGAGTAATATTTTGAGGCCAAAACAAGTCTGAGAGCACCGGTGGAGACTCATGACAAACCCGTATACACATTTGGATGACGAGGCCTAACTTAGCCTTCGTTGATTTACATATTCTTGCATATAGAACATGGAGATGTTCTTCAAATTGTTTGTAGCCTCTTTCTCCCTACTTGTTTTCCTTCCTTCCTTGACATGGATATGTTTAAGAATGATGCTTAGTTACCATTAGTGTATTTTTTGGAGTCATGATAAAGTGTGGTAATCTTGTATGATACATGTGCGATGCTTATTGCTATGAACTTAATGCATTTATAATTTTTTGATCGTTCCATGCTAAGGTGGTTAAAAATCTAAGTGTGAGGTCCCCTCATGTTGTATACTTGATTACAATGTTGTTTTCCTTTGAAATGCGATTAGTATGCACGTCCCCATCGTTGTTGATAGGATTCTAATAGTTTCATTATTCTTTAGAGACTATATGACCATTTAAGTGTGAATGCATTCTAGTTGTTATGCTTAGGAGAACATGTATTAGGAGCATAAAATGTGAAATGATGATGCATATGTTATCTCTTGTACACTTTTATTTACTATATGGCTTGATACAAATTGAGGACAATTTGATTCTCAAGTATGAGGTAGACGGCTAAGTCATTATCACTCCTTATCCTAAAAATCTGAAAAAATTGAATAATTTGAGAAAATGTAATGCAAAAATATATTTGTTCTTAGTGTGTTTGTGTCCTAATAACAACTCCCAATGATGAGATTGAACTAAGGGCCAGTAGACTGCATGAGTTTGAGTATGCTTGAAAAGAGAAAACAATGCATGTTTTATCTGTTTGAAAGAGCATATGTTATTCAGAATGCTTTCACTTGAGAAAAAAAGGATTAACATGTTTTTGAAGCTATATATGCTCTTTGCGATAATTTGAGCCTAAATGTGCATGCTTAGCTTGTATAAATGTTCAAACAACATTTGTATGTGTTAGATTGTGGAAAAGAAACAGCAAAAAAAAAATAGATTTGTTGAGAGCTTGGAAAAGAATGTCAAAATATGTGTTACTTGTTTGTGTATCATAAAACAATGCAAAGCGAGTTCGGAATATAAATGGATGTGCCAGGCGAATCTCTCAAGCCCGACGGTCAGGCGAATCTCTCAAGCTCGACGGTGATAGGCTAGGCGAATCTCTCAAGCTTAGCGGGCACATCAGGGGAATCTCTCAACCCTGGATTTGACTACCAGTGATCAGCCGAGTAACCAATGCATCGATGCTAAATAAATGCCATCACCATATAAAATATAAAACAATACCTCCAAAAGCAATAAATAATCTCAACATCGTATATAAATAAATATGGAAATCACGAACTCGCTACAACAGTGAAAATAGAAAAGTCCATTCACAAGTGAGCACAGCGCGCACACGCGCTAATCATGAGATTCGGCGGAAGATCCCTCGCCCAACGTACGATCTCAATCCCCTGAATAATCACAAAATATAACTGATCAAAATCATAGTTCATCACACTGTACAACACCTCGGAAACCAACCATTTCCGGGAACATATAACTCGGTACAAAATAATCGACGAAATTCCTAAAACTCTTCGCATAAACCCTCGACTAAAAATCCGGCTTTCAAATCAACTTGAAAACTTCAAGGCGATGATCGGGGCGCGAATACGAGCAAAACGACATATAACTCAACAGATTTCAAAAAGACAACGGGTCGCCGGAGCTTCGCCGTTGACCGCCGGCGGCGGCGGCCAAGCTCCCACAATGTTCTCCTCATCGAGCCCAACATCTTTCCCAACTGAGCCAAGGTCCAATTCCAGCCCCACTTGCCAAAAAACAGCTCGAAAGACACGGAATCTTCCACTGCCGGCGAAGCTGTTCCTCCGTCGATCTCCATCCACGGCGCACGGCGGCCCTTGTGGCCACTCCCAAAGGCACCGCCATGGCCCCACGGTCAAAACCCCCCCAATCCTCGGCCACCACCGTGGCCGGAGCGCCACCGTCCAATCGTCCCAAAACCGGCCGGAAAATCCCAAACTTCAACTCCATTTTTCTCCCTCAAATCAATATCAATTCACACAATTTTAAATGCTAAACAGTAGCAAATCATGAGAGGAATCGAAATATACCAAAGTCCAAGCCGGAGGTGGCTGGAAAAGTAAGGTCGCCGACGAGTTAAGCGGCGGTGAAATTTTCCTCCTGGGTTTAAGGGTTAATCTATTAAAAGGTAATGTTTTTTTCGATGAGAGTACAAGCTAGCTTGTTTTTAAAACTAGCTTGAGGTTTCTTGAGATTTTAAAACTGCAACTACTATACGAAAATAATATTAGGTTATGTCTGTCTTAGTTTATCATACATTTTTGGTGTTAAACATGGATTAGGATTTTTTTATTGCATTTTTATTATTATTGAATTCATGGTAATGCGATGAATGCTTAAGCAATAAAGCATATTTTTATCTTCAAGCAATCAGCAAGGCATTGAACATAAAAGGACGAGTTTGATTGATATGTACGCATATGTGTAAGAACTTAGAAGTTGTATTATACTGTTTTATTATGTTTTGTCAAAAACTCCCACTAACTTTATTTTCTGCATAATTGTATTGTATTATTAATTATCTTGTCTTTGTATTACAGATGGGAGTTTCACTATTGTGTTACATCATGGTGGGAGGTTTTATAAGGATGTGAGAAGCGGAGGTACAAGGGAGGGGAAACCGTATGGGTGGATGGTAATGATCCTCACTTGTTTTCATGGGTTTGGCTAAATCATTTCCCTGGGATTTGGGTTACAGGAACCTCCCATCACCTATTGGTTTTACAGTCCAGCCAACACAAAAGAGGATAATTTGAAAACACTATCTACAAATGAGAATGTTCAAACAATGCTCAAAACTCATCAAAAGGAGGACTTCTGCGAATCTATATGGTGGCTTTGTGTGAGAGGAAGAAAGCAGAAGCAGAGAATGAACTTGTCAATAACCCATCTAACATGCCAATTGATCATGAGAGATTCATGGTGTGACTACCCAACCCCAAATTAAATGCTAATTTGGAGTTAAGTCATGACTCTGACTTAGAACTTAGAAAAATCTTATGAAAATTTTGGCATAACTTCCCCATAAATAATGAGTCTACCAAAGACCTGCATATGAGTTCCATACACTTCTAACGCATCAACTAATCCCATAAACAAACCGTGGCTGCCAATGCTATCTAAATTTCTCAACACAAGCATAAATATCTCAAGTTACATTTATGACGAAATTTTAATCACACAAACAAGTTTAAATTCGTACTACAAAGGTCACCAACTCCTTAACAGCATAATGGAGACAGAATAAAAATTATTTTCAGAGCACACTACGTCAAATTTACTTTATTAAATAACTAGTAGGTTAGCTAGGAACCTACTACTGATGAACAGTGACACGAATCCTAAGCCTCCGACGCTGAAACGCAAACTTTGGATGAAAACTGCAAACAAGGCAACATTGAACGAAAGGGCCCAGTGGAAAGGCATGGAAACCGTAAAACTGTTAGAGTGAGTGGAGAAAAAATAATCATGACATAATGTAAAAATAAGTTATTTATGCCTTTCACCAAAATCAAATAGAATACCACCAAAACATAGGGAGTGCAAGAAGAAAATAGCATATGTGTGTATGGAGGCTATGACTAGAGTAAAATTCCTCTGGCCATTAGAAACGTAGCTACATCAAGATCAGGTGTGTGCAGTGACCTGTCCAGTGGTATTCAGGGCTCAGCGGAGTTGATGCATCGATGCACCACATAGACATAACATGTGGAAAACGTAAAATAATACCATAGGGCCTTCGTGCATAAATATAAATATATCCATAAGTCATAACATAAAGCATTATGAAAATAAATTCATAAACATACTCTTAGAATCGCACAATCAGTGAAATTCAAATTGTCCACTCACAGTATGTCGCTAGCTCTGTGGTCCGGCAGAAATTCCCTCGCCGTAATTTTGGGTTACGCTCTCCTGAATAAGATACAAAGATTAAATATAAAAATCAATATATGTGACGACTTGAACCAGAATCAGTAATGTAGTCGGCACGATTCACGAGTATATGCATAATCGCGGTTAGTCGTTAATTGTGTGGATTAACGATTTGATTCACGATTTGATTTTCGGCCAAGAATTTGAATTGAGTTTCTTCACGGAAGTTGTAGAGCATGTGATTTCGAGCTCGAGGGCAGTTCCGGATGATTTTTCTGATAACCGAGGAATATAATATGATTATTCGAAGTTTTGGTTTTCGACGAGTTTATCCGTTTGTTTCGTGTTTATCCAGATCATTTTGATTATTCATTTTGGACCGTCGATTGACCCGAGACGCGAGTATAAATATCGGAAATAGTCGTAAAATCGTCGAAAAACACTATTTGAGTTTGACCTGAGTTGACTTTCCATTTTTGGAAACTGTTGATCGTTGACCGAAGAGGAAAGTTTCCCGATTGAGCTTCGCCGGCCGACTTGCATTTTCCGGCCACCTCCGACCTCATTGAGGGTATGAATTGCTTCCTCTCATGATTTTAAGTTGATTTGTGTTTGGATTTGTGAGAATTGATGGAGATTTGTGGGAACCCGAATCGGGTTAGGTCGCCGGAGTTCGCCGGTGATGGGGGAAGGTTTTCCGGTGGGTTTTGGTGGCGGGGGAGTGGGGGTTTTAACTCCCCTTGCCCCTGGGAAGCTTCCCCTCAGGTTCAATTGGACGGAAATTGAGTTTTCCGGTGAACCCGAATGGGTTGCCGAAGTTGGTTTCCCGTTTGGTTTTGAGGTGATTTGGAGGTGTTCCGATGAGATTTGGCCTTAGTGGTAGTTGAGGAAGTCACTGGGCTCGAGGAGAACTTCATTTTTGGAGTTTCCTCGCCGTGGAATTCCACCGTTGACGGCGCGCCGCCGTCGTCGGCGGCGGTCAACGGCGGCGCTCCGGCGGGGGGTTGACTTTTTGGTTTTCGATGAATTTAATGTCATTTTTCTCGTAATCACGCCCTGATTATCGCCTAGAGGTTTTCGTATTGATTTGGGTATCAGATTTTCAGTCAAAGGTTTCTAGTGGAGATTTCGAAAATTCAGTTGATTATTTTGTACAGTATAATATGTTTCCGGGAACGGTTGGTTTCCGTGGTTAAATACAGTGTTGTGGGCTATGGTTTTGATCAGTTGTGTTTTGTGAATATTCAAGAGATCGAGATCGAGATTGTGCTTCGAGCGAGGGATCTTCCGCCGGGCCACGAGATTAGCGCAAGTGCGCGTTTTTGCTCACTTGTGAGTGGACAATTTCTTTTCACGGATTGATTGCGAGTCTTTATACACGTTTTACGAACTTGAGCATGCATACGAGATTTCGATTTATATGAGCATGTGTTAGACGATTATGCTATTATCATTATACAATACGTATATGCATTTATATATTGTTTCATGCATTTGCATCGAACTGTTTATGATTTGATTTACACAGAGTACAGTCACAGTTTATGTTGTTGTATCGATACACTTGCATCCCAGATGATCCCCGATGGTGCCTACAGGGGGGAACTGTACCTTGTGCCGATGTATTTCTGGGTGGGTACAAATATCTGTTTCTTGTACCGATGTATTTCCGGGTGGGAACAGATACCCTGACCTGAGGCCTTTTTGGCTAGAATCACGTGTGGGTCTGGGATCTCGTGATTCGGACTGTACTAGCACAGATCTGTCCATGAGCGACCCCGTGGGATTTTTACTTGCATGCTCAGTACGCTAGAGGAGTATGAGTTTACCTCGACACTTTATTATATTTATTTACCTGGACTCGCATATGTTATTTTAACATATATCAACTGGTGAAAGACATTTATTTTCGTCCACTCACTCTAACGATTTTCATGTCTTTCCCCTGGGCTTTTCGGTTTCCGTGCCTAGTTTGCAATTCAAGTTCTGGTGTTTCACGTCGCAGTCGGAGGCTAGTGATCCGAGCTACCTGTATTTTCCAGTAGGTTCTTGTTTCGCCTACTGATGTATATATTGTATATATTGTATATATTTACACTAGAGGTCGCTCTGGTACATTCTGATACATGTCTTATGCGAATTTTCTCGGATATATTATATATTACAGTTATGTTTTCTGTTTATTGATATTGAAATGATATTGAGAAATCCGGATGGGATTGGTGCCCACGGTTTGGCTTTTGTGGCATAGGATGAAGTGTTATTTTCAGGGTGCAGGTTAATGCAATTCCGCGTTAGTAACGTTACTCTGCCGAAATTTTGAATGGTTTTTGTTGGTTCTCATTTTCAGAAGGGGTTCGATTCCGGTTTAGGCAACTGAATCGGGTTGGGTCCTTTCAATATAATGTTCAAAACTGGCCAAAAACTACCCAAAAACATATATTTAACAGTCTTAGCGTCTGCCTCGCTGGAGCTCCGCCATGGACAGTAGCATGTGGCGGCCACGCGCCTCCTCTGACGAGCAACCCCAGTGACCCCAAATCTACATCCTTAGCTTCCTCTCATCATCACCTATGACTTTTTCTTCTTCACCGGAGACCAATTCAGAGGCGAAGCCGTCGAAATGACCACCACAGTCGGTAGTTCCGACCACCGCCAACCACCACGAATGAGGGAGGGCCATACATCATTCTCTTCCTCTCCATCCATCAAACAATTTACCTCAAAGTACCAACCCCAAAATAACCCTCACCTGGCCGGAAACGAGCCCGAAAGTCGGCTGGTTCAAAATCACCGGAAAACCTTAGTGCCCGATTCAGGCGCCGTCGAGCGACGTCGTGGCACCGAGCTGGTCAGACCAGAATACCCACTTCCTAGTCTACCAAACCCCCCCAACCCTGACCTCTAATTTGACCAAAGAACCACTGTGCCCGGCGACAACAAACCGAGGAGAGGTACAGATTCAGGTTTCACTCCAGCGACCCTGCTTGTCCAAAATAACTCCACAAAATAACCTAAGCAATTGAGGGGGTTCGAAACCATACCTTGAACGTCAAAAATGGTGGCCGTACGGTGAAGATTTTGGTAGGTCGTTCTTGGTCGGGTTTGGTTGGCTGCATGGTCTCCCTCTCCCAAACGGGTATGACCCAATGGAGAATATGGTTGGGGTTCTGATCATACCCAAGGTATACCCTAAGGTCCCTAACGATCAAGGACCCAGAATTGATCACTAAGAGATCCCACAGCTGAGAATAATTCTCCAATAACTTATTTCCTTTTATTTACATAATTCATGCCAACTTAAAAAATTCATAACTATTGCTCCCAAACGGGTATGACCCAATGGAGAATATGGTTAGGGTTCTGATCATACCCAAGGTATACCCTAAGGTCCCTAACGATCAAGGACCCAGAATTGATCACTAAGAGATCCCACAGCTGAGAATAATTCTCCAATAACTTATTTCCTTTTATTTACATAATTCATGCCAACTTAAAAAATTCATAACTATTGCTCCATTTATTCGAAAAATTCTCTGTAAATTCCTACATACTCGAAATAAATCATCCATACTTCTCGTGAAGAAAACTAGGTCAAAATCTCAATGGCAATAAAAGGTGTTAAACGACCCAACTCATACAACTAATTGGTGTGTTTGAAATTTCTTTCTCGCTAAACACGATATTTTGGTTTCGGTTGCTACAACCTACCCCCCTAATAAAAATTTCGCCCTCGAAATTTACATACCATGCAATTGTGGAGGCCACCTGGGAGGATACTGTGCATGCATCAGTTGCTCGGTTTCTTAGGTGGTCTCCTCAACTGCATGGTTTCTCAAGAGAACCTTCACTAGGGAATAGTCTTAATACAAAGTACCTGTACCCTCCGGTCTAAAATCTGAATTGATTCCTCCACATAAGCCAGGTCCTCACGTATGGGTAGTTCCTAGGGTACAAGTACGTGAGATGGGTTGGAGATGTACTTCCGTAACATGGATATGTGAAACACATCATGAACTCGAGCTGTTGCAGAAGGTAATGATAATCGATAACCAATCGGGCCCACATGTTCCAAAATTTCATAAGGACTAATATAGCGTGGACGATGCTTGTCACGCCTCCCGAACCATACCACACCTTTCCATGGGGACAACTTCAGGAATACCTAGTCACCCACCTCGAACTCAAGGTCCTTCCTCTTGGTGTCTGTATAGTTCTTTTGTCGATCTTGCGCAATCTTCAATCTGTCTCAAATAGTTTGAACCTTCTTTGTGGTATTCTTTATAATGTCAGGTCAAATGAGCCATCTCTCCCCCACTTCGTTCCAACATAAGGGGGTTCAACACTGTTTGCCATACAAGGCTTCATATGGAGGCATACTAATGCTAGCCTGATAGCTATTATTATAAACAAACTCCATCAAAGGTAACTGCTCATCCTAATTGCCTTTGAACTATAAAACATAAGATCGCAACATGTCCTCCAAAGTTTGGATGGTCCTTTTCGACTGCGAATCAGTTTATGGGTGGAAGGCTGTACTAAACTGTAACCTGGTCCCCAAAGCTCTATGTAATGCCTTCCAAAACTCGGAAGTAAACTGAGGATCCTTATCATAAATGATAGATACCGGCACTCCATGCAGTTTCACAATCTTCCTCATATATAACCTTTCAAGCTTACCTACTGGGAATTTTCCTGGGATAGCTAAGAAATAGGCAGATTTTGTCAAACGATCAAAAATTACCTAAATACCCGTGTTACCTCTAGTTGAATGTGGCAACCCATGCACGAAATGCGTGGTGATGTGTACCCATTTCCAAATTAGAATCTCTAATGGTTGTAATTTCCTAGAAGGTCTCTGCCGCTCCGCCATCACCTGCTGACGGATCATGCACTTGCTCACATAAATTGTTATTTCTCTATTCATGTTTCGCCACCAATAAAATACTCTAAGCGTACGATACATATTCGTCCCACTAGGATGCATGGCATATGAACAATGAGCTTCATCAAGTATCTCCTTTTTAAGTCCCTCATCTCTAGGCACACAAAATCTTCCTCTAAATAGTAGATTGTCATCCCTTCTCAACTGAAACTCCGTTGAATCACCATTATGAATCATAACCTTCTTACTCAAAAAATAGGGGTCTGGATATTGTGCCTCACACACCTAATTAATCAACACTGGGCGAACCTGGAAACTGGCCAACAAAGCACCATCATCTCCCCATTCTAATTTTTCTCCTGTGGCTCGTAACTCCGCCAATAATGATATGACAGGTGGGTAAATACCTATGCAAAGATATCCTATTCTCAACCTAGATATATCAATGTAGTAAGATAAATAGGGGTTATCGAACACGAAGAATTAGTGAAACTAAATCCTAAAAAATTGACAGACTCGACTACAATACACTAATGACACTACAAACCTAAGCCAGACAGACCCAAATAATACAAAAATTGGACACGGTAAACTAGATACAGTGGCGGACTATCACACAAAAGTTGAGAGTGTTCTGAGTTGATTTGGTTGCTGAATTAAATTGGCTAAGCTACAGCTAATGCAGAAATAATTAAATTACAGAAAGAAAATTGTTAGAGAAAATCAATGAGGTATGAATGTGAAGAACTTCTCTCCACCCTAGACATACTTACGACCTCCCAATATAATTGAACTAACAATTGATGAATACTCCCCACACAAGAGCATTGGTTAAGTCATCTTGTGTATCACACTCTCTTACTTGGCATGAAAGAGGGTGAGACAATCCGCTCGATCTTGATCCTCAATTAATTGACTTATATATATGGTAATGTAAGCCTAGAAAATTAAAGTCATTATGTTCTAAGAATATTTGAAGAATAACAAAGCTTTAAGGGTTGATAATGTGGTCACCCTTACATCACTAAGGCTTGTTTCACACAAATTCATGTTTGTCTCTAAGAATATGCAATGATAAGGTGGTCATGTACATAATCAAGATTATAGATCTTAAACCATGCATCTAAGCGTACACTCAAAGAAACATGAACATGGAAATCATACGGTGAGAAAACAGTGAAAAAAAACTCATCCAAAAAGTTAATAGAATCAAAAGGGGTTCAAAATCGTAAGCATATCTAGGGCTTCAATCAGCCCCTAACTAAGGGTATTTAGCTACTCATAGTCTTAGATAATAACATCAAGAAATTTATAAAAGATAAATTAAATGAAGGAGAAAGAATAACTCTTGTCGACATCGGGATCGGCAGTTTGGATCCTTTCTTCCCATTCAACTTCTTCTTCCTTTTCTTCTTCTTAGCTATCTATATATATAATTAGCTAGAGCTAGGTTAATTCGCCTAGCAGTAGCTCACGTGCTAGCCAACTCCAAGCCGTCTCTTTCTCAAAGTTCAAGTCCCCCCTCGCCAAGCTTCTCTCTCAGCTCTCGCCAAGCATCTCTCGCCAAGTCTAAATCTCCAAGTCTAAGTCTGCCGGCCTTCTTCCTTATTTTTAGTATATAAATATATATACCTCTCCCCTTACAAACTCCCTCGCCAAGCTCCTATAATGTATCACATGCTAGCTATTCAAATCCTTCTCAAATTAGGATTCCTCCACAGCGTGCTGCTCCTCTTCCCAATCAACTCCAAAATATATTATTTAAGCCCATTTTCTTCATTAATCTTCAAAATACCTAAAAATAAATAAACATAATTAATTCACTCGAATAGTAATAATAAACTAATCATAGGGAACAATTAAATACCGAATAGACGCATAAAAATACAACTATCATGATACTCTTGCTACACACACATGGAATAGAGAGGCTCCAGATTTCCTACTAAGGGCGTCAGGCACCACATTGGCCTTGCCCGGATAGTACTCAAAAGTGCAATCATAATCAGTAATTAACTCCATCCACCTCTATTGCCTCATATTCAAATCTGGTTGAGTGCGTAAATAAGTGAGACTCTTGTGATCCGTATAAATTTGACATTGAAATTCATACAGGTAATGTCTCCAACTTTTTAAGGCATACACGATAGCAGCTAATTCAAGGTCATGTGTAGGATAATTTACCACATGTGGTTTCAACTATCTGAAACCATAGGCAACCACCTTGCCATGCTGCATCAAAACACAACCCAAACTAGATTTTGAATCATCACTGAAAATAGTGTACTCACCACTATCATTCGGTAATGTCAAAACTGGAGTGGTGGTCAATCTTTGCTTCAACATCTGAAAACTCTCCTCACAAGCATCAGACCACTCAAATCTAACTCCCTTTTTAGTCAGTCGGGTGAGCGATGCAACAATTCGTGAGAAGTCTAGTACAAAGCGACGATAATACCCTACTAAACCCAAGAAACTTCAGACTTCAGACACACATGAGGGTCTATTCTAGTTCAGCACAACTTCAATCTTATCTGAGTCCACACTAACTCCCTCAGTTGAGATGACATGACCCAAGAATTTCACAGTGTCAAGCCAAAAGTCACACTTACTAAACTTTGCATACAATTGGGAATTCTGCCACTACAAGAAAAACGCACGTAGACCACGCACCATTTTTGTCATGTAGGTTAGAGTTTCTGTAGTCTAAGTACTTAGACTACGAAATCTCCGTCATGTTTGGTCCGTCGTCCAAGTGCCATCGTTTAAGCACTTGGACGACAGAAATAGTCCGTTTCGTCGTTCAAGTGGTCATTTGGACGATGCAAAAGGCACGTCGTCTAAGATATGATGAGACTACGCAACTGTTATTTGCGTCATCCAAGTACAACTTAGACGGACGCATCTCGAGCACCTTTCCTCGTCGAACGTCCCGTAGATGAGTCAGAAGATAAATCTCACTGCACCTTGCGTCTCAACCCCTTAACTTCCTTGCCAGCTCGACGACCATATACCTCATCGGGGATTGCAATTTGGCTCTCCATCGATAGAGGAGATAGGTCTTCCGATGGTAAATCCAGGTGTGGAAGCTGCGTGTTGGCCAATTCCTCCTGCGCCCGTTCTACCAACCTCGCCTGAAAATAATAATAAAAATTAAATAATTATAAATTTGTACGATAATTTAATAAATAATAATTACGTTAATTAAGAAGAAATATATACGGCACTTACGCCAATTTGACTCTCTTCATTTTTGAACCCAGGCGTCACGTAAGCAGTGACTCTAGTATCTAGATAAGGGTGTTTGAAGCCCTTATCTCTGTGCTCCTTGGCAATTTGTATCATCTACTTGGAGACGAAAGTATGATGTTTGTCCTTTTTTCTCCAGGTTGGCCTTGTTGATGTTCGAGGTTTTCTGTTGGACAACATAAATTATTAAAAAATTAATAAATAACTAGAAAAGTAATAATTCGATTTTGTCAATTTAAATAAAAAAATACGAACCTGATAAAATTCTTCTTCGAAGTGGCTGATCAACCACTCCCACTCATCTTCCCTATCCCCACGCAGCTCTATGGGAGTAGGCGAGCGGCTGAATTCTTCGTAATACTTGTGAAGTTTGTAATTCATATCACGGTAGATGACGTTGGCGGTGCTGTTGATGTGCCTAAGTATCTCCGGTGTGCCATCCACTGCGTATTGTGTTTACAAGAAAAGAATAAAAAATTATAATCATATATATTACAATATTACGATTTTTCTTGGTTATTAAAAAATAAATTTAAAATTGTATTACGTACCGAGAGTTCTTTAAACACCTTCTTCTTCTCCTCATCCGGCAACTCCTTCTAGGTAGGCGCAACCATACGAACCTTGCTGCAAAGAATTGCCACGATGCTGTGCGATGAGAGACTAGGTAGCTGAGAGGTGGGAGGGTCACCGGTGAAATTGTCGTACAACAACTGGATCTTTTGCCCGGTCTCCTTGAACAACTTCTCGGATTTTTCGCCCTTTCCGAATCCTCGATTCCTTTTTGGTTGAGGGTCTGACGGGGCCCTACTGATCTTGCGCCCCGCACTGTAGAGAATAGACTCGGAGGAGGCCGACTCCTGGGCACTTTGTGACAACGGTGTTGGGCCGGAAGGGGTGTTATCATCATCGGGTCCGTATAATTGGGGCATCAGGAACGTTTAGGCTGAAGGAGGCGCGACGTTCTCTTCCTGGCTCTGCCAACCCACTTGCTCTACGAAGCGTTGGAGTTGAGCATCTTCCGCCTCTTTTTAGGCCTTTTATTTACCCCACGGGGCCATTTTAACTCAAGAGTTGTAAAATTAACTATTAAATATATTTTACCATTAATTATAACTACTTTACAATTTATTATTTGTAACAATTTACTAATTACTTTTTTATATTTTTCATATTCACCATAACATTTACTATTTTTAAAACTTTTCATTTGTAAAACTATTTTTGATATTTATCATTTATTAATATTAACCAAGTTATAATATTTACTATTTATAATTAAATTCATACTATTACAAATAATATTATTATTAAATAAAATAATAGTACAACAAATTAAAATCATTCTAATTACCATAATTTACAATAATTCATACTAAGTACAATATATAATTACCATAATTGCAATAACTACATAATTACCAATTTATTATTTTTACTAATTACTAGTTTACTAATTTATCATAATTACAATAATTTACTAATTTATCATAATTACAATAATTTACCATATATAATTATAATAATTACCATAATTACTAATTTATTATTTCTAATAATTCAATAATTTACCATAATTACTAATTATTAATTTTACGAATTTATCATAATTACAATAATTTACCATAATTACAATAATTCACCAATTTATTATTTTTACTAATTTACTAATTTACCACAATTACAATAATTTACCAATTTTTTTACCAATTTACTAATTTACCATAATTTACATTAATTGCCAATAATGTACTAATTTAATATTTTTACTAATTTACCAATTTTATAATTTATTATTAAACACAAATAAACTATATTTATTTATACCTAAATACATGTATTATACCTAAATACATATTAAAAAAAATACATACGTATGGAAAACATTTAAAAATTTACCGACGGTGAGATTGGGCGGCTGGTGGCCGTGACGGTGGAAGGTGGAGGCAAAGCGAGAGAGTGAAGATGATTGACATACGTCGTGGATGGAGTGATCGAACGACGGTGGAGGAGGTGAGAGGCGGCGGAGGGAGGGAGTCGTCGGAGGTGGGAGGCCGGACGCACTATTTTGAGAGAGAGAGGAGTTTTGAGGAAAGGAGAATTGAGGAGATGAGGAAAAAGGATCGAATCTCCCTATTTATAGACTTTCACCTAGACGACGGAGGCGATTTTTCCGTCGTCTAAGTGAAATTTCCAATCGAGACGGTCTATCTTCGCCGTGCAGGTACAATTTCCATAAAAATAATTTTAAAAAATAATTCGTAAGGAAGTTTCCAATCTGTCTTTCGAATGAAATAGTCGTAAAATAACAATTGAAGAATCATATATGTAAAAAGTGGAATTTAAGACGACGAATAATCTTTCATCTTTAAACTTGTTAAGTATCTACTAATTAGTATAACTTAAGTGTTATTAAGTATAGGCTCATTGCACATCAATATTAACAAAATTGAATTTGGACAAAACAACCGTTGGATACTTTCGTCATAAGACTATTAAGTAGAATAATTTTCAATAAGGTTTAGGGTTAAGTGCCTTAGGGTATAGGGTTAGGGTATACTTAGACGACGATATGACCCTTTGCATCATCTAAGTAAATTTTTAGGATTAATTAAGGGTTATATAATTAATTATTATTGTGTTTAATTACCTTAGTATGGACTACGAAAAGTCGTTCCATTGTCTAGGTTTTAGGGTTTAGGGAAAATGTGATTCTTGATCAATCGTACGGATTAATTAATTCATTTTAATTTGTATTTCCGTCTGTCGAAGTGACCTCGCTCTTGAATTAATTTGAAGTTAATTACGCAAAAAAGTTTAAAATTAATTAATTAATTATTAAATTAAGAACAAAATTAATAATTGTACCTACTCCTCCTCATAATATATATAATTAATCATGCATCATTACGTAAAAAAAGTTTAATAACAATAATTAATTACCAATTAATATTCCTCGTCGTTATATTGTACTCTTCGTCATAATCGTCATCATCCTCCATGATTAATTATTAGGCTCCATTATGTCGGAGTGGATGACAGAAATATTAGGCTCTTGATATGCAAAAATGTCTCTTTGCGGTTCAACATTTTTAGTCGTCGGCGTCCCTTCAGCTGTCGTGGTATTCCATATACCTCGATGAGAGATATGGTTCACCATTTTCCACCCTTCACCAGCTTTCGGATCATCAAGATAGAACACCTGCCTAACTAAGGTGGCGAGAGTGAAAGACTCATCCTCATACCATCTTGAGTTTGTATCGACTGATAGAAGTCTCAGGTGTTCCTTTGTATGCTTGAACCATTTGCACTTGAATACGAAAAACATTGACATCATTCCCGTAACATATATAGCTGAACGATATATACAAGAGTCCCGTAATATAGATCATTGTCTTGCCCAACTGCTACCCCACTATTTTGTGTTCTTCTTCCTTCATCTCGGGACAATGAATGAAACCTTACACTGTTCACAAAACATCTGGGGTAAATATAGTGTTTAATCGGCTTCCTTGCTAGCAAGTGCTTTGGCCAGGACCACCACCCCTCGTGGTTTTCCGATTTTTGTAGATCAATTATCTGAGAAAATGAGAAATATATATATAATTAAAGGGTTTACTTTCTACAAACATGTATATAAACTAAATAAGTAAACATACATACCCATTGGAAGAAATAATTGGAGAACTTCTTCTGAACCATTTTCTCAAACCATGCCGAACTCTTTTCCGGATTTAACGCCTGAAGTCTCTCCCTGTACCCAATATGTGCAGCTCAACTTTGTCACAGTCTCGCAACACTGCCTAATGTGCCTCAATAAATTCTTCTTGTGTTAACAATTCCTTTAATATTCATCTAAACGGTCGTATGACATTTGTGACGACTTTAAGATTAATGCGAGCACAGGTATCGAAGGTGGTGGGAGGTGGTGGATCCTTGAGGTACCTATTGCACTAAGTAATACACTCATGCATTAGGTATGTCTCTGTTATGGAGCCATCCGGGGCGACCTGTTTTTCACGAGTCCTTTATACTGTCCAAGCTTTCTACAAAATCAAATGTTCAATTAGTTAATTATAGAATAAGTACATATAGCTAGTAATCTCTAGTGGAACAAATAATTGATCGAAACACCTGTATAATTAATTAGGTGTACGTACCTTTCTTGAGGATACATCTAAGTGTACTAGACCTGACCAGAAATGAGCACCTGCTCGAGTAGGTGGATCATTAGGTGAATCATGATGTCAAAGAAAGCAGGGGGGAAAATCATCTCTAGTTTACAAATGATGTGCACAATTTGTTGTTGCAGTTCTACCACATCTGACTTCTTTAACTCTCTGTGTCATAACCTCTGTCACCATCTGCACAATGTCACTATTAGTTCTACCACACTTAGACTTTGCTAGTCCCTTAGAAAATACTAAATTAAACTATGACCCAAAAAATTTCAACATATAACGCATCAAAAATTTCCATGTTTTTCATAAGTATATGTTGGAGACAAAAACACTACTACGCCCTTTAACAAATGAATTTCGAAAATTTTCATGACAAATCACAAAATTAAAGCACAAGGAATTCAAGAGTTAATAAGAACATTTTTATGCATAAACAAGTAAGACTTAGATGAAAACAATGGTGATTTAAAAGCTATGCATGCACTAGAAAAGTTCAAAATCCTCACATGGATGCACTCATCATCTTTTTACTCACGAAAAAAGGGTTTCTCTCAAAATATATATATCAGAATCGATAAAACCTCATGAATGGAACTAATTACTTGCACAAATGAACCCAAACCATATGCTTACTCATGCGATTAACTCCACAGATCAAAGGCTACTCATCTTAAGGATCTTAAAGGACTTTCAAGGGTTGTAATGGGGCTAGGGCTAAGGTATTCGAATTTTTGGATAATTTGTGTTTCAAGAATGTTCCAAAGACTTATTCAAGCTCCAAAAACTTCAATAAATGCAAACCTCTTTCATCAACGTTACCACTTTGTGAACAGGACAAATGCCTTATTTCTTTATTATTGGGCCTTCAATTCAATACAAACTCCAAATCCACAATTATGGGGGACATTAATCCAAACTTAAACATTAAAAATCTATTGCCGGAGAGCTTCACAATTTTTTTTCTTTTTCTTTTCATGCTCTCGAATTTTTTTTTCGGCAACTACTCTTTCTTTTATCTTGTTGGACAAGTCTATCCCCATACACACATATTCTCATCATCTTCACACCATCTCCATGTATCTAGCTTTGAAAATTCTCACCAAGTCTTTGAAACAAGGGTAGGGAAAATCTACACTAGGTTAAGTGTTTAGATATATATGGTGATGAAAGAAAAGCTTAATGTGGGCTCAAAATGGCTAATTATAACTAAGGATGTCGCAACTCGTGCGCACAAATGGGACATATGTAAATTTGGCAAAACTGGTGGTAAATCCTAAGTGCCTTTAATCATATCCAAAATCAGAGTATGTATTGACTATAAGCTTTGAAAATCAACATGAGCAAGTTGTAGCAATATCTAGTTCATTAAAAACTATGGCAAGTAATCATATGAGGCATGTAAACATTTTTTAGACTAAAATCTTAAATATGTCGAAATTCTCACTCAGAATAAAGCATGAATTTCGCTCAAAATCTCACATAGGTTCAAATGATTTAAACTTATTATAGCATGCGAAATTCTGTACCGAGTTTTACTATCTATATCTACTACATGTCAATGCAATCAAAACATCTATATTAACAAAAGAATTCCATAAAAATTAATAATATGAAAGCCATGAACTCGAAATTGTCTCAGAAAAATATCATCATAGACGAGTTAAGGGCATCCTAAGACTCTGAAAAACACTAAAATACACTCAAAAACTACCTAAAATTTTAGAAAAATAAAAATCCACAAAAATTAAATAAAAATAATTTTTTTAGGGCATCATCCGCCGGAAATCCTTTGTCCGCCCAATTTTTACAATTTATGACTCAAAGAAAGTTGTAAACCTCTCCCCCACACTTAAATCATACATTGTCCTCAATGTAACAAAGTAAAAGCATAGAATCAAGCATGGAGTAATGATTTCACCAAAAATAACTAACTAATTAACACACTAACAAACTAATTAATAAGGAGGAAGGGAGAAGAAAGCAAATCTGAGCGTCGATCCTCCATTGGGTTGCCTCCTAACAAGAGCTTATTTTTTAATGTCTTACAGCCTAGACATGATGCTCTTCTAAGGATTTGAAATGGCCACTTCTTGCTCAACACCATCAAGGATGTTTATGTGACGTTTGCTTCTTCCAATGATACTTACTATGCTGGAACTTATGTATAAAAACACACATGACAATGAAAATACCAAGATACAATGTACTAAAAACATGAATGCACATGATATATAATAAATATGAATGCAAGTGATGCAAAAATAAGAACCTAACGAAAATTATATATACATAGCTAAGTTATAATTGTTTCACACGTTGGAATCACAAGATTGAACATGTTCAAACAATTTTTTGAAATTTTTAGCATACATGTCCCAAATTGAGTTCGCCAAAAATTTATAAGAATTACAAGACATTGATTTTTCAGTCTTTCCAAGGACGTGCGACCCGTGCGATAAAGTATGAATTCTCAATTATTCAGCCTTGGTTCAATTGAAAAACATTGCCAATTGGGGATAGAGATAACGCGAGAGGCAGGACTAATTTCGACAATACACCCCGAGGCTAACCGGGCCAATTGTATATACTCTATTGGTGTAAGTCTTTCTTAGATCCAGAACCTGTCACTAGTCATAACCCGTTTCTAGACACCATGTCCGACATTCAGCCAAACTTTCAAAAATTCACACTCCCTCATAGTTCTTGTAGACTCCGCCAGCAACCTTATATGTAAAACATAAGGGGTTAAGGAGATAAACAAGAAAAAGAGGCACCATCTATTCCAAAGAGTGAGACCTAATTAATCAAGCATGTAATCAATGTAAATTTAGGACTATCCTTTAACATGCTTAACAATTATTAGATATATATATACAAACACCGATTAATATTTACAAAAATTAAAATTTACACTAACATTTATTCACATCTATTATTTACGAAAATTTAAATTAATTAGGGCACATATACAAAACATTGAAAATTTGTAAGTAAAATTAGCATATATACTTTGAAAATTCCTGAAAAAGAAAATGGTTAGCAATATGCACAAGTATAAATTTACATATATACACACAAAAATCACAAACAATTAACAATCCCCGGCAATGGCGCCAAAAATTGATACGACCAAAACATGCATCAAATAAACATTTAACACATAATTCAACCATATGCAATTTAAAACCCTATAGATGTAGTATAATATAAGCAAGTAGGGATCGTTCTAACCGGGGATTGAAGGGTGTATGCAATATTTGTGTATAGAAAATGGGTATAAAAGAGTTGTTTAATTACCTAAATTTTCTATCTAATGACTACCTAAAACGTCGAAACATATAGCAAGAAATCCTAGGAATCTAATATGCATTGACTCATAGACAAGCAAACACATAAAAAGAACCCAAAAACCCTTACCATATTTTCGACAAAAACAAACCTAAATTAATTATTTATATGTGATCATCCCATCCCACATACTTTGCAATTACACGAATAATCTCATTTAATTACCTAGGAAATCTACAAGTTTTAATTCCGGATTACATGCCATGACTTTGAATTAAAGTGCAACTAAGCGTCTAAACACTTTAATCTCGACTCCATTGATTTAGGGTAAAAAGCGATTGACTAAGCGTTTCATCTTTAGACCCAACCAAAGCATTAAGAATGACACGCAACATGCAATCAAGACTCAAAACTCATAAACACATGGAAGATAAATTAAACTCAAAAATAGTATAAAACCAAAATAAACATGTATTCTTCACAAACTAAATAAAACAAATACAAGGAGAGTTACGGAGCAAAGGTTCCATGTTTACACTTTTGATTTCCGGTAAGCCCTGCAAAATCTCGAGTGGATGGAGCCTAAGGTGGAAGTTACACACCTTCTAAAGGGACTAAGCGTATTTAGAAGGAATGGGATGGAAATTTTAGGGTGGTGGTGGTGTAACTTCGGCCTAGTACTTGGAGAACTTCGTGGTGGAGCTTCTTTGTGTATTTTGGTAGCAAGAGGACATAGAATAGGTGATGATCCACTTTGAGGCCGAGCTCCCCTTTATATAGGAGAAGGGTAGGTTGTTTCCTACCATAACAAGAAATCCACATTAATTTCGGCGAAATCTGACCTCCTGTAGTAAAACGCGATTTTCTGGAGTTATACATATTCGAATTGCATGATTCTTGCGGCATTGGAAAGATCTTTCCGAATGCTATAAAATACTTTCCTTAATCACCTCAATTGGAGTTGATACGAGATTTCTACAGCCTGTCGAAGTCTGCTATCCTGTAACTTCAGATTTCCTTCCTTTTTGAATATTAGGAATCCCAATTTCTTCAACTCTTGGATTTCTTGCTCTCCAATTCTTCTTACCCGAAAATACCATTAAATTTCACATATTTTGGGCTTCAAATCATATCCATATCATCTTAGAATATTTTCCACAAATTTGGCCCAATGGTCCTTTATTGATTCGACAAGGATGTGCTTTCCTGGACCGCGTAGGTGATCTACGCATTTTAGGCGTATTAATTAATATATTTTCTCCACATTTTTACTTTGTTATCTACTTAATTTTGTTAATTTTATTAGCTTTTACTTATTTTTGTTATATTTTTAATTGTAGGATAATTAGAGACTAAAGAAGCTTAATTACATGGTGCATGGCATATATGGAGCTAGCTTAATGGCTTGGCATGCTGGAACGGTTATGACATAATTGCATGGATGATAAGGATGTCATATGGATGGTTTTGAGATGTCATGGATGTACCACATGGAGACAAAATGCATGAAACTTAATTGAGCAAAACGGCATGGTTAATTGCACATGGCTGTAATGTATGTATAATTGGAGCAAGTGGTCATGGTGCATGGCATATATAAATGGCTGGTACGGTTTTGATGTGAGCATAACGGAGGCTTAATTGCATTACAAACGGAATTGTAATTGCATGGACTAAATGACAGAACGGTTTTGATATAGCTGAATGGTTGAAACAGATTTGAATTGCATGGAGTTTATTAGCTAAACGGTTTTTGGCAATGGAGCTTAATTGCATGCATGCCAAAACATCTCCTATATAAAGAGAGCTTTGGGGAAGAGAAAAGGATCGCACACTCACCGAGCCGAAGCCTTGTCTAAACACTAACCCCTCTCATACTTAGCCAAAATCAGCCTCTCTTAGTCGAAATACCATCTCCACCACCTCATAGACACCCTTCCTCCATCCGTGAGTGTTCTCTCGCTAGATTTGGCTTTGAACACTTGCGTAGCCATCATCCACCAAAGGGACGTGCGCTCGGAGCTTGCAGAGAGACGAATTCCTCGGAGCAAAAAAGTGTAACATGGCCTCTTTGTATTTATTTCGACTTTGTATTGGTTTGTTTTTTTAAGGCTTTGTATAGAAAGACTAATGTTTTGGTGTAAAGATGATTATTTCTAATTTGTTTTGAATTCTTCCATGTGTTTGTAGGTTGATTGTAACGTGTATGTATGCTTGCCATGTTCTTAATGCTCTGGAATTTGCTTAGGATGACACTAGATGATTTGGTTCACCCTATGCATGTTCCACCGATCTAATCAAGATAAAATTGGGTTAGGGAGTTTGCTAGATGATTTGGCTGCCCTCTAATTCGATGCAAGTGTATGTTTATGTTCTAATTAACATGTGAATTTCGTAGGATTCAACCAAGGAGGGAGTAATCGGCCTAAGCAACATGATGTGATGATCACTTGTAAATAATAGACTTAGGAACTTATTTTCGGCTAGATGCATGTTAGGATTATGTGTTCTTGATTGTTTGCTTGTCTATGAGTTTAAACATGTTAGAACTTGTGATTTCTTGATATGTATCTACCTATCTTCTTGTTTTATTTTCGTAGGAACTTAGAACAAACAATCTTGCACCCCCCCTAAACAACCTTAGCATAGTTATGCATGCACCCTCAATCCCCGGTTAAGAACGATCCCTACTTACCAATGCTACATCTACAAAGAAGGGTTTTAATTGTATTCGTGTTTGATTAAGTGTTTAATTAAATACTTGAAAAGATGTGAATCAGTAGGAAAAATGTCTTCTTCTTTATCATTTTCATCTATTCTTCTTCAAGATCCAAGGAATTTCAGCAACATTTCTTCACGTGATTTTACTTGCTTGTAGGCTCCTTTACTCCGTCTCTTTTGGTCAATACCTGAAATTAACAAAATAAATTAAAACTAATAAAACTAAGCAATTATCAAAGTAAAAATGTAGAGAAAATATATTAATTAATACGCCTAAAATGTGTAGATCAGTTCTACGATGTCATGAGGCAAATATGGCCAAATTACCATTGGAATCAGACGTTGCAGGATAACGTGATAGTCATGTGTCTTTAGATCAACAAACTTGTGTTGCACCTCGTCCACTGCTCCAATTATATTAGCTTCATATGTAGCCGGATAACCAACACTCTTAAACCAGTGAAATACAGAACCTCTAAGTGCCGGCTTCACGGTGTAAGGTGCAGCTGGCACCTTGTTGTCCATTCATCTTCTATCCCTCCTCAACCACAAGGGACGACGTAGATTCATTGATTCCAGATTTTTGTTCGCTTTGGGAGTATCTTTAGTCTTGAACTTAATACCGATAATTATTCCCACCATACTGTCGCACATATTCTTTTCTATGTGCATCGCATCCAAGTTGTTCCTCAGCTTCAACTTCGACATGTAAGGGAGTTCAAAGAATATACTCTTGTGATGCCAATAGCTGAGATCATGTGGAGGTATTGGATTGCATTTCTATAAATCCTTGTCATTGGTCAACACACCAAAGTCGAAATAGCTCAACCTCTCTAAAATCTCTTCGCCAGACCAACTTTGGGGTTTAGGATTATTCTCTACCATCCAGTCGAAATGAGCTTCATCCAGTCGCCATGGGTGGTCGTAAGGAAGCTATCTACGATGACCCAAGTAACACACTTTCGCCACGTGCCAACTAGAGTTCACGTCGTCCAAACATAGAGGACATCCATTATATCATTTCGTCCTGCAGGCTGTCAACATCTCATACGCTGGAAAATCGCTAATCATCCACATTACGGCTGCCCTGTGACGACCCGAACCAGAATCTGATGCATATTCGGCATGATTCTCGAGATTGAGTTTAGTCGCAGTTTATTGTCGTAATTGTGGTTTGCCGATTCGATTCGCGACTATATTTTCGGTCGAGAATTTGAGTTGGGTGTCTTCACGGGAATTGTAGAGTACATGATTTCGAGATCGTAAGCGGTTCCGGAAGATTTTTCCGATAGCCGAGGAATATTTTATGATTATTTGAAGTTTCGGGTTCCGACGAGTTTATCCGTTTGTTTCGAGCTTATCCGAATCATTTCGTATTTTCATTTCGGACCGTCGATCGACCCGAGGCTCGAGTATAAATAGCGAAATAGTCGAGAATTAGTCGTAAAACATTGTTTTCGGTTGACCAGACGTTGACTTTCTATATTTGGTAAGTTGACTGCGTTGACTCGAGGGGGAGAAGTTTCCCGATTTGGTGACTGTCCGACGACCTATTTTCCGGCAACCTTTGGCTTCGAGAAAGGTATAATCAGCTTCCTTGTTTGATTTCGAGTAGGTTTGCACTTTGAAATGTGGAAATTGATGGAGATTTGTGGAGGTACGATTAAGACCGAACGGGTTGGAATCGCCGGAGTTGGTTGGCCGTGTTCCGGCGAGCCTCGGTGGCGGTATGGTTAGGGGTTCGACTCCCCTTGGTCTAGGGATGCTTCCCATGTAATTAGTTTTGGAATTTGTTAGGTTTTAGCTCGAACCCGAATGGGTTTTCCGGTGGGTTTTCTGGTTGGATTTCGATGAAATTGAAGGTGTTAGGGAGAGAATTGGCTTAAGAGGTAGAAGGGAAAGTGATTCTAAATGAGGAGAGCTTGAAATCTGGAGATTTTGGCCGTATGATTTCACCGTTGACGGCGCGCCGCCGCCGGCGGCGGCGGTCAACGGTCGGAAAGTTGACTTTTTCAGATTTCGATAATTTTAATGTCGTTTTTCTCGTAATCGCGCCCTGATCATCGTCCAGAGGTTTTTGGGTTGATTTGATTAGCCGATTTTCAGTCGAGGTTTCGAGTAGGGATTTCGGGATTTCCGTAATTCATTTTGTACTGCATTTCGTATTTCCGGGAACGGTTGGTTTCCGTGCATCAGTACAGTGTTGTGGATTACGATATTGATCAGTTATGTTTTGTGAACATTCAGGAGATCGAGATCTGGATCGTGATCGTGCTTCAGGCGAGGGATCTTCCGCTTGACCACGAGTTTAGCGCGAGTGCGCATTTCACGTGTCTGTGAGTGGACAATTTCTTTTCACGGAATTCTTGCGAGTCGCTTATATGATTTTCGAACTTGAGCATGCGTATTGAGATTATGGATTATATGAGCATGTGTTTTATGATTATACAATTATATTTATACGGATATACGAATACGAATATACATACAATTATATGTTGTTTCATGCATTTGCATCGAACTGTTATGATTTGGTTTTCACAGAGTACAGTCTTGGTTACGTTGTTGTATCGATACACTTTGCCTCTCGGCTGATCCCCGATGGTAGGCCGCCAGGAGGGACGTCGTTATCCCGACCTGACCGGTGAGGGGCGTTTCCCCGGAACCGAGGCAATTTCTGGCTTAGAATCACGGGGACTAAGGACCTCGTGATTCGGACTGTACTAGCACGGTGTGTGTCCATGAGTGACCCCGTGAGATTTATACTTGCATGCTCAGTACGCTGGAGGATTATGGTTTTACCTCGTGTACTTATTGTTTTTATTTACCTGGACTCGCATATGTTATTTTAAACATATATATTAACTGGTGAAAGACATTTATTTTCGTCCACTCACTCTAACGTGTTTATTGTCTTTCCCCTGGGCTTTTCGGTTTCCGTGCCCAGTTGCAGTTCAGGTTTGGTGTTTTCAGGTCGCGGTTTGGAGGCTAGTGATCAGAGTTACCTGTGCTTTCCAGTAGGTTCTTGTTTCGCCTACTGATGTGTATATATTGTATATATGTTATACTAGAGGTCGCTCTGATACATTCTGATACATGTTTATACGGATTTTCTCGGATATACATATATACATAGTACAGTTTGTTTACTGTTATTGATTATATTGATGTTGAGAAATCCGGATGGGATTGGTGCCCACGGTTTGGTTTTGTGGCATAGGATGAAGTGTTATTTTCAGGGTGCAGGTTTATGAAATTCCACGTTAGTAACGAAATTCTGCCGAAATTTTGAAAAATTTTTGTTGGTTCGTATTTTCGAAAGGGTTTGATTCCGGTTTAGGTAACTGAATCGGGATTGGGTCCTTTCAGCCCTCATCATGAACATCGTGTCAGTGAATTTGTCATAAGTTGGGACTCTATTTTCGACATTACAGACGCTACAATCTGGGAATCAATGGAAAATATCGATGAACCTTCACAGGAATTTTCTTTTTTGAACTCTTCCTATTAAACTCATATCTGCACTGGCCACATACGGGACAATAGTCCAAATCTTTATACTTTTTGTAAAACAGCACACAATCATTTGGACAGGTGTCAATTATCCTGTACTTTAGGCCGAGGCTGCTCAAGATATTTCTAACCTTATAATGGGATTTAGGAAGATTGTGATCATCAGGAAGCAACTTACATATTTGCTCCTAAATTTCATTAAAAGCACTGACTGACATTTTGTGCTTCACTTTTATTTGCATTTGCTCTATCACATATTGCAAACACATTCTCTCGACATCCAAGGCACATCGGGGTCTGAGATTCAAGTAGCATCCTGTTGTACTTATCCATATCACTAGTGTCAGTGGCCAAGCTAGCAGCGGGGAATGTGTCATCATGCCCATGAGTGGTATTGTAACCTCTCTCTTAGTGTTGGTGTCCACCATGACTAAATCCCGGAAACGCATCATGGACCAAATTCACAGTTGGATTCCAAGCAGGAAGGTTGACACCACTGCCGCTGGATGAGGCACCACGGTAACTGTACCCTAAGCTTAAGTCTGCTGAGCTGAAGTCTACTGCTTCACCATTCTCGCTCCACGTAGTGTAACTCCACATCATACTATTTTCGTACAGGTGTTGCATCATAACATTAATCTCCACATACTGATATTTCAGACTTTTTTTGCACGGACACCTGAAACGCTTTTTTCCCTGACCATGTTCTATCACAAAATTCACAAATTCTCTAATTTCATCCATATACCGGACATCACTTCTATTCCGCAACTTCATCCAACTCTTGTCCATACTTCTACGAAATTTAATAATTAATTATCATATTAGTCAACTATTATATATACATATTTTCAAGTAATTATTAAAAATATTATATATACAAATTTTCAAGTACCTTAATTATTTACGTATAATTAATTAAAAATATTGATTAATTTCCTTTATTAATTATTTGTGAATATACTATATATCAGTTACTTTAATATGTCTAACATGCAGGTACGTTTTAACTAAATATTAACCGAATTTTTAAACATCCATGCATATATATACTTACTACTGGTCTATATTAATTAACTAATATATATATATATATCAATCAATTACCTAACTTAATTATAAAAATTAGACGTACTAACAATGCAATCAATCAAACGTACAATTAATTACATATATAACGTTAAGATTGTCAGAAATTAACTACGTACGTACGCACCTAGCCTTCTCTGATATATGGCGAATCGATGGTCGAATCCGGAGATTTATATATATATAGTGCTAGCTAGTTGTACGAGTGAGGAGAGTCTGATCGAGAGAGAATTGATATGAGGATCGGATGAGGATGAAAATGAGACGAGCGAGCGAGCGGAGAGGAAAAGAGTCTGGCATGGACATTATACAATGCTTCACTTAGATGACAAACTGACATTTTTTTCGTTGTCCAAGTGGCCACATAGACGACGACCGACACGCCGTCATCCAAGTGGCCACATAGACGATGGCGTGTCGGTCCGTCGTCTATTTGACCACTTGGATGACGGAAAAAGTATTTCCGTCGTCCAAGTGTGTCTTAGACTATACAACTTTTTTTCGTCGTTTACTTAGATGTATTTGACGGAAAAAGTATTTGACCACTCTGATGTATACTTAGACGACGGAACCGTGAGCATTTTTCTTGTAGTGTCCAAAGTTTGCAAAATAACGTGCAAATGTTTCATGTGTTGCTTCACATCCTTGGAGTAGATCAAGATATCATCATTGAACACAATGACAAATTTGTCCAAATATGACCTGAAATGATTCATGAGATCCATGAAGGCAGTTGGGGCATTTGTGAGACCGAATGGCATGAGAAGGAATTCATAGTGTCTATAACGTGATCAGAATGCAGTCTTAGGGACATCAGATTCCCTAATACGAAGCTGATGATACCTCGATCTTAAGTCAATTTTGGAAAAGATAGTAGCACCTCTCACTTGATCAAACAAGTCATCAATACAAGGTAAGGGGTATTTATTCTTCACTGTAATCTTATTCAATTTCTAGTAGTTAATACACAACCTCATCGAGCCATCCTTCTTCTTCACAAACAATACTGGAGCGCCCCAAGGCAAAACACTAGCTTGAATGAAACCCTTATCAATTAGCTCCTACAACTTAGCCTACAACTCCTTCAATTTTGTTGGAGCCATTCGATATGGTGCTTAGGAAATAGGACCAGCACCTGATAAAAACTCTATGGTGAAGTCAATTTTCCTCACTGGAGGGAGACCAGGTAAGTCCTCAGGAAGCACGTCTGGATATTCATAAACCATTGGGATGTCATCAATAATCGGCGTCCACACCTTGGTATTCACTACATGTGCCAAGTACGCTTCACACCCCTTACATAACATCTTCGATGCCTGCATAGATGGAACAATACAAGATGAAGAAACCTTCCTCTCACCCTGTAACACAATCTTTAATACTCCTGGACTTCTGAATACAACTTCCTTCTTATAATAGACAAAAAGTGCATGATGATTATCTAAAAAGTCAATTCCCAGAATTATGTCAAAATCTATGATGTCCAACAACATCAAATCCGTTCTCAAACCATAACCCCTGATAACTAACTCACAATCTCTATACACCCAACCAACACTTACTACTATTCCATTGGAATACAGAACTCTTCACACATCTGAGAGTGGAGAAGGAAGCACATTGGCAAAAGATGCCAACTGAGGTGATATAAAAGAATGGGTAGCCCCAGATCTAAAAGTGTAAAACAAGAATAATCAAAGGCATGTAACGTATCGATGATAACCTAGGGGGAGTTTCGACCCTCTTAATGAGCCATAACCTTCACACGTGCTTGACTGGTTAGGCGATCTCTCTCGTTTTGGTTTTGTTGTGATGTCTGACATGTCGCATGAGTTGCTCTGGTCCCGAAAGTAGTACTCTGGTCACCACCCATAGGCTAATCTGCATACCTCTCAAAAGGCTGCCTCGTAGGGCAATCCCTCAAAAAGTGTCCCTCCTGACCGCAGCTGAAAAAAGTTGTGGTACCTTTACGACACTGCCCGATATGTCACTTGTGGCAGTTGTTGCATAAGGGGTAATCCATGTGTGCTTCAGATGCCTGAGGCTTCTATTGACTATGGCAAGAACCGCTAGAGCTAGTTCCAGACTGTTGTCCATGACGTCGAGCTCTTCACCAATCAAGTTTCTTACCCTGCCTAGACACACCAGGTGAGAAACTAAATGATCTACCACTTGAAGATGATGCAAATCTAGAAGTACCAGAACTCAACCTCTTGATTGGGTTCATCTTTCATAATGTAATGGTATAGGGGATATGCTTTCGCTGTGTCCTCACACATAGTTGCTGCATTCACAAAATTGTCAAAATCTTCATGTAAGGTAGGGCCAAGCATCAATCGTATCTCTGGTCTCAAGCCATTCTCAAAATGCAAGCACATATCTCGGTATGTGGACACCAAGATCTTAACAAATCTAGATATGTGAGTAAACCGATCCCGGTACTCAAACATACTCATATCACCCTACCTCAGACTAAGGAACTCTTGACATTTCTACTACTGAGCTGCTATAGTGAAGTACATGCTCCTAAGTAGTTGCTGAAATTCTGCCCAAGTGGTGGTATCCTTGTCATGTCGGGTCCCCGTCTACCAAATGCTAGCATGGCTACTCAAGATATTAACGACCACCTTAGTCCATACATTCTTGGCAGCTCAATATGATCGCAAACACGCTCAACCAATCAATGCACACTTCTGGATCAGAAGAACCCTCAAAGGTCGTAATCCTGACCTTCATCCCCTTGCTAATGGAATCTGATGAAGGAGGAAGCAAACTACGGATTGCTCAGGTAATGGCACTCTCCAAGCCCCAATCCTCACAGTCATTATGATTAGCTACATATTGAGGTTGAGACATCTAATTTTCCTCAGCTTCCTTCGGATGGGCCTGACTTCTGCGTCTTAAAGGTATACCGTATAGATCAAAGACATTAGATATTGACAACAAAAAGGGGTTTCAATCATGGGACTTGAGACACCCAAAAATCTAACACACCGAGAGCATATGATGGGGAACTGCCGGTCGGTCGGGCCATCGCTCTGAAAGTGTCATGTATTCTTAAATGTCCTTAGTGACACAACCAAAACAAGCCTACAGGACCTAAAAACCTAGTGCTCTGATACCTAATGTGACGACCCAACCCCAAATTAAATGCTAATTTGGAGTTAAGTCATGACTTTGACTTAGAACTTAGAAAAATCCTACAAAATTTTTGGAATAACCTCCCCATAAATAATGAGTCTACCAAAAACCTGCATATGAGTTCCATACACTTCTAACACATCCACCCAAACAAGTTTAAATTCATACTACAAAGGTTACTAACTCCTTAACAGCACAGTAGAGACAGAATAACAATTATTTTTAGAGCACACTACATCTAATTTACTTTATTACATAACTAGAACGTTAGCTAAGAACTTACTGTTGATGAACAATGATACGAATCCTAAGCTTCTGATGCTGAAACGCAAACTCTGGATGAAAACTACAAACTAGGCAACATTAAACCGAAGAGCCCAGGGGAAAGGCATGGAAAACATAAAAATGTTAGAGTGAGTGGACGAAACATAATCATGACATAATGTAAAACTAAGTTATTTATGCCTTTCACCAAAATCAACTAGAATACCACCAAAACATAGCGAGTCCAAGAAGAAAATAGCATAAGTGTGTGTGGAGGCTATGACTAGAGTAAAATTCCTCTAGCCATCATAAACGTAACTATGTTCAGATCAGGTGCGTACTGTGACCTGTGCAGTGGTACTCGGGGATCAACCGAGTGGATGCATCAATGCATGACATAGACATAACATGTGGAAAACATAAAATCATATCGTATGGCCTCCGTGCATAAATATAAATATATTTGTATGTCATAACATAAAGCTTTACAAAAATAAATTCATAAACATATTCTTAGACTCGTGTTTATGAGATTTATCTCCTCAACCTTTCGACTATTGATTAGTCTAAGACTAAGTAAATTTCTCTTACCCATAAGTATACAGGGTCAAGTTATACTATTTGTAAGGAGGTCAGCTTGCCTGTCAAGCCTTGTAGTTCGATTGTGGGTCCATAATGGCCTTGATTTTGGCAGGGTTGGCATTAATGTCGCGTTGGCTCACAACATATCCTAAGAACTTGCTGGAGGTGATGCCAAAAGTGCATTTTGCTAGATTTCAGCGCAAGCCATGAGCGATGAGGATTTGAAAAACTTAATAGAGGTTATGAGCAATGGCTCTGAGCGGTTTTACTTTTTATTAAGATATCGTCAACATATACCTCCACAATATCCCCGTTCACTTCCTTCATAATTGCTGTGAGAAGCCGTTGGTATGTAGAGCCCGCATTTTTCAAACCAAACGATATGACATTATAGCAATATAAACCCTTGTCTGTGGTGAACGCAGTGGCCTCTTGGTTAAGTGGATGCATCTTTATCTAGTTATACCCAGAGTAGGCGTCCATTATAGACAGCAGTTCATACTTGGTTATTGCGTCAACCAATTGGTCAATGCAAGGCAACGAAAAGTTGTCCTTGGGCAGTCTTTGTCGACACTACATACGCCAGGAGTCGTTGCTCTTTTGACCATGACTATGTTAGAGATCCACTGTGGGTAATCAACCGGAAGTATAAAGCCGATTTTAAGTAAACGGTCAATCTCCGGCTGCATCGCAACGTACTCTTCCTCTCCATAAGCACGACGCTTCTGTTTAACCGGGCATGATACTGAGTTTATGGGATATGATGTTGGTGGAAATCTTCCTTACACTCCTGGAGAAGGGTTATAAGTTCGGCTGCCATTTCAGGCGATAATTAAGCGCAAATTTTCACTGTTCGTTCCAGATGAGCGGGGTCAACCTGAACATCGCGCTATCCTTATCTCTAGCAGGGCGGATGTAATTGATGCCATCACGTGGGTTATTAAGCGGCAGTAAGGAGACATCATCTTGTTTAAGGGATAAGATTTCTTGGTGGATCACATTGCCCGAACGGGGGTCCACTAGTCGGTCGATAACAAGGTAGACCCGAATAGAACTTGTGCCGTAATCCGTAAGAAACTGTAGATAAAGCATGTGAATGGCCAAATTAACTTTGAGATGCATCAGGGCTGGGGGTCCAAGAACGACATTGTAAGTGGATGGGAGGTCACAAATAACAAATTCGGTGGTGACTTCCGTTGCGGTGTTCCCGGGGCGCCTAGGCATAAATGAATGAGGTCATTTATGAGTGGTAGGACAACATCGTCTGAGAAACCCATTAGGCTCTCGTTATATTGTATGAGCTTCCCGGGAGGGTGCTTGAGCTGTTTATAAGTGCAGTGAAACATGATGTAGGCCGCAACTCCGAAATCAACCAATACCCACTGAATTTTGAATCTGTCCATAAGGGCATCGATAATGAATGGATCATCAATTGGGTGGGCGCCGAGCTCATCAGCTTTATTGAAGGTTATAGTATCCTAAGATCTACGTTGGATCTTTGCCTCACGACTAGTGGCTAAGCTAAAAACTTCCTTTGTAGGGCATGATTTCCGCTTACCGCTGAAGATTATGTTGATGGTGCCGCACACTTTTATCATCGATGTCTGGTGGGAAGTGGGGACACTTGCCTTGTATTTGTCCAATTTGCCTTCATCAAAGAGTTTTTGGATTATCTTTTTCAGTGTGTGGCATTCTTCAGACTGGTGAGATTCATTAGAGTGATAATTTCACCATTTGCCAATGTTTCGGACGGTAGATTGTCGTCAAGGCGGGAGTGGAGCATCGATCAAGTTCTTACTGTTAGCAAGTATCTCAGCATATGAGGCATTAGCCACAGTAAACACTATTTGACCAAGAGGATGCTGTCGAGTGAGGTGGTTGTGATTAATAATGGTTTTGGAGCGATGTTGTGGGTTTTCGCGAGGAGCAAATGGGACATCTCTACGCTCAGCAGAATGGAAATATTGGCGCTTTCCGTGCGGTTGTGCCAAGGAGATGGACGTTGAGGCGTCCAAGCGAGAGCGAGGATGTCCTCCATACAGAAATTTGCTAATCTGTGCCTTTTCCACCAGCATGACGATGAGCTCTACGTATTCGAGCAAGTTTTTTTGTTTGACCATTTTTTCCTTAAAGGGAGAGGGGGCGAGACTCTCTATGAGCGCGGAGGTTGCAACCTTCTTATCTAACTGCCAATACAATTGACCGGTGGTGCAAAAATGGCTAATGAAAGTGGATAAGTGTTCTTGGTTCGCCTGTCTGAAGGAAAAGTGGGCACTTGTAGTATAATATCAACCTTGCAACCTGTATCGCTTGAGGAAGACATCAGCAAAATTAGAAAAAGAACTGATAGAGCCCTCTGACAACTCAAAAAACCATTTAAGAGATTCCCCTGTCAGTCTCAAGGAAGAGATAACAGAGCGTGGAATCTAAAAGATGGCGGTCGGCGGTGACATAAAGGAACTCATCCAAGTTGACACCGGGGCGGTCCGTCCATTGTAACGAGAGTCTTTTGGGGCCTTTGCGCATAGATCGCTCCCATCACGGGTAAGGTCGATGAAAAGAGGGGTCGTTCAAGACATATAGACTAGCCTTGTGGTCCTCTGAGAGGTCAAGCAACTCTAGCGGATCTCAGCTTCTAGATCCGCTAACCTGGAGAAAATTTGGGTAGAGATGTTGGGCGGCGAGGGCGGCCCTGGGAACATGTCATTATGATGGGGTGAAGAAATGTGAATCACTGAAGGTGGGTGGTCTGGATGTGGTGGGTGTGAAGCTGACGCATGACTTGAGCGGCCATTGTGCAAGGCATCCAAAGCGGCCTGCAGATCGTGACGGGCGTAGCGTTCACTGTCCCACTCATGACGAGAAGTTCCAATTCGCGTAATAAGCAGACGGATACGTCCTCAACAGCCTTCTCAGGAGCGTTCGGAGTAGGAACAGGAGAAGGTCAAGGTACCTCCTCTGAACCGTGTATCTATTGGACTCTCGGGGTTGTGTATCCTAGACCAGAATTTTGAGCCATATCCTGCTGCTTGGAGAACGGACTTGGAACCAATGAGGGGGGAAAGAACCCGTAGACAACGCCAAATGTTTGAACCAGAATTTGAACGGAGACTGACTCAAACACCAAGGATGAACATACATATGAAGGACTGGCTTCTAGATGTGAGTTTCTAAGACAAAGAATGTCAGAAGTGAGGACGAGGTCGAACCTACCTAACACACTCCAATGATAAAGTCAGAACGTAAAGTGGGATAAGGAAAATAAGTAAAGCATAAGGCAAAGTATTAATAGGGGGAATATTCTGTAAAAAACTATATTAAATGTTTGACCTTTGTTTTAACTTTTAGAGTGGGGTGCATTCCTTGTTGTTCTTCGATGTGGGACTCGTTCTACTTTTGTTTCGTTTCAGCTTATTTTCAACTGTCTTTTGGCCGAGTTTTTATGAAATTTGGCCAAGTCTATACTAATACCTTGAGCTTTGCTTGATTCATATTAGATTAGCATGTCTAATGATATTTCACAAAAAATGAGATCAAATTTTAATCTGTTAAATGGTACCATACCCAAAGATGAATTAAAAAATGTTGTTTTTATATGAACTCGAAAAATTATTTAAGATGTCGTCCAGTACTTTAAAAGATCATTAAGTATCAATGCCAAAGCACAACAAATACGTGAATTGAACTTGACTATAGACTTATCAAAGATGAACTAGATTTTGATTGTGAAGTGCTAAAACAAAATTATTTTGACATAACCACTAAACTAAATAGCAGTCAAAAAATGATATACAATGAGGTGATCAAAGTTGTCAAAGAAAAGAACCCAAAATCATTCTTTTTATGGAGCACTATAATTTCTATATTGAGATTTGAAGGCAAAATTATTTTGGTCATTGCTTTATCAGACATTGCCTCATTATTACTTCTGATAGGCAAAATAGCTCATTCACATTTCAAAATAAAACTAATTATAGATAAAGATTCAAATTGTAATATAAATAAAAAATTAAATCTTTTTAATTTAATTGAAAAGGCTGAATTAATCTTTTGGGATGAAGCTCCTATGTGTAATAAATGGTGTATTGAATTAGTGAAAAGAACAATGCGTCGTATTTTGTGAAAAAAAAAAGGAACCGTTTGGAGGCAAGAATATTCTATTCGGTGGAGATTTTAGACAAATATTGTCGGTCATACAAGGTGGTAGTAAAAAACAAGTCATTCAAGCATATTTTAATAATTCATATTTGTGGCCTAGCATTACAATATTTCATCTAATTGAAAATATGAGATTATCGACTATTGGTTTAAGCAGCATAGAAAAAAATGAAATTAAAGATTTTGTTGAATGGATACAACAAATAAGAGAAGGTCAATTTCAATCAAAATTCTCTACAGCTGATCCTGATGTAAGTTAGATTGATATACCAGAAGAATTACTTATTGATCCGGCAAATCATCTTATAGAATCAACTTTTCAAGCAACCTATCCCGATTTTTTAAGCAAATATGGTGATGTAAATTATTTAAGAGAATGTGCTATAGTGACTCCAAAAAATATAATTGTTTATGAAATAAATAATTATGCACTTAAATTATTATCCAGTGATAACAAATCATATTTTAGTTCGGATTCAAATTCATACAATTCAGGTAGTACCGATAATATAAATATTTTATATCTCATAAAATTTTTGAACAAACTTGAATTTAGCGGATTGCCTATGCATGAACTTATATTGAAAATTGGTATGCCTATTATGTTATTAAGAAATTTAGATCAAATACGTGGCCTGTGTGACAAAATTGTTTGAAAGACTTATTAATGCAAAAATACTAACAGCAACCAATATGAGAGAAAAAGTTCATATTCTGAATGGACTAACAAGAAAATAGGAAAATTATATTGAAAATTTGGCATAACCTCCCTACATATAGAGGGCTACCTAAAACCTGCACTGAAAAACACTTATAAACACAAATCCTACAAGCCACACCGAGAGTCACCGATGCTCATCCGAATTTCTCAACTTATCAAACTACTTATATTAGGTACTTAATTCCAAAATATACAAAATCTGCTATTTATTTATGGATACAACACAAACGGAAGCAAACTAGAACACAACTTTCAAAGCGCGCGACATCTAATTTATATATTATACAGACTATTAGGCTAAGGCAGAAACCTACTAGGGAAGAAGAGCGACTCGACCTCTAAGCTTCTGACTATGACATTCAACCACAGGATAAAAACTACAAACTAGACAACAAGAAACTGAAAGGCATAGTGAAAGGCATATAAAACATGAAAACTGTTAGAGTGAGTCGACAAAAATCAATGATCCATCAAACACAAATTAACGTAAAATTTATTTATGCCTGTCCACCAATACTGTATTAAAATAATTAGCGAGTTTAAGTAAAATATAAAGACAGAAGATACATCAAGGAGGAGTAATAGTCATCTAATCCTCATTGAGTATTGTGCAGAGAAGGCGGCGTCAAGGGCCATCTAACCCAAGATGAAAAATAGTGAAACGGTAACTAGAGTAGCTAGACTTCTAGTCATCTAAAATCGTCAAGAGCCACCTAACTCAAACGAGGTGAATGCCGGGGTACAGTCACCTAACTTAACCTGGAGATACTCAAGGATCAGTCGAGTAACCGACGCATCGATACAATACTGAACATTTGTAATAATGTCTAGCCTCCAAAACTAAAAAATGAAATCTCAAACTAAATGAAAATATAATCTACAAAACTCGGTAAACTACTGTGAAAATAAAATGTCCACTCACAGTATACAGCTAACTCTAGGGTTCAACGGAAGTCCTCTCGTTTAAATCTCGGTCACGGTCTCCTACTCAAAATAATGAAATCATTCAACACAATAATTCATTAAAGTACGTGAATCTATTGTAGAAACTACCTCGGAAACTCGTTGATCAAAATCAGGTTTCTGCCTCACCGTAGCTCCTTCGTGAAAGGCGGCGCGTGGCCGCCACGCGCTACCTTAGGCGACCTACTCCGAAGACCTCCAAAATACACAACTAGCTTCCTCATACAGTTCTAAACAACTTTTCCTTCTTCGCCGGAGTGAGATTAGGCAGCGTTGTGGCGGAAACCACCACCACTTCCGGTGACTACCACCAACGGTGGCGCCCGACCCCAATAATTGATCCTCACACCAATCCCAACCAAACCCCTATATCCATGCACTCAAATTCGACAGAAGTCGCCGCCACGAACCCCAAAAGCCATGGCAACCGAAATCATCGATTTTGGATTTCGACGTTGCATTGCCGTTGTCGAGCCTCTTCAGAGCGTAAGGCTATACTCAAAATGCTCAGGTGGACGAGACCTACCAAAACCCCTTATCCCCAAGTTCTCAAACTCGCTGGTTACCTCACCACACCACCTGAAACGCCCAAAATAACCCTAAAAAACACAGTCAAGAAGTCAAGAGCTTCAATTCCATACCTAGTCGTCGCTGAATCCAATGGCTGAGATCAAATCACCAATTAAAAATTAATTTTCTTATTTAAAAATTGCCTAACTTTAAATATTCGTAGAAATTAGCTTGCTTATCCGAAAAAAATTGCTCGAAAATTCCTACAACCTCGAAATAAAATTCTCTATAACACTTGAGAAGAAACTTAAGTCAAATTCTAAATTGATTAAAAAGTCGTTTATTAATCTAACACTCATGGCTAATTCGCGATAAAGCTAATCCGAATCATTAAGTACTTCATTTTGGTTCGGGTCATTACATATTTCAAGGATAGTATTATATGCAACGGAAATTAAATGGCCATTTACGTTTAAAAAATGCCAATTTCCTGTCTGACCATGTTACGTAATGACGATAAACAAGAGTCAAGGTCAGTCATTAAACCAAGTAGGAATATATTTTTCATAACAAGTTTTTACTCATGAACAATTATATGTAGCGCTATCTAGGGTTACATAAAAAAAGTCTTAATTTTTTTATGAATAACGGCGACAACATCCCTAATAATTATTCGAAAAATATTGTCTATAAAGATGTATTGCAAGATATATAACTCCTCGTATTTTGGGAAAAAATATACACATTTTAAGTACTGCAGCTCCATCAAATATACATTTTTTCATAGTTATCTTTACTTTTTTACTACTAATTTCTCTATACATATAGTATATTTACACACACATTTCATATTGAACAAAGTTGGAGCCATTATTCCTTAAACTGTACCTCCTTAAACAGTATAACCAGTAACTCACATGAGTTTTCACGTGCTAAATCCTCTCTCTAAAGTCAAACTCTCTATCTCTATCTCTCACTCTGTCACCAGTCATCGCAGCAGCCCCAACCTCACACTCCGATCAAAGAAAGGAGAGGACCCCATCGCGCTCCGATCATATTTAGGTTACGATCGAAAATATAAGATTTTCAGCCCCTTGATCAAGAAGAGGAGATAATGGGTAACAGAGGTGAGTAATTGTTTTTATTTATGCAACTTTGATCAGATTTGGGTTCAAAATTGTTAGGAAATTCTGGGTTAGTTTTGATCAATGATTGATGAGAGAAATTGGGTGCATGTAGATGAAAAATTGTCGGTTAATTAGGAAGAACCATAAGCAAATAACTAAATTTTTTGCCATTTTCTTCATCTGCATTCTATGACAAAAATCATGATAGACTTCTCGATTGCTCTTGGTGTCTTAATGAGAGTTTCGGAGAACTGGGTCGTCTATGCGATACTCAAATTGTGTGATGATCCAATAGTACAATCTATCCGAATCAAGGTAAATCCGATGATCGACTAGTTGTTAGAATTTTTGTTTTGAGTTTGTATTTTAAAGTTTTGATATTTTGGTGTTATGCTGTGAATTTGATGAGTTTGACAATCGGGTATGTTTGGAAATTTGTTTTGGTAAGTTGTATGTGATGAAATTAAAGACTTTATGTTCTTTGTGCAGTGAATATAAAGGCTTAGAAGATTGAAATCTGTAATGTGAGCAGATATGAGTTGCAAATGCTTTGGTGTTGTTATTTCAAAGAGGAAAATTACTACTGCTGGTCAGACCAGCGATGATTCTGAAGGTAAGTAGGGATTGAATCAATGCTTTGCTTAAAGGTTTATATGATGATGATCATGTTTAGATTTTTCATCACTATAATTATCAATTTTTTTGTGGTTTCAGTTAGGTAATCTGCCAGAAAACGAAAACATGAGAGTTTTCTCCTACAACGATATAAAATCCACGACTGATAATTTCCATGCGAGTAATATAAATGATAGGGCGAGGAGGTTTTGAAATTGTGTATAAAGTACTCACACTTCACAAACTTTAAAGATTTTAGATAGAATTATCTAAATTGTGTTACTAATGGAACTACAAGCTGTACTCTTTAATTTATTGGCACAAAGAAACTTTGTTTTGCATGTTAAAAATAAAATCTCACCTATCATATAACTTGGTAAAAACTTGAAACATTTCTAATTCTTCATAGCATTGTGATTGCATAAGAGTTCGTGAAGTTGTCATAACATTTACAAATGTGCAACTTCCTTTTTATTACTTCTTGCTGCAGAGGTGCTTCTTTTGTCTTTGAAACCTTTTTTGCTCATTGATGAAGAACAATATTTTATCATGATTATCTAACATTATCAAGATGACTTTAGTCTATGACATCTCATTCTAAATAATTTGGCTACATTTTGTTAGGAACCTTGAGAAAGTGGAAAATAAATTATTGTGAAGACACTTTCTGCTAGGTCAAAGCAAGGAGTACTAGAGTTTCTAAACGACACTAACACTATATCACATTTCTGAAATAATCTTTGCAAGTAGATATATAGCTGGCGTGTTTGTGCTATCGTCTCACACGATGCCAATAACTTGGTTCATTTCCTCAACAATGCCAATGAGGTAATTGTTAGTGATACGAGTCCAGTTAATTAGCAAGCTAAACTCATATCTTTTTATTCTACAAGTTTTATATTCTTAATTAGTGCTACAACCTGTAACAATATTACAAAATAATTGGAACTTATGCGATTAGTTGCTAATTAATTACGTTAATCATCAATGGTAATTAGTTTTTACCATTGGTAACTTTCGCTGGCGATTTATCGAGAATTTATTGATTATATTTTTTGAGAAATTTATTTGAATAAGGTTGTAAATTTTGTTGATACGAGTTCATGGCCACGTCAAGCGTTGAAATTAGAGTTATGACAAATAAGTTATGGTCAGCGAAAATTTTACGAAAATATCGGAAAACGTTTTGTCGCAAAATAGCAGGTATAAATATGGGTTTCCATTTTGGGAAAATCAAAGTTTCCATTTTTGGTAAGCGGGTTGACCTACGTTAACCGAGCTTACCAACCCAGTTTCGCCATCGTGGGCGACGATGGCTGTTTTCGGCCACCTTTGGCCGTGAACCTGGTTAGGAATTGTTAGGCTCGACCTCCTCTTTTGTTTGGTGGATGCATCACCGGCGTTGGTGGTCAAGGGAAGACAAATCAAGGTGATGAATTGGCCGGATTCGGGTGGAATTTCATGGGGTAGGCGGCAGTGCTATGACCAGAGTTGGGTGGCGCTAAGTTATAAGTTTTGGAGCCCGCAGTGTCATGAGTCGAACCCGACCGATTTCGGGTCACGCCATGGCCTGAAGCCGGCGATCGATAGACTTGAAATCCGACAAGGGTTTCAAAATTTTCGGCCAGAATTTGATGTAGGTTGTTTGATGAATGTTGTTGGGCTTGGTTTGATCTTTTGAATGGTGTAGGAATTGTAGGGATCAGAGGTGGCTGGACCTCGACGGCGTGTGCCACCAGTAGTTGCGGCACGTGGGCCCCTGTGCCGTCGTGCGAGGTAGAGCTCCGGCAGGTCTGGAATTTTTGGCAAAGTTTTATGTCGTTTCACTCGTAATCTCGTTCCGAACGCAATGGTGAGGTTCTTGAATGGATCTGGACTTGATAAATTTTGAAGTATATTTAATCGAACAAAAATTAATTAATTTTACGATAATATTTACGGACTATCCTACTAACGATTCAAGTGCCAGTCACTCTATGTTTGAGATTTATGTTGCGACTCTAAAATTGATTTAAAGTGAAGGAATGCAAGGGATTGAATTCAGAATTTTGTTAAGTTTGTAGTTAGTCAGAAAATACGTTATTCGAGAATGAAAGATTCTCTACATTATTGCTCATCGGATTACGATCTTAGCTATTCATTATGAACCTCGACGATTAGATATTAATTATAATTATGCTTTTAGGATTACAAGTTAGCATGGAGTGTTAGATGATTAATTGTGCCGATTGGCAGGTTTCAGCTTTATAATTATCACGGCATTGTACGGGGAGTGGATCTTTATTTTCACAGTGGTACCATGTTCTTATTTTATACAGCATGCTCTACAGTTTTATTTTAGAGCTTTTAAATTTGGAGGTTTATTGTGATGATTTATTTTATTGCATCGATGCTTTAGTTATTCGAATAATCACCAGATAGTTTAATAATGAGAGATTAGGTGGCCTCGTCTGACCCAGATCGACTCAGGTTAGGTGGCATGGGGATGATTTCGTCACATTTATTTTTCTTACAGCTATCTGACTCAGGTAAGGTGGCCTAGGCGAGTGACTCCATTATTTTCAGTTATAGTTTTTGAACTCGCTGTAATTCTCGGAAATCAGCGAAAAGGCACATATAGAATATTTTATTATTTTACACTGATTATGAGTTTTTGTCCACTAACACTAACATTTTTATATTTTTATCTGTCCTTCCTTGGGCCTTTCATTTGTTCGTGCCCAAATTGTAGTGCTTCTCCTGAGCTGGATTTTTGATCTCCAGAGGCTTTGAGTTCATCGGGTTAGCATACCTTCCTGTAGGTTTCGGCCGCTAACAATGTATTTTCTTATGTTTTTTTTTTCTGCTCCTAGAAGTCGTTCTGAACACTAGTCTTGTAAATATTTTTCAGTATTGGTAGTGAATTGTTAGTATTGCTGGATTATGAGTTTCCCAGCATTTTAATTAAATTATTTTCCGCACTTTATTGAGAAATCCGAATGGACATCGGTGGTCCACAGTATTATTTAAGGGAAATTTGAAATGTGATTTTTTTGCAGGTTTCTAGTAGTCCACTTCGTAGAAGAAATTATGTCAAATTTTTTACAGAAGTTCATAATTTAAGTCTTGTGGTTAGGGCATGATTCTAGATTACTAGTTAATTTAGGGTTGAGTCTTTTCAATTAGTCCCTGTTTGTTCATGTGAACATCAATTGTAACTGTTGTATCTATCTTGTAGGTTGTGAATCAACGAGGACTATTTGGTACTTTCACTCGGGTCATCCTCTTCGTATAATCAAGAACAAAGCACGTACTTGAGGCCAATGAGTTGGTTATGATTCTTTCAAAAGTTTCATGAGATTGTACTTATTTAGCCATGTAATCTTTATATTATATTTTGCAACTAAAATGTGCTAATAGTTTTGAATCCATTTATGTTTTTTGTTTGAAATTTTTGCGTTTCATTTATGAGATAAACGAATTGCTTATATGTTGATTTGATGAATAAACTTTGACTACATGATAGATCTGTTGAGCTTTCGTCTTCTTCTTTATACTAATGATGGTTCATTGTCTATGAGAATTGCAACTACTACATAAGAACATATAAACAAAGTAGATGAGTAACCAAAACTAAATTTAGTAGATTGTCTATGGACTTTTGATTTACTCTATACTTGCACCACTTTAGACCCAAAATGTCATTAAATTTATCACTGATTTAGCACAAGGTCTTACTAAATTTAACACTTTTATATTCTTCTTATTCAGACATTCCATAATTGTCACCACGCTTTGGCGCGGGCATCCAACTAGTTGATCATATATATGGAGCTCAGATGACACTGATTATCATGATTTTTGTTTTTTATTTTTTAACCATCCGCAGGTTGTAAATTCAGTTGTTATGAATCATGTTGCCATAGGTGATGGTTATATGCAAGAATGTACAGCTCCAAGATCGTGTTGTACTGAAAGATTGCCAAGTAATCAGCTTCGTATTACTCGTTTCTTTCCTCATCTCCCTTTGCTACGTGCAATATCTGACATCTGATGTTGTGTTTTTAATGTCAGGTTGGGGCGAATTTTGTGGTTACTAAAGGCAGCGAGTGCAAATGGAAGGCATTCTCTAAGAAAGAGAAATGAGTATCAAGGATTTCCACCTAGAAATGACAATGGTGTTTCCTCACGTTTTCAGTATATTGGAATAGATTTTTTTGCATGTGATTGGCCAGCCCAAAAGAATTGAGAGAGAATCTTAGACCATCTCCAATCATGAAGGTGCTATACCTCAAAATGAAATTTTGATGAAAATTATTTTCTCCAATGGTTAGAATTCTAGGTTTCATACTTTATAATGAAGGTTCTATACCTCAAGCAAAGTCTTATTTTGAGACTCAATATAAGATATGAGACCTTGAACAAGTGGTGGGCCAGGTAAGAGAAAAAATTAAAATGAAGAGAGAAAAAGACTCATCTCCTTTTAAGGTATAAGACATTGATAGTTGGAGATATGAATGTATTATAATGAATAGGGAAATGATTTTAGGCTCCAAAGGAGCCTAAGATATTGATGCACCAAAATGATGTGTCAAGTCACATCATTTCCATGTCATTATAGAATTTAATGTATTATTATATAACTTATATATGATATATTTGAAAAGACAATCTTATCCATCGTACATCTAACTGTTATTATTTTTTCAAAACTTATTTCTTTTCTTTTCTTCTTTCTTCTCCTTCTCTTTTCTTCTTCAAAAAAAAATCAAATATATTATGAGATTAAAATCATATCCACTTAACTTTAATTCTTTATCAATCTTAACATTGCTCAAACTCGGTATTTAAGTGGAAGAACAAGCTTTGTGAGAAAGATAATCATTCAAACACTTACAAATCAAACATGAACCAAACCTAAAAATCAACATATAAATAACTAAATGAATTATCTTTACATAAGCCCAACACTCAAATTTCATGCATAGAATTTTAAAGACCTCCATGGAAACTCATTGTGACGACCCGGAACAGAATCAGTAAGAGGAATCAGCTTAATCTACGAGCTCGCGTGTTATCGCGGATTTCCGACAGTATTTGAATCGCCAGACTTGTTAACGACTTAATCATTGGCCGAGAATTGGAGCTGAGTCTCTTCTCGAGAGTCGTTATATGTGTGATTTTGACTTCGTGGGCGGTTCTGGATCGTTATTTGGACGATTGAGGAATTAATTATGAATATTTGAAGTTCGGATTTAAATGGTGGTGTTCTTAACGACTTAATTACCGGTCGAGAATTTGGTTTCGGCTTCTTCACGGAAGTTGTAGAGAATTTAATTTCGAGCTCGTGGGAACTTCCGGAGCATTATTCTGAGTTACGAAGATTTAGTTGTAAATATTTCCGATTGTTGATTATTTAGTCGATTAAATATGTGATGGTTTGAACAGTTGACTTTTTATCCGATTAGTCGATGTGTTTGACTTTGGGTGATAATTGAAGAACATGTTGAGATGAGCTTGTGGCCGCGAGAATTATCGGAATCGGAATTACGACGAGGAAATTACGCGTGTTTGAAGTTTATCGAAATATGAATTATGGAGTTTCCATTTTGGGAAGCTATAAATAGTGGGTTGCCAAAAAGGGAAAGTCAAAATTTGCATTTACTAGTTTGACCGAGTTGACTGAGTCAACTCGGTGGGAGAAGAAGCTCACGACGGAGCCACGGCCTCCACGGCGGTGATGTGGCTTCCGGCCACCTCCGGCCTTGGTTCCGGTCCTGTTCTCCTCGGCTCAACCTCACGAGTCGAACCCCGATCTCTTTTTCCGGCATGGTTCACTGTGGAGTGAGGATTTTCCGGCAAGAAAATGGTGAAAACTTGGTGATTCGGGTTGCTCGATTTTGGCCGAATTGAACTACAATTTGTAGTGGGCTTTGAAGCTCTCCTCACCATGAGTCTAACCATATAGGTATGGTGATCTAATTTTGCTTGTGTGTGGAGAATTTTGAATGTGAAATTTTTGGAACAATTCGGTTTTCCTTAGAATTGGATGAGTTAGAGTGAGAATTGGCCTTTGTTGTAGTTGAAAAAGTTGCTCAGTGGGTGATTTTGCATGGAATAGAGGTTGCTCCGCCGTGGAATTTTCAGTTCGGGTGGCGGCACCGCCGTGGGCGGTGGTCAACGGCGGTCAACAGTTGACTTTTTGGGTTTTCGACAAGTTGCATGTCATTTCACTCGAAATCGCGCCCCGATCGCAGTGGGGAGGTTCGTTTCTCGATTTGAGCATCCGAAAGTATAGCGAGGTATTGAGATGTACATATCGGATTTTCGACGATTCGTCGTATTCGAATTATGTGTTTCCGAGAACGGTGGTTTCTCGTGATTTGATTTGAATTGTCGAGTTATGATTTTGAGAAATGGTTATTGTGAATATTCAGGGGTTCGTGTGAATGGACCCAACCCCGATTTAGCTTCCGAAATTGGAATCAAACCACTTCGAAAACACGAACCAACAAAAACTTTTCGAAATTTGGGCAGAGTTTCGCTACTAACGTAGAATTGCCATTACCTGCACGCGGAAAATACACTTCATCCTATGCCACAAAAAGTAAACCGTGGGCACCAATCCCATCCGGATTTCTCAATATCTCAACAGTAAAGTAAACAATACATGTAATAGTACTTTACTGAAATCCGGGTTTAAAATCGTATAACACATTCAACAGAGAACTCAGAGCGACCTCTAATACATAACCATATAAGTATACCACAGTAGGTAGGACAATATACCTACTGGAAGAAATAAGGTAGCTCGAGCACTATGCCTCCGACCACGACGTGCGACACCAGAGTCCGAACTGCAAACTGGGCACGGAAACCGAAAAGCCCAGGGGAAAGGCAAATAAAAACGATAAACGTTAGAGTGAGTGGACGAAAATAACATATGCCTTTCACCAGTTTATAAACCTACTCAATATAAAAACAGTGCGAGTTCGGAAATCATAAACATAAGGAGGTTGTCGGGCGACCTCTCAAACCCGACGTCAGGTGAATCACTCAAACCTGACGGTGATAGGCCAGGGGACCTCTCAACCCTGGCGGCATATAGGGGACCTCTCAACCCTGCCCAGAGGACCTCTCAACTCTGGTGGACTACCGGTGATCAGCCGAGTAGTCGAAACATCGATGCAATAATGCCATCACCAATAAATATAAACAATACCTCCGAATACAACATATGTATATAACAATATCGTATAAAGTAAATACGAAAATCATGAAATCCACGAACTCGCAAATCAACAGTGAAAACATAAACTTGTCCACTCACAGTCTGGCGTAACGCGTATCGCGTTAACCCGTGATCCGGCGGAATGTCCATCGCCAAACGAACGATCACGAACACCTCGCTATACATTCGGATGCTCAAATCGAGAAACGAACCTCCCCACTGCGATCGGGGCGCGATTTCGAGTCAAATGACATGCGACTTGTCGAAAATCCAAAAAGTCAAAGTTTGACCGCCGTTGACCGCCGCCCACGGCGGCGCCGCCACTGACCGGAAAATTTCACGGCGGAGCTACCCCTATTCCACTCAAAATCACCCACTGAGCAACTTTGTCAACTGCAACGAAGGCCAATTCAAACTCTAACATGGTCAATTTCATGAAAAACCGAATGTACATACAAATTTCAAATCCAAAATTCTCCTTCCACAAATCGAATTAAAGCTTCATACTTACATGGTTAGAATCCTTGAGAGGAGAGCTTCAAAACCCAGTGCTTGATTAAGCTCAATTCGGCCGGAATCACAAACCACCATTAAACCCAAAAACCTCCATTTTTGGCCGGATTTTTCATGCTTCTCCGGCGTCCCACGCCGTGAACGGTGGCCGGGGGTGGGTAGAGGACATCAAGGCGAGATGAACGGACCTAGGATCAAGCTCGGAGGTGGCCGAAATCCACACGCCGCCGTGGAGCACCGGTCACCGTCGCACCACCCTTCACCTTGCCTAAACTGGTCGGTCAACACCATAAATTCCAGGTTTGACTTTCCCAAAGGGGAAAGTCCACTATTTAAAGCTTTCCCAAAATGGAAACTCAAACTTATCCATTTCGACGAACTTTAAACACGAATAACTTCCTCGTCGTAACTCCGATCCCGATAATTCTCACGGCTACAAACTCGTCTCGACATAATCTTCAATAATCACCCAAAGTCAAACACATCGACCAAACGGATAAAAAGTCAACCATTCAACTAAATACATATTTAATCGACTAAACAACCAACAAACAGAAATATTCGCAACTAATTCTTCGTAACTCAGAATAATGCTCCGGAAGTTTCCACGAGCTCGAAATTAAATTCTGAACAACTTCCATGAAGAAGACGAAACCAAATTCTCGTCCGGTAATTTAGTCGCGAACAAACCTGCCATTTAAATCCATTTCCGTCAAAACTTCAAATATTCATAACTAAATCCTCGGTCGTCCAAATAACGATCCGGAACCGCCCACGAACTCGTAATCACACGTACAACGACTCTCGAGAAGAGAACCAGCTCCAATTCTCGGCCAATAATTTAGTCGTTAACAAGTTCGGCGATTCGAAAACTGTCGGACAGCTGCGACTACGCAGTAACTCACGTATATAGCTGATCAAACTGCTGATTCTGGTCCGGGTCGTCACAAATCCACCCCCCTTAGAAAAATTTCGACCTCGAAATTTCCAAGTCTGCCGACTAAAGGTAGGAGCACTGCCTCTGCATACTGCTCAACTCTACAACGGCAACCTCAACTGAACAACCCTGACAACAGACTCCACAATTGGAGATAACTTCGTGCTAAAATCCCTGTACCCTCAAATCACAAATCTGAACTGGCTCACACCATCGCCAAGTGTTCCTACATAAGGAACTAATAGGGTACACAATGCGAAACAAACCTGAAACATAGTTCCGCCACACGGAACATAACACACACAAAGGCCAACACTATAGGCGACGCCGAACCATACGGCATAACACAAACTCGCCTACGACCCCATCTGGATCAAAACAATATGGCAAGTCACAACTCAGTGCACACACATCAACATAACTCACACATTCATATCAACATAGCTCAACATCGGACTCAAGCAATTATCAACCTGTTTCCGCTAATCTGACAGTCTGTGGTAACACATTCCACAAAGTCCGAATCAAATGTCAACTCAAACATCAAACCAAACTCGTTCCAACACTATGGAGTACAACATCGTCCTCAAAACGACATCATGCAATATCAAAATCATAGTGGTCAACCAACTGATACTGCAAGCTATCTCGAACAGCTGCAACTGCTGGTCTCGAATCTTCCGGAACTGCAATACCGAGGTTCACAACATGCCCTCCAAGGTCTGAATAGTCCTCAAAGATCGCTCACCAATCTGAGGATAAGAACCGGTAGTAACTAGTAATCTGGTCCACAACGCTCGCTGCAAAGCTTGCCAACACACAGTCGCAGCTGATTATCTCGACCAGCAAACTGGGACACAGGTACATCCCGTAGATGGACAACCTCCGTCAAACTCAACTATACCAGTCTGCCACTGAAATCATCACCGAAGGTACAAGGAAATGTACTGAGTTCATCAAACGATCCACAAAGGCCTAACAACTGGTACCACAAACCAACGTGCATACAAACACACACAATCACAGCAACAATCGCCACGTCTAACCGGAAATCTCAAATGACTGACACTTCTCGGCAAGTCTCTGCCTCCTAGCCATCGCCAGTCGACAAATGTGGCGTCTGCACAAACAAGCTACTATATTGCTCTTCATGTTGCGTCACGAGTAGTAGACTCGAAGTATCTGATGCATCCCCGCACCACTAGCGCCAAACGTGCTCAAAACCACGAGCCAACAACATCATCACACTCGAACTTACCTCACGTAGCCCACACTCGACTAACACGGAAACTCGAGCCACACACACACATGAAACACTGAAATCCCGACTCTCGACTGAATGCATCAGCAACAACATCCCAGACGGATGGTCAAAGTACAATCTCTAGCCTTTCCCGAACAAGCTCAAAGGTGTAGCTATAATCGTTAGTCGACCCCATCCATCTACACTGCCTCAAGCCCAAATCTGGCCGAAAAGGCAAGTGGATGAAACTCAAGTGATCAGTGTACGTCCTACACTGCTCTGCACACCATAGCTGTAGTGTCTCGAACTCTCTGATGCTAACACAAGAAAGCTACCCAAAATCATACATAGGATACGTAGCTACATAAGGTTTCCACACTGCCTGAAACAATGAGCCACCGCTCTGCTACACAGCATCCAAAACATATCCAAATCCAACCCTCGATGCATCGCCGTAACCCACGAACTCATCGTGATCGTCAGGTAAAGTCAAAACCGAAACAATGGTCAACCATCCTGCAGGTGTAATAACTCTCCTCGCGTGCATCGAACCATTCGAACTTGACGCCTTCTTCGTCAATCCGTAAAGTAGAGTGTAATAACTCTCCTGCACAAAGCCGTCGGTAAAAGCCTGCCAAACCCAAGAGAAACTCCGGATCTCTGGTACAATGGTAGGTCAACCCCAAATCAACATGGCTTCCATCGATCAGGATCTACGCCAACTCCCTCGGATAACATCAGACAGCCCAAAATCTTCACGCTAACCATCCAAAACTCACACTGGCTGAACTTCGCAAACAGCTGATCGTCTCGCGAAGTCCGCAAAACCGCTTGCAACCGCTTCAGGTACTGGCTCACACTCCTGGAGTACATCAGGACGCTGCTGACAAACATGACCGCAACTCGTCCAGAAACCGTCTGAACACCTGGTCTATCAAGTCTACACGATCTACGGGGCACTGGTCAATCAATGGCGTGACCAAGAACTCGTAATGCTTGCACCATGATCTGAAAGCTAAAATAGCCACACCTGACTCATCAAACCTCGACTGATAATATCCAGTCCCGAAATCAATCTTCGAAAAGACTGAAGCTCTCGTGAGCTTATCAAACCAATCGTCAATCCGAAGCGGAGGATACCCGCTCTCCTCTGAAGCAAATCAAGCTTCCGGTAATCAATGCACCATCTCGTCGAACCAACCAACATCCATACACACAATGCAAGAGCACACCACGCAAATACGCGGGGTCACATGAAATCTCCTCCAGCAACTCCTGGAGTCGACACAATAGCTCCCTCAGCTCCGCTGGCTCTGAACGACAAGATGCCGGTAAAATGAGTCTAGCGCTCAGTACAAGCTCAATGGTGAAGTCGGTCTCCCGAACTGGAGGAACACCTAATAACTCCTCCGGAACACACCTGGAAACTCGGGAACCACCTCAACATCAACAATATCAGGCACAGCAACCGTAGTATCCACATCATAGGCTAAGCAAGCAACACAACCCGTCTCCACCAACTGCTCGACCATCACCATGAAACAATATCTCGGGAAAATCTGGTCGTCTAAACACAACCTCCTCTTCGAGGCACTCGAACACAGCCAAATGCGTCGTCCGTAATTCCACACTCACAATCACACCAAAACCACAATGTCCAGCTATAACAGATCCGCGGCTAACATATAACCTCCAACAGGGGTCTCGCAACCTCCGGATGGATACAACACTCTCCAAAACCTCGGAAGTGGAGATGCATGTACAATAGCCATAGATATCAAGCAACAGTAACCTTGGAGAAAAGTCTGTCCTCAACAAGGTCGTGGCACGAACTCCAACATGCCCAACTAGCCGCTCACATCAATTGCAACATTGCTGATTAATTCATCAAAAGGATACATTGATCAGACTGTAGGAACAACATAAGGACCTCCTCGTAAACTCTGAGCTATCGAACTGCTAACACAGTTGGCTAAGGGTGCTCCCTCGCAACGTGACCCTCCTGGCCACCGAAACAGCAACTGAAAGTGCTCCACGAACACAATTCACCTCAACACCTGCTGCGTGAAAGGATCACCAACGACCGCCCAAACTCATGCTACAAGAGCAAGTCCACTACTCTGTGATCTCCGCCATCATCAAACGGGTCAGCAGAGGATCCTCAACATAATCAAAAGACCACAGTCTGATGACGTCACTGATCCCGAAGTGTCGGAACTCAACCTCATCACATATCTCGACTAAATCCACTTTCCTCAAACCATCACATCGAAAACCACGTACACCTTTCCTTCACAATAGCCTCGCCACTGAGTGCAGCACACTAAGCTCCTCACGGCAATCTCGAGGCACATCAATCAGACTCTCTCTGATGCTCAGGTTCAAACTCATCTCGAACCTCGTGCACTGCTTTCTCTGAAGCCACATAACACGTGCAAACGGAACAAACATCTAAGCAATGCATCTCTGCCTCAAGTGGGTAAACACTCCACATTCGATTGCTGGATAGCCTGATAACATCATTACCGTATAAACAACACCCTGAATGTAGGCTATGGAGTCGCAACCGGAACTCACACAATATCAGCCCACCAAAAACAATGATCTGACTCAGGCAAACATCAACTGCCACAATTCTCAGCTCTGAGGCAACATGTAGACGTTCATACACATACAACCAGGCAAACCGTGCCACACAAGCCTCTGAACTCAGAGTACTCATACAAATCCACAGTTCTCTAGCAAATCGCGCATCGACTGATCCTCAATAGGATCCACAACCGTACCGACATGGAAAGCACGTCAGTAGGCATCCTAATGAATAAAACATCATTCACAACAAGTGGAACGTAATCATGAAACCGCAGATATTTGAGGACACACAACACCCGAAGTATTGATGAGTACCGCTGGCCAGTCGGATCATCACTCCAGTCATGCTGTATCAACTCAAATACCCTTAGTAAACACAACTACAGAAGTCTACAGAACCTATAACCTAATGCTCTGATACCAAGCTGAAAGGACCCAACCCCGATTTAGCTTCCTAAATCGGAATCAAACCACTTCGAAAACACGAACCAACAAAACCTTTTCGAAATTTGGGCAGAGTTTCGCTACTAACGTAGAATTGCCATTACCTGCACGCGGAAAATACACTTCATCCTATGCCACAAAAAGCAAACCGTGGGCACCAATCCCATCCGGATTTCTCAATATCTCAACAGTAAAGTAAACAATACATATAATAGTACTTTACTGAAATCCGGGTTTAAAATCGTATAACATATTCAACAGAGAACTCAGAGCGACCTCTAATACATAACCATATAAGTATACCACAGTAGGTAGGACAATATACCTACTGGAAGAAATAAGGTAGCTCGAGCACTATGCCTCCGACCACGACGTGCGACACCAGAGTCCGAACTGCAAACTGGGCACGGAAACCGAAAAGCCCAGGGGAAAGGCAAATAAAAATGATAAACGTTAGAGTGAGTGGACGAAAATAACATATGTCTTTCACCAGTTTATAAACATACTCAATATAAAAACAGTGCGAGTTCGGAAATCATAAACATAAGGAGGTTGTCGGGCGACCTCTCAAACCCGACGTCAGGTGAATCGCTCAAACCTGACGGTGATAGGCCAGGGGACCTCTCAACCCTGGCAGCATACAGGGGACCTCTCAACCCTGCCCAGAGGACCTCTCAACTCTGGTGGACTACCGGTGATCAGCCGAGTAGTCGAAGCATCGATGCAATAATGCCATCACCAATAAATATAAACAATACCTCTGAATACAACATATATATATATAACAATATCGTATAAAGCAAATACGAAAATCATGAAATCCACGAACTCGCAAATCAACAGTGAAAACATAAACTTGTCCACTCACAGTCTGGCGTAACGCGTATCGCGTTAACCCGTGATCCGGCGGAATGTCCATCGCCAAACGAACGATCACGAACACCTCGCTATACATTCGGATGCTCAAATCGAGAAATGAACCTCCCCACTGCGATCGAGGCGCGATTTCGAGTCAAATGACATGCGACTTGTCGAAAATCCAAAAAGTCAAAGTTTGACCGCCGCCCACGGCGGCGCCGCCACTGACCGGAAAATTTCACGGCGGAGCTACCCCTATTCCACTCAAAATCACCCACTGAGCAACTTTGTCAACTGTAACGAAGGCCAATTCTCACTCTAACATGGTCAATTTCATGAAAAACCGAATGTACATACAAATTTCAAATCCAAAATTCTCCTTCCACAAATCGAATTAAAGCTTCATACTTACATGGTTAGAATCCTTGAGAGGAGAGCTTCAAAACCCAGTGCTTGATTAAGCTCAATTCGGCCGGAATCACAAACCACCATTAAACCCAAAAACCTCCATTTTTGGCCGGATTTTTCATGCTTCTCCGGCGTCCCACGCCGTGAACGGTGGCCGGGGGTGGGTAGAGGACATCAAGGCGAGATGAACGGACCTATATTTTGGAATTTTAGTGATTAATTTCTTGAATTTCTCCAGTTTTATTCAAGAGAAGAACTACCGGAACCCTAAAATCTCAGGTATGCTTCTCAAAACCTCAAAATCACTTTAAATTTGATTACATTCAATTTGTGTTTTCTTCATAATTGGTTTGCAATTTCAGAGGAATAGTTAGTTACATACCTGTGATGGGTTTCTATTTGGTTAGTTGAAGTAGATTATGATTTTATGACATCGATGGTTCGATTAAAAAGTGTGAGAAGCCTTTTGTACATTTTTTGTGAAAGAGTATATTCTATTGTCAAGCCTGATTTGGAACATTAAAACGAAATATTCTATTGTTCGTTTTTATTTATAATCAAAACGAAAACCATTGAATTTTCTGGGTTTTTTATTAAGAAAACATGTGCTACAGATGAAACTATTTATGAAATGGGATGGGTACGCACAAATATCACAACGCCAATAGGTACTCAGAGGCAGTTTTGATTTTTTTTCCTCCAAAATGCTCAAGTACTCTGATTTTGGGTTTAGGTGGCTCAACAATTCTTACTACTAACACTGCAATTTGAAAGTACCTTTAGAGCTCTTGCGTTGCACTGAAGTAACTATTTAGATTACTTTTGATTTATAAATGATTCAATTTGAAAGGACCCAACCCCGATTTAGTTTCCTAAACCAGAATCAAACTCTTTCTGAAAACACTAACTTTCAAAAACTATAGAAATTTCGGCAGAGTTTCACTATATCGCGAAGTTACCATTAACCTACACCCGAAAATACACTTCATCATATGCAACAAAAGCCAAACCATGGGCTCCAATCCCATCCGGATTTCTCAAAAAAATATCATAATGTAAAGCAATAAACACAACTGTAGCTTTACAGAAATCCGGGAAAAATCATTTGAAAATATAAGCATATCCAGTATTTATAGCGACCTCTAGTATATACATATATACAAATAGTAGGCCAAACTAGAAACCTACCATAAAATAAATGTAGCTCGAATACTAAGCCTCCAACCTCGACGTGCGACACCTGAATCCAAACTGCAAACTGGGCATTGAAAACAAAGAGCCCAGGGAAAGACATATAAACCGTTAGAGTGAGTGGACGAAAATAAATGTCTTTCGCCGAATAATATATGTTATAAAAATATATGCGAGTCTAAATGCATGAAAACAATATGGTACACGAGGGAGACTCTAACTCCTCACTCGTACAGAGCATGCATCGAAAATCCCGCGGGGTCACTCATGGACACATCCGCGCTAGTACAGTCCGAATCACGAGATCCCAGACCCGCACATGATTCTAGCCAGAAAGGCCTCAGGTCAGAGTATCTGCCCCCCGGTAAAGACCTCGGGTCAGGGGTCACAGTCCCCCCTGGTAAACATCCTCGGGGATTAGCCGGGATGCTAAGTGTATCGATACAACCACATATACTAAGACTGTATGAAAGGACCCAATCCCGATTCAGTTACCTAAACCGGAATCAAACCCTTTCGAAAATACGAACCAACAAAAAATTTTCAAAATTTCGGCAGAGTTTCGTTACTAACGTGGAATTGCCATAACCTGCACTCGAAAAATAACACTTCATCCTATGCCACAAAAGCCAAACCGTGGGCACCAATCCCATCCGGATTTCTCAACATCAATATAATCAATAACAGTAAACAAACTGTACTATGTATATGTATATATCCGAGAAAATCCGTATAACAAGTATCAGAATGTATTAGAGCGACCTCTAAAGTAAAATATATACAATATACACATCAGTAGGCGAAACAAGAACCTACTTGAAAGCACAGGTAACTCTGATCACTAGCCTCCAAACCGCGACGTGAAAACACCAAAACCTGAACTGTAACTGGGCACGGAAATCGAAAAGCCCAAGGGAAAGACATGAAACACATTAGAGTGAGTGGACGAAAATAAATGTCTTTCACCAGTTAATATATATGTTTAAAATAACATATGTGAGTCCAGGTAAATAAAAACAATATAGTACACGAGGTAAAACGATAATCCTCCAGCGTACTGAGCATGCAAGTAAAAATCCCACGGGGTCACTCATGGACACACACCGTGCTAGTACAGTCAGAACCACGGAGTCCCTGACTTCCACGTGATTCTAGCCAGAAATGGCCTCGGATCCGGGGAAACGCCCCTCACCGGTCAGTCGGGGATACGCCCCTCCTGGTATGGCCTACCATCGGGGATCAGCCGAGAGGTAAGTGTATCGATACAACAACGTAACCAAGACTGTACTCTGTGTAAACCAAAACATAAACAATTCGATGCAAATGCATAAAACAACATATAAGTATATGCATATTCGTATACGTATATCCGTATAAATATAATCGTATAATCGTAAACACATGCTCATGATATCTGAAATCTCATACGCATGCTCAATTTCGTAAATCACATAAAACACTCGCAATCATTTCCGTGGAAAGAAATTGTCCACTCACAGGTGAGCAAAAAGCACACTCGCTCTAATCTCGAGGACCTGCGGAAGATCCCTCGCCAGAAGCACGATCTCGGTCCCGATCTCGATCTCGATCTCCTGAATATTCACAAAAACATAATTGATCAAAATCATAGTTCTCAACACTGTACTGATGCACGGAAACCAACCGTTCTCGGAAATGTGAAATGCGGTACAAAATGAATTACGGAAATCCCGAAATCCCCACTCGAAACCTCGACTGAAAATCGGCTAATCAAATCGACCCAAAAACCTCTGGACGACGATCAGGGCGCGATTACGAGAAAAATGACATTAAAAACGTCGAAATCTGAAAAGTTGACTTTTCCTCACCGGAGCGCCGCTGTTGACCGCCGCCGCCGCCGGCGGCGCGCCGTCAACGGAGACTTTCTCCGGCGGAAAATCTCCAGATCGCACGAGCTCTACAAGCCCTATCTTTTCCTTCACTAACACAAAGCCCAAAACAGCACGGAACCTTGCCAATTCCGACATGAACAGATCGGAGCCCAGTTTTCCGGTGACCCACTCGGTCCTCAACAAAACTCAACCATAGTTACAATTAAACACACCACTAGACTCAGAGTAACTAGGGGAGTCTTTCCCCCCAAACAACCACCCTCAAAGCCCGCCGGAAAACGGCCAACCGCCACCTGCGACGAAACCTAACTCGGCCCAACTCGGGTTTCATCAAAACGGAATCATTTCAAATCAAAACAAGTTCCACCACACTCGAAATCAAACAAGGAAACTGATTATACCTTTCTCGAAGCTAAAGGTGGCCGAAAAACAGGTCGCCGAACGGTCAACCAAATCGGGAAACGTCTCCCCCTCGGGTCAACGGGTCAGCTTTCCAATTTTGGAAAGTCAAGGTAAGTCAACGTTAGTCAAAGTCCAGAATGAAGTTTTCGACTAATTCACGACTATTTCGATATTTACACTCGTCCTCGGGTCGATCGACGGTCCAAAACCAATATATGAAATAATTCGGATAAGCTCGAAACAATCGGATAAACTCGTCGGATACCGAAACTTCAAATAATCATAAAATATTCCTCGGTTATCGGAAAAATCTTCCGGAACAGCCCACAAGCTCGAAATCACGTACTCTACAATATCCGTGAAGACACCCAACTCAAATTCTCGACCGAAAATAAAGTCGCGAATCGAATCGGCAAATCACAAATACGACGAAAAACCGCGACTAAACTCAATCTCGAGAATCGTGCCGAATACGCAACAGATTCTGGTTCGGGTCGTCACAAATCTACCCCCCTTAAAGAAATTTCGACCTCGAAATTTACGTACCTGTCAAGTGAACAGATGAGGATACTGCTCCCGCATACCCTGCTCGGTCTCCCAGGTGGCCTCCTCAACTGAATGGTTCTGCCACAAGACCTTCACCAGCGGAATCACACGATGCCTCAACTCCTACTCACGACGATCGAGAATCTGCACTGGCTCCTCAACATACGATAAATCCTCTCTGATCGGCAACTGCTGTGGGGCTAACACATGTGAAGGATCTGAAATGTACTTCCGCAACATCGAAACATGGAAGACATCATGCATACGAGCCATCTTAGTCGGTAGCTCAAGTCTGTAAGCAACAGCTCCAACCCTCTCTGTAATCTCATACGGACCAATGTACCGCGGTCGAAGCTTGCCACGCTTCCCGAAACGCACAACTCCCCTCCACGGAGATAGTTTCAGGAAGACTCAATCACCAACCTCAAACTCTAAGCTCTTTCTCCTCACATCTGTATAACTCTTCTGCCGATCCTGGGCGATCTTCAATCGATCCCGAATAACCTGAATGTCCTCCATCGTAGTTTTCACCAAATCTGGACCAATAAGCCAACGCTCGCCCACCTCACTCCAACATAATGGAGTGCGACACTGCTTCCCGTACAGGGCCACGTACGGTGCCATCTCAATACTGGCCTGATAGCTGTTGTTGTAGGCGAACTCGATCAAATGTAACTGCTGATCCCAGTTTCCGCGAAACTGCAACACACATGATCTCAGCATATCCTCAAGTGTCTGAATGCTCCGCTCGGACTGCCCGTCAGTCTGAGGATGAAAAGCTGTACTAAACTGCAACCTCGTGCCCAACGCTCGCTGTAAAGCCTGCCAAAACTCGGAAGTAAACTGACTATCTCGGTCAGAAACAATGGACACAGGCACACCATGCAAGCGAACAATCTCTGATAAGTACAACTTGGCCAGTCTGCCCACTGAAATCTTCCCTGGAAGTGCAAGAAAGTGTGCGGATTTCATCAGTCGGTCTACAATAACCCAAATGCCAGTGTTGCCCGCCGAAGTACGCGGCAACTGATAGACGAAATCCATCGTAATATGCTCCCACTTCCAATCTGGAATCTCAAGTGGCTGTAGTTTTCCTGCAGGTTTCTGCCTCTCCGCCTTCACCTGCTGACAGATCAAACATCGACTCACGTACGCAGCAATCTCCCGCTTCATGTTGCGCCACCAGTAGTACGCTCGAAGTGTACGAAACATCTTCATACCACCGGGATGCATCGCATACGCTGAACTGTGGGCCTCATCCAGAATCTCCTTCTTCAAGTCCTCGTCTCTAGGTACACATAGCCTGCCTCTGAACAACAATGTACCGTCGTTGCTCAATCGGAACACTGTAGGCACACCCTTCCGTATCATGGTCTTCTTGCCCAGCAAGTAAGAATCTGAATCCTGTGCCTCTCGTACCTGATCAACCAGTACGGGTCGAACCTGAAAACTGGCCAATAAAGCTCCATCGTCATCATACCCAAACAAAGCACCTGTAGCTCGAAGCTCGGCTAACATCGATACTCTGGCCACACACATGTGAAACAATGAGGCTCCGGATTTCCGGCTAAGTGCATCTGCTACAACATTGGCCTTCCCCGGATGATACTCAAACGTGCAGTCGTAGTCGTTGATCAACTCCATCCATCGGCGTTGCCTCATGTTCAGATCCGGCTGCGTCCGCAAGTAGGTGAGACTCTTGTGATCAATGAAAATCTTACACTGAGCACCATACAGGTAATGTCTCCAACTCTTCAACGCTAACACGATAGCGGCTAACTCCAAATCATGCGTCGGATAGTTGGCCTCATGTGGTTTCAGCTGTCTGGAACCATATGCCACGACTCTACCATGCTGCATCAACACACAACCAAGGCTCAACTTCGACGTGTCACTGTATACAACAAACTCACCGCTGTCGTCTGGCAGTGTAAGAACCGGTGCGGTAGTCAATCTCTCCTTCAGGAGCAAATAACTCTCCTCGCACGCATCAGACCACTCAAACTTGACGCCTTTCTTCGTCAATCTGGTCAGTGGTGTAGCAATCCGGGAGAAATCCTGTACAAACCGTCGATAATAGCCTGCTAACCCCAAGAAACTACGGATCTTCGGCACAGTAGTGGGTCTACTCCAATTCAGCACGGCCTCGATCTTGTCAGGATCAACACTGACTCCCTCGGCCGAAATCACGTGGCCCAGAAACTTCACACTATCCAACCAGAACTCGCACTTGCTAAACTTCGCGAACAACTGATGGTCCTGCAAAGTCCGCAATACTGCACGCAGATGCTTCTTGTGCTGGCCCACATTCCTGGAATAAATCAGGATATCGTCAATGAATACAATCACGAATTTGTCCAGGAATCGCCGAAACACCCGATTCATCAAGTCCATGAAAGCTGCGGGGGCGTTGGTCAACCCAAACGGCATAACCAAAAACTCATAATGTCCATACCGCGTCCTGAATGCTGTCCTGGCTACATCGGAGTCTCGGATCCTCAACTGGTGATATCCGGATCGAAGATCAATCTTCAAAAAGTCTACTGCTCCCTTCAGCTGATCGAACAAGTCGTCAATCCGCGGCAACGGATACTTGTTCCTCACTGTAATCTGATTCAGCTTCCGAACAAACAACACTGGAGCACCCCACGAAGAAACACTCGGTCGAATGAATCCCTTCTCTAACAACTCCTGGAGCTGAATCTGCAACTCCTTCAACTCCGCAGGCGCCATCCGGTACGGTGTCTGGGAAATCGGTCCAATACCCGGCAATAACTCAATGGTAAAATCAATCTCCCGCACATGGGGTATACCAGGTAACTCCGCTGGAAACACATCCGGAAACTCAGACACAACCTCAATACTACCAAGATCTGGCACTGCAGCTGTAGTGTCCACAACATGGGCTAAGTAAGCAACACAACCCTTCTTCATCAACCGGTCCGCCCTCATCGCGGAAATCAAACACGGAAGTGAAGTGTTCTTCTCGCCACGGAACAATATCTCAGGTAATCCTGGTCGTCGGAACGCGACCTCCTTCCTGTGGCAGTCAAACATGGCCCAGTGCGACTCTAGGAAGTCCATACCCAATATCAGATCAAAATCCACAATATCAAGCAGTAACAGATCTGCGGCTAATCCATGGCCATCAATAAACACCTCACAATCTCGGTAAACCCAACCGATGCTCACAACCTCACCTGACGGATACAACACTCTCCACAACCCCGGAAGTGGAGATGCAGGTACCGTAGCCAATGATGATAGTCTAAATGATATGAATGAATGTGTGGCGCCCGGATCTAACAATGCAAGTACAGGAATACCAAAACACATGTAACGTACCGATAACGACCTCCGGTGATGCTCTGCCCTCACGTAGAGTCATAGCATGAACCCTCGCCTGTCCAGCTGGTCGTCCTCGCTGGGGCTGTCCCTGTTGTCTGCCCTGGCCTGCAAACTGTGCTGGTCTCGCTCCAGAAGTGGCACCTCGCTCAACTCCGGAACTTTGGGTTGCATGTCCGTCACCGCCATACAACTGAGGACACTCCCTCGCATAGTGACCCACCTGGCCACAGCGGAAACAAGTGACAGAACCTCGCTGACATGGACCCACATGATGTCGACTGCAGAGACTACACAACGGATACTCCCACGGTACAGCAAATGTGCCACCAGTACGCCGAGGATAGCTAGAACCGCTAGAACCTGCACTAGCCTGTGGTCGCTGTGGTCTATCTCTCCTCCATCTCGGCCTCTGTCTCGGTACACCAGCTGGTGGTCGATATGATCCACCGCCTGAAGATGAAGCTGAACCGGAAGTATCGGAACTCTGCCTCTTCGAAGGCCCCTGACTTGGTCCACCCTCCTCAAATCGTCTCGGCTGGTACCTCTGTTGTCTCTCCTGCTCAATATCCTCGCCTCGGAGTGCAGCACTAACAAACTCATCAAATTTATTCCGACGCATCATAGTCAATGTCGCCTTGATGTTCAGATTCAATCCCAGCTCAAACCTACGACACTTGGGTTCCTCTGTAGCCACCATATCCCGCGCAAAACGAGACAAATGGGTAAACCGATCCCGATACTCAAGTACAGACAAACTGCCCTGCCTCAAGTTTGTGAACTCCTCGTACTTGCGTTGCTGGGTAGCCTGATTAAAATACCTCCGCATAAACAGATCACGAAACAATGTCCACGGAGTATCAACCGGAACTCTGTCGGTGCTAACCCACCAAAAGTATGCATCACCCTCAAGTAAACCAACTGCGGCTACTGACATCTGCTCAGGAGTAAACTGCAGACGCACACAAACACACTCAATCTGAACCAACCATGCCTCGCATATCTCTGGATCCACTGAACCCGAAAACACAGTAGCACCAGCTGTACGAGCCTTGACCACAGGGTCAAAACGCTCTTCCAAACGCAGCACTCGCATCAGCAAGTCGCGCGTTCGGCGATCCTCATCAGGATCATCATCCCGGTCAACACGGGGACCACGTTGAGGAGGCATCCTACTGATACAAGACAAGCATTATGTACAAGCAGAAAGAACATAATCATGAAACCGCAGATATTTGAGGACATACAACACCCGAAGTATTGATGAGTACCGCTGGCCAGTCGGGTCATCACTCCAGTCATGCTGTATCAACTCAAATACTCTAAGCGTCACAACTACAAGAGTCTACAGAATCTGACAACCTAATGCTCTGATACCAAGCTGAAAGGACCCAATCCCGATTCAGTTACCTAAACCGGAATCAAACCCTTTCGAAAATACGAACCAAAAAATTTTTTTCAAAATTTCGGCAGAGTTTCGTTACTAACGTGGAATTGCCATAACCTGCACCCGAAAAATAACACTTCATCCTATGCCACAAATGCCAAACCGTGGGCACCAATCCCATCCAGATTTCTCAACATCAATATAATCAATAACAGTAAACAAACTGTACTATGTATATGTATATATCCGAGAAAATCCGTATAACAAGTATCAGAATGTATCAGAGCGACCTCTAAAGTAAAATATATACAATATACACATCAGTAGGCAAAAAAAGAACCTACTGGAAAGCACAGGTAACTCTGATCACTAGCCTCCAAACCGCGACGTGAAAACACCAAAACCTGAACTGCAACTGGGCACGGAAACCGAAAAGCCCAGGGGAAAGACATGAAACACGTTAGAGTGAGTGGACGAAAATAAATGTCTTTCACCAGTTAATATATATGTTTAAAATAACATATGCGAGTCCAGGTAAATAAAAACAATATAGTACACGAGGTAAAACGATAATCCTCCAGCGTACTGAGCATGCAAGTAAAAATCCCACGGGGTCACTCATGGACACACACCGTGCTAGTACAGTCAGAACCAAGGAGTCCCTGACTTCCACATGATTCTAGCCAGAAATGGCCTCGGATCCGGGGAAACGCCCATCACCGGTCAGTCGGGGATACGCCCCTCCTGGTATGGCCTACCATCGGGGATCAGCCGAGAGGTAAGTGTATCGATACAACAACGTAACCAAGACTGTACTCTGTGTAAACCAAAACATAAACAATTCGATGCAAATGCATGAAACAACATATAAGTATATGCATATTCGTATACGTATATCCGTATAAATATAATCGTATAATCGTAAACACATGCTCATGATATCCGCAATCTCATACGCATGCTCAATTTCGTAAATCACATAAAAGACTCGCAATCATTTCCGTGAAAAGAAATTGTCCACTCACAGGTGAGCAAAAAGCACACTCGCTCTAATCTGGAGGACCGGCGGAAGATCCCTCGCCAGAAGCACGATCTCGGTCCCGATCTCGATCTCGATCTCCTGAATATTCACAAAAACATAATTGATCAAAATCATAGTTCTCAACACTGTACTGATGCACGGAAACCAACAGTTCCCGAAAATGTGAAATGCGGTACAAAATGAATTACGGAAATCCCAAAATCCCCACTCGAAACATCGACTGAAAATCGGCTAATCAAATCGACCCAAAAACCTCTGGACGACGATCAGGGCGCGATTACGAGAAAAATGACATTAACAACGTCGAAATCTGAAAAGTTGACTTTTCCTCGCCGGAGCGCCACCGCGGGCGGCGGCGCGCCGTCAATGGAGACTTTCTCCGACGGAAAATCTCCAAATCGCACGAGCTCTACAAGCCCCATCTTTTCCTTCACTAACACAAAGCCCAAAACAGCACGGAACCTTGCCAATTCCGACATGAACAGATCGGAGCCCAGTTTTCCGGTGACCCACTCTGTCCTTAACAAAACTCAACCATAGTTACAATTAAACAGACCACTAGACTCAGAGTAACTAGGGGAGTCTTTCCCCCCAAACAACCACCCAACGGCCAACCGCCACCTGCGACGAAACCTAACTCGTCCCAACTCGGGTTTCATCAAAACGGAATCATTTCAAACCAAAACAAGTTCCACCACACTCGAAATAAAACAAGGAAACTGATTATACCTTTCTCGAAGCTAAAGGTCGCCGGAAAACAGGTCGCCGGACGGTCAACCAAATCGGGAAACTTCTCCCCCTCGGGTCAACGGGTCAGCTTTCCAATTTTGGAAAGTCAAGGTAAATCAACGTTAGTCAAAGTTCAGAATGAAGTTTTCGACTAATTCACGACTATTTCGATATTTATACTCGTCCTCGGGTCGATCGACAGTCCAAAACCAATATACGAAATAATTCGGATAAGCTCGAAACAATCGGATAAACTCGTCGGATACCGAAACTTCAAATAATCATAAAATATTCCTCGGTTATCGGAAAAATCTTCCGGAACTGCCTACAAACTCGAAATCACGTACTCTACAATATTCGTGAAGACACCCAACTCAAATTCTCGACCGAAAACAAAGTCGCGAATCGAATCGGCAAATCACAAATACGACGAAAAATCGCGACTAAACTCAATCTCGAGAATCGTGCCGAATACGCAACAGAATCTAGTTCGGGTCGTCACACTGTACTCTGTGTAAATCAAATCATAAATAGTTTCCATGCAAATGAATAAAGCATAATGTAAATGCATATTCGTAACTCGTAATTATAATAGCATATTCGTCGATGCATATTCGTAAATGCATAATTGTAAATGCATAATCGTAAAACACATATTCGTATAAATCATAATCGCATATGCATGCTCATGCACGACGCAACTAATCAGTGAAAAGTAATGTCCACTCACAGACAAGCACGATGCAAAATGCGTTAATCCTGTGATCTGGCAGAAAATCCCTCGCCAAATGAACAATCACGATCTCCTGAATAATTATAAATACCACTGTTCAAAATAACAATTCAAAACCCTGAACCACATCTTGAGAACCAACCATTCCCAAAAACATATAACTCGAATATCGACGAAATCGTCAAAAATCCAATAAACACACTATAAAACCTCGCCACAAATTCCGATGCTCAATTCAAAATATAAACCTCACCACTGTGATCGGTGCGCGATTCCGAGCAAAACGACATAAAACTTGTCGAAAATCACCTCGACCAGAAAATCGTCAAGCACGGCGGCGCGCCGGGCCACTGCCGGAAAATTCCACTGGCCCAGAAAATTGCAACCTACACATGGATTTGAAGATCTCGACATTTCCAACAACTTTGTAGTTCAATCCTAAGCCCAATTTGGACCGGAAAACCTCCAAAACTCACATTGAAGTCGAAAACCCTTGCCGGAATTCATTAACTGCGATCGGCCACCACCGACCACGGCAAGGTGCAAGACCACTTATAAAAGCTTCCTCTCCTCAAAGGAAAAAAACCCCTAACAAGTCGACCTCCAACTCGGCCGCCTCCGTCGCCACCATCACCGCCGAATCTCGCCGGAATACAACTGAAATTCCCAAACTTCAAAATGTCATAACTTCTTCATCCGGCAACCAAATTTTGTGAATGACCTATCAAAATAAAGAGGAGCTCAAACCCAACAACTTTCATGAAGACACCATGGATAAAAGACGCCGAAATAAGGCACATCGAAGGCGAGAAAGTCACGGCCTGAAATGGGTCAGTTTTGACCCGATGAGTGAATGACCCATCGGGTCAACGACCCAGTTTCCAAAATTAGAAACTTTCCTAATTCGTCACGTATTCCTTCCAAATTTATACTGAAATGACCCAACCACAATTTAGTTTCCTAAACCGGAATTGAAACCCTTCTGAAAACACGAACTTGCAAAAACCAAAGAAATTTCGGCAGAGTTTCACTATAATGTGAAATTACCATTAACCTGCACCCTAAAACACACTTCATCCTATGCCACAAAAGCCAAACCGTGGGCACCAATCACATCCGGATTTCTGAATATCATAACAATTATGTAAAGTAATAAGCAAAATTGTACTATAAAGAAATCCGGGGAAAAACATATAAAAGTATAATATCAGAGTAATCAGAGCGACCTCTAGTGTATATATATACAAAAATATACAACAGTAGGCAAAACAAGAAACCTACTGGAAAAGAAAGGTAGCTCGAACACTAAGCCTCCGACTGCGACGTGAGACACCAGAATCCAAACTGCAAATTAGGCACGGAAAACGAAAAGCCTAGGGGAAAGGCAAATAAAATCGTTAAAGTAAGTGGACGAAAATAATCATATGCCTTTCACCATTTATACAATATAAAAACAATGCGAGTTCTTAGAATAAATGGAGGTGTCAGGCGAATCTCTCAAGCCCGACGGTGATAGACTAGGCGAATCTCTCAAGTCTAGTGGGCACATCAAGGGAATCTCTCAACCCTGGAACTGGACTACCGGTGATCAGCCGAGTAGCCAATGCATCGATGCTAAGTAAATGCCATCACCATATAAAATATAAAACAATACCTCCAAAAACAATAAATAATCTCAATATTGTACTGGAAATAAATACTGAAATCAAGAACTCGCTACGACAGTATAAATAAATGTCCACTCATAGATAGCAGAGCGCGCAAACGCGCTAATCACGAGATCCGGCCGAAGATCCCTCGCCCAATGTACGATCTGGATCCCCTGAATAATCACAAAATATAACTGATCAAAATCACAATTCATTACTCTGTACCACACCTCGGAAACCAACCATTTCCGGAAACATATAACTCAGATACAAAATAATCGACGAAAACCTCCAACTTCTCCACATAAACCCTTGACTTAAAATCTGATAACCAAATCAACTCGAAAACCTCAAGGCGATGATCGGGGTGCAATTACGAGCAAAACGGCATAAAACTTGCCAAATTTCAAAAAGTCAACGGGTCGCCAAAGCTCTGCCACCGCCGGCGCGGCGTTAACCAGAGGAATTTCCCGGCGACCAAGACCCCAAATTGCTCTCCCCCTCAAGCCAAGCCTTTCTCTCCAAAGGATCACTACCGTCCAGCCACCACCGTGGCCGGAAATCAGCTCGAAAGTCTCAAAATTTCAAACCGACCGGAAAACTTCTCCGGCAAAATCCTCCACCATGAGGCCACCTCGGCCTCCCATCTTCAAGGGACTTCATCCCTAGCTCAAACCCAACCTTTACCAGCCAAAATCCCCTTCGGAAAGTCGTCGGAAAACACACCACCATTAAACCCGATTCCGGCGAGTTTCAAGCTTCTCGTTCTCCCTTGAATCAAAACCAATTTCCTTCAAACCAAGTTCTAAACACTTGCAAATTTCAAGGAAAAGCTAAACATACCAAAATCAAGGCCGGAGGTGGCCGGAAACGGAAGGTCGATCGGTAGTTATCCGGCGGTGCTTTTCCTCCCTCGGTCAACGCGGGTCAACGGTCTCCTCTGGTCAAACGACGGTCAAACTTTCCGAAACAGTGATTTCCGACAATTTACGACTATTCTGATATTTATACTCACGACTCGATACGATCGACGGTCCAAAACGAATCTCATCCACGTTTCGGATAACTCAAATTCAAACGGATAAACACGACGAAATTACGCAATTTCAAATATTCATAACATATTCCTCGATTATCGAAACAATTATCCGAAACCGCCCACAAACTCAAAATCACGCATACTACAATTCTTGTGAAGAGACTCAACTCAAATTCTCGCCCAATAAATAAGTCGTGAACCGAACCGCCAATTCGATTAATTTACGATAAACTGTGATTACTCGTAAACTCGTGGATTAAGCCGATTAACGTGGTAATTCTGATTCAGGTCGTCACATATACCATACACATATCATCCAAATCGTATCGAAACCAAACGGATAAACACGACTAAATCCAACGGCCGAAAATATTCATAACTATTCCCCGTAACTCGAAATAATCCTTCGGAAATTCCCACGAACTCGAAATTAAATTCTCTACAACTTTCATGAAGGAATGCAAATCAAATTCTTGCTTGATAATTTAGTCATTAACAAGCCCGCCATATCAACCAATTACGACAAAATCGCGACTAATCACGAAACTCGCAAATCAAGCCGATAAACATACCATTTCCAGTTCGGGTTGTCACAAATCTACCCCCCTTACAAAAATTTCGACCTCAAAATTTCCAAGCCTGCCAACTGAAAAGTAGGGATACTGCCACTGCATACTGCTAAAACTCCCAAGTGGCTACTTCAACTGAATGACTTTGCCATCAGACTTTCACATAGGAAATATTTTTGTGCTGTAATCCTTGCACCCTTAAATCCAGAATCTGAACTGGCTCCCCACAAATGTCAAGTCTTCCCGTATAGGGAACTGATAAGGTGCTAAACATGAAATTAATCTGAAATGTAGTTCCACCACGTGGAATACAACGTACACACTTGCTAACGCTACAGGCAATGCCAAACTATACGTCACAACACTAACTCGCCCCATGATCACATACAGACCAATATAAGGTGGCAAAGTATACCACACCTCCCAAAACAAATCACACCTTTCCAAGGAAACCATAGTCACCAACCTTGAACTTAATGACTCAACATACTCACATCTGCATAACTTCTTTGCCGATCATGAGCAATTATCAACATGTCCCTGCTAATCCGAAAGTCTACAGTAGCGCATTCCACTAAATCAGGACCAAAAGCCATCTCATCCCTAACTCGCTACAACACAATAGAGTGCAATACTTTTTCTCATACACAACTTCATATAATGTCATAACAATATTGGTCTGCAAACTGATACTGCAAGCAATCACGAACAAATGAAACTGCTGGTCCCAAATTCTTCTAAACTGCAACACACAAGACCACAACATGTCCCCCAAAGTCTGAATAGTTCTCTCAAATTGCCCACCAATCTGAGGATGGAAAACTGCACTAAACTGTAATCTGGTCCCAATGTTTACTGCAATGCTTGCCAAAACTCTGTTGTAACTGATTATCTCGATCAACGACCCGGGACACAGACACACCATGCAAATGGACAACCTCTGCCAAATACCACTCTACCAACCTGCCCATTGAATCTGTGACGACCCGAACCAGAATCAGTAGAGTAATTGACTTAATTCACTAGTTAGCGCGTAATCGCAGTTTTCCGTAAATTGTTTGAATTGCCAGTTTTGATTACGACTTAATTATCGGGCGAGAATTTGAGTTGAGTATCTTTTCAAGAATTGTTATACGCGTGATTTCGAGTTTGTGGGCGGTTCTGGAAAATTATTTTGACGATCGAGGAATATGTTATGAATATTTGAAATCGCGGAATTTCGTCGAGTTTATCCGAAACATGGATGTGTTCCGTTTTGGACCGTCAATCATCTCGAGCCGCGAGTATAAATATCAAAAATAGTCGAAAAATCGTCGAAAACACTGTTCTGGAAGTTTGACCGGCGTTGACCAATCGTTGACCGTTGACTTTTGGGCTGACCGGAGAACCACCGCGGGTAGCGAGCTGCCGTCATCAGATTTTGAGATTCCGACCAGTTCCGGCCTTGACAACGGTATGGTTAGCTTCCTCTCTTCATTTTCAATGGATTGGAACTTGGTTTGACTTGAATTGATTTCGTTTTGAGGTTGTACGAACTCGGGGAAGTTTATGTTTTTCGCCGGATTTGGGTGGCCTATTCCGGCCACTTTTGAGGTCGGGTGTTTTCGGGAAAAGGTTCCCCTCAACCTCTAGTTGCTTTGGGTAGAAGGAATTGAGGGATGGTTGCTGTTTTGGAGCTCGCCAGAAAGTCATCGGAATCCATGGATTCCGTGACTTTCGAGGCTATTTCCGGCCACTGTGGTGGCTGGATGGTGGTGGTCCTTTGAGAGAAGTTGTTGGCCTTGGTGAGAAGAGCATTTCTGGAAAGTTTGGTCGAATTTGTACCCCGTCGCCACCACGCCTCCGCCGCCGGCGGTGCTCCGCGGCGGTGCTCCGACGAGGTCCAGATTTTCGAGATTTTTACGTGTTTCAGACTCGTTTTCGCGCTCCGAATGCAGTCGTGAGGTTTTCGAGTTGATTTGGGTACCGGATTTTCAGTCGAGGGTTTGAGTGGAGATTTCAGGAATTTTGTTGATTATTTTGTACCGCGTTATATATTTCCAAGAACGGTTGGTTTCCGAGGTGTGGTACAGTGTTGTGAAATGTGATTTTGATCAGATATATTTTGTGATTATTCAGGGGATCGAGATCGTGCTTCGGGCGAGGGATCTTCCGCCGGACCACGTGATTAGCGCGAGTGCGCGCTTTGCTCACCTGTCAGTGGACTTTTATATTTTCACTGTCATTGCGAGTTCGTGATTTTTCGTATTTATTTATATACGATGTTGAGATTATTTATTACTTTTGGAGGTATTATTTTATATTTTTATGGTGATGGCATTACTTGCATCGATGCTTCGGCTACTCGGCTGATCACCGGTAGTCTGACCAGAGTTGAGAGATTCCTCTGGGTAGGGTTAAGAGATTCTCCTATTATGCCGTTAGGGTTGAGAGATTCCCCTAGCCTATCACTGTCGGGCTTGAGCAATTCGTCTGAACGTCGGGCTTGAGAGATTCGCATGACACCTCCATATATATATTTTCTGAACTCACTTTGCATTGATTTTATGATATATGAAATTGGTGAAAGGCATATGTTTATTTTTGTCCACTCACTCTAACATGTTATTTTCCTTTCCCTTGGGCTTTTCGGTTTCCGTGCCCAGTTTGCAGTTCGGATTCTGGTGTCTCACGTCGTGGTCGAGAGCTAATCGTTCGAGCTACCTTTATTTTCCATTAGGTTTCTTGTTTTGCCTACTGTTATATATTTTGTATATATATACACTAGAGGTCGCTCTGATACGCTACTGATATATGTTTTATGTGATTTTTCCCGGATTTTCTGTAAAGTACAGTTATGTTTACAGCTTTATGTTATTGATATGATATTGAGAAATCCGGATGGGATTGGTGCCCACGGTTTGGTTTTTGTGGCATAGGATGAAGTGTATTTTCCGGGTGTAGGTTAATGGCAATTCCGCGTTAGTAGCGTTACTCTGCCGAAATTTTTATGGTTTTTGTTGGTTCGTGTTTTTAGAAGGGGTTTGATTCCGGTTTAGGAAACTAAATCGGGGTTGGGTCCTTTCAGAATCTTTCCTGGAAGTATAAGGAAATGAACTGATTTCATCAAACGGTCCACAAAGACCCAATAACTAGTATTACCATCCGAAGTACTCGGTAACTGATATACGAAATCCATAGTGATATGCTCCCACTTCTAATCGAGAATCTCCAATGTCTGTAACTTCCCAGCAAGTTTCTGTCTCTCTGCCTTCACCTGCTGACAAATGAGGTATCTGCTCACATAAGCTGCTATTTCCCTCTTCATGTTGTGCCACGAGTAGTAAACTCTAAGTATCTGATACCTATTATAGAAGAAGGAAGCAAATGAGATGTTATTGATGCGTCTTTAAATAATTCATATCTATGGCCACATCTTAAATTTTTGTTTAACAGAAAACATGAGATTCAAAATTTTGCAGAATGGATGCTACAGATAGGAAATGGTCGATTACAGTCAAATTTCTCAAAAAATGACCCTGATACATCTTGAATTCATATTCCTAAAGATTTACTCACTGATTAAACTTTAGATCCTATCAAATCAGTTTTTATGGCGACTTATCCAATTTTGATTGTAAATACAATGATACATGTTATTTGAGAGAGTGTGTCATCGTCAAACTGAGAAATGCAACTGTACATGAAATAAATAGATATACTATTAATTTGTTGCCTGGTGATCGATAAAAAAAAATATTTTAGTTCCGATTTAATTTCATTCAACTCTGCTACCTACAGTGATAATAGTCTTTTATATCCTATATAATTTTTAAATAAACTTGAATTTAGCGGTCTACCATCACACAAACTTATACTGAAGATTGGAATGACAATTATGTTATTCAGAAATTTAAATCAAATACAGGGTTTGTGCAATGGAACACGATTGATTGTAACTAATTTGTTTGAAAAAGTAATAGAAGCAAAAATACTAACAAGGACTAGTATTGGAGAAAATCTTTACATTTCAATTATTGTTTTGATTGCAAATGAAACTAAATGGTCATTCATATTCAAGAGATGACAATTTTCTGTCAGAGTCTGTTATGCAATGACAATCAACAAAAGTCAAGGTTAATCGCTAAACCAAGTTGGAATATATTTGACTGAACCAGTATTTAGTCACGGACAATTATACTTTGCATTATCGAGAGTTACATCAAAAAAAGGTTTAAAGATTATGATACATAACGGTAACGACATACCAAATAATTATACAAAAATTATAGTTTACAAAGATGTTTTTGAAAATATATGACACTTATATATTGTTTAGGACCAATACGATGTAAATAGTCTTCAGAACCTACAATTATCAAAGTACACCACAATTGTTTAGTGTTGGGCACAAATAGATGACTTCCGAATTTCAAGCACTCTATTAATTACCTCTTGCTTTTACAATACAATAAGCTAAGATCTTGGGCATGAATGTCTTCTGTGCTTATTCATCTAGAGTTTTGTTCTTTCAAATAGTCTCTCTTCTTCTCCAAGTCGTTTCTATACAACCATCGATGTTGTCATCTCTGGTGCCAGTCGGTCAGCATCAGCCGTCTCTAACGTAGATGTGAAGCCACGCGCCGCCTAGATCTACAGTTTCATTCCACAATGTTGAAGAGGTTAGACCCTTCCTCCAATGCTAAACCTTAACCATTTAATTTGGGATTCCAGTTGCTGAATTTGATTTCCGAGTATATCTCTGATCCGTTCGTTTCAGGCTTATTCCAATGTAGTTTAGTGTCAACTTTTTGATGTGGCTTCTCCACAGTCCATTATACGACGATGAGTTTGAGAATGTCCTCTAATACCTGCAAAACTCCCTCAAATCATCTTCAACACCTTCGTTGTGTCCAACGTTGTCCTCGCCGTTTTGATACTTGAATCGGTATGGTCAGTTCGTCAAATTTCATCATTCTATTACTGTATCTTATGCTAATTTTAATTGGGTGTATGATTTCAACTGTTCAAGGAGATAAATTTAGTTCCTGTTTCTAAATTTTATAGTGATGAGATTAGTATTGTAAAAGCTGAAATGTTTGATCTTAAAACTGAAAGAGGATACGCACTGGTATTCATTCATGCAATTAGTATATGTTAATAAAAATGTTATTAGAAAACTGATTTCTCACTTTATTATTGGCATTTTAGGAAAGTGAAACAAGTAGAAGATAGATGATGAGTTTGATCCCAATTTGGAATGCCAAACATTGAGATTTGAGGAAGAAACAATGTCTTATAGGGTAAGGTATTCTTCTTTAATTGATCTCCTATTCTGGATCAATGATTTGAGGTAATAGATCTTCTTTGTTTGCTTCTGATTTCAGCCTGATGTTGTAGGTTTCATTTTGTTCTTCTACAACAATGGCTCATTCTTTGTTACACAAAAGAAACATACAACTAGGTGCGATGTTTGCAGTTGAAGTTGTTGAAGAAAGGATGACTTTGACATCATTATCTCAAACTTTTTACTCATATATTTACTGCTTTGCATGTTTATGTTGTTAGGGATCAAACTGGAATTTGGCTTTGGTTTGGAGTTAATCTGAAACTCTTTAAAGAGGTTTTGGCTTTGGGTTACAAGGTGATTTTGCTCACTAGATGCTGCAAAACCAAAAAAAATGTGTAATGAATGCATGGTTCGAGATTGGAAAAAGCTTATATTGAGGTGAGTATGAATGTCTTTTATGTAGTGACATGAAATTTAATTGTTGTGTTGTTGGAGTAGTATAATTTGAATGTCGTAACATTTTGTGCTCTTACATTTGAGGATTAAGTTCGATGTATCTATATGTAGGATACAGACTAGTACATCGACATCATTGAAACATATGAGTCACTTAAGGGCGGTTACTCACTTTTTTCCTACGTCAAATGTTTAAAGCTTCTTTCAGATTTGTTTCTATTCTGCTCCATTATCTGCCTACTCTCATTTGATTGTCAAAATTTGAATTTCTCATGATTTTGCGTGCTTATATTGGCCAATATAAGACACTTAGAAGTTTCATTACACTACATAAATATTGCTTATAGATAAAATGGATATATAGAAACATAAAACCTAAAATGTAGAAGTATCTGCCATCTTCTGGAGATGGAATAAGATGGTTACAAAGTTTGTATAATGATATTAATCTGTCTAGACTGTCAAATGACTGGGATACATAATTATTTGTAAAAATATGGTCATAAAATTTGTAGAAGTATTTGCGTCTAGAAATTCAAATTATGTGTGTTAGGCTATGAATTTAGTTTATGGTATGTAGTTTTAACGTCGGTTGTTGGCCTTCACAAAGCAACATAAGATGTTGAATTACTGAGAAGCTGACTAATCCTCTTACACTTTAATTTACTTATGATAATCACTTTTCCTATTTCAGATCTTGAAGCGCCAGTAAGAAGAGAAAGGGAGTGCCCAATCAAGAAAAGAAGAAAGTTTGATGAGAGGACTGGTAATTAAATGATTTTTGACTCTAATAAAAGATTATATTAAGACTAATTGTCTTACACTTTTACTTTTAGCAAACACTATTTATTTCATGTTTGAGATTTTGTTGAGTGCTGAATCATCAGATTCTCCCTTTTCCTTTTCAAATCTTGATGAGTGGATCTTGAAGCAACAATAAGAAAAGGCAGACATAGAGAGCATACATCAAGAAAAGTAGAGAAAAATGTTACTAAAATTATTTTTGACTTGAAGAATATTATAATTAGTCAAGCAAACCCTCACAATTATGTTTTATATATTTTTCATCTCTTCTTATTTTACGTTCGGGGCATAGTGTTTCAGTTTAGCTTCTAATACAATAGAATATGGTTGACAGATGTATATAATATACCTTCATATTGTGTTTATAGAAACAAAGACACATGGATCCTATGAGCCATGCACTTGGATTTAATATGTAGAGGTATGTAGAGGCTCTATCCAATGGAATAAGCTTCTCCATTTGGATTCTGGTTGCTGATTTTGGTGTTCAGGTTAATGTTAATGAACCTAATGTTATTGTGCTGACAATGTATCTTTTATGTCGATTTCAGAACATTTTGGGTATATAGACAATCCTATACTTATTCATCGTTTTAATCACATCATTGAGCTTAAGCAGTTGCGTTTTTTGTGTATCAGATGCTTAAAATGAAAGAGAATAAGTACCATCTAATTGACTTCAAAGTTCATAATAGGGTTTAAGGTTTAACGCATAAAATGATCTTTTGTACATGGCAAGTAATGGAGAAGTTTTTTGTAGTATATTTTCATGACACGCCAATGTGTATGTAATTAGGATATTGAGGTTAACTAGGCAAATATTTTGGATGTTGAATGTAACATAAGATGATATCTATCTATGTAATTGATGTTTTTCATCTCCGGATTTTTATATTATTCATATGCATGTATCAATCTCTGATTGTTGTCACTCCTTTGTTGCATAATACATTTGTAATAATCTATTTCAATTTATCATGTCACACCGCCTCAAGGGGCGGATAGCCACTTAGTAACAAACGTGATCCGTAATGATTTACTATTAACACACTATCTATGGGGGCATTTTTGTCCAAATTTTCCAAGTATGCCAAGCGTGTGATGGCTTTCCCAGACATAACCAAACCTAATCACTCCCTCTCTCTCCGTCATTTGCGCTCTCAATCTCTTTCTCTGTCAAGTGACCTGCTCTCTAATTGCGCATCCAAGCTATCTTTCAACTTTCCCAGTTTTTACTATAGCTTTCATTTGTCAATCAAACTTTCAGCCTCTCAATCGACGAATCGACCGATCGACCCACTGTCGCACCTTTCATCGTCACCGACCACTGCTCTAATAATTGAGTTGATTTTGTAATTTTTGGTGTATATTTAGACTGGGCAGTATTAGAATTAATATAGTTTGGATGATGCGGTTTTGTTGTTTTGGATATTGTTATTTGATTGGCCATACCAACGTTCGTTAAAATGCATTTTGTGTTTTTGAGGCTCTCATTTTTTCTAACAGTGCAAAAATATCTCGGTTTGATGTGCTTTAGTAATAAAGTAGTCTCGGCGGTGATTAGTAATTACAATTGGCTTATGTGGAATGAATAAGTAATTTGAAAGCTGGAGATCAGAGATGATTGCAGAGAAGATGAGACTTAAGAGAACAAACGTCGTCAAAGCATCTTCGCATACATTTAAACGAGAGCCCAATTAAAAATAAATAAAAATAAAAATAGTAGGGCTGCCTCGTCTTACCCTCGTCTTGGAATTTTTTTGTGGCATATAAGCTTCTCTCTCTCTCTCTCTCTCTCTCTCTCTCTCATTTCAGACCGACTCTTACTTTACACCGACTCTTTACACCAAATCACAACGGCAAGAAAGGTTCTCTCTTTCTCTCTCCTCTCTCGTTCTCTCTCATTTGTCCACAACGGCACAAATGTGTTTTGAAATCCCAAAGCTTTCATGTGGTTTTTTGAAACAGAAGAGAATAGAGCAGTGGAGAGGAGAAAAGGGAAGCGAAAGAGAAGTCCGATGCGGGTTTCGAAGCTATCAAATTTGGCAACGGTAACGTTCCAGAGAAGCGATTTCATGTGGGTTTCAAACAGAAGAGAAGAGAAGAGAAGAGAGGAGCGGAGAGGTGAGGAGAAGAGAGAAGCGAAAGAGAAGTCCGATGTGGGTTCGAAGCTATCAAATTTGGCAACGGTAACTCTCCATTCTCGATTCTCTAATTTGGATTCAATCTTCTGCATATGTATTTGCGTTTCAGTTCGATCATCTGCATATTATTGGGAATTGTTTCTGATTTAGGGTTACAAAGTTTGAGTTCAATCTTCTGCCATATTTACTGTGGAGTGGTAACCATGATCAGATTTCTGTATAGGGTCTGGTAGATTGGGGTCATTAAGCAAGCTTATGGGTGACAAAGTTGTTAAGGATAATATTTCTTGGGGTTGCCGTTTGGTTGGTGAATCTTGTTGCCTATGATATTTTTTTGATGGATTGGGTATCTGGATGTTATTGGTTTCCTCCATAAGTCTGGTTGCCTTCAATAAATTGGTTGCCTTTATGAATTTGATTCCCTTGCTTTTGGTGAATCTGGACCATTTTTATGGCGTTGATGATTATGATTTCCTGATGCTTTTGATAAATTGAGTTGCCTTTGATAGATTTGGCGCCTTTGATGTCATGTTTGATGAATCTGGTAAATTGAGTTTCCTTTGAAAATTGATTGCCTTTGATTTCTGGATGAATCTAGTTTCCTTTGATCAAACAGGATTCCTGTAGATGATTCGGTTGCCCTTATGATTCTGGTTTCATTTGAAACCTATAATGAATCTTGATAGTTTTGATGCCTTTGATAAATCAGTTGCCTTTGAGATGTCCTTATGATTCTGGTTTCATTGGAAACCTATAATGAATCTCGATAAGTTTTGATGCCTTCGATAAATCGGTTGCCTTTGAAATGCCCTTATGATTCTGGTTTCATGTGAAACCTATAATGAATCTGAAAAGTTTTGATGCTTTTGATAAATCGATTGCCTTTGAGATGTCCTTATGATTCTAGTATCATTTGAAACCTATATGGATCTTAAAAGTTTTGATTTCTTCGATAAATCGGTTGCTTTTGAGGCTTTAACGAATCAGGTTGCCTTTGATGCCAATGATAAATTGGGTTGCCTCTAATCAATTGAATTGCCTGCAATTCCTTTGGCAAAGCAAGTTGCCTTTGAGGCTTTGATAAATCAGGTGTTCTTAGATGCCTATGATGAAAAGTAGCATGTGATGCTTTTGGTAAATCAGGTTGCATCTTATAATTTAGGTTGCCTTTGGGGCTTTAACAAATAAGGTTGCCTTTGAGGCTTTGATAAATCATTTCGCTTTTGATGTTAATGATAAATCGGGTAGCATGTAATGCTTTTGACAAATCGGGTTTGCATTTTATAATTCAGGTTGCGTTTGATGCTTTCGTAATTCTGGTCGCCTTTGAGGCTTGAACAAATCAGGTTCCCTTTGATCCCTTTGAGACTTTGATAAATCAGGTTGTCTTTGATGCCTATGATAAATACGGATAGCATGTTGCCTTTGTGGTTGCCGTTTGGTTAGTGATTCTTGTTGCCGATGATATTCTTTTGATGGATTGGGTTTTGTTGTCTTTTATGAATCTGGATGTTATTGGTTTCCTCGATAAGTCTGGTTGCCTTCCATAAATTGGTTGCCTTGATGAATTTGATTCCCTGTAATGCTTTTGGCGAATTTGGACCATTTTGAAGGCATTGATGATTATGGTTTCCTTGATGCTCTTGATAAATTGAGTTGCCTTTGATTAATTGGTCGCTTTTGATGCCATTTTTGATGAATCTGGTTTGTTTCGATGAATCTGGCAAATTGAGTTTCTTTTGAAAATCGATTGCCTTTGATTTCTGGATGAATCTGGTTTCCTTTGATCAAACAGGATTGCTGTAGATGATTCGGTTGCCCGTTGTTGCCCTTATGATTCTGGTTTCATTGGAAACCTATAATGTATCTCGATAGTTTTGATGCCTTCGATAAATCGATTGCCTTTGAGATGCCCTTATGATTCTGGTTTCAATTGAAACCTATATGAATCTGAAAAGTGATAAATCGGTTGCCTTTGAGATGTCCTTATGATTCTGGTTTCATTGGAAACCTATAATGAATCTCGATAAGTTTATGCCTTTGATAAATCGGTTGCCTTTGAGATGCCCTTATGATTCTGGTTTCATTTGAAACCTATATGTTTCTGAAAGTTTTGATGACTTCGATAAATCAGTTGCATTTGCTGCCTTTTGAGGCTTTAACGAATCAGGTTGTCTTTGATGCCAATGATAAATCTGGTTGCCTCTGATCAATTGAGTTGCATGCAATACCTTTGGCCAAGCAAGTTGCTTTTGATGTCTTTGAGGCTTTGACAAATCAGGTGTTCTTTGAGGCCTATGATGAAAAAGTAGCATGTGATGCTTTTGATATATCAGGTTGCATCTTATATTTCAGGTTGCCTTTGAGACTTTAGAGCAAATCAGGTTGCCTTTGATGCATTTGAGACTTTGATAAATCATGTTGCCTTTGATGTCTATGCTAAATCAAAACAAAAGCTGTTAAAGGAAAATGTTGTCATTTTTTGTTTTTTTACAGGATTCTGATCGACCTACTTCGAATCCTTTACCTCTACAGTCTGAAGCTTTTTCTGATCACAAATATGGATCTTTATCAGCATAGCAACTGATAGAGACTGTAGCTGAACAAGTGCCACATTTTGGAACTGAAAAGTCTGCATGCACTTTTGTTTCATAATTGCTAATGCTTGCTGGAACTTGTTTTTGCATTTAGTGATCTGGTGCTGTTATTTACTAAATAACATGTCATTTTTTGGTTTTTTGACAGGATTCTGATCGATCTACATCAAATCCTCTACCTCTACAATCTGAAGTTTATTCTGATCACAAATATGGATGTTTATCAGCACCGGAAAGTACGTCTAGATTTCAAATAGAAGAGTGCATATGTTAAGTTACTATTGAACCGGCATTACTTTTTCATTTTACAAGTTCGCGGTTGTTCAATGTTAAGTTATTCTTTCAGGAAAGTAGTAATTTTGAGCTGAGAAAGTAGGAAGATAATCAAGTGAGACAGTAAGTCGGAGTTTGCCACAAGGGATAAGATTTAATTTCCCACTCTCAAACTGCTCTCCAACAAAATCCTGTTCGACTTGAAGAGTGTCTTTGCCGCCGATTTCCTGTATGTTCTCATTCATTTCATCCTTTCTTTTCTTCATCAGTACTGAGTAATCTGGATACAAACCATATAGTAATAGAATTGTTGCTCTGTCAGTTTCTTAGTCTTTGAATACTTCATATTTATAAGAAATCAATGTATATATCCATTCTGAATATCCTAGCTAAATATGCAGTGAAATTAACACATAGTTACTAATATGGTAACTAATACTACTGTTTGTATCAGTCATGTGTTTGTGCTCCATTGATTATAAAGGGGCGTTGTTTTTTTTATTATTATGATTTGTTTGTCTTCAATTCAGACTGGAGAGTATTAGAGATACTTGATTTTATGTCTCTGTGCTTATGTGTGTTGTTTGTACATGAAATGGATGTAGTTTGGAGCTTAGTCAGTATTGAGTAGCTTTTGTATACCGTGAAATCAGGTACCAACGATTTTGTTGTCTCAAAGCTTTCTTATGTGTACAATAGGAGACATGAAATGGATGTAGTTTGGAGCTTAGTCAGTATTGAGTAGCTTTTGTATACTGTGAAATTAGGTACCAACGATTTTGTTGTCTCAAAGCTTTCTTATGTGTACAATAGGAGACAAGGTGAATAAGATCCCTTGCAAATCATTTACGTTTTTTTTCATACAGATATCAGTTTTGTTTTACGAGTCTTCGTAGGCTGTTTTATTCTATATCTATGTTGGTGAAAAAGTGTGCCTGATTTATATTTGGTACATATTTGTTGATATCCTCAACGCTGTTTTCATGAAGTTGGTTTATTCTAATGCTTTGTTGCTGATTTTTGCTGATTGCTTTCAGAGGAGTTGTGTTTATTTAGTCCTTCAATAAGTAAGTTCATTTCTTGCAGTTCTTTTATGTGCTTTTTCATATAAGTTTGTTTAATTTTGCTAGTCTTCATGAGCTGCTTTCTGTTTTCAGGCACTGTTTTGTTTCTGGAGCCATATTGTTAGTGATAAGGTATGTTTGATTTGTATATGTTACTTATTTGTTAATATCTTTGACTGAATTTTAATTTATGCTGTTTAAGATAGAAATAAAAATATGGTTATATAATGTGTAGTAGTTTCAAGGAAAAAAAAACCTCGCGTGAAATTTTATTTGCTGCTGATTTAAGTAGTAATAATTAGTTTTTGTTTGAGGTTACTATGCTTGATTGAGTTATTTTTGCTAGTTGGGATTTTCGTAGTTTAGATTGATTTCATGCTACTGAGTTATTTTGCTAGTTGGGATTTTCGTAGTTTAGATTGATTTAATGCTACTGAGTTATTTTGCTAGTTGGAATTTTTGTAGTTTAGATTAATTTCATGCTACAACTTATATTGATTGTGCAGATATTTGTTCTTAGTAATGAGGAAATATAAGGTTATGTATGTGGTCCATTTTTTTATTTCTGCTTCTATTCTGCTTTTTTATTTAAAGCTACTGTTGTTTTTTTATTTAAAATTACTATTGTTGTATGAGTAAATTTGGTTGATAATTTAGTATGTGGTTATGTGACGCAAATAGCGAAACAAATAATTTTTTTCAGTTGAACTTGGCTATTGTTACATTGTTTATTTTAGAGTGTAAATTTTGCAGATAGGAATAGTGTTCTTGCTAGATTGTTTATTCTCACTTCTAGTTTTATAACGATCAGAATTTACATCATTGTATGTAATTGGTGGAATAATAAAAGGGAAAATTATGTAAAAATTCAATCAAATTTATTTTACAAAAAAAATTATGACACCTAGGTAAAAAATGTTCAACTTATGACACTTTTTATTTTTCAAAAAAACCTAGCTGACGAAATAAGTTATAAAACTTATTTTTTCTACCGACTTTGTCATTTTTTCCTCATTTGAATTCTCTCTGTTGTCTTCAAGAGAGAGCTGCGCTTCCCTTCTTGCTGGTTAGTCAGTTCATCCCCTTCTTGCTGGTTAGTCAGTTCATCCCCTTCTATTCCAGTCTCTCTCTATCTCTCCAGACACTCTTTCTTCCTCGACTCTCTCTCGTGGCAAAATTGTCGGCGACGGACTAAGGCTGTCTAGTCACCAAAACCTTCAAGTAAGGTACCAAAATGACTACCTCGATGTCTTTTTTCTCTTTCCCTCAACTCCTAGCTACTCTTATCACTACAACAACAAATTCAATTTGCTACGCTTTTTTGCGACGACAATGAATACCGTCGCAAATACCTACCAATGGCGACATCAAATTTATTGTCGCGAATGTGGAGACCTTTTGCGATGACAAACCGACATCGTCGTAAAAGATTCCATCAATTGCGGCGATACTTTTATGTCGTCGCAAAAGGTTTCATCAATTGCGACGACACTTTTTCCCGTGGCAAAATTGTCGGCGACGGACCAAGGCTGTCTAGTCACCAAAACTTTCGAGTAAGGTACCAAAATGACTACCTCGACGTCTTCCTTCTCTTTTTGTCTCTCTCTCTCTCTCCCTACCACCGTCCACCACCTGCTCAAGCCCATCACACCGCCGCCTTGTCTCTATACAAGCTCCAAGCCACACAAGCTGCGCGCGGTTCACCGTCTCTATTTGTTGCTGCCTCTCTCAGCGCGGCCCTATCTGCGTCGCGCAAGCCGCCTCTGGCATTCTTATCCTAGGCCGTCAGCTCTGGTCCTCTCTCACGGTTGACCACCGTTCTCTGTAAGTCTCATTCTCTCTAAGTCTCTAACCCCGATCTCTGATTCAATTCGTTTTAGTTATACTCTCTTGGATTTTGAAACTTGTTGATGGGCGACTCAGACATGGGCCGGTGTATGGGACCCCAAAGAGTGGCATCTCGACCTCAGCTCGAGATTTACATAGGCCGAGTGTTGATTTGGCAAGAGTATTGCGACGACGTCTCAGCCGATTTGTCTAACGTTTCTTTGCCAAGCTCATTGAGAAAGATATTAAGATGCAACTGTTTCTTGTACAGATTCTGTATTGATCTTATGCTAAAAATTTCAAGTGCTTGTGCTTATTAATTCTTTGCTTTCTACAGGGCTAGTTGGTGTTTGAGGTTGGAAACTCAGGTGTAAGTACTGATACAACAAGGGAAGAGTTGATTTACAACTTTATGTATGCACTTTTTGTACATTTACTGAGCTTTGATTCATATGACTATTTTGTAGGAGTAAATTAACAGAATGAGGAAGGAATATATTCATCTTGAAGGTAGTTAAATCATGGACTACATAATTAGGTAATTTGTTCTGCACCACAACATATCCACCTACAACAAGTTTGAGAAAGTAAGAGAATGCATCTCAAACTAGTTCTATACTATCTTTCTCTGTCTGATTGACTTTTGAGTGTGTGAGAGCTAAAGAATAGAAAGTAAAGATACTGAAACAGAAGCTATTTCATATCCATATACAGAAAGCAACTGAAGATGCTCAGATATTTTCTGAGCAAGATGCAGTTGCACAGTGATATGCTGCTCAAGTTCTTCAGATCGTATAGAGAACCATATTTATTAATAATGTTTTGGATATGTAATGTTGAGTAGTAGTATATATGCACACATGAAATATATTTTTACTAGATTGCATGCATAAAATTGTTTTACTTGTTCAAATAAATGTTTACTCAGAGCTTGTAGTTATACTAAACTATTACTTTACACAGTAGACGATCCTTATCTGGTCATATAGATGTATTATGTCTGTGCGTTTTGTCTTGCAGGAGAGATATGAAAAGGTCACTACTTCACTTGCAGAGATGGAAAAAAAAGTAGTTATGGCATAATCAATGTTAGAGGCTACTTTAAAGTTCCAAACTGGTCAATTGAAAACACAACATTCTCTGCGGTAAACTTGTCAGCTTTCTTATTTATTATTTCATTTATTTGGTGAAAGTTAATCTGTCACCTATTCCCACTCTATTACCTTTCATCTCTACATTAATTAAGTTGCGACACTAGTATTGGTTAATATGAGATGTGAGTTTCTCATCATTAATAACAATATCTATATGCACAATTATAAATTGTTAATTTTAATTGAAACATTTTTTCTTTGGGTTCAGATCTATGCCTTTAAATTCTTCACCTCGAATCAAGAGCCAACACAAGAGTTTCCTGCAAGAAATATTAGTTTGCTATCTCGACCATTGTTATCTCAACCATTGCTATCTCGACCGTCAGTTATACATTTGGTATAGTGTAAATTTTGTTTGGCTCTCTTATGTGTGTTTTGAGTCTGATTATATCTTTTTCCTTATATTTTTAATTTTAGCTTACATTGTAAATCAAATGTATGTCAAACAATACTACCAAACTTTGTAATCTTAGTTCTACTCTGTCTCTTAGGCAGCAGTGCTGCTATTATGTACATCAATGAAAATTCATGCTCATTCAGTACCACGGTTTGCATCATCCTTTGTTCTCTCTCCCAGGTTCCTATTTTGACCTTTCTTTTTTGCATATAGAATTTTGTCATTTACAATTATCATGCTTTAACTAGAATGCAAACCACTTGGCAGAAGTGAACAAGTTTATTGCACTTGCATGCATTAATTTTATTGTATCTACTTAATGCCTACCTTTGATACAATTAAGCTATTAAGCTACTGAGTTGAGTTTAGAAAGGAGTTCAACATCTGTGGGTGGTTCATTTATGATTTTAAGCTGCACCAATTTTGCTCTCCATAGTTGATAAATAAACTTGATTAACATACTTGTGATCATCAGGAAGCAATTTACATATTTACTCCTGAATTTCGTCAAAAGCACTTACTGATTTTATCTGCATTTGTTGCATCACATATTGCAACACATTCTTTCGACATCCAAAGTACACCGGGGTCTGGGCTTCAAGTAGCATCTTGTTTTACTTATCCATCTCACTAGTGTCAGTGGCCAAGCTAGCAACGGGGAATGTGTCATCATGCCCATGAGTGGTATTGTAACCTCTCTCTTGGTGTTGGTGTCCACCATGATTAAATCACGGAAACGCATCATGGACCAAATCCGCAATTGGGTTCCAAGCAGGGAGGCTGGCACCACTGCCGTTGGATGAGACACCATGGTAACTGTACCCTAGGCTGAAGTCTACTGCTTCACCATGCTCGCTCCACGTAGTATAACTCCACATCATACCATTTTCGTACAGATGTTGTATCATAACATTAACCTCTACATACTGATAGTTAAGACATTTTTTGCACGGACACCTGAAACGCTTTTTTTCCTAACCATGTTCTATCGCAAAATTCATAAATTCTCTAATTCCATCAATATACCGGACATCACTTCTATTCCGCAACTTTATCCAACTCTTGTCCATACTTCTACAAAATTTAATAATTATCATATTAGTCAACTATTATATATACATATTTTCAAGTAATTATTAAACTATTATATATACAAATTTTCAATAACTACCTTAATTATTAACGTATAATGAATTAAATTTTTTATTAATTAATGGTGAATATACTATACATCAATTACTTTAATATAGCTAACATGCATGTACGTTTTAACTAAATATTAACCAAATTTTTAAACATCCATGCATGCATATATACTAGTTAATTAATTAACTAATATATTTATATCAATCAAATACCAACTTAATTATAAATATTAGATCTACTAACAATGCAATACAATCAATCAAATGTACAATTAATTATATATATAAATGTTAAGATTGTCGGAAATTAACTATGTACGTACCTAGCCTTCTCCGATATATGGCGAATCGATGGTCAGAGCCGGATATATATATATAGTGCTAGTTGTACGTGTGAGGAGAGTCTGATCGAGAGAGAATGAGAATGAGAATGAAAATGAAATGAGCGAGCAGAGAGAAAAAGAGTCTGGCAAGGACAATATATAATGCATCACTTAGACAACGGAAATGAGTAATTATCGTCTGAGTGAAAACTTAGACGACGCAGTATCGGTGCATCGTCTAAATGAACATTTAGACGACGGAATATACGGAGGTCCGTCGTCCAAGTGTAGCATGAGACGACGCATAGTCGATGCGTCGTCTAAGTGGTCACATAGAAGACGGCGTGTCAGTACGTCGTCTCATGCTGCACTTGGACAACACAGACTCATTTTCGTCGTCTAAGTGACTACTTCGATGATGAAAAAATGCTAGAGACGACACAATTTATTGGTGTTGTCTAAATTCTACTTAGACGACGAAACTTTTACGGTTCCGTCATCTAAGAAGGTTTTTCTTGTAGTGGAAGCTACTGATTCAGTATTGCCAAACATAGTAGTTTAACACAACTATGAAGAAGATGTTGTTCCAGAACCACCATTTGAAATTGTATAGAATGATCCTCAAATTATTGATGAAAATGAAAATGAGATTTAGAATGTGAGAAGGTCTACAAGAAATAGAAGGTCAGCACTTGGGGCAGACTATCACACACGTTCTTGATAGAAAATTATGTGTTTCAATGATGATGAAGATCCTGGAAATGTGAAAACTGCACTAGCCTGTATGAATTCAAAGGCATAGATGCAAGCAATGCAGGAAGAAATAGAAAGCATAAAGAAAAATGTAGTTTGGGAATTAATACCAAAACCAGATGGAGTCAAGGCAATTAGTTGTAAATGTATGTTCAAAACAAAAGAGGATGCAAGAGGAGATGTAGAGAGGTATAAAGATAGACTAGTGGCAAAAGGCTACAATCAGAAAGAAGGCATAGATTACAATGAAACATTCTCACCAATTTTAACTAAAGATGCCTTAAGAGTAATCATGGTAGTAACTACTCACTACAATCCAGAGTTTCACCACATGGATGTGAAGACTGCATTTCTGAATGGTGAATTGCAAGAAGATATTTACATGACTCATCTAGAAGTATTTGAACAAGGTACTGATATGATCTGCAAACTGAATAAATCCATATATGGTTTAAAGCAAGCATCAAGACAATAGTACTTGAAATTCGATGAGGTTATTACTGCTTTTGGGTTTGAAGAAAATAAATTAGATGAATGCATTTATATGAAGACCAGTGGGAGAGATTTTATATTACTGGTCTTATATGTGGATGATATCCTACTTGCTAGCAGCAGTATGAACCTGATGAATTCAACAAAGAAGTTTCTGAACAAAAGCTTTGACATGAAAGATATGGGAGATGCTCATTTAGAGACAGAAAAGCAGGAATTCTTGGTTTATCTCAAAAGTCATATATTGGAAAAGTTCTGAAACGTTTTGGCATGAAAAACTGCAAACCTGGAGACAGTCCAATGTCAAAAGGTGACAAACTCCATAAAGGTCAGTGTCTTGTGAACTTGTTGGAAGCCTAATGTATGCTCAGGTCTGTACAAGACCTGATATTGCTTTCTGTGTTAGTATGTTGTCCAGATTTTAATCCAATATTGGTCATGCTCACTGGATTGCTGGAAAGAAGGCACTGAGATATGTGCAGAAAACCAAAAACTACAAGTTGACATTTAGAAGAATTGAAGATGAAGAACTAGAGTTGAGAGTTTTCACTGATGCATCATACAAATCAGACATTGATCATTTGAAATCCACTTCTGGATATATTTTCACAATGGCAGAAATAGTTATATCTTGGAAGTTTACAAAGCAGTCACTCACTACAACCTCAAATTTCCAAGTAGAATACGTGGCAATATATGAGGTTAAAGAACTTCATTTCAAGATTGAAATTAGTTAAATCTGTGAACAGATCAATCAAAGTTTACTGTTACAATTGAGTTCTTCTCCAAAAATAACAAGAGGTCTTTAGGAATCAAATGCATAGATGTGAAGTACTTTGCGGTAAAAGAAAATATGTATTCTAGAGACATTGAAGTAGTAAAAATTGGTACCAAAGAACAATTAGCAGATCCATTTACAAAAGTACTCCCAGTGGAAAAATTTGCTAAACATGTGGAGAACATGGGAGCCATCTGTTTATAATGTATGAATTACTATATGTACTATGAAATTATTGTGTATTTCATATTATTAACTCAGTAATTCTGTAACTGTTTAACTATGAGAATGATGTATAAAGTGTAGTCATGATCATAACTTCTCATCCATTACTCTTCCAGACAGTTTAAATTTAAAAAATTTATCACTCATTAAAGATTGATACTACAGCTGAGAGTTAAAATTGCTTAAGTAAGTCACAATGATTCATGCGAATTATTTTGTTGTGCATAGTGACATTGCAGTATTGATAATTTTCTAAATTATCATAATATTCAATGTTCTTGCATTAGGAAGAGAATTTGACAGAATCAAAATTTATTTTAAAGGTATATACACTAAAGTATTCATGTTTCTAAGCTTAAGTTCTGAGGTCCTTCATTAGAAATATCAAGTTCAGTGCGAGATTGTAAGTTGAATTTTGGATATTTCAACTTCAGTGAGCAATTTGATAGTTTGGTCATGACGTCAGCAAACTTAAATTTGAAAATTTGAATGAAACGGATCAGAATGATTTTGAATTTTCTATCTTATCTAAATTGGATAAACCAGTGACTAGGCGATCAATAAACGGTTTCTTTAATGGAAGAAACCGTCCAATTCAAATCAGAATCAGTGTATAAATACATACCATTGTCCCTATTGATACTAGTACCATCGATCTGCTCGTGTACATTCTGGAGGAATCAAGAGAAGATACAATGGAAAACCAAGTCAATAGTATGTAATTCATATCTTCAATACAATTATTAAATCTGTATCAACTTGAAAATGCAAAATTAGATAACAGCCTTTAACCACGAATAGTTCGTAGTTGGTTCTGGATTCTCTGATGAACATGTTGAACTCGTACGGTACTGCACTTTAGCAAAAATCTGATTTTCTTCTATAAATTCTAACACTGGTTACCACAATACAATGACTCAGAAAGAGTTTGTACGGTCCTAGTTGAGAGTGATTAAAAAAATTGTGTTAACACCTTATAGGTAGACTACATTAGGAGTTTTGATTTCCTTTTGACTACAATATATATACACTAGAAAAATTTTCACCCGTACCAGTATAGTGTAGAAGTGGGAGAAAAATATAGAGGAAGTTGTGAATAACTGTTACGAATTTACAATAGTATCATTCTGATTTTTTTTTGTCAATTTCATTTTTTCTTTTGGCATAAATATATTGCTCAGTTTAAAATTTGATGAGCCTGATGACATAACTTTATATTAGTAGATATATATATATATATATATATATGATCCTCTTCTAGGACACGTGTATTTTCGTTTTTGATATAGAAGAATACAAAAACAAACAGGAAGTAATCAAATTACAGGAAGCACCTAGTTTTTTTTTTTTTTTTAGTTCTGCATAAACCGCTGCTACACATTCATGTATGTAAGAAATGAATTGATAAACTGCTCTGGCCGGGGAAGAAATAACAAGGTTGTTGCATCAACCTGTAAAAGCCTTGAGTGATAGACAGCCAATCTCTCATAACTGTTATAAGTAGACAAAGTAGTCGTATATGTTTCAGTGGTGTCAAACTTTTCGGTTTAATTACACACCATCATCTTCCACACTGACGACGTACTGGAGCTAGCTAGAATTGAAATAGCAAGACCTTGAAGCAATTGGATCACTAAGGTCCGACCGATGATCACTCGGGGCAAAATGGCCGGTTGGAACCATCCATGTGACTAGGAATAGCAAAGTGCCTCAACCTCCCTTCCTGTTTTTGCATGTAACCTTTACAAAGGAAAGACATAGAGAACTTGTCCTCCACAACTCGATTAACATCATGAACAAACACATGAGTAGTCTCTCCTTGCTCTTTATTTCGAGCCATCATTCCGGCTGTGTATATGGCACTCATTCTTCCCGGCGCCTCCTCATAATACCCGGTCGGCGCATCCACCATTATCAAGTCCCATTTGATGTCATACACCTCACTCGGCAAACCCTTCAGGGCCAATTGGCACATGCTGTACTTGACGTCAGTACCAACTGCAGTGCACTCAGGCCCCTTGCCAACATCCATGAGATTCTCAGCCTGGTTCACCTTGCTGTCGTACGTGACATGGTACGATTCCAATGTAGGGAAACGACGTTTGATTTGCTCGATCCAGGACTCATCTTCTTCGAGAAATATCGTCCTGCCTCCATGGTTGAGCGCACCCCACATAAGGCTGTCATGGCCGAGGCCAAACACTAGGAAGTTGCATGGTGATTTCTGGTCTAGAATCTTTGCTGACTCTGAGATCTCCTTGAGTGTTTGTTGTGGGGTGATGGTTGAGGTTGTGTAGTGGATTATGGTTTGAGTTAAAGCGGAAGGGATCTTGTTGCAGCTAGTAGTACTAGTACTAGTACTTGGTGAGCATTTTGTAGGAGTACTACTACTTACATTGTCAACATGAGTAAGTAAGGGACGACGCAATGGTACCTTTGGCGAGCTGCTGCTAGATTGGGGAAAGCTTGATCGTAGAACGAAAAGAATTATGAAAGCCACGAAAACTCCTAGGAAAAGAAGCTTATAGTTGAAACTAGGATAGGGTTTTGGCCGACTCATGTTGTTAAGATGGCGCAGTGGAGGATGAAGCTGTGGAAAGAATACTGTAAGATAGATTTTATACATGATGTTGGTGATAGATGAAGTTGGTCAAGAATGAAGGGTGGAATTCGATCTGTTTGTTGGATGCTTGAACAATAAGGGAAGTCATAAGTTGCTGGATGGTTGAACAAGACTGAAGAGCTAATCTGACATGATTCGTTGTGAAGCAAGGAAGTTAGGTTCGGTGGATTCTTTTTGAAGAACAAGTCCTTTCAAGAGGGTTTATTAATAGCACGATTAGAATCAAATGAGAGGACATCCATAATAATCCCAAGTAACAAAGACTCATTCTAAGTTCTGGTACTAACGTGTTTTTAACCGTTTGTATGTTGCAAGTAAAAAATGTCACTCACAACAAAACCCACCTCCACTTCGCGGCGTCTCTGTTTCAGAATGGCCGCCGAAACCTCCAAAGTGGTCCCCGCCGTCATAGTCGGAAGGGCCTTATACGACATGGGCAATGGCGACGATTTACTCGTCAGTAGAGATGAGCCAGTGCCTCTCGATTTTCAAGGCCCAATCTTGGTCTGCACTAGGAATGATCATCTTGAGGCTGTCCTCAACTCCACTCCCAGGCCCAGATGGAACGGTACTTACATCCTTCTGACCAACACTAACAGTTTCATTTCGATTCATTCTTCATTGGAATTCAGGAGTGTATAATGATTATATGGAATTTGATTGATAGATTGTTCAATGTGTTTGTGGTAGATGGTGAATTCCTAATGTGGAATTATTATGCTCAAAAGTCGAAACACCAACTATAATATAGTAAAGGAATTCTGAATTCGCTTTACTGTAAAGATTATCTTAGGGATGAACTGGATTGCTATAGAGTTCGGGTTTTCTTGCCGAGTTTTATAGCTTAAACAGAAAAAGAAATGCATAATTCTTTTGAATCGTCTTGATTTGGATTGTCGACCTTCTTCATTTTCAAAGTTCCCTTCTCTCTTTTTTTCTGTTTGTCTTGATGGACTATCATGTGACACAATGGACTTACCAATTGGGCAGATTTGTTTTTTTTCCAGAGTGGAATGCTGGAACCGTGGCTTGAAAGTAAAGGTCTTGGCAATGCGGATCAAGTGCTGACATATTTTGCTGTCTCCAAGCTTGGAGAACCTCCTGTTGATGGAATAACCCATGCAAATCCTGAAGGACTTGCAGCATCATATGGGAAGTGGGCATCTGCAGTTGCTGGCAGATTACATGCCGGAGGTCTTACATGCAAGGTAAACGGAAATGGATTTTCAATAGTTTGTCTTCTTCGTTTCATTACCCCGTTGAGGTTTTTGGTGTAGGTGCTTAATTGTTTGAATTTAGAGATGTTCGCAAAGTTTTTTCTCAAGTTTTGACCTTTAGTTTAATATTAAAAGAGACTTTTAATTAGGTTCTGGAGAAGGAAGCATTTCAGAAGCAGATGTTAGAGAAGTTGATATGGATATCAGCATTCATGCTTGCAGGAGCTCGTCATCGAGGAACAACTGTAGGTGGTGTAGAGAAAGACTACCGTTCTGAAGTAAGCATTCTTTACTCTATAACTTCGTATGCTCCCATTCTTGCCTGAAGTAGCAAACAGATGTGAACGTCTTTTAGCACATACTAGGACAGCTGGTAGAACAGAAGTTTTAATCAGATTCACTATATAGTGCTTCAAGCTTTTCTTGTCTAGATTTTTCGTTGGTTGATAATTGACTGTTTGTAATGAAAATCGTAATCTGGCTAATATCATGGTTGATAACTGAGTTATTATTAGTTGACCTGAAAATGTGAAGAATAATTGCATAAGAAATGTTACTAGGGATGTATGGTGGTGTGGAAATTACTTTAGGCCATTAGGTCTGCGCAATCAAGTCTTTATGATACTCAAGTGAAGGAAACGTGAACTTGTATTGGATATATGTTGACAATCGGAACTGATAAAGTTTACTTATATTATGCTTCAGGTTTCCAGCCTCATTGCAGAGCTTGCTTCTGCTGCAGCAGCAGAGAAGGGTTTGGTATTTGACGGAGCCATGGAGGATAGATTATGTGCATACTCACGTACAGTTTCCCACTTTCCGACAGCAGTTAAAGAGGTAATTACAGGTCATTCAAGTCGTAAATAGTTTTAATTGTTAATTTTTTATACTCCAAAAGTTTGATTTTTGTTCTCACTATGGAGATCGTCTAATTTCTGCAGTTTAATTGGAGAAACGGTTGGTTCTATTCTCTCTCTGAGAAATCAATTGCTGAAGGAAAGCCTGATCCCTGTCCTCTACATACTGCATGGATGAAGGAATTGAAAATCGTTTAGGAACAAAAAAATCAGCTCGATTCAATTGTATCGATGTTATATGATTTGGATCTCCTTACTTATATGAGCTAATACAGTAAAACTTCGATAATTTAATATTCGATTAATTAATAATCTCGTTAAAATAATATTTTTTGTCGGTCTCAACTTGAGGACTTGAGTATTAATTTAATATTCAATTAATTAATAATCTCGTTAAATTAATTAATTTTGTCGGTCCCGAGATTATTAATTTATCGAAATTTTATTGTATAACGAGTTTGAAAAACATGTTTCTTCTATAAATACAAAATTAAAACAGAATATTGTATTATGATTTTCATGAATCCCAGAATATGTTCAGTTTGACTATTTATTTTCTTTTCTTTTCTAGAAAAGGAGAATCATTTTGTTCTCCAATCTCCATAGGCTGGTTCCAGCTAGGTACTACTGTATATAACATAGCATGTATGGGCGTCAATCTGCCAGATATGATAATGTGAACGGTCGATATATCTTCACCATAAAATGAGTATATACATATGACAAAACTAAATCAATGAAGGAAAACTTTTTTTATGGTGAAGATATTAAGCAACAATATATGCATGGTTAAGCATTTGGACAAATTTTGTAACAAGAAAGCAAGAAATTAAGCAACAATATATGCATGGTTAGGTTAGCTTTATCAACAAAGCAAGCAACGTTTAAAGGCATATAATTTCAGGGAAAAAAGTCAGTACCAGTACCCCAATTTTTAGCGACATACAACATTAAGTATCTCAACTTTCAAAATTCTAAGATCAGTACCTAAATTTTCGAAGTCGTACTAACTTTGGTACCTCTGGTTATATACACCGTTTGGTCAAATGCCATTATGATAATAATGAAGGATATATCTGTATTTTTAGTCCTCCATGCCCCTTTTTTCACCTGACCATTTCATCCAAAACTTGAATCTCTACCAAACGAAGAGATCCTTGGGTTCGGAGAAGGAGTGACAGAGAAAGAGAGGAGCTTCGTCTATGACTTTGGGGTTTTAGAGAGTGAGAGAGCTAATGGTCATTCACAACGAGAGAGTGGTTAGCTTCTCTCCAGGCAAGATTGGCTGCCTCACTTTCTTCAAGTCTCCGTAAATTTTCCAACGCTTTTGAATTTCATCTTAACAAACCTGTTACCCTGTTGCAACTTTTGATGAGCATAAGTATTTTCAAGTCGGGTCGTTGTCCGAATGGCGCAATGGGTTTGGGGCTTTGGCCTTTGGGCCTCTAGCACGACGACCTCGATGTCCCATACATGGAGTCCAACTCCGACGAAGAAAATGTGCTCGAATCCGAAGAGTTGGAGAGACATGATCTCCTCCTCAGCTGCTTTAGTAGTGTCGTGAGAGTCAACATCAGTAGAAGTAGTGCTCTGTTTCTACCTCATGGTTTTGCCTTGTCGATTGAGCAGTAGATAAACTGATAAAGTCGAAGAGAAAGAAGGGTTTTCTCTAGGATGCTTATTGTTGTGTTGTTAAGTACTTTCTCTTTGTCCTTTGTGATCCCTACTATATATATTTATAGAAACTGATAATGGTAAACAAATCAAGAGTATGATCGAACTAGTGAGGGGGTGTGTCAATTTAGATTGTGCGAACTCAAAAGAGGAAAAACAACAAAGGAAAACAATTAAGTTGGCATGGGGTTATGTATTATGCCTCAAAAGAAAGGGAGAGACAATGTCAACTCCTTAAGATTTCAAGCAGAGAGAGATGTTTGATGCTTGGGTTCTGGAGCCCCAAATGCTTTTGGGGCTCCAGAACCCAAGCATCAAACATCTCTCTCTGCTTGAAATCTTAAGGAGTTGACATGGTAAAAACAATGATATGGTAGGGTCAATGACATAAAATGGAGGGGGTCACTAAACAGACGAATTTACCCTTATTTTTGTGTCAAAAGAAACGACGTTGGTTGTCAGAGATACCAAAGTTAGTACGGCTTCGTAAATTCGGGTATTAATCTTAGAATTTTAAAAGTTTAGATACTTATGTTGTATGTCGTTGAAAGTTAGGGTAGTGTTAGTGACTTTTTCCCTAATTTCCGCGTGATTGTCATGCTTTTCATGCATGGCAGTCGGTGACTGAAAGTTTAAACAAGCCGTTATGTATATGCATGGTTATGGCAGCTTTAACTGTCATGCTCTTTTTCCTTAATCTCATCCAGTTTTTACAGTATAGAAAGGCTTGAATGGGATCAGATTTCCCACCATAAATAGCCAGATACACCCCTACAGGTTAATTAGCATACCCTTTTCTTAATTGAGGCGATTGAAACGTACTACTGCCAAATGTAGGAGAGAGGAGAAGGAATTGCGCAGAGGTTATATACATCGTGTGCCTTGCTTTGATATAGATATATATCTAAGCTATCACCACACGATATATATATCAAAGATAGCTTATATTTATCGTGTGCCTTGCTGTGAAAATGAACGAGATGGAAGACTTGTTTGAGGACGGGCTGCAGTCAGAAAGGATAACTCACTATCCTCCATGCCCAAAACCAGAGCTGGTAGTTGGCCTCAGGCTTCATTCTGATGGTAGTGGTATCACTATCCTTCACCAGGTTAATGGAGTTCAAGGCCTTCAAATCAAGAAAGATGGCGTCTGGTTCCCTGTCAACTTTCACAGTGATGCCTTTGTTGTATTGGAGACATTCTAGAGGTTTGTCAGCTGCTCGATCTCTCTTCCTCTCCTTTCACGTATCTACGTTACAACTTCATGCATGCACAAATTAACTTCCTAGCCTTATTCGATCTCTATGGTTTCGCTAGTTCTTTTTTCGTCTGTAACTAGCTTCTCGTGGTTCATTATTTGCAGATTCTGAGTGATGGGATGATAAAAGCATCGAGCACAGAGCAACTGTGAACTCAGAGAAGGAGAGGATTTCCATTGCTATGTTCTTCAAACCCAAACTTGAGGCTGAGATTGGACCCATGACTGCCTTAAGGTAAAGCCACACCTTTTAAGAAGTTAGCAATGAAAAAATTTATCGAGGATTTCTTTGCGCATACCCTCCTTGGGAAGTCACACTTGGAGCGAATGCGAATTGGAAAACAGTGAGGAAAATATTACCGATTAAGTTTTATGTGTTACTGTGTTAGTTGTCAAGTGAATAATGATGTATCAGCATAATGTGAATTATGCGTCGTAAACTCGTAATGCCAGCTTTTAGATAACTTAACGTATGTCTTTTGGTAAAGTTTCACCAACTGCGTGTGAGTCCATGCATCTATTACAAAGGTAAAAAGGGAATGAAAATCCTCTTATTGGAATATTTCATCAACTATGAGCCAATGATTACATACAGAAGATGACTCCTTCAATTGGATACACGACTGTTCACTTATTTGATTAACCAGTCACGTAAAGCCAATTTACACCAATGTATATATTAAACCTGGTGTGAATTTCCTCATCTCAGCAGCTATTTATGCCAGTCTACACGAACCCTAATGTCTAAATGTAGCTCACGTCCAAACTCCCTGTTGTTCCATGTCCCTAACCAGTGTAGATCATAGACAGAACAATGAAAACCGAAGCACCATTAAACCAAATTCATGCAGCAGTCATTGAAGTTCTGATGATCTACCTACAGATAGAGGAGATTTTTACAAGATGTTAAGTATAGTATTTCGTCAGTGCCAACATGAATAGGAATGATCGGCAGCTAAGACATAAATATGATACTCACATATTTAGTGATCGCTTTAATATATTCTCAGCCACGGGAAATGTGGGAACTATATCCACAGGTACCTACAACACAAAGAACAAGAAGATGTCAAACTCTGCAATAACATCTTTGTGTAAAGCATAGAGTTAAACTCTACAGAAATGGAAAGCATCCAGCAACCCCCACCCCACAATTGATGAATTAATCACAATTCACAAAACACTGCATACACAAAGAAACATCAATTAATCACAATTCACAAAACACTTTTGCTCTGTGCAGACAGACACCGTCTTTTTAAAAAAACTGAGCTAAATAAACTGAAACAAGCTACCGTTTTCAGAACCATTATAAAATAGCATGTAAGAATTGATTGATCCCGCTTGAAATCATTTGTTATGCCCGAACCTTTTCTAATCGTTGCAATGCAACCTTTAATGGATCAGTCATTGTGCAGTATTTTTGAAGCAGCATTTTTGCAGCCTCTTTGTCACCTTTTGCTTGTATGGTAAGAATCTCCCTACTTAAATTCTCAACCGCTCCTTCAACCTATTAAAGAAAAACAAAAACAACAACACTAATAATATTATTAACATTATTGACAATAATATTATTGAGGATTGTGGGGCAGTAATACCTTGTCAAAGTCAACAGTAAATGTTTCATCGGTATTCAAAATAAAGGCTCCTTGCATGTATAGCCAGTTAAACTGCAATGCTTGTCCTTTTCTGAGAATTAGTAGAAACTAGAAAGTATCAGATTCTTGAGGCAAACATGCTAGGTTTTAGGTAAAAAAATATGCTTACAAATAGGAGAATGATGAATAACCTTACCCATGAGCTTCCTCTAGACCAAACCGAACTGAGCGGAAGCATCCAGCAAGAAAAGAAACATACATGGATTTCAACAAGCTCTTCGGGAGTAGATCCTAGATCCCCTCGATCAAACAAATGACAAAACAAGTGAGCAAGATGGCATCACATATAAGAATGTAAAATAGTGGTTCATGCTACTGAGTATTGATAAATGAATGCCATGGATAATTACATGACTAAGACTGGCATAAGGGGCAAAGAAATTCAACAAAATGCACAACTCACCTTGTGGATTAGGAATCTCAGTGCCCAAAGGCCAACTATATCAGCTTTCGCTTCTTCCAAAGCTGAGTGGAGTTCTTGCAGTTCCTTTATCGAGAAATGAAAGAGCAATGAGATTTGACATTGAGAATACAGTGTGTATAATTTTCTTAATTTTCTGAGACTGGCTCTATTTTTTGTTCTTTTCTGTCCAGCTGATTATTTGAATGATAATAAAATCATACTAACAGCACAAGTATAAAGCACAAAATTTGACCATACTCATCAACATTGAGAAAAAGCGTCATGAGACCAGTAACAATGTAATAATCCCTCCATCAGTTGCAAAGGCATTTACTGACTACATAAAGAATAAAAAGTATGCAATTACTCCAATTAGTTAGTTCCATCATCGCTAAAGAGGATCAAATTGCCAAAAATATTGAATCAAACTCGAAATTTTTTTGTTCGCTGCTCTTTTTGAAAAAATGAACCAAGGTTATTTCTCCCAACTATAACAGTTTAAGCATCTGGATGACATCATGTGCCTCTGCAACATGAAGGCATTAAAAGTTGTTTATTGTGACCATAGCATGTCTCACCAAACAAACTAGATGATATTGCCTCCATACAAAATGTACAATACGTCCTACTAAACTATAACTGTGGGCCACTGGCCATCACTTGTCTACTAACTACAACGAAGAATCAAAAGTGTACAGTAGATTTGGTAAATAACAGTTAAGTAACTGACCAATCTCACCGTAGACTTCCTACCATTTGGAAGTGTTATGCTATGTGGTCCAATCCCATGGCAGCACTCGTGGCAAATTGTGTGAGTGAAGAAGGAATCAAAATCCACAAGCTCTTGTTGTTCCTTTGTAATACAAACATTAGCTATAGGCTGAAGAATATGTTTGAACCTGTTTAGCATGAGCAATTACAGCATTATCTTCCAACACAAAAATCAATAATTGGAAAGTAAGACCTTAGTAATCTGTAATAACAAGCACAGAAACATAGGAAAGATAGTTTACTTGGCCTCTGAGACATTCTTTAGCATGACCATAGATGTTCCTCGATCTTTTACAATGCGCTCATCATTTGGTAGATTAAAAGCAACAGTTTGAGGGCCCTTAACATCCTGAGATAGATTTTCATATTTCCAATGTCACTTCACCAACCAGATAGCTTTAGACATATAATATACAGAGTTTGATATAATGAATTTTTAGCCACTATCGACTGTAATTTCTCTATTTGCACTTTTATATGATCATGAAGGGAAAAAATAATATAGACAATAACATGGATTTAAAGATATTCCTGTCTTTCAATGTTTAATTTAGTTTTCACTGCACTTAAATCTATTCCAAAGTTGCAATATAGCACCAGACAAACTATATTCTCACTTCTCTGTGATAATTGTTTCCCGATGAAAAATGAAAAAAAGGCATATGTTTGATAGAAAAGAATTATAATTTTTTCAGTTGTAAACTTACTCCGGAATTATATAGAAGTTCGATGACTCGAATAGGGGCAGAAATCACATCCTTGGACTTAAAAACATCTTCCAGTGGGAGATTTTGCTCCAACACCTTCAAAAGAAAAATCAAGAGGAATGAGGAAGTGTTTATGGTTATTCTTTCAGTAATCTATCACAGATGCGTTATTAAAGAATACTACAACAGTACCTGCAAATTATCACCAAAAAGTTTTAGCTGAGCTGTTGCTTTGTCATCACGAACTCCAATGAATGCTTCAAACGTAGCCTAAGATAAAAGCAAGTTGGTTAACTTTTAACGTGCGGAAACATTTATACATGTTATAAGCCTTATTAAGACTTTGGATTTTTACCTGGACACGATGAAAATAAAAACAATATTCATTCATTTTTCTTTCTACATGTCTTTTGATCACTACAGTCCACAAGCCTAATAAGGTCCTGTAGGTCAGTATGAGATTAATGAGCTATAGAATTGTATATACAGTACATGACGCCAGCCTCCCTTCACAACCATACACTACAAGGTCACTAATGCTGAAGCTGTAAACACATAAGCACTCTAGATAAGTATTTATGTATACCTTATACCCGAAAAGTGCATCTTCATATGTTTCGTATGGACCAATGGTGACATCCAGCTTAGAGTCCTACATCAGTAAACGTAGACAAAAACAAAGGTTGTCAACAGTCTAGTGGTCTTATATTGCACTCATTAGAATTTCTTTGTTAGAGGTTATAATTTTATATCTAGATGAAATGCAGTCGACAAACTTTAGCACTCTAAATAGAAATTTGTTCAAAATATTCACTAACCAACTCCAACCAAGCTAAATCTGAGTCATAGTAGTCATTTGAAAGGAAAGCATCACCCTTGCTGTGAAGCAACCTCTTCAAACTTCGTAGATAGGAAAAGGATTAGGATGACATTTGTAAGAAACAACAAAATATTTAGTAGGGATCACAGTTAGTTTTGTTGATTAATAATTATGCAAAAACTTAAGCTACTTTGATTAAAAAGAAGAAGCGTTATATAGTTACACATTTATACAGCATATCTAATCCTCATATCCACACAAAAATCAATATAAATCGACAGATTGCAAATGCAGATTATCAAACAAGATATCGATAGCAGTAATAACAAGGTTTATAATTCTGGATACATTTTGATTGTTGAAGCATCATAAATTTAAACCGGATGAATTTGCAGAATGATGCGAGTACAGAATGATTTAACCAGTAATAGTTCTGCAATCAACATAATTTTATAACACTACTGGGCACACCAATGAAAGAGATATATCTACTTAGTCCATGACATTTCATAAGATTGGTTGGAGATTTAGTACTGCTAATTATTCCTCAGTATAGTTAAATTAGTGAAATAATTAAGTTCTTATGGGCCATGTTAGTTGAAGGACTACAGAATAATTTAAAGTATCCTTATTATTATCAACTAGCTGACAAATATAAAAGGACTGTCAACTCAGAAACAAAACCTAACAATAAATACACCCTGCGTCAATTTCACAAAGTTCGTCATCTAGATTTTACAACAAGCCTAGAGGAAAAGTCAGATTTGGTGCTTTATCAGTTACGATGCAACAAATTATACGAGAGAAATCCCTTGATTTATGTCCAAGACTTTATGTTCCATACTGCTCGATATCAATCATGAGTTCATGACGCATAAAACTATATTCTATAAAGAAGGTTATCCATACCTGGGTGAACTGCATGTGTCACCCGCTTTATGCAATAATTCAGCAGCTCGGGTGAGGAAAGCATTGTACTCTTGGGAGAACGGAATAGTGTGTAGGTCAGGTGTGGAACCCATTGTGTTACCACTAAAATGGTAATCTAGATCACTGTGTCTTTTAATAACATTAAAAAAGCCGGTTGCATTTTGCTGTCGGTCAACTGTTAGACTGCTCTTCCACAGTTCAAATTCCTATACAAACAGAAATCATGGTCTTCATTGATGTAAAAAAATTCCTTATATAATTCACTAGCTCGCCATTCTACATACCGTTTTGTCCATGTCTGGAGGATAGAAATTTGCCCCAGGTGGTTTCAGCACAGGAAATGCAGCTCTATATTCAAGTCCCTTCCACCCAGTAACAGGTTTTGTTGCTTCAGGAAGCAACTTTAAAGCCGAATCTGCAGTTGTTAAAAATGCCTCATTCTCGTCAAGAGATGACCTGTTAATGCAAAATGCAGATCAGTGGATTGAGAATGTTAGAGAAGGATAATCAGATAATTTATATGGGCACGAAATCCAACTACATAGTGCCAGATAAAAAATCGTAATAAGAAGAATTACAGCAACACATCCACCACACTCTGTTACATAAATTTAATACATTCACAATGAAGCCCACATATTTTGATTTCAGCAGTCATATGTCTCAGTACTCAAAATAAGGATATCTTGCTAGATATTTCTATGTCCGAGGAAATAATAGGCAAACTTTTCACATATGGAAAATTACTTAGCTTCTTTAATACATGATATTGACAAATTTTCATATAGGATAAGTTGTTCTTAGTAAAATTAAAACATTCAACTTTGGGGTAAAATTATAAATAAGAGGAAGTTCCTCTCAATTTCCACCAAAAAGGAATGAACATGTTTATTTTCTTCAAAATATCTACAAATATTCAACATTGATTCATATTGGAATATCTAACCAAGATTGGTGAAATATCAAGGTTACAGGGGAAGACATTTCTTCAGTCCCATACCTGAGTCGGTTACTAAAACGGATATATCAATACAGCCACAGTCAGTACAAAACAGCAGAATCAACCAAAATTTATTGCGATCAAGGTATTTTTCTTTCCTATAGAAACTCCTTTGAATCTGTTGTATCATTAAGAATAAACTTGTATCCAAAATAGGAGGTCAGGGGTTCAAATCACCAGAGAACCGATTTCTGTGATTCCCAGTTTTAAAAAAAAAATGAAAAAAATACTCAGGAACAAGGTAAATGAGCAAACTATTTGACGCTTTCTAATGCAGAAGTGCATTAGTATACATACATGATATGTGATAATTACGAAATGATTTGAAAAGTGACATAAGAACAGAGTTGAAGGAGAATCTGAGGACATACCATGGACTCTTATTGATTAGATAGTACATCCATTTCAAATTGTCCATTTGTGATGCATCTGCATGCTCCTTCAACCACTCTCTTAAATCTGGATTACTGTACCAAACCTGATATAACATTAGGAAGAAATAAGAATACAAATGAGAAATGGGCACCACAACAAAGAATACTAGTCTATTATTAAAATATCAATATTTTTCTCTATCAAATTCTCTATTTTGAATAGAAGTTGATCGTTTTGATATTTTTCGTCATCTCTAGAGAATCCTCTTGTTTAAACAGAAGTTGATCATTTGACCCAAAAAAAATAATGATCAAAATAATAAAAAGGAAAAATGTATTAAAAAATAACCAAGGCAACGTAGCTGAACAACTTGCAACATTACAAGATCCTTAGTCTCACTTCCTTCTCACTCTTTAGTTGCATACCAATAAAGCAAGTTATTGCAAAGTTCAAACTGTTTTTAAGCAACCTATATGCAGATGCATACTAATAATAAGCATACAAAGCAGCAGACCTATATTTTCTCTTCCACTTTAGCATTATGCATACACAAGTATATACATACATGTGAATATCTACCCATGCATTATTAACATTGTACCTGCAGGTGAAAAATTTCATCCAAAATTGTTGCAGCCTTAACAAGTACAACAAGAGCCTCTCTATCTGCATCTGTGAGCCCTGTCAACTGCATAAAATGTACAGAACTTCACTTTAGAACCTAAGGAACTTCGTTCAACACGAAAAGAAAAAAAAAATAGGTTTATGAGAAGCTGCCAGAAGGGAAAAAAGGGGGAAAGAAATTCAACAGCTTAAGATTTGCAAAACATTCCATGATTAATTCCATACCCATATGTCAGTGTTAGCATCAAATTAAATAAATTATAATGGCTGATAATGGAAGGAGGAAGAAAAATACCCAGTCAATAGTATTAATTACATGAGCCACTATTAATGAGTCAATAACGAGAGGGAGGGTGTAAAATACGTTTTACCTTGATTACTGAGCGAATACTGTGTTTAGTGTTGGAATAACATATTAATTATATACATGAACAAAAAGGAATAAAATAAAACAGATAATAAAGAAGATGAATATAGGCGTAAGAAATTATGAAAGATAATAACCTCTGCACTGAGGGAAACAGGAGCATAGCGTTGCAGTTGCTTTTGTAGTGAAAAATTTCGAGCTTTGGTGTCCTCCTTGTACCTACAAATTAAACACGAAATAAATTGCAAAAGCAAGTGGCAAATATCCAGAATACTTGAGATTCATATGAATTTTTATATTTTTGTCTTTCAGTCTTGATAATATAAAGACATACAGAAAGCTTCACTCCAGCTAAATCACAAAAGGAAGATCTATTCCCTGCCTAAACACATTTAATGACTGATGAACATGGTTAGGAGCACCTAAACGAAAAAAAAAAAAAACTAGTTCATATTGTTCAAGTTTTTTTAACAAGTTCCTTACAAATTAATGATAATAAAAGTACACAAGACGATTAACTATGCCCAACTCTAACGCTAACCCAGTAAACAAAAAGAAAGCTCATTAAAGAAGAAGATAAACATTGTCACTTTTTATTTCTTGTAGGCTGCAGATTGAAAATATCTTTTAGAAGCCTCCAAATCCTCCCAAGACTAGATAAATCACATAACTAGCCATGGAATATACTATCACATCTAATTAATACAGGAAGTATATTTATGGTTGTTCCTTGAAAGGGTTTTCATACCGCTGTTCAATTATGTCAAACAGTTTACCATACTGCCCATTTACATCATAGGGGACATACTCAGGATCTTCTTTAGCTAGTAAGGTTTTATACTCCTCATAAGAAATATACTTAACAGCTGAGACTTCTGATTCCTGTCATCAAAGAGAAATGAGACATTCTCAGGTAGTCACAAGATTTTAACAGCAACAAAATTCAATAGGACGTAGATCAAAACATATATCCATCATCACATGGTTACACATGTAATTATGTAAGCCATTTCATTCCAAATGTAATACATTTTATCATAGCTTTGAAAAGGAACAAAACATCAGACACAAATTTGTTATACGAAAACATAAGCAGAATACCCAACCATTGAAACCTTTATCTGATATACATCATCTCCTCACCTGAAGAGTAAATGCCTCAAGAGGTATAGGATCTACAGTTGTAACCAAGTATACATCATTGAATTCATTATTGATGAATTTCCCATCATTTATAACACTGCATTCAAAAGGTAAGCCCAGCATCAGTATACAGAAGATCAGATGTAAACAAAAGATAATTAACACCCTTGCCCTTTCATGGTCAAGAACGTGAAATCTTGTCTTACATTGTTTCTAATGGACACGCAATACTTCGCATTAGATCCAATTCAATCTTTTATTAGATCACTTCTTTCCATTTCATTTTGGTACGCTTCTATTAGTTACAATATTACAAACATTCCTTTCATATTTAGTGGTATACATTCCATACCACCATACCACCTAAGCTAACATCCATTTACTTATCCCTAAGAGATTCCATCCATCATTTTATGCGGTAATAGATTGGCTTATAAATCTAAGATTTCTAGTCACGCTGAGGGTCCGAGTTTGGTATAAATTCAGGGGCCGGGTAACACATAAGGCTACATGCATTGATATATCTATCTTAACTAAATTCTAGATGCAAATTGAAGAAATTTATTTATTTATTTGTACTGTTGACATTTACCAGGCTCCTGCAGTCTATAAATTATAAGATTAGACACTTTCTGGAAACCTGGTGACGTGTTCAAAAGCTTTGTCAACTACACACAGCACACACACCATGGAACATTGTCTTGTACATATCTTTTGTTACTTCTTCTATTAATATTGTGAGGCAGTAGTTAACTAATGTTGACTCTTGAAACACCCAATACTAAACACTACCAACTACAATCACAAGCACCAGCAGTAGACACCATATTTTTGAAATTATTAGTATTGTTGTATGGGCTTGGGAACATGAAAACATTCATTTACTCAACAATACAGTCTTCAGAAGTATAGCATCTCACGCATACACTAGTGTGACAGCACCAACCATATACACTAAACAAAATCATAACCCTACGTACGTTTATTGAAAAAGCAAGTACCTTTTATAACAATAGCATTTCAAACTTAACATGAGCACAATTCTCTTACTCCAAACTGACAGAAAGTGCTAAAACTAAATTGCAGTGTTAAAAGTGGTAGTAACTTACAGAAATAAAAACCAAAAAAATAAGAAGCGGCATATAAAATTCTTCAAGGCACTAACCACTCCTGAAGAAAAACGAATAACATTTCAAAAGCGTCTTGTGGAAGCTTTATGCCCAGTTCCTCGTCAAGCTCCCTCCTGAAATTAAGCATCACTCAGTAAGCTTACCAATTGTAGTAGTAAGCATCACTCAGTAAACTAGTGTCACAGTGAAAAACTGTAGAGTTACCGAGCAGTTAAAAGCGAGGAATCGGCGGCTGAAATGTGCCCGGCACTGGAGATATCCCACAAGCCTGCCCATGAATCCTTGCAGTCAGAGCGTTTTTGGAGAAGCAGTTGTTGTGTGCTCTCGGCGAAAATCCAGACATGAACAGCTCGGTGGTAATCACCGTCTCGATGAACATCATCCCTAAACATAACATTTCATTCATACACGAAATAATGAAATTACTGTTTTCAATTCAGAGAGAGATGCTTGCTTGCCTGGGCTTTGAAACGCCGGTCTTTTGACCAGTTCTAGTTAGAACGTCAAAGTGTTCTACTTGTTGTTGGTTATGAGCCATGCGATTCCGATCACACAACTCTCTTTCTTTTTGGTCGAAATTGATTGTCTAGATACTCTCTTTCCTCTCTTTCCTCTCTTTCATTGTTACTGGCTTAACCACCTGTGTACACGTGTTTAATCAGATCAACCATTACTTTATCCACTTCTATGACAATTTTTGTTGGGCAAAATTGTTGTTCACCTTTTTTTTTGTCTCCTGTGGGTTTTTCTTTTCTTTCTCTTTCTTTTCTAGTGCATTACAATACTACCCTCCATTTATATCTTCTATTTTTTTTTTCTTGGGGCTGCTTTTATTTTTTCATAGGGGTATTTTCAGGTTTCCATAATTTGGTATCGGATGACACCAAAAGCTACGCTTGGCTTTATATTAGTAGAGATATTGAGATCATTTCAGTTCAATGTCTCTATTATTTTTATGTTTTAATTCTTTTTTTAAATGAAACAAAATACACGTGATAACTCGGTTTATTTTTAAGGGAAATTATTTAAAAGTTCAAAAATAGCTAAATTTTCAAAAGAAAAAAAATTAATTTATGACATCAAGATAAAAAAAATTCAACTTATGATACTTTTTTTTTCAAAAAAACTCGGCTGCTATTATTTTCACCCAAAAGGACCCAATAAGTTATAAAACCCATTTTTTATACTGATTTTGTCATTCTTTCCTAATTTGAATTCTAACTATTTTTAAGAGAACTGGTCTGCAGCTCTCTCTTCCCTCCTCCATTTTTGCCCAGAAGTAAATGTCTTTCTCGCTCTCTCGCTATCGATGATTTCATATATTTAGTTATGTCGTATATCCATTTTCACTCTTTTTTTGCACGAAACTGTTTCAGTTCATAGTTGTATTAATCGATTTCATGATAGTATTGATTACTTAATTAGGTCTGTCTAAGTATCTGTTTTTGCTCCTCAAACTATAAACATTGCGAGATCAAAATCTACTTAATTAAGTATGGATATGATTTTGCTTCTGAAGATGTGTCTAAGTATCTGTCTAGGTATCTATCAGAGTATTTATTAGTGTATCGATCTAAGTATCTGTTTGAGTATCTGTTTGGGTAACTGTTTGGGTAGCTGACTGAGTAGCTGTCTGGATATCTATTTTTTATTTATAAACTGCATTTTAGTACTTACTATACAACTAGGAACCTTACATTTTTAGTTCTTTTCATGACTCTATACAATTGCATGTGCGATAGTTGGTGCCGAAAATGACAGCATTTGAAGGTGGTTCTTGATAAACCTAAGAGATGAGATAGATAGACACAACATAAACCAAGAAACTAATACATAGAGGAAAGTAACATTCCTCTCAGACCGTTACAATGAAATTATGAATTCTCTTCCAGAGGTGTTCCCCAATGATGAGCATGGCTACTGTTTTCGGCACTTGGTTGCTAACCTCAAAGACAACTACAGAAGACACTTGAATGATAGAATTTCTGAACTCTTCATGCAATGTGCATATGCTAGAAGTGAAAGGTAATATGAGTTTATTTTTAACCAGCTTAAGTTAGAAATAGATATGCAGAGATAACCGACTTCTTCAAGGATCTCCCAACGGAAAAATGGTGTGCTACATTCTTGAGAAATACGGACTGAACGTTAGGACTCCATAAACAAAGAAACAACCGAGAAGCCCAAAGAAAAAGAGAATGAGGAAAATGGTGAAAACCAAACAATGCAAATAGCGTGCTCAAGATGTCACCAAACTGGTCACAACAAAAGAACTTGCAACAACCCTATCGACCGAACATACAAGTCTGTGTCGATTATTAAAGATATTGTCAGAATAATTTTCTAAATGTTTGAATATATTTTTGGATATCTGTTGAAATATCTATCTGGATATCTGTCTGGATATTTGTATACGAATTTCAGATCTGCAACTTGTTACTTGCAAATACAAACATAAATTGAAGTTACTTTTGGGTTTCTTATTTTTGTGTTTTATATTGCATCGTAAAGAAGGGGAAAACAAGCATTTTATATCATAGGTTAATGCATTGATTCAATAAAATTCAAGGAAAGCTGTCTGAGTATCTGACCGAACCAAGCTGATAATGTTGTATCATTCAATGGCTTCATATATTTATTCATAAACTTCATTTCAAAACACTAAAATGAATAAAAAAATATACAAAAATAGTATTTCATAGGTTAACGAATTGATTCACAAAAATTCATGGATTGTTGTCTGTGTAGCTAGTTTGTGTATCTGTCTGTGTATCTGACTGTGTCCCAATACCAACTATACAAACGGGTTTGAGTAGGTTTTGTGTTGTAAAATGGATCAAAGAGTGCAAATCAAACAATTTAGTTCATAGTCTTAATGCATTGATTCTCTCATTCAAAAGTCCATAGCAACATAAAGCATATACTCAATTAGATAGTAATATGACTATATTCATAATGCTCTCTAAAATGTAACACTTACAAGACAGACCCTTACAACTAACAACAATGTTCACACAATGATCACTACAACAAAAATACACACATTAGTTATTGTCCTATACTTGTTCCTGAGCTGGTTCAATCCTTCTTCTTCGATACCCATGATAGATCATGATCCATAAACAATTCCAACAATCTGACCTTGAACCGAGCAACATCATCATGACTCAGATTTTGCTTTATTTCCTTGCTCAGAGCAATGTGATACATCATGTAGCAAACAATAGTTCCAAAGTCAAGGTTAAGAGGCTGTTGGGAACTGTTGCTGAATGACTGCACAAGTATTTTGTCAAAGTCTACCTTCTGGTCTTTGACCCACCGAATGTTTTCATGTTTGTTCTCTAATATAGGGATACCCAGACAAATACATATTCAGATACATAAACAGATACCCAGACAGATACTTAAAAGATATCCAGAAAAAAAGGACTTCAACAACAAACTAGTACAACAACCAAAAATTAAACTGAAAACCTTTAAAAAAATGTCAACAACACCAACAACACACATTTTAAAAAAATTGAAAGGATATCAAGATAGATATTTAGACAGGTACTCAAACAGATACTCAGACAGATACGTAAAAGATATCCAAAAAAAAGACTTCTATCACACATAAAACAACAGTGGCAAACTAGTACAACAACCAAAAATCAAACTAAAAATCTTAGAAAAATGTCAACAACACCAACAACATACATTTCAAAAAATTTAAAAGAATATCAAGACAAATACTCAAACAGATACTTCAAAGATATCCAGAAAAATGACTTCTATCACAAACACGACAATACAACTAATACAACAAAAATATAGCCTTTTGAACACACTCCATACTCTTATACTTGTTATAGAAATTCATCATATCCAATACCAAATCCTTGATCACGTACATGTGCGGCAGTGACGTGATCATCGTGGCGTTACCTGCGCCTTCGATCTTGGTTAAGCACGCCAGGCCATTGCAGCCATCAATGTTCACCTCGCACGAGCCATAGATCCCTTCGCGGTAGGATTAGCAGAAAGTGAGGGAGGAATCCATCTCGTTTTTTGATCTTGATGAGCCGACGAGGACCATAGGGCCGCAGTCGCTGAGGTCGACCTCGTAGTTCTTCAGATCGGGTTTTGCCGGAGAATTTGTGCTCCAATAGTAGATCAAGAACGTCTTCAGCTTCAAAGAGTGGCCAGAGCCGGCAGCTTCAGGGCCGAGGCGTCGGTCTGCGACTCCAAAACGAAGGCTCCTAACAGCGCCAACCTCGCAGCAAAAAAATTTGGAGATGAGATTCTGGTCAAGGACCTCCGTAACAAAACCATCGCCATTGTTGAGCTGTTCAGATTGTTGAGAACGGAGGAGAGACTTTGGCTGGTACTGTCTAGATTAGGTATGGAGTTGGAAGTCAGTAACAGAGGCAATGAGACCTACGAAAGACGATGACAGAGTCCGAGGATGTGACAACAAGTTGGGAGCTCAGTTTGGAGATTCGATTTGTGTGTGTGTGTGTGTGTGAGAGAGAGAGAGAGAGAGAGAGAGAGAGAGAGAGAGAGAGAGAGACGATTTCTTAGAAAGGATTAGGGTTTCAGAAATCGGTGACATATGTAGTAAATATAAGAATAATATTGGGTTGTTACATACTTAAAAACAGAATGAGTTTTTTTGGGATTGAAAACTTATGCTAGGTTTTTGAGGAAAGAGAGTGGAGAAATTGGGTGTTTTTTTCATTTTCCATTATTTTTACAAAGCCTCATGTGTCCTAACTCTCAAAGTAGAAAATCAGTAGGCTTCATAATTCATATCACACAAGACAAGATAAAAAAGTGCACATAGAACTGGTAATTATATTTTTTAAATCAAAATTAAGAAGAGAGAAAAAAAGGAAATAGCATAATCATTAGTAGTTAGAGGAAGTTATTTCCTTTCTAGATTTAACTTTTTTTTATTTATTTTTTTATGATTTATTAATTTTACATGTTTGTCCTCGTAGAATTAAACTTTCTAAAAGTTAAATTATTGTTAAAAAGGGTAAAATTTAGTATTACGAAAATTTGAGCTTCAGTAAAAGTTCCTTCTTGTTTATGGAAATGATATTTATGGTATCTCGGTGTGTGTCTTGTCCTAATTAAAGTAGAAATAGATATTTTTTCGATCCCTGATTTATAGGGATATTAATTGTAATAGATTGTAATGTCTATTTAAGGTCAACTATCAATGAATAAAGTACAGTTTCAGATCTACCTCTTACATATCTATTTTTCTCTTTCAACATGTTATCAACAACTCTTGAGTTGATAACCATTACCCCAAACCAAAAAAATATATATACTCAAAAAACTACGTCTCCACCGCCTGCCTCCTGCTTAACGAAATCCTTCCATCACTGATCACCACCACCGGAGCTTAATGCCAGAATTCTTTCTCTCGCCGAAAGTTTCGTGGACGTGTTTTCTTTTCTTCAAACTTCTTTCGCATCGAAGTTTTCATACCGAGCATAATACACTCGAGGTAAATCGACTAACTTTTTTCGATTTAGAATTAGATTGCAAAACTTAATTACTGCAACACCCTAGATCTAGGTCTAGATTTAGGTTTTAAATACCATGACTTATTATATGCCTCTAGTTCCTATGGATTAATGCAAGTATGAGTGAAAGGGTATTTAATTGCTTATTCCTCAAAGTTTAAGCTAGTGACGTCATGGGGAAGTCATGGTTATTAGTGAATATCACGGTTAATTGTGATTTCACATTGAAAAATAAAAGTCTATATTTGTGACTATTTGACAGTCACGGTTTTATGAGGAGTGATATGAAGCCACCGATTTCACATCGATTTTTGTGACCATACATCATGGATCATGTTTCTTATTCCTTAAACTTGATATTAGTAATCGTGGTTCTTTCAATCGGTAAACTAAATACATCTCTTGTGTTTTGTAGATGACTACGTCGGCAAGGCTAGAGTTTAACATCCTTGATATTCAATGATTAGAATACCACAGATAAGTATGACGTGAGGAATACCCTCCTCAGTAAACATCTAATTGATACCATCCAACTCTTACCACCTGGCATTGAAGCCAACGAGGACATCCTAGCTCGAAAAGCTCAAGCTCTCATGTTTTTCAGGAGACACATTCATCATGCTCTGAGGAAACAGTACTTGTTAAAAGATGACCCCATGGATTTGTAGGTAACTTTGCAAGAAAGGTTCAATAATGTGCATGATGCACAACTTCCAGAGCTTACAGAAAGATGAGATAGAATCTTATTATTGGATTATCCTAAGATCAACGATTTATATCAAGATATGCTAGAACTATAGTCTGAGCTTGCCATTTGTGGCATTGTAAAGAACAGCCAAGATTTGGTCGAGAAGTCTTTGAGAACCTTTCCTACATTTATGGACACCATTGCACATCAATATCGCATTGATTATGAGCAAGGAAGACTTTGATCATTCAGTGATCTTATAAGTATGTTGGTCAAGAAAGAAATGCATCATGAGGTGATTCTCCACAACAATGTAGGCCAATCAATACAAAAAGAGTCCATGAAGATAATCATACTAGAGATGCATGAAAGGATAAGAGAAACAACCGTTCGGAACCTTATCAAACTCGAGAACGTGGGAGAGGTCATGGTAGAGAAGGAAATAGTCGAAATTTAACTTGGACTCGCCAATAAAACAACCATAACACCTCCAACAAGAATCCATCACTTATTGGTTCTCAGAATAATAGAAATTCTTCAAGGTCTGCTCCTTCAACGTTTAGCTTGGCACCTTGCTATAAGTATGGTTCTAACAAGCATATACAGAAGCAATGTCGTGCACCCAAAGATATCTAGAATGCCTACAAGAGATGCAAGCAGTATTTGGCACATGAGACCAACTATAATGTGAATCAAGAGATGGAAATTGGCGGTGAAGCCAATCTAATTGTAGTAGATATCCCCAAAGCAAGTCTGGAGACTATGAATTTTGTTTAGTTTATGTATTAGGCTTATGATCCTGCTATGTAATCAAGTTTAGTTTACTTTTAACTTATTGTACTCGGTTTTAGTTTTGAATAAAAACAATTTTTTGATGTAAGTTTTTATGTTGGCAAAGTAATAAAATTTTCTTCCTTTTGGTATTTGAAAGTGTAAAGAATGGTTATACATATTACTTACAGAGTTCAAATACTACAAAATTCTGTGGCATTATGACATTAAAGTATCATAAAAAAACGAGACAAAGAGAGGATGGTTTGATCATGAAAACTCTTCGACACGTCGAAGGGTACACTTTGGATCAGTTTTTGGCATTTTTCGACCTGTAAAAAATTTTGCCTAGTTTTCCTTCGACCTATCGAAGGCAGTCCTCATGTTCACTATATGCACTTTCGACCCATCGAAGGAAGATCTCGGACTCCAAAATTACATTCTTCGACCCCTCGAAGAAAAATCTCGACCCATCGAGGCCATGCCTCGAGTTCAAGCTCTGAGAATTTTTGACTCGTCGAGAATATCTCTCGACCCGTTGAAGGTTGTACTTGGATTTGATGTTTTTCTGATGTGTTTTTACATCGATTTTCTCAAAAAATAAACATTAAAAAAAAATTCGACCAACACTTTCTGCACCTGACAAAGATGTGATTTAACATCGGTTTGCTTATGCCATATCAGCACTTTTTAAAGGTCACAACCCTTTGGCAAATCCTTTAGTCTTTACTTAAAGTGTTTGACAAGTTTTTAAGACTAATTAATTCAAATTCTTTTGTACATGTTTGAAGGCGAGATCAAATGTCTAGCATATAGTGGTACTACTCATACTATACTGCAGAATAAGTAATTGTTTATTGATCTTGTGTCATATACATCATCAGTGACAACCATGATTGGTTCAGCGCCGATTATACAAGAGCGTGGTTTAGCACAATTTTTATTACCACATGGTACAAAAGTTCATGTCATTGATGCATTGTACGCGCCTAAGGCCAACCAAACCTTGCTAAGTTTTAAGGATATTAGAGCCAACGGTTTGCACTTGGAAACTTATTGTGAGAATGGTAAAGAATTTTTATGCATAACTTCTGAGGAATGCGATAGTAGTTTATATCATACTACGACTCAGATTATTGAATCCAATGTAGTCTCTCTCTACTGTGTGTGACTCGGTCTCTTATCAGCTTTGGAAATACCGACTTGGACATCCAGGTCATGATATGATGATTTAAATATTGAAAAACTCTCATGGTCATTCATTTTTAAGAGCAAAGAAGCATGTACCAATTCCCATCGATTTTGATGGAATTGATGAGATTAACATTGTTAATCCGGTTATGACTACTAAGTCGACTACAACACCTGGTGTTGGTTTACAAGATTTCTTTATGGCAATCTCCAATATTCATCGCTCATTTTGCAAAGCTTGTTCATTAGTAAAGTTGCAAGCTAGGCCTTCTTTTGCAGTTGATAACACTGAAAATATACCATTCTTACAGAGAATCCATAGAGATATTTGTGGACCTATCAAATCGGAATGTGAACCATATAAATATTTTATGGTTTTGGTAGATGGATTAACACGATGGTCACACGTTGTTTTGCTATTAACAAGGAATGCTGCATTCGCAAAACTCCTAGCACAAATTATTAAGCTTCGAGCTCACCACCGGGGCAACTCAATCAAGTCAATTAGATTGAATAATGCTGAAGAATTCACATCAAATAGTTTTGATGACTATGGTATGTCAATTGGGATTGAAGTTGAACATCTTGTCCCTCATGTTCATTCAAAGAACGGTTTAGCAGAGACACAAATCAAGCGGTTACAGCTTGTGGCCAGAGCAATAATTATGCATACTAATTTGGCGGTATCTGCTTGAGGATGTGCAGTATTACATGCAACAATGCTTCTTCACTTGAAACCTTTAGCACATCAACCATTCAGTGCGTACCAGTTGATAATTGGATATGAGCATGATATTTCACACTTACGCATATTTAGTTATGCAGTGTACGTGCCAATTGTGCATCCACAATGCACTAAAATGGGTCCTCAATGTCGATTATGCATATATGTAAGTTATAAATCTACAATGATTGTCTGTTACTTAGAACCTTCGACAAGAGATCTCTTTACTGCAAGATTTACAGATTGTCACTTTGAAGAAACATACTTCCCGTCGTTAGGGGGAGATAGGAATGTCTCCATTCCGGTTGAACGTCAAGAATTGACGTGGAAAGCTCATCCCACTATGTTTCAAGAATATCCACGCACATCTCAAAGTGAGATAAAAGTGTAACGTATCCTTGATCTTTAGAATGTAGCAGACTCGATGCCTGACTCATTTACTAATATTGCCAAAGTGATGAGATCAGACATTCCTGTTGTAAATGTTCCTACAAGGTTAGAAGTCCCAAATGAGTGGTATAACGCAACTCTACGGCAGAGCAATGTGCATCTTGCCCATGTGGATGAAGCAGCATCGACATCGGCATCGGCTCCCACCAGGAAGAGAGGGAGACCAAGAAAATCCACAGATGAGTTGCTGGCAAAAAGGCGGGACAGTTAGGCACAAATCGATCATTTTATCATCAACATTGTGAATCTTTTACATAAGATTGTTTTTTACTACAATTATGTCCTAGAATCACAAATGGCTTCTCTGGAGAATGCTTCAGATCCATATGTGATGTCAGAGAACGATGAAATCTTACTAACTACCAATTATGCGTGCATTATTATGGATAGATTATCCAAGGTAGTTGATGATGTTTTTGCTTATTCCGTTGCTCAAGAGATGATGAAGTGGAACCTCGCTCGGTTGTTGAATATCAGCAAAGAGCATATTGGCCGAAGTGGAAAGAAGCAATGTAGTCTAAAGTTCGTCGTTCAAGTGCCGTAGTCTAAGCACTTGGATGACGAAAATAGTCTGTTTCGTGGTCCAAGTAACGTCTTCGACGACGCAATCATTCCGTCATCCAAATGAGGATCACACGACACAAATAACATTTGCGTTGTCCAAGTACAACTTAGACTACGGAATTGCGTGGTCTAAGTTGTACTTAGATGACACAAATGTTATATATGTCGTCCAAGTCACCACTTGGACGATGGAATGATTGCGTGGTCTAAGTGATGACTTAGACCACGAAACTATTCCGTAGTGTAAGTCATCACTTAGACCACGTATGTATATATGTTTTGTAGTCTAAGTCATCACTTATACTACGAAAGCATATATGATTTCGTAGTCTAAGTGAGGACTTAGACTACAAAAGTGTATATGCTTTCATAGTCTAAGTGAATATTAATAAATTAAACTTTTTAATTATTTTCTTTTAATTTTAATTTTTTTTCTTTTAATTTTTTTAATTAAAATTAAAATTTAAAGTAAAATATTAATAAATTAATTAAACCACTACATTTAATTTAGATAATTAAAAATTGTACGTACATCAAAATCGTTCGAAAAAAATTATATATCATAAACTACGTAAAACTACTAAAATACAGCAGGAGTAGACGCGCCGCCGACTCCCCCGCCTCCAGCCATGTCGTCGTCGTCGGGGTGTGGGGTCGGAGCAGGACTACAATCTTGTTGAACCTGGTTTTGCATGAGGGCGATGAGGTGGGCTATCTACACTTGTTGCTCATCAAGCCTCTGACACATAGATAACGTTTCTGCCCGTGCGAGTCAAGCCTCCTCAAGGGCTGTTTGGACCGCCGCATCCCGTAGATGAGTCAGAAGATAAATCTCGCTGCACCTTGCGTCCTAACCCCCTAACCTCCTTGCCAGCTCGATGACCATATACCTCATCAACGATTGCAATTTGGCTCTCTCTCGATAGAGGAGGCAGATCTTTCGGTGGCAAATCCGGGTGTGCAAGCTGCGTGTTGGCCAATTCCTGCTGCGCCCGTTCTACCAACCTCGCCTGAAAATAATAATAAAAATTAAATAATTATAAATTTGAATGAGAGTTTAATAAATAATAAATAATAAATATGTTAATCGAGAAGAAATATATACGGCACTAACGCCGATTTGACTCGCACAATCATCACGTAAGCGGTGAAGCTACCATCCAGATAAGGGTGTTTGGATCCCTTATCTCTGTGCTCCTTGGCGATTTGTATCATCTGCTTAAAGCTAGAGGTATGATGTTTGTCATTCTTCTCCTGATTGGCCTTGTTTTCGTTCGATTGCGTCTGTTTGACAACATAAATCATTACAAAATTAATAAATGACTAAAAAATATATTCGATTTCGTCAATTTAAATAAAAAAATATGAACCCGATAAAATTCTTGTTCGAAGTGGTTGACCAACCACTCCCACTCATCTTTCATATCCCCACGCAGCTTTACGGGGGTAGGCGAGCGGCCAAATTCCAGGTAATACTTGTGAAATTTGTACTTCCAATCACGGTAGATGGCGTTGGCGGTGGTGTTGATGTGCCTAAGCATCTCCAGTGTGCCATCCACCCCATATTGTTCCTACAAGAAAATAATAAAAAATTATAATCGTATATAATGAATTTTATTGGTTATTAAAAAATGAATTTAAAATTATATTACGTATCGAGAGTTCTTTAAACACTTTTCCCTTCTCCAACTCCAGCAACTCCTTCCAGCTAGGCGCAACCATACGAACCTTGTTGCGAATAATTGCCCTGATGCTGTGCGATGAGAGACTAGCTAGCTGCGAGGTGGGAGGGTCATCAGTGAAATCATCGTACGACAACTAGATCTTTTGCCCAGTCACCTTGAACAACTTCTCAGATTTTCCGCCTTTTCCGAGTCCTCGGGTCCTTTTTGGTTGAGGGTTTGACGGGGCTTTCCTAACCTTGCGCCGCACGTTGTGGAGAATGGACTCGAAGGCCGACTCCTGGACACTTTCTGACATCGATGATGGGCCGGAAGGGGTGTTATCGTCATTAGTTTGGATAGTTGGGGCACTAAAAATTTCCCCAGTCGCTACAGCCGAGGGACCAGCTGAAGAGTCCAGAGGAGGCGCGACGTTGTCCTCTTGGCTCTGCCAACCCACTTGCTCTGCGAAACGTCGAAGTTGAGCATCTTCCGCCTTTTTTTGTGCCTTCTTTTTACTCCACGGGGCCATTTTAACATAAGAGTTATAAAAATCAACTATTAAACCTATTTTACCATTAATTATAACTACTCTACCATTTACTATTTTTTACAATTTCTACTATATATTTATTCTATCTTTTTCATATTTACCACAACATTTACTATTTTTAATGTTTTTCATTTGTAAAATTTACCATTTTTGATATTTATCATTTTTTATATTAACCAATTTGTATTTTTTTTTTACCTTTTTTTAACAATTTACAATTTTTTTATTTACAATTTGGTTTTATCACGTTTCTATTTTACCATTTTTTTTCATATTTAGTATTTTTAAATTTTATCATTTTTAATATTTACCTTCAAATTCTATATTTTTACCATTTTCTTCAATTTATTATCTTTACCCTATTTACAACATTTACCAATTTACAATAATTACAACTTTACAATAATTACCAATGTATAACTTTTACTAATTTACAAAATTTACCAATTTATAATATTTAATTAATTTATAATATATTTAGAATTTTATTATTTTTACCATTTTACAATATTTATGAATTTACAATAATTACCAATTTACTTAATTTACAAAATATTTACCAATTTATTATTTTTACCATTTTATAATATTTACTAATTTACAATAATTAACAATTTACAATAAATAAAAATTTACAGAATTTACTTAATTTACAAAATACTTACAAATATATTATTTTTACCATTTTACAATATTTACTAATTTATAATAATTTACAATTTACAATATTTACCAATTTATATATTTAGCAATTTATAATTATACACAATACATCGTATTATACCTAAATACGTGTTATTATACCTAAATACATATTAAAAAGAAATTCTAAATATGTATGTACGTAAAAATAATAATTTGTTTTACCGGCGGTGGAGGGGCGGTGGGAGGGGGCGGCGGTGCCGGTGGGAAGCATCAGAGGTGGAGGGAGGGGAGGCCGGAGGGAGGGAGAGAGGAGGATCGACGTACATGATGGAAGGAGTGAGGAGAACTCACCGACAACGGAGGAGGTGAGAGGCGGCGGAGGGAGTCGCGGTGTTTGAGAGAGAGCGAGAGAGAGAGAGAGAGAGAGAGAGAGAGAGAGGAGAAGTGATAGATGGATCGAAACTGCCCAGAATTCTGCAATTATACTGTTTCACTTAGACGACGGAGGCCCATTTTTCGTCATCTAAGTGAAACCAGATCCACCTGGACAACGGGCACTCATTTTGCATAGTCCAAGTACTCACTTAGACAACGGAAAAGACCATTTCCGTCATCTAAGTCAACATCGGTTTCTCCCCCCAATTAATTGGCGGGTGGAAGTTGACCGTCATATTTTTTGGAAATGGTTCAAAATTTGTTGGAAATGGAGATGACCATTTCTGTCGTCCAGGTCAAATTTTGAGCGGTTCCTAAAAAATTGGCAGTGGAATTTGGACAGCCTAAAATTTGAACCTAGACGACGGAGATGACCATCTCCGTTGTCCAGGTGAGCACCTGGACGACAGAAATGACTAGCTCTGTCGTCTAGGTACAATTTCTCGTAAATATAATATTTAAAAATAATTCGTAAGGAAGTTTCTGATCTGTCATTCGAATGAAATTGTCGTAAAATATCAATTAAAGAATCGTATATATAATAAGTGGGATTTAAGATGACGAATAAATTACGTCTTTAAACTTGTTAAGTATCTACTAATGTGTATAACTTAAGTGTTATTAAGTATAGGCTCACTACACATCAATATTAACAAAATTGAATTTGGAAAAAACAACCATACATTCACCATAAGAAAATATATAAATAGAATAATTTTCAGTAAATAGTAAATTCATTAAGGGTTTCATTGGCACAGTTAACCACATAACCGAAATTTTTATAAACCAGAAACGTGGATACACGAAAATTCGTAACTCTTATTTTGGAACTGTCGACAGTCACACTCCAAGAATTGTTTACTCTATGGTCTCGACGAAAAGAATATGCATTGGGGCATGGTCTACAATTCTACATGGTCGTTGTCTTAGATGTGAAATTACGATATCATCACTTAAACGACACAATGACACGTTTGCGTCATCCAAGTATGCACTTAGATGACGTAAACGTGTCATTGCATCATCTAAGTTAAAATGTTAGGGTTTAGGGTTTAGTGTTTACTTAGACGACGGTATGACCCGTTTGCATCGTCTAAAGTCCTAGTTTTAGGATTTAGGGTTATATAATTAATCTATCTATATATATATTGTGCATGTTTACCTTGGCATGGACTACAAAAATTGGTTCCATCGTCTAGGTTTTAGGGTTTAGGGAACATATGATTCTTGATCATATAGATTAATTAATTTTAATTTGTATTTCCATTTGTCGAAGCGATCTCGCTCTTTAAATAATTTGAAATTAATTATGCGAAAAATTTAAAAGTTAAAAGTTATAATTAATTAATTATTAAATTAAGTACATAATTAATAATTGTACCTACTCCTCCTCATAATATATATAATTAGTCATGCATTATTACGTCAAAAAAGTTTAATTACAATAATTAATTATCAATTAATATTCCTCGTCGTTATATTGTACTCTTCATCATAATCGTCATCATCATCCTCACCACTGTTATTCGATTGCTCTTCCTCCTCCTCATATTCAACATCGTCCGACGAATATCCCGAGTCCTCGTCCTTGTCGTCCTCCTACGCCTGTTCTTCGTCAACCTCATTAATTACATCAATAATCTCATCTTCAGTTAGATCTGTACAACCATCAGGCATGAGTAAGCGTTCACTAGCTTGAACCATGTCCATTATGTCTGAGCGGATAACAGAATTATTAAGCTCTTGATATGCAGTAATGTCTCTTTGCGGTTCAACATCTTTAATCACCGGTGTCTCTTCAACTGTCATGGTATTCCATATTCCTTTATGAGAGATATGGTTCACTATTTTCCACCCTTTACCAGTTTTCGAATCATCAAGATAGAACACCTGCCTAACTAAGGTGGCAAGAGCGAAATGCTCATTCTCATACCAGCTTGAGTTTGTATCGACTGATAAAAGGCCTAGGTCTTCCTTTGTACGCTTGAACCATTTGCGCTTGAATAGGAAAACATTGACATCATTCCCATAACATAGCTGAACGACATATACAAGAGCCTTGTAATATATATCATTGTCTTTCTCAACCACTATCCCACTGTTTTGTGTTCTTTTTCCTTCATCTCGGGCCAATGAATGAAACTTTACACCATTCATAAAATATCCGGGATAAATATAGTGTTTAATCGGCTTCCCTGCTAGCAAGTGCTTTGGCCAGGACCACCACCCCTCGTGGTTATCGGATTTTTGTAGATAAATCATCTATGAAAATGGAAAGAATATATATATATATATATATAATTAAAGGATTTAATTTCTACAAACATGTATATAAATTAAATATGTAAACATACGTACCCATTGGAAGAAATAATCGGGGAACTTCTTCTTAACCACTTTCTCAAACCACTCCGGACTCTTATCTGGATTTAACGCCTGAAGCTTCTCCCTGTACCGAATCATGTAAGGCTCAACTTCATCACAGTCTCACAACACTACCCAATGTGTCTCAATAAGTTCTTCTCATGTTAACAATTCTGTTAATACTCCTCTAAACGGTCGTATGATATTTGTGACGACAGAAAGATTGATGCGGGCACTGGGATAGGAGATGGTGGATCCTTGAGGTACGTGTTGCAGTAAGTAACACACTCATGCATTATGTATGTCTCTACTATAGAGCAATCCGGGGCCGACCTATTTTTTATGAATCTTTTATACTGCCCAAGCTATCTACAAAATCAAACGTTCAATTAATTAATTATAGAATAAGTACATATAGCTAGTAATCTCAAGTGGAACAAATAATGGATCGGAAAACTTGTATAATTAATTAGTTGTATGTACCTTTCTTGAGGATACATCCAAGTGTACTGGACCGGACCAGAAATGAGCACCTGCTCGGGTATGTGGATCATTAGGTGAATCATGATATCAAAGAAAGCAGGGGGAAAATCCTCTCTAGTTTGTAAATGATGTGCACAATTTTTTGTTGCAGTTCCACCACATCTAACTTCTTTAACTCTTTGGTGCATAACCTTTGCCACCATCTGCACAATGCCACTATTGATTCTATGACGTCACAAGGAAAATATGCTCGAATTACCACTGGAATCAAACGTTACAGCATAACGTGATAGTCATGTGTCTTTAAACCAAAAAACTTGTGTTGCACCTCGTCCACCACTCCAATTATAGTAGCTGCATACGTAGCTAGATAACGAACGCTCTTAAACTAGTGGAATACAAGACCTCTAAGTGACGGCTTCACTGTGTAAGGTGCAGCTAACATCTTGTTGTACACTCCTCTTCTATCCTTCTTCAACCACAAGGGACGATGTAGATTCATATATTCCAGATTTTTGCGCACTTTAGGAGTATCTTTAGTCTTGAACTTAATATCGAGAATTGTTCCCACTACGTTGTCGCACACATTCTTTTCTATGTGCATCGCGTCCAAGTTGTTCATCAGCTTCAACTTCAACTAGTTAGGGAGTGCAAAGAATATACTCTTGTGATGCCAATAGCTGAGATCATGTAGATGTATTGGATTGTATTTCTGTATATCCTTGTCATTGGTCAACACACCAAAGTCGAAATAGCTCAACCTCTCTAAAATCTCTTCACCAGAACAACTACGTGGTTTAGGATTATTCTCTACCGTCCCTTCGAAATGAGCTTCATCCTATTGCCACAGGTGATCTTCGGGAAGCCATCTACAGTAACCCAGGTAACACACATTCCCCACGTGCCAACTAGAGTTCATGTCGTCCAAACATATAGGACATCCATTGTATCCTTTCATTCTGCATGCTGCAAACATCCCATACGCTGAAAAATCACTGATCGTCCATATTACAGCTGCTCTCATCATGAACATCGTGTTAGTGAATTTGTCATAAGTTGAGACTCCATTTTCCCACAACAGTTTCAGCTCATCGATCAAATATCTGAAGTAGACATTTAAGCACTTCCCCAGAGATTTAGGACCTGGAATTAGCAGAGTAAGGAAATTAAATTCCTTGTTCATGCACATCCACGGAGGCAGGTTGTACAACATTAGAATAACTGGCCAAGTGCTGACAGCAGAGCTATTACTACCCCAAGGATTGAATCAGTCTGTAGATAGTCCGAGTCTAACATTTCGAATCTCTGCAGCAAAGTCTCCAAATTCGTTGTCGAAATGTTTGAAAACCTCCCCATCCGCAGCGTGTCTCAGCACATCGTCATCTATTCGCTTTTCTGCATACCATCGCATTGCCTCTGCTGTGTATAGAGACATGTACAGACGCTGCAATCTGGGAATCAATGGAAAATATCGAAGAACCTTCACAGGTATTTTCTTTTTCGATCTCTTCCTGTTCATCTATATCTGCACTGGCCATATACGGGACAATAGTCCAAATCTTTATATTCTTTGTAAAACAGCACAGAATCATTTGGACAGGCGTCAATTATCCTATACTTTAGGGCGAGGCTGCTCAAGATATTTCTAACCTTATAATGGAATTTAGGAAGATTGTGATAATTAGGAAGCGACTTACATATTTGCTCCAGAATTTCGTCAAAGCACTGACTGACATTTTGTGCTTCACTTTTATCTGCATTTTCTGCATCACATATTGCAACACATTCTCTCAACATCCAGGGTACACAAGGGTCTGGACTTCAAGTAGCATCATGTTGTACTTATCCATCTCACTAGTGTCAGTGACCAAGCTAGCAGCGGAGAATGTGTCATCATGCCCATGAGTGGTACTGTAACTTCCCTCTTGGTGTTGGTGTCCACCATGACTAAATCCCGGAAATGCATCATGGACCAAATCCGCAGTTGGGTTCCAAGCAAGGGGACCGGCACCACTCCCACTGGATGAGGCACTATGGTAATTGTACCCTGAGCTGAAATCTACTGCTTCACCATACTCACTCCACGTAGTGTAACTCCACATCAAACCATTTTCATACAGGTGTTGCATCATAACATTAACCTCCACATACTGATAGTTAAAACATTTTTTACACGGACACCTGAAACGCTTATTTCCCTGACCATGTTCTATCGCAAAATTCACAAATTCTCTGATTTCATCCATATATCGGACATCCCTTCTATTCTGCAACTTTATCCAACTCTTGTCCATACTTCTACGAAATTTAATAATTATCATATTAGTCAACTATTATATATACATATTTTCAAGTAATTATTAAACTATTATATATACAAATTTTCAATAACTACCTTAATTATTAACGTACAATTAATTAAAATATTTATTAATTACCTTTATTAATTAATGGTGAATATACTATACATTAATTACTTTAATATATCTAACATGCATGTATGTTTTAACTAAATGTTAACAAATTTTTTAAACATCCATGCATGCATATATACTAGTTAATTAATTAACTAATATATTTATATCAATCAATTACCTAACTTAATTATAAATATTAGATCTACTAACAATGCAATGCAATCAATCAAACGTACAATTAATTATATATCTAAACATTAAGATTGTCAGAAATTAACTACATACGTACTTAGCCTTCTCCGATATATGGCGAATCGATGGTCGGAGCCAGATATATATATATATATATATATATGTAATGCTAGTTGTACGTGTGAGGAGAGTTTCATCAAGAGAGAATGAGAATGAGAATGAAAATGAAAAGAGTGAGCAGAGAGGAAAAGAGTCTGGCATGGACAAAATATAATGCATCGCTTAGATGACGAACATGAGTATTTATCGTCTAAGTTACCACTTAGACGATGCAGTGTCGGTACATCATCTAAGTCTTCACTTAGACGACGGAATCTACGGAGATCCGTCGTCCAAGTGGTCGCATAGACGATGGTGTGTCGGTACGTCGTCTCATCCTTAACTTGGACGACACAGACTCATTTTCGTCGTCTATGTGACCACTTAGACGACAGAAAAATGTATAAGACGACACAATTTTTTGGCGTCGTCTAAATTTTACTTAGACGACAGAAACTTTACTGTTCTGTCGTCTAAGAGAGTTTTTCTTGTGGTGACGACAGAGGGAGTCTAGGGGACGCAATCTCATGGAAGATTACTTTATCGAACGTCCCAACTTCAACACACAAGAATTTTGCCAGAGGTACAGGATAAGCAAAGATCGATTCACCAATATCATGACAGATCTCTGCAATTACGACCAATATTGGCATCAACGAGCAGACGTCACTGGATTGCTAGGGCTTCTTCCCCAACAAAAGATGACCGGTGCTCTACGAATGTTGGCGTACGGGGCAGTCGCGGATCAGTGTACTGAAATTACAATGATAGGGGAATCGACTATCCTAGAATGTATGAAGGAGTTTTGGCATCAAGTGGTTCGCCTCTATGGTCTAAAATACCTATATGATGTGTTCGAACAAATCCTTGCCGGAAGAGACCTAACTGCCATCTACGAAGTCCACGGAGAAAGGTACTCCACCACTTATTATCTGGCTAACGGAATATATTAGAGGTACTCTACATTTTTCAAAATAATTTCCAATCCCTAGACATCGCAAGATAAGATTTTGGCAAAAAAACAAGAGGAAAGATGTGGAGAGGGCTTTTGGCATCTTGCAATCTAGTTAGGCAATTATTCATTATAGTTGTACATTGCACCACAAATTGGTAATTATATCCCTCATGTTAGCTTGCATCATATTACATAATATGATTGTTAAGGAAGAGTACATGGAGGATGAGGATGAGGAGAATGAAGAAGAAGACATGCAAAACCCATCGAGAGCTTTTCGGGTTTATGATGGGCCGATGGATGAACAAGGGAATCGAATTCCTTTTGAGCCAATAAGAAGAGATAGACTTAATATACAACGGTTTCACGACCGTGTTGTCGATCTCGAATCCGTTTACATCCATACAGAGCTCTAGAAGGACTTTGTGAAGCATAACTGGAGGTTGGAAACCGGTGAAATATTTTAAATATTAGTCTAAATATGTGAGTTTCAATTTTATTATGTGCTTTTATTAAGAGTGTGTTTAATTTTTTCATATGTGTTTTAATTTAAGGTGTAACAAATATGTTTTCCAATTTCATCTTAATAAATAAATTATATTTTTATTTCTTAAAAATTTAAATTACATAATGACGAGCCAAGCCCAGATTTATTCTTAGTACAATATTATAACTACTATGGAAAGAGCACGCGACTTGAGTGATAACAATCCGAATATGTTTCATCGGTAGCTTGATCCTGACTAGGTTCTTCTTCATTAGAGATTGCTAGTTTCCTCTTGGTGAAATACATTTTCGAGATTGGGGTCATAGCCTCCAAATCTATTATCATGATCCTTGTGTCCTCCTCTTGTTTCTTCAATCGTAACTCTTCGACCACCCTTGCTTCTTTCCGCTTTTGAATTTCTATGTACTCTTTGTAATAATTAAGCTCACTTTCATTATGCATCTTCCTCGCGGTATGCCACGATGCTTGATTACTTGTAATGGTATACAAAACCTCAACTCGTTGCTCAATAGGATTCTTATCTTGTTTCTTTTGCCGCATTGCTTCCAATTGGTCTAGCCGGACTTGAGGGAGCAACCACGTTGCTTTGAGGTGTCTCATTCACTTCTTTGTCGGCCAAATTGATGGTTGGAGATGATTCGGTTGCAGAAGGAGTACTTTGATAATTAGTTGCATATGGAGATGGAGTAGTTGGTAGCACCTCAACGAAAGATGGATGATCCTCAACTGCTTCGTAACATGCAAAGTGTGTAAATGGTTTCTTCTTGGTCGTATAGTAAAATGATTGAGCTTGCTTGACCTAATGAAAAATAAATATTAGCTATTTCATAATACTAGATATTTAAACAAATTAGATATGTAAATTACATAATTTAATTAATATAATCGAATACAATTTAGATCATATACGATAAACTAATAGAAACTTACTTCATCCAATAACGAAGTACCGCTAGCTATACGTTGTCGTGGCGCGTGCAAACATTCACCCCATTTTGCAAGAGTAGTTTGAGCTTGTTGTAGTGAGATGAATCGCGATTTGGGTCCTTGGCTCCTTCGGAAGAATCTCACCTTGTGTTGGCTCCCAATTTTGCACATAATCGGCATGAATTGTCTCCCACAATTTGTCCCTCTTTTGTTTGTTGCTGTCGTATTCATCAATGCTATGACGTACGAAAGAGATGCACATTTGTAAATCTTCGGAAGGAAGTCAATGGGTGCCCATTGTTTTAGAAAAAATGCTAAATGAAATAATAGAAGAGATGGAGAGAGATGCGAAATTTGTTGTGCACAAATTGGTGTGAGTTGTGAATGAAATTAAGTAGTATTTATAGGGAAATTTTAGGGAGTGTTCTCAAAATTTTGGGAATTTTTTTACAATTTTCCCGTTTATTTCCGTTGGTATGCACAACTAGCCGTTCTGATTAATTATGGACCGTTGGATGATACTTCAAATTCAAAATCAAAACTCAGATCAACTGGACCGTTACTTTTAAATTTTCTACCCAGACCCGATAGGTGTCGCATACCTATTCGCGCGTCAATTTTTGTTTTTAACTTTTGACTGCACACACCTAACTTTAAAAAAAAAACTCAACGCGCCTGACGTCACCCACAACATGTGGGCTCCGCCAGGCGGTCAAGATGAATTGCCGATTCTGGATTTGCTCAAGCAAATCTCGCCGGTCCCACCACCTGCTCGAGCAAGAGCTGGCCGGCCGGGCGGATGCTCTATCAAATACTTGCAACTTTACTTTCATCCATTTGCATTATCAAAATGGCACTCAGAACACGAAGTGTGGGCTTCCGCGACTGCAAACAAATAAAAACTTAAGACAGACACAAAAGTCCCCTTCCAATTATTTCGAGTAAATACACAGAAGACCAGAATGTCAGTGATGGGTTAAAACCAAGTGTAGAACTCTCGGGAACAAATATATGATAAGCCCAAAACACACACAACTCCTAATTACCAAGCCAAGGTCTTTAAGAAAGATCTAACAAACAATTTTGATACTTCCTATACATAAGTCTCAAAACGAGGAACCAAGCAGATGAAACTACCGACCGTACCAACCTCTCGGTGGCTGGCTGTCCCCATCATTCATCAGCTTATCTAACACAACATTCAGGTCAACTGCCTGGCCATTGTCTGTCAGCTTTCGAACTGTCGACCTAACATGGTCTCTCGGGAAACCCATGTTTGTCACTCTGTCAATCACATCATCAATAGGAACCTTGCCTCCGCTCCCAGATGAAGCTGGTCGATCACCTATGCCAGAAGTAGCGGGCACTGCATGCGGTAATACCCTAGCAGTTGGGAACGGGAGCTGCAGGTAACCACTTCCTCCGCTCTGATTTTGAGCACTAGCAGAAGACGGTTGAGGTTTCATCGAGGATGTACCACCATATTGAGAAGCTGATCCACCATAGTGATATGGTTCATTAAGACCAGATGGAGGGCCATACCCAGAAGAAAACACTACATTAGGTCTGCTGGGTGGCGGCTCATATACATTGGGTGTTGGACTATAATACTGTTGGGAGGGAGGGGGACCACTGGGTGTCTGGGGAGGTGGCTGACGAAGACTAGGTGGGTAGGTCTGGGAGGAAACATACGGAGTCTCTTCAGCATGGTGGCCAAGTGGAGCCTGGAGTTGAGAAGGATCAACGGGTGGAAGAGAATGGTGCTGTTGAGTAAGTTGGGGCAGTGGTGGCGAATACTGTGGTTGACTTGTTGGCTGAAATTGTTGATGCGGAGGTACTGTAGGAGGGGGGAGTGGCTGCTGACCAGCTGGTAATTGGTATTGCTGATTTGAAGCTTCCTGAGTTTGACCAGGAGCTGCTGGATAATATTGGTCTCGCTGAGCAGCAGGAGGGATCTGGTTCTGAGGGAACTGATTTGGATACTGAACTGAAGGTGGTACACTTTGGAGCATAAGTTGCAGAGGAGCATTTGGTGGAGAGACCATAGGTAGTGATGGTGGAATATTCATAGGAGGAAGCTGTTGGTGGGACTGTTGAGGAGCAGAGGCTACTGTCTGCACAGAATCTGTGTTTGAAACATTCAGAGACTCCGATTGAGGAACTGCATTGGGATTGGATATCTGTATCTTCCCGAGCTGCATCTGAGCCTCTACTATTGCTTGCTTATCCTTCAATTCCAGAACACCTGTTTGCACCTGCACATGATGTTGACAAAACCCTATGAAGCAAAGAGAATGTAAATGCAGCATTGACACAGTTAAAAGGGAAACAGAGAAAGAAATTAGTGATCCTACATGCATCATTCACACTGCCAATGATATTAATAAGATGAACAGTCAGAACTAAGATAGCCAAATTAAGTTAGAAACTTGAAATAAGGTAAAGTGATAACATACATCTCTAAGAATATTCTCCAATTGTCTCATCTTTCCATCAGCATTTCCATGATTGTTTCCCACAGATACCTTCAAATCATCCATAGAATCTTCAAGGTGGCGGGTTCGACTCTCAAGTTGTGTTAGTCGTGCACTAATACCTTCCAAAACTTGAAGCAAATTATCAGCATACTTCTTCATGGTTTGGTCAATCTCGAATACTGTTGTCGCACTAGGAATAGGTCGATCCTTCTCCACAATATCTTTTGCAGGTTCAAAGGAATCCAGAGAACCATAATTCTGTGTGAAGATGGAAATAATATATGTTACCATCTGGGATGAGATAAAGGTAAATGCCAAGATCATATAGGGTTGAATATCACCAATGCCTACCTAAAGTATACCAAGCACAGCCATATCTAAAAAGGTTAGTGTGATTACCATAGAGCGCTATGATAATAGGTGTATATACCCTTTTAATTTATACAAATATCTTATCCAAAAGCATGATCTTTAGTCAGCCTAATCTCTAACAATAAGATAAATGGCAACAATTCTTTCAACACATTATCATATCCTAGTTCACAGACTTCCCTCAGAAATTCAGTACACTCCATTACTAAACATTCAACCTCAACACCCTGAAGCATACCATACAAAATTCTGCACAATCTCACTCCACACAGAATTACGGATCTAACAACATGAAGACTAAGAATCGGAGATGGATGTTACTTACTCTGATCGGAGTGTTGGTGTTGGACTTGGATTCACTGGAGTTCCAAGCCCTAGTGGATCCTCCTCCACCTCCGAGATTAGGTGTAGCATCAAAACTCGGGGATAGAAAAGAGTTTCCAATGATGGGACGAATGGGCTGGAAATCATAGTTGGGTAAGATCTCTTCCTTCTTCGAAACTCCATTTTCATGGCCCACGTGGTGCTCATCCTCTTGGGAACGGTTCATCAGGTCAAGGATGTCGTTGTTGTGATGTGATCCTTGCGATAAATCCATAATCTGCTTGTCCATGAATGAGGTAGTATTCATCGGTGTTGCAATCAATAGAATTCTAAATTCAGTCACAGAAAAAGTTCCAAAAAATCACTTGCTTGCCTATAAGAATTCCAGCAAAGAAACCAGGTGTAATACAATAAAACAGTAAAAAGGAAAAATTAAACAGAGTAGTACCACAAACTGACTAAAACAAATGTCAGTAGACATCAGGTGACACAATTCAGCTGCATCAGGTGTATATACATTGTCACACCACGATGCCAAACAAAGAAAATCTCCATGCTCTATCTATCCATCAATCAAACCAGACTCCACTTTATTTCACTTCTAGTATTCTACTTTTTCACCAAAGTTTGAGTGGCTATCCTCAAAATATAAGGGATTTTATCTAGTTGCTCAAGTTATATTCTTTATTTTATCAATTTTGTTTATACCAAAGATGGATCTCGAAAATCAAAAGGTCAAAGCACAACTTCACAACACTAAGGAGTATTTGAGTTACGAAAATTAAACAGCATATACCGAAGATGTGCCATAAAACCATCATGAGGAAACTGAAAGACACTTGCACACTAAACTCTTTACTACTGAATACTAACGAACTTTATTCTCGCCAAAAGAGACATTAAAAATCCAAGGGTTTTACGATTTCACCCAACACTCTTAACATATTTCTCATATTTCATCATCTACTTCTACCGTCAAGCTGATATGCCTCGGCAACAACACCCAGCCAAAGAAATAGATTACTGTAGTCATCCATGAATATCTCAAATTAAAGTAGATGCTCAGATGATAAACAAAAACAAACAACAGTGTTTGGCTGTTAGCTGCTCTCCACCTTAAATGTCATAAAGTATCTTGATCTAGTAAACAGAATGAATCCCGAGCAGAATTACTAGAATAAAAATGCGTAATAAATGACAAGCATGCATTTAGAGGAGGCAGGGCACCACATTCACCAAACAACCGAATGACGACTCTTCATCTGATAACGTACTAAAACAATGCATCTCAAAAAGAAAAGCTTACATACACATCTCCGTAAAACTTATTCAACTAAGGAGATAGCATAGTTCAGAGACTCCTCCTTTGCTTCTTTACATTAATAAAACTACACAGAGTTTAAGCACCACACAAAATCTTGAACTAATTTCTTCCATGATACAAACCATCACAAGTATCTATAGCAAAATTGTGTTTTAATAGAGAGCCAATGGTGAGTGAAACACAGATGAACAAAGCCATAAATCCCAAATTAACAAAGCACAAATCAAAAACTACAAGAAATTATAATTTATTTATACGAAGAGACTAACCTAAAACCCAGAGGCCACAGAAATCACAAATAAAAAACTAAAGTGCCCTATGAATTGCTAGCTCTAACGGATTAAAATAGATTAAACAATTCTTTCACAGGAAATATGAAACAGAGAATTAAAGATTTGGAATAGAATTCTTACTACGGAGTCGTCGGAGAAAATTCTGACCAAAAATAGCGGCTACAGCTACAGGTTGAAGAAGAGGAAGGGAGATTCGCTTCCGGTGCGCTTCCTATCGCATAAGCATGCGAGGAGGGCACGGATGAAAATATGGGACGCGGGGAGGGGCAGGATCGGAATAAAAATGTGATTGGAATCAGCAGAGAGAGGGAGAGAGGTGTTTAACAGTCATTCTGGGGAGTCGTGCAAACAAAGAGAGAAGACGAGAGAAGATGAATTTAACAGAAAACTGGGTGCAGGAGGACTAAAGTGCAAATTTCATCGCGGTCCTTCATCAATGTGAAGTTTGTGCAGTGTCCCTGGCATTTTTGGTTTCTAATTTTTTTATACAAACTTCACAATGCTTCATATTGAGTCAATACCCCTATTATATATATTTTTTTAAAAGGTCAATAAAATATATTATAAAGTGATAGCAGTACACAGATTTACTGAATTATTTGGCCCGATAAAGCAAAGTTTCACACAAACTCCTATACTAGACAATCATTTTTTAATCCACTGCTAAGAATAGCAAACCAAGATATCATTGGGTTAATCAAAATCTCGGTCACACCATCCATTAACTAGTTATGCGCCTTCTTTATCCACAGAAAACTGTCGGGTTAAGAGCTTTCTATAATACTCCGACTTTTTTATATAATCATTAATATTTATGAATAATACGCGTTCGATTTAGTAGCTGTGATAAATAATTTTTACCGTCGATAAATATTGAGAGGTCTCAAGTTAATTTTTTATTGGATTGACGATGTTGATTGATTTCAAGTGAAAATTGTGAAATTTGTCGAGACAAGTTTGTAGACTCGAGAAATGTCAAAAACGAACTTACGACGTAAAAGTTATGATTAACGGAAGTTTATCGAGAATGACTTTCCGTAAATGGAAGAGTATATAAAGGGGCTTTCCCTTTTTGGAAGAGTAGTTTGAGTTGACTCTCAATCAACCTTCTCTCTCGGGTGAGAGAGACCCAGTTCGACCTGTTTAGGGTCAATTTCATGTCAGTCGGCGGCACGGTGTCGTTAGACCATCTCCTGCTGTGGAACCAGTCGAGTTCAATCAACCTCGTAGTCCTCTTTCTTCTTCTGGATTTTATTTTGGGAACAATGGTATGAAGAGGGAGAATCGAGAGTGATCGTTTTAAGTGTTTTGGCTGCAAATCACCGCTGTCACTGGCTCCGACAATGATATGGGTATGTTTCGATTCATGTGTTATACCTTATCGATTAATAGAGATATTTTATTACTTTGCCAACACAAATTACATAAAAGCTGTTTTATTTCAAAACTGACTAAAATAAAGTTTCAAAACATAACCAAAATAAGCCAAACTAAACTAAACTTGATTATATAGCAGAGATAATTGCCTAGTACATATACGTGCTAATCAAAACCTGGAGTCTCAACGTTCTCCTTCTTATCATCTGCTATAGTGAGATTGACATCATAGTCTTCTTCCATCTCATGGTCTCTCCCAACAAAGTTAGCCTCTTGTGCCAAGTATTGTTTGTGCCTCTTGTAGATTTTGGATGTCCTTACTTGCACGACATTGCTTATAGATATGTTTAGTAGAGCCACACTTGAAACATAGGTACTTTCCAGATGGAGCAGAGTGTAAAGGATTTCCTTCATGCTTGGAACCTGAACCAGACTAGTTTTTGTTGGAATTACTAGAGCCAGTATCTTGGTGTTTCCAAGTCAAATTTCAACTCTGGCCTCTACCACAACCTCTTTCACGTCCTCTTCTCTCGCCATGATTTCTATAAGGCTCAGAACGGTTGTTCTTCTTGTCCTTATGTGCCTTCCTACAAGTGTTGTAATTCTTAGATGTTTTCTCGGTCCTAGCGGGCCTAGAGTTAGTGTTGTGAATTATCTCATGATGTCTTTCCTTCTTTATGATATCATTGAATCTTGTGGTTCTTCCTTGCTCATCTTCAAGATGGTACTGATGAGCCAAAATACTCATGGAAGATGGGAAGGTATTCAAAGATTTCTCAATCATATCCTGATCAGTCTTGTCAACTCCACAAAAGCTTAGCTCAGACTGTAGCTCTAACATAGTTTGATTGAAGGAATCAATCTTCGGATAATCCAGTAATTGGATGGTGTCTCATTACTCTGTCAACTCTGGAAGCTGTGCATCATGCACATTGTTGAAGAGTTGCTTTAAAACGTCCCATAAATCGTTGAGATCATCCTTTTTTATATACTGCTTCTTTACAATTGGTTAGATATGAATCCTCTAAAACATGAGAGCTTGAGCTTTAATTGCAGGAGTTGGTTGAACTGCATTCACACCAGTTGGTGGGTGGATGGTGCTGGTGAAAAATCATTTCCGATGAAAGTATTATCTACATCAGAAACCCAGCGATGATACTCTTTGTCAATGGCATTAAGGATGTCAAATTCAGGCCTGATTAGCTCAGTTGACTTAGTCATCTACAAAAAAGATAAATGAGATAATTAGTTAACGATAAAAAACCACGATCACTAATATCAAGTTTAGGGAATAAGAACTGAGATGTATGTCAATCGCCACCATTGGTAGTAGTTGTCGATGGCACATAGGCGGCACACGCCGCCGTCTGTGGCAACGCGTCTAGCTGAATTTTTTTTCCAGATTCAGTCAAGTTATATATCGTTGGATTCGTTTCGACCCTGCGAGTGTATTAAGGAGGTTATTGAATTCATTTGACGTAATTTGATGTGGACTTAGAATTAATCTGATATTATTAAATAGTTGAATCAATTTTCGATTCGACTTCGAATTGCGTAACGTTTGAAGAATATGTTTCGTATATAAAAAGGATTCAAGAATTTGAATCTGGAAGTAGATCAAGCTCGACATTAGTGTGAAAAGCACGTTGTTCGAGAATGCAAGGTTCTCGATGATAATACTCGTTGGTATACAAGCTTAGTTATTCGATATGATTTTCGACAATTAGTTATTAAATAATAATAATCTTTGTTTAAGGACGACGTATTAGCAACTAGTGGCAGATGTTTAGAAACGCCAACAGACAGGCTATGGTTTGGTGGAAATCACGACACAAAACTGTGAATTGACACTTTATTTTTACTTTTGTTTTGCGAGTCTACAGTTATGCATTTTCAGTTATACATTTTTCAGTTATGCATTATTACAGTTATGCATTTTCAGGAGGCACATATGATTTTTTTTATGCATAGCATAGCCACAGTTGTTGCATTGATGCATGGGCTTTTCGGCTGATCTCCGAGACACTCCGGGAGGGCTAGAGACCTACCCCAAGGATTTACTTAGTACCCAGGAGGGCCAGGAACCTGACTTGGGTAGTCTTAAGGCTTGAGGTCGTTTGACCCAAGTCACAGCCTCCACATATCACATAGTACTCAGTAGTCCCAAGAATCTGACCTGGACGTTTACAATTTTAGACTCGCATCATTTCTCGTACATTTTATAGTAAAAGACATAATAATTATATTTTCTAGTTAAAATGAAACATTATTTTTGTCCACTCACTTTAATGTTTATATTTTTATGTCTTTCCCTGGGCCCTTTTGTTTTAAATTGCTCAGATTGCAGGGGAGTCGGCTAAAGTTGTGACCGTTCAGAGTACGAGGGTTGACTGTCCATTCCTTATGTTTCCTTGGTTGAGATTCTTAGTGCAGGTTTCGGGTTACTCGTATTGGGGTTATTTATAGTAATCCTTCGGTCCAAGTCATCATGATGCAAATCCCGCAGGATTCACCCTAGATTACGTGTTAATCTTAGATGGGTCCTATCACTAACACCGTTAATTATTAAATAGAGGTGAAATTCATCAATTAGAGTAAATTTTAAATCGAGGCGAATCAACAATAAGATTTTAATTTTTATTACTTTATATTTTTCTTACCAAATAGATACCCTACACCTTAAACCCTAAACTCTAAACCCCAAACCTCAAACCCTAAACCCTAATCCCTAAACTTTAAATTATTAAACCATAGCCAATATCCCTAAACCTTAAACCCAAATAATATATTTGTTCATGAGAAGAATGAAGTCCATGGTGTTGTTGTCCGATTACACTTACAATAATTTTGAAGTAAAATTACCTTCAAAGATGTAAACCTTCTAAACACATTTTGTTAAGATTAACGATGTAAATTATTACGACCCTAAACAAAATTTGTTCTTACGCGACTACTATTTTTGTACAATTTGTCTCAATAAGGAACGTTGAATCAACTATTTGTCATGCATAATTATGACTTGTCTTGCTTTGATAATTGAAGCCGTAGATAAAAAAAATTGAGCTCGTAGTAAATTTTACAGAATTATTAAGACATAAGAACTGCTTTTTACAAAATTTTGTAATAAAATAAAAAAGGAAAAATGTATAAAATGATTATTACTCATTAAATTCACACCGTCTTGATCAAAATCTAGGTTATATCTGGCCATTGATCATATTTTCACCTATGGTATAAATAAAAAAGTAAAAATTCAGAGTAAAATCTTAATGCGACCTGTTTTGCCGCCTCTCTCGACTCATTTCGCGTACCCGCCATTCTAGTGCTGACCGACAACCTCTATTCACTGCAACGCGCAGTTTCGAACACTCTCCATCTCCTTTTTGTTCATGTACCATCGAGGCAAGAGGACGAGAAATATGATATGGGTTAAGAAAAATAGACAATAAACTTCTATTTTTTATGCATGAATTTTCCTTTACTTTCTTCATTGAAGCTGTAGAGAATTTATTTTTGAACTCGTAGGAATTTCGTGAAATTTTTAAGACATCTATACTATATTTAAAGAAACTCACGTTGTCAACCATAACAATTTTTTTTTACAATATTAACCTTCTAACAGAAAATAACTATCATAAATTTAAATTCTTCAAGGATAAAAAAGAAAAATAATAATAAAATGATAAAAATAAAAATAAATTAGCTAGAATCTTAGAAATAACTCCCTGAATATTAGGGAGAAACCTAACTCACACTAGTTTGCTCACGCAACTTCAGTTCCCAGTATTTTCTTTTTAATTTTTTAATTTTTTCTGGCAATTTTTTCATTTTTTTCAATTTAAACACAATTTTGTGGTTAAAATGTGCAGTTTTAAACATCAATAATTTTAAACAAGAATTTCTATTTGAACCTCTAAAATTTCTCTTGAGACCTCGATCCTCTCCTCTCGTTTTTGGGGCATAAAGTTTCAATTATGCCCTCTGAACAAAAAAAAGCTGATTTTTCTGATTTTCCTTAGGTTCATCATGCTCAACTCTAGGTTTCTTTGTACATTGCTCTGCTTCATGTGCTTTGTTCTCTGCCATATGTTTTTGAAGGAGAAAGTGTGACCTCGTACTCACTTTACATTTCAGTTCATGTTTATGCATCTGTTTGGTTTCAAGAGAAGAACATTATCGTGCAAGGAAAATATGTTCAGACTTCAGATTCAACTAAGCTAAGACACATTTGTCCAACACAAGCTTAAGTAAAATAAATAAAAACATAACCAATATAGTACGTACTGCAATATTACTAATAGTTTGAATCAAACGAAGACATACCTTCATCTCTTTTAGCTATTTCTTTGCAGCTTTAATTGGAGTGGATTTTTCAATCAAGAAGAACATGAGGTTTACTTTTCCATTGACGACGTTGAAGATTGTCATTTGGGTTTGGCATGATGCTTTGGTCTTTAATTGTACTAGTTTGTTAATTTAATGCATTTTTGTTCGGTGTTGTAGAAAACGATGGCGCCAGCAGGTGAGGGTTCTAGCACTAGCTTATGGCAACTAGTGATATTGAAAGTGTAACCATAGCTTACGTATTCATGATACTACACTACAATTTTATATACAGAGTGTATGCGAGTCCTAAGGAAGCAAATTGATCTGGAGGTGGGCTGGACAGAGCAAAACGTGCACTTGCAACGAGGTCGTGTATCAGTTGTATAAAGGAGCAAAATTAGACTACATTTTTTAAAATAAGAAAATTTATCCGTACTATTTATATTTTTTTTATAGATAAAAAGGTCTCGAACTTTAGAAACTAACAGCAAGGTACCCAAACTCTCAAAAGGTATTATCGAGATACCTGAACTATTTTTCGTCTTCTCTCTGTCAAGTCGCGTCTAATTTGCTAACGTGGCAATTTTTTTTAAAAAAAATAGAGATAAAAACATTAATGCCCATTTTTCATATTTGGTCAGACTTTCTTTTCTCTTCTCCTACACGTTTCTCTCTTCTCCCTCCCATCTCTTTCCTGTGGCCTCAAAATCGCCCGTGATGGAGCATCGTTGGCTGGCCCTTAAAATAGTTGACCCATGAGTCAAAGAAGTGTCTCTGCCTCTTCTTTATTTTGCCCGGAGAAGCCATGGCGACATCGGAAAATCGTTGGATTCCAGAAAGTCCTAGTTTTCTAGGGACGAGCATTTCTGGGTCAAATTGATCCATGTCAACCACTCAACTTTGAAGCTCTCATCACCAAGAAGCTAATTAACCACACCAAGAACTTGTTCCAATTCTTTTCAAGGAAGGAGAATCGAAGGATTATAGTTTATTGGAGATTTCGGTTCAAGATAAATTTGACTAGTTAGAGGCTGATTTGGACTTTGTTGTAGATGAAAAAAATGTTGTTGGGTTGATTTCGAGTCTATATAGGTTCAGTTCGCCAGATTTGGAGATACTACCACCATCTGTGGTGGCTCACAACGGTGATTCCAGTGGAGGAATTTCGGTAGAAGTTTTATGTTGTTTTGCTTGTAATTGTGGACTGATTAGATTTTGTTGTTATAGAAAGAATTTTTGTTGGGTTGATTTAGAAATGTTAGGTTTATGGACGCTGAAAATGGAGGTAGCTCCGCCTCTGGAGGTGGTTAACGGTGTGCTCTGGCAGAGGTTTTTTCATTAGAAATTTTGGGTATCATGTGGATATTCGTTAAGTTATAACATATATTAATTGACTAAATTACCCCTTGTTTACCAAAATTTTTTTGTCACGTCAGCAATAGTGACGGTGAATGGACGAAAAGTTGATGTAGGTATCTCGATAATAGCTTTTAAGAGTACGTTTGAGTATTTTGCTGATAGTTTTTAAAGTTTGAGACATTTTTAAGTATAGAAGAAAGTGTCTAGGTACCACAAGTGAATTATTTTCTTAAAATAATAATGGGAGGCCAACTAAGTAATTTTTGAAGTCCAAATAAAAATTTTCTTTTAAACACACCCGTCGGGTGTGCAGTATGACTAGTATAAAACAATCTTTACAAATTTTAGATATTTTGTAATTAAAAAAATGAAATAAAATAAAAATTAGGGGAAATTATTTAAAGGCCAAAAATAGATAAGTTTTCAAAAAAAAAAACCAACTTATGACACTAAGGTAAAAAATGTCCAACTTATGACACCGTTTTTTCAAAAAAAAAACCCAGCTGACATCATTTTCTCCCAAGAAGGCCCAATAAGTTATAAAACTCATTTTTGTATACCGATTTTGTCCTTTTTTCCTAATTTGAATTCTAACTGTCTTTAAGAGAGTCGCAGGTCTCTCTTCCCTCCTCCATTTTTGCCGGGAAGTGAATCTCTCTCTCTCTTGCGATCGCGATGACAATCTCGCCGGAACAAAAAATTTGTTCGATTTAGATATCGTACAAAATTGAAAATTTCAAGCATTGTAAGTTTCAACACTCTATCTCACTGTCTCTCTCTCTCCAACTCGCTATCGATGTATATCCATTTTCACTCTGTTTTTGCATGAAACTATTTCAGTTCATAATTGTATTAATCAATTTCATGATAGTATTGATTACTTAATTAGATTTGTCTAAGTATCTATTTTTTCTCCTCAAACTATAAACATTGCGAGATCGAAATCTACTTAATTAGATTTGGATATGATTTTTCTTCTGAAGATGTGTCTAAGTTTCTGTCTAGGTATCTATCAGAGTATTTGTTAGAGTATCTGTTAGTGTATCAGTCTAAGTATCTATTTGAATATCTGTTTGGGTAGCTGTTTGGGTAGCTGACTGAGTAGCTGTCTAGATATCTATTATTTTTTTATAAACTGCATTTTAGTACTTGCTATACAACTAGGAACCTTACCTTTTTGGTTCTTTTCGGGACTATACAATTGCATGTGCGATAGTTGATGCCAAAAATGACAGCAATTAGAGGTGGTTCTTGATGAACCTAAGAGATGAGATAAATAAACATAACATAAACCAGGAAACTAATATTCAGAGGAAAATAACATTCCTCTCAGACCATCATAATAAAATTATGAATTCTCTTCCAGAAGTGTTCCCCAATGATGAGCATGACTACTATTTTCGGCACTTGATTGCTAACCTCAAAGACAACTACATAGGACACTTGAAGGATAGAATTTCTGAACTCTTCATGCAATGTGCATGCATATGCTAGAAGTGAAAGGCAATATGAGTTCCTTTTTAACCAGCTTAAGCTAGAAACAGATATGCAGAGATAACCGACTTCTTCAAGGATCTCCCCACGAAAAAATGGTGTGCTGCATTCTTGCGAAATCGCTTCAAGATATGTCACAATACAAACTGGACGTTAGGCCTCCATTAACAAAGAAACAACCGAGAAGACCAAAGAAAAAGAGAATGAGAAAAATGGAGAAAAACAAACAATGCCAACAAAATGCTCAAGATGTCACCAAACTGGTCACAACAGAAGAACCTGCAACAACCTTATCGATTGAACATACAAGTCTGTGTGGATTATTAAAGATGTTGTCAGAATAATTTTTTTAAAGTTTGAATATATGTTTGGATATCTGTTGAAATATCTATCTAGATATCTGTCTGAAAATTTGTATATGAATTTCATATCTGCAACTTGTTACTTACAAATACAAACACAAATTTGAGGTTGTTTTTGGGTTTCTTATTTTTGTGTTTTATATTACTTCGTAAAGAAGGGGGAAACAATTATTTTATTGCATATGTTAATGCATTGATTCAATAAAATTCAAGGAAAGTTGTCTGAGTATCTGTCTAAATATTTGTCTGAGTATCTGACCGGACCAGGCTGAGCTTTTGTCTTTCTGCAGGTCATCATCGCCATTTTTGATGAAAAACTGAGTGAGAAAGAATACACAAAGAACTTAGAGGTGAAAAAAAGTAGAGTGATAAATAGAAACCCTAGCCGCTAAGTGAACTATTTGTAAGAGTTCAGTTTTAGATCAATGGAACATCATAATTTAAGTGAATCTCAATAGATATGTCTAAAGATCATCGTATTTATTCTCACCTTGACAGCCGCCAACAAGTAGAAGATCAAGACGCTTCCTAATCTGGTTTGCTTAGTTGTCAAGTCTGAGCTTGAATAGATCTTCATTAGGTCCAACTCGCATTACTGGAGGAGATGACCGAAGCAACGAAGAAAGTTTGCCGCCCAAGAGAGATTCTGGTCGCTTAGACGAGAGGTGACGGAGTCTTCGTCGCTTAAGCGTCGTCGCCTCAAGTTGGTCTTTCCACTTTGGGACGACTTAACTTTATCAATATTTGTCGCTTCATTCACATGAAGCAACGAAGTCTAAGTTGGTCGCAATAATATGGGGCGACGCAAATTATATTTGTCGCGCCGAATTGGAGCGACCAATATTGGTCTCTGTCGCACCAAATTGGAGCAACCAATATTGGCCAGATTGGGGCGACGAAGGTGTAACACATGAAGCGACGAAGATAGGTCAATCTTCGTCGCTCAAAGTGGTAATAATGAAAAAAAATATTTAAATTATTACATACCAAGTTACAACTGTACACAATTAAAGTTTGCCAACACAAATTACATCATTGCCAGAGATTGCCAAGGTTTGCCAACACAAATAACGAAGATATGGCGGAAATTAATATTCTTGTAAAACAACTATTTATGTTGTACACTAGTTGAAGCTATACCTTATCGACGGACTAATTATAAGTAGTAGAGTTTGGCAGGTTAGTTCACATAATAATAAAACAGATATACATGTGACATTTACAGACCAGCCATGTCTGCCATATCTTATTTCAACAAGCATCATTATCATCTTATTAAGAAATTGTCACTCTCAAACAACTTGCCTTTTTATTTATTCCTCTCCTTGTACTTCTTTTCTCTAAAAGACTAAAAACTAAGCCAAATGGGGGTTAGGAATCTAGTTTTAATTACACTCTTATTGTGTGTGTATAATACTGTTAAGAAGCTAATCTGTGATTGGATGCACAATGCAGGTGTGATTGGATTCTATGGAAAGGAAAAGGACTTGAGAAAATGTGGTATTTAAGAGGAGAATCAATGTTCTCGGACCACAGACCAGTCTATTCTTTGTTTTCAGTCCAAATAGACTTGGCCAGCAAGAAAAATCGCAAATCTCCTGGTATATTGCTATATTGGCCCGCAAGAAAAATCGCAAATCGCAAATAGACGTACCAAGTTTGTGTAAACCCGATCAACATAGGCTCTGCAATATGCATGTACATATATAACAGTTTTGGGAAACCAAAACATACACAAATGAAGATAGACCAAATTGCTAAATCTAGTTTAAATATCATCATAGTAATGCTCATTGCAGCTCTATCAAGACACTAGTTCACACAAATATATTGCAAAAACAAAAAACTGTTTCAGTATTCACACAGTATGCATATATTGCAGATTCACTTCTCCACTGTATTCAAACCATACACATGCAAACACAGTATTCAATATTGCCTCGAATAGCTAGTGTTTTAGTATTGGAACTGTTAATGACCAGAACGTTGTTGATGGTGTCAAGATCGTCCATGAAACTCAATTGCAAACACAACACTATTAATGAAACTCAACTTCTCCACCGTTGAATTTAGGGAAGAATCGTTTACCTCGAAGATGAAGCAAGTTGGAGGATTCTCGGACTTGAAGTAATGAGCGCCGGAGTTCGATTGTTTAGTGCCGGAGTTTGAGCAATCCCGGATTCGGTCTCGGGTTTAGGGATAGATGGGGGAGACGAGGGCCGGGGCTTTAGGGTTTCGGGGAGGAGTGGGTTAGGATTTATGATGAGGGTAATTAGGTTTGGGGGAGGGGATTTAGGTTAGGTATTCGAGGATTTGGGAGCGGAGGAGAAACGAAGAAGAAGAATAAAAGAAGAAGAAAGAAACCGGTCTTTGCTATGGATATATATTCACAATTAAGCGACAAATATTGGTTTATTCGTCGCCTAGAATAACTAAAACGACGAAAAATGACTCTTGGTCATCTGGAAAATATGAGGCGATAAATATTGAGATTCCTCGACGCCTCGTACAATTTGAGGCGACGAGTTTTGATTTCTTGGTTGCCTCAAATTATGTTCTTTTTAGAAATTCAAAAATTAGAATTAATGTTTTCAAATACATAATTCATAGTTTACAAATACGAATTTAGTTTTCAAATTCATAATAATATTAGTTTAGTCTTCCTCCTCCTCCTCCTCTTCATCATTCTCATCGTCTTCGTCTTCGTCTTCGTCTTCGTCTTCGTCTTCGTCTTCGTTAGAAATGTCACCGACTTCATCCAAAACTAGGTGAAGATCTTGGTAAAATTGTATCACCGTGGGAGTGTCCTCTTGGTAAGGCTCGAATACATGATCTCTTATAGGCGACCTGCTTTCATCAATGGCAAGTACTTCTGCACTGTACACATTTCAGTGCGACATTTTCTTGTACTACCTTCCAAGTACCACCCGCCTTTGGATCGTCCATGTAGAATACTTGTTTGGCTTTGGTTGCAATAATGAAGGGTGAATCCTCATAGTAACTGTTTTTGTATCCACTGATATTAGTCCATGATCTATCTTGACGGTGTCAAGATCGTCCTCGTCCTCGGAGTTGTGCCATGTGCACTTAAACAACACCATTGGCATATGGCCAGCATATAATACTTCGACGACGTAGTTAACATGGTCGTAGAACTTGGATGAACCATGTCTATCATGACACCGCTGTTTTGAGTCACGGTTCTTTGATCCCTATCCCATGAGGTGAACTTGACACCGTTCACATAGCACAACTTAAAAACCCAAAATTGCTAAGGTCGTTGGGCTAATGGCTTTACTCCTGGCACCAAGCCTTGGTCCTGGTTTTTATCCGTGAGATACACCTGAAAGATAAGTGTTAGATAAGTGAAAGATAAGTGTTAAAAACCATTGAAGTACCTTTCAACAACATAATTTCAGTACCCATGTTAAGAACCATCGAAGAAAACTCCTCCGACGACGAAGATCGTCGAAATCTTCACCATGTTTAGCCTTGAACCTGGTGAGATGTTCTTCTAGGTATGGTTTCACTTCGTCTGTTTCCACCGAAACTTGCCAGTGAGCCTCAGCAGTCTCTGTTTCACTCAACCTAAACTGGCTACGAGTCTCGATAATCTCTGGCATTACTTGTTGTGAAACACTGCTAATATTCCACTCTGGAGAAGTGGCAATTTCTTCGTGGTCTTCCCATCTTAGATAAGACTTACAATATGTCACCGACTCATGTACGAGGTACCGTTCAGCAATACTACATTCCGAGTAACGTGTATTCCTCATTGACTTTTTATATTTTCCTAATTGCCTGCAATTACATATAAATGGTTAGTACATATTACGTAACTAGCATAGTATTAGCAATTTGACAGTGCTACCTTTAAATTGGATACATCCATGTATAGTGTATTGGGCCTGTAAGCAATACTTATTCTGGCAGATGAACCATGAGATGAACCATAAATGTATAAAAATGAGGTGAAAAAATCAGCTCCAAATTGCAGAGAATCATCACTATCTCAGTTTCCATGTCACGCACAACCTCCTTCTTCAGCTCCCTAAAGCATAATTTACAAAACTAATTTGACAGTGCTATCAATGGCTTCATAACGTTATCTGGCAAGAACCCTCTAATAACCGCTGGAAGAAGACGTTGAAGCAATACATGGAAATCATGCATCTTCAATCCATAAAACTGTGACGGGGGACGAATTTTGACCTTACTTCTCAAACTTCCTGCATAACCAAGAGGATACTTAACATCCCTGAACCACTCGAACACATCTTCTAGAGTATCCTTTTTAACTAAAAATGGTGCATGAGGAACCTTCGCCGTCCCCTCGTCACGGTCTCTTTGCCACTGGTTTTTGCGCACATTTATCCTCTTCAAAGCAGCGCGAGCTTTTAGACTATCCTTGGTCTTCTTATCAGTTGCAAAACTGGTTCCAAGTATGTTGTCACACACGTTTTTTTCAATGTGCATGACATCTAAGCAATGTCTAATCTTCAGTGATGACCAATAAGGCAGCTTCCAAAATATGCTCTTGTGAGTCCAACACTGTCTGTTATTCGGATTGTACGGCACCTTCAAGTCGTCATATTGGCTTAGAATGGGGTAAGCGTGTGACCTAATGTCCTCCAAAATTTCATATCCACTCTTCTGAACAGGTCTTCCGCCAAACTCCACATTCCCGTTAAATGCCTTACTCAATCGCTAAGGGTGGTCTTGGTGGAGCCATTTCCGATGACCTTCATAAACTATCCTCCCACATATATGCTCTGAAGTTAGCATATCTAGACAGATTGGACATGTCTTGTACCCTTTCACTGTTGAGCCCGCAAGCATCCCTAAACCAGGAAAGTCGCTGATAGTCTACATCACCGCTGCCTTCATCAAGAATACCTCATTGTCTACTCGATCAAAAGTATGGACTCCAACGACCCATAAATATTTTAGCTCCTCGATCATTGGCTCCATGAGTACACTAAGGCACTTTCCGGAAGATTTAGGGTCCGGAATCAACATCGATAGCATGTTATATTCCTTCTTCATGCACATTGACAATGGTATATTGTACGGCATCACAACAACGGGCCATGTACTATGCAAAGTTCTCATTGTTCCGAATGGATTGAAACCATCTATAGCAACTCTAAGGCCCACATTTCTGTAGTTCCGTGCGAAACCTGGAAAAGTTTTGTTAAAATGTTGAAACGCTTCTCCATCAGCTGGGTGGCTGAGGCTACCAGCCACGCATATCCTCTCCCCGAGCCATCGCATATGCTTTGCAGTGTGACATGAACAGACGATTCAACCTTGGTGTCAGAGGGAAGTAACGAATGATTTTTTTGGGAATGTCATCTGTATATGGCTTATATCTTTCATAATTATACACTGGACAAATCCTCTTTTTTACAAGCGCCCCCTTGAACAACACAAAGTTGAATTCACACGCATTAATTCTTTCATAACCAAGTGAAAGATCACTCACGATTTTTTTAATTCTCGAGTATGAATAGGGGAATGTGTGCCCTTTAGGAAAAAGTTTATTAATGTAACTACATAAAGAGTCAACACTTGTGTCCAACCATCCATTTTCATTTTTCATTTCCATTGCATCTAATATGGCACTCAAAACAGTTTCCTCACTGCCTTCATATAATGGAGTCTGTGACTCCTTTAATAATCTATCGTACTTTTCATAATCATCGTCTACCATGTCATTGAAGTTGATGCCAGAATCATCTTCCATAAATTGTTCGGGTGCATCTGCATGGTATCTAGGATAATACGGATATGCATCATGTAGAATCTTCAACTGCGGGTTCACTGAAGGACCGGAACCACTAGAAGGACCGACTCTGTCTTGAAGCCACTGTCTTCGTTGACTAAGCATTGTCGGTTCACTTGAAACTTCCCCGTGAAGGTGCCAGACAGTATACTCCGGATTCAAACCACTGTGTGACAAGTGATGATACATGGTATCTATAGTAACCTTGAACAAACCGTTCTTACAATGTTTGCACGGGCAGAAGTGATAATCGGCTCCGTTACTATGTCGCCGGGTAAAATTCATAAACTTGAATATGCCTGTGATGTACCTTGGATCAGCATGAGGATAGGTCATCCAGGTTTTGTCTAAGTGTCCTTCCATATTTCTTGTCAACATAAACAATCAATATGAACAAAGTTACCATGCCACATTTACGATACCAACTGTCCCCACACTTCTTCTCCTTATGCCTCCGGGTTGGGTCCTATCTTCTTCAGGGGAACACGACATTTGTCAACCCTCTTGCACCCATGGATATTAGCTCTAGTTTTAGGAAATTTCGGCAGCATCTCCCTACAGTTCCTCGAATGCGCACATATCTAAACAATCTAATTTGTACTCGGAGAACATTGTAAGGAGACACTATCGAAATCATATTCCAAAACTGAAACTGAAACCACATGAATAGCAAAATGATCAATAAAGTCCTGTTCACCTAAAGTGTCCAAAATGGGACAATTCGAGAATCAACTACTCATCTCGATCAACTAGATGAGTTCTTGATTCTCAAACGGGCGTTCTAAGTTAATAAACACCACAATTATATATAATCCTACACTCAATTTCATGATTAACACTAATAACACCACTAATTGAGACCAATACACCTAATCTACACTAATCATCACAAATTTCACTAAATTTAACCAAAGTTTAAACATTATTGATGAACCCATAACATGATTTATCACAATTCAATGATTCAAACACTAAAACTACAAGCATAAGACCAAATTCAATTCAATTTCAAAAAATTCACATATACATCAATTTCACTTCTTAATTAACATGTAATATGGTCATAAAGAGAGTTAAAGAGATAAAAATCAAACTAACCTTAATAATCAAATGGATGGCAAGAACAACCTTCTTTCTCAATTTCTTCAAATTTCTCTCCAAATCGGCCAAGAATAGCTCTAGAACGCGAATGCTCTATTTTTCCAAAATTTCAACTTTTATAAAGGGTTTGACTTTAAGAAGGAGAGCAGATCCAGTTTTAAAAAAATGAGGCGACTTTGATCGATCTTCGTCGCCTCAGATCTCTTCGAGGCGACCAACATTATTATACGTCGCTTCAGATACCTAAATTTGGTTATTTCCTTTTTCTGAAGCGACGTAGACCAATCTTGGTCACCTAAGTAATGTTGAAGCGACGTAGATAAATCTTGGTCGCCTCAGTTATATTGAAGCGACGTAGATTGTTTCTGAGGCAACGAATTCAATATTCGTCGCTTCAAATAAGTACCTTCATCGCTTGGAAGCTGATCTCCAGTAGTGTCGGACGAATGAAGCGCTGTGATCGATCAAATATATTATAGGCTTAATTACAGTAACATACAGTATATACTTTATAGAAATGAAACTTGACCACCACTCCAGTACGTCTACCCAGGTCGGTTTTAATTGGAAACCGACCCCAAATATTATATAAGAGCATACATACATACTCTTTGGATTTTATCGATCACGTACTTTATTCTCTTGAGAGAAACTAGCTAGCTCTCGAAGTTTCTCTGGTTTAATTTACCAATTCCATCATCAAGCTTTCTTACCTGAAGATCGACTTACCAGCCAGCTTGAGGTTCGTGAATCCAGTAAGTCTTATCAGCAAGTTCAGCAAAGGCAAGTCTATGAAGACGTACGAGAGGATGGTGCATGAAGAGGACGTTGATCTCAGCTGCTCCATGAAGAAGAAGAAGCAAGCATCACCTGCAAGAGGTTGTATAGATTTGATTGTGGGGAAAGAAGAGAAGAAATATTAAGTCCCTTTCAAGTACATTTTGCACCCAAAGCTCCAACAACTCCTCAAGGAGTACCAAGAAGCAGTCTTCGATCTAAGATTTGGTCAGCCGATTTTTCTAGATTGTTCGACGGAGACCTTCGGGCAGTTGCTCCATTATATCGCCAAATATCGATGAGGAGTACACGAAAGACATGCTGCTCGCCAAAGAAAACGGGCCGTTTTCTGCGCTATGATCGATCGTTGCTGTTTGGCCTTCAAATAACAAGAATGGTTCAAATACACAGTACGTACGTGCACGAGTGAGATCGAAGGCCATTGTATAGATAGCTTAGCTGATTTTCAGTACGTGTGTATATATGTATTTCTCTGTAATTAAGCTATATATGTATATGGGTGTGTGGTACTCTTCTCCCTCGTACCTAGGGCTTGGCCAAGTGGTTTACTTAGGAAAGGTTCAAGGAGGCCATGTTTAGAGCAAGCACCCCTTCATTACTTTTTATGATCCGTTGGAGCAATTGCCTCCTTTGCAATAAATTGATTACCAATCAAAGAACAAATCGATTGACTCTGTATTTGTTGGTGTAATTTTTATTTTGAAATTTTTGTTTTATTTTTTGTTATTGTAGGACGTTTTCGATTCATGTCAAAACGAATCAAGGCCATTCTTAATATAATGTAGGTCCTTGATTACAACGTTGATATATCATTACTGCAAGTCATTGATGTCATTATTAATAGAGCTCTTCTTCTTTTTTTTCTTGAGTTGTCGGTTGTCCATGCAATGGAGTTTTGGATCTGGAGTTGTCAATGGAATGGAGCAACTATATAACTTAATTCACTAATTTACCACGAAAAAGAGGTTAAAAAAGGTTGCCAAGGCAATGTAGCATGAGTGTAGTTCTGGATGTTAACGTCATAACTCAATTACCAGTTGCTGTTGTTGACTTGTTTCTCCCTGATGGAAGGAACAGCTACTCCTAATATGATAGCTTTGACTAAAGCTTTCTCCAAATATCCGGTCAATTCCTATATGAACTTAGAAGCTTAAGTCTCAAGGAATAAGGGGTGCATTGCTTGGAAATACGATACTCGATAATCCGAATTCTTCTTCAGATATACATCTTGAAAAGCCTTCTTGTCAACGCTCTAGATCACAAAAGTTATAGCATTCACTAGTGTTTTCGGGGACATCCTGGTGAATTACAATAGACTCCTGATAATATGAGCACCAAAATAACACTCTTATCTGCGGTCCATTTTTATTACATTGTGTGATTGATTCGTATTATACATCAAAGGCAATGGTGATAAAATCCATCTAGCTTGATGGAACTACAAAATTCTGGGTAGCTTGCAGATGCGTTTGCAGTCCGCACCCTCTTTCTATAGTAACCAGCAATTGTTGAAGTTGACACCCAGATGTACACAGCCTAAACAATAACACTCCGTTATGTACTAAAATCTATCATGTTGTTCTCCTTTAAACTTGTGGGTGGTAAATCTCGCCTCAAATGAATTGCAGTTCTGCGAAGGTAAAGCTTGGATCTTAAAACTGCCGAGTATCTAGAACTAGCCAAATGTGCTTCTTGCCAAATGCTTCACCACAAAGAAAACTCGAATTTGAAATTTCCCTGCATAAGTTTACCACATGTCAAGTTAACGTAGCAAATTAAGTAGCCTGTATTGCATATTTGCATCAGATTCCACCGATTAAGATTAGTATAAAAATCAGGAATTGCCACAATATACTGATAAATAATCTCCAGGCTTTGATAAACAAACTCAAGTAAAAATGACCAACACAAACACAAAAACATGCAGCTTTGGGATGTAGGTTGGTATATGAACTCAGACAGAAGCAAAAGTTGATATGAAAAGAGGTCACAACACAACTTCTTCCTCTGAGGAGAATATAAGTTTAAGCCCATCAAAGGGGATTTCTACAGTCCAGAACTAAGATACATTCAACTAGAACGTCTAAATGTCAGACATACACCTAATGCACATAACAATCATCCATAACCAAATGGATCTATCTCAAAAACAATTAAGAAGTGAAGTCCATGGACATTCCATGGTTTTTTAAGTGTTCTGCCTATATACCCCATGTATAGATTTTGCCGAAAAGCACATCTGCACATTTAATGCCATACTGTGCTATTTAGTAAAAAGCATTTAGAAGTAAACACATCCTATATGTGTGCGTTTATATATATAACATCATGGCATACATTTGAGTGTAAGAAATTGGACCTCGCCAAACCACCAGAGGTGTAAATTTGACAAGTAGGTCATGTATACTCATCAAATTTAGAGTGATTGGTTGGCTTAAGAATCTGATAAATGGACTTACTAAAGCTTTCATGTGTCATCTTGCTCATCTGTCTCCTCAAGAATAACATATTTTGCAGCATTATTCATCGCAACTGATTCCTCTGTGTCATCTTCACTTGTCTCACCCTTCTTAAATTTTTCGTACCTATAATAATATCTGATTAACAAAGAGATACATGGGAATATATGTATAGTAGAGAATCATGAGTACATCGCTACCTTTCATTACATGAACTTCTGTGTTTTACACTTCCTAATTCCCCCGTTTAACTATCTATACAAATGAAATGAACTAAAGCTACTTCATTGTAATTCCTTCCTAACAGCCTCATTTCTCACTCACTTGTTTCCTTATAAACAAAGAACATTAATGAATGGGAACAATCATCAAAGTAAGGTTTCACGGTTAAAGTATGCTAAAGCATTAACAATGAGCAAAAAATGATTCACCATTAATTAGGTGGATGGACAAACAAGGTCTTACTCTCTCATATTCAACTAAAACAAAGTGAATTAGAGATAACAACTTTGTGACAGATATAAAAATTAGTGAATAACATCAATTGCAACTTACTTGTACCAATTGAATAAACTGACACCAAGAATGATTGTGAAGAGTCCAACTCCTTTTAACATCGTAAATTCATCATGGAAGTAAATGACTGCAACTTAAGACAAAATAATAGCATTGGAATCAACACATAAGTTTGGCAGTGGCTGAAAGCCTACAAAATATTTTGACAAGTACATAAAACTTAACAGAATTCCTGTGACATATTCTGCAAGGACGCAGAGAAATGGGAAATACCGACCATATTCACATAACAAAATGCACAACAATAAAGCCACTAGCACAAATTCCTGCAAGGATCCACAGTATGTCACCTACTACAGGAAAAGGGTTAGACAACAAACTGGACGTTGACCTTACATAAAACTAATCCAGAATTTCCATTAAAGCCAGGATATATATATATCTCGTAATTAATTAAATCCTAGATTAAATATGTAGCCAAAGTATGTAACCATATCACCACTATGCCCATAAATAAAGTTTAGGTATAATGTTTTACAAGCTAATTTTTACCAGCAGGAAGGCAGATCCATAGTTGCAGAAAGCGGATACCTATTGTTGTTCTTTTTATCTGTCTTGCTTGACTATGATAAATAAGATGGCCAACAAAAATGATAGCACAAGTATATTGAAACATGCACAGTAGATCCTACTTCAAGATCAATTTTCACTTTTATAACTAGTCATTTTAGCATTCACAGGTGAATCAATAGATAATAGTTATGCTCAGTGAGCTTATACTAAAAAATACATGAAGAAAATACTGATGATCAAGATCATAACAGTACAGAAGAAATTGTTAAAGAAACAATAAACCATTAGCAATGAGATTGCACATCAGGGAACAAGATCAAGAAACCAGCACCATAAAACATATTTCTTTTATCAACTGCAGATCCTAAAAAAAACAGAACGTACCAATATAGTGAGAGCCTCCTTGACAACACCTGCTATTGTTACTGTGACAGCACTGGTTACTGAGACAAGAATGAATTAACCTGTAGCAAATGGAGCTAGATCAGTAATCTCACAAAGATGGAGACAAATAGAAGTAGAAAAAGAGCCCCGAAAGGTTATATATTTACATATATCGATAAGCCATGAACATTGTTCTTTCTTTCCTAATTTACAGTCCAAGAAACAGCAGTTAAAGTTATAATAAATTAAAGAATCACAAATTTCAAACTGCAAATAAAACTTGTTAAGAGTGTGACACATGTATTCCTACCATGAAAAATGCAAGGGTTCCACCAAACAGCATCAGCAAACAACTTCGACTGATATGCTCTGGATTATTGAAGTAATTGTTTCTTCTAAGTTCATCCCATGGATCAAAGACAAGGGAGAGAAGAAGAGTCACCACTGCCATAGCCGGAGTCACATAGCTCATCAAAGTAAGTGGATTTTTCAAACCTATAACAATTGAGTGAAAACTATTGTCAAGAAAGTAGGATATCAGGATAAAAGACAAGAGTGATGTGTAAGTCCCCCCTTGACATCCCAAAGGCATATCATGCTTATAGTCGATATATAAAAACTTTTTAAAAACCCCATAGTTGTAATATGTGGTCAAGATATTAACCTTGTGAAAATAGCACAATTTCATCAATGGCATGTTTCAGATAAAACCTCAGGTGAAGGAATATAAGTGGATACTAGGCAAACAAAGCAATTAACACAGCTTTCAACTTGCTGCTCTCATGTTAGTCAATTCATAAGTTCAATTTCAGATTTTACAGCACGTATGCATCCTTATTTTGCTAACTACAGATCGGATGACTCAATTCTACAAACCAGGCTTCACATGTTTCCAGGAAATCGCATTTATATACACATAATATATGAAGGCTGTAATGAACTACAAATAATGTATGACGGCCGTTATGAATCACAATATTGCAAAAGGGGCGAGATCAACCCATTTTTCTAAGATCAAATCCAAAAGTTGTTTCAATTTCATGAAATAAAACTATAGATACCCATAATTAGTAAGCTTATATATATCTATATGTATATACTAATACGGTGCAAGAATTCTACAGAAGACAAATAAGTGACTTTAATGAGTTTAATCACTGAAACTCTGCAAAACTGAGATTGCAATAACAGTGTCAGCACTTACCATATGATTCTTTCTTTATTTCGCATTTGGAATCAACATGGATGAGCACAAGGCATAACAAAGTAACCATGAAATAAGTAAGCAGATTTAGTTGTTTGGACATTCAAAAATAAGAACCATATGTACGGTGAAATCCAGAAGCAGAAGAAATGAACACCTGCAGAAGAATTTGAGTCATGCACCAACGGAAGCCAGACATAACAGCAGCAAGCATGACAAAAATGAAACCCCAGAAATCAAATTCCTTCTCAAAGGAAGATAATAGAAAAACATATCACTAAGCATGACTACCTCACAAAAAATTTCTTTAATGGTGTGTTTGGATGGAGGAATAATTGAGGGAATTTTAAAAAAATTCCAGTAATTAACAATTCTATCTCTTAAAGTCCTTTGTTTGGATAAGCTTATTGAGAAATTTGCAATTTGTATTTTTAAAAATTCGGGGGAATTGGAGATCCAAATTACCTTGTTCAATTCCCTCAAAATGAGGTGTCATTCTGAGGGAATGTCGATAAAAATCAAAAATATTTCATCCAAACACATCGTAAAGAAATCAACAAAAGCCAGCACTAGTTACTGCACTGGCCTGGAAACACAACACTAGCATTGAAATAATTAGTGAGAACGAATGAAATGGAAAAAAACTTAGAAGCAGAAGTTTATAAGAAAAGAGAAGGATAAGAATGAATTTTTCTTTTTACATTGAAATGTATGATGGAAAAATTAAAGAACAAAAGGCCATGTACCTGTCAATAGTATTCCAATAGAGATAACTGATATGATTCCTGAAAGTTTAAAGCTTGGAGACTCCAACCTTTCAATCAAATAAGTTGCAGCCCAGAAAAATTAATGAAAATGACATTAATCAAACTGCATCTGCTTACATCTCTCAGTCTAAAACGTGACATATGCAAACAAATAGATAACACTTCAATTGCACTCTCTAACTGTGACTCAGAATATATTGTAGCACTATAAGGGCATAGAAGAGAATTACTACAGTAGTAGACTGAATGTAAAAGTTTGATGCATCCATGCACATAGTTAGGGAAGTGGTAAGAGAAATCAAGGCAAGAAATTCACCTGAAAGAGAAAGCAAATAGAAGGAGAAATATAGGAGCTGCGGATTTACACTGCAATTAAAGAGAGGAAGTCAATACTTGATTGATAAAGATCGAAAATAGTTATAATGTAAACAATGCAAAGACAGGAAACCAACCATTGTGGCAAATGTGACAGATATAAAAACAAGGGATGCATTGCTTAGGTTAACATCCATTGCTGTTCCTAAAGCCGTTGGTACAACTGTGAAAGCAAAGTCCCTCTGTAGCATTAGTTGATAGAAAAGTTAAATCAACAAGAAGTATGCAACAAGCGCTTAGTAAAAGTGGAAACTTGCATTTTAGGGTATTATTATCAGTGTATGAGAGAGGTTTGGCAATCAACTAATGAAACCCAATGAATACTCATCTAGGTGTAATATTTTGAAAGCTATCTTCTTTTTACACATTTTCATTTTTTTTATAATATTCTACTAGCTGAAAATTGAAATCAAATTCTTACTCCTACAGAGAAAATATAGTAAACGATGCAACCTCTGTTCCATATGATCGTAACTTTTCCAAGTATTAAAGATTAAAGTGGCTTGAAACTATATACAAAGCAAGGAAAGCAGATCCAGGTCCATTTAATTCCGGAAATATTTTTATAATTAAGAGATTCAACGTTTAGAGTTCCCACTTTTCTGCTCACTTAATCTAGTAACATGACAGCCCGTCCATATCAACCACTTATGTTTAATCATTTATATATATATAAAGCATGAACACCACTACCAAGATCTTCATATGAGCAACAAATTATAGTAGCATGTCTCCAACTAAATCCAGTACTTTTAGAACTTCACCATATGCTTTGGTACGCCACAAATTTGTGGAGTCACCACATAGGCACAGCCCAAGTACACAACAAAGGAACCTCAAGAAGAAGTTAAAAATTACAAAAGACTACCACACTGTTTTATAAACACAACATCAATGGAAGGGAATGGTTTGTGTCATCCATTGCTGAAACGAATGCTTGATAGGTCAGCACAAATATATTATCATTGGAGCTATAAGTCTTGGCTATCATTTGGATCATATGGACAGGTCAGCACAAATATTTTCTCAATACTAAAGTTTATCAGAGGAGGAGAAACCATGGGATAGGCCAATTTTGGGTCCTGTTTCTGGCATCTGTTTCATTTTGATTAGGGAGTAGAAGTCTTTCATCCATTTTGTTGAATTGGAAGGCATCTGTTGGTCAGGAGTCTATAACAACAACTCAGTTCTTGTATTGTTTGATGTGGTTTGCCAACTGCTTGTAATATTTGGTGGAGTAATATCAAGCATACATTCATATCTGAACGAAGATAATATAGTGCTCATGCTACCACCAAAGAGAGAATAACTAATTGTTTGCTTACTGGAGGAGATGACCGAAGCAACGAAGAAAGTTTGCCGCCCAAGAGAGATTCTGGTCGCTTAGACGAGAGGTGACCGAGTCTTCGTCGCTTAAGCGTCATCGCCTCAAGTTGGTCTTTCCACTTTGGGACGACATAACTTTATCAATATTCGTCGCTTCATTTACATGAAGCAACGAAGTCTAAGTTGGTCGCAATAATATGGGGCGACGCAGATTATATTTGTCGCGCCGAATTGAAGCGACCAATATTGGTCTCTGTCGCACCAAATTGGAGCAACCAATATTGGCCAGATTGGGGCGACGAAGGTGTAACACATGAAGCGACGAAGATAGGACAATCTTCGTCGCTCAAAGCGATAATAATGAAAAAAAATATTTAAATTATTACATACCAAGTTATAACTGTACACAATTAAAGTTTGCCAACACAAATTACATCATTGCCAGAGATTGCCAAGGTTTGCCAACACAAATAACGAAGATATGGCGGAAATTAATATTCTTGTAAAACAACATAACTTGGTAACGCCATGATGTGTTCTATCCAGGTCGATGGTTCACAGGTACGAAAAAAAATGTATTTTGTGCTTGCTCCATAACGTAGTTTGACCAAGAGGGCCCCCAACAATGATCATACAACAACTTTGCTTGATAGTTAAGGGTCCACGTCATTATCTTTAAATTAAACTGTTACCAGCTCTCTTATTACTCATCATGTTCACAATATAGGATGGCTCAATCAGTAAAATAAATATATATAGTACTTTGCCTTAAACCAATCACTTTAGCCTATTCAGAAACACGGGCACAAACTCCAACATCCTAATATTTTCTCATATAGCAATCAGATCAGTTATTTTTTTATACATTTATACAACTTGATACTAGGAAAAGAACATGGCACACTATTTGTTTGCTCTTTCAGGAGAATAAAATTCTCTACCCTACCAAACAAAATATAAATTGAGATTTCAAACCAACCTGAAGTTAAACCAGATGATGCAATTGTTAGCTTGATTGGAACAATGTTTAAGGAACTCCATACGCTTCAGACACAAATTGACATAAAATGAAAAAGATAATTTTTTCAGAGTTTACCTATAGCAAAGTAATCTCTCCATGACATAGTAACAGGAGGTTGGAACCTATGAGGCCAGTACCATGTGATTGCCTTTGATAGAACCGCTTGCATTGTAAAATGAACAGTATTCATCAATAAGGGAGCAGGGAACTTTCCCAAATTATCTCCCAACAGACTTTTGTTATACCTAAACAAACCAAAACAAAATGACAAAAATGGTAAATTACTTTCCATCATTTGTAATGTTCCGAAACAAGATAAATTATCCAACCAAAGTAGAAATGAAACTTACAGGGTCAAAAATAGGCTGCAAGTGTACCATACAAGTACAAAGAACAATGTTTTCAATACATTGGCAACAGATATGGGGTTCTTTGAATCGGATGATAATTCCTTGTGGTTATGCAGAGAGGTAGGGATAGTTTTGTCGTGTACCTCCCTTACAGACCCATTCTCAATGTCAAAAGGCAAAAGCTTTTCATGATCGTCTCCATCTACCTGAACAGATGCGTTACCAAATGTATCATTACTGTGCAAGCGCTTATTTCCTCTCGGGGATATAGTAGTACGTTCTCTGTCCATATCTAAAACCTTGTTTTCAAGCTCTCCCTGTTGAGGCAGAGGCAATTCAAAGTCAGAGTCTTCTTCTAGTTTCGCATCGGTATTGGTATGTCCTAATTGACCATCAGCATGCACTCTCCTATCTTCATCGAACCAGCGAGAGAATGAGGGATCCCTGTGTAGACCTGACCCTCGGGTTCCACTCTCAACGAGTTTGGCTCCTGAATTCTCAACCTTTTCTTCTCCCAACCCACTCTCTACCATCTCCTATCCAAATTTGGACTAGAGCCATCGATAACCTCCAGCACAATCCATTGTACCCAACAGCCTGGTTTCTGCAAATTCAGACCAAAGCATCATTTAACACGCGTGCATTACAAATTCTAGCATGCGGACAACCTTCCAAACATGGGTTTCTAGGCCAGACGAATACGCTTCTCAAGAGTCCTCAGAAGTCCCTCTAGAATCTCAAAACACTTGAACAAAGAACTAGCTATACAACCCTTTAAACGAGCGCTCCACAACGCTTGGATCAATCGAAAGACTCCAGCAGTTCCTATATACACAAACAGAGAGCTTTCAGATAAAATGTGAGAGTTACAAATTGGATTCGAGAGAAAGAGAGCAATGAGATGACCTCGGATTGTTGTGTGTTGTAAAAAAGGAGATGGGCTTTCCTTTCAGAGAGAGACAGACAGAGACAGAGAATGAGATCTAGAAAGAGATCCAATCTGGGAAGGGAGTTGTTGTGTTGTGTTGTGTTGGGTGATTTATATGCATATGATTATCGTAGGTGCAAAGTCAGAGTCAGAGAGCCCCAGCAGAGAGGCAGAGGGGCTTTTGCTTACGCCGCAATGTTTTGGTCTTTTGCCTTTTTCGGTTTGGGCGTTGTCTGTTTTTTTTTAAATTATTTTTCGTGCTCTTTTCTTTTCGTTATTCATTTTTTCAATATTGGTGGAGAGAAGCATTAATATTTCCTTTTATAAATAGCACCACACCAACTTGAGAAAGTTTTCACCAATGCCTCCTTATGGTATCAACCAAATTGGATATGGCTTTTGAAATTGTTAATATTAATGGCACGTTTACTCATTTGCAATGGAAAAAATCATGAATTGGAATGAGTTAGAATCGAAAATGTCACGAACCGAAGAAAACTGGATTTGGAGAAGTCATGAACCATTAAACCAGAGACATCTAGATTCGGATCGGTCATGAATAGGAGACAAGTAAAATCGGAAAAGTCAAGAATCAGACATAACACGCATGAGAGGGAATGGGATTGATTCATAAACCTATTTACCCTCTTTGAAATACAACTCCGAGTTATTCAGAAATCACTACTCGATAATGTGGTGAAACCTACACTCATTATGATTTCTTAAAGTGTTAGTCAACGCATAAATAGTTTTATCCGAAATCATTCCATTCAATTTAGATATGTGTTAGTAAACACAGAAATGCTCGCATCCCGTAATTAATGATTCCCTCACTTCTCATTCTCATTATTCAAAGTAAGTAAGCAAGTCATAAAGGATCAATCTCAGCTTGCTCTCTTGGAGACTTATTCTACTGTATAGAATGAGATGAAAGGACGCCAACCTCCGTTCTATTCATCAATCAATAGTCGGCTATGATTTGAACCCCTTTGTTGTTCCTTCAAGCCGATCTCTACTTCGAGTATTAGTTTGGCGTTGCATAGTTCAAGGAAGAGTAACCAGCCCTCGACGACATCAGAACTCGAGGAAACTAGCCAAAAATCGAAGAGCATGCAATGTGAGCTGAGATCGACGGCGTAGCGTGTGGTGTGCCAGAAGGATGGAACACGATGCAGGGTTGAAGGCGGTGAATGACGTCGATGCTGACGAATATTGTCCTTTTGTGAATATGATTAACTCTTTGTAAATGTGTTAGGATTCTGTAGATACCTTTTCATTTTAGGATACCACTTGTTAAGTTATATTAACCCCAAAATTGAAATGAATGAAATTATTGAATTTTTCCTGAATACTTTTCTACTATCAAAAGGGAGGTGATGAAGCGAGGAGGGAAGTCGGCGACAAGTTTGAGACGAGGATGGCGCGGGAGACGATGAAAAATTCTAATCTCAGTCATTCATTGATTGATGAATAGATCATATGGTTGTCATTCATTGACTGATGAGCAGATCACATTCCATCTCACAAAATGAGTTCCACCGGAGAGTGAGACTGTTTAAAGAAATGTAATCAGAGAATTCTCTAATGAAAATCTCTTTAAGGAGGACTTTGTAAGTACCCTAAGACCTATTTTTCAACAATATTTGTGAAGAGTTTTGTTATTCAAACCTCCTTATTTTCTTTTGGAACCTCCTTCAAAAGTTTGGAACGATAAATTTCCAATTTTGTCCATCATCTTCATTTTATTACTTCTTTTCTTCCATCTGAGCGCTCTCTCTCTCTCTCTCTCTCTCTCTCTCTCTCTCTCTCTCTCTCTCTCTCTCTCTCTCTCTCTCTCTCTCTCTGAAACAAGAGTGCTGAATTATGGAATTATGTTGGGGTGGCCAATGAGGTCCTTTTTATTGATCATATGTATTCAAAATGTAAAGGCCTAGGGTCTCTTCTCGTTAATATGATCCAGTAAGAGAATCTAAGATATCAATTCATGTTGCATTCTTGAATTGGTGGGAACCGTAGGATGATAACGAGGTATAATCTTTTCATAAGCATTTGCAATACAACCTGCACACATCAGTTGACAATCCTTCATATTCAATCAGTCTCCGGTGACTTCCCGAAAAACTTCATCATCCTCCAACCAAGCCCATACTACTCCGATCAATCTTTACCAAACCCAAACATTTTTCAATAAATCTTGCATCTCAATTGGTATATTCTGGGGTTTTGGTGTAAGATCTTGAAACTTGATCATAACTTCTCATATGTATTTTGTTTTCTTTTTTTAAGAGGGTATATATTTTTGGATTTGAAATTTTCAATAAAAGAATGAGATCTAAAAAGCAATATAGGAGGTACCAATAGCAACATTCTTTAAGAAAATCAACATACATATGGCTGATATGTGCAATATCATTTTTATAGATTTTTATCCAATTTGAAAGTCGCTAAGTTGAATAAAATTAAATCAATGTACGTACCTAATATATCAAACTTAAATCATTCAAGTTCATAATTGATCGATAAATCATGATTATGAATGATTTAACTATTTTTGATTTTGTTGAAACTTTTTACAAAATTAATCTACTTATATATAGATAAATATTTAATGGTTGATTTCTCAAAAATACGATCAAAATTTAAGTCTTATAGACCATTGATCAGAAAATACTCAAAAGAAAAGCTCCCTTATGTATTTTTGTCTAAGAAAATATGTTCACCCTCAAAGAGTTTGGTTAAAATTGACAATTTTTATCCTACATTTTAAAATTTAGTAGCCAAATCCACTGCGACAGAATATATAGAGCTGGTTGAGGAGGAATCAAGGTCATGGACTCATGGTATTGCTTTACTTCCAATACAACACAAATGCATCTGCATGTCCCTTGAAGCAATGTGATTATGAAGCAAAGTATTATAGATCAATAAACCTATTTCAACGGAAAATATATTTTTATGGCACAAGAGAAATGTTTTTTTTTTCTCAAAAAAAGGATATAAAGGTCTAATTCCTACCTTTTGGGGTGACTCAAATTCAGGATAAAACTTACTTGATAAGTTATAATGTTTTATCACTTGAACTGATCTACTTCGTCATTAGAGGAATGTAGTATTTCGAAAATTCTTCATGTGAATCAAAGGTACTGTTGAAAGGACAGTATTTTGGTCCAAAGTCATTTGGACTCCAAAGTCCAAAGTTCAAAGTTATCTCATTTTTATCACTTTCGATTTGTGATTTTAAATTTGAGACTACACATTCTATAAATTATTGGATGAAGATCAACTCTACAAAAAATGAATTAAAATGGAGATCATTTAGATATCCGATCTTGCAAAACAAATGAACGGTTGTTATTGTAATGCTAAAATTCACTATAACTGTTCATTTCTTTTGTAAGATCGGATACCCATATGATTTCTATTTTAATTCATTTTTTGTAGAGTTGATCTTTAACCAATAATCTGTAAAATGGGTGGTCTCAAATTTGAAATCACAAATCGAAAATGATAAAAATGAGATGACTTTGACCTAATTTAAATCTTTGTTGAAATCTATTTATATTTCAACCTCTATATTGGATGGATTGAATGACTGAAATTGCAGTCAATTTAACAACGAGAAGTTAACAAAAAAACATATGTATCTCTATTAAGAAAATGCAAACCCCCTGCAACTTATAAATTTAGTCATTTACATACAAAAGCTAATGACTATCTCTATTAAACTACACCATAACCAAATATGCACCTGACTGACCAGTAATGCACTATAGGTCTACAAAAATGAGGTAAAAGTTGAAACAGCTTCTAGGAAGTACATACTAAGTAACTGTATATAAATTTAAGATGTATATATTGAGTGTTTGCACTACTGTATCAATAAGAACTATGTAGCTGGAGTGAGGCGCCCAATTTGGTTTGTAAAATTAGCTACATTATCTGTGTTCCACCAAAGCTTTTTCTGACCAGCAGCATTGGTGTCACCAGCTCCGCCATCATTATCCCGTCTTTCGGATTGTACTTCCTGAGCATCTTCTAAACCCGGGGTCTCTGTAAGACATTGCTCCCAGAAGACATCATTTGCTGCAGCAGGCTCGGCAGTTGTCATTTCCACTATGCTTTTTGGAGCCTCAACTACAGGTGCACTATCAGGCTTAGTGTTCATATCAATACCAGAAGATTTAGACCTCATATCAGCAGTTTGACACATTGATGAGATAGCGAGAATGTCGAACGGATCTGCAGACCCAGGCACCTCTGGAGATGAATGCACATTCATTGACGTTCGTGAGGATAAATTTGATATAGGTGAACAAGGCCTGCTAGTCATGCCAAGGTCTTGTATGTCTGTTACAATGACCGGAGAGACCTCAGAAAAAGGTCCAATATCATTTACTTCTTCTGGTAAAGTTTCCCCAATCCCACGTAGAAAATCTTCCCAGAAGGTTAAGGAAGACTCCATCTTCTCAAGCCGATCTGACTTCGATGGGGAAGTTGAACCTGAATCCAGATTTTCTTTCTGTGAATTCAAATTCAACCCTTCCATACTGAAGTGATCAGGAAAGAGGTTAGGTTTCAATATTCTTCTTTTTTTGTTATGATTTTCTGATTGTTGCATAAGTAAAGATGCAAACCCTGGCTTCTGCAATACTTGAGCTAGGAAGGTAGTGTATTGTCTCTGCCGAAGTTCCATCTTCTGGAGTTGTTCAGTTAACAACTGCATTTGAAATTCAAACTCCTGATTCTCTCTTTGATGTCTTTGTAGGTCTAACTCAAGCAGACTCTTCTCCTGATTCAGTCTGTTGATTTTCTTCTCATATTCTTCTCTTTCTGACTCACCTAAAGGAGCAGAAGAATACTCGTGTTGCAAGGAATGACTATGAATTGGCTTGCGCCGGTGAATATTCTTCAGGAGGTGCCTCCCTCCTCTTAAGAATTCCTCATTGGCAAACTCCCACTGCTCAGGATCAACCTTCCTGAAACCCTGCTCATAAAGAACACCAACTTTTAATAATTAAGAACCATAACCACAAAGTAATGACTCAAAAGGGATGAAAGGTACACATAGATGGTGATAGATTAAGCAAAGACAATTTATCAAGCACACTCATTAACAAACTAATATAGAACACTTGAGGCTTTCAAATCTCCTCACTAGTATGACATAAATTCTCTCTGGATCAATTAAATTTTAAGGCCAATTGTGATGGCAGCAAACTCAGTACAACATGTTAAAATGTCCTAGTAAGAGTATACCCAAGAGTGCTGGTATTAAGGTCACCCCTGACACCCAGTAACCTCATTGATCAAATTTTAAAACCATGCTATACATTACAATAACATTATCAAAATTGACCCCAAGCACACCAAGCGCAAATCACCTCTTTGTGATTCCCAATCACAAAAAGCATTCTTGCTTTCCCATATCAGGTTCCTACATTGTAGTGACATTAGGTTGATCATATTCCAGTCCTGTTCTAACCAAACAATTAGCCACTATAATTCTAATGCCAGTAAGTTGTGTGACAGCCTCCTCATCAAGAGTCAAGCTCAAGTGTATCAGAACAATAAACTACTAGAGTCCTAAACAAAATTGATTACATTTTAGGGCCTACTCCACCATACACTTCAACAGCTATACAAAAAATGAATGCAACACCTACTCCACCATACACAAACACTTCAATGGTGTTTCTAGTTTCTAAGAGATTCTTCCTTGAGAAGAGTAAGCAATAACAGAAAGGGAATCAGAAAAAAGTGCGAAAAAAGAGAGGAGGAAATTTAGGATGTTGAAGAGAAGGTCGTGATCAAAACTGTTTTCATATGCTTGTGTTAGTCTAATTGCTCCAACAGATCAAAAAAAGATTAACATGTGCACCAAAACGAAAGCATGAAAATCACAGATATTAGAACTCATACAAAGGTAAAAGCTCAAGGTAATAGAAAGTGTATCAATCGTTTGAGCATACAGAGCACAAAACAGATAACACAAATGTACTGAGAGACCAAACTGCATAAAAAGACAAGTGCTTCAAAAGTGAAGAGATAACTTACATATGTATTGAGCTGCCTGACGAAACTCGAAAAATTATTGTGCTTGAAATACATGGGAAGCAAATCTTTGGCAAACTCTGTAGGATCCCAAACTACAAAACTAGAACCAGTTTCACTCCAAGACACCACATGGTTGGTCGATGGATCATCCACCAAGTCATATGTCTTCGAAAGAAATGGTGCAGGAGCATTAGAACCACCTTGAGACCCATCCATAACTCTCACTTCCCCAAACTTGAGACCACAGATTCAATCAAATATCAAAAACCCAGAAAACCTTGGATGATTGTATATCCAATTCAAGATTGGCAAGGTAATGAAAATCACCTCAAACTCAATCTAGTAATAGCAAGTCAACTCTTTGAGGATGAACCAAAGATGGGTTTTGTTTTTCTCAATCTGGAAATCACTCAATTCAATCCAAGATCAATCAAACAACTTTATCTTCCAAATCAAAAATTGGGATTGCCTCAAACAATACTAACAACCAAGCAAAGGAAGAAAGGGAGATCCTTTAAAACCTGATCTGAGAGAAAATGATTGTATTAAGCAAACAAAGGAAACAAACCAAGACTGAGAGGAACTTTGGTTCGTGAAGAGCTTTGACTTTGTGACCAATCTAAACGCGCTACTTAGAGAGAAAGCAAAGCAAGAGTTTTTCTTTTGGATTGATTTGTTTTAAGGAGTAGAGAGCATTGCGTTTGAAAATTTGGATTTCAGATAGAGGGCATCATCTGATGATGGGGTTCTTTTGAATATATAAAGGCATTTTGGATTTGAAAGTCGTCACGGACAGAGACGCAGACTTGGAAGTTGAATGGTCAGCGGAAACGAAAAGCTTGTTGACAAAAATGGGAGAAAATGTTGGTCTGTCTTCCCTCTGTTTTTGTTGGGCACTACCACTTTGTGTAATGCCGTAAATGCTAACAAGCGCTAACTACCGTTTCTGGTCATCTTTTCCACAGAGTGGAGCAGAACTGGTCTTTTTTTCTTGCACACTCTTCCACACTGTACACACCATTTGATTTTCTTTCTGTGGAGAAGGAGAAATGCCTTGGACATGAACATTTACATGGGGAAATTACATAAATAAATTATTTCTTAACAAAGAAAATATAGTGAAATTACATAAATAAATTACGAAGGAAATAGCAAATGAAATAACTATACATTTCCAATGACATCTTCTTCTTTTTTTGTCTATGTTAGCAGTTTACCTTTGTGTGGTATGTCGAACTGTGAAAGAGCTCCTCCAAATTCATATCAACAATGGTCGGATGGCTCATACTATGTTTATTGATATTACGTGTTTAAAACTCATCAGACATTAAAATTATAATTCCAATCTAAAACGAAAAGAAAAAAAAATTGCCCTGAGAGATACTAGTAATTACTCACTTTGAATGTTCAGTGGGCTTGAGTCTCGTAAGTTCAAAATAAAGTGTTCTGGTTTGGATTTGGGTTTTTATTTCTAATTGGACATCCGACTCTATTAACTACCCACCAAAACAAACCTATGACTATATGATGAAGACTTGGAGAAATTTTGAAAACTACACACTTTTTGGTCCGCAAAATGATTTTTACCTATACTTATTATAGTTATTGAATAATACCCAATTAAAAGGTTAAAAAGTCTGCTATGCCCTCAACTAAATTCGATCTTGCAAGTGCTTGTTGTTACATCTCATCTTCCAATTAAAGTGTGTATGTATGGATTGGCTGATGCCTCACACTGTAGCAAAAACTGAAGTTCCCGACTATTGGGATAAGGAATGCCTTGAAGTCGAATCACTTTCAAAGGATGAGCTATGATATTTAAGACTCTTGTATACATCTAGTGTAAAGCAACGAATATTTTTTTAGATAGATATTTGATCTCTGAGTAAATTGTAACAACCCGAACCTAAATTAGTGGTTAATCATCGTCAGTCGCGCTAATTAACGAGTTAAGCATCATGCGTCACGTTTATTGAGATTTATCGTGACTAAAAATTGACTTTTTATCAATTATGAATCTGGACTTCCTTCACGAGAATTGTAAAGGGAATTACTGCGAGTTTGTTGATACTTTTATCACATATTTCAAAGGTTCGAGCTAATTTTTACGAATTTTCGAAGTTTATGGTAAAAATTAAGTAAATGAGAAATTTATCACTGGCTAAATTTTATGGACCATTGGATTTCCACTACATTTGATCTGGGTCGTCCATCTATTTTGGATTAAGTGAAAAATATCGATCTGGGTAAAGTCCAGGTACTTTCTCTCTCTGTCCCTCTCGCGACCCGACTAGGCCTGTTCTCCTCACCGGCAACTGAGAGCGACGTTGACGCCGGCCGACGATTCCTCTCTTCCCGTTTTCCAAAAATTGAAGCTCGTCATCCTCTCAATCAATTCCGCTATGGAGTGGAAATTGACGAGATATCTCAACAACTTACCGTCGCCATCGGCGATCAAGCTCTGACCAGAGATGGTCGATGAAAGCTTGGGGATTTTGAAGCCTGCCGTCCCAGGAGCCATTTGGGACTAGCCTCATGACACGATTTGGCCGGAGGACATCAGATGCACGACATCGATTTTCGGTGAGTTCCCAAAGTTCTCGAGGTAAATTCTGGCCAAATTCTTTCGATTTTGACTTTGTGGCTTTGACAAGAAATGTTGGGCTTGGAAAGATCTTTAAAATGATGTGTTATTTGCAGGATTTGGAGTTGGCCGACATCCGGCAGCACGTGGCCATCGCTTGTGGCAGCATGTGAGGCCTACGCGCCGCCATGCACAACGAAACTCCAGTGACCTAAGCCATAAACTCTTCACAAGAAGTTTTCTATGACGATTCACGGTAGTTTTCAAGTAGTTTTGCATCGTTCGATCAATTTTCTAACATTTCAGCTATGCACAAGAATCAAGGCGACTCGACACGTTGACTTTATCGTTCGTCACGTGTCGAGTCGAAACGGAAGCTTGGTAGCATACAGATGATGAGCTACAAGGTTCGAATCATGTTGCGACTCATCGTGTGTGAGGACGGGTTATGTAGCATGATTTAGTTGTCCAAAATAATGATCACCAGGTATACTTTCCAAGTTAGAGGATCAACAAGCTAGTTAATTACTAGCGATCCAGGTGAGTGGACATTTTATTTTCACTGTCATAGCGAGTCATTATTGTTTTTACTTACTTACGTGCAAGTGTTTTAGTTTTAGTTTCTAGTGTTGAGGCTTATGTGTATATCATCATTCATTGCATCGATACATTAGCTACTTGATTCTCGGGGGCTCCAGGATGGGTTAGAGGCCCTGACTTGACATTTATATTTTAGCTACTCGATTCTCAAGAGCTCCAGGGTGGGTTATAGGCCCTGACCTGCTATTTACATTTTAGCTACTCGATTCTCCAGGGATCTAGGATGGGTTAAATGCCCTAATCTGACACTTATATTTATGCTACTTGTTTCTCGAGGGTTCTAGGATGGGTTAGAGGCCCTGATCTAGCACTATCTTGCACATTCAATATCGTCTCGGATTAGAGGTCCCTAGACGATGCATCCACGACACTTACACATTGAGAGTTCACTGTAGACTCACTGTATTTTGATATTATCTTTATTTAGGAGAAAGTCATAAATTCTTCTTTTTTTTACGTTATTTCAAGATTATTATTTTCATCCACTTACTCTAACAGTTTTTATGTTCTCTGTGCCTTTCCCTGGACTCTTTGGTTTCAATTGCCCACATTGCAGGGTGTTGGGTCAGACACACATGCAGATCGAGGCATAACAATATTCACCGTAAGATTCAAGGTTGATCCTACGAGTTAGTATTTAATCTGCTTATGTAGTTTTGAGAGTAACGACTTTTGTATAAAAACATGCTTCATTTAACTTACAAACACATATTATTATTTGTTTTATTAATGAGTTTCCTATGAAGTATAGTTCTGAGACCAGAAGCTCCAGTTAAATATTCCAGATATTACGTGTTGAACTTATGTTAGTAGTGTTATTAGGGTTTAATCTCGGTTTAGGAAACTAAATCGAGGTCGGATCCTTTCAGAGATCATTGCTCTCAACCAATTTGTACCAATGGACCACCTGGTGTTGGAATGACCTGTTTCGTTTTGACTAATGTTGCTACATTTGAATGGAATGATCAAGAATACTCGGGGGAAAAAAACTCCATATGTTCATTGAATAGTGCAACATTGTTTAACTAGTTCTATCGTTTAATCGAACAACAATGCAACTTTTCATATGCTTCAAAAAGCATTATGAGTTCAACTGAGCCATGTCTATAATTTTCAATTAATAAATAAAATAACTTAATCTTAACATTGTATAGTACGAAACAAAAAAAATTGAGTCTAAAAATATAACATGAACATAAATGAGGATAACCATCAACGAAGAGGAATTTAATTTTTGCAAGTTGCACAATTATGACCTCCTCCACCACATGTTGTGCATTTGTTTCTCAATGTGTTTTCCCCTACAGACAGAATTCGTATTGTCTTTCGTCTTCCGGATATTATTTTCCTTGTAGGTGGTGAAACAACTATGTTTTGCACATTTTTAGGCACATTCTCACTTCTATTTCCGACAGGCCATATAGGGTCTGCATATGCCAATATGAGTGCATTAGCTATGTAAAATTGGGAACACATGTTATACACTGATATTCTTTTATCTCTACAAGGAAGAAGTCTAGCACGAGGTGGCTTAATGTCAAATTGATTTTTGTAGGAAGATATACCTAGTATAAGATGTATAAGAGCCAATTTGAAGTCAGTTTCAAGTCAAAAATAGAAGTCAGGATGAGTTTCGAATAGAAGGATGAGACTTGGCTACCCATGACCAATCAAAATTCGACACGTGGAATTTTTGGGTTAATTATGAGAACAAGAATATGAGTTCGTTAAAGCCAAAAACTTGGAAAGATTAGCCCAAAAATACCACGTGTCAAATTTTGATTGGTCGTGGCAGCTCTTGCTACCCATGGCTGGGTAGCCAAGTCTCATTCCTAATAGAATACAATGAAGGCTTATATGCTCTATATATATTAAACTAAATAGTGTTTCTACTTTAGCATTCCAACACCCATGTGTTAAAAACAAACCACAGACTTATAGTTTACTAGCAATCAAGATGAATGCAATTGATTGATAAGATAAACAAAAACCAAACCCTAAAGAACATATGTAATAAAATTTATATCTATTTCCGGGTAAACTTTAATCAAACAAAATCAAAATGTGTATACAAGCAGACTCAATCTATTGATGATTATGAAGATTCAAAGTCGGAAAAACTGATTAACAATTCAAGAACCTTAAATCAATCAATCACCCTAATCATAATCTTTTTGTTTTTGTTTTTGTTTTTGTTTTTGTTTTTGTGATATACAAAAAAAACAAGAGAAACTAAACAGTAAATAGATGTACATACCTTGAGTAGGAAAACTAAAGAACATAGGTAACGTGAAATAAATAATGGTAACTGTTTCTACCAAACTCCGTAGGGATTCCAGTAGAAGTGCGGATGTGGTCAATTCGGATGATCCGGGCTGCTGCACGTATGTCGTCCTTTACTTGCTGTTAAGAGTAATACACCAAATGGTCGTTAGAAGCCTTGACGGGTTGTTCTCGCCTTCGACTCTCTGACGCTCAAATTAGTGTATGAAGCGTAACAATAGTATTGGTAGAGTAACGGGTGTACCTTGTAACTGTCATAAATGTGTTGTATATATTGGCGTTTAAGTATGGAGTCTTTTGTTGCTCTTCGATGTGGGATCCTGCTTGTTTATTCATGATCTGTCTTGCTACCTTCCGTTTGTCGTTCCGAGCGCGTGGGCTTTCGGATGGTGTTGCTTCCTTGTTTAAATTTGAAGCCTGTATTGCTGTCTTGCATTTGGTCCAAGCTGTGTTGACCCGTTTGGAGTGACTAAGTGCGACAATTGTGTGTTTACAGGATCACGTACTAACAAGTCCCCCAAGTCCCCAAGTCAAGGGAATCAGCTCTTGATTGGGGAGTTGCAAGGCTTTGTCCAGATTTTGCACACGTGGTCACTCGAGGGGGGGGGGGGGGGCACCCTGATTACCCCGAGACCCCCAACTCTCCGATAAAGAGCTAATTTTGAGGTCGAAAGTCGAAGTGTCGTGCCGTGGGGCCTCGTTCCGTGATGATGCGGGCGTTTGTTGCTGTTCCGCTATTGGGGTGGACTCCGAAACCTGATGTTGATGTTTGGAGCCGCTTATGTGGCGACAAGTGATGTTTCTACTCATCCTACGATAGCGCGAATGTTGTTGCTGTTCGGCTATCGGGTTGGACTCCGAAACCTGATATTGCTGTTTGGAGCCGCTTATGTGGCGACAAGTGATGTTGCTACTCGTCCCATGATAGCGCGAACGTTGTTGCTGTTCGGCTATCAGGTTGGACTCTGAAACCTTATGTTGCTGTTTAGAGCCGTTTATGTGGCGACAAGTGATGTTGCTACTCGTCCTACGATGGCGCGAACATTGTTGTTGTTCAGCTATCGGGTTGGACTCTGAAACCTGATGTTGCTGTTTGGAGCCGCTTATGTGTTGGGTATTGCTCTGTCGGGTGGATGCGTAACGGGAGGTCCCAGACCTCATTCCGTTAGCCCCGATCGATGGCACAGGTTATGATGGTATCAACCGTGCCCATGATAGCGCAAGCATAACTGCCACTTGCCTATCGGGTGGACTCTGAAACGGTATTGCTGTTTTTGAAGTGGGCCCCTCTTATTTTTTAGTATTCCGACCTTTTCGTCTTCGTAACGGTTATCTGTCGCTTGAGGTGATCGTGTGTTAAACGGTTTATTTCAGTTGTTTGATGCATGCATGACGCGTGGCGCGCCGAATTCGAAGCGGTAAGGTAATTAATTTTGGCGGGAGCGCGTGGGGCGCGTGAGACACGTTTCGTAATCTTGCGGTTGGAAGCGCTGAAAATAAACAGTAAGTGTTTGCCTAAGGTTAGTTTCGCTGCCTATAAATAGTGGTGTTTTCACTTTCACCTTTTTTACACTTTGCTGTTCAAACTGTAACTCTGCGTAAACGTGCTCTCGAATTTGCTTGCTATCAATCTTGGAATGTTGTTTGCTATCTTGTGAATCTTCCTTTCATCTCTTCAAAGATAGTGTCTTTGTTTTTGTTGCTTTTTGAAAATTGTTTTGTGGTGTGTTGCTTTTGTACTTGTTTTGGTTACTGTTTTTTTGGGATAAATTTTTGGGTTTGTGTTGGAATGTAAAGAGAATTTCTGGGCTTTTCTGGGTATTAGGAAGAATAGCTTCGAGTTCTTGGGATTTTTGTTGCTTTTGGGTTAGTTGATCGATTTTTGGGTATTGGGAAAAATTGGTACTTGTTTTTGCTGGGGGATTGGGGTTGCGACAGTCTACACGTTCGCCGTTTGACTTATGGCCCGTTTGCTTTTCTCTTAGGATCATGGAATTGGTAGCTGTATCCAGTGATGAGTCACCTCCATCAACCCCTAGGTTCTGTACAGGGTCCCGGGTTTCATCCCATAGTGTTTCAGACTCTTCGTCTGATAGCATACTGAGCGTCTCCCCACTTTCCGTTAACGCCAATAGTGCTTTGCTTAGGTCGTCAGTGCCGAACATGGAGCAACTTGGATCGAGCGTGCCGATCATTGACGCGTCCTTCTCTTCCGGGGGGTCTGACAGATATGTCGTGCTCCCACGTGGTGAGTGGGCATCCGGGGCTGCCCTTCCCGTGCTTCCTCAGGGTGGGTTCGTATTGTGGCGATTGGCGGATGACCAAGTGGTGCAGGAGCCATAGGGGTCCCCGTCGGTGCGTGAGATCGAGCAGTGGTACCGGGACTACCATATCCCACGTACGGTGAAGCTGAGGGCCCTCCGTCCGGGCGAGTTGTTCACACGCCCTCCGCACGGCTACGTATGCGTGAGCAAGTTCTAGTTGAAGGTAGGGCTGAAGCTTCCCCTCCATCCGTTCTTCCAGTATGCGCTCGCTCTGTTCAATATCACGTTAGGCCAATGCGGCCTAACGTTGACGCGCGTACTAATTGCCTTCCATAATATCTGGAAGCTAAGTGGGCTGCAGTTCCCCGCACAGGCGAAGATCGGGCACTTCTTCCGTTTGAAGTAATCTCCTCGTATGAAGGATAAGGATACGATGACGGTTGACCCCCGAATGAAGTGGTGGATAACGAAGCCCCCTTCCTCTTCCATGGCCTGGCGTAAGTATCACTGCCTTATCGGAGGCGAGTGGGAATTCGACAAGCCGGATGGCGCTCTATCACGCGGACGCGATCAGATACACCGAGTCCCCGAGTCCTTTCAACCGCTAGGTGTGATATTGTAGGGTCGACTAACGGCGTTTGCTTTGTTTGAAGTTTGTATTCGTGCTTGCTAATACGTTTGTGCTTTTGCAGACTGAAGTTCGTATCCCCTCACCCGTTTGGAGGAGAAGCGGTTGGCGCATATCAAGTTTGCTTTCGACCCCCACCTAGACGCGCGAAATTTCTGGGCAGCCAACCACTGGGAGCTTGTCGAACGTTGTGGTCTCTCATGCCCTCCTGGTACGTATCCTTTCTATCCAGTGCATTTTATTATTCCGTTTTTGTAGGTTGTTGGGCTAACCCTTGCGTTTTGTTGCAGCTAAGATGTAGAAGTCCAAATCCTCCACCAAGCAGGATGCTGCACATCAGCGCATGTTGGTGCTTATGGAGAGGGCCCGGCAGGCCCGCATGGTCGTTGAGGATGCGAGCGACTAGCTGGTGCAGCGCCACACTCCTCAGGGTGTGATACATCCTCCCAACTGCAACGAGTACATGGACCCGGTACTGGAGGGAGATGAGGAGGTCCAAGCCGTCGGCGCGGCTATCGGAGCCCCAGCTGTCATCCCCGAGGGATGGGTTGAAGAGGTTGCCCTTGATGCTCAAAAGGGAGAGGGCTAGCAGGTTCGAAGGGAGCGTCTCCGACAGGAGAAGGAGACGCGTAGTAGGGAGCGCGGCGAGCGTCGTGTTGAACGCTTGAACATGCGCGTTAGCCAGGGCAAGCCTCCCTCCACCCATACGGGCTCCTCGAGGAGTTCGTTCGAGATCTCCCCCATCCGTCAGCCTGGAGAGGCAGATGGGCGCCGGTCCCAGACCTTGGCTAGGAGGCCAGATAGCCGAGGCACCTTCAGCCGTCCGTTGAAGCGCTCTCGGGATCCTTCCAACGAGGCCTCCCCTACAATTACTATCGCGGTGGCGGGCGAAACAGCACTCTCATCAGAGTTCATTGCTCGTATCCAAAGCTTCATGGGTGCGGGCATTGAATCCCTCAGAAGTGGCGTCAGTTGGGTGCCGACCCGAGCGAATCCCTCAGTGCAACGTTTGATACCTGCACACCCAAAATTAGCTCATCCTCATCAAAGGGCTTGAGGGGTCGATGCTGTAGACCACCATGCTCTCGAAGGCGAAGGCCGAAAACTGGAAGCTTCAGGCTGACATGGGCAAACTGCAGCAGGCTCTGACCAAGTCCACTGACATAGCCAATTGGAAGATCGCACGAGTAAACGAGCTTATGCGTGAGGCCGACGAGCTGAGGAAGGATTTGGGGGAAGCACAATCCGGGGTTGCTATCTTGGAGACCAACCTAGCCACCCTCTAGTCGTCCAGCGGTGCGCGCATAGCGGAGCTGGAGCGCGAGCTGGTAGAGGCCCGAGCTCATGCCATAACGGAGGAAATCCGTCAGAGGATTGCGGAAGAGGCAGTGGCCGAGTTCAGGGCGTCTGCTGAGTTTGAGGAGGTCAGGGCTGACGCGGTTCAGGCTTTCAAGGATTCAGAAGAGTTTGAGGATTTGGTTGCTGCTGAGGCCAACGTCCAATGTGAGGACTTCTCCTTGCTCGTGCTGCCGTTCGTTAAGGTGGACGAGTTTGAGGCATGGCAATCCGTTGAGGCTGAGAAGCTGAAGCGCTCACTGGAAGAGCCGGATGTCGAGGCGCCAACAGAGGGTGACGGGCCAGTGCCGGGGGAGGGCTGATGCTGCTGCTGGGGCCAGCTAGTCTATCTTGTATTTTTGCTTTCTTTTGCTTTTGCTTTGTACTCTCGTGCCTGCGTGCGTTTGATGAACTGTACAACTTTTGGGAAATATATCTAAGTACCTTTTGTTTCGTTTACATTGCTTGTCTGAGTGCGTTTGATGTATACTTATATTGCTACTGGCACACAACAAAACATATATATGCAAAAGTTTACATCACTAGATTAACGTGCGTTTAGATTACAAAACGTGCTTAAACGCAGGTAGATGAACACTTAGTGAAAATACTTCCTTAGGTGCTGTGTGTTCTAGGGATTGCCTATCCTTCTTCCAAACATGTCTTTGATGTAAAACATACCCAGACTTGTGATTGCGTCAATGACGTATGGACCTTCCCATGACGAGCGTAATCCCTTGGGCTTCGTTTGAATTGCTTTCAAGACCTAGTCCCCTAGTTGAAGCGGGTGCTCCTTCACACTCTGGTTGAATAGTCGAGCGATTCACTGCTTGTTTGCAGTGTTGTGAAGGTGTGCCGTGTCGTGTCTTTCTTCGAGGAGGTCGTTGTCGAGTCTGAGTCCTTCGTCAACTGTGGTGGGGTCGTAGATTTCAATTCGTGGGCTTCTGTACGTGAGCTCGAGTAGTAGTACGACCTCCGTTCCGAATGTGAGGCTGAACGGGGTTTCTCCTGTTGCTGTCGTTGCCGTAGTTCGGATTCACCATAGTATTTCAGGGAGTAATGTGGGCCATCGTCCGTACCAAGCGTCTCCTTTCTCGATGAGTTCAATCTTTTCTTGATTCCTTCCTTGATGATTTTGTTTGCTGCTTCTACCTGTCCGTTTGTTTGTGGGTGTGCTGGCGATGCGAATATCAGATTGATACCTTGCCTTTTGCAGAATGCTCTGAGATCGTCGTTGTGGAATTGCAGCCCGTTATCGGTGATGATGTTGAGCGGGGTGCCATAGTGATAGTAGAGGAAATTCCATAAGAATCTTTTCACCTTTTCGGTCGTGATCTTGACCATCGGTTTCACCTCGATAAACTTGGTGTGGTAGTCAATGATTACTATGATGTATCAATATTGGCCCTTGGATTTCGGAAGTTCTCCGATGAGATCGAGTCCCCACTATGCAAACAGAATAGGAGAGGTGAGGATTGATAGGGGGACCACGGGCGTGTGATTTTTGTGTGCGTAGAGTTGGCATTGATGGCAAGTCGTAGTGATTACGGTTGCATCCGAGTGGATGGTGGGCCACCAGAATCCACAATGGAGCGCCTTCTGTGCGATGGATCGTGCTCCCGCGTGGTGGCCACATACTCCCGAATGGATTTCCTTGAGTATCTTGTCGCCTTGCACTGGTATAATGCATTTGAGGTTGGCCCACGTCTACCCTTGTCTGTACAAGTTGTCGTGTCAGATGCTGAAGTTGACTGTTCGGGCTATGATGTTTCGCGCCTGGGCCCGGTCTGCTGGTATTTCGCCCCTTGTCTTGTATTTGATGATCAGGTCCATCCAGCTAGCTACGTGTGGTTCGACCGTGAAGATTACTTTTGGCGTTTTCGTAATGCTTGGCCTCTTTAGCACTTCCACTACTCGTTGCCCTGGCTCCGTATGTACGGGCGGTGTTGCTAAACGGGCGAGTGCGTCTGCCTTGGTGTTTCTTCCCCTTGGGATGTGTTTGATGTTGAAGTACTTGAGCTTGCTTAACATTGTGCATACGTGGTCATAGTATGCCGTCATCGTATCACCATTTGTCTTGAAGTCGCCCCGGATTTGGTTGACGACTAGCTGTGAATCGCTGAAGATGTTGATGCTCAAGGCTTCTGAATTTCGGGCCAGTTGTAGACCGACAATAAGAGTTTCGTATTCGGCCTCGTTGTTTGTTGCTTTGAATTCGAATCTTAGCGCGTTCTCGGCTCGTACGCCCCCAGTCCCGGTGAGGATGATCCCAGCCCCACTGGTGTTCTTGGTGCATTACCCGTCCACGTAAACGTTCCATGGCAATTCGGGTTTTGGAGGTTCTTTTTTGGGAGGCATCGTGCTAACGGGTGGCGTATCGAGGGCGGGTTGTGTCGCTATTAGCCCTTCGGCCTCGGTGTACTCGGCTACGAAGTCTACGATAGCCTGGCCCTTTATTGCTGTTCGGGGTGCGTAGTGGATGTCGTATTCACTTAGCTCGATGGCCCACTTCGCCAGATGACCACTGTGGTCGGGCGATTGTAATACCTATCGCAATGGGACATTGGTGAGGACGTGGATGCTGTGGGCCTGGAAGTATGGCCTAAGTCGCCTTGCTGCTGAGACAAGTGCAAGTGTCACCTTCTCGATTATAGGGTAACGGGTCTCTGGAGGTGTCATGCCCTTTCCAGTAAAGAAGTCTGACAATTCGGAATTCGTTTCTCTTCAGACCAGGGCCAAACTGACGGCCGTTAGGGAAGCAGATAGGTACATGTAGAGGGCTTCTCCCTTCACGGATCTGGATAAGAGGGGGTTTGAGGCGAGATACTGCTTGATTGATGCAAATGCTACTTCACAATCAGTTGTCCAAACGACGCTTCGCTTGTTTGTCGTTCGGAGGGCTTTGAAGAACGGTGCATACTTGTCGAAGTATCGGGAGATGAAGCGATTGAGGGATGCCAGTTTTCCCGTTAGGCTTTGGAGTTCGGCCTTAGTCGTGGGGGGTTGCATGTCTAGTATTGCCTTGGCCTTTGTTGCTGAGGCCTCAATGCCCCCCTTGCTGATGATGTATCCAAGAAACTTGCTTGTTGTCACGCCGAACGTGCATTTTGCCGGGTTCAATCGCATGCCGTTCTTGATTAGGATTTCGAGCACGGTTCGTAGGTGTTCGGGGTGATCCGTTGCCTTAGTGCTCTTGACCAGTATGTCATCGATGTAGACTTTTACAATTTCTCCCGTCAGCCCGTCAAATATGATGTTCATCAATCATTGGTATGTGGAGCCTGCGTTCTTCAGGCCGAACGGCATGACTACGTAACAGTAGAGCCCATTGTCTGTTGTGAAGCACGTGGCCTCCTGGTCTTTGGGGTTCATGAGGATCTGGTTGTACCCCGAGAATGCGTCCATCATGGACAGTAGTTCATGCCCGGCAGTGGCGTCTACGAGCTGATCGATCCGGAGTAACGGGAAACTATCTTTCGGACAGGCGTTGTTCAAATTACTGTAATCTATGCACATGCGCCAAGATCTGTTTTGCCTCTTGACCATAACGACGTTGGAGATCCATTTCAGGTAGTCGACTTTTCAGATGAAACCGATTTTCTGTAGTCTATCGACCTCTGCGTGCATAGCCGCATATCGTTCTTGGTCATAGGTCCGCCGTTTCTGCTTTATCGACTTTGCAAGTGAGCTGATGCTGAGTTTATGGGAGATGATGCTTGCGACGATTCCAGGCATGTCCGTGTAGGACCATGCAAATACCGGTTGGCAGTCCGTTAGGACCTGGGTTAGTCGAGCCGCCATGTCGGGCTCTAATTGCATGCCGATGCGGATCATGCGCTCCGGGTGTTCATGGGATAGTTGTATCGTGCGTTGCCCTTCCCGTTCTTCGGCGTGCCGGATAATGTTCGGTCCATCACGTGAGTTGTCAGGTTGCTACTCTTTAGGGGAGCACTCTGTCACTGCGAGTACTTCCAATCGCGTGTTGTCTTTGTCTGGTTGAATAGTTTTTTCCACGAAATCATACCCTCTGACCATGCCGATTCCGTAGTCTGTTGGGAACTTTGCCATGAGCATGTGGCCTGCAATGATCAGTCTCAGCTTTGAGATACCCGGTCGTCCGAGGATCATGTTGTAGGATGTGTGGAGGTCTATGATAACGAAGTCTGTTCTGATTTCGCTCTGGGGGGTTCCTGGTGCACCGATGCCGAATCGCATGTAGTCGCTACCGAGGGGGTAAGTGGTCTCACCTGAGAAGCTGGGGATGTTCTCGTAGTCTTGCGTCATCTTGCATTTTGGGCGCTTGAGGCCTTCGTATGCCTCTCGAAAGATGATGTTGATGGAGGCTCTGTTATCGATGAGGATACGCTTGACTAAGTATCGGTCCACCATTTAGTCGATGACGAACGGGAGCGTGATGTTCTGGTTGCCTGTTTCCCCGTAGGTGAAGGTGATTGGGGGCCAATCCCTCTTGACAGCCTTCGGTGGATTTCCGGGATGTACCGCAAATACGTCCCTAGGTCGGGGTTATTCCCGTTCTCGTGGGCATTCGGCCTTCTGCTTCCCGCCCGTGATGTTGTTGATGGTGCCCCTAGTTTGTATATCCGTCGCCGGGCATTCCGCGTTCGTTGCTCGGAAGATCAGTGTTTCCTCCGCGTGCAGTCGTTCGATTTCCTTGGCTAAGATTTCACAATCATTAGTGTTGTGGGTATTCGAATCATGATACATGCACCACGTTCCCCTGTTGTTCCGCATAGGGGCGATGCCGGGCGCCCTAGGCATGGGTGGGAGGATTTGTCGTTTATTCTGTTTAAGCACTTCCTCGTTCGTGCCCTCGGTAATGGAGAAGACTGCACGTCACTGGTGGGGATCTCTGGGCGGTGGGTTTCGTGGTGGTGAACGCTCGCGATGCGTTTGCTGATATTGTTTGTGATTCTTGTGTTCGCGATAGTGGTTTTCGCGCTTGCGGGACGCGGTGGGCTGTACTTTCGATGGCGGATTCTTGGCTGTATGGGGGGATGACGGGCGATCTTGTGTGTAGCCGTGTGTCTTCTAGGTCGGCATTGTGCTTGGACCTTGCGCTCCGTACACGTGGGTTTCTACCAGTGCCTTTTGGACTATTAGGTTGATGATCTCGTCGTACCCAAGGTGATCATTTCTGACCATCTTCTCCACGAACAGGTTTCCCGTCAGATTTTCTAGTAGCGCCGTTTTTGCTACGTTCTTGTCGAGGTTCCTGCACGTGTTCGCAAGGGCCCTCCACCGGTTGATGAAGTCGGATTGGTTTTCATTATCCCCCTGACGGATCTTTAGGAGCATGCTGGCGGTGTTGTACTTGCCCTGTAGCCGATATCGCTTGAGGAAACATTCCGTGAGTTCATCGAACGAGTAGATGGATCCCGTTGGCACCTCGTAGAACCAATTTCGTGCTTCTTTGGCCAGTGTCTCCTGAAACAGGAAATAGAGGGTTGCATCCGAGTACCGGGTACCTGTAGTGGCAGATTGATACTCATCAATGGGTATTCGCGGGTCTCCCTTCCCGTTGAACCTGCTGATCTTGACGGTTTTGGAATACAGATCCCTGCCTTGCACTAGGATATCGTCCGATAAGGGGCTCACACGGGGAATGTATAATCCTTTTGGTCCGATGTGCGTTCTTTTCTTGAGTGACATGATTTTGGCCTCCATCTCAGCCATTCGCCGGAGCATGGCGTTCCCAACTGTCGTGGTAGGTTCCTCGTCATCGTACTCCCGTGTCCTTTCGGGTGGTGGTGGAGGTCCTGGGAGCTGGCTGTTTTGCTGTCCCCATGGTGGGTCTATCCTGACGGCTTTGCTCGTTCCTGGCTCCTCTGTTGGTCCTGATTCCTCTCGTTGGGTCTCTTGGCTTCGGATGAACGCGTCTAGCTGATCCTCCAAGCGCTGTCGGGATTGGCGTTCCTAGTCTCTTTCAGTTTGGGCTGTTTGGAGTTCTTTCACGAGGTAGGCTGCTGCTTCGTCCTCCGTTAGGTCGTTGATGCTGCTGATCGCGTCGATGGGCGCGTCTCTTATCTTTCGACTTTCGGGTGTAACATGGTCTGTTGCCATCTTCACTGCTATGGTTCAAGTGGTTTACGATTGCTCGATTCCCACAGACGGTGCCCAATTGTTTCTACCAAACTTCGTAGAGATTCCAGTAGAAGTGTGGATGGGGTCAATTCGGATGATCCGGGCTGCTGCGCGTATGTCATCATTTACTTGTTGTTAAGAGTAATACACCAAACGGTCGTTAGAAGCCTTGACGGGTTGTTCTCGCATTCGACTCTCCAACGCTCAAGTTAGTGTATGAAGCGTAACAATAGTATTGGTAGAGTAACGGGCGTACCTTGTAACGGTCATAAATGTGTTGTATATATTGGCGTTTAAGTATGGAGTCTTTTGTTGCTCTTCGATGTGGGATCCTTCTTGTTTGTTCATGATCTGTCCTGGTACCTTTTGTTTGTCATTCCGAGCGCGTGGGCTTTCGGATGGTGTTGCTTCCTTATTTAAAGTTGAAGCCTGTATTGCTGTCTTGCGTTTGGTCCGAGCTGTGTTGACCCGTTTAGAGTGACTAAGTGTGCGACAATTGTGTATTTACGGGATCACGTACTAATAGTAACGTGAAGAAGAGAGAAAACTGTGGTAACTTTGTTTTAGATTTGTGTAATAGTAGGTATAGGTAACGTGAATCTCTTACTGAGGGCATAACATACTTTTTAACCCCTTAATTAGGTATTATTAAATATAGTAAAAACTCGATTTAAGAATACTCTATAAAGAAATAACCTCTTTATAGTGATAAAAAATTTCGGTTCCAACTCGAGACCAGTTATAAATAGGAATAACCTCCACATTGTCATAAGTTATAAAAAGATTTGTTCTCATATATAGAAAAGTTACTTCTATATAGTAATAATTGTCAATAATAATAATATATACAATATTATTCAAGAAGAATTAAAATATTTATCTATATTAATTTGAGACAATAATTTATGCTTGATTATTTCAATTGTTTCATGGGCAGTGCAATTGTCCATAATCAGCAAGACATTCATATTTAATCGACTATCAAATCACTTGAGTCACTCCAAAAAAATCAAAGATGTCATCCATGCATTTGAATTTGCTCGATACTTGCAGTTAAGATTATCACAATTGACATTCTTAAAGCATCTTGGATTCTTAAACTTGCCTATGACGCAAAGTGAAACTTTGTTAGACCCATCACCATTGCAACAAATAACTAATGTAACCCTCTCTTTGTTTCACTTTCAACCCTCTAATTGTTTTGTTGCAAGAGAATTATCGGTTTGCAGTTGGTAAAATAAGCCAGTTTCATTCATATTGTAGATGTTCTTCCAAGCCCACTTGTTTAGTTCTTCTCTTATTGGTGGCAGACTAACTTCAAGTTTATTCATGTCCACTGAACCACTCTCTCTAAAGTGTTGGTAGGATTGAGTAGTATGACATTGTTTGAACTTCTCCAACCATCTATTTGAAAACTCAAATGTGATAGCTTTAGGATAGAGTGCTTTTAGGAATAAGTTACTTTTCTCCTTCAAGAGATCTCCACTCATGTTGAAGAACATCAGACGATCGCTTAAGGGTCCCCCGAATATCCATCATCAGCCAACCCACTTTCCTGGCTTTTGTTCTACTAGCAGTAAGCTCTGCTCCCTCCAGTTCTATTAATTCCGGATTTTTATACCTGACGACCATCCAAGGTTTAATGAGTGCTCCTATTCTGTTAGTTATGACTTTTCGTTTGACATTTTTGCTGCTCTCGGCTTCTGAATTTGTACCTTTCAATAGCCAGTCTAGAAGCCCTAAGAGATAATTGAGTTTCCATCTGTGATAATCGTCAGTATATTTTCCTCTCTGCTCTGTTTTTCTCTCAAGTAAATAAGATTTCTTGATTGTTGTGTTTGTATTGATATTGATTCTGACAGGCTGAGCTTCCATTGGTCGGAAACGTAGCACCTGATTTCGAAGCCGAGGCTGTTTTCGACCAGGAATTCATCAAGGTTATAAATCTAATTTGAGCTGAATCTTATGACTGCTGTTTTGATTTATAGAGACTGAAAAAGATGTGCTATTTCAGGTCAAATTGTCTGACAACATTGGCAAGAAGTATGTGATTCTATTTTTCTATCCATTAGACTTCACATTTGTGTGCGCAACAGGTTTGTTTTTAACCCTGAACAACCTCTGCTTGCAAATTTTCAGGCTTTGAATCTCATTTCTGTATTTGTTTCTTTGAATTCCTACCCTCAGAGATTACTGCTTTCGGCGACCGTCATGCTGAGTTTGAACAACTCAACACTGAAGTCTTGGGTGTTTCAGTCGACAGTGTGGTAAGTTGGTTTATTCTGTGTCTATCTCTGTGTGTTGTGCATTGTGGACAGCTTTGTTTGAATTGAGTTATTTTCGTGGAATGCATTTTTCGAAGACCCAACTGCAGCTGATTGACTTCTAGCATTTGACATATCATAAAAAGTCAATGCTCTGCATATGCATATGCTATAAGTTATAACCTGTTCAATGTATGTCTTCTGTAGCATAGCACAAGATGTCAATATTCTGCACACCCACATGTTATGTTATGCAGTGTATCACAAAAGTCAGTATTCTGCATATTGATAGTGTTGCCTCTGTGGTAGCAATACGGACATGAAAAGACAAGTGAAGTTCAATAACAAAACACAGGAATTCAAATTTGAAAAAAAAAACACGGGGACTTTGAAATTCCTTATTGATCTCCCCAGGTAAAGTTTTATAATTACCACTTCGATTTACATGTTTCTCAACGGCCACTATACATGTCGCACAATCTGCAGCTAAAACAACTTTGAAAATTGTCTCCTAGCAAAGAAAAGAGAGAAAAAACTAGCAAATTCTCAGTAAAGAATTGTACAGAGACTGGCACCAGATCCAGTTAAATTAAGTTGACAAAGGTGAACTATGTTCGTGGAAAATGCTGGAAAAGGAAACAAAAATGGTGGCAAAGCTTCATTTTAGACTAGGATGCAAATTGGGTTGATACTAAAGAACAATGATAGGCTGGTGAATGCAGAGGACAGATAAACCTGATGCACACTACAAGTAGCAGATGCACACATGACAGATATAACAAGGTAGCAACAGAAACAAATGTACCACTACCCAATTCTTGGATCCATTAGCAAGACATCCTAGAAATCAGTATTACGGGCTGCATTTTCTTACAAGCCTCGGCATTCTCAAAGGTTTTATTATTCTCAACACCCATGTCGGTATCAGGTGCAGAACAAATCAAGGGAGGGTAATAACGATAACCTTAGGCTAGGAAACATGTAGATAGATTGTGCCTACTACATTATCATCCACAGTTCCACCACAATATAGATTGCACAAACATTCAAACACTGGTAGATTAGATCATGTCCCCAACAAAAAGAGAAAGTATCTTCAACAAACCTCAAACAAATGTAACTAATGACACTCCAAACATAATACATCATCAAGCTCTTTTTGATTGAGGAAAACAGAGCAGCCAAAAAAGAAGTAAGCTTTCTTTTCTGGGCTTCGTTCATTTTGGTGAATAAGTGTCGTGTTGCATTTGGTTTCAATGACATATCTTCTTAAAGAACATCAGACGATCGCTTAAGTGTCTTAGATATTGTTGCTTGAGAAACTTTAATGTTATAATCTTTCTCTAACCAATTCGCAAGTTCTTTTTGCATCCAGCTGTGATTTGATTCTTTCTTCTCGCTCATCTCGATTTGTATCTTTTCAGTTAACTGTGTTTGCGGTGGCATGTTTGACTTGAAATAACTTGAGTACTTTAACTGAATTTGACTAACAACTAACACAATACCTTTATTATAGACAAAAAATTATTGTAGAACGATTAGAAAATATAATGTTAATAGGGAAAATTCAAATAAACTAGTTTCCTTTATTAATCATATAAGTTTCCCATTTAAATTACAAACATATTTCTTTCTTAATATTTGTAAACTAATTTATAAGCAAACTTCTATTTAAGAATAACCTCTATATACACATTGGTTTCTTAGGGTTTCTCTCTGCATTCATCTCTTCGGCAAAACATGGTTGATGCTGTAGCAACCCGGATGTTAGAATCACTGGAGATTTTAGGGCAGGGACGTACGTCCTTTGGCACAGCCGGTGTGACTGCGAAGTCGACCCAATGCTTCACGGTTGGACGGTTGGTTTCGTCCAAGAAACCGATGGATTATAGAGGTTTCATGGGGACGATCGATTCGATTTGGGGGCTGAAAAAGAGATTGGCAATCATGGAAGAGAAGGACCAATTCGTTTTTACTTTCATGGAGGTGACGGATCATGCATGGGTAATGAAGAGAGGCCCTTGGTTTTACAACTACTCTACATTGGTACTGGAGGCGTATGATGGTTTGTCGGCAGTGGCCACCATTCTGCTTCGGACGATACTAGTTTTGGTTGAGGCTCTTGGTCTTCCCCCGGCCTTGTTAACAGAGATGACGGGGAAGATGTTAGGGTTTTTCTTGGGATCCTTCATTGAAGTTCACAAGCCGAGTCTGAGCCGAGGACGTATGTGTATCCTTATCAATCATTCAGTTACGGCTCTTGTGCAGCAAGTCTTTCCAGCATTCGACTTCAATATTGGGGCGATGATCCCGATTCGGTTTAGGTACAAAATAATTGAAGGGTTTTGCCGAGAGTGTGGGTTACTGGAGAATATGATTCCTTGTGGATGAGTTCCTGATCAGTCAAAGCCAATTGATTTATCTAGGATCCTTGAAGGTTGAGGGGTGGATCTTGTTGTCACCAGAAACTTTACGCCGAAGGTTTCCATTGTGATGATCAGTGGCTGAGGGCGAAAGGGTTATCACCAGAGGGGCGTCGTTTGAAGGAACTACTGGCGGAGCTTGAATTGGCATGAAAGTGGTGTTGGCGACTCTGATCTTGCCCTTATGTAGGGGTCCATCTGAAAATGTCAACAAGAGAGTGGCGGCCTCAAAAATGGTAGTGTACAAAAAGCGCCCTAAAAACCCTAAGGGAGCGGATCAATTTTTGCTAGGGTTCATAACAGAGGTGGCATTGCCGGAGGAGAATGGCATCATCACGGTGTCGCCGGCTAAATGCAAGCGTAGAGGCCGACCTGTGGGATCCAAGAATAGGATCAAGATTGAGGAGATCCTTCCATGGAGAGTAGGAAAGGAAACGAAGAAAAAAAAGATTCCTAGGCAGTTTAGGAAAAGGAGATCGGCGAGAAGAAGCTTGGAGGCATCATATCTAGGAGGCTCTGAGGATGAGGGAGAGGACCACAATATTGAGCATGCTGATCCTGGGCATGTTGAGGAGGAGAGTGAGGGTCCTGAGGTACCTGAGCTGCCATGCATGGAGGTTGGAATTAAACCCCCAGAGGAAGTAGGTGGTCGCAGGGAAAGCTATGAGTAAGTTTGTACTTGAGCTCGGAGTATTTGTTGAGGCCTGGTTGGTCTGCCCGCTTCGACAATGGTTATGTTAATGGTCACATGGTTTGTTTGCTTTGTGCTTAATCTGAGTAATGGCAATTCGATCTAGGTCATGTTAGATCGCGTCCGTTCTTTAGGAGTGTTGGTACTTCCATGGTTGGGCCTTTGGGCGAATTTATGTATCTTGTAACTCATTTTTCGGTTTAATGTGATGTACTATGTTTCAAAAAAAAAACCTCTATATAGGAATAAATTTTAGTAGGCCCAATATTGTGACTGTAAAGAGTTTTTACCATAACTATAAGAAATAAGGGCAATTTCGTCCTTTCAGTTGCTGATACTACATTTTGGGCTTCTAGTCCACGTCCTTTGTTGTCTAAATAATATGGTGATTGAGTTATTAGTACTAGCCTTCATGCACGCGCGTAGCGTTGTGCTCACGCGTACGAAATGTGAGTGTTTATTGAGGGTGTGTAAATATGATAGACAAAATGAATAACAAATAAACCCATAAATTGAAAACAGGTAAAATAGAACGAATAATGAAAGGGGTGAAGAAAGAAGGAGATAGAATTATTTAATGGAGGAGAAATAAACCATTTAGAACAATGTAAAACAGTAAAAGTTAAAACCTCTCATTTGTTGCTAATTTTCTTCGAATAGGTCTCTATTCATCGTCTCTCTTCTATATTGCTTCATTTGTTATCAATGGCTGCCAATGAGCTTCGTTAGTTAGGGGTCTGTGGTGCGTTGGTTGGTCTCACTAAATCTCCTCGTATGTGGTCGGGTGATCAAGTATGCCACAACTCGAATTTGCCCCCGCTACCTCGATAATCCATAACCACCCAACCCCAACTCATTTCTAATTCCACTCCCATATTGTTTCTCTCTCTCCTACACCATCAACAAAACCATCTATAACCAAATCTTATCACTTTTGTCAGGATTGAGAGGAATAGAGAATTTCCAATCTGAGAGCGACCACAGTGAATACGGGATAAACTGCAGCGACAAATCGTTTCTCTATTGTTTTTACTTTTTAGCCTTTTTATTTTTCAGATTCTAACATTGCGAGTATGTATGATGGAGGACAAATTTGGGCATTTTAAAAATTTAACCTTAAGCACTATTTGCATAATTAATAGAGATAAGAAATAAGGGTAAAAATTATTTTGAGGACCAAAAAGTGGGTAGTTCTCAATTTCTCGAGGAGGACTTGCGCAACACTCCAAAACGTCGACTCTCATTCATTAAGATGGAGATCGATTAATTATTCTTCCCTCTCCCACAAACCACTTTGAAACTCCCTCTTACGTCTCTCTTTCTCTCCGACTCTTCCTCGTAGTCCTAGCTATCAGTTATCCCGGCCTCCTCTTTCAAACAACACTCCAGCAAGTATTTGAATCTCTATACGACGTAATCAATGCAATTTCCCCATTTCCGCTTCTGGAAAACAATTTACTCACAATCAATACCAGGATATTGATTTACCATAATATCAACTACCATTTTCTTCTATGTAACTCCATCCCTTGTTTTATATATAACCACCCTCTGATACTACGTTTCAACTATACAAACTATATATATATAGCCATTCTTATTCTGCTTTATCCTAGCTAGCTGCTTCTTCTCTGTCCGATATATCGATCATGGATAATAGTGTTGCAGTACTAGTTGTAGTGCTGGCACTGGTTTCTGTTGTGCATGCGCTTCGAGGGTGTGAAGTTTCTCACGGAAATTGGGTTCGCGACAATTCATACCCTCTGTATGAAGCTTCGAGCTGCCCCTTCATCGAGAAGGAGTTTGATTGTGTCAAGAATGGTCGCCCAGACAAAGACTATCTCAAATACAGATGGCAGCCTATTGGCTGCAACTTACCCAGGTATCTGTACATATACTCTACATCACATATGTTAATGTGCCTTAATTTTACTCAGATATGTTATGTTGTCGAAACTGTCATATTTTCATCCAAAATATTGTCATCGATTTGCAAATTTGAATAATATAAAATGTGTGATATAACTAGTTTTAGTATTCGATCAATTGGCATGGTTCTCCCAGATTTCTTTTTGATGTTGGATTAGGGTTACTCTTGATCAGTATTAATGCTCTTGATCAAGAACTACTAGGATTGAATGCATTAGGCCACTAGCTATGAAATAACCGTTCTTTTTCTATCAGTTCTGCACTAGTCTTTGTAAATGTCACAATTTATTAATTTATAAGGTTTCATGAGTACGTTGAGACACTTCACCTAACGATGGAGACTCAGATTCCATTTTCGGTTCCGGACGGAACTCAAACATGAGATTTCTCTTTTCCCTCAAAATAATAATAATGAGATCTCTCTTTCAAGCTAGGTAAACCAGAATGATAGATTTATGAGAGAACTGAAATCAGTCAGTGAAATCTAAATTAAGCTTCAGCATGTAGAATATGATCTCAATGTGATACTGATGTTAGTCAATAAGCAGTACGTGATGGTTATTATCTCTGGAGCTACAAACTATCTCAGTCTAGCTAGCTCCATGTGTTAATGTGATGAAGTTTAGCTAATTGTGGCTATACCCCTTTCTCCTAGTCAAAATCACACCGTAATTGTTTTCTGTATGTTAGTGGGGGAGTTTTTGTCATCATTAGCAACACATATTTTTCGCATTAGTTTGGTTCCTTTCATACGGGTTGTAAAGCATCTTTAGATCATCTTTTTCAGAACTTAGTCGGTACGTTGTAGCTATATATGAGCTGTTGCTTGATAAAACATGGCCAGAAAGAATTCGGCCATATACAGTATATGGGGTATATATCTGGACTTATCCTTAGCCTAGATATATTGGAAGTTATGATTTGCAAGCAACAATATACTAATAAAAGGCTTTATTAGGGATCGAAAGTGGAAACGACAGTTCTGATCATAAGTATTTCTTCGAAGCATCAACTACATTTTTCATAGCATCCGCTACTACTTATTGAAAAAACAGTTCTGAACATAATCAACATATATTATATATTACATATATAACAGCAATAATACATTAACAACAGATATACTATAATTTCGTCGAATTATTTCGTAGCAACAGCTGCTATTTATTCAGCAGAAGCTGCGAAATAAGTTTGCTGTTGTTAACGTATTATATAATATTGCTGCCATACATATGCTGTTGCCATGTGGCTTTTACCAATCCTTGTCATCTATAATCGATACATATAAGTATATAACTAAGTACATTGGAAAACAATTGGTTGTTGTTTTGGCTTATTATCTGTCATAGGAATCATATTAATCATCAGTTAGAATAAAAAAATGGTAATTTAAATTTATTTTGAACAACATGACTTGGTAGATACTATGTTGGAAGACAATTTTACTTCTTTACTATAAATGTATTGACCTGTACATGTATCAAATTTTGATGATGTAGATTCAATGGAATTGATCTTTTGAGAAGACTTAAAGGGAAGAGCATCATGTTTATTGGGGATTCTTTGAGTTTGAATCAATGGCAGTCACTTACTTGCATGCTTCTTACTGCTGTTCCAAGTGCCAGATACACATCAGCCAGGGCTGGAGGACTCTCTGTATTTACATTTCCGGTGAGATTTTTCAAGAAACTAAAATATACTTCATATCCGGAGATAAAAATCTGGGAGTGACAAAAACACTTGCAACAACTTAACTAGGATCAGACCGGTTATTGCATTTTTGGAAGGCTTAATACTTAATTTAATCAATCATATTAATCATGTTGCTTAAATGAAGGAATACAATGTTAGGGTGTTGTTCTCCCGCAATGCCTTTCTCGTAGACATTGTTGGCACAAGTGCTGGGCGAGTCCTCAAACTCGACTCAATCTCGCCCGAAGACCAGAAACTGTGGAGAGGAGTTGATTTCATGATCTTCAACACATGGCATTGGTGGCTTCATACCGGAACAAAGCAACCGTAGTTACATAATTCCCTTGTACATAATTTCTCGTATATAAAACGCCAAATGTTATTCTGTCTGCAGCTTAATTGTTGGTCTTTGTTTTGTTTAATGAATATGTACACTGCAGATGGGATCTCATTCAAGAAGGGGGTAAAATTATTGGGAAGGACATGGATAGATTGGTTGCATATGAGAAGGCTCTGAATACTTGGGCAACATGGGTAGACTCCAATATGGACCCTGCAAAAACCAAGGTCTTCTTCCAAGGTGTTTCCCCAGATCATGCCAAGTAAGTATCTACTGATCATAACATTAAAAGCATATGGTCTTGACTCATGAGGTTTTATCCTTTATTTTTTATTTTTTATTTTACACTCAGAGTGAACTTAATCTCTCAAGGCTTGATTCTAATGAAGCTCACATTTGTTTCCCAGTTCATCAGACTGGAATGATCCAAAAGCAGGAAGCTGCAACGGCCAAACAGAACCGCTACCAGGTCCATACTATCCTCATGCACATCCAGCGGAGAAAGTAGTAGAGAAAGTACTACGCTCCATGTCGAAGGCAGTCCAGTTGCTTGATGTCACAACTCTTTCACAACTAAGAAAAGATGGCCACCCTTCATTCTATGGCCTTGGTGGACACAGAGCTTCGGACTGCAGCCATTGGTGCTTAGCTGGAGTTCCAGATACTTGGAACATTATTCTTTATGCAGCTCTTGCAGAAAGTTAGTTAATTTTAGTTTATTCTACGGAAATTAATTATATATTAGTCTTGGTCATAGAATAAGAGTTTGCAATGAAACTTGTATCTCATATTCACTCAAAATGAAATTGTATTGTTCAGTTCTACTTGTACAATAAGAAAAACACTTGCTTGTTTTGATCTCTGTGCTTCTTATTTCATCCCTCTCTATGAGGAATGCTAGCACTACCCGCTCTAAGCGGCTAGAATTCTTATCCTCTGATCAGTGGCGGAGCCAGGATTTGGAGTCGAGGGGAGGGGGGGGGGGAATTAATACTTCAAAAATATGAATAAATAATAGAAAAATATTATATTGTCCTTAAAAAAAAGTACTATCTATTACAAATGTAACTATCCTCGTCGAAGTTTCATATTTTGAAAACATTACATGATAACTTCATCGTTTATAGTAACTAATATGTCTTTCTCAATGTATGATACCAAACAATCATTCATCAACTCGCCACTCATTCAATTGCGCAAACGACTCTTCACATTATTCATTGTAGAAAATACTCTCTCCATACTTGCTGTTGCTACTGGTAAAATCAATGCTAAAGTCAAAAGCAAGTAAACAAGTGGATATGTCTTATCTTACTTCCAATGAACCATTTTCTCTGCAAGCTCAGTAATTCCTCTCAAATCAGAGAACTCAACATCAGATCACCTGTCTATAATATAGTTCTCAAGTTGATCATCAAATACCTCAAAAATATGAGTAAATAATAGAAAAATATTATATTGTCCTTAAAAAAAAGTACTATCTATTACAAAGGTAACTGTCCTCGTCGAAGTTTCATATCTTGAAAATATTACATGATAACTTCATCGTTTATAGTAACTAATATGTCTTTCTCAATGTATGATACCAAACAATCATTCATCAACTCGTCACTCATTCGATTACGCAAACGACTCTTCACATTATTTATTGTAGAAAATACTCTCTCCATACTTGCTGTTGCTACTGGTAAAATCAATGTTAATGTCAAAAGCAAGTAAACAAGTGGATATGCCTTATCTTTCTTCCGGTGAACCATTTTCTCTGCAAGCTCAGTAATTCCTCTCAAATCAGAGAACTCAACATCATATCACCTGTCTATAATATAGTTATCAAGTTAATCATCAAATACCTCTATCTCATGTTTAGAAAAGTCTTAAGGATAACACTGGATAAGATGAATTAACTTTGCTTTATTGAAAGCTGAGATGAACTACTTGGATTTAAATTTGACATGCAAAGAAGCAGTTATGTATTCTTCTTGTTGAATCGATCACCTAATTCTTGAAGTTGTTTATCTATAACTGTATACAATAAATCAACACGATAATGATGCAAGTTTGTTATTACATGAGACTCTCGTTTTGATTTTCTAGGAGGTTCAAATCTGTCATCCATGCTTAAAATGTTTATCTCATGCTTCCCACAAAAAGAAAAAACTTGTGTGAGTAAATCATCTCAACAGCTCTCTTTCAACGTCTGCAGTCGTTCATTGCATACAGTAACTAACCTCATAGCATTCACAATATCTTGATATTTTCTTTGCAACGCTTTTGACAAATCATTTGTGATTCTGTGTATTTTTCCTCATCAAACATAGACTAAATATGAAATCATATGATTGCATGTAATCAATAAGAACTCTTGCTTCTAGTTTTTGAACAGAGCTTGCTCCCCTATCAATTCTGATAACATCCAATACAACGATCACAGAATTAAACATTCTAGCCAAGTTGATTAAAGTATCATAATGAGAGCTCCAACGTGTATTACTAGTTCGTTTGAGACTAGTTTCTTGGTTTAAGATTTGTCCACTTGAGAGCTCATTATTATTTAATGCCTCTAAAATGTCATCACCATACTTTTCTTGAAGAATATCTTGTCATTTAGCCGATGCTTCGACTACGTTCACCACATTAGCAACTAATTCAAAGAAGTTTGAAATATATATCATCATGATTTTTTGCCACTTCGACAAGAGCTAGTTGAAGTTGACGAGCAAAACAATTGACATAAACTACATATTCATTCTCCTTCAAAATAAGTGCTTTCAAACCATTCAACTCGCTTCGCATATTACTTGCTCCATCATAACCTTGACCCCGCAATCTAGATATGCTTAATCCATGTCTAGAAGAAAAAAAAATCATCAATAGCTTCTTTAAGTAATGTTGCATTGGTACTGGTAACATGCTCAATCCCCATAAAATGCTCAATTACTTTACCACCATCAACATAACGAAGTACAATGGTCATTTGCTCCTTACTGGACATATCTCGAGATTCATTAACAAGAGTAAACAAAGAATCACCAATTTCACTAGCAATAGTGTAACGACCCGAACCAGAATTGGCATGTTAATCCGCTTGGTTTGCACATTTCACGATTAGTTGCAGTTAGTCGTAATTAATCGGTTTAGCGGCCTTGTTCACGACATAATTATCGGACACGAATTTGGTTTGGGTTCCTTCGCGGAAATTGTAGAGGATGTGGTTTCGAGTTCGTAGGAGGTTTTCGAGAATTTTTTGGATAATCGGGGAATATAAATGAATATTTGAAATTATCGTCGAGTTAGTCGTACTTATCCGTTTGAGTTTGAGTTATCCAAATCGTGGATAGGGTCGATTCGCAGCGTATAAATAGCGGAATAGTCGTAGAGTTGTCGAAAAAGTTGAAATTAGCCTGTTGACCAGAGTTGACCATCTTTGGACCGAGTTGACCGAGTCAAACCTAAGTTGACCCGCTGAGTCCATGACTCGCCGTCGAGTTTGTTGCTGGAAAACGGCACAGTTGCCAGCGTTTGAGGTGATCAGGATCGAGCGATTGGCGAAGGATCTTCCGCCAAACCTCAGAGTTAGCCGCGTACTGTGAGTGGACATTTTATTTTCACAGTTGGATTTGTGAGTCAGGGTTTATACATTTTATTGATTATACATTTACGATTATGCATATACATTACTGATTATGCATTTACGATATGCATTTATGTTTATGCACTTTACGATTATGCATGTGCATGGAAAGGATTTATGATTTGGTTTACACTGAGTACAGTCTCGGATATAGAGGAATGCATCAATGCTTTGGCTTCTCGGCTGATCCTCGAGATGCTCCGGGGGGGGGGGACAGATATCCTGACCCGAGGTCTTTCTGACTTATGTTAATCACGTGTAGGTCTGAGATCCCGTGATTAGACTGTACTATGCGGAGGAGTCCATGAGTGACCCCGCAGGATTTTTATGTGCATATTTATGGATAGGGGAAAATATATCTGGTCGGGATTTTCATATGCATTGACTCGCATTATGTTTTTATGAGCATTTATTTGGGAAAGACATACTATTAATTTTGTCCACTCACTCTAACGATTTTATTTGTTTTCCCCTGGGCTTTTCGATTTCATTTGCCCAGTGTGCAGTTTAGGTTCCAGTGTTGCGCGTCGACTGTGGAGGCATAGACTTCAGATCACTCTTCAGTTTCCATAGGTTTCTTGTTTGACCTACTTGATGCAAATATTGTATATAGGCATCGCTCTGAATACTCATGTTATGTTTTCAGTCGAGTATACTCCTGAATGATTCTGGATTTCTTGTAAACCTTTGAGTTTATTATATATATGTTGTTGAGAAATCCGGATGGGAAATGGAGCCCCACGGTTTGGCTTTTTTGGAATATTCGAAGTGTGTTTCTTTGCAGGTTCTAATAATGGTATGTCTTGTTTCAAAGTAAACTTTGGCAAAAAAAATTTGAGGTCGTGTTTTCGAAGGGGTTTAATTTCGGTTTAGGCAACTAAATCGGGGTCGGGTCCTTTCAGAGCATTAGGTTTCAGGTTCTGTAGACTCTTGTAGTTGTGTTACTATGGGCATTTGAGAATGTACAGCATTTCTGGAGCGATGACCCGACCGGCGGATAATCATCAATGCTCTAGAGTGTTGTATATTTTCAAACGTTTGAAGTTTCATGATTACATCATTTCTGTCCTATGACTAATATCTTTTATCCTTAGGATGCCTCCTCGACGTGGAGTCCGTGCTGAATGGACTGGGGATCCTGATGAGGATCAACGTATGCGTGACTTGCTTATGCGAGTATTGTGTTTGGAGGAATGTATTGACCCTGTGGCTAAGGCCAGGACAGCGGGAGCAACTATTTTCTCTGGTTCCCCTGATCCTGAAGTATGTGAAGCTTGGGTGGTTCAGGTTGAGTGTGTTTGTGAGCGTCTGCATTTCACTCTTGAACAGAAAACTATAGCTGCAGTGGGTTTGCTTGAGTCAGATGCTTACTACTGGTGGGTTGGTACAGATAGGGTTCCTTTTGATACTTCTTGGCCGATGTTTAAAGAGATGTTCATGTGTCAGTATTTCAACCCAACTACTCAGCAGCGAAATAATGAGAAGTTTACCAATCTGAAATAGGGGAGTATGTTAGTGCTTGAGTATCGGGACAAGTTCACTCGTTTATCTTGGTTTGCATGCGATATGGTGGTATCAAAGGAAACCAAGTGCAGGAGGTTTGAGTTGGGTTTGAATCTGAATATCAAGGGGACTTTAACCACTATGCCTAGAGATAACTTTGATGAGTTTGTTAATGCTTTACTTAGAGGTGAGGATATCGAGAGGGAGAGACAGATGCGGTTTCAGACGCGTCGACTTGAAGAGGGTGAACTTAGCCAAGGTGCTTTGAAGAGGTTGAGTTCAGGTCCTTCTGGATCAGCATCATCTTCGGGTAGTGGACCATACAGACATCCTACTAGCACTCCTAGGCAGAGTTATAGATGGAGGAGGAATCGACCACAGAGGCAGCAGTCGAGTGGGAGTTCCAGTGGATCGAGTTATTCTCGACCTTCCTTTGGCACACCAGCTACACCGAGGGAGTCTTCATTGTGCAACAACTGTCACAGATATCACTTTGGTCAGTATCAATATGGCACCTCTACCATTTACCATTGTGGCCAGGTGGGTCACTTTGCGAGGGAGTGTCCTCAGCTTAGCACTTTTGGTGGTGTTGCGGATCAGGGTACTAGACGAGATCAGGGTACTACTTCTGGTAATCGTGTAACACAACCTTCTGAACAGGGTGGTCAGCAAAATCGTGACTAGCGTGGATGACCAGCAGGACATGCTCGAGTTCATGCCATGTCTCTACGGGAGGGCAGAGCTTCTCCAGAAGTTATCATCGATACGTTGTACATTTTTGGTCATCCAGTTCTTACTTTAAATGATCCAGGGGCTACGCATTCATTCATGTCATATAGATTATCATCATTGGCTACTATACATGCATCTCCACTCCCTAGTATGTGGAGAGTGTTGTATCCATCTGGCAAGCTAGTGTGTGTCGGGTGGGTATATAGAGATTGTGAGATTTTGATTGGAGGTTATGGGTTAGTCGCGGACTTGATGCTGCTGGATATCGTGGATTTTGATGTGATTTTAGGTATGAATTTCTTAGAGAACCATTGGGCTGTTCTTGACTGTCATAAGAATGAGGTTGTATTCAGGAGTCTAGGCATGCCGGAAATCTTGTTTCGGGGTGAAAAGAATACTACTTTGCCTTGTTTGATTTCGGCAGTGAAGGCTAATCGGATGATGAGGAAGGTTTGTGAGACTTACCTTGCACATGTGGTTGATACGAGCGTTCGTGTGCCAGCTATTAGTTATATTACGGTGGTTTGCGAGTATCCAGATGTGTTTCCCGAGGACTTACCCGATGTTCCTCCAGTGAGGGAGATTGATTTCACTATCGAGTTACTTCCGGGTATCGGACCTATTTCGCAGACACCCTACCGTATGGCACCTGCGGAGTTGAGGGAGTTGCAGAGTCAACTTCAGGAATTGATTGAGAAAGGCTTCATTCGACCTAGTGTTTTACCTTGGGGTGCTCCAGTGTTGTTTGTGAGGAAGAAGGATGGTTCGATGAGTCTATGCATTGATTATCGGAAGTTGAATCAGGTTACGGTGAAGAACAAGTATCCGCTTCCACGGATTGATGATTTGTTCGATCAACTGAAATGAGCTTCAGTCTTCTCGAAGATTGATCTCAGGTCTGGGTATCATCAGCTACGGATTCGGAAGTCAAATTTTTAGACGTTATCTGGACAAGTTCGTTATTGTGTTCATCGATGACATTTTGATCTATTCCAGGAGTTTGGGGTAGCACAAGAAGCATTTGCATGCAATTTTGCAGACTTTACGAGATTCTCAGTTGTACACCAAGTTCAGTAAATGTGAATTTTGGCTAAACAGTGTAAAGTTTTTGGGCCATGTGATATCAGCCGAGGGAGTCAGTGTGGATCCAGATAAGATTGATGCGGTGCTAAATTGGAGTAGACCTACCAAACTGGCAGAGATATAGAGTTTCTTGGGCTTAGCAGGCTACTATCGTCGATTTGTGCAGGACTTTTCACGAATAGCGACACCGCTTACCCGTTTGACGAAGAAAGGGGTCAAGTTTGAATGGTCAGATGCTTGCGAGGAAAACTACTTGACTTTGAAGGAAAAGTTGACTACTGCACCGGTGTTGACTCTACCTGATGATAGCGGAGAGTTTGTGGTGTACAGTGATGCTTCAAAGCTAGGTCTGGGTTGTGTTTTGATGCAGGATGGAAATGTGGTGGCATATGGTTCGAGACAGTTGAAACCACATGAAGTTAACTATCCTACTCATAACCTAGAGTTAGCTGCCATTGTGTTAGCATTGAAGAGTTTGAGACATTACTTGTATGGGGCACAGTGCAAGATCTACACTGATCACAAAAATCTTACCTACTTTCGTACACAGCCGGATTTGAATATGAGGCAGCGGAGATAGATGGAGCTGATCAACGATTATGATTGTACTTTTGAGTATCATCCAGGGAAAGCTAATGTAGTTACTGATGCTCTTAGTCGGAAACATGGTGCTTCTCTCTTCCATGTACGTGTTGCTAGAGTGTCACTTTTGGCAGAATTGGAGTGGAATGATGATGGAGCATTGTTGGCCAGTTTCCAAGTCCGTCCGGTATTACTTAATCGAGTTTGCGAGGCTCAAGATTTAGATGCTTATTTGCTGAGCAAGAAGAATTTGATTCAGAATAGTGTATCGACAGAGTTTCGAATGCGGAGCGATGACACTTTGATGTATATGGGGAGATTATGTATGCCCAGAGATGAGGATTTGAAGAAAGAAATACTCGATGAAGCCCATTGTTCTGCATATGCTATGCATCCGGGTAGTACAAAGATGTTTCACACACTTAGAGCCTACTATTGGTGGCGGAATATGAAGAGGGAAATTGCAGCGTATGTGAGCAGATGCCTCATTTGTCAGCAAGTGAAGGCAGAGAGACAGAAACCTGCTGGAAAGCTACAGCCTTTAGAGATTCCAGTTTGGAAGTGGGAGCATATCACTATGGATTTCGTATATCATTTACCGCGTACTTCTGCTGGTAACACTGGTATTTGGGTCACTGTGGACCGTTTGACGAAATCAACTCATTTTCTTGCACTTCCAGGGAAGATTTCAGTGGGCAGGTTAGCGAAGCTGTATTTGGCTGAGATTGTTCGTTTGCATGGTGTGCCTGTGTCCATCGTTTCTGACCAAGATAGTCAGTTCACTTCAGAGTTTTGGCAGGCATTGCAGCGAGCTTTGGGGACCAGACTACATTTCAGTACAGCTTTCCATCCTCAGACTGATGGGCAGTCTGAGAGGACCATTCAGACCCTAGAGGACATGTTGCAGTCCTGTGTATTACATTTTAGAGAGAATTGGGACTAGCAGCTTCATTTGATCGAGTTTTCCTACAATAACAGTTATCAGGCCAGCATCGATATGACACCTTATGAGGCTTTGTACGGGAAGTAGTGCCGTACTCCATTGTGTTAGAGTGAGGTGGGTGAGTGTTGGCTCATTGGTCCTGATTTGGTGAAGAGCACTACTAAGGATATTCAAATTATCAGAGACAGACTGAAGATTGCTCAAGATCGACAGAAGAGCTATGCAGATGTGAGGAGGAAGAGTCTTGAGTTTGAGGTTGGCGATTGGGTCTTCCTGAAATTGTCTCCTTGGAGAGGAGTAGTTCGTTTTGAGAAGCGTGGCAAACTTCGGCCACTGTATATTGGTCCTTATGAGATCACAGAGAGAGTTGGTGCTGTGGCATACAGATTGGCATTACCTTCTGAGATGGCCAGGGTCCACGATGTGTTTCATGTATCCATGTTGCGGAAGTACATTTCTAATCCCTCCCATGTGTTGGCACCATATCAGCTTCCTATTCGGGAGGACTTGACTTACGTGGAGGAACCAGTTTAGATACTTGATCGGAAAGTCCAAGAGTTGCGACACAGAGCCATTCCTCTTGTGAAGGTATTATGGCAGAACCATTTAGTTGAAGATGCTACTTGGGAGACCAAGTAGCACATGCGAGATCAGTATCCTTATCTCTTCAGCTAGCAGGTATATAAATTTCGAGGGAGAAATTTTTGTTAGGAGGATACTGATCGCACATGCGAGATCAATATCCTTATCTCTTCAGCTAGCAGGTATATAAATTTCGAGGGAGAAATTTTTGTTAGGAGGATACTGATCGCACATGCGAGATCAGTATCCTTATCTCTTCATTTACAATATGCATTTATGTTTATGCACTTTACAATTATGCATGTGCATGGAAAGGATTTATGATTTGGTTTACACTGAGTATAGTCTCGGATATAGAGGAATGCATCGATGCTTTGGCTTCTCGGCTGGTCCCTGAGATGCTCCTGGGGGGAACAGATATCCTGACTCGAGGTCTTTCTGACTTATGTTAATCACGTGTGGGTCTGGGATCCCGTGATTAGACTGTACTATGCGGAGGAGTCCATGAGTGACCCCGTAGGATTTTTATGTGCATATTTATGGATCGAGGAAAATGTATCTGGTCGGGATTTTCATATGCATTGACTCGCATTATGCTTTTATGAGAATTTATTTGGGAAAGACATACTATTAATTTTGTCCACTTACTTTAACGATTTTATTTGTCTTCCCCTGGGTTTTTCAGTTTCATTTGCCCAGTGTGCAGTTTAGATTCCAGTGTTGCGCGTCGACTGTGGAGGCATAGACTTCAGATCACTCTTCAGTTTCCGTAGGTTTCTTGTTTGACCTACTTGATGTAAATATTGTACATAGGCATCGCTCTGAATACTCATGTTATGTTTTCAGTCGAGTATACTCCTGAATGATTCTGGATTTCTTGTAAACCTTTGAGTTTATTATATATATGTTGTTGAGAAATCCGGATGGGGAAAGGAACCCCACGGTTTGGCTTTTGTGGAATATTCGAAGTGTGTTTCTTTGCAGGTTCTAATAATGGTATGTCTTGTTTCAAAGTAAACTCTGGCAAAAAAAATTTGAGGTTGTGTTTTTGAAGGGGTTTGATTTCGGTTTAGGCAACTAAATCGGGGTCGGGTCCTTTCAAATAGTATTGATTATTTCGCTTAAAATAGCACTTACAATGTCTTTCTGAATATCTGGTGATGTCAACTTCAAATTTTCAGGAGCATTCTTAAGTGTGACGGCTTTAAAATCTTCATTGTAACCACATTTCAAGAAAGTTTCTTCTATTATAAGAATTTTCAGACTCATCATATCCACGAAATGGAAGCCCTTGTTTCAAAAAAATTCTAACAACACCAATTGATGCACTCAAGCGAGTTCAGTAGTCAATTCTGTCTTGATCTATGTATTTTGACATAACTGTTTCAATTTGTCGTCTTGGGTTTCATAGAGCATCACAACTTCTTGCAGCCTGGTTATGGATAATATTAGATCCTCCAAAATGTAATGACATAGTTCTCTTGTCCTTCCAAGTCTTGAATCCTTTAGTAATAAATGTTTCACCACCGGCTTGTTGTCCAGCAGCAGGTTTGAACAGATAACAACATAAACAAAATACTTCATCCTTGTCGATGCTGTATTCCAACCAAGTAGGAAACTCTTCGAACCAATCATGAACAAACCTTCTTTTTCTTTTCCCATCCTCATTGAAAGGAAACTTGGGAGCTTTAAGTTGACAATGCCCTTTATCTAGATAATATCTTTGAACTTCTATTCGAAGGTTAGGATGATAACTTGAAATTGATGAGCGTTTACCGAGATCAGAAGCACATTTTTCAGAACTATCTTCAACATAAGGCTTTTTTGGATTGTTGTCGTTCTTCTTTCGAATCTTCGCAGGTAGACTTTATTCTTATGACTTCAAATTTAAAAGTGATGATTCTTCCACCGCAGACTTCTCTTTTCATTTAAAAAATCTCTCCATAGCAAAAGTAGTGTGATATAACCAACAGAGTTAGTCAAAATTGATAAATTTGCTAGACCCCTAATTTTTAACGGCCGGCTCATTGAGATTTTATAAATAGAGACAAAAATCTTGTCCTTAATTGGAGAGGATTGATGTTTGGTAATCCATAGGTCTTCAAAATACTCATATTCGAATCATATTTATAATAGGATACTAATACCAACATACCACTAACGATCTATAATTTTATTTAGACACACATATTATAATATTAGTTAGTTGGGTTTTCCTGGTACGGGAAAGAGTTCAAGACACAACATTTCTCTCTAACAACTCTATTTTTATTGTAAAAAAAGTTGTTGGATTTGACTTCCTAACACAATATATATTATAGTATTATTAGTATACTTTTTCCAACTTTGACAACCTGGTTTGTTTTGAACAATCACTTTTTGGACAACTCTCGAGAGCAGAGCAGTAGTAACGTACAAAAAAAAATAGTCTGTGAAATGTCGGGGGGGGGGGGGGGGGGGGGGGGGGGGGGAGCCATGGCTCGCCCACGTGTCGTTCTGCCCCTGCCTCTAACACGAATACTTGGTCAACACTCCAAAGTTAGATATTAATTGTTCTATCACTGATAATTTATATTATTCTATTTTAAATCCTCGGATATCATGTGATTCGCATCTGCATTACTATTGATTAACAAAAATTCGGAAGCAACTCAAACCCCAGATCTACAAGTCTCATCCAGATGAACTGCCAAAGTTGATTAAGCTGAACCATAACAGGATCCCAAAAACAACATGAGTGTATCAAATATATAGTAATTAATTTTGAACCCAAAAATATTTGAATTAGTCTTGCACTTCCATACATGCTTGAAGCTAAGTTTAAATTATCGCAAGTGTGTTCTTCTTGGAACTGTTGGTTTTTGAGCATGAGCACCTAGATTTCAATTTGTTTATGATTGCTAGACTATTTGCCATGCATGTGCCGGTTATACCTAGTTTTTTTTATGATCACAAACACATTTGTTTTGGGTTGTGAAAAAGAAAATCGGTTTGATTCGTTTTCTAAGAGCATCTCCAATAGTGAAGCTAAATTTATAGTTATTTTTAATAAAAAAGCTAAATGTAGCTCACATGTTTTCAACTTCAACTTTAGCTGTTGTAACTATAGTTAAGTTATTTTAAATACTTGAACCGTTGGATAACTTGTTAGATAGTGTGACTACTTTTTGGATGGTGGAAGATATAGCTTTTAAATTTTTTTTTTCTCTTTTGTAGCTAAATATAACTTATGAATATACCTCAAAGTGATATTAGCTTTAACTATTCTGTTAGAGTAGTTTTTAGCTACTATGTTGGAGATGCCCTAAATCTAGTGTTTGGGTGTGCAAAAGTCAAGTATAGAGATATGTGGATTTGAGTAAAAAAATGAATGGGTTTGATCTTTGGTTCGCAGAGGAAGGAGGAAAATTTAAAAATAAAAAAATGGGTTTGATATGCGGAAACTGAAACGGGTGAAATGTAGAAAACTAAAATTTAATTTTTATTTGCCATTAATAACGAGTAGTACATAATCAAGAAAAATGATCAAATCTTACACGCGTCAAAGGGTAAAAATTCTACCCGCTTAGAGTGGGTAGTGCTAGCATTCCTCTTCATTTGTTTAGTTTGAAAATACCGATACTTTGATATAGTAACTTTTGCATAAACCAGGCAACACATATAGAACACCAAATAAGAGGAATAAAAATACCAAAAATAAGTACTAGGTAGTTGTCATCTTCAAGATTGAGTACCTTTACTGGTGTTCATCTTGCCCACAGCATCTGCTGATTTGAGGTCATCATGTTGTATTATCTTCACTTGCATCTTCCTTTGGTCTGGCCTTTTGCAGCAAGTCCCCCAAACGAACTAGCCTAATCCAGAATAGCGGAAAACTTGAAACTAGTAAGATATCTAAATCAAAGGTGTTTGGGCCTGAAATAAATATTTTATATTGGGCTTGAAAGGCTGAAGTTTTGGTGAGCAGCCCAGGATGAGCTGAAGTCTTGGCAAGCGGCCCAAATAAAAATGAAAGTTTGGCGAGCGGTCAAGTGGAGAAACAGAGTCCGTTTCCAGGTCAACTTAGGACTGTGGATTGGGATTCCGGATAGCTGATTCATGCGGTTTAATGTCTATCATACATTTTCTGTTTCAGATAGGTTTCTTCTAGGTGAAGGAGTTGTGATATCATTAGAACTATATAAAGAAAAGACCCGTATGCTGGATGGTGTTAGAGTTATATTGAGATTCAAAGAGCAAGAGCAGAAGAAGTTCAAGAGAATTGAAAGACGACTACTGAGTATTATATAAAGAGAGTAAGAGCATTGTTGAAAGGGTCCCCGGTCAAACATAAAACATTTGCTATACGCAAGTACACCTAGACATCTCGTCAAGAGATTCTATTCCTTTGCAACCAGCTGATCAAAGTGCTTGTCACCTATCGAGTGAGAGTATTGCTATCAAAGGAAGCATCGCGACTGGAAGGTTGAAGGGCTTGTCACATATCGAGTGAGAATTCTGATATCCAAGGGTGTTCTCAACACATCATTATAGGGATTGCTTTGCTTTGCACTGATTAAGGGAGTGTGAGGTATCAATTTCTTGGGCTCTGCTAGAGACACAAAAACCAAAGTCTTAGGTTACTAGGCGAGAAGGATCCATTCTGGCAAGGTTGGTGCTCTCCTTGTCTTAATCGCTTATCAAGAAGTTAGGCAACTTTTAAGTTCTATATTCCTTTGAGAGACGGTGGCACGCCAGCATATGAAGCACATACAGGATAAACCGATACTTGCAGCCAAACTATCCGAAGTCAATAAAAGAAGCTGCTTTGCGGAAGGATCTCTCCGCGGGAGATATTTTAGGGTCAAACATTTTGGCACGCTCAGTGGGACAATCTTTGTGTCTCTAAGTGACAATAGGGGATCCTTACCGAAGGAGTTATCCTCAGTGTCGCAAACACCCATAACCGGCTTACCGTGAACATACATCTACTCAGTGTCATTCATTGAGTAATCAAGCAGTTGACATTATCTTCACTAAAGACTATCCTTCAACCATGTCATTTAAATCATTAAGTGAAGTGGAGATCGCGGAACTTACGTTTCCGGAGTACCTAGCTTACGCGGCTAGACACGACGAACATCAGACTAACTACTATATGGCTCTCGGTGAAAGGATTGAACAACAAGCAACTCTTCTCACTACCCAAGGCGACAGAATAGACGCAGCGTTAGCCGAAATTCAAGCATTATGGGTAGCGCTCAACAGAGATCAGGAGGAGAGAAAGGCAATTGGAGCCCAAGTAGCGAGTATCTCAGATGGTCAGGACAAATTACTGATTGATATCATACAACACTTGGGAACAAGTTTGGATGAATACCGTCGGCATGCGACGACATTGTCTCAAAGGACAGACAAGGACATAACGTCTCTAACTAAGTCCGTTTCTGACCTCGCCAGAAAGACTAAATAAGTAGAGTCTTTCCCTCCTACGTGGGAACAACGGTTAAATACATTCATGAACGATTGTCACATACATCTGGCCAAGATGTATGATTCATATGAGACACTGTTTCCTCCCATGCAAAAGGATGACACAGATGCTTGGCAATGGCCAAAGTACTACCGGCATCAAACCTTCCAGACTTTCTCTGGCGATGATGATTCTAACGCGACAACACATCTAGCATACTTCACACTACAATTAGGGAAGTTTGCCGATAATGAGGGACTCAAGTTAAGAGTCTTTGGATCATCTTTGTTAGGATCGGCCCTCGTATGGTATACGAGATTAGAAAAGGGTTCGGTCAACGAGTGGAAGGATATGGAGGCTTATTCATAGACCACTTCGGAACAGCGAGACCTGAGACCAGTGTTGGAAAGCTGGCTTCCTTGAGCCAATCGGTGACAGAAAGTCCAGTCACCTTCCTGCACCGCTTTCGATCAGAATATAATCTATGCAAGACTCCACTAGGCAAAGAAGAGATAGTAGAGATGGGCAAGAATGGTTTGGAGGATACGTACCACCAGCTGTTCTTGAATAGCAAGTACTTTTCCTTGAACGAGCTTATCACAGCTGTAACTAGAGCTTACAGTACCATGCAAGAACGAGACAATCGAAGGAATGCGTCCAAGGGAACGTACACTGTTAGGTCCTACGATAGACCAAAGCCAAAAACTGTGGCTTATATAGAAGATATAGACAACCAAGATTCGGACTCTAATGGTGAGCAAGTGGGAGCTGTGGATTTAGCAACAAATAAAGTTTTAAAGCCCCGCAAACTTCAAAAGAATAACGGTCTTATCAAGCTTTCGACAGTGGCTTTCACTAAGCCAGAGTTCGAAGCATACACGTACGATGCTAACATGGCTCATGAAATCTTAGATGAGCTTTATATTATGCGAGTTATCAAAGCAGATTTCGGACCTCTCCCTACGGCTGAGCAGTTAAAAGGCAAAAAATATTGCAAGTTCCATGGAGCATGGAACAACGTCACGAAGGACTACATCAAGCTGAAAGATCAGATCCAAAAAGTGGATCAATGAAGGAAGACTAGAACTAGAGGGAGCGACCAAAGCAGCTGCATTAGTAGATTCAAAACCCTTCCCATCGCCTCAAGTTAGTATGATTGATGTCGAGTGGTCATCGCCCGATAGTTATATTGGAGGTATGGAAGATTGGAATCAACCTGTCTTTTTGTCTTATTCCTTCCCGTATGAAAAGTTGGAAGAGATCTTAGACAGGCTGCGTGAAATGGGTTTGGTCTTTTATTGCCCAGTACTTGAACTCGGATAGTTACGGTATGAAGGTCTAGCTCAACATTTTTGCAGATTCCATAACCAGTTTGGTCATCAAACAATAAAGTGTTTGACCTTGAGAGATAAGATTCATGGGTTGATCAACTGAGAAGTGATTAAGATCAACTACAAGGGAGTGGTGGAATGGCATCCACATTATAATAGGGCATCAGCTCCTCCCTACACACCATTTCTTTCCCCCGACACCGTTTCCACTTGTGATGAATCTGAACCAACCTACAGAAGGAAAAGGTCAAGGCGGAGGCTTAGACGTAATATTGCATTTGTCCAACCTAAGCGGGCTGAAATAACTTATGATGCATCTAGGCGAGATGAGATATTTAAGGAGCTAATCTAAGCAGGGATAGCCATAGTTCCTGACAATTGGGGAACGCTAGACCCACATCCTGAGGATGTTAGGGGTCTACTTTACTGTCGATATCATCATCGATTGGGTCACCATTCCACGAGTGCTTGTCGTGATTTGAAGTTCAGGATTCAGCAGTGGATTGACGAGGGAGAAATAATGATAGATCAAGAGCCCTTGCCAAGCTTGGTGACAGAAATATCTTTGACGATTGGAATGTTGGAGTTAACAAGAGACAAATTAGGTAAACGCAAACAGACCAACAATCATCAAACTACTGGCGAGAGTCCACCAAGCAAGCAAACGACAAAATCAATGAAAGGAAAAGAAACAGTAGATGCGAAAGCAGAGTCGGCAATAGCCCTCTATGCTCATTGTAAACTCAGGGGCGGGTTGAAGATTTCCTATGAAGAATTGGCTGAAGCAGCTAAGGTCTTCCCAGAGTTATTTTCACAGACAAATCGTCAGCCCCATAGCCCACAGCGAGCAAGACAAAGGAACTCCCCAGCTCCTAAGCGTTCGCGAGTAACGAAAAGGGTCAGTGAAGCCAAAAAATCTGAATCAGAGATTGTTGACACGCTCGCCAGGCAATATGTTCCACCAGCCTCAAGAAATATCACAAAGGAGAACGTATGGTATGTGAAGGAGAAGGGAAAGACCATCGAGGTAACTCCAAGTAGAAGACGGAATCTTCAGCGCCGATTTGGAGAAACTAAAAGAGCATTAAAGGCTTATGAAACAGGCCTGCTCAAAGAAGAAGAACTAGTGTGCTCCCCAGAAACGTTGCAAAGGCGATTGAACGCTCTTGTAGTAAACTCCTTAGTGGTTTTTGGGAAGAAGTCTCGCAAGCCCAAAATGCGAGCATAACGACCAGGTTTCTTTGACTGTAACCCAGAGTTATGGTCCAAGGAAAAATAGCCAGAACCTATTCATGAGGATCATCATGAAGTCATGAAACGTAAGCCAGTGAGACGACGTCTCAATTTCGATGATGAAGCGATGGAAACAATGGGGCTACACATACCACCAAGGGAGGGGAAACATGCTCAAGGGCATAACACTTCAGGCGAAACTAGAGTTTTGTAGTGGAGACCAAGGCCTTTAATCATAGAAGAATAAAAGAAGGTTAGTCTTAACCTGATTGTTCCCCATCCCAAAGGACAAAGTTCTGAACTACTTATGCCAACAACCATAGATCTTATACCTGAGGATCAGCTGCAACAGGTTGCTTCTCTGGAGGTCACTACAACTTTGGACCTTGAGGGACAGAAGTCTGAGGACAACAACAATGCAGATGATGAAGAGTTGTTGGACTACGGTGACAGTGAAGATGAAGAAAAAGAAGAATACATCGAGGAGGTGGATACCATCATTAACATGGTGTTCATTTTATCCTCCAAATTTGCTTTACTTCCACCGAAATCAATGGATGAGTCACTCGCAAGCGGAGGCGTCAACAACTTGGTGGTGCCAGAAGATGAACCAATATCGACAAACCAATTAGCACTAGCCAAAACAACAGAGTTTGACTCATCAATGACAAAGGGACAGATGACGTTCGCCAAGCTTACCCTAGACATGGCCATGCACATGCGGCCATTATATGTGACAGGAAACGTCCAAGGAATTCAAGTAAACAAACTTTTAGTGGACTCAGGGGCAGCGGTGAATATCATCACAATCAAAGCAATGGCCTTATTAGGCGTTCTCAAGTCTGCTATCCAAGAGACCACCCTCAATGTTAGAAACTTTCAGGGTAGCATTTCCAAGACTTTAGGCAGTGTCTTTTTGCGGGTACACATCGGTCCAGCCACCGGCACATACACGTTCTTCATAGCTGAATGCACGGCTCCATATAGTGCAATTCTGGGGCGTGACTGGATCCACCGGAGCTACTATGTACCTTCGTCCTTCCATCATCATATGTTACTTTGGAATATGGAGTCGGGAGAAGCAGAGATTGTCGATGCTGATCCTCGTCCATATTCCGTTTCTGCTAATTCTTTGGAAGCCAGTTATTACAACAGTGACTTCAGGCCACTGGAGGTATGTGGCGTCGATAACAAAGGCCGCCCAGTTGGTGTTACGGCCTCTGAGCTAGCTCAGTGGGGTATAATTCAAGTAAATCATGATAATAGCAGACCCTACACCATTGAGCTACCATCCATACATTCTCAATGATCAGGTCTCTATCAAGTATAGAGACCGAGGCTTGCTACTCTTTGTACGACCGCTTCCATAATTTTCTGTTGGAGAGAGAAGATTCCAATGATTGCAGCATTGGAATATGTGGATGAAGATGTGTTGAATGACTTAGATGAGGAGGAAGAGATCAAATTAGCTCCAGTAGCTCTGGATGATTTACCTCATAAAGTCAAAGATCCCATTGAAAAAGTCAATCTTGGGAACGATGAAGAGCTAATCTCTGTGGCCATCAATACCTTCCTAGAGCCTGAAGAACGACTAAAGCTCATTGAATTGCTACATGAATACGCTGATTGTTTTGCAGAAAATTATGACGACAGGCCAGGACTGTCACCAGATTTGGTTTGTCACAGCTTACCCATCATAGAGGGAAATAAGCTGGTGAAACAAGAGATGCGTTGAATAAACACAGAAATAACAATTTTAGTCAAGGAAGAAGTTGAGAAGATGCTTAAGTCAGGGATCATACGAGTAGCCAAATACAATAAGTGGCTATCCAACGTAGTCCCAGTCAAGAAGAAAAATAGAAAAATGCGAGTGTGTGTTGATTATAGAGACTTGAACAATGCAACTCCAAAGGATGCATACCTAATGCTAGTAACAGATTTGTTGGCGAATTCAGTGGCTCATCATGAGATGTTAATATTCATGGATGAGACGACTGGTTATCTTCAAATCCCAGTGGCAGAAGCAGATAGACATAAGACTGCGTTTCAGTGCCCAGGATTTGCAGGAGTAGCATTAGTCTCTCCACGCGGCCAAACTTTTTCTTATTCTTTCAGGTTGGACTACAAATGCACAAATAACCAAGCGGAGTATGAAGCTCTTATCATTGGCTTGGAACTTTTATTAGATTTGGAGATCATAGATGTGCACATATTTGGAGATTCCTAACTAGTGATCCGACAACTTGAAACCAAGTTAAGGCTGGACCAGTATTAGAGCCATACGTTAAGCGAGCCTGTGACTTACTCAAGTTGTTTACTGAAGTGGAGTTGAGCCATGTCCCTCGCGAGAGGAACTATACAACAAATGAGTTGGCCCAACTAGCAACGGGGGTGAGCTTGCAAGATGGAATACGTGAACGTATATTAAGGGTTGAACGCAGGATCCTGCCAGCTTTCTTTGCTCACCAAGAAGATAAAAATGAGTGGTAAGTTGCTACCCTCGATCATATTGATGTGGATTGGAGACAGGATATTTTTTCTTATCTCCAGAATCCTCATAATCCGGCCAATAAGCGGATTCGGTTTTTAGCTCCTAATTATATGCTCAAAGATGATGAGTTGTATAGAAGAGGAGAGGAAGGCATACTCTTGCGATGTGTCTTTGGACGTGAAGCTAAGCGATTAATGAGAGAAGTTCATCTTGGGATAGAAGGGGCACACCAGGCCGGTCCAAAGATGAGATGATTAATATGACGACATGGATTTTACTGGCCAGGAATGCTCAGAGATTGCATCACGTTTGCTAAAGGTTGTGAAGAATGCCAGAAACATGGTCCAATCAGCCATATGCCCAGAATACCGTTACAGCCTATAATCAAGCCTTGGCCAGCTCGATGATGGGCTTTGGACTTAATTGGAATGATTCATCCTCATTCATCAGACGGACACAAGTTCATCATCGTGGTTACTGATTTCTTCACAAAATGGGTTGAAGCTGGACCTCTCAGGGTATCATCAGCAAAGGCCATCTGCCAATTTTTATTTGAAGATATTATTTGTAGGTTTGGCATTCCCGAGAGTTTTATTTCAGACCCTGGGGCAGCATTCATGTCTGGAGATGTAGACGAGCTTATGAAGGATTTTGGAATACATTTTCTACATTCTTCTCCATATTATGCCCAATCTAATGGTCAAGTTGAAGCAAGCAATAAGATCATCATACATATCCTTAAACGAATGCTTACGAGCAATGCCAGATTGTGGTATGAAGAATTATTTAACACTCTGTGGGCTTATAGAACAAGTAAAAGGACACCCACAGGTACCACTCCTTATGCATTAATGTTCGGCCATGATGCGGTCCTGCATTTAGAAATCAACGTCCAATCTTTACGGGTGATGGAACAACATAGCCTGATCGGTGAAGATTATGGGCAAACAATGTGGCAGAAGCATGAAGACTTGGATGAGAAGAGAATATAAGGTTATGACAGTCTGTGTGCTGAAAAACGAAAGGTGGCTCGTGCCTATGACCGATGTACTCGGAGCATGAGTTTTGCAGAAGGAGAATTGGTTTAGCGAGTCATTTTGCTTGTTGGCGAGAAGACTGAAGGCCGATGAAAATGGTCAGAAAAATGGGAAGGACCATACATCGTCGATCGACTTTTGGGTAAATGAGCAGTTCGTTTACAAGATCGAGATGGAACCATTCACGCTAATCCTACCAATGGTCGTTTCCTTAAGAAGTTCATACAACCGGTCTGGGAGTATGAAGACCCTCAAACTGTGGCTTAATCCAATTTATTCATGCTCATCCCATCTCACTCGCATGATTAAATTGAAGGGGCAACACACAGGGATTATTTGCATCATAATAGCCTATACTTGGGGCTAAATCTTTAGTTTCGGCCCATATTGGAGGCCAAAATTTTAATTTTTGTTTTTCTTCTAAGTCAAGAGAGTTCATGTTAGCCAAATCACTGTGGCCAAAGATATGTACAAACTACATCTAAATTTATCAATATAAATTTATTATTTACATAAGGAACTCTTTGCTTTAAACGAAAATATTACACTATTCAGAAGAATACAGAGGCTTTGCGGCCTTAAGCTCTGATACCATATGGGAAACAAACTACAATCAGCAACAGAACAGAAAGATAAATACAGTTTATTTTTTTCCAAATCCTCAAACAGTTGATAACCAGTCCTTGGGTCTACATGTAAAATATGCACACATTGAAAAGACAGTGCGACCTCAAGAGACAAGAAAGAGAGGATTTGAAACGCCAAGGAAGCTAGTTCAACAGATCAGAAGACCATTTAAACTAGACTTGGCATTTTTTGCCTTTTCCCAGTTGAAGTCCCTGTCTTTCCTCTTCAGTGCAGCCATGTGCATAGGGCTTGCAGCCTCTATGCATCTGGAAAATGAGCGGGTGCCTGAGAGGAAGACGAGGTGAGTTCTCCCTCAGGATTGTGGCTTCGTCATCCTGTGGAAACATAAGTTGAGTCGGCCAAGGCAACGTCTGGACGTAGATATTGCTATCTAGTCCAGGTTTAGACGCGGATATTGCTATCTAGAGTCTACAATATGGACAGTTCTATCTGAAGATTTCTTTAGATAGAAGAATCAGAGCAAACATACAAAAAGGGAGTTCATTCTCGTAAAGAAGTTTGGAAGGTTGATCACAAAACAGTGAACATGAAACCTTTTATAGAAAGGAGTCACAGCTGTAAGGCTTCGCGAGAGTAAATACACTCATTAATAGAGGACATGCGTCTAATGGAAATTGGGCCATGTTATTGTTTATCTACCCCCGGAAGAGAGCATGATGAATGAAAGATTTTTGGGGTAGGTAAAACATATTTTTGAGATTTGATGGTTGACGCGATATGGATTATAAGCTTGGAATTAAAGTCCATTTAATCCAGATTATCAAGACAGGCGAGCGGTTAGAGTTTATAAATGAGACTAGTCCCGTTTGAATAAGTTCTCGGAAGGCTTGGTTCTGAGGCCCAGTTTTGGTGTCCAAGGCCCAATTAACATATTGTTTCCAAAGTTTGGACTAAAAAAATAAATACTCCAGGATTTTGGGATACCAAAAAAGGGGCTTAAAATCTGTGGCCCAATGATTACAATAGGAAGGTTTTTTCCCTCAGGGATGCCTTTGTGATTTCAAGCGCTAGCCAGGATTGTTTGAATGTTTGTAGAGCGCTTGTGGCTTCTTCTTTTGTATCCTGCCCCAGTTGAGCTTGGCTCTCTCCTTCAGTCATGAATTGGCGCACGGAGGCTTGATTCTAAAAGTATCAACACGCAAACCGTCTACTTCAGCTCGAAGGGCAGCCACTTCAGGTTCGAGAATAGCTAGTTTAGCTTCTTTGGTTGCCAGAGTTTCTTGTTGGGTAGACGTGTCCTTCAGGAGGGCCTGGATTTGTTTATTTTCTTCTTGAGTCTGGCAAATCAACGTCTCCACCACCTCTTTCTTACGCTCTGCCTTGAGTTTTAGGCATTGGTGGGCTTCACTTTGACTCAAGAGTTGATGAATTTTTTCCTCAAGGTCAGGAATATGATGAATGAATTCTACAGAGGCAGTAGCCTTTAGATCCCTGACTTGTTCGCGAGTACGTTTGATGTCTTGAGGAGAATCCAGGTTGTTGGAAATAATTTTCTGAAGGGCGATATCAATGACAGAAGGAGAGCTTAGTGCACTCAACTTAGTAGAAATTCCTTGCAGGATTAGAGATTCTTCTTGTGGTTAGAGTGCCTGAGAGGGAGGTCCTTTTGATGAAGATGGTGCAGTAGTTTCTTTAGTTACAGTTTCAGGGTTTTCATCACTGACACATAGTGAACTGGGAGGCTGATCCATAGCGGCAATTACTGAAAGTTCAGAAGATTGGAATTGGCCTTGCAAGCTCGTTTTTTCCTTTGGACTTGCTGGTAAATCAGGAATCATCTCATCGATTTCCAAAGGAATGTTTTTGGACTAAAAGTAATGATAAAAGTGTCAGGGCCAGTTGGAAGTAAATAAAATACAGAACGGAGTAAGAAAATAAAATTCTTACTTGGACGAGGAACAGCTGCTGTGTTTCTTCAGTCACTTGAAGCTTATGCTTTGGCGAGGGAGGAGTGGTCCCTTGGTTCTGGAATAACCTCAACCAATGACTGTGGTTTTGCGACTTGGAGCTCTGGAGGGGAGGAAATTTGAATTTCTTGCTCTGAAATGACTTGGTCATTTTAAGCACATGTGCCCTTGCCAGGCGAGGAAGGAATGAAGCAAGATTGGAACTCAATCTGAAGACGCTGAAATAGAATAGCAACATCAACTGGCTTGTTCTTTTCTTCTTCCTCAAGTTCCTTTAGGATGATTCCAGCCAGAAACTTGGCTATGAAGTCTTTGCAGCACTCTTTGCCATTGTTGATGACTTCCAGTCCTGTATCATGATCTTCAGTTCCATACATGATGCTGGAATCATCAAACTTTAGGATGTAGGCTTTGCAGCATCCTTCGGAAAGCCTTTCCCAGAGTAAGTCTATAATATAATAGGCTTCATCTTCAACTTTGAGGATGAAGAAATGATCATTCCAACTCACTATATACACCTAAGGCTTGGTGCTCTTACTGATGTGCTCCCATATCATACCAAACGATGCAAGACCACACAGGGCTGCAAACCTCTCTGGGTTGAAATACCCAACGAAGGAATTATCAGACGAAATCTTCAGGGGTCTAATGTTGGCCTTCGAAATAACCTCGAGATCATAATGTTGATCCGAGTAGGAGTTGGCGAGGGACTCTTCCTTGCACAGTTTCTGCCACTCCGAAGAACCTTGGACTAGGAGGTCATTGAATTCGAAGACCGCGGGCATGTTGTTTGGATTTGCACATAGCCAGTGTGCAATGGTGAAAACCAGTGCCGAGCAGGCGCTTGCCCCAGAGGCTTTGTCACTCCGTTGATCAAAGGAGGCATGGAAGACATGAGCTTGAAGCTTCGCTTGTCTATCCTTGCTAATGATCTCCGTAGCTGTCTAGATGCCACTTGGAGGCTCTTCAGACCTAGAGTGGATCTTCCTGCGCTTATGAGACTATCAAAAGGTTGGGTCAGCTATTGGTTCAGTGACAAAATTGAAAGTTATTTGTTCTGGGTAAATGATTTACAATACTTACTGATTGCCCAGAAGGATTGGACCTTTTCTTCTTAAAGGATTGCAAGGCAACAATCATGTCTAGTTCTAGGGCATGCTATTATTTTTAAGAAAGGGTTAGCCAGACACAATATAAGAAATTGCTAATACATGTGGCACTTTTAGATGTAAGAAGTGTACCTGTGGCCAGGGAGTTTTACTTGTGTTCTTATACAATTTCCCAACAACCGCCAAATCTTCTACATTTGAATTTTTTTTGCCAAAGTCATAAAAGATGGTGGCAAAATGGGCAAGCGGTCCTTTGTGTCATACATCTTCCCAAATTTGGGAGCGCCAGACTTGGTACGACTTAGTGACTGACTGAGAAATCACAAGTGGCTTCGTCAAAATAGGAATAACCATTGTCGGAAAGCCAAAGTGTTCATCCTGCACCTCTGTTACTGTAGGGTGACTTGTCCCTCGCCAAATGGTATATTTGTTCATAGAACAAGCGAGGGGCATGGGGGCATCTTGGGTGAGCCCGAGTTGTCTTGAGAAATGGTTTGGAGCATAGAACTCATACCCGGGGCTCGCAGAATCAGGGACTGGCAGGTCCTTGCAGGTGTGACATTGAAGGAAAAGGTTCTTCGCAAGGTCATCTTCCTCTGGCGAGGGCATAAATCCACTCGCAAGGCCGCCAGGGACCAGAGATGTTGGCTTGTGTTTTGAGAGGTGCTCTGCAGATTATAATCTTCTTGTTGGTTACACTGATTTTGATTATGCTGGTGATTTAGATAGAAGAAGGTCTACTACTAGGCATTTGTTTACCATGGCAAATGGACCAATCAGTTGGAGGTCTATTTTGTAAGATACAGTGGCCTTGTCTACCACAAAGGCAGAATACATGGCGCTTGCTGAAGGCATTAAGGAGGCGTTGTGGTTATCTAGTCTCATTAATGAGTTGGGCATATTTCAGAAGATGGTGGAGGTCCATTGTGATAGCCAGAGTGTCATTCACTTGGCTAAGTACCAGATGTATCACTCGAGGACCAAGCACATAGATGTGAGATTCCATTATGTGCGTGATATTGTTGAGCAGAAGAAGATCATGTTGAAGAAGGTTGGTACTGCAGACAACCCAGCTGATATGCTGACGAAGATTGTTGGTGTTGCTAAGTTTAAGCATTGCTTAGACTTGGTACACATTCTTCATGCTTGAAGAATTGGTTGAGCAGTGGGAAGTGGAGTTGTTAAAGTTGATGGAGAGGTGTCGCGTGAAACCCAAGGTGGAGATTATTGTGTGTGGGTTTCACACTTGCTCGCAAAGTCTTGCTCTGGTTTGCTTGCTCGTGTAAGGTTGCTTGCGAAGACCCATATGTGGTGCACGTGAGGTGCTTAAGTCGTATGCTGAAGTTTGACTGATGTTGTAGCGTACGTAAAAAGCTTTGTGTCTCTTGGCGAGGAACAGTGTTACTGACGAGCAAAGTAGTTGTAGTGAGAGAAGTTGTATATATATACAGAGCATTGTATGTGTGTATGTGAGTGAGAAAGTGCTTTAAAAAGAGAGTCAAAATCAGAGTGTAAGAGCAAGAAGTGGGTAGTTCTAGGGTTTTGTTTGTAACCCTTCTCTCTTTGTATCCTCCATTGTTAGTGAAATTCTCCCTACTGCTCCGTGGACGTAGGCTAGTGCCGAACCACGTATATCCCTGTGTTCTTCTTCTTGTCTTCTTATCCTCTCTATTGTTCTTGGGTTGTTTCCTATTTGAATTTGGTTCCCTTGTTATTGTGTTCATCTATCTCTTTGGTGCTCCTTACAAAGGTGTGAGCGCAACATAAACAGTAATTCATTGTCGTCTAATAATTGAATTATCAGTGCAAGATACATATGCCCATCTCAGAATCATGAGAGGGAAGAATAATCTGAATTTTATTGAGGTTTAAGAGTAATATCATTAATAATGGGAGGAAAACACCCAGCACATAATTTTTTGTGCAGCGGCGGAGCTAAAGCCTTTAACTATTTTGATCAATCACGTTGGATTGATTAGATTTTTCTTTTTCTTATTGAAGATATAATTTAATCTGTAAATTATTCTACCTATAAAAATGGTATATATTTGTCAAAAAAATTATTCTAAGCGCACATATGGATCAAACATAGGAGTATGGCAAGTGGGATTGCAAGGGTAAAGACGATCTATCTTTTGGAACAGATCTCGGCTGTAAAACCACTCTCCAACGGCCCCTGCAACTGTCTGCACATTGAGTTTTTACAAACTTAGTTCAAATGATTGATTCTTCAATCAGATAATATATCCAGAATTTTTGTTTTGATAAATAATAAGAGGGTGTTTGGTTTTGTTACCCTATTGTCGAGGATTGGTGAATTGGGCATTAACCAAGTCTCCTGCAATTCAGTTTGGCAGTGTAAGTAGCAAGAGTTTATAAACATTGCTTTTAATGGAGAGTTGCTCACACCACCAACAGCACTTAAAAACTGCAAGCTCATGTTGAAAAACACAAGAGTTATATGCCATAATGTATAAAGAAGTTAATAAATAGTTTGATTAGAGTTAAATTGACTTTTGTGATAATTACATTGCATGGTTTTTAGTTGAGAAGGTGAGCAATTCTTTATATCATGTTTGCAGTTTCTCCAAGTTTCATGAGGATCAGCAACACCTGGTGCCAAAATGTTCTTTATCTGTACGGACATGTGAGAGTAGTGACATTAAGAATTAGACACAGTAAAAGACAAATTTAAACTGTGAGTATATTACCCTCTTGCAGACTCCTGAGTTCGCATTCAATGATTCTAACGCGATGACTCATAGTTTAAGAAGCCAACCTGCCATGAATCATAGGCTGCATTTACATAGAATATAGGCGTCTGAATTTGTGGTGCCACATATTGAGGGAAGAAGCACTGCTGTGGTAATATTCAAAAAGCTTCATTAGGGAAAAGCTGAGAATCAATAGGTGTAGCAATAATTTACGCTTACCAGATCTGGTTGCAATTTGGAAGTGCAAGATGGAGGCAAATTCTTTGAAGAACCCTACACAAAAGATATTGACATTCAGTAATGGGGATTGATGGTGGAAAATTCCACTTCATTGTATGCGGGAGGGAGTGAGAGGATTACATGTGTTGTGACAATATCAGTAAAGTACTCTTGTATGTGTTGTTCTCCAGAAATGTCCCTTCTGATATTCATCACCAAGGTCATAAAAACCTCTATCCAATAAGGAAAATGCAGAAGATACCAAAAACATGAGGAGCTTACAAGTTAATGAAGTAACCAGCATCTGAAACACATTTAACAGTAGTTGCGGCAGAAAAGAGAGCACGAAAGTTATCACAATGAAGAATAGAAGTCAATCCACCAGCAGAGCAACCAGAGAGGACAGCCTGAACGACATGTGTTGGAGCAATTAACATAAAACAGAATTGAAGTAGAAGCACTTCATTTGTTGTCAGCAATGACAGCACGAAAGATCCAAGCTCCTCTGAAGTAAAGACCAGTAGCCTGCTCAAATTGCCTAAGCACTTCTAATGGAATCCGAAACTTGGAGTGCTGAATGATTTCTAATCAAGTAACTTACTGGGTTTACTGCTTCAACATCACCTAACTTTGATTCTATTCCAATTGTAAAAGTCTGCAGTTGGAGACTATCTCAGTTCCTCTGGTATAAAGCAAGGTAAGTTTAACTGAATACACAAGCTGTATCGATTAACTACCAAGTTTTTCAGTGAGTGAATTTGCTTATGAACTCTACACATGAAATGCCAATTAACAAACACACAAACCACACCTGGATTAAATGATTGTCTGTTGCTCAGAATTTCAGAAAAAGGAATTGCCTTCTGCATTTGTTTTGATGAACCTAATCGATTGGTCTTACGACCGAGACAATTTGTGACATTGTTACACCATCCTCCTCCCTAAGAGCCAAACAGAAAGAACAACTATGAGAGCAACACCATATTCAGTTATTCAGAACTTTACGCAAATTCCTTTATATAACTTTGCAACTTTACAAAGTCAAAACAACGACAACAAATACTTTATTAACATAGTGCTAGATCAGAGAAAAGAACTAACCTCAATGTGAACCAACTAATTGTTAATTCCAGAACCAAATCCTTTATCTAAATGGTAAGCTGGGGGAATTCCATCCAAACAGACTGCAAAATCTCAAATTGGAATCATCTCATCATCAAATTGTACAGCTTGAAGAAAAAATCTCAAACTCATGTCAGCAAATTTGTAGCCAAAGCTTCAAATCAAATTGACAAATTCAGAACATTGTCAACTTCGATTTTGATCAAAGGAGTATCGTTACATATTCTCAGCACATATGTGTTCTGCTAAATCCTAATTATGTCACATTTTTCTGGAAAAATAAAAACCACCTTTTAAAAGTCATGACAATAACGGAAGGGTGCTTGCAAATAAACTGATGTTGGGAGAAAAGGAGTGCAGACACATTACAGAACATAACACAATACGTAGACCAGATGACAATGGACAGCGCATATCTCTGATTCAAATAGGGTGCAAAATGTGAAAATCGAGAATAAAAATTATTTTTTCATTAGAAGCATCTCGTCACCAAATTAAACTACTTGAAAACTCAAACACATGTACCTGCCCCTTTGGCGATTGCGGTCTGCAGAATAGTGATTCCAACAGGAGCTCCAGTTACTTCCAGAAGAACCACTGAACACAGTGGAGAGTTTAACAGTTGGCCTAATCTTGCTTCACCCATCTGCCCAAATCAAGTGCAGCAATTCCTACACGAAAAAGTTTCAGGACAAAAATAATGAAAAACAGGGGAAACAGAGTCAATCATAAAAATAACAGAGAAGAAAACCAAGTTTTTTTTATAAAAAAAAAAAAATCTAATATCAAGGCTTCTCCCGTCATTACCAAAACTCACAAGAAATTTAACTAGAAAGAATCCTCTGGTCAAGCTTCGGCTAACAAAAACTCAGACTTTCGAATGTGTATTGTTCAATGATGCTTTTCCAACATTCACAATGAATTTTTTTGGAAGGTTCTACAAGCATCAGCTTGATTATGTTTTTCTTTTACCCTTTGGACTTGTCCTTTTTAATTTTTTAGGCAAATGAACACATAGAAAAGAAATCAGACAATAGCAGAACAGAGAGAGATTTTTTGTAGTGACCAAATAGATTGGCACATGACTGAGTCACTGAGTCATGTGGAAAACAAACATGTGATGTACTACAAAAATGATTCCTCATCATACAAACCGAAATCGGTGTACTATATAAACCAATGATTGATAACATAGTCCAATATGAACCAACTGACTCAACAATCTTGATGTGTTTCATTAACAAACCGAACTTCCATCTCCATCAAACTACAGACTTCAATCAAAATGACACCCATCATTCTGCTATACTTGCTCCAAATTAAAGGAGAATCCCAATAAACAAAATCCATTACTTCAGCACTCATTTCGATCAATGAAGTTAAAAAAACCAAAAACAACAATAATCCAAAATGTATGTGCACAACAGCTAGGTATTTGTACTATTAAATAATTATGCAAATTTAGACTTTGGATTTTAATTGTTCAATACACCTTAGTCGACTGATATCTCAAGTCAGTTATCATATCTTAACTTGGTCGTCCATTTTAAAGCAGCTAGATATCCAGTTCTCAAGTCAGTCGGGGTTATCGAGTGATGTCATTGGGATATGGTGTTACCAAGGAGGTTAGTGTTTATTGGTTTCTTTTTGTGGATAAATGGTTGGCTTGAGATGATTCCTTGATATAGCTTTATTTATTATATGGTTGTTGGGTTGAGATACTAGATTTTAGACATCTGGTCAGTCCAATGAAGATTTAAGCCTAGCCAAAGAGTTGAGTTGTCTAGAAAAAGGATTTAACCCATCATTTGGATAACGAGGAAATCTAGCTAATGAAGAGTTACAACCGAGTCGGAATTCATGAAGAAAAGTCGTTAGCCATTGGATGTCTACAATTAGTTAGGATGGAGTTCTACAAATCATTGGATGTTTCGGGAGTTACAGTTGTAGATAACTACGAGTGAAAAGACAGAGTCGGGTTCAACTTCAAAGAGTCTAGCTGAGAGAGAGCCAAGTCAAGGGTGTGTAAATAGAGGCATCAGTCGAGTCAGAACAGACACAGCTTCAGATACATAAGTTCAGTTGCTTCTTTCATTTTGCTCTTGTAATTTTATATTCTTAGGTAGTCTTTCGTTCAAACACTTTTTGTTTAACTCTGCTAGCTTTCTCATAACTAGTATTGATTTATATTGAAGTTGTTTACTTCGTGCGCTTTACTTTGATTATTTTGGCTCTATATGCTTTCATTTATGTGTTTCTTTATGTTTTGCCTTTAGTTACTATGATTTTCATTTTTCGTAGTCATATAGTCGTTATTCATCTTGATAACTGTGTTAGATACGAGTTCACCTTCATGGTTAAGTGCATCCATTCAAATCTTATTGATTTAACCCTAGTCGTTGAACAATTCAAATTTCACCATACCATCACTACAAGTCTTGACCGTCAATCACCAAGTCCTTAATACCAAGGCAACGAAACCAACAGCCGAGAGTGTGTTCCTTTCTCGACTAACAATCTCTTGAGAAGAGTAAGATCTATACGTTACATACACATCTATAGTTAATCATTCCAAACCTCGCTTAGCCTTGAAGCCGCAAGTTGGCACGCCCGCAACTCATTTGAAATGACATTTATTTCTAGATCCCTCGGCTATAGTCGGCTGAGATGATTTTGAGGCAACATCTTTTGGCACACCCGGTGGGACTAATATTTAATAAGACATCTTAATAAGTTTGAATGCCAGAAAATAGTTCAAAGAAAAATCCGTACGTCATTCCTAGAGGAAAGAAGTGTCTTCAGTGTGGACAAAAAGGGCATAACTCAAATTTTTTCCCCTGACGACCAAAATTGATTTATACGCCTATAAGGATGTCGGAATTATCAAATAGTGTTGGGGGAGTAAATTCTTCATCGGCTGGTCAAACGGCCGATGAACGTAATGCACAAGATATTGCAAGTGCAACAGCTGATGCATTTGCCAGGCAAGTGGCAGCTGACACTACTGCAAGAGAAGAAGCTGAAAGAGTAGTGACAGCTGATGCTGCTACATCCATAAGAGAAACATCTGCTGAAGCTTCATTGGCAAGAAAAATAAACCATACACCTCGACATTCTTTGTTTAGTGTGTTCAATAATCCCTTGCACAACAAAGTAGTCTATGCAGATCAAGATGGGGTTAGAATTAGAGATTCAGCAGAGTCGAGTTTCTTCCAACCAACGAGAGTTTCAGCAGAATATGTGCACAAAGTGTTAAATGAAGCCACCAATCATCAAACGAATGATCGAGCTCATTACTCGAGGAGAAATCAATGATAAAATGATGGTTAAGCAAATTGCTACTCTTATTGTTGAGTTGAACCGATCAGCTGGAGGCATGCAAAATACCTTGGATCAAGTGAATCAGACTTTTGCAGTCATGGCAAATAGTCAAACTATATTACATAATTTTTTGCAACAATGTATGCAAGGTAACGTCCAACAAGTACCACATGCTGCAAGGCCAACAACGCCTGTTTATGGTGCTTAACCACATGCCCAAATCCCATTTAGAGGACCACAGTTTCAAGCACAACAACAACATGGTTTGCCTATGAGCTATCAACCGATAAATTATACCAACATTGGACCCATGCCAATACGACAAGAACCAGCCAGAAATGGCTTGACTGTGGAAGAGGTACGTAGAATATGTGAAGAAGCTATGGGACAAACTCCAAGAAGGATAGCCAGGCCGATGTATACCAAACCATATCTTGAAAGATTTGATAATAGAGAATATCCTAGAGGTTTCAAGTTTCTAGATTTTCCACTTTTTAGTGGAGAGGATTATCAATCGACTATAGCACATGTTTCCCACTTCACAGCTATGTGTGTTGAGCATTCTAGGGATGATGACTTGAAGTTGAAGTGGTTTGAGAACTTACTAACTGGTGCAGCTCATGCTTGGTATATAAACTTGGCACCTAATTCCATTCAAATTGGGGTGAAATGGAAAGAGCATTTTATGAACAATTTTACCGAGCTAAGCCTGATGTTACTATTGCCGATTTAGCAAAGATGTACCAGGGAGCACATGACTTGGCTCAAGATTTCTTGGATAGGTTCAAAGTTGCAAGGAACAAATATAGAGTAAAGTTAAGTGAACTTGAGTTTGTTCAGTTAGCTACAAGGACTACGAAAGAAGTATGAAGGAGCAGACATCCGGAACATTTTTGAACTGACGACTAGTGTAGCTCGTTATGAGGGAATAGTCAGAGAAGAAACTCAAGCCAGAGCAGCATCCAAAGGAACATATTATAAAAATCCAATTGTCCATGTGAGTGAGGATGACTTTGAAGAACTGACTTTTGAGGATAATGCTTCAGCCGAAGTTAATACAGCTGAATTATTGGTTAATAAACCCGTAGTTTGTAAAGCCTTAGCCAAACCCACTACCTCTGTCAAGAGTTCAGATGCACATCAACTAATAACTCACCACACTAAAGATGGCACACCCTAAGGGTTATACCTACATGCCAATACACCTTTGTCATTACCAAAGTCGACCAAATTTTTGATCAACTTCTAGTTAAAAAGCTCATTAGACTTCCCGATGGTCATAATTTACCTAGGGATGATGAGAGAGAGAAATAAAGTTTATTGTAAATTTCATAACTCATGGAGGCATGTGACTAACAATTGTGTTGTTTATCATGATGCCTCGTAGGATTTGATCGAGAAAGGTAAGCTCTAGTTTCCAGATGTGGATAAACAAGCTCAACTCATCGACACCAACCCATTCCCTATCAACATGGTGAACATCAACTTTACTAGGGGACATAGAAGAACTTGGCCCAACATGAACTTGGACGACCCTTAGGGAAGAAGGAAATGGCAAGTGTGAGACCAAAGAAGAGAACCGGTATATCCGAGTAAAGATGAAGATGGTCACACGATGACCATGTCTTCGGCCTAGATAACTCCAATGGCCAAAGCAGTAGTGTTGTGCAGCAATTGCAAATGTTAGTTGACCTCTAACATCTTGAAGTTGAAGGAAGAGGAAGTGACTCCGGCTAAGTCATCTCCACTAGAGGGAAGTAACTTGGAGAATTTAGAGGATCATAAGTGAAAAGAAGCCAAAGGGAAAGCACCTTTAATAAGTTTGGATGTCACTCTAACTAAGATGACCTCGGAAGGCACATCGATCGGTGTGACTGATAATGATATTACAGAAAATCTGTACGGACGTTATAGTCCAAGAGCTACTCCTCAAGGTCAGAAACTTAGTGTCTTCAAAAGAATTAAGGAATCTAAGGATGTTGAGCATGGAAGACTCTCGGTACGAAGACGGTTCACATTTGATGACAATGGCATGGAACAAGGGTTCAACAATGGCTTTCAAGGGCAAAGGCAACAAGGTTTCAGCCAAGATGATCAGTTTTATGATTACAATTATTTTTGTCGTAACTGAGGAAGGAGGAATTCCAGGACATTTAGACCACCTTATATGAGAGACAATCGCAGGTACAATTGAAAGGACTCGAGCCCGATTTAGTTGCCTAAACCGAAATCAAACCCCTTAGAAAACACGACCTTAAAAAATTTTTTGCCAGAGTTTACTTTGAAACATGTGAACCATTCTTGGAACCTACAAAGAAACACACTCCGAATATTCCACAAAAGCCAAACCGTGGGACTCCGATCCCCATCCGGATTTCTCAACAACATATATATAATAAACTCAAGGGTTTACAGGAAATCCAAACATATTCAGGAGTAAACTCAAGTGAAAAAAAACATGAGTATTCAGAGCGACGCATATATACAACATTTACATCAAGTATGTTAAACAAGAAACCTACGAAAACTGAAGAGTGATCCGAAGTCTATGCCTCCATAGTCGACGCGCCACACAGGAACCAAAACTGCAAACTGGGTAAAGGAAACCGAAAAGCCCAGGGGAAGACAAATGAAACCGTTGGAGTGAGTGGAAGAAAATAATAGTAATATGTCTTCCACCAATATAAACATGAAATCATGATGCGAGTCTAAAATCATCAATCCCAGGTAAGGTGGTTGCCATAACCTTCCTGGATACCGTATGAAATGTGGAGGCCGTAACTCGAGTACATTTCTCCTCAGAGTTACAATCCTGCTCAACCAAGGTAATGGGTTTGTCATAACCTTTCTGGGAGCCATATAATCACGGATCAGGCGTTTGTCATAACCCCCCCCCCCCCCGGGAGCATCTCGGGGATCAACCGAGAAGCCATGCATCGATGCATCCATATATCTATAATCCATGTAAAACAAATCATGCATATGCCTCCAAGTAAAATACATAACCGTATATGTATAATCGTAAATGCATAATCATAATTGTATACCCGTAAAATGCATAATATAAAATGCATAACCAAGACTCGCATAACGACAGTGAAAATAAAGTGTCCACTCACAAAGCAAAGCTAGCCTTGAGGTCCGGCGGAAGATCCATCGCCAAACGCTCGATCTCGATCGCCTGAATAGCAGAGATATGATCAATACATATAGAAGTACGACACACGGAGCTAATACGCTGAGAACCCCACGTCCTCGAAAGACGTATCGCTCGAAATATTGACGAGGATTACAAAATTCACAAAATAAACCCAATAAACCCTCGTCCCAAAATCGAGTACCCAAATTAACTCAAAAACCTCAAGACTACGATCGGAGCACGATTACAAGCAAAACGGTATAAAATTTCCCAAAAATCCCAGAAAGTCAACCTCGCCGGAGCTCCGCCGTTGACCGCCGCCACCGCGTCAATGGTGACCAATTCTGGCGAAAATTTTTAGAACTCAACTCCTCCTCAAGCCCAACAACTTTTCCTTATACACCAACCTCCAATTCGAAACACACCGGCTGGAATCAAGCCCGAAACCCATGGCCTCCATAGATTCCGGCAAGATTCCGGCGAGCTCCAAACGGCATCAAATCTTGAAATCTCTCCACCCAATAGCTTCTATAGGTTGAGGGGAGCAAAACCCCCAACCCCATCGACCCCAAAAGTGGCCGAAAAAGCTCACCCGATTCCGGCAAAATTTCCAAATTTCACCGAGTTGGTTCTCCCTCAAAACTCAACCAAATCAACACAAACCAAGTTCAAAACAATAGGAAATCACGAGAGGAAGCTAACCATACCAAGCTTGTGGCCTGAAGTGGCCGGAATTAGAAGGTCCACAGCGAGTCAACGGCGGTGCAAAATCCCTTCGGTCAACACGGGTCAACGGCCCAATTTTTGGTCAACGACAGTCAAACTTCCCAAATGTGACTTTTCGACAATTTTACGACTATTCTGATGTTTATACGCGCTGCCCGAGACGATCAACGGTCCAAAATGAATCGAAACCAAAACGGATAAACACGACTAAATCAGACGATCGAAAATATTCATAACTTATTCCTCGTGATTTGGAATAATCCTCTGAAAACTCTCACAAGCTCGAAATCACGTTCACTACAACTCTCGTGAAGAAACTCATATCAAATTCTTACCCGATAATTTAGTCACAAACAAATCTGTCATATCGACTATTACGGTAAACTACGATTATACGTGAAACTCGTGAATTAAGCCGATTAACATACCATTCTGATTCAGGTCGTTACAACAATTATAACCATAGGGATCAGTTGGTGGCTCTAATAACAAAAACTCAAAATAGGAGATAATAAATGTTTATGTATGCGGAAAAACAGTCAGATCTGACTATAGCAGAAGGTCAGTTCCAACCATGCTCATATGAACCACCTCATTCTATAGTGTAACCTGAAGTTCTCGAGAGCAATGTCCCTGAAATTGTGGATTCGGATAAACATCTTGAAAATGTATTAACTTTTTCCAAGATACCTCATCTTCATTTTACTTAGGGAGAATTAGTGGTCCAAAGAAATCTTAAACCACCCTTTAGAAAGTCGGATATGAAAACAATGAAAAAGTTTCACCAGAAACACTCAGCCCTTGATTTGTATGGGTTAACGAGGTCTCAAAATAAGATCTTTCGAAATGTTTTTTCTCATCCAGAAACCGACTTAGAATACTTTTAGCATCATGCCAAGCGAGTCACTGACGAGCTCAAAGCTGCATATCAAGCTCATAGGAGAGAACTCACGAAGACAACCGTCGATGCTCAAATCCCAGTGTCTAAAGCAGATTTTCACTATCTGCGATGTTACCACAAGACATACCCAACTGATACCTTATATAGGTTAACATTGGACGAACAAAAAATGGCAAGAGAACTCAACATGTATTTCGAAAGAAAAAAACGAGGTAGTGAAGATACCACTAATGTCGTGGCTAAAACTAAAAATGTAAAGGTCGGAAAAGAAGTGACCACTATTGTGGCAAATTGATGCCAGGAGGTAAAGTTTTGACAATACGGGTTGTTAGAGATGAAACACCACCTTTTGCTATTCGTGATATGGAGATTATGCGTAAATATCATCGACTCCATTCAGCGTTGGCAACTTATAGATTGACTAAAGAAGAGGATGACTTAATGAATATATTGAAGCAAAATCCATCTGATGTTAAATACCTTTTAGATGCAACCACGAATGATGGTTTGAAAATATGCTACCAAGCTTTAGTGGATGGTCGCCCGCTGGAATGTAGCACCAAAGACTTACTTTTATCAATGGTTGACCTCGAATACCTTCGCACATACCACAAGACACACTCGGTCGTCGATGTCATCGAAAGTAAAATCCTTGAGAGGGTAAACAAGTACATTCGAGCCCAAGACATCTTATTAGAAGATGTGGCAAACCAATCCTATGATGGTATATATGCAGACAGATGACGTCAACCAATTCCTCGAAAACCATGATCATTCTATCCAAAAGAACAATGACACTGAGGTGTCAGAACCACAACTAGAAAAAATAGATCTTTAAGGTGAGGGTGAAGATTTTAAAGATGATGATGAAGAGGCAGTTGATTATGGTGACGAGGATACACAACAAGGAATCAACTACGAGATAGAGGATGATGTTGAATAACGAAGGTACTGCTCAAGCTAAAGAAGAGGTCAAGAATATGGAATGCAATATGGTATACATATTACCATCTGAGCTACAGGAACATCTAGGAAAACTGACCAAACTGGTCGGCGATATAATTGCCGACCCTCAGCCAACATTTAAAATAGCAGGCGCAGAACCTCAGCTTCTTGACAAGGAAGGTCGGGTAATATTCAGAAAGCCAACCACTAAAATGGCTAAACATTTGAAGCCATTATACATAATAGCTTAAATTGAAGGATATCTCGTGTCCAAAGTTCTTGTGGATAATGGTGCAGCTGTAAACATGCTACCAATTGCTGTGATGAAGAGACTTCATTAAACTGAGAGGGAACTACTATCTTCATCTATATCAATTAGCAATTTTTAAGGAGGAAAGAGTTATACAAAAGGAATCCTTCCTTTAGATATCACCATAGGTGAGAAGACAAGTATGACCACCTTTTTTGTTGTTGATTCCTCAGCCCAATACAATGCTTTGCTTGGCCAAGATTGGATACACCAAAACTTAAGCATACCTTCTTCCCTTCATCAGATTCTGATTTTCTGGAATGGCAATACCATTGATGTGATCTTAGGAGATGACAATCCATTCCATGCATCTTCCAATGTAGTGGAAGCTAGGTTCTACGATGATGACATAGGATACTTCGTATGTCATGGAAGAGATAAAAACGGCTGACCCATATCCATCTCGGCCCCAAAAGTTGTCAACTTAGGATGTGAAGATGTTCTGGCAGATTCAGGGTGTTTAACTCTTGTCGACCTATTCAAACTTAATCTTAATGGCTAGAGACCTTAGAAAGGAAGGCCGCGGCTCAATCAATTCTAGAGTGTCTACTGGCCTATTGGGCCGATAAGACTGAAATGTCTGATTCGGCCATTAGTTTACTGGAGTATATTTCTAAAATAGCTGAAGGTGATGCGTTACAAATGGAATATATCATCCAAGCACCGGCCCAGTTAGAAGATACAGAAGCCGAAGTAGAAGACTATATAGACCAAATCAACTTGGGAGATGAAAACAACCCTCAATTAATAGAAATCAGCAAATTGATGGAACCAGAGCTATGAATGAAGATGGAGGCACTACTACACAAATACAAGGATTGTTTTGCATAAGATTATCATGAAATGCCTGGTTTAGATAGAAGTCTAGTAGAACATAGGCTTCCTCTTAGAGATGATTGTAAACCTTATAAATAAGCACATCGACAATGTTTCGCCAAAGTGCAAATTGAAACACTACTACACAACATGCATCACACAACTGGAAAAAATCGTTGCGAACAAGGGTTGAAAATCATTGTGTTACTACATATTGTATGATTGATATCATCAGACGACGGGTATTTAACTGTTGTTTGAAAAAAAATCCTACAACGATTTTTATATAGAATCTGTTGTGTAATGAAACATGTCAATTCTCTTGCGACATAGTTTAAGTTTGGCATTCGACATGGCATTCAGTCAGCGCATGGCATTCGACATGTCATTCAGCGCACGCATGACATTCAGCATGGCATTTCAATCAGACAACAAAGGTCAGTGAAGAAAATGGCATCACTCAACACTTTTAGACTTTATACCGTTGTAAAACTTTGTTTGTTAATTGTTCAGACATTATTATAACCATAAACATTGTTGTTGGATGTCTTTATTTATGTGTATATGAGTGAAACATACAACGAATGTTTTATGAGACTATTATGTGATATCATTTGAGACAACAATTTTTTTTACATTCTTGTTGTATGAGTTGTGGTTAAAAGATATATAGTATGCAATCAATGTTGTTTGTGTTGGTCTTTTGTTGTTGTGTAAAGCTCGACTATTCATATCCTCACACAACAAATTATAAAAATTATAAGAATCATGTTATATGATTTAAATCCGTAATATACCATTTATATATAATTTAAATCCGTAAAATACCATTTGTTACAACAATGCACAAATGCAGTAGCCATTAGCAATACGATACCATTAAAGTCTAACAAAGTACTTTAAAAGGAGCCATAGCTATGTAATCACAATTTGTAATGGTACAATTTAGTGACTTCTTTGTTGACAATGAATGAGCAGCGACTCGAGGCACGACAAGCTGCTGCTGACCATATCTGGTGGAGCTTGGTCGACAGAGGCTGCAAAGTGTCAACGGATGTATGCCTATAGAGGAGTCATGCGGCATCACTGTGCGGAAATGATGAGCTTAAGAAATATTATTGTTACATCTCTTGCAAAGTTACATAAATCAGTAGACACAAACTTCAAAGCAATGCAAAATCAGATAAGTATTTGCAAAACCAAGCAATAATTGAAGTAAGATTTGTCAAACTCCATTAGAAAAGCTTAATTTCTTAACTCTCTCACATCAAACAAGTGTGTAATAAATTGCACAAAGATATGTTTACCGCTGATAACAAAACTACTTTCAGTTACTTATCATTAATGAGCATTCCCTGTTATTAACAAACCAAAAACCCAGATTTCTAAGCCCCATTGACATGAAGCTGAGCTAAGACTACTATCTACTTAGTTCAATTTAGTTAGTTTTAACTACTTTCTGGGCAATTAAACATGGTGACCAATTCAATTTTAAGGACTAGCAAAAAAGATGGTATCTTGGATGATGACTTTGGGGATTCCGGATCTCCACCATTTCTCAATTGGAAATGAACTTGAATTTCTTTATACGGATTTCTTCAACTTCTTTCTGCCACGAATCACAAGGGATACGAGATCAGCACTCATCTTGTTGAATTGTTTGGAGAAGAGTACGAGTTCTAACCTTTTAAGCATCTGGAAGATCATCAATGTATAAAAAGAAATCTTCCACTAGAGATTTTACAACCAAATCTCTGAAACATGGAGAAGTATATGATTAAGTTCAATGCGATTTTCTACACGAGTCATTTCCATCATGCCTAAGTCAGAAAATGGAAGATACAAAAAAGGAAAGGATGCCCTGATATATTGCAACTTATAGATTATTCATGCCAATTATATGTCATGGTGTTTGATAAAAGAAAACAGAACAATGATAACAGGATAAAATAAGTAGAGGATATAACAATGGAAATCCAAAAGGTAGAGACTATACAAACTTCTTTTTACCATTAGCATGCTGTATAAACTCCACAAGTGCCAACCTAAAAACTGCGTTGGGCCTTTCTCAGTGCAAAGTAAGGAACGGGATGAATTCCAATCAGCTTCTGCACATTGTTTGCTACAACACAATTTGACAAGTCACTTACAAACTTATACTTGATGAGAAATAAAGTTTAAAACATAGGCACAATGAAATCCCAGTTTAGCTACGAAAGTGAGTTTGCCTTACTCACCTACAAATGAGGTTACTTACCAGCGGGTGGTGTTGTCAGAGAAGGTGCTGAAGCCGGAGTCTCCGATTTGCAAATTACTGATATGGTGGTGGAGCTCAAGGCGTGGCAGTGCGACGTCTGAACTTCGGTGGAGGTTTGGCGAGGTTAGAGTTGTTGGTCGACAAGGCAAAGGCGCGATGAATAAGCGTCAATCAACGACGAGGGTTGTGGGAGAGCTTGAGGCCAATGTTGGAGAGCTACGCGAGGACTCCGTTTCTTAACAATATGGAGTTGCGAGGTCGACGTGCAATAGATGCGGTTTGATAACCAGGCTATCAAGACTTAACCTCGGTTGGGTAACTTGCGTCCCACTGAAGTGACCAAAATCTATCAGAGATAAATAGAGATCTACAAGTGGTGTGCGGCAATAACGAAAGCCGACAAAGTTCAATATGGTGTGCGCCGGTGAGCTTCTTCGACGAGGGGTTCCACTCAGTGTGCTATGTCTAGAATGCTTGAGGTGGGGTTCAAGACAAGGAGGAGTGCGAGACTGCTCGAGGCAACGTAGAGCCATGGGCTTCGACGGAAGTCGACACTGCTCAAGCAAAGGTGCGACAACGACTGAAGCGGTGGGGCTTCGAATTTAGGCGGAGCTCTAGAAGATTCGAGGCGTCGGAGTTGGCGGAGGGTGCGTGCTTCATTGGGGCTTCAAATTGCGGCGGAGCTCAATTTCACTATTGTGGTACATATGTGTTTGCAAAGAGAGAGAGAGAGAGAGGCGCATTTGTGAGAGAGGGAGGTGCCTTTAAGTTTAGCTAGGGTTTATTTTTAGGTTTTGATTTTAGACTGATTATTAATAAAAATGTTTATTCAAAATGCAAACTTTGCAAAGAATAATTATTTAGCGAAATTGACCATTAGATATGGTGAACAAAATAATATCAAGACGTTGTAAAACAATAAAATTAAATAAACTTTAATTTGACGTTGATCGTGTGTCCAACTAATTATGACCACAATAGCCTTACGGGTAAAACATAATTTACCACTCCGTCGAAAATAATTTGAGACCAAACATTATGCACACATTCTCGTGAGATTCATTTTTATATCATTATGCTAAAAAAATTAACAATTTTTTTTATTTAGCTACTCCTCCCATAAAAAAAAGTCAAATATAAAAAAGGGTATATAAGTCTTTACCAACATATTGTTTGACTTTATTGACCCGCACCTAAAAGAACTCCGATGGGGCTATTTTTTTCAAACGTTGCCTATTACTACAATGTGAACGCTTGTGAATATGCTCATTCCTCGTTAGACCATTTTGATTTGTCTTATTACTCAAATTCACTATATGTCTACTAGTGTTGTTGACTTTGTTTATTGAATATATGACAATGTAAATATTTATGATAGTCAATAATGAATTAATAATAAATTTGTAAAAGCAATCGTTAGATGCGACAATCAAAATGATCTAAACACACTGTAAAAAATTGAGAATTTTTCGACTACACTAAGCCCTTGATCTGTGTATCCAATAATTATGGTCATAGTGCCCTTACGACTAAAACATAATTTTCTACTCCTTAAAAAATAATTTCAGACCAAACCTTATATATACAATCTCGTGGAATTCATTTCTATCTCATAATGTAAAAAAATTGACAAAAAAAAATTATTTAGCTACGCTTCACATAGGAAAATGAGCAAAACATAAAATGGGTATTTTAGTCTTTTCACACATATTGTATGACTTCATTGTTCGAGATTTAAACGTACTCCAACGAGGCTAATTTTTACATATGGTGTCTATCACTACAAGACACTACAAGAAAAATGCACCTAGACCGCGGATTGTTTCCGTCGTCTAAGTGACCATTTTCGTCATCTAAGTACTTAGAGTACGGAAGCTCCGTGGTCTAAATTACGTCCTCCAAGTACCGTCGTTTAGGTACTTAGACGACGGAAATCGACTTTTTCGCAGTCTAAGTGAACACTTAGACCGCAGACTATTTCCGCGGTCTAAGTTACACTTAGACGACGGAGATGGACGTTTCCGTCGTCTAAGTGTTCACTTAGACCGCGGAGTTTCTTGCGCGGTCTAAGTGCTCACTTAGACTACGCAAAAAACTCCGCAGTCTAAGTTTTCACTTAGACCACGGAAACGCACTTAGACCGCGCAAGAAACTCCACGGTCTAAGTGAACACTTAGACGACGGAAACGTCCATCTCCGTCGTCTAAGTGAGCACTTAGACCGCAGATATTTAGCTATATTCCGTAGTCTTAGTGAACATTTAGATCACGCATATGAACATCTTCGTAGTCTAAGTGATTGTTTATTTTTTTAATTAAAATTTGAATTTAAAGTAAAGTATTAATAATTTAATTAAAATGTTAAATTCTCATCTAAATATTAATAAATTAATTAAACTACTAAGGAGAGCGGAGTCGCCAGAAGGAGGAAGTTGCCGGAAAGGGGACACTACCACAATTCTTCTCATAGTCAACGATTTCAAGAAAACAAAGGCCGGCGATTTTTGTTGTCGTCGGCTATAGTGTACTATTGCCGACGACAACAAAAATCGTCGGCCTTTGTTTTCTTGAAATCATCGGCTATGAGAATAATTGTGGTAGTGGGAGTCGTCGGAGGGAGGGAGTCGCCGGAGAGGGGGGAGTCACCGGAGAGGGGGGAGTCACCGGAGGGAGGGGATCGCCGGAAAGTTGCCGAATTTTTTAGAGAGAGTGAGAGTGAGAGAGAGGAGAGGAAGGATTAAAATACTAAGGAGAGCAGAGTCGCCGGAGATGGGGGAGTCGCCAGAGGGAGGGGATTGCCGAATTTTGGGTCGTCGTAAAATAATAAATTAATTTAAAGTCGCGGGAGAACGGAGTCGCTGGAGGGAGGGAGTCGTCGGAGAGGGGAGTCACCGAAGGGAGGAAGTCGCCGGATTTTGGGTTGCCGGAAAGTTGCCGGATTTTTGAGAGAGAGTGAGAGTGAGAGAGAGGAGAGGAGGAATTGAGAATGGGATGAGGAAAAAGGATCGGATGGGTCCTTTATATAGAGTTACTTAAACCGCGGAGGTGTTTTTTCCGTCGTCTAAGTGCACTTAAAAGACGGAAACACCAATTTCCGTCGTCTAAGTGAAAATTTTGAATTTTTGGAACCGGCGCCCAATTAATTTGGCGGGTGGGAGTTAACCGCCCTAATTTTGGGGAGCGTTTCAAATTTCACTTAGACGACGAAAATAGGCATCTCCATCGTCCAGGTGAAATTTGAACCGCCATCTTTTTCAACCTACACGACGGAAAATACCATCTCCTTCATCCAGGTGATCACCTACACGATGGAGATGATCTTTTTCTATCATCCAAGTGGTCACCTGGACGACAGAGATGTCCATCTCCGTGGTCCAGGTGAAATAGTCGTAAAATTAATTTTTAAAAATAATTCGCAAGAAAGTTTCCGATCTGTCATTCGAATGAAAAGTCGTAAAATATCGATTAGCGAATCGTATATATAAACAATTGAATTTAAGACGACGAATAATCTTACGTCTTTAAACTTGTTAAGTATCTACTAATGTGTATAACTTAAGTGTTATTAAGTATAGGCTCATTGCATATCGATATTAACGAAATTGAATTTGGACAAAATAACCATTGGACACATTCACCATAAGACAATATATAAATAGAATAATTTTCACAAAATAGTAAGTTTGTTAAGGGTTTCATCAGCACAGTCAACCGTAAAACCGAAATTTTTACAAACCGAAAACGTGGATACACGAAAATCCGTAAATCCTATTTTGGAACCGTCGAGGCTCACACTCCAAGCATTGTTTACTCTATCGTCTCGACGAAAAGAATATGCATTGAGACATGGTCTAAATAGTCGTTGTCTTAGATGAAATTATAAAAAAATTACTAAGACAATGCAAAGGCACATTTGCGTCGTCCAATGCAGCACTTAGACGATGCAAAGATACGTTTGTGTCGTCCAAGTACTCACTTAGACGACGCAAACGTGCATTTGCGTCGTCTAAGTGAAAAGTTAGGGTTTAGGGTTAAGGGCATTAGGGTTTAGGTCTCCGTCGTCCAAGTGGATACATGGACGATGGACCTAGACGCTGTCGTCCAAGTAGCCACTTAGACCATGGCGTGTTGATTCGTTGTCCAAGTGGCCACTTGGACGACGGAGAGGAAGGAAAAAGACATCTTCGTCGTCTAAGAAGCACTTGGACTACGGAAACAATTTTTGGGGTCTAAGTGTGTTTTTCTTGTAGTGAGGTGGACCTTTCTATATGTCATCATTTATCATTAGAACATTTTTAATTCTCATATTGCTTGAATTCCCCATATATACATATAATGTTGTTAACTTTATTCATTGGTTATATGGAATAATTTTTTTTTGTGAAGCTTAATTGATAATGTATAATCATTTTATAAAATTGACCATCAGATTGATTGGTCAAAATATTGTAAGCATGCCATTAAAAATTTATAAATTTTGGACTTAATTTCGATCTCGATCCAAGCATTTCGCCAAATGTGACCGTAGTACCCTTACGACTAAAACGTAAACTACCCCTCCCGAAAGTGATTTTTGAGACAAAATTTTGGACACACATTCTTGTAGATTTCAGATCTATCTCATAATGTCAAAAAAATTGACATAAAAACTCGATTTACCTAGTTCCCCTATAAAAAAATAAGCAAAATATAAGAGAAGGGTATTGAAGTCATTATACGCACAATCAATTGTAATCTCACTATTGAAAATTATCAGATCTAATTTGAACCATCTAATTATTTTTTACTTTTTTATTTTACAAGATAAATTAGTAAAAAAAATATCACCTAAAGTAAATGAAACCCTAAATCCTTCCATACCCTAAACCCTAAGTAATGATAGAATAGTAAAATAGATACACAACGCAATGTTAGAACCTTTGTTGTGTGATTATTTTAACATGTCAAGAAGCAAATGACAACAATTGATTGTTGACAATCATTTCAATCACACAACAATTTGATATGAATTTGTTGTTTGAAAGAACAAGATTAAGGGGATGTCAGTTGACATCCAAAGTTTGGTTCACTCATTTTATTCACACCACGGCATTGTTATATATTTTGTTGTGTGAAAAATAAGACACTTGACATGGGATAACAAAATGCCATACAAAGTTTGGCTCCATGTTGTCTTCACACAACATATGTATATGTGTTTTGTTGTATGAAAAAAGACACATGTGAGAGATGCATACTGGCATCTACAGTTTGGCACCAACATTTTGATCAGACAACAACTTGTTATATGCTTTGTTGTGGGAGTAAAGTGAATTTCTGGGGGAGCAAAACTGACATTCAAAGTTTGAGTTTCACACACAATGTAGTATATGTTATGTTGTATTACAAAAAATGGATGCCAACTGACAGGTAGAGGTTAACATCAAAATGTTCATCACACAACCAATGTATATATAATTTATTGTGTGACAAAAATTACATGTGAGGGATCCTTACTGACAAGTATAGTTGGACAACAATATACAACATCTAGTTATAAGAATTGTTGTGTGAATAAATATGGCATACAAAATGACATACAAACTTTTGTGCCACATATTTCACACAATGAAATGTGATAATATATGTTGTGCAATAGTTCTAAGATTATAGAAGCTTAAGGAATTGAAGGGGAAAAATGCTATTTTCAGACTTATTTTACACCTAAAAATTGAAGTAGAATTGCAAGTAATTTATTGATGATTATACAACAATTATAATACAAATCGTTGTCTGATATTGGTTTATTTTTTACAGACAATGATTCAATATATATGATGTAATTTATTCACTTTTTTTTTTCTATCAAACAAAATATTTTTTAAAATCGTTATGTATTGAGCGTTCTATAAAGAACATTTTTTATAGTGAAATGAAAGAGGAAATGGAATGTTTGTTGTATGTTGGCTTTATTAGATCCACTAGGTATGTTGAATGACTTTCTAATGTTGTCCCGGTACATGAAAAGAAGGGAAATTATCGCAAATGATACCTGAACTTTGCCTCCATTATATAGTAGACACTTGAACTTTACATAATGATACTTGAACTTTTCAAGCTCATGTAAACTGGTACTTGTCTCCATATTCCGCCCAATCTCCATTAATAGGAGACCTGAAACACCCATACTCATATTAAAAGACTAAATTACCCTGAATACAAGTCTTCCGCAAAAAACTCCCGCCAATTTTGTCAGTTTCCCTCCAATTTCATCAAAAACTCCCGCCAACACCCATATTCATCAAATCTTCTTTTTCGTCCCTCTAAATTGGTCCAATGATTAATTATTGTATCAGTTAATAACTTCTTAGAATCATTCTTGGTGTGTATCTTCTAACTATGAAAGCAAACTCTTGAGAATAATTTTGGAAACAAATACATAAAGAAAGTTTAATAACACAACGTCAACATCCAAACTGGTCAAATTAGTATGCTGAAATACATCACTAATTTCAAACCAAATCAGATGCATTAACAAAACAATAAGCGGGCCACAATACATCCTAACATCTGCACTTACAAAGTTTTTCTACATTCATACATAAGTGGCTAGAAGGCATAAAATATTGTGGTACCTTCTTTAGTACCAGCTTGACTCTGAGATTGAGCATTGGATCTTTTGTTAGGACATCCCCTCACATTGTGGCCCAACCCACTACAATAACCACATTTAACTTGAACATAGAATGTCCTTCTTAGCTCTGTCTCTTTTTGTGGGGGTGGCTCAACTTCACCAGGCTCTCTGATCCTTAACTATACAATCAAAAAGTTACAAGAACGACTAGTTACATACGATAATTATATCAATACAACCAGTAAAACAGAGTACAACTACATGCGACTAACTATGAACATTAGGTTATATAAAAAAAAAGAGGCAAAAGTCTAACCTTTTTGGGTCTTCCGGCCTGTTTCTTGTATGGGGGAGGCTCAATGGGAGCACCCATTTGAGGCCAATGATCTTCTCCAGCAATAGGACGAATTATGGGCTCATATGCATCCATGTATTTGGTCTGACTGTACCACTCATCCACATAAGATGCAGGATCATGTTCCTTGTCATATATTGCAGCAATGACGTGTTGACAAGGAATACCACTGATATCCCACCTCCTGCATGTGCATGTCCTTGCAGCTAAATCTACAGTTCATTGGTTGTTGCTCTCACCTTTGACCTGATATTGCATGTGCGATCCCTCCTCTGTTGCATAACCATGACTCTTTTCAGCATACTTTCTCAAGATCTTTTGTATTCTTGGTCCTAAACCACCCTTCCACTTTGCCGATGCATTTCTCCTATTTGCCAACTGAAAGGACCCAACCCCGATTTAGCTCCCTAAATCGGAATCAAACCCTTTCGAAAACACGAACCAACAAAAACTTTTCAAAATTTGGGCAGAGTTTCGTTACTAACGTTGAATTACCATAACCTGCACCCAAAAAATAACACTTCGTCCTATGCCACAAAAAGCAAACCGTGGGCACCAATCCCATCCGGATTTCTCAACATCAATATAATCAACAACAGTAAATAAACGGTACTATGTATATATGTATATCCGTGAAAATCCGCACAACATGTATCAGAATGTATCAGAGCGACCTCTAGAGTAAAACATATACAATATGTACATCAGTAGGTGAAACAAGAACCTACTGGAAAACACAGGTGACTCTGATCACTAGCCTCCAAACCGCGACGTGAAATACCAAACCTGAACTGCAAACTGGGCACGGAAACCGAAAAGCCCAGGGGAAAGACAATAAACACGTTAGAGTGAGTGGACGAAAATAAATGTCTTTCACCAGTTTATATATATGTTATAAAAACATATGCGAGTCCAGATAAATAGAAACAATAAAGTACACGAGGTAAAACCATAATCCTCCAGCGTACTGAGCATGCAAGTAAAAATCCCACAAGGTCACTCATGGACACACACCGTGCTAGTACAGTCAGAACCACGGAGTCCCTAACTTCCACGTGATTCTAGCCAGAAATGGCCTCGGATCCGGGGAAACGCCCCTCACCGGTCAGTCGGGGATACGCCCCTCCTGGTATGGCCTACCATCGGGGATCAGCCGAGAGGCAAGTGTATCGATACAACAACGTAACCAAGACTGTACTCTGTGTAAACCAAATCATAAACATTTCGATGCAAATGCAAATAACAGCATATAAATGTATGTATACTCGTATACGTATATTCGTATAAGTATATCGTATAATCGTAAAACACATGCTCATGCAATTCGTAATCTAAATTCGCATGCTCAAGTTCGAAAATCATATAAAAGACTCGCAAACAATCCGTGAAAAGAAATGTCCACTCACAGATGAGCAAAATGCGCACACGCGCTAATCTCGAGGACCGGGGGAAGATCCCTCGCCAGAAGCTCGATCACGATCTCGATCCCGATCTCCTGAATATATTCATAAAATACAACTGATCAATATCGTAATTCACAACACTGTACTGATGCACGGAAACCAACCGTTCCCGGAAATACGAAATGCAGTACAAAAAGTATAACTGAAACCCCGAAATTCCCACTCGAAATCTCGACTGACAAACGGCTAATCAAATCGACCCAAAAACCTCTGTACGATAACCAGGGCGTGATAACGAGAAAAATGACACTAATTACATCGAAATCTGAAAAAGTCAACCCTCGCCGGAAAATCACCGTTGACCGCTTGGACTGCAACACACATGATAACCAGAAACTGCAACACACATGATCTCAGCATATCCTCAAGTGTCTGAATAGTCCGCTTGGACTGCCCGTCAGTCTGAGGATGAAAAGCTGTACTAAATCGCAACCTCGTGCCCAAAGCTCGCTGTAAAGCCTGCCAAAACTCAGAAGTGAACTGACTATCACGGTCAGAAACAATAGATACAGGCACCCCATGCAAGCGAAAAATCTCGGATAAGTACAACTTGGCCAATCTGCCCACTGAAATCTTCCCTGGAAGTGCAAGAAAGTGTTCGGATTTCGTCAGTCGGTCAACAATAACCCAAATGCCAGTATTGCCCACCGAAGTACGCGGCAACTGATAGACGAAATCCATCGTAATGTGCTCCCACTTCCAAACTGGAATCTCAAGTGGCTGTAGTTTCCCTGCAGGTTTCTGCCTCTCCGCCTTCACCTGCTGACAAATCAAACACCGACTCACGTACGCGGCAATTTCCCGCTTCATGTTGCGCCACCAATAGTATGCTCGAAGTGTACGAAACATCTTCGTACCTCCGGGATGCATCGCATACGCTGAACTGTGGGCCTCGTCCAGAATCTCCTTCTTCAAATCCTCATCTCGGGGTACACATAGCCTGCCTCTGAACAACAACATACCGTCGTCGCTCAAACGGAACTCTGTAGGCACACCATTCCGAATCATGGTCTTCTTGCCTAACAGGTAAGGATCTGAATCCTGTGCCTCCCGCACCTGATCAACCAATACGGGTCGTACCTGAAAGCTAGCCAACAAGGCTCCATCATCATCATAACCAAACACAGCACCCGTAGCCCGTAGCTCGGCTAACATTGATACTCTGGCCACACACATGTGAAACAACGAGGCTCCGGATTTCCGGCTAAGTGCATCTGCCACAACGTTGGCCTTCCCTGGATGATATTCAAACGTGCAATCGTAATCATTAATCAACTCCATCCATCGGCGCTGCCTCATGTTCAGATCCGGCTGCGTCCGCAAGTAAGTGAGACTCTTGTGGTCAGTGAAAATCTTACACTGAGCACCATACAAATAATGTCTCCAACTCTTCAACGCTAAAACAATAGCGGCTAACTCCAAATCATGCGTCGGATAATTGGCCTCGTGCGGTTTCAACTGTCTGGAACCATATGCCACGACACTACCATGCTGCATCAGCACACAACCAAGGCCCAACTTCGACGCATCACTGTATACAACAAACTCACCACTATCATCTGGCAACGTCAGAACCGGTGCGGTAGTCAATCTCTCCTTCAGGAGCAAATAACTCTCCTCACACGCATCAGACCACTCAAACTTGACGCCTTTCTTCGTCAATCTGGTCAGTGGTGTAGCTATCCGGGAGAAATCCTGTACAAACCATCGATAATAACCTGCTAACCCCAAGAAACTCCGGATCTCCGGTACAGTAGTGGGTCGACTCCAATTCAGCACGGCCTCAATCTTGTCAGGATCAACACTAACTCCCTCGGCCGAAATCACGTGGCCCAAATACTTCACACTATCTAACCAGAACTCACACTTGCTAAACTTCGCGAACAACTAATGGTCCCGCAAAGTCCGCAACACCGCTTGCAAGTACTTATTGTGCTGGCCCACACTCCTCGAGTATATCAAAATATCATCAATGAATACTATCACGAACTTGTCCAGGAATCGTCGAAACACCCGATTCATCAAGTCCATGAAAGCTGCGGGGGCGTTGGTCAACCCAAACGGCATAACCAAAAACTCATAGTGCCCATACTGCATCCTGAATGCTGTCCTGGCAACATCTGAATCCCGGATCCTCAACTGGTGATATCCGGATCGAAGGTCAATCTTCGAAAAGACTGCTGCTCCCTTCAGCTGATCGAACAAGTCGTCAATCCGCGGCAACGGATACTTGTTCCTCACTGTAATTTGATTCAGCTTCCGATAGTCGATGCACAAACGCATGGACCCGTCCTTCTTCCGCACAAACAACACTGGAGCACCCCACGGAGAAACACTCGGTCGAATGAATCCCTTCTCCAACAACTCCTGAAGCTGAATCTGCAACTCCCTCAACTCTGCAGGCGCCATCATGTACGGTGTCTGGGAAATCGGTCCAGTACCCGGCAATAACTCAATGGTAAAATCAATCTCCCGCACAGGGGGTATACCAGGTAACTCTGCTGGAAACACATCCGGAAACTCAGATACAACCTCAATACTACCAAGATCCGGCACTGCAGCTGTAGTGTCCACAACATGGGCTAAGTAAGCAACACAACCCTTCTTCATCAATCGATCCGCCCTCATCGCGGAAATCAAACACGGTAGGGAAGTGTTCTTCTCGCCACGAAACAGTATCTCAGGTAACCCTGGTCGTCGAAACGCGACCTCCTTCCTGTGGCAATCAAACATGGCCCAGTGCGACTCCAAAAAGTCCATACCCAATATCAGATCAAAATCCACAATATCAAGCAGTAACAGATCAGCGGCTAAACCATGGCCATCAACAAATACCTCACAATCTCGGTAAACCCAACCGATGCTCACAACCTCACCTGACGGATACAACACTCTCCACAACCCCGGAAGTGGAGATGCAGGTACCGTAGCCAATGATGACAGTCTAAATGATATGAATGAATGTGTGGCGCCTGGATCTAACAATGCAACTACTGGAATACCAAAAACATGTAACGTACCGATAACGACCTCCGGTGATGCTCTGCCCTCACGCATAGTCATAGCATGAACTCTCGCCTGTCCGGCTGGTCGTCCCCGCTGGGGCTGTCCCTGCTGTCGGCCCTGACCTGCAAACTGTGCTGGTCGCGCTCCAGAAGTGGCACCTCGCTCTCCTCCGGAACTCTGAGCCGCATGTCCGTCACCGCCATATAACTGAGGACACTCCCTCGCATAGTGACCCACCTGGCCACAGCGGAAACAAGTGACAGGACCTCGCTGACATGGACCCACATGATGTCGACTGCAGAGACTACACAACGGGTACTCCCTCGGTACAGCAAATGTGCCACCAGTACGCCGAGGATAACTAGAACCGCTAGAACCTGCACTAGCCTGTGGTCACTGTGGTCTATCTCTCCTCCATCTCGGCCTCTGTCTCGGTACCCCAGCTGGTGGTCGATATGATCCACCGCCTGAGGATGAAGCTGAACCGGAAGTATCAGAACTCTGCCTCTTTGAAGGCCCCTGACTCGGTTCACCTTCCTCAAATCGTCTCGGCTGGTACCTCTGCCGCTGTCTCTCCTGCTCAATGTCCTCGCCTCGGAGAGCTGCACTGACAAACTCATCAAAGTTGTTCCTCGGCATCGTAGTCAAGGTCGCCTTGATGTTCAGATTCAATCCCAGCTCAAACCTGCGACACTTGGCTTCCTCTGTAGCCACCATATCCCGCGCAAAACGAGACAATCGAGTAAACCGATCCCGATACTCAAGTACAGACAAACTGCCCTGCCTCAAGTTCGTAAACTCCTCGTACTTGCGCTGCTGGGTAGCCTGATTAAAATACCTCCGCATAAACAGATCACGAAACAAAGTCCACGGAGTATCCACAGGAATTCTGTCAGTGCTAACCCACCAAAAGTATGCATCACCCTCAAGTAAACCAACTGCGGCTACTGTCATCTGCTCAGGTGTAAACTGCAGACACTCACAAACACGCTCAATCTGAACCAACCATGCCTCGCATATCTCTGGATCAACTGAACCCGAAAACACAGTAGCACCAGCAGTGCGAGCCTTGACCACAGGGTCAAAACGCTCTTCCAAACGCAGCACTCGCATCAGCAAGTCGCGCGTTCGGCGATCCTCATCAGGATCATCATCCCGATCAACACGGGGACCACGTCGAGGAGGCATCCTACTGATACAAGACAAGCATTAGGCACAAGCAGAAAGAACGTAATCATGAAACCGCAGATATTTGAGGACATACAACACCCGAAGTATTGATCAGTACCGCTGGCCAGTCGGGTCATCACTCCAATCATGCTGTATCAACTCAAATACCCTAAGCGTCACAACTACAAGAGTCTACAGAATCTGACAACCTAATGCTCTGATACCAAACTGAAAGGACCCAACCCCGATTTAGCTCCCTAAATCGGAATCAAACCCTTTCGAAAACACGAACCAACAAAAACTTTTCAAAATTTGGGCAGAGTTTCGTTACTAACGTTGAATTACCATAACCTGCACCCAGAAAATAACACTTCGTCCTATGCCACAAAAAGCAAACCGTGGGCACCAATCCCATCCGGATTTCTCAACATCAATATAATCAACAACAGTAAATAAACTGTACTATGTATATATGTATATCCGTGAAAATCCGCACAACATGTATCCGAATGTATCAGAGCGACCTCTAGAGTAAAACATATACAATATGTACATCAGTAGGTGAAACAAGAACCTACTGGAAAACACAGGTGACTCTGATCACTAGCCTCCAAACCGCGACGTGAAATACCAAACCTGAACTGCAAACTGGGCACGGAAACCGAAAAGCCCAGGGGAAAGACAATAAACACGTTAGAGTGAGTGGACGAAAATAAATGTCTTTCACCAGTTTATATATATGTTATAAAAACATATGCGAGTCCAGATAAATAGAAACAATAAAGTACACGAGGTAAAACCATAATCCTCCAGCGTACTGAGCATGCAAGTAAAAATCCCACGGGGTCACTCATGGACACACACCGTACTAGTACAGTCAGAACCACGGAGTCTCTGACTTCCACGTGATTCTAGCCAGAAATGGCCTCGGATCCGGGGAAACGCCCCTCACCGGTCAGTCGGGGATACGCCCCTCCTGGTATGGCCTACCATCGGGGATCAGCCGAGAGGCAAGTGTATCGATACAACAACGTAACCAAGACTGTACTCTGTGTAAACCAAATCATAAACATTTCGATGCAAATGCAAATAACAGCATATAAATGTATGTATACTCGTATACGTATATTCGTATAAGTATATCGTATAATCGTAAAACACATGCTCATGCAATTCGTAATCTCAATTCGCATGCTCAAGTTCGAAAATCATATAAAAGACTCGCAAACAATCCGTGAAAAGAAATGTCCACTCACAGATGAGCAAAATGCGCACACGCGCTAATCTCGAGGACCGGCGGAAGATCCCTCGCCAGAAGCTCGATCACGATCTCGATCCCGATCTCCTGAATATATTCATAAAATACAACTGATCAATATCGTAATTCACAACACTGTACTGATGCACGGAAACCAACCGTTCCCGGAAATACGAAATGCAGTACAAAAAGTATAACTGAAACCCCGAAATTCCCACTCGAAATCTCGACTGACAAACGGCTAATCAAATCGACCCAAAAACCTCTGTACGATAACCAGGGCGTGATAACGAGAAAAATGACACTAATTACATCGAAATCTGAAAAAGTCAACCCTCGCCGGAAAATCACCGTTGACCGCCGCCGGCGGCGGCGGCGCGCCGTCAACCGTGAAATTTCACGGCGAGATTCTCCAGTTTACAAGTTCTCAACCATGCGAGTCACTTTCCCTTCTACACCGACAGCCAAATCTCAACGGAAAACCCTCAAATCGTCAAAACCCGATCGGAAAACCCAAACCAAATCCCTAATCGGGTTCACCCCAAAACCTCACCTCCGTCAAAACCAACCACCCCGTGAGCTTCTCCTAGGTATGGGGAGCAAAACCCCCAACAAATCCCCTCACCAAACTCGCCGGAACCACCTCCACCGTTGCCGACGAAATCCTCCAACTCGGCTCAGCTCGGGTTACCTCAAAACCAAACCATTTCAACCCAAACCAAGTTCTAACATACTCGAAATCAAGAGAGGAGTCTAGCTATACCTGTCCCATGGCCGATGGTGGCCAGAATCCGGTCGCCGGAAGTGCAAGACCGAAACGGAAAGTTTTCCTCACGGGTCAACGGTCAAAGTTTCCCAAAATGGAAAGTCAACGTCTGGTCAACCGAAACAATGTTTTTCGACTAATTCTCGACTATTTCGCTATTTATACTCGAGCCTCGGGTCGATCGACGGTCCAAAATGAAAATACGAAATGATTCGGATAAGCTCGAAACAATCGGATAAACTCGTCGAAACCCGAAACTTCAAATAATCATAAAATATTCCTCGATTATCGGAAAAATCTTCCGAAACCACCCACGAACTCGAAATCACGTACTCTACGTTTTCTGTGAAGATACTCAACCCAAATTCTCGACCGAAAACCAAGTCGCGAATCGAATCGACAAACCACAATATATCGCAAAACTGCGACTAAACTCAAATCTCGAGAATCGTGCCAAACGCACCTCTGATTCTGGTTCGGGTCGTCACACCAACCTCACCATTGTATTGATCCGAATCATCTCAAACATCGTGATAATAAGTTTATCTCTTGACTGTAGCACCGAACTATTCCAAGCTTCACATATATTGTTTACCAACAAGTCACACTTTAACCTATTGTTGAAGTGTGATTTGCTCCAATGCTTTGGGTCCTTCTTTGCCAACCAATCCCAGGCCTTAAAGTTGTCTTTCTTCATTGTCTCCATGTGTTGTTTCCAGTACACCTCTGTGGTATCTCTAGCAGCTGCCCATAGTAACTGCTTCAATCCAAGTCCAGGGTATTTTAAATTGAAATTGTTGTAAAGATGCCTAACACAGTGTCTGTGTTGAGAATTAGGCATTAATTCTGCTACTGCTTCCAGCAGCCCCTTCTGTTTATCACTTATAAAGGTATATCTGAAGTCATTCTCAATTTTCAAATCCTCCATTAGTAACTTTAAAAACCATTTCCATGTTTCTTTGTCTTCAATCTCTGCAATGGCATAAGCAATTGGATACATGCCATTATTTGCATCAATTCCCAGTGCAGACAACAATTGTCCAGGAAAAGGTCCTTTGATGTGACAACCATCGAGTCCTATTATAGGTCTACAACCTCCAAGAACCCCCTCTTTGTTGCCTCCCAACAAATATACATCCTTTTGAATTTTCTAACATCACCATCCATTTCAGAATGTATGATAACAGAAGTACCTGGATTGGACCTTCTCAATTCAGCAGCACAACTCTCCAGCTTGTTGTATTGTGCTATATATAATCCTTCATTAAGTAAGGCAGCCTTGTGTTTAGTCTTGTAGACCATTTGCTGCGATATGCTCATCTTCAGATCTTTGGATACTTGAGCGTGGAAAGCTCCCATGACCAGTTGGGATTTAACCTCCATTCATTAACGTACCTTTCAGCCATGCATGTTGAAGTCAGATGATACACCCGTTTCACTTGTCCACAATTATGCTCATTATTGAAAGTCTTGATCATCGGTGTATCCTTGTCTTTAGGGTCGTACGTACTTGCATAAAGTTTCCAAGGACAAACAGAACCTTGTTGCTCTGTTTGGGACCTCATTTAAGATGCTTTTTTAGTCTCCTTCTTACTCTTTCTATGCCTACCACACTTGACTTGAATCTTATTCTTCCTGTTTAACTCAAACCAAATCTTCCTCCTATTAATGATGGAGTACTCCCTAATTGCCTTTCTCAAAATTCAGCATTTGCAAACGTCATCCGAATATCAAGAATCGGGTTTCTCATGTCAGTTTCAGGGTGAAACTGCCTAAATTTTGGGGATTTTTTTTGCCATTAACAGGCAATCTCCTTCCATTCTCATCCTCATCAGTTTCTAATCCTTCACAACTAGTTAAGTCACTATCAGACCCTTTGGCATCATCTGATATCTCACCAGCATATCCCATCTCTACAAATTCCTCAATACTTGTAGACTCCATATGCTCCTAAAAAAAATATCTTCATCGATTAACTGATCGTTTTCTTCTTGCTCATAATCACTTTCCAAAAAATACTCAATGTCTTCATCATCAGTGGTGTCAGTGTCCACATCCTGCTCAAAGGTTTTTTTGCCCTTAAACCTTGTATTTTACATCTTTCTAGGCCTGAATTTTCTTCTCTTCCTTGGCTCAACAATATCTTCGTCACCCATTTTTTCAGGGATTTGAACATTAATCTCCTTTGTTGACATAACTTCTATAACCTCTTCCATGCCAACAAAATCTGGAACGACAGCATCTAAATCAACCTCCTCTTTAATTATAGGATTTACAACATCAAAATCATCAATTTGAGCATGAGTCCCATTTGCATTTGCTTGTGTCTATCCCTGCACATCAACTCCACCCATGTTGACCACTTCAACTTCATTTTATCTTGGCATATCCACCAATGACCCATCTCTAACAACTACATTACCCTCTATTCTTTCATTTTCACCTGGTAACCATGTGTTTAATGGATTTTGCCAATTCGAGGGTCTTGGAATATTGTCATCATTTTCTGCCTCATTTAGGTCCCTTGAACCACCACCAGTGATAAATAGCTGCAATATTCTCTTCCTTGGTGGTATGTGTTGCGTCATCTTAACAACATCATCATCACTTAATATTGGTTTATATCCCTCCATTGTTGGCAACCTAAGTAACTTGTACCAGTATGAAATTGGTCTTCTCCTATACCCCAAGTCCCAGGCAATGTTATTGCATTCTACCCAACTCCACTTCTTTGGATCAATCCCATCCAAGTAAATTACTTTGCCCTTCTTATACTTCTTCCTCCCATCATCCAAATGCTGAAAGTATCCACCATGATGGATTTCAAAGGTAAAGAACTCTTTATTGGCTACAAAACAAAACAAAAACAACAAATCAACACAAATCATGGTTACTACTATATAATAGAAGCAAAGTTCAGGTACCTGAACTTGCTAAAATAGTAGTCCCCAATTCTATTCGTTTCAATAATATAGCAATCATGGAATTAGCTTATTTAGCTATCAAGCTAATGGTGTGCACGTGTACTTCCTAATAGTCCAATAACAAGAAAGTAGAAAAGTAATGGCAAGTAGGTGAAAACTCAAATACAAGACAACAACTCGACCTAAATGTTCTCTTGTTTCCCCCTCCTTTAGTGTTTTGACCACCCATATCAATAAACAACAGCATAAACATCTAAAAAGGCTTCAAATTTTATGAAAACGTTAACCCATGTACATACAAAACATAAAAAAAATTCCAATAGTATTATCACTTACAAGCAATCAGAGCCGTTATGGAAATCCTAAAATACTTCCAAAGGGTGGCCATCAATCCTTATCGCTATTTGCGAACTTCTAAAAGATTTTTATACGTAACCATGAAAATCTCTTTCTCCCTTTGTGCACAGAGAGATCTGCTGATATGCAATAGACGGCGGAGGGAGTTGTTTTGGTGAAAATGGGAATTTATCGTGAGTGAAGGATTTGTCTAAACTATCCTCTAACTTGAAGTTGTTTTCCGAAAATATCCTTGAAATATAGGTCACGTGCATATCATGTGCCATCTCCTAACGCAGATTAGATAGAATATGGAGACAGGTACCAGTTTACATGAGTTCGAAAAGTTCAGGTACCACTTTGGATCAAATGTAAAGCTCAAGTACCTACTATATAATGGAAGCAAAGTTCAGGAACCATTTGGGATAATTTTTCTAAAAATAATGGTAAAATGAGAGTGTGTGTTGAATTCAGAAACTTAAATATGGCTACACCTAAGGATGAGTATCTAATGCCAATGGCTGACCTCCTAATTGATGGCGCATCTAAACATGAGATGTTGTCCTTCATGGATGGTCATGCTGGTTACAGTCAAATTTTTGTCGCTAGACGACATACATAAAACTGTATTCAGATGTCCAGGTTTCATTGGTACTTTCGAAGGGGTAGTCATGCCCTTTGGTTTGAAGAATGCTGGGGCAACTTACCAACGTACAATGAATGCCATATTTCACGACTTGATAGGAAAGATTATTGAGGTTTACATTGATGATGTAGTCGTCAAATCCAAAACAAGATCGAAACATATAGCCAATCTTGAAGCCACATTCAGACGTATAAGACATCACAAGTTAAAAATGAATCCGAAAAGTGAGTTTTCGGCGTCTCAGTTGGTAATTTTCTTGGATTTCTTATTCATTAACATGGAATAGAGGTAGGCAAAAAAAAAGTTAAGGCTATTATCAATGCTCCTTCTCCCCAAAATAAGAAGTAGCTACAATCATTCCTCGACCAGGTTAACTTTTTAAGAAGATTTATATCCAACTTGGTTGGTCGTCTCCGCCCTTTTTCCTCCTTGTTGAGGTTAAAGGCTGGCGAAGAATTTAAATGGGATGAAGAACACCAATGAACTTTCAATGAACTCAAGCAATACTTGACACAACCCCCATTGTTAATACCTTTAGAGAGAGGGAACCCGTTGAAATCGTACATCGCCACCACAGAGATGTCGATTGGAAGTCTACTAGCCCAGGATAATGACCATGGTAAAGAACAAACCGTCTACTACCTAAGTCAGATTCTCACTGATGTTGAAATTAGATATTCGCCGATTGAGAAGTTATGTTTAGTTCTTTAGTTTTCGGTGACCAAACTACGACACTACATGTTGTCGTCAAATGTCCAGATAATATCACAAATTGATACGATCAAGTATATGCTGACTCAACAATCATCAAAGGCCGAATCAGCAAATGAACAATGACTCTAACTGAATTTTCGTTTAGATATATAACTCAGAAATCCGTCAAAGGTCAAGCTCTTGCACAATTCTTGACTGACCATCCCTCAGTCGAGATTGAAAATATGGAAGATGTTGAGATAGACGCTGCCCAAATCACTCAGCTTAATGAGGGGATATGGTCTCTTTTCTTAGATAGATCAAGTATAAGTGAATCAGTTGGAGTGACATAGTAATCGAAACACCAACCGGCCATAAATCCTAGTATGCTTTCAAGCTAGATTTTGAATGCACCAATAACCAAGCTGAGTATGAAGCATTGATAATTGGTTGAGACATTTTTATGGAACTTGGAGCTCATAGAATCCGAGTACTCGGCGACTCGCAGTCAGTCATCAATTAAATGCTACAAGTATGTCGGTGTTCGAACATGTCAATGGCAGCCTACTATATAGACACACAACAATTAGTATGTCGCTTCCAAGAAGTCGAATTCAAGCATCAGCCTAGACATTACAATAATGAAGCAAACGAGATGGTACAAATTGCGTCGGGTGTAACTATACCAGATGGTCAATCCTACAGGGTGCTAACTGTTGAAAAGAAGTCACTACCATCTATGGTAGAGAGAGGAATGCCAGCACATGTATTCAAAATAAATTTTCCAACCAATGATTGGAGATTTCTCATAGTCCAACAACATTTGCGGAACATGTACAATGACAATCGTCGACTTCAAGCATTAGCTAGCAATTATACCATAAAAATGGTGAATTATACAAAAAAAGTCAAGGCGACGATCTTCTACTAAGGTGTTTTAGTAGCAATGAATCAATGGTTGTCATGGCTGAAGTTCATGAAGGTATTTGTGGTGCTTATCAAGCTGGCATAAAAATGAGATGGTTACTCCGACGTCATGATTATTATTGGTCGACTATGCTAAAAGACTGTATTGGATATGCTAAAGGTTGTGCTCCATGTCAAACTCATGAACCGATACAAAGAGTACCATTTGAGCTCATGCACGTAGTGACTAAACCTTGGCCATTTAGAGGTTGGGCCATGGATCTCATCGGTTTAATTTTCCCTGATTCATCCCAACAACATAGATGGATTGTAGTGGCTGCTGATTGTTTCACGAAATGGGTGGAGGCTATCTTATTAACCACTATGAGAAGCGGATTGGTAATTCAGTTCATTAAACAACATCTCATCCACAGATTTGGTATCCTTGAGACCATTACAACAGACCGGGGCACAGTATTCATAGCCACCACATTTATAGACAAAATGTCTGAATACAGAATTAAAATGCAACAATCCACTCTGTATTACGCCTAAGCCAATGGACAAGCATAAATGACAAACAAAGTACTCATCCAAATTTTGGAAAAGATGATCCAAGATAATCCGAGGAATTGACACAACTTGTTATCTGAGATATTGTGGGCTTATAGGACGTCGAAATGGTCGGCTACTAGCACTACACCTTTTGCTCTGACTTTTGGGCACGGTGCCATAATCCCAATGGAAATAACAGTCAAATCTTTAAGAATAGCCACCCAACATGAGCTTACCACTGAAGAATATAGTTAAGCTATATTGCAAGAATTAGAAGATCTTGACTAAATTCGAATGGATGCTTATAACCGTTTGCAAGCCCAAAAGAATGTTGTAGCTCGCGCTTATAACAAGAAGGCTAAATACAAGAGTTTTGGAGAAGAAGAACTTGTGTGGAAAATTGTGCTACCTGTCGGAACGAAAGATCCAAGGTTTGGAAAGTGGTCTCCAACCTGGGAAGGCCCTTTTATAGTTGACAAGGTACTCAAAAAAGGTGCATATCATTTGAGAGATAAAAATGGTGAGCTACATGCAATGCCTATTAATGGGAAATACTTAAAAAAAATACTACCCCACTTTGTGGGAAATAAGGGCCGATGAATAAAAGAAGATTCAGCTGGGTACCCAATAACCATTTATAGATACTTGTAATATGCATGATTAATGTCTAGATATTACAAAAAATAAAGACGGAGCAAAGTCATCAACGCCAAAGTTTTGAACAGATATGACATAAATATGCATATTACAATCAAACGTTCTACTAAGCAAGTTTCCATATAAATAGTTAATAACAGCCGACTAACTATAGGTAATCAACTACTAAAAAGTGAAGTGACTCTAACTCTTGGGCGATCATCACACGATTATTATCATACTCATCTCGAGTAACCTAAGATCTCGCAAGCTTATTTTTAAGGTGAAAGTCGCATATTTATGCGTCTATTTGGTATTTAATTTGTTCCCTATGTTTAGTTTTTTGTTATTTATTGAGTGAATTAATTATATTTATTTATTTTTAAGTATTTTAGAGATTAATGAAGAAAAGGAGATTAAATAATATAATTTGGGAGTTAATTGGAGAAGTGGAGAATGTATGAGGTGAAAAAATACTAATTTGAGAAGGATACTAGGTGCTTGGTGAGTAAGCAGCTTGAAATTGGTTTGGCGAGTAGCTTGGAGAGAGTTAAAGAAAGAGCTTTATTTATATATATGTCTCTGGCAAACAGTTTGGCGAGCAGGACAACACAAGAAACCCATTTGCAATTTTGACTAGCTTGGAATGTGATGACTGGCATGTGTCCTTGATCTAGTTGATTGGTTGGAGATATATATGTTTGGCGAGGAGCAATTATGGGAGTGAAGTTGGACTTAAGTGTTGCACATAGGAGTCAGTATCCATTTTTGGATACTACATGTTGATGGAGTGCACGTGTTAGCTAGCAAGGTTAATTAGCTATAGCTAATTATATATATTGAGCTAGTGGAAGCAAAGAGGGGGGAGGACGGCTGGAAGAAGATTAAGAGAGAGAATAAGAAAAACAGAGAAACAATAAGAAAAGGAAGAAGGAGTTCTCATGCATGAAGCAGAGCCCGATCACGTCGTTGCCAATAGCTCTTCTTTCTCCTTCATTTAATTTATCTCTTATGGATTCTTTAATGCTATTATTACCCAATAAGAAAAGGAAGAAGGAGTTCTCATGCATGAAGCAGAGCCCGATCACGTCGTTGCCAATAGCTCTTCTTTCTCCTTCATTTAATTTATCTCTTATGGATTCTTTAATGCTATTATTTAAGATTATGAGTAGCTAAATTTCCTTTGTTAAGGGGCTGCTTGAAGCCCCGTACATGAACTTTTTTTAATGAATACACTTTAACCTAGTTTTGCATATTCTTTGAATGAGGTTTCTTCCTTTGAATAATTCACCGTATGAATTCTTGTATGTTTGCTTTGGTGGCCAACTTAGTATGCATGCTAGGATTATATTTTCATTAGATACGGGTGACTAAAGATAATTTCTTCCACCGAATTCTCTACAGTGATACACTGATTTTACCGTCAGGAGATTGAAATCCATAGGTTTACCGAGACACGCCCATAGTGTACTTGTTGTGACGACCCGAACCAGAATCGGTAGAGTAATCAGCGTAATTCACGAGTTAGTGCGTAATCGCAGTTTTTCGATAATTGTGTGGTTTGCCGGTTTTGATTATGACTTAATTATCAGCCGAGAATTTGAGTTGGGTCTCTTCTCGAGAGTTGTTGTACACGTGATTTCGAGTTCGTGGGCTATTCCGGATGATTTTTCCGACGATCGAGGAATATAATATGAATATTTAAAGTTTCGAAATATCGACGAGTTTATCCGTTCGTATCGAGTTTATCCGAATCGTTATGGTTATCCGTTTTGGACCATCGATTGTCCCGAGACGCGAGTATAACTATCGGAAATAGTCAAAAATTGTCGAAAATCATTATTCGGGAAGTTTGACCGTCGTTTGACCAAAGCTGACCGTTGATTTTCGTTGACCGGAGAACCACTGCGGGCATCGAACTGTTTGCCGTCGGGTTCGACGATTCCGGCCACCTCTGGCTGAGATATTGGTATATTTTGAATCCTTGTTTAATTTGCTGTTGATTAGAACTTGGAATTGTTGAATTTGATGCCGGAATGAGGTAGATTGGAGAGGTTGAAGTTTTGAGTTTTCTGGCCGGAATCGGCCTCGTTTGGGGGCGGCGCTCCGGTGACTTTCCGGGGTGGATGTTTGGTGGGTTCTGTTGGGTTTTGGATGGAGATCATTTCCCCTTTGGTTTGGAGGGATGAGGTGGCGCGACGGCGCCGGAATCTGTCCGGGAAGTTTTCCGGCCGGTTGTGTTTATAGATCTTTCGAGCTGATTTCCGGCCATGGTGGTGGCTAGATGGTGGTGACCCCTTTGGGAAAGATTCTTGGATTGAGGACGAGAACAGTTTGGGAGCTTGGTCGCCGAAAAAACTCTCCGGTTGACGGCGCGTCGCCGCCGCCGGAGCTCTGGCGACCCGTTGACTTTTTGGAATTTAATGATTTTAATGTCATTTTACTCGTATTCGCGCCCCGATCGTTGCCTTAAGGTTTTTGAATTGATTTGGGTATCAGATTTTTAGTCGAGGGTTTTGAGTGGAGATTTCGAGAATTTCGTAGATTATTTTGCACTGTGTTATATATTTTCGGGAATAGTTGATTTCCGAGGTGTGGTACAGTGTTGTGAGTTATGATTTTGATCAGATATATTTTATGATTATTCAGGGGATCGAGATCGTGCTTCGGGCGAGGGATCTTCCGTCGGACGACGTGATTAGCGCGAGGGCGCGCTTTGCTCACCTGTGAGTGGACATTTTTATATTTTCACAGTTGTTGCGAGTTCGTGATTTTCCGTATTTATTTTATACGATGTTAAGTTATTTATTATTTTCAGAGGTATTATTTTATATTTTATGGTGATGGCATACCTGCATCGATGCTCCGACTACTCGGCTGATCACCGGTAGTCTGCCAGAGTTGAGAGATTCCTCTGGACCAGAGTTGAGAGATTCCTCTGGGCAGGGTTGAGAGATTCCCCTGTTATGCCGCTGGGGTTGAGAGATTCCCCTGGCCTATCACCGTCGGGCTTGAGCGATTCGCCTGGTACCTCCATATATACTCTCCGAACTCGCATTGTTTTATATTGATTATGTTTATGAAACTGGTGAAAGGCATATGTTTATTTTCATCCACTCACTCTAACGTTTTATTGCCTTTCCCCTGGGTTTTTCGGTTTCCGTGCCTAGTTTGCAGTTCGGATTCTGGTATCTCACGTCGCGGTCGGAGGCTAGTTGTTCGAGCTACCTGTCTTTTCCAGTAGGTTCCTTGTTTCGCCTACTGTTGTATGTTTTGTATATATATACACTAGAGGTCGCTCTGATACATTACTGATACATGTTTTATACGGATTTTCCCGGATTTCCTATATATTACAGTTATGTTTACTGTTTATTGCTATTGATATGATATTGAGAAATCCGGATGGGATTGGTGCCCACGGTTTGGCTTTTGTGGCATAGGATGAAGTGTTATTTTCCGGGTGCAGGTAAAGGCAATTCCGCGTTAGTAGCGTTACTCTGCCGAAATTTTAATGGTTTTTTTTTGTTCATGTTTTCATAAGGGGTTTGATTCCGGTTTAGGAAACTAAATCGGGGTTGGGTCCTTTCACTTGTGAACCCTTGTAGCTTTTCAAACCTTTTCTAGAGTTTAATGATTTCTTCTTTTTAAACATTGGGGTCCATGACTATGGGTTCATAGAGGGATATATGTAGGGGAGATCCATGACAAACCTGCATAAACATAAGGATTAGGTAATAGGATGTGGTTGTAACGATCAACTCTTTCTGGGAACTTTCATTCATTGGATATGTGCATTAGGTTAAGTATGTGTTAGAAAGGTTGAAGGGCGGTGGTGGATTGCATGCTTCTTAACTCATTAATCATATAGTTTAAATCCATTTGCATTCATTAGCATATTTACTTACAACATTTATATTCTGCATTAGCTGTAGCTTAGCTGATTCAGTTAGTATCCAAAACAATTCGGAAAACCCTCAGATATTGTGTGATAGTCCACTACTATGTCTAGTTCATTGTATCCAAATTTCGTAGCATTTGAGTGTGTCTACCTTAGGTTCTTAGTGTCATTAGTGTACTGTAATCGAGTCTATCAGTATTTCAGTTTTGTGTTAGGATTTAGTTTCACCAATTCCATGTGTTTGATAACCCTTATAATTAACTATTACAATGATATATCTTGGTTAAAAAAAAAGTATCTTTGAATAGGTGTTTACTTGCCTTGTAAAATTTTGGCGCCGTTGCTTGGGAGTTGCTTAATTTTAAGTCCTAATAGAGTCTTTACTTTTCAGTTTTGTTTTGTTTTCTTTTCTTTTCTTTTCTTTTTCTTTTGAGTCTTACTATTTCTTCCATGTGCAGAAGCATTGTTTATGCGTACTAGGCACACTAGAAGCACTGAGCCATTATTACTTGATCCAAAGATTGAACGCTCAACAAGGCAAAACAGAAAGCAGCAGGTACAACAGTACATGACTGTGGATAGTGGTGGTGAACCATCTGAGCAAGGAAGACATTCAAGTTTAGAATCTGAGTTTGAGGAAGAGCAAAATATTCCAACACCACTACCATCACCAAGAAGAATGGCAAACACAGCCAAGTTGAGAGAGTCCTTTATACCGGGCATAGGTGCAGTAGATTCACCAATCGTACTACCAGAAAATCTGGGGGGTTATTCTATTCCTCCATCACTTATTTTGATTCTGCCACACTTCAGAGGAACGCCTTCTGAAGACCCTCGGGATCATCTCAATGAGTTCACAGCTTTGTGCAGAATCCAGAAATCGACAAATGTAGAAGAATATACTGTGAAGCTCATCTTATTTTCATTTTCTCTGAAGGAGCAAGCAAAGACATGGTACAATTATTTAGCTCCTTTATCTGTTGACACATGGGAGAAGATGTGTGTTGCATTTATGAAAGAATTCTATTTTGCTTCCCGTACCAAGAATTTGAATAAGCAAATAAGCACATTCAGGCAAAAAGATGGAGATGAACTACATGAAGCCTGGAGTTAGTTTAAGGGTCTTCTTCGACAATGCCCTCACCATAAGTTTGACATCAACACTCAAATGGAGTTCTTTTATGAAGGACTTGATTCTTTCAACAGATCAAAGCTTGATTCAGCTTGTGGGGGAAATTGGTGGAATATGACTGGAACAGAAGCCAAGGAAATTGTTGAGAACCAAGTAGAAAATTCAAGGCAATTTCAGTCAAGGGATAGATCTATGGGAGCAAGAAGACGATCTCTCAATGCAGTTGATGGAGCTATGAAAAAAAGATTAAGCTCTATGGAGAATGACATTGCTCTGATTGCTAGTAGTCTACAAGTGGCTAAGAAGACAACAGTTGTTGCAGCTCAGGTTGTGTGCACAATATGTTCAGCTACAAATCATCTAGCAGAACATTGTCCCAAGTTTAGAGTAGATGAAGAGGTTGATCAAGAGGAAGAAGCAAATTACTTCCAGAGACAACCCAATATGTATGGTGGAAATAGGGACTTGTTGAGCTATAGGAGCTACAATGTGCTAAATTCTCTTAATGTTCCATCGGGTTTTCAGCCAAGGTAGCCTACAGGAGATGGACAACAGTTTGACCAGAGGTGTATTCCTCAACAACAATCTTCAGCTCAGACATCAACAGGAACTTCAACTCTAGAAGCTCTGATGCAACAAGAAAGAATGAGAGGAAAATAGTGCTTTTCGCCAAGACATCAAGGCCACAACTCAAGAACTCAAGGCTACAACTCAGCAACAAGGAAAAGCAATCGATTTGCTAGAGAGGCAAGTAAGCCAAATTCAGCAAACACTCATTCAAGCCAACCTAGGAGGTCTTCCTAGCAACACCATTCCCAATCCCAAGGGGCAATATGAGGCCCATGCTATGATCTTGAAAAATGGGAAGGTGTTGGATGCAAAACCAGAGGTCAAAAAACCAAGAAGACAATAGGAGGAGCCTGTTATAGAGCAAGTTGTGTTTAATGAACCATTGAAAACTATTTCATGAACCCCAACTGAAAGGACCCAACCCCGATTTAGTTTCCTAAACCGGAATCAAACCCCTTCTGAAAACACGAACCAATAAAAACCATCAAAATTTCGGCAGAGTAACTCTACTAACGCGGAATTGCCATTACCTGCATCCGGAAAATAACTCTTCATCCTATGCCACAAAAATCAAACCGTGGGCACCAATCCCATCCGAATTTCTCAATATCATAACAGTAATGTAAAGTAATTAATAAAACTATACTTTACAGAAATTCGGGGAAAAATCGTATAAAAGTATACATAAGAATGCTCAGAGCGACCTCTAGTGTATAATTATATAAATATACCACAGCAAATAGAACAAGAAACCTACTGAAAGAAACAAGGTAGCTCGAACACTATGCCTCCGACCACGACGTGCGACACCAGAATTCGAACTGGAAACTGGGCACGGAGACCGAAAAGCCTAGGGGAAAGACATATAAACCATTAGAGTGAGTGGACGAAAATAAATGTCTTTCGCCGAATAATATATGTTATAAAAACATATGCGAGTCAAAATGAAAGAATGTGATACAGTACACGAGGTGAACATAAACTCCTCCAGTGTACAGAGCATGCATGTAAAAATCCCACGGGGTCGCTCATGGACACATCCGTGCTAGTACAGTCCGAATCACGGGATCTCAAACCCACACGTGATTCTAGCCAGAAAGGCCTCAGGTTAGAGGTTTGCCCCCCCCCTGGTAAAGGCCTCGGGTCAAGGGTCACAGCCTCCCCCGGTAATCATCCTCGGGGATCAGCCGGAATGCAAGTGTATCGATACATCAACATATACTGAGACTGTACTCTGTGTAAACCAAATCATAAATAGTTCGATGCAAATGTATAATGCGACAAATGAATGCATATACGTAATATATAATGATATAGGCATAATCGTATAACATATGCTCATATAAACCATAATCTCGTATGCATACCCATGCTCGTAAAACGTGTATAAAGACTCGCGATTATCAGTGAAAAGAATTTGTCCACTTGTAGGTGAGCGTAACGCAATTCACGTTAATCTCGGGATCCGGTGGAAAATCCCTCGCCAAACAAATGATCACGAACTCCTGAATAATCATAAAATCCACAGCTCAAATTCATAACTCGACACCTCAAATCATATCACGAGAAACAACCGTTCCCGGAAACATATAATCCAATAACAATGAACTCGTTAAAATCCGATAATCACACCACAAAACCTCGCTATAATTTCCGATGCTCAATTCGAAAACAAACCTCACCACTGTGATCGGGGCGTGATTCCAAGGGAAACGACATATAACTCGTCGAAAAACAAGTCGGGCGAAAAGTCACCGCCGCGGACGGCGGCGGCGGCGCTGTCGCCGCTGCCTTTGGCCGCCGGAATTTCAGATCTGCCCAGAAAATGCCATACTACACATGTTTTTGAAGATCTCGACGATTCCAACAACTTTCCAGTTATAAGTTAAGGCCAATTTTGACCGAAAAACCTCCAAAAATCAACTCAAAGTTCCAAACCCTTACCGGAATTTCAAATCGACGGATCTCTCTCCTCCGGCCACTGCAACCCTCAAGACCACTTGGAAAAGCTTCCTTGTCTCGAGGCTAACAAAAGCCTCCAAACCCCAAGCTCCAACACCACCGGAAAAGTCACCTCCGATTAACCCAAAAACTCGCCGGAAAACCGTGTACTTCGCCGCCGAAATTCTTCCTCCTCTGGCCACCATAGGAGGGGAACCAACTCTCAAACCAAAGAGCAGCTCAAGCCTATCAATTTCCATGAAGGGACCCTAGCCATCCGTGGCCGGAATCGGCCTCCACGGCGAGGCCAAACTCACGGCGTCCATATCGCCCAAAACGGGTCGACCCAACCCGGTCAACCCAGTCAACACCCAGGTTTCCTTTTTTGGTAGGTTTCCCAATTCGGCAAGTATCATTTCCGTATTTATACCGTACGCGTATCGAACCCCAATCGGATAAATATGACAATATTCGACGCACGAAAATATTCACAACTTATTCCTCGTAACTCGGAAAAATCCTCCGGAAGTTCCCACGAGCTCGAAATTAAATTCTCTACAACTTCCACGAAAGGATCCCAAGTCAAATTCTCGCCCGATAATTTAGTCGTTAACATAGCCGCCATATTAACAGATTACGTCGAAATCGCGACTAATCGCGAAACTCACAATTCAAGTCGATAACCATTCCATTTATGGTTCGGGTCGATCAACGGTCCAAAACGGATCACAATCACAATTCGGATAGACTCAAACATGAACGGATAAACTCGACAATATACCGAAATTTCAAATATTCATATTATATTCCTCGGTCATCGAAATAATAATCCGGAACCCCCCACGAACTCGAAATCACGCGAACAACGACTCTCGAGAAGAGACTCAACTCAAATTCTTGGTCAATAATTAAGTCGTGATCAAAGCTAGCGATTCAATCAATTATCGGAGAACTGTGATTACACGCTAATTCACGAATTAAGCTGATTACACTACTGATTCTGTTCCGAGTCGTCACACCAACTCAATCCGTCGAGGAAATTCCGCAACTTGTTGAGAATTTACCTGGAATGAAAATTGTGCAAAAACCGAAACCAGGTCAGGGATGTCCCTCATACTCACCTGTGATTACTACTAATGTACATTTTCTTAGCAGGTTGAAGAAGCTAGAGAAGGAGGAAAAAGACAAGGAGATCCTAGATATCTTCAAGACTGTTGGGGTGAACATTCCATTATTGGATGTGATCAAACTAATTACACAGTATGCAAAATTCCTCAAGGATTTGTGCACTACCAAAACAAAGTTCAAGGGAACTGAAACAGTTGCCTTAAATGAGAGAGTGTCTGCTGTTCTTCAGAGGAACATACCACCAAAACATGGTGATCCAGGACGTTTTACTATTCCATGCACAATTAGTGATCATAGGTTTGTGAGTGCTTTACTTGATTTTGGTGCTTCCATTAATTTAATGTCATACACTGCTTATAACAGGTTAAAAATAGGAGAACTTATTCCACAGGTGTCACAATTAAACTTGCAGATCGGTCTAACTGTTACCCTCGAGGTATTATTGAGGATGTTTTGGTACAGGTGGGAGATTTGATATTCCCAGCAGATTTCTTTGTGCTGGAGATGGAGCATGAGCCAATGTCATCAGAAATACCATTGATTCTTGGGAGATCGTTCTTGAGAACAGCGCGTACAAAGATAGATTGTTTTGATGGATCATTGAGTATGGAAGTAGCTGAGGAGAAAATCCACTTCAATATTTATGAAACTCTCAAACACCGAAATAGTGATGATGCGTATTCATGTGGTTCAATTGATACTTTTGAGAGTTTTGTGCAGGAGTTCATTAAATATTCATTGGAGGAGGATCCTTTGAGAAATGTCATAGAGGTATCCGGGAAAGAAGACGTTTCAGGGGTGGATTTCGACCCGTCAAAAATTTCCTCAGAGAATTTTCGACCTATCGAAAGAGAGCTTGGCGAGGAGAAGAAATTTCGACCCGTCGAATTTGAGTCCATTTTTGAAATTGCTTCTGCTGAAGATCTTGAGATGGAAGAATAATATTATGCAATGGAAGAGGCATTTGAATCAATGCTAAGCATGAAAGGTAAGCTTTCTAAACCAATCCCTCTTCCGGTATCTACTGACGTTCTGGCTCCATCTATTCAGGTAGCATCCGAGTTAGAACTTAAACCTCTACCTAAGCGTTTGAAGTATGTTTTTATTGGTGATTGTGAAACTTTGCTGGTCATAATTTCTTCAAAGCTTTCAGAATTGCAAGAGGAGAAACTTTTGTTTATTCTTAGGGAATATAAGCACACAATTGGCTGGACAGTTGCAGATATCAAGGGAATTTGCCATACTTTGTGCACTCACAGGATACATCTTAAGGAGGAAGCTAAACCAACCAGAGAAGCTCAACGTTGACTAAGTCCTCCCATGATGGATGTTGTCAAGAAAGAAGTGATCAAACTCCGCGATGCAGGTATAATTTATGCTATTTCTAACAACAAGTGGGTTAGTCCTGTGTAGGTTGTACCGAAACGTTCTGGAATAACGGTGGTTAAAAATGATGAGAACGTGTTGGTGCCTCAATGAGTGCAAACGGGATGGAGAGTGTGCATTGATTATCGCAAGCTCAATGCCACCACGCGAAAAGATCACTTTCCACTCCCATTTATTGATCAGATGTTGGAAAGGTTGGCAGGACATGCATATTACTATTTCTTGGATAGTTATTTAGGGTAAAACCAGATAGCCATACACAAGGATGATCAGGAGAAGACCACCTTCACCTGCCCCTATGGCACATTTGCTTATCGGAGGATGCCTTTTGGTTAATGCAATGCGCCTGCAACGTTTCAAAGATGCATGATGAGTATCTTTCCAGATATGGTCGAAAAGATCATTAAGGTATTTATGGATAATTTTTCGGTCCTTGGTGATTCTTTTGACATGTGTCTACATCATTTATCTATGGTCTTGAAACGTTGTGTGAAAACTAACCTGGTGCTCAATTGGGAAAAATGCCACTTTATGGTGGAACATGGTATAGTTTTAGGACATGTTATTTCTGCTAGGGGAATTGAGGTAGACAAGGCTAAAGTGGATATTGTGCGTACCTTACCACCTCCTTCTACTGTGAAGGAGGTGAGATCTTTTCATGGACATGCAGGATTTTATCGCAGGTTTATCAAGGATTTCTCTAAGATAGCCAGACCCTTATGTGCACTGCTCCAGAAGGATGTGGCCTTCAATTTCACTGAGGAATGTCTACAAGCCTTTAATAAGCTCAAGGAGTTGTTGACTACAGCTCCCATCATACAAGCACTGGATTGGAGTTTACCATTTGAGCTCATGTGTGATGCTTCAGACTATGCTATTCGTGCTGTTCTTGGCCAACGACCACAAAGACTCCCACATGTCATCTACTACGCTTCCCGGACGTTGAATGATGCACAGTTGAACTATTCAACTACTAAGAAGGAGCTCTTAGCAGTGGTTTTTACTCTTGAAAAGTTTAGATCTTACCTACTGGGAACTAAAGTTATCATATTTTCTGACCTTGCTGCTTTGAGATATTTGATGACTAAACAGGATGTCAAGCCTCGATTGATTCAATGGATGCTCTTGCTACAAGAATTTGACATTGAGATCAAAGACAAGAAGGGTTCAAAGAATGTGGTGGCGGATCACTTGAGTAGACTCACCCATGGTTCCAACGCAGAAGAGGACAATCTTCCTCTCAGAGATAGTTTTCCAGATGAACAACTCTTTGTTCTCCAAGATTTAGTGCCATGGTATGCCGACATTGTTAACTACAAGGTGAGTAAGTGCATTCCACCTAATTTCAGAAGAGCTCAGAAAGACAAATTGGTCAAGGAAGCCAGGTATTACATATGGGATGAGCCATACCTCTGAAAACATTGTGCCAATGCCATCATCCGCAGGTTCGTACCCGAGTCTGAATTTCAATCTATTCTATCTTTTTGTCACTCACATGCAGGTGGTGGACACTTTGGAGGGAAGAAGACTGCTCTTAAAGTGCTTGAGAGTGGATTTTATTGGTTAACCTTGTTCCATGATGCTAATGTCATGTACAAATCATGTGAAATGTGCCAAATGGCAGGTAATCTTGGCCCAAGAGACCAAATGCCTCAACACCCTATTCTTGTTGTCAAAATATTTGATATGTGGGATATTGATTTCAGGGACCATTCCCTAACTCCCAGGGTTATTTGTATATTCTTCTCGTTGTGGATTATGTTTCTAAGTGGGTGGAAGCCAAAGCCACCAGCACTAACGATACTAATGTTGTTCTTTGTTTTCTGAAAGACATTTTTGCTAGATTTGGAACACCTAGATGCATTATCAGCGATGGAAGATCTCATTTTTTCAATAGAACCTTTGATGCTTTACTCTGGAAGTACAGTGTCACACATAAGGTGGCCATACCTTATCATCCTCAAACCAGCGGGCAAGTGGAGGTGTCAAATAGGGAGATCAAGCAAATCCTTGAAAAGACAGTCGGGCCAACCCAGAAGGATTGGAGTCAACACCTTGATGAAGCGTTGTGGGCTTACAGGACAGCATATAAGACGCTTATTGGAATGTCTCCTTATAGGTTGGTGTATGGGAAAGCTTGCCATCTTCCGGTGGAATTGGAGCACAAGGCATTTTGGTCTGTCAAGAAGTTCAATTTTGACATAGATGCTACGGGTTTGCATAGGAAGTTGCAGCTGAATGAGCTTGATGAGATTAGGCACAATGCCTATGAGTCTAGCAGAATTTATAAGGAAAAGACTAAACCTTTTCATGACCGGAATATTAAGAGAACAGATTTTTCGTTGGTCAAAAAGTTTTACTCTTCATTAGTCGTCTACGCTTGTTTCCAGGTAAGCTAAAAAGTAGATGAACTGGACCTTATGTTATCACTAATATTTTCCCTCATGGTGCTATAGAGATTGTAAGTTCAAAAATAGAGAAGACATTTAAAGTGAATGGACATCGACTCAAGCCCTTCTATGAGTCATTTGTGGAGCATGTCTTTGAGGATGCAACCCTTGGAGACGCGTCTCCTTGTGTAGAGTGATAATAATTGTTGTCTGGCTGAAGACGTTAAACTTAATGCTACTTGGGAGGCAACCCATGTGGATGGAGAAGCTGGCGACCATATTTGATTTCTTGTCCCTTCTCCTTTGCTTTATTTTTCTCCAAGTTTCATTTGATTTGTCATGTGTTATGTGTCTCATTCCATGCTTGTTTGATATATTGTATGCTTTAGTTTTGTTTTACATTAAGGACAATGCAAATTTCAAGTGTGGGGTGGGATTTATATCATATCCTTAGTGTCTATATATAATTTTTTTGTTTTTGGGTGTTAGTTCGGTACTGTGCAGTATGCTGTTTTGTGTAATTTATTTTCCATAGCTAGAAGTCTCGTAAATTTCTGAAATTTTGAGGGAATGTTTGTACATGTGTCTAGTTTATGATCTTTAAATTTCAGCACATTCCGATGTGTGATTAATTCTATATAAATATGGCGAGTGGGCTGAGTCTGGCGAAGCCTGAGGGGGTCTTTTCTGACGACTAGTTCGTCATGGAAGGGTTTCCTCACCAACGTTTGGTATTTTTGAGTTTTTCTTATGAGTTTTAGTGTTTTATATGAAAAACCAAATACAAAAGTAAAAAGTGTCTAGAAAAATACAAAAAGAGTCTCTTGTTTTGAGTCTTAGGTGCCCTTAACTAGTCTATGATGTTATTAGATCTTCCGGAATTGTGACTAAAAGATGATCATGTTATATGAGTTTCTTTGGTTAATCTTGATATATGATGCATATTCGAATGTGTAGTGGATGTAGAAACGAGTTAACATGGTACATATTTTTGGCATGCTTAAACTTTGTTGAGATTCATTTAACCTGTGAGCGATTGAGCCTAAATGTGATACACATGCTTTCTCTATTGAATGTCAATTGCTTGTCGCAGATTAAGTTAATGGACTTTAGATATCACTAAAACTTGCTCATGTGTCATTCAAACCTTATAGTCAATACATATTTTGATTGAGGAAGTGATAAAGGTATTTAGGGGACACCACCATAGCCATATAAGCCAGTGTCCCAACTTTGTGTACATAAGTTGTGCACCCCTTAGTTAACCACTTTGAGCTACATATTTAAACTTTATGTCATCACCCACATATCTCTGACCTTAAACCTTAAAATAGTTATATCTTTACCCTTGTTCTAGGACTTGGTAGAGCTATACATAAGACATGTATGTGAAGACGGCGACAATGCCGAAAGGTGATGCATATAAATAAGTATGGGGTATTTTGATAGTCGCATATTTATGCGTCTATTCGGTATTTAATTTATTCCCTATGTTTAGTTTTTTGTTATTTATTGAGTGAATTAATTATGTTTATTTGTTTTTAGGTATTTTGGAGATTAATAAAGAAAATGAGATTAAATAATATAATTTGGGAGTTAATTGGAGAAGTGGAGAATGTACGAGGTGAAAGAATCCTAATTTGAGAAGGATATTAGGTGCTTAGCGAGTAAGCAGCTTGGAATTGGTTTGGCGAATAGCTTGGAGAGAGTTAAAGAAAGAGCTTTGTTTATACATATGTCTTTGGCAAACAGTTTGGTGAGCAGGACAACACAAGAAGTCCATTTGTAATTTTGACTACCTTGGCATGTGATGACTGGCACGTGTCCTTGATCTAGTTGATTGGTTGGAGATATATATGTTTGGCGAGGAGCAATTATGGGAGTGAAGTTGGACTTAAGTGTTGCACATAGGAGTCAGTATCCATTTAGGACACTACATGTTGATGGAGTGCACGTGTTAGCTAGCTAGGATAATTAGCTATAGCTAATTATATATATTGAGCTAGTGGGAGCAAAGAGGGGGGAGGACAGCTGGAAGAAGATTAAGAGAGAGAATAAGAAAAAGAGAGAAACAATAAGAAAAGGAAGAAGAAGTTCTCGTGCATGAAGAGGAACCTGATCACGTCTTCGCCAATAGTTCTTCTTTCTCCTTCATTTAATTTATCTCTTATGGATTCTTTGATGCTATTATTTAAGACTATGAGTAGCTAAATTTCCTTTGTTAAGGGGCTGCTTGAAGCCCCGTACATGAAGTCTTTTTAATGCATACACTTTAACCTAGTTTTGCATGTTCTTTAAATGAGGTTTCTTCCTCTGAATGATTCACCGTATGAATTCTTGTATGTTTGCTTTGGTGTCCAACTTAGTATGCATGCTAGGATTCTATTTTTATGAGATACGGACGACTGAAGATAATTTCTTTCACCGGATTCTCTACAGTGATACACTGATTTTACCGTCAAGAGATTGAAATCCATAGGTCTAGCGAGACACGCCCATAGTGTACTTGTGAATCCTTGTAGCTTCTCAAACCTTTTCTAGAGTCTAATGCTTTCTTCTTTGAAAACTTTGGGGTCCATGACTATGGGTTCATAGAGGGATAGATGTATGGGAGGTCCATGACAAACCTGCATAGGCATAAAGATTAGGTAATATGATGTGGTTGTAACGATCAACTCTTCCTGGGAACTTTCATTCATTTTATATATGCATTAAGTTAAGTATGTGTTAGAAAAGTGGAATGACGGTGGTGGATTGCATGCTTCTTAACTCATTAATCATATAGTTTAAATCCATTTGCATTCATTAGCATATTTACTTACAACATTTATATTCTGCATTAGCTGTAGCTTAGCCGATTCAGTTCGGTACCCAAAACAATTCAGAAAATCCTCAAATATTGTGTGGTAGTCCAACACTGTGTCTAGTTCATTGTGTCCAAATTTCGTAGCATATGAGTATATCTCGCTTAGGTTCGTAGTTTCATTAGTATACTATAGTCGAGTCTATCAGCATTTCAGTTTTGTGTTAGGATTTAGTTTCACAAATTCCTTGTGTTCGATAACCCTTATAATTAACTAATATAATGGTATATCTTGGTTGAAAATAAGGTATCTTTGAATAGGTGTTCACTCACCTTGTCACAAGGTCCTGACTAAGAATGCTCACCTGGATTGGCTTTTCTTTTTCCTTGGACGCAACGACTGATAACGAGGTCCCTTTCTCCCGTTGTTTTCTCCAACATCCTCTCTAGTTCTTCAACGCAAGCGGTCAAGGCTTTAGCTTCTTTCTTTTGTGCAACACACTTCATCTTGATTTGTGGTTCGTTGGTGCTCAATTGAGTCAGTTTCTCAGTCATTTTTGCAATGTCGTCCACTTCCCATTACTGAGTGATCAAAGGAGTGAGTCGATGCACTATTTTATACACACTCGCATGAGCATGATTGGTTATATCTGTTGGCTGCTCACCATCCTTTAGTAATGCTTCCATTGACTCCTTTAAGGTTTGAATGCTTCTGGTTTGCATAAGGACATCAACTGTTTGATGTCAGGGCATCACGAACTTTATGGCAAACATCTTCGCTTGGTCAAATAGGTAGTCGAGATGTTGTTGCTGGACATCCTAACTCCTCTCGGTAAGCTACCAATGCAGCAAAATCGCCTCAATAGTCCTTTACAAACCAAAGAGAACACGAGGAATCCAATTTTTTGGTCATATCACAGCGACAACTAGGCCAGTCAGAGTTTGAATGTTAGTACTCTCTTCGATAGCTTGCAAAGATGTCACGTTATTGAAACCCATAAAAGGATATTAACAATGCATGTGTTAAAGAGATGATGTACCATTATAGGCGTAAACTCATCAGAACATTGGTTGCGGTCGACATAGACAATATTGTGATCCTCACATGTCTCAGTCTCTATCCCACTTTGGCAATTCATATCTAAAGGGGATTCATTTTCTATTGGTAGCACAAACAATTTTGCACCATTTCTCATAAACGACTTCTTTTTTAGATCAGTATCTGCTCACTCTTTATTGACTCGTCATCTGGACGCAAATAATCCTTTTCTGGAGACAAATGTGATGACATCGAATGTTCCCTTATCCCTGGTCAACCAATCAGTGGAGCGCAATAGTTAGTTCATTTCCTCAAAGTTTTGAACCTAACTGACTTTGACCCATCCATAAATTAATGAACAACGTACCTTGTACAACATCATTGGTCAACTTGGTGCCCGCCTTTCGTTTCCTTGTGTATGGCTGTGTGGTACATTTCTTGAGGGAAAGTTTTACACATGCACACATAAACGTCAGCCAATACAAGATCACATTGACATCACCTGATCGCTTAAATAAACCGATGACAACACCAAATCAAATGTAAATTGATGAGACCAGTTTACCCATATATGTTAGATGTGGTATCCAATGAGTCGCACTTGGCTATGTTGCTTTTCTTCCAAGATTGACCGTTCTACTGAATTTTGTGCCATGTACATCCTTTCAAAGCTATCATCCTACACTTGGTTACGCCTGGTTCAAATCAATCTTTAACCTTCTCAGTCCACCAATGGTCATACTCTGCCGAGGAGTTATAAGACACATTTCTCACTTTAAGTGGAATCTTCAAGTTATCACATATATATTTGTGGTTACACCTAAGTGCCTTGTCCTTTGTAGAGAGTAATTCCCTTAAAGAACTGTAATGGTTGGTCGATTCAATCATTGGTGTTGGCACGACTTGGGGGTATCCTAGCTGACGACTGAAGTACAGAGGGTTGTACAACTCTACGCCATATTTGTGGTGTCTGCTAGCTAAACCTCCCCAATATAAATCTTGCATAATTATCAAATTCACCTAGGCTGCTTGGTCGCATACAAGTTTCTAGATTACACCCTTTGATAATTCAGTAATGCATAACAAGTTTCTAGATTACTCGGCGATACCGCCGATTAATTGAAAAACTTGGGGGGGGGGGGGGGGGGGGGGGGGGGGGGGGGGGGTGCTATGGTATGTTATGGTGCATGCTTCACTCAAGTTTTGGTACAATGCAAAAATTCTCAATCATCTTACTGTCCAAATTTCAGCCGAGATTGCCAAATGGGTATTACTGCATTTTAGATGAATATGTGAAATGAAATAGTGACAACAATCATACTCAGTCAAAAATGAGCAAAGCAAAAGCTATAATTTGATATTTATCAAGAGGAAATCAGTGTGACATCTTTTCTTCACAACTATCATTTAATATTCATACAACAATACCCATGAGTTTAAATGTGGTAGTTTATACAATGGTGGATGGGTTTGTACAGCAGATTGGAAACCTTGAAGGATCAACGTCAATCAAAATGAGCACTAATTTAGAATCTTTCCAATGGTGCATGATACTCACTGAAATGTTGTGTCACATGTCTGAATAGGTGAAGTAATGAACCTCAGAATTCAGGTTTGACATGGAAAGAATTTTGAATGGGGTGTGAGCTTCATACTCTTGCTGGAAGTAATTTTTGTTGTCAGCTTGTTCATAACTTCATATCAGATTTGAAAAAAAGAGGAAGAGATTAGAGACGATTACAGCAAAAGTGGATGAGAAGATGAGGAGATGAGTGTTAGAGAGATTTACTTAAGCCATGTAGAAATCAAGGAACCCAATTTCAATTTGCTTGCATTCAAGAACCCATCGAATGGAGTTTCTTGTCGTGAAGAGCTGTGTTTACATATGAGATGGAGGAAAAAGGGATTTCAATTGTGATTTTTCTTCTTCTTTTGAGTTGTTCTTGAGAGCATGGTTGCGGCGGAGGAAATAAGTTGTAGAGTGTAATGACGACGTGGGAAAAGGAGAAAGAGGAAGTTTGAAAGTAATAAAAAAATGAAAGAAGGGAAGGGGTTGAATAACTTCACAGTACACGTGGAGGATGCAAAGTATGAAGAGAGTGGTGATGCATCTTTGGTGAATATAATAGTCAGGGACAACGAGGGATATGTTCTTTTTGTAGTGGTTGGGAAGGATACATGTATTTTGTAGACATCGAAGTGTAAGACATATATTCCATAGTAATAGACATTGTGCTAAACTCATCAGATATCGACAATGCTTAAAATTTCTTAGATGAATGCTCGATGCTCAAGAAACTTATGGGGCTATGTTGTGTACCCATATTTGCATTATTAGATAATTATGTAAATTTAGACTTTGGATTTTCATTGTTCAATGCACCTTAGTCAACTGATATCTCAAGTCAGTCATCATATCTTAATTTGGTCGTCACATCTTAACATAGCTGGATATCCAGTTCTCAAGTCAGTCGAGGTGATCGAGTTATGTCATTGGGATATGGTGCTACCAAGTGGGTTGGTGTTTATTGGTTTATTTTTGTTGATGTTTGGTTGACTTGAGATGATTCCTTGAGATAGCTTCATTTATTATATGGTTGTTGGGTTGAGATACTAGGTTTTGGACATCTGGCCAGTGTAATGGAGATTTAAGCCTAGCCAAAGAGTTGAGTTGCCTAGAGATAGGATTTAACTCATCATTTGGATAACGAGGAAATCTAGCTAATGAAGAGTTACAGCCGAGTCGAGATTCATGAAGAAAAGTTGTTAGCCAATGGATGTCTACAATTAGTTGGGATGGAGTTCTACAAGTCATTGAACGTTTCGGGAGTTACAGCTGTAGATAACTACAAGTGAAGAGATAGAGTCGGGTTCAACTTCAAAGAGTCTAGTCGAGAGAAAGCCAAGTCAAGAGAGTATAAATAGAGGCATCAATCGAGTCAGAACAGACACAACTCACGATACAAAAGTTCTCCTACTTTTCATTTTGCTCTTGTAATTTTACATTCTTAGGTAGTGTTTCATTAAAACATTTTTTTTAGCTCTGCTAGCTTTCTTGTAACTAGTATTGATTTATATTGAAGTTGTTTATTTCGTGCACTTTACTTTGGTTATTTTGGCTTTATATGCTTTCATTTATGTGTTTCTTTATGTTTTGCCTTTAGTTACAATGATTTTCATTGTTCGTAGTCATATACGCCCTATTCATCTTGATAACTATGTTAGATACGAGTTCACCTTCGTGGTTAAGTGCATCCATTCAAATCTCATTGATTTAACCCTAGTCGTTAAACAATTCGAATTTCACCATACCATCACTACAAGTCTTGACCATCAATCACCAAGTCCTTGATACCAAGGCAACAAAACCAACAACCGAGAGTGTGTTCTTTCTTTGGCTAACAATCTCTTGAGAAGAGTCAGATCTATGTGTTACATACACATTTATAGTCAATCATTCAAAACCTCACTTAGCCTTGAGGCCGCGAGTTGGCACGCCCGCAACTCATTTGAAATGACATTTGTTCCTAGATCCCTCGGCTATAGTCTGCCGAGATGATTTTAAGGCAACATCTTTTCGCATACCCGATAGGACTAATACTTAATAAGGCATCTTAGTAAGTTTGATTGCCAGGAAATAGTTCAAAGAAAAATCCATAAGTCATTCCTAGAGGAAAGAAGTGTCTTCAGTGTGGACAAGAAGGGCATAACTCAACTTTTTGCCCCGGACGACCAAAACTGATTTATACGCCTATAAGGATGTCATAATGATCAAATAGTGTAGGGGGAGTAAGTTCTTCATCGACTGGTCGGACGACCAATGAGCGTAATGCCCAGGTTATTGCAAGTGCAGCAGCCGATGCATTAGCCAGACAAGTGGTAGCTGACACTGCTGCAAGAGAAGAAGCTAAAAGAGTAGTGGCAGCTGACACTGCTGCAAGAGAAGAAGCTGAAAGAGTAGCGGCAGTTGATGCTGCTGCATTCATAAGAGAAACATTTGTTGAAGCTGCATTGGTGAGACATCTAAACCATACATTGATCGGTGTTTTACCACCCTCAAAATTACCCTATAATGAACTTAATATGCTTGTCAATGCAGTACAATAGTATAGGGGTCAATCCACAGGGAAAGATGAGACTCAATACTCTAAACTACAAACAGACGCGAAAGTCAGAAATCTGACAGACTCGACCACGGGACACTAACGTAATTAATTAAAATATCTAGACTCCATCTAAAATTACGAAATTAATACTGGACACTAAAGACACCCTATCGAGCTTCGATGCGAAATTTCGATGCAATCGGAGTTCGCTTGGTTAGCGAACAAAATTGTGCAAAACAGAGTACTAAACTGAAACAGAAAACAGAGTATAAGTAAAACTGACAATCAATGATAAAATGAGTTAAGGGAAGTGTTATCCACCACCGTCAATCCATCTAGACGACAAATGCTTAACTAAATAATGTAATTGTTATGAATGAAAGATTCCCAGGAAGGCCCCGAGTTGTGAACACAACCTATTACCCAATCATTATGTTTACAACATTGAAGGTCTGCTTATCAATATTGTCTATCCCTCAAAGAACCCGAAGTCACGGACTCGAATTTACTAAGAGAAAAGCATTAAGATTTAGAAAGGGTTTGAGAATCTACAAGGCTTCATAAGTACACTACGGTCGTGTCTTACTAGACCTAGGGTTTCTTATACCAAGCATGTATGGGTTCTACTATTGAAACTTGAGGAAGGTAATAATCACCAACAGCCATCAATTTTCTTAGAATTAGATTCCTAAACATGCATACTAAGCGTGCACTCAAAGCATACATAATCAAGAATCATCACTGTATAAATAACAAAGAAACCTCATTCAAATAACAAAAACAAAATTTAATTAAAGTGCATAAGCAATCTAGATATCATGAACGGGGCTTCAAAACAGCCCCTTAACAATGGAGTTTAGCTCCTCATGGAATCAGAAAATAAACTCAAATAATCCATGAAAGAAATTGATACAAACGGATGAAGGAGAAACTTGCAGCTTCCTTGCTCCTCGATACGTTCGTCCTCCCCCTGCGTACGTTCTCTTCTTAGCTATTTATATGTTCCAGACTAGCTAGGTTAATTAACCTAGCTAGCAAACCACGTGCAAGACTCCAAAATCCAGCCCAATATTCATAATCTTATTATTATAATAGGACTCTTCTCTTCTTCTCCTTTGCTTGCCACTTGCTAGCCCATCGAACTTCGATAGCCCATCGAACTTCGCTAGCCATATAAACATGTCAAAGTTGAATCACTGGCAAGCATGCATCACGTGCATCACTCTTCCTTTCAACCCACTTGATATATATATATATAAATATAAGAGAATGCATGCATGCAGCCAACTTGATATAAAACAACTCCCCCACGTACGTCTTTGCTAGCCCATCGAACTTCGCTAGCCATATAAACCAATATATAATCAGCAAAAGCTGATTATCCTCATGTTGCTCACGTGCACACACCAACAAGTCTATATGCAAGTGGACTTCCAAAGTCCAAGTCCAACTCTTCTTCTCTCCTTGCTCGCCAAAGACAAAACCTCCTCGCCAAGGTTTCCTCGCCAAGATATATTATTTATTTAATCTCTTTTTCTTCATTTATCTCCAGAATACCTAAGAATAAATAATAATGTTAAATTACTTAAAAACATAACAAAAGAGCTAAATACAAGGTTCAGTTAATCACATAAACGTTGCATAAATATGCAACTATCAGAATACCCCACACTTAGCTTTTGCTAGTCCTCGAGCAAAACACTAAACTAAGACTCTGAAAAGACTCAACAAAACTCTAACTACATGACTCTAACGCCCTCAACAAATTGTCTCAGCAATCTTCCACAATTGTAACACCAAGATAAGTGTGACTCTAAATTACCATTCCTCAAAGTTTCGAAAATTAATTTCAATGCATGACACATATGTAATATGTAGGACGAAGACATAATCATGGTGAATGTAAAGCTGTAGCATGCGAAAACAAGTCAAGATTCAACCTCACAGGTATATGCTCTCAAAAGTGTTTCTCTAAAAATATATCTAAGGTTTTCACTCAACTCAACTACTTGCCAAATGGACCACACCATATGCTTACACTTGTGACAAATCTCCACAGATCAAAGGCTGCTATCTTGAGGATCAAAAGGACTTTCATGGGTTGTAAAGGGGCTTGGCTCATAGGTTAAAGAATAAATGGATAAGGAATTCAAATATAATTCTAGAACCCAGTAGAGCACCAAATAAGAGACTTCTTCAAATTTCACAACCATGAACTTTCTCACTCTTGTGGCCGAATTTCATTTTGTTGGGCATTCACGTCATTGTTTTCGTCAACAGTTAACTCGGGTATCAAGCTAGACATCACATTTTTTTCTTTTTCTTTTTCTTTTCTTTTCATTCCATTCTTTCTTTCTTTCTTTTTTTTTTTTTTTTTTTTTCAACTAGCTTGATACCCCACACTTATTTCTTTGCATCACTTTCCGACATTGTCGCCGTCTTCACATATCTGTCTCATGTATAGCTCTACCAAGTCCTAGAACAAGGGTAAAGATACAACTATTCTAAGGTTTACGGTCAGAGATATGTGGGTGATGACAAAAGGTTTAAACATGCAGGCTCAAAGTGGTTAACTAAGGGGTGCACATCTTGTGTACACAAAATTAGGACACGGGCTTATATGGCAATGGTGGTGACCCCTAAATGCCTTTATCACTTCCTCAATCAAAACAAGTATTGACTATAAGCTTTGAAAAGCACAAGAGCAAGTTCTAGTAAATTCTATAGTCCATTAACTTAATCTGTGGCAAGCAATTGACACTCAATAAAGAAAGCATGTGTAATCACATATAGGCTCAATCGCTCACAGGTTAAATGAATCTCAACAAAGTTTAAGCATGCCAAAACTCTGTACCATGTTAACTTTTTCTACATCCACTACACATTCGCATATGCATCATATATCAAGATTAACCAAAGAAACTTAAATAGCATGAACATCTTTTAGTCACAACTACGGAAGATATAATCACATCATGGACTAGTTAAGGGCACCTAAGACACAAAACAAAAGACTCTTTTTATGTTTTTCTTGACACTTTTTACTTTTGTATTTGGTTTTTCAAATAAGACACTAAAATACCCAAGGAAAGCAAAGAAAAACTCAAAAATATCAACATCAGGCGAGCAGCTCGCCAGAAAAAGTGTAGCGAGCAACACTCCTCGCCAGAATTTTACAAAATTAATCACTCATCGTAATTGGCTGAAATTTTGTGAAGACTATCTAGACACATATACAAACCTACCCTCAAAATTTCAGAAAATTACGAGACCTATAACTATGTCAAATAAATTATACAAAACAGCAGACTGCTTGCTCGCCAGCCCATCGAACTTCGCTGGCGATCAACGTGTAGCGAGGCTCGCTAGGATTTTACAAAATTAGTAATACATCGAAATGAGCTGAAATTTAGCGAGCACTCGATAGACTCATTTACAAACCTGCCCTCAAAATTTCGAAAAATTACGAGACCCCTAGCTATCGAAGATGAATGACACGAACCGGTTACTGTTCAGTACTGAGAACTGTTGCTCGCTGGACTCAGCTCCACTTCGCCAGAATTATATAGAATTAATGACAGAGTGGAATGAGCTGAAATTTAGAGGGGACAAACTAGACACATTTATAAACATTCTCTAAAAATTTCAGAAATTTACGAGACTTCTCGGTATGGCGAACAAATCACACACAACATCAAACTGAACAATACAACATGCGAAGCTCGCCAGAGACTCATTCCCTCGATAGAATTTTTCAGAATTGATCATACATTGGAATGAGCTGAAATTTTAAGAGAACAATTTAGACACATGTAAAAACATCCTCTAAAAATTTCAGAAAATTACGAAACTTCAAACTATGTCAAATAATTGACACGAAACAGCAAACTGTACAGTACCGAAATAACGAAAAATTTATACATAGACGCTAAGGAGATGATATAAACCCCACCCCACACTTGAAATTTGCATTGTCCTCAATGTAAGACAAAACTAAATCATACAATACATCAAACAAGCATGGAATAAGACACATAACACATCACAAATCACACTAACATGGAAAAAAATAAAGAAAAGGAGAAGGGATAAGAATTCAAATCTGGCAGCCAAGCTTCTCCATCCACATGGGTTGCCTCCCAAGTAGCGCTAAGTTTAACGTCTTCAGCCAGACGGTACCAAGTATCACTCTTTATCTTGTGGCACATCCTCGAGAGGTACTTGCTCAACGATATGCTCCATCATCAACTCGTGAAACGGCTTCAATCGATGTCCATTGACTTTGAAAACTTTCCCTGTTTTGTCACTTTTCACAACTACAGCACCACTAGGGAAAACATTAGTAACCACAAATGGACCAATCCATCGAGACTGAAGCTTACCTGGAAACAGTCTCAACCTCGAGTTGAAAACCAAGACCTTTTGTCCTACCACAAAAGTCTTGCTCCTGATATTTTGATCATGAAAAGCCTTAGCTTTCTCCTTGTAAATCCTGCTGGACTCATATGCATTGTTCCTGATTTCTGCCAGCTCATTCAGCTGCAATTTCCTGTGAATCCCAGCCTCATCAATATCAAAATTGAACTGTTTGACTGCCCAATAAGCTTTGTGTTCGAGCTCGACCGGCAGATGACAAGCTTTGCCAAAAACAAGCCTATAAGGAGACATCCCTATAGGTGTTTTGTAAGCTGTACGGTAAGCCCACAAAGCTTCATCTAATCGCTGACTCCAATCCTTCCTGGTAGGGCCTACGGTCTTCTCAAGGATCTTCTTGATTTCACGGTTAGACACCTCCACTTGTCCACTGGTCTGAGGATGGTAAGGTGTCGCCACCTTGTGTTGAACATTATATTTCCTCAAGAGCGCAGCGAACGTGCGGTTGCAAAAATGAGAGCCTCCATCGCTAATGATGTACCTAGGTGTGCCAAATCTAGCAAATATGGACTTTAAAAACCTAAGCACAACAGCAGAATCGTTAGTTCGGGTGGCAACTGCCTCCACCCACTTCGACACATAATCAACTGCCAATAGTATGTACACATTAGAATGAGAAAAAGGGAAAGGACCCATGAAATCAATACCCCACACATCAAAAATTTCAACCACAAGAATTGGTTGTTGAGGCATTTGATCCCTAGGACCTATGTTACCTGTCATCTGGCATCGTGGATATGCCTTGTAGAATTCATGAGCATCCTTAAAGATGCTAGGCCAATAAAATCCACATTCCAACACCTTGAGCGCAGTTTTCTTTCCCCCGAAATGTCCTCCACCTACATGTGAGTGGCAAAAAGAAAGAATAGAATAAATTTCAGATTCGGGAATGCACCTTCGAATGATGGAATCTGGGCAATGCTTCCATAAGTATGGATCATCCCACACATAATATCTGGCCTCCTTCTTCAACTTGTCCTTCTGAGCACGGGTAAAGTTAGTAGGTACCAGTTTTGAAACCTGGTAGTTGACAATATCCGCATACCACGGCTCAGAATCCTGGATAGCAAAAAGTTGCTCATCCGGAAAGCTCTCAAGCAATGGGAGTTTATCCTCCTCCGCATTGGACCCATGTGTCAACCGACTCAAATGGTCTGCAACCACATTCTCTGTTCCTTTCTTATCTTTGATTTCCACATCGAACTCCTGAAGGAGTAGTAACCACCTGATCAGCCTCGGCTTTGCATCCTGCTTTGTCATAAGATATCTCAATGCAGCATGGTCAGAGAAAATAATGACTTTAGTTCCTAACAAATAGGATCTAAATTTCTCTAAAGCAAAGACAACAGCCAAAAGTTCTTTCTCAGTTGTTGAATAGTTTAACTGAGCATCATTAAGGGTTCTAGAGGCATAATAAATCACATGTGGTAACCTCTCAACCCGTTGTCCCAACACAGCACCTACAGCATATTTCGATGCATCACACATCAATTCGAATGGAAGGTTCCAGTCTGGTGCTTGGATGATTGGGGCGGTGATCAACAGCTCCTTGAGCTTGTTGAAGGCAGCAAGACAATCTTCAGTAAAATCAAACGTCACACTTTTTTGGAGCAATGCACTGAGAGGTCGGGCTATCTTGGAGAAATCCTTGATGAACCTTCGATAGAAACCTGCATGTCCAAGAAAAGAGCGCACCTCTCTCACAGTAGTGGGATGTGGTAAGGTACGTATAACATCAACCTTAGCCTTGTCTACCTCAATACCTTTTTCAGAAATTACATGTCCCAAAACAATACCTTGTTCAACCATGAAATGACATTTTTCCCAATTTAACACAAGGTTCTTTTCTACACATCTCTCTAGAACTAGGGACAGATTATTCAAACATGTATCAAAAGAATCACCAAAAACAGAAAAATCATCCATGAATACCTCGATGATCTTCTCCACCATGTCTGAAAAGATGCTCATCATGCATCTCTGGAAAGTAGCTGGTGCATTGCACAACCCAAAAGGCATCCTCCTATAAGCAAACGTGCCAAAAGGACACGTGAACGTGGTCTTCTCCTGGTCTTCTCTGTCAATGGCAATCTGGTTGTAGCCAGAATAACCATCGAGAAAGCAATAATACGCATGACCTGCAAGACGTTCCAACATTTGGTCAATAAAAGGAAGAGGAAAGTGATCCTTACGGGTTGTGGCATTAAGCCTGCAGTAGTCAATACAGACTCTCCATCCTGTTTGAACTCTCTTTGGCACCAGCAGATCCTCATCATTTTTAATCACTGTAATGCCCGACTTCTTGGGTACTACCTGCACAGGACTCACCCACTTGCTATCAGATATTGCATAAATAATACCTGCATCGAGAAGTTTGATAACCTCATTCTTCACCACATCCATCATAGGTGGGTTAAGTCTCCGTTGTGGTTCTCTCGTTGGCTTTGCTCCATCTTCAAGGAATATCCTATGAGTACACAATGTTGGATCTATTCCTTTAATGTCTGCAATTGTCCAGCCAATAGCCTCCTTGTACTCCCTGAGTACAGTGATTAGCTTCTCCTCCTGTAACATTGTTAGTTTTGAAGATAAAATGACTGGTAAAGTCTCACCAGTTCCAAGGAATGCATACTTCAAATGCTCAGGCAAAGGCTTGAGCTCAAGCTTTGGTGCTGTTACAATGGAAGGAAAAAGCGTGTCATTAGTAATAGGAAGAGGAAAAGATTTTGAACTACCTCTTATGTATGGCAATGACTCAAGGGATGCCACAACATCATCGTACTCTTCTCCCATCACTAACTGCTCAGCTGTGCTGATTCTCATTGTTTCTTCTTCTTCATCCATGGATCGAACTTGGGTGATCAAATCCTCAAGTTCATCCCACACTTTAGAACATGGGGAAGTTTCAGATTTCCTCCCCCCTTCTTCAATCGCTTTCTTCAACGCATCCTCATCCTCATTCACCGAGTGTTGCATAAATTCCTGAATAAAATTATCAAATGTATCAATAGAAAAACAGGAATACAAATCATTATCACTAGGATGCTTCATTGCGTCGAAGATGTTGAAGCGGATCTTCTCTTCATCTACTTTCATGGAGAGGGTACCATTGAAACAATCTATCTTGGTCCTAGCGGTCCGTAGGAATGGACGACCAAGTATCAATGGTAGCTCTGATGGTTGAGGCTCTACATCCATCTCTAACACGAAGAAATCAGCTGGAAAGATTAACTTACCTACCTGCACCAAAACATCCTCAACATAACCTCTGGGGTAGCAGTTAGATCGATCAGCTAATTTAATTGTAACACCAGTTTGTTGTAATGCACCAATATTCAAAGTTTTATACACAGAGTATGGCATTAAGTTTATTGATGCACCCAAATCAAGTAAAGCTCCAGTAAAGTTCGTGTTACCAATTGTACATGGGACGGTGAATCGTCCAGGATCACCCATCTTGGGTGGTAGCTTCCTCTGAAGTACCGCTGACACCTTCTCACTCAAGGCCACGGTCTCGGTCCCTGTGAACTTCCTCTTCATTGTACAAAGTTCCTTAAGAAACTTTGCATACTTCGGTATTTGCTTAATCGCATCGAGCAACGGAATGTTCACTTCCACCTTCCGGAATGTATCTAGAATCTCTTGCTCCAATTCATCATTCTTCTTGTTTTTCAACCTGCCAGGAAAAGGAACACGTACAGGAATTGAAGGAGAAGGATCAGAGATTGACTTACCTGATTTTTCATTTGCTGAATTTTTCTGTCCAGGTACACTCTTCTCTCCCTGATCCTGCAGTAGTGGTGGAAATGGCAGCACTTGTTCTAGGACCGCTTCATCTTCTAAAGATTTTTCTGTAGGCTTTTCAACCTCTTCAATCACTCTTCCACTTCTCAATGTGATCACATTAGCTTCATGTTGAGATCTTGGGTTCTTAACCACATTGCTTGGAAGAGTACCTTGTTCTCTTGTTGACACTTGTTGCTGCAAGCTGTTTAGCTGCTTCTCCATAAGCTCGAATGCCTTGCTAGTGTTCTTGTTGTGCATCTCAATCCCCTCTAGCCTAGCCAATATTGCTGCCATGATAGGATCAGGAGCTGGAGCTGCAACTGGCTGTTGTACCTGCTGATATTCAGGTCTTACCTTGAATCCGGTGGGTGGGTTCAGCACATTGTTTGTGTTTCCATAGCTGAAATTTGGATGATTCCTCCACCCCGGATTGTATGTGTTTGAAAATGGATCATTTCTTGATGCACGTTGTTGCACAAAATTTACCTGCTCTTCTTCAGGAATAAAAGGACAAGATTCATTAGTGTGATCCGACATAGAGCAAACAGAACATACCTGAGAAACAGATGATGATGATGTCGTTTGGCTCTTGATGGCGGTAGAAATGGACTCCAACTTCTTCTCTATTGCTTTCATTCTCTTGTCCATGTCTGGGTTGGTGGCAACCTCGACAGCTTGTTGTTTCTTGCTCGCCAACGTTCTCTCTCTTGTATAGAACTGCTTGGTGTTCTCAGCCAATTTCTCTATGGTATCATGAGCTTGCTGACCTGTTTGGTACATAAACATACCTCCACATGCAGAATCCACTCTTGTCTTGTTCGATGGCTCCAGACCTTCATAAAAGAAAGTCATCCTGTCCTCTAGATCATACCCATGATGTGGGCATTTCCTCAACAGCTCCTTGAAATGACTCTATGCCTCATGAAGCATGTCACCATCTTTTTGTATGAAGCTATTAATCTCCTTCTTCAACTGCTTAGTCTTCTGGGCTGAGAAATACTCCTTCATGAACGTTACCTTCATCTCATCCCACGATTGTATAGACCTAGGAGCCAAAGAATTGAACCACATCTTCGCTCCTTCTTTCACAGAAAAAGGAAATAAAATTAGTTTCAACACATTATATTCAACATTTTATAAGTTTTGTGTTGATGCTAAAGCTTCAATCTCAGCCAAATGTTGCTGAGGGTCCTCTAAAAATACCCCCCTATAATGAGGTAGGGCAGATAGTAAAGCAGGAGGTACTGAATAAGTCCCAAGAGCCGGCAACACTATTGGTGATGAATTCCCCTGAGCACTAGGTACAAAAGAATTCATCAACGTTCTTGGTTGTTCTCCCATTGCTGCTCTTTGTGGTGGCGATTGAGGAACTTCTTCTTCTGAATCTGAACTTGTTTCCACCTCAACCTCAGGTTCTGCCACTGTGCCACTCGTGTTTCCAACCTCCAGTTCTGCTTGCCTCTTCTGCTTCCGGTTTTGCTTAGCTGAGCGTTCAATCTCTAAATCAAGCAATAAAGGCTCAGTTCTCCTTGACCTTCGAGTATGCATGCACTGAGTACCTGCACACAAGAGACACGTTACACTACAAAATAAATGAAATAAAACAAAACAAAACTGAAACAAAAGACACGTTAGAATATAAAGACTAGATCTTTCCCCGGCAACGGCGCCAAAATTTGATCGGTGTTTTACCACCCTCAAAATTACCCTATAATGAACTTAATATGCTTGTCAATGCAGTACAATAGTATAGGGGTCAATCCATAGGGAAAGATGAGACTCAATACTCTAAACTACAAACAGACGCGAAAGTCAGAAATCTGACAGACTCGACCACGGGACACTAACGTAATTAATTAAAATATCTAGACTCCATCTAAAATTACGAAATTAATACTGGACACTAAAGACACCCTATCGAGCTTCGATGCGAAATTTCGATGCAATCGGAGTTCGCTTGGTTAGCGAACAAAATTGTGCAAAACAGAGTACTAAACTGAAACAGAAAACAGAGTATAAGTAAAACTGACAATCAATGATAAAATGAGTTAAGGGAAGTGTTATCCACCACCGTCAATCCATCTAGACGACAAATGCTTAACTAAATAATGTAATTGTTATGAATGAAAGATTCCCAGGAAGGCCCCGAGTTGTGAACACAACCTATTACCCAATCATTATGTTTACAACATTGAAGGTCTGCTTATCAATATTGTCTATCCCTCAAAGAACCCGAAGTCACGGACTCGAATTTACTAAGAGAAAAGCATTAAGATTTAGAAAGGGTTTGAGAATCTACAAGGCTTCATAAGTACACTACGGTCGTGTCTTACTAGACCTAGGGTTTCTTATACCAAGCATGTATGGGTTCTACTATTGAAACTTGAGGAAGGTAATAATCACCAACAGCCATCAATTTTCTTAGAATTAGATTCCTAAACATGCATACTAAGCGTGCACTCAAAGCATACATAATCAAGAATCATCACTGTATAAATAACAAAGAAACCTCATTCAAATAACAAAAACAAAATTTAATTAAAGTGCATAAGCAATCTAGATATCATGAACGGGGCTTCAAAACAGCCCCTTAACAATGGAGTTTAGCTCCTCATGGAATCAGAAAATAAACTCAAATAATCCATGAAAGAAATTGATACAAACGGATGAAGGAGAAACTTGCAGCTTCCTTGCTCCTCGATACGTTCGTCCTCCCCCTGCGTACGTTCTCTTCTTAGCTATTTATATGTTCCAGACTAGCTAGGTTAATTAACCTAGCTAGCAAACCACGTGCAAGACTCCAAAATCCAGCCCAATATTCATAATCTTATTATTATAATAGGACTCTTCTCTTCTTCTCCTTTGCTTGCCACTTGCCAGCCCATCGAACTTCGATAGCCCATCGAACTTCGCTAGCCATATAAACATGTCAAAGTTGAATCACTGGCAAGCATGCATCACGTGCATCACTCTTCCTTTCAACCCACTTGATATATATATATATATAAATATAAGAGAATGCATGCATGCAGCCAACTTGATATAAAACAACTCCCCCACGTACGTCTTTGCTAGCCCATCGAACTTCGCTAGCCATATAAACCAATATATAATCAGCAAAAGCTGATTATCCTCATGTTGCTCACGTGCACACACCAACAAGTCTATATGCAAGTGGACTTCCAAAGTCCAAGTCCAACTCTTCTTCTCTCCTTGCTCGCCAAAGACAAAACCTCCTCGCCAAGGTTTCCTCGCCAAGATATATTATTTATTTAATCTCTTTTTCTTCATTTATCTCCAGAATACCTAAGAATAAATAATAATGTTAAATTACTTAAAAACATAACAAAAGAGCTAAATACAAGGTTCAGTTAATCACATAAACGTTGCATAAATATGCAACTATCATACATCTCGACATTCTCTGTTTAGTGTGTTCAATAATCCCTTGCACAACAAAGTAGTCTATGCAGATCAAGATAGGGTAAGAATTAGAGATTCAGCAGAGTCGAGTTTCTTCTAACCGACATGAGAGGGTACAACACTACTACTATAATTTTGCAGGGAGAGTGAGAGAGACTAGATCGATTTCTCCGACTGGTAAATATCATAAATAGCTCAAATATCTTAGTTATTTGCATACTTTTATGTATTTTTTTTATTTATATGCATTTATATGTCAAGAAATAAGAAAGTTATTTTAAATAACTTGAATCTTGAATAAGATACACTCTTATTACATCTTGAATAAGATACACTCTTAATTACATATTAATTATTTCTTTAATATATATATTAAAGAAATAATTAGTTTATCATAAAAATAAATTGAATTTTTTTAAAGATTGAATTTTTTTTGAATTTTTTAGGGAGGACACCCCTTAAAGTGAGTTTTTTTTCGTTAGCCCATATAGAACAAACCTGTAATCTTGCTATTTTCCTTTTGTTCAAAAAACCGAGTTGATAATATATTCAAAGATAATATTAGTTATTATATTAGTTCTCATAAAAAAGATAATATTAGTTATTCTATTACATATAGATGAGTAGATGACAAAAAAGATCGATCAAGTTCCAAATTGAAGAGTGACGCAAGTTTGGGATACTAGTTGTCACCTCAAACAGCTTAACTAACAATTGCTAAGACGTACGTAACAACCACAGCAAGTGCAGCTAGCAGCACAAGGACAATAATTTTCAGTTTCCACCATCGATCACCATTTTGATGGGTTCTCTTGATCACTTTGGAATCGACGAGAGTCAAAGACTCAAAAAGCATTTATATGTATTGTTGAGGTGTATTTCTTATATAACACAGTTGGGTTATTATTCAAAATCATTGTTCCTATGGGTATTTTGGTCATAATTTTTGAGCAAGTGGGGTGTGCGAACTCTACGCCTACTCTTCTTGATAACATTCTATCTGGATTACAGCTAAGATTGCTGCCTCCGACTCTCTCTCCTCTTCCGATTTCCAATCTGCACCTGGTCGATTTGCTTCGAGCCTCACTGAGTCTTCACCGAGCTGCTCCCAAAAGGCTTGTACTCCCCAAAACAACACAACCCAAGTTCCCCAACACTAACCCGCCAACTCCCAAAAGCACAATACTTCCTTCTTGGATCACTAAAGCTCGATCAACTCCCAGTTGAGATCAAACACAGAAAACCAAAAGAGATCGAAAAAGAGAGTATCTCAGAAACCCAATCTCCTCCGAATGCAAAAACTTGGTCGATTTGCTCCTAACCAAACTGAGTCTTCACCGAGTCTTCTCCTCCGAACGCCGAGGCTGACCTTCGCCGAGCCTCACCCCCTCCGAGTCACCTCTTCTCATCTCTTCTCCTCCAAAGCCCACGATTGTAAGCTTTCGATTCGTTTCTGTGTTTGTTGTCCTTACTGGATTTTGATTTTGGTATATGGTTACTATATATGATTGGTCTCAGTGATTGTTGTTGGGTACTGAATTTTGATTTTGGTATATGGGTGCTATATATTATTGGTCTCTATGATTGTTGTTGGAACTGGATTTCGATTTTGGTATATGGTTGCCATATATGATTGGTCTATGTGATTGTTGTCGATACTAGATTTCGATTTCGGTATATTTTGATGTATATATTGGTAGTCAAAAATAACCGGAGCCGAGAGGTATGCATATGTGTTGATGCATGTCATTTTTTGAGTGATTTGAGTGTTAGGTTTCGATTAATTAGATGACTTGATAGGTGATTGGGTAGGAACAAATCAGTGTTGGGTTCTGATTGGATGGATAATGAGTACACAGTTATGAACATAGATTTCTCTGTGTTCAGTTGGGTTACAGTAGATTGCTTATCCTTTGCGTTGAGTTACCCATGAACCCAAGTTAGAGTTTAGGGTGAGTACAGTAGAATGTCAAAGATTATTAATCTCAGTTTGGTTGATGTTATCATGATAAAAGAGAATGAGAATAAATTGAGGTAAGTGGGAATATAATGTACAACAAGGGAGGGCTTGAAGATTAACAACATGCGGCTGTTATAAAACTATCAATGCTTGCCAAATGCTATGCTTCATTCTCTGCCAAATGTTTTTCTTGAGACATTTGTGTTGTTTCTCCATTCATGTTATTGGACCTGGTATAATTTTCTTATCTCTACAAGGTTCGCTTCATAGTTAATCTTTAAGTTGGTCGCCAAATTGTACAGACCAAATTTTCATGTAGTATAAATAGAGGCCATGCTTCTCACAAATGAAGACGTATCGGAAAGTGGAGTTGAGATAAAGACAAAGTAATGGTAGTATAGAGAGAGAGATTCTAATCATCGAGGTATGCTCTTAGTAAAAAAAATTGAAGACAAAATGAAAGAGAGACGTGAGGATGGGTGAGACAGGGAAATATTAACATATGTAGAGGCTTTGTTCTTTAAAAAAATAAGAAGTTTGATTGTTTATATCCTTCGTCTTTTTTGTTGATTAATAATTTGTGACAAATATTTGCAGTTTTACTTGATTAAGTCACTGATCAAATCTTTGCTTATCTTTGGTTTCAAGTCCAACTTTCTGGATTGTATCTGGGTTTGGTTTCGGGTTTGATTTCAGGTATAATTTTCCTTATCTTTGCTAATGAGAATTTTGGTTAAAAATCAATATGTATAGGAACTTGGGGTTAGAGAACCAACAATTGTGGAGAAAAAAAAGTTTGATTGTTGATGTCCTTCGTTTTTATTGTTGACTAATAAATTGTGACAAATATTTGTAGTCTTAATTGATTAATAAATTTTCGACTCCATGTTTGCATCCTCTTTTTCTCTCTTTTGTGATTTCTGGGTTCATGTTTCGATTTTGTCTATGTTGATCTGGTTTGGGCTAAGTGGCTCCAAAATCAAAAGCTCGAATCAATTGTATGTATGTTGTTAGTAACATTAATTACTTAAAGCTAATTCTATATCGATTGATTGATATTGGGTTTGTGTCCAATGTAGTGATCAACGAAAGCCTAATCTCTTCTCTCTCCATCTCACTGTGCTGGATAATACTCACGCTCTTGATCTCTCATTGTTCTCTTGCGATTTTGAAACTTTACCTAATTAGGCAATCACCGCCACTGACGCTCTCGCTCCTCTTGCTCTTAGCCTAAACCTTCACAAGAAATATTTCGCACCGGTATAACCTCTCTCTTCTTTGATTCACCGTGTTTCCGATTTTTCTTCAGTTGCAATTTTTCTTTAGTTGTTTACTATCGTGCTTCTTTTGGGTAGCTTTGAAGTATTGTGCGATTTTGAATTGCGATTCTCCTTTCCGATCTCTCTTAGCATAATGTTGGGATTTTGCTTGGGTGCTGGGTTTTGATTTTCGTGGTAAGCTTTCTCCTTTTCTCTCACTCTCATCTCTCTTTTCTCTGATTTTTTATCGTTCAAATAGATTGTTGCTTGATTGGGTTCACAGTTGAATATAAGGTTATGATCTTTGTGTTTGGGAGAAGATGTGAGATGTATGTTCTCCATTAGAATAATCAAATTCCATCTAACCTAGTAATATCCTATCTAACTAATTTAAAAGATTGTAATGTACCCATGAAGGCTACTATCTAACCCAGTAGGTATTGGATTCATATGATTTGTTTTGCGATTGGGTAGCCATGTAATCAAATTGTTCCTATTTCGCCATGGATTCTCTACTACCATGCCTCAGTTTGACATTTTGTTTCTTTCAGGCTTTCCATATTAGTTTGAATAGGGCTTGGTTAGATAGTAAATTAGATTTATTTGAATACGGTGCAGTTGTAATGGAGCAATATTCTTCGAACGAAGATTTGATTGAGTTTCTAATTTCTTCTATTTTTAATCTGTTGGTTTGCATGTTCTGAGATTTCTCACTCTTTATTGATTTGGGTCATTGGAATCCAAATTGAATCCTAATTTCTTTCATTATTCTTCTATTGAACAAAACTTGGCTAAAAGAAAATGTGTGGGTTTCTATTCAATTTTCTTCTCTATATAGATGATTGCAATGCTTTCTCAATTTCATTTTCAACACAGTTTGCTAATTTTAATGTTGGCAAATGGATTTTTGAGAAAGCAAGTTAGATAGTTAGCTATATATGTCAAAAATGCAGAGGGAAAAGACTTTTTTTTTAGGAAGAGGGAAAAGATTTAAATCAGGAAGATTGTTTGGTGACGAGGGCGGAGAGCTCTCTGTTCTGTGATTGTGAGCATGTTGTCATCCTCTTTTCTTCTACTATCAAGTTATCTTGAATCCTGCAGCAATTTAAGCTGATAGCCTTCTGTTTCTTCTTTCTGTTTTTAGTTTTCATTCAATTTCATTGCTTTTAACCACTCCTTTTTCTCTTAGATCATTCATTTCCTTTAACCCACTCTTTTTTCTCTCAGATCATCTCTATTAGCTAAAATCCCATATACCAAGAAGCAAGAACTCGAAAATCTTCCAGGTACACGATATTTCGTCCGTTTTTGAAAGTTACGTACTTTGTCAGGTTTTGATTTAGTTAAATGTAAGTCATCAAGGTTCACTTCTAAACCATTTGAGTGTCTCGGATTGCGTTTACACTTTACTTTTAAATAGGAATTTTAGAGTGAAAGTTTGGCATTTTTGCTATGATATTGGTTGGTTTTGTGTTCTTAAGTAGGCCTCTGATCTCTGTGTGTCAGTTTTGAGTTCATGTCCTTCATTTGTTTGTATGCTATAAATAAAGGTTTGAATATGCTTATGATTTGTGTGTCTATTTTGCGTTAATGTCCTTGAGTTGTTTGTATACCAGTGACTCGAACAATTTCAACTCAATGTTTCCTTTTCCTTTTCTAACCCAAGGAAGGTGATTTAGTTTGAGGAAAGCAAGGACATGCGATGCTTTAACAACTCACTATTAATCTTAAGGTATTTATAGAGCCTACATAATATTTTCTTTTCCTTTTTTTTATCCCATGCTTCCCCTCCAGCATGCAACATGCAAATTTTTTCTTCAACCAAATCAAAACCATTCCCTTTGATCCTTTATTTTTTGTCAAGTCCCTAGGCTGCCTTATGAGTGTCTTATTTCTACCTTTAGCCTAAAATAATAAAGTTACCACGAAAATCATGTCATGGGGTTTGCAGTTAGTTTTATAGCAGGATTAATGACCTTTAATTTCAGAGTATCTCTGTTTTGAATTACACCTAAGAAGATGTAAAAACTTATCAAATGTTTGAAAATAGTATACGAAATGTTTCCAAAGCATTTTTCTAAAGGGAAATTGAGACATTTGTTGTAAAAAAAATCGAAAAACCTAAATAAATACAACGTTTTAAAAACTTATTCTTATGATTATTGTTACAATCCGGAACATTATTACGTGATAATTGAAACTTATGCGTGTTAATTGGAACTTATGCAGTTAACTGTTAATTATTTACGTTAATCGTCGATGGTAATTAGTTTAGACTGTTTGTCGATACAAGTTGTAGAGTTTTGTTGGCGATTTATCGAGAATTTATCGATTATCTTTTTTGAGAAATTTCTTTAGATAAAGTTGTAGAGTTTGTCGATACAAGTTCGTTGTCACATCAATTGTTAAAATTGGAGTTACGAAGAAGAAGTTATGGTCAGCGTAAAATTTACGGAAATATCGGAAAACGTTTTATCGCAAAATCACTGGTATAAATTCGAGTTTCCCTTTTTTGGAAAGTCAAACTTTCCATTTTGGGAAATAGTGGGTTGACCCGTGTTGACCACGTCTTGGGACCCGAAAATCACTGTGTTTCCTCCGTCGCTGGCGAGATGATTCAGGCCACCTTTGACCTTGAGACCGCTGTGGTTCCTCAACGCGGCTCGTCAAATTTTTCTATTTTTTGGTGCCAATTTTGGCGATTGAGGGCCAAGGTGAGAGAAACTAGTGGGGAAAATTTTAGGTTTTCGGTGTCGTCGTCGATGGTGAAGTTTCCAACCACCTCCGACCGAGGTAAGGGCACAGATCGATTCCTCTTGGCCTATACTTTGTGTTTGTTTGTGCAAGATTTTGGTTGTAGGTGGTTATCGTCGGGATCGAACCGATTCTGATCGGGTTTATTCGGCCTCCGTCGTGGCGGTTTGTCGGTGTTCTGGGCCGGCGAGGGTTGAGGGTGTGACGACCTGAACCAGAATCAGTATAGTAATCGGCTTAATTCACGAGTTAGTGAGTAATTACAGTTTTCCGTAAATTAATCGAATTGGCGGTTCAGTTCACGACTTAATTATCGGGCGAGAATTGGAGTTGAGTCTCTTCACGAGAATTGTAGTACGCGTGATTTTGAGTTCGTGGGCGGTTTCGGATAATTGTTTCGATAATCGAGGAATACGTTATGAATATTTGAAATCGCGTAATTTCGTCGTGTTTATCCAGTTGGATTTCAGTTATCCGAAACGTGTTTGTGATTCGATTTGGACCGTCGATCGTATCGAGCCACGAGTATAAATATCGAAAATAGTCAAAAAATTGTCAAAAACACTGTTCGGGAAGTTTGACCGGCGTTGACCGAAGTTTGACTGTTGACTTTCGTTGACCGGAGCTCCACCGCGTGTTGCAAACTGCCGCCGTCGGACTTCACGTTTCCGGCCACCTTCTGCTTTGATTTTGCTATGTTTCGATTCTCCTTGAAATTTGCCACTATTTAGAACTTGGATTTGTGAAAATTGGTTTCGATTTGTGGGAGAACGAGTGAGTTGAAATCCTGGAATTTTTGGCCGGAATCGGGTTGGATGGGGGTGGCGCTCCGGCGACTTTCCAAGGGTGGTTTTTGGTGGAAAAGGATGGGTTCGAGGTAGGAATGAGACCCCTTGAGGTTGGGAGGCCAAGATGGCCTCACAGTGGAGGATTTTGCCGGAGAAAGTTTTCCAGCCGGTTTGGGTTTCGTGACTTTCGAGCTGATTTCCGACGATTTGGCTTGGAATTGGTGGATGGCACAGTTGAGAGATGTGTTGTGATTGAGGAGGAGAAGCTACAGTGAGCTTGGCCGCCAAAAAATTCCTCCGGTTGACGGCTCGCCGCCGCCGCCAGTCAACGGCGGAGCTCCGGCGACCCGTTGACTTTTTGGAATTTGACAAATTTTATGTCGTTTTGCTCGTAATCGTGCCCCGATCATCGCCTTGAGGTTTTCGAGTTGATTTGGATATCGAATTTTTAGTCGAGGGTTTGTGTGGAGATTTTGGGGAATTTCGACGATTATTTTGTATCGAGTTATATGTTCCGAAAATGGTTGGTTTCCGAGGTGTGATACAGAGTAATGAATTATGATTTTGATCCGTTATATTTTGTGATTATTCAGGGGATCGAGATCGTACGTTGGGCGAGGGATCTTCCACCGGATCTCGTGATTAGCATGTTTACGCGTTGTGCTATCTTTGAGTGGACCTTTTATTTACACTGTCGTAGCGAGTTTTTGATTTTAGTATTTATTTTCAGTACGATGTTGAGATTATTTATTGTTTTTGGAGGTATTGTTTTATATTTTATATGGTGATGACATTTACTTAGCATCGATGCATTCGCTACTCGGCTGATCACCGGTAGTCCAGATCCAGGGTTGAGAGATTCCCCTGATGTGTCCACTAGGCTTGAGAGATTCGCCTAGTCTATCACCGTCGGGCTTGAGAGATTCGCCTGACACCTCCATTCATTTTATGAACTCGCTTTGTTTTATGATATATATAAATGGTGAAAGGAATATGATTATTTTCGTCCACTCACTCTAACGATTTTATTTGCCTTTTCCCTGAGCTTTTCGGTTTCCGTGCTCAGTTTGCAGTTCGGATTCTGGTGTCTCACGTCGCAGTCGGAGGCTTAGTGTTCGAGCTACCTTTCTTTGCCAATAGGTTTGTTGTTTTGCCTACTGTTGTATATTTTTGTATATACACACTAGTGGTCGCTCTGATTACTATATCGCTATACTTTTATATGTTTTTTCCCGGATTTTTGTAAAGTACAGTTTTGATTATTACTTTTCATTATTGTTATGATATTGAGAAATCCGGATGGGATTGGTGCCCACGGTTTGGCTTTTGTGGCATAGGATGAAGTGTGTTTTCGGGTGCAGGTTAATGGTAATTCCACGTTATAGCGAAACTCTGCCGAAATTGTTATGGTTTTTGCAAGTTCGTGTTTTCAGAAGGGATTCGATTCCGGTTTAGGAAACTAAATCGAGGTTGGGTCCTTTCAGCTTGGTATCAGAGCATTAGGTTTCAGGTTCTGTAGACTCTTGTAGTCGTGACCCTAAGGGTATTTGAGTATGTACAGCATGTCTGGAGTGATGACCCGACTGGCCAGCGGTTACTTATCAATGCTTCGGGTGTTGCGTATTCTCAAATGTCTGAAGTCTCATGATTACGTTCCTTGTGCTTATGACTAATGCTTGTCTTGTATCATTAGGATGCCTCCTAGACGTGGTCCCCGTGTTAATGGGGATGTGGATCCTGATGAGGATCGCCAGACGCATGACTTGCTGATGCGAGTATTGCGTTTAGAGGAGCGTTTTGACCCTGTGGTCAAAGCTCGAACTGCTGGAGCGACTGTCTTTTCGGGTTCAGCTGATCCAGAGATTTGTGAGGCATGGTTGGTTCAGGTTAAACGCGTTTGTAAGAGTCTGCGTTTCACCCCTGAGCAGATGACAGTGGCAGCAGTTTGGTTACTTGAGTCAGATGCATACTTCTGGTGGGTTAGCACCGATAGAGTTCCGGTTGATACTCCGTGGATTTTGTTTCAAGATTTGTTTATGCGGAGATACTTCAACTAAGCTACACAGCAGCGGAAGTATGAGGAGTTCACTAATTTGAGATAGGGCAGCATGTTTGTACTTGAGTACCGGGACAGATTTATTCGCTCATCTCGGTTTGCTCGTGACATAGTTGCTACAGAGGAAGCCAAGTGCCGTAGTTTTGAGCTGGGCTTGAACATGAATATTAAGGGAACACTGACTACGATGCCTTGGAACAACTTTGACGAGTTCGTGAGTGCCGCACTTCGAAGCGAGGATATCAAGAAGGAAATGAAGATGAGATTCCAGTCTCGACGATTTGAGGAGGGTGGACCGAGTCAGGGACCTTCCAAGAGGCTGAGTTCTGATACTTCCAGATCGGCATCATCATCGGGCAGTGGACTATATCGACCGTAGTTCAGCTAGACAGAGACAGAGATGGAGGAGGGATCGATCACAGAGACCACAGTCTAGTAGGGGTTCTAGCGGATCCAGTTATCCTCGTCGTACCAGTGGCACTTTTGCCGTACTGAGGGAGTACCCATTGTGTAGTCTCTGCAGCAGACATCATGTTGGTCCATGTCAGCGAGGCCCTGTCGTTTGTTATCATTATAGCCAGGAGGGTCACTATGCGAGGGAATGTTTCCATCTTGCTGGTGTTGGTGGACATGCAGCCCAGAGTTCCGGAGGAGAGCGAGGTACCACTTCTGGGGCTCGACCAGTACAGTCTTCTAGCCAGGGCGGACAGCAGAGTCACCCTCAGCGTGAACGACCAGCCGGGCAGGGCAGGGTTCATGCCATGTCATTGCGTGAGGGCAGAGCTTCACTGAAGGTTGTTATTGGTACGTTGCATGTTTTTGGCTATCCAGTACTTACTTTGCTAGATCCAGGTGCTACACATTCATTCATATCATTTAGATTATCATCTTTAGCTACTATGTCTGCATCTCCACTTTCGGGGTTGTAGAGAGTGTTGTATCCGTCCGGTGAGGTTGTGAGTATTGGCTGGGTGTATAGGGATTGTGAGATTTTTGTTGGAGGTCATGATTTAGCCGTGGATTTGTTGTTACTGGATATCATCGATTTTGATGTGATTTTGGGTATGAAATTCTTGGAGACACATTGGGCTATGTTCGATTGTCACAAGAAGGAGGTTGTGTTTCGACGACCAGGTTTTCCAGAGATACTGTTTCGCGGTGAGAAGAATACTTCATTGCCATGTGTGATTTCAGCGATGAAGGCCGAGCGGATGATGAAGAAGGGTTGTGTTGCTTACTTAGCTCATGTTGTGGATACTACGGTTGCTGTACCGGACATTAGTGATATTGAGGTTGTTTCCGAGTTTCCAGATGTATTTTCGGAGGAGTTACCAGGTGTTCCTCCAGTTCAAGAAATCGATTTCACTATTAAGCTTTTACCGGGCACTGGACCCATATCTCAGGCACCTTATCGTATGGCGCCATCGGAGTTGAAGGAGCTACAGATTCAACTTCAAGAGTTGCTGGAGAAAGGTTTCATATGACCCAGTGTATCACCGTGGGGTGCTCCTATGCTGTTTGTGCGGAAGAAGAATGGTTCCATGCGGCTGTGTATTGATTACCGGAAGCTGAATCAGGTCACTGTAAAGAACAAGTATCTGTTGCCGCGGATTGACGACTTGTTTGATCAGCTCAAGGGAGCTTCAGTCTTTTCGAAGATTGATCTCAAGTCCGGATATCATCAGTTGAGGATCAGAGAGTCAGATGTGGCCAGGATAGCTTTCAGATCACGGTACGGGCATTACGAGTTCTTAGTTATGCCGTTTTGGTTGACCAATGCCCTCGCAGCTTTTTTGGACTTGATGAACCGGGTGTTCAGACGGTTTTTGGATAAGTTTGTGATTGTGTTCATCGACGACATCCTGATTTACTTCAGGAGTGTGGGCCAGCACAAGAAGCATTTGCGAGTTGTTTTGCGGACTTTGCGAGACAATCAGTTGTTTGTGAAGTTCAGCAAGTGTGAGTTTTGGTTAGACAACGTGAAGTTTTTGGGTCACGTGATATCAACTGAGGGAGTCGGTGTGGATCCTGACAAGATTGAAGCCGTGTTGAATTGGAGTAGACCTACCACCGTACCAGAGATCAGGAGTTTCTTGGGTTTGGCAGGCTGCTATCGGCGCTTTGTGCAGGATTTTTCATGGATTGTCACTCCACTTACCAGATTGACGAAGAAATGTGTTAAGTTCGAGTGGTCTGACGCATGTGAGGAGAGTTACCTACTCTTGAAGGAAAAGTTGACCACTGCACCAGTTCTGACTTTACCTGACGACAGTGGAGAGTTTGTGGTTTACAGCGATGCATCGAAGTTGGAACTTGGTTATGTTCTGATGCAGCATGGCAGAGTGGTGGCTTATAGTTCAGGTAACTGAAACCACATGAAGTTAACTATCCTACCCATGATTTGGAGTTGGCTGTTATTGTATTAGCCTTGAAGAGTTGGAGACATTACTTGTATGGAGCTCAGTGCAAGATATACACAAATCACAAGAGTCTCACTTATTTGCGCACACAGCTAGACTTGAACATGAGGCAGAGCAGATGGATGGAGTTGATTAATGATTATGATTGCACTTTCGAGTACCATCCGGGGAAGGCTAATGTCATTGCTGATGCACTCAGTCAGAAATCCGGAGCATCATTGTTTCATATGTGCGTGGCCAGAGTTTCCATGTTAGCCGAGTTACGGGCTACGGAAGCTGAGTTCGAGTGGGATGATGATGGAGCTTTGTTGGCTAGCTTCCAGGTTCGACCGGTATTGGTTGATCAGGTTCGGGAAGCTCAGGATGCGGATTCCTATCTGTTGGACAAGAAGACCATGATTCGGAATGGTGTGCCAACAGAGTTTCGGTTGAGTGATGATGTTACATTTCTATTCAGAGGCAGATTATGTGTACCCAGGGACAAGAGTTTGAAGAAAGAGATTTTAGACACTACAAGAAAAACACACTTAGACTGCGGAGCGTTTCCGTCGTCTAGGTGCGTTTTTCAGTTTTAGACGACGGAGGCTCCGTCCTCTAGGCTCCGTGCTCCAAGTTCTGTCGTCCAAGCACTTGGACGACAGAGAATGTGATCTCCGTCGTCCAAGTGAAACTTGGACCGCGGACGATCTCCGCGGTCCAAGTAAGAACTTGGACGATGGAGATCACATTCTCCGTCGTCCAAGTGCTCACTTGGACCGCGGAGGAAGATGACATTCTCCGCGGTCCAAGTAAGAACTTGGACGACGGAGATCACAGTCTCCGTCGTCCAAGTGCTCACTTGGGCCGCGGAGCAAGATGACATTCTCCGCTGTCCAAGTGAGCACTTGGACGACAGAGATCACATTCTCCGTCGTCCAAGTGCTTATTTAATTTTTAAAAAAAATTAAATTGTTATTAAATATTAATAATTTAATTTATAAACCAATCTCATTTAAATAATTAAAAATGTTCAAATTAATTAAATAAAATAAATTTGTAATTACTTAATTAAATAATAAAAATTAATTTGTACATACATGATTGAAAAACGCATAAAAATTAAAATATTGTTCGGAATCAGGAAAGAAACGATATAATAAACTACACAAATGAACTACTAGCTAAAATACTGGAGGAGCAGATGTGCCGCCGAGTCCCCCGCCTCCAGCTGGGTCGTCGTCGTCGGGGTATGGGTTCGGAGGAGGTTGACATTCTCGTCGAGCTTGATTTTGCATAAGGGCGACGAGTTGGGCTATCTGCGCTTCTTGCTGATCAAGCCTTTGACGCATAGATTGATTTTCCTCTCGTGCGAGTCGAGCCTCTTGAATTTTCTCTGCTTTGCCGCATTTGACGAGACCGCGAGTCCTTTTCGGTTCCGGGTCAGTCGGGGCCCTCCTTTGCTTACGCCGGGCGCTGTAGAAGATAGATTCAGAGGTCGAGGGTGCCTGAGTACTTCCTGTTGAACCGGGTGTCGGACTGGAATAGGCGTCGTCATCACCGCTCAGGATAAATGGGGCAACGGGAATTTCCCCAGAGGGCGTTGTCGACGGACTAGATGAAGGGTCCGGAGTGAGGGCATCGTTGCCCTCCTATAATTCTCAACCGACTTGCTCCGCCAAGCGTCGGAGCATAGCATCTTCGGCCTCCTATTAGACCTTTTTCTTTCCGGACGGAGCCATTTAAACCTAGGAGTACGTTGTTAAAATACCTGATTACCATAATAATTATATAAAAAAATTTAAGCTAATTAAGTGCGGCTAAGATTTAAATAGAGTACACTAGTTTGGCTTTTTGGGTCGTTCAATGGACGTGCGACCCGCGTGATAAAGTGTAAACTTTCAATTAATCAGCCTTGGTTCAATCGAAAAACATGGCCAGTTAGGGATAGAGATAACGCGAGAGGCATGACTAATTTCGACAAAACACCCCGAAGCTAACCAAATGAATGGTATATACTCTATTGGTGTCGTCTTTTTTAGATCCAAAACCTGTCACCAGTCATAACCCGTTTCTAGACACCATGTCCGACATTCAGCCAATCTTTCGAAAATTTACACTCCCTCAAGTCCTTTTTGCATAGCTCTCATATATTATGACCCAATCTTTATTCACACCTGAATATAGTGCAGTATTATATAATATTGAGGTACAAATATCAGGAAACTGAAATTTTTAGATAATGTTAAGAGCTCGATGCAACCAAAACATACAACAATTTAAGAAAGTGTTTGGGGTGATGTAGAATCAAGAAAACTAAAATAAATAAAGAACGGCAGATACAGAGAGTCCAGAAATGACTAAGTTAAGAGTTTCTAAAAGCACCAACGCACCGATCCTGTAGAAGATTTAGCTTGTAACCACTTGGATAATTTCTTGTACGATGATTTCTTGATGTCTAGGGTGATGCCTGAAGGTCTGCAAGGTAACACATGGTTTGGCCTGCAGAACAACAAAACAAATCAGGGATCTCTATTAAATGACGTAGATGCACAGGGAGAGAAGATAGAAGTAGAGAGGGATGAGTGTGATACCATAGTGTGCTTCCAGGCATGGGAAGGTCTTTGTCTTTAACAGATGTATGCAATGCTTGCAAAAGGCATTTCTCCAAAAGCATATCCACATCCTCGGTGGAAAGAGGATGCTGATCCTCCCCAGCAGTTGACTGATCGGCAGAATCATCATCGGTCAGCTTCAAATCACCTACATGCGCAGTTACTTCTTCAGCATTCTCGTTCTCGGTATCATTCTGTACAACTGGAGCTGAAGTTGGTTCAGACTGAACATCAGCAGCATCACTATCTTGCCCCATTTCCTTATCATCAATTCCCCTGTCTTCATCTTTCGATCCATCATTTGTGCCATCATATGCACCAGAATTTTGGACCAACAACAATGCAGGATCCTCAAGAACAGCATCTTGATAGAAACCTGCATTTGGCACGTAAGGAGCCTCAATCGATTCCCTGCAAAAGGAAATCACAAAATTGTTAACCGCAGATGTTTACCGAGTATCGATTCTATCTCTAATATAAATTCCACTAAATACTTGCCAGAGTAAGTCGTCGTAATAGTGAGCAATTTTCAAGGCCTTCCCGCGCAACCCTGCTTTCAAACCTTTGAAGGGAGCAAGCATCGATGTCGGCGTCGGAAGGTGCCGGAAATCTTTCTCGGACGGTTCTCTTTAGCTTCTTCCCGTCGGCTCCCGACAGTCGTTGGTGGGACCGAGCTTCCACTCCCTTCTTGAACATCCTCTCTTCTCTTCTCTTCTTCACTTGAATCACTTCTTGTCACTTTCTTCTCTCGATCAAAGTAGTTCCAGTTAGTTCCCAGAATGACAGAGAGAGACACAGACCAAAAGTACTAATAATAGGTTTTGGATGGGCTTTTTGTTCATGGGTCTTCCCTCAAAAGTGGGCCAGGCCCACAGTTGCTATTCTCACTCTCTCACTCACTATTGAAGTATTGATTCCTCAGCATCAGTTTGCGGACTCTGCAGTCATAGATGGATGATCAGGGCTCTTCAAAGCATCAGCCTTCCTTGAGCTCAACCAAACAGGTTTGTGATTTTTGCATTTTCTCTGCTCAAGTTTTGTACTTTCTTTCATTGTTTGTTTAGGTTTGTGGGTGTTATACAATCTTGGTGTTTAAAGATTTGTATATTGATTGAGCTATACTGGGGAAAGATTTGAACTTGGTATGGATTTTTCATCCACATGTGTTGTTTTCGGCGCCAAAGTCTTTGTCTTTGAGATTTTTGATGATGAGAAGCTAATCATAATGTCATATTGTGTTACTGGGCGTCAGAAATTGTGTAGTTCAATTATAGGCCTAAATTAATGGTCCTCAGAAATACTACTTTGATTTTCTTGCTGAAGGTAATAAGCATGAGTGAGTATTCAGCTGGATTTAGTTCAGCGCTAAAACACAATGGAGTGCAGAGAGAGGTCGATTTGGCCAAGTCAAGGCCCTAGTGTTGTTGGTTCATTCTTGTGATTTTATTGAATGCTTTGACTCATAGATAAAAGGCCTGTCATGAATTTGATCCTCCATCAGTAATTGTACAATCCCTTGCTTAGCTAAGCTTTTACTCCTGACTTCTGCGTGCTGCCAGTACTACCACTTCATAAACTTTTCCCTTGGCGAACTGCAACTTTCACGCTGTCTTTCTCAGCTAGCCAGTGCTCACTGACTTGAATGTCCAATAACACTAATTAGAGTCTATGTCTATACACTTGTTTTGTATAAGAATTTCAATACTCAACAGCTTGATTTGTTGTTAAAATACTCAACAATTTAGCCAATAATGAAATAAAAAATGGCTGCCGTATGCCTCCATTGTTATCTCAAGGACGTAAGAGCAATACGCCATCACCTTCATACTGCTGAACATGTTTATTATTACGTGATAGAAACTAAATCAGCAGCTTAGATAAAATTGTGCTCAACTGCAAATGTGACATACCATAATACTATGTAACATATCACATACCTTTCCATGTCTGGATATATATGCATTCACTTAAAATTTGTTGTTCTTGTCTATAGGTGAAGCGTGAAAGGTGTTGCCATAGAGATGGGAAGCTGCTTCTTCTTTCTTGGTAAAGATGGGGAAGTTGATTTTTCTGCAAACTATGTATTGAAGTAAACGGTGTATGCTTGAAACAAATGGCCACGGTATTCTAGTTTCTAAAAAGGTAACTGTGATAACAACGCCCTTTCAACTTTCAAGGTTTCTCATATCTTGCGCATGTGTTCCCATCGATTGTCAGCTAGAAGTCTTGAGCACCATCTCGTCTTTACAGGGATGTCCTGCTTAACTTTTCCAAGTCCTTCACTTTCAAGTGTTTCTGCAAGCTTAGAACTCTTGAGGACGGTCTCTGAACCCTTTGAAAGTGAAAGCCTTGAAAAGATGAGAAGATATGTAAAGCCAGTCAGTAATTCCAGTACCCAGATTTGGAACAGAAAGAAAAGCTCTAGCTAATCTGATGCCAGAAGTAATGAAGCGGAACAACATTGCCTTGAATGGCAGGAGTAATGAAGCCACTCAAATGAAGGTAGTCTAGTTATGCATGCTAAGGCTGGCTTGGATTCAAGTCTCGTACTTGTATAATAAAAAGAAAAAACGAAAGAGACGGAAGATTTGTACATATTCCATGAATCTAAATCTGAAATATGGTTGATCTGGAAACTGACATGAATTGAGGTTGGAAAGTAGTGAGTTGCATTTCAAGCTGTCATTTTAGTAATGTGTTCGAATTGAGGTAACTACGGAAATTGCTATCTACATATTTAATTTTGTTTTCAGTTCTTTTTGAACAGAACAGACTAGTTTTCAAAGTCCACCCTCAGCCGAAATGCTTCATTCTCTTTTGGGAAAACTACTACTAGAAGTTTTTGATTGGTCTTTTTCCGACTGGCGGAGTTTGACCCGATGCCTTTTGATTTGGTCTGAATGTTGTCACGGTTTAAATTGAATGAGGGGGAGCGTTGGACCTCAAATTTAACGCAGTAAAAACGGAGTGAGTATACGGGACAATTTGTCATTTCATGGTTGGGTACTACATCACTATTTCAATTTGTTGCGGTTGAGGGGAATAGTAGTGTATTTGTACACTACCTCACTATTTCAATTTGTTGCGGTTGAGGGGAATAGTAGTGTATTTGTACACTACCTCACCGACGAGCTATCATTAAAATCACATTCAAACTGGAAAATAGAAAATGGCCGAAAATGTCACTCAAGTATGACACGTTCTAAAGTTTACTCTTTCATGTATAACAAATATTATTTTGCTCACTATTGAATTACACTTTTACTCTTCTTGATGGCCCAAACCTCCCTCTCGTGATATGCATTCTAATGCTACTTGACCTTTAGTAAGGTGTTGCCTTCTGGTTTTGTCATCACACAATTTTTATGATACGTTAAGCACGAGCGGTACCATGAATACCCTCTTATGTTTTAGTCGGATGAAACTAAACGAATATTTTTTAAGGTTCCATAACACATTATTTTTTACTCCTGAAATGATCCTCTTGGGGTCTAAAAAATAGTGCACGTAAGAATATCCTACTTGTTTTCGAGTAGAAGGAATCCATATAAAATCTGGTCTCCTATCCCAGACCAATCAGAACCGAGCGGCATATTGCACACACACAAGGTCGATAATATTGATACTCCCCCTAATTTAACCATGTGAGATCATACAGATATGATGTTTTAACACAAAAAATCGCATTATTAATGTGTGGTATAACTCTTTATAATAATAATAATAATAAAAAATCACTTATCTTTATAATGAAAACAAAATTTTACCAACAAAGAGTATACGGTAGACACTATTAGTCATGGGAGGTGAAATTGACAGTCCCTATTTCACAAATCACACCTCCCTTCATTGATTTTTGTGTGTACTTCTGTGACGACCCGAACCAGAATCAGTAGTGTAGTCGGCACGATTCACGAGTTAGCGTATAATCGCGGTTTCACGTTATATGTGTGGTTTGTCGATTTCGTTTGCGACTTTATGGTCGGCCTAGAATTTGAATTGAGTTTCTTCACGGAAGTTGTTGACCACGTGATTTCGAGCTCGTGGGCGGTTCCGGATGATTTTTCTGATAACCGAGGAATATAATATGATTATTCGAAGTTTTGGCTTTCGACGAGTTTATCCGTTTGTTTCGTGTTTATTCGAATCATTTTGAATATTCATTTTGGACCGTCGATTGAACCGAGGCGTGAGTATAAATATCGGAAATAGTCGTAAAATCGTCGAAACACTGTTTGACGTTGACCAGCGTTGACTTTCCAATTTTGGAAGCTGTTGACCGTTGACCGAGAGAGGAAGTTTCCCGTTTGAGCTTCGCCGGCCGACTTGCTTTTTCCGGCCACCTCCGGCCACGCGAAGGGTATGGTTCCCTTCCTTTCATGATTTTAAGTTGATTTGTGCTTTGAATTGTGAGATTTGATGAGGTATAGAATGAGAATGAACTGGGTCGAGTTCGTGGGTGTCGCCGGTATTGGTTTGCAGTTTTCCGGCGAGCCACGGTGGTGGTGGTTAGGGGGGTTCGATTCCCCTTGCCCTAGTGAGGCTCACTATGTATTTAATTTTGGCTAAGGTTGAGATTTGTAGTGAACCCGATTAGGTTACCGGAGGAGGATTTTCCGTTTGGTTTCGAGTGAAATTGAGGTGTCTCCGGTGAGATTTGGGTTGTGTGACAATTGAAGAAGAGGATGGGCTTGAGGTGAGCTTCAATTCTGGAGTTTCCTTGCCGTGGAATTCCACTGTTGACGGCGTGCCGCCGCCGGCGGCGGCGGCCAACGGCGGTGCTCCGGTGAGAGGGTTGACTTTTTGGTTTTCGATGAATTTAATGTCATTTTTATCGTAATCGCGCCCTGATTATCGCCTAGAGGTTTTTGTAGTGATTTGGGTATCGGATTTTCAGTCGAAGGTTTCGAGTGGAGATTTTGGAAATTCAGTCGGTTATTTTGTACAGTTCAATATGTTTCCGGGAACGGTTGGTTTCCGTGGTTAAATACAGGGTTGTGGGCTATGATTTTGATCAGTTGTGTTTTATGAATATTCAGGAGATCGAGATCGAGATCGTGCTTCAGGCGAGGGATCTTCCGCTGGACCACGAGATTAGCGCGAGTGCGCGCTTGCTGATCTGTGAGTGGACATTTTTATATTTTCACAGTTGCTTGCGAGTTCGTGATTTTAAGTGAATTTCCGTATTTACTTTATACGATGTTGAGATATATGTTATTTTCGGAGGTATTATTTTATATTTATTGGTGATGACATTACTGCATCGATGCTTCGGCTACTCGGCTGATCACCGGTAGTCCACCAGAGTTGAGAGATTCCTCTGGGCAGGGTTGAGAGATTCCCCTGTATGCCGCCGGGGTTGAGAGATTCCCCTGGCCTATCACCGTCGGGTTTGAGCGATTCACCTGACGTCGGGTTTGAGCGATTCACCTGACGTCGGGCTTGAGAGATTCGCCTGACAACCTCCATATATATACTTTCCGAACTCGCACTGTTTTACATTGATTATGTATATAACTGGTGAAAGGCATATGTTTATTTTCGTCCACTCACTCTAACGATTTTATTTGCCTTTCCCCTGGGCTATTCGGTTTCCGTGCCCAGTTTGCAGTTCGGATTCTGGTGTTTCACGTCGCGGTTGGAGGCTAGTGATCTGAGCTACCTGTGTTTTTCAGTAGGTTCTTGTTTCGCCTACTGATGTATATATTGTATATACTTACACTAGAGGTCGCTCTGATACATTCTGATACATGTCTATACGGATTTTCTCGGATATAGTATCTATATTACAGCATGTTTACTGTTTATTGATTATGATATGATATTGAGAAATCCGGATGGGATTGGTGCCCACGGCCTGGCTTTTGTGGCATAGGACGAAGTGTTATTTTCAGGGTGCAGATTAATGCAATTCCCCGTTAGTAACGTTACTCTGCCGAAATTTTGAATGATTTTTGTTGGTTCGTGTTTTCAGAAGGGGTTCGATTCCGGTTTAGACAACTGAATCGGGGTTGGGTCCTTTCAACTTCCTATACACTTTTGCTTGAAAATGTGAAGAAAGTGGTGTAGCTTGTAAAAAAGGGGTGCCAATTTCACCATCATTAGTCATTTGTGATTTTTGCTTTTTATAATTTTCTATGTAGTAGTAGACTCAAATTCTAATTGACCAGCTATTTACTCAAGAGAGAAGGCTTAGGCGACACATAATTGAGGAAACAACAGAGAAAATAGGGGAACAGAAACCATTAGTGAGAAAGAGTAAAATTGAAAAATTGAAAAGAAGCTAGGTAAACAAGATTCAAAATAAAAAGAGAAACCAAAGGAAAGAAAGAGACCAAGAGATTTCAAAACGGCAAACAACGCCTCTCCTCCTAGAGAGAGAAACTGTAGAGAGAGAGAGAGCGATTCGTCTTCTCTCCACTACCACATTCGATACCATTGAAGTCGTCGGCCTTGTTTTTTTTTTCCGCCGGTAATGATGTCGCCGGAAATTGGCCGCTGGAGATAGCATTGCCGGCGACTGATTTTCACGTCGCCGATAATGTTGTTCTCATTGCCGGCGACTTGTGTCGCCGGTAATGTCCTACTCATCACCGGCGACTCAAGTCGCCGGCAATGAGAACAACATTCAGTCGCCGACAATGTTTGCGCCGCCGTGGCCGGAAAATGAGTCATTGCCGGCGACAGAGGTCCAAGTCGCCGGCAATGCTTGGAAAAATTTGTAAAAAAAAAAAGGCAGTTCTGGATTGGGCCCAATTCCAGAACCTGCATTGAAAGACATAAATCGTACAAATACAACTTCAACAGTACACACATAATTGTCCAACGTACAGTACAAATAGCAACAATACGAAAATAAACTACAACTACACGTCAGGGTCGAGGAACTTGCGGGTCAAGGTCGAAGAAATCCATGTACTCATTTGAACTCCGGTGGCTACCCTGGTCTTGCTGTGGCGGTGACTGGTACGGTGGTGGTGGTGGATAACTGGGGAACACAGGGACCAGGGGAGGTGTGGGGAGCGGTTGTCCGGTAGTCTGAGCCGCGTACATCGTCTGCATCCATGTGAACATTTGTGTCTGCTGCTGGATCATGAGTCGGTGTTGCTCGATCATCCCCTGGTACTCGGCATCTCTGACTGCCTGTTGCTCGGCCATCTGCCTCCTTTGCTCCTCCAACTCCCTCTGCGTTCTCTGAAGCTCCGCTGCGAGGTTACGACTAGAAGTTGAAGTTCTTGACCCGGTAGAGTATTCTGAAGTGTTCTTCAATACTCTTTCGCCCGCCGAGCCCATTCCCCTACAATAGTAAGTATTCTTTCCTGTCCCGCACGCTTTTGCCATGATCTGAGCCGCTATAGGGCGATCAAGCGGATCGATCTGAGAGGCATACTGGGTCACTTCTTCCTCGGAGCAGTCAGGATGGTTGTTCCGAGCTATATTCATGGTCACTTCTGTGGTCGCCTCCTCCACTCTCGCCTAATTGAAAAGCGAATATGAATAACGTATTATTAAACAAAATAAATTAATATCGAAAAATAGTTTTATTAACACATGCATATGTGAAGTACAAAATACAGAGGCAAAAGACTTACCGCTTCTTCAGGGCACTGCGGATAGAATTTCTGATGAATATACACCAACGGGTTCACTTCTTGTTGTTGCTGCACCTTACTCGACCAACCCAAATAGTTCAGTGAACCTGCATGATGGGCCCTGGTGTTTTTCAATCTATTCGCCCGGTTCGTCTTCGAAATCGCCTTGTTTGATAAACATATGTAAAAAAATTAGTAACTAACTATTTCAATGTGATACGATACATTAGGGTTGTAAGAAATATTCAGGATGCATACCTTCGCTTTGGGGTGCTCGAAGTGGGCTATCAGCCACAACCACTCGTACTCCCTAAACCGGAATTCGCTAGGGGTAGAACCTCGGCCTAGCTCCTTGTACTGTGTGTAATGTGAAGAAAGCTCGTTCTTCCACTCTTTATACCTATATTAACACCAGGAAAAAAAAGTTAGAGATATTAAAACACTTGATAAAAAAAAATCTAACTCGATATATACTCAAATAACTCGAAGCACATCACCTCATATGTAATTGACGCTCTACCCACGTGTGAATAAAGCATTCATCCACGTCAAACCACACCTGCAATATGAATATATAAACGGTAAAATTATATATTTATTCGGACTTTATTAATAAATGTAAAATTTACGTAATGAAAATACGATTTAACTCACACTCAGTGCATTATGCACTTGCATCTTCACGTAGATAGGCACAGATTCCCAATCTGGCCAAAGCATTGGGACCTTGTCCCGCACGATCGCCCCGGCCATGCTGACATATTTTCGCGTGGTGTCAAATGCCTCGATCACCTCGCCATCCTCATTGGCCCTAATGAGCGTTTTCCTTCCCCCAGTGGCCTGCTCAAGTCTCTTCCCGGTGCAGGTGCCTCTAGCCCCTTTCCGTTTTCCAGTGCCATTAACGAAATTGCATAATAATACAATGTCAAAAAAATGATATCATTAATTGAACCTATCGTAAGTCTTAAGTAATAATTAAGTAATCAATCTTGTTAAATAAAATTTACATGCATCGTCCGTTTGCTGGTTGGTGCACCTCACACTCCAAAGATACACGGGGTCGAACGGGATGAAGTTGTACGCTTCCTCCACGCTCAGGAACTCCGGCCGTCCTTCAATATAAATAGGCATCCCCCTATCATCGAATTCAGGGATCACAGGAATCTCGTCGGGCAGGAAGAGACCGGACGGCGAAGATAGACGAGGCCTAGACGATGAGGCGCCAGCACCATCTGCCTCAGATGATTCCCGTGAAACGGGAGTAGGCACCGGGCCAATAGGGGGCATTCAGATGGAGGGAGTTTCTGATGCCCCCGTTGACTGTCGCTCGTCTGAGGGTCTGCTGACGGAGGGTCTGCTGACTGAGGCTCGAGGCTGGACTGGGGGTTGCACGGCTCCGGATCGTGCAGCTTCCTCCTCTTCTCGCGCAGCTAGCAACATTTGTGTGTGAGCATTCATCATTGGCCCACTCCGCGTGTTGCTGACTGCGGCTGAGGAAGCTTGACTATTGCTCCCTCCACTATTTCTAGTCCCTCTCCGTTTGATGCCTCCAAGCCAATTTGCCGCAAAACCTCCTGGACATCCAACAATTAGTCCTAGATTCGGTTTTACAACAAATCGGAACCGGAACCGTTTGGAACCGGAACCGCTTGAACCCGGAACCGTTCGGTTTCAAATGGTTCCGGTTACAAACAGTTCCGGTTGCACGCCGTTCCGGTTCCAACACCCTAAATTATACCTTAAATTAACAACTATATCACCTTAATCCAAATCACCTTACTTTGCGCAACACCCTAAATTACCTTAAATTACCTATATCAATGAATCCAAACCGTAAATTAATTTGCCCATGCCAATTAATCCACCCATGCCAAATCCCTTTAAATTACCTAAATATTTTCCACATATATACATCACCTTAAATTATCAAAACTTAATTATATACATGTATATACAACATATATACATACATCATTTCCGACTAGAATTTTCCACATATATATACATCACATATACGTACATCATCTTAATTAAATTTTCCACATATATCAATTAATCACATATATATACATCATCTTAATTAAATTTAATTTCCATATATATATATACATCACATATTAATCCAAATCACCCTAATTAAATTTTTCAAAATATTTTGCACATACGTACATACATCACATATATATATACATCACCGGTAAATTTTCCACATACGTACATACGTATATATATATATGCATAAAAATAAATAAAAATTGAGAGAGAGAGAGAGAGAGAGGGAGGGAGAGAGAGTGAGAGTGAGCTTGCATGCACCTGCCATGGTGGAGCTCGAGTTGATTTTCCGGCAACGGGGGAGGTAGAGGAGGAGGGGAGGAGAAGAGGAGGAGGGGAGGAGGAGTTTTGAGATTTGAATTGGGGTTTTTTAGTGTGGAGAGAGGAGAAGGGAGAGGAGGTGAGGGGAGGGGAGAGGGGAGGAGAGGAGGAGTTTGGAAGGAGGAGAGGAGGAGTTTTAGGGTTTGAGATAGTGAAGAAATGAGGGAGAGCACGAGCTGGGTTTACATATTCAGTGACCATTGCCGGCGAGTTAGCTGCAACTCGTTTGTAATGTCATTACCAGTGACCATTGCCGGCGAGTTGATAACTCGTGGGCAATGTCATTACCAACGAGTTGCTTATTAACTCGTTGGTAATGTCATTATTTCCCGAAGAATATCCGATCAATTTTCGACCATAATTTCCGACCAATTTCCGACTACGATTTCCGACTAGAATTTCCGACTAGAATTTCCGACTATAATGAAAATACGTATATCATTAACGTACTAAGGATGATAATCGTAATCATCTTCATCACTTGAGTCTGACTCGGTTTCATAGGTAACTTCTGGCAATATGTGCCGCTCCTCGTCATCTGAATCAGTGTCAACTTCATATAGATTAACATCGAGAAGTTCTTCTCCAGTAATTCGAACCACACTCCCAGATCTCACATTATTAAGGCGAATTGTAGATGATTCCGGAATGTCAAAAGCGTTCGGCTCTTGGTATACAGTAACTTCCTCATCATCACCAAGTGTGGCAGCACTGTATATGTTTCTATGAGCAATATGGTTAACCACCTTCCACGGGACTTTGTTCAGAAAATCGTCAAGGTAAAACACTTGTTTTACTGATGAGGCAAGAACGAAAGGGTCTTCTTCATACCAGCTAGTAGCAGTATTCACCGAAAATGTTCCGTACTGATCGGTCCTTGTGTTATCCGGGCTAGTATCAAACCATCTACACTTGAACAAGTGCACTTTCATGCGGTTCCCATAAATTAGTTCAACAACTGAATGAAGGACACCGTAATAGTCAACGCCATCCTGCCCACCATGGACCATCACCTCACAATTCTGTGTTTTCAATCGGTCGTCTCGATTTTCACATATAAATTTTACGCCATTGACCTGACACATCGAGTAAACTTTTGAAGCTATCGGTTTCATCGCCAAGACCCTCAATTCGTTTGACCACTCTGGGCAACCATCATTTGTTACATGGTTCATCTGAAAACGATAAGAAACCAGGTACACCATAAATTATGAACATAGAAAAAGAAAACCACGTACACACATGCTATATAAGGATATAAAAAATAGATATATACACATATACCCTTACCCATTGATCAAAGTAGTTTGCAAACGTCCTGTTGTGGTAATCAACATTTCTGGCAATAGCAGGGCAGTGAAGATGATAGTTTTTCTAATATTGTACTTCTGGACAGTTAATCAGTACCGATCAGTGGGCAATGGCTACCTCATTTCCATCCAACTTGTACGACTTTGGCAAGCTTCCCTGTACTACCACGTCATTGGAGATGATAGAAAAGTTGAACTGGGGTTCATCTATGGGCATCTGTTGTTGGGGGTCCTCAAGCGCTCCCAAATACACTTTAGTGTACGTTACACACTCGTGCGCAATATATGCTTCAGCGATACACCCTTCAGGTGCATATTTATTCTTCACATAGTCCTTGTAGGCTCCCAATTGTCTACAAGTTAACAAGTGCATGTTATGATACTTAAAATTCACATTTACATATAAAAACAGAGGCAAACCAAATGTATGAATCATTTGTACCTTTCCATGGGATACATCCAAGTGTAGTGTACGGGACCGGTAAACAACAATTGTTCGGGAAGATGGATCATCAGGTGAGGCATGATGTCGAAAAAATTTGGGGGAAATATCCTCTTAAGCTTGCACATGATAAAAATGATGTCATCTTGCATCTCCTTGAGATCTGATTTTTTAACTTCCCTGGTGCATAACTTCTGAAAGAATCTTGACAAGGCCACCAATGGCTCCACCACCTCTTTGGGCAGGTACCCTCGAATGAAAATAGGGAAAAGGCGTTGAAGCATTACATGGCAGTCATGACTCTTTAATCCGTACATCTTATTGTCCCGGAAGTTAACACACCTGCTTATATTTCCTGTATAGCCATAAGGATACCTGCATATATATATATATATATAGCCATAGACAACAATTATATTTCTCGCATATAACCATGTTCCCATAAAAATTTAAGGCCAATTTCCTGCATAGCCATAAGAATATATACCTGACATTACTCAACCACCCAAAAATTTCATGCTTATGCTTCGGCTTTACGGTGTAAGGAGCTTGCGGCATTTTTCTCTTACCATCTCTTAACCACAAATGTTTCCGCAGTCCCATAGCTTTCAGATCAATGCGTGCCTTAGGGATGTCTTTTCTTTTCCCCTCCAAGTTAAGAACTGTGCCCACCACACTTTCACACACATTCTTCTCTATGTGCATGACATCTAGGTAGTGTCTGATAGGCAACCTGGGCCAGTAGGGGAGTTCCCAGAATATGCTCTTGTGTGTCCAAAACTTATACCTTTCGGGCTTGTCTGGAATTGACGCCACTATCTCAGGATGATTGCTCAGCTGGCCAAAATCATATTCATTCAACACTTCCAAAATTTCTTCCCCTGTCCATCGCCTGGGTGCCACACCTGTTTCCACAGTCCCATCAAACGCGTCTGAATCCTGTCTAAATGGGTGATCATATGGAAGCCAACAACGGTGACGCATCTGAACTATTTTACTGCAATGAGGACTGCAACAATCAACCGTCATGCATTCTTAACAAGCCCTGTAACCCCTGGTAACGTTGCCCGACAACATACCACGGGCAGGAAAATCACTGATGGTGCCAACAAGCATGGCATGCATCTGGAACATCTCATTTTTGAACCTATCGTAAGTGGGGTGGCCACACTCCCTCAAGTACTTAAGCTCCTCAATCAAAGGCCTCAAATACACACACTACCAGAATAACTGCTTTAGGCAACGATCTCAAATCGTTGCCTAAAGTTATAAAATCGTTGCCTATAAGTATAGGCAACGAAAATTCGTTGCCTATACCGTCGTTGCCTTTTCATCGTTGACTATACTATAGGCAACGAAAAACCAAACCCATCGTTGCCTATAGTTCAGGGTTTAGGGGTTAGGGTTTTCAACTATACGCAACGACATCGTTGCCTATAGTTTCACTATAGGCAACGATTTCTTCGTTGCCTAAAAACCACCGACAGGTCAACTTTGACCACCTTTAAAACTATAGGCAACGACGAACTCGTTGCCTATACTGAAGAATTTCGTTGCCTATAATTAAGAATTTCGTTGCCTATAGTTTGAATTGTTGTATTTCTGGCAAACTATAGGCAACGAAATTGGTCCATTTCGTTGCCTATAGTTTGTGTAATTTTTAAAAAAAATACTTGATTCTGGATTGGGCCCAATTCCAGAATCTGCAACATTTACATGAGTTCAAACCACAACAGCGTACACATTCCAACCTAAATCAAAAACTAGCTACGTGCTACTGATCAAAGTTAACACAATTGAGGAACTCCTCGTGTGAACCCTCCTGGTGCTGCTGGTCGTCACCCCCGTAAAACTGATGAAGCTGCGGCTGCTCGTCACCCCCGTAAAACTGATGTTGCGGCGGCGGCTGCTCGGCACCCCCAAAAAACTGATGCTGCTGCGGCGGCTGCTGGTGGTCCCCATATAACGGCGGCTGCTGGTGACCCCCAAAATACTGCGGCTGTGTTGTAGGCGTGAACAGATTTGGCTGAGTCTGTGGGTGCGGCTGCGAAGGCCCCCGAGGTTGCTGAGATTGAAAGAATGCCCACATTTGGTCGTGCTGCTCCTTCTCACGGGCTCTTTCCTGCTCCATGGCTTCCCTGGCACGCCTCATCTCCTCCAACTCCTCTTGCTGCCTCCGAATCTGCTCCTCCTGCCTCCGAATCTGCTCTTGTACGCCGGACGACCTAGAACTGCTGGACCCGCTGGAGAATTCTGGAGTCATCTTCAAGACTCCATTTCCTCTGTAACCCATCCCCTTGGCCCAAAACTTGTTCTTTCCAACGGGAATCGCATCTGATACGCACCTCGCCGCATTAATGGGCGTCATGTGGTCAACCTGAGATGCATACTGGGTCACCTCCTCCTCCATGCACCCCTGATGCAGCTCTCGAGCTACTTTAGCACGCACCTTCGGGATCGACTCAACCAATCTCTCCTAATAGACAATGCAAAATCGGTGACGCATTAATAATTGAGTAAAATACAAGAATTAATTAAACATGAGATGTATCAAATATGGACAAATATTTATTAGATACTTACAACATATTCAGGGTTGTTCGGATACCCATGTCGGATGGAATACACGAGAGGATCGGTCTGTGGTTCCAACCTTGCCCCACGTCGAGTCCATCTCTCATACGTTCGGGAACCGCAATGATGTGGGTTCACGTTCTGCGCTCGGTTTTTAGCATTTTCTTTCGAAATGTGCTTGTAGAATAAGAAAATGTGCACAATTATTAGCCAATTATATATATAGCATAAATTAGAGAATATCCTCGCAACATTAATTTTTTTGATTAAAATCCAACCCATTTATTTTTCACATATTTAGTCCTCTGACCTAGAATTGTTTCCTTTAATTTCTAGGTTTTTTCATGTTATTCTGCAGGGAAATAATTTAATCTTTGTTATTTTTGGTTTTAATTTCTAGCCTCTCAATCACTAATACAGTTCACTATCTTTACTTCGTATAAACAATGTAAGTTGTATAATTTAATTTACCTACACAATATATTAGAGATTTACCTACATATTAAATTAATAACATAGATAGAGATTTACCTACTACCTCTTGCGTATATAAAATAATATATCATAAAATGTAGGTAAATTAATAATAATAATATTAGTTTAGATTTAGGTACGCAAATCAATTCATGTGCATACCACAAGCTTGGGATGCTTCCAGTGGGCTATAAGCCAGTTCCACTCGTACTCCCGGTATCTGAACTCACTTGGAGTGCCATTTCGGCCTTTATCTATGTTCTCCTGCCAGAACGTCTTCAAGTGGGACTTCCACTCTCGATACCTATATTGATGCAACAAAAATATCATATAACCAACACTTTATATTCACAAATCTAACGTATTCAGGATACTTAGCCTTATATAAATCCAAAATCACATCACCTAGACGCGAGCTTTCGTTCACACCACCCCCCGGGCTGCTTCAGCCGATCGTCAATAATAAACCATTGCTGCAATACACGTATACATAATTAGCCTCATAAATATGTATGTTTGGTGGCTTATAATAATAAGAACGTCTATTTTTATGACAAATTAATGTAAATTTAACTCACCGACAGTGCATTATGCACTCGGGCCTTCACTTGAGCATCAACTGAACCCCACGAGTCCCACAACATCGGGACGAAATCACGTATGACAAATCCTGCTTGGCTAGCATACATCCCTTTGTCAGAATACTCGATAGCCGAGCCATCGTCCTCATAATCAATATGAGCCCGATTGTCACCAACTCGATCTTCAATACCCTTCCCGGTTGTGGTACCTCTGCTCACTTTAGCTTTAGGGTTGACGACGGTGCCTAAGACACGGTACAAAAGAAGGAAATTAAGAAATAGAACCTAATTTAATGTACTGTATCTACTAAAAGAACATAAACTTACCATTCTCGTAAGTGAGCTGGCCCTTAACCCTCACACTCAACAGAGGTTGAGAGAACGGCTCATATGTGTATGCTTCCTCAGGCGTCGTGAACGGGTCCTCATCATATATGGCCACGTTGTTAGGGTCGAGCTGAGGTATCTTCGGAATAACCATAGGGAAGAACAAGTCCCTGGGCGGGCATAAGTGCACAGAATCCGTGCGGGATGCACTGCCGGATGGCCCAGATGATCCGGAATTAGGGTGTGGCGTCGCCGGATTGGGGGGAAGAGGTGGCATACGCGGTGGGTCCTGCTGGTTTGGCCATAGTACCCTCGTACTATTTGGGCGTTCGCTGCTGACTGAGTGACGACCGGATTCCGTGGTGGAGTTTCGGCTGCTGTTGCGGGAGGGTCGTTCATGAGACACCGAGTGACGTGGACCTTGGGGATCCTGGGATGCTGTATATAGTTGGAGGTGACGATTGGAATGTACATAGACGGTCTCAAGACTGTCCGGTACGGTGCTTCCAGAACTCTGACCAACGGACCTAGACCCACTCCTGGGTCCTTGAGGGTTCAACTCGGAGGACATTTGAGGTGTCGCTCCTTGAGGTGACGAGGAGGAAGCTCCTTTCTGTTTCCCACTTTTCCCGGGAATCAATCTTTTGAACATGGACATTTTTATTAATGTCTGCAACAAAATAACATAATGAATAGCTTACAATTGAGGCAACACTAACCTAAATTTAAATTTTGTCTAACTAAAATGAACAACCCAAACTAAAATCACACTTATTCCCAATTCACCTTACATAAACTAAATAACCAAATTAAATCCTCTAATCCACAATATAATCCCAACATAATTAAATCAACAATCCAACATAGTTCATCATCCTTACCAAAATCAAACCTAAATAAAACCTAAATTCAACAATACAAACTAAATAACAACACAAATCCAACTAAAATCAACCTAACCTAAATCCAACACAAATCCAACACAACCTAACATAAATCACAAGACAAATCCAACACAAATCCAACTAAAATCAACCTAAATCACGTTGTTTATATATTCAAGTAAGGAGAATCATGAGAGAATGCGAACCGTACTATTCGGGCGAGGGCGAGGGCAGAAATCCGGCGAGAGTACTATTTGGGCAGTCTTTCGAATCGTTGCGGCGGCGCTGGTCGCGACTGGGTCATTTATTCAACCTATTATAGGCAACGAATGGCAGAATCGTTGCCTATGCTTTAGGCAACAAGGAGGACTTATAGGCAACGAGTCTATCGTTGCCTTAACTTTAGGCAACGAGAGGTATCCTTTAGGCAACGATTTGTGTCGTTGCTTATAGTATAGGCAACGAAATCAATACTAAAGGCAACGAAATTTTCGTTGCCTATACTTTAGGCAACGAAATCATTATTATAGGCAACGAACTTCAATTTATAAGCAACGAAATTCACATGTTTTCCACAACATACATGAAAATAACCGTTAAACTAATCCAGAAAATTACACAAGTAAACTTCGATTCGATCAACACATATATACATTTAGGAGTTAATCAATATCAATATACTACAACAAAAAATACAATTTGCGACGGCTAGCTGCCGTTGCAAAAGATGAAAACGCCGTAGCAAATGCTCTTTTGCGACGGCAAAAATAGTATTTGCGACGGCAACGCTTCCGTCGCAATTGGTGGCGACGCAATTGCTAATTGCAACGGTTTTTCACCGTCGCCTGAACCTATTGCGACGGTAAAACACTACTGTTGCAAATATAGTCCTTTTGTGACGGTAAAAATGCCGTCGCAAAATTTGTTAACCGTAGTGTTATTTTTGTATTTGCGACGGTAAATTACCGTCGTAAACCCACCGTTGCGACGGCACTTTTGCCTTCGCAAATACATGTTCCCGTGACAAAAAAAATCTCCATTTTTTTGCGATGGTAACTTGTCCATCGCAAATAAATGAAGATAATCAAAATGTGAAAATCTGCTAATTAAGGTGAACCAAGCTGAACCAGGGTGAACCAGGGTGAACCAAGCTGAACCAGGGTGAACCAAGCTGAACCAGGGTGAACCAGGGTGAACCAAGCTGAACCAAGCTAGAACTGGAACCTTGATTCTTTATCAAGGTGATTCACCCTGCTGATACCCTGCTGATACTGAACCAGGGTGAATCAAGGGCTTACTTCTTTATGATATATAAGGTATCCACATGCATATAAATTGATGCAAAATGCAAACCTTAGTAACACTCCAGTACACTCCTGATAAACTTATGTATGTATCTAACAACATGGACGAGGAGTGCCGTCGCAATTGGTGAAACCTTTTGCGACGGCGTCGGTTTGCAACTAAGGCTGATAATCAGAATCAGAATCATCGCTAGAGTCTGACGCGGTTTGATAGTTGAAGTCTGGTAATAGGTGTCGCTCCTCGTCCTCGTCACTCGAGTCTTCATCAAAGTCATTTGGATTAACATTTAGAAGTGCTGCTCCAAAATTTTGAACCACAATACCAGGTCGAACATTATTAAGGCGAATTGTATCGGATTCCGGAATGTCAATTCCATTTCCCTCTTGGTATGCTGCAACTTCTTCGTCATCTTCATTCTCACCAAGTGTGGCAGCACTGTACACATTCCTAGCTTGCACATGGTTTACTACTTTCCACGGGGGTCTGTTCATAAGATCGTCAAGGTAAAACACTTGTTTGACCGATGTGGCAAGAACGAAAGGATCCTCCTCATACCAGCTTGTGGCAGTATTCACGGAAATGTATCCATACTGATCGATGCGAACGTTCTCCGGACGAGTATCAAACCATCTGCACTTAAACAAGTAAACTTTCATGCGCTCACCATACATGAGTTCAACCACTGAATGGAGTACACCGTAGTAGTCAGGATCGTTATCCCCACCATGCACCATTACCCCACAATTCTGTGTCTTCACCCTGTTGTCTCTTTCTTGACACATAAATTTCACGTCATTGACCCTACACATCGCGTAAACTTTTGATGATATAGGTTTCATAGCCAAGAGCCTCAATGCGTGTGACCATTGTGGGTAACCATCATCTTCTACATAGTTCATCTGAAACAAATAACCGTCAATATTAGATACGACATTTCATATAAATAACCGTCACAATTTGCTTTTACACGTCATATATATTATGACTAAATGAATATATACTCACCCATGTGCCAAAAAAATTTGCAAAGGTCCGGTTGTGGTACACAACATCCCCGCGAACCTGTGGACTTCCAAGGTGTGTGTCTTTCCAATATTTAACTTCTTGACAATTAATGAGTACACACCAGTGTGCAATGTCTAACTCATATGGTGTCAACTCCCACTCCCCGTGCAACCTACTCTGTGGGTAAACATCATTAGAGACTACAGAAAGGTTGAACTGGGGTTCATCTACCGACATATTCGAATGTGGGTCCTCAAGCGCTCCCAAATACAGTTTGACGTACGTTACGCACTCGTGCGCAAGATATGCTTCGGAGATACACCCTTCAGGTGCAGATGTATTATGTACATACCCTTTGTAGTCTCCCAGTTGTCTACAAAGATGAAAACAGCTTGTTATTATTGTTGTACGTAGAACAAGAATAAATTAATATATAAAGACTTAATTAGCAAACATCATACAAATGCAAGGTATATACCTCTCCATTGGATACATCCAAGTGTAGTGAACGGGACCGGTGAGCATCAATTGCTCGGGAAGATGCATCATCAAGTGAGGCATGATGTCGAAGAAATTTGGGGGGAAAATCCTCTCCAACTTGCACATGATAAAAATGATGTCCTTTCGCATTTCTTCGAGGTCTGACATTTTCACTTCTCTGGTGCATAACTTTTGAAAGAACCTTGACAGCGCCACTAACGGCTCTACCACCTCATCATCAAAGTACCCTCGAATCATAATAGGGAAGAGGCGTTGAAGTAGTACATGGCAGTCATGACTCTTTAATCCATAAATCTTATTGTCCCTGTAGTTAACACACCGACTTATATTTCCAGCAAACCCATAAGGATACTGGACGTTAGCCATCCACACAAAAATTTCATGCTTCTCGTCACGCGTGACCGTGTAAGGAGCTTGGGGCATCTTTCTCCCCTTCTTTTTCAACCACAGATGTTCCCGCAGTTTCATTTTTTCCAAATCAACGCGAGCTTTAGGGCCATCTTTGGTTTTACCTTGCCAATTTAGAACGGTGCCCACCACACTTTCACACACATTCTTCTCTATGTGCATGACATCTAGATAGTTCCTGATAGGCAACATCCGCCAGTACGGGAGTTCCCAGAAGATGCTCTTGTGTGTCCAGAACTTATACATGTCGGGTATCTTCGGTATAGTCGCAACAACCTCAGGATGATTGCTCAATGGCCCAAAATTATACTCATTCAGGACTTCTAAGATTTCATCTCCAGTCCATCCCATGGGTTGCAGACCTTCTTCTACAGTGCCGTCAAAAGCCTGGGCGTCCTGGCGAAATGGGTGATGTCGTGGAAGCCAACATCGGTGACGCATATGGACAATCTTCGAGTAATGAGCTTGTCCAAACATGGCAGTCATGCACTCTGGACAGGCCCTGTACCCCTTGGTTGGGTTTCCTGACAACATCCCTCAACCTGGAAAATCACTGATTGTGCCCACAAGCATAGCACGCATTCGGAACATCTCATTTTTAAACCTGTCGTAAGTGGGATGACCAACTGTACTCAAGTGCTGAAGCTCCATAATCAATGGCCTCATGTACACATCCAGACACTTTCCTGGATAACCCGGCCCTGGAATCAACAGAGTCAGCATATTATATTCTTTCTTCATGCACATCCACGGAGGAAGGTTGTACGGTACCAATATAACGGGTCATATGCTGTACTTCTGACTCATGTTGCCGAAGGGGTTGAATCCGTCAGTCGATAGCCCCAGCCAAACATTTCGGACTTCAGCTGCAAAATCAGAAAACACATTCACCAGGTGCTTCCAAGCCTGACCATCAGCAGGGTGTCTAAGGATATCATCGTCAGGCGAAGTCCTCTCAGCCCACCATCTCATAGCTTTCGCCGTGAATGCACACATGAACAACCTTTCCAGCCTATCAATAAGTGGGAAATACCGAAGTATCTTCACTGCTTTCTTGTTTCCTGCAGGAGTGTACTTCCACCTTTCCGTACCACACACCGGACAGTAATCAAGCTTTGATAGATCCTTCCCGTCATCGTCTACACCCCAAAAGAGAACGCAATCATACATGCATGCGTGAATCTTGGTGTAGGAAAGTCCAAGATCTTTGAGGACATGTCGTATCTTACGATGAGTGGGGGGAAGACGATGACCGGGGGGCAGCAGATCACCAGTCAACTGAAGCCACCTATCGACCGCTGCCACGGTGCTCTTGGTCCCCACTTTTAGCTGCATCACTGCCATCACACTTTCAAGGACTGTCTTAGGACATCCGTGGTACAACGGAGTTTGATGCATCTGAATCAGGTTGTGGTACTTGTCCATACCACGTGTGTTGACATAAACTCTAGGTAATGGCTGGAGTGGCTCAATGTGAGGGAAATTCTCAACTTCTGGAGGAACATATACGGGTGCTTGAGAATCATGAAATACACCGCTCTCATGAGGAAACATATCGTCGATGAACCTCCTGGTGGGATCATAATTGGATGAACTCGCAGTATCAGCAAATTGTCCATGATCATGCGGATCGGCTGCTGATGCTTCACCGTGATAAATCCAACGGGTGTACTTATTCCAAAATCCGTTTCTATGAAGGTGTCGCTCAACTGTAGCAATGGGACAACGATTGCCGCGACACCGACATTGTTTACATGGACAATAATGCACTGGAAACTCTCCACAATTAGCCGCCACAAATTCCAGAAATCTCCTAATTCCCTGCCCATATCTTGCATCAGTTCTATCCAGCCTCATCCAACTCTTGTCCATCCTGAAATGCACTGGCGATTCCAGAACGTTTCAAATTTTTCCACCGATTTTGATTTGAATGGAGGAGCTGCTGGCTAGATCTGATATAATAATAATTATAGGCAACGAAATAGTAATTCGTTGCCTATATTTTTTTTCGTTGCCTATTAAACTATAGGCAACGATTTTTTCGTTGCCTATACCCATACTTTAGGCAACGATTTGAATAGGCAACGATTTTTTTCGTTGCCTATAAACCAGACATTAGGCAACGATTTGACTTCAACAGGCAACGAACTCGTTGCCTATAGTTCACAATAGGCAACGAAAACCCTTGTCGTTGCCTATTGTGAACTATAGGCAACGAATTTACCAGCTCGTTGCGCGTTGTTTTTAAATTCGTTGCCTAAAGTGTTTATGTCGGTAGTGACATCAAGACACTTTTCTGGATAACTCGGGCCCAGAATTAACAGAGTGAGCATATTGTATTCCTTCTTCATGCACATCCATGGTGGAAGGTTGTACGGTACCAAAATAACTGGCCATATACTGTATTGAAGACTCATGTTGCCAAAAGGGTTGAATCCGTCAGATGAGAGCCCTAACCAAACATTTCGGACCTCTGCTGCAAAATGATCAAACTCCCTGACCATGTGCTTCCAAGCCTCTCCGTCGGAAGGGTGTATAAGGGTGCCATCGTCAGGCAAATTCCTCTCAGCCCACCATCTCATAGCTTCGGCCGTGAAAGCACACATGAAAAACCGCTCCAGCCTATCAATAAGCGGGAAATATCGAAGTATCTTCACAGCTTTCTTGTTGTCTGCAGGAGTCAACTTATACCTTTCTGTAAAACATACCGGGCACGCTTCAAGATCTTCAAGATCTTTTTCCCAGAAGAGAATACAATCATATCTGCATGCATGGATTTTGATGTAGGAAAGCCCAAGATCTTTCAGGATATGTCGCACCTTATGATGAGTGGTAGGAAGACGATGACCGGGTGGCAGTAGCGAAGCAGTCCACTTCAGCCAAGAATCAACAGCTTTGACAGACATTTTGTTCTCCATTTTGAGCTGCATCACTCCCATCACACTTTCAAGAACAGTCTTACTACAACCGTCGTACAACGGAGTCTGTTGCAATGCAATCAGGTTGTTGTACTTGTCCATACCGCTTGTGTTGACATGAGCTCCAGGTAATGGCTCGACTGGCTCAATATGGGGGAAACCCTCAACGACGGGAGGGACATTTGGTGCTTCATCAGCAAATACACCGCTCTCATGAGGAAACATATCATTGATTAACATCGATGTTGGATCATAGGATGGACTGCCCCTCTCAGCAAAATGTCCATGATCATAGCGTGGACTGGCCCTCTCACCAAATTGTCCATGATCATGCGGACCCGCTAACGATGTTTCACCGTGATAAATCCAACAAGTGTACTTATCCCAAAACCTGTATTTACTCAGGTGCTTCTGGACTTTATCAATGGGAAAACGAAATCGATCGTTGCGACACTTACATTCTTTACACGGGCAATAAAGAAATGTAGTGTCTCCACAATTAGCCTTCACAAAATTCACAAAACTCCTAATTCCCTGGTGATATCTCACATCCCATCTTTCGAAGCTCATCCAACTCTTGTCCATCCTGAAAATTCTAACAATATTACGTACTATATATATATATACACACACATTCACTACTAATTATAAAATAAATCATCATTAATTACATTTGAATTCATCCGATTAATTAACAAAAGTCGACCCATGCATGCATATAAATTAAAAATATAGCCACTCTATTTGCGTATCAAACCAATAATCGACGCGATATCTCAACTCTAAATCAACACATGCATATATATATATATATATATATATCGATCTAATTAAATCGATCAACACACACACATATATATATACATACACATATATGTATATACGTACCTATATATATATAGCTTCCCGAGTGATCGAGTTTTCAACGCCTTTTGACAATACCGAAGGATTTCAGAGCGTTTTCCTTCTTTCAAGCGATTTCACTGGATTTTTTTCTATTCAAATGAATGAGTTGCTGCGATCTGCATCTGATATAAGAGGCATTGCCGGCGATTCATTAAATCGCCGAAAATGGAGTCATTGCCGGCGAAATTCCGGCGAAAAGTCGCCGAAAATGTGTCAAAACATTGCCGGCGACGGAATAGGTCGCCAGCAATGTTTTGACACATTTCCGGCGACTTTTTGACACATTACCGGCGACAGAGTAAGTCACCGGCAATGATGATCATTACCGGCGACTTTCCCGGTCGCCGGCCTTGTTTTTTCAAAAATCGCCGGGAATGAGCTCGAATGTGGTAGTGCTCCTCCGCTCACATTACACACTCATTTTCGTTTTCGTTTTGATCTCCGATTTCTAGGGTTTCAGATCCACCGTCAGATCTCTCCGATCTCAGCCACTACTGCTACTACTTGAGCCGCCGCCGCGATGGAGGCGATCGAAGAGTTGTCGCAACTGTCAGACTCGATGCACCAAGGTCAAGCTATTCTCGCCGACGAAGACGTTGACGAAAACTCCACCTCAGCCTCCGCCTCTTCTCGCCGCTCATCGACTTTCCTCAACGTCGTCGCACTCGGCAATATTGTAAGTCCAAACCAAAACCGACGCCGTTTCATTCGATTCAATTTCGTATGAATTCGATCTCTTTCCGCGTTTTCAGTTTCATCTAATTTGAATCTGCGCCGATCTTAGTTGAAAAAGGTTGTTAATTGATCTTAGTCTAGCTCCTCCCAATTAATTGGATTCGAAATATGGAATTTTATTAGTTAAAATCTTAGGATTTGTGAACGAGCACAGTAAACATGCATCTACTTTGACTGCGAGTTGTTATCAGCAGTTGTATGCTATTCGTTTGTTTATAATGTATATGCTTGTAATTATCTGCGTAGCTACATTGCATCTCTACTGCTCCACTTTATTGTTGAGATGCTGATATGATGTGGTTTGTGTGATGAGGGTGCCGGAAAATCCGCTGTATTGAACAGCTTAATAGGACATCCTGTTTTGGTAAGTGGGAGATTACCCATTTTATGTGTTTCTGTGTTCTTGATAACATTCCGTTCTATTGTTCTAAGATTTCGTTCCTCTTTTCCTTCCAGCCGACTGGCGAGAATGGGGCTACCCGAGCACCTATCAGCATCGATTTACAGAGGGATGGTTCGTTGAGCAGCAAATCGATAATTTTGCAGATTGACAACAAATCTCAGCAAGTATCTGCAAGTCAGTCACACTGAACTTTATAGTCACTTTTTTAATTCAAAATCACGCTTTACTCATTGTATTGTTGAGATATCAGCATTAGTGAGCTCCTTTGACAGCTTTGATATGCTTTTAGTTTTTGAATGGCCTCTAGCATCTTGATGGTTGGTATATGTTCTTACAACCATATTGTTCAAGTGTCATGAAGATGTTAAAAATATTCTTTCATGTTATATACGTATTTTCTATTGTTCTTCCTGTCTCATTTTAAATCTGTAGTGACCTTTCCACGATTAATGTTGCTCCGCAGGTGCTTTACGACATTCCCTCCAAGATAGACTGAGTAAGAGTATATCCGGTAGAACCCGAGATGAAATTTACTTGAAATTACGAACAAGTACAGGTTAGTTCATTATAGATGACTATAATCCAATCTATTTATTTGGGAAGTAATCAAAAGTGGATTGTTGAAATTTTCTTTTAACATCATTCTATTGCAGCTCCTCCCCTCAAGTTGGTTGATTTACCTGGGCTTGATCAACGGAGTGCAGATGAGTCTATGGTGAGTATTATCTGCAGTTATAGAGAATTATTTCTCCAAGGAGTATGTGATACAATATAACTTGGTGCTGAAATGAATTTGTCAATGGTTCTTTTGTAGCTGAGTGAATATGCAGAACACAATGATGCAATTTTGTTGGTGATAATTCCAGCATCACAAGCACCCGAAGTTGCTTCATCCAAAGCCCTTAGACTTGTCAAGGAGTACGATGGAGATGGTAAGACATTGCTTTGAAATGAACACCTTCTTTCACTCGTATATCAGAGGGATCGGGGTTCCTTGGTCAATTCCTTGTTTCTCTCTTCTTTCTCTCATTCTGTAGTTAGTTGCTAAAGTGATTGAAGGACTCTATATTAATTATAGGTACACGAACTGTTGGCGTAATTAGTAAGATAGACCAAGCGGCATCAGATCAGAAAGCACTTGCTGCAGTGCAGGCTCTTTTGTTAAATCAGGCGCCAGCAAGAGCATCTGAAATTCCATGGGTTGCGTTAATAGGGCAATCAGTGTCCATTGCTTCTGCACAGTCTGGTTCTGAAAATTCTCTGGAAACTGCGTGGAGGGCTGAAAGTGAAAGTCTTAAGTCTATTCTGACCGGTGCTCCTCAAAGTAAGCTAGGCAGAATAGCACTGGTAGATGCCTTGGCTCAGCAAATTCGCAATCGCATGAAAATCCGGCTTCCAAACCTCCTTTCTGGGTAACGTTTCCTTGTTCTACTAAAGCCAAGGCTGTATTTGATCACATGAAAATGACAAAGAATTGTTCTTCTTTCTTTTTCTTTTGTTAGGAATATGGAGAATTGGGAGATTGTGCACATCCCAGACAAACCCCCAATGGCTCCTGATCAACAACCCACAGTGGACGTGATTGCATCATTTATAGACCCAAAAGTTGCCAACACTCTTGTAAGGTTGCCTCTTACTCATATTTCTTGTTTACGTAATCTCATCCCATACAATTTATTAGTAAATATGTTGTTAGGTCGTTTTACTTTACTGAGCGATGTGTGTGTTTGTTCTGCTTGCTTACCCAAAAACAACTATGAAAACATCATTTAGGCGATTAAACCAAATAGCACAGCTGGAAAATCTACGGCATGTGAAGCGGGTGAAGAAGAAATTTGTTGAAGGAGGTCTGTACCTGTCATTTCTCAGTTCACACCAATTGCATTCCCTTTCGTAGTTATATTTATACCCTAAAATGCATGCAACGTTTGACAAAATCACAATTCAAATCAAGTTTACATCTCCTACATGTAACATGTCCACTCTAGCAAGTTATAGCTCTAAATCCTGTAATATCTAGTAACCCAGTTGACACAAAGCAAAAGTTACGTCATACACCCTGATATGTTGGAGACTGTAGATTACAATAAGTTGTTATTGGATCACTTATTTCGGTGGTTAGATTGATTCTTTAAGTTTTGTGATTGAAATCGAATGTCACCTACATCTAAAACATAGTGGATAAACAAGTGTATACTTTAGCTTGTGGCTGAATTAGTGATGCTACTGTCCAACCAATAAAGAAACATCTTGGGTTCAACAGAGTAAAGCCCTTTTTCGGGGTACATGATTCTTTCTACTTGAAAGGTTGAAAAGAAAAAAACAGTCATCGTCATTGGTCTATGATATATAAATACTCTGTAATTCTACCGTTTTGATTTGATATCTAAACAATCTTTCATTTTTACAACTCTTGCTTGGGTGCATGCTTTCTATTGCTATGCTTTGGGAGTTTTCAGGGAATAGTTGATATGTATCTGAGAACAATGTCCCCCTTCACTTATGACATTACTTTGCTTTTACAATTTTTATTTTATTTTTTAAAGAATATATGAAGCATATGGGAGTGATGATTGATATTCTTGACAGGTAAAACTCAGTTATCTGTGATATTATGTCTAGCTTCAGAAAATGGTAATCCGTTGGATAGCATCTCACATGATGTAAAGGAGCTTGTGAACTCCCACCAGTTGAGTCCTTTTATCACAAAAGTGGGTCTTTGTTATTTCTCTCTTCCTTTTTAATCTATTTTACTTTTTTACTAGTGTTGATTGCAAGTATAACGCAAAGATTGCAAACGAGTTAAAAAACAAAGACATCAGTTATTAATTAGTGCAACTTTATTGTTCTTATATCCATTATAGACTACTATTGTATTAATATAGTATTTTAAATCTTTTTCGTTGCTCTTTAATATTGCATTTGGATGATTATTTTATGAAGCATGAAAACCATATAAGTACACATTTTTTTCCGCTAAATGACCAGGTTATTTTGTAACTTCTTTTTGACTCTTTTGCTAGAAGAAGGTACATTACGTTAGAGATGACAACTGTGATACTTGACCATCGGTTATTTTTCTTGGTTTTCAAAGCTCCATTCCCTATCCATTCGTATATACTCTTCTGTGTGTGGATGTTCTGATCCCATACAAAGCTGTTTGCCTTTTTTGTTCTGTTTACTTGGCTCAAGTATTCCTAGACCATGAGAGAAGTTAGTTATTTCTGAGGAACTATAATGGAAATGTTTCATTGAAGAGTATTTTGAAACAAATGTTTGGTGGATTATGTAATTCACTGATTACCACGATGCTAACATTCTCATAGTACATTAACTTTGAACAACTATTTTAATTGTTCTTTAATGAGCAATGAGCTTGCTGTTGGACTTTCTTTTACTAAGATTTGCAATAGGCAACTGCCCTCAGTCATTTTCCTTGTAAATAAGCATGTCCTGTGTACCTGTTTTGGACATCGGACTTTAATTTGCTTATGATACCAATATATCCCAAAGACCTTCAAGTCTGCTCGTTGTCTCAATTGTTTGTATAAGCTTTTGCTGTTTATATGAGACAACAATTTCACAATTCAATGATTTCAATCTACTCACTATTAGGTCTGCAAGTTTGCTGCATTGTCTAAAGAAGAGTGGGAGGAACAGTGCAAGCTGTGGCCAACATCTTATCATCCACCAACATAGTAAGATTTCCTTCTCCTTAAAAAGTTATTGGTTGTTTAATTTGGTTATACTTTGTAGCATATTCTTTGCATATAGGTCAGTTCTAAAGTTGATGCTCAATGATATTTACCTATTCTTTTCTAGGATTAGGGTGATAAGGATGAATGATATCCGTAAAGATGTAAAGAACACCTTGATTTTGATCTTCAACATATATGTATGGAACAGCGTCATGTCATAGTTACCACATTTGCTTAGTTGATATCCCATTGGCCTCTACGGTAGCTGGCTTTTCATTACCTAGAGAAAGTTGAGCTAATAGCACATGTGTAGTTTGGGTGGTTGCATACAGATGTCAATTTAGCAGGTGTAACTTGTTACTTTCTTCCAAGAGAGGGTTCTGCAGTCCTCAACTACAATTGTAATATAATTGTTTTTTTACACCATCCCTGACTACCTTTTCTTTGTCTACCTTTAAACTACAGCAATATTGATGGCATTATGGGATTTGGAGAAGAGGATTCACAGTCAGTATGTGGTTTCATGAAGTATGCCATTCAGCTGGCAAAATCTGGTGATAATGTGGCAGCTTATGTACATTCTTTGTAGCCTTATACTCTCTGTTGTGAATGTTATTATGACTACTGCTTTCTTTATGCCTCCTCACTGAGTTTATTTGCATGTATCATATTCACTCTATATGTAGGTCAATTCTGCTATCATAGTAGATCCATCAGTTAAGCAGGTGATAGCTACTGGCTGCGATCAAGCTAGCTATACTCATGAGAACAAGACCACTCCTGATATACACTGCTTTGAAGAACCAGAAGACTCTTTTTCCCATAGTGAGTCAGCTCTGCCTTCGAACAGTTTGCCGGTCAATTCAAAACAATTATACGCAAGTGTTTCTTGTTTAAATCCTTGGCGATGGGCTGAGCAACAAGTAGACAGTAGCTCCTGCTCTTGGCACCCTTTACAGCATGCAGCTATGGCTGCTATTGAATCTTCTGCTGCAAGGGACATACATCTTTTCCCTAGTTCCGGAAGAATCCAAGACAAGTATGCTGAGATAGACCATACACAGTCTTCTTCTGCAGGCTCTCCAGCCAAAAGACAAAAGACCCACTCCAAAAATGTGAGTTATGTCTTTGTAATTTAGCCATTGAATTGGCCTTTATCGGGAGACCTCTAAATGGACAACCGAGAGGGGATTCTTTGGCGTTCACTCACCTGCCATGATATACTATTCTTTTTTTATGCTTTGAATTTTTTTGATTGTGGTGATTTTTGTATCTCCATATTCTGGCTTATCTCTCGCCTCTTGCATTTTGTAGGAGTTGATCTAGATTTAACTGAGTTTTTCCTTCACTCTGAGTTAATTTTTACATTTACCCTCTTCTGGCCTATCTCTCGTCTCTTGCAATCTCTTGCAAAAAATATATTGAGCCTTTACTATAAGGATTATGTATTATTTTGAACATGAAGTTTGTGAACTGTGAAGTATCTCATTTTTATTCATACTACATGTGCACATTGTCATTGAATTCCAATGTCTTCAATCACTTTTACTGGTCAAATTGGTCAATCATTTTGCCAACTTTTCAGGTTTTAGATGAGTCTCATCTGGACAATAACGATGAAGGTTCCAGTTCTTTATCCACGAGGCCTTATCTGTGTACAGGTTTTGACATTTACCTTGCTTGGGAGCCCTGCATAATGTGAGTTCTTGATACTGAGAACAATATGTTCACTTGCTTATATTTGTGTCTTTGATGCAAAAGGTGTCTTGGCAATGGCCTTACTTTTAACGTTCATACTTATTTTAATATTATCTCAAATATATGGGTTTTATGACAGTTGATAGGCAGGATTCCATTTTCTTTATTCCTATTATTTTGCATTGGATGCATCGCATAGAAGTCTCACCAAATTGCTAGTAAAAAAAGAAGAGGTTTCTATTGTTCTTTTCATTTTGATCTGACGTATGATTCATATCGTCAAAAATGTTTCTGTTCCTACTGTTACCATAATAAATTTCTCAGGAAACATGCTTATGGGTTTTTGTGGCTATGCCGAGTACACTCATGTACTGTTATCATTGTAGGTGTGCAATGGCACTTGTACATCAAAGAATTAGGCGTATATTCTTTGCTCTTCCGAACCCAAATGCAGGGGCATTGGGCACTGTTCACAGACTACAAGGGGAAAGAAGCTTAAACCATCATTATGCTGTTTTTAGGGTCATGGTTCCTGAGCATAACTGAGAATAACTGTCAACCAGAAGTTTGATCTCTATCAATTCGGAGTGTAGTTTTGATAAACTTGGGCATACGTGTACCAAGAGGCACAATTTCCATTGTGCTTACTTTTTCTGTTGTAAAATTCTTTATTTTTCAAAATTTTGGATCTGTTTGTCTTAAACTGAATTACATTAGCTCCAATAGTAGATGTTTAGTTTTGGAACATCAGATGCGCATGCATTATGATTGAGTTTTGGAACAATATGATAATCTCTCTTTGCTTTACTTAGAAACCACCTAATGGTGAAAGCGAACACTTACCATTAGAGTTTTGGAATGCTCTTTGCCTATGTGACTAGTCACTGGAAAACTTGGCCATTGTAGGAGATAACTTGGATTCAAATTTGAGTTAAATGTGACCTTCCACCACATGGTGGTACAATTTGTGTCTAAAGAAGGTACATGTTACCTTCCACCCGAGCTGAAATAAAATGTCATTTCATTCACTTCATCGTTTGCTTACTGAGCAATTTTGTGAATGCCACCCCCTATTAGAACGAGCCAACTCCAGTACTCCATTAATAATGAGAAAACACATTCTCCCATTTGCAATTCAACCATCAAATCATCGATGTGGCGCTTCAATCTCTTCTCAAAGTACAAAAACTGAAAAATTACTACAGTTTTCATTCAAATCCTAATATTACCAGTTTAGGCGGATGACTGTGGCTACATCAAACGCAGGACATATCTAGGCTGAGTAGCAAACAATACAAGGAATGACAACATCTACACGTCCCAAAACTAGAATACACTGTGTGTATGCAAAAAGACCTGAAAACTCTCCAACTCCAAAGAGATGTTCATAAATTTTATAAGTCTGCATATACATAGGCAAAACATTTATAAAACTATACAGCAAATTCCTCAACATTGCGTGTACTTGAGCACATACCTCCAATTCCAGCCAAGTGTAAATGTATCATCAAGAATGTCAATACACTGCTTCCTCATAGTTCTACTCCTCTTTACACATCAAGACACTTCAATGCTCTCTAGGATTACACCCTCACGTCATAGTTGATCCAGTTTTAGAACTGGTTAATTTAGAAGCATAATTTTAAGACAGGTATTCAACGGATGCACTCAATGCCACGACAAATTAGTAACCAAATGACAAACAGTACCACACAAACAGCCGCATCAATGGCAAGGACAATTCGCACTTGGCGGCACCACTTTTTTCGAATGCTCTGGGAGCTTGATCTAATCCTCATCCTGAATCTTTCTGTAAGGCAACCGAAGAACCTGCTCCACCATGGTTATTAGAATCCAAAGTTGATGAATCTAGATTGACTCCTCTGTCAGCAGATCTCCTATGTTCCTCCAACTCAATGTCCCTTATCGCAATAACATGATCTTTGGCCTTCTTCTTCTCTTGCTTGTTAGACTTCCCAAGTAGAGGGGATTTTGTAGAACTGGCAACTTCAATTTGTCCATTTGCAGTACCTGGCGATGGAGAAAGACCAGCATGAATTGACGAGTGAGTTTCAGCTGTCCAATTATTACCACCCCGAGAAACATTTTCTAAAGTGGTGATTAATCGATGGATAACAGGAACTAACTGTTCTTGAATGCCAGCAGAGCTCATACTTGACAAACTTCCCCTTGAACCTTTCTGGGCTACCTTCTTGAATTCATCCCTCAAGTGCTCCAGAAACTGAAGAACCCCAGGACTTCCAAGACTCTCATCAACAATTGTGAAATAAACATGTCCATCTTCGATCAGAAACCCATAAGTCCTCTTAGCAAAAGTCTCAAAATACCACCTATGAAAAGGAGGGACCTTTTCCAGGCATAAAGTAGCTAGATTCTCAATCTCATGATCTCCACCACTATATGCATAGAGGATTCGGCTAGCTCTTGACACACAACAGTAATATACGGTATTCTGAACTGAGCCCATCTTACTATCAATAACTCTTAACCCTCAAAGATAATTTCTACTTAAACCCAGATGCAATGAATCACTCATCAATCATTCTATCAAAAGTGTCAGATGATAAACTTTATTTTTCCTTGACCTTGTTGAATTTAGTCACTAAGACTTGGCAAAAAAACAATCTAACAGCTTCCAAGGAACACCTGAAGAGCTCTACAGGTGCCTATTTAGTTGAGTGCAGCAGCAACACAATTTGTTCTCAAGATCCTAAACCTGCAAACACAACAACAACAACACAAATAAAACCCAAATCACCAACAGCTCAAAAAACAATCCATAAACAATCCTTCACAATCAGTAGTACAAGTTCAAAGTCAAGCACTTGAGATTACATAAACAGCAGCAAAAGAGAAGAAAGTAAGTTGATCTGGAATTGCGATAAACATACATAAACTCAACGCCTACATAAGACTGTTGTAGTGAATGGAAACAAAACTTGCTTGCATCCATGTTTGGGTCCAATCGCAATGGAAATCTCAGAAATTGAGTGTCAACCACAAAGTCAAGCTCTTTCAGAATTGCAGCAGACTTGTAAAAACTTTTCTGATCGAGAAAAGAGATCTAAAATGCTTCTTACAACTTTGTTCTGATTTACCACAGCCTCAGCAACAACGTACAAGTAGCTAGGAACTGAGCAAATGAAACAAGAAGCCGTCAAAGTTGATGGTCCGACATCACAAGACGAGAAGCTAGACAAGTCAGACAACTTGTGTGTGTGTTTCTATTGATTTTTTTTACTTCTCTTTTTCTCAAGTTCATTTCCGTTTATTTGCTTATAAAATAGCAACAAATATATGCGCCAAAACTATGGATTTTGAGGCAAGTAATTATTACGAGACTATGTCACTGTTGGTCAACTGATTCGTACTCTGTTTGGAGTCACAGGTATTCGGAACATTGGCTACAAAGCTTAAAGTTTCTGCATATTTTGGAGTTTGGAGTGGAATTGTTCATCACAACGTACATTCAGGTCAAGGATGCAATAACACACCCATCGGTAGGATTAATTATATTCTTATCATCATATAAATTTTCGAAGAAACTAAGTAGTCGGAAACATCTATCACATTCTAAAAAATTCATGATGGGTTTCAGTTGATTCTACGAAGGTATAAACAAAGCAAACATCAACTCGAGATGAACACTGAGATATAGAGAAATCTTACTCTGCTAATGAAGAGAGACCAATGAGCAATCGATAACGATGCAACCTGAAAAATGAAACCAATTGTCATCAAACTGCATAAAAGAAAAGAAAAATTCAACCACAATCACTTCATATATACAATATATCATAATCCAATTCCACCCATGTTGTTCTCCTGCTGCCACACAAAGGCAAAGAAATTTGAAAAGAATGAATTATACCTGAGGCAGGTGTCAAAGCCTCTACGAACTGCTGGTACCAATACTGATTGATTCTACAAAGCCAATATTGTGCTATGTTGGTTGAGAGTCTTCGGATTTGTGGAAATGAAAGCGACGATGAACTAAAAATAAGAAATTGATCAGAGAGGCAAAAATCAAATTGAAGATTGATGATAAAAGTAAATTTGATCACGACTACCTTGGCCGACAATGACACAGTCAACAGCAAACAAATGAGGATGAACAAAGATCAAAGCACCAATACTATGAGAGCGCGATGGCAAATCTGAGAGACAGTAGAGAGAAAAAGAAAGATCAATTTAGCTATTACATGAAGCTATTACATTGGAGACATTAAGCTATCACATGAAGCACATTATTATTATTACAACCTATTTAATTAATATATGTAGTTCACTTTCATCTATCTCCGCACTAAAATGAACAATAAATAAACTGCTATAATTATTATCAAACATATAAAAAAAGAAATCAAAACCATAACGTACACCATATCCATGCCAAATCTACTATGCTTTCACGCACACTTGTACCTTACAATTATAGATACATAAAAAAAAAATTGGATGACATCAGTAGAATTGCAGGTAGGATTGGAAGTGAATAAAGAAGCACACAAAAGGGTTGAAGATTCAAGCAGTCATTGACACAAAACATAATGACAAATCAGCAAAAATTATCATCGACAAACTAACATTCTATATCTATACAGGTTGTCGACAGCTAATATTAGCAAATCTGATTGTGTATGTTCTACTGAAAGAGTCATACTTTTCTTCAAAACAATGGGGAGATGAGTTTAAGAACAATATAAAGCACATGTCAACGGACATCATAAGAAAAAAAAACCTTCCAGACACTCCTTATACTATATCATAGCCACTTAAATACAGTAAGAACATGATGCATATAGAATATTAAAGACAACGAATAAAAGTTGATGGTCTCCCAGCAATCCGCAATATACTTCCTGACAGGCTTCATTAATAACATGAAAATATTAGACACCTAGGACCACAATGACCAATCCAATGCTAACAATAATCACAAAAACCAATCATATATAGCAACCATACACCAAAATCAAAATCCAGCAAGGAACACAATCACAGAGACGAATCAAAACGTGGCAAAAACATGAAATTATGACAATGACATGAACAGTTAATGCAAAACACAGAGACATTGCAAGTGAAAACCCATAACTTTTCTAGCCATATTGTTAATCAAACACATGTTTATTATGAGCAATCACTATGTCAATTTATTTAATACGCACTGTGCTGACACCTACTCATGACCATGGCAAAGATAGCTAATCGATACTGAATGGTAGAGACATTTAGTATTTAACACAGTAGAAACAACTATCTAACATGCATTAATTCAGCTTGTTAATTACATACCGCATAAGGAATTCAGTAATTCAGATATAGTTAATTCAGTAACCAAACATAGTGCATACTATGTTTACTACCAGCACCCAACACATTGAGCTGATGCCAGAAATAGTATATCATATACATATATTTAAAAAAATTATGGTCTCATTTCCAGAACTGTGTACAAACTACAAACCTCAAAAATTCCATGCAGCTGGTGTGTTGTATAATTGTAGAGAAACAGTGGCAAGGCTCGTGTTATTGCTCGAACAGAATCCCTACACCTCAGAGGTAAACCTACACGTAGACACAATGATCAACAGAGACACAAATTAGTTGATAGTTGTGACGACCCGGAACAGAATCAGTAAGAGTAATCAGCTTAATTCGTAAGGTTATGCGTAATCGCGTGTTTGAAACGCCAGACTTGATCACGACTAAATTATTGGCCGAGAATTTGAGCTGAGTCTCTTCTCGAGAGTTGTTATACGTGTGATTTCGAGTTCGTGGGAGGTTTCGGATCATTATTTGGACTACCGAGGAATATACTATGAATATTTGAAGTTTCGACATAATTGATTTTAAATGACAGCTTCGTTAGCAACTAAATTTTCGGGCGAGAATTTGATTTCAGATTCTTCATGGAAGATGTAGAGAATTTAATTTCGAGCTCGTGGGAACTTCCGGAAGATTTTTCCTAGTTGCGAGGATTAAGTTACGAATATTTACGATCGTGGATTATTTAATCGGATAAGCATGTGTTGGGTTGAACCGTTGACTTTTTATTGGATTTGTCGAACTATTTGATTTCAGGTGGAAATTGAAGAACATGTTGAGTTGAGTTTGTTGCCGCGAGAATTATCGAAATCGGATTTACGACGCGGAAGTTACCGGTATTTGAAGTTTGTCGAAATGTGTAATTTGGAAGTTTCTATTTTTGGAAGCTATTTATTGTGGTTTCCCCTTTGGGAAAGTCAAAGCTGAAGTTATTGTTGTTGACTGAGTTGAACGAGTCAACTAGGTGGAGAGAGGGAGTTCGACGGTGCGACATGCTCCACGGCGGCGAGCTCCGTCCGGCCACCTCCGGGCTCGGCCCTTGTCCCATTCGACTCGGCTAGGCTCCCGCATGACGTTTCCGGCCTCCTTTCACGGCGAGGTTGCCGGAGGAGAGAGTAATTTCCGGCCAAAAATGGAGAAATTTTGGGGTTTTGGGTGGTTCTAATTCCGGCCAAGTTGAGCTACAAATTGTAGTGGGCTTTAAAGCTCTCCTCTCCACGAATCTAACCATGTAGGTATGGAGTTCCAATTCGATTTGTACATGGAGAATTGTTGAATTGAAAAGTTTGTGTGATTTCGGTTTTTCATGAAATTGAAATAGTTAGAGTGAGAATTGGACTTCGGTGTAGTTATGAAAGTTGCTTGTTGGGTGATTTTGAGTGGAATAGGTGCTGCTCCGCCGAGAAATTTCATGGTTGGTGGCGCCGCCGGCGGCGGCGGCGGTCAAAGGTTGACTTTTCGGGGTTTTCGACAAGTTGCATGTCGTTTCGCTCGGAATCACGCTCTGATCGTAGTGGTGAGGTTTTTTTTTTCGAATTGAGCGTCCGAAATTATATCGAGGTTTTGAGATGTGATTATCGGATTTTCGACAATTCGTCGTAATTGAACTATGTGTTTTCGAGAATGGTTGTTTCGAGTGGTTTGATTTGAGGTATCGAGATATGATTTTGAGAATTGGATGTTATGATTATCCAGGAGTTCGTGATCGTTCATTTGGCGAGAGATTTTCCGCCGGATCACGGGATTAACGCGAACTGCGTTACGCTCACCTGTGAGTGGACATTTTTATATTTTTACAGTTGTTTGCGAGTTCGTGATTTATCGTGATTTTCCGTATTTACTTTATACGATGTTGAGATATGTGTTATTTTTGGAGGTATTATTTTATATTTATTGGTGATGGCATTACTGCATCGATGTTTCGGCTACTCGGCTGATCACTGGTAGTCCGCCAGAGTTGAGAGATTCCTCTGGACCAGAGTTGAGAGATTCCTCTGGGCAGGGTTGAGAGATTCCCTTGTATGCCGCCGGGGTTGAGAGATTCCCCTGGCCTATCACCGTCGGGTTTGAGCGATTCACCTGACGTCGGGCTTGAGAGATTCGCCTGACAACCTCCATATATATATTTTCCGAACTCGCACTGTTTTACATTGATTATGTATATAAACTGGTGAAAGGCATATGTTTATTTTCGTTCACTCACTCTAACGTTTTTATTTGCCTTTCCCCTGGGCTTTTCGGTTTTCGTGCCCAGTTTGCAGTTCAGATTCTGGTGTCGCACGTCGTGGTTGGAGGCATAGTATTCGAGCGATGTTTCTTTTATGGTAAGTTCTTAGTTTGGCCTACTGTTTGTATATGTATACTAGAAGTCACTCTGAGTATTCTGATGTATATTTTTATACGATTTTCCCTGGATTTCGGTAAAGTATAGTTATATTTACTACTTTACATTATTGTTGATATATTGAGAAATCCGGATGGGATTGGTGCCCACGGTTTGATTTTTGTGGCATAGGATGAAGTGTATTTTCCGGGTGCAAGTAATGGTAATTTCGCGTTAGTAACGAAACTCTGCCGAAATTTTGACGGTTTTTGTTGGTTCGTGTTTTCAGAAGGGGGTTTGATTCCGGTTTAGGTAACTAAATCGGGGTTGGGTCCTTTCAATAGTATCATTAATAAGAAAGATAAAGTGTGGTCTAAGTTAAGACCGCAAACTGCAGTCACTCAAAACCCAAGCACTCTTTTGTAGTTTCCTATTGTTACTTTCTAATAAGAATTAAACAGCAAACAAAGACTGCATCACCATATCACTGTAACCAGATCAGAAACCAGAACCCGCACCATATCACCAGGAACAAAAAAATGAGAAATTGAATCATATTTTTTTTGTTACTTTATAGCAATCAAGTTTAATATTGTGAAAGGAAGTTGAAACACCATATCCTGAAGAGAAGTTACATTCTACTCATTCTTGCTAGATAGATCAAATGTTTGAAACTAAGTAGTTGTAATACATATGTACATTCCAATAAAGGAGCACTCTATAAGAATAGGAAGACTGCTTAGCATCAGCTGGTGTCTTCTATGGACATGAATCTATTAGTATTTGTTGGTGAACTCAATCAAGAACAGACTTAACATCAACCCATTAGTATTTGTTGGTGAACTCATCACACATGCACAATTCAATCTGTTCGTGCCTATAGCAGAAGCAACAAAATCTCATTCAGGCAACCCATTGCACTGTCATCACTGCAAGCAGCCAGTGTTCAAATCTTAGTCAAAGTTAAAATGCAATTATCCCATTAGACAACATCCCATCTACAACAAACTGTAATATAATGCAACAATCAGTTTTAAAAATGCTTTCTCAGTTTTGTTTTTATCATGGCAAACACTGGACATCAAAACCAAACAAACTTTTTCTAAACCAGATCAAGTAGCTGCGTATCCACAGTTTTTTTAGCCATGTACCTAGTTCAGTCTGCTACCATCTACTAATCTGACCTACATAAAGAAGCCATATCGGTTATATCGATACCAAGTTGGTTTGAGGATAAATTCGGTGCAAGAGAGATTACTTTTTGCAATGAGTACATGAGTGACTACTGTAGCATTCACTACCAAGGAAAACTGATCTCTCCTACACCAAAAACTTACAGTACCGAAAACTCACAATGCCGAATTGTTCATTCAACAAATGTGCACCGATCTAGCTAACCATGAGATAACATATTAGTGTTTATCAAAGAATACATAAGTCACAATTGTAGCAATTATGTTTTAGCCAACATCCTTTACGGGTGCAGAAAAGATCAATTTTTGCAATGAATACATAACATCAACCTAGCAGTGTTGCCTACAGTTTAACCCATTACACATGTATAATTCAATCTATTTATGCCTATAGCAGAACCAATAGAATCTCATCCAGGCAACCCATTGCCCTGTTATCACTGCAACCAACCTGTGTTCAACGTATCTGTCTAGGTTAATGAACTGGATATTGGATTCAATTTGATTCACATTCACCGATGAATATGTTTCGGAATCAGGTTACCAAAAATAGGACAATAGGTTATTACTCACATTGTCTTTTGAATTTTCTTTGCTTAGTTCTATATGTTTCATTCAACTGTACTAATTGCCACACACAACAAACTGTATGTCTCTTCGAAAAAGAAAATAAAAAAACTGTACATGTGCAGGACATTATTTGCTCACATTGGAAGATGAGTTGTTCATTTGTCTGGAATGTAAAAATGGATCAAAACCTGTTTGTCAGATGCACATGTATTATGGACATATATGTTTAGCAGGTTTGACATGATCGAATTCCCAACCCAAATGAAATCAAAGCAATACAGATGAAATCGATTGAATCCGACAGATTGAGAACTGACCTTGATAAATTCCAACAATAGTAGTGTCTGGCCTGTGATCAACTTCACAGAAAGAGAACCGAAGGATTCTTGATAAGATGACTTTCTTTGTCTCTCTTCCAAACCACCATATAGCCGAAGGAACTCGAGAAGGGTAAGAAGTGACTGTAACAACATAGAGACCAAATTAAAACAATTCAGAAGCACATCGCCAAATAAGAACCCGAATTGGAATTATAAGATGATAATAAATGACATCGATGGGTAATCAACTAACCTCAATCGATTGCAAAGTTTGGAGAAGAAGTCGACCCGGATAGAAACGATGGGAACCTGAAACCACTTTAAACAACCCAGAAACCAATTCAGAGAAATCTCGAACGAACCTAAAAATATCTCCAACATACCTAAAATTCTCTGACCCCAATTCCGTCAAGCACCTCTTGCTAAAAACGCTCCAAAATCCAAGACATAGAAACCCTGTGTATCTATGTGACCTCCAAATCGCGATATAAGAATATGGACGATGCACAACGATCAGATTTGAAATGGATGATAGAGGATAGATTAGAGCTTGGGATGCGGACGAAGAGAGGGGAGATTATTTGTGAGAGAGGGGAGATTCTTTATCTGGGTTCTGATTCGGGATGCAGACGGACAGAGGGGAGATTATTTGTGAGAGAGAGGAGATTCTTTGTCTGGGTTCTGATTCGGGATGCAGACGGACAGAGGGGAGCAAAAATGGAAACAGATAATAATGAAGACGGGAGAAGAAACCAACTTCGCACGTGTGATCTACCCACTTAAGCACTGTAGATACTATTCTAGCTACAGGGAAAACCCACGCCTATTATATAGGTAATGATTCTTATTGATCACACGTATACATATGGTCCCTATTCAGAGCGGAGCTCCGCTTTTAAAAAAATTGAGCGAAGTTTTGATTTTCCAAAAGATTGAAAAATATTCGACCATTGAAACCAATCATCGTTTAGATTATCACTAGAGGATCACGCTTGCAAAAAATCAACTCAATCGGAGATGATTTGGCCATTTGATTATCATTTTCAACTGTTGACAAATACAGTTTATCTGGTATAACTTAAAAGTTTGATGTGGCAATCAAATAGTCAAATCATCTCTATTGAGCTAACGTGACTATATGCAGTTTGTAAGTGAATGACACTGACCTGTTTCTTCTTACGAGCGAGATGCCAAATGAGCCAGCACATATTCTCAAGCTTGTTGCTGTGTTCACGAGTATTCCTTGTGGCTATTACCTGTAGCAAATTCCGATCCACCCCCAATTCAAGACAGTTTTAACTCAAGTGTAGGCAGTGATGGAGCCAAAGTTTGGCCTCAAGAAGAGCCAGGCCAAGCTGAAGGAAAAAATATTACAAAAATGGAACTGTAAGTATGGAAGAAAGGAAGGAAAAAAGACAAAAAAAAATTGATAACATAGTAGGAAATGGTTTTGAACTTGAGACCCAACCCTTTATTCAAAAGAGTCTCACCATTGTGTCATCAACAAGTACTCTACGTATATTGTAAACTAAAATTAATTATGCCAAATCAGGGGGGCTAAGATCTGGGCTCGTCTCTGATTGGCTCCGCCCTGAGTGTAGGCATGCAGTTATCTCCTTATGTTTTTACCCCATTTAACAACTTTCCTGAATCCACCAGGAAAACCCTAGTTGCGTAGAAATGTTGGGCCATATAAATAAGACCATATATTTCTTCACTCGAATTTTCGGAATCTCTTTTTTCTTTTTGGTGATTAGAACATTAATTTCACCTTAATTTTAATTTTTTATGAGTGTATAGCTAATATTCCACTACGTCCACTAATATTAGTAAAAATAATAATAGTGATTCAACTTATTATCAAATAGACGAAGACACATGAATGATCGCGAGCTCTACTGTTTTATGGATTTTAGACCCTTGACATATCAAGACTGTCTCCATATATATATTTTTGTATTAACCAAAAGAAGACAAAATTTAAAGCTCAGACTCGTAGTGCAATTATTTTGATATCTGAATTTATGATTTCAAACAATTTTAGAAACATATTGAAATGAAACTTCATAGTATTAATTTGTATTAATGCATGTAACATCAAGTATTGGACCCAAGAAGATGGGTGTACATGTTTCAATATGTGCGGTCCCCAAGGAGTAAAAGTGTAAAACTATTATGGATACCATTGGCTGTTCATCAAGAATTTGAGATGGGGTCTACTAGAACATATATTCTGGAAAATCTCCTCATCACAAATATTCTCTGGAAACTTATCAATTGTTGTTTTGCACTAGCAAGCTAGGTCGGTCGTCATGTGAGTTGATCAGCCGGTGAGGCACCTAAACATAACGGTGATGATGTTAAAGCTTTCACGGGACTGGTATGAGAGCTATATATGAACTAATACGTCACCAAGCTAATGCCATGCTGACTCAGCTTCGAAACCTGTGATTAATTAAATTTCCCAATTTAATTAGTATGAACGTTCTCTACTAATTAATCAAACTGAAAGTGAAGGGTGCAGAAACAGAGTGAAGCTAGAGAAAGAGAAGAGATGGACCTTAACCCAAGTCCTGTGTAGGTCAGACTCATCAAAGCTGTTAACAACTTCTTCCACAAAATACTTGGTGGGACTGAACAGCTTCTCCTCCTTAACTTGCTGCTCAAACTTGGCAATCTTCTGCTTCCCATCGCTCACGTTCCTTTTAGTCGTTGCGCTCTGTCCGCCGGCATCCAAAATCGCCTCCAGATAACCGTTTAACCAGTCGTTTCCGGCCATATTAATCTTCAGAAGAGATTAATTATTGATAGACAAGCTAGGTATGAGTTTGTATCTAGCTCTCTCTCTCTCTCTCTCTGTAATCTTGGTATTTGGACAAAGAGATGTATGTATGGAGGGGTTATATTTATATCAGTTACTGAAAAGGGTTTGAGAAATGAGAATAATGCTTATTTGTTAAGTTTAATTCTTGGTTCTTATATAAAAGAAAAATGGAATGCTGGAAAAATGTTAGAGAATATGTATGATTTGATGCTGTTTTGAAAATCCAGCTTTTATGCTAATTGGTAGCTAGGAAGAGAGAGAGAGAGATGACATGGTTTTTCCAGCAAAGGAAGCTTCAACTTTGAAACCAGCTCGGATGAAGAAGAAAAAGGCTTATTTTAAAGGGTTCGCTCCATTTTCAATTTTAATTTTTTGGCCACAACATCAATTTTCGAAAATTCATGTCGACAAACTTGTGAAAATGGATTGAATGGTTTTGATTCTCTCATTTCCTTGTAGAGCTGCATGTATAATCTATTTTACACAAACATCCGATCCTCGTTCTTTTAGTGCTCTCTAGTTATTTCAAATCTAGGATATATTGAAAGAAATGACTCACAAGAATAATTTAAAAACTAAAGATATATCACTACTGGAGGAGAGAATCGGGGCGACGTAGTTACCTTTCCACGTCGCTCCGATTTTAAATGAGGCGACGTATATTGCCTTTGATAAAAAGTACGTCGCTTTAACAAACTGAGGCGACGTAGATTGATCTTAGTCGCTTCAATAAAATAAGGCGACTACTTTTTCATTCGAAGCGACCAAATTAATCTTTGTCGCTTCGAATAAAATTCAGGCGACGTAGATTGCTCAATCTACGTCGCCTCGTTTTTTTTTAAATCTGGATCTACTCTTCTTCTTAAAGTCAAACCGTTCATAAAGTTAGAATTTTAGAAAAACAGTTCATTCGCGTTCTGGAGCTGTTCTTGGGCGATTTTGGGAGAAATTTGAGGAAATTGAGAAAGAAGGTTGTTCTTGCCATTGATTTGATTCTTGAGTAATGTTAGTTTGATTTGTATCTCTTTAACCCTCTTTATGACCATAATATGTTAAATTAGAAGTGAAATTGAAGTTTTGGTGAAATGTTTGAAGTTGAATTGAATTTGGTGTTATGTTGTAGTTTTAGTGTTTGAATCATTGAATTGTGGTAAATCATGTTATGGGTTCATGAATAATGTTTGAAATTTGGTTAAGTTTAGTGAAATTTATTGATGATTAGAAGTGAAATTGAAGTTTTGGTGAAATGTTTGAAGTTGAATTGAATTTGGTGTTATGTTGTAGTTTTAGTGTTTGAATCATTGAATTGTGATAAATCATGTTATGGGTTCATGATTAATGTTTGAAATTTGGTTAAATTTAGTGAAATTAATTGATGATTAGTGTAGATTAGGTGTATTCGAGCCTTAATTAGTAGTGTTATTAGTGTTAATCATGAAATCGAGCGTATGGTTATATATAATTGTGGTGTTTATCAACTTAGAACTCCCGTCTGAGAATCAACAACTCATCTAGTTGATCGAGTTGAGTTGTTGATTCTCGAATTGTCCCATTTTTGGACACTTTAGGTGAACATGACTTTGTTGATCCTTTTGCTATTCGTGTGATTTCAGTTTCAGTTTTGGGATATGGTTTCGACAATGTCTCCTTTCAATGTTCCCCGAGTGCAAATTAGGTTGTTTAGATATGTGTGCACTCAGGGAACTGTAGGGAGATGCTGCCGAAATTTCTCTAAACTGGAGCTGAAACGCATGGGTGCAAAAGCGTTGACAAATGTCGTGTTCCCCTGAAGGGGATAGGACCCAACCCGGAGGCATAAGGCGAAGAAGTGTGGGGTTTTGGTTGAATCGCAACTGTGGCGTGGTAACTTTGTTCATATTGATTGTTTATGTTGACAGGAAACATGAACGGACACCCAGACAAAACTTGGATGACATATCATCATGCTGATCCAAGGTACATCACAGGCATATTCGAGTTCATGAATTTTGCCCGGCGACATAGTAACGGAGCCGATTATCACTTATGCCCGTGCAAACGTTGTAAGAACGGTCCGTTCAAGTTTACTATGGATGTCATGTATCATCACTTATCACATAGTGGTTTGAGTCCGGATTATACTGTCTGGCACCTTCACGGGGAAGTTTCTGCTGAACCGACAATGCTCAGTCAACGAAGACAGTGGCTTCAATCCAGAGTCGGTCCTTCTAGTGGTGCCGGTCCTTCAGTGAACCCGCAGTTGGAGATTCTACATGATGCATATCCCTATTATCCTGGATACCATGCAGATGCACCCCAACAATTAGTGGAAAATAATTCGGGCATGAACTTCAATGACATGGTAGACGATGATTATGAAAAGTACGATAGATTATTGAAGGAGTCACAGACCCCATTATATGAAGGCAGTGAGGAAACTGTTTTGAGTGCCATATTAGATGCAATGGAAATGAAAAATGAAAATGGATGATCGGACACAAGTGTTGACTCTTTATGTATTTACATTAATAAACTTCTTCCTAAAGGGCACACATTCCACTGTTCATACTCGAGAATAAAAAAAATCTTGAGTGATCTTTCACTGGGTTACGAAAGAATTGATCCGTGTGAGTTTAACTGTGTGTTGTTCAGGGGGGCGCTTGTAAACGAGAGGATTTGTCCAGTGTGTTATTCTGAAAGATATAAGCCATATACGAATGATATTCCCAAAAAAATAATTCGTAACTTCCCTCTAACACCAAGGTTGAAGCGTTTGTTTATGTCCCCACACACTGCCAAGCATATACGATGGCTGGGGGAGCGGATATGCGTGGCTGGTAGCCTCAGCCACCCAGCTGATGGAGAAGCGTTTCAATATTTTGACAGAACTTTTCCAGGTTTTGCACGGGACTGCAGGAATGTGAGCCTTGGAGTAGCAACAGACGGTTTCAATCCATTCGGAACAATGGGAACTTTGCATAGTACATGGCCCGTTGTTGTGATGCCGTACAATCTACCACCATCAATGTGCATGAAGAAGGAATATAACATGTTATCAGTGTTGATTCCAGGCCCTAAATCTCCCGGAAAGTGCCTTAGTGTACTCATTGAGCCCATGATCGAGGAGCTAATACATTTATGGGTCGTTGGAGTCCATACTTTTGATCGAGTAGACAATGAGGTATTCTTGATGAAGGCAGCGATAATGTGGACTATTAGCGACTTTCCAGGTTTAGGGATGCTTGCGGGGTCAACTGTGAAAGGGTACAAGGCATGTCCAATCTGTCTAGATGAGCTAACTTCAGAGCATATATGTGGGAGGATAGTTTATGAAGGTCATCGAAAATGGCTCCACCAAGATCACCCTTGGAGATTGAGCAAGGCATTTAACGGGAAGGAGGAGTTTGGCGGAAGACCCTATCGTAAGAGTGGAGATGAAATTTTGGAGGACGTTAGGTCACACGTTTACCCTATTCTTAGCCAACATGAAGACTTGAAGGTGCCGTACAATCCGAATAACAGACAGTGTTGGACTCACGAAAGCATATTTTGGAAGCTGCCGTATTGGTCATCATTGAAGATCAGACATTGCTTAGATGTCATGCACATTGAAAAAAATGTGTGTGACAACATCCTTGGAACCATTTTTTCGATTGATAAGAAGTCTAAGGATGGTCCAAAAGCTCGTGCTGCTTTGAAGAAGAGGAATGTGCAAAAAAACCAGTGGCAAAGAGCGGGTGACTTGGGTACGGCGAAAGTTCCTCATGCACCCTTTTTAGTTAAAAAGGATGATCTAGAAGATGTGTTCCAGTGGTTCAGGGATGTTAAGTATCCTCTTGGTTATGCAGGTAGTTTGAGAAGTAAGGTGAAAGTAAGTTCCCCGTCACAGTTTTATGGATTGAAGACGCATGATTGCCATGTCTTGCTTCAATGTCTTCTTCCTGTGGTTATCAGAGGGTTCCTGCCAGAAAACGTTGTGAAGCCATTGATAGCACTGTCAAATTGGTTTCGTCAACTATGCAGTAGGGAGGTTAAGAAGGAGGTTGTGCGTGACATGGAAACTGAGATAGTGATGATTCTCTGCAATTTGGAGCTCATATTTCCTCCACATTTTTTTACATCTATGGTTCATCTCATGGTTCATCTGCCCGAACAAGTATTCCTTACAGGTCCAGTACACTATACATGGATGTATCCAATTGAAAGGTAAAATGTTTTGTTATTGCTAATATTATGTTCGTTGTGTAATATGTTGGCAATTAGGAAAATATTGTACTAATCTTGAGTGGTGTTTTTGCAGGCAATTAGGAAAATATAAAAAGTCAATGAGGAATACACGTTACCCGGAAGATAGTATTGCTGAACAGTACCTCGTACATGAGTCGGTGACGTATTGTAAGACGGATGGACAACGAAGATATCGACACTTCCATAGCTGGGTGGAATGTCAGCTGTGTTTCACTCTTAGTAAGACCAGATATTATCGAGACTCGTTGCCAGTTCAGGTTGACTGAGGCAGAGACTGCTGAGGCTCACTGGCAAGTCTTGGTGAAAACAGACGAAGTCAAACCTTACCTAGAAGAACATCTCAGAAGGTTCGAGGCTAAAAATGGTGAAGATTTTGACGAGCTTCGTCGGAGGAGGAGTTTTCTTCGATGGTTCTTAACATGGGTACATATGCCTATTAATTCTTGTAAGGTTCTTTGAGGGTTTATAACACTTATCTTTAACTTCTCTTAACACTTATCTCTCAGGTGTCCCTTAAAGAAAAAAACTCGGACCCGAGCTTGGTTGCAGGAATAAAGTCATTAGCTCAAGGACCTCAGCAATGTCGGGTTTATAAGTCGTGTTATGTGAACGGTGTCAAGTTCACATCGTTTGATAGAGATCAAAGAACCGTGACTCAAAACAACGGTGTCATGATAGACATGGGTTCATCCAAGTTCTACGGCCATGTTAACTACGTGGTCGAAGTATTATATGCAGGCCGTATGCCAGTGGTGTTGTTTAAGTGCACATGGCACAACTCCGAGGACCCTGAAGATCTTGACACCGTTATAAAAGATCATGGACTGATATTAGTGAATACAAACAACAGTTACTATGAGGATTCACCCTTCATAATTGCAACCAAAGCAAAATAGGTATTCTACATAGACGATCCAAAGGCTGGTGGTACTTGGAAGGTAGTACAAGAAATGTCGCACCGCAATGTCTACAGCGCCGAAGTACTTGCCATAGATGAAAACATACCACGTACAGGAGATCATATATTCGAGCCTTACCAAGAGGACACTCCCACGGTGATACAATTTTACCCAGATTTTCAACTACTTTTGGACGAAGAAGGAGACGAGGACGAGGACGAGGACGAGGACGAGGACGAGGATGAGGATGAGGATGAGGACGAGGACGAGGACAAGGGCGAGGAGGAGGACGAAGACGAGGAGGACGAGGACGAGGACGAGGACGAGGACGAGGGCGAGGACGAAGACGAGGACGAGGACGAAGACGAGGACTAAACTAAATTATTATGAATTTGAAACCTAAATTCGTATTTTCTTTAAAGCATAATTTATGTATTCGAGAAAATATTACTAACTTTATAATTCTAAACTTCATCGTTTCTTTCATATTCAGTTCATTACCTTTCCATAAATAAATTGATGCGACGAAGAATTCAATTTTTGTTAGTATCTCCAAATTTAAGCAACGTAGATTGAGCAATCTACGTCGCCTCATTTATTCAAAAAAAAACAAAATTAAAAATTAAATACAAGGAAGCGACGTAGCTTGGTCAATCTACGTCGGATCATTTATTCAAAAACAAAAAAATATGAAAATTAAATACAAGGAAGCGACGTAGATTGATCAATCTACGTCGCCTCATTTATTCAAAAACAAAAAAAAATAAAAATTAAATACAATAAAGCGACGTATATTGCTCATTCTACGTCGCCTCATTGATTCAAAAAGAAAAAAAATTAAAAACAAATATTTAGTTCATTTCGTTTATTTAATATTCATTTGATTAATCGAAGCGACGAATGTTGAATTATACGTCGCGTCAAATTAATCCAAGCGACGTATATTGCAATATACGTCGCTTCAAATTAAAGGAAGCCACGAAGAACTCAATCTTCGTCCCGTGAACGTATTAAGAAAGCATACGAGGCGACGAAGTTTGAGTTCTTTGTCGCTTCAATTAATCCAAGCGACGAAGATGCCAATCTACGTCGCCTCGTTGGCTTTATAATTCCAGAATCACAGTTTCTTTCTTCTTCTTTTCATTTCGTCCAAACTTCTTCGTGGTCAATCTACCTCGCCTCCCAAATCCCTAACCCAGAAATCCCTAACCCCTAATCGACCTCGCTGAACCCTAAACCCCTCCATCTCAACCCCCTCCACCAAATCCCCTCCATCTCAACTCGGACCCGACCTCGTCCTCGGAGTTTCGCCGTCGAATCGTAAACCCCCTCGCCCCTCTGTGGCCATCAATCTGTGTAACCATCACACTGTAAGCATCCGACCTCGTTCAATTTTCAATCTGTTTTCATCTGTTTTCATGTAAGCATATGTGTTTTGTGCGAATGCGATATGTGTTTGTGTAGCCCGATTTGTTTTCATGTAAGCATCTGTTTTCATCTGTTTCATGTAAGCTATATGTGTTTGTGTAGCCCGATTTGGTTTTGTGATAATTGGTTTGTAAGTGTGGTGACATATCTCATAGTGGGTTTGCATGCGAAGCTTTTTATGCATTGATAGCACTATCATTCGATTCTCCTACTCAAACTGTTGGTTGCAAATTAGGTTCAGTGTATGTGTAGATCGATCGAGATCTTTGTGGCACCAGGTCTTATTGTCTTCTGCATCATTATTCTTTGTCTCAAATGCTGTAAATTAGTTGTAATGGCAATGAGATATCGTTGACTGATATAGATACTATTTCTACCTTGTTCTGTTCATACCTTCGTTGTTATAACTACTTATATGTATAGGCCTATAGCTGCTTTCTGCTTTCTGGGTAGTATGGCTCACTTCAAAGTTCTGTGGTCTATATATAAGATAGTTGCGTTCAACAGTGCGATGAGTAATTTACAGGGTCTAACTAGATTTGATTGTGTTCTATTCTAGAGAGATAAAAGACTTTTTCAACCTTTAAAGACTTTTTCACATTTCGGCATTTGAAAATCTTCATTCAGAAAACTAGAGAATCTCTCTTTGACTGCATCAGTAGGTCACTTTTTCAGATAGTAACCAAACCTTACGAATGAAGAACCAATTTCCACCCATCTATAGTTTTGGAGTACAAGCCAGAAACTTGAGGAGTTTTTAACAGCAAATAGGTAGACTTAATACAATAGTGCAACCAAGTGTGGGTAATGATTTGAAAAATGACAGACAGAGGGAGAATAAGAGCATGCAGCTCACATAGCCATACATAAGAATTGCTTGTAACTTTCATGGATCAGAACAGAAAGTTACATGAAATATTGTGCATGAATCAACGTACCTGACAAGTAATATTGTGCATGAAAAATGTGAATGATAAACCCGCACTGTACATGAAAAAGATGAACACTAAGTTGAATGACAGTGGCCAATCCCCAATTATACATCTATTTTAAATAAAAAAATCTGGATCGTAGATTAGCAATTAGACATGGGTAAAAAATCTGGATCGTAGATTAGCAATTTATGTAATCTGTTATGAGTTATGCATGTACGTTGATGGATACATATTAGAAGTCTGATGTACGTTTGTATGAGTTATGCATGTAAAACATGTGTATGTTTGAAACTTTGAAGCATTTGGTATCATATTTAATTTCATCGTGTAGGTTTGTTTTGCGAAATCGATTCATATGTTAACTTCAAGTGGTAGCTTGTGATGAGTGTGTAAAGGTTATGATTAAGTTATTGGTTAGCATCTATTGATAAAGTAAAAGAACATCTTGTAGGACTTTATTGCTTATATTGCTGGGTTTGGTTCGAATTTTTGTTTAATGTTTGATACAGAATGGCTCCCGGAAATACTGGATACCAGAGGAAGAAAGCGGCGATCCAGCGTCGTGAAGCGGCCACGGCGGCAGCTGCGGAGGCTACGGAGGCGGCGTGGCGAGCATTCAGCAGAGAGGGGGCTTCCGGGTCGGGTTGCCCCACGGGACAATCTGCGACCCCAGCAGGCGGGGTTTTAACGCCCGCCCCAAACCTTGAGGATACGATTCCTCAAGTGGATGACAGCGACGCCACTACGCCGTCACAGCACCCTTCCGCCCTCAGCATCCGGTGCAAGAAGACCAAACTCCCCGACATGGTGGACATGGCAACCGGAGATCCGACGACGCAACAGCGCGGAGTCGTTGTCGGGACGAAGACGGAGTACCTCGTCCGGATGAACAACAATAGGCGACTACAAGTCGCTTACTCTACGAGGCATCGGGGGCCTGCGACGAGGGAAATGAGGAGTCTGATGTGCAGAGACATCGGTAGCATCATCCGCGGAAAAGTTCCAATGCTTGCACCTAGCTTTTTGGGACTTAGCGATTTGCATCGCGATATCGTCAATACAAATATTGAGGTATACTTACTGGCCTTAGCTTACTTACCTACTTGTCGTAAATGTAAATATAACTTTTACATAACGGAATTTAAATGTCTTGTGCTAGACGAACTACGACATCCCGGCGACTGATGTGGAGATGTGGAACTTCATTGATGCGACGGCGCAAATAATCTACAAGGATTGGAAGTACGATTGCCATCAACATTATCTCCACGTCAGCCAGGAGACTCCGGCCGAGTTTCTCGGGAGGGAAGACCAATGGGCGTGGTTAAAAGCCCACTTCGAAGACCCTGCTTACTTGGTGAGCTTCATAAACTATCCGCACAGTTTTGGTAGCCAACATTCTAAAAATATGCATGTGTATCTATTCTTATTTTAAAATGATTTTTGTGTGTGTGTGGCAGCGATTGTGCGAACGGAATCGAGGAAACCGAAACAAGAACAAGGAGCAGCAGCTCAACCACCATTCGGGATCCCTCGCCCTCTCGTACTGAAGCGAGGTGTTGGAGAATGAGGGCCATAGAGCGCCCGCCGTCCAGACATGGATTAACGTATACCAGCCGGACAAGAATGCGGCTGAGAAAGTGGTAAGCTCAAATAGGTTCACGTTACGTTATTTCAATTATTTTGATAATGCCATATTGTACTATTATTTATTTAATATATTTTAATTGAGCAGGCGGCAGTGAAGCGAAGACTCGATGAAGTCTTGTTGCAACATGATAGTGTTGTGGGTGACACAGACGGCGATGCGGTTTCCCAAGCCCATCCTCTTCCTCTTGATACACAAATAAATATCATAGAGGAAGAGGTGGGTTCAAGGCCCGGGACCTCTATAAGAGGTAATAAATCTCCTAAACCACCGTCGTTCATCTCGATTTACGTTTTGCTTTATTTTTGTTTACTATTCCATTACTAATATTTGTTCTTGTTTGACGTTACAGGGGTGGGGCGCGCTCTCACACGCGACCCCAAACCGAGAGGAGGGGCCCGAGTACAGGAAACCCAAGCCCTGCAAAGGGAGGTCGCTCAAGCCAGAGAGGAGGCGCGCAGATCGAGCGAGGTGGCGCAGAAGGCCATAGAGGATTACAGTGCGCTCGCGGAAAGGATGCAACAAATGGAGGCCCTAATGCGATCATTCCAGGCTGGGAGTCAACAACCTCAAGCTCCTCCACCACCTCCTGGCTCGTAATCGAGCTGCATTGCCGTCCCCCATCATGAGTCTAATATGCGAATCGAACAATAGTATCTAGGCTTTGTATAAACTGTTAACGTTTTGATTTGTGCCAATTTTTTCTATATAACTTGATTTGTGGTTGAATGCATTTTTGTGGTTGAATGGGTTTTTGTGTTTGTAAATTGGGATAGGTCGTGACTTGGTACAATAATATTTAATTTTTATTTTTTTTCTTTTTGAATAAATAAGGCGACGTAGATTGATCAATCTACGTCGCCTCATTGTGTAAATAAAGAAAAAAAATAAAAATTAAAACCATTACGGCGACGTATATTGCTCAATCTACGTCGCCTCATTTATTCAAAAATAAAAAAAATAAACATTAAATACAATTAAGCGACATATATTGATCAATCTACGTCGCCTCATTTATTCAAAAAGAAAAAAATCAAAATTAAATACATTGAGGCGACGTAGATTGAGCAATCTACGTCGCCTCCTTTATTCAAAAAGAAAAAAAAATCAAAATTAAATACATTGAGGCGACGTAGATTTCTCAATCTATGTCGCCTCCTTTATCCAAAAAGAAAAATAAATAAATATTAAATACAATAAAGCGACGTAGATTGAGCAATCTACGTCGCCTCATTTATTCAAAAAGAAAAAAAAATAAATATTAAATACAATGAAGCGACGTAGATTGATCAATATACGTCGCTTTATTTATTCAAAAAGAAAGAAATATAAAAATTAAATACAATGAAGCGACATAGATTGATCAATTTACGTCGCTTTATTGAGCGAAAAAAGAAAAAATAAATAATAAATAAATAAAATGAAGCGACGTAGATTGAGAAATCTACGTCGCTTCAGTGAGCGAAAAATTGAAGCGACGTTAATTTGTTTACGTCGCGTGAAATCATCGAGGCGACGAAGATTTGGTTCTTTGTCGCCCCAATGGTGAAGGTATGAATCTCAAGCGACAAATCGAGGCGACGAAGATTTGGTCACAACAAATCGAGACGACGAGAAATCCAGACGAGGCGACCACCTTTTTTCGTCGCCTCGAATTTCTCCTCCAGTAGTGTATCAATTCAATATAATTTGCACAATCCCTTATTTGATGAACTTTTTAAAACCTCTCACATAATTCACAGTGGAAACCAAAAATAGACCAAGTACGACAAAGAAATGATAGCAAAAAAACTAGAGACATTGGAAATTAAACTTTATGATATCTTTCATGATAAATTCAACGTTGCTTAATTTAGACTTCATAGTTTCATACCGACACTTTCCCATTATTTTAACAAATCTTTTTCTCGAAATGTCAAAAATCACATAAGAAAATTAGTCCCCAAGGTGAATAGATGTATGCATTTTAGGAATCTTCAGATTAAAGTTATGCTAAATATCAGTGAAGGCCAGGCTACAATACAAGTTGGATCATTTCACAAATTTCTCCTAAACTAGCCATATTAAGGGATTTTGACTTGCAATATATTCATGTATTGGCCATAGGGATGCTTTCGCACTTTAATGTTGAGTTTGTTGTGACATGCATAATTTGCAATATTTTTGCATGACGACGTACGAAGAAACACTCACCCCATGTAAGCCAATTAGCTCTTTTGTCTTAATCCCAATAACTGACAATTCTTTCCATTCTAGCTTGATGTATACATACGTACCTATTAAGTATCCCCCAGAAAACCTAGTTAATTAAGCTAATATCATATGTATGTATTAATAGAACTGAGATTCTGGACGAGGTCCATAGTTCAGCGTATGCGATGCATCCCGGAGGTACGAAGATGTATGTATGTATGTATGTATGTATGTATGTATGTATGTATGTATGTATGTATGTATGTATGTATGTATGTATGTATGTATGTATGTATGTATGTATACGTACATATTAAGTATCCCCCAGAAAACCTAGTTAATTAAGCTAATATCATATGTATGTATTAATAGAACTGAGATTCTGGACGAGGTCCATAGTTCAGCGTATGCAATGCATCCCGGAGGTACGAAGATGTTTCGTACACTTCGAGCGTATTACTGGTGGCGCAACATGAAGCGGGAGATTGTTGCGTACGTGAGCCGATGTTTGATCTGTCAGCAGGTTAAAGCAAAGAGGCAGAAACCTGTAGGGAAACTACAGCCACTTGAGATTCCAGTTTGGAAGTGAGAGCATATTACGATGGATTTCGTTTATCAGTTGCCGCGTACTTCGGCTGGCAACACTGGTATTTGGGTTATTGTGGATCGACTGACGAAATCCGCTCATTTTCTCGCACTTCCGGGGAAGGTATCAGTGGGCAGATTGGCTAAGTTGTACTTATCTGAGATTGTTCGGCTGCATGGTGTACCCGTATCGATTGTTTCTGACCGAGATAGTCAGTTTACTTTTGAGTTTTGGCAGGCATTACAGCGAGCCTTGGGCACAAAGTTGCGATTCAGTACACATTTTCATCCTCAGACCGACGGGCAGTCCGAGCGGACTATACAGACACTTGAGGATATGTTGCGGTCATGTGTGTTGCAGTTCCGCGAGAATTGGGACCAACAGGTACATTTAATAGAGTTCGCCTACAACAACAGCTATCAGGCCATATCAACTTTTAATCTCTGCTTTTTACTATATAGATTTGGGAGAGCCACATAGACAGAGAGAGAGAGAACGATGGCCAGATTATTAGGAATCTTATCTAAAACAGTAAGGGTATGTTTGTATGTTACTAAGGATATGGTTGGATTGCTTAACTTATTTAAGAGAATAGTACTTATCCGATGGGACTATTTTAATTTTCTTATGTAGTCCGCATACTCCCTAGAAAAATAATTAGACTAATTTGGACTCGGACATATTAATAATCAGCTATTAATATTGGACTTCCCGTCACTCATGGTTTAGGCTCTCATTTCTCTTTGTTTACCAAATGAGGAGTTAGAGAAAGAGAGAGACAGTAGAGAGCCATTCAACAAAGCTTTTTTTTTTTCTAGTTCCAGTTTATGAAGTGCCTCCTGTCTATCATCGTTCTTTCTTCTCAGATCACAAAACCTAAACGACTCCGAAACTATATTTATTCTCTCTAAGTGCTACTGCAATATTCCGTGCTCCATTCCGCCCGTGGACAGATCAAGTTAAATAAAACACCTCAAGTCCTCCTCTATACATATCTATCCGATGTATCAAGCACAAGCACTTCACTTCCTCAACACTAAATCAACCATCCTTCCAAGTTCCAATCAACCTTACCTTGTTAATTATTACCTGAAAGAACGTGACACCAATTCCTTATGTTAGATTCATACATTTCTGCTATAACAACAAAGCATAAGAATCCACATTATGATCAAATAATTGACTGCACTACACATCCCAAAAATGAAATCACATATTTATACCCAATCATTTTAAGCGAGCCATAAGTAAAGAGTTTTGTTTTTCTTTGCTAAGAAATGAAAAGGACAAAAAAAAAATGAAGCGTGGATGAGAGCAGATATATCTAAACTGAAAGACAATTCTAGGAATAACAGGTGTACACTAACCTTTTTCAGCCTTTCATCTTCTGGTTTTGTCAAGAACCTCAATGTATCTCTTTGGGATCCCATACTGCTCAATCATATGTTTTGCCAGATTCTCAATAACTCCCCCTTGAACTAGAACCTCATGCCCCTTCTTTCCTGAGAAAAAACACGAATGTCTCCATCAGTAAATCTTAGCATGAATCCTAGAATATCAATAAATGTTCTCCCTCGACAATCAAACTGCCAAGAGCACAAATTAAAAACCCTATACATATCTCTCACTTGTTAACCTTTCGAATAAATGCTACAATCTATGTGATGAGTCATGAGAGAAATTATCCTCTACAATTAAATGCTAGTCAGTGTGAATACTGAAGTGCCACACACACCTGGTAGTTCTGCCACCGTTGTACTGCAAGCAAACTTCTTTTGTAGCTCTGATGCCAAAGCCTCAGGATCCACCAAAAATGTCTCCAGTCCTGATATTTTAGTCATTTTCTTATTACCTTGCCGCCTTTCTGTCATTATCTGGACTGTCTTCAAACCACCTTTACGAACAACCGAGTCATTTCCCCTTGTCACAATGTGATGTGCTTGCATCCGGTTTACAAATGCTGCTCCTAAATCTTTTTTATGGATTTCCGTAGGTATGTTGAACCTTTTTTTATGGCTCCTTTAAACAATGCATCACACAATATTGGATCCAAAACCACAATGGATTTATCTGTTGGCTTAACCAGGTTCTCCATCTCAACATATTTAAACACGATGTCAGTGGCATCCGAAGCATGGTAAAGCCCACCTGTGTCAGCACCTACAGAAGCAAATATTGGATTCACATGAACACTTGGTTTATAGATCTCCCCCACTTCAAGAATTCTGATCGATCGACTTTCACTGACAGCTGGAGCACTAGTTTGAACAGTTTCCTCAACTTTCCGTTTTTCTGGTTTGAAAGATGAGTAATCTGGATGGGTGCGGTTAACAGAGAGTAATACAGTCTCCTTCTTATGTTTATCTTCCTTCACTCTAATCTGCAGATTTGGAAAGCACCATTAAGTAAAGCAGCAGCAAAGACAATATGAATATAATCTCAGAAAGCTAAACTCAACCAGTCTGTCACTCTCTCTCATGATCAACAAGGTTACCACCCTCTTTCAATCTTTCATAAGGAAGCAGAGAAATCCCAAACAACTAAAGCCGAACTATGACAAAGAGATGCGATTTACACTACGAAAAACAAAACTTACAAGTGGTCACCTATTGTATAGGTCTTCACTAAACTAACTGAAAAAAATTGGGGCCACATTATAAGTTTAGCTCGGGCAATGTAGGATTTTTTTTGTTCAGGAACATTTTTTGCATAGCTCTCATATACTATGACCCAATCTTTATCCACACCTGAATATAGTGCAGTATTATATAATATTGAGGTACAAATATCAGGGAACTGATATTTACAATAGGAAAACGTTGACATCATTCCCGTAACATAGCTGAACCACATTTACAATAGCCCCGTAATATAGATCATTGTCTTTCCCAACCGCTACCCCACTGTTTTGTGTTCTTCTTCCTTCATCTCGGGCCAATGAATGGAACTTTACACCATTCACAAAACATCTGGGATAAATATAGTGTTTGATCGGCTTCCCTGCTAGCAAGTGCTTTGGCCAGGACCACCACCCTCCGTGGTTTTCAGATTTTTGCAGATCAATCATCTGCGAAAATGGGCAAATATAAGGGTTTACTTTCTACAAACATGATCGATATGTATATAAATTACTAAATACCGAGACGTACGTACGTACCCATTGGAAGAAATAATCGGGAAACTTCTTCTTAACCATTTTCTCAATCCACGCCGAACTCTTATTTTGATTTAACGCCTGAAGCCTCTCCCTGTATGACATCATGTACGGCTCAATTTCGTCACAGTCTCGCAACACTACCCAATGTGCCTTAATAAGTTCTTCCCGTGTTAACGATTCCTTTAATACTCCTCTAAACGGTCGGACGACATTGGTGACGACAGAAAGATTGATGCGAGCACTGGGATCGGAGGCAGTGGGAGGTGGTGGATCTTTGAGATACCTGTTGCAGTAAGTAACACACTCATGCATTAGGTATGTCTCTGCTATGGAGCCATCCGGGGCCAACCTGTTTTTGACAAATGACTTATACTGTCCAAGCTGTCTACAAAATCAAACGTACAATAAGAATAAGTACATATAGCTAGTAATCTCCAGTGGAACAAATTATGAATCGAAAAACCTGTATAATTAATTAGTTGTACGTACCTTTCTTGAGGATACATCCAAGTGTACTGGACCGGACCAAAAATGAGCACCTGCTCGGGCAGGTGGATCATTAGGTGAATCATGATGTCAAAGAAAGCAGGGGGAAAAATCCTCTCTAGTTTGCAAATGATGTGCACAATTTGTTGTTGCAGTTCCACCACATCCGACTTCTTTAATTCTCTGGCGCATAACCTTTGCCACCATGTGCACAATGCCACTATTGGTTCTACGATGTCACGAGGCAAATATGGTCGAATTACCACTGGAATCAGACGTTGCAGCATAACGTGATAGTCATGTGTCTTTAGACCAACAAACTTGTGTTGCACCTTGTCCACTGCTCCAATTATAGTAGCTGCATACGTAGCCGGATAATGAATGCCCTTAAACCAGTGAAATACAGAACGTCTAAGTGTCGGCTTCTCTGTGTAAGGTGCAGCTGGCATCTTGTTGTACACTCCTTTCTTATCCCTCCTCAACCACAAGGGACGACGTAGATTCATTGATTCCAGATCTTTGCGCACTTTGGGAGTATCTTTAGTCTTGAACTTAATACCGAGAATTGTTTCCACCACGCTGTCGCACACATTCTTTTCTATGTACATCGCGTCCAAGTTGTTCCTCAGCTTCAACTTCGACCAGTAAGGGAGTTCAAAGAATATACTCTTGTGATGCCAATAGCTGAGATCATGTGGAGGAATTGGATTGCATTTCTTTACATTCGCGTCATTGGTCAACACACCAAAGTCGAAATAGCTCAACCTCTCTAAAATCTCTTCGCCCGACCAACTACGGGGTTTAGGATTATTCTCTACCGTCCCGTCGAAATGAGCTTCATCTTGTCGCCACGGGTGGTCGTAAGGAAGCCATCTACGGTGACCCAAGTAACACACCTTCCCCGCGTGCCAACTAGAGTTCACGTCGTCCAAACATATAAGACATCCATTTTATCCTTTTGTCCTACAGGTTGCCAACATCCCATACGTTGGAAAATCGCTGATCGTCCACATTACGGCAGCCCTCATCGTGAACATCGTGTCAGTGAATTTGTCATAAGTTGGGACTCTATTTTCCCACAACAGTTTCAACTCGTCGATCAAAGGTCTGAGGTAGACATCTAAGCACTTCCTTGGAGATTTAAGACCAGGAATTAGTACAGTAAGGAAATTAAATTCCTTGTTCATGCACATACACGGAGGCAAGTTGTACGGCATCAGAATAACTGGCCAAGTGCTGACGGCGGAACTATTACTTCCCCAAGGATTAAATCCGTCTGTAGATAGGCCGAGTCTAACATTTCTAACCTCTGCAGCAAAGTCTCCAAATTCTCTGTCGAAATGTTTTAAACCCTCCCCATCCACGGCGTGTCGCAGGACATCGTCATCTATTCGCTTTTCTGCGTACCATCGGATCGCCTCTGCTGTGTGTAGAGACATGTATAGGCGCTGCAATCTGGGAATCAAGGGAAAATATTGAACAACTTTCACAGGAATTCTCTTATTTGAACTCTTCCTATTCAGCTCATATCTGCACTGGCCACATACGGGACAATAGTCCAAATCTTTATACTCTTTGTAAAATAGCACACAATCATTCGAACATGCGTCAATTATCCTGTACTTTAGGCCGAGGCTACTCAAGATATTTCTAACCTTATAATGAGATTTAGAAAGATTGTGATCATCAGGAAGCAACTTACATATTTTCTCCTGAATTTCGTCAAAAGCACTCATTGACATTTTGTGCTTCACTTTTATCTTCATTTGCTCCATCACATATTGCAACACATTCTCTCGACATCCAGGGAACACCAGGGTCTGCGCTTCAAGTAGCATCCGGTTGTACTTATCCATCTCACTAGTGTCAGTGGCCAAGCTAGCATGGGGGAATGTGTCATCATGCTCATGAGTGGTACTGTAACCTCCGTCTTGGTGTTGGTGTCCACCATGACTAAATCCCGGAAACGCATCATGGACCAAATCTGCAGTTGGGTTGCAAGCAGGGGGGCCGGCACCATTGCTGCTGGATGAGGCACCCTGGTAACTGTACCCTGAGTTGAAGTCTGCTGAGCTGAACTCTACTGCTTCACCATGCTCGCTCCATGTAGTGTAACTCCACATCATACCATTTTCGTACAGGTGTTGCACCATAACATTAACCTCCACATACTGACAATTAAGACATTTCTGGCACGGACACCTGAAACGCTTCTTTCCCTGACCATGTTCTATCGCAAAATTCACAAATTCGCTAATTCCATCCATATACCGGACATCACATCTATTCTGCAACTTCATCCAACTCTTGTCCATACTTCTACAAAATATTATAATTAATTAATTATTACATATATATTAGTCAATTAATTAACTATTAATTATACGTACTCGATCTACATCGATCAATTACGTACTTTAATATGTGTGGCTAGCTAACATCCATGCATGTATGTACGTTTTAACTAAATATTAACCAAATTTGAAAACATCCATACATATATACGTACTACATGTCTATAATTAACTAATTAATATATATATATATCGATCATCAATTTCCTAACTTAATATATTAATTATATATTAATTAGATGTACTAATTAATTAATTATTAACAATGGGCGTTTTAACAAACGTACATGCAATTAAATATATATATAAACCTACGTTAATGGTGTTGGAAAATTAACTGCGTACGTACCTGGCCTTCTCCGATATATATATGGCGAATTAATCGATGGTCGGAGCCGAAGATCGATATATATATAGTGCTATATATCTAGCCAGCTAACTAGGACGTCGATCGTCGTTTGCATTGCGTGCACACGTGAGGCGCTAGCTGATCAAGACAGGAAGAGATTATGCTCGATCAGTTGAGAGTGAGCGGAGAGAGGAAGAGAGTTTGGCATTGGCCTTATATAATGCTTCACTTAGACGACGGAGGTGTTGGTACGTCGTCTAAGTGGACACTCGGACCACGGTGTGTCGGTCCGTTGTCCAGGTGAGAACCTGGACGACGGAGAATAATATCTCCGTCGTCCAGGTGCTCACCTGGACAACAGAGAAGTCTCCAAGGTCCAGGTAAGCACCTGGACGACGGAGATAGTATTCTCCGTCGTCCAGGTGTTACTTGGACGACAGAAAATACTCCGTCGTCCAAGTGTTACTTGGACCACGGAACAATTACGTTTCCGTGGTCTAAGTGATGCTTTCTTGTAGTGAGACGAAGCTCATTGTTCGGCGTATGCGATGCATCCTAGTGGTACGAAATCCGCTCATTTTCTTGCACTTACGGGGAAAATTTCAGTGGGCAAATTGGCAAAGCTGTATTTGACGAAGATCGTTTGTCTGTATTTGCATCCATTATTTCAGACCAGGACAGTCAGTTTACTTCAGAGTTCTAACAGGCATTGCAGCGAGCCTTGGGTACTAGATTGCATTTCAATACCGCTTTCTATCCTCAGACTAAAGGGCAGTCTGAGAGGACTATTCAGACTCTCGAGGATATGTTACAGTCTTGTGTTTTGCAGTTTCGAGGAAATTGGGATCAACAACTGCATTTGGTTGAGTTTGCTTACAACAACAGCTATTAGTCCAGTATTGATATGGCACCGTATGAGGCCCTATACGGGAGGCAATGCCGCACTCCATTATGTTGGAGTGAGGTGGGCGAGCGATGGCTTATTGGCCTTGATCTGGTGAAGAGCACGATGGAGGATATTCAGATTATCCAGGACAGATTAAAGATTGCCCAGGATCGCCAGAAGAGTTATGCGGACGTGAGAAGGAAGAGTCTCGAGTTCGAGGTGGGCGATTGGGTCTTCCTGAAACTATCTCCGTGGAAGGGAGTTGTGCGTTTCGGGAAGAGTGGTAAGTTTCGACCACGGTATATTGGTTCGTACGAGATTAACGAGAGAGTTGGCGCCGTGGCTTACAGATTGGAGTTGCCTTCTGAGATGGCTCGTGTACACGATGTTTTTCATGGCTCGATGTTGCGGAAGTATATTCCAGATCCATCACATGTGTTAGCGCCACATCAGCTTCCTATCCGAGAGGATTTGACATATGTGGAGGAGCCGGTACAGATTCTCGATTGACATGAGCAGGAGTTGAGGCACCATGTTATACCTCTTGTAAAGGTCTTGTGGCAGAATCATTCGGTTGAGGAGGCCACTTAGGAGACTAAGCAGCGTATGCGGGAGCAGTATCCTCATCTGTTCACCTAGCAGGTACGTAAATTTCGAGGTCGAAATTTTTTTAAGGGGGGTAGATTTGTGACGACCCGAACTAGAATCAGTATAGTAATCAGCTTAATTCATGAGTTAGCGAGTAATTATAGTTTTCCGTAAATTAATCGAATTGGCGGTTCAGTTCACGACTTAATTATCAGGCGAGAATTTGAGTTGAGTCTCTTCACGAGAATTGTAGTACGCGTGATTTTGAGTTCGTATGAATCTGAAGAGGAAAAGGAAAGATTTGTATGTATGCTAGTAGGATTATGCCAAAGGGCCTATGGTAATCATGAGATTTGATTGGTCGTGGATATGGAGATCCATTCCTTATTGGATTCCTCCTATCCAAAAGTAAAGTAATCCTATTCGATATGGATTATGCTTAGACCTAACTCGATTACTATATATAGACCATCCCTACATGGTCCAAGGTAACATGACTCTGCCCTATTTACTATTTAATTCTTGAGAAAAGCACTGACTTGAGTGCCGGAGGGTCTAAGCACGGTACCACATCGCGCTCCGATTTGTTTTGCAGGTTCACTGAGATCTAAGCTAAAGTGGGATAAATCTACTCTCACAAGTTGGTGCTTTCGTCGAGAGCGGAACCCTAAGCTAACTCCCGTGAACCGAAGAACTATGGAAGACTACATAAACACAAGTAATTAGCAGGATAAGGAAGCAACCCCGCCAACGGGAAACAACCAGATCACCCCTAACACAAGGTCATTGAGACGCGGGAGTACCCTTACGTATCAAGTTCAGCCAAGGAACCTCGTGGAAGAGCGGCATGTGAGCGACGAAGACGGCTCTAACTAGGAAAATGAATGAGCTAGGGGTTAGAGGGCCAAGGTCAATCAGGACCTCCACCGGGCCGAGGAACGATACACAAGCCTGAGAATCGACATGGCTACGTTGCAGCAATCTACTGAGGGGGTCGCTAGGAGCACAAACGAGTAGGCGGGCACAGTGGCTGCCATTTAGGCAACCCTGCTGAATTTGGTAGCAAACCAGGGATTGGTCCCGCCCGACTTACCAGCGCCAGAGGTTCAAAGAGTCCCAGTGGCCGAGCAGGACAACTAATAGGAAGTAGCGACCGAACCATAGACCCAGGGGGTCGCAGCCCTCAGGAACATGATGGAGGAGTTTATGGAGACGCAGCGTACCCATAACGTCTGGTCCAACTAAGAAACTAAGAGGCTGAGGAAGGAAGGGATGTCTAAGAATGAATCAGAAGCAGAACAGAGGGCTCGGAGGATGTCTCAGAACCCTTTGGCTCAGTTCATCCAAGATTCTGAGCCTCCCAGGAAGTGGAGTCACCCTAGGTTTGATAGGTACTTGGGGGATTTAGACCTGTACCAACACGTTAGGAACTACAAGACGTCGGCTATGGCCACTAGTTAGTCGAATGCCGCATGGATGTGTAAGATGTTTCAGGAAGCCTGACGAACCATGCCCTACAGTGGTACGAGATGCGCCCATAAGGTTTGATCGATGGTTGGCGGAGTTTAAAAGTAACTTTCTTCAAAAGATACGAAAGTAATGCCGAGGGAACAAAGGATGTGACCTACCTCACATCCTTAAAGACGAGGAGGGGGAAGGCCTGAGGGATTAGGTCACGAGGTTTAATAAGGAATACGCGACTGTGACGACCCGAACCAGAATCAGTAGAGTAATTAGTACGCTTCACGAGATTAAGCTTAATCGTGATTAGTCGTTAATTGTATGAATTGCTGATTTAGTTCGCGACTTAATTTTCAGCTGAGAATTTGAATTGAGTTTCTTCACGGAAGTTGTAGAGCACATGATTTTGAGCTCGTGGGCTGTTCCGGATGATTTTTCTGATAACCGAGGAATATAATATGATTGTTTGAAGTTTCGGATTATCGACGAGTTTATCCGTTTGTTTCGTGTTTATCCGAATCATATTGGTTATTCGTTTTGGACCATCGATCGACCTGAGGCGCGAGTATAAATATCAAAAATAGTCGAGAAATAGTCGTAAATCACTGTTTGGGAGTTGACCAGAGTTGACTTTCCGTTTTTGGAAGTTTGACCGTTGACCGAGGGAGGAAAACTTTCCCGTTTGGTTTCGCCGGCCGACTTGAGTTTTCCGGCCACCTCCGGCCTCGTTGAGGGTATGGTTCGCTTCCCCTTGAGTTTCTTAACTGTTTTGCATTTGGAATTGTGAAATTTGATGGAGATTTGGTGAGGTTCGAATCGGGTTAGGTTTCGGATTATCGCCGGTGATGGGGGGTGGCTTTCCGGTTAGCCACGGTGGTTGGGGGTGGGGGTTTCGACTCCCCTAACCCCAGGGATGCTTCCCCTATGGTTTAATTTGGGTTTGGTTGAGTTTTCCGGTGAACCCGAATCGGTTGCCGGAATATTGATTCCGTTCGGTTTCGAGCTGAATTGGAGGTGCTAGGCTTTGAATTGGACTTTGTTGTAGTTGTAAAAGTGATTGGGCTTGAGGAGATCTTCAAATCCGGAGCATCCTTGCCGGGGAAAGTCTTCGTTGACGGCGCGCCGCCGCCGCCGCCGGCGGTCAACGGCGGCGCTCTGGCGAGACCGTTGACTTTTTACATTTCGATGTTTTTTGTCATTTTTCTCGTAATCACGCCCTGATTATCGTCTAGAGGTTTTCGTATTGATTTGGGTATCGGATTTTCAGTCGAAGGTTTCGAGTGGAGATTTCGGAAATTCAGTCGGTTATTTTATACAGTTTAATATGTTTCCGGGAATGGATGGTTTCCGTGGTTAAGTACAGAGTTGTGGGCTATGATTTTGATCAGTTATGTTTTATGATTATTCATGGGATCGAGATCGAGATCGTGCTTCGGGCGAGGGATCTTCCGCCGGGCCACGAGATTAGAGCGAGTGCGCGCTTGCTGATCTGTGAGTGGACACGTTTATATTTTCACAGTTGTTTGCGAGTTCGTGATTTATTGTGATTTTTCGTATTTACTTTATACGATGTTGAGTTATATGTTATTTTCGGAGGTATTGTATTATATTTATTGGTGATGGCATTAATGCATTGATGCTTCGGCTACTCGGCTGATCACCGGTAGTCCGCCAGAGTTGAGAGATTCCTCTGGACCAGAGTTGAGAGATTCCTCTGGGTAGGGTTGAAAGATTCCCCTGTATGCCGCCGGGGTTGAGAGATTCCCCTGGCCTATCACCGTCGGGTTTGAGCGATTCACCTGACGTCGGGCTTGAGAGATTCGCCTGACAACCTCCATATATATACTTTCCGAACTCGCATTGTTTTACATTGATTATGTATATAAACTAGTGAAAGGCATATGTTTATTTTCGTCCACTCACTCTAACGTTTTATTTGCCTTTCCCCTGGGCTTTTCGGTTTCCATGCCCAGTTTGCAGTTCGGATTCTGGTGTCGCACGTCGTGGTCGGAGGCATAGTATTCGAGCGATGTTTCTTTTATGGTAGGTTCTTAGTTTGGCCTACTATTTGTATATATATACTAGAAGTCGCTCTGAGTATTCTGATGTATATTTTCATACGATTTTCCCCGGATTTCTGTAAAGTATAGTTATATTTACTACTTTACATTATTGTTGATATATTGAGAAATCCGGATGGGATTGGTGCCCACGGTTTGGCTTTTGTGGCATAGGATGAAGTGTTATTTTCAGGGTGTAGGTTAATGCAATTCCGCGTTAGTAACGTTACTCTGCCGAAATTTTGAATGGTTTTTATTGGTTCACGTTTTCAGAGGGGGTTCGATTCCGGTTTAGGCAACTAAATCGGGGTTGGGTCCTTTCAGCTTGGTATCAGAGCATTAGATATAGGTTCTGTAGACTTCTGTAGTCGTGTTTACTAAGGATATTTGAGAATGTACAGTATGTCTGGAGTGGTGACCCAACCGGCCGGCGGATACTCATCAATACTCTGGGTGTTGTATGGTTTCAAATATTTAAAGTTCCATGATTACGTTCTACTTGTTGCAAACGATGTTTTATTCATTAGGATGCCTCCTTGACGTGCTTTCCGTGTCGGTATGGTTGTGGATCCTATTGTGGATCAATCGACGCGCAATTTACCAGTGAATTGTGGGTTTGGATGAGCATTCTGGGTTCAGAGATTTGTGTGGTATGGTTTGCCTGGTTATGCGTGTATGGGCGTCTACATGTTGCCTCAGAGCAGAGAATTGTGGTAGTTGATGTTTTTCCTGAGTCAGATCATTGCATTGGTGGGCTGGTATTGTGTGAGTTTCTGTTGTGACTCCATGGCCTACTTCCAGGGTATTGTTTATACGGTAATGGTTTAATCATGCTACCCAGCATTCAAATGAGGAGTGTTTACCTACCTGAGGTAGAGATGTATTGTTCACATGTTTATCCCTATTTGCATGAGTTTTGTGGCTTCAGAGGAAGCAGTGCATGAGGTTCGAGATGAGTTTGAACCTGAGCATCAGAGAGATTCTGACTGTTATGCCTCAAGATAATCGTGAGGAGCTTGATGTGCTGCACTCAGAGGCGAGGCTATTGAGAAGGAAAGGTTAATTATACGCGGTTTCCAATGTGTTGGATTGAAGACTGTGGACTTAGTCGAGATATTTTGATGAGGTTGAGTTTAGGCACCTCGGGATTAGTGACTTCATCAGGCTATGGCCTTTTCGATTATGTGAGGGTCATCAGATCAAAGCAGAGGATCCGTTTGGTGATGGTGGAGATCACAGAGTAGCGGACTTGTTCCTGTGATATGAGTTTGGGTGATCGTTGGTGATCCTTTCTCGCAGCAGGTGTCGCTGTGACTTGTGTTCGTGGAGCACTTTCGGTTGCTATAGTGGTGGCCAGGAGGGTCACGTTACGAGGGAGCGCCCTCAGCCAGCTGTTTTAGCGGTTCGACAGCTTAGAGTTCACGAGGAGGTCATGATGCTATTTCTGGAATTTGACCAATGTAGCCCTTTTAATGAGTTATTCAGCAAGTCGCAATTGACGTGGGCGGCTAGTTGGGCATGTTAGAGTTCATGCCACGACCTTGTATGAGGATGGAGTTTCTCCGAGGTTACTGTTGCTTGATATCCATGGCTATTGTACATGCATCTCCACTTCTGAGGTTTTGGAGAGTGTTGTATTCATCCGGAGGTTGCGAGATCTTTATTGGAGGACATGGCTTAGCCGCTGAGCTGTTATTGCTGGATACCATGGATTTTGTTACGATGTTGAGTATGAACTTTTGGCGACACATTGGGTTATGTCCGATGGTCAAGAGAAGGTGGTTGTGTTTCGACGACCAGGTTTCCCCGAGATACTGTTTCGTGGTGATGGTCAAGCGGATGGTGGAAACGGGTGGTGTTGTTGCTTAGCTTATGTTGTGGATATTACGGTTGCTGTGCCCGACATTGGCGACATTGAGGTGGTTCCCGAGTTTCCAGGTGTATTCCAGAGGAGTTATCGGTTATTCCTCCAGTTCGGGAGACCGACTACACCATTGAGCTTTTACTGGGCGCTGGACTCATATCACCGACATCTTGTCATTCGGTGCCAGCGGAGCTGATGGAGCTATGAATTCAACTTCGAGAGTTGCTGGAGGAGATTTTGTACGACCCAGCGTATCATCGTGGTGTACTCTTGCATTGTTCGTGCGGAAGATGGATGGTTTGATGAGGTGGTGCATTGACTACCGGAAGCTGAATCAGGCTTCAGAGGAGAGCAAGTATCCTCCGCTTCGGATTGACGATTGGTTCAATCAGCTCACTAAAGCTTCAGTCTTTTTGAAGATGGATTTCGGGTTCGGATCCCATCAGTTGAGGATCGATGTGTCAGATGTGGCTAGAACGACTTTCGGATCATGGTGCGAGCACTACGAGTTCTTGGTCACGTCGTTTGGTTGACCAATGCCCCGTAGATCTTATGGACTTGATGGACCAGGTGTCCAGACGGTTTCTGGACGAGGTTGCGGTCGTGTTTATTGGCAACATCCTGATTTACTCCAAGAGTGTGGACCAGTACCTGAAGCAATTGTGAGCGGTTTTGCGGACCTCGCTAGATGATCAGTTATTTATGAAGTTCAGCCAGTATGAATTTTGATCGATTAGCGTGAAGATTTTGGATCGTGTGATGTTATCCGAGGGAGTCGACGTGGATTCCGACCAGATAGAAGCCGTGTTGATTTGGGGTTGACCTACCATTGTACCAGAGATTGGGAGTCTCTTGGGTTTAGCAGGCTATTATCGGTGCTTTGTGCAGGATTTTCCCGGATTGCCACTCCATTTTCCGGAATGACGAAGAAGGCGTCAAGTTCGAGTGGTCCGATGCACGCGAGGAGAGTTACTTACTCCTGAAGGAAGGTTGATCGTTGCTTCGGTTTTGACCTTACCTGACGACCATGATGGGTTCGTGGGTTATGGCGATGCATCGAGGTTTGGATTTGGTTATGCTTTGATGCTGTGTAGCAGAGTGGTGGCTCATGATTTCAAGTAGTGGAACTTTGTGTAGCTACATATCCTGTGTATGATTTGGGAGTAGCTGTTTTTATGTTAGCATCGAAGAGTTCGAGACACTACTGCTACGGCGTGCAGCGCAGTGTAGGACGTACACCGATCACATGAGTTTCATCCATTTGCATATTCAGCCGGATTTGAGCTGGAGGCAGTGTAGATGTATGGGGTCGACTAATGACTATGGCTGCACATTTGAGTTTATTCGAGAAAGGCTAGTAGTTGTACTTTAACTATCCATCTGGGATGTTATTGCTGATGCATTCAGTCGGATGTCGAGAGCTTCAGTGTTTCATGTGCTGGTGATTCGAGTTTCCCTGTTAGCCGAGTTACGAACTACGGAAGCTGAGTTCGAGTGTGATGATGTTGAACCTCATTGTTTTGCGTGCGTTATGCACTAGCGGTACAGAGATATGTCTGATACTTCGAGTTTACTACTCGTGACGCAACCTGTAGAAGAGTGTAGCAGCTTGTGTGAGCAAACGCCACATTTGTCAGCAGGTGATGGCTAGGAGGCAGAAACCTGCAGGGAAGTTACAGCCACTAGAGATTCTGGTTTGGAAGTGGGAGCATATTACGATGGATTTCGTCTATCAGTTGCCGCGTACTTCGGCAGGAAACACTGGTATTTGGGTTATTGTAGATCGACTGACGAAATCCGCTCATTTTCTCGCACTTCCGGGGAAGATATCAGTGGACAGATTGGCCAAGTTGTACTTATCAGAGATTGTTCACTTGCACGGTGTGCCTGTGTCTATTGTTTCTGACCGAGACAGTCAGTTCACCTCTGAGTTTTGGCAGACATTGCAGCGAGCCTTGGGCACGAGGTTGCGGTTCAGTACAGCTTTTCATCCTCAGACTGACGGGCAATCAAAGCGGACTATCCAGACACTTGAGGATATGTTGCGGTGTTGTGTGTTGCAGTTCCGTGGAAATTGGGACCAGCAGCTACATTTGATAGAGTTCGCCTACAACAACAGTTATCAGGCCAGTATTGAGATGGCACCGTACGAGGCCCTGTACGGGAAGCAGTGTCGCACTCCGTTGTGTTGGAGTGAGGTGGGCGAGCAATGGCTTATTGGCCCTGATCTGGTCAAGAGCACTATGGAGGACGTTCAGATCATTCGGGATAGATTGAAAATCGCCCAGGATCGTTAGAAGAGTTATGCGGACGTGAGGAGGAAGAGTCTCGAGTTTGAGGTAGGCGATTGGGTCTTCCTGAAACTATCTCCGTGGAGGGGTGTTGTGCGTTTCGGGAAGCGCGGCAAGCTTCGACTACGATACATTGGTCCGTACGAGATCATAGAGAGGATTGGAGCAGTTGCTTACAGACTTGAGTTACCGGCTGAGATGGCTCGTGTTCATGATGTTTTCCACGTTTCGATGTTGCGGAAGTACATCTCAGATCATTCACATTTGTTACCCCCACAGCAGTTACCGATCCGAGAAGATTTGATGTACGTGGAGGAGCCTGTGCAGATTCTCGATCGTCGTTAGCAGGAGCTGAGATACCATGTGATCCCGCTAGTGAAGGTCTTGTGGCAAAACCATTCAGTTGAGGAGGCCACCTGGGAGACTGAGCAGCGTATGCGGGAGCAATATCCTCATCTGTTCACTTGACAGGTATGTAAATTTCGAGGTCGAAATTTTTTTAAGGGGGGTAGATTTGTGACGACCCGAACCAGAATCAGTAGAGTAATCAGTATGCTTCACGAGATTAAGCTTAATTGCGATTAGTCGTTAATTTTGTGAATTGCTGATTTAGTTCGCGACTTAATTTTCGGCTGAGAATTTGAATTGAGTTTCTTCACGGAAGTTGTAAAGCACGTGATTTCGAGCTCGTGGGCGGTTTCGGATGATTTTTTCGATAACCGAGGAATATAATATGATTATTTGAAGTTTCAGATTATCGACGAGTTTATCCGTTTGTTTCGTGTTTATCCGAATCATATTGGTTATTCGTTTTGGACCGTCGATCGACCCAAGGCGTGAGTATAAATATCAAAAATAGTCGAGAAATAGTCGTAAATCACTGTTTGGGAGTTGACCAGAGTTGACTTTCCATTTTTGGAAGTTTGACCGTTGACCGAGGGAGGAAAACTTTCCCGTTTGGTTTCGCCGGCCGACTTGAGTTTTCCGGCCACCTCCGGCCTTGTTGAGGGTATGGTTCACTTCCCCTTGAGTTTCTTAGCTGTTTTGCATTTGGAATTGTGAAATTTGATGGAGATTTGGTGAGGTTCGAATCGGGTTAGGTTTCGGATTAACGCCGGTGACGGGGGGTGGGGGTTGGGGGGTGGGGGTTTCGACTCCCCTAACCCCAGGGATGCTTCCCCTATGGTTTAATTTGGGTTTGGTTGAGTTTTCCGGTGAACCCGAATCGGTTGCCGGAATATTGATTCCGTTCGGTTTCGAGCTGAATTGGAGGAGCTAGGCTTTGAATTGGACTTTGTTGTAGTTGTAAAAGTGATTGGGCTTGAGGAGATCTTCAAATCTGGAGCTTCCTCGCTGGAGAAAGTCTCCTTTGACGACTCGCCGCCACCGGCGGCGGTGGTCAACGGCGGCTGTGACGACCCGAATCAGAATCAGTAATGTAGTCTGCACGATTCACGAGTATTTGCGTAATCGCGGTTAGTCGTTAATTGTGTGGTTTGCCGATTTGATTTAAAACTTGATTTTTGGCCGAGAATTTGAATTGAGTTTCTTCACGAAAGTTGTAGAGTACATGGTTTCGACCTCGTGGGTTTCAAGTGGAGATTTCGGAAATTCAGTCGATTATTTTGTACAGTTTAATATGTTTCCGGGAACGGTTGGTTTTCGTGGTTAAGTATAGAGTTGTGAGCTATGGTTTTGATCAGTTGTGTTTATTGAATATTCAGGAGATCGAGATCGAGATCGTGCTTCGGGCGAGGGATCTTCCGCCGGGCCACGAGATTAACGCGAGTGCGCGTTTCGCTCACCTGTGAGTGGACAACTTCTTTTCACTATTGATTGCGAGTCCTTATACACGTTTTACGAACTTGAGCATGCATACGAGATTATGATTATTATGAGCATGTGTTATGCGATTATATTACGTATATGCATTTATATGCTGTTTATTGCATTTGCATCGCAATATTTATGATTTGGTTTACACAGAGTACAGTCGTAGTTTATGTTGTTGTATCGATACACTCGCATCCCAGCTGATCCCCGAGGGTGCCTACCAGGGGGGAACTGTACCTTGTGCCGATGTATTTCCGGGTGGGTACAGGTTTCTGTTTCTTGTGCCGATGCATTTCCGGTTGGAAACAAATACCCTGACCTGAGGCCTTTCTGGCTAGAATCACGTGTGGGTCTGGGATCCCGTGATTCGGACTGTACTAGCACGGAAGTGTCCATGAGCGACCCCGTGGGATTTTTACTTGCATGCTCAGTACGCTGGAGGAGTATGAGTTTACCTCGTGTAATTTATTATTTTTATTTACCTGGACTCGCATATGTTATTTTAACATACATCATTTGGTGAAAGGCATTTATATTCGTCCACTCACTCTAACAGTTTTCATGTCTTTCCCCTGGACTTTTTGGTTTCCGTGCCCAGTTTGCAGTCCAGGTTCTGGTGTTTCACGTCGCGGTTGGAGGCTAGTGATCCAAGATACCTGTGTTTTCCAGTAGGTTCTTGTTTCGCCTACTGTTGTATATGTTGTATATATTTACACTAGAGGTCGCTCTGATACATTCTGATACTTGTTTTATGCGGATTTTCTCGGATATATGTATTTATTACAGTATGTTACTGTTTATCTATTATGAATTTGATATTGAGAAATCCGGATGGGATTGGTGCCCACGGTTTGGTTTTTGTGGCATAGGACGAAGTGTTATTTTCAGGGTGCAGGTTAATGCAATTCCGCGTTAGTAACGTTACTCTGCCAAAATTTTGAATGATTTTTGTTGGTTCGTGTTTTCAGAAGGGGTTCGATTCCGGTTTAGGCAACTGAATCAGGGTTGGGTCCTTTCAGCTTGGTATCAGAGCATTAGGTTGTTAGATTCTGTAGACTCTTGTAGTTGTGACGCTTAGGGTATTTGAGTTTATACAACATGACTGGAGTGATGACCCGACTGGCCAGCGGTACTCATCAATACTTCGGGTGTTGTGTGTTCTCAAATATCTGCGGTTTCATGATTACGTTCTTTCTGCTTGTACCTAATGTTTGTCTTGTATCAGTAGGATGCCTCCTCGACGTGGTCCCCGTGTTGATCGGGAAGCGGATCCTGATGAGGATCGCCAGACTCACGACTTGCTGATGCGAGTGCTGCGTTTGGAAGAGCGTTTTGACCCTGTGGTTAAAGCTCGTACTGCGGGTGCTACTGTGTTTTCGGGTTCAGCTGATGTAGAGATATGTGAGGCTTGGGTGGTTCAGGTTGAACGTGTATGTGAGCGTCTGTGTTTTATCCCTGAGCAGATGACAGTGGCAGTAGTCAGATTACTTGAAGGTGATGCATACTTTTGGTGGGTTAGCACCGACAGAGTTCCTGTTGATACTCCGAGGACTTTGTTCTGTGATTTGTTTATGCGGAGGTACTTTAATCAGGCTACCCAGCAGCGCAAGTATGAGGAGTTTATGAACTTGAGGCAGGGCAGTTTGTCTGTACTTGAGTATCGGGACAGGTTTACCCGTTTATCTCGTTTTGCGCGTGATATGGTGGCTACTGAGGAAGCCAAGTGTCGCAGGTTTGAGCTGGGTTTGAACTTGAATATCAAGGGGACTCTGACTACGATGCCTCGGAACAACTTTGATGAGTTAGTCAGTGCAGCACTCCGAGGTGAGGACATAGAGAAGGAGAGGCAGCAGAGGTACCAGCCGAGACGGTTTGAGGAGGGTGGACCGAGTCAGGGGCCTTCAAAGAGGCAGAGTTCTGATACTTTCGGTTCGGCTTCATCCTCGGGTAGTGGACCTTATCGACCACCAGCCAGTGCATCGAGATAGAGGCAGAGGTGGATGAGAGATCGACCGCAGCGACCACAGGCTAGTAGGGATTCTAGCGGCTCTAGTTATCCTCGGTGTACCAGTGGAACGTTTCCTGTACTGAGGGAGTACCCGTTGTGCAGCCTCTGCAACAGATATCACTATGGTTCTTGTCAGCGAGTCCCTACCCTTTGTTATCGTTGTGGCTAGGAGGGTCACTTTGCGAGGGATTATCTTCAGCCTATTGGTGGACAGGCGGCCCAGAGTTCCGAAGGAGAGCGAGGTGCCACTTCGGGAGCTCGACCAACACAGTTTGCGGGCTAGGGCAGACAGCAGGGACAACCTCAGCGTGGACGACCAGCTGGACAGGCGAGGGTTCATGCTATGACTCTACGAAAGGGCAGAGCTTCACCGGAGGTCGTTATCGGTACGTTACATGTCTTTGGTATTCCAGTGCTTGCATTGTTAGATCCAGGTGCCACACATTCATTCATATCATATAGACTATCATCATTAGCTACGGTACCTGCATCTCCACTTCCGGGATTGTGGAGAGTATTATATCCGTCAGGGGAGATTGTGAGTATCGGTTGGGTTTACAAAGACTGTGAGGTGTTTATTGGAGGCTATGGTTTAGCCGCTGATTTGTTGTTGCTTGATATTGTGGACTTTAATCTGATCTTGGGTATGGACTTCTTGGAGACTTACTAGGCCATGTTTGATTGTCATAAGAAGGAGGTCGCGTTTCGACGACCAGGGCTACCCGAGATACTGTTCCGCGGCGAGAAGAACACTTCACTACCATGTTTGATTTCCGCGATGAGGGCGGATTGGTTGATGAAGAAGGGTTGTGTTGCTTACTTAGCCCATGTTGTGGACACTTCAGCAGCTGTACCAGACCTTGGTAGCATTGAGGTTGTTTCTGAGTTTCCGGATGTGTTTCCAGCGGAGTTACCTGGTATACCCCCTGTGCGGGAGATTGACTTTACTATTGAGTTATTACCAGGCACGGGACCTATCTCCCAGACACCATATCGTATAGCGCCTGCGGAGTTGAAGGAGTTGTAGATCCAGCTCCAGGAGTTGCTAGAGAAGGGTTTCATTCGACCGAGTGTTTCTCCATTGGGTGCTCCGGTGTTATTTGTGCGGAAGAAGGATGGATCTATGCGTTTGTGCATTGACTGCCGGAAGCTGAATCAGGTTACAGTGAAGAACAAGTATCCGTTGCCGCGGATTGATGATTTGTTCGATCAGCTTAAGGGAGCATCAATCTTTTCGAAGATTGACCTTCGATCCGGATATCACCAGTTGAGGATCCGAGACTCCGATGTGGCCAAGACAGCTTTCAGGTCGCGGTATGAGCATTACGAGTTTTTGGTTATGCCGTTTGGGTTGACCAACGCCCCCGTAGCTTTCATGGACTTGATGAATCGGGTGTTCAGACGGTTCCTGGACAAGTTCATGATTGTGTTCATTGACGATATTTTGATCTATTCTAGGAATGTGGGCCAGCATAAGAAGCATTTGCGAGCAGTGTTGCGGACTTTGTGGGACCATCTGTTGTTTGCGAAGTTTAGCAAGTGCGAGTTTTGGCTGGATAGTGTGAAGTTTCTGGGCCACGTGATCTTGGCAGAGGGAGTCAGTGTTGATCCTGACAAGATCGAGGCCGTGCTGAACTGGAGTAGACCTACTACTGTATCGGAGATCCGGAGTTTCTTGGGTTTAGCAGGCTATTACCGACGGTTTGTACAGAATTTCTCTCGGATTGCTACACCACTGACCAGATTGACGAAGAAGGGCGTCAAGTTTGAGTGGTCTGATGCATGCGAGGAGAGTTATTTGCTCCTAAAGGAGAGATTGACTACCGCACCGGTTCTGACATTGCCAGACGACAGTGGTGAGTTCGTAGTGTACAGTGATGCGTCGAAGTTGGGGCTTGGCTGTGTGTTGATGCAGTATGGTAGAGTTGTGGCCTACGGTTCCAGGCAGCTGAAACCATATGAGGTCAACTATCCGACGCATGATTTGGAGTTAGCCGCTATCATGCTAGCGTTGAAGAGTTGGAGACATTATCTGTATGGAGCTCAGTGTAAGATCTACACAGACCACAAAAGTCTTACCTACTTGCAGACGCAGCCGGATCTGAACATGAGGCAGCGCCGGTGGATGGAGTTGATCAACGACTACGATTGCACGTTTGAGTACCATCTAAGGAAGGCCAATGTTGTAGCTGATGCACTTAGCTGGAAATCTGGAGCCTCGTTGTTTCATATGTGTGTGGCCAGAGTATCGATGTTAGCCGAGCTTCGAGCTACGGGTGCCGAGTTCGAGTTGGATGATGAGGGAGCTTTCTTGGCCAGTTTCCAGGTTCGACCCGTATTGGTTGATCAGGTACGAGAGGCTCAGGATTCCGATTCCTACTTGTTGGGCAAGAAGACCATGATACAGAATGGTGTGCCTACAGAGTTCCGATTGAGCGACGACGGTACGTTGTTGTTTAGAGGCAGGTTGTGTGTACCCAGAGATGAGAGTCTGAAGAAGGAGATTCTGGATGAGGCCCACAGTTCAGCGTATGCAATGCATCCCAGAGGTACGAAGATGTATTGTACACTTCGAGCGTATTACTGGTGGCGCAACATGAAGCGGGAGATTGCCGCGTACGTGAGTCGATGTTTGATCTGTCAGCAGGTTAAAGAGGAAAGGCAAAAACCTGCAGGGAAACTATAGCCACTTGAGATTCCAGTTTGGAAGTGGGAGCACATTACGATGGATTTCGTCTATCAGTTGTCGTTTACTTCGACTGGCAACACTGGCATTTGGGTTATTGTGGTTCGACTGACGAAATCCGCTCACTTTCTTGCACTTCCGGGGAAGATATCAGTGGGTAGATTGGCCAAGTTGTACTTATCAGAGATTGTTCGCTTGCACGGTGTGCCTGTGTCTATTGTTTCTGACCATGATAGTCAGTTCACTTCTGAGTTTTGGCAGGCGTTGCAGCGAGCGTTGGGAACGAAATTGCGATTTAGTACAGCTTTTCACCCTCAGACTGACGGGCAATCTGAGTAGACTATCCAGACACTTGAGGATATGTTGCGGTTTTGTGTGTTGCAGTTCCGCAGAAATTGGGACCAGCAGCTACATTTGAAAGAGTTCGCCTACAACAACAGCTATCAGGCCAGTATTGAGATGGCACCGTACGAGGCCCTGTACGGGAAGCAGTGTCGCACTCCGTTATGTTGGAGTGAGGTGGGCGAGCATTGGCTTATTGGCCCTGATCTGGTGAAGAGAACTATGGAGGATGTCCAGATTATCCGGGATAGATTAAAGATCGCCCAGGATCGCCAGAAGAGTTATGCGGACGTGAGGAGAAAGAGCCTCGAGTTTGAGGTAGGCGATTGGGTCTTCCTGAAACTATCTCCATGGAAGGGAGTTGTGCGTTTCGGGAAGCGTGGCAAGCTTCGACCACGGTACATTGGTCCGTATGAGATTACAGAGAGGATTGGAGATGTTGCTTACAGACTTGAGTTACCAGCTGAGATGGCTCGTGTACATGATGTTTTCCACGTTTCGATGTTGCGGAAGTACATCTCAGATCCTTCACATGTGTTAGCCCCACAGCAGTTACCGATTTGTGAGAATTTGACGTACGTGTAGGAGCCTGTGCAGATTATCGATCGTCTTGAGCAGAAGTTGAGGCACCGTGTGATTCCGCTAGTGAAGGTCTTGTGGCAGAACCACTCAGTTGAGGAGGCCACCTGGGAGACTGAGCAGCATATGTGGGAGCAGTATCCTCATCTGTTCACTTAACAGGTACGTAAATTTCGAGGTCGAAATTTTTTTTAAGGGGGGTAGATTTTTGACGACCCGAATCCGAATCAGTAATGTTGTCAGCACGATTCACGAGTATTTGCGTAATCGCGGTTAGTCGTTAATTATGTGGTTTGCCGACTTGATTTTCAACTTGATTTTCGGCCGAGAATTTGAATAGAGTTTCTTCACAGAAGTTGTAGAGTACGTGATTTCAAGCTCGTGGGCGGTTCCGAATGATTTTTCCGATAACCGAGGAATATAATATGATTATTCGAAGTTTCTATTTTCGACGAGTTTATCCGTTTGTTTCGTGCTTATCCGAATCATTTTAAATATTCATTTTGGACCGTCGATTTACCCGAGGCGCGAGTATAAATATCGGAAATAGTCATAAAATCATCGAAAAACATTGTTTGACGTTGACCGCCGTTGACTTTCCAAAAATGGAAGCTGTTGACCGTTGACCCGAGGGAGAAGTTTCCCGTTTTGGCCTCGCCGGCCGACCTTCTTATTCCGGCCACCTCCGACCTCGCTGAGGGTATGAATAGCTTCACCTTGAGTTCCTTGTTTTTTTTTGCAATTGGTTTGATGGAAATTGGTTGAGTTTTGTTCGAACCCGAATCGGGTTAGGTCACCGGAGTTCGCCGTTAATGGGGGGAAGTTTTCCGGCGAGCTTTGGTGGCGGGGGAGTGGGGGTTTCGACTCCCCTTGCTCCAAGGAAGCTTCCCATATGATTTAATTGAAGTTTGGTTGAGTTTTCCGGTGAACCCGAATGGGTTGCCGGAGTTGGTTTCCCGTTTGGTTTTCAGGTGATTTGGTGAGGTTCCGGTCTGATTTGGGCCTTGTGTCAGTTGAAGGAATGTTTGGGCTGGTTGTGAACTTCATTTTTGGAGTTCCCTCACCGTGGAATTCTACCGTTGACGGCGCGCCGCCGCCGACGGCGGCGGTCAACGGCGGAGCTCCAGTGAGGGGTTGACTTTTCAGATTTCGGTGTTTTTAATGTCGTTTTTCTCGTAATCGCGCCATGAGTATCACCTTGAGGTTTTCGTATTGATTTGGGTATCGGATTTTCAGTCGAAGGTTTCAAGTGGAGATTTCGAAATATCAGTCGATTATTTTGTACAGTTTAATATGTTTCCGGGAACGGTTGGTTTCCGTGGTTAAGTACAGAGTTGTGAGCTATGGTTTTGATCAGTTGTGTTTATTAAATATTCAGGAGATCGAGATCGAGATCGTGCTTCGGGCGAGGGATCTTCCGCTGGGCCACGAGATTAACGCGAGTGCGCGTTTCGCTCACCTATGAGTGGACAACTTCTTTTCACTGTTGATTGCGAGTCCTTATACACGTTTTACGAACTTGAGCATGCATACGAGATTATGATTATTATGAGCATGTGTTATGCGATTATATTACGTATATGCATTTATATGCTGTTTATTGCATTTGCATCGCAATATTTATGATTTGGTTTACACAGAGTACAGTCGTAGTTTATGTTGTTGTATCGATACACTCGCATCCCGGCTGATCCCCGAGGGTGCCTACCAGGGGGAACTGTACCTTGAGCCGATGTATTTTCGGGTGGGTACAGGTTTCTGTTTCTTGTGCCGATGCATTTCCGGGTAGAAATAGATACCCTGACCTGAGGCCTTTCTGGCTAGAATCACGTGTGGGTCTGGGATCCCGTGATTCGGACTGTACTAGCACGGAAGTGTCCATGAGCGACCCCGTGGGATTTTTACTTGCATGCTCAGTACGCTGGAGGAGTATGAGTTTACCTCGTGTACTTTATTATTTTTATTTACCTAGACTCGCATATGTTATTTTAACATACATCATTTGGTGAAAGACATTTATTTTCGTACACTCACTCTAACAGTTTTCATGTCTTTCCCCTGGACTTTTTGGTTTCCGTGCCCAGTTTGCAGTCCAGGTTCTGGTGTTTCACGTCGCGGTTGGAGGCTAGTGATCCGAGCGACCTGTGTTTTCCAGTAGGTTCTTGTTTCGCCTACTATTGTATATATTTACACTAGGGTCGCTCTGATACATTCTGATACTTGTTTTATGCGGATTTTCTCGGATATATGTATATATTACAGTATGTTACTGTTTATTGATTATGAATTTGATATTGAGAAATCCGGATGGGATTGGTGCCCACGGTTTGGTTTTTGTGGCATAGGACGAAGTATTATTTTCAGGGTGCAGGCTAATGCAATTCCGCGTTAGTAACGTTACTCTGCCGAAATTTTGAATGATTTTTGTTGGTTCGTGTTTTCAGAAGGGGTTCGATTCCGGTTTAGGCAACTGAATCAGGGTTGGGTCCTTTAAGTGGCGCTCCGGCGAGACCGTTGACTTTTCAGATTTCGATGTTTTTAATATCATTTTTCTCGTAATCGCGCCCTGATTATCGTCTAGAGGTTTTCGTATTGATTTGGGTATCAAATTTTGAGTCGAAGGTTTCGAGTGGAGATTTCGGAAATTCAGTCGGTTATTTTATACAGTTTAATATGTTTCCGGGAACGGATGGTTTCCATGGTTAAGTACAGAGTTCTGGGCTATGATTTTGATCAGTTATGTTTTATGAGTATTCAGGAGATCGAGATCGAGATCGTGCTTCGGGCGAGGGATCTTCCGCCGGGCCACGAGATTAGCGCGAGTGTGCGCTTGCTGATCTGTGAGTGGACACGTTTATATTTTCACAGTTGTTTGCGAGTTCGTGATTTATTGTGATTTTTCGTATTTACTTTATACGATGTTGAGTTATATGTTATTTTCGGAGGTATTGTATTATATTTATTAGTGATGGCATTACTGCATCGATGCTTCGGCTACTCGGCTGATCACCGGTAGTCCACCAGAGTTGAGAGATTCCTCTGGACTAGAGTTGAGAGATTCCTCTGGGCAGGGTTGAGAGATTCCCATGGGCTATCACCGTCGGGTTTGAGCGATTCACCTGACGTCGGGCTTGAGAGATTCGCCTGACAACCTCCATATATATACTTTCCGAACTCGCATTGTTTTACATTGATTATGTATATAAACTGGTGAAAGGCATATGTTTATTTTCGTCCACTCACTCTAACGTTTTATTTGCCTTTCCCCTAGGCTTTTCGGTTTCCATGTCCAGTTTGCAGTTCGGATTCTGGTGTCGCACGTCGTTGTCGGAGGCATAGTATTCGAGCGATGTTTCTTTTATGGTAGGTTTTTAGTTTGGCCTACTATTTGTATATATATACTAGAAGTCGCTCTGAGTATTCTGATGTATATTTTCATACGATTTTCCCCGGATTTCTGTAAAGTATAGTTATATTTACTACTTTACATTATTGTTGATATATTGAGAAATCCGGATGGGATTGGTGCCCACGGTTTGGCTTTTGTGGCATAGGATAAAGTGTTATTTTCAGGGTGCAGGTTAATGCAATTCCGCGTTAGTAACGTTACTCTGCCGAAATTTTGAATGGTTTTTGTTGGTTCAAGTTTTCAGAAGGGATTCGATTCCGGTTTAGGCAACTAAATCGGGGTTGGGTCCTTTCAGCGACGGTCAATTGTAAGGACAATACCATAGCGGCCTTGGCGTTCATTAACATAATTGACATGGATTCAGAGTTTTCCAGTAAGTTGATCAGGAAAAAGGCCAAAGACTTATCCATGGTCTACCATGAGGCCTAGGATTATGCCCTGGTGGAGGACATGAGGACCCACAACGCCAGGGACACTCCGGTGGAAAAGCCGCCCAGAGGTGGAAACAGCTCAAACTCGCGGAGCGACACGACTTACAAAAATTCAAGTTAAGGGAGGAGCAGCAACGGTAAAAAGAAGAGGGTCTCTGGGCACCAGCCTATCGCTTAGGGTGGAAAATTATTCGTTTCTCCCACAACAATCCGAATTTTGACCATACTCCACCACATCAAGAATGAACCTTGGCTTAAAAGGCTACCACTAATGACGGACAAAGGTGATTCCAGAGACTTTTGCACCTACCACAAGGCTAATGGGCATACGATGGTCGATTGCGGAACCATCAAGTGGCATTTCGGGGAGCTGGTAGAGCAGGGATACTGCTGGGAATACCTGAATGAGGATTACAAGAAAAGGCTCAAAGATTTGTTGAGGCCGCAAGGTAATGGCAAACGTCAGAGAAACAATGAGACCTTGCCTCCACCACCTAAGGGCCAAGAGGAGAAGTACCCAGTGTTGAACTGTATCCTCTAGGCCCCTGAGTACCCCGGGGATACCGCGTTCCCCGACTTGAATTGTATTATGGCAGAGGCAGAGGAGTTGGGGGGCACCCTTAAGGAGAGGGAGCACAAATCGAAGAAGCTCAAGGATGAGGATGGACCCACGGTCTGAACAAGGAAGAACGTATTTGAATTTTCAGACCCAGACCTCCTGGAGCAGGGGGATGACCACGACGATGCCCTAGTCGTTAACATCAGAATAGACCACATGACGATGGGCAGGATACTAGTCGACAATGGAGCCTTCGTGAATGCTATATTCAAGGATGTCGTAGAGAGGATGGGCTTGATAAAGGTAATCAAAGATCATCGAACGACCCTCATGGGCTTCGAAGGATCAAGGGTGAGGACCCTGGGGATTATTCCCCCCCCCCCCAAGTGGGCACGTCCTTCACCAACCCGACCACATGGTTCAGTGTGGTAGACACCCCGTCCCCCCACAATGCAATCTTGGTGAAGCCTTGGCTCTATCGGGTGGGGGCAGTGGTATCAACCCTTTAAGTATCCAATCCTTGAAAGCACCATCACCATCTAGGGGGATAGAGCTGCGGCAAGGCTGTGGACGGTACTGGCCACCAAGGGTATGAAAAAGGAAGCAGTGAGAGAGGCTGAGGGAAAGGTTGCCCCAGTCTCGCCGGCATAGCAATCACAGAGTGGGGGTCGGGATGATGTGAGCGATGAGTTAGATATAGAACTCGAAACTGCCTTTCAAGGAGAAGGCAAAGGAAGATGTAGTAATTGAACCTTTTGATCAAGATCGATCAGATCGTTTTTCAAGAGTCGGATTGGGCCTAAATGGAATCGAACGTAAGAATCTAATGGACTTGCTGAGGGAATACAAGGATGTGTTTACATGGTCAACACGCCACATGTCGGGGATTGACAAGCAAGCAATTGAGCACCAGCTTCATGTGGACCATAAATTCAAGCCTGTAGCACAAAGGAAAAGAACGTTTATGGCAGAGCGTAACAGGGTAATCGAACAGAAAGTGGAAAAGCTACTCGCAACGAGGTTTGTCAGGGAAGTCCCACACTTTGTGTGGATCTCTAATGTGGTCCTTGTCAAGAATAAAAACGGGAAGCCAAGGGTCTCTTTTGACTTCGCAGACCTCAACAAGGCATGCCCCAAAGACGGCTTCCCCCTCCCCAGGATCGATAAGTTGGTAGACTCCACTGTAGGTCATGAGCTCCTCAGCTTCATGGACGCTTACAATGGTTACAACCAAATCAAGATAGCAGAGCACGATGTAGGTAAAACGGCATTCGTAACAGAGAAAGGAGTCTATGCCTACAAGGTAATGCCCTTTGGGTTGAAAAAAGCAGGGGCGACGTACCAAAGGCAGGTGTACAAGGTATTCAAACCCTTGATTGGGGATACGATGGAGGTGTACATGGACAATATGCTAGCTAAGAGCAAGAGCAGGAAGGACCATGTGTCCGACCTGAAGGGATTCTTCGACCTCCTACGGCAGCATAACATGAAACTGAACCCCGAGAAGTGCACGTTCGGGGTAGGATCTGGAAAGTTCTTGGGATACCTGGTGACACATCAAGGAATAAAGGTCAACCTAGACCAAGTTGCATCAATTGTTAAGATGAAATCCCCATCCACGATGAAGGAAATCCAGAGCTTAAACGGAAAGTTGGCGACCTTGAGCAGGTCCAGATTGACCGAAAAATGTAAGCCGTTCTTCGAGGAACTCAAAAGGACCAAGGGCGAGCTTTGGACAGAAGAATGTGAGAGGGTATTCCAAGCACTTAAGCAATACCTCATCTCTCACCCTATACTAAGCATGGCCGTGCTAGAGGAAAACCTATACCTGTACTTGGCAGTTTCTGACCTAGCAGTGAGCGGAGTTCTGGTTCGAGAAGATACTGGGGGAGGGGGGGCAGCTACCCGTATACTACATGTCTAAAGCTCTCCTCGACCCAGAGACCCGCTACCCCTAGCTAGAGAGGCTGATACTAGCTCTGGTCATGTCGTCACATAAGCTTTGGCCATATCTTCAAGCTTTCAAAGTCATCGTCATGACTGAATATCCACTGAGAATGATCCTCCCCAACTAGAACTCCTCGAGCAGGGTGACTAAGTGGGCCATTGACCTGGCACAACACGATACTGAGTACAGGCCTAGAACGACGATGAAAGGGTAAACCTTGGTAGACCTCCTAGTAGAGTTCACTATTCCTAAGCCAGGGATACAGGAAAATAGAGAAGGAGGAAGGGGTACTGAGGGTAGATCATTGGACGTTGTACACGGATGGATCATCAAAAGATAAGGAAGCTGGAGCTGGCTTGGTGCTGAAAACCCCAGATAAAATGATCATGGAACAAGCCCTACTGTTAGGATGGAATGCCACAAATAACGGAGCCGAGTACGAAGCCCTCTTGGCAGGACTAAGGCTGGCAAGGGAACTAAGTATAAAGAAGCTTAGGATGTTTTGTGACTTATAGCTAATTGCAAACCAGGTCCCAGGAGAATATGCAACTCACCACGCGTCCATAAAAGCGTATCTAAGGTTGGCTAAGGGGCTGGTTGCTTAGTTTGAAGAATTTTTAATCATGCAACTCCCGAGGTCCGAGAACACGCACGCGGACTCTTTGGAAAATCTAGTCTCCAACGTTAACTACCAGCTCAGAAGAACGATCCCTGTAGAGCCCTTGCCTGGCCCGAGCACGGACGAAAAGGAGGTCGTGATAGTAATGCCCGTCCAGCTAGGACCCTCTTGGATGGAAAAAATAATGAAGCACATAGAAACGGGCATCCTGCCGGAGGAAAAGGTTGAGGCTAGAAGGGTAGTACGACATGTAGTAAGATACAACATCAGAGAGGAGAAGTTATACAAGCGATCCTTTGGGGGACCAGACCAGTTGGCGGTGCATCCCACCCAGGTGAGAACGATTATGCAAGAGCTCCACTCCAGAATATGCGGCATGCACATTGGAGGCAGGAATCTTGTGGTACGATGCTTGACCGAAGGGTATTACTGGTCCACGATGAAGAACGACTGCATGAAGCACGTCAATACTTGTGAAGCCTGTCAAAGGCATGCCCCTCAACCTCCCCTACACCCAGAGGAGTTACACTCGGTTTCAGTATCGTCTTCCTTCGCTCAGTGGGAGTTAGACATAATGGGAGAGTTTCCAACTGGAGTTGGAGGCGGACAGAAAAAGTACCTCCTTGTAGCCACCGACTACCACTCAAAGTGGATCGAAGCTAAGGTCTTGTCTAAGATAAGGGGAGCAGAGGTAAAGAATTTTATTTGGAAGTTTATAATATGTAGGTTCGAAATCCCATAAACGATCATAGCAGACAACGACCCTCAGTTCAATTGCCAAGAGGTTAGGGATTCCTGCGCCGACCACGGCATCAAGATTCGTTTCTCTACCCCTAGGTACCCTCAGAGCAACGGACAAGCAGAGGCTTCGAGTAAAACGATACTGTAAGGTCTAAGGAGGAGGCTCGATCAACTGACGAAGGGGCAATGGGTCTCCCAGCTCCCAACCGTACTTTGGGCATATCGAACGACCAAGAGGAAACCCACTGGGGAGACTCCCTTCGCCCTGGTGTACGGAACAGAGGCCGTCATCTCAGTCAACCACAAGATCCTTAACCTCAAGCTGGCGGAACGGACATACGAGAACAATTCAGAAAGCCTAAAGCACGAGTTGGACCTACTAGAGGAACGAAGAGAGCAAGCTCAAGTAAGGGTAGCTTCCTACCAGCAAAATATTAAAGCTTACTACGATAGAAAGGTTCGACCTAGAGTTTTCCTCCCTAGAACCTTGGTGTTACACAATGTGTTCAAAAATACCAAGGTCCCAAGAGAGGGAAAACTGAGGGCAAACTGGGAATGGCCATATAAGATCATTGGAGAAGGATATAAAGGGTCGTACGAGCTAGAGAACCCCAGAACCGGAGCCTTGGTGGATAAATGATGGAATGCCTTCTACATAAAGGAGTACTGCACAAGGCAGAGCAGAAGGCCTAGGGCCTGAAGGGGCATACGCTCTTCCCGACCAGCTTGTTTTTTGGTACGATTGTTTTACAAGCTGACAGGTTTGAAGAGGCGTGTGAGACACTTCCCTGCTCGATGTGATTGATAAAGTATGATATGCTTGATATGATAGACATTATACGATGTGATGAGACATTATACAATACTAGGTTATTCAATAAAAGCCTCTGATTTCAGTAGACATGCTTTTTTGAATAATATATGATTTATCTTGAGTACGATTCTATATGTTCAATTTCTTAAGTGTGATTTTATGTATTCGATCTTGGGAGTACGATTCTATGTGTTCTATAAGAGCTCACGTATTGATATATACAATGAGGGGGAGCTTAAAGCCCTAGAAAGGCAACGAGCTAGAGCAAGGCAGATGACGTTAGTTCCCAGGGAAGGATCTTCACTCTACGAGCTAATCAGTCCTCCCAAAGGTAAAGCATCTCGAGGGGGGAAGGATTGGGGCATTGAGAAGGATGCCCGTGGATAGACCAAAATATTCAGAGTAAAATCCCGTGAGAGCTCACAGTAATCTTGGGTCAATAAAGTCCTCGAGGTTAGAATGTACATGGTAAGATTAACAAACACCCAAATGGTGGCTTGGCCATATTCTGGCAAATTGAGCATTCTAAGTTCCAAGCATACACATCTGACAATGCCCTAGGGATAAGTCAAAGTCGATAGGAAAAGTGTTGGTGAACTCTATCTCGACACTGCAGACAAGCCCCAATGGTGAGATCTGAGCTCAAAGGGAAACCCTAACGTGGTCTTTGTGCTAACATCGGCTAAGATCCCCCGGGATGAAGGGACTTGGTCGAGGGAAGAGCCTGAAGTATAGTGGTCTTTATACAGACTAGGGTAGGCATACATACCCCCCCCCCTTTTATTAGAGAGGCAGTCTCAAAACTGCGAGCACCTCCCAGGAGACCTTAAGGTTACCAAGGCAAGCTCCTTAAGCCTTTTCCAAGAGCATTTAGTACGAGCGGGGGTCCAAGAGTCGCACTGAGGCCATAGGCACTCAGAGGCAGATCCCCTAAGCCCCATAAGCAAGATCGATGGGCATGAAATAAAAGCACGAAATGGAAAGCTACGAAATAGTTGAACTTGGATGAGCTAAGAAAGATAAAGCAAAGTATAATAAGCTCAAACGTAAGAGGTTAAAGTACGATATTTACTCTTGGTGTATAAGTTTTTAGAGCTAAAGGCCCAGGCCAAGATCAAAAAGAACTTATGTACGATAATGCAAAAGAAAAGAAAAAGAAAAGAAAAGAAACATTGTTCGATTGTTCGAAAAGAGGGTTCCAACGCTATTAAATAAGCTACACACCAAAGACAGGCTGGGGGCTTCACTAAGACTCAGTCTCTGAGGCAGCAGAAGAATGGTCATAGGCGCGGATCAACTCTGCTCGTTCCAGTTCCCAATCTACTTGTTGTGATTCGAGATGGAGCCCATGGGAGGTCTCCAGGGTAGCCAAAGAATCTTCACACTCCCTGTCCTTAGCATCTAGAGCTTCATTGAGCTTGGTTTCGGCAACCTTTACCGCCTCTCTTAACTCAGATTGGGATCGCTCGAGCTCGGACTTCAGGGACTTAAATTCCTCCTCATGGGCGAAGCATATGGCCTCCAGGTTCCTTTTCCCTTGGTCGATCATGCGGCAAGCAATGTCTTGGGCTTCCTCGAGCCCCTTCACGTGATCCTCAAGCTCCTTGACCTTGTCCTTAGCCTCCCTAGCCTCAGTGTATAGGCATCTGAAGGCAACAATGAGGGTGGCGGAAGACTGGAATAGAGACAAGAACAATGTGTCAGGTACGAAAGCAATGATCGAGTAAAAAGCACGAAAAAATGGTAGACATATGAAAAGAAAGAAAGATTACCCAGTAGATGGAGGTCCAGGACATGGTTATCAAGTCCTCAATCTCTAAAGATCCAAGGTCCTTGGCATCCTGCTCGAGGATCATAGGAACAAGGGATGGGCAGGCAATGTCAGCACTGGCCAAACCCGAGCAAAATTAGGAGGGGATGAGCTCCCCCAAGAGAGGAAGCACAATGCCCTCACCAAGGGCTTCTATCTCCTCCTTAGTAAGATCGCAAGGGGGTTGAACGATGTAGCCCTGGTCTGGTTGGGACCTTTTGAAGTAGACCCTGGGGTGGTCGGGCAAGATCCCTTCAACCACCTTCCAAAGGGGACCTATACGATCAGCAGTATAGCAAATCATATACATATTAGTAGGCATGGCACAAGCAGGCAAGATTATAAGGGCATGAAAGATGACATAAGAATTACAAAATATGATTGATGGCATTGAGAGTATGAAATAACGCAAGCCTACCGAGAGAGAAGTCCTTGGGCCGGGGCACCTCTGGGTCAGTCCTCATCTTCTTGAGAGGAGGAGATGTTGGAAGAACGGAGGCAACAATAGTAGTAGTATTGGTGGTAGAATTAGTAGTAGGGGAAACTAGATCCTGAGCCTCATGTGGCTCCACAGCCGAAGCCTTGTCCTTGACGAGCTCGAAAGCCTTCACTAGCCTCCGCTTTCGAGGCTTGGAGCCCTCCCCCTGCTCGGTAAGAGCTTCAACATGTATGGGCTTGGGGTATGGGCTCCTTTCTTGTGGACTTAAGGGGTTTGAGGGACCTTAATCACCTCTTGGCGACTTTCATGTTGAAGGGGCACAATGCTCTCCAGGCCTCCAGGTCAGAGGCGTTCCTTGCTCCATAGTCACCGGCATTTACGATATTTGGCAGGGATGGCTAGAGTGTCATTGATGAGGTCGTGGCGAAACTAGATGGCCCTGGTCTGCTCATCCGGTAGCTTGAGAAGACGGTTGATGGCAGTAGGGACCTTGATGCCGGCTTTTCGGCCGAGTTTCTCCTAGTGCCCGAAGTCAAGGATGAGGGTCTTCTTCCAGTCCTTTGGAGAGTAAGGCGGGTCGATCAGCAGAGATTCCTTGAAGTATGTAATCCTTTGCGAGAGGTAGAATTGATTGACCAGGGTAGGTTTGACTTGGACAAAGAGCCTAAACTCTGACAAACTCATATGGTAGTCAAACCACTGATTGAGCTTATTAAAGAAGACTAGATAGCGAAAGCTTTTTGGGCACTATTGCTCCACAGTGAAGTCGTAGAACTCAAGGGCGGAGCAGATAAATGCAGGGATCGGGAAGAAGAGTCCGTAGACGATTTAGAAGGGATGAACGAGTAGGCATGGGCCATGCGATTTTTAGAGCTCTGACACTCTCGCTTCGTCTTGGACGAGAGTGAACCGAAAGTTATCGTTGTCCTCCTAGTGAAAAGTCTGAATAAATGAGACAAGGGACTCGACAGAATCAACCTTTAAGGAAGAGGGGTAGAGTTCCTCACGGGCTTTCTTAGGAATGGCCTTGGTGGTATGCGGCTGAAGTTGCTTAAAGGTGGGGTCAGCTTTAACCTCTAGAATGGAAGGCTTGGTGATTTAAATCTCATCCACCTTAAAAGTAGTGGGTGAGGGAGGATTTTGGGTAGCCTCTGTGAGGGGCTCTGGGGTTGATTTGGCGGGGGTCAACTATGATTGTAGGAGAGGTCCAACAGAGGCGAGCGGCTTAGAGCGGTCGATCAAGTCGACGGTGCTGAGATCTTGAAGGATGGTGACTTCGATCGGGGTGGAAGAGGAGGTATTGTTGGAAGCCATTGAATTCTTCTGGGTTTTGGAGAAAAGTGTTGAGAGTTTTCTGGGTTTTTCTGGAAAGAATTTTGAAGGCTAAATAGTTGCAGAGATGAGCTTTTTGGGTTCGATGGGAGAATTTTGCGAGTGTAAAAAAATGAAAAGGGAGAATGCCTTCGATTTATATACTGTGAAGAGGTGCGAATTGATATGAAGTGGTCGTTTGAGGAGATAAGCAGCTTCAGATTTCAAGGGATATGATTGATCTTTTGAAAAGAGTTGGAAGTGGGAAAGGTTGCGTTGGATAGGTGGAGAAGTACGAGCACGTGCTTGGGGTTTCACGCATTACTTGATGAGAAGGAATGAGGCACCTCGAAGACCGAAGAGCTTGGGAGAACAACATTGTAAGGACAACATGTGTCGAGCCTCACATTGTTGTGGGGGTATTTGTGGGAGTCTATTTTGGCCACCCGAGTTGGAAACGGATGAGCTTGGGTATAACGATTCTTGATAAGGTTCAATGAGGCCAAATATGAGCTTGGGCTCGGACGGTTATGGGCTCGATTAAAGACTGAATGATTTGGGAGTTTTTAGAAGTCTTTGGAACGATGTTGAGTCTTCTAGAAATGTTCGATGGGCATGAAAATCCTAAGTAAGATCGGACCTCAAGGATGCTGGGCAATCCGACCTCAAGGGACAGTTTGGTCGAACCTGGGGGGGGGGGGGGTGACAGAATCTAAAGAGGAAAAGGAAAGCTTTGTACGTATCCTAGTAGGATTATGCCAAAGGGCTTGTGGTAATCATGAGATTTGATTGGCCTTGGATATAGAGATCCATTCCTTATTAGATTCCTCCTATCTAAAAGTAAAGTAATTATATTAGATATGGACTATGCTTAGACCTAACTCGATTTCTATATATAGACCATCCCTACATGGTCCGAGGTAACGTGACTCTACCCTGTTTACTATTTGATTCTTGAGACAAGCACTAACTTAAGCGTCGGAGGGTCTAAGCACGGTACCACGCCGTGCTCTGACTTGTTTTGCAGGTTCATGGAGATCTAAGCTAAAGCTGGATAAATCTCTCTTATAGACTTCATCTTGACGATCACTGCTATCTGTTCTGGGTTCACTTCAATCCTACCCTGAGTTACCAGGTATCCCAGACGCTTTCCTGACCCCACGTCGAAAATGCACTTTTCTGGGTTTAGCTTCATTTCATGCTTTCGTAGGAGGTCAAAGCATCCTCTTAGTTCTATCACATGGTCCGACCTTCTTTTTCTCTTGACTAGCATATCGTCTAAGTACACCTCCATGGTGTCCCCAATCAGAGGCTTGAACACCTTGTACATAAGCCTTTGGTACGTTGCCCCGGCTCAATTTGAAAGGCATCACCTCATAGGCGTAGACTCCATTTTCCATTACAAACGTCGTCTTTGCTCGGTCTCCCTCTACCATCTTGATCTGATTATAGCCACTGTAAGCATCCATGAAGCTAAGGAGCTCATGTCCTGACATTGAATCTACCAACTTGATCTGATTATAGCCACTGTAAGCATCCATGAAGCTAAGGAGCTCATGTCCTGACATTGATGAGAAGGAATGAGGCACCTCGAAGACCGAAGAGCTTGGGAGAACAACATTGCAAGGAAAACATGTGTCGAGCCTCACATTGTTGTGTGGGTATTTGTGGGAGTCTATTTTGGCCACCCGAGTTGGAAACGGATGAGCTTGGGTATAACGATTCTTGATAAGGTTCAATGAGGCCAAATATGAGCTTGGGCTCGGACGGTTATGGGCTCGATTAAAGACTGAATGATTTGGGAGTTTTTAGAAGTCTTTGGAACGATGTTGAGTCTTCTAGAAATTTTCGATGGGCATGAAAATCCTAAGTAAGATCGGACCTCAAGGATGCTGGGCAATCCGACCTCAAGGGACAGTTTGGTCGAACCTGGGGGGGGGGGTGACTGAATCTAAAGAGGAAAAGGAAAGCTTTGTACGTATCCTAGTAGGATTATGCCAAAGGGCTTGTGGTAATCATGAGATTTGATTGGCCTTGGATATAGAGATCCATTCCTTATTAGATTCCTCCTATCTAAAAGTAAAGTAATCATATTAGATATGGACTATGCTTAGACCTAACTCGATTTCTATATATAGACCATCCCTACATGGTCCGAGGTAACGTGACTCTACCCTGTTTACTATTTGATTCTTGAGACAAGCACTAACTTGAGCGTCGGAGGGTCTAAGCACGGTACCACGCCGTGCTCTGACTTGTTTTGCAGGTTCATGGAGATCTAAGCTAAAGCTGGATAAATCTCTCTTATAGACTTCATCTTGACGATCACTGCTATCTGTTCTGGGTTCACTTCAATCCTACCCTGAGTTACCAGGTATCCCAGACGCTTTCCTGACCCCACGTCGAAAATGCACTTTTCTGGGTTTAGCTTCATTTCATGCTTTCGTAGGAGGTCAAAGCATCCTCTTAGTTCTGTCACATGGTCCGACCTTCTTTTTCTCTTGACTAGCATATCGTCTAAGTACACCTCCATGGTGTCCCCAATCAGAGGCTTGAACACCTTGTACATAAGCCTTTGGTACGTTGCCCCGGCTCAATTTGAAAGGCATCACCTCATAGGCGTAGACTCCATTTTCCATTACAAACGTCGTCTTTGCTCGGTCTCCCTCTACCATCTTGATCTGATTATAGCCACTGTAAGCATCCATGAAGCTAAGGAGCTCATGTCCTGACATTGAATCTACCAACTGGTCTATCCTGGGTAGAGGAATACCGTCCTTAAGGCACGCCTTATTAAGATCTGTAAAATCGACACAGACCCTAGGTTTCCCATTCTTCTTTTTGACAAGGACCACGTTAGAGAGCCACTCTGAGTGTGGGACCTCCCTGACGAACACTACTGCAAGTAGTTTTTCCACTTCCTGCTTAATTATCCTGGTACGCTCAGCAGCAAAAGTCCTCTTCTTCTGCACCACGGGCTTCGCCTTTGGATCGACGTGAAGCTGGTGCTCGATGATTGTTTTGTCTATTCTTAGCATATCTCTAGCTAAGCATGCAAACACATCCTTGTACTCATTCAATAAGTCCATTAGGCTTTTTCGTTCAACTCCACTCAATCCAGATCCGATCCTTGCACCTCGATCAGGTTTCTCATGATAGAACGGTTCTAGTACCACATCATCCTCTGCCTTTTCTTTGAAAGACATCTTCTGGGAGTTGAGTTCTATATCTAACTCATTAGTCGCCTCTCCCTGACCCCTGTCCTATGCTTGTTATGCTGGAGGGGCTGGGTAAGTCGTGTCCCCAGTCCCTTCAGTTGTTCCCTTTTTCATTCCTTTGATGGCGAGGACCATACAGAATCTTGCTATAACTCTGTCTCCCTTAATGATGATCGGGCCCTCGAGGGTCGAGTACTTCAAGACCTGGTGGTAGGTGAATGCCACCGCCCTCATCCGGTGAAGCCACGGTCTTCCCAGAATGGCATTGTGGGGGGAAGGTGCGCCGACCACCGTGAACCACATGATCGGGTTAGTGAGTGGTGTTCTGACCCAGAGATGGATGATCCCAATGGTCTTTATCTTCGATCCCTCAAATCCCATGAACGTCGTACGATGATCTTGGATCACACCCATCAAACCCATTCTTTCCACCGCAACCTTGAAGATGACATTCGCGGCTGCCTCATTGTCCACAAGGACCCTGGCGACCGTCATGTGAGTCATCCGAAATGTTGACGACCAAGGCGTCGTCATGGTCCTCCTCCTCCTCGGGGAGATCCGAAACTGAAGTTTCGTCGTCAAAGTGAATTTTTTTTAAATTTCTTTTTATAAATAACTGAAAAATTAATTTGACTTATAAAAAACTTTAATTTTTTTACTTGGGCCACGAAACTGAAGTTTCGTCGTCTAAGTAATTCTTTTTTTATATAAATAACTGAAAAATTAATTTGAAGTAGTTGCTTAAAAATCAAGAAAAATCAACCGTCTGATGTAACCATTACATTTATACAATATTATAGAAAAAAATTCAACCAAATTTTGATTAGTTTAGATTGCGATTGAATGAACTTAGAGATTATCGAGAAATAGTTAAAAGATGAAAACAATTATAAAAAAATAATTTGTAAACCTGTTTCTGAAGTTACGGGTGTTTGTCTTGTTGTAAAAACTTAGTTTATCAACAATATGGAAATTAATTGCAAATTAACATAAAAAATTAATCTAAGACTAATAACTTATTATATATCTACTAATGTTGTATAACTTAAGTATTCGTATGTCTATATTCACTCCACATCAACATTAACAAAATTGAATTTAGAAAAAATAACCGTTGGATATATTCATCATAACATAATATGTAAGTGGATGAATTTTTAGTAAATACAAAGTTCGTTAAGGGTTTGATCGACGTAGTCAACCATAAAACTGAATTTTCAATGAAACCTAAACGTTTATATGAATCTTCATAACTCCAATTTTTGAGCCGTCGACAGTCACAGTCCAAGAATTGATTACTCTATCCCCTCGATGAAAAAAAATGCATTTTAAGATGTTATCCATGGTCTTGCTCTAAGAGGTCATACTATGAAACTCTAATTAGACCTTAGATGGCGAAAGTGGTTGAATTTGGTCGTCTTAGTACTACTTAGACGACGAAAAATGGGTTTCGTCTTCTAAAACTTTCCGGGTTTAAGGGAAAGGGTTTAAGTTTAGGGTTTAGGTTTATGATATGTTCTTAGACAACGACAAGAAAATATTCGTCGTCTAAGTGCAAACTTAGACGACGAATTTTGTTTTTGTCATCTAAGGGCGTCTTCTAAGACGACGAAGACATTTTCGTTGTCTAAGATATTATACTTAGACGATGAATTTTGTTTTTCATCTTCTAAATCAGATCTTAGACGACGATAATTTGTTTTTATCATCTAAGACATTTCTTAGGCGACGAAAAACATAATTCATCGTCTAAGACATTGCTTAGGTGACGAAAATCAATTTTGTCGTCTAAGGTCAACCCAGACGACGAAATTTTCTCTTGTATGACGATTTTTTTTTCTTCATCTAAGTGTAATTTTATGGTAGTGCATGACTCCCATGTTCTCCACATGTTTTCCAAATTCTGATACTTGAAGTGCCTTTGTGAAAAGATCTGTTGATTGCTCCTTTGTTCCAATTTTCACTACTTCAATGTCTCTACAATGCACATTTTTTCTAACTGCAAAGTATTTTACATCTATGCACTTGCTTCCAGAAGATCTCTTATTATTTTTAGAGAATAAGACTGCTACTAAATTGTCACAATAAATTTTGATTGGTCTATCCACTGATTCAACTAACTTCAATCTTGAAATAAAGTTCTTCAACCATAGAGCTTGTCCTATAGCTTCATAGATTGCAACATATTTTGCTTGGAAGGTAGAGGTTACAGTCAATCATTGCTTTGCAGACTTTGAAGATATAGCTCCTCATGTCAGTGTGAAAATATATCCAGAAGTGAATTTTAAATCATCAATGTCTGATTTGTATGATGCATCAGCGAAACCTTTCAATTCCAGTTCTTCATCTTTAATTCATCTAAACGTCAGCATGTAGCTCTCGGTTTTCTGTAGATACCTCAATGCTTTCTTTCCAGCAATCCACTGTGCGTGACCAGTATTAGATTGAAATTTGGACAACATACTAACACAGAAAGCAATATCAGGTCTTGTACATACCTGAGCATATATTAGGCTTCCAAGAAGTCTAGCATATGGCACATTTTCCATAGTTTTCTTCTCTAGCAAATTCACAGGACACTGACCTTTATGGAGTTTATCACCTTTTGACATAAGACTATCACCAGGTTCGCAATTTTTCATGCCAAAATGTTTCAGAACTTTTTCAATGTATAACTTCTAAGATAAACCAAGAATTCCTCCTTTTTCTGTCTCTAATGATCTCAATACCAAGAACAAAATGAGCATTTCCCATATCCTTCATATCAAAGCTTTTGTTCAAAAACTTCTTTCTTGAATTCATCATGTCAATGTTGCTGCTAGCAAGTAGGATATCATCCACATATAGGACCAGTAATATAAAATCTGTCCCACTAGTCTTCATATGAATGCATTCTTCTAATTTGTTTTCTTCAAATCCAAAAGCAGTAACAACTTCATCAAATTTCAAGTATCATTATCTTGATGCCTGCTTTAAACCATATACGGATTTATTCACTTTGCATATCAGATCGGTACCTTGTTCAAATGCTTCTGGCTGAGTCATGTAAATATCTTCTTGCAATTCACTATTCAGAAAGGTTGCCTTCACATCCATTTGGTGAAGCTGTAGGTTGAAATGAGCAATGAAGGCCATGATCACTCTTAATGCATCTTTAGTTGAAACAGGTGAGAATGTTTCATTATAATCTATGCCTTTTTTCTGGTTATAGCCTTTTGCCACCAATCTAGCTATCTACCTCTCCACTTCTCCTCTGACATCCCTTTTTGTTTTGAAAATCCTTTTGCAACTAATTTCTTTGACTCCATCTGGTTTTGGTACTAATTCTCAAACTGCATTTTTCTTCACACTCCATTTCTTCCTTCATTGCTTGCATCCATGGTTCTGAATTTATACAGGCCAGTGTAATTTTCTCATTTCCAAGATCTTCATCATCATTAAAATATTTGGAATCTTCAATCAAGAAGGTGTAGTAGTCTGCCCCAAGTTTTGGCCTTCTGTCTCTTGTAGACCTCCTCACATTCTGAACCTCATTGTCATTATTATTGATAACAATTTCAGGATCATTCTATACAACTTCAACCGCAAATTTTGGAACTATAACTTCATCAACTTCTTCATTGTTATGTTGAACTACCATGTTTGGCAATGCTGAACCCGGAGCCTCTTCATCATTGGGATAGACAAACCAAGTTTCAAAGTCACTGACTCCCCATTTTCAACAGCGCTATCAATGTCATCAATTGCATCTTCTAATTCAGCATAGAACATTGCTCTATTACTCTCCACAATTCTTGTGCCTCTATTTGGACAGTAGAATATGAACCCCTTTGACTTATCACCATAGCCAATAAAGAAGGAACTTATTGTTTGTGAATAAGGTTTGCCGCTGTCTAGATTGTAGAGTTTCACTTCTGTCTTACATCCCCAAGCATGAAAATGGTTCAAACTTAGTTTATTTCCACTCCACAACTCATAAGGAGTGCTTTTTACTGTCTTGCTTGGGTTGCTGATATAGTTTGTTGTTTTCAATGCTTCACTCCATAAATAAGTTGGCAAACTTGAGCTGGTAATCATACTTGTTACCATCCCTATGAGTGTTCTATTTCTTCTCTCACACACACCATTTTGTCTGGGATTATTAGGTGTGGAATACTGAGCAACAATGTCACATTCTTGCAGATACATTGCAAATGAACCTTTATGTTGCCCTTTTTCAGTATATTTCCTGTAGAATTCTCCACCTCTATCTGATCTGACACATTTAATAAGTTTTCCTGGCTACCTTTCAACTTCAGTCTGAATTTTTTTTAAAACTTCCAAGGATTGGGATTTTTCTGAAATTAAATATAGATGACAAAGTCTTGAGTGATCATCTATGAAATTGATGAAGTAACAATTACCAAAGATAGAATTCACAGGAAATGGGCCACATATATCAGTATGAATCAACTCCAACAGTGATTCACTTCTTTTGGCACTAAAATTTCTTAAGTTTGTCATTTTTTTGTTTCATGCAATCAACACAGTTTTCAAAATTCTCAAAGTTTAATTCAAGCAAAATTTCCTGCTTTACTAAACTTTTCAGTCTTTCTTTTGAAATGTGCCCCAAGTGTTTATGCCATAAGGTTGTTGAATGTTCTGAATTCAACATTTTTCTGTTCTTATTTTTATTACTTAAAACAAAATTTTCATTAACAACTAGAATTTGATCAGTTTCAGTACATGATTTTAAAACACTTTGACAACTAATATAGCAATATCCATTAGTCATTATAGTAGTACCAAAAACTTCAGATTTAAAATAATAAGACATAGTTTCATTATTGCTTGAAAAGCTATAGTTAGGATCTTTTTTTGGCCATTTCCAGTACACACTTTGGTTTCATTCCTTTTTGGGATTGTTATTCTTGACAATCCTTGCAATGAATTAACAACATGAATTGGTGAACCAGTATAAAACCACCAAGAGTTTATGGAAATGTTTGAATCTGTACTGAAATTAAAATTGATTTTGTCAAAAAAATTACCTTTTTTATTCATCCAGGATTTAAAACCATCACAGTCCTTTTTGAAATAACCAGCCTTTTTGCAGAAAAAACATTTCTTGCTTTCCTGGTTCTTAGTAGACTTAAACTTAGAGTTGTCATATTTCATAGATAATTTGGAGTTTGAGGACTCACCTTTCTTGTTTTTGTTGTTCTTGAATCTCTTCTTGAATGGCAGTTTTTCATTCTCTTTCTCCTTTTCATTCTTCTTCAGAAGGTTCACATCAACTGCAGTCTCTTTTCCTTGCTTCTGAAGTTCCTCTTCAACCTCCACACAGTGAGAGATCAGATCATTTATGCTCTAGCTTTCCTTTTGTGTTTTGTACAATGTTTTCAATTGTGAGTAATATTTAGGCAAAGAATTCAGGAGCATGTGTACCAGAAATGGTTCTTCAATTTCCATGTTCAGTCCTTTCAATTTCCCAGCTAGCTGATCCATTCAGAATGTATTCCCTAACATTTCCCTTTCCAGAAAAATACATTTTGATAAGTTTGTTCATGAGGTTACCTCTCTATGCTTTATCAGGCCTCTTGAATTTTTCAGCCACAGAGTTGAAAAATGTCTTTGCCAATGGTGAGTCAGAAATCTCACCTCTCACTCCTTCTGTCATGCTTTTCTTGATGCAGATTAAAGCCATTTTGTTGTGTTTGTGCCATTTTTTATAGGCCTCATTCCTTTCCCTATTTGCATTGCTAGGGAGTTCCTCTGGAGGATCTTTAGTAAGCACATGGTCATAATCCAGTATTCCTAGATTCAGTTTAATATCACTTTTTCACTTCTTAAAGTTGGAACTATTGAGTAATTCAATTTGACTAATACTCATGAGAAAGTACATATCTGAAGATAAAATTAACATTTAGTAAGGTTCTGATTAATACTAGATACAATACTAAAATGGTCCCTAAATATATTTCAATTAAGAATCACTGCAGCATTGCATTCATGCACTAAATATAAACATACAGTAAATTTATATAATCAAGGTTTTGATTTCTTTGGAAACGATGACTTCTTATATGATTTTATACTATGTTGATGCATAATCAATTCACAGATGTACAAATGTTTGAGACTTTAATATTTCTATGGAAAGTTAAGTCCAAATTGATTTTAATGAATCTGTCAAAATTTTGTTTATCTATTACTCATTTTATTAAGTTGCTTCGGCATACTTAAAATTGTAGTAATTTATCACAAAGTTTTCATGTATCTACAAGTTTTGAGTAAGTGAATTTGTAGAAATGCAAAAGAGTTCATTTGTGTTTAACTAAATTTTCACATAATTATTTTATCAAACTTATGTAAAAGGTGCAAAATTTATGTAGATTTTAATCAATGCAATCAAATGGGAAAAATAACCAGTATGCAATGATAAAATATTTTGGGCAATGTATAGCAACTAATAATCAACAATAGCAGGCTCTGATACCACTGTAAGAATTAACTGCAGAAAATCAGATTTTGCTGAAGGTGTAGTTTCGTACGAGTTTATCATGTTCTTCAGAAAACCCAAAATCAACTATGAACTATTCGTGGTTAAAGGATTCTGCCTATTGAATTTTGGATTTTTAGAATGATATAGATTGAATGAATGTATAAGACAGATACATGACATACTAGAGACTTGGTTTTCCATTGTTTCTTCTCTTGATTCCTTCAGAATGTACACGAGCAGATGGTACTCGTTGATTGTACAGGTGAGTATCAACAAAGACCAATGATGTATATTTATACACTTAATTTTATTGAATTGGACTGTTTCTTCCATTAAAGAAACCGTTTTTCCAATGCTTAGTCACAAGATCATATCCAATTTAGATAAGATCGATGATTCAAAAAATCATCCTGATCTGTTTGTTCAAAATTTTGAACTTAAGTTGTTGACGTCATGATCAAACGGTTGAATTGCATACTGAGAATATCTAGTTCATCTTACAATTCGACCTTCCTAAACTATAGAGATACAAACTTGATCCATCACCGAGGCAACATCATATGCTTGGTCCAGCACACTTGGCGCGTTCTAGCATTTTGCAAGTCCTTCAAAATCCGACAAATAGGTGATAATTGAACATCACCCAACCCCGATTTAGATGCTTAAATCGGGATTAGACCCTAAAGACTCTATTAACTTAAATTCTACTTATATTAATCAAGAATTTGAGGTGGGTCCCAATCATACTACTTACAAACCGAAACAAAGCTCCATAACTAAAGAGTCAAAAGTCAAGAAACATAATATGATGTCAACTCACAAATATAGTTAGAAACGAAAATTTGTATACGTCATCAGAGAATTCTTAAAAAATTAATGATTACAAAAATACTCGCTCGTAGGGTCATCATTGGATCCTACAGAGATGCTGCTAAGCCTCGAACAACGTGTGCGTCCAACCTCAGCTGAAACTCGATCTGCAACATAGGCATTTGAAAACGAATGGCCCAAGGGAAAGACATCAAAAATATGAAAACTATTAGAGTGAGTGGACAAAAATAAAGATCATAAGAAATCATAATATATACTTGATTCCTTTCACCAAAGATATCACTCTTTTAAAGACAATAGCGCGTCTAGGAAACTAAAAATATCATAGTGTGTGGAGGCTATGACTAGAGCATAAATCCTCTAGCCATCGTAATTGTAATCATAGCTAGCTCCGATGCGTGCGGTGACCTGTCCGGTGCCACTCGGGGATCAGCCGAGTGGATGCATCGATGCACAAACATAGACAAAACGTGTGTAATAAGTAAAATATATCATAGGAGCCTCCGAGCAAACGTAAACATAAAACATATCCTAAAACCTTTGCATCAATGAAATCATAAATATATATCTAGACTCGCAAACGACAGTAAAAAACAAAGTGTCCACTCACCTGCAACGTTTGATAGCTCGCCAAGCAACTCATGCGAAAGTCCTACGAAAGGTCTGTAAGGATGAATCGAAAGTCTAGAAATCAACGAATCCTACATTTAAGGCTAAGTCAAATATCAAACTCGTCAAAGAAATACTACCGAAGGACTTACATTAATTCCTCAAAAAATCATGGGTCGATATTCGGAAAACATCTTCATCCTCTATAAATTGTGTAATCGATGAACTATGGTTCAATCTTAATCGTCATGCCTCACAGTTCATGCTCCACCAAATTTACGGTTTGACTCGACATGCGATGAACAATCGAGTCAACGTGTCAAGTCACCATGATTCCTATGCCTAAACCCAAAATATCATTATTCATGCCCAACGATATAAACTACTCAAAAATGATTAGGAATAGGTATAGGAAATTTCTTGATGAAAAAAAGTATTTATGGTTACTAGAGCTTTGCCGCATATAGTGGCGTGTGGTCGGAGGCCAATACCAAAAAGATTCGATGCCTGTAAATAATACATCATTAAAAAGCTTATTTCAAGCCCAACAACTTTCATCAAGCCAACACAATCGAATTCGGAACGAATAGGCAGGAAATTACCTCTAAAAGTTGGAAACCCTTGCCGAAAATTGAAGTTGATTGATCGACGTCGATAGGCCATGCTGTGACCTGAGACCAGTCACGTTCGATTGATGAGGTGATGGTCTTCAAAAATCCCAACATTTGGTGGTGGTTAATCGTCGATGGCGTCGTCGGCGACGGAGACCGAATCGGCCCCGAATCCTAATTTTTTCGTCAACAATCTCTCTCGCATGGCCGAGTTATATCTAAGGAAGGATAGAGGAAGGTGAGAGCTTTAATTTGTGGGGTTGGTGAGACAGAAGGAAGCTCGCCTGCTGGCGACGGCGTCGCATAGTCGTTTGAGGGGAATCGGGTCGAGAGAATGCAATTGGGTTTTTCTCCCAATTCGGTTACTCTCTACACTTAACAAAAGTAGATGGATGGCCCAAATCAAACTTGGTGAAATCCAACGGTCCATAAAATTTGACAGGTGGTAGATTCTCATTTTAACTACCAAAATCACGCAAACTTCCAAAATTTGTAACAATTAGCTTGAAATTGAGAAAAATCTAATAAAGTATGGACGAGCTCGAAAAAATTTTTCTTTACAACTTTCGTGAAGGAAATGAGTCCAAAATTAAAACTTAAAAAGTTAATTTTTATGTTGCAACTAATGACAACCCTCGATAATCGTGACGTATGATGATCAGCTAGTTAATTAAATATGACTAACGATGATTGACTCGCTAATCCAGGATCAGGTCGTTACACTCACCGCCGCCAAGTTTCATCCAATAAATTAAATCATAAAACATCAGCTAAACATCACTCCTTTCACTAATGTCCCAATGTCATGCTTGATGCAGGCTTTAATCCTCTTCCTGCACTTAGGGTTTCAATGATGAGGCCAACATCATTGGACATGTAGTTTTGTTTATAGCCCTAACATTTCCACCTAGACCTTAAAACGACGCAGATAAACTCCATCCATGTCTTGAATGTCGTCGTACCGCGACAACACCAAGTTTGATTTTTCAAAGAATCAAGGCCCTCAAATTATTTTCTTCGGCGCCAAGGCGAAAACAAATTGATTCCCATGAGCTCGAATCGAGATGTGGCAGCCTAGGTTGCACACATCAATGACCATACCATTAAAGGCCTTTTGGTTGACTAGTTTTTTGGATAAGAGAAGATCGACCAACAAAGTAGGTTTTTTTCGTTTATACTTTGATCTTAGCAAATGCGAAGGTGGTCTGACATTGATTTGTCACAGCCAATGTGACCATGAATCTGCTTGACACTCATTGATCAGACTTAACAAGGTAGAAAAAGTGGTGTGAACGTATTGTGGAGAGGAACCCTTATTTTAGGAGAGCCGGCATAAGGTTATTTATAATAATTATTACTTTTTATAAGTAGATAATTGGGGGCGGGAGTTTTGAACTTAGAGTGATAAGCAGAATGACACTGCCTTGTCCACTCGACCAATACTCAATGATCAACAATTTTTACATGTTTATTGTTCACTTATCAAGTTTTTAAATAAGTCATTCCTGTATTTGAAACTTATACTGTAATAAATCGTGGCCCAAAACCATGACAACTGATTTAGTAGAAACATTATGTCTCGTCGATCACAAGAACGTTTTATATGGAACCTTATGTCATGCTTCGAACGTTTGTGACGTCAAAATAAATTTGTTGAATTGTAAACGTGACCAGAAAAGCAGAAATGCGCCCTTAATCCTTGCAGAATGATTCTCAGAAATGACGTAAACACCTCAAACAAAAAAAATCATGGCCCAAAATTTTATATGTAAATTAGACGCTGGGGAAGGAAAATGTGCCCTAATCCTCCTTTGTATAGTAGCCGACTTTCGAAACTGGAATATCACTTACCCACGTGGCGAGTTGACGACCGTGGTCATTAAGGCGGGAGTTTGTGAATCGACGGTCCATATTGCTTCTTCTTCCATTTTCTGAGCGCCAAAATGAAGATCTAAAACCCCTTTGAAGGTCTTTGAGTTGATTCTCAAATCTTCACTTCTTCTGGATCGATCAGACTGAGAAATCAAACGAAACAACCGAAATGGAGGCCGTGTCCACCACCGTCAGATTCAGCGGCGATATGACTCCTCAGAAGCGTAAGTTAAGATCGGATTCTTCGTCGCCGATGAAGCCCAGTCCGGTCTCGTCTCCGATGAAGTGTAGATCTACTCGCCAACGCAACCTCAGTTCTTGCACCAACATTATCCCTGCAAATGTGAAATTCACTTTATTACACATAATTGAATCCGCGAAACAAAATGAGATAATGCTCAAACTTAATTTCTTTTTTTCTTCTGTATGTGATTATTTACAGGAAATTGAGAAGTACTTTACCCAGAGGAAACCCCAAGCCTTGTGCAAGCCGCTGGTTGCGGCTAAACCGAATTGGAATCCCAAAGGTATGCCTTGGTTTTATTTTATGTTTTAATTTTGGGAGAGAATGTGTCCCGTTTTGTGTATAATTTAGAAGAATTTGTTGAATTTGTAGATAAGGAGCAAATGAGGGTAGTGAAGGAGGCATTGCATTTATCGACGGTTCCATCTAATGTTGCGTGTCGCGAGATTGAGCAGGAGAAGGTTCTGGAGTTCTGCAAGTCATGTATAAAGCAAGAAAAGGCTGGGAGTTTATATGTATGTGGGTGTCCGGGGACTGGTAAATCGTTGTCCATGGAAAAAGTGAAGCAGCTTTTGGTGAATTGGGCAGGAGAGGTGAGATTATTTGCCTCAGTCATGTCAGGATACGTTGGATTCGTTGTAGAATCGTATTGTTCTTAATGATGTGAATTGTTGTTATCACCAGGGTGGATTGCAGGAACCGGATGTGTTGGAATTGAATTGTACATCGCTAACCAAAACTTCAGATATATTCACTAAGGTACTGAGAATTAATGCAAGTACTATATGCTGAATATTTGATCAGATGTCCTTATTCAGTTTTTATGGCAGATACTCAGTAAACACCAGCCTCAAAAGAAAGCTAATGGCAGTACCTCCCTGCAACTTCTTCAAAAATTATATTCTCAGAAGCCTCGATCAGATGGCACTAAGATGATGTAAGAAAATTATCTGTATCTCTAATCCTTTACTTTAGTTCATGCTGAGATTAACACACAAAGCTTCTTGTTTAAACACTTGACATGACCAAGAGAGCCAACTTACTGAAGTTTGTTTCTTTTTTATCAGGTTGATAATAGCTGATGAATTGGATTACTTAATAACTAAAGACCGTGCAGTCCTTCATGATCTTTTCATGCTCACAACGTACCCATTTTCAAGATGTATACTCTTAGGTACTAATTGTGGGGATGCAAAGTCAATTACGAAATATATGCAATGTAATTCAGATGTGAAGTGATGTTATTGTATTTGCAATTGCAGGAGTAGCAAATGCCATTGACCTGGCTGATCGTTTCATTCCAAAACTTCAGTCATTAAATTGTGAGTTTGTTACTTACTTTTGTTTTCGTAATCAGATCACAAGAATTTAGCAAATTTTTAATCTTTTCATGTAATAAGAATACTGAACGGTGCTTTTATGTGTTTTAGGTAAATCTATGGTTATAACGTTTCGGGCATACTCTAGGGAACAGATTCTCAAGATTCTGCAGGAGAGGCTTATGGTAATTTTGTTCATCTTTCGACTTCCTTGTATTCATGTAGAGTTCTGATTCGTCTCCGCTCAATAGTTTTTGTAAAAGAATGATTATCATAGTTAGACGTGATTAAGAATGTTTGCCTCTCCATTTGGGTGGAAGATTTGGACAAGTGAAGTTCTAATGTAACACTTGCTTTAATGTGATGGCGATTGTTGTTCTGTCATATTTTAATTCTTAGAAGAAACTCGCTTTTTGCTAGCTAGTTTTACTTAGTAGTAATTGTAGTCTTCTGTTTTTTTTTGCTCAACAGGTACTACCTTACACAGTTTTTCAGCCACATGCATTGGAACTTTGTGCCAGAGTGAGTTTACCATGATTAGATGTATCTTATTGCAGATCATTTTTGGATTTAGATGCCATCATTCTTTATGTACAAAATTTCCTGTAAGATGTGTACTGATTTCATGAAAATGGCAGAAAGTTGCTGCTGCATCTGGAGATATGAGGAAAGCTCTATGTATTTCGAGGTTAGTTAGAGCAAACAAACTTTTTAGTTTCATGGGAAAATTTCCATTGAGGACCTCTATGGTGAGGACTTGGTGAGTACCTTCTTAAAAATCATATTTCCCAATAATATTTTGGAAAATCAACCGTTGTATATCTAGTTATATATACGTAGATCATTTCTATAAATTTTCATCCAATTTAAAAATCATTAAGGGGTCGAACAAGATGATATAAATGAACGTTTCAAATTTATCAAACTTGAACCGTTCATGTTTATTATTGATAAATCATGATTTTGAATCTCTTAACGATTTTCGATTTGGTTGAAAATTTACAAGAATGATCTACTCATATATAGCTAAACATCTAATGGTTGATATGTCAAAATATGATTAAAATTGAGACTTATAAACTATTGTATAGAAGGTATTCACCAAGTCCTCACCATAGAAATTCTCAATGGAAAATCTCCCTTAGTTTCATCAGTTTATTGGAATGTATAGATTAAACCCCGCTCGGTTCTATCCCAGTAACTGAAAAATGTCTTGAATGAGGCTGGAGTAACATATATGATATCTTTTAGGAGCTTGGTGTAGGGAAGGACCTTAACCCAATCTTTTTACTTTTCCAGGAGTGCAATTGAGATGGTGGAAGCAGAAGTGAGAAAATCTACTTATAACTTATACACATCACCAGAAGAGCATGCATTAGCTGAGCAACAGACAGGTCCAGTATCTGCTTTGGTGAAAAAGCAGGAGATTGATGTTGTAAGTTATCACCTTTTACAACATCCTTTTTCAGTTTTAAAATTTCTGTCATTTCAAGATTTATTGACGAATATTTAGAGCATTTTGGTTTGCTGAAGTTTAATAATGAATGTACCATGTCTTTCACTTATGAGTTTCTTAATTGGGTTCCAGGTGAGAATGGATCACATGGCTACTGCTTTGTCAAAGACATTCAGATCACCCATAGTGGATACCATTCAATGTCTTCCTCAACATCAACAGGTAACCCTCTGAGTATGTATTAAGCTGAAGTAGCTGCTTCTGAGCTGCAGGGACTAGAATATGGTGCATGAATTGAAGCCATAAATTCTGTGGCTGTTATTATTAATACTTTCAAGCCATAAATTGAACATATGGGTTAGACTTTGTAAACTGCCTCTTAACAAACATCTAGTATTTGTTAGTTTTATGGCAAAGTTTGGGAAACTAAGACTTTGTAAAGTTGTATTCCTTAGATTTTCCATTACAAGTGTTAATATCTTCTCTTCCTTTTCTTACCACAGATAATAATGTGCTCTGCTGCAAAGCGTTTCCGTGGTGTAAAGAAAGATACAACTGTAGGAGAGGTATGTTGTATAGCTAATATTTGACCATAAAAGTTAACTGAATTATATACAAACTATGTTACTGATATCTTGTAAACGTATGTACAGCTAAATAAATCTTACATGGAACTCTGCAAATCAACACTAATTCCGCCGGTGGGATGTTATGAATTTTCAAGCATGTGCAAAGTGCTAAATGACCAGGTAAAAGAAGACACTTTTGTAATATAATTCATCTCAGTACAATTTGTTAAAAGGACACTAGGAAAGGCAAAATTAGTTACAGAAGCATGATCTCGTTTGCAGGGGCTCCTCAAACTCAGCGGTCAATCCCGAGATATAAAATCTAAGAGAGTTACACTGAATGTCAACGAAGAGGACATCACATTTGCATTGCAGGTATGGACATATATATCTACGTGTCTGAGATGGTTTAGCATTCGTTAATTTTGCATTCTGGATACTTAATATTTGCTTGTTAACATTTACTTATTTCTGTTGAACAGGGAATTCGGTTTTTCCGGAACTGTCTTCAGTAATTATGCTGAATCAAGAGGAAAAGGTGTAATGTAGGTTATACACAGAAGATGTATCTTTGTGATTGCTTGTACTAGCTGTTGTAGCACATTCTTTATAATGGAATTCTGATTATTTGATGTACACTTGCATCAAAAAGAGCATAATAGATGGATTAATTCCCAACTTCATTGATCTACTTGAACTAGAGATGATAGTTTTCTGGCTCATATGGAAGTGGAGAATAGACAGTCATTTGCCCTTGAGTCTTGGAAAATTATTAGTGATGCTGCTCTTGAGTGGAAGCTGGCTCAAAATCAAATCGAAGGTAAGGTAAGAATGCCTTGGATTATGCATCTGACCAATTTTACCTCAAGTTCCGGTGGCTGCCCACTGACTGTAACTTAACAAGGTACACGTACTATCGTCACCAAGCTAGCCCTCTTTTTGGTCTCTCTGCTCTTCTAATTACGTTACAAAATTACATGCCAACATACAAAGTTACAAAGCTCATAGGTTTGTGTATTTCCTAATGGTTGAGATAAACTACATTTTATCGAGTTAATTAATTTGAGATATTTTGACTCCTTTAAGCTGTTCATATTGGGATACAATAATGCGACATATGAAGTCACACATGTCTCCTACAAAAACAGTCCATTGAGAATTAGGGTTGCTCCATGACCAAGGCGTCGAACTATTCGCTAATGAGGCAAATTCAAATCATAATACTCCTTTCTATCGTCCAATTTTTTTTCAAATTGTTTTGTTGACGAATCAGGTTCGAATCTTAGTACTCCTTCTACTCAGCATCAATCGTGAGATGTCATCCATGAATATTCTCGCGTGGAATTGTCTTGGAATTTGTAATGAGACCGTGGTGGAAGGCCTAAAAACCTTGATTCGGCAAACCAAGTCTGCAATAGTTTTCTTGACGGAGACGAAAGTGTCCAACCCTACTTATATGAATTCCTTGAGGATCAAGCTTGGATTCCTGAATTGCGAGACTGTATACAATGTAGCGAGTGACAGCAGTGGGGAGGGTCAATCGAGAGGAGGGGTGTTGTTCTGGAGGGATGAGATACAGGTTGAGTTTTTGACCAAATCGCTCAACCATATTGATGTTCTTGTTACACCAAATGATGGCTCGGAATGTTGGAGATTCACTGGATTCTATGGCCATCCTTGCACGGTTAAGCGACATAGAACGTGGGATCTTCTGAAGGAACTAGTGGATTGCTATACACTGCCGTGGTTGATCGCTGACAACTTTAATGAAATTTTTCATAATGGGGAAAAGGATGGAGGTGCTTGCCGTGGTAATGGCCAGATGTAGTTTTTTCGGTCAGCCCTCACATATTGTGAGGTTTATGACTTAGGATTTTAAGGGATCCAATATACTTGGGAATGCAGGGGAGTGCGGTGTAGGCCTGATAGAGCAGTGGCTTCGACCTCATGGATGGATATCTTCCCAACATCGAAGCTGATGAATTTAAAACCAATACAAGGGGACCACGTTGCAATATTGATCGAGTTCCAAAGTGGGGTTGAACAGAAAATACCTAGGCAGCACAAACGCTTCCGGTTTGAGGCGTTATGGGTGGCACATAATCAATGTGCAGAGATGGTAAAAAAGGGATGGAGGAAGTCACATAATGGATCTTTGATGCATTATCAATATGCGGTTGAAGTTAAACAAAGGGCAGAGAACAACTTTTGGTAACCGCGGCAAGGAAATAGATGGAATTCGTAATAGATTGGAGGCACTGAGAGCCTTGCCACTAAGTGAAGTGTATAAGGAGGAACATGTTGCACTTACGCAACGTCTAAATACTCTCCTAGGTGAGGAACTTGAATACTGGAAGCAGAGTGCTAAGTTACAATGGCTTACGGAAGGGGATTGCAACATAAAGTTCTTTCATCGGAAAGCATCAAATAGGAAAACAAAGAACCGGATCACTGGCTTGTTTGATGTGGCTAGTATTTTACAGGAGAAGGAAGAGGAGATGGAGCAGATTATGCTCAGTTACTATAGTTCGCTGTACTCGACAGGAGATATCGATTAGGTTCATATGAGAGCTATGGTTAACTTGATTCAACCAAAGGTAACACAGGAGATGAATACCAAGCTACTAGAAAAGGTTACGACATATGAGGTATGCCAAGCCATCTTCCAAATGTATCCTATAAAGTGTCCTGGACCGGATGGCATGCCTCCTTTATTCTTTCAAACTTATTGGGATAATATAAAGGCTGATGTGGTGAAAGCAGTGAAGGACTTTTTAAGTTCAGGAAGGTTGTTGGATGAGATTAATTACACACACATTTGTTTGATCCCGAAAGTGCCACGACCTCAACGAATGACTGATTTGAGACCTATTGCGCTTTATAATGTTATTTACAAGATTTGCTCGAAAGTGATTGCCACCAGATTGAAGAAGATTTTTAACCTGATGATCTCTCCCTTCCAGACTGCCTTTGTACTAGGTAGATTAATCTCTAATAACACTCTAGTGGCTAATGAGGTATCACATTTTATTCATACAAATGTCTCAAAGTCGAATGGAGCTTTCTATTTAAAGCTGGATATGAGTAAAGCATATGATCGTTCGGAATTGATTTTTTGGAGGCGGTGTTACACAGGTTAGGGTTTGCTGAAGCCTGGATCAAGATGGTGATGTAATGCATTATGACATTGCGCCATTCTTTTTTGCTTAGTAGTAAAATTAAAGGCTAGATGGCTCCTACAAGAGGGATTCGACAAGGAGATCATCTTTCTCCTTTTTTATTCCTATTGGGAACTAAGACCTTTACAACCATACTGGAGAATAAGGCACAGTTCGGCCTTTTGCAGGGTGTTCAGTTTGTGACAATGCTCATGTTATCCATTATTTGCGGGACGATAATATGTTGTTTGGTAATGCATCGAGAGAAGAATGTGTATGCGTCCAGAATGCTCTCTCTGACTACGAGTTAGCATCAGGACAGAAAATCAATTATGAGAAAAGCAGTATTGCTTTCAGTAGAGGTGTTCCCGAGCTTTTAAAGTTGGAGTTAGCTTAGGTTCTGGGAGTTAATGTAGTCGACAAACATGAGAAATATTTAGGTCTACCTACTTATATAGGGAGAAAGAGGACAACAACTTTTGCATACATCAAAGAGAGACTTCAAAAAAAGCTAGAGGGTTGGCGAGGAAAACTCTTAAGTTCGGCAGGCAAGGAACTTCTAATTTGTGTGGTAGCTCAAGCTCTTCCGGCTTACACAATGACTTGTTTTCTGCTTCCTAAAGATTTTTGTGAGTCCCTCCATCATCTATGTGCGAGATTTTGATGGGGATCAACACCAGAAAAAAAAATACATTGGATGTCGTGGGAGAAACTCTGTTTGCCGAAAGAAGAAGAAGAGATGGGGTTTAAATATTTATATGCACATAACTTGACTTTACTAGCGAAACAAGGGTGGAGATTGTTGAAACATTCGTCACCTCTTATCGCTCGACAGAGCTAAATGTTATACAAGTGGTAATTTGTGGGATGCATCGTTATTAAATTCTCCATCACAGTGTTGGTGGGGAATCTTTGAGGCTCTCTCTTTGCTGAACAAAGGAATACTTTGGAGAATGGGTTCCGGTGAGGCAGTCAAGATCTGGTCAGACCCGTGGCTTCTTAGGGCGAGTAGTTTTGTACCAAGGTCTCCTAGTGTGGCAGGGATTACTAGAGTCGCCGAGTTAACTACTGAACAGGAGTTTGGAATAGAGAGTTAACAATGCTTCTATGAAGAGGAGAAGGATTTGATCCTAAGAATGCCACTGAGCTGTCGTAGAGGCACTGATAGGATGGCCTGGTTTTATTCAGAGTACACAGGGTAGCGGCGAAAGGCATGCTACATAATGTGGAGCCACCGAGTAGTTCTCAAGGACTTGCAATGCCTTGGAGGAAATTATGGAGCTTACTCGTGCAACAGAAGATAAAGATTCATCTCTGGAAGGTATGTAGTAGTATAGTGCCTACGGCTTCCTCTCTCTTAACAAAGAGAGTCGATGTACCTATTGAATGCTCTCTTTGTGGAGGAGGGGAGTTGGAGACGATTGAGCATGTTACACGGGACTGCTCGTATGTTCAGGAGGTAATGAGTTCAATACAAGTGGTGGCTGCACAACTGAGTAACATTGATATAGGGAATGCGAGATGTTGGTGGACAGACTGCTTATCAATCTTAAAGAATATGGAGTGTGCTACTTTGATCTAAGTAATCTGGGCAGTCTGGAAGGAGCGGAACAGGAGGAGATGGAGCAACGAATACATGCTGGCTTCAAGAGTTAGCTTCCCATCACTTTTGGCCTATTCGAGTAGTTATCTGCAGGCTCAACCCGCAAAGATAAGCAAACAAAGAAGAGCACTGCAAGTCTGGAATTGAAGCAACCAGAATTTGGATGGATCAAGGCCAATTGCGATGGGGCTTTTGATTGGAATACAAGTCAAGGAGCGACAACCTGTGTCTTTCGTCAACACGACGGGGAAGTTATTGCTGGTATAGGGAGATATGTGGAGTCAGGTTCCTCTCCTGCCCTCGTGGAAGCTGAAGCGGCACGAATGGCTTGCCAACATGTAGTCTCGAAGGGCTATCAACATCTTGCATTGGAAATTGATTGTCCAGGGTTGGTCCGAGCTATCGAAGCTGATGTTGAAGATGACTCTGCAACAGGTCAGGTGGTTGAAGATGTCAAGTCCCTTAACCAGAAAATCCCCTTCGTGAAGATCATTCATGTTTTCTGGGAAGCAAACATAGTAGCGCATTGCTTAGCTCGTTTTACCTTAGTGTCACATCTTTCTTATGTCTGGGAAGGGCATTTGCCTGATCACATCCAGGGTGTTGCCTTGGATTTCATATAGTTTAATTTGTCCCCGTTGTTTTTGCCAGAACACAATAAACTAGATAGCGGTTACGCAACTTCCTAAACTGATAGGGGAAATTAGAAGAAGCTCATTGGCACATTTAAATTTTCGAAAACAGACCAACCAACATTTCATTGCTAGATTTAATTCCTTGAACGAAATATATCTTGATTTCTTTCCTTATCAGAGCTAATTAATCTTTTGATATACCTTAAATACCCATTGGCCTAAATATATATACACTACCAGAATAAGTATTATGGCTGACGAAATGACGAAAAAGAGGTTAATGACTTTTGATGTCGTCGGGTATAGTATACTATACCCGATGACAAAAGGGTTTGTCTACCATTGTTTTTGGTCGTCGGGCATAATATTATAGCCGACGACCGAAAAAAGGTCATCGGTGTTTGTGGCGGGACCGTCGTCAGCTATAGTTTTTGAGAAACACTGACGAAATTTTTCAACTATAGCCGACGACATTATTTAGTTGTCGACTATAGTTCTTTATTACAAATTGATCTGGGCAGCAGCTCAATCATTCAAACAAAATTCGGTGAGAAAAACTCAAAATGCTCTGAAATCGTTACGTATTGTGTTGTCGGAAGCTGTCCAAAATAGGTTTGTGAAGCTATATAGGTACGTGCGTGCGTGCGTGCGTGCGTGCGTGTGTGTGTGTGTGTGTGTGTGTAGAGTTGATTGTTGATTTTGAGTTGATTATTGATTTTGAGTAATTGATTATTGATTTTGAGTTGAGTTGAGTTTAATTCGATGAATATATATAACTAGATGTAAATTGTTCATATATATGTGTTAATTAATTTGTAATCAAGGAGTAAAAGAATTAAATAATATAATTTGTAGTTTAAAGATTGATATATATATATATAGATATAATGGTGAATTTTTAATTAATTAGTGCATATATATATACAGTTAGAATTTTCAGGATGAACAGGAATTGGATGTGCCTTCCAAGATGGGATCCAAGATATGCCCATGGAATTTTGAGTTTTGTGGAATATGTGAAAACTAATTGTGAAGGGATAACAATTCATTATTGCCTGTGTACGAAATGTTTGTGTTGCAACAATAAATATCGTTTTCCCATTGATAAAGTATGGAAACACTTGAAGAAAAATGAGTTTTAGGATAAGTACACATGTTGGATTTATCACGGTAAAACATCATCAGCGGGTCAGCATGATTTTGGGAAATTTCCTGAGAGGACCAGTACATCCAATGATCCAACAACGAGATTGATCAACGATGTGTTTCCTTATGAGAGCGCTGTATTTGCTCAAGCACCAGATATCCCTCCTGCCATTGGGGCTTCCCTCATATTGAGCCAGTCCAGGAATCACCTAGAGCTATCAACACTGCCGGTATGGACAAGTGGAACAACCTGATTGCCTTCCAACATATCCCGTTATACAACGGGTGTAATAAGACTGTTCTTGAAAGTGTCATGGGAGTAACGAAGCTCAAAGTGGAGAAAAAAAATGAGTGTCAAGGTTGTTGATGATTGGCTGGAGTGGACTTCTTCGATGCTGCCCCCGATCATCGCCTTCTTACCATTCATCGTAAGGTGCGACATATCCTGAAACATCTTGGCATTTCCTACATCAAAATCTATGCATGCAGATATGAATGCGTTCTATTCTGGGGTAAAGATTCTTATGGGAATGATCTTGAGAGTCTTGATACCTGTCCGGTATGTGTTACAGATATGTATAAGTTAACTCCTGCAAGGAATAAGAAAGCTGTGAAGATTCTTTGGTATTTCCCGCTGATTGATAGGCTGGAACAATTGTTCATGTGTACACACATGGCTGAAGCTATGAGATGGTGGACTGAGAGGAATTTTCCTGGCGATGATACCCTTATACACCCTGCTGACGAAGAGGCTTGGAAGCACATGGTCAGGGAGTTTTCTTATTTTGCATCAGAGATTCGAAATGTTTGGCTCGGGCTCTCATCTGACAGATTCAACTCTTTTGGCAACATGAGTCCCCAATACAATATATGGCTAGTTATTTTGGTACCATACAACTTTCCTCCATGGATGTGCATGTGACAACCCGAACCGGAAATTGTATGTTTATCGGCTTGATTTGCGAGTTTCGTGATTAGTCGCGATTTTGTTGAAATTGGTTGATATGGCGGGGTTGTTAATGACTAAATTATCGGGCAATAATTTGATTTGAGTTCCTTCACAGAAGTTGTAGAGAATTTAATTTTGACCTCGTAGGAATTTTCGGAGGATTATTTGGAGTTACGAGGAATAAGTTATGAATATTTTCGGCCGTTGGATTTAGTCGTGTTTATCCAATTGGTTTCGATCCGTTTTCGACCGTTGATCATTTTTATCAGATAAGCATGTGTTGAATTGAGCCATTGAATTTTTATCGGATTTGTCAAAGTTGGTTGACTTCAGGTGGAAATCGAAGAATTTGTCGAGATAAGTTCGTAGACACGAGAATCGTTGAAAACAGAGTTACGATGCAAAAGTTACGTTCGATCAAAATTTGTCGTAAAATAAATACGGAAGTTACCAAAAATGAAAAGTATAAATAGTGGATTTCCTTTTTGGGTAAGTCAGACTTGGACTTTGGGGAGTTGACTGAGTCAACTCGGGTGAATTGACTCACCCTTGTTCACCATTTTAGATTCTTTATTGTCATCTAGCAATCTCAATGTTCAGCGTGTTTCTTGAGAAGTAGAGTATGTAATTCCATTTATTGTTTTTATTGAATCAAAACTAGAACATTCTTTTTGTATATTCAGTAGCATTCTCAAGTAATACAATTCACCTGCTATCGGTGGCACATGCATAATTCTACCAATAGCATCATATCTTTTTCTTGGGGTCCTTTTTTGGATTTCCAAACAAACTCAATCAAAAATTTGGCATAATTTAATATATTTATTATTTGCATCAAACCAAGCAGTCAGCTTAGTAGATTCTACATTTGGATTTTCTAACACTTGTTTAAGAGCTTCCCCTTCTTCAAAATAAACACTTTGTTCATTGGGCAAATAAATTTTTATGTATTGCACTGCAGTGTATTTAGAATGAATCAAGAATTTAAATAACCACCAGACAAATTCATGAGGAGTTAAGTACCGGCAATTGAAATAATTTTGAGTTTTATCATTTACAGTGTCACGAATTAACACTCGAGTTCTATCTGAACCATTATTTATATTTTTAAATAAATATTTTATTAACATAGATTGAGAAGATGATTCGACATATATATGAGTTTATGCCTTAACGACAAAACTTGATTGTATGGACAACATAATTATTACATATATTTATTCCATTTTTAACCGTAACTTTTAGTCATCATCATGACGCATATATTGAGGATCGAAGGCTTAATTGCTTGAAATTAAGTACTTGAATATATTGTATGATTTTAGAAAAAAATTTGTACACGAACCATCTCGCATGCATGGAGACTTAATCCACGACTCCTTAAATTGACTGATGAATTCAAAAAGTTCTATGTTAATGTTTTTATCCGGTAATTCATCTAAAATAATATATCTATATTATTTTATGTATAACATTTGTATAATTTTTCAAGCCAAAATAAGAAATGATCATGTTGTAACTCTCGTTTCTGGAATTCAATTGTATAAATATGTGCACCAACATATCCAAGCAACTCTCTAGATTTAATAAAAAGAAACCATATCATCTAATTTTATTTTAAAAATCCTTGAAATAATGTCCAGTCGATCCTCTAATTTGTAACAAGGTTTTTTTTTCAAAATATCTCACAATTTCTGGTCATTTAACATTGTACGTGAAAATTATGAATAAACCTGGACTACCATATTGTCTACAAATTGTCATAGCATGTTGGTAATTATTTATCATATCTCTTGGACTGTCAGTATGAGAACTTGGAAGAAATTTTTTTTTCCTAAATTTGAAGACTGTGTAATTCCATTCGAACAACAGCAGAAGCAGAAATTTTATTCTATTTTTCACACCTCAATTTTGGTTGATTATTTCTTACATACTCCAAACGATTTTTTTTTAACAGTTGCATAAGTATCGACTAGATATTGTTAAAATAATCTTCCACATTTTAACAAAGTTCTCCAATAATTTTTTAATCATAAAAAGTGCATCTATTCACACTTCCAATTTTACTATTTAGACCTCTCTCCACATTTTTGTATACAAACTTTTTATTTTACCCATAAATTTGCTTTTCTTCTACACCCATGTATCCTTGCAATAACCGCCTCCAACGACTCAGACGGTTTGACCGCCACCAACCCCGCCACTATCTAATTCTACACCTTCCCTTTTATGCATGTATTCTAATCAAATTAATAACTTAGTCTAGGAAGGGATGCACATGATCTGCTATGGTGTTGCCAGTTCTAAATTTTCAATTGGAAGAAATACAGAGAAATAGCTTCCAGAATTCCGTATCTTCAAAACCCTCCAAACTACTCGCAGTCATTTTTTTGGATATGACTATTAGCTTGAAAGAGTTAGGTTGCTTCGTTTTTTATTTTCATTCATTTCCATTTCCTTGATCTTGGGTAAAAAGCTCTTGATCAGTTTCTTATCGATAAAAAGAAGAAACGATAGTACAAGAAATTCATGAGTCGTAGATGTTGGTGGTATAAAGACTTCAGAGGCAACTATAGTCAATGGAATTCATGGGTTGGGTGATGAAGATCTGAGGAGGCAACAATAATGGAAGAAATTTCAAATTTTTTGAAAGAATCATATGGTTGCGATGATAGAGATGATTAATATTACAAAATTAAACATTTTTTTAGTTAGGGTAAATTAGGATTATTGAGGTTACAAAAAATAAAAACGGAAGTATGAATATACGCAGCCAATCATGAATTTGGTAACAAGTAAATTTTGTCATTGACACTTTCCTATTATTATTGTCTTCTTTTCCTGCTATTGATTCCAATAACACATTTATTTTAAATTTATCTTCACTGTATGAAAAAAAATAGTGGATATTGTAATGACATTAACTTGAATTTTGAAATACGTTTAAATTCTCCAATGTCGCAAATTTATTTTAAATCTATCTTCACCGTATAAAAAAAGCAGCGGATATTGTAATGACTTTAGCTTGGGATATATTTTTAAAATACGTTTAAATTTTTCAATGTCACCGACAATTAAACCGTCATTCTCAGAGGCAGTTGGTAACTCATATTGCTTACTGTCAGTTGATTGTCTATCAAGCACACTCATAGTAAAATAAGGCAATGATCCAATGCCACAAAGTCCCAAACCAACCTACAAATGCTTTTTCTATAAATTACTGAGACTTTCAACCAAATAACATATTAGATTGTCGAAAATATGTTAGATTATAAACCGTTTAGATTTAAAATCTTCAACAATAACAAAAATTAAAGTCAGATAACGTCATTAACAAAGCAAACTCGATCATTTGAATTGCACAATCACAAATCACAAATCTATACCTGAGTGGTGATGAGAAATGGAAATGACGCAAGACGTACAACAGCGACAGAAACAACAACAGAATAGCACAGGTGAGAGCTCTTTACATAGAACCTATAAAAGCATAGTAAATCTATTCAATATTGGAAGTGCATTGTAGTTTAAAAGGCTATTATATGTATATACTGTGTGCACAATGAATAAACCTTTACCAAAATAAGTTATCAGTACTCGATTTTGATACTTTCTTACCATAGAGAATGACGTAACACTCACTAACCATAACACAACAAACAAAAACAAAGCATTATTGCATATCTAAACGATTAATATCGTATGTTTTAAGGTATTACTACCCCTAAATTATTATTGGTATATTAGACTAAATGTTGTTTCCTTGCTACTGATCTTGCTCCGTATATATTATCTCTCTTTCTCTCTATCTTTAACTCTTTGAATGGTGCTACTGTGCTACATTACTTCATCCAGATAACCCTAGACCAAAACTTCATTTATATGCACAGAATGCTTCAAACGACGGCTCATCGTCTGATGACCAATTTGACCGTTGTCTATCGAGCAATCGTCTGATTCAAACGACGAATAAATCCCCAAATCAACTGTCGTTTACCAATCATAACGACGACGGATAAAACATCAAACGACAAGTGGCATTGATGCCCGCACACCAAAGTGTAACATTCAAACAACGGCCAACCGTCTTCTGATAGTATATCAAACGATGGGCAACCATCTTCTTATGGTGTATCAGAAGACAGTTGGATATTATATAGCCGTCATCTTATAGTGATTCAATCAACATTTGCATATGCTATATGGTCGTCGGTTGACACAATATTTGCACTTTCAAGCGTCGTGTAATTGAAATAAAAAAAGTATAGAATGGAAACCATCATGAAAGTAAACATACCAAAATCCATAGCATACCATATTATCATCAAACAAAAAACCATAGCATACCATATTATCATCAAACAAAAAATACCAAGTAAATAGGAGTAAACAGATGATAGCTAAACCTTCTGCATTCATCCACCAAAACTTAAGTTGACTGAGAATACTACTACAAGAGCGTTTAAATGTAAAACGAAAAAAGCAACACGAAATACTTCCTCAGACAGCCGAAAGACATTCTTCAACGTTTCTTAGAGACATCGACAGTCTTTCCCCTATGGCCAGTTGTCTTGCTGTGCTGTCCACACACACGAAGGCCCCACTAATGACGAAGACCATGATGATTCCTGTGCAATAAGAAACAACATAGTAGTAACGATATTTTCATAGTGATCCAACACATATCACTCATTTGCATCCATCAACACATCAGATGTAAAGACTACCATGAACTATCTTGTAACTTCAACAGCTTTGACCCTAATGCAATGCAATGGCTATGACGGCTAAGAAACAAAAATATTTGTTCACACAAGACAACAAGTAGAAATCTATTCAGGTATCAAATGGTTCACTTTGCAAGACAAAACACTAAACACCAAATGGTTCACTTTGCAAACACCAAGACAACACGCAAAATCCTATCAAGAATCACACAGCATACTACATTCTGAACCTATTAACTTAACCTATATAGAGGCATGATTTCCAACAAAAACTTATAGTAATAGTCACTACAAAACTAGTTGTTAACACGAAACAAAGAGACAATAAGAGGATTAAAGACTCATAGCAAGGCAAAATAATCAGTTACCTGATCTTCTTGAGCCTCTCAAGATCATCCCTAAGCTTCATGTCCAACTGATTGGAGATGACCTGAGAGTATTTGACATCCTTGTAATCCTTCTTTCCGTTGAGAAACCAGTCTGGAATGTTGAAATCTTTCGGGTTTTGCACAATATGCATCAACTTGCTGATCTCTGAATTGGACAGCTCACTGGCTTGCATTATCCAACCACATCGAATATCAACAATCATAAACTTAAGTGATTCTATACATCCAGCATAAACTTGAGAAATAGCTTCTGTGGGCATCAATTCTCAACTCGCTTATTCATATTCAGTACTAAATAATATTGGAAAATTTATTTCTTATTACCCCTCTAGTATGTCACCATGCTACCTGTCCAGCTTCGTAGTTGGCAACTCAATAAACTCACCAAGATATGCACAAAGAATTCAGCATACATGTATTTTTTCATACTTCTTCTTCAAGTTTTAATTGGCTACCTAAAAAAAACAGTATCACATATAAACTGATTCATATGCACTTTGCAGAATAAATCACTTTTTTCTTTCTATTAATTCAATTTCTAACCGTGTCATTCCAAGTTTTCAACAAAGAGAAGATGAAACACACAAATTGAAGCAATACAGATCAGAAATTCAATTGCTTACAACAAATGAACAAATAAATGAACAGAAGCGAGAGAGAGCCGTACCAGGCTGCACTTAACTTTCTGCACAAACTCGCTGTTCTTAAATCCCCCCAGAAATTCACGCTTGTCAAACTCCTTCAATCTGGTCTTCAACACCCGAATCAGTTCCCGATCCCTACACCATTTCAACCTCCAAAATCCTCCGCTGCCCTCCACCTCCGACGCTAAAGCGTTCTTAATCTGCTGACAAGTCGATCCGGATCGTCGACCTCGGTGTCCACTTCTCCAGAATCTTCTTGCTAAAGTTCGGCGAGGAGTAGGCCCGGCGAATCTCCACCAGCTTGGGCTACAGCTTCTTCACGAAGTCGATCTACGATGACGGCGTCGACCGGATTCCGGTGGCGGAGTTAAACAGGTTATCGAGCTCGCCTCCACCGCTGCACTTCTCTGGTTTGATTTGGTGGCGATAGGTGCGATGCAAGATAGGTTTTGGGTTTAATCAAGAAGCAAAGAGAATCAAGTAGAGAAGAGTAGACATAGTGTTGGCAATGTGGGTAAACGGGCATGTATCCGTCCTTTTAATGGAATACTTAGTATTTAACGATAAAATGATGAAGGGCTAATACCCATTTCTGTTTGATCAAATTTCGGGTAACCTATAGGTACCCTTTCAAATTTTTTTTTCATTTTTTTTTCTGTCCCATCGGAGAATCACCACCGGCGGCGGCGGCGGCACTACCTCCGATTTCAGCAACCAAAAGCCCAACTTGTTCCAAATCAATCCAACAACAATTCTTTTCAAAGAAACAACATCAAATTCTAAACAAAACTCAACGAATTTTACTTTGAACAAAAAATTCTCAATTTCTTCAATTCTTCAATTCGACCGACTCTGATTGAATTGGGAAACAAACAAGATATGGTTAGCTTTGTGGTGACAAGGGCTGCAAAGCCCAAATGGTCTCTTTAACCGATTTTTTCTCGAAATAAAAAACCCCAAATTTCTAGGGTTCTAGAGATTTTCATTCGGTTTCTTCAATGTTTGAGTTCTTTATGGTACAAAATGGAGTTGAGAGTTAAGGGAGAAGAGAAGAGGGCGTCGGGGTGGTCATTTTGATACCTTACTCAAAGGTTTTGGTGGCCGGACGGCGAGCTCACTCACCGGAGCTCCGGCAAGGAAGAGAGAGTCGGGAAGAGAGAGAGAGAGAAAAATAATACCCGTGGATATACTCATACCAGCGCGTTTAATTATCAGGTATTTTTTAAAATACCTATTACCCGCCCGTTAACAAAACGGAATAGATTTTTACCCGCCCGCCAATTTCAAAAACGGAATAATACCCACCGGTAAAAATGCCAACATTAAGTAGACAAAAGAGTGATGAGAATACTTAATCGGAGATCCAACCCGGAATGGTAGCTCAGTAGCGACGAGCTTGACTGCCTCCCACCATAACCTTTCCCTGTTCGATTACTTTCTCTAGATCCAAAGCGTTCTGAGTCCGAATCGGGGCTGGGAGCTTACTTAACTCCATGCGAGAGAGAGAGAGAGAGAGAGAGAGAGAGAGAGAGAGAGAGAGAGAGAGAGAGAGAGAGAGAGAGAGAGAGAGAGAGAGAGAGAGAGAGAGAGAGGCTATGGTTTTGAGTGAGACTGCGTATGTTTGATGAGTTATGGTAGGTCTCATCTTTTGGTCTCGAGCCTCATTCTAGCTCACCCAATCTTTAGGGTCGAAATCCAGCTCAACCTTAACGTAGGCCGGGTCGGTCTAGCCTCTTTTGAAATAGGGTGGAATTTGGGCTATACATTTGAAGCCCAACCCAACCTCTCGGCCCAGCTCATTTAAGTCTCTTCAGCCTAGCTTAGCCCCGGCCTCATAAGTCTCATCAACCCTAGTCTCTTTTCAAATAAGGAAATTAATTAATATATAAATATATTTATATCACTTTAAAGACCTAGAGGTCAAGCCTAATCTGACTCATTTTGGTCATTTTTATTAGAAAACATAATATAATTTATGAATATTATCATATTTTTTCTTATTACTTTACTTTCTTGTCTTATTCACCTTGATGTTCTCTCCACACAAAAAAATATATTCAAAACATATTCATAAATCAATAAAAAACAATATATTGAACTTTTGATATATTAAATTTTCTCAATTTAAGGCTCATCCTGGCCCGGCCCGGCCTCTTTAGCCTCATTGACCTAGCTTTAATGGGCGAGCTAAGACTTCTAAATTGTGGCATCGACCCAACCCAGTCTCGTTATGTTTGACCGTTGAGCAAGCGCAACCTAGTCCAGCCCTAAGCCTTAAATTTAGGGCCGAGACCGGCCCAGCCCAGCCCATGATGAACGCTAAGTTAGGGTTGTATTGTTTTCTATTTTAGTAAGTGTGATATTAATGGTGGAGAGCCACAAAATTAGTCAATGGAATTAATGAATTTCACACGAGAAGTGACTGTCGTATAATTCAAGGCACCTAAATTTGTAACATGGTTTGACAAAATATTTGGGGGGAACTTGTGCAACTAGATTTTGAGCTTTAATTTTTGCGGGAATATGACAACACCTAGGTTTAGTGAAAATGCTCTAAGATCACACAACGGGCGCTATCCTGTTAATGAAGGCACATGCCATTTTGAAAATTTGGACTAGTGTTATTTGAAAATACTCTAGGATCACACGACAGGTACTGTCATGTAATTGAAGTCATAGAAAATTATGAAAAACTTCAACAAAAGTGAGGGTTCTTACAATGATCATCCATCGTCTAAGAGTACATTAGAGAACAGGTAGCACTAGCCCGTCGTTTAATGTTTGAAATAGACTTCACACATCTATTTCAGGCCTTTTGTCGTCTGAAGGCCATCATGTGAAGCATTTTTTGTAGTACTGAAACTAGAAGCTATAAACACTGATTATAACTCGAAACGAAAAAATATATTCCATGAAAATAGGAAAACCTAAAATAAGCTTTTACTACAACCAATGAATTCAACAAAGATAGAAAAAAAAATCTAAACTCTAAGAACCACAAAAGCGAGCATAAGCAAATAAATCTTTGCATAGTAGAATCTAAAGATATAGAATGTGATATGTGTAGACCTTTATATCCAAAAGCATAGCATAAAACAAAAGTATCATTACCAGAAAAATGCACTTAGACGACGAAGCAGTTTCGTCGCCTAAATATCTCGACGACAAAATCTTCGTCGTCTAAGTATCGTAGTCTAAGTACTTAGACGAAGAAATAAATATATTTTGTCGTTTAAGAGACAGTAAGTCGACGAAAACTTTGTCGTTGCCTAAGGTCTTAAACGACGAAATATCACAGGCCGAGACGACGAAATATTTCGGCGTCCAAGTGGGATAACCTAGACGATAAACTTGAAACGTTCGTCATCTAAGTAGGCCGACATAAACAACGATAGTTTTCATTTCGTCGTCTTATGCTGTTTTTTTTTAAATTAATAAATCGAATATTAAATTAATAAACTTGAATCTCCGTCGTCTGAAGTCCGTCGTTCAAGTGTCATAGTCCAAGTACTTAGATGACGAAAATATATCATTCCGTCGTCCAAGTGACGGCTTAGACAACACAAATGGTCCTTCGTCCAAGTGAGGATTAGATTACGTAAATAACATTTGCGTCGTCCAAGTACAACATAGAGTACAGAATTCTTTGCATGGTCTAAATGATGACTTAGACCACGAAACTATTTTGTAGTCTAAGTGATGACTTAGACCACGAATGTATATATGATTTTGTAGTCTAAGCCATCACTTAGACTACGAATGCATATATTATTTCGTAGTGTAAGTGATGACTTAGACTACAAAATCGTATATGCTTTCGTAGTCTAAGTGAATTTAATTTTTTTTTTTAAATTTTCCTTAAAATTTGAATTTAAAGGAAAATATTATTTAATTAATTTAAATAATAAATTTATTTTAAATATTAAAGTAATTAAAAATTGTACGTACATCGATATCGTTTGAAAAAAAATGAAATATTAAAAGCTACGTACAAACTAAGTAAATACGGCAGGAGTAGACGTGTAGCCGAGTCCCCCACCTCTAGCCATGTCATCGTCGTCGGGGTGTGGGGTCAGAGCAGGATGACAATCTTGTTGAACCCTGTTTTGCATGAGGCAGAGGAGGTTGGCTATCTGCACTTGTTCCTCATCAAACCTCTGACGCATAGATAGCGTTTTCACCGATGCGAGTCGAGCCTCCTCAAGGGCTACTTGGACCACCGCCGCATCCCGAGCACTTGTCCTCACCGAGAGTGTCGTAGATAAGTCAGAAGATAAATCTCGCTGCACCTTGTGTCCAAACCCCCTAACCTCCTTACCAGCTCGACGACTGCATATCTCAAAGGCGATTGCAATTTGACTCTCCCTCGATAGAGGAGGCAGGTCTTCCGACGGTAAATCTGAAAGGACCCAACTCCGATTTAGTTTCCTAAACCAGAATCAAACCCCTTCTAAAAACACGAACTTTCAAAAACCATAGAAATTTCGACAGAATTTCACTATATCGCGAAGTTACCATTAACCTGCACCCAAAAATACACTTCATCCTATGCCACAAAAGCCAAACCGTGGGCACCAATCTCATCCGGATTTCTCAAAAACATATCATAATATAAAACAATAAACAAAACTGTAACTTTACAGAAATCCAGGAAAATCATATGAAAATATAAACATTAGAGTAGTCAGAGCGACATCTAGTATATATACATAAATACACAACAGTAGCCCAAACAAGAAACCTACTGAGAAGGAAAAGTAGCTTGAATACTAAGTCTCCAACTGCGACGTACGACACCTGAATCCAAATTGCAAACTGGGTAAAGAAAACGAAGAACTGTTAGAGTGAGTGGACGAAAATAAATGTCTTTTGCCGAATAATATATATGTTATAAAAATATATGCGAGTCTAAATGCATGAAAACAATATGGTACACGATGGAGACTTTAACTCCTCACGCGTACAGAGCATGCATCAAAAATCTCGCGGGGTCACTCATGGACACATCCGCGCTAGTACAGTCTAAATCATGGGATCCCAGACCCACACGTGATTCTAGCCAGAAAGGCCTCAGGTCAAGGTATCTGTTCCCACCTGGAAAATTCCTCGGCACAGGGTAACAGTCCCCCCCCCCGGTAAACATCCTCGGGGATTAGCCGGGATGTTAAGTGTATCGATACAACCACATATACTAAGACTGTACTCTATGTAAATCAAATCATAAATAGTTTCCATGTAGATGCATAAAGCATAATGTGAATGCATATTCCTAATACGTAATTATAATAGCATATTCGTCGATGCATAATCGTAAATGCATAATCGTAAAACACATGCTCGAATAAATCATAATCGCATACGCATGCTCATGCTCGTAAAATATATAATAGAGACTCACAACCAACCAGTGAAAAGAAAGGTGTCCACTCACAGACTTGCACATTGCAAAACGCGTTAATCCTGTGATCCGGCGGAAAATCCCTCGCCAAACGAACGATCACGATCCCATGAATAATTATAAATACCACTGTTCAAAATCACAATTCAAAACCTTGAACCACATCTTGAGAACCAACCATTCCCAAAAACATATAACTCGAATATCGACGAAATCGTCAAAAATTCAATAAACACACTATAAAATCTCGCCACAAATTTTGATTCTCAATTCAAAATATAAACCTCATCACTGCGATCGGTGCGCGATTCCAAGAAAAACGACATAAAACTTGTCGAAAATCACCTCGGCCGAAAAAACCGCCGCGCATGACGGCGCGCTGGGTTGCCGCCGCCGGAAAATTTCATCGGCCCAGAAAATTTCAACCTACACATGGATTTGAAGATCTCGACATTTCCAACAACTTTGTAGTTCGAAGCTAAGCACAATTTTGACCGGAAAAACTCCAAAACTCACCTAGAAATCGAAAACCCTCGCCGAAATTCATTAACTCCGATCGGCCACCACCGACCACGGCAAGGTGCAAGACCACTTCTAAAAGCTTCTTCTCCTCAAGGGCAACAAAACCCCTAACAAGTCGACCCCCAACTCGCCCGCCTCCGCCGCCACCATCGCCAGAATACCACCGAAATTCCTGAACTTTAACAAGCCATAACTTCTTCATCTGACAACCAAATTGAGTGAATGACCTAACAAAAGAAATAGGAGCTCAAGCCCAACAACTTTCGTGAAGGAATCATGGCCAAAAGACACCGGAATAAGGCACATCGAAGGTGAGAAAGTCACGGCCTGAAATGGGTCAGTTTTGTCCCACGGGTCAAAGGGCCAGATTTCCATTTTGGGAAACTTTCTAAAATCGTCACGTATTCACCCCGTATTTACCGTACACGTATCGTCCAAATCGTATCGAAACCAAACGGATAAACACGACTGAATCCAACGGGCCGAAAATATTCTTAACTTATTTCTCGTAACTCGAAATAATCCTCCGGAAATTCCTACGAACTCGAAATTAAATTCTCTACGACTCTCGTGAATAAACTGAAAGGACTTAACCCCGATTTAGTTTCCTAAACCGGAATCAAACCCCTTCTGAAAACACGAACTTGCAAAAACCATAAAAATTTCGGCAGAGTTTCACTATAGCGTGGAATTACCATTAACCTGCACCCGAAAACACACTTCATCCTATACCACAAAAGCCAAACTGTGGGCACCAATCCCATCCAGATTTCTCAATATCATAACAATAATGTAAAGTAATAAGTAAAACTGTACTTTACAAAAATCTGGGGAAAAACATATAAAAGTATAACATCAGAGTAATCAGAGCGACCTCTAGTGTATATATATACATAAATATACAACAATAGGCAAAATAAGAAACCTACTGAAAAAGAAAGGTGGCTCGAACACTAAGCCTCCAACAGCGACGTGTGACATCTGAATCCGAATTGCAAACTGGGCACGGAAAGCGAAAAACCCAGGGGAAAGGCAAATAAAATGGTTAGAGTGAGTGGACGAAAATAATCATATGCCTTCACTATTTATACAATATAAAAACAATGCGATTTCTTAGAATAGATGGAGGTGTCAGGCGAATCTCTGAAGCCCAATGGTGATAGACTAGGCGAATCTCTCAAGCCTAGTGAGCACATCAGGGGAATCTCTCAACCCTGGAACTGGACTACTGGTGATCAGTCGAGTAGCCAATGCATCGATGCTAAATAAATGCCATCACCATATAAAACATAAAACAATACCTCCAAAAACAATAAATAATCTCAAAACTGTACTGTAAATAAATACTGAAATCAAGAACTCGCTACGACAGTGTAAATAAAAGTGAACTCACAGATAGCACAGCGCGCAAATGCGCTAATCACGAGATCCGGCGGAAGATCCCTCGCCCAATGTACGATCTCGATCCCTTGAATAATCACAAAATATAACTGATCAAAATCATAATTCATTACTCTGTACCACACCTCGGAAACCAACCATTTCTAAAAACATATAACTCGGATACAAAATAATCGACGAAAACCCCCAAATACTCAACATAAACCCTCGACTTAAAATCCGGTATCCAAATCAACTCGAAAACCTCAAGGCAATGATCGGGGTGCGATTACGAGCAAAATGGCATAAAATTTGTCAAATTTCAAAAAGTCAACGCCTCGCCGAAGCTCCGCCGCGGTGGCGGTGCGCCGTCACCGGAGGAATTTCCCAGCGAGGAAAGCCCAGTTTTCTAATTCACTTCAAGCCCAACACATCTCTCCACTGCCACAAACTCCAACTCCCACCTAATTCACCGGAAAACCGGCCAAAAAGCAACGCTGGAGCTCTACCTCCGGTCACCGCCCACAAACCTCAACCAAAACCACACCTAACTACCCAGAAAGCTTCGTGGAGTGAAGGGAAACCTTTCCCCCCACAGCCCCGACACCGATTCTCGCCGAAATCTGCCACCTGATTTCGGCGAAAATCCCCCAAATTTAAGCTTCTCGTTCTCCCTCAATTCGTGATCAATGCACTCCAAACCAAGTCCTAAACAGCTACAAATCACGTACAAGGGGAAGCCATACCTACCAAAACCGTGGCCAGAGGTAGCCGGAAACGGCAAGTCCGACGGCGAGTTTCAAACTGGGTCAACACACCCACTCGGTCAACGCGGGTCAAACGGGTCCAACTCGGTCAACACAAGTCAAAAGGCCCAAAATGCAATTTTTCGATAATTTTACGGCTATTCGGTTATTTATACGTCGTGATTCGGCTCTATCCACAATTCGAATAACTCAAACTCGAACGGATAAGCACGACCAACTCGGTGATAATTTCAAATATTCTTTTTATATTCCTCGATTATCCGAAAAATCCTCGGAAAGTTCCCACGGACTCGAAATCAAATTCTCTACATTTTTCACGAACAAACCCAAACCAAATTCATGTCTGAAAATTAAGTCATGATCAAAACCGTCAATTCGATTAATTACGATAAACTGTGATTACTAGCACAACTCGCGGGTTAAGCCGATTACCATACCAATTCTGGTTCGGGTCGTCACAAATCTACCCCCCTTAAAAAAAATTCGACCTCAAAATTTACGTACCTGCTAGGTGAACAGATGAGGATACTGCTCCCGCATACGCTGCTCGGTCTCCCAGGTGGCTTCCTCAACTGAATGATTCTGCCATAAGACCTTTACAAGCGGTATAACTCGATGCCTAAACTCCTGCTCACGTCGATCGAGAATCTGTACCGGTTCCTCTACATATGTCAAATCTTCCCGGATAGGAAGCTGATGTGGTGCTAACACATGTGATGGATCTGGAATGTATTTCCGCAACATCGAGACATGAAAAATATCATGTACACGAGCCATCTCAGAAGGCAACTCTAATCTATAAGCCACGGTACCAACTCTCTCTGTGATCTCGTACGGACCAATGTACCGTGGTCGAAGCTTGCCGCGCTTCCCGAAACGCACAACTCCCCTCCAAGGAGACAGTTTCAGGAAGACCCAGTCGCCCACCTCGAACTCGAGACTTTTTCTTCTTACATCTGCATAACTTTTCTGGCGATCCTGGGCAATCTTCAGTCTATCCCGGATAATCTGAATATCCTCCATGGTGCTCTTCACCAGATCAGGGCCAATAAGCCATCGCTCGCCCACCTCACTCCAACACAATGGAGTGCGGCACTGCCTCCCGTATAGAGCCTCATACGGTGCCATATCAATACTGACCTGATAACTGTTGTTATAAGCAAACTCAATCAAATGCAGTTGTTGATCCCAATTTCCTCTTAACTGCAAAACACAAGACCGTAACATATCCTCGAGAGTCTGAATAGTCCTCTCAGACTGCCCATCAGTCTGAGGATGAAAAGCTGTACTGAATGCAATCTAGTACCCAAGGCCCGCTGCAATGCCTGCCAGAACTCTGAAGTAAATTGACTGTCTCAGTCAGAAACAATGGATACATGCACACCATGCAGACGAACGATCTCCGCCAAATACAGGTTTGCTAATCTGCCCACTGAAATCTTCCTCGGAAGTGCAAGGAAATGAGCGGATTTTGTCAATCAATCTACGATAACCCAAATACCAGTATTACCAGCCGAAGTACATGGTAACTAATACACGAAATCCATGGTAATGTGCTCCCACTTCCAAACCGGAATCTCCAAGGGCTGCTCAAGTTATGATGTTGTTTTTCTAAAAAAGCTTAACTAACTTATTTCTATCCCAAAAAAACCAAAATTAGAAGGCAAAAAAAAACTGTGTTTTCCCTTTCCTGTTTTACCCTTCCAGAGTATTGTTTGTTTTTGTGCAAATTTTCGGGCATAGATTAAGAGCGAGTGATGTCTTCGAGCTTCAGTCTGGATCAGAGCCTCGGATTTTGAGGCTTGGCGGCGGTCGAGGAGTTGGAGGAGGGATATTGAGGCCGAGATCTTCGGTGATGAAGAGGTGGTCAGAGCCACTACAGCGAGCTGTGCCAGATTGCTTGGCGTTGTCGGCCACCAACTAACACCACGCGAGCACTTCGCCGACTGTGCTTCTCTCTTCTAGGATCCTCAAGGTTAGTGATTCCTGTGTTTGTCTCTCTTTGTGATTTTTTTGGTTTTTGTCTTTTGGGATCTTTGAAATGTTGGATTGGTTTATGGAATCTAGGGTCCTGCAATGTGTGTTTGATTTGGCTTTGAAGTTTTAGTAATTTGAGTAGGTGTGGAGCTTTGATTTGCTTGAACTGTATTTGTTTGTTGAGAAAATTGATAGGATAATGTATAGAGTGGCATAGGTCTCGATTCGATTAGGTGTCTCTGAATTTGTGTAAATGTTGCGATTGTGTGTTTCAGGCAGAGAAGGCTTTCCTCAAGCAGCCCAAGGTGTTTCTTAGGTAGATCGTGCTACTGTTTCCAAGTTTATTAGAGATTAAGATCCGTATAAGATTTATGGTTTTATTTTTAGCTAAAATCTAGATAATGATATCTTCTCATGATGTAAAATACTTTTCAATCATTATAGCTACCATTCCACCCTTTCGTTTAGTCATGCTTCATTTGTTACTGTATAATACACTACTAGAAATGGAGACATTACCGGCGACTTGCCGTCGCCGGCCTTGTCTTTTTTTTTGGCCGGAATTGTCATTACCGGCGACAAGTCGCCGGCAATGACGTCGCCGGAAATTCCCCGCCGGTATTAACATTGTCGGCGATGTGAAACAGTCGCTGGTGATGTGTAAGACATTACCGGCGACAGAATTCGCCGGCAATGTCAGCGCCGTCGTGGCCGGAATGTGAGACATTGCCGGCGACTTAGGTCCATGTCGCCGGCAATGTCTGGAAAAATTTTGAAAAAAAAACGCGGTTCTGGATTGGGCCCAATTCCAGAACCTGCATTGAAAGACATAAACCGTACAATCATACAAGTTCAACAGTACACATAAATGTCCAACGTACAGTACAAATAGCAACGACGATACGAAAATTAACTACAACTACAGGTCAGGGTCCAGGAACTTGCGGGTCAGGGTCGAAGTAATCCATGTACTCATTTGAATTCCGGTGGCTACCTTGGTCTTGCTCTAGCGTTGACTGGTGCGGTGGTGGTGGTGGATAGCTAGGGAACGGAGGGACCGGGGGAGGTGTGGGGAACGGTTGTCCGGTAGTCTGAGCCTCGTACATCGTCCGCATCCATGTGTACATCTGAGCCTGCATCTGTGTCTGCTGCTAGACCATGTTTTGGTACTCGGCCATCTGCCTCTTTTGCTCCTCCAACTCCCTCTGCGTCCTCTGAAGCTCCGCTGCGAGGTTACGACTAGAAGTTGAACTTCTTGACCCGGTAGAGTATTCTGAAGTGTTGTTCAATACTCCTTCGCCCGCCGAGCCCATTCCCCTACAGTAGTAGGTATTCTTTCCAGTCCCGCACGCTTTTGCCATGATCTGAGCCGCTATCGGGGGATCAAGCGGATCGATCTGAGAGGCATACTGGGTGACTTCTTCCTCGGAGCAGTCAGGATGGTTAGTCCGAGCTATACTGATGGTCACTTCTGCGGTCGCCTCCTCCACTCTCGCCTAATTGAAAAGCGAAAATGAACAACGTATTAGCTAACAAAATCTATTACTATCAAAAAATAGTTTTATTAACACATGGAGAGGCAAAAGACTTACCGCTTTTTCAGGGCACTGCGGATAGAACTTCTGATGAATATACACCAACGGGTTCACATCTTGTTGTTGCTGCGCCTTAGTCGACCAACCCATGTAGTTGAGTGAACCTGCATGATGGGCCCTGGTGTTTTTCAATCTATTCGCCCGGTTCGTCTTCGAAATCGCCTTGTTTGATAAACATATGAAAAAAAATTAGTAACTAACTATTTCAATCTGATACGATACATTAGGCTTGTAAGATATATTCAGGATGCATACTTGAGATTTGGGGTGCTCGAAGTGGGCTATCAGCCACAGCCACTCGTACTCCCTAAACCGGGATTCGCTAGGGGTAGAACCTCGGCCTAGCTCCTTGTATACAGTGTAATGGGAAGAAAGCTCGTTCTTCCACTCTTTATACCTATATTAAAACAAGGAAAAAAAGTTAGAGATATTAAAACATTTGATAAACAAAAATCTAACTCGATATATATTCAAATAAGTCGAAGCACATCACCTCATATGTAGTTGACGCTCTACTCACGTGTGAATAAGAACTTCATCCACGTCAAACCACACCTGCAATATGAATATATAAAAGGTAAAATTATATATTTATTCGGACTTAATTAATAAATGTAAAATTTACGTAATGAAAATACGATTTTACTCACACTGAGTGCATTTTGCACTTGCATCTTCACGTATATAGGCACAGATTCCCAATCTGGCCAAAGCATTGGGACCTTGTCCCGCACGATCGCACCGGCCATGCTGACATATTTGCGCGTGGTATCGAATGCCTCGATCACCTCGCCATCCTCATTGGCCCTTATGGGCGTTTTCCTTCCGCCGGTGGCCTACTCAAGTCTCTTCCCGGTGCAGGTGCCTCTAGCCCCTTTCCGTTTTCCAGTCCCATTAACGAAATTGCCTAATAATACAATGTCAACAAATTGATATCATTAATTGAACCTATCGTAAGTCTTAAGTAATAATTAAGTCATCAATCTGATGTTAAATAAAATTTACTTGCATCGTCCGTTTGTTGGTTGGTGCACCTCACACTCCAAAGATACACGAGGTCGAACGGGAGGAAGTTATACGCTTCCTCCACGGTCAGGAACTCCGGCCGTCCTTCAACATAAACAGGCATCCCCCTATCATCAAATTCAGGGATCACAGGAATCTCGTCGGGTAGGAAGAGACCGGACGGCGGAGATAGACGAGGCCTGGACGATGAGGCTCCAGCACCACCATGTGTCTCAGATGATTCCTGTGAAACGGGAGTAGGCACCGGGCGAATATGGGGCATTCGGATTGAGGGAGTTTCTGATGCCCCGTTGACTGTCGCTCGTCTGAGGCTCTGCCACCGGAGGGACGTCTGATGATTGAGCGTCTGGAGACTGAGGCTCGAGCCTCGACTTCTGGTTGCACGGCTCTTGATCGTGCAGCTTCCTCCTGAGCTCGCGCCTCTAGCAAGGCTCTCGTGCGAGCAGTCATCATTGGCCCACTGGGCGTGTTGCTAACTGCGGGCGAGGAGGAAGCTTGACTACTGTTCCCTCCACTATTTCGGGAACCTCTCCGAAGCCAATTAGACGCAAAACCTCCTGGACACCGTAATAGTCATGGATTCGGTTCTATAACAAATCAGAACCGGAACGGTTTGGAACCAGAACCGTTTGAACCTGGAACCGTTATGTTACAAACGGTTCCGGTTACAAACAGTTCCGATTCCAAACGGTTCCGGTTCCAAACCGTTTCGGTTCTATAACAAATCGGAACCGGAACGGTTTGGAACCGGAACTGTTTGAAACCGGAACTGTTTGTAACCGGAACTGTTTGTAACATAACGGTTTCGGTTACAAACAGTTCCGGTTCCAAACCGTTCCGGTTCCAAACCGTTTCGGTTCTATAACAAATCGGAACCGGAACGGTTTGGAATCGGAACCGTTTGAAAACGGAACTGTTTGTAACCGGAACCGTTTGTAACATAACGGTTCCGGTTACAAACAGTTCCGGTTCCAAACCGTTTCGGTTCCGATTTGTTAAATCGGAACCGGAACGGTTTGGTACCGGAACAGTTTGAAACCTGAACTGTTTGTAACTGGAACCGTTTGTAACATAACGGTTCCGGTTACAAACAGTTCCGGTTCCAAACCGTTCCGGTTCTATAACAAATCGGAACCGGTTTTAGGGTTTGGAACCGGAACCGTTTGAACCTGGAACCGTTTGGAACTGGAACCGTTATGTTACAAACGGTTCCGGTTACAAATAGTTCCGGTTTCAAACCGTTCCGGTTTCAAACCGTTGTGGTTCCAAACTGTTCCGATTCCGATTTTTCACCTTAATTTATACGTTAAATTAACAACTATATCACCTTAATCCAAACACGTTAAATTCCAAAGCCGATTTTTCACCTATTATACGTTAAATTAACAACTATATCACCTAACTTAACATATATACATACATCATTTCCGGCTTTAAAATTTTCACATATATATACATCACATATACACTTTGTATACATCATGCATCTTAATTTCACCTAATTTTCACACATATATATATACATCACATATTAATCCAAATCACCCTAGCTAATTAATTTTCCACATTTTTCAAACATACGTATATATATACATTCCATATAAATTAATTAATTTTTCACATATGTAATGTATATAGGGGTTTTAGGGTTTTAGAGGTTGCTAACTCGTGGGTAATGTCATTACCAACGAGTTGCTTATCAACTCGTTGGTAATGTCATTATTTCTCGAAAATTATCCGATCGACCTATTTCCGACCAATTTTCGACTAAATAATTTCCGACAACATTTCCGACCATATATAACTATAATTTCCGACTACGATTTCCGACTACGATTTCCAACACGATTTCCGACTACAATTTCTTTTGACAATTTCCGACCACGATTTCCAACACAATTTCCAACACGATTTCCGACTACGTACAATTTCCGACTACATTTTCAGACTACAATTTCCGACAACGTTCCGACACGATTTCCGACTACAATTTCCGACTACAATTTCCGACGTACTATGGATGATAATCGTAATCATCTTCATCACTTGAGTCTGACTCGGTTTCATAGGTAACCTCTGGCAATATGTGCCGCTCCTCGTCATCTGAATCAGCATCAACTTCATATGGATTAACATCGAGAAGTTCTGCTCCAGTAATTCGAACCACACTCCCAGATCTCACATTATTAAGGCGAATCGTAGATGATTCCGGAATGTCAAAAGCGTTCGGCTCTTGGTATGCAGTAACTTCCTCATCATCTGCGGTCTCACCAAGTGTGGCAGCACTGTATATGTTTCTATGAGCAACATGGTTAACCACCTTCCACGGGATTTTGTTAAGAAGATCGTCAAGGTAAAACACTTGTTTTACTGATGAGGCAAGAACGAAAGGGTCATCTTCATACCAGCTAGTAGCAGTATTCACCGAAAATGTTCCGTACTGATCGGTCCTTGTGTTCTCCGGGCTAGTATCAAACCATCTACACTTGAACAAGTGCACTTTCATGCGGTTCCCATAAATTAGTTCAACAACTGAATGAAGGACACCGTAATAGTCAACGCCATCCTGCCCACCATGGACCATCACCCCACAATTCTGTGTTTTCAGTCGGTCGTCTCGATTTTCACATATAAATTTCACGCCATTGACCTGACACATCGAGTAAACTTTTGAAGCTATCGGTTTCATCGCCAGGACCCTCAATTCGTTTGACCACTCTGGGCAACCATCATCTGCTACATGGTTCATCTGAAAACGTCCAGTAATACGTACATAAGAAATTATGTCATCTTGAAACCACAAAACCACGTACATACATACATGCTATATAAGGATATATATAAAAATAGACATATACACATATACCCTTACCCATTGACCAAAGTAGTTTGCAAACGTCCGGTTGTGGTAATCAACATTTCCGGCAATAGCAGGGCAGTGAAGATGATAGTTTTTCCAATATTGTACTTCTTGACAGTGAATCAGTACCGACCAGTGGGCAATGGCTACCTCATTTCCATCCAACTTGTACGACTTTGGCAAGCTTCCCTATACTACCACGTCATTGGAGATGATAGAAAGATTGAATTGGGGTTCATCTATCGGCATCTGTTGTTGGGGGTCCTCAAGCACTCCCAAGTACACTTTGGTGTAAGTTACACACTCGTGCGCAACATATGTTTCAGCGATACACCCTTCAGGTGCATATTTATTCTTCACATAGTCCTTGTAGGCTCCCAATTGTCTACAAGTTAACAAGTGCATGTTAACTTACTTAAAAAATAAGAATTTACATATAAAAACATAGGCAAACCAAATGTATGAATCATTTGTACCTTTCCATGGGATACATCCAAGTGTAGTGTATGGGACCGGTAAGCAACAATTGTTCGGGAAGATGGATCATCAGGTGAGGCATGATGTCGAAAAAATTTGGGGGAAATATCCTCTCAAGCTTGCAGATGATAAAAATGATGTCATCTTGCATCTCCCTGAGGTCTGATTTTTTAACTTCCTTAGTGCATAACTTCTGAAAGAATCTTGACAAGGCCACCAACGGCTCCACCACCTCTTTGGGTAGGTACCCTCGAATGAAAATAGGGAAAAGGTGTTGAAGCAGTACATGGCAGTCATGACTCTTTAATCCGTACATCTTATTGTCCCGGAAGTTAACACACCTGCTTATATTTCCTGCATAGCCATAAGGATACTTGCATATATATATATATATCCATAGGCAACAATTATATTTCTCGCATATAACCATAATCCGGTAAAAATTTAAGGCCAAATTCCTGCGTAGCCATAAGAATATATACCTGACATTACTCAGCCACCGAAAAATTTCATGCTTATGCTTCAGCTTTACGGTGTAAGGAGCTTGCGGCATTTTTCTCTTACCATCTCTTAACCACAAATGTTTCCGCAGACCCATTGCTTTCAGATCAATGCGTGCCTTAGGGATGTCTTTTGTTTCCCCCTCCAAGTTAAGAACTGTGCCCATAACACTTTCACACACATTTTTCTCTATGTGCATGACATCTAGGTAGTGTCTGATAGGCAACCTGGGCCAGTATGAGAGTTCCCAGAATATGCTCTTGTGTGTCCAAAACTTATACCTTTCGGGCTTGTCTGGAATTGACGCGACTATGTCAGGATGATTGCTCAGTTGGCCAAAATCATATTCATTCAACACTTCCAAAATTTCTTCCCCTGTCCATCGCCTGGGTGCCACACCTGTTTCCACAGTCCCATCAAACGCGTCTGGATCCTGCCTAAATGGGTGATCATATGGAAGCCAACAACGGTGACGCATCTGAACAATTTTACTGCAATGAGGACTGCAACAATCAACCGTCATGCACTCTGAACAAGCCTTATAACCCCTAGTAACGTTGCCCGACAACATACCGCGGGCAGGAAAATCACTGATGGTGCCAACAAGCATGGCATGCATCTGGAACATCTCATTTTTGAACCTATCGTAAGTGGGGTGGCCACACTCACTCAGGTACTTAAGCTCCTCAATCAAAGGCCTCAAATACACATCGAGACACTTGCCTGAATAACCCGGGCCCGGAATTAACAGAGTGAGCATATTGTATTCCTTCTTCATGCACATCCATGGTGGAAGGTTGTACGGTACCAAAATAACTGGCCATATACTGTATTGAAGACTCATGTTGCCGAAAGGGTTGAATCCGTCAGATGAGAGCCCTAGCCAAACATTTCGGACCTCTGCTGCAAAATGATTAAACTCCCTGACCACGTGCTTCCAAGCCTCTCCGTCGGAAGGGTGTATAAGGGTGTCATCGTCAGGCAAGTTCCTCTCAGCCTACCATCTCATTGCCTCGGCCGTGAAAGCACACATGAACAACCGCTCCAGCCTATCAATAAGCGGGAAATATCGAAGTATCTTCACAGCTTTCTTGTTGCCTGCAGGAGTCAACTTATACCTTTCTGTAAAACATACCGGGCAGGCTTCAAGGTCTTTGAGATCTTTTCCCCAGAAGAGAATACAATCATATCTACATGCATGGATTTTGATGTAGGAAAGCCCAAGATCTTTCAGGATATGTCGCACCTTATGATGAGTGGTAGGAAGACGATGACCGGGTGGCAGTAGCGAAGCAGTCCACTTCAACCAAGAATCAACAGCTTTGACAGACATTTTGTTCTCCATTTTGAGCTGCATCACTCCCATCAGACTTTCAAGAATAGTCTTACTACAACCGTCGTACAACAGACTCTGTTGCAATGCAATCAGGTTGTTGTACTTGTCCATACCGCTTGTGTTGACATGAGCTCCAGGTAATGGCTCGACTGGCTCGATATGGGGGAAACCCTCAACGACGGGAGGGACATTTGGTGCTTCATCAGCAAATACACCGCTCTCATGAGGAAACATATCATTGATTAACATCGCTGTTGGATCATAGGAAGAACTGCCCCCCTCTCAGCAAAATTTCCATAATCATAGCGTGGACTGGCCCTCTCACCAAATTGTCCATGATCATGCGGACCCGCTAACGATGTTTCACCGTGATAAATCCAACAAGTGTACTTATCCCAAAACCCGTATTTACTCAGGTGCCTCTGGACTTTATCAATGAGAAAATGAAATCGATCGCTGAAACACTTACATTCTTTACACGGGCAATAATGAAGTGTAGTGTCTCCACAATTAGCCTTCACAAAATCCACAAAACTCCTAATTCCCTGGTGATATCTGACATCCCATCTTTCTAGGCTCATCCAACTCTTGTCCATCCTGAAAATTCTAACAATTTTACGTATTAATTATATATATATACACACACATTCACTACTAATAATCGACGCGATATCTCAATTCAACTCTAATTAAATCAACACATGCATGCATATATATATATATATATCGATCTAATCTCTGAATTCGATTCAGTACTCGATGATGGTATTCTTCTTTTTTCAATTCAAAACGTATTTGACTAGGTAGGAGGCTCTGTTAAGCCTGGCTCCGATAACACTACGATAATACCAGTCGTTGATTCAGACAGAAGATAAGATTAACTACAAGCAGTTTTCTCGTTTCGGTGACATCAACAACATTTCATATATATCTCACGAATTGGATTTGATCAACACACACACATATATATATATATACATACACATATACGTATATATACACGTACCTATATATATAGCTTCCCGAGTGATCGAGTTTTCGACGCGCGCCTTAATTTTGACAATATACCGAAGGATCAATTTCAGAGCGTACGTTTTCCTTCTTTCGATTTCTCTGGATTTTTTTTTGATCAAAATGAATGAATGATCGATGCATCTAATATAAGAGACATTACCGGCGATGGAGTAAGTCGCCGGAAATGAAGACATTACCGGCGACTTTACGCCGGAAAATCGCCGGTAATGTTTCAAAACATTACCGGTGACTCCAACCGTCGCCGGCAATGTCGAGCCACACATTTCCGATGAAATTCCGGCCGAAAAATCGCTGGAAATGTTCGGCTTGACATTGCCGGCGATGGTTGGAGTCGCTGGTAATGTTTTGAAACATTACCGGTGATTTTCCGGCGACATTACCGGCGACGGAGTAAGTCGCCGGTAATGATGAACATTACCGGCGACTTTTCCGGTCGCCGGCCTTGTCTCCGGTGATCTCGCTGGTAATGATGGCAAATGTGGTAGTGATAGTTGTACTGTGGTGGTAGTGTGTTGGTGGTTAGGTGATAGCTATGCTTGTGATCAATTTCAGTGAACATGTATGAATGATTATAGTGATGTATTAGTGCAGGCATGCAGTATAGTTGCTTTTATTAGACCTGAATAATAGAAAGATCAGAAGTAGTTTCTATGGTTGTGATTTCCTTGATCAAGTTGTTAATCAACATCCACAGATGGTGTATCGTAGGTAATCAGATTATCTGCTGCCACCCTGGAGTATCCTCAATCGATCATTTGCAATGTTCATGGGGTCAACCCTAAGTTTCTAGAGATAGGCAAGAAAAAATAGAGCAACAACATACGGGAACCCATGTTTTTCGCAAAGGTGCCTATTACATCAGGAAGATGGTGTGGAGTAAAGACTACAAGGAGCTTCTCAGGCTTCTTTGCGATCATCAAAAGGAATTAGCTGGACTTGAGGTTGATTTGTATGGAACTGGGGAGGACGCTGATCCAGTCAAGGAAGCTGCTGAAAAATTGGAACTGGCTGTTAGAGTCCATCATGGCGATGATCATACCGATACTGAATTTCATGAGTAAGCGTTCTGCCTATCTGTCCACATTTTAATGATATCCAATTTATCTCAACTTATTTACTGTTGATAACAACATTTAGAAAACAGAAGTCTAGTTGTCTAGAGTTGACTTTAGCATGACGATGATTCTAGAAGTAGGCCAACTCTGAGACTCTTCACTATAATTTTTTCGTTGGTATACAATTTATAAGATTAGCTACCTTTCAGCTTTGCTTATTTGTTCGGAATCATATATAGATCAGATAGTTCAGAGTTTTTCGTGGAATACCTATATAGCATCCCTTAAAGGATTTTAGGTGTCCAAAAGGGTACATAAACATAAGTCTGTAAGTGACAACTTATGCTTTTCTTTTGGTTGTGATGTAATCTTATGCTTCCTCCGTCATATTCGTTTCCTTAAAAGTGAAGTAGGTTTGAAACTCTTACCTATCTCATGGTTACCGGTAGTTCAATGTCCCTCCTTCACCCAAGTTCAATCAAAGTTTTCTTTATTGACTGACACGCGCATCGCGTTATGGTCCCGAGTGCGTGTGGTGTACTTCCCGAGTGTGATTTCTCCTTTGTACCCTATAGTTTTCTTTGACAATTCATTTCGGGTGCTAAGTATGGTATGTTTTATGGGTTAGTGCATGACGTATTAACAAGTCTCCCAAGTCCTCGAGTCAAGGAGATTTACCTTGATTGGGGAGTTGAAAAACCCAAGATCCATAAAATGTCTATACTTAGCACCATTATGTTGGGGTAGCGTAGCGCACCCCCGAGTCCCCTCAACTCTGTAATTAAGGGTGATCTCTTGCACTCATTATACCTTAGCGGGTGGCAAGGTGTGTTATGTGTGAAGTGTCATGCGTGAGAGCATTGAGTGTTAAGCAAGGAGCGTCGTGCATTGGGGCAACGTGCATGAAACTTGAAATGTTATGCGTGAGAACAACGAGCATTAAGCAAGGAACGTCGTGCGCTGGGGCAGCGAGCACTCAGGCCGTTTAAGGCCGCCTGACAGGTGACAACGACGCTAAGGCTTTTTCGGGCCCGAGGGGACTTTAAATCTCCAGGTAGCCAATGTCGCTAGGTCAGAGACTATGTTAGGAGACACACTTAAGAGGATCGATCACTAGGAGGTCTGTGATTAAGCGAGGTGCGCGATGCAGCCTGCGCTCGGGCCGTTGAAAGTCGCCTAACGGTTGACAGCGACGCTAAGGCTTTTTCGGGCTCGAGAGGATTTTAAATCTCCAGGTAGCCGATGCTGCTAGGTTGGGGACTGCATTAGGAGACACACTTAGGAGGATCAATCACTACGAGGTCTGTGATTAAGCGAGGTGCGTGATGCAACCTACGCTAGGACCGTTGAAGGTCGCTTGACAGTTGACAACGACGTTGGGGCTTTTTTGGGCCCAAGGAAAGTTGAAGTCCTCTGGTAGCCAATGCCGTTAGCTCGAAGACCACATTAGTGGACATCTCGTCTAGGGTGATCAGCCGCCGGGGGAGTCCATTTGGGAAGGCGCGGAGCGCCAGTCGTCTTGGAGTGGGAGTTGTCCACTCGGGCGCTCGTATCTCTTGAGGCGTTTTAACTAAGGTGTGGAGTGTGTTCAAAAGGTACGCTCATCACCTTAGTTGGTCTCGTGATGGGACGTAAGCACGCATTGCGAGTGCTGGGAAGCTAGCGAAGTGGTATTAGAAGTCTGCCCACTCGATGGTTGTAGTTATGATGGGTGTGGATGAGGCGTTGAGGGGAATGTGTGCATGTGTGACACTTGTAGGCCAGCGCTAGTTTCGAAGGGTCCAATGTGAGCCATTGGGCATGCGCATTGATGACGTCATTACTGCTGCTTGTGAGGAGACATTTTGTTGTTTGAAATTCGAACGACGTGGAACATGTGTTGAAAATCAACGATGGCATGCATGTATGCATGGACGGTGGAGAAGTGCTGAAGGTTTTTTCCTCGTGGTATATAAGGGCTTTCACCCCAGCCATTTTGCCATTTTGCACTTCAGAGATAACTTCAAGGCATTTCACAGAGTTTCATGGCGCTTAAGTGAGGATTCACAGCTCTCGATTCGTAGTCAATTTCCTCAATTTTTATCACTTGGAAAGGTAAATCTATGAGCTCTTCTCCTTTTATGCTTTTGTGTTCTTCAATCAGTACACTTTTGGTGCTTGGGTTTTCTGGGTTTTAGTTCTGGTTTACCATAACAGTTGTGTAGAAGTCTCATTCCGTCTTACCTAGGTGTGTTGATGTAATTTTGTACGAAGAACTTGCGAAAAGTGTAGGTGGTTGTTTATTGATATGCTTGAGTATGAGGTGTGTTAGATGTGGCATTTGTTGAGTAGATAGGGATGAGCTAGGGTCTGGGCTTGCTTCTTTGCTGCTAGAATGTGTTGTGTTGGGAGGGGATATCTGTATAGGCGTGTCTGTTGATGGTTGCGTGGCGTTAGCGCGTTCTAGTCTTTATACATGTCTTTTGTTTAATAGGTCAGGTGCGCTAGCGTGATGGACCCATTAGCGCCAGTGGAGATATCGAGCGACGAGTCGTATAAGATTTTAGATGGTAGGAAGCGGCGCAAGAGATTGCATGTATCTATGAGCAAGTTGAGTCGAGAGATAGGGTCTCGATGATGTCGTATAGTATTAGTCAAACATTGTCGTCGTCGATGTTTATTGCTAAATCGAGTCTGGAACCGTTGAGTGTTTATTACCCTATTGATGCCCCAACCTTGTTGTTGATTGCAGTGCCAGATATGGTATCAAAGTGCCAAGGTGAGGTTGGACTGTCAACGGGTGTAGAGGGAGACACAACAAGGAGAGAGAGTGGAGCGTCTACATCTGTAGCATGAAGCACGTATGAGGGAGCGCCGCTAGTGTACAAGGGTGGTCTTGTGTTAAGGTTGTTCGAGGATGGAGATGAGGTGTAGGAGCCGTTGGCATCTTGCAACATGAAGGAGTGTGAGAGCTTTTATGAAAAAAATCAACATACCTCGCTCCATTCATCTTCGATTGCCAGTGCCTGAAGAATCGTTTATTGATCCGCCAGTGGGCCATGTGTATGTCCATGAGTGGCACTTGCGAAATGGAATCCGTTTATGCCACTGCACCTATTTTTTCAGTACGTGCTGGCCCATTTTTACATTTCGTTATGACAGTGCAAGCCTGTGATGACGAGGGTGTTGATAGTGTTGTACAACATATTTAACTTGTCACGCTTTGGGTTCCCTACGATGGAGGAGATTACATATTTCCACAACATAAATTATGCGAAGTGGGAGTGGGATTACGAGACGATGACGCTAACGGCTAAGACGGCAAAGAAATGGTGGTTCTCAGAGATGCCATCCTCAACGACTGTGTGGCGGTCCTGGCGAGCGGGAGTTGGGAATTTGAGGGGTTTCCTTCAATTCCCACTTCCGTTGAACCGCTAGGTTAGGTATTTCGTTGTTCAACCATTGTAGAATAGTGAGGTTGTTTGTAATTATGTGTCAAGTTGATTTCGCCTGTGTCTTTTCTTATACTATTGTTTCGTGGTTCAGTGAGGTACATGTTTCGTACGGGCATGATGGAGGAGGAGCGTTTGTCCAAGATTCTGCACTATTGGGACCATGTCGTATCGTGTCGTGACTTTTGGGCGCTCAACCACCCAGACACTGTGGAACGAACGAGAATATTTCACAAACCTAGTGTGTTTTTGTTTGTTTGTGTTGTTTTTAGAAATGTGTTAGGTGGTTTGTGGCATGGTATGACCAGTATGTGTTGTTTCCGTTTCCTTATAGCTAAGAGCGTTGTTGTTAGCATAGATAACCGAATGGAAAGGGCGAAGGTAGCTGTGCTGATTAGGCGTTTGATGGCACATGCATCTAATACCACATGTTTTGTATAGACTGTGAATTGGCTGCAAGGAGCTGATGAGCACGATACTCGTCTGCCACTAGCGGCGAAGATTAACGAGGCTGAGATCATATGGCCTATGGAAGAGTAGGAGCGACTCGTGCAGAATCCGTAATAGTCGTCGCGCTGCTCGGAGGATGTTCTGGCGAGCGGGGATGAAGAAGATGAGACAGAGGGTGGGCTTCTACCCCAGCATGGTCGTTCGGGTACAGTTGCGCAACCTTTGGCTGCTCAAAATTTAATTGAGTCTGAGGCGGTGCGTGTCACCTAGTTGACCAAGAACAAGAAGCGCGTTGTTGGAAAGCGCCCAGAATTCAAAAGGAAAAGAAGTAAGACGTTGGGGCAAGACAATGGGTCTTCCTCTGAGGAAGGGGCAAATGATGGGCGAGAGAGGATGGCCCATCCTACGAACGAAGATGAAGCGGTGGTTGCCAAAGAAGGAGAGGAGACGAAAGAGGACCAAACGCCGCTCAACTCCCTGAGCGCTCACTGATGTAGACGCCCAGCCGGTCACTAGCTCGAGCACCACCTGCCAGGGACGCTAAACCCAACGTGAAAAGGAGATTACAGACCCCCACAGTTCCAGAGATGTTTGAGGAAGACTCGAGGAACCTGTTGGAGAGGTATGTCAAGTTCTTCCGAAGCTCGGTCCCGCTAGACCTAGTGGCGCGTTAGAGGAAGCGGGCGCTTACGCTGGACAAGGGCACCATTTGCCAGCATCTGTTACGTGGAAGTGGCACAGTGGGTGCACGACCTTCATCAGATGTTGCTGCTCGATGAGCCGGAAGGAGGTCTAGAGGAAATTGAAGTGATCAAAGATAAGGCTTGAAGGCTAGAGAAGCATCTGAAGACCAAAGAGTCGATGTTATTAACAACAAATGCGAGGTTGATGAAGCATAGCAGTTTAGAGAGGGAGATGCAAGAAGAATTGTCTATCTTCAAGCAGGGCGATGAGGACTCCCCGAGGGCCAAGCATGAGCTTCAAGAGAAATATGATAAACTCGTGGCCGAGCGAGACCTGCTGCAAGCGGAAAAGCATTCGTTTGAAGATTTGCAGTTGCAGCCGGGGGAGTGCTTGGACCAAGCGTTGGCTAAGGTGGAGGTTTTACGAGAAGAAGTGGGGTCCCTTCAAGCGCAAGTGTTGGACGATGCTGCTAGGTGCCAACTAGAGGCAGATGTTGTAACTGCGTTCAAGGCCTCTGCTGAGTTTGAGCATATCAAGGAAGAAACCACGGCCGCGAGTGTCACCATGACCTTTGACGTGCTTAAGGAAAGTCCATACTTTAACTGGGAGCAATACAAAGCAGACTAACAGGTGGGGAAGGAGGCGGGATTGTAGGGTTGAGCGTGGGGTGTCTATATAGCTTTCTAGTTTGATGTGGTTTAGAACAATGCTGGCTATGTTTATTTTGTATGTTGCGTTCGTATTTGGATGTATAAAGACAAAACTTTCCGCGCAAGTAGTAAGTGATTGGTGTTGTTTGCTGAATATTTTTTGATGGTGTATCCAGTATCAAAATATGGTTTTGTAGCTCTGTTTGTGTTGTAGAAATAGTCATTGTTGCGTTAACTAGATAAGAGTAAGCTTACGAACAATTGTGTCCGCTAAGTATTATTCAAACATAGCGTGCTAGCGGATGAAGTAATTTTTAAGCGAAATGTTTATAAAAAAAACACAATATAGGTGCAATTGTATTCTTACTTCATTAGAAAAAGCGTAGTACATTAGAGTACATGGGTGAAATAAGAACATGACAACTGAATGGACCACAACCTAAGCGGGGCCTTCTAGTGATAGTACTTCCTCAAGTGGGCGGAGTTCTAGGGGTGAGGGAGGACGGTGTTGTCTTTGTCACTCAGAAGGAACGTTTCAAGGCTAGCAACCTCCACTATTTTGTATGGTCCTTCACAGGATGGGTGGAGGCTCTTGACCTTGGTATGGATTGCCTTCATCACCCAGTCATCAAGCTGCAGTGGGCGTGTGTGTGCACGGTGGTTGTAGAGGCGAGCAATCTTTTCTTTATTAGTAGTGTTTTCGAAAGTGAGTGGCGTCACGTTTCTCTTCCAAGAGATCATTGTTCAGGCGGAGCCCAACATCATTAGTGGCTGGATCGAATGCCTCCACCCTTGGGCTTTGGTGGGTGAGCTCGAGTGGGAGTAGCTCCTCTATGACAAACGTGAGGGCGTATGGCATCTCTCCTGTGGTGGTCGTGCGGATGGACCAGAGTATGTCAAGGAGCAATTCAAGTCAGGGCCTGTAGTTGGGGTGACCCCTCTTCATGGCGATCAGTTGCTTTTTGAGCCCATCCTTAATGATTTTGTTGGCTGCCTCGATCTGCCCATTGGTTTGAGGGTGAGCAGGAAAAGAGGAAAGCACATTGGTGCTTTGCCGCTTGCAGAATTGGATGAACTCTGGATTGTTAAACTGAGTTCTGTTATCTGTGATGATATTGATTGGGGCGTCATAATGACAGAATAGAGTCCGCTAAAGGAACTTGGAGATCTTCTCCGTTGTGGTTTTAACAAGCGGCTCTGCCTCAATGAACTTGATGTGGTAATTGATGATGAGTACCACGTAACGAAATTGACATTTGGCCTTAGGTAGCTCGCCAATAAAATCCAGACCCCACTAAGGAAACGGGATCGGTGAGAGTAAGATGAAGAGTGGGAGGCGTTGGGGAGTGAACCTTGTGTGCGTGAAACTGACAGGCCTTGCAGGCGCTGGTAATCTCGTTTGCATCAGAATGGATGGTGGGCCACCAGAATTAATAGCGTAAGACCTTGTGAGCAATAGATCGAGCGCTTGCATGGTGCCCGCATTCGCCACTATGAACTTCCTCTAGGAATGAGCGTCCAACACTTGTTGTGAGGCATTTAAGGTTTGGTCATGTACACCACTGCCTTACAAGTGTCCGCCTCGCATACTAAAGTTCATGGCTCGGGCCCCGACTGTATTGACTCAGCTCTTTCTAGGGTGTGCTCGATGTGCCCAAGCATAAGCGCATATAATCGCTCCCAATGAGGTAGACGACATCACCCAAGAAACTCATCAGGGACTTATTATCATGCGTCAGCTTTCTCTGGGGTCTACCTAGCTCGGCATAAGCATTGTAAAAGACGATATTAGCGGTTGAACCAGAGTCAATCAAAATGCGCTACACCTGACACATGTCGATCAGTGCGTCGATGATGAACGAGGCATCTGTAGCTAGAGCACCGCGGTCATCAGTCTCCGAGAATGTGATTGGGTCCCACGAGCGACGTGGTGTCTTGGTGCATGACTCACCAACGACGGAGAATACTTCGCGATGTGGGGAACTAGCCTTGTGTTTGCCTCCAAAAATAGTGTTGATGACCCTGCAAGCCTCGATGGGCGCCACCTACCTCAAACCTTCGACTCATTACTAACTCAGTTCACCCTTGTTGAATAGCTCATGGATTACCTTCTTGAGGATGCCACAATCCTCGGTGTTGTAAGTCTCAGACTCGTGGTATTTGCACCAAAAGCCAGTATGCTTGAGAGGGGCCTTTCTGGTTTTAGACTCGGACTGGAGGATCAAGTGTTTGTTATTAGCAAAGGTTTCTGTATAGGTAGCGTGGGTAACGGTGTATACCGCCTTGTTGGTGGAGTGGCGTTTGGGCATCCTTTGGTGTCGGAGTGGATTTTTGACAGGGGATCGGTGACGTTCCGGAGTGCGGAGACGCTTGGGCATTCGGGACTTGGGTTGCTTATTGTGCTGTCGGTGTTGAGGAGGTAAGGCACACCTTGTGGTAGGCAGGGAAACCTGCTTGAGGGCTGGTGGTGAGACATGCTCTGGCGGGTTGCAAGCTCTGTGGCCCTAGACTCTATAAAGAACGTTCACCTTTTCGACGATCATATCCACGACCTCTCCGTATGTCTAGTCATGCTTGATAATTTTTTTCCTTAAAAGAGGAAGGTTGTAGTCCCTCGATTAAGGTAGACAGAGCCGCCTGCTTGTCTAGGTTTCGACAAAACTAGATGGCTGCGCGAAAGCGATTGATGTAGGTAGAGAGGGGCTCGGAGCTGCCTTGGCGAATAGAAAACAATGAGTTGGCATTATGGTGACGGCCCTGAAATTTGTAGCTGTTGAGGAATGATTTTGTGAAGTCTGAAAAAAAGTCAATAAAGCCAGGCGCGAGCTCAAAGAACCAGTTTAGCGCCTCGCCATTGAGCGTCTCGAGAAACAAGTAGCACAATGTCACATCATCGTGTTGGCACCCTAAAGTGGACATGCGTATCGAGGTCGCTACGCCCGGTATAGTGCTCGTCCTTTAAAGATTTGGTGTGACTATCGCGTTCGACGTGCGTGATAGCCCAAAAAAATGGTGTTGTACATGGTATGTACGGAAGGTTGGTTGTGGCCGGGTGATGCACGTGGCAAAGCTCGCCCTCGATATCGGCCAAGCGGGCCAAGATCTGGGCGATGCTGTTGGGCGCATATTGCTAGGGATCAGGCAGCGGTGGATCTCTCGATAACTGAGGGTTAACGAGCTAAGTGATCATATGGAAGATGTTGCAGCGCTCCTCTCGTCTGCCAAACTCCACATGTTGGTCCTACAAAGCGGCGAGGGCCTCATGTAAGCGTTCGGCATAGCGTTTTGCCCAAAGTTGAGCCATCTCATGGAATAGGTGGGCGTTGTCTGCCTTGGGAGTGGCACCGGTCATGCCATCACTTGGGAGACTGATTCCTGTGTTCAGGGGATTGGGTGTTAAGAGATCGCCGACGGAGCGTAGGCGAGCCCTAGCTGGAGTCTCGAAATTGTTATTCTCGGGGAGAGGCATAACGATGCAATAAAAGTGATCGGGATGAAAAATATTTTGTGTGGATGAAAAAACGAGACTGTTAAACAGCGCCAATTGTTTCTACCAAAATTCGCAAGTGATTCCACTAGAAGAGCAATGAATATTAACGGTGGATCGCTCTTGAGCGCTCGGGTTGTTGCCCTCATGCACTCTGCTTATCTGCAAAACCAACATACTAGCGTCAAGGAGTTGAGACGGGATTGACCCGCCTTCAACGCTCCGATGCTTAATTCAAATAATGTTATCACGGTAAGCGCTTTAGTCATAAATACCTTCCTTTGGTCAAGTTAACTAATGCGGAGAACTAACATTTTAAATTCTTTTAACCTAGTTAGAACGAAAAACTTACATTGTTTCTAATAACAATGAATCCTAATTTCTTTTCCTTTTACGGCAAACTCCGTTCCCTTTAAAGTAAAATCATGGGTCAGCCTCTGCCTACGTTAATTAAAACTTGAAGACAACTGCAACCACAGGCACGCCGTTACTTGCTAACTTTAAAGAAGTGGAGCTGTCCTCTGTGCGGGCGACTTAAAATTAATGTCAATGATGCTTATTTTGCTGAGCGGGGAGCTGGTGGTGTCGGTGTGGTGGTATAGGATGAATTAGGAAAGCATGTTGCTAGTTTAGTTAGGCCGATTTGCATGTTCAGCTTTGCATGTGGAGGCTGGCCTGCTCTTGGCTATTTTGCATGGATGGCAGGGTGTGGATTTGAAAAGTGATAGTTTCGTGATTGTTGCGGCGTTACAACAATTAGAGCAGGATTTTCTTGAAGTTGACCGAATTTTTGAAGATCCTAAGTCTTATATTGAGTCTTTGAATTCTTGTGTGGTACGACATGTGTCTCATGACGTAAATGGTATTACACATCGTCTTGCACACTTACTAGTAGTAGTGTTGATGAAATTTGGTTAGAAGAAGCACCTATGATTATCTGAAAAGCTCTCTATGAGAATTTACATTTTATTGATTGAGATAAAGGCATTATATCATCTCGAGCCATTATATTAGCATTTCATTAATTTAATATTTTAGGTATTTCCGCTTTAAAAAAAGTGATTCCAATACCAAGATTTTCTATAATAAAAAATGAAATAGAATATGACAAATGACAGATCGCGGAGTGGAGAATCATCCATGTAGGGGTCGGCAAAAAGCCCGGCCCGGCCCATGTATAGCCGGGCCGGGCCGGGCCGGGCCTCAACAACATTTTAATATATGCGGGCCGGGCCGGGCCGGGCTTTATCTTTTATATAAGGATCCGAGCCCGGCCCATTCAAGCGGCCTTTGCGGGCTTTTGCGGGCTTTTGCGGGCTTTTGCGGGCCGGGCCTTTGCGGGCTTTTGCGGGCCGGGCCTATCGGGCTTTAATTATTAAAAAATTAAGACATTTCAAAATAAACGTAACCTTTATCCATGCACTGGGGTTTAAACGTACTCCGACGAGTCTAAATTTTACGTACGATGTTTATCACTATAAGATGGAGTTTTCTACATGTCCTCGTTTATTATTAAAACATATTTAATTCTTATATTGCTTGAATTCTCCATATGTATATTAATGTTCTTACGTTTGTTCATTTGTTATATGGAATGAAATACTTTTGTGAAACTTAATCGGACATGTTTAATTATTTTATAAAATTGACCGTTAGATTGATTGGTTAGAATATTATAACCATGCCTTTAAAATTTTATAAATTTTGGACTTGATTTAGACATCGATCCATGTATTTCGCCAAATGTGACCATAGTACTCTTACAACTAAAACGGAAATTACCCCTCCCGAAAATAATTTTTTAACATCAAATTTTGGACACATACTCTTATGGAATACATATCTATCTCATAGTATCAAAAAAATTGACATAAAAAATTGATTTATCTACTCCCCCCATAAGAAAATAAGGAAAATAAGATGAGTGTATTTTAGTGTTTTCACAAATTTTGTTTAATTGTATTGACTGGGATCCAAACGTACTTCGATTAGGCTAATTTTTACGTACGGTGTCTTTTATTACAAGGTGAACTATTATATATGGCCTTCTTTATTGTTAAAACATTTTTAATTCCTATATTGCTTAAATTCTCTACATGCACACTAATGTTCTTACCTTTATTCCTTGGTTATATGGGTTGAAAGTCCTTTGTGAAACGTAATCGATCATGTATCATCATTTTACAAAACTGACTGTCAGATTGGTTGTTCATAATATTCTAAGCATGCCGTTAAAAATTTATAAATTTTGGACTTGATTTAGACCTACATCTATGAGTTTCGCTAAATGTGACCGTAGTACCCTTACAACTAAAACATAAATTACCCATCCCTAAAGGAATTTTTTAAGATCAAAATTTTAACACACATTCTTGTAAATTACATATCTATCTCATAGTGTCAAAAAAATTAATATAAAAATTTAGTTATCAAGTTTCTCCATGGAAAAATAAGCAATATATAAGAGAAGGGTATTGATGTCATTTCACACACTCTCAATTAAACTCTCACCATTGAAAAATTACAAAATCTAATCTGAACCATCTATTATATTTGCTGTTTTACAGTGTAAATCGATAAAAAAAAACTACAATGAAACCCTAACCCCAAACCCTAACCCCTAAACCCTAAACCCTAACTTACTCTAAACCTCAAAATTCCTAAAACCTAAAATCTAACTTACTCTAAACCTCAAAATTCTTAAACCTTAACTTACCCTAAATCTCAATCCCCTAAACCCTAACTTACCTTAAACCTAAACCCTAACTTAATTATCCTAAACTTTAAACAATGATTTAATAGTAAAATAGATACACAAATATAACTATATATGGAATTCCAATATTTGATCAATATATGTATATGTAATATATTAATATAAACATACACAAATATAAAAAATATATATATAGTACTAGTCACTATATTATATATATAAGTGTAGGTATAATGATATACGTACTACTATCTTATATATATAAAAAAAATTGAATGTCGGATTGGTTGTTCATAATATTCTAAGTAGGCCGTCCCTAATTTTTATAAATTTTGGACCTAAACCCTAAACCTTAAAACCTAAACCCCAAACCCTAAACCCTAAAAAAATTACAATAAAATCCTAGAACCAGAACCCTAACTTACCCTAAACCTCAAATTCCTAAACCTTAACTTACCATAAATCTTAATCTCCTAAACCCTAATTTACCCTAAACCTAAACCCTAACTTATGCTAAACTTTAAATAATGACTTAATAGTAAAATAGATACACAAATTTAATTATATATGGAATTCAAATATTCAATCTATCCATGTATATGTAATATATTAATATATATACACAAATGTAAAATATATATCTATATAGTATTAGTCTATTAGACTACTAGTCACTATATTATATATATATATGTCAATATGTGTGTAGGTAAACATTAACTAGGTATAAATTGTATAATGATTAAAATTCATTAAATAATTTAATGATATATGTCAATATGTGTGCGGGCTTTGACGGGCCGGGCCTAACGGGCCTTGACGGGTTTTTGGCGGGCCGGGCCGGGCTTTAGATCTCTAAACCATGGTCGGCCCACCAACCACCTTGGCGGGCTTTTGCGGGCCGGGCCGGGTTTTTAGCCCACGGGCTTGCGGGCCTCCACCGACCCACGAGGCCCACGGGCCAAATGATGACCCCTACGTCCATGTTTCGTATCCATATCCAGAAAACTCAATCAACACTAGTCGCTTTTGCTACTGCACCTTCACGCGCTCAACTCAGCGCGTACTCTCTCCTCAACTTCCCTAGCCATTAGTCCATTACTACTCCTCCAGTGAGTCCAGCCAGTCCTCCATTTCTTTAACTCATCTCTCCCAAAAATGAACGCTTCTCCGATCAACGAGTTACCGGAGGCCATTCTCTCCGCCATCCTCGCCTCCATCTCCGATGCCCGCACCCGCAACTCCGTCTCCCGCAAGTTCCGTACCTTAGAGAGATCCACGCGCTCCTCCCTCACGCTCCGAAGCAACGCGCGCGACCTTCACCTGATCCCGACCTGCTTCTCCTCCGTCAGAAATCTCTCCGTGGGGCCACGCGCTTCTCTCCTCCTCCGCCTCCACCGACCCAACTCTCCTCGCCCACCGCCTCCGCCTCGCCTTCCCACTCGTCACCTCCATCACCGTCTACTCCCGATCATCCTCCACCGTCGATATCGTCACCACTCTATGGCCGCGATTGCGCCACGTCAAACTCGTCCGCCGGCACCAGCGGCCCCAACACGGCGCCGACTTCGATCCTCTCTTCCAGCGATGCCACTCCTTAACCGAATTGGACCTCTCCAAGTTCTACTACTGGACCGAAGACCTCCCTCCGGTTCTCGAGGCCCACCCGAACGTTGCCCGCTCAACCTCATGACGTCCTCGCTCGCGGAGGGTTTCAAGGCCGCCGAGATCAAATCAATCACCGCCGCGTGTCCCAAGCTGGAGGAGTTTTTAGTTGCTTGTATGTTCGATCCTCGATACCTAGGGTTTGTAGGGGACGAGGCTGTACTGGCTATATCGACAAACTGTCCGGGGCTCAGAGTGCTCCACTTGGTCGATACGACGTCGTTGGCGAACGCGCGTGGGGATCCGGACGACGAAGGGTTTACATCTGATGATGCTCAGATCGGACGGGCGGCGTCTCAGGGCTGCCTCTGCTGGAAGAGCTGGTGTTAGATGTGTGCAAGAATATGAGGGAGAGTGGGTTAGCGTTCGAAGTGCTGGCTTCGAAATGTCAGAAACTGAGAGCACTCAAGCTTGGGCAGTTCCATGGATTGTGCTCGGAGATTGGCTCCCAGCTTGACGGCCTTTCCCTGTGTCAAGGGCCGGAGTCACTGGGTATCAAGAACTCGGCGGATTTGACGGATATGGGATTGATCAAGATTGCTAGAGGGTGTAGTAAGCTGGCTAAGTTGGAGGTGTGTGGATGCAAGCAGATTACGGTGAAGGGTTGAGGGTTGAGGAAGACTTTAGTTGATGTGAGCATATCGTGCTGTAAGAACCTGGATGCTGCAGCTTCCGGGCGAGCTCGGGAGCCTATTCGGGACCAGTTTCAACGTCTTCACATTGATTGTGTCTGGCAAGCGGAGGAGAATGTGTGGTTTTGATCTGAATGAAGTTGGTGATTTTGATGTTGGTGATCATGGTGCTAGTGTTGGGATGAGTCGGAATGGTCATGATTACATGGACCTGAATTGGAGTGACGAGTACGAGAACAGGGCCAGCAAGAAGTGCAAGTATGGATCAGATGGGGACTGCTCCTATACCCCAGCCAATGGATATTTGAATGGAAATGGTCATGTGGACAATGGAAATGGAAATGGGATTTGGTGTGATGAGAGTTGGGAAAGGCTGCAATTTCTTTCACTTTGGATCGAGGTTGGTGAGTTGCTGACACCATTGCCAGGGGTTGGTGTGGATGAGTGTCCTAATCTAGAGGAGATTCAGATCCGGGTTGAAGGTGATTGTCGAGGAAGGCACAAACCCACAGAGCAAGAATTTAGGTTGAGCTGCTTAGCCCGCTATCCTCTGTTATCAAAGATGAAGCTTGATTGTGGTGACACAGTGGGTTTTGCACTGGCTGCTCTGCCCGGGCAGATGGACTTGTCCCTTTGGGAAAGGTTCTTCCTCAGTGGGATTGGAAACTTGAGTCTCAGCGAGCACGATTACTGGCCACCTCAAGACCAGGATGTGAACCAGAGGAGTCTATGGCTTCCTGCTGCTGGCTTGCTAGCAGAATGCATCATGCTCCGGAAGCTTTTCATCCATGGGACGGCTCACCAGCATTTCATGATGTTCCTTGTGAGAAACCCCAACCTTAACCAAAGCTTGAGGGATGTGCAACTGAGAGGATTACTATCCAGCACCCGAGAATGAAATGAGTACAGAGATGAGAGTGGACTTGTGCTGTCGCTTTGAAGATGCACTCAACAGGTGCCAGATCTACGATTGAAAGTTCCTGAACTGAACATCAATGTATGGTTAATAGCCAGTCCGAATGTTCGAGATCTAAAATGCAAGAGGTCTGGAGTTTTTTCTAATCCACGTTACATCATTTCTGTTCAGTCATCAAAAATAAAATAAATTGCCTTTTCTTCATATGAATGCAAGCCTGTAAACCAACTATTTAACTTTCATCGCACAAAACAAACCAGAATTGTGCGACATTGGATTGAGGACGAAAATTTGAAAATCAAACTGAAACTTTTACAATGACTGCAAAGTTAACAACAGAATACATCTTAAGCCGAGAGAATACACTGTAACACCTCTACCATGTTTTCTATACATAAGGAACAAGATTGTATCAGCAAAGTGAGTATTCGCAGTCTACCAAGCGTGAGAGTATCTCCTCGCAGGTTGGTCGTAACTGTGGTTCTGTCCAACAATCTGTATTACAAGACAAACGCAGAGGTTTAAGATTTGAGAACAAAATATATGGCAGCTACAGTCCAAGGTTGTATACAGTTGATGAGATCGCCAATAATTGTACAAATGGCCTTGCCTGATATAAGTCTGCCCAGTGGATTATCTGGAATTTCCAACCGTGAACCCTCATTGGCAACAGCATACACAACCTGATCAGAAGAAGGCCATGAGTTCACTTGGCTAATTCTACCAATGCATACATACTATATTATCCGATTGATAAAGGCAGAGTACAAAATGTGGACAGTGATTTCTGAGCAATGCATACCCTCTCCAGTGGTACACCTTCCCAAGGTCTACTTAGGGTACAGAGCTCCCACATTATCACCCCAAAGCTGAATATATCACACTTTTCTGTAAATGGTTCATTTCTGATAAGCTCTGGGGCCATCCATTCAGGCGTTCCTGCAGATGAGGAGTCCTTCATGTTTTCCTCTGTCATCAATCTCGAGAGCCCAAAATCACAAATCTTGACAGTCCAATGCTTATTCACTAGACAATTTGCGCTCTTCAGGTCACGATGAACTATCTTCATCCGGTGTATGCACATCAAACCCCTTTACCCAACAAAAGACCAGTCAGTCTGTATTACTTGCAGTGATATTTAGAAAAACCCCTTTACCCAACAAAAGACCAGTCAGTCAGTTTAATGGAATCTCAAAACATGCCATTTTACTTGTATTCAAATTACACCAATTAAAATCATCCTAATTCAGCCTACACTGCTGGATAGAGTGAATCTTCCATATCTGACAAAATTGTTTCATAGAGTTTTGCAAAATATCTTCAGGACAATAGTAATTTGAGGGGAAAAAGTCAGAGACTGAGTTATGCATAGCTAAGCGCACCTGCATATATCCCGCAACATTTTTAGTTTCCTTCGCCAGCTAAGCTTCTTCTTCTGACCACTTAAATGGATCAAATAATACAAGGATCCCATCTCCATGTATTCTGTGACCATCGACACGTGTGGAGGCTTTGTGCATGCACCCAGAAATAAAATGACTGCAAACAACAGCATGGTAAATCTCAGATAGGAGGAATGATTGTATCAAAATATACAGATCATCTACACAACGAGCTTAGAGGAAAGAAACATGGCTTGCACAGTTAAGAGGCAATACCATTTGGATGTCGAATGCGGCTGGAAAGAAGAGACGCAAGGCAGGAAAGAGTTTATCAGAATAATAATTAAAAGAACAAACAATAAAGTATTGTAGCTATAATAGAAATCAATGAAGGTGTCGAGGAGAAAATACCATAGAATTGATATCTCATTGCAGAAATCTTCCATGTTTTCTGCAGTAAGATCTTGCTCTAAGAAAACCTTAATGGCAACATCTGTTCCATTCCAAACACCACGAAAGACCTCTCCAAAGAAACCTTAACATGTAACAAGCATTGAGTTGGTTAAACTCATCTTCTTTTTTTAAAGCTTCGGCAATAATATTTCAACCTGTTCATACAGTATAAATTTACTGGCTCCATATATGCATCAGATGTCAATGTCAACACTATATTTAGCAATTTTAAAGTATCTATGGGAACACTGAGTCCCACAGTATATAAATAACACCAAACAGAATTAAAAGAAATCATAAGATCTTGAAAGTACGGTTTGAATCTAGCTATTAAAGCAGCTACCAATAACTTGGTATCAGAAGATATATACAACAGTTTATGCTTACCTATTCCAACACGAGTTCCGACAGTCAATTCTGAGAAATCAATATTCCATTCCTGGTAAGGTAATAAAGGTTTGTTGTCAAATGAAGCGGATTCAAGAATTCTGTTCCATGTTGAGACCAGTTCATCACTTCTCGTGAATTCTGAAGGTCCACCCCTCTCAGGCATGTGACTCCTATACTGATGCGGCGACGAAGGTAATGATATTGCTTTTTGAGAACTAACCTGAGGAAGAAAACACAAAAGCAAAATTCAATGAGAAATTCACCAGAATCTTTTTGATAAATGTAGTATGGACACCAATCCAGTAAGTGGTCAAGGAGAAATCCAGAGAGCTAAAATTACTGATATAATGATAAATCTGTAATTTACAAAACTAACAAAGTACCTATGCAACTCTGATTACGAAAGTCTTATGTAATGCTTTCTGAAGTAAGATTTCCGAAATGATTGCAGAAGTTTGATTGCTGTGTCAAATTAACCTTATTTCTGATAGTTACCTGTGTTGTATATGCGGAACTACTATTAGAGGATAACTTGGCAACATCCATATGCTCTCTTCATACGAACACCACATTCCCTCATCAGAAACAATTTCAGCAAGTTTTAAATTTCTTTCGTTTAAATTCTCTCTTGAATCAGAACTCAAAAACTTCTCAAATCCATTTGACATACTTAACTTCTGTGAGCAGATTCTAACCCCTATGTCTCAAATTTGAATGCAGACAGATAAAATGCAGTTGATTTACAACACAAGTACAGATATCTGATTCACATAATTCCTGGTACATAGCAAATTACTTTATATCCTTCAAACATAAACTAAGCATTAGAAGTAATGATTCGTACAACACACTAACATGTTTCAATATCATGGGATTATCAAAGTACTATACTCAGAACATTATCAACAAAACTTAATTGCTGTAAAGTTGATGCATTGAGAGAAACATACATTATTCTGAAGATTGTTTCTGTCATTTGGAGAGTCACAGAATGACCTTTCATCGCCCTGCTCTCTTAAAAGACGATTTTGCTTCAGTGTTTCATTCATCCCACGTACAGCCCTAATTTGGTTGGATACCCAGTTATTAAGGTATAGAAATATATAACCAAGAGTCACATACATAACAATTAAAGGCATGATCCAGAACAAATATGGGTTTGTGAATGGAATGATTAAACCATACATAGATAAATTAACCAATCATACAGACACCATATACTACGTGTACGGCTGCCAGAACAAGTATGGCTTTCTGCAGTTTGAGCCGATTGACAGTGCTATGCAGTATGAAAGTGAACCAGTGCTACTCAAACATTGCGCCAGCGTACAGACTGCCAGCTCCAGTTTAACATTATTTGCTTTGATCTTTAATTGGTGCTACTACATTTGATTAAACAAAAGTTAACCAAGTACCAATCCCTTATTCACCATATTCAATCCATCACAACAAGAGTGATTCTAACCCAGGTTATCATAACTCATGGTGTGAAATGTGATATAATGCTACATGATAACCTCTTTCCACAAACATTAGAAACCTATTACCACCCAATTGGGCTCCACCAGAGGTCCTTTAATATTAGACAATCTTCATGACAGATTAATCACCATGGATCCAAATGTTCTTAGAGATGAATCCATTAATACTAAGTAATGGTTATCAAAGCACATCTACAAAGATTAAAATTTTCTAATTGAAAGAAAAATAATCTAAAACTATGTGTATTTAGTTTCCCATCCATGTAAAGATCAACAAGTGCAATTGTTGATAGATGTATTAAGCTATAAACAGCCTCTAGTGCCTCATCACAAGATCAAGTGGTTTCCTACGTCAGCAATATATATTGCAAAACAAGAGTGTCACAGAAGTATCGATGGTGTGAGCTGAGAAAGGATCAAAACTTTCAAATCTAACTGTTCGTGTATAATATTAAAAATAATTACTGAGACCAAAGAAAATATCTCTCTTTCCGGCCCCCATTTTCTCTCAAGTTTTATTTCCCACTTCCATCCATCTATGAAAAAAAAATTCTTAAGAATACTGATCTTCATACAACACAGTGACATTTTTATTGAGTTTCTAGCAATCAAAAATCCAATGATAGACAAAAGCACATTCTAACAGTAACAGACTATAAAGAAAAATCTGGAAAGGTATGAACATAACCAATAAACCAAATAACTGCATAATACTCGGAGAAAATTATGACAGAATAGGCACTCTTTATTTCCTGGTTCTATATAATTGTGTGGTTCTTTACCCTCTTTGTAGTTTTTTCGTTTCCCTTTTTATTGGATAGAGCACTTCTAGTCCAGCAAATTTCTAGGTGTAACTCCAAAAGGAGAACTGTAGCTGCTGACACAGAATATTTACCGGTTACTTTTTATTCCGTCTTTCTTCTTTACAAAGAAAAAAAAATTCCGTTTCCCGTAAGATTACTCAAGAATACAAGCAATGGACAAGGCTCACTCGAAAAAATACCACGGACAGATCAGAAAAAAAAGAAAAATCTCCAGACATAGGAGAGTACTAGTCTGACTTGACAAATGTTAAGCCACACACTTAACATTCTGGGAACTCCAGTAAGGCACTGGCTTGAGTAATCAGAAATGCTTCTCTAACAGAAGTCATTTCCACTTACAAAATATACTCTGCCAAATTCAAGTGACCAAATATCAGGTCCAATGCTTTGGCATGTACCTCTACTAGTGCACCATGGTAATTACAGAACTGTGGTCACTTCTAATAGCCTTGCAATGACATTTACTTATTATACGGACATTCTATAGCACCATTACGTATGAGTGTATGCTAAATCTCCAATTGCAATTACATTTACTTATATATAGACATGCTACGGCAAAATCTATGAAACCACCTTATAAACTTGTAAACAAACGATCTTGTATAATGATATCTTCATCATCCATTTGTATCACACTTCTTGAACTGAGACTATCATTTTCAAGAAAATAGAGTTAGACAGAAACGTTGATTGTATCTATCACTCTACACTAAAGGAAGTACATACACTATTCTCCTTTTTGGGTTTTAAAAGTTATTCTAAAATGCACACTATGTTACATAATTTGGTAACTATAATCAGTATGAAGAAATGTAGTAACAGCAAGACTTCTCAAAGGATAGCGAATGGAACTTATCAACTTGACGTGGGAATAAAAGATATGTTAAGCCTATGACGCTCTGATGTATTAACAGAGGTAGAATAGTATATACCAAATAACCGCTCAACGCACCATCAGTAAATATACTCAGAGAATTGAAGTTCTGTTATACAAGTGAATCACTCTTGAGCATTGAATTAGAGATACAAGTACTTGGTGGACAAATGTCCTCCAGAATGAAGATCTCAAATACCCAATGATAAGCACAACTCAGTAGAGAGTCAAGATCCAGCAAGTATTCTAATGTGGAACCAAAAAAAAATTGTATCAAAATAAAACTGGTGGTCTTTTGATCCTAGATCCACACCAAAACATGGAATCTAGCAGGAGTTCTGAATCTAAGAAACTAAGAGCACCAAATTTGAAAGACCAATACAAAACACGATGAGATTAAGAAAAACCTCGAACTAGCAGTCCGCTGTTCAGCAATGACCTTTCTCCAGCTACGCCGCCAAAACGTAGTTGCAATGTTGGGTTCACTATGTGATAAACTGAAGGATTTGAGCAAGTGGTGCGGTAAAAAACATTTGATAGTCAGCATTTTAAAGGTTTCAAATCGAGCAGATGACCAAATAATAAAATAAACTCATGGAAAGGAGAAAACAAAAAGCTTATGATAGGAGGGCCTTAGCATAAGTATTCTATCAAAAACAATTGAACTTGTCAAGTCAGATTATACAAATTACCTTAGTTTTCTATCAATAGCAGTTGTAGGTCGCAACATCATATTTCGCAATGAAGAACCTGCTATATTTGAGGCCGCATCAAATCTTCTTTGGAATTGAAGGCTCTCATCCTTTTCAGCACTGCAACAGAAGTGTAAAAAGTAACTATTTTACAACTTTGTGCATCACAGTTACATTAAGAAAATGACATCTTGAAGGTATAATATTTTCACTAGGGCAATAAGCTAACCTCTCAGGATCCACTCTGTCCGAAAATCCATACAGAGGACTGTTTGGTTCCATCGGTGAATCACAAGAGTCATTTTCAGCAGAATCACTCTCCACTGCCGCAGACACGGGGGTCATAAAAATTGCCTTTGTTGAGCGGGGAATCAGCTGGCCAGGAAACCGCATTAGGTCGACCAAAAGTTCAACAGAGTTCAACACAACTATTACAGACAAATGCTCGTATGAGTCCATACACTCAACAGTCCCATCATTAGGCAAACCCTGATTGAAAAGAAAAAAATCAGGGAAAAAAACCTCCCAGATAGCAGTACTAGTGGTCATTGACAAGCAGTTATAGCAAACTACAAACTATAATATAGTAAGCCGTTGGACAAGAATTGTATGATGTTGTCAGAAGAAGGAAGCAATCAACACAAAGTTATTTGAAACTTACCACCACTAGCCTACTTTCAAGACCTACAGTATCTGCAAGAACTTTGAATAAGATTGCTCGAGGACGGCATGAACCATTCCTTATTTGTCCCAGTAGCTGGACTCCTCTATTCTCAAACATATGGGATGTTTCTTCTAGTGCAGCTTTTGCTGGACTTTCTGAATTCGGTCGCTTGTTAAAATCACAAACCTGTGCAGGTAGTGTTGTTAAAATAGGATTAAAACCCAAATGGAAGTCAATATCAAAGCCTGGATCAATATTGATATTGACCCAAATAGTACAACCAAAACTAAAACTGATTATATAGAATGGTACAATAAACTGATATTATAAAGAGTGTTTTGATCCAAGGTAGGTTAAACCAAAACAATAAATAAATAGATAATCAAATATCATTCTCACCAATCCAGCAATTTTTTTTATCATTGCAGCTGGATTTGAGTTCAATCCTTTCACTAGTGTGGCAATCAGTTGCTTCAGCATGGACAGCTTTTTGTCTTTTGAAGTATCTACAAGAATGATATCAGCTTTCAAACCCCCGGCCACCAAAGCATGGAGCTCATCAAGAGTAGGAATATCTTCAAAGCCCTCCTTGAGCCTTTTCTCCTGTTTATTGACACATTTGACCAACTTTTAATGATGAGACTTCAAGCACTGATAAGCAAGTTAAGGAATTGATGTTAAAGTAAATAATTGGAATCAGAGTATTATATACATAAGTCAACACTATATCAAAAATGCACTGTTAGCTCTTCACTTATGTGCATTGTCACTGTAGTTCCTAGGTTAGTATTTAGTACACAATCCATGTTCTGAAATTAAAGAAGCTGCAAAGAATCAGTCAGATTGTTTCTTAGAAGTAAATCTCGAGAAAAATGGCCGCAGAAGATGACAAGGGTACCATGCAGAGCACTTGAAAATTTGAGACATTAAAGTTTAATACGTTAGAATCTGTGAAAGCAATTTTTCATGAAAAGATAAATAGTCGACTCAGCATTCCAGCAGTGCATATTTTTTGTTTAAAATAACATAAGAATAAGCATATATATATAAAAAGTGACATCCCTCAATAAGACACCCCAGGTTCAGCATCCACAAGACAAGATGTAGTCAAAACCAACAATTACCACTACCAAATAACAATTACCGCAAAATGAAGAATTAACACCAACAAATAACAATGACTGCCAAATAAAGAATCTCACCGGAATGACAGAGTAGAAACCGTTGGGAATTGGATAAAAAAGCATTCCTGTTTGCCACAGAACCTGTGATGCTTTCTGAGTAAACCCATATTGATCCAAACTTCTAGGTGAATCTGTGTTACTCAAGGTCTCTTCTTGAAAACCCAAAGAAACAGATCCAAATCTATCCATAAAATCTGAAGGCCACCATGATGAATTTGAAGGCCCTTGCTCTGCTGGCCCTGCATCGTCTCCTGTATCCTCCATTTTTTTATGTATTTAAAATTCAAAACCATTTCGGCCCCACTTCCTACCCCATAAAAGATGTCATCAAGCTAACAGTGCTTTAGATGCAAAAACAAGAGTTAAGAACTCAAATGTAGTGATTTCTTCAGGCTGGAGGCCATAAGACCTGCAAATGTACCAAAGTCAGCATTTGACATCAAACACTGCACATTTGATAACAGAAAATATGATTGGCTTCTGAAGCAACACCAAAGAAGAGCAGAAATAAGCAAGAGACTGCGTGTAGTTTTTCATATCCATCGAAATTGATAACCAAAGACTGTATAGTGCATGCTGTTTGAAATGATAAACAGATAAAGGAAACTGTAGATCATTAATAGGTTGTACAACTTAATTAGTATATGTGTGTGTGTGTATACATGATAGGGGTCCATATAGAAACCATAGGTTTAAAAAAGAAAGAGATGAGAGGTGGCTCTTTGAAGTTACTAACTGATAGTATCATATTTTTTTCATTATATATACTTGCTGCTGGCAGACCTAATAAAGATAAGAGATAAAAATGGAAAAAGGAAAGCTAGAAGAGACGATAGCTATAACTAGAGAGATATGTTCTCAGTAAAGAAAGCTAACTAAGGTAGAAAGGAGTTTAGCATACATGGCAATCCGGATCTAAACCTTCAATTGATAAGTTAGCCAGTGTATCATGGGTTTTCATTCCTTAAATTTGCATTCTTTATTACAGTCTTATGGATATTCATTCAATATCACAAGAATCTAACTGGAGAAACTTTCAATAACTATAGCACTATAAAAAAAAATTAAGCTTGTAGCACCTAGTGAACTCATCAATCTATTATAACTGTTATACAAATCCCAACCCAGGCCCCTAGTGGTAAACAGCCAGGAAATGAGATCAATGAGAGGCTTTGAGAACAGGATTTACAAAAGAGAGCGAGAGGGGAGAAAAGAGGCTTTGATTTCTCGAAACTTGGAGAAGCTATGATAATTGATATGATAATTGAGTGAAACATAATCTGTGAAATTAGATATGATAATTGAGTAAAATTTAATCTATGAAATTAACACCTTACCAAAACATATATAAAATCTATTCTTGCTGGGAATTGTTAAGAAAATCAATTATTATAATTGTGGTAACATAGTCAGTTATATTAGAAAAAATATGTTGGATAGTAACCCTAGCAGCCACCACCTAGCAAATTTTTAAACATTGTTATAAGTAGTTCAACACTTGTGATATATCACATTACTCATTTTATGGACTTAATGTAGTCTAAGCTTCAGGCTAAGATTTCATAAATGGTATTCAAATTTTCTTTTCCTAAATTGTTTTGTAGCTACTGAATTAGTATGATACACCTCTAACTGACCAAGAACACATTAGGTGTACAAGTACATATTATATCATCATTTACACTCCAATTTTTCGCAACATTTTCCCAGACTAGTATATTTCACAATTAAACTCCTCACTTATAGTAACTTATCTATCTCCTTAAGTTTCATCAAAAGAGAAAAAACCTTCAAGGAGCACCTGATGATTCAAAAGATGACTTCTAGGGTCAATATGCCATGGACTCAAATCAAGTCAGAACACAAATCTCTTTCCCAATTGACACCAACTTGTAATAAATACAGCAGGGCAAAATCGAAACCTCAGTTATGTATCAACAGCAAAAGTTTACCACTCCATTTGAGACATAAATAGCAAAAGAATCATGATTCTTGCACTCTTTTGTAATCCCCGTGGGAGACAAAATGACCTCTGTCCAAGAACACCAGGTGATCCTTGCAAAGCAAACCTTATAAACATTGACACAAGAACCAGGAATTCTACAGGGGAGAAGACCTCTGCAATCAAACCAAGGAAGAAAGAAAACCGAAACCTATAGTCTCAAGCTAAGGCTTCAAATTCATAAGACCTGAATAAGAAAACCGAAACCTATAGTCTCAAGCTAAGGCTTCCAATTCATAAAACCTGAATGAAGCTTAAACACCGGAATATGACATATCCACATAAAATTCATCACTCCAGAAAGACCCCAAGTACAGAATGCTTCCCCTTAGTCAGTTCAAATCGCCACTGCAGTTACACTAGAGTCCTACATTTCTAGGCAAATCTAAATCTCACTTCCATTAATCCACGAGAAAACGATCACACATCGCACAAACACTGAGTAATTACGAATTCGTAGAAACAAATGTAGTAGGAGCAGTAAAAGCTAAACAAGCGATGAGATTAGATTCCAATTCAAGAAGAGAGGAAAGGCTAAGAGAATTTTTTACCGCCAGCAGATCCAAGAATTTGAATTCGAGTTTGACCGCAGTAACATTTGAATCTCAATCCTCCTCCGCCGCCCTCATCATCCCTGCGTCAAATCGCCGAGGATTTTCTGACAGAGACGACTGGAAAATTTTGCGTAGCGATTACAGCGAGGGACGGAGAGAGAGCTCGTCGCCGTATGTATATATAGACAAGGAGAGGGAGAGAGTGTGTCTGTGTCTGATGCAACCGAGGAAGTTAGAGAGAGAGAGAGAGAGAGAGGGAGGAAAGCGATGGGGTTTTGAGAGAAAGGGAAGGAGAGAGGTGGTGACTCACGTGCAAAGCGAGGGGGAATCTGGGGACCTCTCTCCGACAGCCAGCTGGCACAGGGGTGGCTCACCAACATCCACACCTTTCATCCGCGTGAAACAACTCCAGCAATTTACTCTTAAGAACAAGATAATAGAAAAGACAAATAGGCTTTTCTAATATTTAGATAGATAAAAACAACATATCTCTATTAATTAAAGCATAATTAATTAATTTAAAGTTACATATCTTTAATTCCTGAATTTGTCAAAGCAGAATTCTTCAAAATTTAAATATTAGGTGCAAAATGGTGAGAACAAGAGACATATGCTGCAAAATGACACGTACAAAAAAAATTGATCGATTGCATGTGAAAACTGATCAGTTTCATCTTCCCAATCTCTATTAATTAAAGCAAAAGTGCTTAAGGCAGTTGGGGAGGTAGAACATTAGTAATTCCTGAATTTGTCATTTGCTAAGCATAATCAGAATTCTTCAAAATTTAAATATTAGGTGCAAAATGGTGAGAACAAGAGACATATGCTGCAAAATGACACGTACAAAAAAACTGATCGATTGCATATGAAAACTGATCAGTTTAATCTTCCCAATAATTAATTAAAGCAGAAGTGCTTAAGGCAGTTGGGGAGGTAGAACATTAGTAATTCCTAAATTTGCCCTTTGCTAAGCACTAGCCTTCCTGCACGCGCATATGCGCGTGCGAAAGGCGTCGCGCTCGTGCGTGCGATTTATCTTCCATCTCCTTCAGCTCCTCTCCCATGGATACATTCTTTTCTTTAAGTGATGTCATCTCAGTCAGGAAGTCCTTATAGTTGCGCTCTTTCTCCAAATCTTCTGATTTCCTGTGACATAGAATGAAACTTTTAAGACACCATTCTTTAACACCCCCTTGAATTACATGGACTCTTCAATCAAAATTACACAATATATATAAGCATTGTGCTCATATGTGAGAAGAATGGTATGATCAGTTGAAGTGTGCTTAATTGAAGGCTTGTACCTTTGTTTATTATGTGAAACAGCAACTTGTCCATTGTACTTCCCAAGCTTCCTCTCTGTAGTGCTGATTTTTCCTTCTTTCTTTAAATCAGCCTGTAATTGAAGTCTTTGCTTACTCAAATTTTCCTTTTCCAATGCTTCCTTACGCAAGGTGTTCTTAGATTCATTGCACTGGGTCCTCAACTTGTCCACTTCTGACTTAAGAGAAGTGATTGTTGTCTCCTTCTCATCTATCAAGGATCTCATGATAGTAAGTTCTTCAAGCGATTTATCTGAATCCCGCTTTACTGTCTCCTTATCAAATTAGCTTCTTTGTTTTTTCCAAATCTCTCAATTTCTCTTTCTCCTGTTTTGTGATGTTAGAGTTCTCTTCTGTGAGCCTCTCTATCTAAGCTTTGAGCATTTGGATTTTCATTGTGAGAGCTTCATGCTTTTCTTCCTTATGCAGTTCTGCATACTCAACTTGTTTTGTAGTTCCAATGACATCTGCTTCACTCGTTTTTCTTTCTCATCAATCTGGTCCTCGATCAGCTCTAACTGTTCATTGGATTTCTGGAGCATGTCTTCCAGAATTCTGTTCCGCGCATGCAGTTCATTTACTTCTGCCAGTGCTTTAGTGGTCTGCTTCTTGTTCTCAACAACCTTAGGGCATCTCCAACAATGGAGGTCCTATACCCTATAGTAGAACCTTGCAAGAAAAATTCATCTCCAACCCTCCAAAATTTGGGTCTCATACCCTATATCTAGGTCTCATACCCTATCCAAGGTTCTAAAATAGAACCCAATATGAGGTATAGAACCTTGTATAATTTGGTGGGCCCAGGTGAAAGGAAAAAGTGAGACTGGAAACAGAAAAAAAAAAAGCAGAACCGAGCTGTGGGAGGAGAGAGACAGACGCGCGGAGAGAAGGCGACATGAGAGGAAATGGTCCAGCGCGTGCTGGCCAGGCTCGAGGTGAGCGAGTGAGGCGACATAGCAGGCAGACAGCTGCTGGCTCGAGGGGCCCACCGTGCTGCTGCTGGCGTCAGCCTCCAACGGCTCTCTCCGGATTTTCACCCTCTCCAACGGCTCTCTCCGGTTCCCTCTCCAACGGTTCTCTCCGGTTTCCTCTTCTACCAATTTTTTTTAATATCTCCTAATTAAATGTACTTTCCTCCTTAAATTAAAAATAAAATTGAAATTTTTTATATAAAAAAAATTTGTCCGTTGGAACAGTAATATTGTGCATCTCTATAAATACCAACAACCATGTTCATTGTTTCTACAACAAAGTTTGCTACTTCTTCTCTAGAGAAAATTTTCTCCATAAACTTATCTTCCTCTAGCTTTTATTTTATTTTTTGTAGCATCATGCCACCAAAGGTGCCTAGAGATCCAAGGCAATCAAATTGGAAAAAAGAAGAAGAAGAAGTATTGTGCCAAGCCACTATGAATACTAGTGAGGATCCAATCACGGGTACTAATCAATCCTCCAAAATATTGTGGGAGCGTATTAGTGCGGCGTATGAAGCCACAAAGCCAACCGGAGCATGTTCTCGATCCGGAATGAGTTGTATGGCTCGTTGGAAAAAAATTTCCCCCGCATGTATGAGATGGCGTTCATCTCTCAACCGTGCAATCAAAGCTCATGGTAGTGGTGAAAACGAAGCCGACGAAGTAAGTATATATTTAAATTGTGCTTAGAAATTATTAAATTGTGCATATAAATATAGTAACTAAATTTTCAAGTGCGTAGAAATTATTAACCACTAATTTAATTTTTTGGATTGATTATGTAGCTTTTAACCGCTAAAAAAGAATATCACAAATTGTCAAAAGGGGAGACATTCTCTTTTTTTCATTGTTGGGAAATATTGAAGATGCATCAAAAATTTATGAATCCTCCCAATATGGATTTTAGTTCCGATTTTGATCCGCCCATCGACTTGGATGATGACGACGACACACCCAACAACTCAGCAACTCCAAGTGCACCACCTATCGAAGTTCGACCTAAAGAATCTCGCCCAATGGGAAATAAAGCGGCTAAGGCGGCAAAAAAGAAGAAGAGTGAAGATCTCGGAGAGAGCATTCACGTTGAAATGAAAAGATTGAACGACTTGCGTGAGCGTGAGTTTGCACATAAGCAACAACTCTTTCAAGAGGCTAAGGCGGCGGAGAAACTTGAAGCCAATGATCGTATAATGGCGGTGGATCCGAGTATATACTCTCCTAACAAAAGAGCTTATTGGGAGAGGAGGCAAAAAAAGATACTTGACGAGGAGATGGCCAATGATCGTCCTACCACCCAACCAAATCATCCTCAATCATCTTCAAGCAATGATGGAAATGACACAAATTTGGACATCTACACACCGGTTCAAGATACGCCATGGTTATGAAATAATGTTGAAGAGTCATTTTAATTAATGTATTGTTGCTTTTAGTATGTTGTTGCTTATTTTAATTAATGTGTTGCTTAATTAATGTGATGTTGTAACTTGGACTACATTTTAATAAAGAGTATTTTGTTGTTTTCTCATAATGGATTAAACTTTTATTTAGTATACACTCAATTAAATGCATAATTGATACAACTTTTATTAATATCTCACAACAACACACAAATTTAAAGCTCACAACAACACACAAATTTAAAGCTCACAACAACACACAAAATTAAAGCTCACAACAACACACAAAATTAAAGCTCACAACAACACACAAAATTAAAGCTCACAACAACACACAAAATTAAAGCTAGCTCACAACAACACACCAAATTAAAGCTAGCTCACAACAACACACCAAATTAAAAGCATAATGGCAAAAAAACCAATTATTGAATTAATGGATGTACACCCCTCATCCATTATTACGTAGACTTTCCAAGTGTTTGTTCCAACCATACCTCACTAGATTGTCTCTTAGTGAATCATGGATCACTGGACAGCGAGTGTCGTCGTAACGTTGCATATATTCTCGCACTCGTCGAGGATTGCGGTGTACTTCCTGATCATTATCTGCCCTATCATATACCTCCGCGCGCCTCGGACGAGTTGGGATTTCATCAATGTCAAAAGGCTCATCCTCCTCGTACTCATCCTCAACTATCATGTTGTGCAAGATTATGCACGTCATCATGATGTACTGGAGACTCTCTCTACCCCAAAGGCGAGCAGGCCCCCTCACGATTGCAAAACGTGCTTGCAAAATACCAAATGCTCTCTCCACGTCTTTTCTATACGCCTCTTGCATCTTTGTAAAATGTTTTGTCTCTGGCGTGGTAGGATTTGGAATTGCTTTGATTAAAGTTCCCCAGTTGGGGTAGATGCCATCCACCAGGTAATATGCTTGATGGTACGTATTTTCACCCACCTTGTATTTCACCCGAGGAGCTTTACCTTGGCAAACATCGTCGAACAAGGGAGACATTCCCAGGACATTTAAATCATTCAGAGATCCTGGAAGTCCAAAATATGCATGCCATATCCATGTATCATATGAAGCCACGGCCTCTAAGATAATAGTAGGTTTACCTTTGTAACCTTGATATTGCCCGTGCCAAGCAGTAGGACAGTTTTTCCATTGCCAGTGCATACAATCAAGGCTCCCTACCATACCCGGAAATCCACGATCGTCAGCTTTTTTTAGCAACCTTATCAGATCTGCTCTCTCTGGTCGACGAAGATACTTCTTGTGATAAATATTCCAGATAGCTTTTGTAAAGTGATCTAAAATCTCGAGAGCAGTGGATTCTGCCACATCAAGAAACTCATCACACAAGTCGGCTGGCAAACCGTAAGCGAGCATCCTCATAGCACATGTTAACTTCTGTTCAGTTGAGAAGCCGACTCTACCGGAAGCATCCAGTTTTTGAACAAAATATGGATCGTAGTTGGCCACATCACGCATCATTCCTTCGAACAGCTCAGGTCGCATTCGGTACCGCCTACGAAAATGGTTTCCATCAAACCTACTCACAGGATTGAAGTATAGATCCTTCAATCGCCGATCCATAGCTTCTCGATCTCTTTCAATGTACGCTCGACCTTCAGAAGAACCACCCCACTGTGAGTTTTCTTCATTCATCCTCTGCAAGTGTGAGGCAGCTGAAGTCATCATAAGATCATCCTCGTGATTTCTTGAGGCACTATCTTCTTCATCCTTCTTCAGTAGTTTCCTGAACCTATTGAGCATAGCTGAAACAAACTCAAAGTATGAGTACAAAACTTAGAAACCACAATTTTGATTGTGGAGGAGGAGTGTTTGTGAATTGGTGAGGATGAAGGAATGAGAGCTCCGTTTATAAAGAAAATGGAGATGGTTCAGTGATCGACATTAAAGCTCACAACAACACACAAAATTAAAGCTCACAACAACACACAAAATTAAAGCTAGCTCACAACAACACACAAAATTAAAGCTAGCTCACAACAACACACAAAATTAAAGCTCACAACAACACACAAAATTAAAGCTCATAACAACACACAAAATTAAAGCTAGCTCACAACAAAAATTCAAAAATATATAGCTTATTTTAAATTAAAATAGTTGACACAAATTTTATTTATTATACACTTATTTTTATTAATAGCACACAAAATTAAAGGTCAATACAACACACCAAATTAAAAACACACAACAACACACCAAATTTAATTAAAAAATTCAATAATAGATTATTTTAAATTAAAATAGTTTGAGAAATTATTATAGAATACAATATGTATATTTTAATATTAAAAGAAATCTATAATAAAGATTATGAGTTTTAAGGTATAAGGTATAAGACCCATGGTTGGAGATGAGAAAATGAGTCTTATTATGAGGTATAGAACCTTCATTGTTGGAGATGGGAAGGTTCTATAGTGAATAGTGATTTTACAAGGTTCTATTATGAGGTATAGAACCTTCATTGTTGGAGATGATCTTAGATTCCATTTCTACAAACATCTTTCTTAATTCATCTTAGATCTAAGTCTTCATCTCCAATTTGATAACCCTATCCTCTTGATTGTACATACTAAACTGATCGATCATTCGCAAGTCCGATCAAAGGATATTCTTCAATGTCGATTAATGCCATACACCTTCAAAATACTAAGTGAGAACAATTAAAAATCCAAAATTAAATCTCCATTTTGGAACATCAAAGAAAATCATACCAAATACAAAAGTTAAAACTCAATCAGAACCCTTAATTAATAGAGATTATCACATATAGTTTCATGACCAATGTCTCTCCTTTCAGTGCAGCAATATAGCATTATTTGTGTTCCTCCTTTGTGTTCCTCTTTCCGCTTTAGCTCTCCAAACTGATCGATCACGCAAACTTGTTGATGAGACTTCAAGAAATTAAGCACCACCGATTTTGTTTGAAATGATCGAAAGATAATTGCAACCTTAATCGGGGAAAAACTCCAAAGGTTGTGGCCAACCAATATCAATTGAAAGTTGGGCACTAATTCAGAAGAATCAAAACTCACATTAATTGTTGAATTTGGCCACAGTCAAACTCCAAAGACAAATATTAATTGTTCTCTACCATTCTGTTCAAAACTCCTAAATTATAAGTTTTTTCCTAATTCTACACAATAATCTATGAGAAATCAACAACCAAATGAGAATAGTTACCAATCAAAACGACTGACTTTACTGAATCTTTCATCATCCTCCTCCTTCTTTGAACTTTCTGTAATCTTGAGGGAAGTCGTACGTAATTTGGGAGCAATTGAAGAACCCGTGAGCAGTAGCTTTCATTCCATCTTCTATTTGCATAATAAATAGATATCAGATGGATAACTGCTCTCATGGTAACTGCATCTTACGTTTCTCTTTTGCACTTGTCTCGATTTTTTTCCAAGAGATACTTTGTTTAATCTCTCTTTACTTCTCTGCCCCTTCTTTATAAATTCGAGGGTTGTAGACCTGGTGTTGAGGGAAGGGCAAATTGTGGGATTACGAAAGTTCTACCTTGATAACTATCTTAAGCACCTCTGCCTTAATTAATAGAGATAATCAGAATTCTTCAAAATTTAAATATTAGGTGCAAAATGGTGAGAACAAGAGACATATGCTGCAAAATGACACGTACAAAAAAAACTGATCGATTGCATGTGAAAACTGATCAGTTTCATCTTCCCAATCTCTATTAATTAAAGCAAAAGTGCTTGTGGCAGTTGGGGAGGTAGAACATTAGTAATTCCTGAATTTTCCCTTTGCTAAGCATAATCAGAATTCTTCAAAATTTAAATATTAGGTGCAAAATGGTGAGAACAAGAGACATATGCTGCAAAATGACACGTACAAAAAAACTGATCGATTGCATGTGAAAACTGATCAGTTTCATCTTCCCAATCTCTATTAATTAAAGCAAAAGTGCTTAAGGCAATTGGGGAGGTAGAACATTAGTAATTCCTGAATTTGCCCTTTGCTAAGCATAATCAGAATTCTTCAAAATTTAAATATTAGGTGCAAAATGGTGAGAACAAGAGACATATGCTGCAAAATGACACGTACAAAAAAAACTTATCGATTGCATGTGAAAACTGATCAGTTTCATCTTCCCAATAATTAATTAAAGCAGAAGTGCTTAAGGCAGTTGGGGAGGTAGAACATTAGTAATTCCTGAATTTTCCCTTTGCTAAGCATAATCAGAATTCTTCAAAATTTAAATATTAGGTGCAAAATGGTGAGAACAAGAGACATATGCTGCAAAATGACACGTACAAAAAAAACTGATCGATTGCATGTGAAAATTGATGAGTTTCATCTTCCCAATAATGAATACGAGTGTCTGTCACTTCTTCCATTAGAGGAAGAACGAAGAAGTGGGTCTCTCTTCAATGGTACCCCATTCTCCAAAGAACCCATCTTTTTTTTCCGAGTTAGCTTCCCATCAAAAATCTCCAATCACCCCCACATCAAAAATCACAGCTTTTTTCTTCTTCTTCAAAACCCAGATCAGGAATCAAAAACCCAACTCTGTCATCCCTTATCTCAGAGAGAAAGGACCAATTTTCCTTCACAAGCAAAAGTCTCTGGCCTCTGTTTTTATCTTATCCGATCTAACACTCCATACGGCGGCAGCCACAGTTTTTTTTTTTTTTTTTTTAGCTGGTGTCTGTGTTGATTTATGCTGGTGACGGGGTTTGGTCTTGGTGCGGCGGAGGTGGTTTTGTTGACCCTGGAACTGTCAATACACTCTTCAGCCTAGACTTAAGAACATCAGAGAATCATTTCACCACAAAAAGCAAAGCATTTTTCAAGTTGAGATTCGCCACAAAAATCAAACATTTTGCTTGGCTGCAGCATTACTGCAAATCCTAGATATAAGATATTTCAATCCGTTATTACCAGAGTTCTCAACCAAAACACAAACCTGAAAAGTTAAAGAACACGTTTTAGTAAAAATACAAAATTCATCTTTCGATTAAAGGCGATTAGGTGAGACTCAGTTTACCTTAGTTTGGGTTGTCCTTGTGGAATACAGTAATCCACTGAAAGTTGATTTTCAATAGATCACTCACTGTAACAGCAGGACTGAAGCCTGTATTATCGAAGAACAGAAGCATAAGATGATTCATAGTAATGTCTATATGCAGTGCTTCCATAATCAAAGCATTCATATGAATTCAAATGGCAGAAAAAGAAAGAGACATGAGAATCAAAATTGAATAAGACTTGAAACTGTGACCTTACCTTAGAAAAAAGATTTGACATATGAGAAAGCTAATGGGTTGGCGTCCTATTTGTAGAAGTATACAGACTTCGTAACCATTTAGGAGTATCAATTATGTCTTATCACCGAAGTGTGTTTAGTGAAGTTTGAAATGGAATATGATTGTTTCTAACCTGAAATGGAATAGGACTGTTTATAAATTGAAATGGAATAAGTTTGTTTGGTACCACGGTTGAAATTTGGAGTACTCGATAAACTCAAACCCACAACCATATCCTAACCCTGATGACCGTCACAACTTCCATTGCACTCCTACCAACCCTACAATTCATAATATCGACTATTCTTTCTACTCTTACCCAATCACTTCTAGCTCACCGTACCAAAAAATCACTACCTATTAGCCCAATCTATCCCTCACATTTTCTAATTCAATTTCTTATACATTTCTGAAGATGCAGCTCCAATCAAATCGTTCTCGATGAAACCTTCAGAAATGGTCACCTATTCCGATGTAGAGGAAACCCCGATTTCAGAACCATGATAATTCAGCATATCATTTCAGTGAAGCTCCCCCGCATGTAGTCATCACTACGGATTCATTACGGTTGAAATCTCGCTGCGCGTGATGTGGTGAGTCCTTCCATCTCGCCACCGGTCCAAGGCTATCCAACCTCTCGTCCTTCCTCTCCTTGAAGAAGTCCTTCCGATCCTAAGACAAAGGTTCCAGCGGCATCAAAGCCACACCCGGCCTTTACTCCTCCTCCTCCTCACACCTAATCAACAAAACCACCTCCGCCGCAAAGATCTTCGCCTCCCTAATTTGCCCTACACCAAAAACACACAGTCTGCATCATCATCAATCACCTACCTAAACTCCGCCGTCGCCGCCGCACCAAGACCAAACCCCGTCACCAGCATAAATCAACACAGACACCAGCAAAAAAAAAAAAAACTGTGGCTGCCGCCGTATGGAGTGTTAGATCGGATAAGATAAAAACAGAGGCCAGAGACTTTTGCTTGTGAAGGAAAATTGGTCCTTTCTCTCTGAGATAAGGGATGACAGAGTTGGGTTTTTGATTCCTGATCTGGGTTTTGAAGAAGAAGAAAAAAGCTGTGATTTTTGATGTGGGGGTGATTGGAGATTTTTGATGGGAAGCTAACTCGGAAAAAAAAGATGGGTTCTTTGGAGAATGGGGTACCATTTAAGAGAGACCCACTTCTTCGTTCTTCCTCTAATGGCAGAAGTGACAGACACTCGTATTCATTATTGGGAAGATGAAACTCATCAATTTTCACATGCAATCGATCAGTTTTTTTTGTACGTGTCATTTTGCAGCATATGTCTCTTGTTCTCACCATTTTGCACCTAATATTTAAATTTTGAAGAATTCTGATTATGCTTAGCAAAGGGAAAATTCAGGAATTACTAATGTTCTACCTCCCCAACTGCCTTAAGCACTTCTGCTTTAATTAATTATTGGGAAGATGAAACTGATCAGTTTTCACATGCAATCGATAAGTTTTTTTTGTACATGTCATTTTGCAGCATATGTCTCTTGTTCTCACCATTTTGCACCTAATATTTAAATTTTGAAGAATTCTGATTATGCTTAGCAAAGGGAAAATTCAGGAATTACTAATGTTCTACGTCCCCAACTGCCTTAAGCACTTTTGCTTTAATTAATAGAGATTGGGAAGATGAAACTGATCAGTTTTCACATGCAATAACTGATCAGTTTTTTTTGTACGTGTCATTTTGCAGCATATGTCTCTTGTTCTCACCATTTTGCACCTAATATTTAAATTTTGAAGAATTCTGATTATGCTTAGCAAAGGGCAAATTCAGGAATTACTAATGTTCTACCTCCCCAACTTCCTTAAGCACTTTTGCTTTAATTAATAGAGATTAGGAAGATGAAACTAATCAGTTTTCACATGCAATCGATCAGTTTTTTTGTACGTGTCATTTTGCAGCATATGTCTCTTGTTCTTACCATTTTGCACCTAATATTTAAATTTTGAAGAATTCTGATTATGCTTAGCAAAGGGCAAATTCAGGAATTACTTTTTTTGAATCTCTGCACTTCTATTTCCGTTTTGGTTATAATCAATACTTTCGTATTTGAAATTTATAAACAATTCACAATTTCGTTTCTTTTTGCCACAAATTTCTTTTGGGTTGCTTCATGGCTGATTGAAGATGAAATCATGTTTGGATACATTTTAGCATATTCTATTTGTTTGTGCATACTCAGTTCATACTTCACTTATATTTGAAATGTTGGTTTCACTACAGAAGCAAGATTGGTTACCACACCAGCCTGTGAAAAGACACCAGAACTCTAAACATCATAAGTAAGAATAGCCATATGGTTTTCGTGTATTTGGAATTTATTTTGTTTTAATATAAGGCCGATTGGTTGTTAATTGGATTTTTGATTGCTGATTGCTGATTTGATTTCTATTTTTATTGTATACAAACCTGATACATGCAGAATTTTGTATTCATGTGTTGGTTTTCAAACTTGGGATTTGTTTTAGGGGTATTATTCCTTCTACCTTATACCCCTAAAGTGGCATTTCAACTATTGCTGCATACATTAAACTATGTTCAATTTTCATCTGGTTTGTTTAAAGGATTCTGTTTCTTATTTAGTTGGTTGGAGACTTGGAGTATATATATGCATTTGCCTTTTATTTGATTTAGTAAGTACATTATTGAAACACGGAATGAAAAGATGTCTCCTAATTCTTGCATCGGTTTTCTGGAAAGTGGGGTGAGAAGCAGAATGATGGATGGATTTTTCTATTCTGGCATAGCTTTTTTTTGCTCTTCAATTTGTAGGAAAAGTTCTGCATCTTTATAAATGTATAAGAAATTGAATTAGAAAAGGCGAGGGATTGATTGGGTTCATGGGTAGTGATTTTTGGGTACGATGAGCTATAAGTGATTGGGTAAGAGTAGAGAGAATAGTCGATATTATGAATTGTAGGGTTGGTAGGAGTGGAATGGAAGTTGTGACGGTCATCATGGTTAGGATATGCTTTGTTTTTTTACATAAGACCTGATTCAATGTTAGGTTTGTGATAGACCATGGTTACTTCTCTTTCTTAGAGGTAAGGTTACAGTTATCTTTTTTTAACAATTCTCTATTATCGTTCTCATGTCTTTTTGTCTTTGCGTGGATATTATAGGGAACAAATATGAGATTAGAGTTTTCTTCTCGATCTAATTAACTCACCTTTTATCCTGCATTCTAAAATTTGAACTTTGGTTTCTATGCAGGTTTTACAACTTCGTTTTATTTAACTCACAGTACGTTCTATACTTTCCTTCCTTTGGTGCAGCTCAGCTTAGTCACCAAAGTTGAGCCTGGCTGCTAAAGGTAGAACAAATGTCGACAATTACATGTATCTTTTGGGTTACATACTTGAATTTCATTGTATGAATGACATAAAATCTCTATTAATTAAAGAAATTTGATGCACTACGACATCTATCATAGGCATAACATTTGATGTTCCTAATTTTTCCCTTATGCGTCATATAATTTGAACACACAAATTAGTAATATGTGCCTGAAAGGACCCAACCCCGATCTAGTTGCCTAAACTGGAATCGAACCCCTTCTGAAAACGTGAACCAACAAAAATCATTCAAAATTTCTTCAGAGTAACGTTGCTAACGTGGAATTACCATAACCTGCACCCGGAAAATAACACTTCATCCTATGCCACAAAAGCCAAACCGTGGGCACCAATCCCATCCGGATTTCTCAATATCATATCAATAACAATAAAATGTAAACATACTGTAATATATATAATATATTCGAGAAAATCCGTATAAAACATGTATCAGAATGTATCAGAGCGACCTCTAGTGTAAATATATATAATATGTACATCAGTAGGCGAAACAAGAACCTACTGGAAAACACAGGTAGCTCGAATCACTAGCCTCCAACCGCGACGTGAGACACCAGAATCCGAACTGCAAACTGGGCACGGAAACCGAAAAGCCCAGGGGAAAGGCAAATAAAAACGTTAGAGTGAGTGGACGAAAATAAACATATGCCTTTCACCAGTTATATACATAATCAATGTAAAACAATGCGAGTTCGGAAAGTATATATATATATATATATATGGAGGTTGTCAGGCGAATCTCTCAAGCCCAACGGTCAGGTGAATCGCTCAAACCCGACGGTGATAGGCCATGAGAATCTCTCAACCCTGCCCAGAGGAATCTCTCAACTCTGGTCCAGAGGAATCTCTCAACTCTGGCAGACTACCGGTGATCAGCCGAGTAGCCGAAGCATCGATGCAGTAATGCCATCACCAATATATATAAAATTATACCTCCGAAAATAACATATATCTCAACATCGTATAAAGTAAATACGAAAAATCACGATAAATCACGAACTCACAAACAACTGTGAAAATATAAAAATGTCCACTCACAGATCAGCAAGCGCGCACTCGCGCTAATCTCGTGGTCCGGCGGAAGATCCCTCGCCTGAAACACGATCTCGATCTCGATCCCCTGAATAATCATAAAACACATCTGATCAAAATCATAGCCCACAACTCTGTACTTAACCACGGAAACCAACTGTTCCCGAAAACATATTGAACTGTATAAAACAATCGACTGAATTTCTGAAATCTCTACTCGAAACCTTCGACTGAAAATCTGACACCCAAATCAATACGAAAACCTCAAGGCGATAATCAGGGCGCGATTACGAGAAAAATGACATTAAAAACATCGAAATCTGAAAAGTCAACCCTCTCGCCGGAGCACCGCCGTTGACCGCCGCCACCAGCGGCGGCGCGCCGTCAACGGTGGAATTCCACGGCGAGGAAGACCTAAACTTGAAGCTCTCCTCAAGCCAAACCACTTTTACAACTACAACAACCCTCAATTCAAACCACAACACCTTCAATTTAGCTCGAACCCGAACGGAGATCAACTCCGGCAACCACCACAACTCACCCTAAAAACCACCATCCCGTCCAAATCCAACCACCCAGGAAGCATCACCGAGGTTAGGGGAGTTGGCACCCCAACATCCCCACCTCCACAACTCGCCGGAACACCACAAACCGTCACCGACAAGATTCAAGAAACGGGCTCGAATCGGGTTCAACCAAAACCTCACCAACTCAAACAAACTCAAACATAAAACAGTAAAGGAACTTAAGGGGAATCGATTGGTACCCTTGGCATGGCCGGAAAAAATCGGGTCGGCCGGCGAGCACAAACGGGTCGCGTTCTCACCTTCACGGGTCAACGGTCACTTTCCAAAAATAGAAAGTCAACTAATGGTCAAACCTCAAACAGTGTTTTACGACTATTTCTCGACTATTTCCGATATGTATACTCGCGTCTCGGGACGATCAACGGTTCAAAATGAATAACCAAAACAATTCGGATAAATACGAAATGACACTACCACATATTGACTCATTGCCGACGACTTTTAAGTCACCGGCAATGTTTTTGGACATTACCGGCGATTTTTGTCGGAAAAATCGCCGGTAATGTCTTTTTTTTTTTTTTGACATTACCGGCGACATAAATGTATGTCGCCGGCAATGTCTCAATGGTAATGTAAAAAAAAAAAAAAGACATTGCCGGCAACTTCATTTATGTCGCCGATAATGTCTTTTTTTTTTTTGACATTACCGGCGACATAAATGTATGTCGCCGGCAATGTCTTCTTTTTTTTTTTTTACATTACCATCGAGACATTGCCGGCGACATAACATTTATGTCGCCGGTAATGTCAAAAAAAAAAGACATTACCGGCGATTTTTCCGGCAATGAGTCAATATGTGGTAGTGTGAACGGATAAACTCGTCGATAAACCGAAACTTCAAATAATCATATTATATTCCTCGGTTATCGGAAAAATCATCCGGAACCGCCCTCGAGCTCGAAATCACGTGCTCTACAACTCTCGTAAAGATACTCAATTCAAATTCCCGGCCGATATTTAAGTCGCGAGCTAATCCAACAAACCACTCTATTAACGATTAATCGCGATTTTACGCAAACTCGTGAATCGTGCCGATTACACTACTAATTCTGGTTCGGGTCGTCACAGTGCCTCTTTAGTCTCACACACCATCCAACAAAATCACTAAAGAAATAGAAAATATATTATCAAAAAAATAGTAACACTTGATAATTAACTATATCATCAACAAAATCACCAAAACAAAAAATTACTTCTATTTTTAGGTCATATATCGAACATTTTATGGATCAAGCAAATAGTTCGCGTACTCGAATGAGTCGACAATGGCGAGAGACATTGACTCCCAAACAATATCAAACTTATTTGGCTCAACAACGAGACCATGTTCGAGGAAAACGACATGTGGTTGAATCTGTTGATGATCACCCAAATTCTCACGAGGAAATAATTGCGCATAAAAGAAATTTTCATGAGGAAATGGGAGTACCAATATGTCAATTTCCATAATCGAGAACATGCCCCAAGTGCAATGTGCAATTATTTTATAAAGAAACATCAAGTTTGTGTTGTTTGAACGGGGAAATTTGTCTGCCTCTAATTCAATGTCCCCAAGAAATGCTTGACTTATTCAGTGACCAAACAACAATGAGAAAGAGATTCAGACAAAACATTCGTGCATACAATAATATTTTTTTCATTCACCTCAATGGGCGTTCCTGTTGATGAGAGAATTAACGTTCGATCACATTACACCTTTCGTGCTCATGGTTCAATATACCATAAGATTGGTGGCCTTCAGCCGATTAATGGGAGAAGACCACGATATCTACAAACTTATATATATGATACTGGCCATGAACTTGAGAATAGATTGTCAGAAAGTAGTGTTTTAGAGAGGGAAACAGTTGAGAGGATACAACATATCTTGAACCAATATAACCCATATGTTCATACACTACGAAGTCTTGGACAACGTCGAGACGTGCCTAATTGCAGATTGATCTTAAGAGAACAACCTTCTAATCGTCGTCAGTACAACTTACCATCAGCATCTCAAGTTGCTGCTGTTATAGTAGAATGGGACAATATAAATCCAAATGGAAGAGACTTCATGATTCAAACCACTTCTGGACAACTTCGAAATATACAAGACTCTGTGGGATATTATGATCCTATGCAGTATCCGTTACTATTACCGTATGGGTCATATAGATGGGATATTAACACTACAGACAATAATGGAAAGTCTATGAGTTGTTGTGACTATTACTCATATGTGTCACAGGTTGGTGTCTATTATTTCTTCTTTTCCTTCATAACATAGCCAGCATACCTTAAAACATAGTTAACTCACTAAATTTTGTAGATACGCCAAGGTCATGACAATCTTTTACATCGAGGTGGACGTTTCTTTCAACAATATGCAGTAGATAATTATGTAAAGATTGAGTCACAAAAACTTAGATATTTTCGGCTGAACCAAGATAAGTTTTGGAGAGAGGCCCGTCAGGGACTTCAAGACTCTCTACATGCAGGAGAAAACAAAGCAAGTGTGAATGCATATCATTAAACTTAAAGTTATATAACTCCATGTAGTAATCAAAATTTATTAAATAGCCAACTCACCATTGTAATATAAAAAAATTCAGGTAATGTCGGTAAGAGAATCCTTTTACCATCTTCATTTATTGGGAGCCCGCGTGACATGTATCAGCGGTATCAGGATGCTATGGCTTTTGTTCAACAATATGGAAGACCATATCTTTTTATCACCATGACTTGCAATCCTAATTGGAAAGAAGTGAGAGATAGACTACTCCCTGGTCAAACACCCCATGAACGCCCAGATTTAGTCACACGAGTGTTCCATGCGAAACTCTAACATTTAAAAGAGGACATCATAAAAAAGAAAGTACTGGGAATGTGGTTGCTCATGCTTATGTCATTGAATTTCAGAAGAGGGGTCTGCCTCACGTTCATATGTTGATCATGCTAGAAGATGGTGATAAGCTTAATAATCCAGATGAATATGACCTCATTGTTAGAGCAGAGATACCTGCCGAGCAAGAAGAACCTCTACTTTATGAAGCAGTGTGTACATATATGATTCATGGTCCGTGTGGATCTGTAAACAGAACCCTCTCATGTATGAAAGGCGGTAAATGTAGTAAAGGATACCCTAAATCATTTTCAAATTACACTGTTCAGGGAACTGAAGCATATCCTACATATCGAAGACGATCAGATCGTTTACCTGTATCTCTAAGAAGACGAAGTGATGTAACAATTGATAACAGTTGGGTAGTTCCATACAACCCGTGGTTGTTACTGCAATATGATTGTCACATCAATGTTGAAATATATGCGAGCATCAAAAGTGTCAAGTATTTATATAAGTACATTTACAAGGGTCCTGATATAGTTGCACTACAGCTCCAGTCTAATCCAAATTTTGATGAAATTCGACAATTTGTTGCTGCTAGGTAGGTATGCGCACCTGAAGCCTTATGGAGGATATTTAAATTTGTACTGAACAGAATATATCCAACAGTAGAACGATTGCAGATACATCTCCCTAACATGCAACAAATAAACATCAATGCAGATGAAAGTGTGGAGGATATTTTGGAAGATGAAAATGCAGAAAAATCAATGCTTACTGAATTTTTCCATTTAAACCAAACGGATGTGAATGCAAGAGCGTATTTGTATCGAGAAATTCCTGAAAATTATAGGTGGGATAGAAAAAAATATTGGGCTAAAAGAATAACCAACTATAAGGCTCTTGGGCGAATATACATCGTGTCACCGTCAGAGGGTGAAAAGTTTTACCTACGGGTTCTGCTCAATCATGTTAGAGGACCAAGATCATTTCATGAATTACTTACTGTCAACGGTGTACACCAACCCACATTTAAGCAAGCGGCTGAGCGACGGGGTTTGCTGGAGAATGATAACAGTATTCGAGATTGTCTGTTAGAGGCCTCAAGAGTTAGAATGCCATCAGCCTTGAGAAGATTGCTTGTCACATTATTGGTTTACAACCAACCAACTGGTGTTCGAAGATTGTGGGACGAGTTCTATCCTTTCATGGTGGAGGATTATCCTTCATCCAATAATGCGTTCAATATAAACAAGTTATTGCGTGATTTACACAGAATGATGGAATAATTTAGAAAAAACATTGGACAGTTCGATCTTCCAGCAATGACATGTGAACTAGAAGAAAATTCAAGCATCCCAAGATGTATTGAAGATGAAATGTCGACACCAGTCCCGCAAGTAGACATTGATGCAATAGGTCGCCTTAACGACGAACAAAAAAATGCGTTCGATACCATAATGGTTGCCATGGAAAGTGATGGTGATGCATTATTTTTTGTTGACGGTCCAGGTGGAACGGGAAAGACATATTTATACCGTGCGTTATTGGCTAATCTAAGAAGAATTAAACGTATTGTCTTAGCCACAACATCATCCGGAATAGCTGCAATTAATATGCCTGGTGGTAGAACGGCTCACTCAAGGTTAAGTATTCCACTTCATGTAGATGCATCAACCCCGACTTTTATAAATAAACAATCTGATCTAGCAGAGTTGGTCAAAACTGCAACCGCAATCATTTGGGATGAGGCACCCATGACACATCGAGATGTATTTGAAGCACTTGATCGGACTTTCAGAGACATAACAGATGTTCAATTACCGTTTGGTGGAAAGATAATGATTTTTGGGGGGATTTTCGTCAAGTGCTTCCAGTTGTTCCGAAAGGAACCAGGTCTCAACTCATTGAAGCTTCAATTGTGAAATCTTCATTTTGGGCACAAACAAAAATGTTAAGATTGAGACATAATATGAGATCCATCAATGACCCTCAATTTTCTGATTTTTTACTTTGTGTTGGCGATGGCAATGAACATGCATTAGATGGTGAAATGATAAAATTACCGCAAACCATGGTGATTCCGTGGGTAGGAGCTCAATCGATCGATCAAATCATTGACGAAATCTTTCCCAATTTGGGTGATCATGTATATGATACAAGTTATATGGTGGAGAAAGCGTTGATTACTCCTCTAAATGATGACGTGGATATGTTAAATGAAAAGATCATCAACATGTTTCCGGGTGAACAAATCACGTTTTATTCTTTTGACTCAGTGCAAGACGACACTAGGAATTTTACCAACATGAGTTCTTGAACTCAATAATGATTGGAGGACTCCCGCCACAAGTTGACCATAAAAATAGGTGTCCCGATTATGCTTTTGAGGAATATCGACCCAAACTTGGGATTGATGAACGGAACTCGATTGTTATGTCGTGGTTCATATCAGAATCTCTTAGATGCTGAGGTTCTAACGGGACAGTTTGCTGGGACTAGAGTTTTTCTACCTCGAATCCTATTGAGCCCACTCGATAATGTTGGTCTACCTTTCAAACTCATAAGAAAGCAATTTCCAGTCAAATTGAGCTTCTCCCTCACTATAAACAAGTCTCAAGGTCAGACAATTCCTTACGTTGGTGTGTACCTCCCAGATCATGTTTTCAGTCACGGCCAACTGTATGTGGCATTGTCGAGGGGAACATCAGAGTCCACTACAAAGATTCTGGTTAAAAAAGGCTCTATATCTGGTCAAGATGGTGTATATACAAGGAATGTGGTGTTTAAAAAGGTTTTGTTGCCTTCAGACACAAATAATGTTGCATCTCATTACGTAATTTAATATCCAATATGTTTAACATACTAATATCAGTTACTTACGTAATTATTTACATTATTTATATTGTCTATAATTCTTTCTGTCTGTTCTTAGGTACAAAAACAATTCAAATGGACAAAAACTCTACTCGACGTGTTTCGATATTTTTGGTTGGTTGGCGTATGGGAAAGTCGATAAAAATGAATACCGGTTATCTCAGTAACTTGGTTTTAAAGAATGGAACAAAAAGAAGCATGAACAGTATGAACTTTTGAACACTTTTATTTTTGTTATATCCTAAGTTCTGTAATCAACTTAACTATGAATTTTGAATATTATAATTAGTTGGCGTTACAAAATGGCACGAAGATAGTTGATGACAACAAAAACGTTATATGAAATCACACAAACATGGAGGAAATTTTTGCGCTTAAGGTATATGCCATATCTATATTAAATTAGCTGCAATTAATGATTTTCCTTTTAGAATTTAACAGTTGCAAATATTGTTACCAGGAGGAGACGCCATCGTCAACGAAAGTGCTTCTTAGATAAGGTCTTATAACTTTTTACTTATACTAGACATAAGCATTGATAGTCAACATAAATTTATTTGAAAATTTCTAACAATTTATTTGTATCTTTTATAGTTCTACAAAAAGCGTAAAAATTTCCTCCATGTTTGCTCAGGTAATTACGTAATGCATTCATGTTCAACATATACATGTCTGTGACCGTTTATTAATTTGTTTTAACTCTGCTATATTTTATTTGTAGTTTGAGTGACAAGTCGTTCTACATGATGATTAATGTGGTTGGACTTCATTGGAGATAGCGAAGTCATCATAATTAAATTTTTTATATTGTTAGTGGTTGAATTATATATTTCATAAAATTGGGTAATTGCACAACCTTGATAAATACGCCGACGCTACGAAGAATTACCAGAGATTGATTATCTATTGCGTAAAATAATACTACCCTTCCTGCACGCACGTGAGGGAGTCGTGCAACTGCATGCTAATTGTCAGTATCTCTATTAAAAGTGTGGACTTAATATGAAGTAGGATAATATTATTTTACGAATATTATAATCAATCATTGGTAATTCTTTGCACATCTCTATTAGATCAGTGCTCGAATTTCTGCATTTGGGTTTGAAAGTGCACGATAGACAATGGCAGCTACAGTAGGCTTAGGCAATGATACACTGACAATATAATTGCACACTCTTGAGTATTACACCGACAGCTCGTGCGCGTGCAGGAAGGCTAGTTACCCATAAAAACAAGTTGATTTATTATTTTGCCCTCTTGTTTCTTTTTTTTTAGTTTAATATTTTATTTTTCATTCAAAATATAAAAGTAATTCTAAAAATTCTAATTTTTGATATTTTTGATATATGTTGTAAATTTTCATTTTCAATTTATTTTTGGGTTCAAATTTTTTTTCTTTCGAAATACACTAGTAGTTCCGACATAACTTCAATATATAGTAGTTCAATACGAATTCATTAGAGTTTTTAATACAAATTCTTTAGAATCTGGATACAACTTCAATAGCAATTTTGATACAAATTTAGAAATATTTACAATATAACTCCATTGACACTTTGATGGAAATTCATAGGATTTTTAATCCAAATATAGTACATTTTCAATACAACTTCAGTAGCAATTCCAATAGTACTTACAACAATTTTAGATACAAATGCAGAGTCGAATGAAATTCAGAAGCAACTTTGAAAAAAACTTCAATTGCAGCTCGACTAAAAATTTAGTAACACTTCGACTAACAATTATTTAGCACTTCGAGAATGATTCAGCAGGAGCTCAACAAAACTTTAGTAGCAGCTTGATTAGCGATTCGGTAACTGTTCGACTTACGATTTAGTAGCATCTCAAAGATCAATTCAATAGCACTTCGAAAATGATTCAGTAACAGTTGAGAAAAGCTCGACTTATAAAATACAATAGCAGTTGCAGATTTGAGAAATGTAACAATGGTTTTTTTTAAAATGCAATAACATTTTCGAAAAATGTAATAGCAATTACAAAAAAATGCAGTTATGGTTAACAAAAACATTTGCAATAGCAGTTTTAAAAAGATGCAATAGCATCAAAAAGGCATTAACACTCGAAATATATTGTAGTAATACCAAAACTTAACACAATAGCAGCTCTAAAACACAGTAGCCCGAGAAGGATTTAGTAACAACTCAAGAATTATTCAGTAGCAGCTCAAAAACACAATAATAGTTTGAAAATAACAATTTTAAAAAACCAATAACACTTGAAAATCACAGTAACAGTTTCACAGACAATAGCATTATGTGAAAAACAAACAAAAGTCAGTCTAGTAAAAGATTAATTAAACACAATAACAGCTAATTAAAACTACAATAGCAATTTCGTAGTTTCACAAATCACAATATATAGCAACTTAATGAAATAAAAACAAATTTAGTTGCATCTTTTTTTTTTGAAGATATATTTAGTTGCATCTTTGTAATACACAATAACAGATTGGAACAAACAACGAAACAACTATAATTGGAATTTCAAAAGCACATTTAGTAGCAACTTTGACAAAAAAAAAACTTCAAGAGAAAATTCAAATAATCAACAAAATGCGTTATGGATAAAATTTCAGTAGTTTCTTTTGAAAAAATAAAATAAAAGAATAAATTATATCAAAACTCATGGAATTGATGCAGTAGCATCACACTAACCAAAGTCTCAAGACACGGAATATGAATATGACATGCAGTAATATGGAAAAAAACCCATCGATTATTGTTACTAAGAAAACTATCAATTTAGTGATGCTGGAAATAAACCTTAAAGAAAACTCATTAACTACAACAATTGTTTTCAAAACACAGTGGCATCTTCTTACTTTCCAGAAGAAAAATGAAGATAATAATTTCGTTTGGTGAAATCAAAACACAGTAGCAATAACTACTTGTATTTTTCTAGCAAGAAAAAAATAGAAAACAAAAAGAACAACATCGATCTAGACGGCAACCGAGGTCGATTCAATGCAAGGCTTTTAAGGCTCGAGATCATGTTCGACATTGATCTATCTAGAAGCTGAGGCGTGGATCTGGAAGCTGGTGGCGGCACAAGTTGATCTTAAGGCTAAGGGCGGCGGAGTGAGGCGGATTCGAGTTTGGGAATGGGAGGCGGCAAAATTAGAAGCCACGGAGAAGGCGAGCCATGGAGGTTGCGACGGCAAGGAAGCGACGTCGTGGTCGAGATCGACACTCCACTGCTACTGTGTTTGATCTCTCTGCAGAGAGCGAGAGAGATTGAAAGGGAGGCTGCTACTATGAATTGTATGGAATGGTGTTTAATATAAACTAGGTTGCGTGCCCGAGCGCGAGGCGCGGGTGGTAATGATATAGATTGAAAAAGGAAGGATTAAGTCTTGAAGGTACATATGACAATAATATAGATTTAAAAAAAAGAAGGATTAAGAAATTTAGAAAATATTCAGCCAAGTCATGTATTAATACATTGTAGTTTAAAGTTTCAGGATAGTACGAATATAATTAGTATTATGCAGCAATAAAATATCTCACATAAATAAGTTCATCCATATTGTTTCAATATAAAAGTCCATATTGTTTCAATGCAAAAAATCATAAGTGAGCTATATGTGAATGTAGAAAATAGCCATTTTGTATATGAAATAAATTGTGTCATCACACATTAAGAAGTACTGAAGATCATATTAAGAGCGAAAACATAGGTAGATGATGTAAGACTATTGTCTCAATATCTATGAGAATACATTAAAGTTTTTAAAGTACTACATTAGATTAGATATTAGAACTTCATTGCGGCATTGTTTAATATCTAGATAGATCACATATTATATTACACATCAGAAACTTAGCACACATTAGAAGATACATAGCGACTGTTAGTCAGCTAGGGTAAGAAGTTTGAAGACTGTAATAATTTTTCACACAAAATATAAGCTGTCTTCAGCAAAAGGCACCCCGAAGTCATCTTCATCCTAATCATCTTGAGATCCACCTGCGAATTTAATAGTGTGAATAATCAAAGAATTTGATAAAACTATATAAGATGAATCGATGTTGATAGGATCATGTAAGAAAAGATCTAGCATTCAGTAATAGTTAAATGACCATACTTCAGCATCTTGAGCCATATTGTACTCAATATCAACAACAAAACACCAGATTTTAGTAGTTCACAGCAAAACATCATCAACAACAAAATACCATAGAATAAAATAGCATTAATAACACATTTTAGGAAGTTGTAGCATATTTGACATCAACAGCAAAACACCACATTGTCCAATCCTATGAGAAGACAAACTATATTACATATTTTAGCATCAAGCAACACTTTAATGACCAGATTTCAGCATCATGAGTCACACTGTATTTGATTTAGTTGTGCTTGGTCAAAGCCTTTCGAGCAACCGTTTTATGATTTTTTTAGCTTATACCAGTCAATAGCAATATCCTAAACATATAAATTTTCACATTTGTAAAAGCGTTGTCAGTTTATATGATTTTCTATTTTTTAGTTTATCATATTTGCTTTCATAGTGATCCAGTTTATTGGTTGCTCTATGGACAGATAAATTGTATATATAGAAATAGCGATCATCCAAATGTTACAGTAATTAACATATGTCAATGACCATGAGGCAAACAATCTATGGTTCTACACACAACATAGGCGGAGTTGATAAATATAAAAAATCTAGTGTTTTGTAGATATAGATTCGTGGATACCTGAGGCAACAGTCATTAGCCGCACAACATCTTGTGTAATCATTGTCAATTGCAGCATCACATCTGCGAGAGCAGCAATGAGTAGAGTTTTATCGCTTGTTGCCTTTCGGCTTGCTTCCTTTTTTTTGACAATATTGATTCTTCTTGTTGCATTCCATCTTCTGCCTCTGGGATATCTTTTTCTGTTTGGACTTGTTTTGTTGTCTGTGAGCTTTCCCCTGCATCATGGTGTTTTCTGATGACTGGCTTGTTGTTGTCGACCTTGTTTTCAGCTGATACTTGCCTAGCTTGTTCCCACAATATTCTGCAAAATCCAAGGTTAGCGATAACCAAAATAAAAGAAAACGTAAGGTGTCTCTATGATAAGACAGACCTTTTTTCAGCATTCCTTGGCACTCCTTTTGGCCAGCCTGACTTGGTTGTCTTATTTTATTCAGAGTTAGGCCTCTCTCGCTGCAAGTTTCTGCAAACAAAATAATGAATAATTGTCCAAAATTAATAGGTTTCGCTTTAATCATGGTAGAATGAGGATGCATCTCACCGTCCTAATTCTTGTAGACTACCATAAATTGTTTTTGAATTATATTCCAAGAGAGCATGGCATGGATCTTGTCTTGATGCGAAGAGTTTTTTAAATCTAAATACCTAATTTGGCAAACTCCTAGTTGGTCAATCACAACATGTATTAAGTATTAACCACAGATTAAATTGTAGAAGAAGAATGAAAGAAAGTTTGAAACCAACTAACTATCAGCATCATATATGTCAAAATCATGATCTCAAAATTGATTATTCTGATTCTTAGATAAATTCAGCACATGTATGCCAATTATAATATGTCTAAATTCTTCCTATGTTCGAAATCTGCGCTGCATATGTTGATTATTGCAAATCAAATGGTTTGGATGCTCTCGTTAATCTTCGATCATATGCAACCAAAAACTCAATAATATTGATAAAAGAGCATGTTTGTCGACAACATAAGACAATTAATGGTGGTTAAATCTAACAACCAACCATATGAAAATAGAGTTCCAATGTCGAAGAGTTGATTATGATCAATCTATATATCACATGCACAATGCCAGCCGTAATTGATTTGTCTTACCATTATAATTAAATAGTTTCCAACTGAAGAAAATAAATTTTGTTTGTAAAAAATAAAACCTTTTTTTGGGATTCTTGGACACTGCTTTTGGACGATCTCTTTTCTTCTTGTTGGTTTCTTCATGGCCGACAACCATTTCTTCCAGTTTTCTGCAAATAAAGGAATAAAAAATTGTGCAAATACAAATTGTTTTTGATGATCGATGGTTAAGATAATACATTTTCCCTGTATTCCTTGGTTTAGCCTTCAGCCATCCTCCTTTCTTCTTTTTCTCTATTTCAGAGGAAGCAGCCTTTTCGATGTATTTGCTACAAAATTCATACTGATTAACATTATGCTATGTTTCATGGATTAAGTTGATTCAAAAGAATTTATCATTTTACCTTGGAGTTTTTTGATGTCCATAAATGTCACCAAGAATCTTTTTGAATATGATCCCAGCATCCTCTTTTTGTTTCCTTGTCCTGGGCCTAAATGGCTCTGCCTTTGCTTTGCGCTTTTTGGGATTGTTTATGTCAGCATTTTTTTTCCACTTGTAGAAGAGCACGTGCAGTTGTGCTTGGATGTGGATGAGGATATGTAGTTGAATGGGGAGGAGATTTAGTTGACTCTGGAGGCGCATGTGTGGCTGATTTTGGAGACATAGGTGGAGGGACAGGTGGTCCAGGCAACAATATGACATCCACTGGAAAGGAGGAGAATGTTTCATCTTTCAGCAAGTAGTAGTTCTTGCTTAAATCCAGCACATTACCTACCGATTTCACCAAAAAACATATTAATCATTTCAGTAAAATAAAAGAAAGATTCAATAGATCACAACAAAAGCTGCAGTTCAGACTTGAAGATCCCAAATTTCAGAACACAGACACATGATTTGAACACCATTAGCCAAACCCAACTGTTAGATGCTGCATGCAAATATGAAGAATGAGAGAGGTGACTTTTTTTAATAATCGCCAGATCAGTCAGCAAAGTAGTCAATCTAGTTCAATCAGTACCAATCTAAGAAATAAATAGCAGACATCGAAGAAGTCACCATTTACCCAAAGAAATCAGTGAAATATATAAACGTAAATCGAAATTAAAGACCCATATTTCATCTTGATGAATACATGCAGTGAAACATCAATCATTCTCTCATCGAATCCCACCGAATGAAGATTAGAAACAGATTCGAAACAAAAATTTAAAGAGAATGAAGGATGATCATCACCAGCTTTTGGGAATCTTGCGATGGATTTCATTGCAAATTGGGTCCAGTAGAGAACTTCACAGGGCAATGTGGAGTAGATCGACAGTATATGGTGAGCCTTATATGAGGGACAGATGGTTAGGCAGGTGGATAGGTTTCCATTGATTGCTGATTTCATCTTGAATATTAGTACATGTTCCAAAACACCGAGACTCTTCTATAAAACTCATAGAATTCTATTTGAAAAATAAATATCAAACAATATAATAAATGAAGTTATACATTTACAAAGATATTGAAATTCGATATTGTGAGAATAGTTGTAAATATTATATAATGGAAATAAAAATACTGTTTTAAGGAACATGATTCAGCCATTTGACGATTTTTGTTTTCAATATGAAAGTCTAGCAGATCAACCAACATATATATTTAACATAGAATATTATTAGGTTAAAAAAAGATCTTTTTTTTTATTGATAAGCCAGAAAAATTCTAATTTTATCAATTGGTCGGCTGAATTCAAGAGAAACAAAGAAATAAAAAGGTCTTTGACAATGAATAAAATTTATAGATTATTAAACCACATAGTAATTCATTTTTCGGAAGAAAGTGTTGAAAATTTCTAAAGAATAAATATTGATTCAAAAAAATTATACTCTGTATAGTTGACTTATAGTGTCCAATATTGTTCTGCATGTTCAATATTTGGGTTAAAGATGATAGAAGTATGCTTGGTACTCTATCTCACAACCTCATTTGAATGTATTGGTATCAATAATTTATTTGAAAAATATATTTAATATATTGATCATATGCAATTGCGGCGTGCAACAAATTATAGCAACGAAGTGATCGATTTGTAAGCCAATATAATACTAATTGTTTCAAAGCAATCGAGGCCTCTATAGTCTGACAATGCGAGCAATGACATAAAAGTGATGTTCATTTAGTTGAATGTCATTTATCATCCTCTTAAATATGCTTATAATGTGAATTCAAGGATGAATATTAATGGAAATATATATGAAAGCAGTGAATGGAATAGCAAGGAATAGAGAATAGAGGAGTTATGTTTGAATTGACTAAGGTAAACAATAATAAAGAGTATATAATGGATTCAGGAAAACAACAACAAAGTTTTGAAACAATATTTTTTTCACTCTCTCAAGAGTCTTAGTCATGTGCTAACAATATTTTATTTATTTTCATTCTCTATACGATATACAAAATTTCTATGGTTGTTTTATTATTATAACATGATCAAGCATAAAAATCTTCGGTGAATTTCTCAGACTTGTTTGGCCATACTTATGATGCCATCTGCTTTTTTGTTTTATCTTCTTCCATTGTTGGATCACAATTCGTCACCAAAATCATCATCAAGAAACCTATAAAATATATCATATGCAGGCGCAGAATGACAAAACTTTGCAGGCTTGCATTATTAAAATACTGTACTCTTGTGACAGATTGGCAAAGAAGAATGCAACAGATGAAATATGTAAAGACAAAAAAGAATCCTTGCGGTCATAGATTACACAGACATACAATCCGTACTATTGGGACATAACTTTATGGCTGAAATATTACCAAATAAAAGTCCAAAAGATATTGAATTTGTAAAGCCAAAGAAGAATCCTAACGGCGGCAGATTTGGCATAAGAAAGTATGGATAAGATAAGGCACAATATGGAAATTACACACCAGAGATGAAACCCATGACCTCATATTACACATGAAGATACACAGCAGATTTTGATTACATGACTGAACGCACAAAAGAGCTAATTCCCAGATCAAAAATAATTCTTGATCACAGCATTAGCTAATTTCATTTGCATTCATGATAACAAAAAAGGATGTGGCAGCAGCTGATTAATTGTAAAGCAACATAACTAAGCAAAGAAATTGCCAGACTTCATGTAGCTGCTATGCAAAATATATTCATCTCTAACAAAATGCCATCCTCTAACATATGCACACAACTGATTTACAGTCCAACCTGTGAATATGATAGCAAGAATGAAAACATTGTTAAACATCAGATGATCAATTGACTGAATGATAGATGCCAGAAAATTGAAAGACTCCAAATAATTTTTTTAATACATAGATTTGTATCATAATAGTAACAGACAAAAACATTAATGGCTGCAAATAAAACTGCATGCACAAATACATCTGATCATATGATTCATAGGCGCAAACAAAAAACAACAAAAACAGACTTGTAATAAGCCTGTGAAAATGGCTGATTGTTTAATCCAACAGTTACGAAAACACCAAAAAACCAAAAGATAGGCATTGAGTTATATCTGATCATCTATAGATAATTGACATCATACGAATGCATTTTCGAAAGGACTTCAAACATGAACAATCACCAAAGACACACATATATGACAAACTGATATAAAACTACCATTCCAGCATAGTTCATCATGAACACAGATTTACAAAATGATATAGAATATCTCCAGCAGAATTCATCAACAAACAAACTTACTTTGTCAAATTTGATCCCGTGTTTTCTTATTTTGCACAACTAAAATACATTCAAACAGCAAACAGAAGCGAAATCAGAATCTGATGTCATTTGCCATCTCCATTATTGAATCATGCATAAAAAATGGTTCACATAATAAGCCAATGTACTCAATAGTGTGCATCATAATCTAGTTTCTCATGGAATTTCATGAGCAAAAGGGAACTGAATGAGTTAGGGCTCCTGAAGAAGATTAAGTTCACCTTATTTAAGTTTCTTCTCCATATCCAGTGCCATCTTTTCTGCCATAGTTACTGCAGATGACGCTCTAGCGTCTTCATCCCTAAGCAGATTCAAATCTCTAGACATAAGACACCTGTAGTCATTCTAATCCAACAATAAAAACATGGAATAAAGCACGGCTATACCTTTTGGCTTTCTTTTCGCTTTATGATCCAAACAATTGTCTTGCGGAAGGCTGATGCTCACGCTTCTCTCATACACAATTTTATCAGGAGTCTCTAGAGTTGGCTCTTTAATCTCAATTGTGCGTTGAACTTTTTCACCTCCAGAGTTGCTTGCCTCAATTCTTTGAATGTTGTCGTCGCATTCACGGCTGCTCCTCACAAACATGTCACCACGTTGCTCAATCCTTATCTCAAATATGAATTTCTGCCCAACTTTTGAGCTGATTAGTGGTGGAAGAGTTATTTCTGGAGCATAGGGTGTTTTCTCCAACAGTTGCTCACATGTTGCCCCAAAGAATTCTTCTGCTGCTTTTCCCATTATCGTCACATTTGTCTGATCATGGTTATCCTCAATGATCATAAACACCCTGCAGCTGCATAAGATCATGGCAGCATAGGAAAAATTTAGTTCATGTTATCTTTGAATCAAAGTGAACATTTGTGTGAAAGTTGCAAGTGAAAGAGCATTAATCACCTTAATTTTGGCTCTTTCTCATCATGGACAATACAATTATATCGTTCATCAGATCCCTCCTTCTTGACCATATGCTTGAAGCATTTATCAACAGGACAACATCTGTAAAACCATCCCCTCTCAACAAAAAATCTCTTCACAACAGCGGAACAATACACTGATTTAACCTGAAAAACATGTTAAAATCAATAAAGTCACAGATGCATATACAACAACTGGATATATTTGTGTATGTAAAAGTCACCATAAAATAATAGGCAGTTGAATGCATCATTACTAAATTCAGCTGTTAATTAGTTAGCCAAGCTCAGCATTTACTCTTCATATTGGATTTCCAAGGACTGAACAAAATCTGTTCCAGGTATAATACAATCATATAAAACATAATCTAAAAAATTAAAATGATCACAGAGGAAAGAGCAAGCAAACTCATATACCAGACAATTATACACACAACTTATATTCTTTATAATAGCAAAACATACTCATTCCAACATCCACAATTTTTCTGATCCTAAGCAATGTTGAAAAATGAAGAAGACAATGGAATACCGTGTCGAAGGTTGGATTCAGCTCTTTCAGCTCAGACACAGTTCTCTTATCTGCTTCATTAATTAGTCCTGCTGACACCAAGCTGGAGAATGCACCAGACAACTTCATTTTGTCTCCATTCTTTGAGAACCTGAAGAAGAAAAAAGTTTCCAACATCAACAAAAAGTTATGCGGTATAAAATCTATAAAACTGATGTCATTTGTAACAAATTTTGATTCTAAAAGTTTACGTATCTTACTCAGCCTCGTATTCTTTTTTCTCTTTAATGTCTGGATTAATGACAAAGCATGTGTGAGGTGTGCTATATGCAGAAATATGGCCTGCAAAATTTTCAACAATCAATGTGAATTATGAGGAATTCATAGTTAATAAATAATCCTTGCAGAAATAAATTGTGAATTTCAATAATAGCAGCAATTAAGCTCTACTACTGGTCATAAATATGTTTATCCAGTGATTTGGTGAATTTTTTCCAGATTTTGGTGTCATCATCTCGAAACTGTCACTAATGGCTATTCAGCAAAGGTTGTTAAGGCTGAAAAGATGCCATTTGATTGGGACAGAGAGCACAAAAATTGTTGCAAAAGGGAAAAACACAGGAAAATAAACAAATTGAAGCGGGATACCTTCATAAATGCTTATGCGCATTCCAGTGAAAACTACAAGCACCGACGAAGCCATTGATCTGTTGCACAGGAAATAATCTCGCAACATCAGCCCACAGAGAGATTTTCAATTCCTCTCTTCTGCATGTTTTATACATACGATGACCACATTTTTTTCCGCAAATATAGTGCATGTAATTGAACAGGAAAAAGAGTCACATGTGTAATACCCTTTGAATTCAATGATGACATCAGTTCTCGTTTCCTTCTCTCTTGGGTTGTCGACAGCAACTACTTGAGGTGCTCTAACAGCTTTAATGCATCCATATAAATCTTGAAGTGCAAACAGATTCATTAGCATGCTTGAATATAAAATTATAAATGTTTTCACATGAACAGACGAAACAGGAGTAACTATTGACGTGCAAGGAGAGTCTGGTGTTGTGCCTCAGCAGCGAGCCGTCCAAATTCTCGCAAGTTAAAGGAATATTTTGGAAAATTGGGAAACTGTGTTTTAACTTCCTCAAACTGAGTGCAGCCGGTGAAGCACAGAATTGCATCATGATTAGCAACTTTGTGTCTAGCTGTATCGTTTTTTGTAGTAAATTTTGATACATCATATATCTTCCCAACCTCCATCATCATTGGCATGTGTCCATAATAGCATTCCTCAATCATAGCATGTATTGAGGAACCCTACAATAAAAATTCTCACAACTGAGAAGAATCCAATAACGAACACAACATCGAGACTGCATATGCTAATATCCCAAATAGATACAGTTGAAATACATGCACACAGACATGACAGAAGATCAACAAAAGAGAATATGAATGATGGGCATTCAAATAATCCAAAAACTACATATGACACAACAAAAGCAGGTCAATAAGTTAATAAAAATCATAGGCCTTAATAGAAATGCAACTTCGATAATAGAATTCCATGTGTCCATAAAAGATAATTTACCTCTTCATCGATCAAGAGATAATGGAGTCCATTGTAGTCCGTGCTATCAAATAGGCGTGGTCTCCATTGTAATACAACATGTACTCTAATGGTGATACCAATAGCAGCAAATGGGCGAATCTCCCTAATGAACTTGGTCATCTTCACGTAGCAAGAAAATATGCTGGCAGAAACTCTAGAGCACAAAACATAGCCCCAAAAATTGAATAAGTCATAGAGGACAAAAGGACATCATATAAACAATGACTCAAGCCAATGACAGGAAAACAGATCACAAATCAAGAGGTCTAAACTAAGCCCAGACTTTGGCGAACGAATAAAACAAACGACAAAGATATGAACGAAATGCAGAAACATATGAATCAATAAAATTGACAAAACTTAACTACATTTTCTGCATATATTCAAAATCAATATAAAACTAAGGAAAATTATGAAGATGATACGATGATCACATTGTATTCCAATTTGAACACGACCACTGCACTCATACTGTAATCCTCTTTAGTGTGACAATCTATCAAAGATAGATACGCAGACAAATAGCAGATGCCAAATAGAAAATGAAAAAAAAAACACAGGTTTTCAACCACCGTGATTCCCGACAAAAATAAAACAATCCGAAAACCAAAACACAAAAAAAGCAATCAACATAGAGCAATTCAACCCAAGCAATGGAGAAAGAATGAATACAACAGCATATGGGGGAAATACAAATAAGAAAGCACAAATAGGCAAAAAAAGAAAGAAAATAGAGACCTACCTTAGTTCGACGATAATCCTTGTTGCTAGCACCAAAACAGAGAAGAAATAATCTTCTGGAGGCGTCCTCTTATAGATCGATCAGTGCCGTTGAATTGTGGTAATTATGACGAAATGGAGGCAACGTCACTGGTCTGTGTCACAACTGAGGGGCGATGGCATTTTGCCATATTTATGAAGAAATGCCCCATTACATATTGGGGTTTCAGAAATCGCACGTCCTAAGACAGGACCCAAAGTCAACACAATTGGTTATAATTGATAAAGAAGTTGCCATTGCCTTGATTAGGTGAGAACAGATTCAGGCAGGAACGCAATACATAATTGGATCAGTGGGGAATGAACCAAAAAGGGAGAGGAAGTGGTTGGAAAACTGTGATGATTGAGGCAGTGACTTGCAGGAAAAACGGGGAAGAGGGATGGGGGTGAGAAAACAGGGTTGATGGAACGAAATGACAGGACACACAAAATCTGAAGGAAGACCTAACCCATATGGCTGAAATAATAAGATGATGAGTGTCAGTTTTTACCCATACATGTGTCAGAAAATCAGCAAATATATATTGAAGAAAAAAATATAACCACCATTTATTATCCTTCTATAGCCCATCAAATTGTACATTGTGGATATGTAGTTGTCTACAGATGCATCTTTACCATCTTCCTTCTCTATCTCAACCTGAATTTGAATTTTGTGGTTTTCAGCCAAGACCACATTGAAAAAATGGTTTAGAAATCGTGGACAGTCAACATCGTTTTTACGGATACAAACAGTTTAAGGACCAAAAAAATTATTTTAAAAACTGTGACATTGTCATTATATATACAAACAATGTAAGCAATTATACTGCCATATATATAGATAATTTAATACCATGGACAACAAAACAAAAAAATGAAATCACATATATTTAGAACAATTGTAAAGACGTTCAAACATGCATGTTATTTTCATAGAATACATAGCGTTATACATTTTGTAACACATCTCTATAAACAACATTTTTTGTAAAATTATTGGGTATATTGTCGCTATTATTTATAAAAATCTTAAGACCTTTTTTTGACGTCACTCTAGATAATGCTACATATAATTGTCCATGAGTAAAAACTGGTTCCGACAGATATACTCCTACTTGATTTAATGACTGCCCCTAACTTTTATTTATTGTCATTGCATAACATGGTTTAAAAGGAAATTGATGTATTTTAAATGTAAATGGCCATTTAGTTTCCGTCGCATATAACACAATTCTTGGAATATGAACTATTTCTCCCATCATATTTCCTGTGAGTATTTTTGCTTCAATCAGTCTATCGAACAACTTTGTCACAATCAATCTTATACCATTACATAAACCACGTATTTAATCTAAATTTCTCAATAACATGATAGGCATGTCAATTTTCAACATAAGTTTATGTGTTGGTAATCCACTGAATTCAAGTTTATTTAAGAACTCCATCGGATATAAAAGATTAATATTATCAGTATTACCTGAATTATATGAAATCGAATCTGAACTAAGATATGATTTACCATGACCAGGTAATAATTTACTTACGTAATTATTTATTTCATGAACAATTATATTTTTTGGAGTAATTATAGTGCGTTCTCTTAAATAATTTATATCGCTATATTTGGTCAAAAAATTAGGATAAGTTGCTTCAAAAATTGATTTTATGGGATAAATCGTGGGATCAACAAGCAATTATGTTGGTATATTAATCCAGCTCACATCAGGATCACCTGTGAGGATTTCTGATTTTAATTGACCTTCTCCTATTTGTAAGATCCAGTCAGCAAAATTCTTAATCTCATCTCTTTCTATGTCGCTCAAACCAACTATCGACAATCTCATATTTTCAGTTAGATGAAACACTGTAATAATATGCCATAAATATGAATTATTGAATGATGCTTCAATAATTTATTCTTTACTACCACCTTGTATGACCGTCAATGTTTGCCTAAAATCTCCACCAAACAGAATAGTTTTTCCTCAAACGGTTCTTTTTTTGATAAAATATCACGCAATGTTCTATCCACCGATTCAATACACCATTTATTACACATAGGAGCCTCATCCCAAACAATTAATTTAGCCTTCTCAATCAAATTAGAAAGATCGGTTTGTTTATTTATATTACAATTTGAATATTTATCTATAATCGGTTTTATTTTAAAACGTGAATGAGCTGTTCTACCTATCAGAAGTAACAATGAAGCAATACCTGATGAAGCAGCTGCCAAAACAATTTTGCCTTCAGATCTTAACCTAGAAATTATAGTATTCCACAAAAACGTTTTTCCTGTGCCTCCCCACTACCATAAACAAAAAAAGATCTTGGGTTATCTTCTTCAACGGCTTTGATCACTTCATCATATATTATTTTTTGACTAATATTTAGTTTAATAATTAGCTCGGAATGTTTTTCTCTTAACATTTCACAATCAAAATCCAATTCTTCTCTAATAAGTCTATTATCAAGTTGATGTATTTGTTATGTCTTTGGCATTGGTAATTGGTGATCTTTCAAACTGCTGGATGACACATTAAACAATTTTTCAAGTTCATATAAAACAACATTTTTTAATTCATCATCAGGCATGGCAAGATTTTGCATATTAAATTTTTGTTTCATTTTATGCAGTATATCATCAGACATATTAATCCAATATGTATCAAGTAAAACTTGTGGATTTGAGACATTACAAAATAGAATAATCATAACAAATAAATAACGAATTTGAGAAGAAGAGGCAGTAAAAGTAGATTCCAACAATGCTTCTGCCCACTCTCTATCATCACCCAGCAATCCCAAAGCTCGACATGCTTCTTGGTATGTAGGATATATTATATTATTCACTGTTTTTATTGAATCAAAATCGGTGCATCCTTTTTGAAGATTTAAAAGCATCCTAAGATAATACAATTCACTTGCAATCGGTGGCACATGTGTTATCCTACCAAGAACATAATATTGTTTTCTTGGAGTCCATAATTTTTGATTATCATTCCAAACAAATTTAGTGGGAAATTGCGTATACGTCAATTTTCTTGCCTCTGTATAAGTCCTGTTTGCTTGAAACCAGGCAGTTAGCATAGTTGTTTCTATGTTCGGATTATTTAACACATTTTGAAGAGAATTACTTTGATGAAAACAAACAGTCTGTTCTTTGGGCAAATGAATTTTTAAATATTGTACAGCAGGAAATCTAGAATGGATGGAAAATTCAAACAAACGCCAGACAGACTCATGTGGAGTTAAATATCGACAATTGAGATAATTTTGTATCTCATCATTGATATTGTCACGAACCAACACGCGAGCTCTATCAGGTCCTTTATTTATATATTTGAATAAATATTTTATCAACATAGATTGAGAACATGATTCAACATTTATATGAGCATTAAATCTCAATAACAAATTAGCATTGTAAGGAACAATATAATTATTACCAATATGAACTCCTTTTTTAATTACAAAACGCGATTTATCATCACGACGTCTATACTGAGGAGCTTTAATTGCATGAAAAATTGTGTCAGCAAGAAATGGTTTTGGAAAATGTTTTGTGCATGATTTGTCTCGCATACACGGAGAATTTGAATTCAATCGACCGCAAGGACCATGAATCATAAATTGACTAACCAATTCAAACAATTGTGGGTTAACATTTTTATCAGGTAATTCTGCTGATATTATAGAATCCACATCATTTGCTGTGTAACATTTGTATCTAGTTTTAAGCCAAAATAATATGTGAGCATGAGGTAAACCTCGCTTTTGAAATTCAATGGTACATACATGAGCATGAACTTCGCCAAAAGGTACTCCAGATTTAATATAAGAAATCATATCATCCACTTTTATCTTAAAAATGCGATAAACAATATCGGGACGATCTTCTGGTTTGTAACCGGGTTTTTTTTCAAAATATCGCAAAATTTCTGGCCATTTAACATTGCAAGTAAAAGTGATGAACAAATCAGGATTACCATATTCTCGACAAATTGCCATTGCATCTTGATAATTATTTATCATATCTCTTGGACTACCTGTGTGAGATCCACGAAGAAAAACCTTTTTTCCAACATCAGCACCCTCAACAATTCCGCTTGAAACAAATGCGGTTATATTATTCCACGTCTCACAGCGCAATTCTGGTTGATGATGTCTTATATATTTGAGACGATTTTCTTCAACCGTTGCATATGCGTCCACCAAATATTGTTGAAATAATCTGCCGCCTTTTAACAAAGTGGCTGATTGATTTTTTCTATCATGAATCTGGTAACGCACAAATTTGTTCATCGTCAATTTTCTATCCTTATTGTCACCACACATCGATCTCAATTTCATGTTAATTTTAAATCCATCTTCTTCATATGGGAAAAGAAGTGGATACTGCAAGGACATTAATTTTGGGTGAATTTTAGAAATTCGTTTTAACAATCCATCGTTAGATTGAATAATGATATCTCTATTCGAATCAAATTCACCTATATCACCGACAATTAATCCACCAATTTCAGAACCAGAAGGTAACTCATACTGTTTACTATCAGTTCTTTCACGATCAACCAAAATTACATCAAAATTAGGCAATAATTGATTTTGGAAATCATCTCTGACAGATCTATATTTTTTAGTCAATTCATTATAGTTATCCAGCAATTCAATCAACCCTTTGACAATATCAAGATCAATTTTTTCATTTGCATTATTTGGATCAACAGTGCGCACACGAGTTGCAATTTCATTATGGGTGTCGTAAACATATAATTGAGCGTATCTTGGACATTCTCCTTCGAAAGGTAAAATAGAACCCATCCTATGATGTATTTGTCCACATATTTTGAATACATAAGGGCCTCGTCCATTATTTATGTCATGTTCAATCTTAGCACCCATGGACGAAAAAGAAAACATAGAATTATAAACTCTAATATTATCACGAAATAGCTCACTCCTCTGACCATTGTGTGGATTTAATAATTCATCAAGAAAAAGTGGAGTTGAATTTGACATTGAAAGCTGGATTCGTCCTTTTTCACAACAGCGTGCATAAATCAATTGGTTATTTATTTTCTTTTTCAATGCTTCACTAAACCAAAAGAAAGCAGCGCAATGATCACATGCATGAATATCATCACCACAATCATCATAATGCACAATGACACCTGCAATTTGAATGATAACATGCACGAATTAGATATGTAATGATCAACGATAAATTTTCAATAACAGATAATACATATTGAAATATGTGCTCACTTGCACAACTTTTCTGATACAATGCCTGCCCAAAAGTTCCTTTGTCAACACCTGTGATATATACAAAAGAATCATGGTCAGATTGATCCAAATAAACGACTGCTTTATTATACCAAATAAATTTCATGAATGCACATCAGATGGAACAGATTGCACAGCAAAAACTGTATAGATGAAACAAAGAACCAATATTACTGCAAGTCTGATTATATTATGCAACTCTAGATTTAATCAAAGAACAGAACAACAATTGCACTCCATAAAACAACAATGAACACCAAAAACATAAGTTGCATTGTACGAAACAACAACAAACAACAAAAACATGAACACAACTATCATTTAACTCTATGTCACAATGTATACTATACATTGTTCTGCCACCATATCAGTAAAATTTGACCTCTAACCTTATGCAAGTCATATATAAATCCAATTACCTGATTCATTCTCCCCCACAACATCTCCATCATCACTGTTATCATCAAATTCAGCATACCGTCCTTTTAAAGGTTGTCGACAAACAGACGCAACATTGGTTCTTGATGTGCTCAGTGTTGAATGCTCCCAAGGTGCTGCAATGTTGTGGGACACCGAAGATTGTTCATCAAAAGGTTGATTGAGACGACATCTCTTGTCGATCAATATTTCCCCTGATCCACCAAGCCCAAGATAATCCAAAGGCACTGGCAATCCGAAAGCACTCTCAATAGAAGTAACCATTCTTTTCTCTTCAACAACTGCAAAAAAGTATTCACAACCAACAATAATGTTACAGAGATAAACCACACTGTATTCAATGAGACTAAAACACAATTCACATTTGAAAACAAAAGCGCATTTCCAACATCAGCAAACAGCAATTATTAAGCAAAAAACACAGCGCACGCCTGACCATCCACTGACCAAAACCAATCAACAACAAAACATTTATTGAAAACAACTGCATGGTACATGACATTTGTATTCTGAAGAAAAGGCAGAGTCGGATACAACATTGAAAATTGCATATCAAAGGTATTAATAGAGTCCAACCATAACCATGCAATATTCAGGATGTCAAATGCAGTTGCAGCATGTAATTTGTATCGATATAAGGATTGGAACATGATTGCTCAAGCCCCTGAATGTCAAATCTAAGCAAAATTACCTGATTCAATTTCCTCCATAGAATCTTCACCATAACTGTTATCATTCGATCGAACACCATGTTCTCCGAATGGTCGCCCACAAACAGACCCAACATTGATTACTGACGTGCTTGGTACCGAATGCTCCAACGGTGCTTCCATGTTGTTCAAAGCGAAAGATTGTTCATCAAAAGGTTGATTAACACGATATCTCTTATCCATGACCAATTCCTCTGATCCAGAGAATGCAGGATATTTTGAAACTGTGGGCAATCCCAGAGCACCATCAACAGAGGCAAGTTTTCTTTTTCGTCCCATATCTGCAAAATAATTTCAATGACCAACAACCTCATACAAATTGACCATACTGCATTATATGAAATTACAATGAAATTCACATTTTAAAATAAACGTGTGATTCTCACATCACCAAACACCAGTTATTAATCAAAAACACAACACATGCCCCAACATTTATTGACCCAAACAAATAAAAAGCAAAAACATTATTGTAAAAGACTGCACACCATATATAAAATCCACAAATAACAAACACACGATATCATCATCTAACAATTACCAAAAATTGATATCTTATCAAAAATAAACACAGCAATCAGCCAAGAAAATCAGACCACCAACATATCTTGTCAACATATTTTCATCAACTTCATCTACAGAGGAAATAAATAAATATGACAGATAAGATAATTAATAAAACCAACATTTGTATATACTAACAGAATACAACTACACAAAAGCCAATGAAAAAATCAATTGTGGCTGTAGTCCTACTCAACCAAAAGCAAAGACCCACATCTCATCAACAACAAAAGAAAGTTTGATCATGTGATTAAACAAACACTACAACAACAAAAATTAAACAATCACTATCCACAGCAGAACACAGTCACACGCTCAAGAAGAACAACATACACTATATATGATGGGGACAGCTGACCCAGCAGCTATTTTAGAGATCTTCACCTTCAAAATCTTAGATTACATATGGGATCAGATATTCCCAACAGACTCATGTATATGCAAAAACTATTTCATCACAGTGACCATCCATTCTATTCCGATAACATCAGAAAAACTGAAAATCAATTAGTTCTTTAAAAACAAAATCAACCCAAATCAAACCAAATTTGTTTCACAAACTGCAAAACTTAAGCCAAAGATACAACTGTGACGACCCAAACCAGAATTTGTTGCGTATTCGGCACGATTCTCGAGATTGAGTTTAGTCGCAGTTTTTCGTTATATATGTGGTTTGCCGATTCTATTCGCGACTATGTTTTCGGTCGAGAATTTGAGTTGAGTGTCTTCACGGAAATTGTAGAGTACGTGATTTCGAGCTTGAGGGCGGTTTCGGAAGATTTTTCCGATAACCGAGGAATATTTATGATTATTCGAAGTTTCGGTTTCTGACGAGTTTATCCGAATCATTTCGTATATTCATTTCGGACCGTCAATCGACCCGAGGCGCGAGTATAAATATCGGGAATAGTCGTAAAATCGTCGAAAAACACTGTTTACCGTTGACCAGCTTTGACTTTCCCGTTTTGGAAAGTTGACCCGTTGACCAAAAGAGGAAAAGTTTCCGTTTCGATCTTGCCATCCGACGACCCATTTTCCGGCCACCTCCGACTTCGGCGAGGGTATGGTTTGCTTCCTTGTGTAATTTCGAGTTGAATGGTAATTGAATTTGTGGAAATTGGTTTGGTATTATGTGAACCTGAATCGGGTTAGGTCGCCGGAATTCGCCATTAACGGGGGGAGGTTTTCCGGTGAGCCTTGGTGGTGATGGGGTGAGGGCTTAGACTCCCCTTGCCCCAAGGAAGCTTTCCATGTGATTTAATTGAGGTTTAGTTGAGTTTTCCGGTGAACCCGAATGGGTTGCCAGAGGTGGTTTTCCGTTTGGATTTCATGGGTTTTGGTGAAGTTCCGGTCTGAATTGGGTCTTGTGCCAGTTAGAGGTTAGGTTGGGCTCGTGGAGAACTTCCGATCTGGAGAATCCCGCCGTGAAATTCCACCGTTGACGGCGCGCAGCCGCCGCCGACGGCAGTCAACGGCGGAGCTCCGGCCAAAAGTTGATTTTTTGGATTTTGATGAAATTAGTGTCGTTTTTCTCGAAATCGTGCCCTGATTATCGTCCATAGGTTTTCGGGTTGATTTGATTAGCCGATTTTCAGTCGAGTTTTCGAGTGGAGATTTCGGGGATTCCGTTTATTATTTTGTATCGCATTGCATATTTTCGGGAACAGTTGGTTTTCGTGATTCAGTACAGGGTTGTGGATTATGATTTTGATTAGTTGTGTTTTATGAATATATTCAGGGGATCGGGATCGAGATCGTGATCGTGCTTCAGGCGAGGGATCTTCCACTGGACCACGAGATTAGCGCGAGTGCGCGTTTTGCTCACCTGTGAGTAGACAATTTCTTTTCACGGAATTCTTGCGAGTCTTTTATATGATTTGCGAACTTGAGCATGCATATTGAGATTACGGATTACATGAGTATGTGTTTTTACGAATATACGATTATACATATACGGATATACGTATACGAATATACATACACTTATATGTTGTTTCATGCATTTGCATTGTACAGTTTATGATTTGGTTTTCACAGAGTACAGTCGTAGTTCATGTTGTTGTATCGATACACTCGCATCCCGGCTGATCCCCGAGGGTGCTTACCAGGAGGGGTACCGTACCTTGTGCCGATGTAGTTCCGGGTGGGTACTGGTTTCTGTACCTTGTGCCGATGTAGTTCCGGGTGGGTACAGATGTCTGTTTCTTGTGCCGATGTAGTTCCTGTTGGAAACAGATACCCTGACCTGAGGCCTTTCTGGCTCGAATCACGTGTGGGTCTGGGATCCCGTGATTCGGACTGTACTAGCACGGACGTGTCCATGAGTGGCCCCGTGGAATTTTTACTCGCATGCTCTGTTCGCTGGAGGAGTATGAGTTTACCTCGTGTATATTATTATATTTATTCATTCGACTCGCATATGTTTTTATAACATATATATTAACTGGTGAAAGACATTTATCTTCGTCCACTCACTCTAACAGTTTTCATGTCTTTCCCTTGGGCTTTTCGGTTTCTGTGCCCAGTTGCAGTCCAGGTTTGGTGTTTCACGTCGCGGTTTGGAGGCTAGTGATCTGAGCTACCTGTGTTTTCCAGTAGGTTCTTGTTTCGCCTACTGATGTGTATATTGTATATATTTTACACTAGAGGTCGCTCTGATACATTCTGATACATGTTTATACGGATTTTTCTCGGATATACATATATACATAGTACAGTATGTCTACTGTTATTGATTATATTGATGTTGAGATATCTGGATGGGATTGGTGCCCACTGTTTGGCTTTTGTGGCATAGGACGAAGTGTTATTTTCAGGGTGCAGGTTTATGCAATTCCGCGTTAGTAACGAAACTCTGCCGAAATTTTGAAAAGTTTTTGTTGGTTCGTATTTTCAGAAGGGGTTCGATTCCAATTTAGGTAACTGAATCGGGGTTGGGTCATTTCAACAACGATCACATAGACTACCAAAATCATAATGATATCATAAACATAATGACACCAATAACAATAAAGCTAAAGATCACAGCTATCTGCAAGCACATCACACAAATAAAAATAAACGAATAATTGTTGACCTGATGATTGATGACAATCTGAAATAAAGCACAACACCCAGAGAAGCAACAACAGCACTAAACACCGGAGAATAATTTGCATAAAATTTAACCCTGCAGAAAAACAGACACAATTAAAAACAAAAAAAAATTTAATTCAAAAAATAAAACAAATAAGTGAATCATAAATAAGCACACATATCCTCATACAATCTAACAAAACAGACAACGTAATACAAAATTGAAATAAGTCATCCCTTAGACTTAACAACCCCTTTTCCAATGCATGCAAAAAACAAAGTAAAAAAAAGACCACAAACAACAATTGATCTAATCACCAAACAACACAAGGATCTGACATGAAGAGCAAGAGCAAGCTTAACAATAAGACTAAGGATCAACAGCCCATAAGTAAACCAGTAAATAACACAGAAAGCCTTCTGAATAAATCAAATTTCACAATGACATCAATCAACGAATCTACACTGGACAATTTTCTAGAACTTATGAAGACCCAAACTGAACAACATTAGACAACAATCACCAGACCTAATACCAATTTTCCATTCAATAACCCATCTGGAACTCAAACACCAACTCCCAATACCTCTTATCAATGGCACAACATACATAATCTAATAACCAAAAAACCAAAACAACAGAACAAAAACAAATTCGTTAATCATCCATTGCCGCAAAACCCACCAAACAAATGCAACAGCAAATCCAAAAAATATCAGCCAAACAACACTCAGCAAACCGACCACCAATTTTCCATTCGATGATTCACATGAAACTTAGACATCAACCCCCTACCTCTTATCAATGCTACAGCACACAGAATCCAAGAATCAAAAACCAAAACGACAGACATCAAGCAAATTCCCCTACCCCTTATCAATGCCACAACACACAGAATCCAAGAATTAAAATCCCAAATGACAGACCTTAGGCAAATTCCTTAATCATCCACTGCCGCAAAACCTACCAAACAAATGCAACACCAACCCAAAAATCGCAGACACAAACAAAGCAACAGGAACAAAATAGCAAGGCACCAAAAAATCACAAATTAACAAAGAATGCACAGTCTTCACCAAGTTAACCAAAATAAAAATATCAAAATCGCATGAAAATGTCAAGAAAATGGCTTAACCCACCACACAGGTACACCAAAGCAAGCACAGCAAATCTTGAATAAGGTACCTCTAAACCCAAGGCTCTCTTTTCTTCCAGCTGAGTACAGCGCAATTGTGTCGTTTACAAATAATTCAGCCCCAACCACATAAAAACTCGATCTTATCTAACCTGCAAATTGGACCACACAAAATTCTCTACATCAAACATCGAACCCAAAATCAGCAACATAAATAAAATGAAACAAAAATCCATCCCCAGTCCATTTAAGAACACATCAGGACTCAAATTAACAGGTTCAACAAAAACAAAACACAAACCAAACCCTTTAATTCATTAAAGAAGACACATCACCAAACACAAAAGAAATAAATTGATCACACAAAATTCTCAATACCAAACATTCAACTCAAAATTAGCAAACCAAATAAATATCAAACAAAAACCCATATTCAGTTCATCCAAAAACACATCTGAACCCAAATTAACAACTCAAACCAAAATCAAAGAAAAACTGAAAAACCCAGGTCTCCGATTGATCGAAAAACACGCATCATCAAATGCAAACCCCCCCAAAAAAAACTGAAAATGGCCATTTAATAACCCAGCCCAAAAGGCACTCCTTAATTGCTCCGCAAGTCTTGCCAAAGCACACGCAACAACTTTACCCGAGCACATCGACCCAAAACAAAAACTCAAATCAAAGTGAAGCAGACAAAACCCACAAACACACTTGCAGCACAAAATGATAAAACCAAAACTGATATAGTGAAAGGACTCAACCCCGATTTAGTTGCCTAAACCAGAATCGAACCCCTTCTGAAAATGTGAACCAACAAAAATCATTCAAAATTCGGCAGAGTAACGTTACTAACGCGGAATTGCATTAACCTGCACCCTGAAAATAACACTTCATCCTATGCCACAAAAGCCAAACCGTGGGCACCAATCCCATCCGGATTTCTCAATATCATAACATAATCAATAAACAGTAAACATACTGTAATATATATATCCGAGAAAATCCGTATAAAACATGTATCAGAATGTATCAGAGCGACCTCTAGTGTAAATATATACAATATATACATCAGTAGGCGAAACAAGAACCTACTGGAAAACACAGGTAGCTCGGATCACTAGCCTCCAACCGCGACGTGAAATGCCAGAACGTGGACTGCAAACTGGGCACGGAAACCGAAAAGCCCAGGGGAAAGACATGAAAACCGTTAGAGTGAGTGGACGAAAATAAATATCTTTCACCAGATGATATATGTTAAAATAACATATGCGAGTCCAGGTAAATAAATATAATAAAGTACACGAGGTAAACTCATACTCCTCCAGCATACTGAGCATGCAAGTAAAAATCCCACGGGGTCGCTCATGGACACATCCGTGCTAGTACAGTCCGAATCACGGGATCCCAGACCCTCACGTGACTCTAGCCAGAAAGGCCTCAGGTTAGGGTATCTGTTTCCACCCGGAAATACATCAGCACAAGGTACAGTTCCCCCCTGGTAAGCACCCTCGGGGATCAGCCGGGATGCGAGTGTATCGATACAACAACATAAACTGTGACTGTACTCTGTGTAAACCAAATCATAAATAGTTCGATGCAAATGCAATAAACAACATATGAATGTATATACGTAATATAACCGTATAACACATGCTCATATAAATCATAGTCTCGTATGCATGCTCATGTTCGTAAAACGTGTATAAAGAATCGCGATTATCAGTGAAAAGAAACTGTCCACTCACAGGTGAGCGAAACGCGCACTCGCGCTACTCTCGTGGCCCGGGGGAAGATCCCACGCCCGAAGCACGATCTTGATCTCAATCCCCTGAATAATCATAAAACATAACTGATCAAAATCGTAGCCCACAACTCTGTACTTAACCACGGAAACCAACCGTTCCCGGAAACATATTAAACTGTATAAAACAATCGACTGAATTCCCGAAATCTCCACTCGAAACCTTCGACTGAAAATCCGATACCCAAATCAATACGAAAACCTCAAGACGATAATCAGGGCACGATTACGAGAAAAATGACATTAAAAACATCGAAATCTGAAAAGTCAACGGTCTCGCCGGAGCGTTGCCGCTGGCAGCGGTGCGCCGTCAACGGAGACTTTCTCCGGCAAGGAAGCTCCAGATTTGAAGATCTCCTCAAGCCCAATCACTTTTACAACTACAACAAAGTCCAATTCAAAGCCTAGCACCTCCAAATCAGCTCGAAACTGAAATAAAATCAAACTCTGGCAACCAATTTGGGTTCACCGGAAAATTCAACCAAACCCAAATTAAACCATAGGGGAAGTATCACTAGGCCAAGGGGAGGCAAAACCCCCACCTCCCCACCACCGTGGCTCGCCGGAAAACTCCAACCGTCATCGGCGAAAATTCCAAACCTAACCCGATTCGTTCTCCTTCAAATCTCCCTCAATTCCCATAATTTCAATTACAAAACAACTTAAAATCACAAGAGGAAGAGAACCATACCCTTAACGTAGCCAAAGGTGGCCGGAAAACCCAAGTCGGCCGGCGAAACCAAACGGGAAAGTTTTCCTCCCTCGGTCAACGGTCAAACTTCCAAAAACAGAAAGTCAACTCTGGTCAACTCCCAAACAATGATTTACGACTATTTCTCGACTATTTTTGATATTTATACTCGAGCCTCAGGTCGATCGACGGTCCAAAACGAATAATCAATACGATTTGGATAAACACGAAACAAATGGATAAACTCGTCTATAATCTGAAACTTCAAATAATCATATTATATTCCTCGGTTATCGGAAAAATCATCCAGAACTGCCCACGAGCTCGAAATCACGTGCTCTACAACTTCCGTGAAGAAACTCAATTCAAATTCTCGGCCGAAAATTAAGTCGCGAACTAAATCAACAATTCACACAATCAACGACTAATCGCGATTATGCTTAATTTCGTGAATCGTACTGATTACTCTACTAATTTTGGTTCGGGTCGTCACATATAGTCCCAAAAACAACATACCTTTCTGGATAAATTGAGACCAAAGGCCAAGGGAGACCAATAGCAGAGAGAAACACAAAGGCACAAACGAAACGCTACCCTGCACTCTAATCCATCAACACCAAATTGGACAATAAGCTCGGATGAACGATAAACCCAAAATCTAACAAAAAAATTGATCCAACCACAGAGAGAGAAAATTGAACAGAAGTCAAAAAGGAAAAGAGAGAGACCTACCATATAGCTTCGACTCTGATTGATCCAAATCAAGATCAAGAAAGCAAATATAGATGCAACGAACGATAGACCCAAATTCACTCTATTCTCCAGCTTCGACTCGCCTGATCGATCGAAGTCACCACGAGAGTCGATGAGATCGATGAAAAAACTACGAGCAAGATTGAAAAGGTCTGAGAGATCTGTAACCAAAACAGAAAGACAGAGGACGAAACAAAATGGAGAGGAAATAAGCCCACACGCACCGCACGATCAATTTCTCCAAAATGACGAAAAGGGCAATGCAATAGTAATTGCAATAGTTACAGTAATTGCAATAACAATAGTTAAAACCCACGATTGTAATATAGTAAATAGCAGGGCAGAAATATATTTTTAGTCAATCTAATGGATCAGGTTAGTGCTATTATATTTTAGACTTTGAGCTCGATTGTCTAAATAATATGATGATTGGGTTATTGATATTATTTATATTTGTATTTATATTTATATTTATATGGTCTTTGTTTATTTTTTCCTATTACTTTCAATAAAAATAAAATCTTAAGTTAACGTAATCATAATCACCGACGACGCAGACATTGAATCAAAACAAAAATGTACACTATTATAACGTTATTGTGCAATATATGCGGTAAGATTTGCTCCTTTAAAAACTTGAATACTTAAGATTTAGGTGTGGACATAAATTAGATTTATCAAAATAAAATAAACAGTCCACGATGAGAACAGTCAACGATGAGAATGAACTTCTCTGTAATGTAATAGAAGACAAATCGGTGCTTGTTGTTGCACCAGGGGGCGTTTCGACAGTTGCTAAAGCGTGGATAAGCACCTTCTTTGACTTCTACATTATGAACAAATGCTTCCACTGATTAATCGGGTCTTCGACCATTGATTATGCTGTCTCCATCTAAACTCTGGCGATTTCTAGATCAATAGAATAAACTATAGCTGAACATCAATATATCTACTAATAGGATAGAAACATGAAAAGGTTAGCCATAAGGTACTTCTTCTTAAGATTTGAATGTAGATACCAAAGACGTATCCCAGGTATGGTTTGAAAAGATTTTGGGTTCGTAATGAAAATATGATTTGCATAAAAAATATGATTCAGATTTTGTAAAGAAATATGAAAGAAGTTCCTTTGCAATATTGATATCTTTATTGAAGATTTTGAACCGAATATAACATATATTTTCTAAGAATTACTTCTTTCCAGAGTCTGTCTTCCAAAGAAGCTATGTCCTAACATTGAAACTTTGAGTGACTTTTATAGCCGGTGTATAAGACTATTAGAATAATGTTCATAAACATAATCATACAAATCTAAAACTTTTGAACTTTGTCTTTGAGTCTAAAGTGACATTGGTGGAGAATCTGAATTATTTTCTTTTTGAAATTTGTAGACACAGACAAGAGACTTGACCGTAATGGAGAACTTCAACTGTTGGCTGTTGATTTTTTTTGCTAGAGCATTGATGAGTCATTTGACACATGGAGACTTGAATAATTACTTCTTTTGAAAATCTGCTACATCTTGGAGAATCTTGGACAATTATGCGAACTACAAATTGTCGGCATAGGCTGCATCTGGATCATGATTTACAAATTATGATGACTGGGCTTCATCAATGATATCATCACCTTAGTCATCATTATTTGATATTTGAGATAGGGCTTCTTGGAGCTTTCGAGCGTATTCTCGGAGAGATGAAACGCCTGCAAGCTGACTTTGAATTTGTGACTTTTGTATTAGAAATTGGCTTTGTTCTCTTATTTGAGAGGCTGATCCTTTCTTCCAAAACAGAGGATGATCTCTGAACCAAGATAGTATATGATTTTCTGAAAACTTTTTAGTATCAAAACTATCCCACCATTTTTGTCTGAATCTTCTTGTTAACATCATTTGTTGGTCTTGAGATGGTGGAGACACCGTAATGTCCCAAGATATTATCCAGACAATATTCAGAAAAGCATAAAACATAAAATTTGCATCAAAGGATTTTGCTGGATTTGTTTCACAATTTTCTTCAAAAAACTTGATTAAATTTTGTATTTGTTGGGTTAGAATGGCTTCGGTAGCACCGAAGTATCACCACCAATTTTTGAACCAAGAAGGCATCTTTTGTCTGAAATTTTGACAAAAAAATATAAACCAGGAGTGTTGCCTATTTTTATTTTGAAGACAAAAAAACATTTTGCCAGGCGTCCACATAATCCCAGTATGTATAAGTACTTGGAAAGAAATTTTGAGAAAATCTTTTGGAGGTCATTGAGTGTTGAGCCCAATATTCTAAGGTTAAAATTCGTCGAATTTGAATTTTTGAATGAGTAATTTGACTATCTTTGTCTCTGTTGTGAGTAACATTGACTGAACCAGTATCGACCAGGATGAATTCATAAAAGGTTTGGCTCTTATTTGGATCACTAGTAAGGAAAGAATGAGTATGTGTGTTTTTTTAAAGAATTTGATAAGGATCTTCCTCATATATTTCTTGTTCAAAGACAAGAATTACTTTGGATTCTGATTTGATGAAATAAGGACTCTTGTATGGTTTTCGAGGAACTTGAGACTTTGATTGGCCTGATGAAGGTGGATTTGGAGATTTTGGCAGGGTGAACTGCTGGGTATAGGTTTGAGGAGTATTTGATAAAGGGGAAAAACTGTTTCTTGCTGGAACAATTTGACCAAGGATAATTGAGAGAATTCAAACTAGTGACCAGTCTGCTTTGGATTGTCTTCTTTAGAGACGCGTAGGACTCTTATGATGTTGGTTGTTGCTTTTCACTCATTTTTCCTGTAAAAATTCTCTTGTAAGGAAGTCTGGAAGAGAATTGCTTTCTCCTTTGATGAATTCAATATCAAAGTCAAAAACTAAAAGAATTGCTTGCCATCTGGCAAAAATCTATTTGGATACAAGATTTTGAATATCTTTTTCTAAAATTGATTTTGCTGCTTTGCAATGGATCCTGAGTAAAAACTTTTGTTTAAGAGATCATCTTAAAATTTTGTGATACATAGCACTATAGATAAAATTTCCTTTTTGATGATGCTGTAATTTTGCTGTGCTGGGTTCCATATCCCGGAGGTGAACCTAACCAATTGTTATGAATTATCTTTTAAGACCTTCTGTTTGAGAATACCACCATACCCGATATCTGAAGCATCAACCTCGACTATCTTAAAGGCTTCAAGTTCGGGCAGTCCCAGATATGGTAGGGTTTTAACATAAGTTTTGACTTCTCTGACTATTTTGGTATGCTCTTCTGTCTATGCTGGAGGGTTTTTCCTAAGTCTTTGATATAGAGGTTTGCAGATGACTGTCATATCTTTGTAAAAATCAGAGATGTAGTTGAGACAACCTAAGAACCTTTAGAGTTGTGTTTTGTCTTTGATCTCATATGGAAACTTATATGCAAATTCTATTGATCTAGAAACACTACCAGAACAAACACTATAGCCGATGAAAATAAAAAAAAAATAGGCCGATGAATTTTTTTTTTGTCGGCTATACTATACATTAGCCGACGAAGAAAAGTTGTCGTCGGCTAAAGTTTTTACTCATCGGCTAAAGTATTTTAGCCGACGGGGGAAAAAACGTCATCGACTTTTTTCAAAAAAATTCGTCGGCTAAAATTTGACTTTTGCCGACTAAAATTTTATTTTTAGCCAACCAAAATAAAGAACTTTAGCCAACGTAATAATAATATCGTCGGCTAAAGTTCTTTATGTTTATAGATCTGGGCAGTAGCTCATTCATTGAAAAAAAAATCGGGAGAAAAACACAAATCGCTTTCAAATCGTTTGGTGTTGTCGGAAGCTGTCCAAAATGAGTTCGTGAAACTATATCTCGCTACACATTTATAGGTACGTATATATATGTGTGTTGATCGTTGATTTTGAGTTAATTGTTGATTTTGAGTTGATTGTTGATTTTGAGTTGAATTATTATATATATTAATTGTTGATTTTGAGTTGATTTTGATGAAAATATATATATACATAATTATATGTTAATTGTTGATAGTATGCATATACATATTTGTTAATTTGTAATTAAGGAGTAGAAAAATTAATGTAATTTGTAGTCTAAATATATATATATAGATATAATGATGAATTTTTAGTTAGTACATGCATATATATATATATATATACAGTAAAACCTCGATAATTTAATACTCGATTAATTGATAACCTCATTAAAATAATATTTTTTGTCGGTCCCAACTTAGGGACTTGAGTATTAATTTAATACTCGATTAATTAATAACTTCGCTAAATTAATAAATTTTGTCAGTCCCGAAGTTATTAATTTATCGAGGTTTTACTGTATACAGTTGAAATTTTTAGGATGATCAAGAGTTGGATTTGCCTTCCAAAATGGGATCGAAGATATGGTGAGGGAATGTGGAGTTTTATGGAATATGTGAAGACTAATGCTAACGGGAATACAATTCATTATTGTCTGTGTACGAAATGTCAGTGTCGCAGCGATTTGTATCGTTTTTTTTCATTGATATAGCATAGGAGCACCTGGAGAATAACAAGTTTTGGGATAAATACACATGTTGGATTTATCACGGTGAAACATCATCAACGGATCAACATGATCATGGGTAATTTTCTAAGAGGACCAATATATCCAATGATCCAACAACGAGATTGATAAACGATGTGTTTTCTTAAGAGAGCAGTGTATTTGCTCAAGTACAAGATATCCCTGCTGCCATTTGGGGCTTCTCTGCTATTGAGCCAGTCCAACAATTCTCTAGAGTTGTCAACACTACCGGTATTGACAAGTACAACAAGCTGATTGCCTTCCAACAGACATCGTTGTACAACGGGTGTAATAAGATTGTTCTTGAAATGGTCATGGGAGTAATGAAGGTCAAAGTGGACAACAAATTGAGTGTCAAGGCTGTTGATGATTATCTGAAGTTGACTGCTTCGGCGTTGCCCCGCGGTCATCGTCTTCCTACCACTCATCATAAGGTGCAACATATCCTGAAAGATCTGGCCTTACCTACATCAAAATTCATGCATACAGATATGACAGCGTTCTCTTATAGGGTAAAGATCCTGAAGGGAATGATCTTGAAAACTTTGATGTTTATCCGGTATGACACAGATAGGTATAAGTTGACTTCTGCAGGGAATAAGAAAGCTATGAAGATATTTTGGTATTTCTCGCTGATGGATATGCTGGAACGATTATACATGTCTTCACACACGGCCAAAGCTATGAGATGACACGCTGAGAGGGGTTCGCCTGACGATGATACCCTTATACAGACTGTTGACGGAAAGGCTTGAAAGCACGCAGTTAGGGAGTTTCCTCATTTTGCATTAGAGGTCCAAAATGTTTGGCTCGGGCCCTCATCTGACAGATTCAACTCTTTTGGCAACATGAATCTTCAATATAGTATATGATCAGTTATTTTGGTACCATGTAAGCTTCCTCCATAGATGTGCATCAAGAAGGAATACAATATGCTCTCTGTTAATTTCAGGATTGGGTTATCCAAGAAAGTGTATAAATGTGTATTCGAGACCCTTGATTGAGGAGTTTAAGTTTCTGTGTAACGTTGGCCATCCCACTTATGATAAGTATAAGCACGAGATGTTCCAGATGCATGCCATGGTTATTGGCACCACAGGAATTTGTGTGAAAAGTGTTTTCACATTAGCATAATTTTTTCAAGTATTTTCACAAGTTACCCGACGAAATAGACAAAAGTCTTCGGCTAGAGCTACTTTAGCCGACGAGTTTATTTTCGTCAGCTAAAGTATAGCCGATGAGTTTCATACTTTGACCAACGGCTTATTCAAGTAGTTGGCTAAAGTATCGAGTTTTATATCTAGTTCGCCCAGACTCTGCCTCCTCTCACACAAACCCTAAAAACCCTTAACCTATCTCCTCTCTTCTGCCCCTCGCCGACCGGATGGCCCAGCCCAGCCTGACTGCCGCCTCTCTCTCTCTTAAAATCCTAATTTTAGGCTCTCTCTATCTCTCTCTCCTCTCTCGGATCGCAGGCAATTTTTGGGATGTTGAATTTTAGATTAGTCTGTGATTAATTGTGACGACCCGAACCAGAATCAGTATAGCAATCGGCTTAATCAACGAGTTTGTGCGTAATCACAGTTTTCCGTAAATTGATTGAATTGGCGGTTCGGTTCACGACTTAATTATCGGGCGAGAATTTGAGTTGAGTATCTTCATGAGAATTGTTGTACTCGTGATTTCAAGTTCGTGGGCCATTTCAGATAATTGTTTCGACAACCAAGGAATATGTTATGAATATTTGAAATCACAGAATTTCGTCGTGTTTATCCGAGGAATATGTTATGAATATTTGAAATCGCAGAATTGTTTCGACAACCGAGGAATATGTTATGAATATCCGAAATATGTTTGTGATTCGATTTGGACCGTCGATCGTATCGAGCCGCAAGTATAAATATCGGAAATAGTCAAAAATTTGTCGAAAACACTGTTTTGGGAAGTTTGATCGGCGTTGACCAGAATTGGAGGCGTTGACCGCTTTGATCGAAGGTGGAAAAATACCACCGTTTGACTCGCCTGCGACTTTCCGTTTTCGGCCACCTCCGGCTTTGATTTTGGTATGTTTCGATTCTCCTTGAAATTTGCAACTTTTTAGAACTTGGATTTGTGAAAATTGGTTTCGATTTGTGGGAGAACGAGTGAGTTGAAGTTCTTGATTTTCCGGCCGGAATCGGGTTCGTTTGGGGGCGGCGCTCCGGTGGCTTTCCAGTGATATTTTTGGATGGAGTCGACTGGGTTTTGCTCTGGGATGATTTCCCCTTTGGTTTTGAGGGACGAGGTGGCGGGACGGCGCCGGAATCTGCCGGGAAAGGTTTCCGGCGATTCTCGGCCGTGAGCTTTTCGAGCTGGTTTTGGGTCAGTTGCCGTCCGATTTGGCCCTTGGTGTAGTTGTGAGATGTGTTGGGCTTGAGGAGGAGAAGCTACGGTGAGCTTGGTCGTCGGGAAATTCCTCCGGTTGACGGTGCGCCGCCGGCGGCGGCGGCGGTCAACGGCGGAGCTCCGACGACCCGTTGACTTTTTGGAATTTGATGGGTTTTATGTCGTTTTGCTCGTAATCGCGCCCCGATCATCGCCTTGAGGTTTTCGAGTTGATTTGGATCTCAAATTTTTAGTCGAGAGTTTATGTGGAGAGTTTGGGGAATTTCGACGATTATTTTGTATCGAGTTATATGTTTCCGGAAATGGTTGGTTTTCGAAGTGTGGTACAGAAGAATGAACTGTGATTTTGATTAGTTATATTTTGTGATTATTCAGGGGATCGAGATCGTACGTTGGGCGAGGGATCTTCCGCCGGATCTTGTGATTAGCGCGTTTGTGCGCTATGCTATCTGTGAGTGGACTTTTATTTACACTGTCGTAGCGAGTTCTTGATTTCAATATTTAATTACAGTACGATGTTGACATTATTTATTGTTTTTGGAGGTATTGTTTTATATTTTATATGGTGATGGCATTTATTTAGCATTGATGTATTGGCTACTCGGTTGATCATCGGTAGTCCAGATCCAGGGTGGAGAGATTCCCTTGATGTGCCCACTAGGCTTGAGAGATTTGCCTGACACCTCCATTCATTTTATGAACTCGCTTTGTTTTATGATATATGTAAATGGTGAAATGCATATGATTATTTTTGCCCACACACTCTAACGATTTTATTTGCCTTTCCCCTAGGCTTTTCAGTTTCCGTGCCCAGTTTGTAGTTCGGATTTTGGTGTCTCACGTCACAGTTGGAGGCTTAGTGTTCGAGCTACCTTTCTTTTCCAGTAGGTTTCTTGTTTTGCCTACTGTTGTATATATATATACACTAGAGGTCACTCTGATGTTATACTTTTATATGTTTTTCCCCGGATTTCTGTAAAGTACAGTTTTACTTATTACTTTACATTATTGTTATGATATTGAGAAATCCGGATGGGATTGGTGCCCACGGTTTGGCTTTTGTGGCATAGGATGAAGTGTGTTTTCCGGGTGTAGGTTAATGGCAATTCCACGTTATAGCAAAACTCTGCCGAAATTTTTATGGTTTTTGCAAGTTTGTGTTTTTAGAAGGGGTTCGATTCCGGTTTAGGAAGCTAAATTGGGGTTGGGTCCTTTCATTAATGGTATTAGGGTTGTTTATGTATTTTGGGTTTTTTTTTAATTTAGGATTTAAGTGATATGATGTTGAATTTTGTATTTGTAATTGTTGATGTTGATGTTGAATTTTTGTGAATATATGATTTTGAAGTTTTATAATTTTTTATTGTGAATAATTTTTTTGGGTGAAATTTTGTGTAGAATTTATGGGTTTATATATGTTAATTGGAAATTTTAGTGATTTAAGGATTTATATATGTTGAATTGGAATGTCATGAATTTTAGATGGGAATGTCGATTAATTTTTGGTGATGTTGAAGTGTTGGTGAATTGTTGATTAATTTTTGGTATTGTTGAATTTGATGGGGATGAGTTTATATATGTTGAATTGTTGGTGAATTTATTTTTATTATAAGCATCATGAATTTCTTCGGCAAATAGAATAAGGATCCAAGGGACAACGGTCTAGCGCCGACAGTTCCGGGTCCGTCTCTATCAACAACAACTCTCAGGGCACATTTGTCAGCCCTATCAACTCTCAACGTCAATAACTTATTGATCAGACAGCGCAACAAGATGTAGTGTTCTGCCCTCATCAAGCACAGAGCACAAGGAAGTTCTTCAACGAAGATGGCTCTACCATGCCCTCACCGGCCGGCTTTACGGGTCTCGCTCCTTCGAGTGCCCGTATGCCTCTCATTAACCGGCAAGCGCCTTCTCCCTCTCCGGCTCCAACTTCTTCTACCTCTTATGATGGTGCTTCAGGTAGCTCGTCGTCGGGGGTACAAATGTCGCCGCCTCACCTCTTCATGCCCCCGAGCTTACCTGCCATACCTGCTATCGATTAGGGGGGAATGCCTATTGCAGGATAACTCAGTTACATTACCCCGCGACAAGCATACGTCTATGTGCCGTTTGATACACCTCTTTATAGTGCGAGGGTAACAAACATATTGACGTAAGAATCTAGTAAATATTAAATACCTTGGTTATTTAATTTATAATTTATTTATAATTTTTATATTAAATTGGAGCCTTATGTTTTAATCTTTTTACTTTGTCTTATGTGACAGACGCCGGAGGCAAAAAAAAGAAGACCAGAGGCCCCGTCACAGGCAAGGGTCTTGGCAGTCTTGTCAAGACCAGCGAGCTAGTGGTCATAGAGACCAAGGCAGGTCGATCGGTGAAGTTGGGGGATAATGTGCAGAAGTACTTCTGCCAAGTAGTAAGGATCATACGTGACATAATTCATGTTCTATGGGGAGAGTGATCCTTCGTGCCACAGTGTGTGAAGGACATGGTGAACAATGTTATGTCGGTGAGTTAGTTAGATATTAATTATGTATGACTACCCTTATTAATTATGTCCTAATATATATATATATATATATTTAGTATATAAATGGGTACAGGTGTGGTTCAATGTTTCGGAGCAGCTTAAATGCATGTGGGCAAATGACGTGCAAGGAAGGGGGGGGGGAATAATATTGGTTCTATTGAGTTATATTTTTTTGATCATGTATTATCACTTTTTAGTCTTTGCTGTGGAGAGAAGGATAGTCCCAAATCAAAACAGGTACAGGCGTCCATGGCTAGCAACAATTCTACTGTGGATATATGAATTTGAATATGTTTTGAGTCATTTGACTAGTAAGTCGCCTGAGTTCTGGCCGAAAGATGGCGGAACTGAATGTTCTTCAGACAAAATCAGCATTGATTACGCTGATTACAATCACTCACGTAACTTCTTTTAAAACTAATGAAGCCAGCAGGTTAAGAATCTTATCTGGAGGCCCAGTTGGTGTTACAGTTTTGAAGACGTGGAAGAATAAGAGTAGCAAAAACTGTAATCCCCTCAATCTCGCACCGGTTCAGTAATTGCTTAATCCTTACCGCCGTTAACAGATGGACAAGGCGGCAGAAATTCATCGGTTCAAGTGAAACAATACTGCTTCCTCCGAGTGGCTTCGATCACTGATCAAGGATTAATCTGGAAACAAGACTGATTTAGCAAAGAAATGTGGTTCCTTTCGGCCTAGAATTTTCCTTAATGTACGTGGTGCTACCAGCCGCTATCCGACATAGACATTTTATGCAGCCAATTGAACAGTGATTCGAAAAGGGAACCAAGACAATTTGGAAGGACGTTCGTTTCATACCCTTGATCAACTGCCTTAAAAGACCACCTATGATGTACTACTATAGTGTCGGTTTTTAGTAGTGACTGCATGTCTATTCCGTCCGTGTATCGTAATACGTGTCATGAAGTAAGATTACAACCCCAGTAATTGAGTATAAGCCCAAGAGATTTCAAATTCGGCAACCGCTGGATTTTGGATTTTAAACTGGTGAATAGAATTCGAAAAATGCTACAATGATTAGGATATTTTTGTCAACTTCAATGAAAATGAACAAAATTAGGGTAACAATCCCTACTTGGTGTGGTGCAGAGTGGGAGAAAAAAATACAATATAACTTTCTACTTTTATTTATAATTTAGTTATTATTATTTAGGAAAACTAATTATGTGGCAGACTCTGCAGCATCTTTAGTTTCGTGTTTGGACTTTTCTCCAAAATGGTGGGATCACCCCCCGACTGCTTTGTCTTCCTTCCTTCAGCGTGATTGTTCTTTCAAGCCGCCTTAATGTATTTTTTCTTTTGGGTTTTTGCTTCTTTTTTTTCTTGTTACTTGTACCCAAAAAAAACTTCTTCGGCTCAACAATTTTGGAGTCCCTCTATATGTGCAGCAAAAGCTTGGAAAACTATAAACTGACGAACATAATGAAAGACAATAAAATGAGTCCTTTATGGCACTATAGAAAGGCCTGACAATTACGTGGCCAACCCACCAACCCATCCATGACCGGCCTCCGAAGACCAAATCCAACCCGCCCATTTAATTTAAAGGATTTATTAGACAATCCATTAATAACCCATAATTGAACGACATGTTCTGGATTGTCACTAGTGAGAAATCTGCAGTAACATCTCAGTGCCTCCCCTGATGAGAATTTGTGTCATCCTCGTTCCCTCTTGAATTCTGCTTCCGTAATCTCGACAATTCCTTCCGCAACGTCAACGACCTCTATGTCGCTTTGTCATACGTGATGTGGTTCATTAGGTTTCATGAGTTCGCCGATATGAAATGTGGAATTGGGATGAAATGTGATATTGAGTCGTTATCTAGCTAAAATCGCATATAAAGCCTTTCATGCAACTAATAATTTTAACAACAACGCATATAAAGCCTTTCAAACTTGGGACCCTGTTCGATTACCTGTCACTTATTCTAAGCTAGTTCTGACTGCTGTTAAGTATTGTCGTCAGTCACTCTAATACTTCGATTTGCTAGTTTTTGATACAAATTAAGATCAAATCTTTTTGCCATGCAAAACTTTAAGGAATGTGTAACTCTTCCATAGAAAATGAGAAAGATCGACCAACGACGAATTGGTGTGAAAAGATAGTACTTTTTGCGAGCAGGAATTGTGTATATATTAAAACTGCACTTGAAGTTATAACATACTAGAAAAATCCCCACCTGTACGGGTGTGGTGTACAGTGAGAGAAAAATTTACAATATAACTCTCTACTTTTATCTTCTTTTATTTGTAATTTAGTTATTATTATAAGGGGTATTTTTGTTAACTTCAAATTTGGTGAAGCCTTTCAGTTTGGTTTTATAATAATAGCGATGCGTGCAGAACGATGAAAACAAGAGTCTTGAGAGAGTAAAAATAGATACATAGAAATTATTTTTATTTTTCTGGATTTTCTTTTGTTTTTCTATAAAAATTAGGAATTAATTATTTTCTTTATTATGGACATTTTGAGAAATCTATATTTTGGTGAAGCTGAAAGGTCCTTGGCTTTATTATAGTAAAGATAAAGATTTACCTGTTTAAGGAGATTTATTCTCCTTTAATCTCGGTGTGTCTTGTTCTAGTTAAATATGGATATTGATTAGATAGATACAGAGAATCCCTGTTATATTGAGATAGTGATTGTAACTGATTGTATCAGTCTGTATTTAAATCATTCTATGAGAAAAAAATAACATTACCTTATTTTTGTCTGATTTTTTCCTATTTTTCCTTGCTGCCGGAAAAGAAAAAAAAAGTGTGAGAGGGGTGTTTTGGTGAATGTGCAGCACATGGAAGGGTAAATGTCGGCACACATCCACAGAGAACCCCAGAACAAACGCCGTAAAAGGTAAATGACTACTGACGTAGACGAAGATCTTCCTTCTTCGACTCGTTCCTCTCTCCCCTTTCCCCTTGTGTATATTCGCCCCCACCGATCTCTCTCTCACACTTTGATCATCTCTCTGTCTCACACCATCCTACCCCTCTTCACTTCCTCTCAATCAATCAATCAATCCATTCAGGTACTCTCCTCTGCCTCCACTCTCATCTCTGGATCGAATCACCGTCGCTCTGCTCTGATTGTAATTTAAATTCTTCTCTATCTGCTATTAGTATTCGCCTTGTTTGCTGCGAGAATTGGAATTTATTTGTATGTATCCACTATCAAGTTTTGAATATAGAGTTTTTGATTAGAATTCAGAAGAATAATGAGCACAACTGTGTAACTGAAACCAACCAGCTTACGCTAATTTTGATTCATTCATTTTCTCATGCTTACCCTTAAAATTAGAGTTTAAGCTTTGTTTATATATATGCAGGGAGGGTTTAAGTAATTGCGATGCCGCTTAATTGTTGTTTCTCTGCTTTGCAAAACAAGAGGCTTGACATGCTGAATACAAGGCGATAAGACTACAAGGCCTGCTGCCTTTTGGGTTTTGGATCAGGGCATTTGAATCTTTACTTTTTAGATTGTTGTTGTTGCGAAGACGTTATCAGCTTACTGACTTTAGGGCTGTAGTCCGTCCAGTTAAGTTGGTACCGTCTTTGCACCATGCCTTACTACATTCAGAGACTCTATAATATGTGCAAATCAAACCTTTCGCCCAATGGACCACTTTCGGAAGAAGCCCTTGAAAAAGTTCGTGTCAAATTGGGTACGTACAACTCCTCGTTTTATTTTTGATTTGTATCCATTCAACCATTTTCAATGTGTCTTTTTCCATCTGTTGCACTATTTTGTTGGTTTGAATATTTGAGAGTAAGTTGCTACTTTGAGTGAATTGTCTTAGATTGTGAATCCTAAAGATTTGATTGTACTTGCTTTTCGACAATAAACAGGAAGAAATTGCCATGCAGTTTGTTATATGCAAACTGAGCTATGTTATAAACCGAGGTCTGCAATTATAGTGAAGTTTAGAACACCTGCGTGTTTGCAACAACTTGAAAATCTAATAAATGTTGATCTTTTGTGGCCTAAACCATCTGAGAAATGTTCACATGTATCACAAATCATCTCTTATTATATCTCTGTTAATTTTGTGTGGCCTTGATTGACTGAAAAATACAAAATCCTCGTTTAAATTCTATTGGTGTCCTTGGGTGATAGTTAATAGCACTGATTTCATGGCTTGGATACTTGGCGATAATTAGCACTGAAAGACTTGTATATTTTCTATCTGTATTTTTATGTTTTTTATTTACCCCAAATAGCTGGAATTTGCTGTTAGTTAGATAAGGCAATGATAGAGTACCACTAAACTTTTGTAGCCACCAAACTCCTGCATGTATTATCAGATCAACATAGTTCTGTGCCTGATTTCATCTTTTGTTATAAGACTAGCATATCTATAGCTAAATGCATATAACTTATAAGAAGCTCGGATACCGCTTAAACTACTCGTATCTCGTATTGGATACTGACACCAATATGATACTCCTCGTATACTCTGAGATACTTCTTTTTGAAGTATCCAATATCTGATTCGGTTTGGATGTGCGAAGTATCCAAGTTGCATGCATCTTTTTGTAATTTTATTGGATACGTAAATGTATATTTGACATTTTAATACAAAAAAACTATCTTTTTCTTATTACTTTCTTTTTTATTTTGATTTTTCTGTTTACGGCATATCGTTTCGTATATTTCCGTGCTACATAGGTTATAAGAGAATTAGATTCCATATCACAAAAATATATAATATGTACCTGGAATAGTAAACAGCATGAATCGACGTAGAATTGAATTGTAAAATGAGAAAGAATTGAAATTAGATATTCCAATGGTGGTGATTTCGAATTTTTTGGAATATGTGATTTTGACTGAAACAGAATTGAAATTCATTATGTTTACAATAATGGCCTTATACAGAATACCATAGTACATTGTACACAGTTTTCTTTACCAACTAAGGAATATGCTTAACATTATATATTGCTTTCCACATGTAGTTGCTTGCAGCATAGTCAAGAACCTGTTTTGTACATTTTCAGTTGTCAATATTTTTCAATATAACAGAACTATGTATACAAGCTATATTATTACGAAGATGAAATCTATCTACAGTACTTAAATCTGTATAAATGATGCTGCTTCCACTAAAGGCACAAGTACTCGGGTTCCAAAACATTCCAGTACGAGATAGAAAAATAATACAATAGATAGAGCTTCAAAATAAAAAGTTTACAATCTACTTTTAGAATGATTCTCAAAGTTGATCATGTATGTGTAAGACCAACTTTTCCGGAAGCTTCTGCATTCCAATCAGGTTGAAATAGTGGTAATGAATGCTATTTTTTTTGTCATGTCTTCCTACATTGCCAAAATCTCTGTATAGGTCAACATACAGTGATGTTTCATCTATCGTTAAAACAAGTAGAACTAGATGACAATGATTAGTATATAAGTGAGGATAATTAGTACACCAAAAGAAACGATAAATAATTATGGTTTTGAATGATGATTCCTCAGACTCATTCAAACTGCCAAGTCCCTTGTCAGAGCACTATTCATCAAGTCAGGAAGGAGACTTTTGATATACGTTGAGCATATATGCGACTCAGTGATTGACATGAGTTTTTAATGAGAGACGTTTAGTTGTAGATACGTATCAATAGTTGGGTACCGGAGCGTATTAGTCAAATCTGACTTTGATTGTTTATCTGCCTAGTGGTTGTAGTTTTATCATCACTCTGGCATCATTTATAATAAATAACTGAGACTAATAATAGGACTTCTGTATACTCATTCATATATTGAATTTTGAAAATATCCATGTCTGTGTTTTGTGGGCATCATGCTGCTCTATTCAACCGGTAGTCATATTTAGTTGCTTTGTCACTGTTATTTACTTTATGTATACAGACCATAAATATCTTTTGCACAGACATGTTGGGTTTTGCTCTTAGTACTACGGTTTAAATCATTATTTTTAGTAATTTATTTTGTTAAGTCCTTAAATCACATGCATTTTTGTCTTGCACTTTTTGACATAGTGTTTAATGTTATTTTTCAGAGAAACTGAAGCCTGCAGATGTAGGTCTAGATAAAGAGGCACAATTGGTACGCAACTGGCCAGCTCCCATGCCTGAGCATAATGTGGATAATCAGTCACTGCCGCCAATCAAATACTTGCATTTACATGAATGTGATAGCTTTTCTGTGAGTAGACTCCAAGTCACCTGTTATGAATTACAAAAGAATTTTTATTTTATTTTTATTTTTTATAATTGGTCTTGTTAACGTAGATTTATGCTAGATTTATGAAAGGGTCAAAAGGTCGATTTCATGTTATGTGGAAAGAAATATATTTGAATTTCAGTAGTATATAGGACATAAATAACATAAAATGTAATGTAATAGCTTCACATAACTGAATTTAGTGCTTTGATAGTTCTTAACTAATGTGAGATTGTTTGTGAATTGAAATCCATTATTTTTACTGAATCTTCCCATCTGACTTTTACAACTCAAATCTTTCCATAATCCATAAGTCGTGCAGAGTCAATGTTTTCCTTAGATTGTATTTTGTCTGTGAGAAAAAGTAAAAGCTATTTATTGGTTTTGATGAATATTATTGTTTCTTATAGATGGGAATCTTCTGCATGCCGCCTTCCTCTATCATACCTCTTCACAATCATCCAGGAATGACTGTGTTGAGCAAGCTTATATATGGTACTTTATGTGTTAATTCATATGACTGGCTTGATTTACCTGGATCTACCAGTGAATTAGAAGGTGCGTCTCTTCCCAGAATCTCTGATTTATTTTCTTTGGGTTAGTTAGCTTTTCTTTGCTACATTTTCCCAAAAGTTGAGCCTAATATGGTTTTGCAAATGTTCAACATATCTATTCATACTCTACAGATTGAGAAAATTTAACATTAGATAAACTGCATACAGATATGTATACCAACTTCCCTGGCTTCTTTAGTTTAAGTTATTTTAATTCTGAAATTCTTTTGGCACGCTCGTTTGTGTTCATATAAATATATTTATATTTATGTGTTAACATATGAATAGACATATATGTGCTCAAGGGTTGAAATGACATGATTTTGTACAGAAGGAAAAGACAGCTTGGAACATCATTATCAGCTCTTACTAAAAGTCGAGAGTTGTTTTGGTCTCAGGTCCTGCTTTTTATGTTCATGGAAAATCATTATTCTATGTCTTGTTCTGCATCCCTTTATAAATTTCACTTTGATACCTAGAAAACCCCAAACCTGCTTGGTTATCCTTAGTGAGATGGATCCCAGACCCAATGAATTCAACTCATGCAACTGCCCTTCCTACAAACCCCTCGTTAGTTTTTTTTAGAATATTGCGAAACTGTACCTGAAATGTTGCAATTTGTACAGGGTGATTAAGAGGCAGCTGTGGATCTGGTGGATACTTCAGTATTTTGATTAGATTTTACATATGTTAGAAACTACGTTTTTTATTTGGACACCTTGTCCTCTTGTTATTCAATTACATTTTTGTTCTAGTGAGAAGTAAATAAGAGCTAGATATACTTGTTTGTGGATTGATTAAGCAACCTTTGTCATCTTTGATTTGCGCTTCTGATCCATGTCCCATCTCATGTACCTTCTTTTAAAGCCATTGTATGTTTCATGTTGCAGCAAGACCTGCAAAACTGGTAAAAGATGTTGACATGACGGCCCCTTGCCCAGCAACAGTTCTTTATCCCACAAGTGGAGGTAATATCCATAGTTTTAGAGCTATAACTCCCTGTGCAATATTTGACATCCTAGCTCCGCCTTATTCGTCTGAAGATGGGCGACACTGCACTTATTTCAGGAAGTCACCAAGAAAAGATCTGCCTGGTATTTATGAACTTTACTCATAATAACTACATTTGCAAGAACTTTGTATTGTTTACTGAACCTTGGACATTTTACTGGTAGGATTTTCTGAACTGTTTCATTTTGTTTGACTTTGATTGGAATGAAGGTGAACTCGAGTATGATGGAGATACATCAATTCAAGTGACTTGGTTAGAAGAGTATCAACCTCCTGACAACTTTGTGATACGGAGAGGGCTGTACAAGGGTCCTGTTATTCGAACTTGAGAATTTTTGTTTTGTTGTTTATGTCTTTAGTTAAATTGCTCTCACAATAGGAAACATTGAGGGGGGGAACTGTGCCAAATGAGTTGTTGTGGCAATAATTAATTTTTGGCCATGTAATTTGGGCATTTGGCTTGTACATAATATTGCATCGATGTAGCCTGTTTCACAGCCTCAGATTTAAACCGGTAGAGTAGGCGCCAAAAGATGAGGAATGATATTCTTGCACGAATTACGTATTTCCTTCTGAATGGGATTTTTTTGTTGGTCAATTAATGTGTTCCTCAATTTTGATCGTATTTTTGGCTTGGGTGTACTGACATTACGACCACCGTTGTATTATTGTCACTGTAATGGATACTAGATGCATTATTCAGCAGAAAGACCGGACTAAGAGTCCTTGAAGAAAAATGTCGAGATTCTTAATTAATACAGGGTGTAGCTACTACGTGGTCGAATGAATAACTCTAAAAGGAAGTTATAAGTTCAAATCAAGGAATTGTTTAAGGAGATTTATTCTCCATTAATTTCGGTGTGTGTTTTGTCCTATTTAAATACATATATTGATTAGATAGATACAGAGAATCTCTGTTATATCGGGATAGTTATTGTAAGAGATTGCATCAGTCTATATTTAAGACATTCTATCAATGAGAAGAGTAACTATTTTCTGTCTATTCTATTTTCTCCTGCAACACGTTATCATCACGACTCCAAAAGTTAATAGAAAAATCCTAAAACTTGGAAAAAGTCAGATCACCGCTGACCACCATCGACTTCTTTCCTCTTCTTCAGCCAAAATCGAGCATGTGCAGTTCAGCCAACTTCGATAGAAGATTGTAAGCAATTCAGAACGAACCAGAGGGTGATCTTCATATGCACGGAAAACCCCAGATGTCTAGTTTCCAGAACATCCAGAAAATCTCAATTCGGAGGTGTATAGAGAAAGTTATAGCCATTTAAGTGCACGAAAGTCAATCTGCCCGAAAAGAAGAAAAGAAGAAGAAATCCCCCTTTTGCTGGAATTTTCGTGGACATGTTCCTTCTCTTCAAACTTCTTTCCAACGAAGTTTTCCTACCGAGCATAACACCCTCGAGGTAAACTTTTCTAAACCGTCAACCTCTAGATCTAGCAAACTTACTTACCGCAAAACTCTAGATCTAAGTTGATGATAATTGTGATATGAGTTGTTGAATATTACATGCTTTTACCCTAGTTCCTTTGGACATATATCCATAGAGTATAGGTGACGGTCCTAGGGGAGTCACGGTTTGGAAAAGAAAAGAAAATAGAAATCGATTCTATGTGACAGTTCGTCACGGTCACTGGGTGTGGTTTTTACCACCGTTTTATAATCGATTTTGTGACCATGCATCATGGATCACGATTTTTGGAAACTTGAAAGTTTCGTGATCGTAGTCCTTGATCGTTTCTAATAAAACATCCTCTACATTGACATTCATCAACTGAGCGGGGTTATAATCGTGTGTGACAGTGAGTCATAGTTAGTCACAATTGAAAACCGATGTTATGTGACAGTTAGTCACAGTTGCTGGGTGTGGTTTTTGCCACTGTTTATAATCGATTTTTGTGACTATATATCATGGATCACGTTCTTATTCATTGAAACTTGTTATTAGTGATCGTAGTTTTCGATCGATACTTATCAACATCTCGTGTCTCTCTTGTAGATGACATTATTTGAGCCGATAAGGCTTGAATTTGATATCCTTGATCTTCAAGGAGCAGAATACCATCGTTGGATGTCAGATGGTTCGTATACGCTTCTTGGTATGAATCTGACGGTTACAATTCAACCACTACTACCACCTGGTACTAAGCCACAAACTCTAGTTCGCAAAGCTCAAACTCTCATGCTTTTGAGGCATCATATACATCAAGTTCTAAAGAAACGGTAGTTGTACAAAAATGACTCCACAGTTTTGTGAGTGTCTTTGCAAACCAAAATTCAACAATGTGCATCATGCACAACTTTATGAACTGGGAAAAGAATGAGATTTCATCCGGTTATTGGATTATCCAAATATTTTTGCTTTTAATCAAGTAATGTTAGAGCTTCAATAAGAGTTGAGCATTTGTGACATTATAAAGACTGATCAGGCTATGATCGAGAAGTCTATTAGTACACTTCCTACCTCATTGGTGGGATGACATGTAAGAAAAAAAAATGGAACAGTCGTTCTGAGCCTTACAAATAACCATGGTGTAAGAGAAGAACATGGAAATTTTCATGGTAAAGAATATGGTCGAAACTTGACTTTGACTCCCTATGATAATAGCTTTTACTCAAATATGCATCATTCCAATTCCGGTTCTAGGAATGATGGGAATTTTTCACATTCTGTTTCTACTATTGTGCTTATCATCTTGCTATAGATGTGGTTTTACCAAGCATATGCACACAAAAAAATGTTGTGCACCCAAAGATCTTCAACATGCCTACAAGAAGTGCAAGAAAATATCTGGCACATGAGACTTCATTTCATTGAACTTTATGAGATGGAAGATTGGTCTGTAGCAAATCTTATTATAGCATACAATACAAAAGCAAGTCTGGTGACTTCGATTTTTGAGTAGTCTATGTATTAGACTCATGTCTTTGCTACGTAATCCAGTTTGTATTATAGCATACAATACAAAAGCAAGTCTGGTGACCCGTCAAAAATTTTCTCGACCGGTTGAAATTCTGGTATCGAAAAATCAAAAGTCATTTTGGGTTTTCTCGACTGGTCGAGGCCTTTCTTCGACCCGTCGAAAATCCAATCTGAATGTGATGTTTTTAGATGAGTTTTTCATCTGTTTCATTGGCTTATGATGTTGTTTATACATCGGTTTTATTGGAAAATATCGATAAAAATTTCAAAAATTTCCATTGGAAAACTGTTGGTCTAAATCGACCAACCTGGATTTCAACACCAGAGGTGGTGTGACATCCGTTTATGCCATACTATTGAAACTTCAAATACAACGGTCTTCTTGATCGATATGACGTTGTTATACATCGGTTGTATTTAGGTATTATAATATCATATCAGCACTCAATAAAGGTTAAATCCTTTTGAAATCTTTAAGTATTCACTTAAAGTGTTCGCCATGTCTTAGATTCAAAGACTGTTTTATCGACATTATTTTGTTGATATATGATGGCGAGATTGAGTGTTACCATTCGAACCTTACTCAAATTTGAAAACTTTTGTGCCAACGTTCTTCACTTAACATTGTGAGAATGAAAGAGAATTTTGTGTCTAATCTCCGTAGACTGCTGCCAAAGGCGCAATATGGAGAAGTTTATGAGGCATTGTAGTTGTTTATATCTTACTACGGTTTGGACCATTGAATCCAATGCAGTCACTTATATTACTATGCCTGACTTAACCTTATATAAGCTTTTGCACTTTGTTGATCAACCTATTGAGAAATTCTCATGGTCATCTGTTCTTAAGAGCAAAGAAGCATGTGGGAATATTTAAAACCATCGGTTTAGATGGAGGAACTGAGATTACTCCACTTGGTTCAGGCTCGGTCTCCAAGACGAGTGCAGCACCATCCCGGTAAAATACTGCTGAGGCGTTGTGCGTTATCCCACAAGATTCATATGTTGTGATCTTTGATGCATATTGCTCGTTTAGCAAAGCTTGATTATGTTTGTAATGATGTAATACTGTTTACACGCATAACAATATATGGTTAATGACACATCTTTCTTTCTCTATAGATTCCAAGAATCTTTTTGTGGATCAATCAAACCAATATGCGGACTATTTATATATGGTTCTGATTGCTGCATCGACGCATTGGTCACACGTCTTTGCAATCTACATGCTACGCTGCATTTCAAAACTCCTAGCATATATTATTCAGCTTCGGGTTCACCACCTGAACGTTTCAATCTAGTCATTCAGATTGGTTTAATATAAGAGAGTTTACATCGACATACCTTGTTGATTATTGCATATTGATTGGGATTGTTGTTGAAAATTCTGGTTCCCTATGTTCTTTCATAAGAACGGGTTAAGCAGAGGCATAAATCAAACGGTTTAAGCTTGTGGCCAGAACTATGATAATGTATGTTAATTTTTACCGGTATCTGCTTGGGGATATGCAATGTTATATGCAGCTAAAACCACCAACCATTTTGTGTGTACCAGTTGGTAACTGGATATGAGCCTGATATCTCACATCTACACATCTCTGGTTGTGCGATGCATGTGCCTAATACGCTTCCACTGCGTATGATAATGGGTCATCAACGTTGTTTGAGCCTTTATGTTGTTTCACCAATGTTTGTCCGCTATTATGAACCTTTGACAGGAGATCTCTTTACTGCTAGTTTTGCAGATAGTCACTGTGATGAGACATAATTCCCGCCGTTAGGGGGAGGCATGAATGGTTCCATTCTGGATTAGCATCAAAAATTGACGTGGTATATCCCCACTATGTCTCATCATGATCCCCGCACATCTCAGTTTGAGATTGAAATACAATGTTTTGTATTCTTGATCTTCAGAAAGTAGTAGATTCACTGTCTGACTTCTTTACTAATATCATGAGAGTGACGAGATCATTTATACATGCTGCAAATCTTGTAAGGTTGAAAGTCCCTGATATTGGGTAAGTTAAACGCAACACCCGGGCAAGGTAGTGTTTTCTCCTACCCATAGTGGAGGTGTAGCGTCGATCAAAATCCACTGATAAGTTGCCGGTTAAAAGGCAAACTATCAAGGCACAATCGTTCATCATCAACACATGAGATTGTTTTTGACCACAATTGTGTCTAAAAGTCGACATTGACATACACTGGGGGACACCTTAGAGTCAATGACGATGTCAGTAAACAAAGAAATCTCACTAAATGAAACAAATGCTAGTGTTATTATGGATAGCTCTTTCATGTTCTTTGATGATGTGTTTACTTATTCCATTGCTCAGCAATTGACGACGATGAAGTGGAACATTGCTCTGTTGCAGATTGTCAATAGTTAATGTAGAGCAAATTGATCGATATGGAAAGTTGCAATCTAGGCTGAACTAGACTCTCTTACAAATGACAAGTTTTCGGTATGGTAATAATATAACCATCGAATGATATGCTGGTTAGACACAAATGAGTCTTGTTTGGGAGCACAATGAGAAGAACTTGTGGTGCAAGGATTCTCTCAATGTCCTAGTATTTATTTTGAAGAGATGTATTCTCTGGTCATGGACATCATTACTTCCCGCTACCTTATCCGTTTGGTAGTGTCCAAAATACTGAGTATGCAGCTTATAGATGTAGTTACTGTATATCTTATTGGGGATCTTAATTCAGAAATATATATGACAGTGCCGAATGACATAGTTATACTCAAATCAAGTAACTCTAAACCATGAAGTTCTCATGTGATTAGATTGAGATGCTCACTATAAGGATTAGAATAATCCGGTTAGATGTGGTATACACGTCTTAGTGACTACTTGATTGGGAAGGGATATAAGAATGAAAAGTTATGCCCATGCATGTTCAGTATATGAACAAATTGTTTGAGATGATAGACCTTGGTAGGACTCGATTAAGTCTTGGTTTAGAGACGGTACATCGAGTTGGTTGAATTCTTATTCACAAGTTTGCTTATGTCTAATCAGGCTATGAACAAAGCAGACCCTATTAGTATACCAATGGTTGTTTGCAGTGTGGAAACCGAAAAGATCAATTTCATCTAAAAAGATGATGATGAGAAACTTTTGGAGCTGAGATTCTATATCTTATCTTAGTATGATTAGAGCTTGATTGAATTTAGCTCAGTATACATATCCAGACATACATGCCTTCTCAGTATGCGCCAACACAAAGTCATTGAAATGGAGTAAAACAAATCTTCAGGTACTTGAAGTGATCCATTGACTTAGGCCTATTCTTCCCTTACAAAGAATATAGAGAGAAGCATGAAATTCTCGGAAAAGAGAAAGTTGAAATGCACTCTGGAGATTTCGACCCGTCGAAAATGCACCCCGGATCGACCAGAGTGACTTCATCGACCCGTCGAGGGATTCTCTCGACCCTTCGAAAATCCGTCCTGTTTCGGGACAAGTTTTCATGCTATCCCCTATTCCGAAACACTGGTTGATGTGTTGGTTGGATTTACTGATATTGGGTACCTCTCTGACCCATATATAGGATGTTCCCATACATGTTATTCATCATGGGAAACATGGTAGTTCCTTGGAGAACAACTGAGTAAGCCCTTGTTGCTATTGCCTCGAATTATTCTAAAGATTAAAGCTTTCTATAAAGCTGTTGATGGGTGTGTCTGGTATAAGACAATAATACACCACATTCGAGGGTCTAGTAGATTATTATCTACTATGACAACACTAACTTACATCTTTGAGGATAATACATTTTGCATTGAGTCAATGAAGTATAGTTCCATTAAGGGTGCCATAATTAGTTCTTTTCGCCAAAGTATTCCTACAATCAGCAATAGCAGCAGCTATTGATTATCCATGTGAACCGGTTTGGTTCTGTTGATAATGCTGCGGATTTGTTTACAAGTCACTTCCTAAATCTACTTTTGTGAAACATGTGAGAAGCATTGGTATGCCCAGGTTATCAAAACTCCTAGACTGAGTTTACAGTCAGGGGGAGTTACATTTCTGTAGACATCAGGGAGAGTCTACTTCATATGTAGTAGCTTTAGTAGTTGGTGTGTTGTACTCTTTTTCCCTTAGACCAAGCTTTTGTTTTACCCATGTGGTTTTTGTTTGCTTGGCGAGGTTTTTAATGAGACAACAAGTCATGCATCATTCTTACGGCCATCGACACAAGGGGGAGTGTTTAAAGAGATTTATTCTCCATTAATCCCGGTGTGTGTCTTGTCCTAGTTAGATACAGATATTGATTAGATAGATACAAAGAATCCCTGTTATATCGGGATAGTTATTGTAACAGATTGTATCAGCCTATATTTAAGGCATTCTATCAATGAGAAGAGTAACTACTTTCTGTCTATTCTACTTTCTCCTGCAACAGGAATAAAATATCGAATATCGAAAATATATCAACTCTAAAATATGGATATTTTGATAGAAATATCGATTTAATAAAAAATCGACGAAAGTTGAGATAAATACATGAAAATTTGTGTTTGAATTTTATGAGATTCTTATATGATCAATATGTGTTTTAAAACTTGTAAGTTGTGTTTTGTTGATTATTTATAGAGATTATTTAATTGATTGAGTTTTTGGGTTATTAGTGTGGAGGGTTTTGTACATTTAATTTAGCGCGATCAACATATATGTAAAGTGTGACGACCCAGAACAGAATCAGTATGAGAAATCAGCTTAGTTCATGAGGTTACCGCATAATCGCAGATTTCCGACAGTTATTCGAATCGCTGGACTTGATAACGACTAAATTATTGGCCAAGAATTTGAGCTGAGTCTCTTCTCGAGAGTCGTTGTACGTGTGATTTCGAGTTCGTGGGCGGTTCCGGATCATTATTTGGACGACCGAGGAATAAAATACGAATATTTGAAGTTTCGACATCATCGGTTTATTATGGCGGCCTTGTACGCGACTAAATTTTCGGGCGAGAATTTGACTTCGGATCCTTCGTGAAAGTTGTTGAGAATTTAATTTCGAGCTCGTGGGAACTTCCGGAGCATTATTCCGAGTTACGAGGATTATGTTGTGAATATTTCCGACTGTCGATTATTTAATCGGGTAAGTTTGTGTTGGTTTGAACCGTTGACTTTTTATCGGTTTGGTCGATGTGTTTGACTTCGAGTGATAATTGAAGAATGCATCAAGTCGAGTTTGTTGCGGCGAGAATTATCGGAATTGGAATTACGACGCGAAAATTACGTACATTTGAAGTTTATCGAAAAGTGAATTATGGAGGTTTCCTTTTTGGGAAGGTATAAATAGTGAACTTGCCAGTTTGGGAAAGTCAACATCTTCATTTATTAGTTTGACCGAGTCAAACTTGGTGGAGGAGAGGGTCACGACGGCAGCCACGGTCTCGCCGGCGGCGAGCTCCGTCCGGCCACCTCCGGCCTTGACTCCGGTCCCTTTCTCTTCGCCTTGACCCCCTCTTGTTGGTTCCGGCCACCTCTCACGGCGTGGGACGCCGGAGGTGCGTGAAATTCCGGCCAAAAGTTTGGGATTTTTGGGGTTTTTGGGGCGATCCGATTCCGGCCAAATTGATCTGCAAAAAGGAGTGGGCTTTGAAGCTCTCATCACCTAGAATCTACCATGTAAGTTTGGTGTTCCAATTCATCTTGTACATGGAGAATTTTGGATTTGAAATTTTGGTGACAATTCGGTTTATCATGAAATTGACATGGTTAGAGTGAGAATTGGCCTTCGATGCAGTTGTGAAAGTTGCTCAGTGGGTGATTTTTTGCATGGAATAGGGGTCCGCCGAGAAATTTCACGGTTGGTGGTGGCACCGCCGGCGGCGGCGGTCAACAGCGGTCAACGGTCAACAGTTTGACTTTTTGGGGTTTTCGACAAGTTGCATGTCATTTCACTCGAAATCGCCCCCCGATCGCAGTGGGGAGGTTTGTTTTTCGAGTTGAGCGTCTGAAATTACAGTGAGGTATTGAGGTGTGACTTTCGGATTTTTGACAGTTTGTCGTAATCGGATTATGTGTTTTCGAGAACGGTGATTTCTCGTGATTTGTCTTGAATTGTCGAGTTATGACTTTGAGAAATGGATTTTGTGATTATTCAAGGGTTCGTGATCGTTTGTTTGGCGATGGACTTTCTGCCGGATCACGGGTTAACGCGAACTGCGTTACGCTAGTCTGTGAGTGGACAATTTCTTTTCACGGATTGATTGCGAGTCTTTCATATATGATTTACGAACTTGAGCATGCAATTTGATCATGATTTTACGAGCATGTGTTTTACGATTATGCACATACGAATATACGTATACGATTATACATACATATATATATATATTATGTTTTATGCATGTGCATGGAAAATATTTATGATTTGGTTTACACAAAGTACAGTCTCAGTTATCAGGGTTGTATCGATACATGTTGGCTTCTCGGCTGATCCCCGAGTACGCTCCGGGGGGGGGGGGGGGGACAGATATCCTGACCCGAGGCCTTTCTGGCTAGGAATCACGTGTGGATCTGGGATCCCGTGATTCAGACTATGCTATCGCGTGGTAGTCCATGAGAGACTTCGCGATATATTTACGATGCATGCTCTGTACGTGGGTTGGAGTCAGCGTCTTCACGTACCATTTGATTTTCATGCATTTGACTCGTATATGTTTTTATACGTATATATTACTTGGTGAAAGACATTTATTTTCGTCCACTCACTCTAACAGTTTTCATGTCTTTCCCCTGGGTTTTTCGATTTTCGTGCCCAGTTTGCAGTTCGGACTCTGGTGTCGCACATCGTGGTCGAAGGCATAGTGCTCAAGCTACCTTGTTTCTTCCAGTAGGTTTATTGTTCTACCTACTATGGTATACGTATATGATTATACATTAGAGGTCGCTCTGAGTATTTTGTTGTATATATTATATGATTTTACTCCGGATTTCAGTAAAGTACAGATATATTTACTACTTTACATTATTGTTGTTATATTGAGAAATCCGGATGGGATTGGTGCCCACGGTTTGGTTTTTGTGGCATAGGAGGAAGTGTATTTTCCGCGTGCAGGTAATGGTAATTCCACGTTAGTAACGAAACTCTGCCGAAATTTTGTTGGTTTTTGTTGGTTCGTGTTTTCGAAGGGGTTCGATTCCGGTTTAGGCAACTAAATCAGGGTTGGGTCCTTTCATAAAGTCAAAATCTCAGATAAATTCGAAAATATCAAATATTTCGGAAAATAAGATGGTGCAGGCGGTTGGGTTTGGCTGCACAAATTTGTGAGAGTATGGTCCCCAATTCTATGGGCTTATCTTTTTGTGAGCTTCTCTCCTTTTAATGGGTTGTTGGACTTTTTCTTATGTACTATGTGGTTTCTGGGCTTGGCAACTAGACACTGTTCATGGGAGTTTTTAGCGGCACCCCACACACAGAAATTCGGTGGCACTCGCGAAAACAAAAGTTGAGGAGCACCAGATAGGAGTGATGTAATTTTTTTGGGTGGCATAGCTAGGGTGTGGGGCCTCCAAATTTTTTAGCCCTTGTTCTACTCCTAGACTTTTTAGTTATGTTTGTTGGGTACCAGATTGAATTGTAATAGTATATGTTGCTTTTATGGAGTTCTTCCTTTCGTGCCGTTAATCGGTGAACTTCTTTATAACTTACTAGCTTCTTATTCTACCGTTCCACCTCAAAAAAAAATATTGACACTACTGTGTCGGTGAGTTGTAGTCTAGTAGTAAAGATTCATACCGTGATTTTTGAGGTCATGTGTTCGAATCTCATCAAACACCAATTTTTATTGATCGATTAAAAAAAATCACCACTAGTATAAAACGGATATAATTATTAATGTTGCAAGCTTTGCTAACTTGGGTGTGTATAGCTTGTTACTATTCAAGGTGTTATGTTTGGCTCATTGTATTATAAGATTTAGCTTGATGTTTCTCTTGACAACTAGAGTAAACTTGTATCTTCTGCCAACTACCATTACTACTACAACAAATAATAAGAGAGGTGTTTAAGGAAAATACATTATGTATCTGGTCCTAATTAGATTAGAATAGAGAATGTAGGAATCTAAAATATTTCAAGATACTCTTTGTAATAGGCATTATTCATTCAACTCCATATCAATTAATAAAGTACAGTTTCATTATTCATTCTTAATCCTTCAACACGTTATCTGTACACTCTGAGTTGATAGCAAGCCATCCTCCCATAATCATAAAACCCTAATTCTTGCGAAAAAACCTACACCTGGCAGCTATCGGAAGCAAGCTGGCAATTCCCAGCCTTGTGCACATCCCTTACGCAATAACACGTCAACACCAGCACACATGTGTGCGCCACGCTTGCGCAACCTATGCACATATCTGTGCACACCTCCTCAGCTTCCCTTGCACCCGTTCCACCTCTCTTTTTCGATCACCCTCGTACATCTATCAATAGGCCTTCGCCTTCGCCTTTGTGTCGATAGTCATGCATACCAAACCTAACGCCCAAGCACGCCTTGTCTGCATATATACATAACGTCCTTTACATAGTGTCGACATCTCTTCCAACACTAGGATTACTCGACTTCCCAAATCCTCCGTCAAATGATCATTACCTGTACGTTATCCACAGCCTAATTCCGCCATTTCACTGGCTCTTGCACCATTCAAGGTAAACTCTGGCTTCGAATTTTACTTTTTCTTAGTCAGACTTATCTGCTTTCTACTACACCCACCCTTCTAATTGTGGATGAGATCGTATGGAGGGGATTTCATCACCCCTTTGATCGAAGTTAACTTTGTGGTTGTCCTTGAGGAGTCAAATTTTCAAAACAAAAGAGGAAGGAAAATCGATTATATATGATTGTCTAAGTATACCACGGTTTATTGAGTGTGGTATGATGCATCCAATTTTACGCATCGATTTTGTGACCATATATCTTGACTACCGTTCTTATTCTATAAATTTGATATTAGTCATCGTGTTTTTGATACTAATTATCTCCCTTGTCTATTTTGTAGATGATTGGGCCAGCTAGGCCAAAGTTCGACATCATTGATCCAAAGAAAACAGGGTATCACCGTGGGGCATCTGAAGTGGAGAATACATTCATCGAAAAGAGGTACACCAACAAAATCATCCCACCTACATACCCAAATACGGTCGGCCCTAGTGAGTAAATCAAAGCTCAAGTAATTATGTTTTTAAGGCATCAGATCCATCCATCTCTTAAGAAGTAGTATTTGAAAAAGACAGATCCCAAAGACTTATGGGACGTTCTGAAATAACGTTTCAACAATGTGCTGATGCACAACTTCCATAGTTGACTGAAAGATGGGAAACCGTATGCCTGCTGGATTATCCAAAGGTTGATGCTTAGAACCAGGCAATGTTGGATCTCTAATTGACAAGACTGATAAAGATATGATAGAGAAGACCTCGAACACCTTTCTATCCTCCATGAGTGTACTTTCTCATTAGTACCGGCTTGAGTACGAACAAGAAATTGTATAGACTTTCAGTGATCTCATAAACATTCTGGCTCAAAAAGAGAGACATCATGAGATTATTCTAAACAACAATTCAAGACTAGCTGGGACCAAAAAAAAATCCTAGAGACTTATAATACTGGAGGAAAGGCACTAAAATAAAAGAAGAACAACATGTCTGAACCTTATAACCGTGGATAGCATGCTCCACAAGGTGGGAGGGGAGGCCGTGAACATGACCACGGCCAAGGACAAAGCTGCAACTTGTCTTGGCACCAAAGATAGGGAGCCGACCCGAGCAATTCCAACAAGAAACAACCAAGTTTCGGTTTTGAGAAACATGTGAAACACATTGGAATGTGACACTTATCTAAACTCAAAAATTGAGTTAGCAATCAAGGGAAGTTATTTTGGTAGACATCAGAGGAAGTCTATATCACATCTTAGCATCATCTGTAGTTGATGCGTTGTACTATTTTCCAAGATTTTATTTTTTCCAAGAGGTTTTTGTTTACTTAACAAAGTTTTTAGTGAGACAATAAGTTATGCATCATATTAGGAGCTCGACACAAGAATAAATGTTTAAGGAAAATAAATTTCATTTTTTTTGAGTGTGTCTTGTCTTAATTAGATTAGAATAGAGAATCTATAAAACCCAGATCCTTTGGGATACTCTTTGTAATGCCTATATAGGTCCCCATATCAATTTATAAAAGTACAATTTCATTATGGGGGTGAAATTGACACCTTTTTTTTTTTTTACAAACAACACCCCCTTTTGATAGTTTTTGTGTGTATTTTGAATACACTTTTGGGTGAAAAAATAAAGAAAAGGAGTGTGGTTTGTACAAAATGAGGTGCTAATTTCACCTCCCATTATTCGTTCTTTATCTTCAACAAGTTCAGTTAGCATGCATAAAACCTTCATAAAACAAGCACATTGTTTCTACCAAAATCCGTAATGATCTTTGGACAGAAGTGCAATAGTTTGATATAGAAATTTTTCATAGCTAGAACGTTGTCCGGTTTCCTGCAAAACACTTAGCTCTTGGGTAAGAGGTCAAGATGGGATTGACCTACCTTTGACGCTCTAATGCCTAAGTCAGAAGAGATTTAGCCAAGAAAGGAACTAAATAGTAAAGTCCCAGATGTCTTACCTTGGGTGTGGAATAAATTGCTTCCTTTTATTGGAAATTGATGGGGGTAACTCATGTTGGTTTTCGATGTGGGATTAGATGACATCCCCTTTTGGTACAAGTTGACATAAGGACAAAGGCTGGTTTGGTATTTGGCATCCTTGCCCTGATGGGTTGGTCGACTGAGGCGCGAAGCGACTCGCGACATGATGCGTTTGTGCACTGGGTGGAGTGACAGATTTGCCTTCATCAGCTTCCAAACTTAGTCATGTTTAGAATTCCTTTCTTATTGTTGCTGAATTAGGCTAGCTCTTCTTGGGGTTAGCACATGGTGTACTAACAAGTCCTCCCAGTTCCCGAGTCAAGGGAATCGGACTTGATTTGGGAGTTGAAAAACAAACCACCAAGTCCAAGGGAGCATTTTCATTCAGCAACGGTCTATTAGGGCAGTGTGGCTTACCTTGTAGTCCATTCAATGTCTGAATGAAGAATGGTCTTTTGGATCGCGGGATGTGTGAGGGGTGATTAAGCCTCTTAGGTGGTATGCCACGTGGACGTTCGTGCTACTTGGGCATTCATGCCCCTTGAGTGTTTTGGCGGGAAGGGGTTACGTTAGAGCTTTTTCGGGCCCGAGAGGAGTTTAAGTCCTCAGGTAAGCAATGCTATTGAAGGTAAAGTTCCGCGTAGGGCAGGTTCTTAGGATGATCAGTCGCTAAGAATGTTCGTAAAGGTGGTCGATCGTGCGCAGGGCAGCGATCGCTGAGGCTGTAAGAAGCTTCCTGACTTTTGGTTACAATCAAGGGCGATCAGTACATGGGCATTTAAGTCCCCGAGTTATCACACAGGTTAATGGACCGTCTAGTCAGAGGGGACTACACTGTTGGGGGATCAACCGCTGAAGGAGTCCATATTCAGGTGAATGAGGGCCAAAACGGCCGGGCAAACGCATAAGAGTTCAAGTTGGCCAGTCGAAAGGTCAGCCATAAACGGTCACATGATGTGGAGGCCACATGGTTGAGACGCGTGAAGTGACCGTTTGATGGGTTTGGCTGTATGTGTGCCATGTGGTGGTCAACACACGGCTCAAGGAGTTACGTTGCACGTGCCTTGATTACGGGTTTCTGAAGAGACGTTTATCGTTTGAATTCGAATGCATACTGGGGCACGTGGCAATGATCGACAATAAGAGAAGGTAAACTATGGAAGGTTGAGATGAGTTCTCTTATTCTGGTCTTTGTATAAAATACTTTGTTTTCTCTCTCTTGGTAGAATATCTACATATTTATGAAAGAGGAGAAATATTACTGAGAGAAGCTTTGAGTTTTCCAGAAGAGTTTATGTGCTAATTTTCCGTCAATTGTCAATTTCGTTGTTCATCAGTAGTAAAGGTAATCATTTTTAGACTTCTTTTTGTATTTATGTTGTTGATTTCGTTGCTTTGTTGTGCGCACTGCCGTAATCTGGGTAAATTAGGAGTGGGTTGCTTTAATCTGGGTAGATTAAGTAACAATAGCCAAAATCTGGGTAGAAGGAGTAGTAATCGCTGGAGTCTATGTAGTTTCCCATTGCTCTTGATGTCGTTTGGTTGAGCGGACGTTGGTGATGAGTGGGTTCATGAGTGCAGAGTGGTCGAGGTGCTGATTATGTCGTTTTCTTTGATAGGCCGGTCTCTATTGCATTATGAACCCCTCGTCGCCCATAGAATTGTCTAGCCACGAGTCGTCCTTTAGGATTGTGGATGGGAGGAGGCATCACCCAAAGGAATGCGTTCACATGAGTGAGTTGTCATAGGAGTTGGGGATATACTTATCCTCTTTTAGCATTAGTCAGACGTCTGAGTCGTCTAGCGATTCTATGTCGAGTACCCGGAAGACGGTTTTGAGTCCTGAGCTGCTTAACCGTGTGTTTCCTGACACTCAACCCTTTTATTGACTGCAGCGTTTGATATGGGCTCAACCAATAAAGGTTGGGTTGAGGCGTCATGTGGCGTAGAGTGGTAGCAGAGTGGAGCAACCGCCTCTACTACGTTTGGTTGCGGCAAGAAGAATCAGAAGCGCCAGAAGAGTCAAGGAGGGAAGCTGTTGGGCGGCTGAGTTGTTAAATATTTTGGTAAGCAACCGGTGCAGGAACCAGGGGAATCCATGATCGCGGCTCAGGTAGATAAACTATACGAGCTGTACAATATCCCCCGGTCCGTGATTTTGAGACCGCTGGGTGAGGGGGAGAACTTTATGGATCCGCTGGTTGGGTTCACTTGTGGGGCAGAGTGGCATATGAAGAATGAGATAAATTATCCCTTGCATCCTTTTATCCAATTCGCACTGATGCACTTTAAGATTTCATTGGGGCAGTGCGGTCCAATTCACACTAGTGCACTTTAAGATTTCGTTGGGGCAGTGTAGTCCAATTCACACTGGTGCACTTTAAGATGTCTGGGTTAGAGTAGCCGACGATGGCGGAGTTGACCACGTTCTGGTCTGTGGCATATATAGACCATGAATGGGATAAGGGGACCATGATAGTCGTGTCTAAGCCCAAGAAGAACAAGTGGTGGTTGAGTGAGGTGGACAACTCATCTAGTGTTTGGAGGCACAAGGCGTTCTTAGTATGAGGCAATTGGGAATTTGGAGACCAGGAGGGTGTGGGAGGATTTCTTAGAATGCCGACCGCATTCCATCCCTTTGGTTTGATTTGTTGTTCAGTGTATGTAGCGGTCTGGTTGTTGTGTTCGTTCTTTGTCTGACCGTGTTGTCCTTTGTTTGTAGTGAACTACCGCTTTTATCTGACCAGGTTGGAGCAGCGTCGCCTTGACCACTTTCATTTTGTGTGGGGGGCTAGAGGCGCGTGCAAGAACTATTGGGCTTAGATCCACCACGAAGTGAACAATCTAAGCAGGATTTTCAGGCACCCTAGTAAGTGTCTTTACCTTGTGGTTTTTCTTTTTTGCCTGTTTGATATATGTTGGAAAGTGATGTTTAAGGTTTTATACTTGCCGTTTTCTGTAGTCGAAGTGAACACTCCAGCCACTGAAAAGAGGATGAGCAAGTCAGCGGCCTATATGAATGATCTGATCAAGTGGGATGCGAAGGCCAGGAGAGTGGAGGAGTTGAGGGACAAGGAGTTCTCGGGAGGGAAATAGGGTAATCCTTAGAGACCATCGCTACTCCTAGCGTTAGGGAAGTCCATCCATGAGAGGTCGTGGTGATCTTAGACTCTGAGGTACAGGAGGAGGAGGATGCTCGTGTAGAGCCTGTTGCTGGTGGGAAGGTGACATGGAGGTGGCCGAAAGTGAAGATGTTAGAGAAGTAGAAGAAGAAGGAAAAGGAAAAGGAGAAAAGTGGGTTGGTTGAAGGGGAGAGGCCCCATAAAAGGAAAGCTAAAGTGGCTACAGCAAGGTAGAACGTCCAGCCTAAGAAGGATAGAGGGAAGGACGTTGGGGTTGTGTGGGCCGCTCTACGCAGTGAAGATGAGGAAGTATGTTCTGGTGATGAGCCAGACGAGCGAACCGAGGAGAACTCCGAGTCGCAAGAGGGATTGGAGATGGATATTGACTTCGACGATTGTACTCCTAAGAAGAGTCTCCACGTTGATGAGCAAAGTATGAAGCGTGTGCTGGTGGGGTACAACGTGGAGCAAGACGTTGGAGGTGTGGTTAATCGTCCCCTTACTCTAGTTGAGAGATAGAGAGAGAGAGAGATCACATTGGAATGGGCAGATATGGAGACGACTGACCGCTCTTCCTTTCCAGACGCGAGGGCCGTGCCTAAAGAGTCCTCTCACGCAGAGATGCTACACATTGAGGAAACAAGGGTTGAGCGAACGAAAGTAGTTGTAGGGGAATATGCATCGGTTGATAGTAATGTGGCTGCTCTGGCTGATGATGGTTTAGTGGGGAGGACTGGGCGCGAGATGACACTGTCACAAGGGATGCAACATCAAGAGCCGATGGTACAACTTCTGCCGCGGGTGATTGAACCAGTTGTGAGCGTCCGGGTGACGAGCGTAGCCTCTCGAGGATCAGCTACCCAATGTCTGTCGGGTGGGCCACCGGAGCCCTATGTTGATGCCCGAGAAACTACAGGGTTTGCTGATCTGTTCTGGGGCATGCCCAGAAGGTTGTGAACTCGGACGTCATGAAGAGGCTTTAGACGAGGACTTTAGAGCGGTCGATCCAGGATTGTCGGTCTACCTCGCTAGGGGAGTTGCTCCGAGTAACTGCAGATCTGTACCTGCGATGGTTAATGGATCTCGAGCCTCATCCACTGAGTGAGATGGCCGGGCTGTAAGTGGAGCTAGGGGAGCTGAAGTTGGTGTGAGACATGTTGGAGATGGCCGTAACGACCACTCAGGCCAACTATAAGAGGGGTGTGGTTGAATCTTAGAAATTGCAGGTGGAGTTGGATAAAGAGCGACAAAGAGTGGAATGGCTGATCAAGACCTGGGAGGAGTTGAGCAAGCTAAACTCTAAGCTGAGGCCAGAGAAAGAGCGGTTGGAGGCGGTGGTGAAGGACCACGATGATGCATTGGCCCTTCTAAAGGCTGAGAAGAAGTCTCTAGAGGATGAATGTAGTCATTTAAGGAACGTGCTGACCAGTGCTGAGCGAGAGCTCAATGATGTCTAGAGTACATGAGATTTGGCTCAAACGTCCTAGAGGAACTTGAAGAACGAGGTGGCGACGCTGAGGTATGATCGTGAAACTCATTAGCAGTATTTGCAAAGGATTGAGAAGGAACTCGATAAAGTTCGAGGGGAAGCCATGAGTGAAGACCTCAATCGACGTCTGAGGGAGGAAGTGGTGACCTCGTATAAGAAGTTACCGACCTTCTAGATGGAGCTGCAGAGGGCGGTCAATTTTTATAAGAAGTCTCTAGTGTTCATTGCCAAGCTAGTAGGGGCGGTCGAGGCCTACAAATGCTCGCTCGCGTTTGATGTTGAGTTGAGTGAGGTGGTCCACGAGTACCAGCGGGCCCCAGCATTCCGGGTGGAGATGGATAAAGCGGTCGACGCATATACACGGTCGCTTGCATTTGTGGCCAAGATGGCGAAGGCGGTGGAGGACTACTAGAAGTCTCCAGCGTTTGAAGCCGAGCAGGCTAGGGCGGTCGACGCTTTCAAGCAGTCCCCTGAGTTTCAGGACAGGCAGGTTAAGGTGGTTGATGCCTATAAGTAGAGTCCAACATTCGAGGCCGACACTGAAGAGGTTTATAAGAAGGCTGTGGTAGAGATGTTCGCGTCGATTAGATGGTCGAAGTTCAGCCAGTGTGAGTTTTAGCCGATTAGCGTGGAGATTTTGGGCTGTGTGATGTTAGCCGAAGGAGTCAGTGTGGATTCCGATCAGGTTGAAGCCGTGATGATTCAGAGTTTGCCCTACCATTGTACCAAAGATCGAGAGTCTCTTGAGTTTGGCAGGTTATTACCGACGGCTTGTGCAGGATTTTTCCAGATTGCCACTTCACTTTCCGAATTGACGAAGATGTGTCAAGTTCGAGTGGTTCGATGCATGAGAGGAGAGTTACTTACTCCTGCAGGATAATTGACCGTTGCTTCGGTTTTGACCTTACCTGACGACCGCGACGAGTTCGTGGGTTATGGCGATGCATCGAGATTTGGATTTGGTTGTGTATTGATGCTGTGTAGCAGAGCGGTGGCTCATTGTTCCAGGCAGTGGAAATTTATGAAGCTACATACCCTGTGTATGATTTGGGTGTAGCTGTTTTTATGTTAGCATCGGAGAGTTCGAGACACTACTGTTATGGTGTGCAACGCAGTGTAGGATGTTCACTGATTATTTGAGTTTCCTCCACTTGTATTTTCGGCCGGATTTGGGCTTGAGGCAGTGTAGATGGATGAGGTCGACTCATGACTATGGCTGCACCTTTGAGTTGTTCGAGAAGGCTAGAGGTTGTACTTTGATCATCTATCTGGGATGATGTTGCTGATGCATTCAGACGAAATCAGGAGCTTTAGGGTTTCATGTGTGTGTATGGCTCAAGTTTTCGTTTTAGCCGAGTGTGGCTACGGGAGCTGAGTTCGAGTGTGATGATGTTGAGGCTCGTGGTTTTGCGCGCGTTTGGTGCTAGTGGTACGGAGATGTATCAGATACTTCGAGTTTACTACTTGTAGCATAATCCGCAGAGCAATGTAGCAGTTTGAGTATGCAGATGCCACATTTGTCGACTGGCGACGGCTAGGAGGCAGTGATTTGTCGAGATGTGACAGCCATTTGAGCTTTCCGGTTAGACGTGGCTTTTGCTACTGTGATTGTGTGTGTTTGTACGCACTTTGGTTTGTGATACCGGTTGTCAGAACATGGTGGACTATTTGATGAACTCAGTACATTCCCTTGTACATGCGGAGATGATTTTAGTGGCAGGTTAGCATGGCTGTGTTTGATGGAGATTGTCCATCTATGTGATGTACCTGTGTCCCAGTTCGCTGATCGAGGTAATCAGCTATGACTGTGTGTTAATGAGTTGCAACGAGCATTGGGGACCAGATTACAAGTTAGTGTCAGTTCTTATCCTCGGATTGGCGGGCGATCTTTGAGGACTATTCAGACCGTAGAGGGCATATTGTGGACCTCGGTATTGCAGTTCCGGAGGATTCGGGACCAACAGTTTCAGCTGTTCGAGATTGCTTGCAGTACCAATTTGTTGACCACTATGATTTTGATGTTGTGTGATGTCGATTTGAGGTACGATGTTGTACTCCATTGTGCTGGAGCGAGTTTGGTTTGAGTTTGAGTTGACGTTTGATTCTGATTTTGTGGAATGGGTTACCACAGACTGTCAGATTAGAGGAAATTGGTTGATAATTGTTTGAGTTTGATGTTTGAGCTATGTTGTTACGAGTGTGTGAGTATTGTTGATGTGTGTGAACTGAGTTGTGATTTGCCCAGTGGTTTTGATCCATATGTGGGCATAGGCGAGTGTGTTTTGTGCCGAATAGTTCGGCATCGCCTATAATGTTGGCTGTTGTGTGTTGTGCTGTGTTCCGTGTGGCGGAACTACATTTTAGGTTGATGTGTGTTTTGTACCCTATTTGTTCCTTATGCAGGAACACTTGGCTATTGTGTGGAGCCAGTTCAGATTTGTGATTTGAGGGTACATGGATTCCAGCATGGAGCTATCTCCTGTTGTGGAGTTTGTTATCAGTGTCATGCAGTTAAGGTTATCATTGGTGAGTTGAGCAGTATGCAGAGGCAGTGCTCCTACTTTTGTTGGCAGACTCAGAAATTTCGAAGTCGAAATTTTTCTAAGGGGGGTGGATTTGTGACGATCCGAAACAGATTGAGCAGTGTCATCAGCTGGGTCCGACAGATTATGAGTTAATAGCAGATTTCCGATAATGGATTTACTCGCCTGGTTTCTTAACGACTAAATTGCTGGCCAAGAATTGGAGCTGGGTCTCTTCTCGAGAGTCGTTGTACGTGTGATTACGAGTTCATGAGCGGTTCCGGATCGTTATTTGGACGACCGAGGAATTAATTATGAATATTTGAAGTTTCGGCATAATCGGATTATAATGGCGAGCTACTTAACGACTAAATTACTGCTCAGTGGACGATTTGGAGTGGAATAGGGGTGGCTCCGCCGTGAAATTTCATGTCCGGCGGCGGCGCCGCCGTGGACGGCGGTCAACGGTCAACGGTTTGACTTTTTGGATTTTTGACAAGCTGCATGTCATTTGACTCGAAATCGCGCCCCGATCGTAGTGGGGAGGTTCGTTTCTCGATTTGAGCATCCGAATGTATAGCGAGGTATTGAGGTGTACATATACGGATTTTCGACAATTCGTCGACATTGAGTTATGTGTTTCCGAGATCGGTGGTTTCTCGTGATCTGTCTTGTATTGTTGAGTTATGATTTTGAGAAATGGATTTTGTGAATATTCAGGTGTTCGTGATCGTTCGTTTGGCGAGGGACTTTCCGCCGGATCAATGGTTAACGCGTATCGCGTTACGCAAGTCTGTGAGTGGACAATTTCTTTTCACGGAAATGATTGTGAGTCTTTTATTTGATTTATGAACTTGAGCATGCGTATGAGATTTCGAATTTGCATGAGCATGTGATTTACGATTATACGATTATACTTATACGAATATACGTATACGAGTATACATATACTTATATGCTGTTTCATGCATTTGCATCGAAATGTTTATGATTTGGTTTACACAGAGTACAGTCGTGGTTACGTTGTTGTATCGATACACTTGCCTCTCGGCTGATCCCCGATGGTAGGCATTTGCCAGGGGAGGCTGTGACTCCTGACCCGAGGCCTTTACCGGGGGGAGGCAGACCTTTGACCTGAGGCCATTTCTGGCTAGAATCACGTGTGGGCCAGGGACCCCGTGATTCTGACTGTACTAGCACGGATGTGTCCACGAGTGGCCTCGTGAGATTTTATTGCATGCTCCGTATACGTGACGAGTTAGAGTCTCCCTCGTGTACTCGGACGCGTGAGGAGTTAGAGTCTCCCTCGTGTACCATTTGATTATCTATACTTTCGACTCGCATATGTTTTTAATATATATGTTACTTGGTGAAAGACATTTATTTTCGTCCACTCACTCTAACGTGTTTATTGTCTTTCCCCTGGGCTTTTCAGTTTCCGTGCCCAGTTTGCAGTACAGGCTCTGGTGTCGCACGTCGTGGTCGGAGGCATAGTACTCGAGCTACCTTGTTGCTTCCAGTAGGTTTATTGTTCTACCTACTGTGGTATGCGTATATGATTATGTATTAGAAGTCGCTCTGAGCTTCCTATTGTATATGTTATACGATTTTACTCCGGATTTTCAGTAAAGTACATATATATTTACTACTTTACGTTATTGTTGATATATTGAGAAATCCGGATGGGATTGGTGCCCACGGTTTGCTTTTTGTGGCATAGGATGAAGTGTATTTTTCGCGTGCAGGTAATGGTAATTCCACGTTAGTAACGAAACTCTGCCAAAATTTCTACGGTTTTTGTTGGTTCGTGTTTTCGAAGGGGTTCGATTCCGGTTTAGAGAGCTAAATCGGGGTTGGGTCCTTTCAAGTGGGCCACGAGAAGACATATCGCAATTCCTTATGGACGATTAATCGAGAACCGGCATGGTGGCCGCACTTGCCACGGTGTATATCCTCTAGGAGGGAGCATCCGACCGAGGTGGTCAAGCAGTGTAGGTTGGGCCAGGTTTAACTGTGCTTGTGGAGGTGGCCGCCTCAGATGCTGAAGTTGGTTGAACGTGCAATGACTATCCCTCTTCAGCCTTTTCTGTAGGGAAGGTACCTGAGTTCTTGTAGGCCAAGATGAGGGCAATCCAATCCGGTTCTCCCGGTGTAACAGTCAAGATTTCACAAAAAATTCTTTGAATGCTAGGCTTATCCAAGACTTTCACTCTGGTGGTGTGCTTGGTACTGGTCATATGGGCTGTTGCAAAATAGGTCAAGGCGTCCGAGTTAGTGTTTTGCGATCGTAGCACCTGACTGATGTTGTAAAACTTGAACTTAGACCAGTAATACTGGGCCATAGAAAGATAGGCCGCCATAGTTCCTTCACAGCCATGAAGTCCCTAGTCACTTCGTTTACCACCAGCTACGAGTCGCTGAAAATATTGATGTCAGGCGCGTCTGATAGTCGTGCTAGCTAGAGGCCGGAAATGAGGGCTTCATACTCTGCTTCGTTGTTAGGTTCTTTGAAGTTGAGGTGAAGTGCATAAATTCTGCCTTGATACCCTCTGGGCCAGTTAGGATAATGCCTGCTCCGCTCTCTTCCTTATTGATGGAACTGTCAACGTATAGGTTCCAACGAGACTGAGGCTTGGCCAGGGCCATTGAGGTTGTGATGTCCTGAATGGGCTCTATCTCTTGAGGGGCAGCTAGGGTTTCCTCCTCTGTGTATTCATAATGAAATATGCCACGGCATGTGCCTTGATGGCCATCCTGAGCTTGTACTCAATGCGAACTCGGTAAGTTCGATGACACATTTGCTGAGGCAAACTCTATGGTCTGGAGACTGGAGCACTTGCTTTAGGGGAGGTTAGTGAGCACCTATATCTTATGGGCATGTAAATAGAAGAGTAGCCGCCTAGCTACTGTGACAAGGCCGAACGCCCATTTTTCAATCGTTAGGTACCTCTTCTTAGCTGTGGTGAAGCCCTTTCCTATAAAAAAGATAGGGAGCTCGTTATCAGTGTCGCGTCGCACTAGGGCATAGCTGACAACTGTAAGCGAGATGGAAAGATACAAGTAGAGTGTTTCCCCTTGCACTGGACGTGACAACGTTGGGTAAAGGCTAAGTAGAGCTTGATTTGACAAAATGTCTCCTCACATTCCAGGGTCCAGTCAATGGAGTAGTTGCGGATAAGAGCATTTGCCTTGTGTGTGAGATAAAGTATCTTGAAGAACAGTTCACACTTGTCAGAGAAACGAGATATAAAGCGTTTGAGGGCGACAAGCTTACCCATGAGGCTCTGGACGTGTTTCTTGTCAGTTAGCAACTTCATATCCATGATTGCCCTGATCTTCTCAGGGTTGGCTTCGACACCGCGCATGCTTACAATGTAGCCCAAGAATTTGCTGGTTGTGGCCCCAAACGTCCATTTGGTAGGGTTTAGGCGAACACCATGCTCCATGAGAATTTGGAAAATGACACATAAACTGGACGTGTAACCAGCGACCGTCTTGCTTTTGACTAGGATGTCATCAATGTAAAATTTGACTATTAAGCTGTTCACGTCCTAAATGTATGGGTCATGAAACGCTGATAAGTGGAGCCAGCGTTCTTCAGGTCGAACGACATAACCACGTAGCAGTAGAGGTCTTTGTCCGTAGTGAACGTGGTGGCTTCTTAACCATTCAGGTGCATGTAGATTTGGTTGTAGCCTGAGTAGGCATCTAGAGTAGACAAAAGCTCATAGCCGGTTGTGGCGTATACTAGCTGGTCGATTCGCGGTAGGGCGAAACTGTCCCTGGGGCAGGCCTTGTAGAGATTGGTGTAATCAACACACATTCTCCAGCTATCATTTCTTTTCTTCACCATAAAGGTGTTGGAAACCCAGCGTGGATAGTGGATGGGATTGATAAACTTCATTTGAAGCAGACGCTCCACCTCGGCGTTCATGGCCACATAGTGCTCTGGAGAATAAGCACGGTACTTTTTATTGACCGACCTACCATTGGGTGTAATGTTGAGTTTGTGAGAAAATAAGTCAGTAGAGATACCGGGTATGTCCTCATATGACCACGCAAAGACACTCTTGAACTCTTTGAGGAGGGAGGTCAAGTCATCCCGAATAGCTGGGTTTGTATCTTGCAGCCGGGCTACATTGGGTCGATTTCAATTTCCATGAGGGAGTCTCCTGTGTCGATCGGCTTTAGGCAGTTGATGTCGTCCCTTGGGTCATCCGGTGTGGCCACCATGTGGTTTTCCTGTATAACAACGTTTGTTTTTAACTCCATTACCTCTTGACGAACCAGGTGATCGGTCTTGGGGTTGACATGTTGTTCGACGAAGTCGTAGCTACAAATCCTACTCGTGCCGTGGTCAGTTGGGAACTGCATGTAAAGCATATGACTGGCTATGATCACCTTCAGTTTTTTGATGGCCGGCCTGCCAAGGATGATATTATAAGAGGAATAAATATCAACGATGATAAAATCAGTATAAACCTCCTTGTGTGGTGAGCCCGTGGAGCCCACGCAAAGACGCATGAAGTCACTACCAATAGGGTAGACCACATCACCCGAGAAGCTATTTGGGTCCCAGGAACGACGTTGAGCCTTGGTGCCTCAGCCAGAGGCTAAAGAGAATATCTCTCGAGGGGGAGCAAACGCTATATGCTTGCCGCCGTAAATAATGGCAATTTCATGCCTGGCGTCCACGAACGCGACCTCCCTGGGAGCGCCCGCTCTGTACTCTGCTAAAGAGATTTGAAATAAATATTGAATGATCTTCTTGAGATGGGCACAGTTCTCGGTGTTGTAAGATTCCTTCTGGTGGAACTTACACAAGATGTTGTTGTTTTTGAGCGACCCCTTCCAGACCTTGGACTTGGGTAGCTTTATCAAGTGCTTGTTATTGTTGAGAATTTCTTCTTGAGCAGCGTTTGTCATTGTATAGACTCATCGGTCAGGGAAGATATGTTTTGCTGGCCACTGGTGACAGGAAGGGTGGCAAGGTGGGGAGTGGCGGCACTCAAGAGACCGTTGTCGTCGGGGACTAGGACGTCGCTCAGGAGTCCTCGATCGATACTGTCGCTTGTGACGTTTGGAGTGGCGCTGGTGGCTGCTCTACCGTGGAGGCAATGAGGAACGAGCACTTGGTTGCTGGGTGGTCTTTTGTCCCCAGAATCGAGTGTGGACTTCAGCTTTTTCCACCATCGGTTCCATGACCGCGTCATAACCAAGGTGTTCTCAGCGAACAAGTTTTTCTTTCAAACTCGAAGGTAGTAGGTCGTCAATGAGTGCCAGCAGGGCTTTCTCTTTGTCCAAGCTGCGGCACTGTTGAGCGATAGATTGGAAACGAGTAATATAAAAAGAGATAGACTCGGTCGGGCCTTAGTAGATAGCTTGGAGGGAACGCGTAGTGTAGTGGCGTCCCTAGAGGCGAAACTGCTTTGAGATGGCTTAGGTGAAATCATGGAAGGTGTTGATAAAACCTGGGGTTAGCTCAAAATACCAGTTGAGTGCGTCCCCCGTGAGAGATTCTAGGAACAAATAGCAAAGGGTGGCGTCAGTATGCATATGCCCTGCGGTAGCAGATAGAAAGCGGTCAAGGTGAGTCCCTGGATCACTGTGTCCTTTGTAACAGTAGTCCTTCCATGTCTCCGCTCGTTCATCACGTCCAAAACTGGTGATGACGGCCAAGAATGAGGTCGACCGTAGGGTGTAATGGACGTGTGAGACTGTGTGCCGCTGTTGTTGGACCTTACCCTTTAGTTCTGTTAGACGCGCCAAAATTTGTTTCGCGATCGGCAAGGGCGCTGTCGGGTGCTCAATGCAAGGTGGGGTACCGTACAGGTACCGATTCTAGAGTTCCACGGTCATATGTATGAAATTACGCCGCTCTTCCCTACGACTAAGTTCTATCTGCTGAGCTTGAATTTCAGCAAGTTGTTGGCTGAGTTGTTTGTTTTGCCGATGAGTGGCGTCACGGTTAGCCCTGAGTGACGTGATCTCTTCCAAGAAGCGAGCATGGTCGCTCTGGGGGGTGAATTCCTGCACATGAACGGAGGCACTGGAAGTAGCGTGGTCAGTGTTGACCGTGTGCCCGATCTGATCCCCTGAGGTAGTCATGCCCGTAGAGAGGTCAGTGAGCAGCGGCTTAATGCCACAGAGATGTTGGTCGGCTGATGTGACAAGGTCAGACATGGGCGGGATGTCAGGCATGGCCTGATGCTGTGATGAGATAAAAAAAAGGCAAGGGATTTTATTTTTGTTGTGGGATGTTCGAAAAATTATTAACCGCTAGATGACGCCAATTGTTTATACCCAAATCCATAATGGTCTTTCGATAGAAATGCAATAGTTTGATACATAAATTGTTCGTATAGTTCGGTTTCGTAGGGCCAGAACGTGTTCCCATTTCCTACAAAATACTAAGCTCTTGGGTAAGAGGTCAAGACTGGATTGGCTCGCCTTCGACACTCTGATGCCTAAGTTAGAAGATGTTTAGCCAAGAAAGGAACTGAATAATAAAGTCCTAGATGTCTTACCTTGGGTGTGGAATAAATGCTTCTTTTTATAGGTAGTTGAGGGAGGCAACTCCTGTTGGTTTTCAATGTGGATTTGATGACATCCCCTTTTGGTACAAGTTGACATAAGGACAAGGGCTAGTCTGGTATTTGGCAGCCTTGCCCTGATGGGTTGATCGACTGACTCACGGAGTAGCACGCGGTGTGATGCTCGTGCCGCGTTCTACGCTGGGTGGAGTGACGAGTTTGCCCCAGCCAACTTATAGACTTAGTCATTTTTGGCATTCCTTTCGTATTGTTGTTGAATGAGGCTAGCTCTTGTCGGGGTTAGCACGTGGTGTACTAACACACATGTACACGTGAGTATGTGAATGTGTCTGACAGGAATATATATACAACCATTTTGTAACAAGATCCCATATGGTGTCTATGTTCGCGGCAACTCTCTTTCCAAGAAAGCTGAGATAACATTACATGACAACTTAAGCTGTATAAAGTATAAGTGCAATCTTAAACTTGGATCGAAAAATTACATGGAAAATTGTTTAGATGATAACTCATGTATGACACATTCTAAACTTTGCTAACTCATGTATGTCAAATATTACTTAAGTCATTATCGTTCAACACCGTTAGTCACTTTGATCACTCCATCCCAAATTAACGTTAAAAAATAATCGACGTAATTAAAAAAAATATCTAGTGTCATTCACCTGTAATTTGCAAATTTTTAATGGTATTTACTTCTTTTTAAATATTTATTTTCAATTAGTGTTTTGAAATTATATTGGGCACCCTTCAAATTTATCTGGGCACCTTTAAACTTCATAAGGGCACCCAAATCGGAGACTCATTTGCCATGAAAATACGTGGTTTGCAGGGGTGGGTTGGCGTTGATGGTGGTCAAGGTAAAGACCATATGGTTGAGAAATAACATCGCAACTTAACACTGAAAACATCCAAAGGCGACTTAACTCTGTCAAGGATGCGACGACTCAATAAGCCCTGGACGAGGCTGTAATGGCCTGAACTAAAATAACGTACTTATTAAATCATATTAGCTTTATCATGAATTAATGTGCTATCAGTAAAAGACTTTTTAATACTTTTAGAATTTGATTTAAGTTTCTTCTCAAGAGTTGTAGAGAATTTTATTTCGACCTTGTGGGAATTTTCTGTAAATTTTTCGAACAATTGAGCTATTTTTTTTCGAATATTTGAAGTTAGACGGAATTTAAATTAATTAAGGGATTTTTCATCTGGCAGTTTTTTCTCAACCGTTGATTAAATGAGAAGTGTGTGGGTATAAAAAGGAATTTGGGCTGAAATCCTAACCTCTAACCCACCTTGGGCTCAACCCGAACTCTTTGGCGACGACCCGTTTAACGACTAGAACCGACCCGCGTTCGACCAGCTGGAAAACTCAACTCTTGTCCGCGTTCTTGGTATTGTTTTGAAGCCGGGCCCTTAGTCTCCTCTTTCATTTTCTGGGTGCGTTGTTGTGTTTTGGTGTATGAATCGACGAGGTGAACTCATTGGAATTCGGGTGCAACGGACGATGGTGCTCCGACTAGTCTGGGACATCCGGGGTTGGGTGTTTTAGTAGCCCTCCTCCTCCTGCATTATTTGTGACCAGCCTCAAGCTCTGTGGTGGCTCAACGGCGGCGCTGCGACACCAAGAAGTTTTTGGGCTATTTCGGGCCGTTAGCTTTCGGGGCTGATTTCAGGTTAATTTAGGTCGATTCAGGTGTTGCCTTATGAAAGAAATGGTTGGGCTCATCATGGGCTTTCCAACGGGGCATGAACCGCCGCCGCCTATGGAGGCACGTGACGATCACGCGCCGCCGGCCATGGCGGAGCTCTAGCGATGCAAAAACCTAATTTTTGTCAGTGGGGTTTCAAGGTAGTTTCTAAGCTGGTTCTTCATACTTTATCAAATTTCTATATTATTTGATTTTGTTATTTTTGATCAGGAGACCGTGATCGAGATTTGGGTGACGGGACTTCCGTCGGACCTCAGAGCTAGCTGTTTACTGTGAGTTGACACTTTGTTTTACACTGCCATTTGTGAGTCTATATATGCAGATAATTTCATTTATGCAGCTCTATTATGATATAGTTTTATGATTATGCATATGCACGGAGGCACTTATGTTTATGTTTTATGTACATCATGTCTATGTTATATTGTATTGATACATTGACTTCTCGGCTGATCCCTGAGACACTTTGAGAGGGACATGACAAACACCTAACCCGTGATCCACATCGTACCCAGAGGGCCTTGACAAACACCTAACTTGGGATGTTCTTGAGTGGCTTGAGGACGCTCGAATCTAGCCGCAACCTCCACACACTTATGACGCCTATGTTTCTAGACTTACATTGTTTTATGTTACATTTTTTGGTGAAAGACATAATAGTTATGTTTTTCATTTAAATATGAACTTTTACTTTTCGTCCACTCACTCTAACGGTTTTCATATTTTCTATGTCTTTCCCTGGGCCTTTCAGTTTTTCGTTGCCTAGTTTGTAGTATTTATCCTGTGGTTGCACGTCATTTTCAGAGGCTTAGAATTTGAGTCAAACTACTTTCCTAGTAGATTCCTCGCTTAACCTACTAGTCTGTTTAATATGTAAATTAAAAGTTGCTCTGAATATCATGTTCTAGCTTGCTTCAGTTTATGTTGTGTACTTAAATAATATGCGAATTTCTAGTATCCTTTTGAATTCAATACTGTTGTACTAACATATGTAGTTGTTAGTTTGAGAAATCTCGATGAGCATCGGTGGCTCACGGTATGTCTTGTGAGATATGTTTTAGAAGTGTTTAAATAGTGTAAGATTTTGGTGTCCTTCAGTTTAAGGGGAGGTTATGCAGAAATTGTCGGTAGAATTCCCTCATTTTATTTTAAGTAGTTAGGAATTAATCTAGGTTTACTAGTTAAATCGAGGTTGGATCTTTGCAATTGGTATCAAAACATTAGGTTATAGGTTCTGTAGACTTCCATAGTTGTGTTGTTAAGGACATTTGGGGATGCACAACACTTTCAGAGCGTTGGCCCGACCGATCGGTGGATCACCATCAATGCTCTCGATCTGCATCCCTGGTGCTTTATTATCTATAGGAATGCCTCCTTGATATGGAGCCCGAGTCAATAGTTCTGAGGATCACGATGTTGACCAGCGAGCGCGAGACTTCTTTACACAAGTTTTGTGTTTAGACAAATATTTTGATCTTGTAGTAAAGGCAAAGAAAGCTAGAGCAACCTTAATCTCTGGTTCCACGGATCCAGAAACATGTGAGGCTTGGTTAATGCAGATTGAGTGTGAAAGTGATCGTCTGCACTTTACCCCTGAGCAGCAGACTATGGTAGCTACTGGATTGCTTGCTGGAGATGCTTATTTCTAGTAGGATGATACTAGGACACATGTTATTGATACCCCATGGCCTATATTCAAGGATTTGTTTATGCACCAATAATTTAATCAAGCTACTCAGCTACGAAAATACGAAGAGTTCAAAAATATGAAGCAAATGGGGATGTCAGTGCTTAAGTATCGAGATAAGTTCAGCTGCTTGTCTCGATTTACGCGTGATATGGTTACATCTGATGAAGCAAAATGAAGGAGGTTTGAGTTTGGCTTGAATCTAAACATGAAGGGGGTCTTGACAACTATGCCTTGGAATAATTTGGATGAGTTTGTTAGCGCAGCAATCAGAGGCGAGGATGTATAAGGGGATAAACATATCTAGTTGCAAACTCGTCGATTTGAGGAAGGTGGACCTAGCCAGAGTCCTTCGAAGAGAATGAGTTATGGTACCTCTGGTTTAGCCTCTTCTTTAGGCAGTAGCTCTTATATATTTTCTCCTGGTTCATCTAGTCAGGGTAAGAACTAGAGATGGAGGAGGAATCGACCACAGAGACAACAGTCGGGTGCGAGTTCAAGTGGATCGAGTTACACTCGGCGTCCATATGACACATAAGCTTTACTGAGGGGATTTTCATTGTGTAATAATTGTAACAAAGGCCATTTGGGTCAGTGTTAGTAGGGCACCACAACTTGTTATCATTGTGGGCCGGAGGACAACTTTGTGAGATCTTGTCCATTGAGAGACACTTATACTAGAATAGTGGTTCATGCTGCTAGTATTGAGCAAGGTGCTGGAGCTCGGGCAGTGCAGTTGAAATGACCCAACCCTAGTTTAAATAGTAAACTAAGATTAAGCCCTAACAACTGACCAAAAACTGAGAATTTCTACCAAAATTTTGACATAACCTCTATTGAAACTAAGACTACTAAAAACCTGTAGGAAGAGACACTTCACAAACTATCCTACAGACACACTGTGGACCACCGATGTCCATCCAGATTTCTCAACATATGACATAACCAGAACCATAACTCAACTCAGAAATTTAAGAGCATTTACAAGGTATTGGTTTTGAATACAAAGGAAAGTAATTCTACGATAACATGAGAAGCTATCTCAGCTATATACATATACACTCTATTTACACGAGCCCTACATAAATAACATCATACGACTAGTATTCGGAGCGACTTCTATATACATAAGCTACAAATTATAGAAACCGACAGTGAGCTAAAACATACCGTTGGAAAGATGACTGGTGGACTCGAAGCCTTCGACGCTACTAGGCACTCTCGGGGTATAAACTGCAGCCTGGGCAACGTAAACCGAAAAGCCCAGAAAAAGGCATAAAATATAAAACGTTAGCGTGATTGGAAAAAATAATATAATTAGCATAAATCAATAAAACTAATATATCATGCGTTTCCACTGATTTCCGTGAAATAATGCCAGTTCATAACTAATAAACCGATATGCAATGAAGGTGGTCGTTCAGGATATTTGTCCTAACCCGGAACGCCTGTAAAAATGAATAGTAAGGTGATAGGATCATCTAGGGCGTTTGTTCTAACCCGAGACAATCTGGATCGGGCAAGGTGTTTGTCCTAACCCGGTCCGACCGACTATCCGGTGATCAGTCGAATAGCTAGAGCATCAATGCGAAAAAAATAAACCATCACAAAGTAAACCTCCAAATAAATGCTCTGAAAATATATCATAAAGCGTAATGCATAATGTAACGATCCAAACTAACAGTTACGCTAACTTTTACAAATTAGGTTTTCTACGGATTTTTCACATCGTGAGTTTTGTTAACGACTTTTTCCTTGGGCTGGAATTTGATCTGACTTTCTTTGCGGATGTCGTAGAGTATTTAATTTTGTGCTCGTAGAAATTTTCGGAGAATTTTTCGGGTTATCGAGCTATTTCTTTCAATTTTTGGAAGTTCGTATGGTGAAAATATGTATTTTAAATATATTTTTTCTTGGCAGTTTATTTTGGACTGTTGGATCTTGATAAGATCAAACCTCAGCCGTTGATCTGATCAGAAAATTTTGGTATAAATACTTAATTTTCGGTGGAAATACGGATTTTTACGTAGAAATACAGAAAATTGTATGTACACATATCGACCCGTATTTTGCTCCAAAATTATACCGATTTCAACCCGCCGATTTCGGCCACCGTTGCCGGCATTCATGGTATGGTTTTGAAGCTCTTTATCTCCTCTTTCCATTCATGTATATATTGTTGAATTTTAGGTGAGTTTTGTCGTGGTTTTGAGGCCGTGAACCCATGGGTTTCCGGGTTATTTCGCCGGCGGTGTTCCGGCCAATCTCCAACATGGTAAAGGGGTGGAATCGACTGGGTATGGTCCAAGGATCAAAACCTCTATGATTTGGGGGACCGAGGTGCATCACCAGCGTCGGAATCGACCGGAAAAGTTTTTCGGCGATTTTCGACCTGTGGACTTTCAGGCTCAATTCCGACCAATCGCCGTGGAATTGGGTCTAGGTCCAGTTGGGAAAATTGTTGGGCTCGTTGAGATCTTTCCAACAAGTAGTCAAATGCTTCCATCGGAGTAGTTTGCACTGGAGGCGCATGTGGCTCAAGCGCCAACGCCAATGGAGGCGCGTGACGGCCACGCGCCGCCGCTCGTGGCGGAGCTCCAGCGAGTCAAAAATCCTATTTTTTCTGTGGGGTTTCCGGGATGGTTTCCGAGTTGTTTCTCGCGTGCTTTATTGAATTTTGAAATTAAATAAATTTTTATTTATTCAGGAGACCGCGAGAGAGATTTTGGCGAGGGAACTTCCGCCTGGCCTCCGTGCTAGTTGTTTACTGTGAGTGGACAATTTGATTTTCACAGTTGATTTGCGAGTCTATGATTATGTTTTTAAGATTATGCATTTACGAGTATGCATTTGTGATTATGCATTTTATGAGCATACATTGGTTCAGAGGCACATATGATTTGTTTTTACACAGAGTATGGTTATTATGGATGCATCGATGCTATGGCCTCTCGGCTGATCCCCGAGATGCTTCAGAAGGGTTATGACAAATACCTGACCCGTGATTACACAGCACCCAGGAAGGTTAGGACAAGCACCTAACCTGGGCATGTTTGTAACTTGAGGGAAACGTACTCAAGTTATTGCCTCCACACATTACACGGCACCCAGGAGGGTTAGGACAAACACCTGACCTTGGCTTGATTGTTTTGACACGCATTATTTCTACGTGCATTTATGGTGATAAGCATGTTGGATTTATATTTCAGATTTATGTGAAATATTATTATTTTTGTCCACTCACTCTAACAGTTTTATTATATATATGCTTTTCTCTGGTATTTTCGGTTTTCGTCGCCCAGTTTACAGTTTCTTTTCCATGGTTGCACGTTATGGCAGGAGGCCTAGAGTTCAAGTCACACTTTCCTTCTTGTAGGTTCCTGATGTAACCTGCTAGTTTTATATATTTTGTAAATTAGAAGTCGCTCTGAGTATTATGTTTGGTTTATTTCCTTTTGTAATCCGTTTTGAATACTTGCTGGATTTCGGATAACATTTGTAAAAGATGTTTTTGCTGTTATTCAGTAATTTGAGGATTTTGAGAAATTCGGATGGACATTGGTGGTCCACGGTTTGTCTGAGAATTTATTTGTAAAGTGTTATCTTCTTGCAGGTTTTTGGTTTACACGTTTTATAAAGTAAACTCTGGCAAAATTTTTGTAAGTTGCGGTGTCGTTAGGGCCTTATTTCGGTTTAGGCAACTAAATCGGGGTTTGGTTCTTTCAGTTGGTATCAGAGCATTAGGTTTTAGGTTCCGTAAACTCTTGTAGTTGTGTTACTAAGGACATTTGAGAATGTACAACATTTCCAGAGCGATGACCGGACCGGCCAGCGGATAACCATCAATGATCTTGGTGTTGTATGCTTTCAAATGTTTGAAGTTTCATGATTACATTCTTTGTGTTGTGTGACTAAGTTCCTTTCTTCTTTAGGATGCCTCCCCGACGTGGAGCCCGTGCTAACGGGCCTGGGGATCCGAATGTGGATCAGTAGACGCATGACTTACTGATGCTAGTCTTGCGTCTAGAGGAACGTTTTGACCCTGTAGTTAACGCTAGGACAGCTGGAGCAACTACCTTTTCCGGCTCTATTGACCCTGAAGTTTTTGAAGCTTGGCTAGTCCATATTGAGCGTGTGGGTGAGCGTCTGCATTTCACTCCAGAGTAGAAAACAGTTGCAGCAGTGGGGTTGTTAGAGTTAGATGCTTATTTCTGGTGGGCTAGTACCGAAAGAGTTCCTATTGATACTCCATGGCCAGTATTCAGAGATTTCTTTATGCGACGATATTTCAATCAGGCTACTCAACAGCAAAAATATAAAGAATTTACTAATCTGAGACAGGGAGGAATGTCAGTTCTTGAGTATCAGGCTAAGTTTACTCGCTTGTCTCGTTTTGCACGTGATATAGTGGCATCTGAGGAAACAAAATGTAGGAGGTTTGAGTTGGGTTTGAATCTGAATATCAAGGGAACCTTGACAACCATGCCTCAGGATAATTTTGATAAGTTAGTCAGTGCGGCACTTAGAGGTGAAGATATTGAGAGAGAGAGAGAGAGAGAGAGAGAGAAAGAGAGAGAGAGAGAGAGAGAGAGAGAGAGAGAGAGAGAGGCAGATGCGGTTTCAGTCTCGCCATTTTGAGGAGGGTGGACCCAGCCAGGGTCCCTCGAAAAGGATGAGTTCTGGTACTTCGAGTTCAGCATCTTCTTCAGGTGGTAGCACTTTCAGATATTCTCGTGGTTCATCGAGCCAGAGTGGAAGCCAGAGATAGAGGAAGAATCGACCTCAGAGGTAACCACATAGTGGGAGTTCCAATCGATTGAGTTACCCTCAACACACATATGATACACTAACTGCACCAAGAGATTATCTATTGTGCAACATTTGTAATAGGCGGCATTACGGTTCATGTTTTCGAGGCACCACCAGTTGTTACCGTTGTGGTCAAGAGGGTCACTTTACGAGGGAATGTCTGCAAAGTGGTACTATTGGGGGTGTTGCAGCTCAGGGTAGTGGTCATTGTCAGGATACCACTTTTGGTGATTGAGCAATGTAGTCCTCTGGGTAGGCAAGCCAACCGAGCCGCAGTCAGCATGGACGACCAGCTAGATAAGCCCGAGTTCATGCCATGAATCTGCGTGAGGGACGAGCTTCTCCTGAGGTTATCATTGGTACGTTACATATTTTCGGTATTCCAATTCTTACTCTATTGGATTCGGGAGCTACGCATTCATTCATGTTTTATATATTGGCATCTTTGGCCACTATACCTGCATCTCCACTCCCTAGTATGTGGAGAGTGTTGTATCCATCCAGCGAGGTAGTGTGTGTCGGGTGGGTGTATCGGGACTATGAAATTTTTATAGGAGGTTATGGTTCACCTGCATAGTTGATGTTGGTTGACATTGTGGACTTTGATGTGATTTTAGGGATGGATTTCTTGGAGACTCACTGGGCAGTCTTCGATTGTCATAGAAAGGAAATAGTTTTTAAAAGTCCAGGCATGCCAAAAATCTTGTTTCGCGGTGAAAGAAATGTTTCTCCATCTTGTTTGATTTCAGCAGTAAAGGCTGAGAAGATGTTAAGGAAGGGCTGTGAAGCATATTTGGCTCATGTGATTAATACTGATGTTCGTGTGGCAAGTATTGGGGTTATTTCTGTAGTTTGTGATTATCCTGATGTGTTTCTTGAAGATTTACCTGGTCTTCCTTCGATGAGAGAGATTGATTTCACTATTAAGTTGCTTCCAGGTATTGGTCCTATATCACAAGCACCTTATCCAATGGCCCTAGCAGAGTTGAAAGAGTTGCAGATTCAGTTGTAGGAAATTGTTGAAAAAGGCTTCATTCGACCCAGTGTTTCACCATGGGGTGCTTCAGTGCTGTTTGTGAGGAAGAATGATGGTTCTATAAGGTTGTGTATTGATTATCAGAAACTGAATCAGGTCACAATAAATAACAAGTATCCTCTGCCATGGATTGATGATTTGTTTGATCAGCTAAAAGGAGCTACAGTTTTCTAAAAGATTGATTTGAGGTTTGGATACCATCAGCTGTGGATTAAGGAATCAAATGTTTCCAAAACAGCTTTTCGATCATGGTATGGGCATTATGAGTTTCTTGTTATACATTTTAGGTTAACAAATGCCCCAGCTGCTTTTATGGATCTCATGAATCGAGTCTTCAGGCGTTATCTGGATAAGTTCGTGATTGTGTTCATTGATGATATTCTGATTTATTCTAGAAGTGTGAATCAGCATATGAAGCATCTGCGGGCCATCTTGCAGACCTTACACGATACACAGCTGTATGCGAAATTTAGCAAATTTGAATTTTGGCTGAATCAGGTGAAAATTTTGGGTCATGTGATTTCGGCTGACGGAGTTAGCGTTGATCCTGACAAGATTGAGGCAGTGTTGAATTGGAGCAGACCTACAAGTGTATCAAAGATAAGAAGTTTTCTAGGCTTAGCGGGATACTATCGCCGTTTTGTACCGGACTTTTCGTGGATTGCAACTCCACTTACTCAATTAACGAAGAAAGGGGTTAAATTTGAGTGGTCTGATGCCTATGAAGAAAGTCATCTGACATTAAAAGAGAGGTTAACTACTATACCAGTGTTGACTTTACCTGACGACAGTGGGGAGTATGTTATTTATAGTGACGCTTCGAAATTGGGCCTTGGTTGTGATGCAGCATAGCAAGGTGGTGGCATACGGTTCCAGACAATTGAAGCCTCATGAAGTTAATTACCACACACATGATCTTGAGTTAGATGCTATTGTGCTAGCATTGAAGAGATGAAGACACTACCTATATGGAGCACAGTGCAAGATTTTCACTGACCACAAGAGTCTTACTTATTTACGTACTCAGCCAGACTTGAACATGAGACAGTGAATGTGGATGGAACTGATTAATGATTATGACTGTACTTTTGAGTATTATCTGGGAAAAGCTAATGTTGTTGCTGATGCCCTTGGTCGAAAATTTGGAGCTTCCTTATTTCATGTACATGTAGCAAGAGTATCACTGTTGGCTGAATAACGAGCTACAGGAGCAGAATTGGAATGGGATGAAGATGGAGCACTGCTAGCTAGTTTCCAGGTTTGACTAGTATTGTTGAATCAGGTTCGTGAAGCTCAGGATGTAGACTCTTATCTACTAAGAAAAAAGATTATGATTCAAAATGGTAAACCGACAGAGTTTCAATTGAAGACGGATGATACCTTACTTTCAGAGGGAGGTTATGCGTACCAAGAAATGATGAATTGAAAAAGAAAATATTCGATGAAGCTCATTGTTCTGCTTATGCTATGCATCCAGGTGGTACGAAAATGTTCCAGACACTTAAAGCTTATTACTGGTGGCGTAATATGAAGAGGGAAATAGCAACCTATGTGAGCAAGTGCCTTATTCGTCAACAAGTGAAGGCAGAGCGACAGAAACCTGTTGGAAAACTGCAACCATTAGAGATCCCAGTGTGGAAATGGGAGAACATCAGTATGGATTTTGTGTATCAGTTGCCTCGTACATCTAATGACAATACTGGGATTTGGGTAATTGTGGATCGTCTTACGAAATCAGCACATTTCCTTGCACTTTCCGGAAAAGTTTCTGTGAGTAGATTAGTAAAACTGTATGGCAGAGATTGTTCGGTTGCACGGCGTGCCTGTGTCTATAGTTTCAGATTGGGATACTTAGTTTACTTCTGAGTTTTGGCGGGCATTGCAGAAAGCTTTGGGGACTAAACTGTGATTTAATACAACTTTTAACCTTCAGTCTGATGGTTAGTCAGAAAGAACAATTCAAACTCTTGAAGATATGTTGCGATCTTGTGTGTTGCAGTTCCAGAAAAATTAGGATCAACAGCTACATTTGATTGAGTTTGTGTACAACAACAATTACCAGGCCAGTGTCGGCATGACTCCATATGAAGCTCTGTATGGTAAATAGTGTCGAACTCCGTTGTGTTGGAGTGAAGTAAGGAAAAAATGGCTTCTTGGTCATGGTCTGGTGAAAATTACTGCTGAAGACATTCAAATTATCTGGGACAGATTGAAAGCTGCACAAGATCAACAAAAGAGTTATGCTGATATGAGAAGAAAAGATCTGGAATTCGAAGTTGGAGACTGGGTGTTTTTGAAATTATCTCCTTGGAAGGGTGTTGTACAGTTGTGGTAAACTCCGCCCGCTTTATGTTGGCCCGTATGAGATTACTGAGCGAGTGGGTGTTGTGGCGTATAGATTGGCTCTACCTTCTGAGATGGCCAGGGTTCATGATGTATTCCATGTATCTATGCTGCGGAAATATGTTTCTGATCTATCTCATATTCTGGCACCTTATCAGCTTCCTATTTAGAAAGATTTGACCTATGTGGAAGAGCGAGTGCAGATTCTTGATTGGAAGTTTCAGGAACTTCGTCACATAACTATTCCTCCTGTGAAGATTTTGTGGAGAAACCATGCAATTAAGGAAGCCACATGGGAAACTGAACAGCATATGCGGGAGCCGTACCCTAGTTTATTCGGTTAGTAGGTTTGTTAATTTCGAGGGAGAAATTCTTTAAGGGGGTAGAATTGTAACGATCCAAACCAAAAGTTACGCTAACTTTTACAAATTAGGTTTTCTACGGATTTTTCACATCGTGAGTTTTGTTAACGACTTTTTTCTTGGGCGGGAACCTTATCTGATTTTTTTCGCGAAAGTCGTAGAGTATTTAATTTCGTACTCATTGGAATTTTTGGGGAATTTTTCGGGTTATTGACCTATTTCTTTCGATTTTTGGAAGTTCGTATGGTGAAAATATGTATTTTAAAAATATTTTTTCTTGGCAGTTTATTTTGGACCGTTGGATCTTGATCAGATTAAACCTCAGTCGTTGATCTGATCAGAAATTTTTCGTATAAATACTGAATTTTCGGTGGAAATATGGATTTTCACATAGAAATACAGAAAATTGTACGTACACATATCGACCTGTATTTTTCCCCAAACTTATACCGATTTCGACCACCGTTGCCGGCGTTCTTGGTACGATTTTGAAGCTATTTATCTCATCTTTTCATTCATGTATATATTGTTGAATTTTCGGTGAGTTTTGTCGTGGTTTTGAGGCCGTGAACCCGTGGGTTTCCGGGTTATTTCGTCGGCGGTGTTCCGGCCGATCTCCAACATGGTAAAGGGGTGGAATCAACTGTGTATGGTCCAAGGATCAAAACCCCTATGATTTGGGGACCGAGGTGCATCACCAGCGTCAGAATCGACCGAAAAAGTTTTTCGGCGATTTTCGACCCATGGACTTTCGGGCTCAATTCCGGCCAATCGCCGTGGAATTGGGTCTAGGTCCAGTTGGGAAAATTGTTGGGCTCGTTGAGATCTTTCCAACGAGTAGTCAAACGCTTCCATCGAAGTAGTTTGCACTGGAGGCGTATGTGGCTCAAGTGCCACCGCCAATGGAGGCGCGTGACGGCCACGCGCGGCCGCTTGTGGTGGAGCTCCAGCGAGTCAAAAATCCTATTTTTTTCGTGGGGTTTCTGGGATGGTTTTCGAGTTGTTTCTCGCATGCTTTATTGAATTCTGAAATTAAATGAATTGTTATTTATTCAGGAGTCCGCGGGAGAGATTTTGGCGTGGGAACTTCCGCCTGGCCTCAGTGCTAGCTGTTTACTGTGAGTGGACAATTTGATTTTCACAGTTGATTTGCGAGTCTATGATTATATTTTTACGATTATGCATTTACGAGTATGCATTTGTGATTATATATTTTATGAGCATACATTGGTTCAGAGGCACATATGATTTGTTTTTACACAGAGTATGGTTATTATGGATGCATTGATGCTATGGCCTCTCGGCTGATCCCCGAGATGCTCCGAAAGGGTTATGACAAATACCTGACCCGTGATTACACAGCACCAAGAAGGGTTAGGACAAGCACCTGACCTGGGCATGTTTGTAACTTGAGGGAAACGTACTCAAGTTAATTCCTCCACACATTACACGGCACCCAGGAGGGTTAGGACAAACACCTGACCTGGGCTTGATTGTTTTGACTCGCATGATTTCTACATGCATTTATTGTGATAAGCATGTTGGAGTTATATTTCAGATATATGTGAAATATTATTATTTTCGTCCACTCACTCTAACGGTTTTATTATATATATATATATATGCTTTTCTCTGGGCTTTTCGGTTTTCGTCGCCCAGTTTGCAGTTTCTTTCCCATGGTTGCACGTCATCGCAGGAGGCCCAGAGTTCGAGTCACACTTTCCTTCTAGTAGGTTCCTGATGTAACCTGCTAGTTATATATATATATATATTGTAAATTAGAAGTCGCTTTGAGTACTATGTTTGGTTTATTTCTTTTTGTAATGCGTTTCGAATACTTGCTAGATTTCGGATAACATTGGTAAAAGATGGTTTTACTGTTATTCAGTAATTTGAGAATTTTGAGAAATCCGGATGGACATTGGTGGTCCACGGTGTGTCTGGGAATTTATTTGTGAAGTGTTATCTTCTTGCATAGTATCATAATTGGTAAAACTATGGAAATATGTTTTAAAAATAATCCTGAAAGTCCCATCAAAGAATTCCACAATCTGCCTCGTTAGAGCTCTGCCGTGGATGGCAGCACGTGGCCCTCATGCACCTCCGATGAACCATCTCCAATGGGGGTGTTCGACCCCTCGTTGTAAAGCTCTCCAAGAGCTCTAACACTTTCATTACTAGACTGAAGTCCAACTCACCGACTTTTGGCCAAAAATAGTGCAAACATACCGGAAAACTACTTTCTGGTACCCACCACCAACGACGGCGATTGACCCCTAAAAATGCTCCTCACGTCAAGCCCAACCAATCCCCTAACCTTACACGCTCCAATTCCTAACGAATTAACCGTAATTTCAATCAAAATCTACTGGCCTTCACCAGCGACCGATTACCCCAAAATCGAAGCTTCGCCGTGGAGCCTCAATGGACCCAAAAACCAACCCAGAAAGACTCAGGGGGAGGAGAGGTTCAAAACCCCTCAATAACCAACAACGACGACTTCCACAGTTAAAGCAGATTCGGGTGGCTCGATAACCTGCATAATTCTCAACAATATTCACACCAAACAACCAAGGAAGCCATGAACTTCAAAACCCTTACCTTTTCGATGACGGAGGTGGCCGAAAAACTGTGGCCCGATTTGGGAACATCGCGGGTTGACCGGGAGGAGAAAACGGGCCGCCGACAGAATTATCTTATTTTTTGAAAATAAAATTCCAAAATTCCACTCTTGATACCCCAAAAATCAGATTAGATCGACAACCTCAAATCAATCTTATCGTGATCAATCGGTCGAGAATTAACCGAAAAAAATATTTCCTTTTTATTTATTTCTCACGCCAACATCTGATAAACATAAAAACTAGCTCGTTTATCCAAAAATTTCCCCAAAAATTTCTACGAGCTCGAAATTAAGTACTCTACAACTTTTGTGAAGAAATTCATATCAAATTCTCACCCTGTGAAAAATTCGTTAACAATGTGACTAATTCACGATAAAGCTTAATACATCTCGATAATGGCGTAATATTGGTTTGGGTTATCACAACAGTCTACAGGGCAAGCAAATCAGTCGAATCACAATCAATGTGGACAATCGGCTTGACAAGCTCGAGGGCAGGCAATGAACCTGCACGAGGCAGAGCTTCCCCAGAGGTTGTCATTGGTACATTATATATTTTTGGTTATCCAGTTCTTACTTTACTAGATCTAGGGGCTACACATTTATTTATGTCGTATAGACTGACATCAGTAGCCACTATACCTGCCTCTCCCCTTTCAGAAATGTGGCGAGTATTATATCTATCCGGTGAGGTTATGAGTGTCGGATGCGTGTATAGAGACTGTGAGATATTTATAGGGCCCAAAAAGATGAAAATTGGCCCCCGATCTTGAAGTTTGACACAAGGAAGTGTGTGGAGAGGATGAGCCACGAATTTGAAGAATTCTAAGTGCTAAACTAAGTCTTTGGAACGTTTTTACACCACCACTTATCTAAATTTCGAATGTCTTAGCCTTTGCCTCATTACAACCTTTCTAAAGTCCTTTATGATCCTTAAGATGAGTAGCCTTCAATTGGTTGAGTAAGTTACATGAGTAAGCATATGGTTTGGTTCATTTGTGCAAGTAATTATGAGGTATTTCGATGCAATACATATACATTTTGAGTGAACCTCTTTTCATGAGTGAAAATATGATGAGTGCATCTATGTGAGCTTGATTCAAACTCGTTCGAAACATGCATAGCTTTAACTTCACCATTGTTTTCTCCAAGTCCTACTTGTTTATAACATGATCATATTTCTATTAACTCTCGAAATTGTTGAACTTTAAATTCTAAAATCTTGTGATTCCATCGCCATATACATAAAGAAATTTCTGAGACAAATTTAGTTAAGGGCTTAGAAGTTGTTTTTATTTATTTGAGTCCATGGAATGTGTTCAACGTGAAGGCTAGCTTCATCGTTGGAAATATGTAGCTTACCTTCTCGTTTCCTTTATTTTAGTTTTTTTGCTAGGGACTAGCAAAGTCTAAGTGTGGGGGGTTTTGATCAACGCATTTCATACTTGATTCTTAACGCAATTCTCTCTACATTTAACTTTGTTTTATGCTTAGTAAATATGTTTCTAACTTACTTTATGCTTTTAGGTAGAAATAACGGAGAAAATAATAAAGAGGCGATTTGGAGCTAAAAGCGGGCTAAGGAGAACAGTTCTCAATTCCGGAGAAGAAATGGTCCGAGGAATGGTCTTCAAATGGTTACTAAAATGCATTCCCATATGGTGTCAAGAATTGGAAACCAAATGCCAAATGAAAATGGATTCCAAAATGGTGGACAAGAAGATGAAGACATTTCTCCTGCGCGATCCAGGAAAGAGCAAATATGGCGAAATATATAGAGCATATAATGGACGAATTTTGGGAGATATTATATGAATTTTCAGACCTGATTTGAGGGCCAAAATATGTGCAAGAATATGATAGATTCGGCCAAGAATTATTAGGGAATAAGGAAGGCAAGATTTGAAGATATGAAGATTTCATTTTCCTTGAAGAAGAAGAAAACAGGGCAGCCAGGTCACTTAAATTCTAAAATCCGTAGTAAATCCAATTCAATTCCAAATATGATGTTCCTTATATGGATTTTATAGCCCTTTGAATAAGCTTTCCAATGAAATAAGAATCAGAATTTTCCAAGATCTGAAACTCTGGGAAAACGCGTTTGAAGACAGACTGTCAGATTTGCCCGGGTACATAAGGAAAGTCTTGTTTTGGTAGGAAAAACCCTGTTCTTCTCCTATATAAAGGGGAGCTCGACTCATTCATGGGAATCACTCATCATACAAGCCAAGTCTCTGCCTTAAACAGTTCCTCTCCACAAATACTCGAGATTTCTTCAAGGAACGCCACCCTCCACACCATAAACACTCGGCCTCCATCTAGAGCAACCTTAGGCAATCCGAGGGTTCATCTAGCCATCCATAGAAGGATCTTGTACATGCTTTGCGACTGCAATCACGACACAAAGAGTGTATTTCGATCCCTCTACTTTCTCCTTGTAATGAATTTCAGTTTTGTGTAGAGTGTAAAGACGTGTTTTTGTAATATAATTATAATTCTATTTTATGACATCTATTTCGAGTCTAAGTTCTTTCTTTGTGCTAATCTAAATGCGAGAAATCTTGGTTTAGGTTAGATAATGTATCTTCTTCACTTAATGCTTTAATCTAAATGCGAGCAATCTTGGTTTAGGTTAATGATGTGTCTGAATGCGAGCAATCTTGGTTTAGTCACTTAATTATGAAAGATGCATGCGAACCACGTAGTAAAGGCCTAGATAAAACTTAGGTTGCATATAATATGATTAGGTTATAAAGGAATGAGGTAAGTATGACGAGTTGATCATGTACATATGTAGGATAGCTTTTATTTTCGGCCTAGTAAGCATGTTTAGGGTTCTTTGTTCTTGTTTGTTTTCTACTTGTCTATGAGTGAAGCATGATAGAACCTAGGATTTCTCTATGTGTTTACTAACCATTTTCTGTCTTTATTTTTGTAGATTATAAACAACCAACTTATAAACCCCCATTTAACCATAGCGTAGTCATGCATGCACCCTCAATCCCCGGTTAAGAACGATACACTATTTACCAATGCTACATCAACAAAAAAGGGTTTTAATTGTGTTTGTGTTCAATTGAGTGTTTAATTAAATGCTTGAAAAGATGCGAGTCAATTTTTGGCTACTCAAAAATTGATACACGCTTTTACTAAGTACTAAATAAACACTTAACACTCAACAAAAACGCATAAGCAATTAAAACCCTTTGTTGTAGATGTAGCATTGGTAAATAGGGTATCGTTCTTAACCGGGGATTGAGGGTACTAAGCATGACAACGTTTGTAAACAGAAAATAAAAGGTATGGGGGGTTTGAAAGTTGGTTTATTTAATCTACGAAATTAAAAGACAAAAGATGGCAAGTAAACACACATAGAAATCCTAAGTTCTAACATGTTTCACTCATAGACAAGTAGAAACAATTAAACAACATAAAATCCTAAACATGCTCACTAGACCGAAAATAAAAGGTTTATCACTACAAGAAAACAGCACTTAGACCACGGAAACGTAATTGTTCCGTGGTCCAAGTTACACTTGGACGACGGAGAAGTCTCCGTCGTCTAAGAACCACCTGGACGACGGATAATACCTTCTACGTCGTCCAGGTGATCACCTGGAGGACGGAGAAGTCTCCGAGGTTCAGGTTATAACCTGGACGACGGAGATGGTATTCTCCGTCGTCCAGGTGATCACCTGGACCTCGGAGTCTTCTCCGTCCTCCAGGTGATCACCTGGACGACGGAGAATACCGTCTCCGTCGTCCAGGTGGACACCTGGACCTCGGAGTCTTCTCTGACCTCCAGGTGATCACCCCATCTCCGTCGTCCAGGTGATCACCTAGACAACGGACCGACACGCTGTGGTCCGAGTAACTTCACTTAGACGACGTACCGACACCTCCGTCGTCTAAGTGAAGCATTATATAAGCCCGATGCCAAACTCTCGATCTCTTCTATTCATTCCATCGATCTCTTCATTTTCCATTCGAAGAAGAATTGAAGGAGAAGGGAGAAGGAGAAGGAGAAGGGATCGGAGATCGATCGAATTCGAAGGGCCGAGAAGGATCGATCAGGATAAGGGATCTCCGCTGACTAGCTAGCTAGCTTAATTAACAGATATCGAGAAGGCCAGCAGGTACGTACGCAGTTAAAATGTGCTTAATTAATATATATATATATTTAGTGAAAACGTACGTACGTATATACATGCATGGATGTTAGCTATATATACAGATTAAATTACGTACGTACGTAATTGATGGATCGATGTAGATCGAGTACGTATAATTAAGCGTAAATTAATGGACTAATATATATATATATATATGTAATATATAATTAATTAATTATAATATTTTGTAGCAGTATGGACAAGAGTTGGATGAAGTTGAAGAATAGATGTGATGTCCGGTATATGGATGGAATTAGCGAATTTGTCAATTTTGCAATAGAACATGGTCAGGGAAAGAAACGTTTCAGGTGTCCGTGTCAGAAATGTCTTAATTGTCAGTATGCGGAGGTTAATGTTATGGTGCAACACCTGTACAAAAATGGTATGATGTGGAGTTACATTACATGGAGCGAGCATGGTGAAGCAGTAGAGTTCAGCGCAGCAGACTTCAGCTCAGGGTACAGTTACCATGGTGCCTCATCCAGCGGCAGTGGTGCCTGACCCCCAGCTTGGAACCCAACTGCAGATTTGGTCCATGATGTGTTTCCGGGATGTAGTCATGGTGGACACCAACACCAAGACGGAGGTTACAGTACCACTAATGAGCATGATGACACATTCCCCGCAGCTAGCTTGGCCACTGACACCAGTGAGATGGAAAAGTACAACCGGATGCTACTTGAAGCGCAGACCCCGATGTTCCCTGGATGTCGAGAGAATGTGTTGCAATATGTGATGGAGCAAATGAAGATAAAAGTGAAGCACAAAATGTCAGTGAGTGCTTTTGACGAAATTCAGGAGCAAATATGTAAGTTGCTTCCTGATGATCACAATCTTCCTAAATCTCATTATAAGGTTAGAAATATCCTGAGCAGCCGCGGCCTAAAGTACATGATAATTGACGCATGTCCGAATGATTGTGTGCTATTTTACAAAGAGTATAAATATTTGGACTATTGTCCCGTATGTGGCCAGTGCAGATTCCAGTTGAATAGGAAGAGTTCGAAAAAGAGAATTCCTGTGAAAGTTGTTCGATATTTTCCCTTGATTCCCAGATTGCAGCGCCTCTACATGTCTCTACACACAGCAGAGGCGATGCGATGGTACGCAGAAAAGCGAATAGATGACGATGTCCTGCGACACGCCGCGGATGGGGAGGGTTTCAAACATTTCGACAGAGAATTTGGAGACTTTGCTTCAGAGGTTAGAAATGTTAGACTCGGCCTATCTACAGATGGATTCAATCCTTGGGGAAGTAATAGCTCCGCCGTCAGCACTTGGCCAGTTATTCTGATGCCGTACAACTTGCCTCCGTGGATGTGCATGAACAAGGAATATAATTTCCTTACCGTACTAATTCCAGGTCCTAAATCTCCATCGAAGTGCTTAGATGTCTACCTCAGACCTTTGATCGACGAGCTGAAACTGTTGTGGGAAAATGGAGTCCCAACTTATGACAAATTCATTGACACGATGTTCACGATGAGGGCTGCCGTAATGTGGACGATCAGCGATTTTCCAGCTTATGGGATGTTGGCAGCCTGCAGGACAAAAGGATATAATGGATGTCCTATATGTTTGGACGAGGTGAACTCTTGTTGGCACGCGGGGAAGGTGTGTTACTTGGGTCACCGTAGATGGCTTCCTCACGACCACCCCTGGCGACAGGATGAAGCTCATTTCGACGGTACGGTAGAGAACAATCCTAAACCCCGTAGTTGGTCGGGCGAAGAGATTTTAGAGAGGTTGAGCTATTTCGACTTTGGTGTGTTGAGCAATGACGCGGATGTAAAGAAATGCAATCCAATACGTCCACATGATCTGAGCTATTGGGATCACAAGAGTATATTCTTTGAACTCCCTTACTGGTCGAAGTTGAAGCTGAGGAACAACTTGGACGCGATGCACATAGAAAAGAATGTGTGCGACAGCGTGGTGGGAACAATTTCCGGTATTAAGTTCAAGACCAAAGATACTCCCAAAGCGCGCAATGATTTGGAATCAATGAATCTACGTCGTCCCTTGTGGTTGAGGAGGGATAGGAAAGAAGTGTACAACAAGATGCCAGATGCACCTTACACAGTGAAGTCGACGCTTAGACGTTCTGTATTTCACTAGTTTAAGGGCGTTCGTTATCCGGCTACGTATGCAGCTACTATAACTGGAGCAGTGGACGAGGTACAACACAAGTTTGTTGGTCTAAAGACACATGACTATCACGTTATGCTGCAACGTCTGATTCCAGTGGTAATTCGACCATACTTGCCTCGGGACGTCGTAGAACCAATAGTGGCATTGTGCAGGTGGTGGCAGAGGTTATGCGCCAGAGAATTAAAGAAGTCAGATGTGGTGGAATTGCAACAAAAAATTGTGCACATCATTTGCAAACTAGAGAGGATTTTTCCCCCTGCTTTCTTTGACATCATGATTCACCTAATGATCCACCTGCCCGAGCAGGTGCTCATTTCTGGTCTGGTCCAGTACACTTGGATGTATCCTCAAGAAATGTACGTACAACTAATTAATTTATTTGTTCCACTGGAGATTATATATATACTAGCTAGCTATATGTACTTATTCTTATTGTACGTTTGATTTTGTAGACAGCTTGGACAATATAAGTCATTCGTCAAAAACAGGTCGGCCCCGGATGGCTCCATAGCAGAGACATACCTAATGCGTGAGTGTGTTACTTACTGCAACAAGTACCTCAAAGATCCACCACCTCCCACTGCATCCGATCGCAGTGCCCGCATCAATCTTTCTGTCGTCACCAATGTCGTCCGACCGTTTAGAGGAGTATTAAAGGAATCGTTAACACGGGCAGAACTTATTGAGGCACATTAGGTAGTGTTGCGAGACTGTGACGAAGTTGAGCCGTACATGATGTCATACAGGGAGAGGCTTCAGGCGTTAAATCAAAACAAGAGTTCGGCGTGGATTGAGAAAATGGTTAAGAAGAAGTTTCCCGATTATTTCTTCCAATGGGTACGTACGTACGTCTCGGTATTAATTATTTAAATACATATCGATCATGTTTGTAGAAAGTAAACCCTTATATTAATTTTCCCTTTTTCGTAGATGATTGATCTGCAAAAATCTGAAAACCACGGAGGGTGGTGGTCATGGCCAAAGCACTTGCTAGCAGGGAAGCCGGTTAAACACTATATTTATCCCGGATGTTTTGTGAACGGTGTAAAGTTCCATTCATTGGCCCGAGACGAAGGAAGAAGAACACAAAACAGTGGGGTGGCTGTTGGGAAAGACAATGATCTATATTACGGGGCTATTGTATATGTGGTTCAGCTATGTTACGGGAATGATGTCAACGTTTTCCTATTCAAGTGCAGATGGTTCAAGCGTACAAAGGAAGACCTGGGACTATTATCAGTCGATACAAACTCTAGCTGGTATGAGGATGAGCCTTTCGCTCTCGCCACCTTAGTTCGGCAGGTGTTCTATCTCGACGATCCGAAAGCCGGTGAAGGGTGGAAAATAGTGAACCATATCTCTCACCGAGGAATATGGAATACAGAGACAATTGAAGGGACACCGGCGACGACTGAAGATGCTGCTGAACCAGAAAGAGACATTCCTGCCTATCAAGAGCCTAATATTTCTGTCATCCGCTCCGATATAATGGACCTGGTTCAAAATGGTGAACGGTTACCCATGCCTGATGGTTGTACAGATCTAACTGAAGATGAGATTATCGATGAGGTAGATGAAGAAGACGAGCAGGAAGAGGACGCGGACGAGGACGAGGACTCAGGTTATTCGTCGGACGATGTTGAGTACGATGACGAGGATGAGCCGTCGTCTAACGGGGATGAGGACGATGATGATTATGACGAAGAGTACGGTCATACGACGAGGGAGATTAATTGGTAATTAATTATTGTAATTATTGTAATATATATATGATCGATGCAGGTTAATTTACGGTAATTAATTAATCCGAATTATATATCCTGGACAACGGAGAAATTAATTGCAGGTTGTCGCCTTTGGGTATTTTGGCGTTCTCCCTAAATCCTCGACCCTAAATCTAGCAAATCGGATCGATCATTTATTTAATTTTTTTATGGTCATTCAAAATAATTGAACGGACACCTGAATTCAGGGTCTATACACCTGGACGACGGAGATGAGATATTCCGTCCACGTTTATATTAGGTCCCCCGCCATTTTCACCTTTGGCGCCCCGCCAAATCTCAATCTCATATAAAACCCTAAATTCTGGACCCTAAATCTAGCAGATCGGATCGATCGATCAATTTTTTAATTATATTTTTGAATCAGAATAATTGAACGGACACACAAATGACCGGGGACGACCTAAACCGTAAACCCTAAGTCCCTAACCCCTGAATTTGGGGTTTAGAACTTGGACGACGGAGAATGGTCATTATCCGTCGTCCAGGTCCACACTAGGACGACGGATATAGTCATTCTCCGTCGTCCAAGTTCACAAACCCTAAACCCTAAACAGTAAGGCCCTAACCCCTGAATTCAGGGTCTATACACCTGGACGACGGAGATGAGATTCTTCGTCGTCCAGGTACTACCCTGGACGACGGATAAGGTCAAATCCGTCGTCCAGGTGCAGATTTCGTAATTTTTTCTAAGACAACGACCATCTAAACCTTCTTCCAATGCATATTCTTTTCGTCAAGACTTTAGAGTAAACAATTCTTGGTGTGTGAGCTTCGACTATTCGAAAATCGGAGTTGCGAAATGCCTTGTATCCACGTTTCCGGTTTGTGAAATTATCGGTTTTGCGGTTGACTGTGCCGATCAAACCCTTCCCGAACTTATTATTTTATGGTCATTTGAAGACAATTATATATTATGTTACGACGAACATATTCAACGGTTGTTTTGTCCAAATTCAATTTCGTTAATACTCTGTTGCAAATGAGCCTCTACTCATGAACACTTAAGTCGTAAGGATTAGTCGATACTTAACAACTTTCAAAACGAAAATCTATTCGCCAGTTCAAATTTAACTGTTCATATATACGATGCGTTCATCGATATTGGACGACTATTTCACTCCAATGACATATCGCTAAATTCCTAGCGAATTAATTTTAAACTTTTTTTTAACGTAAATTTCACCTGGACGACGGAGAATGACGTTCTCCGTCGTCCAGGTGAACACTCGGACGACGGAGAATGACAAGTTCCGTCGTCCAGGTTCAATTTACCATGGCGGTTCGAATTTTTTTTATTTTTTTTTCAATGATTTTTTGACTTGGACGACTGAAAGGACCCAACCCCGATTTAGCTTCCTAAATCGGAATCAAACCCCTTCGAAAATACGAACCAACAAAAACTTTTCGAAATTTGGGCAGAGTTTCGTTACTAGCGTGGAATTATCATTACCTGCACGCTGAAAATACACTTCATCCTATGCCACAAAAAGCAAACCGTGGGCACCAATCCCATCCGGATTTCTCAATATATCAACAGTAAAGTAAACAATACATATAATATATACTTTACTGAAATCCGGGTAAAATCGTATAACATATTCAATAGGACGCTCAGAGCGACTTCTAATACATAATCATATACGCATACCAAAGTAGGTAGAACAATAAACCTACTGGATGAAACAAAGTAGCTCGAGCACTATGCCTCCGACCACGACGTGCGACACCAGAGCCTGAACTGCAAACTGGGCACGGAAACCGAAAAGCCCAGGGGAAAGACAATAAACACGTTAGAGTGAGTGGACGAAAATAAATGTCTTTCACCAAGTTTATATGTTATAAAAACATACGCGAGTCGAAATAAAAATAAATCAAATCAAATCGTTTACGAGGAGACGCTGACTCCAACTCGTAAACAGAGCATGCATAGAAAGTATCACGGGGTCACTCATGGACACGTCCGTGCTAGTACAGTCAGAATCACGGAGTCCTTGACTACCACGTGATTCATAGCCAGAAAGGCCTCGGTTCCGGGGTACTGCCCCTCGCCGGTCAGGTAGGGGTACTGCCCCTCCTGGTGGCCTACCATCGGGGATCAGCCGAGAGGCAAGGTGTATCGATACAACAACGTAACCACGACTGTACTCTGTGTAAACCAAATCATAAACATTTCGATGCAAATGCATGAAACAACATAAAAGTGTATGCATGTTCGTATACGTATAGCCGTATAAACATATTCGTATAATCATAAACACATGCTTATATAATCATAATCTCGTATAAAATCTCATGCTCGTAAAACCATAATCATGCTGCATGCCCAAGTTCATAAAACGTATATAAAAGACTCGCAATCATTCCGTGAAAATAAAATGTCCACTCACAGACTGGCGTAACGCGTATCGCGTTAACCCGTGATCCGGCGGAATGTCCCTCGCCAAACAAACGATCACGAACCCCTGAATATCCACAATGTCCAATATTCAAAGTCATAATCCGACAATACAAATCAAACCACGAGAAACCACCGTTCTCGGAAATACACAATTCAAAGTCGACGAATCGTCGAAAATCCGTATATACCACCTCAATACCTCGCTTTACGTTCAGACGCTCAACTCGAAAAACGAACCTCCCCACTGCGTTCGGAGCGCGATTTCGAGTCAAACGACATGCGACTTGCCGAAAGTCAAAAAGTCAACCCGTTGACCGTTGACCGCCGTCCACGGCGGCGCTACTGTTGACCGGAGAATTTCACGGCGGAGCTACCCTTGTTCCACTCAAAATCACCCACTGAGCAACTTTCATAACTGCAACAAAGGCCAATTCTCACTCTAACTAGGTCAATTTCATGCAAAACCGAATTGGTTCATAAATTTCAAATCCAAAATTCTCAATCCACAAATCGAATTAGAACACCATGTTAATATGGTTAGAATCACCTTGAAGAGGGCTACAAAACCCAGTCCATGTTTGAGCTCAACTCGGCCCGAATCAAAAGTCACCATTAAACCCAAAAACCTTGAACTTTGCTTCAAGTTTTCTCTCTCCACCGTGAGCTCCACCACAAGAGGAGGCCGGGGCTAGACTCGTGAGGTTGGGACGAGGAGAACAAGATAGGAACCAAGCCACGGGGTGGCCGGAAAGCACCGTCGCCGGCGAAGCCGTGAACGCCACCGTCAAGCTTCACTTCAACTCGGTCAAACCGAGTTGACCAAGGTCAAACTCCATAATTTCAGTTTTTGACTTTCCCCTTTTAGCAGGTTACTATTTAAAGCTTTCCCAAAACGGAAACTTCATGTTTATCCATTTCGACGAACTTCAAACGCGCGTAACTTTCTCGTCGTAATTCCGATTCCGATAATTCTCGCGGCCACAAACTCGTATCGACGTACTCTTCAATAATCACTCAAAGTCAAACATATCGGCCAAACGGATAAAAAGTCAACTGTTCAGCCCAAACACATAATAAATCGACTAAACCAACAACAAACGGAAATATTCGCAACTAATTCCTCATAACTCCAAATCATGCTCCGGAAGTTCCCACGAACTCGAAATTAAATTTTGAACAACTTCCGTGAAGAAGCCGAAACCAAATTCTCGTCCGGTAATTTAGTCGCGAACAAACCTGCCATAATAATTCGTTTCCGTCGAAACTTCAAATATTCATAACTAATTCCTCGGTCGTCCAAATAACGATCCGGAACCGCCCACGAACTCGTAATCACACGTACAACGACTCTCGAGAAGAGACCCAGCTCCAATTCTCGGCCAATAATTTAGTCGTTAACGAGCCTGGCGATTCAATAACTGTCGAACAACTCTGCGACTACACACAAACTCATCAATCAAGCTGATCATACTGCTGATTCTGGTCCGGGTCGTCACACGACGGAGAATGTCGTTCTCCGTCGTTCAGGTGTTCACCCGGACGACGGAAAACGTCATTCTCCGTCGTCCAAGTCGAAAATCATGGCGGTTCGATTTACCGCCTCAATTTTCGGTGCCGCTTGAATTTCCACTTAGACGATGAAGAATCTATTCTCCGTCGTCTAAGTCCAAATTTATGGCGGGTGAAACGTCCCGCCCATTAATTACGCGCCGCTTCGAAAATATTTAACCCTTCACTTAGACGACGGAAAACACCGTTTCCGTCGTCTAAGTGAAACTCTATAAATAGCCCGCGGCTCATCTTCTTTTCCTCATCCCATACAACATTCTCCTCTCCTCTCTCTCTCTCTGTCACTCCAGCGATCCTCCTCCGGCGACGCTCCGACGACATTTTTTCCGGCGTGGTTCCTCCTCTCCGACGACTCAACTCCGGCGATATTCCAGAAAACTCCGATTCGGTAAATTTCTATTTTTCCTTTATTAAAATAATTTTTATTTAATTAATTAATTAAATTCTAAATATAATTAATTGTAAATTTATTGTTATTAATTAAATATTTGGATTAATTATTGTTATTAATTAAATAAATGATTAATTATTGTTATTAATTAATTAAATGGTTAATTATTGTTATTAATAATAATTAAATGAATAATTGTATTTACTTGATAATTTATTAAATGAATAAATTTATTATTGTAATTATTTATTATTAGTTGCATGATTAAATGAATTTATTATTAAATTTATTAAATGAATAAATTATTATTCATAATTTATTAAATGAATCAATTTTTTATTAAATGCATGATAAATAAAAATAAATTATTGCATGTAATTAAAATTTATTAATTAATATTTACGTGTATTTTCTAGTAAATTAATTAGTAGTACGTGTTCGATTTAAATTTAGTACATAGGCTTGGTTTATTAAGTCGCACTCTTTGGAATAGATGGCGCCTCTTTTCCTAGCTTATCTCCTTAACCCCTCGTGATGTGTGGATTTCATCACCGCACACCATAACCTAAGTGAAGTTATGGACACGAGGTTGAGGTCGGAGTTTGCAAAGGACTTGAGGGAGTGTAAATTTTCGAAAAATTGGCCGAATGTCGGACATGGTGTCCAGAAACGGGTTATGACTGGTGACAGGATTTGGACTAAGAAAGACTTTTTTCGAAATTAGTCTTGCCTCTCGCGTTATCTCTATCCCTAACTGGCCATGTTTTTCGATTTAACCAAGGCTGATTAATTGAAAATTTACACTTTATCGCGCGGGTCGCACGTCCATTGAACGACCGAAAAAGCTAAGCTAGTGTACTCTATTTAAATCTTAACCGTACTTAATTAGCGTAAATTTTGCACTCGTAATTATTATGGTAAGTAGGTATTTTAACAATGTATTCCTAGGTTGAAATGGCTCCATCCGGCAAGAAGAAAGCGCAACAGGAGGCAGAAGATGCCATGCTCCGAATGTTGGCGGCCCAAGTCGGTTGGGTTCAACAGGAGGGCAACGACGCTCTCAATCCGGACGGATCATCTGGTCCGTCCGTAGCGCCTTCTGGGGAAATTGCCGCTCCCCCATTCATCTCGAGCGGTGATGACGTCAACCCCTTCCAATCTCCGACGCCCGGTACCGGTTCAACGGGAAGTACTCAGGCGTCCTCGACTGCCGAATCAATCATGTACAGCGCCCGCCGTAGGCAAATGAGGGCCCCCACTGACCCGGAACCGAAAAGGACTCGGGGTCTCGTTAAAGGGGGCAAAGCGGAGCGTATTTGCAAGGCGACCGGGAAAACGATCGACTTGCCCTACGACGAATTCACCGGTGGCCCTCCCACAGCTCAGCTAGCAAGTTTCTCGGCGCATGGGATAGGGTCAATCATCCGTAACCGGGTTCGTATCACTGCCCCTACTTGGAAGAATGCGCCGGATCATGAGAAGGCGAAAGTCTTTAAAGATCTTTCGGTACGTAATACGTCCAATTTAGTTATTATATAATATTGTTAATATTAGTTAAAATTTCATAATATATACGATTATAATTTTCTATTTATTTTTGATAGGAACAATTTGCGGTGGATCCGACACCGGCCATGTTGAGGCATATCAACCAAACCGCCAACTCCATCTACAAAGATTGGAAGTACAAGCTCCATAAGTACTTCCAAGATGTCGGTCCCGTGCCTCCCCCGGTAGAGCTGCAAGGGGATAGAGAAGATGAGTGGGAGTGGTTGTGTAACCACTTTGCCGATGACTCATTTAAGGTGTTAATTTATTTTTTTTATTTCAATTAAGATAATTGAATTATTTAAATTGTAGTTATTAATTTTTTAATGATTTAATTATGTTGTGTAACAGAAATTCTCCGGTGTCAACAAAGCCAACCGGGGGAAGAAGGAGAAACACCATACTACCGGCGCCAAGCAGTTCATTCAAATAGCCAAGGAGCACAAGGATAAGGGCTCCAAACACCCTTATCTTGATACAAGCGTAAGCGCGTACGTGACGCCTGGGCTCGATAATGAAGCGAGTCAATGCGGCGTAAGTGATATATTTATTATGTGCTTTTAATTATAGTAATTATTATTTAAATATGATTTCATTATAATAAATTAATTATTCTTTTGTAGGCAAGGGTGATAGAGCGTGCGCATGAAGAGTTGGCTAACACTCAGCTTGCGTTCCCAGATGTGCCGCCGGAAGACCTGCCTCCTCTATCCTTAGAGAGCCAAATTGCAATCGCGGATGAGGTCTACGGTCGTAGAGCTGGCAAGGAGGTTAGGCACTTCGGGCGTAGGGTGGTACGAGATTTTTCAACGACCTCCGGCTCATCATCTACGGGAGGTTCAGGGCAGCGGAGAAGGAGTCAGGCAGCGGCCGTCGAAGTAGCCATTCAAGAGGCTCGACTGGCACGAGAGGAGAATCGACTGGCACAAGAGCAGAATGAGGCAATGCGGCAAAGACTTGATGAACAACAAGCAAAAATAGCCCAACTCATCGCGCTCATGAACCAAAATCGAGAAGTATGTCAACCTCCTCCGAACCCACACCCCGACGACAACGACCCGGCTGGAGGCGGAGGACTCGGCGGCGCATCTGCTCCTCCAGTGTATTAGCTAGCTAGTTAATTATCGCGTTTCTTTATTCCGAGTTTCGAACAATATTTTATAATTTTTATGGGTTTTTAATTTGCATGTGTATGTACAAATTAATTAATTATTTAATTAATACATTAATTAATATTAAAAATTTAGTTTAATTAATTAATTTCGACTATTTTTCATTATTTAAATTAAATTAATAATAAATTAAATTAATAATATTTAATTTCAATTTATTTATTTTTTAAAAATTAAAAAGTCACTTGGACGACGGAGATTATGTTCTCCATCGTCCAGGTGCAAAACCCTAAACCTAACTCATAACCCCTAAACCCTAAACCCTAAACCCTGCCATTCTCCGTGGCCCACGTGTTCACCTGGACGACGGAGAATTAGAGTTTCCGTCGTCCAGGTGAACACCTGGGCCACGGAGAAGCTAGCATTCTCCGTGGCCCATGTATGCAGCTGGACGACGGAAACGCTAATTCTCCGTCGTCCAGGTGAACACGTGGGCCACGGAGAAACGAGCAATGTCTGTGGCCCATGTAGTCACTTGGACGACGGAGAATTAGCGTATCCGTCGTCCAGCTGCATACATGGGCCACGGATAATGTCCGCGATCCAAGTTAACTTGGACGACGGAGAACTAATTCTTCGTCGTCCAGGTGCTTGGACGACAGCACTTGGAGCACGGATCTTGGACGATGGAGATTCCGTCGTCCAAGTACTTAGACGACGGAAAACTGCACTTAGACGACGAAAATTGTCCGTGGTCTAGGTGCAGTTTTCTTGTAGTGTATATACGTATATACAATGATCAACTCATTCCATACACCACGTCTTACTCACCTAGTCATGTTATATGCAACCTATTAATATCTAAGTCTTTAACCAAGTTAACATGTATGATCTTCATTAGTGCTCGAGAATTTGCCCTATGACACATACCAACTTGACAAGGAATTTGCCTTCGCCTCAATTGATTCATTAAGTTCGACATGCTTGAATAAATTCTAAGATAAGAGTAAGTCACGAAAATAACACAAAGATGACAGGGAAGTGAACCGAAACAAACTTTATTTCAACTACAATATCAAAAGTCTACAAGAATGAAAATAGAAGGGATCGAAATACACTTTGCTCGGGAATTTGCCCTACGTCAAGGATGTAATCCGGCCTTCTAGGAGATGGAGAGCCTCTAAAGGAATTTGCCTTCTAGTCGACTCGGTGGAGGAGTTCTTGATGAATGGAGGGGCGGCTTCTTGTAGGAATTTTGGTAAAGTGGTGGAGAGGAGTGTTTGGCAGAGCTTTTGGTGTCTTGAATGAGTGATGATCATGAATGAGTCGAGCTCCCCAATTTATAAAAGAAGATTAGGATTTTTCCTACCAAAATAAGACTTTCCTTGTGTACCCGTGCAAATCTGACAGTCCGTTTTCAAACGCGTTTTCCCGGAGTTTGAGATCTTGGAAATTCTGATTCTTGTTTCATTGGAAAGATTATTCAAAGGGCTATAAAATCCATATAAGAACGCCATATGTGGAATTGAATTGGATTTACTACGGATTTTAGAAGTTAAGTGACCTGGCTGCCCTGTTTTCTTCTTCTTCAAGGGAAAGGAAATCTTCATATCATCAAATCTTGCATTCCTTATTCCCTAATAATTCTTGGCCGAATATACCATATATTTTAATATATTTTGGCCCTCAAATCAGGTATTTATCTTCATGGAATATCCTCCCAAAATTCGTCCATTATTTGCTCCATATATTCTGCCATATTCCCTCTTTTCTGGATCGCGCAGGAGAAATGTCTTCATCTTCTTGTCCACCATTTTGGTATCCATTTGCATTTGGCATTTGGTTTCCAATTCTTGACACCATGTGGTAATGTATTTTCGTAACCATTTTGAAGACCATTTCTTCTTCGGAATTAGGAACTTCCTCCTTAACACGCTTTTAGCTCCAAATCGCCTCCTTTATTATTTTCTCCGTTATTTCTACCTAAAAGCATAAAGTAAGTTAGAAACATATTTACTAAGCATAAAACAAAGTTAAATGTAGAGAGAATTGCGTTAAGAATCAAGTATGAAATGCGTTGATCAGAGGTTATGAGTGTCGGATGCGTGTATAGAGACTGTGAGATATTTATAGGAGGTTATGGGTTAGCCGCAGATTTGATGTTACTTGACAATATAGACTTTGATGTAATTCTGATGATGGACTTCTTGGAGACTCATTGTGCATTCTTTCATTGTCATAAGAAAGAGGTAGTCTTCAGAAATCCAGGAATGTCAGAGATTTTGTTTCGCGGCAAAAGGAATACTTTTTCACCCTGTATGATTTCAGCGGTAAAAGCAGAGAAGATATTAAGGAAAGATTATGAGGCATACTTGGCACATGTGGTCAACATAAATGTGTGTACTCCGAATATTTGGGACATTCGTGTGGTTTGTGAGTATCTAGATTTATTTTCGGAGGACTTACCTAGTCTTCCTTCAGTGAGGGAGATTTACTTCACCATTGAGTTATTTCTAGGTATAGGTCCAATGTCTCAAGCACCCTATCGAATGGCTCCAACAGAGTTGAAGGAGTTGCAGTTTCAACTGTAGGAGTTGATCGATAAGGACTTCATTCGACCTAGTGTTTTAGGTTGGAGTGCTCCAGTGTTGTTTGTGAGGAAAAATGATGGTTCAATGAGGTTGTGCATTGATTATCAGAAGTTGAATCAAGTCATGGTAAAGAATAAGTATCATTTTCCACGGATTGATGATTTGTTCGATCAACTGAAGGGAGCAATAGTTTTCTCGAAGATTGATCTAAAGTCGAGATATCATCAAATACAGATTAGAGAATCAGATGTTCTTAAAACTGCTTTCTGGTCGCGTTATGGGCATTATGAGTTTCTTGTCATGCCTTTTGGCTTGACAAATACCCCAACAACTTTTATGGACCTTATGAATTGAGTTTTCAGGCGATACTTGGACAAGTTCATTATTGTGTTCATTGACGACATCTTAAGTTATTCCAAGGACGTGAAGTAGCCCATGAAACATCTACATGCCATTTTGCAAACTCTGCATGGTTCACAGCTCTATGCAAAGTTTAGCAAGTGTGAATTATGGCTGGATAGTATAAAATTTCTAGGTCACGTGATCTCAGCTGAAGGAGTTAGCGTTGATTTGGATAAAATAGAAGCGATGATGAATTGGGGTAGACCCACGAGTGTGACGGATATCAGAAGTTTCTTGGGTCTAGCTGGGTGTTATCGCAGATTTGTACAAGCTTTTTCATGTATTCCAACTCCACTTACTCGACTGATGAAGAAGGGGGTCAAATTTAAGTGGTCTAATGCATGTGAAGAGAGTTTTCTGACGCTGAAGGAGAGATTGACTACAGCACCAGTGTTGACACTATCTGATGATAGTAGAGAATATATTAACTACAATGATGCTTCAAAATTGGGTCTAGGGTACATTTTGATGAAGCATGGCAAGGTTGTCGCATATGGTTCTAGACAATTGAAGGCCCATGAAGCAAACTATCCCACCCATGACCTTTAGTTAGTTGCTATTGTTTTTGCATTGAAGAGTTGGAGACATTACTTATATGGAGCGCAATGCCAGATTTATACCAATCATAAGAGTCACCTATTTACACACTCAACCGGACCTTAATATGAGACAACAAAGATGGATGGAGTTAATTAATGATTATGATTGTACTTTTGAATACCATCCGGGAAAAGCCAATGTTGTAGCTGATGCCCTTAGCAAAAAATCTAGAGCCTCTCTATTTCATGTATATGTTGCAAGGGTATCACTTTTAGCTAAATTGTGAGCTATTGGAGCAGAAATTGAATGGGGAGATGATGGAGCACTGCTAGCTAGTTTTCAAGTCTGACCAGTGTTATTTGATCAAGTACGTAAAACACAAGATGTTGGAAAATGGTGGTTTTCCACCATTTTAAAGTGACAATTTAAACAAAATAATTGAGTATGTTTCACTTAATTATGATGTAAGGGAAACTTGGATTTGTATTCTCCTACAAGAGTACATAAAGATTATGTATTCATTTGTTTAAATTGGTTAAGGGATGAATGAGAAATTGTCACCCAAATATGGCTTCTTGAAACAAAAGGAAAGAATGTGATCCCACATGGGAGAAATTAGAAATGTGGAGGTCTTTATATATGATTGCACCTTAGTATACCTTAAGTAAGTGAGTAGAGAGGCTTTCTCTCACGCGCGCAGGGGGGAGGGTGCAAATCTTGGATGAAATGAGTATGTGATATGGATTTGTGTGTGCCCGCGTCCTGCGGACACGACTGGTTAATGAGTGATAACTCATAACCTTTTGGTGGCCGGCCATTATGGCATTCTCCATCTTCTCCATGTATAAATAGAGGCTCCATCCTCCCTCATTATTCATCTCATCAGAAGCAACTCAAGGAAAGTGTGTGATACACGTAACTCAACTTAGTTCATCTTCTTACCCAGAAATTGTTCTTTGTTCATATGTTTGTAATTTACTAATTATTTAATTAGTATTTCATTTATTATATTTAATTTAATATCACTTATTTTTCATACACAAGATACCAAGTAAAAAGGGTATGATTCAGAATGACGAACCAACGGAGTTTCAACTACGAAATGATGACACTTTAATGTTCAGAGGAAGGTTGTGTGTTCCAAGAAATGAGGAATTAAAGAAAAAAATACTCGATGAAGCTCATTGTTTAACTTATGCCATGCATCTAGGTAATACGAACATGTATCAAACACTTAAGAATATTATTGGTGGCAAAATATGAAGAGAGAAATAGCAATCTATATGAGTATGTGCCTTATTTGCCAGCAGGTGAAGGCTGAGCAATAGAGATCTTCTGGAAAGTTGCAACCATTACATATTTCGTTTTTGAAATGGGAGCACATTACTATGGGTTTCGTGTATCAGTTACCCCATTCATCAAATGGTAATACTGGTATTTGGGTCATTGTTGATCGCCTCACGAAATATGCCCACTTTCTGGCTATTTCAAGAAAACTCTCGATGAGTAAATTAGCGAAGTTATATATGAAATAGATTTTGAGGTTGCATGGAGTGCTGGTGCCTATCGTTTTTGATCGGGATTCTTAGTTTACATCAGAATTTTGGAAAGCATTGCAAGAGGCTTTTGGGACCAGATTACATTTTAGTACAGCTTTCCACCGTCAAACTGATGGTCAATCAAAAAGGACAATTTAAACTCTGGAAGATATGTTACGATATTGTGTTTTTCACTTTAAAAGGAATTGGGATCAACAGCTACATTTGATAGAGTTTTCCTATAATAATAGCTATCAGGCCAACAACGGTATGGCTCCATATAAAGCTCTGTATGGTAAGCAGTGTCGTACGCCATTGTATTGGAATAAAGTAGGGGGAATGAGTCTTATTGGTCCTAATTTAGTGAAAGACACAACCGAGGATATTCAAATTATTTGAGATAGGTTGAAGGCTGCACAAGATTGACAAAAGAGTAATGTTAACACGAGGAGGAAATATGTCGAATTTGAAGTTAGCGAGTGAGTGTTTTTGAATTTGTCTCCTTGGAAGGGAGTTGAGCATTTCGGAAAATGTGGCAAACTTTGTCCATGTTATATAGGCCCGTATGAGATTATCAGACGACTGGGTGTTGTGGCATATCAATTGGCATTCCCTTCTGAGATGGCTAGAGTGCACGATATTTTCCATGTATCTATGCTACGGAAATACATATTTGATTCGTCTCATGTCCTTACACCCTACCAACTCCCTATACGTGAGGACTTAACTTATGTGGAAGAGCCAGTTCAAATTCTTGACTGAGGAGAACAGGATTTACGTTATAAGACCATTCCACTTGTGAAGGTCTTGTGGAGAAATCATGCGGTTAGGGAAGCCATGTGGGAACCTAAGTAGCAGATGCAGGATCAGTATCCTTATCTTTCTATTAGCATATATGTAAATTTTAAGGAAAAATTTTTTATTAGGGGGGTAGATTGTAACGACCCGAACCAAAATAACATACTTATTAACTCGTATTAGCTTTATTGTGAATTAGTGGTAAGTGTTAGATCATTAAACGACTTTTTAATCCTTTTAAAAATTGATTTAAGTTTCTTCTCGAGAGTTGTAGAGAATTTTATTTTGAGCTTGTAGGAATTTTCCGGGAATTTTTTCAAACAATGGAGTTTTTTTTTAATATTTGAAGTTAGGCAGAATTTAAATTAATTAAGGGATTTTACATCTGGCAGTCTGATCTCAGCCGTTAGTTTCAGCTGAGATTAAATCTCAACCGTTGATTAGATGAGGCGCTTGTGGGTACAAAAAAGAAATTTTTTCTGAAACCCTAACCCATAAACCACTTCGGGCTCAACCCGAACTCCCTGGCGATGACCCGGTTAAAGACCCGATCTGACTCGCGTTCGACCCACCGAAAAACTCAACTGTTGCTAGAAATCTTTGTATGGTTTTGAAGCCCTTAATCTCCTCTTTCGTTTTCTGGGTGCATTGTTGTGTTTTGGCGTGTGTGGTGTGCGAATTGACGAGGTGAACTAGTCAGAATTTGGGTGTGAAGGAAGGCGGTGCTCTGACCGGTCTGGGACGTTGGAGGTTTTGGTAGCCCTCCTCCCCCTACGTCGTTTGCGACTAGCCTCAAGCTCCTTGGTGGTTTGACGACAGCGATGCAACGCCGAGAAGTTTTAGGGCTATATCGGGCCGCTGAATTTTGGGACAGATTTAGGTTAATTTAGGATGATTCCGGTGTTGGCCTTTTGAAAGAAATGGTTAGGTTCATTGGGGTTTTCCAACGGAGTATGAACTGCCGCCGCATGTGGAGGCGCGTGATGGCTACGCGCCGCTGGCCATGGCAGAGCTTCGGCGTGGCAAAAACCTAGCTTTTGTCAATGGGTTTTCATAGTAGTTTCAAAGCTAGTTCTTTATACATTATCGAATTTCTATACCAAATGATATTGTTATTTTTGATATGGAGACTGTGATCAAGATTTGGGCGAGAGGACTTCCGCCGGAACTCAGACTTAACTGTTTACTATGAGTGAACACTTTGTTTTACACTGTTGTTTGTGAGTCTATATATACAGATAATTTCATTTATGCAACTCTATTACTATATAGTTTTATGATTATTCATATGCATGGAGTCACTTATGTTTATGTTTTAAGCACATCATGTCTATGTTATATTGCATCGATGCATTGGCTTCTAGACTGATCCCCGAGACGCAAGAAGAACATGAAAAATACCTGACACGTGATCCACATTGTACCCGGGAGGGCCATGATAAACACTTGACCCAGGATGTTCTTGAGTTGCTTGAGGACGCTCAACTCTAGCCACAGCCTCCACACACTTACGATGTTTATGTTTCTAGACTCACATTGTTTTATGTTACATTTTTTTGTGAAAGGCATAATTGTTATGTTTTTCATTTAAATATGAACCTTTACTTTTCGTCCACTCACTCTAACGGTTTTCATATTTTCTATTCATTTTCTTGTGCCTTTCGGTTTCTCGTTATCCAGTTTGTAGTACCTATCATGCGGTTGCACGTCATCGTCAGGGGCTTAGAATTCAAGTCACACTACTTTCCTAGTAGGCTCCTAGCTTAGCCTACTAGTTTGTTTAATATGTAAATTAAAAGTCGCTCTAAATACCATGTTCTAGCTTGCTTCCGTTTGTGTTTTGTACTTCAATAATCATCGGATTTCTGGTATCCTTTTGAATTTAGTATTATTGTAGTAACATATGTAGTTGTTAGTTTGAGAAATCCGGATAAGCATCGGTGAGTCCCGGTATGGATTGTGGGATATGTTTTAGAAGTGTTTAAACAGTGCAGGTTTTTGGTATTCTTCAATTTACAGGGAGGTTATGCCAAAATTTTAGTAGAATTCTCTCATTTTCTTTTAAGTAGTTAGGACTTAATCTCGATTTACTAGTTAAATCGTGGTTAGATCCTTGCAGAGGTCGAGTTCCCGATGAGTGTTTTGGGCGGTGGTGCGGCGAACTGCTCAGTTAGGCTCAAAATTTGAGCACGGTGTATTGGTGTGACGCTTCAAGGGCAGAGGCGGATCTCAATCATTTGTGAGGTGCATGGTGATGAGCCGAGGCGGAACCTAGATTGACGCGGCACTTTTGGCTGCGGCTTGCGGCCTCCAAGAAAAAACGACCATTTAATTGCGGCCGTTACTGCAATTCACAGAGAGAGAGAGAGAGAGAGAGAGAGAGAGAGAGAGAGAAATTATCAAGAAGAAAAAGGAATGGCGGCCGGCGGCGGGGTCTAGCAAACGGAACTCTGAGGTTATCTTGGATGACAGTGGAGGCAGAGTGCCTGCAACTGAGAGAGAGAGAGAGAGAGAGAGAGAGAGGAGAGAGAGAGAGAGAACAAAAATAAAATAAAATAAAATTCCAAAAAAGTCCTTGTATAATGAAATGTAAATGACACATGATGTCACATATTTTTTAACGTCTGTTTGGGATTAAAGTGATTAACGGTGTAGTTTGATAGTGACTTTAATGATATTTGACATACGTTAGTGAATAAACTTTAAAACGTGTCATACATAAATAATTATCTGAACAATTTTCCTAAATTACTTTCTTAATACATAGGCTCAAGTTCAATGACCACTCTTTTTTGCACAAGTTTTGACAGAAATCTAGCTATTGATATTAGTGGGATTTAATGGTGGTGATTATGGTCATGTGGCATGCATATTTTAATTCCTTCCTATTTCTTTTTGAATTTTTTTTATATTTATTATGATAAATTTTTATCTCCTTCTTCCTTCTTCCTTCTTCCTACTGCTCGTGTTCGTCTACAATGATTCTAAACTCTTCAACTTTTTGTGTTCTAAAATCAATTATTATAATATTGCTAAAGGAAATCAATCCAACTAATTAAAAGAGACATACAAAGAGAGTTCGATCATTTCTCGATTTTGTCAAAATCTTTCTTCTCCCCCTCCACCACCGTCTTCGCACTCTTCCATTTCCTCTATAAAATTGCATGTTTGAATCTTCGATGTGTTTTGAAATCAAATTATTTTAAACTTCACATATTTGAATTTATTTTGATGACCTATTTATAGTGAAACTACGAGTGATTATTTGAACACCATCTCAAACAAATCTTAATTACAAGCCTTTGAGCTATCTAGGTTTATGAGAATCCCAGAAGATAACATGCATCAACTAAGTGTGGAAGATGATGACGAAAGGAGAAAGAAATAAACATTTAATTTGTTTTTATTTAAGGAGATTTATTCTCCATTAATTCTGATGTGTGTCTTGTCCTAATTAGATACGGATATTAATTTGATAGATACAGAGAATCTCTATTATGTTGGGATAATTATTGTAATAGATTGTATCAGCCTGTATTTAAGGCATTCTATCAATGAGAAGAGTAACTACTTTCTGTCTACTCTACTTTCTCCTGCAACACGTTATCAGCACAACTCCTAGAGTTAATAGAAAAACCCTAAAACTTAGAGAATGCAGCACCGCCGCCACCGCCAGCAGTTAAGCTCCACCGTCGGCCTCCTTCCTTCTTCAACGAATCCCACAAAGTTTTGGAAGAAGATAAGATTGAACGAATTCCAAGAAATCATTTCAAAAAAACTTCTTCTTCATCAAGTGTACCGGTCATACTGAGCACTATATCTATTGTGGTAAATATTTTCTAAACCGTCTATTGATAGATCTAGGCCAAACTTACTTATCGCAAAACCCTAGATCTAGGATTATTGGAATTGTAATATAAGTTGTGAATATTACATGTTTATACCCTAGCTCCTATGGACATATATCTATAGAGTATACGTGACGGTCCTGGGGGAGTCACGGTTTGGAAAAGAAAAGGAAAGAAAAGAAAAAGAAAATCAATTTTATGTGACTGTTGTGTCACGGTCGCTGGGTGTAGTTTTTACCACCGTTTTACAATCGATTTTGTGACCATGCATCATGGATCACGTTCTTATTCAATTAAACTTGCAAGTTTTTTTTATCGTAGTACTTGATCGTTTCTAACAAAAAATCTCTATGTGTTTTTGTAGATGAGTTCAAATGAGAGCTTGCAAGGTTAGAATTCGAGATCCTTGACCTTGAAGGCAAGGAGTATCATCGTTGGGTCTCTGATGTAGAGAATATATTCATCAAAAAGAGACTCGCCAACACCATCAAACCCACTGAGCCTGGAACAAACCTCCTTCCACCTAATGAAAAGACAAAAGCTCAAACCCTCATGTTTCTGTGGCGTCATATTCACCCATCTCGAAAGAAGCATTATTTGAACAAGACAAATCCCATGATTTTGTGGGATGTTCTAAAAAAGAGGTTCAATAATGTGCATAATGCACAACTTCCTGAGTTGACTGCGAAATGGAACAATACTAGAATGGTAGATTTCCCGAAGATCAACACTTTTAACCAAGCGTTGCTCGATCTGCAGTCTGAATTAAGATTTTGCGGTATGGAAAAATCTGAGGAAGACATGATTGAGAAGGCGTTACAAACCTTCCCTACATCAATGAGTCTTCTAGCTCATCAGTACCGAATTGAGTACGAGTAAGGGAGAATTCAGTGATCTCATTAACAGTCTTGCGACTAAAGAAAATCATCATGAGATCATCTTGAATATTAACTCAAGACTGGCTGGAACCAAAAAAACCTGAGAGTTATAATACAGGAGGAAAGGTTCGAAAAGATAAAAAAGTTACTTGTTCAAAACCTTATAATCGTAGTGCACATGCTCCACGTGGGGGAAGAGAAGAGCGTGGGCGTGGTGAAGGCTGCAGCCAAAATATGACTTGGCATAGAGATCAAAAAGCCCCTTCTCAAAAGAATCAGTCTGGTTTGGTTCCTGATGGTCAACGATATCAACAATCTGGCAAGCTTGGTTGTTTCAAGCGTGGCTCTACTAGACATATGCACAAACAGTACCATGCTAGTAGAGAAATCTAGAATATCTACAAGAAACACAAATAGTATTAGGCTCAATAGTCAAATTACATTGGAGATTATGAGATGGAGGTTGACACCAACCTAGTTCTAGCAGATGACAAGGGGAAAGAACTTGCAACCCAAATTTTGATTAAAGCCTATGTAAAAGGCAGTTGTCTCTGTAATCTTTCAAGTTTTAGTTTTGTTTTTGGCTTACTTTTCTGTCAAGATTAAAGACACTTGTCTTTGTTTTATGAATAAGAACACATCTGTAATGTAATTTTTGTAGGCAAACAATGAATATTTCTCTATTTTCGGTATATGAAAGTGTTTGAGAATGTTCTATTTTATACGATTCTTATGTATGGTTCGATGTTTACATATATATGGCAAAAGCAAGCCAACATACCATTTTGACAAAGAAAAAAAAACATTGAAAAACAACTTGAAGCAGTTCACAGAGCAGATTCGACCAGTCAAAAAATTGAACTAAACAATTTTCGACCTGTCGAAACCATGCTTCTGTCCGAAATCAGTTTAAATTCGACCCGTCGAAAAATTTAACTTGACAATTTTTGACCCGTCGAAGCCATGCTTCTCTCCCAAAATTGGTCCAAATTCGACCCGTCAAAATTCTGGTATCGGAAAATCACAAGTTATTTTGGGTTTCCTCGATCGGTTGATGCCTTTCTTCGACCCGTCGAAAATACAACCCGGATGTGATGCTTTTAGATGAATTTTTCATCTATTTCATTGGCTTATGATGTTGTTATTACATCGGTTTAAGTCATGCCATATCAACACTCAACAAGGGTCACACCCTTCTCAGATCTTCAAGTGTATATTTGAAGTGTGCGCCTCGTGTTTACTACAAAGACTTACTTGTTTACATTGATTTTGTAGATGTATCAAGGCGAAATTTAGTGTCTAGCAGATAGTGGTACTACTCATACCATTCTGCGGAATAGACAACTATTTGTGGATTTTTTCCTATACAAATCCTCAGTGACAACCATGATTGGTGCAGCGCCCGTTATTCAGGGGCGTAGTAGTGCCGAGTTCCTGTAGCCCCATGGTACAAAATTATATATCATTGATGCCTTATATGCGCCAAAGGCCAATCAAACCTTGCTAAGTTTCAAGGATATTCATGCCAACGGATTTCACTTGGAAACCTATTGTGAGAATGGAAAAGAATTTTTGTGTATAACCTCTCTTGATTGTGGCCGCAAGCGCATTCTAGAGAAGTTTCTGGAAATTCGTAGTGGTTTGTACTTAACCACGGTTCAGATTATTGAATCTAATGCCGTGACTCACACTACTACGTGTGATTCTGATTCATATAAGCTTTGGCATGTACGACTGGGACACCCAGATAGTGATATGATGATCAAAATCTTGAAAAATACCCGTGGTCATTCGTTCTTTAGAGCCAAGAAACATGTTGGATTACCTATTTTCATTGGTTTAGATGGTGAGGATGAGACTACCCATCTCAATCCTAACTTGGTCTCAACGACAAGTATAGCACATTTCCAGCAGCATACTGTTGAGAAATTGTGTGTTATCCCACCAGATTCTTATGCTGCCATCTCTGATGTGCATCGCATGTTCTGCAAAGCTTGTTCTTTAGCAAAGTTGACGGCTCATCATTCTATTGTTGTTGATAACAATGAAAATATTCCATTCTTACAAATGATCTAAGGTGATATTTGTGGACCTATCAACTTCTACAATATTACACTCTACCTTTATCTCGATCTCAGCCCCGAGATCAGCGCCATCCTCCCCATGCGCTCATCAATCTCATAATCGACCGAGATGGGCTTCCCGCTGCCTCACTTTGCCTCCCCTGGCCTCCCATGGATTGAGATCTACTGTGAGCCATCACACAGATTGAGAACTACCCTGTGCCTCCCATCGACAATCTTACTCTCACGATTTTTTTTTTCTACTTCAAACCAAAAATAAACCATTTCTGGTCATTTTTTAGTGTAAAAATTCGATTCGATTTTCAGTTTAAGCAAAAAATCGAACCGAATGAACCGATTAATAACTATAGGTGTATGTTTGTGGATGGCAGTGGTGGGAACCAGTAGAGATTTATGTTGGTCATTGAATCCAGAAAGATGTCGGGATCGGACCGGTTTTTTTATATTCAATAAAGAAATTTAAAACTTAATAGTGTTTAACTATAAAAATTATCAACAATAAAATACTATAAATAATATATAAGACTCCAAAAATTAGTATTTAGTATATGAATGAATAATATTAAGGTAAATTAGAGAGTTTAGATGTTTATATTGATAAAATAATTTATAATATATACAATTAATGTGCTTGACGGACTTGGTTGATGGGCCTTAGCGGGTCGGACTTTTTTGGACATATGGGCTTTAGGACCTCGGCCCGAACCCAGCCCTATGCCCATAGGGTTGGGCTTTTCGGGCATAAATTCAGGCAGGGTCGGGTTTGAACTTTTTGGGTCTCGGACCGTCTACGAATTTTTTGAACATTTGGATCAAATGGTGATCCCGAAATCCAGGTGGCCTTTTTTTCTCTTATTTGTCGTCAAGGCATTATATTGGTCGTCAATGTTGGTGACAACAAAATGGCAACAAAATAAGAGGTATTGATCGACTGGTTTAGTAGGTCATGATTAAGAGCTGGCTTTTGTTATTTTTCGTGTAATAAGTTTCATGGGGTTTGAATCTTTTCATCAATTATTGAGTGCACGTTTATCCATCTTTGGAAGAAAGGCATGGAAGCGTGCATTAGTTGGCCAAATGAGCTCATAGACCGGCCAGATATTCAGTTTTCTAAATTATTTTGTTATTTGTTGAATCAATTCTTATTGGTTTTTATAATTAGTCTACGTTCATCGATATATTTTTGCTTCCAATGAAATAAATCACTTAAGTTTTTAAAACTTAAAAGAAAAAAAAAAGTTATCACTTCTTTTTCTTCAAGGATTATAAGATTTTATTTTTATCCTCTCGTAACTCGAATCTAAAACTTAATAGTTTACTTCTTAGGTAGTGGAGCTCTTACCACTTGAGCTAATTCACTTTATCTTAAAAAAAAAAAGTTATCACTTGAGCAAACTTAATTTTTTAACAATTGTGAAGCAAGTTTTCCCTTGTCACGAGGAATCAGAAACCAGACACAAATTTGTAGAGTAACTTAAATGATAAAACTCAAATCTTCCAAAGGGAGTCTCCTTCCAGCATAGTCTCGACCTTCATCAATCCAACCTCATCCAAAGCACCCATACCTGCAGGCTCACTAACAGAAACCGAAGCACTTCTCCACCATCTTGACTATGCTTCCATAATGCCTCCACTATATGCCGCACTTGAATTGAATCATCTTCGGTCAATTTTTTTTTATAACTTTTTTGCCACCCACGTTTATGTTTCACCAAAAGTTAGTAACGTTCGTGTGTTTATTCAGTCCAACAAATTTGCCTCATACTCGAGTTGTGTATTAACCACTAGCACCACAACCCATCGTTATTTTTTACTAGAAGGGTAGTCTACGTCAAAGGCGCGGTATTGTTAATATACGTTATAAAGAGTCGAAAATGATGCATAAATGAGATTAGAATTTAGGTTGAAAATATACGTTAAAAAGAGTCCGAAATGATGCATAAATGAGATTATGATTTAGGTAGAAAATTTTGTTAAAGATGAAACTTGTTAAAACAAAAAAAATTAATGTGGAGAATTTAGGCAAAATCTGTATAAAATTTTTTTATCGTAAAATTTAAGTAAAAAATAAAAATTATATTGTTAACAAATAATACTGTGAATATTATATGTGAATATTAAAAAGTAAAAGTAAAAATTAGAACTGTTAAAATGTAAAACAAAAAATTATAAAAAGGTTTAGCAAAAAATTAAAGTAAAAAATAGAACTATAAAAGTAAAAAAATAAAATATAAAACTGTAAAAAAAAATTTGATAAAAAGTTATAGTAAAAAATTAAAACTGTAAAAATAAATAAGTAAAACAAAAACCTATAAAAAAAATGATAAAAGTCAAAGTAAAAAAGTAAAACTGTAAAAGTAGAAAATTAAAATACAGCACGGTAAAAATTGTTAAATAGTAAAAATAAAAAGTAAAAATAAAAAACTTAAACTATTAAAAATAGATGAGAAAAGACCAAAATGCCCCTTTTAAACAGTAACAATTAGGGGATCTGGACCCGCTCCAGGCCCGTACATATTAAGCGGATCTGGATCTAATTTTCAGACCCTTTGATCCGTTTGTGACCCGGACCCGTTGATCCGTTTATTTAACGGATCGGATCCGGATCACAAGCGATTCGATCCATTTATGATCCGCCCTGTTTATATTTTTTAAACTTATTATATAACTAGCCTTCCTGCATGCGCATACGCGCGTGCAGAAGAGCGTCGTGCTCGCGCGTACGAAAGAATGTCGCGTTCGCACATGCGTATTATTGATATTCTTATTGAAAGTGTGTATTTATAAATTTACACATTGTAACGTTATAATTATTCTTACGTTGAACCAAAGAATTTATTTATCCCATTCGTAATCGTAATCTCGTCTAAATGTCACAATTGGATCTTTTGTTCGTTTTCCATTTTGATGAAGATTATACAAACTAAATTTATAAGAGAAAACAAAGAATCATAATATTTCTCGTAAATCAATTCAAAGACATTTCCGGTAAACTTAGAATGAGCAACCTAACTTGGAAAGGTCTCAAAACAACTTATGGTTGCAGAGTTCACATGAGGCATAGAGTGTTCTACATAATTGTTGTCTGCTATTTATTTAAAGCATAATGCTCGTTTGATTCTTGGTGTACCTTTTATTTGGGACCTTCATGTGATTTGAATTAATACATGCAGTCCAACTCCCAAACTCAACAAAAAGCCCTGCAATAAACTGCAATATACAATGAGGGTTGTTAGTCTTCCTGAACACTGACTTTAACTGGAAAACAATATAAAAAAAAGGTTTGGCTATTCATTTGTTTTCTCCACTTATGAATTTGTTTCCATTTAACAATGAAACAAAACAATTGAATACCACATCAGAGTATCGAATAAGGGAATAATATTGGGCAAATTGCAGCACCAGAAGAATAAACTAATTGAAATCACATGAATAAATAAACTTCTTCAAAATAAACTTCAATGTGTAGTCTCATTATTATAATCGCACTTCAATCTCAGTAAACTCCTAGTCCTAAAGAGATTGATTAGAAAATTGGATGAGCAGTAATCCATTCACCATCGATCGGCTGACTTTTCCATTGCTTCATGCATTACGAACAAACCATTCATCATTGATGATCTTCCACTTCCTCGTGGCTATGGAAAACAAAGTAGATTGATCTGCCTTCCTGTGTTGCTCTTATAAGTTGTTTTGAGGAGAAGTGTTTTACTTTTATCTGATAACTGCCCGCATTTTACACCCCTACCTCTGACTTATTAATTCTGTTGTTGAGAACTTAGGGGCATTATCAGGCATTTTGAAAATTTAACCATAAGCCATTTTCGCTTAATTAATAGAGATTTACTTTTATTTACGTATATGAAATGTTTTTAATCCAAAAATCTTTTTTTAAAAATAAAATATAAATATGTTTAGCAAAGTTAAATAAAATTATTAATAAATTAAAAGATTAAAAACCCAAATAATTTTTTTCTTGTCAAGTTCCTCGATGTAAATGGAGTTTTTTTTTAGTTTAGTCTCTCTAGTTTGTTTTAATGAAATATTTTGTTTATGTAAAGAGATTATATGACATATCAATAATAATTAACATATTGATAAAAGAAATAAATTTAGTAATTAACATATTGATAAACGGGTCTGGATCCGCTCTATTGATCCATTGATCCGGATCTGGATTTGATTATTAAAGATCCGTTGGATAAAAGGGACGGAGCGGGTCTAATTTTCTCTCTCTTGAAACGGATCCGGATCTAGGTTGATCTAGTCCGGATCCGTCCCATTGACAGCCCTAGTAACAATGAATAGGAAATCCATGCTTGTTATATAGAAACCGTAAAAATTGTTTAAAAGTAAAAAGTAAAATTATGAAAGTAAAAAAAGTAAAACAGTAAAAGTGAGAATTTAAACTATTAAAAATAGATAAAAAAAAGACCAAAACGCCCACTTTAAACAGTAAAAATGAATAGGAAACCATGCTTGTTATATAGAAACTGTAAAAATTATGAAAGTAAAATAGTAAAACAGTATAAAGTAAAAATAAAAAACTTAAACTATTAAAAATAGATGAAAAAAGACCAAAAAACCCTCTTTAAAGAGTACCAATGAATAGAAAACCCAATGCTTGTTATATAGAAATGTCGAGCTAGGGTTAAACACCCCTCGTCCCCAGCACACACACATTGCTCACAACCCCTATAACATGCCTTAGTAGCCAATAATTTAGGCACTCAAATACTCTAAAAATCTCTACTTATGATGACTCCACTGTTATCCACTTATCCTATTATCGACAACTGTCGACAACAACTCTGAATTTGTCTGAGACCCCCAACAAACAAACACCTATAGTAAAACATCACATACACCACCACTTGCTCCAACACAAAAGAGACTAGAAGAGATAGCTCAGGAGAAAACCTACGTACAAAAATCCAAGGTTACCACACTGCTTGCCTCTAAAATAGCTATAACACTCTCCAACGCGAGAAATTAAATATAAAAAAACCAGCATTGTTGCCTCCCGAAAGAGAACGTGATCACACTCACAATTGCACAACATATACGAGACCACATGCCTTTCCGTACTCTAAACACACCTCTACCTTCCCACCACAAACTTGACCCATTGTGTCCATAGACACAACCTAAAATCGAGAACAACCTTACCACTCTACATCAATTTAGCCAGAAAGCAAAAATAATGGTTTAAGAAACCAACCAATCGAAGACCGAATGCCTTGTAGTGAATCCTTAACTCGAGGACAAGGAAAAACTTTCAAGCTTTCAATCACACAAATCAGTTAGGTTAGTTAGTTCCTCCATAGAACCAACTCTGTATATGCACCTGCAAACAACATTTGACCACTGACATGCCATAGTCACTCCATGAAGAATGTAATTCACGTCCTCCCTTGCCGAAATAAAGAGTCACTCGTGCAATTTTTAAGAGTCCAAGTATCTTTTTGGACAACATTTTATAGTCGGGCATCAAATTGACCGGTTAGAAAAGAATCTGGGTATGTGGTTGAATATTTTTTTTAATTTAAAATAAAGTTTAATCGAATTTTGTGAAAAGAAAAAACTCCAAAAAAAATAATCTCTATTAATTAAGCCAAAAGGCTTAGTACAGTTTATTGGGCAGTTGAATGGTTAAACATTCGAAACCCCAAAATTTACCCTCACTCAATATAACTTTCACACAGGTCAAATTTAACGTATCAGAGGCAACAAAGTAAGAAGGAGAGCAGAACATTTCCAGGAAAAAAGAAATGAAGAACTCACGATACGTACATGGCGGGATGGCTCAATTCACGACACGTACATGAGAGGAACTGATCCGACAATTCATCTGGAAATGAAACAGTTTTCGGTTCTTTAATTAAGAAACTGGTTGTGTCTATTTGCTCAGCAATTGATAGGTATCCATTTTTAGATTTTGATATTTGGTTCTATCTATATCAGTCGCGATTGTGCTTTCCTGAATTCATGTTCTTATGCTTGGGCTTTTGGGTAATGATCGTTAAGTTATCTCATAGGAGAGTAAAGCGGTTCATTTTGTCAATTGTGCAAATGTTCTCGAACTCGAAGAGTTTATTGTTGTAATGGTCTTTTTGTGACAAAACAGAGAAGATGAAGATGAAGAAGTGAATCTGTTTTGATTCATGACTAAATAGGAGTCCGGGGAAGGCTTCGGAGGATACTCAAATTTTAGAATTAGAAATTGATGAATTGAAGGCTTGAAGGCTTCATAGGCATATTCAAGGGTGAAGCTCAGCCTAAGAAACTCTGCAGGTAAGAGACCTGATTCCCCAGTTTTATTCAATTTGAATCTAATTTGAATCATTTTAGCTGTTGATCGTATTCCTATTGAAACATTAGTTTTGCACTATTTGGAGTTATATTTAGGACAGTATTTCCCATCTCTCCTAGCCAATTGGAGAATAAGTGAGCATCTGAGAATTTAGATTTGTTCAGAAGAAATTGGTAAAACAGAACAAAGAAAACATATCCTTAATCTGAACCAACTTGAAAGATATGTCCTAGAGAACCTTGAATACGAAGATGGAAGATCATACATGCAAGTGTTTAACTTCAAATCTCTATTAATTATAGTGCTTAATTGAGTGTATATGATGGATATATACCTAAACTCAGAGTTGTGTTTGTCAAAGAGAACATTTGCAGAAGTTTGAGCAGACTGGGAGAACTTTGGCTTAGAAACTCTGAGGCTTTCAAAGAAGGGAGAGGCTATGAAATGAGGGGTATAAGTTTTTATAGAAGAGAAAGGACCAAGTTTGAGTTTGGTATGAAAAGGGAGGCTGAAAAGGTGATGTGAAAGTGAATATAGTTTTCTGAAAAGATCTTTAGAGATCCCATGATTAGTGATGTGGAAGAAACCCCATGTTTTCAAGGCTTCAGAAAGAGAGGATAAATCAGAAAACTGATTCATAGGCTGAGAGATGTCTAGCATAGGAAGTTTAACAGAAGAGGATTGCTTAGACTATGACATTGCCCTCTAGCTAGAGTCTAGAGGTATATATTAGGATAGTTAAACTGAAAAGGTTTACTTCGTCCAATTGGGTTAATTAGGCAATTATTTAGGATTGTGGAATCTTACTTTAACTTTTTTTTGTTTATCGAAATCTTTCAATACGTATTTCTCAAAAGTGGTTCATGTCAGAACGTTTCCTCCCTCCGACCATCAAGAATACATAAAGACTTGACCTCAATTAACGTTGGTGACATTCCGCCCAGGATGTGGTGTTAAATTTAAATCAAGCAGGATTTTTTTTTTCATTGGAAGTGATATTGTACAGTGGCATATATAAGAAGATGGCAATTTGGGATTATACTCTTCAGTTAGTGGTTTCATATCAGAATCCACCATAGATGTCTGTACTTGAAATTGAAGTATGAGTCTTGGCTGGTATATAATCATTTTAATAAGTCAATTCTAAGAAGCTAATATACAGTTCATCATGCGGCTATATTGAAGCTCAAGACAGGCTGTGTAAGAGGGTATCCAAGTCACATGCATGGAATTTCCTTTCTTAAATTCTGCTAGCTATCATGTTCTGCATGGTTTCCATTTGTAATAATCTAAAGCTCGTGCTCAATTACTGTAATGGAACAAAGCAGAATGCCATATAATTGAGAAAAACATCCTAATTGCTAAAAATTGAGGTAAGAACTTATCAACTATACTAACAGCCATTCTCAAAAAGAAACAAAGACCAGATGAAATGATGAATAGACATGTAAATTACAAAAATGTGGCTCAAAAAGTGCTGGAAAGCTCATTATATAGAGAAACCCTCGGTTTATATCAGAGTCCAGATTATAAATCATGACATCGTTGCTGCTCTAACAAAACACAATAGATCAATACATAGAAAATTTTGTGGTGCAAATTGTAGAATTTACTGGTGAATAAAACTTCTTGAATCTAAGCTTAGTCTTTTTTCCTTTGAAAAAAAAAACAAACATTAGTCTTCCTAATCATAGATTCATAGACACACATCTCACATGACATTAATTAATACTAGCTTAACCACCCGTGTGTACACACGTGTCAAATCAGATCAACTATTACTCTATCCACTTCAACGATAATTTTTGCTGGACAAAACTGTTGTTCACTAGGTATTCCAATTCTTTTACTGTAACTTCCATGTCTTTATAGCAACTTTTTTCTCTGTTTAGCCAGTTAGACGACGTTGCGGAATGTTGTATCTTTTAATTCCGTTCTTAATAAGTTCTTACACAACCATATTGTTTTGTTATGTATGACTAATAGGAAAAAAATACCAGAAGGATATGTGGAATAGAACTATAGAAGTAATAAAATTTCATAGTATAGCCTGGACCATATTGCTGCATCTATGTATGATCTTCTAAGCTGTGTAGCTTTCTATACATTAAACTCATGTACCTTTAATTACATTTATTATTCATTATGTTATGGTGTTGCCGTCCTGTTTTAAAACTCTATGGTTGCAGACGGATGAGATATGTAAGGACCATATGGCTGCAACTATCTGAGGATATCTTCAACAACTTTTTATAACATATATTTACTGTCATAAAATGGATCAAATGAGCTGTGCACGTGCTCACAATCGGCAATGGCGAGAGTCGATGAATTATTCTCAGTGTCAAGAGTATCTGGCAAGGCGTCGTGAACAAGCTCGAGGAAAGCAACCAATAGTTGAAATTGATCATGATTACCAATTCCAGGTTGATCAAGGTAATTGTTATTGAAAGTGTTTCTTCATTTTTGATCAAATTCATATAAATATTTCTAAATTTATAGCCACAACAGTGTTAGAAGGCGAAAATGTTCACCAATGTGAAGAATCAGGACCAAGAGGTACAAGTCATCCTACTCCATGTATGTTGCTCCTAATATTTGAAGAAAATGTCTAAACCTCCTTTTATGAGGATGATAGAGATTTAATTTCAGTTAATACAACCCCAACTAATCTTTTTTCTTTCACTTTATTGGTATTGCAAGATCACTTTGAAAACGTGCACTTTTTAAGATCGTTACATGTTGATAATGATGGTCCACAATATTCAAGACGTCGACTGACTCACATGAGACAACTTGCACGGATGGATAGGTCACAAATAAGCGAAGATGTTCAGAATTTTGCTCTACATGGTGAATGTATACATGGTATTAAACCTATTATATTATTTTAAGGTTTATGTCCATATAACTACTAACTTATGATGACACAAATTTTTTGTTTTACACATCAGGTGTGTATGATCTTCCTATGCTAAATCATGGACAAACTGGCAATTCCAACATGGGTCTTAATATTGGAGAGGATATGACCATCAATAATGTGAGGATGAATGTAAATGAGGAAGACCACGACATGGAGAATGTGTTTACTCCAGTGGCGCTTGTGCACAGTGTTCAACAACAAAGACGTATCAGAAGACCGTGAATAATTCATAATTCGGCTAGAGATTTCAATGAGGATATGGGCATCCCTTACTACCAATTACCCTCAATTAGAACATGTCTGTATTGCCAAGCAATGTTGTTTCATCAAGAGACCTTTAGTTTGTGTTGTTGTAAAGGAAATATTGTGCTGCATTTGATACAATCTCCTCCTGAAATGGTTCAGACCAAACAAATGAAAAAAGAAAGTTTAGACAAAGTATCAGAGTTTACAACAATGTCTTTGCGTTCACTTCGATGGGTGTACATGTTGATGAGTCAATTAATGTTCGATCTCATTATACCTTTCATGCTCAAGGTTCAATTTATCATAAAATTAGTAGTTTATTACTAATTGATGGGAGAAAACAGCGATACTTGCAAGCTTATTTATATGACACTAAGTATGAACTTCAAAATAGATTGTCTGAAAGCGAAGTTTTGGATAGGGCAATGGTTGAAAAAATTCAACAAATCTTGCATCAATACAATCCATTTGTATAAGTTTTTCGAAGTCTTGGACAACGTTAAGATTTACCCAATTATAGACTCATCATAAGAGAGCAACCATCTGATCGTCGTCAGTATAATATGCCATCTGCATTACAAGTTGCTGCTATTATAGTTGGAGGGGAAGACAATATAAATCTAGACGGAAGAGATTTTATTGTTCAAACGGTTGATAGACGACTTTGGAATATAAAAGATTCCGTCGAATATTATGACCTTATGTAATATCCATTATTATTACCGTACGGATCGTATGAATGGGATATTAAGACTCGAGATAATAGAGGGAAGGATATGTCATGTTGCGACTTCTATGTCTATATGCTACAGGTTGATTTTCTTTCTTTTCATTAGCATAATTATCCTATGTCACTATAAAACACGTTCTTAAAAGATAAAACTTTTGTAGGTGCGTCATGGTCACGAAAATCTGCTACATCGAGGTGGACGACTTTTACAACAATATGTAGTGGATAATTATGTGAAAATTAAATCACAGCGACTTAGATATCTAAGACTTGAACAAGAAAAATTTCGAAAAGAATTTCGTCAAAGACTACAAGACTCTCTTCATGCAGGGGAGCACAATGCAAGTACTTGCTATATTTTTTAGGGTAAACTCTTATGTATATATAAGATTGTTATATGTATTCGTATATTAAACTGAAATTAATGTATTCTCAGAAAATGTTGGACGTAGAACCATTCTTCCATCATCATTTATTGGAAGCCCGCGTGACATGCACCAACGATATCAGGATGCAATGGCTTTAGTTCAAAATTTTGGTAGGCTCGATCTTTTTATCACCATGACATGTAATCCAAACTGGAAAGAAATTAAAACTCAACTGCTCCCTGGAAAAACACCTAAAGATCGTCCAGATATAGTCACTGGGGTTTTCTATCCAAAACTTGATCGAGCATTTTAAAGAAGACATTGTGGACAAAGGTGTACTAGGAAAAGTTGTTGTTCATGCTTTCATAATTGAACTTCAAAAAAGGGGTCTACCACACGTTCACATGTTGGTTATGTTGGCTGAAGGTGATAAGCTTAATAACCCAGATGAGTATGACCGCATTGTTAGAGCTAAAATTCCAAATAAGGATGATGAGCCTCAACTATACCAGGCAGTGTGCACGCATATGATTCATGGGCCGTGTGGAATATTAAATCTAAGGTTTACGTGTATGAAAAATGGGAGTTGCAATAAAGGATATCACAAATCATTTTCAAATTTCACGATGCAAGGGAATACTGCTTATCCTGTATATCGAAGACGAGAAAGTTCTTTGTCGGTACATACCAGAAGATGAGGGGACGTGGATGGTGGATAACAGTTGGGTAGTTCCTTACAATCCCTGGTTATTACTACGATACAACTTTCACATCAATGTTGAAATATGTGGGAGCATAAAAAGTGTAAAGTACTTATATAAGTATGTCTACAAAGGTCCAGACAGAGTATCACTTCAACTGCAATCGAACCCCGACTTTGATAAAATCAAGCAGTATATGGATGCAAGGTGGGTTTATGCTCCAGAGGCCTTATGGAGGATCTTTAAATTTGGGATGAATCATATATATCCAACTGTAGAACGATTACAAATACATCTTCCGAACATGCAGGAAAATTATATTCAGAGAAGATGAAGTTTTAGAGGATATTTTAGCAGATGAGCAAGCACAAAAAATAATGCTAACTGAATTTTTCACCCTTAACCGAGTAGATGAGAATGCAAAGGAGATCTGTATCGAGAAATTCCCGAACACTATAGGTGGGATAGTAGCGGGAAGTTTTGGGCAAAAAGAAGGAATAAGTACAAGGTGATCGGGCGTATATACAATGTGTCACCGTTAGACAGTGAGAAGTTTTATCTTCGTGTCCTTCTAAATCACATCAGAGGATCAACATCATTTCGTGATGTGCTTACTGTTGATGGTGTTTTACAACTAACATTTAAGCAAGTAGCCGAGATGCATGGATTTTTAGAGAATGACAATAGCATCCGAAATTGTTTGTTGGAAACCTCTACAATCAAGATGCCATCAATATTAAGGAGATTATTTGTCACTATTTTAATTTTCAGTGAACCAATCGGTGTTAGAATGTTGTGGGACGAATTTTATCCTTTCATGGTTGAAGATTATCCTTCATGCAGTGAGGCCAGACAAATAAACCGGTTATTATGGGATTTAAACTCAATACTTGAACAGTTTGACAAGAGCATTAAAGATTTTGATCTTCCTGATATAATTAGTGACGCTGACAAAAATCCAGGCATGCCTAGATGTATTAAGGACGAACTCCTCATAGAAGTTCCTCAAGAAGATGTTGATGCAATCGTGCTTCTTAACAACGATCAAAAAAGTGCCTTCAACACTATAATGGCCGTAGTGGAAAGATAAGAAAGTGCATTATTTTTTGTTAATGGTTCAGGTGAAACTGGGAAGACGTTTTTATATCGTGCATTGCTAGCAAGCTTAAGAAGCACAAATCATATAGTCCTTGCCACAACATCATCTGGAATAGTGGCAAACATATTACCTGGTAGAAGGATGGCTCATTCTAGATTTAAACTCCCACTAAACGTAGATGCATCCGTCGATTGCTGCATAAGTAAACAATCACCTCTTGCACAACTGATACAAAGTGCGACTGCAATTATTTGGGATGAAGCTCCTATGACACATCGATATAACTTTGAACTACTTAATCGAACTTTTAGAGACATATTGGCCTCTGAATTACCCTTTGGTGGAAAGATACTGATTTTCGGGGGAGATTTTCGTCAGGTTCTTCCTGTGATTCCTAAAAAAACAAAGTCTGAGCTCATTCAAGCTTCAATCATGAGATCAGCATTTTGGGCACAAATGAAAATATTGAGATTGAGGGAAAATATGAGATCCATAAATGACGACCATTTTGTTGAATTTTTTCTGCGTGTTGGTGATGGAGCTGAAAATGTCTATGATGATAAAGTGATCAAATTGCCTGATTCGATGGTTGTTCCATGGGAAAATGAAAGTTCTATTCAAAAAATTATCGATGAAGTCTTTCCAAATTTGGGAAATCACGTAAATGATGCAAGATACATTGTCAAGCGAGCACTTATTACTCCTATAAATGATGATGTGGACATGCTCAATGATAAAATAATTGATATGTTTCCTGGTGATCGAATTACATTGTATTCTTTTGATTACGTGGAAGATGACACCAGAAATTTGTACCAACCAGAGTTCTTAAACTTAATATTTATAGGAGGACTCCCCCTCACAAGTTGACTTTAAAAGTTGGTGCCCCAATCATGCTACTGAGAAATATTGATCCAAAATTAGGATTGTGTAATGGGACTAGATTATTATGTCGTGATTTTTATCAGAACTTAATCGATGCTCAAATTTTAACTGGACACTATGCTAGGACTAGAGTTTTTCTACCTCGAATTCCTTTGAAAACTGTAGAGAATGCAAGACTACCATTTTCACTCACAAGAAAGCAATTTCCGATCAAATTGAGCTTTTCTTTGACAATAAACAAGTCTCAAGGTCAAACTATCTTGCATATAGGTGTTTATCTCCCTGATCATGTTTTTAGTCATGGCCAATTATATGTGGCATTGTCTAGAGGAGTATCTAAGACGACTACGAAGGTTCTCATTAAAAGATGGTCTATTACTGGTGAAGAAGGGGCATTCACTAAGAACGTGGTGTTCAAAGAGGTTTTACTTCCTCTGGATTCAAATGATATCTAGAATTGATAGGTACTATACAAATGGTGGAAATACATATGTATTTGATATCGAAGAAATAATCATGACCCTCTTTAATTGTGTTAATATTTTTTGTCTCTTTTGTGTAGGTATTGTACGAATAAGGTTCTTTCGACAAAGGGACGGAACCAGAGTTATGGGAGAATAAGATCAATAAGTAGGACTATATATGTCTACCTATTTACGTTTATGTAGGGTATGTAGTAGTGCTAGCTAACTACTACCTTTTGTAAACTTATTTTGAAAAATAAATATATTGTGTAAACTGATTGTATAAAAATAAATAGGCTATAACAATGCAAATGACATGTGTAAACTGCTCATGGAAACCGTCAATTCTCTCTGAAATACGTGCGTGTCACACTCCTTTAACTTTTCAGTTTTCTATTCATCTACACAAACAACCATGATTAGAAATAGTGAAGATCGAGCAATTCCAAGATCTAATAACAAGCAAGATAAATAAGTGATTGAAAATTTGTCTTTATTGTAGTTTCTTCTTCTTTTATTCCAGATAGTTTAACAAGCGTACCTTTAGCCGTATTCAAGAATTGATGGATAATATCAAGGTGATTAAATATTACTTTTTTTACTCTACATCGCTACAATTAATAATTTTTTTTAATGTTTTCCTTATAAATATAGGATTCTTACCTTTGTTGTGGCCTATGCTTTGTGGCTCTGCAAGATATGAAATGCGTTTGTTGCTTTCCGATGTAGAGATAATCGAAGGGTTATTCGCATAATTAATAGAGATAATTAATAATAGAGATAAGGCCAGTCTCTGAAAACATATTGATCCACATTGATCTGCATATATAGAAAGACCCACGCTCAACAACCTTGGACCACATGTAACTTAGATTGCATAACGTACATAAAGGTTAACATATGATTTTAAGGTATACAATGTTAACATGTAATTATGAAATAAAGAATACGTGATTGCCCAAATTTGGAAAGACTTCGTCGATTTGCATTCTTGAATACAGATAGAACCAAATGAGATCTAATCGATAATCTAGCCTTTTTACGCGTGCAGAAGTGTGTCGCGCTTGCGAATGATCGATAAATCTATCAACGATATACAAATTATATTTTGTTGGCTCATAATATACGCGTGCGAATTGTATTTTCATTCGTTTTTATAACTTTGTTGAAGCAACAAATAGTTCACTGTATAGTGCATACGCATGAGATACTTCATAAATTTTTGATGGAATACGTGAAATGCGTATACAATGTTAAAATGTAATTATGATTTTTTTTTACCCCATCAAGCAAGCGGATGGCTGAAGTGGAATTGATCAGAGATGAAATATATTTAGTTGGATGTCGATACGTGAAACATAATATATGTAAAGTGCTCAATACATTACTAAGTGTATTAAGTAGTAGTATTGTACAAATTGTAATCCATGGATTTGGGACAATATAATTAATAGTAGTTGAGTGATAAATTGCGTAAAATAATAGAAATACTCGTAAATACATTAATAATTTGCATGCACAAACGCGACGCTATGCACCTGCAGAAAGGTTTGTGTGTGTGTGTGTGTGTGTGTGTGTGTGTGTATCTCTATTAATTAAGGCAATGGGATTTAAGGAAGTTGAGGAACGGTTGATGGTAGAACATTAGTAATACCATTTTTTGTCCTTTGCTTATTCTAACTAACATTTGCTGAATTAGGGTAGAAGAGTCAGAAATAGTTAACAGAGATCTATAGAAGCGAAGGTGGGTATTTCTCTCTCTCCGATTCACCGCGCCAATTAACCCAAACTCCTCTCTATCTCTTCTTCTTTCTTCTTCTTCTTCTTTTTAGATCCGAATTCCGACTGCCACGTCGATCGATCCCACTCTCAATCGGAGCAAATTCGAGGTCGGATTGATTGGGGAGAGTCATGGATTCGAGTCGGAGAGCTGTGGAGTCGTACTGGAGGTCTCGGATGATCGATGCGGTCACTTCCGACCAAGACAAAGTCGCCCCGGTTTACAAGCTCGAAGAGATTTGTTAGCTTCTCATGTCCTCGCATGTTAGTATCGTTAAGGAGATGTTCGACTTTGTTTCGAAACGCTTGGATCATAAGAGCCCAATCGGTGAGTATCTTTGAACGTCTATTTTGTGTTGTTTTGTGTATCTATGTTGGATTTTCATTCCTCAACTTTTCGACTAAACTGTTTTCTTCAACTTTTCAGGGTTGTGTTCCGTCTGATTTCGAGGATTCGCATTGGGTTGCAGGCGAGCATAAGGTTTGAGTTCAAGGGTGAAGCTTCTCAATGAGTAGAAATGCTAGAGACCCAGGTATGTATATGTAAAAGGTTCATCTATTCTTTACACTACCATTTTCGGGTTATTCTGAAATTCGATTTCATGGGATTCTTATTTCCTAGGATTTGATTATGACGGTCCCGGTTGAAAAATAACAAAACGACCACTTGGACTTGGATAGTCTATGGAGTACTTCCGCTTACTTTGTGATTTTGGTATTGAAATTGGTAGTTTTAATCGGGTTTGTCAACTGGGAGACATTTTGTTGTCTTCTTGATTCGATACAGTAAAATTACAGGGAGAGTTAAGGAAAACATCGATTACTGAGGCTTGTTGAAAAGCATAATTAGTCGAAAATTGAAGGTGAACCAAAGTATACTTTCATTTTGTTGCCTCATTTTGGGTGTTTGATTATCTTTTTCTCTGTTCTTCATTGCGAGGGATGTCATCATCAGAGACTTCGATATTTGGTAAGGAATTTAACGAAATATGCTATATGCTTTCTGTTTGATATATGCTATTGTTTTGTGTTGGAATTTTTATGAGGGAAAGACGGAGGTGGTGTTGATTTGTTTGAGTTGGAATTGAAACAATTTAATTGTGTTACGCGGATGCAAGATCAGCCTGCGATGGCCAGCACAAAGTAAGGATATAGTTTTAAGTTTCGTGGCCCGAGTTTAGAAGGAGACTGTATGTTGGTTTTCTTTTTGAACATCTTCAGGGCTATAAATCAGGTCATGCCCCTCCAGTCACCAGCAATAATTCAGTGTGCTACAGTTGGATGTCTACAGGTTTACATTTACAGTTATTGTGAAATTTATTGTTTCTGAATAAATTATGCACAACGAAAATGATTGTTATGACTTATGAGACATATATTAGGTCTTTTTGATCTGTTATAGAATGTAGAGCCGGGAGACTTTGTATTGTTGAGTTCAAAAGTTAATTAACATCTTGATTCGAGGATTCAGAAGTATTTGCAGGATTTAATGAAGTTCCTTTCTCTTATCAGTCGATTAATGAATGTTCTACTCCTTTATGAAGGGTGTCTCTACAGCAAGAGAGGTTTATGAAGTTTTAAGCCACCGTGGGTGGTTACAGTTCTTTCCACTTTTTACAGACTTCGATATTTGGTAAGGAATTTAACGAAATATGCTATATGCTTTCTGTTTGATATATGCTATTGTTTTGTGTTGGAATTTTTATGAGGGAAAGACGGAGGTGGTGTTGATTTGTTTGAGTTGGAATTGAAACAATTTAATTGTGTTACGCGGATGCAAGATCAGCCTGCGATGGCCAGCACAAAGTAAGGATATAGTTTTAAGTTCCGTGGCCCGAGTTTAGAAGGAGACTGTATGTTGGTTTTCTTTTTGAACATCTTCAGGGCTATAAATCAGGTCATGCCCCTCCAGTCACCAGCAACAATTCAGTGTGCTACAGTTAGATGTCTTCCTCTGCTAGAAATAAAATGCAGAGGAATAGTTTGCCGAGACAGTCATCTTATGGATGGAAATTCTTTTCAACTGAACTAAGAGTCTAATATTTTTTGTGGTGGCAAAACGCAGGGAACAGTTTACTGGTCTCCCATCCACCCACTTGAAATATGGGATATCTGAATTGCATGACATATGGGGAGTTTCTAACTGGGAATGGATTATGCAGGTTTTGGTGAAAATGGTGGAATGATGGTGTTGTGCAGCAGGAGATTATGGGCCACCTTTGTGATTGGCTTTGTGAGACAACACCTAGGCTATTCTATTTATTTTGTTTGAGGGTCGTTAAGCACAAGGTACACCATTTCATGTACTCTCTCTGTGATTTGTTATGTATTATCATATTACAGTGCTATTATTATTATTGTGATATGTATGTCAATTGTGATCTCGGGAATTTGTAATGTTTGGGAAGAGTATTGTTATTGACTAAGATGATGTGATTTGTGTGTCAATGCTGTTTGTTTGTCTAGGCTTTGAGGTTGATAAAATACGCAGTGGGGAAGTCCGGTGTGGAGTTCAGGAGAGAAATGCAAAGACATTCAGTGGCGGTGAGGCAGTTGTTTCAATACAAAGGACAGTCGGATCCTTTGAAAGGAGATGCGCTTAATAAGGCCGTGCGGGACACTGCTCAGGAGACTATCAATGCTATATTTTCTGAGGAAAGTAGTAAGCCTGCAGCCACAGCACTTGCCGATGATCTCAACAGACGAATTCAAGGTTTCGGGAATACCAACTACAAAATGCCGACAGAGGAAAAGAAGTCGTTTATTAGTGAGGTAGTTGGTCTCGGAAGCGTGTCTATCAAGCAGGGACTTACTACGTTTGTAGATATTTTTCTCATGGATTTGTCTTCCTCCCATTTATACTTTGATTCTGAATATGTCAGTTTTGTTTGATCAAAGGAGTTTTGTTTATAGAAACCAAAAGTCGAAGGTACTAATCTATCACCCATGTAGCCAATTAGAAAATCGGTGAGTATCTTTGAACGTCTATTTTGTGTTGTTTTGTGTATCTACTGTTTGGATCGAATTTAATTTGTTTTGTGTTGTTTGCCGTTGGTTGGCCCAGGCATGCAATAATTTTGCTTTGCTGTGGTTAATATCAAGTCTATACATTGTAGTTTGACCTTATATTGTTTTTCTGTCATAGAGGACTTCATACGTCTGTTCTCTGTGGGTAATGTTGATCAAGTCTACGATTATATGGGATTAACTTTAGTTTTGGTAACCAGGTGCAATACTGCAGTTGGAAAGCAAAACAAAAGTGCGAGCCGTCTAGGTAATTGATGCTTCTATATCTTACAAAACTATGCTCTACCTGAGAACACTGTGGCAGAGAAGCAAAAAAAAAAAACAAAGTTGACCAGAGATTGAAGAGCAAAAATTTGTTTTCGACTTCACATGCATTGTCACCTTTGGTTTCGCTTCATCATTTGGACGCTATAGATCTGATCTTTCCTAACTTCAACAACAATACTCAAGCTTTTGAACATCTATTTCGAGCTGTGAAGGCTGATCCTGGATAATGCAGCAAATTGTATGCTATGACAGTACACATTCGCTGACTGTTTCTGTGGCATGGGGTTATGCAATTCAGATTTATGATCACAACGAACTTCTTCCGGATCTCCTTTCTGTGCAGAAAACTTTTCAGCGGTGGAGGAGGATCCGTAAAGGTGAGGCAACTCAGTACATGTTTCAAACGAGGGACTATCCTAAAGAAGCATGTAAAAGACCTACTATTTTTTATATGGAGAGTGTCATGTCTAATAGCCATGGCATCTTGAGCAACTACACCAGGCATGATGTGGAACACTGCACCAGAGCAAATGCAATAAAGAACCTGGAACATATCACTGTATTTTCGCAGAAGCTAGAGCTTGATGCTGAAGAGGTACTACTTCAATGATATCGCTAAAACATTTTTGAGACTTCAGCATGTGTAGTTAAGTCTATTTTGAAACGAGATTTTGAGGGCCTTAGAGATCGAATTAGCCAAAAGTTTCTTCTAGACAAAGGATCTACACAGGTGTATGTACATATGTCTAGAAGGAAGTTTACCCAAATTCGGCCGGGAAGTGGCCGGAAAAGCCACATCCGCACGGTGAACAGTCCGTGCGGACGTCCGCAACGGAAAAGCTCCGTATATATATATATATATATATATATATATATATATATATATAAATACACACACGTAAAGGCGAAAACCGACCTCAACATCTTTGTTCCAAAACGATTCTACACAAAAACAAGTCGGTATAAAACAAGATTGAGGCGTACAAACCCGTGGCCTCAATTTACAGAGCTTGAAACCTAACCCCCAAAACTCCCTCCATTCGCAATCTCACATATTCATTTACCACTCGACTCTAGATCGATCAGGGCAGGCAGCCATGTCAGGAATCGGACCAATCTCACAGGACTGGGAACCCGTCGTCATCAGGAAGAAGGCACCCAACGCCGCCGCCAAGAAGGACGAAAAAGCCGTCAACGCTGCTCGCCGCGCCGGCGCTGAGATCGAGACCGTCAAGAAAGGTTTACCCTCCTCTCTTTCTTGTGTATTTGCTCTGTTCTTTCATGTATTATATGGATATCCTGACAACGATAGTTTGATAGTTTTGTGACTTGAAACGAAGAATTCTTGATGCTCGAGTTGCCTACTTGTTAATTTTGAATTGGATTACATATGAACGCGTAACATAGACGTAATGGTTTTGTTTTGGCTGATGCTGAATTCAGAAAATAAGAATGATCATCGAGGCTCCGTCGTCTTGACTAATTTGTTTAATTGTATCCCTTGTATATGTGCATGACTTAAGTTTGTTCCATCATTTGTTGATGTGTATAGTTGTATTGAGCAATTAGATGAGACTTAGAGGACAGATGATTTTTCCGTAGCAGATTCTTTCATTGTGTGGGTGTTAGGACTACATCTGATAATTTTTTGAAATACTGACTGTACTGCACAAGATAAGCTCCTTCGGTTCTGAACGTTTTTGTACTATCCTTTTGCAGCTACTGCTGGATCTAACAGGGCAGCCTCCAGCAGCACTTCTCTAAACACAAGGAAGCTTGACGACGAGACAGAAGTTCTTGCTCGTAAGTTCATTGTTTCACCACACTATGCATAAATGAAATTTCTATTTGTTTTTTTGGTATGTGAAATTGAAATAACTTTCTTAAATGAGCTGAGAGTCTTCTCGGAGCTTTTTTTATATTATTCTGTACTGTTTTACCTGCGACCTGTTTTGTGTGTGTTTAACTGTTTATCACCCCAGACCCCAATGTTGCAAGCCAGTGAGCTGCCCCTATATGTTGAAGTGTTTCACTCTTCCAGTTTTGCATAGTTCATAATCTATTATACTAAGAGTGTTCATAAATTACTCCTTGAGTTTTGTTTTCTTTAGACGTTTGGTTAAACTGCAAAATGGATCTTACAAATTGGCAATAGCCATCAACAAAGGAGGGGTATACATTAGTGAATCAGTCATCTCAATACCCTTTGGTGGCATAAGCCATTGACCTGTTCCCGCTGATTCATTATTCCTTCTACAGTTTGTGTTCATACTCTACATCTCGAGTTTTCTTTCCTTCTGTGTGACATAATTTGTTCCCTCTTTAATGATAGACAACACCTGTTATACAGACCAAAAGAACTAGTATTTTGTTGGAATCTTGTATTCTGCTTCTGAAATTTCCGTTTGACATGAGAATTGAATTGAGAAAAAGGAGGGGACGATGATTTTTCCTAGAGGTGAAATGTTGCAATTGTGCGATTGAAAGATTGGAAAAGGATGAAGATGATTATGATTTACACTATATACATCCTTCCCTTAAAGCTGTATGATTATGTTTTCTTTTTGGTAGGCTGCCTGATCAAATAACTGATTTTGATTTTGATTTTTCCCTTCTATTGTGTCCTAATGGGTTCTTTTTGTAGCCTGTTTGCATGTTCTTACTTTGGAATGATCCATCTGTTGGCTGAATTTTTGAGATTGGACTTTGCTCTTGTAGGGTCCATGCATCTGGCATAATATCTGTGATGGTGATCCTTGTAGAGCCCTCTTTGTTTTATGTGGCTGTTTGTGTTTGCAGTTGTCCTTGTTATGAGCTCTAAATGAGGCTTAGTGTTTGAACACTGGTTACATTTTTGGTCGAGCTAAAATATTTTGAAGCGATCCTCCAATGCACTATGTTTTTTTTTCCGACTTTAACACTATCTTTTGTTTTGATTGTCTGTTTTCATATGCTGAGTCATCTCTTCTGATTATAGATGAGCGTGTCCCAAGTGAGCTGAAGAAAGCTATTATGCAAGCTCGAATGGATAAGAAGCTTACCCAGGCTCAACTTGCTCAAGTAAATCACTCATCTATCCTCTCTCTATTTCTCCCTATCTATTTAAATATATTTAGATTTGGTTAGTAACTATCTGGAGTTATTTGCAGATTATCAATGAGAAGCCTCAAGTGATCCAAGAGTACGAGTCTGGGAAAGCTATTCCAAACCAACAGGTGATTGGCAAGTTAGAGAGAGCTCTTGGAGCAAAACTGCGTGGAAAGAAATAAAGAAGCCTGGAAAGGAACAGAAGACTCTTGGCTGTTAAGTTTGAACTAATCATGTTTTGCACTTCAGTCTGTAGTTTGAGTTTGAACTAAATAGTCTTCACCTCAGTCTGTATTTATTTTCAGAGGTCTGTGTTTGGTGCATCAAGTACTTGTTTCTATAAGATATGTTCCCAGAAATGACCAGTATGCAAACAGTTTCAGCAACGTAGTATTTGCATAATTGGACCCTTACTTTCCTCAGTTTTTCTATTCACAGTGCCATGCCGTGCCTTTGTAAATCCTGCCTTTTGTTTTCCATAGACTTTCCATAACTCTGCAAGTTGCATGCCCTCTTTGGCGGCGCTTTTTCTCCTTCTCTTCGCTCTAGGTTAAAGCAAAGATTAAAAAGATTACCATGCTTAGATGGCTGTCAATTCTAAACTCTACAACTTCAAGCGAGTTTATGAAAAATTCTTGAATGCACTTCAAGGTTATTCACCTCAGAGATTAATTTTTTCAGTGACGTGTTATAACACGGTTGGTTCTTTTTGTCAAACTTTTGCATAGTAGACTGAGCTTATTATAAGGTCAGCATATGGGATCCTTGTCTTTGCCCAGATCCACTCCTCTCTCTCTCTCTCTCTCTCTCTCTCTCTCTCTCTCTCTCTCTCTCTCTCTCTCTCTCTCTCTTTCTCTCTCTCTGGCCTTGCGTGATCGCGCGGCGACGACGTGGGGGGTTGTGGTCATCTACTATCCATTGACATAAATCGGTATTTTCCATAACCTAGTTGTGGATGATATTTTTCATCCCATAAACATGTGGTTCATGAAATATTGAACCACATCCCACATATGAATTTGATTCGTTGATATATTATGTTTATTATGCCAATTAGATTCTCACACAACCTCTTACACCTACATGTTGAGACATTGAATTGATAGATGAATGGAAAATCCAGTCGGCCATTAAAGGTGGAGAGTAGGTGTCATCATGGGCTGGGCTGCGTCGATCTCGGCCCTAAATTTAAGGGTTAAGGACTTAGTCAACGGTCAAACATAACGAGGTTAGGCTGGGCTGGGCCAAGGCCAGAATTTATAAGTCTTAGCCCGCCCATCAAGGCTAGGCCAATGAGGCTAAAGAAGCCTGTCTGGGCCAACATGGGTCTTAAATTAAAAAAAAGTAATATATAAAAAATTTAATGTATTATTAGTGTTGATGTATGCTATTTATTTTGAATATATACATATGTGCATAGAGAAAATCAAAATAATAAAGAAAAAATATGATAATAATTATATATTATATTTGTTTTAAATGACCAAAATAAGTTTGATTAGGCTTGACCTCTAGGCCTTTAAAGTGATATAAATATATTTATATATTAATTAAATTTCTTTATTTGGAAAAAGGTTGGGCTTGACGAGTCATATGAGGCCGAGACTGGGCTAGACCAAAGATGCTTAAATGGACTGGGCCGAGAGAACTCAGTTAAGGCTGGGCTGGGCTTCGGCCATAAAGACTAGGCGGGCTAGAATGAGGTTCGAGGCCGAAGGACCAAATGATGAGACCTAATGGAGAGTTATACAAGTTGTCTTATTCTTTGTTGACGATGAGGCCGACCAAGATGAAGATGAGACTGGGAGCAGGCGATGATAGAGATAGGCGTAGCACATTGAAGTCGCGGAGGTTGTATTTACAGGTTGCCTCTCCATGACTTTTTAATAGAAAAAATTAGAAACTGAAATTAGGCGTTACGTAGATGAGGAGGCCATCGGAGCAAGTGAGGTCAAGGCAGAAGAGATAACAGAAATTGACGGCGAGATTAGAGACGTGAGGATAACAATTTTTTTTTTCTCGAATTTGAGGATAACAATATAGACTAAATTGAGCTTACAATAAACTTCGACAAAATTGAAAAAAAAAATAGAAAATAGAACCAGCAGCCTGATCCGGAGTTTATATGATAGTTGTATCCCTTCGGGAGACTTTAGAATCACGGACGATTTATCTAGTTATATTCAGGAATTAAGTATACACAAGCTGTAACGTAAGAGTATCTCTACCATAGAGGACAGTTACATCAGGAACAACTTTTTGATTTTTTGTCCCCTTCAAATCTACTGATTTACAATGTGAACCACTAATCTTATTATCGGTATCCCACTTTGGATAAAGCCTCCACTTATGAGTACCAAAACAACTGAAAATAAACGAAAAAGACAAAGCTACAGAAGCACGATGTCTCTGTCCGTCTGGCCAGTGGCCACCAACCAAGGGATGCTATCAACAATTCAACACATTTGCAAATTGCAACGGACACGTGTTTATCTGACCGGCATCTCAATATTCCGGTACGGGCAGGTCCTCGTCGGCCGGCGGAGGAGAAAACCACTCTCCAGTACTCTCATCCCTCACCATCCCTTTATTCTTCTCAACCCACCACATCGCCGGCACCCCACACTCTGCCTTAAGAAAATCACACGACTTGTTAACCAAGGCCACACTCCTCTTCACTCTGAGCTCGAAGTCTCCATTCTCTCCATTCCACCCCGCCACTATATGAAGCATGGCCTGCAAGTTGTGCCAGTCCCCCGGGTCTTTCGAGTCCTTCAAGTAGGGGGACTTCCTCGTATCAATCACAAGATCTGTCCCTATGTTCCTGTACCCTAATAGCCTTCCAGGGTAGTGAGGTATCACATCTATGCCGTTCTTCGCGTGTAGAATCTTGAGGTTGGGATGCTTGGCTATTCTAGACTTGAAGGCTTTGTTTCCGACTTGTGGACACCCGAAGACGAAAGCCGCCACGGGAATGTCGTCGGTGATGATCCCGTTCTCTACTAAGTCGAACGCGCTGATTACTGCCAGGCTGGCACCGAGGCTGTGTCCGGTCAAAGCCACGCTCAGCTTCTCTCCCTTGTACTTGTCTTTCAGTTGAGTGATTGTGGTGGACAGCTGGGCTCTCGCGCTGGTTTTCGTGAAGGCCGAGTTGGCGTCGGAGGAGGTGTACATGGATAGCCACCCTCTCATTACTTTCGCCTCTTCGTCTTCGTCGTCGTCGCTGCTACTGGGACTGCTGCTAGTAGTAGCAGCGTCGGCGACGACGTTACTGGAATCATCTTGATTGTTGGTGTGAGGATTGAGGAGGGCGTCGGCGGACTGGAGCTCGGCGCCCATAACGTTAATCCACTCGTAATTTCGAGTGGTGCCGCGCCATGCGATGTAGATTTCTCTCCGGCCGGTGGTTTTGGAGTGGACGTCGGTGGTGACGGCGACGTAGCCGATCCAGTTGGACTCGCGGTCCCAAGACTCGCGGGACATGGAGTGGAGGAGGAGTGCCTCAGGGACGCTGACCTGGGCGGTGGCGTAGAGGAAAGAGGCGATTTGGTAGTTGGGGGCGTCTTGGAGCATGACTTTGTCGAAGAAGTTGGAGTGGCCGTAGCGGCTGGAGCCGGCGTACTTGGAGTTGGCGTCGTTGTTGAAGGTGTCGTACGTGGCTTGGCAGAAGTCACCGCATCGGAGGATGAGAGTGCGGAGGTGGAGGTCCAGTGGGTCCAGGAGGTTCGTCCAGTTGTTTTGGCCGAGAAGCTCTGCCCATGGTGGTGGTTGTGGTTCATCAGTGCTTTGGGTTTGGGCAGTGGCTGCTGCTGCCGTGGGTTCAGAGACTGAGAGCTTCTTCTTCGGCTCTTTGGAATGGTTACCTCCCATTTTGTTAAGGCTTAGAAATGGTGTGGATTATCGCTGCACTGCAACTTGCATGTTACTTGGTTCTTATTGGGAGGAGAAGACATTGGCTTTTCTTCGTTTTTGGAGGGCAATTGACTCGAATGTTAAACAAATACCCCGAAACAAGAGAACAAAACAAATACCTTGTTGGGGATGAGGATTGGTTGGTGAACATTTGCTGCTGTACTCATTATGAATTTATTATAGTTTGTTTCTGCACTTACTTTTTCTTTACATGGAAAAAAAATATTTTGAAATGATGGGAGCAGGTAGAGATAAGAACATCTGCACCAGCGAGCATTCGGTCAGATTTTGATCGAGCAGGTGGTGGGAGGAGGAGGGGTTTGCTCGAGCAAACTCGTTTTCGAACTCGCACCGGCGTGCTGGTGCTCGCCTAGTCAACGGCGACGTTTTGCTCGTCCAAACGATCGAGCAAATTTTGCTCCGGCGACTGCTCGACCGCCTGGCGGACCCCACGACACGTGGGTGACGTCAGACGCGTTCTGTTTTTTTTTTCTGTCTGGTAAAATCAAGTCAAACGGTCAAATCGATCCAACGGCTCAGATTTGAATCAGAAAGTAAGATCCAACGGCTCAGATTTGAATGCAACGGCTACTGAAAAATCAGAACGGAAATAAACTGAAAAATTGTAAAAAAATCCCAAAAATTCTCAAACTCTCCCAAATATTTGCCTATAAATACTACTTCAATTTTTGCTCAACTCACACCAATTTGTGCACAACAAATTACACTTCTCCTTCCATCTTCTCTCTCATTTTGTTAAGCTTTTCTTCCAAAACAATGGGCACACATTGACTTCCTTCGGAAGATTTACAAATATGTATCTCTTTTGTGCTTCATATCGTTGATGAATACGACGGCAACAAACAAAAGAGGGAGAAATTGTGGGAGACAATTCATGCGGATTATGTGAAAAATTGGAAGCCAACACAAGGTGATCCTCCGAAAGAGTCGAGGACCCGAATTGCGCTTGTGTCTCACTACAACAAATTCAAGCTACTCTTGCAAAAATGTGGCGTATGTTTGTACGCGGCACAACAACGTATAGCTAGCGGCACTTCGCTAATGGATGAAGTAAGTTTATTTTTTTTAGCATAATGATGAATTAAATTATATAGATTATATAATTTAAATTATGTAGCATGCATTATTAATTTTGTATGCGTAGCAAATTTAATCTATACAAATTTATAAATTATATAAACTTATATAATGTATACAAATTTAATGTATACAATTTATATAGTTTAATGTATACAATTTATATAATGTATACAAACTATGCATTATCCCAAATTTTTTGTTCGGGAACATTATATAATGACCATCCTTTTTAGATTATATAATTTTTTGTAGCATATATTATATGATTTTTTTTGTAGCATAATGATGAATTAAATTATGGTAGCATACATTATTAATTTTGTAGCATAATTTATATATGTAATTTGAATTAAATATGTAACATGGTGAAATAGCTAATATAATTATTTTATTAGATCAAACAAGCTCAATCATGTTACTATAAGGAAAAGAAGAAATTATTTACACACTTTGAATGTTGAGAAGTGGTTAAGAATCATCCTTCATTCATTTTGGTGCTACCAAGTACTTCATCTCCATATACAAGTAGTTACCAACCTACTCCTTCCGCCGCCGAATCATCTCCAACAATTAATTTGGATGACGAAGAAGTGAATGAGACACCTCAAAGCCACGTGGCCGCTCCCTCTAGTCCACCTAGACCAATGGGAACGAAGGCGGCAAACGAAGCGAGGCGACAAAAGAAACAAGGTAAGACTCCTATTGAGCAACGAGTTGAGGTTTTGCATACCATTGCTAGTGACCAAGCTTCGTGGCAATCCAAGAGGATAGCGCATAATGAAAGTGAGCTTAATTATTACGCGGAGTACATAGAAATTCAAAGGCGGAATGAAGCAAGGGCGGATGAAGAGTTACGATTGAAGAAACAAGAGGAGGAAACAAGGATCATGACAATGGATTTGGAGGCAATGACCCCAATCTCAAAAAGATATTTTACAAAGAGGAAATTAGCCATCCTTAATGAAGGAGAACCTAGTCAAGATCAACCAACCGATGAAACATATTCTGATTGTTATCACCCAAGTTGCGCGCTCTTTCCATAGAAGTTATAGTATTGTACTAAGAATAAATCTGGGCTTGGCTCGTCATTTTATGTAATTTAAATTTTATGTAATTTAAATTTTCAAGAAATAAAGATGCAATTTATTTATTAAGATGAAATTGAAATACACTTTAATCCGATAACACAAGCTTAATAATTAAACACACATACAAAAATTAAACTAAAATTAAACACAAGCTTAATAATTAAACACACATTTTTAGGGTAATATTTAGAGTTTCTCGCCGGTTTCCAACCTCCAATTGTGCTTCACCAAGTCTTTCTGAAGCTCTCTATGGATGTAACCAGATTCAAGATCGGCAACACGGTTGTGAAACCGTTGTATATTTGCTCCATCTCTACTAATTGGCTCAAAAGGAATTCGATTCCCTTGTTCATCCACCGGCCCATCATAAACCCGGAAAGCCCTCGATGGATTTTGCACGTCTTCTTCTTCCTCATCCTCATCCTCATCCTCCACGTACTCTTCCTCAACAATCATGTTATGTAATATGATGCAAAACTAACATGATGGTAGTCATTACCGATTTGTGGTGCAATGTACAACTATCACGAATAATTGCCCATCGAGATTGTAAGATGCCGAAGGCCCTCTCCACATCTTTTCGGTATGCCTCTTGTTTCTTTGCGAAGAGTTTATCTTGCGACTTCTGGGGATTAGAAATAGTTTTGACGAATGTAGAGTACCTTGAATATATTCCGTCAGCCAAATAATAAGCGTGGTTGTACCTCTCTCCATGGACTTCATAGACGGCAGTTGGGTCTCTTCCTGCAAGGACCTCTGAAAACACATTCGATAGGTGGAGCATGATAGTCGCATATTTATGCGTCTATTTGGTATTTAATTTGTTCCCTATATTTAGTTTGTTGTTATTAATTGAGTGAATTAATTATGTTTATTTATTTTTAGGTATGTTGGAGATTAATGAAGAAAATGAGGTTAAATAATATATTTTAAGAGTTATTGTGGAAGAGGAAGATTTACAGAGTGAAGGAATCCTAATTTGAGAAGAATACTAAATGCCCATGTGACCTTGGTGAAGGAAGTCTTGGCAAGGTGATTAACTAAGAGATGCTTGGCGAGTATAATTGGTGGGAGACGTAACAATGTAGGAAGCAAAGAAGTGGAGTTGAAGTGGTGTTTGACTTGGACTTTGGGAAGAACTCCATTTGGAATTGGAGACGTACTGGTGAACGTGATCTTGCTAGGTTAAGTACTTAATTATGTTGCATATATATATATATGGCAAGTGGGCTGAAAAGAAGAGCACGTACGGTGGCTTGGCGAGGAAAAGATTAAGGAGTCATTTTGCATGTTGATTTGCTATGCACCTGCTTTAGCTAGCTAGGTTAATTAAGATATATATATATATATATATATATATATATATATATATAGTTAGCTAGCTGGGGGGGGGGGGGGGTGAAGAAAAAAAAAGGAGTCTAGCGAGAGAGTGGAAGAGAAAAAGACAAAAAGATAAATAAAGAAGAATAAAGAAAGAAGAAGTGGAAGAAAAAGGAGAAATCGTATTGCAAACCTGCGATCCCGACGGGGATCAAGAGTTTATTTCTTCTCATTCTTATGTTCATCTTTCATGAATTCTTCAATGTTATTGTTTAAAACTATGAGTAGCTAAATTTCCTTTGTTAGGGACTGATCGAAGCCCTAGATATGCTTACGATTTTGAACCCCTTTTGATTCTATTAATTATTTGGATGAAAGTTTGTTTCACTGTTTTCTCACCGTATGTTTTCTATGTTCATGTTTCTTTGAGTGCACACTTAGATGCATGGCTTAGGATCTATAGTCTTGATTATGTATATGACCACCTTATCGTTGCATATTCTCTAGAGACAAACATGAATTTGTGTGAAACAAGCCTTAGTGATGTAAGGGTGACCACCTTATCAACCCTTAAAGCTCTGTTACTCTTCAAACATTCTTATAACGTAATGACTTCAGTTCTCTAGGCTTACATCACCATATGTATAAGTCGGTTAAGTGAGGATCAAGATCGAGCAGATTGTCCCTCCCTCTTTCATGCCAAGTAAGAGAGTGTAATACATAAGATGACTTAACCAAAGCTCTTGTGTGGGGAGTATTCATCCATGGTTAGTTCAATTATATTGGGGAGGTCGTAAGTATGTCTAGGGTGGAGAGAAGTTCTTAACACTCATATCTCATTGATTATCTACAATAATTTACTTTCTGCAATTTACTGATTTCTGCATTAGCTGTAGCTTAGCTGATTTATTTCGATAACCAAATCAACTCAGAAAACCCTCAAATTTTGTGTGGTAGTCCACCAATGTGTCTAGTTTGTTGTGTCCAAATTTCGTAGCATTTGAGTCTTTCTAGCTTAGGCTCGCGTTGTCATTAGTGTACTGTAGTCGAGTCTGTCAGTATAGTAGTTGTTAGGATTTAGTTTCACCAATTCCTTGTGTTCGACAACCCCTATTTATTGTACTACATTGATATATCCAGGTTGTGAATAGGGTATCTTTGAGAGGTTTTTACCCACCTTGTCAGAGCATGTTAATGTCATTTTTGGCTCTAGGACACCCGAAGAAGCTGTGCCATATCCACGTATCATACGAGGCCACCGCCTCCAGAATAATAGTTGGGCGACCCTTTCGACCTGAGTACGCCCCTTGATAGGCAGTTGGGAAGTTCTTCCACTCCCAGTGCATGCAGTCGATACTTCCGATCATGCCTGGAAAGCCTCGGCGTTGGCCTTTAGCTAGGAGTCGTGTGAGGTCTGTCGATGTTGGACTGCGGAGGTATTTTGGACCATAGATTTCATACACTTGGCTGCAAAAATCCTTCATGCATTGCAGGTTAGTCGATTCCCCCATCCTTGTAATTTCAGTGCACTGATTCGCGGCCGCCCCGTACGCCAACATTCTCAGAGCACCGGTCAACTTTTGTTCTGGAAGAAGCCCTAGCAATCCAGTCGCGTCTGGTCTTTGATGCCAAGATTGGTCGTAGTTGCAGAGATCCGTCATGATAATGTTGAATCGGTTTCTGCTCATCCTGTACCGCCGACGAAATTCTGCCGCCTCGAAGTTGGGACGTTCGATGAAGTAATCAGCCATAAGATTGTGTCCCCTAGATAGCCTCTGTCGTGGATGATTCGGTTTTTTACCGCGACGTGAACCGCTCGGTCTTGAGGGTTCATCGTCGTCTTGTGCTTCCACCATGACCACCTGATTGATGAATGATTGCTCCATATAGTCATCCTCTTCTTGTTGACGTTGTCTCCTCCTGAAAAAATTGGGGAAGCTGAAAGGATCCATCAGAGTGATGAACAAGGAAATGTTGCAAAGTGTTTAGAGAGATGAGTTATCTACTCGGATTCTTGTAGATGGTGTAAGGCAACTATGAGTGAATGATGAACATTTTATAGGCAATTGTAGATAATCCGATCGTCAAAGATGAAGACACGTGTCACATCGTAATTGGTCGAAAATCAGACCGGAAATCTAGTTCAATTATTTTATCGACAACGCTATCTCTCATTGACACGTGTCGCATCGTAATTTTCCGAAAATCTTACCGGATATCTTGTTGAATTATTTGGTTAACGACGATATCTCGTAGCGACACACGTCGGATCGCCATTGGTCGAAAATCTCATCGGAAATCTAGTTCAATTATTTTACTGACAATGACACATGGCAGTGACACGTGTCAATTTTTAATTAGTCGGAAATCTTTTCGGAAATCTTGTATAATTACTACCGATAAAGACACGTGTCATATTATTATTGGTGGTAAATCTATCCGGTAAATCATTTTTAAACATTTTACTACATGACAAAGCTGATTTGCTTGAAGCAAATAGTGAATGGGTGTGTGCAAAACTTGATTTGCTTAAGCAAATCTTGGATATATTTTGCTTGAAGCAAAATTTGCTCTTGCTTTGCTTCTTGCTCTGCTCATGGGTGTCTGTAAGGCGGGGTGGCCCAATCTTTGGCCGTACCTATTCTTATTCTAAACAAGACACGAGAGCCGGATATAAACATTTTAAAAATTCTTCTCGATCGTTTTGAAACCCGAATAGGACATATGGGACGTGCCCAACCCTAGATTTGAGAACTCAATTGGAAAACCTATTTCAATGCTTTTGTTATTAGTCGTTATTGGCATATCTACTTTTAATTGTGCAATGTCTGTGTGATAGAAATCTATCGTTATAAATTTATAATGCCTTACATCATCTCTAATCATCAAGTTTTATATCTCCAAATAAGACTTTTCTCAACTTTGAACTCTTCAATGATAAGAAAAAAACAAGAGGCCCACTACCATCAAGCTCGGCCCTTCCTTTAAAAGTCCAAAGAATCAAACTTATTTTTGACTGGGCCAGACTTATTCCTACTACCATCCAGCTCCAACAGACTACTCTGCATCCATCTTCAGAGGCATAATGTAGTTTGCACATTGTCGCCAAGTACATTGACATCTTATCCTGTTGTGGTCCATTGTTATTTTGTATCGCAGTAGTATATAGTCTATAACATCATTTGGGGTGAATTAAGCAACCAATGAAGTAATTTTTCTTTCATTTCAATTACCTAACTTATGTGTTCTATTGTCTAGTATCAGAGACCAGAACGTTTATGCATGGTTTGTACTTCCACGCAGACCTAATGGAACCACCACTAACCCCTCCTCTACCATCTTCTACCACCCCTACATACGCCATTCCAAGTTCGTGCACTACAAACGACTCTAGTTTGCGTACTTCTGTGGAGTATCTTTACTCTCAGAACGAGATTCTCAACAATCATATTGACACTCTTCAGCAAGGCCATGCTAAAATACACTTATAGATGACATCTCTCCAACAATCAGTGTTAGCCGCTCTCAACTAGCGTGCCACTACCACAACACCCATGCCTACTTGAGTTCCCAATTTTGGCACTAGACCGCTTGTGGCCACTGATTGGACAAGCTTGGATCTCTCTCAACCCCCACAGCTCTCTCAGACATCTGTTCACCTCTTCTCATAACTTTTACACCTTACAGTTTCAATTATGCAACCCCCTCTTAGCTCAGTCCACTTCCACCACCACAAGGCCCACCTATCTCTTTGGCTTGCTCCTCTAGGAAGGCCCTCACCTTCTCCTCATTTTTCTCCTCAACAACTCGACTTCCCAAACTGTGCCCAAGGTAAACCTTCGCGAGATCGGCCTTCAAGTTTGTGACCTCAGCCTGGTGCAAAGTACGCTCCTCCTCGAGGGTTCTATCTTTGGCATCCAGCTAGTGAACCACAAACTCGTGAGTTCTGCCATACTTGGCAACCTGGCCCTCTGTCACATACACCTTCTCCCTCAAAAGCTCTGCTTACTTCTCGACTATGACAACATTGCTTTGAGCAGTTTGCAGACAACTTAGGAGAGTTCTAAGGGCGACGGTGAGGATCGCGGTAGCCTGTGTGCATAGCAGATTCGGGAATCAAAATAATTTGTACAATACGGTGAAAGTGAGTAAGAATAAGGAAATAAACTTTACTCTATAAAGCGAGGTCCAAGACATAGTTACAAGGTTCTCGCGAGATCTAACTCCTTGAGATCCACATGATCCTGTTCAAGCATGTCAGCAGACATGATCACAGCTGTAATATCGATCCACACGGTCAAGCCCTGAGCAAAGGTTGGAGGTGGTGTGCTTCCTGACTAATTAAGGGGATGTGAGCACCGTACTCAAGCGTAATCTGCAACAACCTAATGTTCATTTTTAAAAATAAAAAAAAATAATCTGGAACATTTATGAACATTTATGTATTCGGATCAGTATCCAGCGACCATCTCTGTATTGGGCATATGACATGGGGAGCGATTTAGAACCAACGTTGGACGGACCTGACCTGGAGAGATTATAAACCGCAATCAGGAAGTCATCGAGTTCAACTTTTGTCATTAAACTGATGAATTTCTTTGCAGAAAACAATCGAATGGGTTTGAAATCAATGGGTTTCTCCCAATTAGATTCAGATTTGCAGGTTGTCACTGCAAGAAAAACTCACTTAGACGACGAAACTATTCCTTCGTTTAGGTTAGAGTTACCATCGTCTAAGTACTTAGACTACGGAATCTCCGTCGTCTAAAATCCGCCGTTCAAGTGCCGTAGTCTAAGTACTTAGACGATGAAAATATATCATTGCAACGTCCAAGTGACGTCTTAGACGATGTAATAAATCGTCCGTCGTCCAAGTAAGGATTAGACGACACAAATAACATTTGCGTCGTCCAAGTACAACTTAGAGTACGAAATTATTGCGTGGTCTAAGTGATAACTTAGACCACGAAACTATTGCATAGTCTAAGTGATGACTTACACCACGTATGTATATACGATTTTGTAGTCTAAGTCATCACTTAGACTACGAAAGCATATATGATTTCGTAGTCTAAGTGATGACTTAGACTACAAAATCGTAAATGCTTTCGTAGTCTAAGTGAATATAATTTTTTTAATTAAAATTTGAATTTAAAGTAAAATATTATTAAATTAATTAAAATAATAAATTTAATTTAAATATTAAAATAAATAAAATTGTACGCACATCGATATCGTTCGTAAAAAATGAAATATTAAAAACTACGTACAAACTAAGTAAATACGACAGGAGTAGACGCGTCGCTGAGTCTCCTGCCATGCCGTCGTCATTGTCATCGAGGTGTGGGGTCGGAACAGAACGACAATCTTGTTGAACCCTATTTTGCATGAGGGCGAGGAGGTTGGCTATCTGCACTTGTTGCTTATCAACCCTCTGACGCATAGATAGAGTTTCCGCCTGTGCGAGTCGAACCTCTTCAAGGGGTGCTTGGACTGCCGCATCCCGAGCACTTGTCCTCACCGAGCGTGCCGTAGATGAGTCAGAAGATAAATCTCGTTGCACCTTGCGTCCCAACCCCCTAACCTCCTTGCCAGCTCGACAACCGTATACCTCATCGGCGATTGTAATTTGGCTCTCCCTCGATAGAGGAGGCAGGTCTTCCAGTGACAAATCCGACTGTGTAAGCTGCGTGTTGGCCAATTCTTATTGCACCAGTTCTACCAACCTTACCTGAAAATAATAATAAAAATTAAATAATTATAAATTTGTACGAGAGTTTAATAAATAATAAATAATAATTACGTTAATTGAGAAGAAATATATACGACACCTACGTCGCTTTGACTCGCTTCATTGTCGAGCTCCGGCATCACGTAAGCGGTGACGCTAGCATTCAGATAAGAGTGTTTTGAGCCCTTATCTTTGTGCTCCTTGGCGATTTGTATCATCTGCTTGGAGCCGGAGGTATGATGTTTGTCCTTCTTCTCCCGATTGACCTTGTTTACTTCCGATTTCGTCTGTTCGACAACATAAATCATTAAAAAACTTATAAATGACTAAAAAATAAATTATTCGATTTTGTCAATTTAAATAAAAAAAGACGAACCTGATACAATTCTTCTTCGTAGTGGTTGACTAATCACTCCCACTCATCTTCCATATTCCCACGTAGCTCTATGGGGGTAGGCGAGCGGCCGAATTGGAGGTAATACTTGTGAAGTCTATACTTCCAATCACAGTAGATGGTGTTAGCAGTGGTGTTGATGTGCCTAAGCATCTCCGGTGTGTCATCCACCGCATATTGTTCGTACAAAAAAATGAATAAAAAGTTATAATAGTATATATTATGAAATTATAATTTTTATTGATTATTAAAAAATGAATTTAAAATTATATTACCAAGAGTTCTTTAAACACATTCCCCTTCTCCAAGTCCAGCAACTCCTTCCAGCTAGGCGCAACCATACGAATCTTGTTGCGAATAATTACCCCGATGCTGTGCGATGAGAGACTAGCTAGCTGCAAGATGGGAGGACCATTGGTGAAATCGGTGTACGACAACTGGATCTTTTGCCCGGTCGCCTTGAACAATGATCTACACGTTTTCTACGTGATTCTTAATATGTTTTTCCCTTCATTTAGCTTCGTTAGGGCTCTAAGTATTTCATTTCTAACTTACTTTAACGTTTTAGGTACAAAATAAAGATGAATCAATAAAGGAGGCAGAATTGAGCTTAAAATGCACTAAGCGGAGATTTTCCCAATTTGATGAGGAAAATGATCTTTCCCTACCCGAATTAGGAATGAATGTCAGCCATGAAATTAACGTCTACATCATGAAAGGAAGCATTGAAGCTAAAACGAAGAAGAAACGAAGTTTCCTAATCTCACTAGGAATTTCCGGAAGAGCAGAAAAATGATGACGGGATCATGTGCGAAAGTTACTAATTTTGGGTTCCAAATGGTTTCTAAAAAGTGTGACCAAATGGTTTCCAGAATTAGTAACCCAAATGAAATGAAAAATGGTGTCATTTGTCCCGGTCAAACCAAGAAAAGAAGATGGTGCGCATGGAGTATATTCTGGCCGAATATTGCATATCTTGCTTGCCTAATTCATTGCCGAATCATGTGTATCTTCACTACCATATTTGAGACCGAAATATCCAAGATATTATGCCCAAATTCGGACTAGATATTCCTTGGGAATCAAGAAGAACAAAATCTGGCAAGATATCTCAAATCAGAAATCAGGAAAATAATCCGTCAACTTCTTCAGACGATTTCGAACAGCCCAGACCTCTGATTAATGCATATGATACCTCGTTGGAAAGATCTTTGAATTATCTTTCCAACGACACCAAGATCGCAATTTTTGGAGATCTACAGCTCCCGGAATGTCCGTTTTACCAAAAAGGGTCAGATCTGTCCGGAAAGAGAAAGAAGAGATTTTCCTTGTGCACCAAGCTCATCCTTGTGCCTATAAATTGAAGACTTCGGCTCATTCATCATCATCTCTCATTCTAGTACTCAAAGCTCTGCCCAAAACACTACCTCTCCTCCCTTGCACCAAATCTGAAGAAGTCATCCCTCCAACGCCATAAACACCATCCTCCACCGAAATATTAGGGGAGTCCCGAAGTATTTCGCCATCTCCATTGAAGAGCAGCTTACACCAAGTAGTCTAGGGGAGTCCCGACAACAAAAAGTGTAACCATAACTCTTCTCTTATTTCTTTGTATTTTTGGCATTCTTTGGAGTGAAGTTGTAAAGGATTTTGGTTATATAATTCTAGTTAATTTTCTGCCATCTTCTAGTTCTTACGTTTTTGCTATACATGTTTATTCTATGCTTAATACTTAATCTGAATGCAGGGGAGTCCCGGTTTAGATTATTGATGTGTTAGGGGAGTCCCGAAGCACTTAATCACGAAATTAACATGAGTTATATAGTTGAGGACGTAGGCACTTTTAGGTTGCATGAAATTGGTTAGGTTATAAAGAGTTAGAGAAAAAGATGAGATGATCACATGTATATATTAGATAGGTTTTATTTTCGGTTTAGTAAACATGTTTAGGTTCTTTGATTCTTGTTTGTTTTGCTTGTCTATGAGTATAAAGCATGATAGAGTCCTAGGATTTCTAAGTGTGTTTTACTTGCCATTTTTTTGTCTTTAATTTTGTAGGTCATTAGAACACCAATTCAAACTCCCCCCATACTTTCTAACGTTTTCATGCAGGTGAACACCCTACAATACCCGGTTAAGAACGATACCCTATTTACCAATGCTACATCTACACAAAAGGGTTTTAAATTGCATTTCGTCTAGATTGATTATTGAGTGTTAATTTAGTAGTCACTTTAGGCGTTATCAAACAACTTCTCAGATTTTTCACCATTTCCAAGTCCTCGAGTCCTTTTCGGTTGAGGGTTTGACAAGGTCCTCCTGACCTTACGCCACGTGTTGTAGAGAATAGACTCGAAGGCCGACCTCTGGGCACCTTCTGACATCGAGGATCAGCCGGAATGAGTGTTATTGTCATCACTCTATATAACTGGGACATTAGCAATTTCTCCAGTCGCCGCAGCCAAGAGACCAGCTGAAGGGTCCGAAGGAGGCGCGACGTTGTACTCTAAGCTCTGCCAACCCACTTGCTCTGCGAAGCGTCGAACCTGAGCATCTTTGGTCTCTGTTTGTGCCTTCTTTTTACTCTATAGGGTCATTTTAACCTAGAAGTTGTAAAAATCAACTATTAAACCTATTTTATCATTAATTATAACTACTTTATAATTTACTATTTTTAACAATTTACAATATTTATTCTTTTTCATATTTACCACAAAATTTACTATTTTTAATATTTACCATTTTTAATATTTATCATTTTTAATATTTACCAATTTATAATATTTACTATTTGTAATTTTTACCTTTTTTAAAAATTTACAATTTTTATTATTTACTATTTGGTTTTATCATGTTTCTATTTTCCTTTTTTTTATATTTAGTATTTTTATTATTTTATTATTTTTAATATTTACCTTCCGTTTGTATATTTTTATCAATTTATTATTTTTACCCTATTGACAATATTCACCAATTTATAATAATTGCCAATTTATAAGTTTTACCAATTTATAATATTTACTTAATTTATAATATATTTAGCAATTTATTATTTTTACTATTTTTTAATATTTACTAATTTACAATTATTACCAATTTATTATTTTTATTAATTTATAATTTTTACTAATTTACTAATATACCAATTTACAATTAAACACATTACACTGTATTATACCTAAATACATAGTACTATACCTAAATACATATTAAAAAGAAATTATAAATACATACGTACGTAAAAAAAAATATTACCAGCGGCAGTGGGATTGGGCCGGCCGGCGGGAGGCGTCGGAGGTTGAGGGAGGAGGCCGTAGAGGGAAGGGAGGGAGCGAGGAGGAGGATTGATGTATGAGGTGGATGGAGGGAGGAGAGGCCGACGGTGGAGGAGGTGGGAGGAGGTGGAGGCCGGCCTGTGGGAGTCGTCGGAGGGAGATGTGAGGTGTCGCCGGAGCCGGAGTTTGAGAGAGAGAGAGAGAGAGAGAGAGAGAGAGAGAGAGAGAGAGAATGGTGTAAGAGAGAGTGATCGATCGAAACTGTCCAGAATATAAAATTATACAGTTTTACTTAGACAACGGAAGCTGATTTTACGTCGTCTAAGTGAAACCGACCTCACCTAGACGACGGAAAGAGGATTTTACGCCGTCCAAGTGTCCACTTAGACGGCGTATACTCCTCTTTCCGTCATCTAAATCAATCTCAGTTTCTCCTCGAATTAATTGGCGGGTGGAAGTTGACCACCATTTATTTTGGGAAACCGTTTAAAATTTGAACTTAGATGATGAAAGAGACATTTCCGTCGTCCAAGTCATGACTTAGACGACGTAAACTTAGTTTACGTTGTTTAAGTTCAAATTTTGAGTGGTTCCCAAAATAAATGACAGTGAAATTTGGACCGTTCAAAATTTGAACTTAGACAACGGAATTGGCTGTGTCCGTCGTCCAGGTGAGCACTTAGACGACAGAAAGTCCTCCTCCTTCGTCGTCTAAGTACAATAGTTAAAAGGTATACTTGCGGGTAAGAGAAATTCACTTAGCCTTGGACTAATCAATAGTTAAAAGGTTGAGGAGATAAATCTCACAAACAACGACACGTACACAATTATGTATCGATCCATCGGCTAATCGGCTGATCACCGAGTACACCCTGGGGGGGGGGATTAGGAATGCCTTACCCGATGACTCATCCGGGGGGACTAGGAATGTCTTACCCAATGATTTATATATTTTGCCTCCACACGCTCGCATTACTTTTATCTTGACTCGCTCAGTTTTATTTTATATTTTTGGTGAAAGGTATAAGATTACGATTTATGATTTCTTCAAATTGTTTATTTTTCGTCCACTCACTCTGACGTCTTTTATGTTTTATATGTCTTTCTCCTGGGCCATTTGATTTCAAATGCCCAGGTTTGCAAAGTTCTGTGGAGGTCGAGCGCACACATTGTCGAGGCATAGCAATTTCTACCGTAGGAACAGGTTGATCCTATGAGCTAGTATTTCAGTTATATTAGTTAATTTAGGTAGTCATGTAGCTCTGATGTCATAAACGTCTTCTTGAAGTCTTTATTTGGTGTGACCCAATAGCAAAAGATTTACATTGTTGTGTGACTTCAGAATTTTGAGCTTCTACTTCCTTCTATTTTTAGTTAAGTACGAATTTAATCTCATGTTAATTTAGTTGTTAAGACTTAATCTTAATTTAGACAACTAAATCGAGATCGGATCCTCATAGTCACTTACAAAAAAACTTGAACTTTCCTCCTCATCATATCGGAGAGCTGAAATTTAGTGGGCTCGATAACATATGTTGGGTTGCATGTGTATCCGGGTTGTCTTGCTGCTCTCAACTCGAAATTCTTGGGTTGCAAGATCATTGTTTTAGTGGTACTCGCATCACCCATAGTAATAGTAATCTGGTACATGTTGACGCTATCGAGTTAATTTTGGGTCCTGGTTCTTAATGTTTCTCATTTGCAGCAACGACCCACCTGCTTATTGTAAGGAGCACCGGGAAGCAAGTCAATAACCGCAGGGTTCTTGCTACAACAATGAGGGGCAAGTGGTTTAAAACTGGAGCATTTCCCGTTTTCAGTTGTTTCAACTCCTAGCATATCCTAGATAACTTCATTGCTTGACCAAGTCCAATCTAAACTCCACCCTGGTGGTTGGATAAGTCAAAACTTTTGATAGTTTGTTAAAAGTCACAAACATACAGTTCAAATATTAGAGTAACAATTTTGGACTACAAAATCTGAAATATCAAAATGTACGTGATACTGAAAACACAACTTTTACCACATAGCCATCTTCTGCCCATTGTCTTGTATCCCACTTGATTGTTATATTGTCAGTCGGGTCAAGAGGATTATATGCTTATGCAATATACAGAGAGAAGGAAAAAAAAATTACAGATAGTATTTCAACTTATATGGTTAGGTCAATTTGATACCTGAACTTTTTTTCGTACGAAAAACGTACTTAACTTATTTATCCGTACCGTTAGGGTACCCACGTCACTTTTCTGATCAAATTCTGACTAATTTGCTGACGTGACACCTTTATTTTTTTAAAATGTTCTTATTGCCCTCAAAATTTTCCTCCAATTTTCTTCCCACCAACAATCTGCAATGGTTCCCTCCAAAATTGTGTTCGCTTCTTATCAAGAGGCATGCGTGTCTTTTAGACAGAGGGATGCGATGGAGCAGACGATGTCGCTTGGAGGAAGGCGTGGCGGTGCCATTGGCCTGCTTCTTGTGTTAGAGCTCTAAGCGTCGCTAGGAGTACGTATACTGCCTTGGCATGGTAAGGTGATGCATTGGCTCGTGGAGTCCGGTTTCGCTTATGCATGGCGATGCATAGCGCCAGCAGCGTTTGGTATAGGTTCCATCAGAGTTTAGCCCTTGCTTGCAGGCGTTTACTCTCGGTGTCGTTGACGATTTAAATGTCGTTGCACTTTGTTGACGGGGGCGGAGCTAGATTGATTTTATCAGTCCCCGAGTGCCAGCACTTCAATTAGCTGGCCTTGAGCAGATGCTGGCGGTGTAAAGCTAATCGAGAGGTGTTGCGCTACTCTTTCAAAAAACAACGACATGGTGTAGAATTTATAAATTTAGGAGCTGGCGCAGTCATGTATGAAGTTGACGCCATGGTTGCAGCGTTTACTTTTCCATTTAGATGATGTTTAAAAAATATGCATATACACATATCGACAACATGTAGTGTATGCGTGTGTGAAAGCGTATGATGCAAAGCAGCTTAGATACTAACCTTGAGATGCATGGAGTATATATTTAATGTAGTTGAGCATGCAGATTAACACAAGTTGTAGTGGTCAATTCGTCAATGGCGTGGTGTACACAAGTCGGACTAAGTTGACTAAAATATGGATATTAATTGTTTTGAAAATTAACAAAAAAAACTCATCTTTGAGACGAAGCATGAAATCGTCCTCTAAGAAAAAAAGCAGTCGTTCACTTTCATTGCTCTTCCTTGTGCATCCCCTCTCTTCCTCATCTTCAGCCCCGTGCTGGTACCTACCTCCATCATCATGAGGTTAGCGGTCACGGCTTTCCTCAAGTCAAGGGCTTTCGGGCTCACCGGGCTGTCGTGGGTGACCGACTACGTATGTTCGTAGAATATTGTTGGCGATTTGAAAACTGGCAAAAAACTTTGAGGAAGGATAATAAGGATATTTTGAATAAATGAAAGTGTCACATCAACAAACTTGCTAGAAATTGAACAAAAATGTGATGTGGGTACCCCGACGGTACAGACAAATAAGTTGGAGTATGTATCTCGTACAAAAAAAAATTCAGATATCAAATTGATATAACCACATAAGTTAGAATACTGTGGGTGAATTTTTTTCTAGAGAAAATCAAAGCTCAATACCATCACTACATGTACGGATTAAACGCTACTCTAAATGACATTAGCAAGCTCTCAATTAAACAAAATCAATGCACCAAAATATGTAAATAGCGGACTACGTACAGTCTCGAAACAAAACTTCAAGCATGGAGTGGACGTACATTTATATCGAAAAGAAAAACTAAACTTCAAATGAGTAGCTCATTTTTCTATGAAAAACTAACGAGAAGCGAAGAAACCGAGAGTGAGAACTAGTAAGCTACAGAGTAACAGCTCTCTCTTTTTCTCTCTCTGGCTCTAGCTCTAGCTCTGAAATTTGCTAAGTGACAATGGAAGAGTGACTGCTCTTTTAAGAGCAGCAAGCAACACTCTCAATATTAAATGACATTTTTTCCCTCGTGCGGTGGACAAGAAGGCACCGAAAATGCCGTTGTACTGAATTTTTATTTTTGGTCTCTTTTACTGTTGGTAAAAGTTGCAGTCTCCCATTGGTTAAAACTTGATTCTCTCTTAGCCAAATAATACCTAACATCTGTCTAACTTTAATCTCAGCCATCCATTATAATTTGTATGACCAGATTTTAATATCTTCTATTTCTCTTTCTTTTTCAGCCAAAACATGTTGGTGCCCCCTCTTTCTCTCTCATCTCTCTATTTCTCTCCATCGATGGGCAAATGAAAACAAGACCACAGTTAGCTATCATTGTTAATCTGGAGAATTGCCCAAATTACAGACATGAAAGAGAGATGGGTTCGTTAATTCCATTGTGTTAGTAAAATTATATATGAATATGGATTTGGGAAGATCAAAACATAAAAAAATATGATTTCAAGAAGATGAGTATGTAAATCTGGGTTTGGAAAGTGCACTGCAACAATCTGGGTTTGGTGATCCACAGATCTCATGGATACTCCACCACCACCGAACGACCACAAAATAGATACATAAGTTTTAGAGATCTGTATGTACTACGAACTTTGATGTAGTTCATCTCTGATGTACAATAAGTAGACGACACAATTAAACTGATGGTGTTGTGATGTTCGATTTATTTAAAGGGATGAGAAGATCCCAGGAAAGAACGAGAATTCGAAGAACATAGAAAGGAAAAAAAATTCATTGCGGGTTGCTATAAAAAGAAAAGGAAAGCTAAAAGCTATTTTACCACACAATTCAATCTAAAGTCTGGGATCGAAGAAATAGGCAGAGGTTAGGTGTTTTTGGTTAAGAGATGAGGTTAAGTTTGAAATTTTCAAAAAAATCGATCAGAGGAAAGAAAACTTGGTACAATTATTTGAGAAGTTGTCATACTCCATGGTGGGCAACATTGTCATAAACATGTTATAAAATAATTAAAGACAAAATCACCGACACCATTGTCAAATTACAAACGCTTGAATAGAAGAAGAAAAGTAAAACAGATTATGCAGAACTCCACTAGCAAGTGAGCAAAAACCAAATATCGAAAAGATGGAATACATAATACTTGCTCGAATTCTAAGCTCACTAAAATATAATGAATTGAGTAAATGGAGGGAATGAATGAGATTGAGTTAGCTATACTTATCATTTCCAAAAGTCAAAATCATATTCAAGAAGATTTGTATATTTCAAATTATTCAAACAATATGTATGAAAATAACTATTCTTAACACTTTTATATATCAAAAGGAATAATTGTTTATTATTTTGTCAACATCAAACTTACATCAAAGATTGTATTATACCAAAACCATGACAAAATATAAAATTAAAAACAAAACTAGACTTGATTACATAGCAGAATCGTGAGTCTAATACATAGACTAATCAAATCCGTAGTCTCCAGACTTACTTTTGTGTCATATGCTACAATAAGATTGGCTTCACCGCAATCTTCCATCTCATAATTTTCAATGTAGTTAGTCTCATATGTCAAATATTGTTTGGATCTTTTATAGGCAAATGGAACATCCTTGGGTGCACGTCATTGTTTGTGCATATGCTTGGTAGAATCACACTAATAGCAAGGTGACAAGTGAGAAGAAGACACAGAATTTTAAGAATTTCCACAATTTCTAGGACCAGAATTGGATTGAATCTTGTTGGAGTTATTTTGGCTATTGTCTTGGTGAGTCAAAGTCAAATTCTGACTGTGTCCTCCTCTGCCACGACCTCTCACTACCACATTTTAACCCATTGCCGGCGATTTTTAAATCGCCGGCAATGTTTTTTAACATTACCGGCGATTTTTGCCGAAAAAATCGCCGGCAATGTTTTTTTTTTTTAACATTACCGGCGACTTAAATGTAAGTCGCCGGCAATGTCCCACCGGTAATTAAAAAAAAAAAAAAACATTGCCGGCGACTTAAATGTAAGTCGCCGGTAATGTTTAAAAAAAAAAAGACATTACCGGCGACTTACACTTTAAGTCGCCGGCAATGTCTTTTTTTTTTTTTTAATTACCGGCGGGACATTGCCGGCGATTTGCCGGAAAAATCCCCGGCAATGTTAAAAAAAAAAAAAAGACATTACCGGCGATTTTTCCGGCAAAAATCGCCGGTAATGTTAAAAAACATTGCCGGCGATTTTTAAATCGCCGGCAATGGTTAAAGTTGTGGTAGTGTCTGTCATGTCCTCCTCTACCTCAACGATTGTTGTAAGGCTCAGACCGTTCTTCTTTTCCTTACGTGCCTTTCCACAAGTGTTATATGTCTCAAGAAATTTCTTAATACTAGCTAACCTAGTATTGTTGTTGAGAAGTATCTCGCGATATCTCTCTTTCTTGGTTAGAATGTTCATGAGATCACTGAATGATTTAATTCTTCCTTGCTCATAATCCGTCTGATATTGATGCACGAGCGTATCCATGAAAGTAGGGAAGGTGCTTAAAGGCTTCTCGATCATAGCCTGGCCGGTCTTGATCACGCCACAAATGGCTAACTCATATTAAAGCTCCAACATAGTTTGATTAAACACATTAATCTTTAGATAAACCAATAACTAGATTGAATCCCATTTTTATTGTAATTCTGGAAGTTATGCATCATGCACATTATTGAATCTTTCTTTTAAAGTTGCCCACAAATTTGCAGGGTCATTCATTAGCAAATACTGTTGTTTAAGAACTGGATGTATATGCTGCATCTAAAACATGAGGGCTTGAATTTTGCGAGATGGATTAAAGTCACCCACAAATTTGCAAGGTCATTCATTAGCAAATACTGTTGTTTAAGAACTGGATGTATATGTTGCATCTAAAACATGAGGGCTTGAATTTTGCGAGATGGAGTTGGTCCCTGGATGTTCTCACCAGGTGGTAGTGGTTGGATAGTATTAGTAAGATGTTTACCAAGAAGAGTATTCTCAACATCTAATACCCAACGATGGTATTCTGCTTCTTGTGGATCAATGATGTAAAACTCAGGCATTGCCGGCTCTGTTGAAGTCATATAAAATATAGATAAGAGATGTAATTAGTACCAATAAAAAAAACTATGATCACTAATCTCAAGTTTAGGGAATAAGAACCGTGATCAAGTATGGTCACAAAAATCGATGCAAAAATGGTGGTTTCATACCAAATCCATAAACCGTGACTTTCACAATTTGTCACAAATATTGATCTTCCCTTTTATTTCAATATACCGTACGTGACTCCTTCAAGACCGTCACTAATATTCAACTTTGAGTGAAGAGGAGATGAAATTCCCTTCTCTCATAACCTGTATTAATCCATAGGAATTAGGGCATATAATTGAAATAAAATTCACGGTATTGTAAATCTAAATCTAGACCTAGATTTAGGGCGTTGCGGTAATTTAAGTTTTGCAACCTAATTTCTAAATCAAAGAAGGTAGAAAATTTACCTCTAGGGTGTTATGCTCTATATGAAAACTTATAAAAAGTTTGAAGAATGAGGAATGAACCACGAATTTCGGCGACGATGGAGGACTTTCGGCGGCGGCAGTGATGGTGGGCGGTGGGAACTGGCTATGATGAAGGTGTTTAGGTGTTTAAGATGATGGCTATCAACTCAAGAGTTATTGATAACGTGTTGAAAGAGAAAATAGATACGTAATTAATGTAGACTGAAATTGTACTTTATTCATTGATAGATGACTTTAAATATAGGCATCAAAATATGTTACAATCATTATCCCTATAAATTAGAGATTGAGAGAATATATACTTCTACTCTAATTGTTTATTTCTAATTTAATTAATCTTAACCCAATTTTTATATCCTAAAACCAATATTACCTCTACAAATTTATATCAGTTTTCAACAAAAAAAAAGGAAACAAATATTCTCCACCAGATTTGCAAACCTTAATTTGAAACAATAAACCATGCAACCCTTCCTATCCCTTTTTTCCCACAGTTCTTTCCTATCCCTCCGCACTGAAACAATACGTTATGGTTTAATCTTCCAAAGCTCAAATCCTCTTTTCGATATGTTCTGCACGTAAACAATGGGTGGCTATTGGTGACCGTGCCGGTTGCTAATTTAATACATAGTGAAATTTTTTACCAGTTTTTTTTTGTTTTTATTGGAGACTTCTTTATTTTTGCTACTAGACTCAAACGACACCGTCGTCGGTAATAATTGAATGGAAACGATTGAAGCCTAAGAACCCAAAAGCTCAGAACACACACAAGGGAGCTATGCTACCTTTTTCATCCATTTTTTCAAGGAATTATCATTTTTATCGATCATATCGTTGCCTAAGCTTTGTAATTCAAAGGGAAGTTACAAAACTCATATTAGGCAATTGCCCAATCTCGCTCACACGTAGATCCTCTAATGGTGGTCATGTACTTCTCCGAATAGCAGTGCCAATCAACTGGGGAGTCACAGCCATTGATAACACGCCAAAGTTTAGAATCCAGTCGAGCGTCACGTTGAGCATGTCAAGTCGTTGGAGCGAAGATGCCAAGCTGAACAAACCCTATGCACTGGGGTTTAGTCTAGGCATGGGCCTTTTTGGGCCTGAGCCTTTACTTAGTCTCTAGTGTTGTGGGGTGGGTTGTTGGGCTCTGGTTTGGATGTGGCTATTTAGAGCATCCGCATCCATGAGCAGAGTAAGAAGCAAAGTAAGAGCAAATTTTACTTCAAGCAAAATACATCCAAGATTTTCTCAAACAAATCAAGTTTTGCACACACCCATTCACTATTTGTTTCAAGTAAATCAGCTTTGTCATGTTGTGAAATGTTTAAAAATGATTTACTGGATAGATTTACCACCAATAATAATGTGACACGTGTCTTTATCGGTAGTAATTATACAAAATTTCTGAAAAGATTTCCGACTAATTAAAAATTGATACGTGTCACCGCCATGTGTCATTTTCGGTAAAATAATTGTACTAGATTTCCGATGAGATTTTCGACCAATGCCGATCCGACATGTGTTGCTACGAGATATTGTCGTTGACCAAATAATTCAACTAGATATCCAGTAAGATTTTCGACCAATTACGATGCGACACGTGTCACTGTGAGATAGCGTCGTCGACAAAATAATTGAACCAGATTTCCGGTAATATATTTGACCAATTACGATGCGACACGTGTGTTCATCTTTGACGATCGGATTATCTACAATTGCCTATAAAACGTTCATCTTTCACTCATAGTTGCCTCACACCATCTACAAGAATCCGAGTAGATAACTCATCTCTCTAAACACTTAGCAACATTTTCTTGTTCATCACTCTGATGGATCCTTCCAGCTTCCCCAATTTTTTCAGGAGGAGACAACGTCAACAAGAAGAGGATGACTATATGGAGAAATCATTCATCAATCAGGTGGTCATGGAAGAAGCACAAGACGACGATGAACCCTCACGACCGAGCGGTTCACGTCGCGGTAAAAAACCGAATCATCCACGACAGAGGCTATCTAGGGGACGCAATCTCATGGCTGATTACTTCATCGAACGTCCCAACTTCGAGGCGGAAGAATTTCGTCGTCGGTATAGGATGAGCAGAAACTGATTCAACATTATCATGATGGATCTCTACAACTACGACCAATCTTGGCATCAAAGACCAGACGCGACTAGATTGCTAGGGCTTCTTCCCGAACAAAAGCTGACCGGTGCTCTGCGAATGTTGGCGTACGGGGCGGCCGCGGATCAGTGCACAGAAATTACAAGGATGGGAAAATCGACTACCCTGGAATGCATGAAGGATTTTTGTGGCCAAGTGTATCAAATCTATGGTCCAAAATACCTCCGCAGTCCAACATCGGCAGACCTCACGCGACTCCTAGTTAAAGGCCAACGCCGAGTCTTTCCAGGTATGATCGGAAGTATCGACTGCATGCACTGGGAGTGGAAGAACTGCCCAACTGCCTATCTAGGGGCGTACTCAGGTCGAAAGGGTCGCCCAGCTATTATTCTGGAGGCGGTGGCCTCGTATGATACGTGGATATGGCACAGCTTCTTCGGGTGTCTTGGAGCCAAAAATGACATTAACGTGCTCCACCTATCAAATGTGTTTTCAGAGGTCCTTGCAGGAAGAGGCGCAACTGCCATCTATGAAGTCCATGGAGAGAGGTACAACCACGCTTATTATTTGGCTGACTGAATATATCCAAGGTACTCTACATTCGTCAAAACTATTTCTAATCCCCAAACGCCGCAAGATAAACTTTTCGCAAAGAAACAAGAGGTATACCGGAAAGATGTGGAGAGGGCATTTGGCATCTTGCAATCTCGATGGGTAATTATTCGTTATAGTTGTACATTGCACGACAAATCGGTAATGACTACCATCATGTTAGCTTGCATCATATTACATAACATGATTGTTGAGGAAGAGTACGTGGAGGATGAGGATGAGGATGAGGAAGAAGAAGACGTGCAAAATCCATCGAGGGCTTTTCGGGTTCATATAATGTATGCTACAAAAAATTATATAATCTAAAATGGATGGTCATTATATAATGTATGCTAAAAAAAATTTGGGATAATGCATAGTTTGTATACATTATATAAATTGTATACATTAAACTATATAAATTGTATGCATTAAATTTGTATACATTAAATTTGCTACGCATACAAATTTATATAATGTATGCTACATAATTTAAATTATATAATCTATATAATTTAATTCATCATTATGCTACAAAAAAAATAAACTTCATCCATTAGCGAAGTGCCGCTAGCTATACGTTGCCGTGCCGCGTACAAACATACGCCCCATTTTTGCAAGAGTAGTTTGAACTTGTTGTAGTGAGACGCAAGCGCGATTCGGGTCCTCGGCTCTTTCGAAGGAGCACCTTGTGTTGGCTTCCAATTTTTCAAATAATCCCCATGAATTGTCTCCCACAATTTCTCCCTCTTTTGTTTGTTGCCGTCGTATTCATCAACGCTATGAAGCACAAAAGAGATACACAGTTGTAAATCTTCGGAAGGAAGCCAATGTGTGCCCATTGTTTTGGAAGAAAAGCTTAACGAAATGAGAGAGGAGATGGAAGGAGAAGTGCAATTTGTTGTGCACAAATTGGTGTGAGTTGAGCAAAAATTGAAGTACTATTTATAGGCAAATATTTGGGAGAGTTTGAGAATTTTTGGGATTTTTTAACTATTTTTTGGGATTATTTCCGTTCTGATTTGTAAGTAGCCGTTTCATTCAAATATTAGCCGTTGGATTGCTTCAAACTGATTCAAAATGGATGGTCCAGATCGATTGGACCGTTGTGTTTGATTTTACCAGCCGGTAAGGCATGTGTCAGTGGCTGATTGGTCTGTTACTATTTTTTTTTAACTTTTTTTACCTGGCGGGTGCAATGCACGCGCCTGACATAAAGAAACAGGCGCCTGGCGTCACCCACGTGTTGTGGGATCCGCCAGGGAGACGAGCAATCACCGGAGTAGCTCTTGCTCGAGCGTTTGCCGGAGCAAATCGTCAACGATGATTGCTCGGCCTCGTGCTCCCCGGTGCGCGCTCCAAAACCCAAATGATCGAGCAACTCCGTGCGGCCCCACCTTATGCGCGAGCAAAACCGGTGCCGGTGCTCGCCGGTGCAGTTGCTCTTACATTTGGGATCTCGATGACTTTTATTGGTCTAATTTTTATATTATTGCATTTGTGATTTCTTTATTAGAGCCAATGGTTTACAGTTAGAAGCTTATTTTGAGAATGATAAATAATTCTTATGTATAACATATGAGGAGTGCGGTAGAAAGCACATCTTAGAAAAGTTAGCCGCCATACATAGTGGTTTATATCTTATGACGGTTCAGATTATTGAATCCAATGCAGTCATTCTTACTACTATGTGTGACTCGGCCTCTAATCAACTTTGCCATTGCTGACTGAGACATCCAGGTCGTGATATGATAATCAAATATTGAATGACTCTCATGGTCATCTATTTTTCAAAGCAAAGAACCATGTGAAAATACTCATTAGTTTTGATGGAGTGGATGAAATTAATCATCTCAATCCGGTCTCGGTCTCCAAGATGAGTACAACACCTAGTGTTGGTCCATAAGATTCCTTCGTGGAAATCTATGATGCTTATCACTCATTTAGCAAACATTACAACAAAAAATTCAATTTGCTACACTTTTTGTGACGACATTAGATGCCGTTGCAAATACCTGTCCATGGGACAACAAAATTACCACCGTGAATGTGAAGGCTTTTTGCGACGACACTTTTATATCGTTGCTAAAAGTTTCATCAATTGCGACAACACTTTTATACTTTCCATTTTTGGTAACTTCCAAATTTACTTTACGACAAACTTCGAACAAATGTAACTTTCGCGTCGTAATTCCGTTTTCAACGATTCTCGCGTCTACGAACTTATCTCGACAAATTCTTCAATTTCCACCTGAAGTCAACCAACTTCGACAAATCCGATAAAAAGTCAACAGCTCAATTCAACACAAGCTTATCCGATAAAACGATCAACGGTCGAAAATATTCATAACTTAATCCTCGTAACTCGGAAAAATCCTCCGGAAGTTCCCACGAGCTCGAAATTAAATTCTCTACAACTTCCGCGAAGGATCCCAAATCAAATTCTCGCCCAATAATTTAGTCGCTAACGAAGCCGCCATATTAACAGATTACGTCGAAATCACGACTATTCGCAAAACTCGTAAATCAAGTCGATAACCATTCCATTTACGGTTCGGGTCGATCGACGGTCCAAAACGGATCACAATCACGATTTGGATAAACTCGAATGCGAACGGATAAACTCGACGATATTCCAAAATTTCAAATATTCATATTATATTCCTCGGTCGTCGAAATAATAATCCGGAACGCCCACGAACTCGAAATCACGCGTATAACAACTCTCGAGAAGAGACTAAACTCAAATTCTCGGCCAATAATTAAGTCGTGATCAAGTCTGGCGATTCAATCAATTATCGAAGAACTGCGATTACGCGCTAACTCACGAATTAAGCTGATTACACTTTCGATTCTATTCCGGGTCGTCAAAAATCTACCACCCTTAAAAAAATTCGACATCGAAATTACCAAGCCTGTCAACTGAAAAGTAGCGACTGTTTTGCATACAGTTCAACTCCCAAGTGGCAACCTCAACTGAATAACTCTGTCAATGGAAAATATCTCTGTGCTGTAATCTCTGTACCCTCAAATCCCGAATCTGAACTGGCTCCTCACAAATGCCAAGTGTTCCTGCATAAGGAACTGATAGGGTACAAAACACGCAATAAATCTGAAATGTAGTTCCACCACATGGAATACTACACACACAAAGCCAACGCTATAGGCAATGCCAAACTATACGGCACAACACAAATTTCCCTATGATCACATACGGATCAAAATAACGTGGCAAATTTACAACTCAACCTGCTCACATCAACATAACTCTAATATCGAACTCAAGCAATTATCAACCTGTTTCCGCTAATCCGAAGGTCTGTGGTAGCACATTCCACTAAATCAAAATCAAACGTTAGCTCAAATCAAACTCGCTCCAGCACAATGGAGTACAACATCGTTCCTCAAAACGACATCATGCAACGTCATAATCATAGTGGTCTACAAACTGGTACTGCATGCAATCTCGAACCGTTGAAACTGCTGGTCCCAAATCCCTCGGAACTGCAATACATAGGACCACAACATGCCTTCCAAAGACTGACTAGTCCTCAAAGATCGCCCACCAATCTGAGGATAAGAAACTGTACTAAACTGTAATTTGGTCCCCAATGCTCACCGCTATACTTGCCAACATTCTGTTGTAACTGATTATCTTGATCAGCAAACTGGAACACAGGCGCACCACAAAAATGGACAACCTCCGCCGAACACAGTTATACCAACTTGCCATCGAAATCTTTTCCGAAAGTACAAGGAAAAGAACTGACTTTATCGAATGGTCCATAATGACCCGATAACCGGTACCACAAACCGAAGTGCGTACTGGCACACAAAATCCACAGTGACAAGCTCCAACTTCTAATCGAAAATCTCCAATGGCTGTAACTTCCCAACAAGTCTCTGTCTCCCAGCCATCGCCTACTGACAAATGTGGCATCTGTTCACATAAGCTGCTATATTTCTCTTCATGTTGCGTCACGAGTAGTAAACTCGAAGTATCTGATACATCTTCGTACCACTAATACATAACGTACGCAAAACAATGAGCTTCATCATCATCACACTCTAACTCAGCTCTCATAGCTCGCAACTCAGCTAACACGGAAACTCGAGCCACACACACATGATACAATGCAGCTCCCAACCTCCGATTGAATGTATCAGCAACAATATCCCAGATGGATAGTCAAAGTACAACTACTAGCCTTTCTCAGATAAACTCAAATGTGCAGCCATAGTCGTTAGTTAACCTCATCCATCTACATCGCCTCAAGCTCGAATCTGACCGAAAATGCAAGTAGATGAAACTCAAGTAATCAATGTACATTCTACACTGCGCTGCACGCCATAGCAGTAGTGTTTCCAACTCTTCGATGCAACATAAAGACAGCAACTCCCAAATCATACATAGGATACGTAGCTTCATAAAGTTTCCACTGCCTGAAACCATGAACCACCACTCTGCTACACTGCATCAAAGCATAACCAAATCCAAATCTCGATGCATCGCCATAAACCATGAACTCGTCACGGTCGACAAGTAAAGTCAAAACCGGTGCAACGGCCAACTTTTCCTTCAGGAGTAAGTAACTCTCCTCACGCGCATCGGACCACTCAAACTTGACGCCTTTCTTCGTCAATCCGGAAAGTGGAGTGGCAATCCGAGAAAATCTTGCCCAAAGCGCCGATAATAACCTGCCAAACCCAAGAAACTCCTGATTTCTGGTACAATGGTAGGTCAACTCCAAATCAACTCGGCTTCTATCTGGTCAGGATCCACGCCGACTCCCTCGGCTGACATCACGTGGCCCAAAATCTTCACTCTAATCAACCAAAATTCACACTGGCTGAACTTCGCAAACAGCTGATTATTTCGCAAAGTCTGCAAAACCGCTCGCAAATGCTTCTTGTGCTGACCCACACTCTTGGAGTAAATCAGGATGTATTCGATGAACACGATCATAATCTTGTCCAGAAACCGTCTGAACACCTGGTCCCTCAAGTCCATAAGAGCTACGGGGCATTGGTCAACTCAAATGGCATAACCAAGAACTCGTAACTCCCGCACCGCAATCTGAAAATTGTCCTGGCCACATCTGACTCTCTGATCCTCAACTGATGGTATCCGGACCCGAAATCAATCTTCGAAAAGACTGAAGCTTCCGTGAGCTAATCAAACAAGTCGTCAATCCGAGGTAGAGGATACTCGCTCTTCTTTGAAGCCTGATTCAGCTTCCGGTAGTCAATGCACCACCTCGTCGAACCATCCTACATTCGCACAAACAGTGCAAGAGCACAACACGTTGATACCCTGGGTTGCATGAAATCTCCTCCAGCAACTCCTGAAGTTAAACCTATAGCTCCATCAGCTCCGCTGGCACCGAACGACAAAATACTGATGATATGAGTCCAGCACCCGGTAAAAGCTCAATGGTGTAATCGGTCTCACGAACTGGAGGAATACCCGGTAACTCGTCCGGAACACATCTGGAACCTCTGGAACCACCTCAATGTCACTAATGTCTGGCACAGCAACCGTAGTATCCACGACATGAGCTAAGTATGCTACACAACCTTTTTCCACCATCCACTCAACCATCATTGCTAAAATTACACATGGAGATAAAACATTCTTCTCACCGCGAAATAATATCTCGGGGTATCAGGGTCATCGAAACACAACCTCATTCTTGTGACAATCGAACATAGTCCAATATGTCGCCAAGAAGTCCATACCCATAATCACATCAAAATCGACGATATCCAGCAATAATAGATCCGCGGCTAACCCATAACCTCCAACAAAGATCTCACAACCTCCCGGATGGATGCAACACTCTCCAAAACCTCAGAAGTAGAGATGCAGGTACAATAGCCATGGATATCAAGCAACAGTAACCTCAGAGAAACTCTGTCCTCATACAAGGTTGTAGCACGAACTCCGGCATGCCCAACAAACCGTCCACCTTCCTCAAACCAACATTTCGGAAACCGCGTATACCTTTCCTTCTCAATATTCTCGCCTCTGAGTGTGGCACAACAACTCCTCACGGTTATCTCAAGGCACAACAGTCAAAATCCCTCTGATAATCAGGCTCAAACTCATCTCGAATCTCGTGCATTACTTCCTCCGAAGCCACATAACACTTGCAAATGGAAACAAACATATGAACGATACATCTCTGCCTCAGGTGGGTAAACACTTCATATTTCCGTTGTTGGGTAGCCTGATTGAACCATTACCGTATAAACAACACTCCGAATGTAGGCCATGGAGTCGCAACAGGAACTCACACAATACTAGCCCACCAAATGCAATGATCTGACTCAGGCAAAACATAATCTACCATAATTCACTGCTCAGAAACAACATGTAGACGCCCATACATACACAACCGGGCAAACCATGCCACACATAACTCTGAATCCAATATGCTCATCAAAACCCACAACTCACTGCCAAGTCGCGCGTCGACTGATCCTCAATAGAATCCACAACCGTATCGACACGGAAAGCACGTCAAGGAGGCATCCTAATGAATAAGACATCGTTCACAACGAACTGAATGTAATCATGGAACTTCAAACATTTGAAAGCATACAACACCTGGAGTATTGATGAGTATCCGCCGGCCGGTCGGGTCATCACTCCATACATGCTGTACATTCTCATATATCCTTAATAAACACGACTACAGAAGTCTACAGAACCTAAAACCTAATGCTCTGATACCAAGCTGAAAGGACCCAACCCCGATTTAGTTTCCTAAATCGGAATCAAACCCCTACTGAAAACACGAATCAACAAAAACCATAAAAATTTCGGCAGAGTAACGCTACTAACGCGGAATTGCCATTAACCTGCTCCCAGAAAATACACTTCATCCTATGCCACAAAAATTAAACCGTGGGCACCAATCCCATCCGGATTTCTCAATATCATAACAGTAATGTAAAGTAATAAATAAAACCATACTTTACAGAAATCCGGGGAAAAATCGTATAAAAGTATACATCAGAATGCTCAGAGCGACCTCTAGTGTATAATTATATAAATATACCACAGCAGGTAGAACAAGAAACCTACTGGAAGAAACAAGGTAGCTCGAACACTTTGCCTCCGACCACGACGTGCGACACCAGAGTCTGAACTGCAAACTGGGCACGAAAACCGAAAAATCCAGGGGAAAGACATATAAACCGTTAGAGTGAGTGGACGAAAATAAAGGTCTTTCGCCGAATAATATATGTTATAAAAACATATGCGAGTCAAAATGCATAAAAATCAAATGGTACACGAGGGAGACTCTAACTCCTCACGTGTACAGAGCATGCATCATAAATACCACGGGGTCACTCATGGA